>OX335687.1:5342500-8322500 GCA_946894065.1 Acleris literana
TAGATAATTCTGTTGCGTATTAGTTTTTTTTTCTTAATTAATGGCTTTCACTCCTGTTAAGGTGTATTTCGCCAATGTCGAGTTATTTATGGACACTCCCATGGACTTATTACAGAAATAAGTCCATGGATATCACACGCGAGGACAATTGTTCGGTAAAAGAGAATTTTCTCCAATAGACTAAACAGAAGCATAGTGGTTCGCATGAGCAGAGGATGTGCATTGCTGTCTCCTCTGTCTTCTGACAGAAATTGCATGTCGCGTCTCGTTTTTTAGGTATTACAAATATTTTTTATGAGTATCGCTATGTTTTGCCTTTAGGCAAACAAATATGATAGCGCACGATAGCGCATGCGCGTAATATAATCATAATTACATCGGGTATAACAATGCACGCGGCTACGTTATAGTTAAAAAAAGTATATTGTATTCACTCATTTAATTACATATTGTTTCCTATCGTTTTTAGGGTTCCATACCTACTAAGACTCCACTGTCCGTCTGTCTGTCTATCTGTCTGACTGTCTATTTGTCACCAGGCTTCATCTCATGAACCGTGATGCCTAGACAATTGAAATTTTCACAGATGATGTCTTTCTGTTGCCGCTATAACAACACATACATAATCTCACGCCTTCGTTCCCAGAGTGGGGTAGGCAGAGCTACAGAATTACAAACATCTCTAAAAACTTGTTGATAATTCTATAACCACAATTTGCACAATTAGGCTAAGATGTTTACCAGCGTATTAGTGACAGGTACAAACAAATACTAAAAAAAGAATAAAATAAATATTTAAGTCGGGCTCCCATACAAGAAACGTGATTTTTTTGCCGTTTTTTGCTCGATAATTGTACGGAACCCTTCGTGCGCGAGTCCGACTCGCACTTGGCCGGTTTTTTAATTTATTTGTACTCGTGATGTCTTTTGTTAAAGGTCCCGATACTGCCAAATAAAGAGTAACAAAACTTATCAGAAATCGATCGATACTAGGGTAATGTTATACTTGCTACATATTTTGATGAACCCTAGGAGATTAAATCAACGTTTATACACTGAGTGTCTCGTCCGAATTGTATTAAATAGATTCCGTTATGTACAGTCGGCCAAGTATGAGTTCTGCGACCCTAAGTTGAAATTCCGTTTACGCGTCATAAAACAATTACCCTTTTTTATTTCATTGGAAATTCAGTCAAAATTTAAAGGCCACTTATTTATTAGAATTTACAAATAAATGATTCATGCAAAAACTATTTAAATTTATTTGATCATTAAGTAATTTTTAATTTTCCTATTAAAACAAATTAAGTTTATATATTTAAACAAGTAATGAAGAACAAAATTCAACATTAATACAATTAAAAAATAAAACTTAACGTATTTAAATTAAAACTAAACTAAGCTACTCAAATATTAAAGCTATAAATAATAATCACATTCAATAAATAAATTAAATTCAATTCAAAAATCTAAATTCATCATCAGTGAGCCATCCTACTGTTCCTTTGCTTGTACACTGAGATCAAATAAAACCGCTTACACAAGAATATTCGGGCACCATTTGTTCCGCGGTGAAGCGTGGCATTAACTTACTGGTTAAGTTTCATCTAACGTTATCCTTAATAACTAGAAATTACCACTATAATATGTTTAAAACTTTCAAAACTATTCTCATACTATATACAAACAAATAACTATCCAATATTATAGAAACCTTCGATTTTATCAAACCTAGCTAAAAATAACTCCAAGTAAATTAACTTTCTTTAAAAAACAACGCGTCCGCATCAATTCGTTCGTTTGGGCTACAAAGCTTTTAACAGATACGCACGTACATCTTTAATCATATGGAAATTAGAGATCGATTAGGGGAAATAGAAAATAGAAATAGAAATAGAAACATTTATTCGACGAACACAGAGAAAAAAAACTGAACAGAGAAAAACATCATTAAAAAAAAAAGGATGGCAACACAAAAATAAAAACAAAAACAATATAGAAGGAAAGAATAATGTTGCCATCCTTCCTTTAACTTCTCATCATTACATTTCATAATTACACTTATTTATTATCGTAGTGAAATTTTCGTACAGATTTAAATGATTTATATTATCCTAACCTCTATCTATAAATTAATTAATATTCATTTATTCATAATTAGTGGTTAGAATATGTGATATTTGGGCCATTTTCATTATATTGACATCGTTAAATTTGATACTATAACGCTTTGTTAGTGGTTATCAAATAGTAGCCATCCATAAAATACATGGACTGGATCAAGTACAACATTGGCGAAATACACAAATCGAAAATGTGTAAGGATCAAAAATATACCGAATTTTTATTTATATTTTGCAGTGTAGAGATATTTTTGATTGTGTAATTTAAAAGTTTCAATCCTGCGGTAGTTTATTGAGCTTCTAAGTTTAACATTTGTTTTTTTGCATCAAGGCAAAAATAATAATATAAATAAAAAAATAATGATTAAACTTATAATACTGTCATACTTCTTATGGTTAGACAGGTTTTAAATTCGTAAGGTTACTCAAAATGTAAAATAGTTTGTTCATTCATGTATATCATTTAGCAAAAAAAATAATTGTGAACCTCATACTTGCGCATGCGGAAAGGAAGTGAGTAAGCTGGGACGACATGGCCTTTCATGCTTCAGAAGTGCCGGCCGTTTGTACCGTCACGGCACAATTAATGATCTGATCCGTCGTTCGCTTGCCACTGCCTCTGTACCAGCTGTCCTGGAACCGGCAGGATTGCATAGAGACGATGGCAAGCGACCACACGGAGCTACATTCGTGCCGTGGTAGGGCACTGGTGTGAGACGCGACGTGCGTTGACACATTCGCCGTTTCCCACGTCCAGTCAACCCGTAATCGGGCCGGTGCAGCAGCTGATCAGGCCCAAACACTCAAGCGCCGCAAATATTCGTCATTATTAAATAATTACGAATTTGTGGCGCTTGCAGTGGAAACCATGGGACCTTGGTCAGCTGATATGAAAAGCTTTATTAAGGCCCTGTCCTCCCGGCTCATAGAATCCTCCGGAGATCCTAGAGCTGGTGCTTACCTCTCCCAAAGGATCGGGCTAGCTATCCAGAGAGGTAATGCAGCCAGTGTCATGGGGACCATGCCGCGAGCGGACCTGCTAGAGGGGGTCTTCTTTTTATAGTGGTGATTATTATTTATAACTTTAATATTTGAGTAGCTTAGTTTAATTTTAATTTAAATACGTTAAGTTTTAATTTTTAATTGTATTCATGTTGAGTTCTGCACTTAGTTGGATGTAAATAAAACAATTATTGTATATGTAACATCTTCGTATATTTAATTAACAGAAAATAGGGCATTTTTTTAATTAATATGGATTCAGGTAATAAATACTGGATCGAATACAAAACGAATCGAACTCGCGCACCGAGGGATCCGTATTCAAGTGCCTGTATTTACTGTAACTGAACTGCAATGCGATGCCATAAATACACATAAATATTTAAAACCACCTTGGAATAAAACCGGTTAGTAATCTTGATTGTGACAAGTATCGATCCATCCCGCAACCCAACCTTTCCCAGCGCCCTAACAACCCCAAATAAATATTTATTAATGCAAAGCTGTATATTAATTCATTTCTATCACTTTGCGGACCCTTTTAGCTCAGGTTGGTCCATTGACAAGTTTATTTAGCTACCTAAGATATTCACAAAATGTACAGTCGGGTTTTAACTAGCTGCACACTTTTGTACCTTGTCGCTTTAAAGCCTTTAATAGATTAGTGCAGCAGTTCCAAAATGACGTTAAAGTGGCAAAGCATTAATGTGTGCAGTTACTTACGAGCATTATGATAACGTGATTAGTTTGGGATTAGAAGAGCTGTCAATACATGAGCACTTTGACGTAATAGTAGGGGATCCTATTGCTTGTTAAATAGACCAATTACATACTAATCGAAAGCATGAAGCCTATAGAATATGCAAACGTTAGGTTGACTATATTTTCCCGGCATAACTATCGGGTAGGTAGGTAAGTCGGTGCTAATAATTTGCACTAAACGTAACGTTTGCATATTCTATACGCTTCATGCTTTCGATTAGTATGTAATAGGTCTACTTAACAAGCAAAAGCAATTTAAAAAAAAGTTCATTTCAGTTTTTTTTGTCATATAAGGACTGGACTGAAATTTTTCAGTCAACCTATTCGCCATAGCATATTAAATTTGATATGAATACTTTTTATCGAATAAACAGCCCGGTGAAGGTCGTCTCCTATTCGGATCTTAGACCATAAGTATATATTAAAACTGTCACCTCTAATCCCTTTCTAATCGCGGCTAGATAATATAATGCAGACCGTATATTTCCTTACCACCTTATCAAAATCAGGAATTTGACTCTAAGGTGATTGGAAAATGGTTCAGTTCAGCTTGCCAGCCTTATACTTTCGATCTGATCAACAGAAGCCCTGCTGCCTAATTGAGAATGCACGCGCTAAAATGTCTTTTGTAGGCTCTGATGGGACTAAAACTAAAAAAAAAACGTGTGCGTCTCGGGACGCCCGACAGAAGTGATAACTAATCTAAATCTCTGGGTTAGAGTGAGAGAGGAGGAGCCTGCCTATATGCATGATAAAGGGAAGCCAGACAGACTGGGGCCGTAACGCGTTACGTAATGAAGCGGTTTGCCCCCCATTAAAATACGAAGTTATCACTTAAAAAATTTCAAAATAGCGGCCACTTTTTTAGCTCTGATTACGGGTTCGCATTTGTAGTCCCAACGGGCCCGCAGATATCGATTTTCAAGACAATCGAACCAGTAACAAAAAAAAACAAAATGGCGGCCACTTTTTTTAAATCTGATTACGGGTTCGCATTTGTAGTCCCCACAGATCCTCAGATATCGATTTTCTACTCAATCGAACCAGTAACAAAAAAGTTCAAAATGGCGGTCACTTTTTTTTTAATCTGATTACGGGTTCGCATTTGTAGTCCCCACGGATCCTCAGATATCGATTTTCAAGACACTCGAACCAGTAACAAAAAAGTTCAAAATGGCGGCCACTTTTTTAAAATCTGATTACTGTTTCGCATTTGTAGTCCCATTGGCCTAGCGGCTGAGAGGTAGGTCTATGACGCCATGGTGCCGTGGCTCCCATCCGATTCCAGTGTCTTTTTGTATTTAATTTTTTTTTTTACAATTTAATACTGTATGCGTGAGAGAAAGGGAAGCCAGACAGGCTGTCTAGTAACGCGCGTTACGTAGCGAAATGGTTTACCCTCCGTAAAGAAGTTATCACTTCAAAAAATAATCGTCCGTTTGGGAGTTACGACGTTACAGCAGACACAAAAGATACACAGATACACAGACACACACATACACAGATACACACATTAAGCATATACCATTGTACCTCTAGCTTATCCGTTTGTAATCAAAAAGGTTTTCCCGTCGGCACTTTTACTGCCAACATTTGCAATGCACTACGGCTCTACGAGCGTAGCGCGCGTAGCACGTAGCAGCTATTTCTCGCTTTGTTGGCTAGTATCCGATACGAGCTGAGTTTTGCAGAAAAATTGCATCTTGAATTAAATCATGTCTAGTTTAAAATGGAATTGCGTTGTTTTTGTACTGCTAATATGATTTATTACAACTGTTATTGGGTCTACAGGAAAAATTACGTAATATTACTTATTTACACTGCTGCACGATAAAACAATATTGATTTTGACCTAGGTAGGTAGGTAGCTTCAATAATATCATTTTTGACCTGTTTTCGTAATGTCTATGTTTTGATAGCTCTTATTTGGTTAACAGTAAGGGTGGCCGAGTGAAAAACAAAACCAAAAAACGTTAAAAGTAATATTGTTTAACGTCGTAGAATACAGGCTCCAGACCTGTGTAAGACAACCGGTGAATAACTAGCATAGAGGGTGAGAAATAAGGTGAAATCACTTAGTTCTCAGGGTCGACAACGTATTTGCAGTCTTAAGATTGTCATCTTAAGATCCCAAATGTCGATGGGCTTCATAGTTCATCAGCTGGTCTGTGTACTCGTCGTTAGCCTGGTCCTTGCGATAAAAATAAAATCTGTAAGCCTTAATTTATCAACGTCAGTCTCTAATCTTGTTAGACTAGAATCGAGTTTGACATTTATAAATTTAGGATACAGATATTAAAAAATAAAGAGCACTGATCTAAATTAGCCCTATTTTGTTCTATTTTTATTACCATTCCGGTCCTCTGTTTTCATAAATTTCAAACATGAATATGACAATACTGAATTAGCTTAGTTCGATCTCACAAAAATCGTCTTCTTGAATCAGTATTTATGTTAGATAACTTCCAATCGTAACCCTTTTAGACGCCTCGCAAATCTTCCAATATTTTATGAACAATAAAATGTTACAGTCACTCCATCTGTTTAATTATTGTAATGGATTGAATAAAGCTAGGAATTCTTAATCGGTGCTTACCTTAAGCGATCTCCATTGACCGAATTACGATCACTCAATAGCTTCTAGCTCTCTAGAACCTGTATAATGGCTGAGATGCTTCAGTTTTATTTAGATTTTATTGTCTTTTTACATATACCTATAAAGCTAGGACTGGGGATAAGGCTGTCTGTCCACTGGAGCGAGGCAGCGGAGCGGTGAGCGAGGAAATGATCCACCAATAGAAGAGCTGCGCTGAGCGAGGCTAGGAAAATACATACATACATACATTAAATCACGCCTGCTTCTCAGAGGGGTAGGCAGAGACCACTTCTTGCCACCTGTTACGATCCTGACAAATCTCTTTCGCTTCTTCCACATTCATACATCGAGTCATGCATGCACGTCGGTTTCGGGTACTTAAGATTCGGCCCTTTTCCAGTATTTCTCCGATTTGATTCGAAAAAGTACACCTAGGGCGGCCCCCTAGGAGAATAAAGTATTTTTATTGGGGGATATTTTCCTCGCTCACCGTTCCGCTACCTTGCTCGCTCCGGTGGACAGGCAGCCTAAGTCTTAAGGGTTAACCACACTTGTCGAAGCAGAAACGCAATTTTATAGCTATAGCTATAGCGAGACAAGTCTAGTAGGCAATATTTTTGAACTATACAATGGCGCATCATATTTACTCGTATATTACGAACTATAGGACGCCCGTGAGTTTGTACACGTATAATTAGTTTCCCGCTATACTATTTCAACCCCTTAGGAGATACGGATCAAGGATATACTTGAGTACGAACAATTTTGAGCCACGTTTGACCCCTAATAACTCAAAATCTTGTCAGAAGTTTCAAATAGCAATATATGGACGTTTTTTTACAGGTTTTTTTCAATAAAGTCCAGAAAACTGCTAGTTTGTCTAAAAATGTCTTTCGTATTTTGCATTGTTTTAAATTTTTCATGTTAGTACTTAATAAGTATAATACGGGTAATACTATATGAATTCATGTGTGAACAGCGTCTTCGTAATTTACATTATATTTGTATAATATTTAAGTAAATAAACATCGACGGAAAATTTCACATGAATTGACCTAGTTCCAAACTAGACCACAATATACACACCACGAGAAATATAACAAGTTTGTTTGAATAAAACATTAACCGGAACAACTGCAGTAAAACTCTCGATAATATCGAGGTACAATGTCCACTCCCAGCATCTGAAAACCTACAAAATCCTCCTATTTACTGATGACAATGTGCTCTAAAGTACTTTGTCACAGAGTGCTGCGTCAAGCGTCCTTTTTACAGCCAATTTTATAGCGAGCGCATTCGGCTGCAGTCTGCTACGTCCGCCTTCCCAACTACATGACCCAGCGATTGGGCAACAATCTCTTTTGCTTTATGGCAGCATAGTACAATATACAGAAATTGGGTTTTAAGGCACTTGTCTTACTGCCGACGATGAGCGGGAAGCATAGAGCCAGCGATCGACTATTAATATATGTGTATCTTTTATTGACAGGGGATCTATATTTTTTGTTTCGACAAACTAGTGAAAAGAGTTCTCGCTGACATCAACAGTGTGAAGAGCGAGCGATCGACTATTAATATAGACACAATTATGTGTCTCTTTTATTGACAGGGGATCTATATTTTTTGTTTCGACAAACTAGTGAAAAGAGTTCTCACTGACATCGACAGTGTGAACAGCGAGCGATCAACTATTAATATAGACACAATTATGTGTCCGTTTTATTGACACGGGATCTATATTTTTTGTTTCGACAAACTTGTGAAAAGAGTTCTCGCCGACATCAACAGTGTGAACAGCGAGCGATCGACTATTAATATAGACACAATTATGTGTCTCTTTTATTGACACGGGACCTATATGTTTTGTTTCGACAAACTAGTGAAAAGAGTTCTCGCCGACATCGACAGTGCGAACAGCGAGCGATCGACTATTAATATAGACACAATTATGTCTCTTTTTTATTGACACGGGATCTATTTCTTGTATCGAAAAACTATTGAAAATAGTTCTCGCCGACAGTGTGAACAGATAGCGATCAACTATTAATATAGACACAATTATGTGTCTGTTTTGTCGACACGGGATCTATATTTTATGTTTTGACAAACTAGTGAAAAGAGTTCTCGCCGACATCGACAGTGTGAACAGCGAGCGATCGACTATTAATATAGACACAATTATGTGTCTCTTTTATTGACACGGGATCTATATTTTTTGTTTTGACAAACTAGTGAAAAGAGTTCTCACCGACATCGACAGTGCGAACAGCGAGCGATCGACTATTAATATAGACACAATTATGTGTCTCTTTTATTGACACGGGATCTATATTTTTTGATTTCTTACACATAAGTTTGGATAAAGGAACGAGTTTATTAAATATCTCTAAAATTTCTTTGAGTACGGCGGTAGTTTTGCATCTATGTAAGTATGTTTGTGCTCAAATATTGAATTTTCTGTCCAATAGTTAAGGAGCTACTCCTTAACTATTGGACAGATTTTAATGAATTAGGTGTCATATAAACGTGCGGAATAACTACTGCGCCTCTATTCTAGGCGGTAAAAACGATATCGTATTTGACCTGTTTGTTATGACGTCAGCCGCCATTACTGTCAAGCAAATAAGAGCTATCAAAATGTTGACAATACGATAACAGATCGAAAACGATATAGGTGGGGATTCTTGTCTAGCTGTCATTTTGAAAACATCTGTTTTTTATTTAATTTTTTGTAAATTACTTTATCGTTGATTTTGGTTCGCAAATCCAGGGCAAGTTTGTCAAGTAACCTCCAACACTGACGAAGAATATGCATCAAATAAAATAACAGTGAAAAATTGATTCTGAATGAGCAAGCGGTCAAGAACACTCCAAGCCAATCAAGCCATTGAAGTGGATGCCCGCCATCTTCATTGGTGTGCCGACTGGGACTGGAAGACGCCGACGACAGCGACGATTCACCGTACAATTGCTTATAAAAATTACATAACTTGTAGACGCCATTAAAATAAATAAATAATAATAATAAACGATATGGGTTAAACCGTGTTGAATAGAGGCCCTGCCTGGTCGCAGTTGAGGCGGCGAATTTATATGGTGAGCGCATTCGGTTGCAGTCTGCTACGTCCGCCTTCCCTAACGACCAATAATTCGCCCTGCTAGATCAAAACAGTATCAACTCAAGTCCTCGCTAGTTTTGTTTCAAGTTCATGGAAGTTGTATTAAAGTTGATTTTAAAATACAGTTAAATTTTGAGTTACTACTGTTTTAATCTAGCAGTGCGAATTGGGCTACTGTCTCTTTCACTTTATGACCGCCAAGTAAAACTTAGTTAGATAATTTAGGTAACTATAAACTTATTTTTCATATATGTATATTGTTGAGATGTGTATAGCAATATGGAATTACCGAGTTGAGAGCTACTGATGCAAAAAAAAAATTATAATTTATACATTGACATTCAATGTCACATGTCGTCGGTGAAACTGCAAAACCGCGTAAGTAACATTTTTAATGAGAAGCAAACTGCACCTTTTTTCTAAGATGTTAAGGTTTATTTTGCTCTATAGTAAATTTGTTGGTTACGCGGTTTTGCAGTTTCACCGACGATGTGTCATAATTTATACATTGAGGTTTGATTTATTCATTAATTTATTTATGATTTGTAATAGTTTATGAAAGAATATATGAGTCCTCATGACGCCACTCTCACCAGTCCTGCGAGATAAGGATAATTTAACCTCGTAAGGCCGTGTGCAATAGGATGTAAATTATCAAGGCAATTTAATTTGAACTGTAATGCAATGAGAATAAAGTTTATATTCCTTTCTTCATAAATTGGAAATGGCATTTTCGAACAAACGTAATTGAACTTTATTGCCTTGATGGTAGATTCAAAGTCGCACTCACAAAAAACACCTTTATTGTAGTATGGTGGGCCTTACGAGGTTAAATTACTAGTTTCATGACAAACCCCCTTTCTAATAAACGTTGAGTAACGGTGGTGTAGCTATGTATACAATGTTTTGTCCTTATCTGTCAAATTCAAATGTCATAATGACAGATAAGGACAAAACATTGTATAGCTATACCACCGTTACTCAACGTTTATTAGTAAGGGGGATAGTGTTTTCGTATAATAGCTCAAATGTACAATTTATTATGCTTAACTTATATTTTCCACGTCCTCAAACATGTTTCTTTAATTATAAGATTCTTGTTAAACCCCATCGTAAATTTAGATGACACACTGACATTATCCAAAAATAACAAGCAATCAGTCTGGAAAGCAATTATTTTGAACCTATCCGTTTACGATCTGCTCGCCTACGTGCCACCCACGCACCTTCCAATAACTCTTATTAATAAAAACGTTAAATGAAATTCGAACAGTCTATTGTGATTTGATATTGAAGTACCAGGATCACATAAACCGAAAGAAATTCAAAACCATTACCTTTTCAATATGGGACAAAGGAAAAACAGTACATTGATTTTTTGTAAGCGGGGCAGGCTCAAGTAAAAAATCCTTGGCACCTATAATATTGTCGTGTTAACTTATTTGTAGGTACTTATTTACATATACAGAGTGTAATCGTTAAGTGTAGCCAGGCGATTTTCACTCGTAAGCTTAGGATAATAATCTGCTCAGTTTATTGATAAAATTGTAATTTTTCTATACTTGGGCTTTTTTCTGGTTAAGCGTGTACCACTCTCGATCTCGTCGTCACTTAACCTTTTGACCGCCACCCTACGAATGAAGTGTTGTGCTCTGTACGCCACGGAACAAACCGTCTAATAGTAGATAAATGGGAACTTTAAATTCTATCGTAGAAGGTTTTATTTCGATTGACTGCCGTGTCTGTATATATAGGAAATATGTACTTTTGTTAATTCGCAACATTCATTGTTTAAACGGCGTGGTGAAGTTTTCCAACGGCATACAAGGGCCAAACATATGAAACGCCTTTATAGACCTGCTTGTCACAAGGCTATATACACCAAAAATGTATACAACATGTGCATTCAAATCTATAATGCCATACCTGATGACATACAGCTACTCCAGGGAAATAGATTTAAGAACAAATCGTCGAACTGGCTCCTAGATAGGTGTTTTTATAGTGGTAAGGACTTCCTCGAGCAATCTAATAAAATGTAATAATTAGTAATAATTTGTGATCTTTGACATTTAGTATATTTTATAAATGTTAACACTCTTATTTGTAATTTTAAATGTATTTTGTTATTTCTGTATTGCATAAAATTAATATTTGCACGCTTGCTTGCAAGCTGGATACACTGGACATTATTATTATTTAAAATTGATTGTTACATCTTATGTACTGTATTCTGCAAATAAATGATATTGATTGATTGATTGATTGATTGATGGTCATTTATACAGGGTGTCTGGAAAACCTTTGGAGAAATTTTAACAGTAGATAGGGTGGGTGATTTGGATCATCACTATATTGGTAACTTTTTTTTAAGTTAATATTTGACTGAGTTACAGACTGATTTATCATCGCCTTTCCTGACGATGCTCTCAGTGTGCCCCATCTTAACTAATTCATTCATAACATGTGTCACAACGTAATGTAAATAAACAAGTGTTCCTTATATGTAACTATGTTTCTAATCATGGTTAAAAGCTCCATGGTGTTTAGAAAACTGACACGTTATTCTGAAATGAAAAGAGGGTCTCTGTTAAGGGCTATTATGTGAAATAATTTAAAATTGAAACTTACGATTACGATTTTTAAGTCCCACTCTTCTCACACTCACACAGCTAAAATAACACTTGTACTCGTGGGTACATTAAACTTCTTTTACGAGATCATGAATCATGGATTTACTTTATTGATTTGTAGCACTATCGGGGATTACTACGAAAAAAAAAACATAATTAAAACGAATCATTGAGTAAAGTTGTGAACTTGTGATTGTGCTTTGACAATTTGACATTAGTATCTTTTTAAATCTTGTGCCATTAAAACTCTTTATGAAAAGAGTTTTAGGTTTATTTCGTAAAAATAAAATCGTCCCTACACGTTACGTTTTATCAGAATTACATTTAAAGCTGGCATCATACACGTTGTTGTAATGCTTGATTAAAATTGCTGCTGTCACTTTCTTTGCTATAGCAATAAGAATATCTACCGCACTCAGAGACGTCAATTAAATTTAATGCTTGATTAATGTTGCGTCTGTCACTTTCTTTGCTATAGTAATAGAATAAGACAACACGTTACTAAACAAGCATTAAACTTAATTGACGTCTCTAAACAAGCATTAAACTTAATTGACGTTTCTGAGTGCGGCAGTTAATGGTGGTTATTTAGTTGGAAGCAATAGTTTATTAATCAGAAAGTTTTGGGCAAAAATTTAATCATGTTGACAAAGAAGATCCTGGCTAAAAACACTTTTAAAAAAAAGGCCGCGGATACTAAGGATGTTGATATAACCTGTTTTGTGTGAGATTTAATTTCAGTATTTTATTACTTACACATTTATGGAACTAATACGAAAAATATTTATAATAATTATGTATGGAAACGATCAATATACGGAAACAGTGTCGAGGCGAGACGTAAAACGGAAACTTATTTTTGAAATAGAAAAAAAAAAACTATTTAATAAAACATAAAAATAAGGATAAAGATGTATGTTCTGGAAGTAGCCCCCTCGGGCACTTCTACACGTTAATTTCTACCAGCGCTTCAAGACGAGACCACAGTGAAGAAGACATCAACGTCGTATTATGTACAATCATTGGAGTAATTGGGAACACCAAATAAAAAACTACTTGCTTTTAAATTTTTCACCAGGAGATACCGACACAACATTTCCGGTCATTTGTACCAAGTATGGCGACCCTTCAAGGGTCTAATTACGTAATGACGAAAAGGAAAATTATGGTCATAGCGCTGGTACCGGCGGCCCAAACGCGTGGACGTTAATCGAACGTGTCGGATAAATTACGAAAGTCGAACGATTTGTACCACTAAAATTCTTGTATTTTCCGATAGTCGATGAAAAAAGAAGTAGGCGGTAGCGTAATGCCATACTTCTCCGTTGAGGCCCGCCATACCGACGAAAACACGTTAACTAAAAAAAACAATCCAACCATTTGTACCAGGCTAATTTTTGCACAGCTAATCATCGTCGAGTAGCCGTTCACGAAAATCACCATGCCATATTTTTCCGACGACGGTTCCAAATGGCCGCCCACGCGTTTGGGCCGCCGGTACCAGCGCTATAACCATCATTTTTCTTTTCATCATTACGTAATTAGACTCTTGAAGGGTCACCATACTGGTACAAATGACCGGAAATTTTGTGTCAGTATCTCCCGGTCTACAGTCTTTTGTAAGGATCTAATTGGAAGCAATAATATGAAGATATTTAAGATATTTTGGTATATTTGGTATGGTGATATTTGGTATTGGTATGTACAGCTGTGAGCTAACAAGCTCGAATCATGTTAGAATTCATTTTCGTGATATACATTTATATTTATATTTTATTTACTTAAATGTCAGCTATAAGTTCTAAAGCTTGACTGATACCAACAACCGTATATCATTCGGCTTTAGCGGCGTTCATTGCGATCTGAAAAACATGTTTAATTATACAGAGGAAAGATTCGAATTATTTATTTTTGTTAGTTTTTAGTAAAAATTGGGTCATGCTGCCAATTTCACTCCAAGCTGCGATTTATTATGTAAAGCGGTTTTAATTAACCTTTTTCGAATGATGACTCGGTAGTGCTATCAAGTGCTATAATGTCTTTGACAAGTATCAAACTTATGTCAAACTGTCAAATGTCAGAAGAAATCATTTTGAAAAATCTGAAAGGGTTCTTGTCTAGCTGTCATTTTGAAAACATCTGTCTATTTATTTCATTTTTTGTAAATTACTTTATCGTTGATTTTGGTTCGCAAATTCAGGGCAACTTTGTGAAGTAACCTCCAACACTGACGAAGAATATGCATCAAATAAAATAACAGTGAAAAGTTGATTCTGAATGAGCAAGCGGTCAAGAACACTCCAAGCCATTGAAGTGGATGCCCGTCATCTTCAATGGTGTGCCGACTGGGACTGGAAGACGCCGACGACAACGACGATTCACCGTACAATTGCTTAATATACTTGACATTGGCAAAATTACATAACTTGTAGACGCCATTAAAATAAATAAATAATAATAAATCTGAAAGACATCGTAATAAACGTAAAAGATATTGAAAGATACGTTTGGTGGTTCAAAAGTGGAGCTATTTTAACCCAGATCTTAAAACTAGTAAGTATTTCTGCCTGGTTGTACGACTAATTTTTCTTTAGAGATATAGCGATGATCCAATTGTGTTGAGTCCCGGAGAAAAAGGATAATATCTCCTCAAATATTGTAGGCAAACATATAGCGATTTTAGTATTTATAGTAACAAGTCCAGCATTTGCATTCAGAAAGTATCATTTGGTGAACTGGAACTGATGATAAAGACCACGGATGGCCACCCTAACTCCTCAACGGTACTGATTTCAAGGGTGGCGATAAGATATCTCGATTAAGATAGTTGAGCGACTACAACGAAGAATATTTACTTGTTGAAATATGACTATGACTTTCCCGCGGCGTTGCTTGAAATAACTTAAAGTTTCATATCAACCAAGAAGTGAGACTACGTAACAGCGTATTATGATCACTAAAAAGAATAAAATAAAAGTTTTAGAAACTAAAAAACCGTCTTCAAAAACGCAAAAAAAAACTTTTAAAATTGAAGGAACCAAATAGGTTAGTCCAACTAAAGTTGGCGACCACAATATTTTGAACAAAAAAGCCGACATCAGTTGGACTAACCTATTAGGTACCTACAATTTTAAAAGAAGTTATCTTTTGCGTTTTTGAAGGCGGTTTTTTATTAGGGTTTCGTACCCAAAGGATAAAAACGGGACCCTATCACTAAGATTCCTCTGCCCACCTGTCTGTCTGTCTATCTGTCTATCAGTCTGTCAGTCCGTCTGTCCGTCCGTCCGTCCGTCCGTCCGTCCGTCCGTCCGTCCGTTACGTCCGTCCGTCCGTCCGTCCGTCCGTCCGTCCGTCCGTCCGTCTGTCTGTCTGTCTGTCTGTCTGTCTGTCTGTCTGTCTGTCTGTCTGTCTATCTATCTGTCTGTCTGTCTGTCTGTCTGTCTGTCTGTCCGGTCTCATGAACCGTGATAGCTAGACTGTTAAGTATTTTTACTGCCGCTATAACAGCAAATACTAAAAACAGAATTAAAATAAATATTTAAGGGGAGCTCCCATAAAACAAACGTGATTTTTTTGCCGTTTTTCGCCCAATATTAATAACGGCAACAAGTAAATGCTTGAAATATTCACAGAATATTTAGTTGTATATTCACTTAAAAAAACCATTAAATTTAAAATAAAATAACTATTTAAGGAGGGCTCCCATACAACAAAGATTTATTGATAATGGTACGGAACCCTTCGTGCGCGAGTCTGACTCGCACTTGGCCGGTTTTTATCTTTGTGATTATCTCAATTAGTACGTCAACGGTTTGAATTACTCTTTCAACATTATGTTTCTGATGGATACTTTCAGATGGTTTAAGTACGGGTACAATAAATCATGGATTTCAAATGGCGTTGCGGCATGCTTAAAACGCGGAATTTAAGACAGATTTTGCTTGATTGTACGTTGCATAGGACCCATAACGGTGGAGATTTTTTAAATCATGGATAAGGCAAACGAATCGCGGGTAATGAATGGGCAGACTCATGGGCGAAAGACGCAGTCGTATCTGCTCCTAAAGAGCACCTATCCGTTCAGTCTTCTGACCTCCTAATGATGGCCCGTTCGGATGTAAGAGATTCGTGGCAAAAAATATGGGATATTTCTCGATTAGTTAAGGGCCGATACTACGGGGATATACAGCCAAAAATCCCCCATAAACCGTGGTTCTTCCGCTACCAAAAATTTAACAAAAGAGCAACATCCACCATATGCCGACTCCGACTCGGTCATGCGTGCACTCCAGTCTTTTTAGCCAAAATTAGAATCCGGAATCACTCTCTTTGTGAATGTGGCTTGGACGTCAGTTCACCTGAGCACATATTTTTCAGCTGCACTAAATATACCCAGTCCCTTTATGACATTCTCCCAAAAGACAACCCTAGACCTCTTAACTTTCAGTCCCTTCTTTCTTTTGTAGGATCTCCTTTTACCAAATTCCTTGTTAAATATGTTCAGGTACATAATATAAAATTATAACTACTCTTACTACACATCTTATTATTCTATCTCGTTGTTGTCCATTAGTTTCTAACTTTCTTCCCTACCTGTAACTTTCGCTTGTTTGTTATCGTCCTGTTTCGTCTGTGTCGTTTACGTTATTTTATTATTACTTGTTTTAGGTTCCGGTCCGACCCTCCCACAAATCGTCAATACTTTTGAACCCAACTCTCTGGACGTGACCGAAGTCTACTCAGACGTTGGCAAAATACATCTATTGCAAAAGATGTGAAAGGCATAATTAAAAAAAAAAAAGGCAAACGAGCATTCAGTTCAGCCCAACTGATAGTAAGTGGGATCTGTGACGGTCTGTGACCAGATAGGGCTACGCGTTTTCAAATCTAGCTTAGATGTTCGTTGTATGGCTCTAAGCATTAACTGTCAAAGTTACACTAAGTATTACGGCTTTTTAACCGACTTCAAAAAAAGAGGAGGTTCTTTGTTCCACTGTATTCATTTTTTATGTATGTTCACCGATTTCTCCCTCAATTATGGACCGATTTCAAAAATTATTTTTTAGTTTGATAGAGTATACTTCCGAGTCCCATTATCACCAAATCAGTATCTGATGAGGGGATCCATGAGGAATTGAGGGAACTCCTCAAATATTATATAGCGACATACATAATATAGCGACTACATTACAGGCTCACCATGTTTGGATTTGTTAGTTTCGGGTCGATAAGCGGATGATGAAGGCGTACCGGTCGTAGAATTTTCCTTATTCGTTTTTTCATTACGAACGAAGATCTTAACGAATCGAAAAAAAACGGTCTTAGGTATTTAGTACTGATGTTGTTTTTATTATGCCCCAAAAACCGTAGTTTTCTAGGGAATAGCGAAAAACAAATTAATCTTCTATTAGATAAGAATCACTTGCCTCATCTATCATACTTGAGAACGGTTTAACAAGGTTTGTATGAATAAATGAAGAAATTCATAAAAGCACGAATAAAATACCTAGTGTAAACACTAATAAGTAAATGATATCTAATATTGTCAATGTATTTTTATTGACGTTTAAGATCTGATCTGATGATGAACTCGAAACGTGGCCAATATTACGTACGTTGTGGCATTTTATAAACAAATAAATACAGATGTAGATACTAATTCGACGGTAAAAAGCGTAAACGCTGTAACCCGCAAAATCAAACTTTACACCAGAGCCAAAAAACTTTTGAAATTTTACAAAAAAAATCATATCTTTTTTTTTATTTGAGCGATCGGTGCCATTTTTATACTACATATGTATTTTCAAATTCCCTATTAGATCATATGCCTGTCGTGTACCAGAAGTGACTAGGTTTCTTTTTAGTGTCGGTTACAGCAACCTGACTTTTTTTTTCAATACGATAAAACGCTGTTAATGATTTTGTTAAATGTATGGAAAGGTAATAATCAGTGTGATTTCTAATAAGCGTAAGTGATGTAACCACCATTCTTTAAATGTTGAGAACTGCCTAAATTGATGTTACGCTGCAGTGCTTGCAGTTTAAAAAAATCATAATTGTATTCAATGATAGATGTCAAAAAAGGTTATTGATATTAAAACGACGTAAATATGAGATAACATTTATTAATCCTTTTTTTAAATGTTATCCTAAAGAATTAATTAATACGAATGTGTTTGTATGTGTATGTAAATATATTTTCAATCCTCCATTGCGTGCCTTCTCTGTTACCTTCACTATTTTCTTTAAAAAAATGTATATGTGTGCCTTATGGATGTAATCCATTAGATATAAACATCCGAACATCTACATATAAATATAAATATAAATATATATTATATATATATACATATAAACATTTACATATATACATGCTTATAAACATTTACAATACAAGTCTAGTAGAAAAAAAAGAAATACATTTATTTTAACGATAATTATACATCGCTACAAACACTTCGTATAAAAGAAGTATATTATTATGATAAATTAAATATCACAAGTTAACTTACTCATGAAATAAAGTCAATTAAAATTAAAAACATCAATGTTTAACAAACTGAAAAGTTTAAGACACTATACTAGCGTTTCTTCAAACTAATAACTATTATCAAAGTATTATTAAAATTCGTAAAGTAGTTTTAATTACTTATAATTATGTAAAGCAACACTTAATTCTCAGAATTTATCATACTAAGTAGTTACTATTTAAACGAAATAAGAATTCATTAGTATAGTATTAACTATTCACATTATTTGCACTGGTTTACTATTAAAATAGATATAATTACATTTTAAAGTTTTGTTGTCACGCGGTGAAAGACCGTTACACCACACACAACTTGATCCCACGGCGGTCTCAGACTGACTGATCGGGGCGGTAAGCCGTTACCCACACAGCATGAGCGCGTATTTAAAATACGGTAAACTCAAGCGACCAATAATAAGCAATCGTTTAAGAAATGAGGTAAAGGTCAGTAATATTTTTGCGTATTACTTCATATTTGGTGTAACTTGTGAGTATTCACATTATGGTGTCTGATTAAAACGTAGTAAGTCACTATCATCTAAATATATTTTACAGAAAACGTAGCAAGTGTAGTGTCACTTTTTTTTTCAATACGCGTAAACGCTGTAAATGACAGTGGAAATGGTTTTACGCACGCAGTAACCTACTGGACTCGAAAAAATTGTAAAATATGAATTGGTGTAAATGCAAATGCAAAATAAAGACCTGTTTTTTGGCGGCTTACAGCAATTAATTTTGCTATATGTCAAAAAAGTACATAAAATTTCAACGCTGTACAGAATTTTCTAATCGTCGTAGAGCCACGAGACCCGGACCATTCGACGCAGAAAAAAAATCTGATTCCGAATATGCAAAAAAAATTTTTAGGTACTTTGTGGGTTACAGCGTTTACGCTTTTTACCGTCGATATACTCTGTTTTAGGTAAATTAAGGCGAGCAACACTATGACTGAAAATCAAACTTCAAGAGAAGAGTGATAAATATTAAAATTAAATTCCAGTACTATTATTATAAATGCGTAGGTCAAAATGCGAAAGTGTGCTTTTTTTTACAAGCTTTTATTTTACTTTCACTGTTCTTATGAATGTTCGATTTTTTCAGTGGCAAATGGTAGGTAGAAACGAACGAGTGATGGTAAGTGGCAGTCACAAGACTGTGAATGCGTTACCTAACCATGAGCAAGCGCATTCGAAAGTAGCGCCTCGACGCCAACGACTTCCGGAGGGTGCCATGGTTTACTAAGGCACCCTCAGACCTCCGGTGTGCCACGGTAGACGGAGGGATCCCCTGACCCTTCGTCGTCTGCGCTCCGCTTCCTCTCGGCTGTTCGGCGAGAGGTCCCCGCCTACGATGTTGGTGAGCAGGATCATCAGAAGACACTATAAGACTAGACCCAAAACTGGAAAACGCGTCTCTAAACCAACGCAAGCGGCAAATCATGTAACAGTTAGGGTGACAACGTTATCCGAGCGTTCAGACCCTGCAGAATACCGATCTGTCTGTCGCCATTCCGAAATTTGACCCGGAAGAATGTTATACCGGAAAAGGCGCAGCCCATACAAAAAATTTCGTCGTACATTTTGTAAATCGTTGTTCCGGTACTCTAAAAAAGGACCGATTGTTATAGTTTTTTAATATGTTGTAAAGGACAATATAGTCATGGTAACCCAAATCTTTCGTCTCTCCGGCTCCTTGTCTCCCCCAGCTAGAAAAACTGTCGCTTTTTTCCCTTTTTTGCCTATACTGTTGTTCATTCTAGTGCTAATCATGGTTCTGCAATATTGTAGAATATAAAATTTGCCAAAACTTTTGACTTCAAAGATTTTTTACATGACCCTTAGGGACGAAGATATGGAACCATCTATGGAGAGTTACCGTCGAAAATTGCTACCTTTGTCCAGTTTTCCTCCCATATTTCGTCCGTCCGTCCGTCCGTCCGTCCGTCCGTCCGTCTGTCTGTCTGTCTGTCTGTCTGTTTGTCTGTCTGTCTGTCTGTCTGTCTGTTTGTCTGTTTGTTTGTTTGTTTCGTGAACGCGTGGAGTATCGAGTTGAAATTAAAACCATATACGAGTACTTCGGTCTACAAGTTCTTTGAAGCTGTGAAAAAAATCAAACGTCTACATTAATGTAAAAAAAGATATAGCCATTTATGCCAAAAAAAACCTATATTTTGACACTCGAGGGAATCAAAATGTATAGGTTATTTCCAGTTGACCTAAAACTTTGAAATTTGGCAAGTAACACCGTCTTTTACTACAAATATAGGAATAAATCTGAAATCTGTACATTTTTAATTACATAATAAAAAAAACGGTCTTTATGCAAGGAACGGCGGTCCAAAATTTTGAATTGAGTTAACCGTGGCATGTGCTGGACCCTCGGTGGGCGAGTCCGACTCGCACTTGTCCGGTTTTTTTAATATTCAAGCAAATCAAGCTCGTGAGGTATTTTTAATGATTTTTGTTTTAGAACCTTGATAGCCCATTAATCTACTGTTATTAAACGAGTAGGTATGTTGATAAAGGTCTACCAGAATATCATGACAAAAAGGGAAAGTCAAATTTAAGCCTTGCTACTCCAGGTTAATAGGATTTAAAGGTCTTGTATACTTGATTTTCCACCAGTTCTATAAAAGTCCCGCCCTCGCTTCGCTTCGGTTTATGCCAGTTTTCTGTAATACCCGTACATAATCCAAAACCATACCACCATACCATACCATACCATACCATATAAACCTTCCTCTTGAATCACTCTATGTATTAAAAAAACTCGCATCAAAATCCGTTGCGTAGTTTTTAAAGATTTAAGCATAACTACATAGGATTAGGGACAGACACCGGGAAGCGACTTTGTAGTGATGGTGATAGAACAACTAACAATAACAGTCAACGGGACCTTATTACTACGTTCGTCCATTCGTCTGTCAGCGGGCTATATCTCAAACTAATAGGTAGACAGTTGCAATATTACAAAGTGGGTATTACTACCAATTACCGCTATAATAATAAATAATTAAAATAAAATGAAAAAATAAGAGGCCTACTTATTTAACAATCGCTGTATCTCTTGAGCGAACGAGTATTCTTTACAAGTTTTTGAAATGTGAGTGTACCTGAGCATGCTGAAGATTTCGTGGAGGGATAAGGTGCGAAATGAGACTGTGTTGCAAATAATGGGGAACAATCCGGAAGTCCAATATAACTTGAAATCAACAAGGGCAATAGCAGAAAGCAGCTTTCTATGAAACGAAAATTCTGCGAAGTGATACGTTCTGTGAAATGAGTGTCTACAAAACAAGGGTAAACCCCTAAGCTCCATCAAAAGGCGTCAAATGGCATACTTTGGTCATATGCGAAAACAAGGGAAAATTCAAGGACGCTGACCACTAGGGGCACGTTTTATAAAGCTACGAATTACAATTTTACAGGTCTAAACTGGCAACACTGTTAGTGACGCGATTGGTTTAAAAACAAAATGAATAGAAACGCTAGTTAGCGCAATGCATCTTGGCAGGGCCCTCTGATATCGTCAGTATGCCTTTCAATAAATGTAAGTCTCACATCAAGCGCTGCTTGTTGGGTAGGGCATACTATACTGTAAATGACTTTATCGGTGATCAAGATGTATTTAAGTAGTGGCTAGGGTATTATTTACTTAAGGTAATTTCTTAAGTATAGGTTATTTCTGATATTTCTATCTTGATAAAAATGCCTTTAGGCAAACTGTGTATTCAAACACGAAATTGTATGTTTACTTTTTGTACTTTATCTTTATTAGTTCTTGTGTGTACTTTTTACGCTTTTAAATGAGAGCACACTGTGATGTTTCTCGCCGCACAGCTATAGGTACGAGTATCACACAATATTACTTTTACGTTGTCCGGCAGCATGAGCACGTCGTGCTCGCTCAAAGTTCTTTGCTTACGGCGGCGTCGTTGATCGGGTCGCCACCTTCCCGAACACATGCTTGAGGCTGCGATACGCGATGACTGAGATACGCGTCATACTCTTGAATGGGTACTGTTTGTGGGGTCCGGTCTGTTCACGTCTGTTTCTCAGTTAATTATTCCAGATATGGCTTTTGACGTAGAGACCTCATCGCGTTGTTCTCCTAGTCATTATTTTTAGTTTAATGTATTTGACATGTACTGTTTTTAATTTTTACATGTTATGTTTTTATTTGTGCTAGTTTTAATAATTTCTATTTGTTGCTTTATTACCTTATAATTTAACTTATTTTTAATTATTATTGTATTTTTAACCGACTTCAAAAAAAGGAGGAGGTTCTCAATTCGTCGGGTTTTTTTTTTTTTTTTTTTTAATGTATGTTCCCCTATTACTCGAAGACCACTGGACCGATTTGAAAAATTTTTTCGTTGTTCGAATGGGTATGCTTTCTAGTTGGTCCCATTGTCACCACGTCAGGATCTGATGATGGGATCATGGAGAAATCAAGACAACTCCTCAAATATTATAGGCACACCTATAGCGATTTTGGTATTTTTCACTGTAACTCATGCATTTGCTTTTGAAAAGTACTATATGGTGAAGTGGAACTGATGATGAAGACCACAGATGGCCACCGGAACTCCTTAACGGTACCTATTTCAAGGGTGGCGATAAGATATTTCTATAAAGGAAGTTGAGCGACTATGACGAAGCACATTTAGGTTTAAATATGACTATGACATTCCCGCGGCGTTGTCTGCGGCGAGCTTGAAATGTTCTATAGTTTCTTATTAATATTTAGAAGTGGAGCTACGTAACAGCATAAATAGGATCACTAAAAAGTATAAAATAAAATAAATGTTTAAAACAACAAAAAACCGCCTTCAATATATATAACTTCTTTAAAATGGTAGGTAAATAGGTCAGTCCAACTGAAGTCGGCGTCCAACAATATTTTAACCAAAAGCAGACTTCAGTTGGACTGACCTATTTACCTACCATTTTAAAGAAGTTATTTTTTGCTTTTTGAAGGCGGTTTTTTATGTTTGAAAAAAAGACCTTCTGCTGGAGTTTCTTGTGGCGCTTCTTCTCCGCAATGATGGTCTTGTCCGAAGCGTTAGTAGATTCACTCTATATTACCGACGTGCAAAAGAGCCCGTATGTGGACAATTTACTGAATAAATATTTTCATTTGATTTGATTTTGACTTAATTTTTAAATAAGCCCGGTTAACACACAAACGAAGTCGACTAAAACACAGTTCCATTCGTTGTCATGCTTCTACTACTAAATAAGCAAACTAGCCGTCTTAGGCCTGATTTTTCAATAACACTACTTTTTTAATAACAGTACTGTTGGGTAAATTTTAGCTTGTTCCTTTTCTTTTATTTGACATAGAAAAGGAACAAGCTAAAAGTTACCCAACAGTTACCGTTATCTGGACATTGAAAAATCAGGCCTTAGTTTACCTGTCGTCATAGCCTCGTCTTGCCCAATATCCTTTAATAAGAACGAATAAATTTAGTACGTTCTGCCAAGAAATTCAAATTATTCATACAAAAATGACCTTCAAAGAGGACAACCCCTTTCTATCGTGGTCATATTGATTTGTCCCATCAATAAGCCTTTTAACCGTGGTCCCACCGCTATGCCCCACTGGTGGGTGCACAGGTAATTTTTTTCCCCGTAGACCCACTGTACTAGAGTTTTGCGTTTAGGGTGCGGCTCCACTGAGGCGGAGACGAGCGGAGCGGGGCGGAGTTGTGCCAATATTAACCAATAGAATATAAACTAACATGCTCGACGTGACCGCATGCGCCTTCTATTGGTTAATATTGGCACAGCTCCGCTCCGCTCCTCTCGTCTCCGCCTCAGTGGAGCCGCACCCTTAGCCCGGGGTCCCACCGCTGTCATGTTTTTTTGTCAAGTGGGGGCCGACTGCCCCACGGCACTAATAAACCGCACTATTGACCAAAACTAGTATAATAAATATGAGGTAGGTTTAGGTTATGTTAGTTGTTCAGCGGCAAACCACCCAGGAAAAAGAGCTCCGCGATAGCGCAGCTCCGTCGACTCCGTTAAATTTGAATTAGAAATATAAATCATTGGTCAGTAGTGCGACTTAGTGGTGCCGTTGGCAACCATTTAACAGATCAGTGGGTCTACGGGGAAAGAAATTACCTGAGGAATTACCCGTGGTCTCACTGGCACTGCCGGATTGAAAAGGATATGTTAAAACTCTAGTGCAGTGGATCTACGGGGAAAAAAAATTACCTGCTCACCCAACAGTGGGGCATAGCGGTGGGACCACGGTAAAAAGGGGCATCAATGGACCACAAGGGAGAATTGTTTCTCGTAGTCCCATTAGTATTTACAGTTATGGAAATAGAATAAGAGAATACGTAGGTAGGTTTCGGTTATGTTAGATTTGTCGGTTATGTTAGCCACACCACCCAGAAATAGGAGCTCCGTCGACACCAATTTCAGAGTGGTTTAGCCCTCCGAGCCTGCTGCAAAACTAACATTTTTAGCAAACCACGCTTCCCTATTTTAGTATACAGGAAGTAGATAAATACTAATGGGACTACGAGAAACAGTTCTCCCTCGTAGTCCTATTGATAGGAAAAAATGAATGGACCACGCGAAAACGGGGCAGGACATTACGCAGGACAAGGATAGAGCGAACGCGAACCTAAGGGTAACAACCGTTTTTAGGACCGATTTTTTTATCCGTAGTCATGGTAGCTTAGCCAAACGGGTAAAAATGAGGCCACTACTGCTCGGAGTGAAATTGGCAACATGATTTTATTTGGTAGTAAGTTGTCACAAGTTTTTTTAAATATATGTCTCTGTCTAATCTGTATTCAAAGTCCAAGAGAGGTCTATTGTCAGCACAATAAGAATATACAGCATAGAAACCGGACTATAAGATGTAGTTTGCATCAGCTATCTTTCTCTACTTTTTAGATTACGTATTACATGAGAAAAAATGAAACAAAAAGTAGGCTGTTTTTTCTTCCTTAACTGTCATTGTCACAAGGTTTTACACAGGGACTTCTTTGTCCTTCCTATAGGAAGGATTTGTCTTTCCTTGTCTATAGGTCCAAATACTATAGGTGCTTTTAGGTCCAAATCACGCCTTACTTGTGACGATGTACCAAATAAAGGAAGAACGGCTATAGATTCATCTTTTTCCAACTCACTATGAAAACCACCAGTAAAAAGAAGTGAACCATAATGTATTTTCTGCTTATTTAGTACGGTTTCTATGCTTTTAGTCTTTATTCTGTGATTGTCAGAGTCAACGTTGAATTTGACGTTGTGGCCGTGACATTAAAAGGAGAAGAAACAGCCTACTTTTTGTTTCGTTTCCTCTTAAGAAATACGTAATATAAAAGGTAGAGAAGAATAGCTGGTGCAAAGTTCATCATATAGTCCAGATTCTTAGTACTCTATGAGATACCAATTTGATTTAAATCTATCAGGAAGCAGTGTTTGTCAATGGGATCTATCTTTGATGCCATGCAAACCCTTACATCAAATTCGCAAATTTTGTATTGGATTATTTGCACTGCTATAGCATTGCATTTTCTTGAAGCTTCTTATTGCGAAAACGAGTAAGATAATGACAGGTTAACCTTGTTGTACAAAATTTGGTCACGGAATTATCAACAACTTTTTGAGAGTTGTAGGTAGTTCCGTAGCTCTGCCTACCCCGCTCTCAGAACGAAGACGTCAGTTTATGTACAGGTTATTGACTTAACAGTTTTGTTTGTAATGTGTTAGATCATTTAATTTTGGTCCAATATTTTGGCAGAGGGGAATGTTTGTGTAAGACGGAATGAATATGTACAGTCTCTGAAGACTTAGAAGGTGCTTCGTGTTTGAACTTGTCTCTCGCTCCCATACGCTCTTATTAAGAGCGAGTGAGAGAGAAGTACAAACCCGAAGCACCTTCTAAGAGCTTTCGCGCTGTACTACGTAAGTTCATCGATTCCATGGCATGGCTATCGTAAGTTTGACATCATCATAAATTATAATGAATTGTGCGACAACCTTTATATCCATCGACAAAATGTTTTGCATTCGAACTGTTGGCTACTGCCAAAAATACCATGCGGATCAATACGGAGGGCCATAATCGGATCGTGCAATCCATGTCTATTAGAACTTTTAGAAGTCTATGAATTTATGGCTGTCATTAGATGTCATTGTTAAATTATGTTATTTTCCGATATTCAAGTCGTAATTATTTTTGCTGTAAACCAGTTATGTGGGCCACTTTAGAGCAGAAAACTTTGGTAAATGGTTAGATCTCGACAAGACGGACGATAGGTTCACTCTTGGCAAAGCATGAACAAGAGATCTAGTGAATTTACATTTAAAACCAGCTAGTGTTCCAATTGCAAAAATGAAAATACAGTAAGTTTCACTAAAATTAATCATAATTTTTTAAAATGTTAA
Source organism: Acleris literana (assembly GCA_946894065.1). Classification (NCBI taxonomy): domain Eukaryota; kingdom Metazoa; phylum Arthropoda; class Insecta; order Lepidoptera; family Tortricidae; genus Acleris; species Acleris literana. Next base: position 5,369,676 of record OX335687.1, read on the forward strand.
CATGATTTTTGTTTACATGGGGCGAACTGTTTGTTTACATACCATACAACGTATGGTCTCAGGTCATTGACCTTGAAGTTTTGACGTTAGTTACTACGAACGTTTGGGGTCGTATAGTATCAACATCAAAATGTCAAGGTCAAGATATCGGCTGCGATACATCAAGTAACTAAATGAATATAATTAAACCTTCTTTTTTTTTTACATTAACGGAAACAAAAATGAACCATACCCCCGTGATCAGAATCGTGCGAACTATTACCGCGCCAAATTTCTCCAAAGGTTTTCCAGACACCCTGTAGATGACGTTGGCGTGTGAGCCTTGTCTTTGGCTGTCACGAATGTGGCAGTCAAGATGTTAACATCAGGTGAGACTGAGGTCCACCGCAAACCCGTATTTTGTTAAAAAAAAAACCATCGAAGTATTTCAAAATAATCCATTTAACATCAGCAAAACAATTGCTAAACACCCGATAAACTACAGCTTTAAAATACACCGTCGTAAACCGTGGTTTCCTCTCAATTGCTCCCAGGGAAGCACGTTGATAGGTCGACGTAGGAAGCGTTTTCTATTTTCTATTCTCGGCAAAACGTTTCGTTTTATATCAGGTGCAAATGGCTCTACACTTCCCTTGGTTTTACTGCGTGCATAACAGTATTAGAGCCTTGGAACAAATTAAAGTGGCGTTATGCAATGAATAATCTTGTGCTTTATTTATCTAATTTTCATCTTACCTTTATCCTTGATACTCGTAGACTAAACCTTACATTATTTGTCCTTTAGCTATAAATGTTTTCTTGTTATGGACAACTAAATATGAAAAACTAAGCTAAGTGTAGGTAGGTACCGTGAGTTCCATACAGTAGGTATTATTACTCGTATTTTCCGATTTAAATTCGATTTTGAATCGAATACAATTCCCAATTCACACTTGACCAGTTTTTAGTAGGTAAGTATTTGTTCTTTAGGATTTTTACGAGGTATAATCAACCCGCTTATATGTAAACCGTTTTTACTAACACAAGAAAAAAAAACTAAGTTGAAAAAGAAATCTTTCTTGTATGGAGACCCCCTTAGTAATTTTTTTTTATTTGTTAGATTATCCGCCGTTTTAACACATATTCTAAAAAAAAGTTTCACTATCTCTTACGCTTCAAAAGATTCAGCTAATAACAGATAAGACAGACGGACGGACAGCGTAGGCTTAGATTATATTAGATTAGATTATTTATTGACCAATATAAAATTACATTCCAAATTGCACCTGTCAAGTTATAAGATATAAGATTTTAGGTCGTCATCAATAAAAATATGTGAAAGAAAAACAGTATATGGAAATTTATAAAATACAAATCAAATTTACATCAGAACAAAGATGTCAAAAGTAAAGAAATAAAATCATAATCACAATCAATCTTAGTTATAGGTTTGACAGCCTTGGGGCACAACACTAAAAATGGACCCTGTACCAGTGCAAGAGGGGTATGTCAATCTGTTTGTCAATTTGTCATTGCGGTGCTCCCGAGACAGGCTTATGGTCTAAGATTCTAATAGGAGACGATTTGCACCGGGCTGTTTATTCGATGAAAAGTATTTTAATATCAAATTTAATACGCTCAATAATATGTGGCGAATAGGTAGGCTGAAAAATTTCAGTCCAGTACTTATATCATTAATTTTTTTATTAAAAATGAACTGCTTTTAAAAATTGCAAATGCTTGTTTAATACACAAATTACATAGGTACTAATCGAAAGTATGAAGTCTATAGAATATGCAAACGTTAGGTTTGGTGCAAATTATTAGTACCGACTTACCTGTTTATACCTGCCTAAGCAATAGTTTGCCGGGAAAAAAATAGTCAACCTAACGTTTGCATATTCTATAAGCTTCATACTTTCGATTGGTATGTAATTTGTCTATTAAACAAGCTATTGCAATTTTTTAAACAAAGTTAATTTTTAAAATTTTCATTAATTATATACTGGACTGAAATTTTAAAATAGCATATTAAATTTGGTATAAAATACTTTTTATCGAATAAACAGCCCGGTCCAAATCGTCTCCTATTCGGATCTCCTACTATAATCACAATCAATCTTAGTAATAGGTTCGACACCCTTGGGGCACCGAAACCTAAAAATGGAGCCTGTACCTGTGCAAGAGGGGTATGTCAATCAGTTTGTCAATTTGTCATTGCGGTGTTCCCGAGACAGGCTGAGCTTAGTGCGTGCGTAGTTTTTGGTAAATAAATTATTAGTTGATTCATTGATAGAATTTGTGCAGTCGTAACAGGTTACAAAGCTGTTCAATAAAAAAAAATGCACTTAAGTTAGGGTAACTCTTACAGTCAAATGCATAAATATCTGTGCAGCTATCGCGTCAAATATATGTGAACTAGACCTTATTGTGTAGATATTAATGACGTCTTGGGAACGTTTATATATTTATGACTGAGTGTACTTGAAAACCGCTGGGGCTTGAACTCGGTTCGTTACGATCACGAGTCGACTCAAATAATGAGAGCGCTTTTGAGAAATGCGCTCGATAATAAAGGCTGAGATTTTTCAGGGTTTTTTTTAATTAAGCGACATCTTGAATTGGAAACCACACAATATCAAAAACGGTGATTTTCCACCTTTTAAGCAAAAGCTGTAATATTGTGAACTCACAATTATTTATTTCTCTTTACTTACTTGCTACATCATTTTTTTGATGAATTCAATGTAAAAAACGTGCATTTTAAATATTTAAAATATTTTGGCTACCAGGAGAACAAAGAAAGGGAAGTGGCTGTCGCATAAATTGTGCTCGGTGGAAAGTCCGTACTGACCGCCAATGGAAAAAGTTTGGAGTTAAACGCGCCAAAGTGGAAGAGCATTCACGTACACTTTTGTACGTTGTACTACTTTAGTGGGTAACGTTAGATTTTTATTTTATTTAAATAATGTAATAGTCACACTTCAGCTTTAACTTTGAAATTACCTAATCACAGTTCAAAGGTTCAGTGATAATGATAATGTATAAAAGTGTTAATTAATTATGAGAATACTTTATTTAATTTAAGATTTATTAGTCAGATTGTCTTGCTGCTACTTTTGTCATTATTTGATATAATCAGATCTGCGGCTCTATTCAAGACGGTAAAAACAATATCGTATTTGATCTGTTATCGAATTGTCAACGTTTTGATAGCTCTTATTTTCTTGACAGTAATGGCGGCTGACGTCATAACAATACAATAACAGGCAAACTACGATATCGTTTATACCGCCTAGAATAGAGGAGCAGCGCTTCTATTCTCAGCAGTAAAAAAAATAGATATCGTATTTGACCTGTTACGGAATCGTTATTCATTCGGCCGCCATTACTGTCAAGTAAATAAGAGCTATCAAAACGTTGACAATACGATAACAGGTCAAATACGATATTGTTTTTACCGAGTTGAAAAGAGGCCCTGCTGAGGCAACGTTAGAGTAATATAAAACTCAACTCATTGAATGTATTTGACAAAAACTTACTGCAACATAACCGACATCCGGCGTCGCTATTGTCTAACGCACTCGCAATCGCAATCGGCTTCAAAGCGGAACAATTGTTTTCATTTTGTATGCAGACAAGCCTTCGATTTTCAAAATGAAAACGATTGCGATTGCGAGTGCGTTAGGCAATAGCCCCTGGTCCAATTCCCAGTAAGGGCAAATATTTTGTGTGACGAGCACGAGTATTGGTTTCTGAATCTTGGATGTTTTCTATGTAGGTATTTAAAGTATTTATTTCTCTATTTCAGTGTTTATATCGTTATCTAGTGCCCATAGTACAAGCCTAGAGCTTAGTTTGCGACTGGATCAATTAGTGTGAAATTGTCCCCTGATATTTGTTTATGATATGTGAGAGGTCACATAACATGAATGAAACATGAATGACGAATAACGAATAAGAATAACCAAATTATTCGCGAATAACGAATAAAATTCTCGAATGATTATTCTTATTCGAATAAATTATTCGACGAATAATTTATTCGCGAATAATTTATTCGTTGAATGAATTGCCACGAATAATTATTATGTACTACTTATTATATACCTGCTCCATTTTTCTCTAATAAATTAATAAATTATTCGTTATTCGAAAAGTAGTCGAATGATTCATTCGTGGATAAACTATTCGCGAATAAATCATTCGCAAATAAATTATTCGACGAATAAATTATTCGCGAATAAAAATATTACGAATTATTTTTTATTTGAATTATTATTCGAATAATGCCCATCTCTGGCGCAAAGGTAGTCACTGTAGCATATCGTTCAGTCATTGCTCGTTGCTTCCTTTTCATTCGTTCTCTTGCTCATTTGCTGCCTTGCTTAAACAGAATACTCGGAATTTGTTTGTGTAAACGATTAGATATCTCAGTGTATGTATTATTCATTCTGCACAAGTACCTGTCTGTATTCGCTAACAATCGTATAAAGATTTTCTTGTGCGCATAATGTCGTATAAATTATGTTATTGTTACATATCTTGATTCACGTGCGTTAAGCTGATAAGTTACCAGTTTTTCCCGTGACTTTGTTCAAGTAGTTTTTTTTTTACTCAATTTTTCAGTACGATTTTCTTCTATCTGTTTACCAAATTATTTAGACGCAAATTTGTGCAGTCGTAAACATTCAAATGTACTTACAAAGAGATAGTAAGATTTTGTTATTTAATTCGTGATGTTAATTTAATTATTAGCCGTAATAATATTTAGCAGTAATTTTGTTTTGGAATAGTAGATCAACAGGTAATATTATTTAAGCTGAGAGCATATAAATAATAATACGAGTATTTTACATGTGTTTTTTTTGTAGATTACCTTAAAATGTCTTTATCTTTGTCTCTAAATACTTCTAGGTGTCAAATAAAACTCAAATCTTAATTGAGTGTAACATTTGGTTTTCAAAAAGAAAATGAACATTGGAGATCTTGCTGCCCCCTTCCGAATCTATCTTTAGATCAGTTCTTAGGCACCATAACATTAATCATTATTGATATGAATAAAAAAATATCTTGCAAGATTTAAACAGCAAACACGTAATGTTAAATAAGAAAATTGTAAAATAAATCTTTTCATAACTTATCATGGTTTAACAATGTTGCAAACATAATACCTTAAAATTATAACTTACCTCGTAGACTCCACATACCACTAACCTACCACTAAAAACGAGCGATATCACCCGCGCTCAAACTATTTTCAATTTAAACTTTTCCCATCCATGGTCAATGTAACTTTTTCAACCAACACAATTTGTTCGGTTTTCTGCCTCATGCCATCCTAGTACGCACTTTAATGTTTTTTTGCTTTTTATTGGATATTGGTATTACACCCGACGATCTCGCTAAAAATATGAATGGTTTTAGACTTAAATTGTTTTATGAGATGTCAAAACCAGCCAAGTCCCACACATTGATAAAGACAAACTTATAGGTAGTAGAAATTTAGACCTCAGCTGTCCTTTGCCCTGGACCGAGATTCTAGGCGGTAATAGTACATTACTGCACAGACCGAGAAATAGGCCGTTGCGGGACGAGTAGAGTTAGCGTGGCCGAGACGCAGTCGAGGCCGCGCTATATACGAGTCCAGCAACCGCCATTCCCGGTCGAGGCTTGTATAGTGCTTTTCTCCAATAATGTGAGGAAATTTAACACAATTGTTAATAATATTAAACACAGTCCCAACATTTCCTTGAAAAAAAGAACAGAATCTTACGATTTAGTATAACACTGAAATAAAGCATTACATAAAATCACAAATTTAAACGTAATAAATTCAATTTGAATAAAATATAGTTTAAGCTATAACATTTATTACGCGTTTATGTTATTTCGGCAATTTATTTTGTTTATGAACGCAATTTCTATTTAAAAAACTCAAACTATTTGACACACTTTGGAATACGTTGTAAACGCTGTTTGAAAAGGCTTAACTTTTTTGGTCTATGACATTTAAAAAGTAAATTATACAAGGAAGAATTTGGATTACACGAGTGTTTGGCTGTTTGGAGATAGTTACCCTAGTCCAAACATGGTTTTTAAAAGTAAACCACCAGGTACGTAATGAAATTTCATACATTTTTGCGGCCGCTGCCGTTAATAAATAATAACGTTGTTTTTTTTTAATTTTGCCTGGACCTGGAACTCAGAACTTCGCGGACTGATTTTACAACAGTAAGGTTAACATTTCCGAGCATGTGGGAGAAAAATTCTAATCGACTTTGACCTGTTATCTTATTGTCAACGTTTTGATAGCTTTTATTTAATTGACCGTAATAGGGGTGTGTCCTGGGTAAAAAAGTAATAATTCTAATTAGTCCGTCAGTAAGATTATCAAAAAATATTGAACACGTATTTTTTGCTTTTTCAAATCAATCAAAATTGACAATTTTATAACGCGCATCAAAGTTCGGGAGTGGAGGCTCGTGACGTCACAACGTGGTATAAAGTGTGCCCCGGCGTGAACTTCAACGCACTTTATCTTCGTAATTTTTCATTTAATTGTCAAAAGAAAAAATACGTGCTCAATATTTTTTGATAATCTTACTGACGGACTAATTAGAATTATTACTTTTTTATTCATATTATGATCATTGAGGTATATTAACTAGAGAAGCAAATGTCAATCAAAAGCGACGCATAAAAACGTGCCAACTACTAATAATCGCGACGTAGCTTTGAAACCAATAATATTTGAACAAAAAAACTATATCTGTCTCTTTTCCAATAATACACTAGTAGAAAGCAGTCATATGGAATAGACAAAGATGGCGAGCTCACCTGATATGAAAAGTTCAGTGTTGCCTAGAACATGAAACTTTCCCCCAAAAAATCGAGTAAATTCTTTGATAATATGAATCGTTACAATTAATACATTGTTTTAATATTTCATTTTGTTTCATTTCTCGATTACAAGAATGGTAGTAATAAATTTACAATTATTTTATTTGACTACGTCGTAGCCTATCGGTAGTGACAGAGCCTATGAAGCTAGCGGTTCCGGGTTCGATCCTTGGTTTGCAAATGGTTTCCTTTACATTTTATATTTTTTCTTCTTTCTTTAGTTATTCGACTGATTGCTTCCAAAATCGATCTGGGGATGTGTGTGGTCTCCGACAGAGAATCCGTTGACAGATTGTGAAAAGTAGCCGCCAACTTGAAATTTTTAGTTATTCAACTGATTGCTTACAAAATCGACATCTGGGGACCTGTGTGGTCTCCGACAACGAATCCGTTGACAGAATTAGAAAAAGTGTCTGCCATCTTGAACTTTTAGGTTATTCGACGGATTGCTTCCAAAATCGATATCTGGGGATCTGTGTAGTCTCCAACAAGGAATCTGTTGACAGAATGTGAAAAAGTAGCCGCCATCTTGAACTTTTTAGTTATTCGACTCATTGCTTCCAAAATCGATATCTGGAGATCTGTGTGGTCTCCAACAATGAATCCGTTGACAGATTGAGAAAAAGTAGCCGCCACCTTGAACTTGTTAGTTACTCCACTGATTGTTTCCAAAATCGATATCTGGGGACCTGTGTGGTCTCCGACAACGAATCCGTTGACAGAATTAGAAAAAGTAGCTGTCATCTTGAACTTTTAGGTTATTCGACGGATTGCTTCCAAAATCGATATCTGGAGATCTGTGTGGTCTCCGACAATGAATCCGTTGACAGATTGAGAAAAAGTAGCCGCCATCTTGAACTTTTTAGTTATTCGACTGATTGTTTCCAAAATCGATATCTGAGGACCTGTGTGGTCTCCAACAAGGAATCCGTTGACAGAATGTGAAAAAGTAACCGCCATCTTGAACTTTTTAGTTATTCGACTCATTGCTTCCAAAATCGATATCTGGAGATCTGTGTGGTCTCCGACAATGAATCCGTTGACAGAATGAGAAAAAGTAGCCGCCACCTTGAACTTTTCAGTTACTCGACTGATTGTTTCCAAAATCGATATCTGGGGACCTGTGTGGTCTCCGACAACGAATCCGTTGACAGAATTAGAAAAAGTAGCTGTTATCTTGAACTTTTAGGTTATTCGACGGATTGCTTCCAAAATCGATATCTGGGGATCTGGGAGGGTGTAGTCTCCAAAAAGGAATCCGTTGACAGAATGTGAAAAAGTAGCCACCATCTTGAACTTTTTGGTTATTCGACTGATATTTATGTTGTAAATTAATTAAGTCTGAATGGAATTTAATCAATAAAAAATTATGAGCAAAATTAAATACGCACAAACTGAATGTAGTCTAATATGAATTAAGACCATTTATAACTCAAGAATGGCGGAACCGATTTTTATGATCTTTGATTAGTTGGATTTCTCTCTGTCCCAAATAGCAGAGTATCTATTAAAACATCGGAAAAAAATACGAGAAAAACATTCTGAGGCGATATTAAGTTCGCCGGGTCGGCTATTATATAAGTTGTACATATTTCAGGTAGGACGTATTTACAATTGGTCATATTTCTGAGAGTACGTAAATACTAATAGACATATTTTATTCAACCTATATCATATTCCATTTCAGACGTTATTCAGGATGGACAACTTTTCTGTCTGTCGTATTTCAAATGGTAATTTTTCTGAATTGACGTATAATTTCGAGTGGTCGATATTCCATTTTTTTCTTAATGACAGTAAATCCATCGGCTATATATTACCCAAAAAAAAAAAGTTTATTGCCCACCGAAGTGGGCACGGGAACAGCTAGTTAGCTAGTAGCTAGAACAAAATAATAGCAATAAGGGCGCCACTTTTGACACTCGGCGCAGTCTTAAACCTCGGAAGACTTATACCTTTTTTCACTGGCGTGACAACTCCTGCGATATCCCCGTGTGGCTCGTTTTGTCGACAAACTGCACCACATTACCATGTCGTAAAGGTGATTTGTCAAAAGTTTGCGGGCGCCCATGAAAAAGAAAGGATTTCTCATTTTTATATGGCGGCACTTGAGATGTCGCGGGGTCGTTACAAAATGTAAGGTGATTTTTATTTGGGAGTACAATTTTGGTATTTAAACTTTAACTATAGTCTGAAGCAAATAATAATTATATTGCAAATTGACTTCGTCCGCGTAGATTTCGATTATCGTTATTCCCTCGGGGCCTAAATATTCCGGGATAAAATGTGGCCTATGTGTTAATCCAGGGTATAAACATTTCAAATTTCATCCAAATCCGCCCAGTCATTGCTGCAGTAACAAACTAACACACACACACACACACAAACAGAAACTTTCGCATTTATAATATTAGTAGGATTATATAAACTAAATCAAAAACTATAATTGCAACTTGCAACCACATTCAAAACGGACTTTAACCGGCTTCATTGATTGTCATAAAAAGGTAACACAATCATCACGAGTAAACGCAGTTTTTTGTATTTAAAAAAACCCGTTCGATGACTATTTTGGGATGCCTTTTATATTTCTTTATTGTTTAAAGCTTTAAATGACATGGCATGTCAAATAGTGTTCATTCTAATTTACTGTTTTTTTATTTAAAAACGATATGACTTACCGCCTGTTTCAGAATCGGCTCAGGGCGACTTTGTCCACAGTCCTATTTCGTCACCTTCTTAACTCGTCCACAATGCCATGTCGTCAGCATGTAATTCCTAAATCGTTACCTTCCTAACTCGTCCACTTTCTGATATCGTCAATACCCCATTTTGTCTACATTCCTATTTTAACCACAGTGCCAACTCGTCCACTTTCTTTTATCGACCTCAGTACTCCTTGGTCAGCAGTGCCAACTCATCCGCATTCCTGTATCGACCTCAGTGTCAACTCGTCCGCATATTTGTACTCGAGTCTGGGTGTTCAATATTTTTACTATATAGTTGACGAGTTGGCACTGTGGTCTAAATAAGAATGTTGACGAGTTGACATTGTAGACTAATAAGGGATGTTGACGAATTGGTACTGTAGTCTAATTACGAATGTAAACGAGTCGGTACAGTGGCCCACGTAAAAAAGCGGACGAGATAGGGAAGTGACGATATAGGAATGCTGGCGAATCGAAACAGTAGACCATATGCGAACGAGAACGACTTAAGAAGGTGACGAAATGGAACTATGGCCGAAGTCATCCTGAGCCTCACAATCGACCAATAAAGCATATTTGACGGATAAATGTAGCCCTTTCTCTTTCTTACACTTGAAAATAGACAAGGAGAGAGCTAACTTTAAATGGCAGATAAAGGGCATTGGGTAAATTTGTTTGAAGAATAGGTATGGTCATATTTTTTTTCAGCGGCCACGGATTATTTTTACGTGGTTATTTAGAGGACCTCTAAATACACATAGATATATATATAATTTATGGCGTTAAATAATATCGGAGCGGAGATTTTAAAGATTAAGTTTTTAGTACAAAAGTACGCCCTAGTATGAATATTTAAATATCTCGGCTTCGATGCACTTAAGAGTATTACATTACATAACAAAATATGTTTATTTTTAATAATTCTATCATAATTTACCACTTTTACGAATGGCCGCTCACCTTGAAAATGTATGAAATTTACAAATGACAACACTTTTACCCAAACCCCTTTACTCATCGATTGTGAAACAGGCCCTTAGATTAATTGAAACAATAACAAACATTATGGTAACAGTTATTATTATTAGCTATAAATGCTATAATACAATTAAGGTCCGTATCAATAAACTGATCTCGACTGTAATGCTCGTCTCAAGATGCGTTAATACTTTGATGTATGTTGAGACGGGTATCGCAGCCAAGATCACTTTAATAATACGACTGTAAGTCTCCAATACTCTATTCGTAAAAATGTTTTAGTTTAGAAATTAAAAGCAAGAAAAATGGAAATCATAAATATGTAACCATTGCCAATGATAATAAGATCTATGTATACACATATTTGACGGGATGGCCGTATAGATATTATTACTTTTGACTGAATAACGTTTTCAAGACTTTTGGAAATGAATACAAGCTTTTTGTTTTATACAGTAAAAAATCTACGCATCAAGCTAGGTGTCCGAAATTCTCTGTTCCAAAAAACGCTCGATTTAATCTGAATCGAATATTGGCTTCCAAAGCCACATCTGTTACTTGACGTCCCTTTGAAGGATGTTTGCGCCATTAAGCAGTATTTTTGCTCTAAAAAATCAACGGAATGGTATTGTTCATATTTTATTAGCATTTACGGTCTTGGAGATGTAATAGAATACAATCCAATAGATATATATAAAGTAAAAAGAAGATATTACGTTGAATAGAGTCTCTCTCAGCATTGTGCCGCAGTTAAACTACAATAATATTTTATAGATATTATTTTTTGCAAATAATGAAGAGGCAGAGGAGAGGACAGTTCAACAATTTCACATTCATATTACTGTGACCTTACTAAACTTATCTAATATGTGGGCGTAACAAAAACATATAACGCGTCTATTTTTTCCAGATTATCCCACATGGAATCGAATTTAACGAAAGAAAACAAATTTACAAGAAAAGGATCTTAAAAAATATATAAACAGCCTCTTTGGATAAACCATGACACCTTCGTTCCATTCCATTCTGAATTTAAATATGCTCAAAATACTGGCAAAAAATGAAGTGGACGTAAAAGGGTACGCCATTTCATTCACTCAGCACTTTTTCTTTTAGGAATAAATGGCGCGGGCTAGGTTATTTTCGGCCAGTATTTTAGGCGATGCTCGATGCGGCGATTCTCGTGTGGATCAATTTAGTAGATTGATAGCTTTTAACAATGTTGTTGTAGGCTGGTGAGTGTGACGTATAGAGTCTCTATTGTACTGGCGAAAACAATATTGCTTTTGATGTGTTTTGATATTGTTTTTAACTCTGCCGCCGTTACTGTCAAGTAAATAAGATCAATCAAAGGTTGATAATACGATAACAGGTCAACACCATAATTATGGTTTTACGAGTAGAATCTCGACCCAGTAAGTTTGGTTCTAAGGGTGGTAAGGAAATATATATTTTGTGAATATTTTAGGTAGCTAAATAAACTTGTAAATTTGGACCTACCTGAGGTAAAATGGTCCTCAAAGTGTTAGAAATTAATTAATTTAGCGATTTGCATTAATAAATATTAATTTGTGGAAGAGGGGGAGAGTTGCCTTTGCCCAGCAGTGGGACATTATGGGCTCATAATAATAATAATAATAAATAATTTGAGGTTGTTAGGGCACAGGGAAAGTTTGGGATTGCGGGAGATGGATCGATACTTGTCACAATCAATATAACTAACCGGTTTTATTCAAAAGTGGTATTAAACATATTTATGTGTATTTTTGGCATCGCGTTGCAGTTTAGTCGTAACGTCGACAATATGTGACGTTATCTATCTAAAGGGACCTTATGGTGGATGGCGCTTACGCCGCACTGCGTCACGCGACGTTGTATTTATATCGGAGCATCTTTAATAATGGCGGAAGCGCCATCCGCCATAAGGTCTTTTACATAGATAATGCCACATATGATAACTCGTCAAACGCAATATGGATATACCCCTGTAGAAACAGAGACCCTGATTTATTGATAATTTGAGTAAATATTCAAACATTAAATTAAGGTTAAAGCATACTGTCGTAACAAACTTAAAATTAATGAAATGGTAATCAATGACGTTATTATACGATATGATTATTGTAAAAATTGTATCGATTTTAAAACTTTGAATTACAAAACGTTTAAGTAAATTAATTTTTAATTAAGTCCACTCGATCCTTCAATTAAAGGAAAAACACTTTTTTTTACTTCATTTTTATTCTTAATGCGAGTCATATTTAGTGTTACCTAAGTTTGAGCGACGCACGTGTGCCCTTTGTGTTACTTAAAGAGGTCTCAAAGCAAATTGTACATAAATACTTCGGTAACACAATAACGCCAAATGGAATTATCTCCCCTTTGCTTTCTCATCCCATTCACTCATTCATAACAATAAGAGAAAACTCTAGCAACACCGAACGAAATGAAAACCTTTCTTTTTTGGGAAAAATGAATTCAGTTGATGTCGTTTTTTGGTTATTTGTCTGCGTAAATAAATAATTTGTTTTTTCTTCGGCGGCAAATCATCCCTTTATTTTCTCAACCTTGTATCTGATCGAATAGTTCAATAGGAAAGTAGTCTTAATGCTTTGTGGAACATGAGTGCTTTTATTATCTAACTATTCAATCACATACGAGGTTGAGAAAGTAAAGGGACGAAATATAGCAGATAGTAAAGTAAGCGGCAGTCACCCAGGCGTTGAAACGTTTATTAGCTCTAAGGTTCCATTAGTACAGTCAGCTTTATAAGTAGCTACACACTTTTGTACCTTGTCGCTGTAACGCCTTTGACAGATTAGTGCAGCAGTTCAAACATGACGTTAAAGTGACAAAGCACTAATGTCCGTTCCCTATACAGGGTGACTGCGGGGTCGTGATCCTAACTTAATTTTCCCAACTCAGTAAATGGTTGAGATCTTAGTATAGTCGTTTTTAAAACAATAAAAGCTTAACGTTTTATTAAAATAATATTATGTTTCCCTAATTATTACTAAAATTATGGTCACCTGACGTTTTCATGTTAAAAACTTAAAATCTATTTGAAAATCGAACGATCAACAAGTAAGAAATTGAGTATGTAGGGTGGCCATGATCCCGAATAAAATGAATTCATTAAATGTTTATTTGAATAAAAAACAAAGTAATTGTCTTAACGCTTTTAAATCTATTACGTTATGTTCCTAATGGTGTAGTGAGTTTTAGTTTACTTTGTTGGTACACGATCAGCGACCCCGCAGTATTGAAACCATGGACAGATAAGGTTACTTCAGATTACTTGATACATTTTGTATTGGCAAATGTCAAATTTTAACCTGCAAGATTATTACCTAACGCAATCGCAATCGTTTTCATTTTGACAGTCCGAGCGCGAGTCTGCATACAAAATGAAAACAATTGTTCCGCTTTGAAGTCGATTGCGATTGCAAGTGCGTTAGACAATAGCAATAGGCCAGTCGGATTAAGCCTTATCTGTCCTCGGATTGAATATAGGGAAAATACATTAGTGTGCAGCTACTAAATACTGACCGTACAGTCAAGGACTTTAATTGTTATGCCACTAAGGAACCCTGTCGCATAACGTTAATCATTCATTTAAGCGCAATTTCTGTCATGTGCTTTGACGCTGTCATTATGACAGGGTTCCATAATGGCATAACAATTAAAGTCCTTGACTGTACAGCTTCGACACTTTTTAATTTGTCCAGGTATAAAGTGGAACACGTGACCTGAGATGACCTTACATCTAATGAAGGTTGGTACAAATGGGTTTCTATTGCTTCTTATGAAACAATTTATGCAAAAGGATGAATATGCATATTGCTTAACATTACAAACATTATTGAAGCGAAGGAACTCGTAGAGATTGGATTTACGTTGAGGTTCGATGGGTTGGATCCTCGTAAGGTGAATTGAAATCTTTTGTAGTTTGGTTTGAAAAACCAAAGATTTTTCGAGAAGAGATTCTGCCAGAAGATAGCTCATACATATTTTTTAAAATGGGTTCGTTGGTTTAGTTGTGAAAGTGTAACAAACAAACGAACTGAATTACTTTCGCATTTATCTAAATATGGATGCGGACTATTAAGTAATGCAAATAACGCTGTATTAGATTTTAAGATAATGAAGATATTGCCATTTTAAAGTACAGTCACCCAATAAAAATGTTGAACATACTTAGAACCTTGTCAATGTGACTGCCATTGTTATTGTCGTACTGGTCATTTGATGTTCAGTTTGAAGTTTATTATGACAGTGCACTAAAGTGCTTAACATTTTCGTTAGGGTTACTGTACCTAATGAAATTACTACAGTTTCAAATACCAATAGACAGTTAATAAAATGACAATTTTTTACTTTTTGATCGCCTTACGTCAAATACAGAATGTGTCACTCACAAGCCAAACATGTTTGCTTACTATGCTATGCCAATTAAAACTTAATAGATTTGAAACAAAGTCTCTTTTAATCTTGAACTTGTGTCGGCTGTGGCCGACGGTGGCGTCAGTATGAAGTTCAGAAGGTTAAAATCAATGTAGTATTTTAGAAATGTTGGCGTTAAAAATTCAAGGTGGTTTAAAAAAGTGATTTTTTCCTGTTTCAGGTATGGAAAACTGTGGGAAGCAGTCAAAAGGAACTATTCATAAAGGTAGATAATTACGTGAAATTATAATAAACTTACAAATGCTGCAATCTGTTTTCCTGTTTCTTACCAACGAGTACTACTCCAAAATTAACGGGTAAAAATAAAATGTTAATCTGTCCAATGACTAGCACAACGTGATCAAGATATCTCCCCGACAACCTTTCTAAAAAAATAATTAATCCCCAACCTAATTAGAGTTAGGATAATGACTTAAGTTAGAAGAATCGTGATGATAATACCGCTCCGTTAATGCTGTGAAACTTCTTAACTTTGCAGACTAAAGAAATAATAAAAACAATTAATTCTTAGAGGGTACTGATAGATTTGAAACTTTGTTGTTTGCTATGATAAAAACTTTTTGCGTACCTAATCAATTTATCCAACAAAATGCTGTTTTGCTTAAGTTTTCAACATTTTTATCGGAAAATAACGGGTAAAATATTTTAGTTTTCTATTGTTATCGTGATCCTTTATATTATGTTGCTAATGTTATTATTAGTGTATATTTTTGACGATAAAATAAATAACGGTAATTTGTTCATTTATTAATGAATATAAGAACAACAACAATTGAACTTAGATACATCATTTGTTGGTGGTAAAACCAATAAACACTACAATTATTAAGAAAAACTGATACAAGAGTCCATATTTATTTTTTAAAAAAACTACCTTTACTTTGCACTTCCGATTTTAGAGAAAAAACGGTTGGCAGGGTGCATGAAACTGCAATTGTTGACTTATTTCCCAATGTGTCCTCAATACATTGTATGGCAATGTCCACTCTGTTACAAAGTCAGTCATACAGTTTTGGTAACAAACTGGAAAAATTCCGTAGAACGATTTTATTAAAGCAATGTGCAAGTTGCTGAATATTTATAATATTCTTTTAACGTTTAATTAGTCTTTTAAAGTTTCAGTTAGTACTTTTTTACTCGCCATTTTGGATTTGCCACTGGTGGACAAAGGCCTTCCCTCTCTTCTTCCACGTTCCCGGTCTTTTATCTTGTAAATACTTCTGCCAATCTCTCTAGATCGAAAAAAAAACGAGTAAACTAAGGAAAATACAAATTAATTGTAGATTCCTTGCAAGGTTTGTAAAGTCAAGTCTTATTAGCTCTGTGGCTGCTATTATTTATCCTAAGCCCCTGCCACACAGTACAGGCTTGACGGCTTGCGTCGCTGCGGCGGACGGCTTGATTGATGCACGGGAGCATACTATGTTGTACTTTATCTATATCATTAGCTCGAGTAATGGTGGTATAGAGGCCGCTAATTGGTTAAACAGGTAATGGATATCGATTTGTCTTTGTTTAATTATGTCTACACGTTGTTAACTAAAGCTACACAAAATTGTGAACGAACAATTCCGATAATGGCTCTTGTCCGCGACTAAGTTTTCATAGACGTTGATTTTTGTTTCCGCGGTAACTGTGTAAGTTTTTGTGATGAAAAGTAACCTGTCTCTCTTCGATTCTCCAACTATTTCAAGTCCCCAACAAACTTAACATTACCGTTAAAGTTAGAATCCTATTCTAACTTTAACGGTAATGTTAAGTTACGCTGTACGATCTCGCCTATACCATAAGAATAAATAATAACTACACGTAGAAGCGAATCTCCTTTGACCAGGCCCCAAATGCCGCGCTTTAAATACCTACTTCCCCCTTCGCCCCGGTACGCCCCTCTGTCTTCCGCGCCCAAAGTCAGGGCTGTCGCTTGTGAAATATTTTAATCGGTTTATGGATGTGGTAGGTATACAAGTTCAGTCACGAATTATTATTAATGTTTTACTTCAACATGGAAACATTGTTGCAAAATGAGTTTTTTACATTTACGTTAAATTAGGTAATAATAATTTTTGAGGATATTAAGATTATCTCATAAAACTCCTTTATTCAATCAATTATTTCTAATTATTTTGCCGTAAATAGTCGTTCACTTTTTAAAACACTATCTTAGTTCAATCATAAACACTAAAATCAACACAAATACGAAAACCAATTCAAGACACAATATCAATATCTTGGTTAATATATATTCCGTGCGTGACGCCCCTGACTGACTAGACACCTCAGGTGTCGCCTGGCGGTAGGTATTTAACGCGCCGAGCGCGCGTCGGGAGCCGGGAGTTTCGCTTCTACGTGTAGTTATTGTTTATTCTTATGCCTATACCCTGTACGATCTTTTGTGTAATTTCCAGTGATCGGAATAGGTAGAGTATATTTACCTAAATTTCGCAAAAGGACATAATATAGAGTGGTTATCACCGGGCGAAATATTAATTTATTTTTATTGAATTCTGGATATCCGGTATTTTTCTGGTACTAGGAAATGTAGTCGCAAGGAAATCTGCAGTTTATGTCTCTTTTCTACGAAGTTTAGGTAAATATGCTCCACCTATTAATTAGATACTTAAAAGAAATAAGTTACATGCCCTTTTCATCACAAACTAACATAAAATATCCCATTACGTGAGTAAATATTACGTATATTTAGCATTAAAAATACCGGAAATCCGGAATTCAAAAATATTAATTAATATTTTATCCAGTTGTAACCACTCTATATTATGTCCTTTTGCAAACTTTAGGTAAATATACTCTACCTCTTCCGATCACTGGTAATTATTCTCTTGCACACTCAGATCGAATGTGCAGGTTTCCTTACGACGTTTTCTTCATCGTAAGAGCATCAGATAATGATACCTTAAGAGCAACAATAACGCTTTAAGCCTCTAGGCCACCGAGACCCAAAGAAATAAAAGAAAACATTGTTTAAAAATAAGAATTCATCTTCTGTTCTTATTTAAATTCCTGTCCACTACTGGAAGTTGGCAGTCAGTTGCTTATCTCTCGCCAAACAAAATATTAAGTAACTCTTCAACCGTGGCAACGCACGCCAGTCCTTTATATTCCTAGCCATGACATTTTGGGTCTGCCAACGCCAATTTTTCCCTGAACTTTGCCCATGACGATGCTTTAAAGCAGTGGAATCGCTTGTTCTGAAAAGCCTTTATATGACCTTGGAACTAAAAATAACGGATTCAAGTATCTATTACGTTTACCTTCCCTAATTTGAACCCTTCTCATCGCAACATCAAAACACTTTACTAATTAAAATATCAACAGCGAATAAAGGTTCCCAGATTCGTTATATTAAGAGCCACTCCAAGGGTTTTGGGCTGAAGGGTAATAGAATGGACCTTCAGTGCCCGGATCACTAAATTCATTACAAAACGGACCAGCCCTGGAGCTCTGGGCATTGGTCGTGTTAACCGCGTTTACGGCATATTGACTGGCAAAAATGTGCTACGATTCCATTACTATGTAAACCTTAATAAAGAAATCCTTAGGAGCACTGGGACGGGAATAGCGACATAAATAGAGTTCCCTTTTTATTAAAAGTGAAAATGTTGGTGGAACGATTGCATAAATTTGTTGCAGAATGTTATTTTGTACAGGGTTTAGCTCGTGGTAATATTTTATTTAAACAAGATTTTCTTGTGGCTTTATCCTCGTTTTTTTCATTGTTTTATGATAAATAACTATCTAGTAGGGATACAAAAACCTAGGTATATAAGGCAACTAGCTCCATACCAAATTTTGTTATTATTGCTACATTGATTTAGTCGTGAAGGCGTTAACAAACTAACAGACAGACTAATTATATTTTTAGTAAGGAAGTAAGTTTGACCTATCACACCTAAAAAATATCGTAACAACAGAAATGTGTCAATGCCACACGCATCGGCAAAGTAATGTCAAATTTTTCCCAAAACCATAAATTAATGAAATCCTGTAAATGATTTTAAATAATTTTTAATTTTGTTACTTGAAGCTAGTTAAATTAAATCTTACCTACTGTAGATACCTAGAAGCAAAGTTTTCTGAAAGTATAAACAGTTTCCCTACTCCATTATACTCCGTTCAGTTTAAAACGCGTGCAACTGACGTATTAATATTTCAAGTTAGTTGCGGACCCGTTAATTGGCCTTTATTGTGAGGGGCGGAGGGGGTTAATTACGGTAAAAGAAGGGTTGGATTATCTAACTAGTTAGTTTATGTTAGCTTTTATTTAAACGTGCATTTTACTGGTGGTGTGCTAGTTGGTCATAGTGAGCAAGACCCTGTCTATAAATATAGAGGTCCTGGGTTCGATTCATGGTAATCAAATATTTGTGAAATGAGTACAAGTATTTGTTCCAAAACCTAGGAAGTTTTATTATAGAAGTATGTTAATCGAGTAGGTTACTTTTTGACCGAATTTAATTACCTATGCTATCGGACTAAATCCTTAATTGACTTCATGCCGAAATTTCAAATTGTGTCTTGTGACTATGATCCAAAACGACTGATTCCCAAAATGTAACTCTGTTTATCGTTATCTAGTATAGTTGAGTTCATAATATGTGTACACGTTCGTACCATGTCGCTTTAAATGCTGTGACATATCATATATGGCAGTTTAAACATGATTAAATAGACAAGGTACTAAAGTGTATACATATTTATGAACTCGACTGTGCTAGACAACTATAAACAGAGTCACATTACGACTTAATTTCATAATCCCCTGGTACCAACACGTGTAGATACTGGGTTATATAATATTATTAAAATTTCGTTACTCCTTTTTTTTATCCCAAAACGCCCTAAATCTAAAATTACCCAATCACAAAACGTCCAATATTAACAGGTCGATTAACCTTCTTACAGCTTGCTTTACTATCCTGTCATTTCTTTTAATATTTGGCATTAAGTGAGCATTTTGGGAATTAGTCGTTATGGATCAAAGTGACACAATTTGAAATTGAGGCATGAAGTCAATTAAGGATTTAGTCCGATAGCATAGGTAATTAAATTCGGTCAAAAAGTAACCTACTCGATTAACATACTTCTATTATAATATCCTAGAGCTTAGCTTGGGATAAATTCAAATTGTGTAAACTTGTCCCCTGATATTTAGTCCCCTACACATTTTCCTTTAACGTTTCACTCTAAAACCTTTAACATTTCACAAAACACAAACAACTCCAAGAAACGTCTAAAAATCCCAACAAAACGGTCCAAAGCGCGTCCCCGCGATCATTTAGCATTATATCCGACGATTCATACTCATATTTTATTCTGTTCCCCCGAACTCCCCCGAGGATCTTTATTTTGCTGGGCGTTCTCGAATACTGCTTGGGAGAATAATAACCTTTTGCTATGATTCATTGATGTATTCTCTTGGAAATGGTAAAGAATTGAATGCCGATGTGGAGTTAAATATTATCTTGTTCCTTAAGTTATAAGTCTTGAATGCTATGTATTTCAATATCTATATATATAATAAATAATAAATAAATAAATAAATAGCAGGGGACAATGTCACACCAATTGACCTAGTCCCAAACTAAGCTCTAGGCTTGTACTATGGGTACTGGACAACGATATAAATACTTATATAGAGAAATATATACTTAAATACATAGAAAACATCCATGACTCGGGAACAAATATTCGTGCTTATCACACAAATATCTGCCCTTACCGGGATTTGAACCCAGGACCGCTTGCTTCGAAGGCAGGGTCACTACCAACTAGGCTAGCGCGTCGTCAATTAAGTATGTTTATTGTTGTTTAGTACCCATAATTATATGTCAAGAGCTTAGTTTGGGATTAAATTAATTTGTGTGAAATTGTCTCCTAATATTAGAAGACGAAAGAGATTTGTCAGGATCGTAGCAGGTGGAAAAAAGTGGTCTCTACCTACCCTTATGGGAAAGTGGCGTGATTCAATGTACGTATGTATTTCTCCTGATGTTTTATATTATTTATTTTAGAAATAGAAGCCTCTGTCTGTGCATTCTTAAATCCAATAACTAAAGGGTTGGTTAATTATGGTTTATGTATAATAGTAAACTGTATTTGAACCATATTTTATTGTTAGTAAATGATTTACTCTTATTTTAAACAAATGAATATTGTTTGGCATGAAAATGAGAAACAAGTTAGTTATTATTACTATAGTATGTTTTGTTTTAGTTTCAAAAGATACCTACATTAATTAAGTCATCAGAAATAATATTTAAGCCAACATTGAGCTTAAAAGTATCTGACACTTCTGTGTTATTAGAGGCACAACAACAACGACCACGTTTCACATTTTTTTTGAAATCCAGTGTTGGATAACATATTATAGCCGGTGACTGTATCTACCTATACATATACAGCACCAGGCCGCTGATATAATGGATAAACTCCTCAAACTTTACGTTAATAACTTCAAAGCACTGAAAATAGAGAATAAACCGAGCTCTCTCTTTAAAATCCTCCCACGAGTTTATTTGCACTTGATTGATAATTACTTTTTAATAGAAAATGTTTCATGTTAATCAACAAACATGTAATCGTCAATAAACTTTGAACTGATCATAAGCAGGACATATTTGGGACCCTTTTTGAGTTGTTCATCGGAGGATGAGTGTAATTTAACATGTCAAACTGAGCATCTATTTATTCAACACGGTATAAGATAGAATAAATACATCGACTTAAATACCTCTATAAGAAAAGAATGGAACATACAAATGCTGACACATTCACACGCACACACACCACACACACCACACACAAACACACGCACGCACACATTAGCCTAAGAGTTTTATTGTATAATTTCTACAATTGTGCCTACTCACCTTTTTTCTTTTATAAATGTAACTTCTAATTTCCAAATATATAATTCTCAAACCTTATCTGTATGTATAGCTTAGTAACCATCTACGGAAGAGCGGTGTTGTCTTAACACAGGTATTAATTTACTTAAAAATAGGCACCAACCTATACAACTATGTAATTTTAGTTACTTAATAAACATTATTTTTTTAATAAGGTTGTTGCTTTTGCCGTATCATCGTATTGTTTTTAACTCAGGTGCTATTACTATCAAGTGAATAAGAGTTGTCGTAACATTGACGATACGGTAACACTCCTCCTCCATCGCAGATGTCATCCGTCTCCAAAGTACTAGGCTATCATAAGTTGGCGAGAGTCCAGTGGACGCGGGAATTAATAATCCGACTTGGTCTAATTAATAGCCGGGTGGTTCAAACCAATTGCTTACAAATGAACACCACTTAATTTTTATTGAATGATGCGTATAATTGGAATTAATTGCGGATTAAACCTAACAATGAATAGGTGAGTACTTTTTTAAGACTACAATTTCAAGTATGCAAACGCGTTGTCAACCCTTTACTAGTCATTTCAACGGTTGTCCCCCACACCGGAACACACCAATTTGAACCGCCGCTTGACTTCACTGGAACAATCCGGACGGGACGGTGTTTAATTTAATAAATATCAGCGGCCCTAATATGGCTGCGTTTATCGCGTGACAAAGTGTGGATAAGGCATCTGTCACCTTCTGACACGTAAATAAGTACGAAAGTGACGGATGCTTTATCCACATTTGACACGCGATATAGACGCAGCCATACTAGGCCCGCTGGGGACAAACACCAATTGACCTAGCCCTAAACGAAGCTCTACGCTATGGGTACTAAGGTCTGTTCATCCTTACTTGTCTTATATAGTAAACAACTTTCTAACCTCAAAATGAACCTTTTTTGGCTTAAACAGCTCTTTTATCGTAAATAAAGTAAACCGAGTTAACATTTTGGACACCACTTGGCCAATTGGTCTGTGATTGCTTTATTTTGTTTAAAATAGCTGTTTTAGCCAAAAAAAGGTCATTTTGAGGTTAGAAAGTTGTTTACTATATAAGACAAGTAAGGATGAACAGACCTTAGACAACTACATTAATACTTATATAGCCTCGTAAGGCCCAGTGTGCAATAGGATGCACATAACATAATCAAGGCAATTTAATTTGAACTGTGTTAGAATGGGAATAAGGTTTATTTTCCTATCTTCATAAACTGAAAATGGCATTATCGATCAAACGTAATTGTACTTTATTGCCTTGATGGTAGATTCAAAGTCCCACTCACAAAAAACTCCGTGTTTGTAGTATGTTGGGCCTTACGAGGATAGAGAAATATATAATTAAATACATAAAAAACATCACACAAATATCTGTCCTTACGAGGATTTGAACCCAGGACCGCTATATTCACTACCAACTAAACCATCGGCTCGTCATACCACTAACAAACAATATACGCAGCTTCACATTATTTCGAGCTTCTGCATGCTTCATTTTTTGTTTTAAACAAAAAAATTACGCGAACCGTAACGAGAACCGTCTTTATAGTTGCCCAGTTAATGAGATCCTAATTGAGGTAATCTTTCAATGTTCTTGATCGTCGTACGGTTAACATTCAAGGATCATTTGCGTCGGAATGATTTATGAGTAGGCACTCTCTACCGCTGTTTCTCGAGAGCTACGAATCTAACTAATATAGTTATAGAGCAGCGAAGTCATTTATTTAACAGTTATGTTATAAATTTAATAAAACGGCATCGTTTTATCTTCTAGAATAGAGGCCCAGATAAGCAACCATTATTGAAAGATATAATCTAAACTTCCGTGAGAGGTAAATAGGCGATTTTTCCAATCCTAGAAAAAAGTTTCTTTTTCTGTGTCATGTGTCTTGTGAAATAAATGGACAGATCTTATTTATTTATTTATAACTAGAGGACGCCCGCGACTTCGTACGCGTAGAATTAGTTACTACTCCCCCTATTTCAACCCCTTAGGGGATGAATTTTTCAAAAATCCTGTCTTCTCACTTACATCATGAAATGAACCCCTGTACCAAATTTCAAGTTTCTAGGTACAGTAGTTTTGGCTGTGCGTTGATATATAAGTCAGTGAGTCAGGTTTGCCTTTTATTTAGATATAGATAGATAAAGTACATTTGTAATGAACAACTAAGTGCCAAAACATTACAAACTTAATTCTAAATTATTATTATTAATCCAGTCCTCCATTTACTAGCATTCGCTTGCTTTCATCGATCACTGTTCATGGCCGTAAGACAAACAGATCGTAGTGCGGCGCTGCCCGGAGCATGGAGTTGAAAGTGCTGAGTCCCGCAGTGGAGCGAGCCTGCATGGCTTCAATTCTGCCCGGTAAAAACCATATCATGTTTGATCTGTTCTGATCTGTCAATTTGTTGACCGCACTCGCAGACGTCCAGGATACAGGCCCAGTCTAGGTTGAAGTCTGACAGATATGCACTTGAAGTAATGAAACCTGTTTAAAAAAAATAAACGACTTGATCTTGTTTTTAACTCGGCCACCATTACTGTCGTATAAATTCTTATTTACTTGACAGTAATGGCGGGCGGCCAAAACGTTGACAATACAATAACAGACTCCTCCTAAACTACGCAACGGATTTTGATGCGGTCTTCACCATGAGATATTTTTTCACGAAATGTTGTTATGTATAATAAATTCTGGATTATGTACGGTCGACCAAGAAAGTGGTCTACCAGGTTTGACAAAAGTTTCTGTGAGATCTAATTATCGCTAAGGTTGACACTTGTCACTGTCATAATATTATTGCAAGGGAAAATCGAACTTGTTGTATCATGACGTGCAAATGAACTTCAACCGTAGGGTGGTAGCCGACTGTACGTGTTACAGAAAACTCACATAAAACAAAGAGAAGCGAGGGCGGCTCGCTAGTCTAGCATAAAAAAATCTAAGCACCCTGACAATTGGTAACACCTTGTGTTGCCAATAAAGGCAAACGAAGAAAAATATGAATAATATGAATGATTTAAGAATTAGGTTGAAGCTATTTTGAATACATGCCTGACATACTTGATTTTCTCCAATACTCACCGCTTTACCACTTTGCATAATTGAAAGGGTTTATATGTTATATTTCTAGCGGTGACATCCCGTTACCGTGATAGAAATAACTTGTCTGGTAGTGCCAGAGATTTAAACGCAATACGCGCTCCCACATTATACTTGTTATTTGGCCCATCCTCGTGCTCTTGCCCTCCTTTATACCAAGGTTAATTGAAAGAGATCCCTTGAAGAGATAAGTATTCGTACAGTCGAACTCAGTAGTAGCTTCATTTATTTCCTAAAGGTTGCATTTAATGCAGGTATTCTATAAGCGTCTCGTTCTTTATCATGAATCAAGAGTAAGACAGCTATTGTTGCTGGCAATAAATTGGTCTGAAAAATTGCTCGTGTAACTGCACTTTAACGGGAAAAATGGCGGAATGGAATAGCGGAAAATAAATTTATCGCATGCGAAGTCGCGGCCATCGCTCAGTGATATAAGGATTTACAGGTCAATAGTCTAATCTTTGGGAAAGTTCGTATTTGTCTTTCTTTCCCTGCGGGCCTATTATGGTGGTTTTTATTTATTTATTTATTTAGTAAAGTACACCAACAACAAACATATTAATACAATTACAATAAAATTAAATTACAAAAACACAATCTGATATGAATGTCAATGTGTCATGTGTCTGTTTTCCTCGATGTGGATATACATAGATAAAAATATCTGTCACTTTCTGACCATTTTGTAAGTGCGAGAGTGACGGATGCTTTATCCACCGCGATAAGGGCTACCATACGGGCCCTGTAAAAAGAAAGATAAATACAAACTTATCCGAGAAAATACAATGTCATTTGTTTATTTACTACATCAGGGCCTCTATTCTACTTGGTAAACCCATATTGCCTCTGAGATGTTATCGTATTGCTAACGGTTCGTTATCTCATAGACGCAACGCGAAATACCATCCGATCTGAGGGCCCTGCCAAGATGCATTGCGCTAACGAACGTTTCTATTCGATTCGTGTTTAAACCAATCGCGTCACTGGTAGATGACGTGATACGAAAAGTCACGTGATCTACAGTGTCGCGATTGGTTTAAAAACGAAACGAATAGAAAAGTTAAATAGTAAGCGCAATGCATCTGGGCAGGGCCCTCTGTACCTGTTTGAAATTCCACCTTTGCATCATCCTTCATAATGCGTATTTCAAAAGAGTGGAATGCGCTTCCGGCGTCGGTATTTCCGAGTGCATACAATTTGACCTATTTAACGCCTGGGTGAATAGGCATCTTCTGGGTGAGCTGGCTTCATCGTCGACAATATCTTCATCCTCCAAGGGCAAGAGTGACTCAAGAGCAACGCCATTATCAGTAATAAAAATAAAAGTAAAAATTACATGGCCGAGTTTAAAACAATTTCAAAATAACACGTCAAAGGAAAAATTTACTTATTTCGTTTCACAAAATTTCGCACAAAGCAAAGAACCATAAACCATAAATCCCCCGTTTTAAAACCGTCAGTAATCTCGTCCTCGTGTAGCAAAACATTGTGCGTGTTACGTTACTCGCTTCGTAATGAAAGGATTAAAACGGAATCATACGAAACGCGCATTGCATGATAATTGCGCTGTGACGGTTGATGTTTACATAGGTACTGTGTTTATGTAACGGTGAATGTTAACATTGCGTGTGTGTGTGCGCGATAATTGGAACGAATTCGAATTTTGAATAAACGAAACGTGCTCGTCACTGAATTATTTGAGTTATGTCTGTATTGAATGCAGAATGAGATTAATGTGTATCTTTCGACATTGCCTAAACAAAATTTGTTTTCGATCGGTATTTTTATTATTTTGGTGGGTGTCTTTCTTTTTTCTTTTCGTTTGGTGTGCAAATTTGATCATTGGTCTATTTACACTTATTTAATTGTTAGCGTTCCGAACGTAAAAACGGATGTCTTAAAGGATTACTTGCGTGTCTGTCTGTCACTGCCTATTTGCTCCGGATGTATTGGAACCATTTAGTTAAAATTTAGTACATATGAATTTTTGTGCCCGGAACCCGGCCATATAACGTAAATGAATGAATTTAGAATATAAAAATATAAAAACCTCTTACATGCAGTACTGTAAGGCATATCAACTGAAAGGGCTTTTTGTGAGGTGTCGATTTTGTTTTAGGTTTAATTTTAATTTCGTAACAAATATTAATAATACGAAAATTTACCATTGCATTGACCATTTCCATAACTACTGAGGTTAAAAAAAACAGATTAATGGTTCTATACTTATAGACTAAAGAAAACCTATAAGAATTGTACGGAACACTCGCTACTCGAGTTCAACTCGCATTTATCTGGTTTTTATTTCAATAAGAGCAAGCAAGAAAGAAACCTATTTTTTTTACTCAATACCATGAAAACTATCAATTTGTTCTGAAAAAAGTACATTTCGTCCGTCGCTTTTCACTTACTAAATTTCACATTGATTCACTGAAGCGTTGAGTCGTATCGTAAAGTCAGAAAAAAATAAGCACCTTCTTCTACTTACCTACATATAGATGAAAAGAGGTCATTTACGTAAGTTTTTCACCTATAATGTTATAAGGGTAGCAAAGATCTGTGATGGCACAACTCTTAAAATCCGTAATACTCACCGTTGACTGGGGAACCTGCTGCCATCTGATATTAGGAAATCGCAATCGGTCGCATCACTACAAGGAAATTTGAGGACATACTGGCTTGACTCCTTATAATTGTGTACTGTCCATTGTTTCATTATAATATATAAATATATATTTATTTGTGGTCATCTGTCAAGTTGCTAACCTGTGCTCTTGAAGATTAATAGTGTCTCTTAGTGTAAAACTGTGAGGAAGTGAATAAAAACACTTGTTACGTGTAGATTAACTCCCAATATATACGCGTGAATGTTATCTCGCCATAAAATTCTAAGAAATAACTAAAATCTGTGCTTTATAATTACACGAGTGACATTAACCCCATATAAATAAAACTCACCTACCCTCAAAAATTACTAAAAGGCAAACGTCCCAAGTCTGAACTGTCACGCAAAATGTCATCTGACAGTAGCGGTGTTGCCATAATATAGAAATGAATTCCCCCAAAAAAACCAACTCACCAAGTGCGGTTATCGGAGCACCTAGCGAAATAATGAATACAGGCATAAAGCCAAACAAAGATAACCAAAAAACATTGATACAACAAGTTTTCCATCCAGGCATGTTTGTAAACTCAAGAATAAGACATTCATCCCTTGGAGAGTCTTCATCAACTCAAATGATGGTCACTGAAAACTCGGAAACTTATATCGAACAGAACAAAAGTGCTCAAAACAGTCAACCCCAACAGTCCGAAAGTAATAGCACACCTCAACCCCCAGAATGGCAAAAAGTACCAGTCTCAAGAAGCTTAAAGAGAAAAAATTTATCAGAGTCACCACCTGCGGAAACTTCCTCATTGAAAGGCCTTTCAACCACCAATAGATTTATCGGGCTGGCTGTAGACTCGGCTGGAGATGTTAGTTCTCAACATAAATTGAAAGAATCAACTAAGCCGCCACCCATAATGCTATATGGTATTGAAGATGTTAAAAAACTCACTGAACTAGCGGAAACGGGCACTGTCAAAACACAGTTTACATTTAAAATTGTAACCAAAAATCAACTAATCCTAAATTGTGTTTCAACTGAGGTGTATAAAAAAATAATAACCATAATAAGAGACAATCGGCTCATTGGGCATACGTTCAAGTCCAAAGAGCAAAAATCCTTCAGAATAGTGATTAGGAATCTCCACCACACAACACCACATGAAGCAATAATTGAAGCAGTTGAAAACACTGGGAATACCGTGGAAGGAGAAGTAATAAATGCCAAGTATGGACCTAACAAGAACCCAACATCAACATTCTTTGTTAATATATCACCTGGACCTAATAAC
This sequence comes from Acleris literana, assembly GCA_946894065.1. Taxonomy (NCBI): domain Eukaryota; kingdom Metazoa; phylum Arthropoda; class Insecta; order Lepidoptera; family Tortricidae; genus Acleris; species Acleris literana. Next base: position 5,398,632 of record OX335687.1, read on the forward strand.
AAAGCGGTTAAAGATATAAGTACAATTTACCACCAAAAAGTGGTGATCGAGAACCCACGGAAAAGGAAATCAGTAATCCAGTGCCAACGGTGCCAACAATATGGCCACTCAAAAAACTACTGTTGGAGACCATACAGGTGCGTAAAATGTGCACAACCTCACAAAATTTCTGAATGCCCAAAAGTTGACCGCAACACACCAGCAATGTGTGCGTTATGTCTTGGCCCCCATCCCGCTAGCTACAAGGGATGCGAAGTCTACAAAGAAATCCAGAACAGAAAGTCGACCAAGCCGCATCAATTAAGCCGTCCAGACAAACAAAATGAACCAATAGAATCAGATATAAAAAACCTGACTTTAGCTCCGAGCTCTAACAAGTACGTCCCGGATTCAAACCAAAAAACATATGCTCAAATAACGAAAACGTCTAACCCAAACCCGGAATCGAGTAATATTTTCATAACTAGCCCTTCAAAAAATTTGAAAAGAGAAGACAACCCACCAACAAGCACCAATCTGCTGGAAGCACTTATTGTAAAGCAATCTGAAAAATTTGAAATCATCCTCCAACAAATGAGCTCATTGTTTAATCTCATAACCGCACTCCTTAACAAATTATCAAAATGACTGCACTAAAAATAGCAGCTTGGAACGTTAATGGCCTGACTCCCAACCTACTCGAAGTTGAACATCTTTTAAATCTCCATAAATTGGACATCCTCCTAGTTTCAGAAAGTCATACTACTACCAAAAGCTTGATAAGAATCCCTAACTATAGCATCTACAACTCTAATTATCCAGACTGCCCATGGCGGATCAGCTGTAATAATAAGATCCCATGTAAAACACCACCAGCAACCAGGGTATATATCTAATCACATCCAAGCTACCACGGTACAAGTAGAAGCAAAAAATCTTAAATTCAACGTATCCTCAGTCTACTGTCCCCCGAGACACAGAATAGATGAAAATCTCTTTAGTCAGTTCTTCGAGACTCTTGGTGAACGCTTTATCGCAGGCGGAGATTGGAACGCGAAACATGTCCATTGGGGATCCCGACTGAACACAACACGCGGTAGAGAACTTAAGAAAAGCTTAGACACGCTTCACCTAAATACACTCGCAACATCAGAACCTACTCACTGGCCGTCTGACATAAATAGACTACCAAATGTCATAGACTTTTTTATCGTTAAAGGATTATCCCAACTTTTTTATGCCATTGAACCGTGTCTCGATGGCTCATCAGATCACACTCCCATCTTACTGACCGTAAGCTCAACATTGCTAACCTATGATAACCACTGTACTCTCTATAATAAAAAGACTGATTGGGAATCATTCAGAGAAATGATGAATGAAGAACTTAAGCTAAAAGTAGCCCTTAAATCTGCCGAGGAAATTGAGAATGCTACTAGAGAATTCACAACTACAGTTCAAAAGTGCTGCTGGGCTTGTACTCCAGAAATCAAAGAATACCATCCAAGACACACCTTAGTACCCGAGGTGATAAGATCAAAAATCCAAGAAAAAAGAAGACTGCGTAGAGTATGGCACACTAGTCGGCATCCAGAAGACAAGACAAACCTTAACAAAGCCATTAAGGAGCTTAAAGAAATGCTACAACAAAGAGCGAATGAAGCAACCGCTGCTCAAATAAGTTCTTTGACTGCTACCAAAGTCTCTAATTACTCGCTATGGAAAGTATGCAAGAACGCAAATAGACCGGTAATGCCTAAGCTACCAATTAAAACCCCGGAGAACACTTGGGCTAGAACACCAGATGACAAAGCCAATATCTTTGCAAACCACCTGTCAAAGATATTTACTCCAAATGAATCTGATGCTGGAAATGATGAGACAGATATTGATGTAGTCATAGAACAAGACCTACAACTGGACCTTCCAATCCAGCCGACGTCACCAAAAGAAGTCATCCGATTCATCAATCGTTTAGAAAATAAAAAAGCTCCAGGTTTCGACCTCATAAACAAAGAAGTGCTTACCGAACTTCCTAGAAAAGCTTTAATTTACCTGACTTCTCTCTTTAACGGCATACTGAGGACAGGCCACTTTCCTAGCCTGTGGAAGGTTTCGCAAATAGTTATGATACATAAAAGCGGAAAACCGACGCATGAATTAACTTCCTATAGACCAATAAGTCTCCTTCCTGTAGTATCAAAGCTGCTTGAGAAGATCCTTTTAAAAAGAATGATTAAGGCATTACAGGAACAGTCAACAATACCGGATCACCAATTTGGATTCAGGCAAGAACATGCTACAATTGAGCAGATTCACAGAGTCTGTAAAGCAATAAGAATGTCACTTGAAAGAAAAGAATACTGCTCCGCAGCCTTCTTAGATATAAAACAAGCCTTCGATAGAGTGTGGCATAAAGGACTGCTCTGTAAAGTTAAAACATTGCTACCCCACAGGTACTACAGAATTTTGGAATCATACCTCTCAGAACGTCTCTTCTAAGTACGAGAAGGTGAAAGTTCATCATCATTTCACGAAATTCTTGCTGGGGTACCACAGGGTTCAGTACTGGGCCCAGTCTTATACACGATCTTTACATCTGACCTACCTCAAAACCCTGGTGCGACAATGGCTACGTTTGCTGATGACACAGCAATAATAGCATCTAGCAATAATGCTGTAGAGGCCTCCCAGATCCTGCAAGACAGCTTAATAAAAGTCCAGGAATGGCTCAAAAAATAGCGGATCACGGCAAACGTATCCAAGTCCGTGCATATCATATTTACTTTAAAAAGAGGAGATTGCCCACCAGTCAAGTTGTGTGGACAAGAACTCCCACATACTAACTCAGTGAAATACTTGGGGATGCACCTTGATAGAAGACTGACCTGGAGAAATCATATCCGGGCAAAAAGGGATGAACTGAATATTCGATTCCGTTCTCTCTATTGGTTGCTTGGCAGGAACAGCGTGCTATCGCTAGACAATAAACTTCTGATCTACAAAAGGGTCCTGAAACCGATTTGGACATATGGTATCCAACTGTGGGGTTCTGCATGTGACTCAAGTATTTTGATGATTCAAAGAGCCGAAGACTCTATCCTCAAACAAATTTGCAATGCTCCTTGGTTCATAAAAAACTCAGAGGTACACCACCATTTAAAAATTAACACAGCTGAGGAAGAAATCTGCTCTTTTGCAAAAAAATATAAAAAACGGCTCCAGTGCCACCCGAACAAATTGGCAGTGAATCTGACTATCCCTGATCACCTGAAACGTCTGAAAAGAAAAAGAATAGATGAACTGGATAGCCAAATTTAAAAAATCCAGTTACCGATGGAGTGGCTCCTACAGGGGAGTGGCTTCAACATGCCTAAGGACACTTAACACATCTGCTCATAGTCTTTCGACTGATTGCAAGATTAAAATGGAATAATTTTTTTTTAATAATTATGTATTATATATGTGTATGTATGTACGTTTATGTATTTAATTATTTTGATATTTATTATTATTATTTTTATACATATCTCTGTTATTATTTATTCTAAACAAGGTCTAAAATTTAGTTCACGCAGTTTTTGTAAACTTTGTTTTTGTACTTGTATCTACTCGTTGCCACATTCAACTTTTCTTATTTTCCTCAATCACCAAAAGGTTAGCTGGAAGAGATCCCTTAAAGGGATAAGTTCGCCTTTGTACATTCCTTTTCTGTAAATATTGGATTCGAATTTCTGTGTTTTGTACAATAAAGAGTTTACATACATACATATACATATCAAAGTTAGTTTGGCCCCTACTCAAGTGTTTGTATAAATAACTACTCGTAAATGTAACCGCTCCCAATCGATGTGGAAGCAGCCGTCGCCTCGTGAATATGCAGCGACACTGGCTGTGACATTGTGAGATATAATTGCATAAATAACAATAATTGTCTTGGCAATGGGCCCGGTTTATTGCAAATAAGTGTCTGTTTTTGCTGCCGACTGTATTTTATTTTTCAAAGACTCATTGAGGCTAGAAAAGTTGCTTAACGCTAACGTAATAGTAGTTTACGTGACGGTTGCGTAATGCTAATTACGCAGAGTCTCGTACAATACTTTATCTACACACAGATTATAAGTACTCTAAGATGGGTTCAGAAGCCGAAAGGCAAATGTCCAGCAATACCTTACCTGTGGTAGTACGTGACAGAGATGGCAGCTGTAACGTAATTTTGAAATTACGTTATCGAATATTGTAAGGTAATGAGATCCAAATTTGGAACATCTTCCAAAATTAACAGCTGTCATCACTGTCACTTGTCATTGCCTACGGGTTTTGAACGCATAAAAGAGACTTATATGAGTGTAGATAAACGATTTTCGAAAACTGACAAATGTATGGAATTGGGTTTATCCCTGTTTCACCGACCGATTTCATAGAATCACTTCGCAGAATGTTCGTTTCATAGAAAGCTATTTTCTGCTGAACCCGTGTTGATTTCAGGTTATCTTGTGATGGTTACAATCCTAACCTAACATATCCTACGTGAATAATATTTAAGATAACCTGAACTCGACACGGGTTCAGTAGAAAATAGCTTTATTTCTTCATGTAGCGTTTTCCATATAGCATTATTTAATGTTCGAGCTTATTTTAATCGCTAAAATTACCAGTATATTATTTAATTAGTCGCATTTATTCCCATTTGAAAAATCTAATTTGATTGAGTCGACGGAGCTCCACCTGGCGAAGCTACTATTTCCGGGTTTTTTGCCCTCCGGGCATGGTATAATAAACAAACCTTCGTATTATGATGTAATAACTATTAAATTCGCTACGTGACAAAAAGCTACATAAGAAAATTAATGATTATGAAAAAATGCTATTCGAAAATTCACTACTATGAAAAATGCTTGTTGTGAAAATGATCTAACAAACCGTTAAAAAACCTGCTACTTCGTCCGCGTAGAGTTAGTTAGTATTGTTTTTAATTTGGCCGCCATTACGTAAATTAAATAAGAGCAATCGTAACGTTGACAATACGATAACCTATCCTAGCCAATATGGTTCTCCCCAGTACAATACTGCCCTCCTAAGCAAAAATGCAATAACTAAATTCAATAGCCAAAGCAGATTCAACTCTCTTCTGTTTGTAACTAGGTTGCAATTTCTACAGATGTTTTGTCTGAGATATCGCCATTATGCTTAGTAGGGCAGAATAGAGGGCCTGGACCGAGATTCTGCACTGTAAAAACAATATTGTCTTTGACGTGTTATGGTTAATGACCGACCGTTAGTAATTTTTCTACGAAAGTATAACATGGATATGATTCTATTTAAATTTCGTGCACAATTTATATATTAAAAATGTATGCAGTTTTATTGTCGAGGTTTTAACATGTCTTAAACGATGAAATATCGGTTTACAATTACACACCTCTCACATCTGTTGATGTAGAAAGGTCATTCTCTTTATGTAAATGGATCCTCAATGTTAAAAGAAATCGATTGACAATATCAAAGGGAAAAAAAAAAGATAATATACTATAACAAATTAAATTCAGTGAGTTTTTAAAAATATAATTATGGTTTTATTTTTAACTACACAGACTTATCCATATTAGTCATTACGTTTGACGTTAAAGTGACATAAAATGACACCGCAGTCGCCGATCATTATAGTTCATCCGCTAAGATAGTGTCGCTACACTCACACATACTTGAGGTTATTGTTATAAAACTTATAAAATACGAATATAATTCGAAGTAAACTGCCAAATTCACTTGCGGCGTAACACCCGCAAGAGAATTTGGTAGTTTACATGGAATTATATTCGTATTTTATAACATTTAAGAAATGCATGCGGTGTTTACCTTTAAGTGGGTGTTACACTTGGTTTACTTTGTAATTGTAAGTATCGTTATCTAAGTATTGGTGTAAACATTCGTTGATAAACCTTAAATAAATGAAAAAAAAAAAAAACCGCAAGTACGTTGTGAGTGTAGCGACACTATCTATATTATGGAATATAATGATCGGCGACTCCGGTAGCATTTTATGTCACTTTAACGTCAAACGTAATGACTAATATGGATAAGTCTGTGTAGTTAAAAATAAAACCATAATTATATTTTTTTAAACTGGTATTGTTTTTATCTCGGCCGCCATTATTGTCAAGTAAATAAGATCTATCGTAACGTTGACAATACAATAACAGGTCAAAGGCGATATGTTTTTACCGATTAGTATAGAGGTTCTGTATGTATGCATCTAATTAAATCAGCTTGATTGGGGTTCAAAGAGAAAAAACCTATGAACTAAAAGTTCACTGAAAATCGTGAATTTGTCGATTTGTTTGGCAATCAGTCAACTCGACCGGTTTAATTAGAAATTAGTCCGAGCAAGCTTTTTAATTGCTAGATGTTATAAGACTTTTTTAATGGTTGGAATATTGAATCGCAGTATTTATTGAAGTGGAATTCAGGAGTATCGGTATAAGTTTTATTATAGCTTTTTAAAGAGAATTAATGTTAGATTTCAAAAGAGGAGTCTAATGTCTTTGCCAAAGGGTTACCTTTGTTGAAGCGAAATATGTTTGCCAAATGTGTCGCTTCCTAATCTTTTCATTTGCTAACCCATTTTTTTTCCTGTAACTGTAAATACCCATTAATAGTGTGATACTTCGTTTTGCGAGCCAGTGTATTTCAGGATTTATTTCAGTACCATCGTGTAGAACCCTATAGGATGGTTAGGTTAGTTTATATAAAATCCTGAAATATTGACGGTTTCAGAAAACAAAGTGGGTTGGCAAATGAAACGGTTGGGAAACGATACATTTGGCAAACATATTTCGTCGAAACAAAGGTCACCCTCACAAAATACATGGATATTATATCGGTTACAATATAAATTAGACGATGTCTATTGTTAAAGAATCTGGGCTAGTATAAATATAAATAACTTGTCACTTCGTTAGAGCATTATAATTGGGTTTTCCTTAAGTAATTGCTTTTGATCATTTAGAACCCCTAAATTCACAAAGAGGGAAATGTTCGTAATCTTCGTAAGTAAAGTCTTTATTGCACGAAATGTAAATAAAATTATAAACAATTATATGAAAATAAATTATGTACAAAGGTGAACTTATCCCGTTAAGGAATCTCTTCCAGCTAACCTTGGAATGATTTGACTTCGTCTATCTTTCATCGCCTATTGGCCATAACTATTTCAAAGGTTTTTTTCTACCTAAGATCATAAATCCTTAAATTATTTTTAGTTAATACCTAGTTTAATAAGTTTTTATAAGGAACTCCTGGGTTTCTAAAATATTTCAATTATTTTCTTTATCACCCCCCGATGACTAAGGGTCAGAACAGACGTAGTTATTTGCTTCAACATTCAGATAAACGACCACTTTTTCTCTCTCATATATCTAAAGTTTAATTTAAGCATTTATGTTTGCCTACATAATTTAAAGGAAACAAAGACAAAACTATTGAAAACAATATTAGCTCTTTTGGCAATAGATTTTATGCCTAACATTACTATAACATTTTTATCCAGTCGTGAAGCAAGCCAAACGCTATCGCGATGAATCAGACGCCGTAGATCAGGGGAACTGCGCACACGACGCTAGCCAACAGCGTCGTTAGTTTTCATCGAGTGTAACGTCTTACGCGTAGGATAATGCATAAGCTGAAGCGGTACAACCCCGCTACTTGGGTTGGTATCATATCGTCTAAAACGTAACTCGTCTATGGCAGTAAGGGCCACTTGCACAGAAAATTTAACCCTAAGACACTAACTCGAGTTAAATTGACAGTTTTCGTATGAGTCTGACGTTTAAAACAAGTCGAAAACAAGTCATATACATAAGCTTTTGGAATTTTAAATTGACTTTTGACTTTTTTGATTGCACGAACTTGGTTAAATAATTTACAAGTACTTAAGTTTGTGACTTGGACCGCACTAGTAACGCGCCCGCTTCAGCAGCAGTATCTAACGAGCCAGCAAAGCGTGCTCTCTGATGACACCTGATTTATTCTTACTATCTTTTAACGAATGAACTCCGTTGAAATATTAAAACTATTTATTGGAATGTTTTTTTAGATTGGATGTCGTTTTTTGAAATAAAGGCCTTGGGTACTGATTTAAATACAATACAAAACTTTTTATTGTTCACCAAATAAAAACATTACAGAGGAACAGCACAATACCACCACCACCTTATATTACTAATATTATAAATGCAAATGTTTGGATGTTTATAACTCAATCACACCAGAGTTTCTGAACGAATCTGGATGAAATTTGGCATAAAGATAGATTATCTGGAATTGATGATTGGATTATAAGAAAAATTTGACAGTCCCCGAGGGAATAGCGATAAAAGAATTCTACACAGACTGAGTACAAAAGCTAGTATACATACATACCTTCACATCTAAATCGCCTTGGGTAGACTACGCCAGGTGCACCGGTCTAAACATACAGTCTGTAAGCACTTAGAAGGTGCTTCGGGTTTGTGCTTCTCTCTCACTCGCTCTTAATATAAGCGTATGAGAGAGAGTGAGAGACAAGTACAAACTCGAAGCATCTTCTAAAAGCTATCGCACTGTACAACTTTCGCTTCACCTACATTCAACGACCTCTTCCGACCGCAATCAGAGTTAGTTAATGACGACTAAGTTGTTCCTTAGGGCCACTTGCACCAAAAATTTAACCCTGGGTTAAGACACTAACTTGAGTTAAAATGACAGTTTTCGTATGAATCGGACGTTTACTAACTCGAGTTTAAATTGATCGCGTTTAATTTCATTGGTGAAATCGGCCCTTAACCTCGTAAGGCCCAGTGTGCAATAGGATGTACATCATCAAGGCAATTTAATTTGAACTGTGTTGCAATAAAAATAAGGTTTATTTTCCTATGTTCATAAACTGAAAATGGCATTATCGAACAAACTTAATTGAACTTTATTGCCTTGATGGTAGATTCAAAGTCCCACTCACAAAAAACTCCCTGTTTATAGTATGGTGGGCCTTACGAGGTTAATCATTAAACTAAAACTTAAACTATTTAGCTAGTTTTAAGTCACTGTTGTAAATGACTGTTTTTCCGAAATAAATAAATAAATTAACTAGCACAAACCACTTATATTAATTAATGAATCATTGTTATGTCGATAAAGTAATAAGTGTAATACTAGAAAATATAAAAGTTGTCTTTCCTGACTTTCACTTTCACTTAAGATAGTGTTTTAATCTAGTGTTATTTTTTTGGTGCAACTGGCCCTTAGTGTAAGGTTTTAACTGTCTAAGTACGGCGGTTTATGCACGTCCGTTGGATTCAGGTGCTTTTAATTTAGAGTAGGGAAATCCTGGAAAATTTACTAATACCGATGCTAAGTTAAATGTTCGTCGTTGACGAAATTGCAAGCGAAGACTAGACTGTTAATAGAGTATTTGTCAAATATTGGTGTTGCTTCACTTATATTGGATATACCGCACGAAAGGGATGCAACGAGAGTATTGGACAAATACCTACTGAGTGAAGTGAGGCTATAACGTTGCACCATAATGTCGATACCTTAGTGCACAATCGTACTAAATGATTTTATTTTGCCAGTAAAGTTACGAACTTATTATTTGTGCACAAACATACTAATTACAATAACTTTTCAAATGTAATTAGTACAATTGTGAACTAAGGTAACGATGTATGAATTATTATGCTACAATCATGCTACGAAGTGCTACGCCATAGCGGTCTACGAACCCCTCAAAGAAATCATTATTGCATCCGTTTTTTAGGCGTATGTTTTTTTCTTGGTAAAATACAGATTACACAAACTAACAATTATTATTTTTATAATATCGCGAGTTATACTGAGCAATGCCAAGGATACACCTTATATTTTGCGCTCCCTCCCGTGGTCTACTACGTCATCGCGGGGCGTAGAAGGGGATTAAACATTTATTTTTGTATTGTCGCCAGATGAATCTTCACAACAATACAAATATCCCTTTTGTAACTTTCAAACTCTAGAAGAAAAGCTCTCCACGTTTTTGTAACCGCAATTTTTCTGTAATGCACGCTGGGATTACGAGGAAGACGTTCATCGAATTCACGTCAAAATACTGTTTTACGAAATGAAAAATGTTCGTGTAAATTTTTTTTCACTCCCTCCTTTAAGGTTAAGCCCTTACGCTATTATTTCCGGCTTTACCCGAACTAGATAGATATTATGAGCTACTCGTTTTTCGTTATACAAACTTATCCGACTAAATACGATGTCGTTTCATTATTTACTGTTTTTTGTTATTGGTTTTCTGTAAACACAGTTGGACAGAGGCTTATTAGTTATTAGCATTAATGTTCCATTAGTATAATCTTCTGTCAATTTTTAAATAGGTAGGGTAGAAAGTGTCAGCAAGCGACTTTAATTAAGTCTAAATTTCAACATTAATAACCTAGTTTTTGAAAAGAAATACTTTTGGTGACACATATTTAATAGCACCGTTTCACATTTAATGGCACCGTTAAGCCACATACAGGTTTGTCTCGATGCTATTCGAGATGTACTGAATAAGGGCTAAATTAAAGCACCCGAAACCGATACACGTGCATGAATCGGTTGATGAATGTAAAGGAAGCGAATGAGGTATGTTTGGACCTGGCGTTCCATATTTTCTGTCTAACCCATTGTGAAATAGACGTGAAGGTATGTATGTATGTGAATGTATCTAGTACCTTAACTTGGCTCACGAGTTGACCGCCATGTGGGATGTTGACTCGACGATCATTGTCCCGATAGTAGTTTTGGCAAACAGTCTTATAGCGAAGAGTCTCGACCAACGCCTCAAGAGACTCGCTAGATGGCTGGATCAAGGGCCAGATACAGAAGGCAGTACTCCTCGTCACGGCACGCATTGTGAGGAGGTTCCTCTCTCTGCAGCCCTAACCACCGGTAGCTTGAGCCCTGCCCCGCTGCCGGCGGCACTCGTAGCTTAGGTTTTTTATAATGTCTTATTTTTTGTATTAGTATTGTTATTTTACTTTTATATCTGAATATTTGTTATAAAAAACCTAATTTACAGAAAATTTAATAAATATCTAAAATAATAATAATAATAATATCAAGGGACAATCTCACACAAATTGACCTAGTCCCAAACTAGGCTTGTGCTATGGATACTAGACGATATAAATACTTACATAGAGAAATATATACTTAAATACATAGAAAACATCCATGACTCAGGAACAAATATCGCGCTCATCACACAAATATCTGCCCTTACCGGGATTTGAACTTTGTCGTCAATATAATTTTCTAAAGGCCAGTTCTTACCAAAATGCTGGGTTGCAAAGGAGAAGAATAAAATAACTTTAACAAAAAGCAAGCTTTCAAAACCCGACTGCTGCTAACCAACTTTAAATCGTTATAAATCCTAAATGCTCATTCAAAATGAAAAATTATGAAAAAAACCTAAAGATGATTTTTAAATCCCTATTCAATGATATCCCACTTGTCATACATAGTCGACATTTTTTTAATTTGCACAATATGGCGTCTGGTTGCCGACATATTGAATTTTGATTACTGTCATATCTTCAGTGACACTCACCAGATTAAGACAAATCGATTGACATAAGAATCATCAAAATCGGACAACGGGTTTAGTTTTTATAGTGCCACAAAGGAACAAACATACATAAATAGGCTGTGAAACACATTACCCTCCTCCTTCGGCAGTCGGGTAAATAGAGTGCATAGGGCTGAAATGCGAATGTTGAGATGGATGTGTGGTGTAACAAGAATGGATAGGATAAGGAACGAGTATGAAGAGGAAGTTTGAAAGTAGCGCTAGTGATAGAAACAATAGAAGGTAGGTTGTCATGGTATAGGCATGTCATGAGGAGGGATGAAAGTCATGTTACGAGAAGAGTTTTGAGTATAAATGAGGAGGGTTGTGAAGCAAGAGGAAGACCTAAATAGAGATGGATGGATTGTGTGAAGAGTGCTATGGGAAAGAAAGAAGTAAACGCTGAGATGACAGCTAATAGGGATGTGTGGAAGAAAAAGACAAGCTGGGCTGACTCCAGATGATGGAATAAGGACAAGATGACGATGATGATGATGATGATGTATTATTCTTTTAAGTAATCTCGAGGTTTTTTTGCGTTTAACTATAATTAAGAACTGTTACAAAATTATAATTAACACTCGAAGTTTTAATTCAACTGTCCAATATAAAAGGTCCAAAACCCGTTGCATTTAAACGGAACCTCGTTAATTGTTCGTTTGCACCTTTTCCACGGAAAAGTAGGCCGCGCATAAAAATACATTGCAAAATAAACCTTACCACAAGCTACCAAGGTCCACCATAACGCGGTGTCCACTTTAATCTTATTAAAGTTGACCTCTTTAAACAAGCGGCATTCAATTTGTGTATTTTAAATCATTTGGTGCCTAGAACTCCGTGATGAGCTTATTTTGCATCGAAAACGAGAACTGCGGTAAAACATGATGACGATAAAACGACACTTAACATTTATTTTGTTTTAAAAGTATATTGAAATACTCGTTTCGAAACTGCCTGAAATTTGATTAATGATATTATTGGTGGTGAATTTAACGTACGTCGATTCACAAGAGCAGGCACGAATGGACTGAATGAGTGTACGAAAGTTTGCAAGTGAGTAAAATAATAACAGGTTTTCTGTTTAAAATTCGAACTTCGGTTCAAAGTACGGCACTCACACAGTGATAGGTGACATTACTTTTGTTCATTCCAGTCGTGCGAGCTTTAGTGAATCTACCTGTAGTCTGTTTAAATATTGTAGACGCGATTGGCGTAGTGGAGTGACGATCCTGCCTTGGGTCGATTTCCCGTAAGGGCACATATTATTTTTGAGTTGAACTCGAGTATTTGTTTCAGAATTTTGGATGTTTCTATGTATTTACATACATCCAATCACGTCCTTTTCCCGTGGAGGTAGGCAGAGACCACTTCCTTCCACTTGCTACGATCCAGACAAACTTCCCTCGCTTTCTCCACACTCATAAGTCTTTTCATACATGTGCTCCTGACCTGGCCCTTTTTTAATACGTTCCCGATCTGATCGTGGAACGTTCACCTTGGCCTTACTCTTCCAACATTCCCGTATATTCTTGCCTCATATTTATATCTGTTTTGTTAATCTCACTTCATCTATTCTCTCCACATGACCAAACCAATGTATTTAAATATGTTAATCGTCATCTATTACCCATAGGTTAACTTTGTAGTCAATGAGGCCCCTATTAGTCTTCATTGTAATTGAAGGTGTCTCTTCTAAATACTTACCTCCTTGAATAATTAAGGAGGTAAGTACCATAAACATACAATAAACATATTTTAACAAAAGTATGCTGTCTCTTTCTGTAAATTCAATTGTCACAATGAGAGATAAAGTCAGAGCATATTTTAAGCATACTTTAGCTATTACGTGTTAATGAATAAGATGGTTAAATTGTACGAAGCATAATTAGAGATCAAATGAAAATTAATCAAACACGAGATTTCAATAATTAAATTTGTTTTCTATACGAAAATACGTAAGGTTGCATTTACTTTGTTGTTATTACACTGGTTACACCGTTTCGAAGTTAAAACGTGGTAATTTAATTTAAGAAGATTCCGCTACACCTTTTAATTGGTTTATAACAACTGAACAACTAGTAATTTTGAAAATACATCCTTGTTTTGATGGGTTATGGTACAAATTGAAACAAACAAAAGATTAACATATAGCAATTTGGAAGATGTAAATTGCTTTAATGTACCGCGAAAGGCTCATTACACTTTACCGTTTTCCTGGATCGAATTGTTTACTGAATCATTTGGTGGGATCTTTGTTATCGATTAATTCTGCTGAACGAAACAGAGCCCTATTTACATACTGTAAACAAGTGGCTCTTTTAAAGTGGATGTTATTAAACATTGAACCCCTAAACCTTCGTTATTTAGCATTGAGTTTTAATTTGAAATTGGCATTGATGTAAATATTGCAGAATAATAGAACGCCTTTTTCATTTCTGTAGCTTTATCATGCTTTTCGCGATTTATATCTGACTGTGATTTGTATTTATTGTTTTTTCTTTGGCAACTGAAGCTGTTTTATGAAGTGGTTACCTGCCAAGTTCTAGACAGAAAAAGCGTTGTCCCTGTCCCTGTCCCTGGAAGAAACTCGACAGCCTTTAAAACGTTATAATTGGTTTTCTGAACTGTAAACATGTAGGCCTTGTTTTCTACTATATGTAACGACTACAGAAAACTGTCAAAACGTTTGGAACCGACGATACTTAACGGCAACCTCCAATGCTCAATACTATATTATATTTTTGACAATTATGGAATTTGCTAACGATTGCAGAATGATTAGGCTTCCTAGTTTTAAATTGGTTTGCAAGAAATAATCCCAAAATTATTGACGATGCTTGTAGCCTGTTTGGGTTCGAGTTTTGAATGTTTTCTATGTATTTCTTTATGTACATACGTTTATCGTTGTCCATCATCATTCCCCCCATAATAAGTCCACTGCATATGGCTTTAATTTTAAACTAGACAAACTGTGTGAGATGGTCCTCTCATTTTTTTTATTTTTATTGGATGATTTAGACATGAGACGGAGGCCTTTGCCCAGCAGTGGAACACTAAATAGGCTATACAGGGTGTAATCGTTAAGTGTGTCCAGGCGATTATTCCGTAAATATAACAGGTATCTAAGAACTTTAAACTGATATCGAAAGTACGTTACCCAATGAGTAAAATCACATCAATAACCTTTTTTTTAATAAAACCAGAAATATCCTAAATATTAACTTCAAACCCTCCCATACATTTAATACGCCGTTCGTTGAGAGACTTGAGAGGCTTTACTTTAAAAGGCCTTGTCATTCAACCATTGTCGTATGATTCATGAATTGTTTTATTTATTACAGTTTACTCGAGTAAATTATGAATTTTATACAGTTTTATCTCGTACGGTAGGGAAATTACAGCCTCAAGGAACGTCGCACTATACGGGTATGGGAGCGTTTAAACTTAATATATTATTAATATTACTACTATTATTTAAAAAAGTTATCAATGTGATTTTATTTATCGTACTTACGATATCAGTTTAAAGTTCTCTAATATCTGTTATATTTACGGAATAATCGCCTGGACACACTTAACGATTACACCCTGTATACAGATAGATAGAGATTATGGAAGAAACAGGTAAACTTATATAAATGCTTGTAAAATAAGACGCTACTCTTACAATTTATTTTTCTTGCGCCATTTGATTTGTAAACACCTGAATTTGTCGCAGCGCCGTGATTTATAGTTCTCGAGTTTCATTTGGAAAAGGTTTTGGAATCCTCCAAATGTAAGAGAAATCCTGCTGTTTTGTCGCTACTTTTTACTTGCTATAGAAGTTTTAGCAGCTATATTTGAGAACACAACGTTTGGTATGCAAATAAGTATTTAAGTACTTTTTAATTTCATCTTAATATTATGGAATGGGATACAATGTTTAATTTGTTATGTGCATGTAAAAAATAAAAATAAAAAGTTTGTTATTCACTTAAAAGAACTATGTACCTATATTTTTGTACCTATTCAGTCTACCCGAAGGTTTTCAGTTATCCAGTTATAATGGCGGTTGCAATATCGATGAAATGTCAGAAATTTGCGGTAATTGAGCTTTGAGCATTTTGGGATGGCGGCGAAATTTCACCGAAATTACGTCACATGGAAGAAAATTAGCTGTAACTTTATTTTATGCTTTTAATTTTAGGTTTAGAAAGTACGGATTTATTTTGAACGCGTTTATATTTTGGAATTATGGTATAATTCGATAAATTGCTACGTTTAGTTATTGAGGATTGGATATCATGTTCTAGAGTTATGAATAACTAATTTAGGCAAAGGTGTACCTCAAGGTAGCGTTCTTTGCCAACATCATTAAAACGTTAATAAGACTTACCTAACTAACCGATTGAAAAGTTAAAAATATATTTTGGATCGTTAAGAAAAAGGATTTCTTAACCCTGAATATGTACGTAAAGTTCTGGGACAACCTATACATTATGCCACTCGAGAAGTGTCATCTGCCATCTGTTCTGCGAGCAATGTGCCCCGCCCACTGCCACTTAAGTCTAGTAATTCTTAGGGCTATGACGGTGACTTTTTCTCGTTCGGGTTTCCTCTTTTCTGAGGCGATAGAATTGACATAAGCGTTTGACGCGACCGTCCGACCGTTTGATACATTTTCGATGCAAATGGACTACTGGGCAAATAAATTTCGAGCATAGCCCTTTCCATTGCCCTTTGAGTAACCTTAACCTTCATGAAGCACGTTATTAGCACCTCGAATGACGTCCGCGTACGGTGCTAGATGGCTTAGGGGGTCGACTTGTGATCGTAAGGTACCGAGTTCGAACTCCCGCGGTCACCATGTACCAATGAGCTTTTTTAACTTAAGTACACTAGCTGGTGTTCTTTCGGTGAAGGAAAAACATCGTGAGGAAACTTGCATACCTGAACAGATTAATGTGTAAAACGGTAAATGCACAAAAGACCCTAAAGGGGTCGAAGTGTATCCGAAAGGGACCACTGTAAGATAGGATAAGATAAGGTTGCGGGAAACCGATGGATGCAAGCGGTGCAGGACCGGTCCTTGTGGCACACCTTGGGGGAGAGCTATGTGCAACAGTGGACGCCTTTCAGCTGAAATGACGTGATGATGATGAGTGTATAATTCTAGTTGCTGCAGCACTAGAAATGACAGCATTATAACACGAGTGGTATAATTCCAATTAACAACATTTCAAAAGAAGAAGTATTTTAGTTTTTTCGCGTTTATAATAGCTGGTTAAAAATTAGACTATCCTGGTTTCTCGGTTTTTCTTTATTTAATTTACATTCGTCGTTAATAATTTATTATAGAAATATTCATTAAAAAGACCGTATATACAAAGTTAGGAATACTGATGTCGTGATCTTAGCATGATATAAAATAAAATAAAAAGTGTCTTTAAACAGAAACAGAACTGACTGTCATGTCACGTCACTTGTCAACAATAACAACTGTAACAACATAAATTCGTCGACTTTGGGCAGATTGCGGCTATCCGCTTTTACAAATCCGTTAGTCACTTTCATTTTAAATAGTGTACATCAAAACAATAGTATTACGAAAATCGAAAGCGTGTCGTTAGAATCAAGTAATCCGTCAGACAGATAAAAATTGACGTGACAGTTGTATATTTTTTTCAATTCCTATGGTAATAAATGGACTAAGGGCACTATAAGTGTATTCCTAACATTCACAATCCAACTTTTTTTACTGTTTTTCCTAAATATAAAAAAACTACTGCATACAAAATATCCAAAAATATTTTTACTGTAATCAGCGGTGTAAAATCTACAAACGGTATTTTAATTTACTACCTTAGCACGTATGAATTGTTGTCAATTATGCACGGTCACGTATAGTCACCAGCGATATTATACAGGGCTATTTGGTGTTCGATGCATTCCTTTCAGAAGGATAAAAGAGAGTTCTTTTAAAAAATTTGAATATCGGTAGGTTTTAGACATTAACCATTTAGTTTCGTGATTTTTTAATTTTCGTTTGGTGGACTTGATTAATTAATAGCAGTTTATGAAACTGATACATAACGAGAGGCCTAACTACCTACACTCATATTATAAAAAGGAAAGAAATAAATAAATTTTGAATTTCGGCTTTTTTAATTGTGTTGGTTTGGGAGGATATTCCATATTTGAAACTCGTAACTTTATCATATTATTATTTGATATATTTATAAGAATATTACGTTACAGCCACCTAGCACACCCACCACCACGACCAAACCACCGCAGATAAGAAAATTATCATAGTAAAATAAAATTGATTGATATAATGCTGGTTATACCTACCAAACGGGTTCTGCACGCATTATAGAAGACTTATGATTTGTGTGTAGACGAAATATGCAGTATTATTTCAGATAACGCAATTATCCACTATCCTTTTGCATAATAAAACTTAAACAAAACAACTGTTTAAGCAACTCCCGTTTTTCGTATAAATAAAGTATCTGTAACTCTGTGATTGACTTTTTTCGCCACAACTGTCCGCCATTTTGACCGTGATCCCATTTATGAAATGTCACAAAAAAAAGCCATGACATCTGAAGAAGGGGAGATAAATTAAGCGTCTTTTTGACATCGTTTTAGCTGTCAAATTAATAAGAGCAATCATAAAGTTGCTAATTCATTTGCGGTACCGTTTAATCTATGACCCTCCTTAATTTTCGTGTTGTAAAAATGAATGTTAAATTATTTACTAATAATTAGTAGTAATTGACATGAAAGGGTACTTATTATATTTTAAAATGTAATAAAAATTGCAGAATTAAGTTTTTTTAGAACAATTTTATAAATTATACTAATTGGTAGAATGAAGAAGCTTGTGATCATTGGCGCAGTGAGTTGATGCGATATTAAGTACACAAAACTAATAACACAAAATGCAACTTCTAAATTTAAAATTTTCATACGATTTCCAACATTCATGCGTGAGATCCATGGATAATATAGCCGCGGAGACCTACATTTTTGTGTAAATAAAAAAACTATTTGTTTTAATTAGCTAATTTGACAAATAATTCATTTCACCTCTGACTAGACACTGAAGCAAAGTTAAATCTACTTATGAAGCGAATGTGTGCTAATCAGATTCTCCTAACGGCATTGGTCCCGGCTTTCACAATTTAATGTTCCAGTCTCAACTTCGGGGGCTCAGCGAATGAGTAATGCTAGTTCTGCACTTTACAACCAAAGCGACCCATCTACATATCAAGGCTTATGCAATTCAAGAACTAGAGTTACCAGCGATTAGTTCCGCAATCGTATGACACATACAATGGTGCTGAAACACTTTAGCTCTGAAGCACGGAGTTGGTGGTTTGGCTCCCCCGGGTTTTTCGTGTCAGTGCTGGATTCATTTACAATTTAGCAGCTTGGCTACAGTTTTCGTGGCATGTTTTGACACTTTTGGTATCGAGATATACTTTCGGAGCTAGTTAAATGTTGAGCATGCAACATGCATTGCTTTATTACTCATATTACATCGATCGCCATAATTATAGTCTCTTGGTCTCACTGAAAACCAGCGTCACTGAATGTATTAACAACATTCACAGGCATAAAGTTGAGGGAAAAATAAAGTTTTTAGGTTAAGAAAATGTTTGTGCTTTTTTTTTTATGTGCCGTATATTTTTTTTGTGTTGACCTTGACGTGACTGTTTTTCGACTTCATCGGGTTAATTTAAGATATAAGATCGCTTTGAATTTATTATACATAATTTTAAGTGAAAATCGCATCAGAATCCGTTGCTTAATTTAGGAGGAGTTAGCGGATATGCAGAGAGAAAGACAGACAAAAAAGACACTTTATTTTATACTTATCCATAAATAATAATAAAGAATAAAGATGTGTGATATGATTGGCTAACTAGTGCTTGGCACTCAATCTTATGTTTAGTAAGGAGTTTGTTATAACAAGGTACGGTAGGTAGGTTTGTTATAACAAGGTAAGGTAGGTAGGTAGGTATTGGCATACTATACAGTAAAAGCTGAGAATTAATACGCTCCTGTTATATCGCAGTCACACTCCGAGGTATCTGTCAGTGTATTTGTAATACTTAAAGGAGAATAGAAGGAGTGTAGGAATCTCCGGGGAGAAGGAGTGATCATTTGCGAAAAGCTGCTGGCAGATGTTAGACGCGAAAAGCCAAGGACAAGGTGAAATGGCGCACATTAGGGGAGCAATGGACTGATACAGGCCGACGATGATGCAAGGAGTATAAAAATACAGCAAAGTTGAGATCAAAATATGATCCGACATATCCAAAATGAATAGAATGATTACTCAGGCATTTTAATAATAACAAGCGAAAGAAACAAATTACAAATCTTTAAAAAAAAAAAAGTATCTAAAGAATGTTCTAGAAAGAATTCATAAAAATCTGAGACCTGGCCTCAGGGGTGTCTGTGGTATGCATCAATTTAAATTAGTTTTTACTGAAAACACTTAACATTGCCACTGTCTTAGCAAACAGCGCAATTTAGTTAACAGGGGGGTTATTATGACGTAGCTGCATTTCAGTTTACGCTGTGAGAAAAGGACAGAGCTATACAACTGCTACAGCTCTGTCCTTTACGCTCGCCGTAAAATGAGCTGCATAACCATAACCATAACACCCCAGCGTTTGTTTTTCTGTTTCACAAGTAATTTCAGTCAATGAACTCTTAAATGCTGACTGTAAGTGAATGAACTCATAAATGCAAGGTTGATTTAAAAAAAAAAACTTGCTTTAAGTATAACTGAGTAATTCCATGCTTGTATTCAGTGCATGGGAAAATCAAACAAATTAATAATGTTTTACCTAAACCTTGTGTGACATGATGCATTTGGGTGTGGTGTTTAAAGTTCACTACTCTCCCACGCCCTCCACCTGACGCTTCCCCCCCACCGTAATAAGAAAAATACATTGATTCACTACACACACAAGACACACAGAAAAAAGTAAAAACAGAAAACAGCAACAAACAAGTAGAAGTGTGTCTTCGCGGCGGTGAATAAGACACTGGCTCAACATAATGCTGAGGTATAATAGATACGAAAAAGTGACAAGGACAAAAATTATCCTTATTAAATTCTAAAACGAAACGGTTATGTGTATTTTTTTATAGGCTCGACGGTATTCAAGCTACTTATCATAACGCCTTAAAACCAAGTTCACGAAACTGACCTATGTGTGTATTTGTGGCGACTACAGCTAATGCTACGCACAACGCTGCCGAGAGGCTGTTCGGGCTAGATCTGGTGGTAGCGTCGAGTCGCCGTCATTCTGGAAAATGTCATGTTACCGTGATGAGCTATTTAAGTTATTTATTATTTATCGATCTGCTCCTGTAAGAAATATTAATTCTTCTAGAATCTAACATGATTTTTACCGTTTTTCGTGTACTGTAAAATATAAATAACTACATGTGGACTATGCTTTCGTAAGAATCTAGATAGCACTCCCACATGTTCATTAAAAGTTGGATGTTTCACTGGGATACGACTAATAAGGTTTTGTTCCACCGGCAAAGCGAGGCGGGACGAGGTGGCGCGAGAATTCCACTTTATAATGAAATACAATTTCCACCGAAGATGCGCGAGGGAATTAAAACTTTCAATACAAAAAATTCTCGTCTTGCCTCGTCTGGTTTCGCCAGTGAAAAAGCACCTTTATACGCTTTATGAATAAAGTGCGACTGTCGTAGACTACATTAAAATGGGCTAGATTATTGACAGTTGAAATCAGTTACTGTTTATGTCTCAAAAGGATAGCTAGTACGGAGTTGGGTTTTTTTACAAAATAACCAGGCATGACGTTACGATTCGGTACTATTTTAATTAATTGCCAATTTTTTGCCTCTGTACATGCTTATCATTGTTTAATTGTATAATTTTTACTACTTTTATGTATGTATTTAAACACTTTACTGTACAAACAAAACTACACTAGCAATTAACACTACGCTAACTTGAAAACATAAATTTTGCAACAGAGCCAATAATAGGGAAAAATGCGAAAAAGAGATAACAAACAGAGATTTATATTGACGATCTTAAATATCGTGAATTCATTATGAAAAGGTTTGTGACAAAGAATAATGTATTTTTTAATATGAAATAAAAATCTCCCGATAGATAGTTATTTAAAGTCTTTAATATATTTACAACAATTTTATTTCACGGTTTGTGTAAATACGAAGTTTATTTTGAGTTCAGTACTTATCCCAATGATGAAAGGGTCTGTTTTTTTTTTCATTATCTTATTCATTTGACCATAAGAGCTGCTGTAGGAACTCTAAAAAATACCGCGGTGGACCGCCAGTCATAAAAAAAGAAGAAGAAGTAGACGTATTTATCGTATTGTTTTGAACTCGGCGGCCATTACTGTCATGTAAATAAGAGCTATCGTAACGCTGAAAATACGATAACACCTCAGAGGCAATATGGTTTTACCGAGTAAGATAGTGCCCCATATTACGCAGTTATCTCTTACAGACAGGTAAAAAACTAAAAAGTAATTTTTTAGTAAACTTTAATAGATAAAAGACCTGTCTTTTTTCTCGCTAAAGTACCAGGGGCTCAGAGCTCGAGAGAGGTATTGACGTCAGTGGCAGGTGACAAATCTCACTCGCTTTGTATCCGCGATCTCAAAGTAATGGTTGGGTTGGGTGCGGAAAAATGGCGGACGATAACGAGGGGTCTATTTTAAAGATAGTAATGCTGTCATCATTGTTTCATTAACGTTTTCTGAGTCTTTCGTGGCTTTGATTTGTGAGTGTAGCAATTTGACTATTTTCTTCAAATTAAAATAGTAGGTAGTCTTACTCTAATTAATTGACGACGCGTTGGCCTAGTTGGTGTGACCCTACCTATGAAGCTAGCGGTCCTGGGTTCAAATTCCGATAAGGGCAGATTATTTTTGTGATGAGCACAATTATTTGTTCCCGAGTCATGGATGTTTTCAATGTATTTAAGTATATATTTTTCTATATAAGTATTTATATTGTTGTCTAGTGTCCATAGTACAAGCCTAGAGCTTAGTTTGGGACTAGGTCAATTGGTGTGACATTGTCTCCTGATATTTGTTTATTTATTTTAAAAACAGCTATACAACGCTTCCCACCATATTTTTAACCAAAAGCCGACTTCGGTTTGACTGATATATTACTTAATATTTTTAAATGAAGTTGGTTTTTGCGTTTGGGAAGGCGGGTTTTTGTTTTTTATGTCACAGACAGTTGACTAAAATCCTAACGGTGTTGTCAAACAAATGAAATTCTAAAAGTGATTTGGCCTTCTCTTTAGCATAATAAATACATACATTGTGCACTTTGTCAATTCAATAAAGAAAAATAAAATTATTTAGTTTTACATTTAAAATACGCCTCTAATTACAGCCCTCATTACACAGTGCCTAGTACTAAATAAGGCGAGCTTTAACTCCATTATTATAAGGTCCGGCGCACACGCGGTTAACAAGGGTCGCTGACTTGAGCGCGAGAGCTCTTCTTAGCGCCCGAGTGCTTGCTTAAGCGTGGCGCAAGTAGAAGTATCAAGCGAAAAAGATGATGAATGTAAACTTAAACATAGCAGAGTAAGATGATCCTTATGACAGCTCATAATATATACACTTATTACACTTGTTTCTTTCACTTCTCATAAATACTACAATGATACACTATAACAACTACGACTGCTCCTATTGATATATGAGGCAAGAGTTAATGGGAATGTTGGAAAGGGAAGGCCAATCCGAACGTTCCAAGACAGTTCGGGGACGTATTAAGAAAGGGCCATGTCAGGAGACTCTAAACCGACGCACGTGTATGAAGAGACTTCTTACACGTGGAGAAAGCGAGGGATGTTTGTCTGGATCGTAGCAAGTGGAAGGAAGTGGTCTCTGCCTATACCTACGGGAAAGAAAGAAATAGAAATAGAAATAATTTTATTGTATAAAATGATAGTTTTACATTAGTTTTTCTACAATAGATACTTATTCCATAGTTTAACAATTACACACACAATTAGAGGCGTGTATGTATGTATTATACACTACCGCTATATTGATGACTGACTGTTGAGTTTCCCGTGGCGCTTGTTTTCAGCAGTCGTATCTTTATAGTTTTTTTTTGAGTAATTTAAACGATATAGGTACTAGCCTAGATTTTAGTTTGGGACTGGGTCATTATGTGTGAGATTTTTTCCGTGATATTTTATATTATATTAATGGTTTTGTAACAATCAGTTTCTCAAAGAAAGTTCACTCCGCTTCACGCTTTTATATACACTTCACAATTAAGAATAGTGCATGCAAACCCAAATCTTCAAGCGCGTAGATTTAAATCAGCAGACGAGCGGTCTCGGCGGGACGATTTAGTACAAGTAGCTAGCAGCAAGTACTTGATCGCACGGACATTTGGGACGGCTGTAACTACCTCTGTGCCCAGGCTATAATTAGTTCGGCGCTCTGTAACAAAGGACGTTAATGGTAGATGAGAAAACATACAAAAGAAGTGATGAATTCACATTTTTGGCACAGAAAAAAGGGAAGGTGACGGTAAGGTAACCTGGGGGGCTATTGCCTAACGCACTCGCAATCGCAATCGTTTTCATTTTGACAGTCAGAAGGCGAGTCTGCATACAAAATGAAAACAATTGTTCCACTTTTAAGCCGATTGCGATTGCGAGTGCGTTAGACAATGTAACTTATAAAATTAAGTAGCAAATACAAGATAATAAAGTTCATTTTGCAGTAAAATGGATCAAGTAGATCTCTTACTTATGTGTTAGTAAGTTACTAAAACTGCCAAACAATAACACAAAATACAAAATTAAACATAGATACAGAAACACAAAATTAAACATAAATAAAATAAACATATAAAAATACACAAAATTAAACATAAATATAGATAGTTTTTGATGTAATTTATTGAGAAATAAGATTGCTGTGAGGCTATTAAATAAATAAATAATAAATATCAGCGGACAATGTCACACAAATTGACCTAGTCCCAAACTAAGCTCTAGGCTTTTACTATGGGTACTAGGCAACAATATAAATACTTACATAGAGAAATATATACTTAAATACATAGAAAACATCCATGACTCAGGAACAAATGTTCGCGCTCATCACACAAAATATCTGCCCTTACCGGGATTTGAAGACCGCTAGCTTCGTAGGCAGGGTCACTACCAACTAGGCTAACACAACTAACTAGGATAAATCATGTGGATTATATTCAACACGGTAAAACAATATTGCTTTTAACTTCTTATCGTATCGTCAACGTTACGATAGCTATTTACTTGACAGAAATGGCGGCCGAGTTAAAAACATTATCAAAACACGTCAAAAACAATATCGTTTTAACGTGTTGGAAATAGCCCTTAAGTAAACAAATTTTTTGCTAAAACCAGTGGTCATATTTTTATTACCTTTAGGTATTTCTTGAGAAAACGCCCCAAGGGCTTTTGAGTCAAGAGCTTGCGTAAGGCGAGCTCGAGACTTAATGCGGATCGTCAACTCGTCTAGCGTTCCTAGACTATGAGTATAAAACAAAAGATGAGCGTCGAGTGCTTGAGTATCAAGGGATTGGGGAAGGCTTTCTATTTACTAACCTTTGACGAAAAAGTGAGGTCTTCTAAATTTTAGTGAACACGGATACAAGTCGATGTAGCTCTAAATTAGAAAGGGTAAACGTCATGTACAGAGTATACTAGACTTATGCTGTTTTTGACCTAAACTTCGGCAGATCCTTTTTCACAAGGGTCACAGAATTTATCGTGTGTTTCTGTGTATCTGAGTATCTGGCATAGTAACTCCTAAACGGGTGAACCGATTACTACGCGTTTTTTTTAGGGAGCTAGTTTTATCGGTATTTCTTAGATAAGTTTAAAAAAATCTTCATAAGAAGAATTATGGTTTTGTCCACTGTCAAGTCATTTTGTATAATGGTTTATCGTCCAAAAAAATGTACCTACGTGATCAACATTCGGATGTTTCATTGATTGGAGACTGGATTACCATATTATTTGTAAATAACGTAAGATATCGATTCAAAATGAACATATTTTGATACGTAATGTAAAACTCGTATGCATCGGAGCCGAGATATTGAAATATATCTGGTCGTACTTTTACTACCAAAAACTAAAGTATTTAATATTTCGGCTCTGATATTAACTAACACCTTAAATAACATATCTTTATGTATTAAGAGATCCTCTAAACTATTACAGGAAAACAATCCGTGGCCGTTCAAAAAAAGTGTATTATGTTTATACAAACTTGCTCAATGCCCTTTACAAAATTGCTCCTCTAGCTATGCTCAAGATTTACCGCCTGTTTCACAATCGAAAATTAAAGCCTATTTAGCAGATAAATTTAGCCCTTTCTCTGTCTGACACTTAACAATAGATAAGGAGAAAAGCAACTTTAAATAGCAGGGGTGTTATTCTCTCAAAAAACGGCGGTTGGTCGGACGGACGAGCAAATCGGATCGGCGATTTTAAGTAGTCCCGTCCGAGCGAACAAAACACAATTTTAGCACGTGCATTGTCAATTAGGCAGCCTTATACGTTCGAGAAGTCATGCTGCCAAATTGAATACACGCTCTAAAATGTGTTTTGTTCACTCTGACGGGACTACTTAAACTCGCCGCTTGGACAATCACTCGTTCGTCCGCCCGTCCGTCGTTGTTGAGAGAATCACACCCCAGATCAATTTACTGGTCGATTATGAAACAGGCCCTTAATATAACAAATTTATTTGACGTTAAATAACTTCTCTACTTTAAAGGGTACATGGAACCGGGAAAAGAAATATGTAATTTTCTACACGCCAGTCAGCGTTCCTGCTCGGGGTAAACCGAACCAATCGGTCTCTGAAGTCAGCCATTAAATCCTATTTTGGCCCCCAGCCAACTTGTTAAGTTGCATCTTATTGCTGAAAGGCCGTACATAAAAAAGAGATTTGGGTTTGCGAAGAATTTGGAATGTTTAGTAGGAATTATTATAGTATTAGCATTTCGATGAGAACAAAGTGTGAAAGAACGATTAAGACTGCGCCGAGCTTACGAACCAGCCCAATGGAACACTGACTTACTACAGAACTGTGTCACAGCGACGTTATAATTCAAGTTGTAAGAAGTGTCAAACAAATTTTCTTATAATGTCACCGCGATACCGTTCTAAGGTGGGACAGAGCTTCATTGGGCTGATAGTACATTCAACCAATTTAAATCATAGCCCACTATGGAACTAAGTCAAAGTGATGTAATGATTCAATTTGCAAGAAGTCTCTTAAGAATTTAGTAAAAACGTCACTTTGATATAATTCCATAGAGGGCTATGAATCAAATTGATTGAGTGTGCAGTGGCGCTCTCATTATTATTATTGTGTTTGATAATCAGGGTTCGGAGTTTTTATAGCACAGTAATACGAAAGAGAGCTTGGAGTCGACATTAACATTAAAATTCAACTCTTACTCATACTATTTCTTTTGTTTAATTGCAAAATTTAATTTTATTATAAATATACATAATAACTTTCACTTTTAATATTCATAACATTATGAGAGTAAAATTAAGTAATATATACATGAAAATAATTTTGTTTATAATTGTAATCTTTCATTACTTAGCTTAGCAGGTTTACTCAGGGGCTCAGGGTGAATATAAAAGCATTTCGGAATTAAATGAAAAAAATTGTCCACCACCACCGCCATCGTTTTCCCGTCTTTCCTACCCTATTAGCTCGCTCTTTAGTTGCATTTTCATTTGCTTAGTTTGCAGTCGATCCGGACTTATCATTTTAAAACACCATAGTCGCCTCACCATCCACATGCAGGATGAATCAAAAACCAAAAATACCAGGTGAATCCCAGCGATCATAACGCTCGCGAATAGATTCCGCTCCGAGCGAGCGTTTACGAAAAACCTGTTAAAAACCATAATTAACCGGTATATTTCGAACTATTCACAAGCCCAGCGCCTCTATTCTAG
The DNA here is from genome assembly GCA_946894065.1 of Acleris literana. Taxonomy (NCBI): domain Eukaryota; kingdom Metazoa; phylum Arthropoda; class Insecta; order Lepidoptera; family Tortricidae; genus Acleris; species Acleris literana. The sequence continues at coordinate 5,426,279 of OX335687.1, forward strand.
GCGGTAAAAACGATATCGTATTTGATCTGATATCGTATTGTCAACGTTTTGATAGCTCTTATTTTCTTGACAGTAATGGCGGCTGACGTCATAACAATACCATAACAGGCAAACTACGATATCGTTTTTAGCGCCTAGAATAGAGGCGCTGGCTGTATTACCATACGCCGAGTGAAACCAATTTACACAAATAAATTCTACATTTTTATTTCATTTAATTACGGTTTCACGCAGTCGGGTAAAAAAACTAGAAGAAAAAATAACTACGGCTACGGCGTCGTTATTTATGTTTATTCAACACACAAAGTTCGCTGTTACATAGCAACGATCTCATTAATTGCCTGTGATGAACCATTTGGTAAAATGTAGACTATGATACTGCTTGATATTATGCCAACAAAATATAACGGATCATAAAAACACGTAATGAATATCTGATGGCTTAACCGATGTAACGATGCCGAGTAAATGTGCTATAGCGGAAAAAAATGTAGCTCCTTTTTTTGAGTACCCATTCCTACAGTTTTTCTTTGACGGGCATATAATAGTAGATTGTTCAACAAGGGACTAAAACAAGCCATAATGACACGAGATGTTTAGCCACGCGAGCCTTGGATGTTTTCTATGTATTTAAGTATATATTTCTCTATATTATATGTTTGTCGTTGTCTAGTACCTATAGTATAAGTCTAGAGCTTAGTTTGGGACTAGGTCAATTGGTGTGACACTGTCCCCTGATATTTTTAATTAATTTTTATTGGTCTTTCAAGTCTTCTATGTATAAATTTTTTAATACTAGTACGTTTATCGTTGCGTTGTTCCTCTAGTACAAGCCTAGAGCTTAGTTTCGTACTAGGAACTCAGAAAAGTAGAGCAAGTTTGTATGTGCAGATCCACCAATGAGGATAAAGTATAAGTAATGGCTTTATGCAGCATGTGATAATGCGATTGTACGATCAATACGCTTGGTTCCCTTTCGTCGACAACCAGTCATTCATGCTCGACACAGTGGCGCCTATTCGTTAGGGTTGCGTAATCTATATCGATTTTAATTGACATTTAATTTTGGGATAAAGTATACTAAGGGCTGACATAATTGCGTATGCCTAAAATATGCTACGTAAATATTATTAAATCCTTTATTATTTAAGCCTGTTATAGTAGACTAGCTCTTACCCGCGTTTTCTTCCACGTAAAAGTAATTTATAACGGGAAGAAAGTACCCAGTATTTTCTCGGGGTTCAAGTTATATCCATACGAATTTCATCGAAATCGGTCCAGCAGTTTAACCGTGAAAGACTAACAAACAGATAGACAAAGTTTTTTTCACGTTTATAATATTAGTTTTGATATATTTAATGGTAATACTAAGTTAAAACGGTGAATTTAATTTTGTATCTACCTTAATCCCTAAAAGTATAGCTATCGATAATTAAGTATCAAAATCATCGACAAATCTCAACCATTTTAACTTCCCTACACTATGAGATAACAGGAAAACTGGAGTTAAATAATACTCTTTCGTCATTAGATATATTTGCCGACATCGGATCCAACCCATTAAGCTTCAGGGATTTAAAAACAATTCATGTTTATCCATTTTGATTATTTTGAGTTTGCATCATTTTTAAGGTTATATTTCTTGGGTAAGACGAGAAGGATTGCTTCTATTTTTGTAATTAAAGTGAAAATTGGCTACAGGTATCTTTATTTCAACAAACCGTGGGTACATAATTAATTTGTCTTATTCGCTTCGGTATTTCTTTCAGAACCCTTCAGAAATGAAGGGTTCAAAGTAAATTGCAGAGGTACGAGATGCGGCCCCCACGAACCATAAATTACCATACATTGAGACGAAACGATGTCATTATGTCCAACTATCTTTGTCTTTAGGAATAAGGGCCGTTTTAATAATACTTAGTACAGTAATTCTATGTTTTTTGACAAAAAAAAAGTATTAAATCTTGTGTGACATGACACATTTGGGTGTGGATAAAATTTGCGTTCTCCTTCTTATATGTTCGATTTCAACGACAGAAGCCATGCTGCCAAATTGAAAATGCACGCGCTAAAATGTGTTTTGTTCGCTCTGACGGGACCACTTAGGGCCGTATTAATAAACTCATCTTGGTTGAGATGTCAATCACAAGACACGTCAAAATTGACAGCTTTCTTTGGGTTGACATTTACTTTGACGTCTCTCAAGATGGGCATCTCAGTCACAACGAGTTTATTAATACGGCCATTCAACTCGCCGCTGCGACATTCACTTGTTCGTTCGTCCGACCGCGTTTTTGGGAGAATCACACCTCTGCTAAGTACAGGCACACACACATGCAAGCCGTGCGATATTCTTTTGTTTAAGGACGAACTACTGTTTATACTGTCGCAAAGACATCACTTAGATTTGAAATGTCTTGAACCTTGATTTATTTTTGTTTCAGATGGAAAGTGAAACTTTAAAACACGCGCGCGGCGTAAACAAATACATAATGAGGTAGGAAGTAAAGTGGCAAACGTGTAAATACATAGATATCTTTGATAGTTACTTCAGTGACAAGCTTTAAGTGAGTCTAATGACTAGGGAATCATGAAATTGAGTGTGAGTGCGTACCGCGCGCATGCCTCTGCGCATAAGAAGATCCTGACGTCATCGTACCAGCAGCACTATGGAAGCACCGCGGCGCCCCCCGTCTGCAACCCGCCACACCCCCCCAATTTCACTCCACAGGTAAGTAGATTACATCAAAACCTATAGTTTACCCGTGGCATGTAATATACAGGGTGTCTGGAAAACCTTTGGAGAAATTTTAACAGTAGATAGGGTGGGTGATTTGGATCATCCCTATATTGGTAACTTTTTTTTAAGTTAATATTTGACTGAGTTACAGACTGATTTATCATCGCCTTTCCTGACGATGCTCTCAGTGTGCCCCATCTTAACTTATTCATTCATAACATGTGTCACAACGTAATGTAAATAAACAAGTGTTCCTTATATGTAACTATGTTTCTAATCATGGTTAAAAGCTCCATGGTGTTTAGAAAACTGACACGTTATTCTGAAATGAAAAGAGGGTCTCTGTTAAGGGCTATTATGTGAAATAATTTAAAATTGAAACTTACGATTACGATTTTTAAGTCCCACTCTTCTCACACTCACACAGCTAAAATAACACTTGTACTCGTGGGTACATTAAACTTCTTTTACGAGATCATGAATCATGGATTTACTTTATTGATTTGTAGCACTATCGGGGATTACTACGAAAAAAAAACATAATTAAAACGAATCATTGAGTAAAGTTGTGAACTTGTGATTGTGCTTTGACAATTTGACATTAATATCTTTTTAAATCTTGTGCCATTAAAACTCTTTATGAAAAGAGTTTTAGGTTTATTTCGTAAAAATAAAATCGTCCCTACACGTTACGTTTTATCAGAATTACATTTAAAGCTGGCATCATACACGTTGTTGTAATGCTTGATTAAAATTGCTGCTGTCACTTTCTTTGCTATAGCAATAAGAATATCTACCGCACTCAGAGACGTCAATTAAATTTAATGCTTGATTAAAGTTGCGTCTGTCACTTTCTTTGCTATAGTAATAGAATAAGACAACACGTTACTAAACAAGCATTAAACTTAATTGACGTCTCTAAACAAGCATTAAACTTAATTGACGTTTCTGAGTGCGGCAGTTAATGGTGGTTATTTAGTTGGAAGCAATAGTTTATTAATCAGAAAGTTTTGGGCAAAAATTTAATCATGTTGACAAAGAAGATCCTGGCTAAAAACACTTTAAAAAAAAACGATCAATATACGGAAACAGTGTCGAGGCGAGACGTAAAACGGAAACTTATTTTTGAAATGGAAAAAAAAACTATTTAATAAAACATAAAAATAAGGATAAAGATGCATGTTCTGGAAGTAGCCCCCTCGGGCACTTCTACACATTAATTTCTACCAGCGCTTCAAGAGGAGACCACAGTGAAGAAGACATCAACGTCGTATTATGTACAATCATTGGAGTAATTGGGAACACCAAATAAAAAACTACTTGCTTTTACATTTTCACCAGGAGATACTGACACAAAATTTCCGGTCATTTGTACCAAGTATGGCGACCCTTCAAGGGTCTAATTACGTAATGACGAAAAGGAAAATGATGGTCATAGCGCTGGTACCGGCGGCCCAAATGCGTGGACGTTAATCGAACGTGTCGGATAAATTACGAAAGTCGAACGATTTGTACCACTAAAATTCTTGTATTTTCCAATAGTCGATGAAAAAAGAAGTAGGCGGTAGCGTAATGCCATACTTCTCCGTTGAGGCCCGCCATACCGACGAAAACACGTTAATTAAAAAAAACAATCCAACCATTTGTACCAGGCTAATTTTTGCACAGCTAATCATCGTCGAGTAGCCGTTCACGAAAATCACCATGCCATATTTTTCCGACGGTTCCAAATGGCCGCCCACGCGTTTGGGCTGCCGGTACCAGCGCTATAACCATCATTTTTCTTTTCGTCATTACGTAATTAGACTCTTGAAGGGTCACCATACTGGTACAAATGACCGGAAATTTTGTGTCAGTATCTCCCGGTCTACAGTCTTTTGTAAGGATCTAATTGGAAGCAATAATATGAAGATATTTAAGATATTTTGGTATATTTGGTATGGTGATATTTGGTATTGGTATGTACAGCTGTGAGCTAACAAGCTCGAATCATGTTAGAATTCATTTTCGTGATATACATTTATATTTATATTTTATTTACTTAAATGTCAGCTATAAGTTCTAAAGCTTGACTGATACCAACAACCGTATATCATTCGGCTTTAGCGGCGTTCATTGCGATCTGAAAAACATGTTTAATTATACAGAACATACTTACCTTCCAGAGGAAAGATTCAAATTATTTATTTTTGTTCGTTTTGAGTAAAAATTGGGTCATGCTGCCAATTTCACTCCAAGCTGCGATTTATTATGTAAAGCGGTTTTAATTAACCTTTTTCGAATGATGACTCGGTAGTGCTATCAAGTTCTATAATGTCTTTGACAAGTATCAAACTTATGTCAAACTGAAAAATCTGAAAGGGTTCTTGTCTAGCTGTCATTTTGAAAACATCTGTCTATTTATTTAATTTTTTTGTAAATTACTTTATCGTTGATTTTGGTTCGCAAATCCAGGGCAACTTTGTGAAGTAACCTCCAACACTGACGAAGAATATGCATCAAATAAAATATCAGTGAAAAGTTGATTCTGAATGAGCAAGCGGTCAAGAACACTCCAAGCCAATAAGCCATTGAAGTGGATGCCCGCCATCTTCAATGGTGTGCCGACTGGGAATGGAAGACGCCGACGACAATGACGATTCACCGTACAATTGCTTATTATATACTTGACATTGGCAAAATTACATAACTTGTAGACGCCATTAAAATAAATAAATAATAAATCTGAAAGACATCGTAATAAACGTAAAAGATATTGAAAGATACGTTTGGTGGTTCAAAAGTGGAGCTATTTTAACCCAGATCTTAAAACTAGTAAGTATTTCTGCCTGATTGTACGACAAATTTTTCTTTAGAGATATAGCGATGATCCAATTGTGTTGAGTCCCGGAGAAAAAGGATAATATCTCCTCAAATATTGTAGGCAAACATATAGCGATTTTAGTATTTATAGTAACAAGTCCAGCATTTGCATTCAGAAAGTATCATTTGGTGAACTGGAACTGATGATAAAGACCACGGATGGCCACCCTAACTCCTCAACGGTACTGATTTCAAGGGTGGCGATAAGATATCTCGATTAAGATAGTTGAGCGACTACAACGAAGAATATTTACTTGTTGAAATATGACTATGACTTTCCCGCGGCGTTGCTTGCGGCGTGCTTGAAATAACTTAAAGTTTCATATCAACCAAGAAGTGAGACTACGTAACAGCGTATTATGATCACTAAAAAGAATAAAATAAAAGTTTTAGAAACTAAAAAACCGTCTTCAAAAACGCAAAAACAATCTTTTAAAATTGAAGGAACCAAATAGGTTAGTCCAACTAAAGTTGGCGACCACAATATTTTGAACATAAAAGCCGACATCAGTTGGACTAACCTATTAGGTACCTACAATTTTAAAAGAAGTTATCTTTTGCGTTTTTGAAGGCGGTTTTTTATTAGGGTTTCGTACCCAAAGGATAAAAACGGGACCCTATCACTAAGATTCCTCTGCCCACTGTCTGTCTGTCTATCTGTCTATCAGTCTGTCAGTCCGTCTGTCCGTCTGGCTGTCTGTCTGTCTGTCTGTCTGTCTGTCTATCTGTCTGTCTGTCTGTCTGTCTGTCTGTCTGTCCGGTCTCATGAACCGTGATAGCTAGACTGTTAAGTATTTTTACTGCCGCTATAACAGCAAATACTAAAAACAGAATTAAAATAAATATTTAAGTGGAGCTCCCATAAAACAAACGTGATTTTTTTGCCGTTTTTCTCCCAATATTAATAACGGCAACAAGTAAATGCTTGAAATATTCACAGAATATTTAGTTGTATATTCACTTAAAAAAACCATTCAATTTAAAATAAAATAACTATTTAAGGAGGGCTCCCATACAACAAAGATTTATTGATAATGGTACGGAACCCTTCGTGCGCGAGTCTGACTCGCACTTGGCCGGTTTTTATCTTTGTGATTATCTCAATTAGTACGTCAACGGTTTGAATTACTCTTTCAACATTATGTTTCTGATGGATACTTTCAGATGGTTTAAGTACGGGTACAATAAATCATGGATTTCATATGGCGTTGCGGCATGCTTAAAACGCGGAATTTAAGACAGATTTTGCTTGATTGTACGTTGCATAGGACCCATAACGGTGGAGATTTTTTAAATCATGGATAAGGCAAACGAGCATTCAGTTCAGCCCAACTGATAGTAAGTGGGATCTGTGACGGTCTGTGACCAGATAGGAATACGTGTTTTCAAATCTAGCTTAGATGTTCGCTGTATGGCTCTAAGCATTAACTGTCAAAGTTACACTAAGTATTACGGCTTTTTAACCGACTTCAAAGAAAGAGGAGGTTCTTTGTTCCACTGTATTCATTTTTTATGTATGTTCACCGATTTCTCCCTCAATTATGGACCGATTTCAAAAATTATTTTTTAGTTTGATAGAGTATACTTCCGAGTCCCATTGTCACCAAATCAGTATCTGATGAGGGGATCCATGAGGAATTGAGGGAATTCCTCAAATATTATAGGCATACATAATATAGCGACTACATTACAGGCTCACCATGTTTGGATTTGTTAGTTTCGGGTCGATAAGCGGATGATAACAGCGTACCGGTCGTAGAATTTTCCTTATTCGTTTTTTCATTACGAACGAAGATCTTAACGAATCGAAAAAAAACGGTCTTAGGTATTTAGTACTGATGTTGTTTTTATTATGCCCCAAAAACCGTAGTTTTCTAGGGAATAGCGAAAAACAAATTAATCTTCTATTAGATAAGAATCACTTGCCTCATCTATCATACTTGAGAACGGTTTAACAAGGTTTGTATGAATAAATGAAGAAATTCATAAAAGCACGAATAAAATACCTAGTGTAAACACTAATAAGTAAATGATATCTAATATTGTCAATGTATTTTTATTGACGTTTAAGATCTGATCTGATGATGAACTCGAAACGTGGCCAATTTTACGTACGTTGTGGCATTTTATAAACAAATAAATACAGATGTAGATACTAATAATATACTCTGTTTTAGGTAAATTAAGGCGAGCAACACTATGACTTTATATTTTAAAAAAGAAACACAAGAAAAAGCAATTATTGAAGGAAAAGTAAGATAAAAATCAAACTTCAAGAGAAGAGTGATAAATATTAAAGTTAAATTCCAGTACTATTATTATAAATACTTAGGTCAAAATGCGAAAGTGTGCTTTTTTTTTACAAGCTTTTATTTTACTTTCACTGTTCTTATGAATGTTCGATTTTTTCAGTGGCAAATGGTAGGTAGAAACGAACGAGTGATGGTAAGTGGCAGTCACAAGACTGTGAATGCGTTACCTAACCATGAGCAAGCGCATTCGAAAGTAGCGCCTCGACGCCAACGACTTCCGGAGGGTGCCTTGGTTTACTAAGGCACCCTCAGACCTCCGGTGTGCCACGGTGGACGGAGGGATCCCCTGACCCTCCGTCGTCTGCGCTCCGCTTCCTCCTTCTATGAGATGACTGCTTCGCAGAAGGAGTCTACCGCTCTCCACCCCTCTCGGCTGTTCGGCGAGAGGTCCCCGCCTACGATGTTGGTGAGCAGGATCATCAGAAGACACTATAAGACTAGGCCCAAAACTGGAAAACGCGTCTCTAAACCAATGCAAGCGGCAAATCATGTAACAGTTAGGGTGACAACGTTATCCGAGCGTTCAGACCCTGCAGAATACCGATCTGTCTGTCGCCATTCCGAAATTTGACCCGGAAGAATGTTATACCGGAAAAGGCGCAGCCCATACAAAAAATTTCGTCGTACATTTTCTAAATCGTTGTTCCGGTACTCTAAAAAAGGACCGATTGTTATAGTTTTTTAATATGTTGTAAAGGACAATATAGTCATGGTAACCCAAATCTTTCGTCTCTCCGGCTTCCCAGCTAGAAAAACTGTCGCTTTTTTCCCTTTTTTGCCTATACTGTTGTTCATTCTAGTGCTAATCATGGTTCTGCAATATTGTAGAATATAAAATTTGCCAAAACTTTTGGCTTTAAAGATTTTTTACACGACCCTTAGGGACGAAGATATGGAACCATCTATGGAGAGTTACCGTTGAAAATTGCTACCTTTGTCCAGTTTTCCTCCCATATTTGTCTGTCTGTCCGTCCGTCCGTCTGTCCGTCCGTCCGTCCGTCCGTCCGTCTGTCCGTCCGTCTGTCTGTCTGTCTGTCTGTCTGTCTGTCTGTCTGTCTGTCTGTCTGTCTGTCTGTCTGTCTGTCTGTCTGTCTGTCTGTCTGTCTGTCTGTCTGTTTGTCTGTCTGTCTAGACCCTTTGTTTCGTGAACGCGTGGAGTATCGAGTTGAAATTAAAACCATATACGAGTACTTCGGTCTACAAGTTCTTTGAAGCTGTGAAAAAAATCAAACGTCTACATTAATGTAAAAAAAGATATAGCCATTTATGCCAAAACAAAACCTGTATTTTGACACTCGAGGGAATCAAAATGTATAGGTTATTTCTAGTTGACCTAAAACTTTGAAATTTGGCAAGTAACACCGTCTTTTACTACAAATATAGGAATAAATCTGAAATCTGTACATTTTTAATTACATAATAAAAAAAACGGTCTTTATGCAAGGAACGGCGGTCCAAAATTTTGAATTGAGTTAACCGTGGCATGTGCTGGACCCTCGGTGGGCGAGTCCGACTCGCACTTGTCCGGTTTTTTTAATATTCAAGCAAATCAAGCTCGTGAGGTATTTTTAATGATTTTTGTTTTAGAACCTTGATGAAACACTCTGCGCAAAGTGCGTCTACACACGTACTCGGCTGCAGAGTGTTGCATCGCTAGGAGCGGTAGCCATGTTGAGCCATTTTTGTAGCCTTCTTCTTCTTCTCCACTTTGTATTTCAGACTGTCTTTTTTTCCTTCCTCTTTCTTTTTCTTCATTCTTATTATTTTTTTCTTATCCAGCTCCTTCTTCTTTTTCCCTGCCCCCCCCCCCCCTCTTGACCTATAACTAGTTATCGTTTGGTATTATTCAAAAATAAAATTCAGAGTTATCTGTGTGATCCTTCTTAAAATATCATGATTTACAAAGTAATATAAAGACTTGTTTGGCGTAATTTAGCAATTTTAAGATGACTACTATTTCTGGGTCAAAAATCAAGTTTACTGTACATACTTTATGAACTTCATAGATTATATTTATTTTTATTGCTAAATTATATTATTATTCTGGCTATGCAAGTTTCAGAAATCTTTAAATGAATAAACTTGATACAATAATATGCAGTACCTACTGCCTGTACCACATATTTCGCTAAATTGGCTAAAATTATGATTGAATATCGGCGCGTTGAAATATTTCAACCAATATGATTAAATGACACAAGTTTTTTTTCCCCATTAGGTTTGATCATTTAACCATAACGAAATAACAATAAACAAATATATTTGCTCAAACTGTTCCTGTAAAGTTCTACGAGATATTCCAACGAGTTCTATTAACATGAGTAAACGAGTGATTTCTTTGACAGACTGATTTTTCTAACTGGGACTGTTACCAAACAGCAATGGAGCTGTAAAATTTACTGTGTCGACTCTTCCCCAATTTTAGTTGCCTAGTCGCGTAGTGACGTAATAAAGACGTTACTAGAACTGAATGAGTGTCTACACATCAGAGTCGAAACGTTTCGTAACTGCTACCTTAAATGGTTATATGGGATAGCATTAGCGAGTGAATGCGGCTAGAATGAGACTGAAGGATGAGACACTGGAATTCGAGGATAGAACAGTATTTCTAGGTGCCACTTTGGACTCAAAACTGCAATGGAGTGCGCATATAATCCACACTTGCAGATAAACTAAGTTCAGCGGCTTATGCGGTAAAAAGAATTCGACAACTTACTGACGTCGAGACGGCGAGACTTCTGTACTATAATTATTTTCATAGTGTTATGAGTTATGTAAATTTAATGTGGGGAAGAGCGGCTGACATCCAGACCATCTTTGTATTACAGAAGCGGGTTGTACGTGCAATATATCAATTGGGGTCTCGTGTTTCGCTTAGGGATCAATTTAAAGATATCAATATACTTACAGTCGCGTCGCAGTATCTCTTTGAGAATATCATGTATGTACGCAAACCAAACACATACATGAATTAGGCATAACCGCGGCGTTCATAATTTAAATACTAGAAATAGGGATAAGATCGCTCTTCCAGGTCACCGACTCCGTAAGGTAAGCACAGACGTATACGAAAAGTGACGTGATCTACTAGTGACGCAATTGGTTTAAAAACAAAACGAATAGAAACGCTAGTTAGCGCAATGCATCTTGGCAGGGCCCTCTGATATCGTCAGTATGCCTTTCAATAAATGTAAGTCTCACATCAAGCGCTGCTTGTTGGTTAGGGCATACTATACTGTAAATGACTTTATCGGTGATCAAGATGTATTTAAGTAGTGGCTAGGGTATTATTTACTTAAGGTAATTTCTTAAGTATAGGTTATTTCTGATATTTCTATCTTGATAAAAATGCCTTTAGGCAAACTGTGTATTCAAACACGAAATTGTATGTTTACTTTTTGTACTTTATCTTTATTAGTTCTTGTGTGTACTTTTTACGCTTTTAAATGAGAGCACACTGTGATGTTTCTCGCCGCACAGCTATAGGTACGAGTATCACACAATATTATTTTTACGTTGTCCGGCAGCATGAGCACGTCGTGCTCGCTCAAAGTTCTTTGCTTACGGCGGCGTCGTTGATCGGGTCGCCACCTTCCCGAACACATGCTTGAGGCTGCGATACGCGATGACTGAGATACGCGTCATACTCTTGAACGGGTACTGTTTGTGGGGTCCGGTCTGTTCACGTCTGCAAGGACTTGTTTCTCAGTTAATTATTCCAGTTATGGCTTTTGACGTAGAGACCTCATCGCGTTGTTCTCCTAGTCATTATTTTTAGTTTAATGTATTTGACATGTACTGTTTTTAATTTTTACATGTTATGTTTTTATTTGTGCTAGTTTTAATAATTTCTATTTGTTGCTTTATTACCTTATAATTTAACTTATTTTTAATTATTATTGTATTTTATGTTTGAAAAAATGACCTTCTGCTGGAGTTTCTTGTGGCGCTTCTTCTCCGCAATGATGGTCTTGTCCGAAGCGTTAGTAGATTCACTCTATATTACCGACGTGTAAAAGAGCCCGTATGTGGACAATTTACTGAATAAATATTTTGATTTGATTTGATTTTGACTTAATTTTTAAATAAGCCCGGTTAACACACAAATGAAGTCTACTAAAAAACTGTTCCATTCGTTGTCATGCTTCTACTACTAAATAAGCAAACTAGCCGTCTTAGGCCTGATTTTTCAATGTCCAGATAACAGTACTGTTGGGTAAATTTTAGCTTGGTCCTTTTCTTTTATTTGACATAGAAAAGGAACAAGCTAAAAGTTACCCAACAGTTACCGTTATCTGGACATTGAAAAATCAGGCCTTAGTTTACCTGTCGTCATAGACTCGTCTTGCCCAATATCCTTTAATAAGAACGAATAAATTTAGTACGTTCTGCCCGGAAATTCAAATTATTCATACAAAAATGACCTTCAAAGAGGACAACCCCTTTCTATCGTGGTCATATTGATTTGTCCCATCAATAAGCCTTTTAACCGTGGTCCCACCGCTATGCCTCACTGGTGGGTGCACAGGTATTTTTTTTCCCCGTAGACCCACTGTACTAGAGTTTTGCCTTTAGGGTGCGGCTCCACTGAGGCGGAGACGAGCGGGGCGGTGCGGAGTTGTGCCAATATTAACCAATAGAATATAAACTAACGTGCGCAAGGCGCGCTCGACGTGACCGCATGCGCCTTCTATTGGTTAATATTGGCACAGCTCCGCTCCGCTCCTCTCGTCTCCGCCTCAGTGGAGCCGCACCCTTAGCCCGGGGTCCCACCGCTGTCATGTTTTTTTGTCAAGTGGGGGCCGACTGCCCCACGGCACTAACAAACCGAACTATTGACCAAAACTAGTATAATAAATATGAGGTAGGTTTTATTTGGTAAGTTGTCACAAGTTTTTTTAAATATATGTCTTTGTCTAATCTGTATTCAAAGTCCAAGAGAGGTCTATTGTCAGCACAGAATAAGAATATACAGCATAGAAACCGGACTATAAGATGTAGTTTGCATCAGCTATCTTTCTCTACTTTTTAGATTACGTATTACATGAGAAAAAATTAAACAAAAAGTAGGCTGTTTTTTCTTCCTTAACTGTCATTGTCACAAGGTTTTACACAGGGACTTCTTTGTCCTTCCTATAGGAAGGATTTGTCTTTCCTTGTCTATAGGTCCAAATACTATAGGTGCTTTTAGGTCCAAATCACGCCTTATTTGTGACGATGTACCAAATAAAGGAAGAACGGCTATAGATTCATCTTTTTCCAACTCACTATGAAAACCACAAGTAAAAAGAAGTGAACCATAATGTATTTTCTGCTTATTTAGTACGGTTTCTATGCTTTTAGTCTTTATTCTGTGACTGTCAGAGTCGACGTTGAATTTGACGTTGTGGCCGTGACATTAAAAGGAGAAGAAACAGCCTACTTTTTGTTTCGTTTCCTCTTAAGAAATACGTAATATAAAAGGTAGAGAAGAACAGCTGGTGCAAAGTTCATCATATAGTCCAGATTCTAAGTACTCTATGACATACCAATTTGATTTAAATCTATCAGGAAGCAGTGTTTGTCAATGGGATCTATCTTTGATGCCATGCAAACCCTTACATCAAATTCGCAAATTTTGTATTGGATTATTTGCACTGCTATAGCATTGCATTTTCTTGAAGCTTCTTATTGCGAAAACGAGTAAGATAATGACAGGTTAACCTTGTTGTACAAAATTTGGTCACGGAATTATCAACAACTTTTTGAGAGTTGTAGGTAGTTCCGTAGCTCTGCCTACGCCGCTCTCAGAACGAAGACGTCAGTTTATGTACAGGTTATTGACTTAACAGTTTTGTTTGTAATGTGTTAGATCATTTAATTTTGGTCCAATATTTTGGCAGAGGGGAATGTTTGTGTAAGACGGAATGAATATGTACAGTCTCTGAAGACTTAGAAGGTGCTTCGTGTTTGAACTTGTCTCTCGCTCCCATACGCTCTTATTAAGAGCGAGTGAGAGAGAAGTACAAACCCGAAGCACCTTCTAAGAGCTTTCGCGCTGTACTACGTAAGTTCATCGATTCCATGGCATGGCTATCGTAAGTGTGACATCATCATAAATTATAATGAATTATGCGACAACCTTTATATCCATCGACAAAATGTTTTGCATTCGAACTGTTGGCTACTGCCAAAAATACCATGCGGATCAATACGGAGGGCAATAATCGGATGGTGCAATCCATGTCTATTAGAACTTTTAGAAGTCTATGAATTTATGGCTGTCATTAGATGTCATTGTTAAAATGTTATTTTGAGATATTCAAGTCGTAATTATTTTTGCTGTAAACCAGTTATGTGGGCCACTTTAGAGCAGAAAACTTTGGTAAATGGTTAGATCTCGACAAGACGGACGATAGGATCACTCTTGGCAAAGCATGAACAAGAGATCTAGTGAATTTACATTTAAAACCAGCTAGTGTTCCAATTGCAAAAATGAAAATACAGTAAGTTTCACTAAAATTAATCATTATTTTTTAAAATGTTAACATGATTTTTGTTTACATGGGGCGAACTGTTTGTTTACATACCATGTAAACAACGTATGGTCTCAGGTCATTGACCTTGAAGTTTTGACGTTAGTTACTACGAACGTTTGGGGTCGTATAGTATCAACATCAAAATGTCAAGGTCAAGATATCGGCTGCGATACATCAAGTAACTAAATGAATATAATTAAACCTTCTTTTTTTTTTACATTAACAGAAACAAAAATGAACCATACCCCCGTGATCAGAATCGTGCGAACTATTACCGCGCCAAATTTCTCCAAAGGTTTTCCAGACACCCTGTATTTCAGGACACCCTGTAGCGCCCATTTTTTGTGGGAAATGTGCGCAAGATACTCCAATTTGTTAGAAGAAACCGGGTTATGTGGAATTAATCACTGCATGCAGTAAAATCCCCTCGGTGGTCTACTTCGACGCATTTTGGGCAGCTCTGGGACCTTAAAATATAACTTGCGCTAACTATACTTAAAAATCAAATTAAAGACCAAATCTGACAGTTCCTATTTTGATTATTTCGTTATTTTAACATTATTTCATAAAAAATATGAGTGAGAACTCGTGTAACCAGTAATATTAGGGTAAGTTTTATTGATAAAAATACCTACACTTAAACCAAAATGCAGTAATCACAGCAAATGTGCGCCCGTTGAGGTTAGGATTTTGAGTCTTTCCTAGCTTGCAATGGTGGCTCGTCTAGCGGTGCGAAGTGATCGAATCATTTATCAATATCATAGAAATTGACAGCTATCAAAACGTAACAATGAAGCAAAATTTACATTAGGGACACTAGGTGTCGTTTTTGCCAAACGCGATCCGAATTAGAATCGATAACAAATCTCAGTTTTTTTGACCCTTTGGCGTTCCGTTTTTGACTATAATTTTGTTTCGGTTTCTTTCTCGCTTTGGAAGTGGGTGTCTTTGTTATATAATATCTCTATTAAATATTTTATAACTTTAAGCGTATCATGATCTCAGTTTTGTGGTTAGATTTAGAAAGTGCTAGTAGATTTTTGACATGTAAAAGTGCTTGCTCGGCCTACAGTACAGAATAAAAAGCTATTATATTTTAGGACATGTAACCTAGCACGTTGTGCCTTCGTCTACGCACCAACCTAGGCTCATAAAAACCAAGGAAAGGCAAGGCCGTGATAAATCTCTCTTCCGTGCTATGCCGGTTGTTCCCAGCCTTTATTGGATTTTCTCCACATTGTTAGAAACTGCGGTACTAAAGTCTTATTCGACTGTGAGGTGCTCGATTTGTCAGCGTTTTTCATGATTTTAACCTGTGTTATGGCGGCACTTTACTTGGCTGTTATTCGTTAAATATTATCGTTGGGTCTTTTTCATTTGGTATGGTTAAAGGAAGAGATTTAAAGCCAGTATTTGGCTAATCAAACGAAACATCCCCATTGTAGCAAATAAAAGTACCAATAGATGAAGTGATTAATTAATAATCAAACGACATTGAATTTCATCGGATAAATTCGTTTTTACCTTGCTTTTTCAGCTTATAAAAGCAAAAATAATTCATCATTCTCCATAATTTAATTCCACCAAAAGCAATTTTCTGCTGAAGTCTTGTTGTTTTCAGGAAACCCTGAACATTGATTAGCTACATCAAATTAGGTTACACCTTAGACTAACAAAAAATATTATCTCCCGCGGTATGAAATGCCTGCAAATGAAATTAAAATCCAACAAAAATCAATCAATGCCAATCTATGAAATCAATGGCAATGTAACTGACGTAAACCCAATTTAGTTCGGAAGCCATTATTACTTTGAGAGTATCACGATCCTTTAACCTTAAAGCAAGTTGAAATATTAGATAAAACCAAGTGAGTTCCACTAGTTCCACACTACGTAACATAATAGCGTATGCGGAACATTAGGCCCAGACGGGGTAATGCGAAGATGATATTATATTTAACGGAATACCTAAAATGGAGCATTTCTTAAGAACCAGCACTGAATAGGACGGCTCTGTTAGGGGCTTAAATGCCAGTCAGCTTAACCGTGTGCGAAATATTCTCAGATATTCATTTATCTTACCAGTGTTATTCCCATACTTTCGGTACTGGATAAAGGCTAAAAAATTTAACACAGTATAAAACAAAGTCGCTCTGCGTGTACGCTTCCATAGCTCGATCGCTTACAAAGGGGTTTGGGTATTATATTGTTAAATAAATTCAAATTCTCTCTCTAAAAACGTCTCTTAGCCCCCTTTTGTCTTTCGAGCAAAGAGGATTAAAATAAAACGATATACAAAAAGTTAAGAAATAACACTCAAATTAAGTAAATACACAGTGTGTTACCAGCACCCTTTTTTTAAAGGAGGTTAAAATAACATATATCTGTAACGTAACCATGACATTAATTTAATTAATAAACAAATTTTCAGGCTTTGTTAACTTTCTAACAAAATTTTAATTGCTAGAAATGTAAAACACGGCAATTTGACAAGTGTAAATGTATGACAGTGACAGTGTATGACAAGTGTATGACAATCGACGGATACTTTGATTATTATGATTTGCCCCCGTACCACGACATGCCTTGTACTAAGCAACAGCGATACTGATAACGATGAACACGCAGCACATGCACTACATTAAAAATGGTCAGTATCTAAGAAAATTAATTGTGAAGTTATTTTAATTCTTTTTTAATTGATAATACTTGCAAACAATTGCTAAAGCAACAAATTATCGGCAGTTTTAATAAATTCCCGCATGCCGGTAACACACTGTGTGGTAAAACTATCGCCGAATATGCCTTTACCAAATGTATCTATTTTCTTGCTATCATTAACGTAAAATCTAGCTACAATCTGGCAAATAAAACGATACTAACATTTACGAAGAAATACAAGTAGATACACTCAAGCTCTACTGTAATCTAAAAATGATATTGCCTCCGACGGACCAAGACTGTAAGCTTATAAAGTCTTCACGTAACGATGTATTTCTTCCAATCCCCGATTGAAGTCGCGACGGAGAAAACGAAACTGAAAAGATTTATAAAGTGTTTCGTGTATTTGAAATAAACGTCAAAACATCTAAAATTGATAAACTTTATTAAGACACAAACAAGCATATTATTAGCAAGTGGATGTAGCTTAACATTATATCATTTTGGGACTTTACCATGAGTCTAGAGCAATGAAAATGCAAGTGAAATTTTATAAAATTAGTTTTAGAATATAATTTTCGAATTGCTTTTGTTTCTAACAATTTAACTGACTGTGTTGATGTAAAATATTATTATTAATATCAAGGGACAATCTCACACAAATCGACGAAAAGAATGAGTGATGTAATTTTTTACAACGTCGTGTAATCTGTTATGTTTCTCGTGTGAGTTTGAAGATCAGTTCCGAATATCACTCATTTGCACGTACTTGCACATACGCTTAAGCGTTTTTCGTTTTACGCTGAATCCTAGATTTGTCACACCGAGTAAATAAAATACTGTACCATGTTACTAAGCCATCAACTAAAAGCCCGCCCTTCTGCAGCCATACTTTAGAATTTCACTAGTGGTGTGGTCACTCCGCAGTGTCAGTGTAAGCTGTCAAAGATACTGCGATGAGATTAACTATGCTGTACATGCGAGCAAACAATAGGGTATTTGCTTGATATTAAATTTCATATATTAATTTGGATAATATATCAATATACGTAGTATGATAAAATAATTCAAAATCAAATTTGAAATTAGTAATAAAATAAAAAAGTTATAGCGTTTTAAAGTTTTTTGTCTATCTTTTTCTCACAAAACGATGTTTTGCGTGTAATTCATATGGCGGTAGAGTAATATGACGTCATTTTACGGTATTTTCCTCTCGGTCTAAAAGCAAGTTTTAAATATTTATATCTTTCTTATTTTTAAAGATATTATAGAAATATTTATACTAGGCTATTCGGAAGGTAAAAAAGCTTAAATTTAAATACTAATACAAAATTAGGCATATACCCTATTAGAGTTGCAAGAAGGCACTGTGCCCAATAACTAGTACACATTTATTAATATCATGTATTTATTAAAATTTATTAATGAAACAATTGGTTGCAATATAACAATAGAACATTGTCCCACAAAATTGTTTACACAGTTTGACTGCGGGATCATTGATTCTCTTTACTAGGATATTATAACTTTACTTAATATTAATTTTAAAATGTATACAATACTAACTAAATAATTGAACAGTCTTCTTTTAAACTTTGCCTTATTGGCCTCTAACAAAATCTGTAACGATGATGACTAGAGCAAATTTGTTAGCTATAACTGGAAGCTGTTTGTTTGTTCCATTTCTAAAGTTACTGCTGTTTGTTTCTCTAAAAAAATATGACAATACAGTACACAGGGTTTGAGTACTTCTGCTAGTAACCAATCATTTTATCGAATTTCCACCACATCTCCACTTCATCGAATATATATCATTTCATCGAACGCTATTTTCTTCTGAAAACATGATGTTTTCAGGATATCTTACAGTAGTTTAGATTAGACCAGCGACTACCAAAAAAAGTATCTCATACGACGAGAAATATCTATCAATAAAATGAAAATTCTGCGCCATGATACGTTCGTTGAAAATGTTATGATAAAATAATGGGTGCTTTATGCTACTTTTACCACTTTTTCCCGAACCCGAAAGACTTTTTAACAGCTGTATATATATTTTCGCTTTGTTTTCACATTCATCCGCGCATAATAAATTTACAAAGGCTTCGCAGTGTCGATACAAATAAGGCAGGATATTTTGAAGACAGGAATGAAATAGAAACGATTCGCGAGCCCATTACGATTTCAATTCGAGTAATTTGTGGTGACATGAGGGACTTGAATAAGGAATAACGATGTGGCTTTTCCATTTGGCTTGTAAACGATCTTTCTTTACCAGCTTCTTATGGGTTTCGAAGTCAAACTAGGAACGCTTATAGCTTCGCCATGTCCGGCTGTCCGTCCGTCCGCAGTCTAGCTCAGGGTGTCTTAGTGCAGTCGACAGCATAAATAAGTGATCATTTATGTACCTTGTCACTTTAACGTCGTGTTTGAAATGTTATGCAAAATTGTGAAACGATTGAAAGCGACAAGGTACATAAATGATCACTTATTTATGCTGTTGACTGTACTACAATGCTGTAATTTGGCATAGTTATATATAATTATAATATTAAGTAAGTTTATCTTTGTCTAGTATACATAGTTCCTACCTACAAGTCTAGAGGTTGGTTTGAGACTAGGTCAATTTGTGTGATATTTTCCCCTGATATTTATATTTTACTTACACAGTACACATAGGAAGAAGAAATATTTCGAAGGAATGTTCACGTCCTGTCGTTACTTTTTAACATCCTTTTTTATCCTCATTCCCCACCCTACCTTTCTGAACGTTTTAGCTTTCTGGCCACTGGATCTCATAATCGCTTGCGTTCGAGTGAAAATCTTTCTCTTGCTTTCCCATCTAATAAATCCAAAACTTACTCTAAATCCTTTTCGGTTCACGCTGTGCGGTTGTGGAATTTATTGCCTACTGTAATTAGGCAGTCTCAGTCTGTAGATTCTTTCAAATCTAGACTAAAGAAGTTCTGGCTTGACACTTGTTCTTAAACTTTTTCCTGCTTATTGTATATATTTATATATGTCTATATATTTTATCTATTCATATTTATAGCAATTTCTTTTAGTGTTGTACTTATTTGGCTATTCGTTGTAATTATTTATTTCTCAATCGCTCAAAGGTTAACTGGAAGAGATCCCTTATAGGGATAAGTTCGCCTTTGTACATCCCTGTTATATTTTTGTCTATTTTATAATTGTTATTTCTTTTGTTTGTACAATAAAGTGTTTACATACATACATACACATTATTTATAGTTGTAAAATAAAATCTTGAGAAATTTTACGGGTCCCTCCCATACAATATGTTAAGCAAACATAAAAATATTCTTTTTACATAACGATACCTTAGTGATAATAATGGGCATAATAAATGATATTTTTTTGCCAGTAAAGTTACGAACTTATTATTTGTGCACAAACATACTAATTACAATAACTTTTCAAATGTAATTAGTACAGTTGTGAACTAAGGTATCGATAATAACACGGAGTGAGGTATCATTTAATAAAAAAAGATAAAAAAGATAAAAGATGTTTATTCAGTAAGTAGGCCGCACGGGCACTTTTACACGTCAAAAATCTACCAGCGCTTCGCAAGAGACCACTGCTGAGAAGAAACGCCGCAAGAAACTCAACAGTCAGTCGTTTTTTTTAAAAATTACTTATACAATTATAGAACTTAACCTAGCATTATATAAAACAATGAATTTAACATTAAAATATATATATCATGCGTAGTTGAGCAGGAAAATGTGTCAAAACTCAGTATGTTCAGATGAACTCTTAAATAGTAATAATAATAATTATATAATTATATATATATATATATATATATATATATATATATATATATATATACATATACTTACCCATGACGGTGCAAAACAACCACATAGTTTTGATACATTCTCCTACAGAAACCGTGTCCCCTAGACAATAATTATACCTACAATGTTTAGATATTTTCCTGACTAAGCTATTACTAAGTTATTTAGGTGTTTAATTTAGGCCAAGCATTTTTATCTATTAGATAGTCCTCGACCCTATAATAAGCTTTCGACATCAACGACTTTTTCAAGTAATTTTTAAGTGCTGGAAATGATAACTTTAAAACTTCGTCAGGTAATTTATTATAGAAATGAATGCATTGACCAACAAATGATTTATATACCTTACGGACACGAAATTTTTTAATAGCAATTTTATTTTTATTTCTTGTATTCAAATTATGTATATCACAATTCTTAACAAAAGAGTCTTGATTTTTAATGACATAAATAATATTCTCATAAATAAATTGTGACGCTACTGTCAAAATACTAATTTCTTTAAATAGTAATCTTAAGGAATCACGGGAGTTTAGGTTATATATGGAACGAATGGCTCTTTTTTGTAACACGAATATAGTCTGTATGTCAGCAGCTTTTCCCCAAACCAGAATACCGTACGACATAACACTATGAAAATAACTATAATAAACTAAGCGAGCTGTCTCAACATTGGTAAGTTGCCTGATTTTCCTAACAGCATAAGCTGCCGAACTTAATTTACCTGCTAGTACTGCTATATGGGGACTCCATTGCAAGTTTTTGTCTATAGTTATCCCTAAGAAAAGCGCCTTGTCCACCATCTCCAAACACTCATCATTTAGAAATATACTAGATTCTACCGGTCTAACATTAGGCAAAACGAACCTAACACATTTAGTTTTCTTAGCGTTAAGTAGCAAATTGTTAATAGTAAACCAATTAAGTACTTTAACCAGCGTGGCGTTTATCCTACTGTAATCGACGGATTTTCGGTCCACCTTGAAAATTAATGAAGTATCATCAGCAAATAGCACAATATCACAAAGGTTATCTACCGTGGGTGGTAAGTCATTTATATAGACCAGAAATAAGAAAGGACCTAATATAGAGCCCTGAGGCACACCTAATTTAACAGTTGCTCCAATGGACTGTGTTTGGTTTACAACAACCGTTTGTGTTCTATCACTAAGATATGAAGACATAAGATTTAGAGAATTATTTGAAAGACCATAATGTTCTAATTTTAATATAAGAGTCGCATGATCTACGCAATCGAAAGCTTTGGAAAGGTCACAAAAAATTCCTATTGCATCACAGGATTTCTCCCAAATATTGTATATATATTTAATGAGTACAGATGCTGCATCAGTTGTGGATCGTCCTCTGGTGAAGCCGAACTGATTACTGTTAAGCAGTTTATTTCTATTGAAGTGACCTAACATATCTTTTAACATTAACTTCTCAAAAACTTTACTTAAAACCGGTAGAATAGAAATGGGACGGAAATTCGTTAAATCACTCATGTCGCCCGATTTAAAAAGTGGTATGACTTTACTATATTTCATAAGATTTGGAAAAACCCCCTCTGAAATGCAATTATTGTAGATTAAAGCTAAGTGAGGTGCAATTATATCTATGACATGATGGATCACTTTAACTGACGCTCCCCATAAATCCTCAGTTTTTTTTAAACTGAGCGATTTAAATACCTTAACAATAGAAATTGAATCTACATGGCTAAAATCAAAGGTTACATTACATTTAGTAACATTAGCACAAAGTAGTTTTTGAGCTACAATCGCAGATGATTGAAGACATTTCGTTGTATTAATAGCTATAGTGGAGAAATAATCTTCGAACGCTAAGGCTACGTCTTTGTTTGACGTGATTTGTTTGTCACCCTTGTTTAGGGTGACTTGATTATCACGAGTTTTAGATTTACCCGTTTCTCTATTTATAATTTTCCACGCCGTTTTTACCTTATTATCAGAAGCTTTGAGTTTAAGACTTAAAAAGTTTGACTTAGCAGTTAAGCAAACTCGCTTGAAGGTCCTCGAATAATTCTTAACGTAAACTAAGAAGTCAGCATTCTTGTTCTCCTCCCTCTCTCTATATAGTTCATAAAGCCTATTTCTACTTCTATGGATGCCTACAGTAGCCCATTCACTAAACTTAGTTTTTGACCCAGAAACAGTTTTCATCTTAAAATTGTTGTTAAATTGATGAAGAATTACATCAAACAAATCTTTATAAATACTATTAGAATCATTATTTGAAAAGGATAACCCACAGAGATTGCTCTCAACTTTATTTTTGAATAATTCTAAACGATTGCTAGTTATGGGTCTGTATGTTATTGCCTGCGGTTCTTGATGAAAATCATTTAAAAAAGAAGCCTTCTGGCCACTATGATCAGAATTAAAGCAATTAAATATTTCCTTATCCAAACACTCGCAATTACAATAAATATTGTCTAAACAGGTAGCACTTGAAACTCCTATCCGTGTAGGTTCAAAGAACAAATTACCTAAGTTAAAAGATTTAAATAAACTTAAGATCTTAATAGTATTATTTGAAGATTCCAGTAAATTAACATTAAAATCTCCACAGACAATAACATGCTTTTGGGTTTTACATACTAATTTTAACACATTTTCCATACTGGATTCAAATGTGTTAAAATCAGATGACGGTGGTCTGTAAACACAGATAATTATGTAATTTTCTAATTCTATGCATGAGATTTCTACAAGCCTCTCTATGGATAGCCTAACAATATCTTTCCTTTCTTTGGATTTAACGGTACTTTTAACAATTATTAACGAACCACCATGAATGGCGGATTTTCTGGCAAAAAAACTAACTAATTTAAAATTAATGAAATCAAAAATTAATTGATCTGGTCTAAGCCAATGTTCAGTAATACACATAATGTGTACATTCTCAGTATCTAAAAATAATCCTACTTCTAATTCTTTGCTGGAAAACCCTTGAATATTTTGATGAACTATATTTATACTCAAAGGTGTTTCCGCTGTCCTATACTTTAGTTTAAATGATTAGGAATGGAATTTTTATCACTGTTATATCTATTTGGTTCTATATTAAAAGCCAAAAGTTCTACCAAAGTCAAAATATATTTCTTTGGCAAATGAATTTTTTCAGATGTTAGCGTGAGGTGCTTAATAAATTTATTTAAGTCGAAGAAATGATATTTACTATTATGACATATAGCATTATACATTAAAGAATTTAAGTATGCTATTTTATTATTATAATTGTATGGCATATTTTGTGAATATGGTAATGCACAAAGTATAATTTTACCTATGCCTGCCTCATCAATAAGGTTTAATGTTGACAATAATCTTCCTACACTAGACTTATCTATACCAAGACTGTTTCCTACTAGAATCACTAGAGTAGTAGAACTGTCATAACTTCCCTTTGATATTAAATGACATAATTGCATAAGATTTGCATTATGATAACAAAAATTTGTTACATTTTGTGTCAATTTGTTTCTTAACATGGAACCCATTCCAGACCCTATCTGATCCGAATAAATAATAGTTTTATTATTGCTAATTTGTCTAGGGGACTCATCTAAAACTATTTTTGGGGCACTTAGCTTAGAAGAATCAAGAGCCACATCTGGCTGAACCACAGCTGTTGGTACAGTTCCTATACAATTACAATCACCAATGCCATTATTAATTAAAGAATTAAAACGGTCTTCATTATATTTACTACTCTCCAGCAATTGTGTGAATGCCAGCATGTGCTCCTTGATTTCCCTTTGAGCCGTTACGTATTTTATTGACATGTCCTCAAGTTTTTTTCTTAATCTACTAATCTCTGCATTTAATTTGTGAACATTTAAATCATGTTCAGTCCTATCTAAATCTAATTTATTATTGCATTTTTGCACCCTATTTTTCATAACCGATAACTCTAATTTCATTTTAGAATAGTTTTTGAGACACCTCTGACTTTTTATTAGCTTCTGAGTACGCCTTATGTATTTGTTTATGTTAACATATTTTTTTAATTTATTGTTACTATTGAAAAAGATTAAGTTCTTAATATTACTGTCCTTATTATCCTTATCACCTACCATCTCCTGATACAAATTTTGTGTAATTGAACTGTCATAACACTCACGTTCTCTCCGTAGATA
This sequence comes from Acleris literana, assembly GCA_946894065.1. Lineage (NCBI taxonomy): Eukaryota > Metazoa > Arthropoda > Insecta > Lepidoptera > Tortricidae > Acleris > Acleris literana. The sequence goes on from OX335687.1 coordinate 5,451,361, forward strand.
ATTTAACTCTTCATTAGCAGCACCGAGTTCTTCTTCGAGGTTAATTATACGATTCAATGCAACTTCATGAGTAGAAGCGCACTGGTTAAAATTATCTACGAGGGTCTGCAACTGCTCCACCCTATCTTGTGCATCTATTAGTTTATAGTCATACTCTACCAGGTCGTTCCTTAACACTGTGTTTTTAGCCAACATTTTTTTTTGCTCTTCTTCGCAATCTTCCCTTTCCCTCAGTAGCTGGTCATTTAAGGTATTGGCAGCTTGCAGCTCTTTCAAGGTAGCCTTAAGTTGTATCTCAAGCTGGCGTGTAGTGGCTTTGCGCGATTTGATGTTCGATGCGGCCATGGTTTCACAGCTACTCCACAATCACACTGAAAGATATTAAACTAGTGAGTAAGTGGAGAAGAAGTTTGATAATCAGGTTATTTTATGCAAGGATGTGTGTGAATAGATGTTGGTGAACAGTGTATCGTGTAGGGCAATGTCTGTGGCAAATGTGGCTTGTCTCAACTATACTTCCACTGTATGTCAAGTAAAGAGAGATCGCACGGTGCCAATGTTTGTATTTTGACGTCGCTCACGGCTTCAGCAATGAGCAGTGAAAAGTATGGATGTAAACACAGTGTTAAAAACAGTGTAAAAAGAAATTAAAAGTAATACTTCCCAGGTTATCCTTTATGAATTTGAAAATGTCCGTTGACGGTTGACGGAGCTGCTGCGAGCGGCCTGTTTTTAGTGTTCTTGAAGTTTTATGGGCCTAAAACTTATTAACAATTACTTCATAGAGTAAAACAACGTTAACTATAAGGATATAAACATAAATTACTTCAATTTAAAAATGTTTTTTAATAAGAAAACTCGGAGGATAAAATTTGACGTCCAGAGGCTGTCAGTGCTACCAAAGATCTTCCAATATTTATATATTTTTTAATTTGGGGGATCGTTTAATGAAATATTGAACATGATTTTTTTTATTTACGCTGGAGTTACGTGCTCGCCCCCCTACAAGCAAAATTATAAGTAAGTAAAAATCCAAAAAATGTCTTAAATGTAAGCAATGTAATGTAAGCAAATATACAAATATCGTGTGGTTTTTTGGGATGGTTTTTGCGTTTATAGTGACGGTGTTGGAACCGTACACTGAGCATGGTCCGACATGGTCTTTCCTGAGGGCTCAGACAAGATGCACTAAGCTAACTAACGTTTCTATTCGATTCGTTTTTAAACCAATCGCGTCACTGGTAGACCACGTGACTTTTCGTATCACGTCATCTTCCAGTGACGCTTCCGTGCATCTTGTCTGAGCCCTCTGGCCTTTATAAGTTACATACCGCCAAGCAGCAATGTTCATCTTAGTCATCAAGGTTGGCATTGCATTTGCGGTCTTAGGATTGCAGTCTTGAAAATGCAAATGTCTACGGGTCACAAATCCCACTTACCATCAGGTGGCCTATGAGCTCGTTTGCCTTCTCCAAGCCATAAAAAGGTGCGGTCAAGGAAACTGATTCCTAGACTTGGACTTTGTCAAAGTGACACTGTAAATTAAATCATAAGAAAGTCTCTAACGTTTGTATGGATTACGTCGCTTTGACATAGTCTAAAGTGGTCGAGGAATCATTTACCTTTATCATAGCTACACAATCAAAAAATTATTCTGTCTAGGCGGAACTTCCGATCGATTTTGTCTGTATCTATTATATTAACGACTTTATTATTCCAACAAACTTTATGTAGTATAAGTCTGTCCAACCAATGTTCCCCTCTCGGTACCTTCTACAATAGGGTAGAAGTAGGTACAGTTTGTTGCCACTGTACCCTTTTTGGCCACTTAAGGTTGAAATGAGTATTATAAATACTGTAAAAATAATATTCATACACAGTATCTAAATATTAGTAGTAATAGTAGTAGTATCTGAATCTGAATCTGTTTAGGCTAAATATTAATTTAAAGATAAAACATAAAAATAATTTGTAATTTCATAATATGAGGTAAAATTTTGAGTGGCCAAAAACGGTGTAAAGATGACCAAAACCGGTACTGTTACCCTACACCGATTGCAATAGTTTAGTTTAGTTTATTTTCTCAAACATGCAATGGAATATTGGCGTTATGTTAGTTATTTTAGGCCTCAAAGTATCACGTTGCTGGCGGAACACCTCGAGAGAACTGTAAAGGAATTACATACAAAATTGAAGGCCTAGGCCGGGAAGTAGTTTTTTTTTAATTTTCATGTAAACAGGGCGGCTGTGTTTATGAACAGGCTAAATAGCTGTTTTCTTTTTAATATACTTAGCCGTGCATCCAACCAAAGCGTTTGCATAAAGGCACCAGGTACCAGGAGGGCAGAAGTTATTAGGAGTGCGTAGCGCAACTTAGATCGCAGGCGGTGTAGCACGGGGCGGCGCACCGCAGTGCGCACCCGACACAGCGCGGATGACTGAGCACTGTAGGTTACTTTTAATGTTTATGCACTCCTAGTACGTATTTGACGTTGTATTTTTATTTATTAATGAATTATATGTTTGAGAAAAGCACTATACATACCTCGCCGTGAAAAGGGGTTGCCAGCCTCGGAACTATCCGGCCCCGCTTCGCTTGGCCGTCTATAATAAACTCGGCCGACAACCCTCTACTTCCCGGCCTCTGTAGTAATGTACTATTATTTCCTGAAATAAAATACATTAAAAGTTTGCATTACTTTTCAAAATTAAAAGTATCCTCATCACGATTGACAAAAATTAATGAAAAAATTTAAAATTAATAATTCAAATCATTTCACCAATAAGGAGCGTCATAATAATTTAAAAATCAAATCAAATCACATAATAACATATCAAAAAATCATAAAACAATAGGTACACCACAATTGTCAAAATAAACTCTATCCCCCTTACTTATAAACGTGGAATAACCATGGAGTAGCTAAACCATGTTTTGTCCTTATTTTGTTATTGTGACATCTGAATTTGACAGATAAGGACAAAACATGGTTTAGCTAATCCAAGGTTATTCTACGTTTATAAGTAAGGCGGTAAGACTATTAAACAACACTCGTAATTTTGTCGAAGAGTCCAGATCTCACTCGCGACCGCAATAGGCCAAAAAGGCATAAAAGAGTTTGCCCGTAGCAAAATCCCTCGAGAAAAGAAACGTGTAATTGGATAATTACGGCCCTCCTTTACGAGTCATATGAACAGTTACGTACTTATTATTTATTAACTGAAGCACATGATACTGTTACCAACTGAAACGATAGTTGTTAGATAATGACTAGGGATTTCCCGAGTCCAGTAAAAATGGACCTTATTGCATAGGAAATAAACCAACCTATCAAGTGAATATATTATTAATAGTAGACCTTATTATTGACTCGATATACCTCGTAAATCTATCAGGCACCATCGGCTACAAACAACCGGATGTCAAGTTAACCGTGTTTCCGGGCAAATAACCAGATTATCGCAAAGGCCGGTTAATGAAGGCGGCCGTCCGATCTGTCGCCGGACGCGCCGTTTCCGCAGAAACCGGACGGGAAAGATACCGGATAGTTTCACTGTTAAGCGAAGCTTATTATCTGTACAACTGGGTTCAAGCCATCTAGGCAAGGCTTGGAAACCTGGTTATTTTTTTTAACCAGCTCATCAGAAATGTCATACATTTCAAATAGAGTATTTTCATTTCGATTTCGCTCAAACAGAATCGATATTATTTCGGTCCTGATGAGCGCAAAATAAAACTGCTCGTGCTCGAAATAACGGTTAATTTCTCTCGCTAATTTGTTCGCACCGCCATCGTTTTCTTGTCTTTCCTATCCTATTAGCTAATTCTTTACTTACATTTTCACTCGGCTTTATCATAGTCGCTACGCCATCGCCATCCAATTGCAGGAAGAATCAAAAACCAAAAATACCAGGTTAATAGCGTTTACGTAACGAATAACCTGGTTAAGAACCATAATTAACCGGTATGTTTCGAACCATTCCCAAGCCCTGATTCTAGGTTTTGAAAGTTTTCCAAAATCGTTTACGTTAGCGTTAACCATCTTGTCTACGGCCACAGGGGCCTTATTATGAAACTTGCCAAGTTACAGACAATAAAAGGAACAGGCTTTATGACTCTTGCAAATCAGTCCCTTTCACTGATTAAATAAAAAAAATATCAGGGGACTTTTTGACACAAATTGACCTAGTCCCAAACTTAACTTAAGGCTTGTACTATATGTACTTGTACTAAAGAACAATGCGTAGTATAGAAAAATCAATACAGCGCTTACCACATTAATATCTTCCCTTACTGGCATTCGAAGCCTGGGCTGCTAGTTTTATAGGAAATTTATTTTGGAAGATGATAATTTTTGCGATAAGTAAACGGCAGAGACTCATAAAAACAAGTTGATATACTACTTTATGTAGGGAGAACCAAATCGCATAGATAGTAACACACATAGTTGAAAAACAATCGAGTAATGATGTTAAGCTGAATGGGGTTAAATTAACGTGATTAAGAGTGAAGCGAGCGAGTTGCAGGAAGAGGAAATGGCCATTGTGCTCAGTCGCGCTCAGCTCTCTCGAACTGCCATGCAATTATTGTTTTAAAACAATACGTATAATAACTTTTGTTTAATTATACTTTGGTTGGAATAATTCACATCTTGTTTCGTTTCTACTAATTTTACTAGGTGTATTTTGTGTAATACGAGTATGTTTGATTTAAATAATCCTACAAATGGTAACCTATCACAAGTCCGAGAAACGTTTCATTAGTCTGAATTTTCATAAGTTAGAAAATCATTAAGTTTTCAGAATGTTTTCAGAAATATACCTACATAACCTGTAGTTTAGGTTAGGTTGGGTTATAACAATCCAGGAAAGTTAAACCGTTTCACAGAAAAATATAAAAAAAACATTAAATTTGATGAAAATTTGTGCAGCTGAGAATTTGTGATTTGACATTGATTTGGATAAGGATATTGGTAATAATAAGTAATATTTTACAAATTACATTTAAAAAATGCTTAACTTATATAAGCATAGTAAAAAAATATTAAAAAGATATTTTAGTTTACATTCAAAAGTAGTAGAAAAAAATGTTTTTTTTTTTTTTTTTTTTAATACTATACTGCCATTAAGATAAGCATACAACCCTATCTCTCAGCTTTGTTCACGATGGTACCTTACTACCTTCTAAAATTTTTCTTCTATATCCGACTAAAACGAATCCGATATCCGATAAAACGAAGAAGCGTTGTTTCGCTCATAAACAATCTTCGAGGAAAAAAGGGGGTGTGTAATATCCCGAGACCCGATGTGCAGAGCCGATTGTTGGGATCAGAGGGTATGTTTATCGTTTATAGGTTATGGACTATATTTCGAGCTGATATTGAGTTCTTATTGTATTCTTCTTACTTAGCGGTAGTTTAGGTAGGTTTGTAGGTAGTTTGTGCGGATTTATTGTAATAATTTTGCAAGCAAATAAGTAAGTCTTTAAACTAGTTAAGTACCTACATGCCGCATTACATTATACAAGTTGTAAAAAACCCCGATAATGTAAAACGGTGAAAAAAATTATTCGGTAGTCGCTTAGTATGGAGTAATGCATTCTCGTATACCTGATTTCATACATATATATCTATCCTATTAATATTATAAATGCGAAAGTTTATGTCTTAGTTTGTTACTTCACGCTGCGACGACTATTTGGATGATATTTGGAACGGTATCCCCCGGTATTGGATTAGGGTACACTACATAACCTCGAAATATTTTTTTCCGAATTTGATAAACACGAATTTCAGAATTCCGATTTTGAAATTTCCGAATCATCACTATTCCGAATTTTAGTTTCCCGAAGCATTACAATCAAGATTTTTTTAAATTCCGAATGTTCACATTTCCGAATTATTAAAACCCCGAAAAGTATTTTCCGAATATCATAATTCCGAATCCCGAATATTCATTATTCGAAATTTCAAATAAGCGCCTGATAAAATGTTGTATAATACCGTGTAGGTATAATGTTCAACATGCATAATGCTCAAAAACTGTAAGAAATGTCCGACAAAGTCGACGGAGCTTCGCTTCGCGGAGCCCCTGTTCCGCGTAGTTAATTGATAGAACTCTAACCTAACCTAACCTATCAAGGTGAGATTGACCTAATTTAGTAATGTGCTGGTCATCGCACCTAACTTTCGGTTCAAGTAGAATACTTTAATTCAATTCAAGTGGTTAGTGGTTTCATAATTCCGAATTTTACATTAACGATCTGGTTTGTGAAGTTTAGAATTCAAATATTCGGAATTATAATTTCTGTAAAAAAGAAAATTCGGAATTGTCAACATTTGTAAATATAATATTCGGAAAAACGTTTTCGTGATTTTAATATTCGGTAATAAAAAATTCGAGATTTTGATAAATCGGCCTTACATTTTTTCGGTACCTATTGTAAAAATTCGGAATTAAATAATTCGAGATTATAGGGTTTTCCTCCTGAATTAACACATAGGCTACTTTTCATTCCGGAAAATTTACAAATTCCCGGAGGAATAGCGATAATCGAAATCTACGCGGACGAATCAAATTTTAGAAAAACTCCCAGAATAATAGTGACCTTTGCTTTCAGAGCTCATATCTATTAAACAAAACCGATTATCTAAAAAAAACGTCTAAATCAGTCCATCCATTTGAGAGCTACGATGCCACAGACAGATACACAGGTACACATATACATATATACACAGATACACACGTGAAGCTTACACCACCCCTTTTTTGTCAAAGGTTAAAATGTTTAGCACAAAATAAGTAGGTATTAAAAACAGTCCATCCCCAATATTTATCTGTCTTACGAACCCAGACAAACAATTCATCTCCAGATAAACCCCTTAAAACATAAAATATTCCCATTTCCAAATCACTCAGGATTACTGTGCCTTATTGCCTTAAGAGGAAAAAAGCAATACGAACCACGAAACTCAATGCATCAGTGTCTGTCGCAAGATGGCGCGATTATTTCAGCCATCACCGTGATGCCGTCTGCGCATATTTTAGTGATCAACCATAAGCACCAGATTCCCGCGCACTTATGTTTTTACAGCGACATATAAACTGTTTTTTGAGGGCGTGTGGACTTTACAACTCAGCGTTCAGTCAGCGGAATTATGGTAACCGCTTTAAGCGCAATGAGGCGGCACTTATAAGCATTTTTAACCCTAAACATACCAAAGGATTCATGTTTCCCACATAAAAACTACTCAATAGTACTCGTACCAACTTGTATGTTTATTGTTTAAGGCTGAAACTCTACTGTGACGTGTGATATATCAGCCTGGTTAAGGGTTAAAAAATATCGTACGTGGTTAGAAAAAAATTTAAACCAATAGGCTAGTGTCCTAAAAAAATCTAATTAGACCGTCATTTACATACAAAAAATGACGAAGATAAAGTGCGTTGAAGTTTCGCGTGACGTCACGCCGTGGCATACTATCACGTTGTGACGTCACGAGCCCCCACTCCCGAAATTTGATGCGCGTTATATTGGTCAATTTTGATTGATTTGGAAAAACGAAAAATACGTGTTCAATATTTTTTTGATAATCTTACTGACGGACTAATTAGAATTATATTTTTTTTACCCCTATTGTATGAAAACGAATTAGACCAACATTGTCTCATTTTATAAAAGTGGAAGAATCCTTAGTTCCCGAAATACTAATTATACTATAACTGAAGGCAACTACGGCTGAACGGTGACATTTCACAATTCCTTCAATTTAGATGGGTCCTTCTTCGATTTTTTAAATAATCATAAACAAATTATTATTTTTACTAGCCTGTTTTGTCCCACTGCAGGCCAAAGGCCTCCTCCAAATTTTTCCAGGTACTAATCCATGTCGAAAAAAAATTACAATTCAAATGAAAAAAACCTTTATTTTAGACAACAACACCTACCTACTTATATTTAAAACTCGTATGTACGGTCACGAGCGTTAATTTGGGATCCATTTCAAGAAAAATATGTTTGAAGTTGTCAATGTCATTAAAGATGTTAAGTCATTTGTAACTTTGAGGAAACTCAACCTTATTGTTGTAGAATGTCAGATTGAGTTTGGACCTACCAAATTTAATCTCGTGACTGTACCTTTTCGAATAGCATATACCTTAGTCCGGAGACGGATAAAGGGTACTTATATACCGAAAAACCGGATAGTCACCGACGGAATAGCTATTCTACTTACATAAAGCACTGCTAGATCAAAACAGTAGTAACTCAAAATACAACTGTATTTTAAAATCAACTTTAATACAACTTTTATAAACTTGAAACATAACTAGCAAGGATTTTGAGTTGATACTGTTTTGATATAGCAGTGCGAATTATACAGACGGAATAGTGGGTAAAGCTAGTACGAACATAAAATAAATAAATCTATCAAAGAGACAATACAGCGTGATCCTGTTATTTGGATAACTCGGACAAGGCAAACGATTAAAGCTACCTGATAGTAAGTGCGTTTTGGCTCATTTGATAGTTTGAACGTATGAACTACACGCAACCGCTGCCCGGACTCGATGATACGTATACGAGTACAGTCAACAGCAAAAAAAAATGATGAAATAGGGTCTCAAAATAGTATATACAATAAAGTCAGATGTCACTGACTATTGTAGTTTAGCATAAGTAAATTAACTCGTAATGTGTCATAAGTAAGTGACATGCCATTCAAAGAGTTTAAGGCATTACTGAGTGTTTCAAATTAAACTTATTCTCCTAAATAGCAATAGTCAGTAATACCTACTAGTAAACTATCATATGTAAGTGAAAATGAATTTTTGAGACTCCATGACCATAGGTATTGAAATTTCCTGTAAAGAGACAGTTATGACATCGTTTAATGATCATTTTCTTTTGACTTATTAAATATTCAGTTGAAAATGACACTTTGGCTTAATCTGTTATATCTGGGGCGTCATGCTAGATCATGTTTTGAAATGTTGATTTTGATCACTTACTTTTGATGTACCTATACGACTAGCGACGACTTCTACATAGACGGAGTTGCGTGAAAACCTAGTACAAATATATAAATTCAAAATATAACAAGGTGACAAACAGACATGCTGACGTCATATTCGTTGCGTAGGCAGCCTCTAATTATAAGAAAAGTGCGCCACGGGCACCTAACGCACCTTCAAATCTGCATGAGCTTAACTCGTTAAATGTTTTCAAAGTCACGTACATCGGGTGAAGGGATCATTACATTGACGGACGCGAGCGGTGTAAACCCCTGTCCGAACAAATTCAGTAATTTAAGTCCGCGCTCTGCTCGGTGTAGCTTATCTTTAATTCATAGCTGGTAGTTAATAACCTATAAAAAAATGTAACTTCAGTCACTTCAATTTTAAAATAAAAATACTGTATAGGCTACAGTCATAATTGGGCGCAGTTGGTATAATACACTTTTTTGAAAAGAGGCGAGGTAAATGATGTATTTATTACAAATGTGTGTGTATAGATATTTTATTTACTTATACATATACAGGGTGTTAGGTAATGAGTGGATAATCCTTGAAGTACGGATAGAGGGCACTTAGGACGTTATGAAAAAGCTAAAATAGGTTAAGTAAAAGTCACACGGTTTTCGAGATATTTGGACTTATAGGTTTTTGTCGAAGATGAACAGCCTTGTTCAATGTTCAAAAAACAAAAAGCAGTCGGCATATTTTTTAAATTTGGAATAAATGGCATTTAAATTAGTGGCCAGTAATGTTATTTTTGCAACTGAAAGTTTTGAATTCTACGCCCGGGATACAAAAAGTAAATCAGGAAAAGTGTGGGTGGTATGTATTTTTTTATTATTTTGGCATTTTGATTTTAAATTCAAAAGGTAATTACTATTTTTAAATTGTCAATAAATTGGCATGTTTTTAAGCTTATGGGCAACTAGACGGTAGTGTAATTTTTTTTCACCATGGGAGCTGAAAGTTTGTTCAATGTACGATTGAAAACGCAAAAATTAAGTTTGCGATTATTTTTTTAATTCATTGTAGTCTCACATTAATGGTGATGCCTATCTGATAACATAAGTATTCAAAAATATTGAGAAAAAATTAAATTTGAAAAAATTTTGCTTAGAATGGTGCTATGATCAAAACATTGAACAAGGGTGTTCATTTTCGAAAAAAACCTGAAAGTCCAAATATCTCGAAAACCGTGTGACTTTTACTAAAACTATTTTAGCTTTTTCATAACGTCCTAAGTGCCCTCTATCCGCAGTTCAAGGATTATCCACTCATTACCTAACACCCTGTATATACGAGTAGTTGACTATGGATCCAGTTGTTATTCAAAATGAAGCCAGGGAAAACGATTGACACTGAAGATCCATTGAAAGAATGACATTACTTCATCCAACCAGGCTCTAAAGCATACATTTATAGGAACGAGTACTGTATATAATACGCATTATACTTAAATATCACACCGAATAAGAATAAATACCAGCGCTCTCCAGTGGTATGGCAAGGCATTTAAGTAAACTACTAAAGAAAGTTCCTTGCACATGCGACGCAAGCCGTCAAACCGTCATGTTAAATGGTCTATATCTATACTGCCCTCATAAGCCAATAGGCGGTATCAAATTGAATAGCCAAAGCATATTAATTCCTATTCTTTAATCAATAAGCTACACCATTATTTTTCTTAGCAGAGCAGTATAGTCCTACGCAGATGAGAATTTATTCTGACACATTGCACTACCATGAACTTTCTAAACATTGATGATGTTGACAGCAGTAAAATAATGATAAACTTATTTGTTGCTTGTGAAGGAGTAGTAATAACTGCATTGTTTAACCACGGTCAACATTATGAATATTTTTACTTTACCTACTATTTCAGTTGACTTCATTGTCTTTTACATTAATTTACATAAAAATTTTGTTTGTAATTACATTATTCATCGAATTAATTGATTGTTATTGAGTAAAAACAATATTCAGGTATGTCGAAAACAACGTGAACTCAAAGTACAGTCAGTCTGTGAGGGAAGGTGCTTCAGGTTTGTATTTCTCTCTCACTCGCTCTTAATAAGAGTGTATGAGAGCGAGTGAGAGACAAGTACAAACCCGAAGCATCTAAGAGTTGTCGCACTTTAAAAGCTCAGTTTCATTGCGCGATAGCCCGTATGCTTTTCGTTATACATTGCGTCGCTGCAATAGCTCTCGGCTCAAAAATGTTAAAACAACCAATCAATGTATTGCTACAAGCATATCGACCAATGAAAGTGACCCAAAGTAATATTCGAAATAAATGAAACGCTACTAAAGTATATATTGAATGAGGATAACCAACTGATACTTTGAACTTACTATAGATGCTTTTTTTAATATTTCTAATACAAAAGCGACACAAATCAAAATGTGTTAGTGTTGCATTTAAATTCGGAACGCTATTTACTTTAAGTTTTAAATCAAACTGTATCTGTTTTTGATTTGTGGCGCTTTTGTATTTAAGCAGCAAAATGTTGTATTTTATGTACTAGAACAGGTACCAGGACCTCAGGAGCGAGCGGTGCTCAGCTCCTCAGGCCATGCAGGCGAAGGAATATGTGCATCCCACCTGTACTCTCTCGCCTCCATGACCTGAGGAACTGAGCTAAATCTTCAGAACAGGACAACATGGTCAGGAGGAGAGCTTAGAAAATAGTGAGTTAACTTGAAAATTTATGTGTGTATTATTAAAATATGTATTGTAGGCAAAATGGAACCCTGTACTTTGAGCACGAAGTTCTTACATCTATCGAGTAAGTAACGTTAACTTACATAATTTACGTTTAATACAACCGTGACACTTTACAAAAAGGAATTCATACAAAAGTTAATTCTTTATAATCGCAATAATGTCACTATTCAAAAGATTACGGTAAGTGCGGTTATTGTCATCGAGAAAATGTGTATGGCGGTTGGAACGCCCCGTGACCGTGATTGATACTAAAATTGATAGCAAGTTGACATTGACTTTGTCTTTCGTATCGACATGTATCTTGTAGCAACATGTATACGTCTGTCTTTTTTAGGCGTTTGTACTACGGATAGATTCAGCACAAGTTTTCCTACATAGGGTCAAAAACGTGACTTATAATTGAAATATTTATGCAAAAGCTACTATAACCTATCATAGAAAAATCGTCTTAATCTTTTATCAACCTATAACCACACACTGCTGAGTTAAGGTCTCTTTCGTGCGCCATTTTTTGTTATAAATCGAAAATTATTTTATGTCGTTAATGAAATTAATTTAAACAAAATGTTTTAAACTCGTAACTACTGTTACTGTGACTCCGTTCTAAGTATGGTGAGTCGACCCATGGTTCCATTTCGCCAAAAGTACTACAGGGATTTTTTTAGCATAGTCCCCGAGCAATAATCTTGAAGAATACATTGTATTTCCATTATACTCCACCAAATCTTTTTTTCTGTTTTTTGTTTAAAATTGTCACTAATGTTTGTGCCTTTGCCTCTTTTTGTCCATAATTTTTAAGTTACCCTCTGAAAACCAGCGTCACAGCTAGCCGCGGCACAAAGCTGATTCCGCCCTTTTCAACGCCATTTTTTTATGTTGTTTTATTTCGTTTCATCTGTCTTTGTTTTATGTAAGCGTTGCATGAATACTTTTAATAGTTTACGCCAGCGAGGGAAAATAAACACAAAATGAAATAAATTATTTTAAGACGGGTTTGCTATCAAAAAGCATATTTCGACGGTTCTATGACTCAACCTCGTAGGTATATAGAATATTGTGCAGTATAAACTGCACGCGAGTGCATACTTAGTGCGTGTCAGTTTATACCGGACAAAATTCAAAAGAAATATTCAACAAAAGAGAATTAAAAGAAAATGTTTCACATTTTAGAAAATAAAGCTTACTATTCTTTAAATGATTATATTAATGATTGATTTAAAATTTAACTTGTAAGTTTTTTTTTTGTATTATTTTAATGATCACCTGTCTCTAATTTAATTCAGTAACTACTTATATTCAATGCCGCTAGCTGTATGCCAATATGCTAGCTATTTTTATGCCTTATAGCGAAACATAGTCCACGAAATATTATTGTCTATAACATCGTCTTTATAACCTATGTTCATACAAATAAGTACATTTTTTGATTTGATTTGATTTGATTTTCGTTTCTATATTCTATTTTAAAATCTTTTGGTGTACTCGTTCTTGTGAGAACCGTATCGCAATCAGGTGAAGTAATTAACACTAAATCACTCAAGTTTGAGTGATGCGGGGTGTCTTGCCACAGCGAACGCTGTTACATGAACCCATTTTGTTTGTACGTATATAACCTTTATTAAATACCCCATGAGAGCAATGTAACAAATTTTGCCATGCCTTGGATGAGACATTTTAATCGGGGCATGAATGAAAATTGAACACGTGGCCCATTATTTAAAGTATAGCTGAGTAAGAAGAGCCTCGAAATAATGACAACGACCAATGTGATCGCTTTTGAGTAAAATACAGCAGTTTTTGAGTATAATTTGATCTTGTTTCTGTACTTAGCGAACAAAAAGGTAAAAAAAAAAATTGCCCTTCATTTAAAAACCGAGTCGGACTCGCATGCGAAAGGTTCTGTACCTTATAATTAAGAACAACTAAAATATGTTTTTGTATGGGGTATAGTATTTGTTTATTATTTCTTATACACTGTGTAAAAAAAAACTACCTATAACGGTACAAGAGATACAGCGATTGTTATGGTCGAGAAAAAAACAACGAAAAAATTTAGTTATGGCCCTCTTTAATTCATAATTTTATTTTTATTATATATTTTAATAACTTTTATTATTTATTGTTATAGCGGAATTGTGAAAATTTCAAGTGTCTACCTATTACGGTTCATGAGATACAGCACGTCGACTGACAGAAAGGCAGGAAGACAGCGGAGGTTGAGTAAAGGATCCTGTTGACTCCCTTTGGACACCCTTTAAATACGGAACCCTAAAAATGACAGAGCTAAAATGTACCTAGAGATAGATAAATCTGTTCTAATAAGGGTATTGTTATTTTAGGTCAACTTGTTAGCGTAGTTTTTAGGAATAATCCGGGTTAGACCCCGGACTGGGGTAGGATAAGCAAGGGCTAATGGGTCTGACCTTTGCAGACTATTATATTTTTTGACCGATTGTCAAGAAAATGGAAAATAACTTGTTGTAGTATGCAAAAAAAACACATTTGCGGCGGTATGGCGGTTATTGGAACCGTCGGAAAAGTATGGCATGGTGATTTTCGTGAATGGCTACTCGACGATGATTAGCTGTGCAAAAAATTTGGGTGTACTGCCTTTTTGCCGAATTATGTTTCGTCAAATTTCATTTGGCAACCAACTTTTCGCTGAAGTTTTATTTGGCAAACCAATCCTGGGCATAATTTTACTTCGTAATTTTTTTATTTCGCTACATTTTTATATTGCAATATTTTATTACGTCAAATTTTATGTGGTAAATAATTGTGTAGCAAAGGATTTGCTACGGCAAATAACATTTTTTTTTTGATGACCTTAGAAACGAAACTGCTCCCAGAGATAGGTATGTTAGGTTTTTTTTTTATGACCCTAAAAACGAAACTGCTCCCAGAGATAGGTAGGTTAGGGTTAATTTTAAATTAAGGTATGCCAATTAATACATTTGACGAAAACATAACTGACATCTTAAAAGAATCCCAGGTAATAATTTATCAAATCATTCGTTGGGAAATGATATCAGTGCGAAGCGTTGAGATGAGAAATAAAAATTTGCCCAAATAAAAATATGGGATACGTAGTTTGGGGAGTTAAGAATTTGCTAAATAATTTTCGTCGAAACATTAGTAAACCAAAAATTTGCCTGGTACAAATGGTTGAATTGCTTTTTTTAATTAATGTGTTCTCGTCGGTATGGCGGGTTGTAAGTCACACCGGAGAAGTATGGCATTACGCTACCGCCTACTTCCTTTTTCACCGACTATCGGAAAATACAAGGATTTTCAAGTAACAATTTGTTCGACACTCGTAATTTATCCGACACGTTTGATTAACGCCCACGCTATTGGGTCATTTTCACCATCATTTTCCTTTTCATCATTACGTAATTAAACCCCCGAAGGATCGCCAAACTTGGTACAAATTACCGGAAATTTTGTGTCGCTACGAAAATAATCGTGTCTAAAAAGTTCGCTCTCGGGGTAGAGAACGGGCAAATTTTTTTCTAGCTCCATTTAAAAGCATTTCAATTATTGAGGTGAGCTACATTAAAGTGAATAGCGTAATAGAGATAAAGTTATGCTAATTTATGTAAATATTTCTACTTAGATTAATATAGCTGAACTTAGGATAGCTGAATGTTAGCACTGAATGTTGAATTTTGCTCTATTCATCTGCGCGGTTTGAATTTCCACTGAGAACAAGCAGCGTTAGCCGCGTGTTGTCTTTATAATTAAGTTGGAATGCCACTGCGGCGCATGTGCGCACGAACACGACATACACGTGAGTCACGTGGATCATTTGTTCTGAGCCCTTACCATGAGTTACAATTACCGTACTCGCTAGCGAGTCGAATGCTCAGTACCCTTACCACGAGTTACAACTGGACTGAAATTTTTCAGCCTGCCCATTCGCCACATATTTAGCGTATTAAATCACTACATATTATAAAACAAAGTCGCTTGCCGCTGTCTGTCTGTACTTATGTATGCTTAGATCTTCAAAAGTACGCAACGGATTTTGATCCAGGTTTTTTTTAAATAGATAGAGTGATTCAAGAGGAAGGTTTATATGTATAATACATGCATAATATAGTACAGAAACACTGATAATTTTAGAGGTTTCTAATGTGATGTCGTAAATAAACACATTTTTTTGCGCTTACTTTGCAAACGCTGGCTAAACCTTAAGAGATATATCAAAATAATGTACTGAACAATTGTAGTTCTTCAAAAAACCTAAAGAAAAGTCCGCGATGGCATATGTCTATCTCCTAAGGATGAATCACAGTAACCATTTTTATCTTTAAAATTTTATTAAAAAATATTAGGTTTTTTGCGAAGCTATTTTCTCCAATTCAGTATTTATTCTTATCCATATAAATACGTTAGTTACCTTGGGAATTTAATGTAAATTAAATTGTCCTTTACACTATATTATTTAAATAAATACTTTAGAAGATATGGCAGATTCAAAATTACGCGCAACCTAAATCTGTATTATCGAAACGCTTGGCCGCCGGTCCTATAGCCACGTATAGACACGCTTCGCCCTTTAGTACCTACAGCCTGCAGCATCACATAGTATCAAACACCGGAGCTCTCATGTTAGTTACGTAGGTACTTATATTTATATTAAGCTTTTCAAATTGTTAAATTAGGGAAATGGGTAGTTAGTTCGATTGAGTTTAGATTTTGATTAAAAGATATTTTATTTTTATGTTGTCTACACTTCTACACTTAATATTATAAAGAGGAAAGATTACATTTTTTGTTTGTTTGTTTGAATTGAATAGGCTCCGAAACTCCTGGACCGATTTGGAAAATTCTTTCACCATTAGAATCCTACACTATCCCGGATGAACATAAGTTATATAATATTTTCAAAAAAGTTAGGGATCAGTATGAAAGCTTCGATAATGTAACCCAAGGTGTGAAAAATATACCAAAAAAATTCCTTATATCGCGTACGCTGCGGAAACTATTGACAATAGAGCAATGTGATGTACTACAGTTTTATAGAAGACATCAATTTCTACAAAAAAGTTCATGATACTATATGTCTTACTATTACAGTTATGTCACAATAACTACTTTTTGATGTTAAAATATGCAATAGTAACGCCGGTTTTCTCCATAACCGGCTCCATTATTCGTACCTTGGTATTAATCCGTATCCAAATAAATCATTTCGCTTTCAAGGCTATATCAGTACCTGTAAATTACTTTTCGAATTATTCAAATCGGACATACCATTCAAAAGTTATCATGAGTGTAATAATTATCAAAATTGAAATTTAAGAAACAGGCTGAAACAGCCTTCTAAGTGTCTTTAATTGGGTTTATCTACAACAGAGAATAGATAGACACGTAAAATTTGGCTAATTGTTCCTGTATATTGTGTAAATGAGTCAGCAGAGCATCAAAGAGTGTATGACATACCTACATAGGTACATTAAATCACGCCTGTTTCACAGATGGGTAGGCAGAGACCACTTCTTTCTTTTCACTTTCAAGAGTGTATGTGATGATGAGAAATCTATTACTTAAGTATCTAATAATTTAACCGAAACCATGCATCTCTTCTCTAATCTCTTCTCTAAATAGTATAAATTAAAGCCGCTTCGCGCTGTCTGCCTGTTCCTCCGTTAACTCCTTCTAAACCACGCAACGGATTATGATACGGTTTTCACTGTCATTTAGGGAATTTATTCTTGATAGTTTATATGTTCATTTCATTCTAATTAAGTTTTAATATAGTTGAGAAAACTCAATGTTTTCCTACCACGCCATCAAAAATCGTTTTTCGGGCCCTTACATAGCTTACGCTGGCTAAACCTTAAGTGATGTGTCAAAATAATGTACTGAAGAATCGTAGTTCTCTGAAAAAACTAGAGAAACGTCCTCGATGGCATATGTCTATATCCTTAGATTGACTCATAGTAACCATTTTTATGTTTATGATTTTATTTTAAAATATTAGGTTATTAACGAAGCTATCCTGTCCGATTCAATATTTAACCTTATCCAGATAAATACGTTGGTTACCTTGGGCATTTAATGTAGATTAATATTGTCCCGTACAATATATTATTTAAATAAATACTTTAGAATTTATGGCAGATTCAAAATTACGCGCAGCATAGATTAGAACTCAAAACAAATATGAGTTTCGTTGTCTGCACGTATGAAAACGGCTCTTTGCAGAGTCGTTGCTCAAAATAGGAAATGGACAGAAGCCGCAAGATAATAGGAGCACTAATCTTCAAAATGAGAACCTTTGCGTTTTAGTAAAATAATTAGTCGACAATGTTTATTCCGAAAATAATAATATTAATTCTAAGACTGTACTGTACTAAGGAGAGAGCTATTTTATCACCAACTAATGGTCAAGTAGGTATAGAAAATCAATGCACCGACACAAACATACTACTCTGTAGACACTGTGCTCGATCTGGAAGAGGCTATCCATTTCCCAACGGAATTTCTCAATTCCTTACAACCTTCTGGATCGTCCCGCATAAATTGGTTTTGAAAGAAGGGTGTCCTTTTATTTCACAACGGAACCTTAATCCACCCAAATAACATCTTTAAAAACGTTGATAACAGAGTGCACAATACTGACCGGATGTGCGGCTGGAAAAGTCGTTTTAATTCCCCGGATTCCATACTTTCCAGTTTAAACGACTGCAATGACAATTTACAAGTCACAAGGTCAAACATTCAAAGTTGCGGGCTTAGACCTGTGGGCCTAATATGGCTGCGTTTATCGCGTGACAAAGTGTGGATAAGGCATCCGTCACCTTCTGACACGTAAATAAGAACGAGAGTGACGGATGCTTTATCCACATTTGACGAGCGATATTGACGCAGCCATGCTACTAGGCCTGAGCGTTGAGTGTTTTTCCCATAGAGGTATGTAGCCCTTTCGCGCGTTACTTCCAGGTAAAATTTGTTTGTATTGTGCAATGGAAAGTGCGCTGTAAACATTGTATATAGAGAGATTCTGTGAAAGCTGGCAGTCATGATTTGAATTGACTTTAAAATCTAACGGCATCAAGAACTCAATTTCGAAAAATTGGACGTCTTTCTAAAATCGTCATGAAATAAAACCTCTATGCATAATGCACCTATCTATACTTTGAAAAGTATATTATTCCAGATGAACTTGGATTATTTTAACTTATTTTAACCGAAACGAAGCGAGGGCGGGTCGCTAGTTTGATATAAAATAATTTTTATCGAATAAACAGGTGCAAATCGTCTCCTATTCGGATCTTAGACCAATTGTGATATGAAACACATGTAAATTGACGTGTGGGATTCCGGTTTTATGTTACCCAATGTTCAAAACACGGATTAATACGTTATTTCAGGTTAAAATTTGAAATATAAAGTAATCATTTTGTGTGTGGACAGTATCAAATCTATCCGAACGGGCTTCAGTTCAAGTTTAAAGTTGTTTAAACATATTTTCTTGGAAATAAAACTGAAATAAACGTCTTTTTGATTTAAAAATAAACTATTTGCATGTATCTGCAAATGTTGCTCAATATTTCACAATCGTTTATTATCTAGCCGTGGTCAAACCTTGCAAGTCACTTCCAGACCACTTTTCGCTATCGTATTTGGCTGAAGAAAAACATATGTAAACCCTTGTGAATCTGATGGCAGTGTGATATTAATCATATCACGCCTTCCTTCCCAGAGTGGGGTAGACAGAGCTCTGTTACAGGATTACCAATAATTCTAAAAACTTATATCAATGGTATCTTAAGAGCTGACCTGATGATGAAGTCGCAACGTGGTAACAGTACCAACGCTGTACTTTAAGAAGACCCCCCCTAGTTTGGATGTGTCTAGTCTCGAAGATAAAGACTGAGCAAAAAAAAATTTACAGTCGAGAACAAAAGCTTGTCTCAATTGTTTTTTTGGTAGAGCTTATTGGTCGATGTTTGCAAAAGTGTCTTTTTCTGTCTCAAACTGTTTATGAATTTTGATGTGCTGTTGATGTCTTCATAAAATAAAGAAATAAGAAATGAATAACAAAATTTAAAGATTGTATTGCTCAGCTAGCGGTACTGTCGAGCTGATATTCGGCGCCCCAGCTCTGGAGCACAGTGCGCTGTTATATTAAATCCCTTCTTAACGATGGCCCAATTCATACGCTTTAGCGAGTGTGCGACTTTTATATACTTAATAAATTTAAGTGGGCAGAAGAAAATAAATTTAAAATATTTATTTCTCTAAACTTCACCACATGATATACAGTGGTTGGAGCTTCCCAGTAGCTATACATAGCCTGTGACAGGATACCCCGCTGAAAATCTAACGGATGTACTCGTAATTATACTCCTTTAGTGATGTAGTGGTGCACTAAGAACTATTTATCTTGTATTTTCTTCCCCTAGGGGAAGAAGAGTGGAAGCAACTTTGCACTTTTAACCCTTGACCCGAAAAGAGAGGAGTTCGAAGTTTAACGTATATACCTATCTGTATGTTTGTGTATCTGTGTATCTGTCTGCGGGATCATGGCTACTAATTGAACTGCTCCGGAAATGATTTTTTGTAAAGAAAGCTAGATTAATCAAAATAGTTGTAAGGTAGGTTTTATAAAAATCGGTTGGGCCATTTAACAGATATCAGCGCTGAAACGAGTGGTCGCTATAACAACGCGAGTTCTTTTCTATAGTTTTTTTTTTTGGGACATCAACAGCAATACATTGAATCAGATACTTAAGATATGGATACATTTGAGAAAGCCAATAACAGATGACCACAAGAAATACAATAAATACAAGTGGAGTTATAACTAAGTAAACAAGTATAGGTACATTTTTTGAAGCTAGCACAATGTTATCCTTATTAATAATAATACTAATGAGAACTAAAAAAGAGAAAGTTATTACATTTACTTAAACGAGTGTGTGTGTGAATGTGTGTGTTTGTGTGTGTGTGTGTGTAGGTGTGATGCGGCTTAAGATTATCGACATTACTAGGGATTCTGACTTGAGATGACTGACTTTTTGACCGTAATCCCGCGATTGGATTATGGGTGATACTAAACAATGAAGGCGAAAAAGTTCCGTTGTGCGACGAAAAGTTTCCTCATATTATGGTTATTTTTGTCGCACAACGGAAAGTTTTATAGACAATTTTAATTGCATGAGATAGCATGCCCAACTTTTTGGTCCTCCTATGCCTTGGACCACGCCACACCGATGCCATTCTGTACATATCTCAGTTTAAGACGGCTCTATTGTTTCTTTTTCGCATTCGCAGCGTTAAAGTATTGAATATTTAGTTTTCGACTGAACGCCGCTTGTATTTTCGTTCGTCGATTTAGTGAAATGTTTTCCCGCTTTATTTCATTTCTGTGTTAATATTTATACAGTTTGGATTGTGTTTGAGTTGATACAGAGCGTAAAAATTTTGTTGTTTTATTTGACACTGTAAAAAGGCGTCTAATATTTAAAAAAAACATGCAGTTTTCAGTGTGTTTTTCTCGGAAGCTGTTACTGTCGAGTTTGTTTGGAATTATTGTTGACATTGTTATATGAAAAAGCTGCAACATACATTGTAAATTTTGATGTTGTTTTGTAAAATTTCTGGAAACAAATAATATGATATTACCGTGTGGTTGCCGGGTTAGAATAGTGCCACTCCATGTCTTCCCGTGGATGTCGTAAGAGGCGACTAAGGGAATCAAGGCTTGTAAGTAGTACTGTTAGGCGATGGGCTTGCAACCTGTCACTAATACGCTGGTAAACATCTTAGCCTGATTGTGGAAAATATGGTTACAGAATTATCAACAAGTTTTTTAGAGTTGTTGGTAATTCTGTAGCTCTGCCTACCCCACTCTGGGAATGAGGGCGTGAGTTTATGTATGTATGTAATAATATGACATTATGTGAAGTTTCCATTTTGTATTACATAAAATAACATAGTTAAAATGTATTATGCATATCGTTATAATAATTATTCTTATTGAAGACAAAGTGAACTGTGAGGCTAGACAAGTTGCTTAACGCTAACGTAAACGATTTTCGAAAACTGACAAAATGTATAGAATTGACGTAGGCGCACGACGCGACCGTCTGACAGCTTACGTCAATCCTATATATTGTTGATAACGATAATTAACGCCGGATGCATCTAGTCTATACTAGATATATAGCCTCCAGATACTTAAAATTAGTCTTGATTATTCCTCCCTTTGCGTCTTTTTGCTAAATTATCATCAAAAGCTACAAAGTACATTTGTAAACATTAAAAGACAAAATTGTATAATGGAGAAACCAATAAATATACGAGACTAATATGATACTAAAATCTGGCAAGGAAGGAATTGCATTTCATACTGTATTTTACGATAGTCATATTTTATTGTTCAATTTTAGAGCGTCGTAATAAAGATTACGAATGTCTTTTACCACAATGTAGTTTTATGCCATTGGATAATTCTAAAGGACTGTGGATTTTGTATATAATGACCGACTTTTATACGTACCTCTAATGTTTACCCCTTGGGGATGATTTTAGAAAAATCCTTCCTTAGTAGACAATTAGTGCCCTCCAAATTTCAATTTCTAGGTCAGTCAGTAACGGAGGTGTTTTATATTTATGAAAAACACTGGAGGGGGAGGAACATCGTGGATTGAAAACATTATCATAAAAAAGTTTAAAAAAACAAAAACCCGCCTTCAAAAAGCAAAAAATAACTTCTTTAAAATGGTAGGTAAATAGGTCAGTCCAACTGAAGTCTGCTTTTGGTTAAAATATTGTTGGACGCCGACTTTGCTTGCTTTTTGAAGGCGGGTTTTTGTTTTTTTAAACTTTTTTTTATTTTATACTTTTTAGTGATCATAATTATGCTGTTAGTCTCCCACTTCTCAATTAATAAGAAACAATAGAAAATTTCAATCTCGCCGCAAGCAACGCCGTGGGAAAGTCATAGTCATATATTTAAACGTAAATATGCTTCGTCAGAGTCGCTCAACTATCTTAATCGAAATATCTTGTCGCCACCCTCGAAATATATAATACCGTTTAGGAGTTCCGGTGGCCATCTGTGGTCTTCATCATCAGTTCCACTTCACCAAATAGTGCTTTCCAAGACCAAATACACGAGTTACAATGAAAAATACCAAAATCGCTATGGGTGAGCCTATTAATTTTGAAGAGTTCCATCGATTCCTCATGGATTCCACCATCAGATCTTCATATTAATAAGAATGGAACCAATCTGAAAGCACCAGCTTTCAAATAAAAAAAGAATCATCAAAATCGGTTCACCCAGTCGAAAGTTCTGAGGTAACAAACATTAAAAAAAAAAAAAAAACATACGAATTGAGAACCTCCTCCTTTTTTTGAAGTCGGTTAAAAAGTGATGTACGGCTATGCAATTTCTAAACAGTTCCAATAGTTCCTCAATTACTTCTTTATCTTTACATAGTATAAAATGAAGTCGCTCCCGCTGTCTGTTCGCTTAGATCTTTTCAACTACTGAACGGATTTTAATGCAGTTTTCAGCAATAAATAGAGTGATTCAAGAGAAAGTTTTATGTATAATAAATACTTTATTATGTACGGGTGTTACGGAACACTCACATAAACCGCAGCGAAGCGCGGGCGGGTCGCTAGTTAAACATAAATCTATTCTAGCTATGAACCATCCCAATTATTATTTTTGTTGATAAAAACGCATTTTTGATGTAACGAGTGTAACGACAACGGAAGTCGTGCATTGTAAATACTTATTTTGTATGAAACTGTAAAAATTGAGAAAAGACCTTATTTTTTAAATTTGAGGAACAAACGGAGTTCCATTTGGGAAGTAGAATCGATATGTACATTCAAAGCCTCGAGCTCGAAGGCAGGATGCCTTAGTGTATACAGGGCGACTGCGGGGTCGTGTAGCAACAAAGTAAACTAAAACTCACTACACCATTAGGAACATAACTTAATAAAAACTTTAAGACGATTACTATTCACGATCATAGCCACCCTACTCAATTTCTTAGTCATCTGTTTTTCAAATAGGTTTTAATTTGAAAATATTAGGTGACCATAATTTTAATAATAATTACGGAAACATAATATAATTTTTAATTGTTTCAAAAACACTATACTAATAGAATCTACATCATTTACTGAGCTGGGAAAATTTAATTAGGATCACGACACCCAATTCACCCTGTAAAATGGTTAATAGCGTATATTGACGACATAATCAACACACATAGGTACAGTCACAAGATTAAATTTGGTACCCACCTTAGGTCCAAAGTCAATCTGACATTCTACAACAATAAGGTCGAGTTTCCTAAAAGTTACAAATGACTTGACATCTCTAATGACATTGACGACTTCAAGCATATTTTTCTTGAAATGGGTCCCAAATTAACGCTCGTGACCGTACAGTCGAGTTGTAATCTTGTTTTTTGCTCTACTTGTATTTCGAACTATTAAACGACCCTTTATTTAAATGACTGCCCGAGCTGTTCCTATATTAATTAACTCTGGTCTCTCATTGTAACGCGCACTAATTAAGGCTCGGAATCAATCCGAGTCGGGGTCCAATTACCAGAAATGTCCCCATTGTCTGGACCCACTGGGCCATTTGATCGAGTCTGTTCCGATACGCGGGACCACCACGGGTCTATACTAACCACAGGGGGGATATTAACCGTTAATTTGTCAGCAAAAAGGACATGAAACTTTTAAAATTCGCCGTATAAAAATGCAGAAATATGGCCGGCTGTATTTTATTGAAAAAGGTGAAAATGCTCCCCAAAATAGCAGTGCTGTTGAGTGAACTACTAGATAGGTCAGGTATTAATAATACACTCAAAAAAATGAGAGCCAACAAAGAGAGATTTTCACTTAGTTGACAAAAAATTAATACAATAGTTAAGATATTAATTATATCAACCAAAGCTGATAGTTAACAACAGCAATGTCTTTAGTGATTCAACTCACATCTTTGTTGATGCATCTATCGTCTTGTTAGGCTCGTATGTGATCAAGACGCTTATGCACAACAATCACAATCTTGTTACAAGCGACCAATTATTTTTTTCAGTGTAAGCCCTGTCCGAAATAGGGTTTGTGAAAGGAATTGAAGTCAAGTTTTATTTAATTGTGAGTGAATATTAATAATATTATTATGTTAAATATTTAAACTGTCAACAATTGTACACTCTCAGGTAGTTCTTAAATCATTGTGTAATGTATTCATTGCCATGCATATTTGTATGGAAACCTACAACAGAATATAAAGATATCATAAAGAGATTAAAAAAGAGTATAAGTAAATACTAAAGTATGCCCCAGGCTTAGTGTACAAAAAAAAGATAATAAAGATATCGTTATTTCTTTAGGCACTATCGAATATAATATCGGGGTCCAAGTTCAAGATGGTTCAAGCTGACGATATCGAATATTTAAATCAGTTTAGCGCTTTAGCCAAGAAACCGTACTTAATAGACACAGTTTCAAATTTATTATTACTAAGTAGATTTATACAGATGCTATCATTAGCACTTAGGGTGACGCCACCAATGATGGATACTTTTAGCTGACAGGCACCAGTAATGGACACTTCAGTCTTCAAATTCAAATTTCATACCGTCCTAAATTGATTGTTGCAAAACAAATGAATAACCCTTATCGTCTGTAAAATAAGAATCAACTGTACATCAGTAGCACCCCAAAATCGACGTACAGTGGGCTTCATAAGTGCATGGACACAGACACTTTTAGCTAATAGGCACCAGTAATGGACACTTCACTCTTAATTCAAATTTCATACCGTCCTAAATTGATTGTTGCAAAACAAATGTATAACCCTTATCTTCTGTAAAATAAGAATCAACTGTACATCAGTAGCACCCCAAAATCGACGTACAGTGGGCTTCATAAGAGCATGGACACAGACACTTTTAGCTAATAGGCACCAGTAATGGACACTTCACTCTTAATTAAAATTTCATACGGTCCTAAATTGTTTGTTGCAAAACAAATGAATAACCCTTATCTTCTGTAAAATAAGAATCAAGTGTCCATCATTGGTTTCATCACCCTAGGCCTTAGTTATTCTAATATACATAAAACTAAAATGACTGATTGATTCACTGACAGACTGCGCCCCGTCTAAACCGCTGCACCTAGGGACTTGAAATTCGGAGGGAAAATTCCTTAATCATTGTAAGGATGCAAAAAAGCTTTTTTTTAGCATGGGTTTGCCAAACGAGCACACAGGTCACCTGATTGTAAGTGGGAACTGTGACCCATAGACATTTGCATTCTCACGACTACAATCTTAAGACTGCAATCCTAAATCGTAATTGCGTTGCCAACCCTGAGGACTTAGATGGAATTTTTCCATGTTAGTATTTTTATCGGTGGTCTTATCCTTGCACCGGAACACAACAATGCGAACACTGCTGCTTGGTGGTAGGTTAAAAGATGATGGTGGTAGCGATCCGAACGGGCCTTGCACAAGGTGGATTTTTCGGAAATCAATCTCCAAAGGGAAGAACTAAGGAAAGAAAGAAAGCGTAAACGAACTCTACGCGTACGAAGTCACGGGCGTCTTCTAGTCTATTAAAAAAATAATTTAATCTAATTAAGACATCCGGTTGGTGTGAACCCGGTTAATGGCAGGTGTGAAACGGTGGAATAAATTGCAGATGTAGTTTTGCTTTGACACGTCGAACCTCGACTTTCTCTTTATCTATTACGAACCAAAAGCCAAACGCTAATTGATTGAAAGCGGACTTTATGTAGAAGTTAATAGAGGTGCTAATGATTGGAGTGGTCATTTGACTTTTTACGGTTTGCCTTGGAAAATTTGGAAAGCGATTGCTCTTTTGTAAAGTGCACTTGTGAAATGCTGCGTTTTTTTGTGTACATTTCAACTTTTTCAGCTCCTGCTTCAGTGACCGAAGTAAGTCGGTTAGGGGCTTACTTTAAACCTCCTACTACAAAAAGAGGGAGTATGTTTTGTCTGTATGTGGTTTTTCACTCAAAAAAATGAGAGCCAACAAAGAGAGATTTTTACTTAGTTGACATAAAATGAATACAATAGTTAAGATATTAGTTATATAAACCAAAACTGATAGTAACAATCAGCAATTTCTTTAGTGATTTAACTAACATCATAGTTGATGTATCTACCGTCTTAGTTGGTGTATCTATCGTCTTGTAAGGCTCGTATGGGATCAAGACGCTTATGCACAACAATTACAATCTTGTTACAAGCGACCAATTTTTTTATTTAGTGTACGACGCTGGCTACAAATGTACGGATTTAATCTATACTATATTATAAAGCTGAAGAGTTTGTTTGTTTGTTTGCTTGAACGCGCTAATCTCAGGAACTACTGGTCCCTGAAAAAAAATATTTCAGTGTTAGATAGCCCATTTTAACGAGGAAGGCTATAGGCTATAAATCAACATGCTAAAACCAATAGGAGCGGAGTACCAATGAAGAATGTTTCAACCTTCTACGTTAACAAAGTCGCGGGTTAAAGTTAGCGTTAACCCAAAGTTACTATTCCACGGGGACGAAGTCGCGGGCAGAAGCTAGTAGTTCATAAGCATGTTTAAGAAAAGGTTAGACCAGTCAAAAGTTATAAGCTTCTAGATCAGCTTGAGTCTAGAACGTGTTTCGTCATTCGATTGAGCCTAATCTTTAAAATAGTATAAAATGAAGTCGCTCTCCGCGTCGGTCTGTCTATCTGTCCGTCTTTATATCCACTAACTCCTAAACCACGCAATGGATTTTGATGCGGATTTCACCATCAGTTTTAACTATATTTTTTTACGAAAGGGTGTTGTGTTGTTGTTGTATGTACTATAATAAATTCTCGTTAATGTACGGTACAAGTACCGTTTGTTCCCACTGTGCCCTTTTTGGCCACTTAAGGTTGAAATGAGTATCGAAAACACTGTAAAATTAAAGATAATATTCATTAATAAATAAAATTAATTAAGATATTTAAGTAGCTTAGTTTAATTTTAATTTAAATACGTTTAGTTATAATTTTTAATTGTATTAATGTTGAATTCTGTAGTTGAGTTCCAACTAAGTAGTTGGATGTAAATAAAGTCTATATTTTATTAAGATAAAATATAAAACTATTATTGTAATTTCATAATGCTTTACATATTAGTTAAAATTGAGAGTGGCCAAAATCGGTCTTAAGATGGCCAAAACAGGTACTTCTACCCTACATGCATTTCAGAAATCTCTTATAAACCTAAGCAAAGCGAGTACGGGTCACTAGTATAGAAAATTGATCGTTAATACTTAATTGTGCAATTCTTTGTTCCGCAATATTTTAAGCCCCTTTTTATTAAAGAAGCATTTTGTACAATTACAAAACTAGCAAAGAAAAGCAAAAATTTCCAACAATTAGTCACAATACACATATATCACATATATAAAACATTTAAACAACGAGACTACCGCTCACTGGTGGTATTTTTTTATCACTTTAACCTTCTCTACAAAGTTCTGGTGGAACGTTGCTCTTACAAATGGAACATTCCACAGACTAGCTAGCTGTCTAGCGGTATAGGTGTCCAAGTTTCTGTCTAAAGTTCCAGACTAGGCAAGCATTAGCCTCGTCATCCGTAATTGGCTGAACAAGCCAAAACGGCTAACTTAGACACCGAACTGAAGACACTTCAAGAACCTAAGCCTGGAACGTAAAGTAAACTGCAATTGAATCTAGCTTGAAAATTATAATTGCATAGTGAATGATGAGGTTCTATCCAAACTGGTATATTTGTAAATGTCGGGGTTTAGTACTAGTAAGCAAAAGCAATGAATTTTTGAGAGCGAGCATAAGGTACCTACTGAGTTTGAATCCCCTCGGTCACCATGTATCAATGAGTTTTTCTTACTTAAGTCCAATACCCGATGCTCTTACGGTGAATGAAAAACATCGTGAGGAAACATACAGATTCGAATTGCTGAATGTGTAGAAGAGCGATTAAGATTGTAAAGTGTAAAAAAGTGTATCCCGAAGCGCTATATATGTGTGTATGATAAGATAATAAAATAATGGTTACACTAAATATTCCCGTAGTTTAGGACTCAAATTTGATAGACCAGTCAACTGAGTTTAACTTTGTACGTACATACCAAACCGGTTTATTTAAATTTCATTTCTACAAAACTTATAAGTAACTTTAGGTAGTCGTTAGCCTGCGTTCAACGTTTGACATCTGTCAATTCCCACGTAGCTTCAAAGTTTGGAAAGTATTAAAAACTTATTCTTAATATTGAAAATTTTCTTTCTCAGAGGTTCTTATAGGCCTCTTTCCATCACGTGGCCTGAATGCTTGGTTGTGTTCTCCTTAATAATTCTGTCTATAAATGTTTTCAATGTTTTTTTTTTATCATTGGCATATTAACTTTTGGTTTATTATTTAATTAGTTCATTCCCTGATCAGAGATGCAGCAATCAACTGGATGCAAGAATCATAGAATCGATCACGGTGGAGTTCTTTGGGGAAAGCCTCTGCTCCGCAGTGGACGTGTTTCGGCTAACATGTGATGATGATGAAGTGTATGCCTGCATCCAGAGACTTTATATTTTTTCCGTTTGTTTTTTTTCATCGTTATAATCTTGTCTTACCTTTTTTCTGTTATCGTGGTGAAGATCTTCTCAAACTCATCATATTTTTTTACTTATTATGACTTTTCTAGTGTGTTCTAAAACTAGCTAAAGAGCAAGTGTTGAAATTATTTAAAATTAGTTATTTAAAAATCATCACATCATAAGAAAAAACATTTATTAATAACAGTACCAAAACACGAAATACAAAACTAGTCCAAAACATACAAATACATCAATTACATAATGACGAATATTCAGTTTAACATGACAAAATAGTCATCGTTCGACGGTGTAATAATTTATATGAAAGATCAAAGAAAGTTTCCCAAAATATAATTCCCCTCAATATCCTACTCTCTGAAATAAAAGAAGGAAGTAAATAACATAGCAGGGCGAGCCGTATAACACTTAATAATCTTTACATCGCTTTAATGTCGCTAAACTTGAGGGCGGTCTCAATTAGAGCTGCAAGTGACAGGAATTGAGCGGTAGGTATTACGAGGGTCTTTGTTTTGACTAATTATAGGTATAACAAACGTATCATTTCTCAAATTTAAATTTCGTATAAACGTATTGTGCGTAAATTGTTACAATAAAGGCGACCATAATATGGACCATAATATGGACCATAATATGGACTCAGAGGACTCAGACAAGATACACTACGCTAACTAACGTTTCTATTCGATTGGTTTAAAAACGAATCGAATAGAAACGTTAGTTAGCGTAGTGCATCTTGTCTGAGCCCTCTGGGTTCATATTATGGTCGCCTTTATCGTGATGGATAAAGCTTCTGTCACTCTCGCACTATGATACTGGTCAGAAAGTGAAAGATGTTTTATTCACGATTATCCACAATAATAAACACGACCATAAAAATTATCATGGTTATAGGCCTTCTGTGCCAAGATTCTAGGCGGTAAAAACCATATTGTCTTTGACCTGTATTGTATTGTCAACGTTTTGATAGCTCTTATTTACTTTATTTACCATAACAGGTCAGACGATATGGTTTTTACAGCCTAGAATAGAGGCCTTGGTTACATAGACTTATGTTATGACACAGGTTAGGTTAGGTTAGGTTACGTTAGGCTTGAGACCACAAAAAAACAACAAAATGATGCGAAAGGATGTGCAAAATAAAAGTTTCTAAAATGATACAGTTTTCTAAATGATGATCTGTTAAAACATAAGTAAACCTATCCATATAATGTATATTTTTGCAATGGTTTTGCTACATACTTGTTTCTGTTTGCGTAGAAGTCGTATACGCTATGACGCGTATACAGTTGTCATCGTATTCAGATACTGTCTGATTCACCGCGATAGAAAGTATCACATAGTTCTCATCTTTTTTTATAAAGTAGATGGCTTCATTGTTTTGGTGTATTTCGCCAATGTTGAGCTATTTATGAACACTGCCAAAAAACCTTAGCAAACTGTGTTTCTAACTATCTGCAAGAAAAATGCAAATGTTCAAAAAAAACGTTGTACTTTGCCTTTGCCACCAATTCAAGATTCCGCACACTTTATAAGGGTGAAGATAATAGATTCGAATGACAAAACTTGCAACAACAGCAAACTTTGATGCTGTAAATATACTCGTCATGCACAAACGCCTTTTCTTTGACGGTGAAAAATCTAGTTAACCTCGAAAATAACCAAACTCTCGTGACTTGTGTAAAATATTTTTTACTGTCGTTCACATTTTTACGTTTACGATGCAACCCCGCACCTTCAGTAGATATTAGCAATAAAAATCTATACGTTTTTTATTTACTGCGCTCCCTTGGGAAACATTAGGGCTACATTCGTTCCAAGATTGTTTTTGTTGATGACTGTACGTTTTTATATAATATAAAATGTAAATTTTTATTGGACTTGACAGAAGCGCGTGGCGCTAACCCCATGTGCTTCTGTTTAGTCCATTAGAGTAAATACTCTTTTACCGAACAATTGTCTTCGCGAGTGATATCCATGGATTTATTTCTCTAATAAGTCCATGGGAGTGTCTATAAATAACTTGACATTAGCGAAATACACCTTAACAGGAGTGAAAGCCATTAATAAAAATTAGAACTAGAATAAATTTTTATTTTACAGTGCGTAAAAAGGTTTGAATTTATTATAATATAACCTTATTATGAACACGTATGACAACTTTATTGAAGTCATCATCATCATTGCGTATGACACTCGTCCTGCATAGATCAAAGGTCGAAGTCCAGGTGTTTCAGCCAGTTTGCTGCGGCAGGCGAAAATTTATGCAGCTCCTCCATGCCACCGGCAAAACAGCAAAATGGGCAATCATTTACCACGTGGGAGAGGGTCTCGTCAGGTGCTCCGCAGTCGCATTATGGTGACTCCCTCAATCCCCACTTGTGTAGGTGATGGTTGGTGTTCCCGTGGTTAGATCGAAACCGATTTAAACGGATCCAAGGTTTTAATGAAACGACTTCTATAGCTCTTTCTTGTCAGGTTTAACCGGCTCATAATACTCTGATTCTCATAGTTTCTATTATGCATTACTTTTAATACTTATCAACTTAAGCAAAGGTGCATAATACATAGACATTGAACTAGGCTTGTAAATCAGTCTTCCAGATGACACTGAGATAACTCATTTTATAATTCGTTAGCGAATCAAAAGATGAACTTATGTTTTTATGCCTATGTTATGCTATTATAACTTATGTCAGGGTACTTTGAACACAGAGTTAGAAAGTAATATTTAATATAGTCGCAGATTTGGTCGACGGAGCTGTTTGGCCTAAGTATCAAAATAAGTAGTCTGATATTGTGGGAATGGTGAGGGAGATATTGAATTAAACTTTAAATTATGTTTAGTAATACATTTTATTACAATATATAATTAATCAAATCTCAAGAGATTCTGTATAGTTCTGTTCGTGACAGTGATCTGTTACTTTTAGGAGTGTTCTTATTTTAAATATCGGGCCATAGAGTCTACGTAGAGGTCTTAAACCTTCACACACCTTACCCAGCCTTACGTGTCTAAGACGTTTTTAGTATATAATACAATAACAAAAAATACAATAAAGATAAAAAAGCATGTACAAAGGCGAACGTATCCCTTTAAAGCCCGAATTACATTGGTCAAGGACAGTGGACAGTAAAGCTGTAGTGTACACCGATCGGACAGTAGCGAGTCAAGTTGCCTTGCCAGTGGATCCAAATACACTTACGAGCAAAACAATTGCATCATATTTAATTTTTTCATGCCCGCCCATTTTCGTAAAACCCATCTTTGTAAAACCGCTTTTCTTTTTGAAATATTTAAATAAAATAATGTTTCGATAATTTCCATGTTTGTTTACTTCTTGTAAAGCTTAGATTACAAGGAACATGAATTTATTTAAATATTTCAGAAAGAAAAGTCGGTTTACAAAGATAATCGGTTGACATCAAAAAATGCAAAGTGATGCAATTGTTTTGCTCGTAAGTGTAGAATCGCTTTCTATTTTTTCACTCCACTGTCCTTGGTACTGTACTTGCCACTGTCCCTGACAAATGTAAATCTGGCTTAAGGGACCTAACCCTTGAGAGATTAACAAAAGTGAAAGGTGTTGTATTGTAACGTTGACTTTGCCGCCGCTTTTACTCTCCGACAAATTGAAAGCGAAAATAACACCCATTATTGACTTTGTATCGTTTAAGCGGAAGCATTGGTTTGGACAGCATTCTTCAAAGTTAATCAAAGGAAGTAAAATACAAAGAAGAACGAGCCTCTATCCTGTCTCGGGCCAAAGCAATTATTGCGATGTCAATGTCGATCGGCTTGAGTTTGCTGTCTTCGGTTTAAGCGTTTGTTTTAAAACAAGCTCTAACTACTTAATGCATGACCATTTATTACAATACAAAGGTATGTTAATCCCGTGTGGTTGCCGGGTTAGAATAGTGCCACTCCATTTCTTCCCGTGGATGTCGTAAGAGGCGGCTAAGGGAATAAAGGCTTGTAGTACTGTTAGGCAATGGGCTTGCAATCCGTCACTAATACACTGGTAAACATCTTAGCCTATTTGTGCAAAATGTGGTTACAGAATTATCAATAAATTTTTAGAGTTGTTGGTAATTCTGTAGCTCTGAATACCCCAGTCTGGGAAAGAAGGCATGAGTTTATGTATGTATGTAAAACAAAGTCGCTTCCCACCGACTGTCCGTCTGTATGTACGCTTAAATCTTTCCAACTATGCAACGGATTTTAATGTGGTTTTTATCAATGGATCAATAGATAGAGTGATTCAACAGGAAGATTTTTATGTATAATAAATTCTGATTTGTGTACGGGAGTTACAGAAAGCTCATATAAACTAAAGTGAAGCGAGCGCCGGTCGCTAGTATAAAATGTGAGAGATCTCTTTTGTCAACTCCTCTACCAGATAAACGAACCAAATCTTATAGATTAGCGTCTCCATGGCGGTGTGTTGAATGCGAGCCGACCAATACTCTGCCACGCGAACGGCATTGCCAGTGGCGTCATAAAGGTCCAACTAAATAATATAAAAACTTTTAATACACTTGAATCCATCAAAATAATATAATATAAAAACTTTTAATACACTTGGATCCATCAAATGATGGATATTCGTGGACATTGTAGTATCCTGCGATGTAAAAAGTTCCATAGAATCCATTCAAAGATACTTCATAGTATATTTAGATCCATTGATCGATCCCAGCGTATTAAAATGTGTTAACGACTCCAAATGGATTTAAGTGTACATTAAACACCACTACTCATTAATGGATTTGAATGTACAAAAAGTCCACTCGACACCTTATAGTAGGAGATCCGTATAGGAGACGATTTGGACCGGGCTGTTTATTCGATAAAAAGTATTTTATACTAAATTTAATATGCTAAGTAATATATGGCGAATAGGTATGCTGAAAAATTTCAGTCCAGTATATAATTAATAAAAAAAATAAAAAGTAACTTTGTTTTAAAAAAATACACTAGCTTGTTTAATGGACAAACTACATACCAATCGAAAGTATGAAGCCTGTAGAATATGCAAACGTTAGTTTGACTATTTTTTTCTCGTCAAGCTATTGGGTAGGCAGGTATACACAGGTAAGTCGGTACTAGTAATTTGCACCAAACCTAACGTTTGCATATTCTATAGACTTATTTCGATTAGTATGTAATTTGTCTATTAAACAAATATTTGCAATTTAAAAAAAAAGTTCTTTTTTTTTTTAATGATATAAGTACTGGACTGAAATTTTTCAGCCTACCTATTCACCACATATTATTTAGCGTATTAAATTTGATATAAAATACTTTTCATCGAATAAACAGCCCAGTGCAAATCGTCTCCTATTCGGATCTTAGACCATTAATAGATCCTAGCAATGGATCCTAGTGGACGGAGGGGTATTTATCTACTTAACACAAAGGGCGATTACGTCATTTTAAAATTAATTCCATATCCTCGTATATCATTAACGTTACATTAATTTGACAATGCGCTTGTATCTTAATAAATCTTAGTCTTGACATGGAAAGACTAGAAAACTTAAAGCGATTTCAATAGCGCTTGTTCCTCTTTATATTATACTTCAACGGCATGGAAGGAGAGATTTTATGGAAGGCACGAGCCCCGTATCTTAAAGTGGAAATCTCTTTAAGTTGAAGAGCATTTATAAAACGCTTAAAACGTATCAGGTCTTTGGCAAAAAGGGCTTAACTTTTATTAAACTACCGTTGCACGTCATGTAATCTTATTATAACCTGCTGGTTAACTTTCACATTGTGTCGAGTATGACATATTAATGTATAGTCATCGACAAAATGCTATTTGCGAGTGCAAGTGTGATAACTAATGATCGGCGACCAGTAGCAATTATTCGATGAAAGTATGAATATGGATATGATTCTATTTAAATTTCGTGCACAATTTATATACCTACTAAAAATGTATGCAGTTTTATTATCGAGGTTTTAACATGTCTTAAACGATGAAATATCAGTTTACAACCTTACTACGCACCTCTCACATCTGTTGATGTAGAAAGGTCATGCTCTTTATATAAATGGATCCTCAAAGTTAAAAGAAATCGATTGACAATATCATATCAAACATAGAAAAAAACATGATAATTTACTACAAAAAAAAAACAGTGAGTTTTTAACATAATTGCGGCTTTATTTTTAACAACACAGACTTATCCATATTAGTTATTACGTTTGACATAAAATGCTACCAGTCGGTGATCATGAATGATAACGCTAGCTAGCCGAATTCTCTTAACAAGCTGGGAGTACTGTACACGAATTTAAAATGCATAGAAACGTAACCCTGAAACAACACTTTAAGTTTATTTATTTAATCGGTTCTAATTACCATAATCAAGCCATTGTGGATCCTTCCAGGCGTCTAATTGGCCCGTTTTCTGAATAGTAACTGCCTAATTAACAAACATTGGGAGGTAAATCCAGTAGATATACTCAACAATGAGTTTGTTAATACCTTGACTACTGTGGTACTTAAAAGATAATGCTTAATCTGTGGGGCACGTTTTTATAAATTATACAAATTAAGTAAAGCGCATGTTCGTGCATGTAAATAAATAATACTAACAATAGATTGATAGTGATAGTAACTCTTATGGATTCATCATGTCTGTCCGTCCATATGTCACAGCCACTTTTTTCCGAAACTATAAGAACTATACTGTTGAAACTTGGTAAATAGATGTATTCTGTGAACCGCATTAAGATTTTTACACAAAACTAGAAAAAAAAACAATAAATTTTGGGGGTTCCCCATACTTAGAACTGAAACTCAAAAATATTTTTTTTCATAATACCCTTACGTGTGGCCTAAATATGGACAGGGGTTCAAAAATGATATTTAGGTTTCTAATATCATTTTTTTCTAAACTGAATAGTTTGCGCGAGAGACACTTCAAAAGTGGTAAAATGTGTGTCCCTGTAACTTCTAAAATAAGAGAATGACAAAAGTAAAAAAAATATAATGATGTACATTACCATGCAAACTTCCACCGAAAATTTGTTCGAACGAGATCTAGTAAGTAGTTTTTTTTTAATACGTCATAAATCGTAAACCGCAATTTACCTTTCACGGAACCCTTCATGGGCGAGTCCAACTCGCACTTGGCCGCTTTTTTTATAAATGGCTGTTCAACGCGGTATTCCAGAGATTTCAGAAATGTCAAGTGTGTGAGAGTAAATCAGTATAAATAATAAATCACAAGTAAAAGCCGACATCTCTCAATCGGTCATCTTCCCTGCCCGAACGTTACCGAAACAATCTAAATTCTACACTCGTAAAAAAAAACATGCAGCCGTTACTATATCACATGATACTGAAATAAAGTGATGGAAGGTAAGATATTGAGCAGTGAGTGGAGCCGTCGGTGGGGGAAACATACAGTGATCAGATTCGCGATGTACTGAATAAGGTCCGCACCCGAAACCGACGTACGTGCATGAATAGGTTGATGAATGTAAAGGAATAATAATAATAATAATAATAAATCATTTATTCACAAGAACATGGGTACATAACATATGATGGTACAAGATATAAGGAGTTCCAACATATTCTGCCATTAGACGGCGTGTAAATATCTAGTGATTAAAATAATAATGCGGCTTAATTAATATGTCAAAGAAATAATGTGAATTTTCAATTAAATAATAATAATAGCTGTTAGAGTATCACAGAAATATAAATATAATATGTTTAAATTAAGGATACAAAGCACTCCGTGTATTTATAATAGATCGTTATCACTGAGGTAATCATTCACCGAGTAGTAACATTTCTTAAGAAGTAAATGAAATAGCCTGCTTTTGAAAGAACTCAAAATCATGTCTTTATATGAATCTGGTAAATGGTTGAAAATCCGAATAGCCATACAGTAAGAGTTTATTCTGCATACTTAGGAAGTGAAAGTTGTATGATTAGACCGCCAATAGTCTGCCTACCCCATTGGGAGACAGGCGTGAAGGTATATGTATGTATGCATGTATGTATGATTCATTTTAACAATTAAAATAATCTTATCAAAATCATGTTGCCCGGTGGATACTGAGACAGATTAGTTGACTGTATTTCTAAGGCTTTCCTACTCCCGGACCCGCGGGACCCCTGAACTAATCCCAACTATTGCTCGTGGCTCCTGAAATTACTGCCCAGCGCTGGGAATTGTTTTGTCTGTGTTATTATAGGTTTTTGAATTAATGCAGCTTGAAGTTCAATAGGAAATCAGCGAACAAAACATTGCGTTCTAACTCAAAAGTTTGACCCAGTTCGTGGCTTGAGGAAAACAATTCATTTCGGTAATTAGAATAGGAAGGAAATGACAAACAATAAATATAAATCGATCAAGTGCAAGTCGAACTAGAGCACCAAGGGTTCCGCACCTACGTTTTATTTGTATGAAATGTTAAAGACCGAATTAAGTCCTGCTGCGGCTTGCTATCTTCATCTAAATCTACACTATTATTATACAGCGAAAACAGGTATTTTTCTTTGTAATAAACAAACACGAAAATTACAGGACCGATTTTAAAAATTCTTTCAACAGTAGAATTCTGTATTTTATTATTATAACTGAATAACATAGGCTATATTTAATTTTTCTACGCAGAGTCTCAGGCAACAGTTTTTTTTTAATAATTCCCACACGGGGCATTATCTACTGCTCGTTAATTTAAATACATACAAACGCCAATTTTGCCAATTTACTATATTAGTTAAATAATTATAACATCAAACAAATTGTCCCAGTCTCAAACCAAGGTTTAGACGTTTAGTAGTAGATAACGATAAACATACTTATAGTTATAGATACACCTTTCAACGAATCGTCGGTGATACTCCAATACCACGTAAAGTGTACCTTAATGACTTACTTGCTAAGGTGTATTTTTCACCTTATTTAATTTGTTAGTTACGAGGTATTGCAATATCACCGACGGAATGTAGAATGTACCCTCAACCTAACTTAACCTAACCAACGTAACGAATCTTTAAGATATCCTGAATACATTATGGTTTTAGCAGAAAATAGCTTCGACAGAATGATACAATAGATGAAGTGAAATTCGATGGCGAAACCTGAGGCCCTAGCCAAGATGCAAACGCTACTAACGATTTTCTTTTCTATCACTCAAAATGTATGGGATGACATTCTTGTAAGTAGCGATAAACTAAGGGCCTCCACACACGGCGTCGTATCGCAAGCGTTTCTTAAGCGTATCGTAATACGATCACGTACATCTTGCTTTTTTTACGCCAGTACGTTACGACTATCGTAGTGACAGTAAAAATCTCTTACGGTTCGCTGCAACGCCGCTTCGTGTGCGGACTTGTTTGAATATGTACGCGGTCATATCGCTCTCGTTCTACGCGCGTATTACGATATGACGACGCCGTGTGTGAAGGCCCTAAGAGGTCAACTGATATCCCGTACATTTTGAGTGACATTAAAGAAAAAGTCCCTAGCTTCGTAGACAGGTCACAATACCCAATTGACAACATTTAAAAAAAAAAAAGCATTATTGTTTTTTCCCGTTTATAATAGCTGGTTAAAAATTAGACTACCCGGGTTTCTCGGTTTTTCTTTATTTAACTTAAATTCGTCGTTAATAATTTATTAAAGAAATAGTCATTAAAAAGACCGTATATACAAAGTTAGGAATACTGATGTCGTGATCTTAGCATGATATAAAATTAAAAAGGTAACTTTCAACAGAAACAGAACTGACTGTCATGTCATGTCACTTGTCAACCATAACAACTGTAACAACATGAATTCGTCGACTTTGGGCAGATTGCGGCTATCCGCTTTTACAAATCCGTTAGTCACTTTTATTTGAAATAGCGTATATCAAAACAATAGTATTACGAGAATCGAAAGCGTGTCGTTAGAATCAAGTAATCCGTCAGACAGATGAAAAATTGACATGACAGTTGTATATTTTTTTGAATTCCTGTGGTAATAAATGGACTAAGGGCACTATAAGTGTATTCCTAACATTCACAATCCAACTTTTTTTTACTGTTTTTCCTAAATATAAAAAAACTACTGCATAAAAAAACCAAAAATATTTTTAATGTAATCAGCAGTGTAAAATCTGCAAATGGTATTTTATTTTACTACTTTAGCACGTATCGTCGGCCTAAATTGCAAACCTGCTAAATCCATTTTTAGTATTTAGCAGTTTACCATTCTAAATAGATGAAATAAAGTGCAAAGCTGCTAAATCCTAAAAATGGATTTAGCAGGTTTGCAATTTAGGCCGACGGTATGAATTGTTGTCAATTCTAACCTCAAGATAACATTGCAGAATAGTCCAATCTAATATATTACAATCTCCATAGCATCGGCCCTTATATTAATATGTAAGGGAGCTGTCCCTCGGCACATCAAGATTGAGTGGGTCAGGAATTAGGATGACATAATTGCACAAGCACAAGCAATCGATACTGCACTTGAATCATGTGACAGGAAGTGCATGTAGAGGTGTAATGCACGTTAATGCACTTATCACTGACCCTTATAGCTTAGTCGAGATGATCAAAGATATTATTGACAGGCTTAAGCCCGTGTCAAAAAGAGAAGACAAATATCGGTCAATATTTTTACACGAAAAGTTGTTTACGTATAAACAACTTTTCGTGTAAAAATATTGTTTTTGTCAGGGACGATTGATGGGCGATTTCTGAAACATTGCAAAACTTTCCTTAACTGCGAAAATTACAGGTTCTGAAAGTTACATAATTAGATGGAAATGATACTGACACCAGTCAATTTCATTTAAATTTCATGAAAAGTTTCCGTTACTTACGTTACATGTCAAAACAATAACAATTTTCAGAAAGTAAACGATTTCACTCTGGTAACTTTCAGAGTATTGCATGGAGTTTTAGGTGAAAGTTTCACTTTTGAAACATTCAGAATATTGCAGAAATTTAAGTAAAAGTTTCACTTTTGAAACTTACAAGCCGCCCATCAATACTTATGACGCACCTTACAGTCATCGAAAAAGGAGTTAAGGTTTTTTTAATTCAGTTGCCAACTAGATCACGTTTTTCTAAGCTCACAGGCAGAGGAATACAGTACCGAAACTCGTAGGTTTGAAAATAGGTCCACCGGTCAATTCACTAATGACCACAACTCGCTACCCGCACTAAGTAAGGTACTTGCCCCACCGCCAGGGAGGAAGCGATTAGCTATCGACTATTTTCTCGCTCAAGAAACGAACAAAAGACATAAATGCCGTGTCAATAAAAGAGACACATATATTAATAAGTTGATCGCTGGCTATTCACACTGCCGGCGAGAAATCTCCACTAGTTTAGCGAATCAAAAGATATAGATCCCATGTCAATAAAAGAGACACATATATTAATAAATTGATCGCCGGCGGTTCACACTGGCCGGCGAGAACTCTCTCCACTAGTTTAGCTAAACAAAAGATATAGTTCTCGCGTCAATAAAAGAGACACATATATTAATAAGTTGATCGCTAGCTGTTCACACTGCCGGCGAGAACTCACTCCACTAGTTTAGCGAAACAAAAGATATAGATCCCGCGTCAATAAAAGAGACACATATATTAATAAGTTGATCGCTAGCTGTTCATACTGCCGGCGAGAACTCTCTCCACTAGTTTAGCGAAAAAAAAGATATAGATCCCGTGTCAATAAAAGAGACACATATATTAATAAGTTGATCGCCAGTGGTTCACACTGCTGGCGAGAACTCTCTCCACTAGATAATCGAAACAAAATATATAGATCCCGTGTAAATAAAAGAGACACATATATTAATAGTTGACGCTGGCTCTACTCGCTTCCCGCTCATTATCATCGGTGGGACAAGTACCTAGGGCCTGCACCTATAACTCAAATTCATGAATTAACGTACATAACACTTCTACATACACTTAAAAGGCTTGTGAAGCTGATAATTTACATACAAAACGCAAAATTTCTTATCACTTATTAAATGTAAACCCAACCTGTTTATACAGGGTGTTAGGCAGAGGTTGGACAAACTTCAGGGACTAATTCTGCAGGTCATTCTCATCAACTTTTACTATAGGACCAACATCCAAATCACGATAAAATAAACAGCTGTTCCATACAAACTTTGAGAGCTAAACAGCCGAAATATATGGAACAGCTGTTTTTCTTTCGCGATTTGGATGTTGGTCCCATAATAAAAGTTGATAAGTATGACCTACAGAGTTAGTCCCTGAAGTATGTCCAACCTTCTGCCTAACACCCTGTATTTTAAATTAATAATTGAATAGGTTTTTTTTTTAAATGGCAATAAAATCTCTACAAATGTAAAAATAGACAGACGTACTTCGTGCACAAAGATAGCTAAAGCCCCAGAAGATACATATACATGGAGTCGCAGGCAAAAGCTAACTATTATTTGTCCATAGTTAGGAGTATCAACAGCACAAGCACGGAATCCTCAGTATGCGAGTAGAAAATAAAGCGAGATTTTTAATTTAACTGTAATGGAGAAACACCATTCTCATCCATGTATGATTAATCGAAAGCCATTTTAAGGAATATTTTTAACATACAAAATACAATTGAACTCAGACATATAAATCAAACACTGAATGAAGAAGGCTTCACACTAGCAACCGAATTAACCAGTCACTTGTCCGAACTCGTCCGCTGAGCGGAAATTGCACGTCGTTACCGCCGTGTCCGCTTCCGGTTGGATACGCTAATGAGATGATTAACACGCGACTGGACTCATTTCAGCCTAGCGTTTGTACGTTAGAACAGATGACAATCGCACCTAGAAATGATGCATAACGTTAACGTAAATAACTATCGAAAACTGTCAAAATGTACGGCTTTGACATAAGCGCTATGTTCAATTTCACAAAACGAATAAAACTAAATTCTAAATTGGAAAACCGATAAATTAATGCTAATTCTTGATCGACATTTAAATATACTTACTGAAATGTAAAGTTGTTGTTAAAATTTTAATACTATCATGCCATTTTGACGACGTGCTAGCCTAGTTGGTAGTGACCCTGCCTACGAAGCTAGCGGTCCTGGGTTCAAATCCCGGTAAGGGCAGATATTTGTGTGATGAGCACGAGTATTTGTTCCCGAGTCGTGGATGTTTTCTATGTATTTAAGTAGATATTTCTCTATATAAGTATTTATATCGTTGTCTAGTACCCATAGTACAAGCCTAGAGCTTAGTTTGGGACTAGGTCAATTTGTGTGAGATTGTCCCGTGATATTTATTATTTATTTATTTATTTATTTTCTAAAAACCCTAGCCTTAAAATCTCTAGAAACAAATCCACGAATAACCTTTGCAAAAGTAATAAAATTAATATGAAATTGGACTAAAGACATGTGGCGCCATCTATCGTATAGTGCCTGAGTTAGTGTGCTTGACAGAGCGTGCGGTGACGTTCATTGATGGAGAGGCGAGATGAATTAGGCAGTCAGTTGAAGTGACTGTTGAACGTGTTTCTTAACACCTTGCGTGCGCGTCATTACCGTCATCCGGTGGCGGACGGGTTCACTTCCGTCCTTATTAAATGCTTAACAATAATAATATAGTCCGATAGTTTACATAAAATGTAGAGTTTCGCTGTTATTTTGATATAATAGTAGTGTAAATAAAACTTGGAATAGTAATGGAATGGAAATGGAATTTAAAACTATAAAACTTTCAATGTGCTTAAAAAATAATTTTGTGCTGAGTGTTATTTCCTTGTTTAAGGCCCAGCCACACCGGATGCGTGCGCGTAGACGTGACGTGCGCGTGCGCTTTCCATTGCGTTGTATAGTGACATGTCGTAAGAGAATTCACACTATACACCGCAGTGGAAAACGCACGCGCACGTCACGTCTACGCGCAGGCATCCGGTGTGGCAAATTTTGTTCTACAAGGACACGTGTAAATTGTATTGTGAAACCATTTTTGTTTTGGGCAACGAGTGTTTATTCTAATCATAGTTTTGTATTTTATCTGCAATTAAAGAAATTGTTAGATCGAATATTAAACAACGATATTTCATGAGTCGTGAAGCAATACTTGTGTTAAATTTACTGCCCGATTAAAATATTACTTAATTGAAATGTGTTTTAAGATTAAATTATCAGAGAAAATATAACTCTTTACGGAATCACAAGTTATATTTTCTCGATTGTTGCCTGTCGTTTTTGTGGTCGTTGAAAATAGTCAAATATGAAGGTACTGCCCGACTAAGTATCAGGAAAGTAGAATACCTTTGCAGGTTGTATTTTATACACTTACTCCTCAGCCATCTTACAGCTCACTTACTTAGCCATCAGGACGTGTACTCCAGCAATACAATTTCGAAATTCCGGAATCTTGAACCAATTTTTCCGATATTAAAATAAATCGGAATTATTTTAGTTTGATTTTTTTTAATTATACTTTATTTATAAACAAATAAAACAACGTAAATAATATCTGAAACAGTTTGTTTTTACTTTTCTATAAAATATATTTAATATGTCAGAAAATATTAATTCCGGAATTCCGGAATTAAAGCCCAATACCGAAATCAGTTCCAGAATTGAAAACTATCCAATATTGCCTGCCCTAGTTGCCACTCAATTCTCAAAACATTTGTAATCGTACCTGAATATAATTTCAAAACTGAAAGAATCACAACAAAATTAAATACAATACATCATTAAAAAAAAAGAACCAATGTGTCTTTTACTTTAAAAAGTGCAATATATTTTATTCCCGTACGCGGTTTCGGGGCGAGTGTGGAACAAAGCTCCGGAAGCAACGTCGTTAATCGCCCGGAAACGAGCTCGCAGCCATATTGTCATGGAAATGGGCCGCGTTGGGCCAACAATGAGTCAGGTTGGGCCAAGTGAGCCATAATTGAGTCACTTTAAAAAGTTTACCTTTTAAGTAATTCTTCAGGTAAGTAAAACGACAAGTAAAGGTGTCAGGGGACAATTTCATATAAACCGACCTAGTCCCAACTAAACTCTAGTTTGCATTATGTTGTTTTATTATTATTCAGAACGAGTTTGCTCTTGACGAACTCTTGCCTTTGGAGGACGAAGATACTAGGCAATAAACAACTAAAATAAACTTTTATGGAGAAATATACAATTGTATTCAGGGGAAAATTAGTCAAACTGACCCGAATACATAGAGTCATACAAGAACGATCAAATCGCGAATAAAAATACCTAAAGTCTGTTCCTATTCAGACTGCCAATGACAATAACAAGTATACCTGACTGTAATTGTCTCTAGATAGAGGATGAAATAGTAATGAGAATAATGTTATCTCTAATTAATGTATTAAATTTGAATATTATATTCATCATCAT
Source organism: Acleris literana (assembly GCA_946894065.1). Classification (NCBI taxonomy): domain Eukaryota; kingdom Metazoa; phylum Arthropoda; class Insecta; order Lepidoptera; family Tortricidae; genus Acleris; species Acleris literana. The sequence continues at coordinate 5,496,120 of OX335687.1, forward strand.
CATCGTGTTGCTGGGTGCGACAGAGACGAAAACCTCAATTATCAATCAAATCAATCAAACCTCACTACATTTTCAATGTCAGAAATAGTTCGAAAAAAAATATCTTTATGACAAGACTCTGTCAGTGTAATGGTGTTTTCAGAGAATGTGCTTTTCATCAAAAAATACAATATTAAATACAGATTACTACCTTAAAATGGACATGAAAACAATAAATAACTAATACGACTAGGCTCAACCTTCAAAAGTACGCGAATATGGAGTTATAATGGTAAATGCATTTGTTTATAAGAGTGACGGAACGAATCGTAACAGACTTTACGTAAAATGGATGAACTGTTTTTTTTTGCGTTATGTTTTTTCCCTTGGGCCAATGTTCTAAATTTTAAACTAAATGCCCACAGAAGAATCCATTCACCAACTCTCGACTTTATGTATAAACCCACAAAGTTCAAAAACGTAAAGAAACCTCGACCTCTTTATTAATAGGTATCAATTAAACCGGCCTTACCCACAACGTAACGAACTTGCAAATTCAAATTCAAATTTAGAATACTGTTTAATATTCACCATCTAACAGAATTCAATTTGAATTCAATTGAATTAGGAGTAATCTTTAGAAAAACGGCGGGAAACGGGGGCTAATTGCAATTAGTTAGAGTCTGTGGTAGGATCGCATTGAAATTAATATTCAAGCAGGATTTTGCTCACTTACTGAATCGAGATATTATTTTTTATTAGTAGAATTACTTTGGCTGAGGTTCCGGATTGAGAAATATAATTGAATTTAAAATACGGACCAACAATGAGGGTGAATTTCAGGGACTCCTAGGTGAAATATTAGAAAAATAGATTTTATTGGAAATATTTTGTTCTAATATTTCGTGATTTAAACCTTCGAGGAAAAAAATCATGAAGCAGTTTTTGTTACACGTGATATTGTTGTTTTTTGGGTATTTATTAAAGTTAGAATTATATCACCGCTTCAAAAGCAACGGGAAGTTTGTGGAAGTAATACTTAGCAAAGAAGTTTATAAGCTCATACGAGAGGAAAGTTTAGTCTAAGTCAGCAGCGAAGTTCATTTGCAACAAAAATATTAACATATAAACATTAAGAAGGGTTTGGTAAACAAAATATGTTTGTTTGTAGAAATCTATGACATATTTTAACCAGAAAGTTTAGAAGTTACCTTAGGAGGACTTGTAAATAAAAAATAAAAATACTTATTTGATAAAATACTAATCACACTAATATTAAAAATGCGAAAGTTTGTGAGTCTGTGTAAGTTAGTATGTTTGTTACTCCTTCACGCTAAAACGGCTGGATGGATTTGGATGAAACTTGGAAGAAGCTTATACCCTGAATTAGAACATACGCTGCTTTTTATCTTAAAACAAACACCATTTTAGCTATAGCCTGTGTCAATTGAAATTGCCAAAGATGTAAACAAATTAGTACTGTTTGACACATAACCTCAAATATTAATTAAGCGTTTTTTTATTTAAGATAACGTATAATTAATGGTTATTTAATCTTAAACTTAATGTGAAAGTAAATATCAAGTGCATAAATCATTGCTAAGACCTCACTTGATCTTAAAAGCACGTGATCATCGAGTGATAATGGTAAATTGGTTCGTTTGGTTGTGTTTACATCTTTGCTAATTTCATTTGGCATAGACTATAGTCAAACAAATAATATTTTTCTGCGGTATCTATCGTGGTTTTTTTTCTAAATGATAAAGTAACGGAATTACGACTTGACCTCTCTTCAACAAGCAAGCCTTTGCAAGGTAAGGGTCAAGTTTACTGGCCACCACTATAAATTGTAGTTTGCGTGTTGACACTTATTTGGTTAGTACTTAACGTATAGCAAATCTATACTATAAATCACTTTATTTAATAAGTCTTGACTTGTCTGTTTGTACTTTTCTAGATTATGAAGTAAATTATAGTCAATATTAAAAATAACAACATTCAGACATCTTTAAATTTTATATGAGTAATACTTGTTAAAACGCCACAGAAGTGTAAACTTTTTTTTTAAACTTGTTCTTGTACAAAAAATAACAATTTAGTTAGAAACACCTCATAAACTACTTAAGTGATTTTGTGTGGATGACATTGAAATTCTTTGATCTTAATTTAATAACATATTGAACACTACTAAGTCTTTCGAACATTTAATGACTTGGATAAGTCAAAGAAGTGGCAAGCACTTAAAAAATTCGTTATTCACAACTTGGCTTTTAAAACAAAATAAACTTCGTTTTGAAATCTTCGAGGCTTGGTGAAAAGTCATTAATGTAAAAATATTCGATCGGTGCTCGACTGTCAGCCTTTGTAATGTTAATAATAATAAAACAAAGTATCTAGTAATTATAATTTAGAATTGTGCTAAGTATAAGATTATTTAATATTTTACTCAGTAGGTACCAGATTTCATATTACGTAGTACTAAAAAGGAGCAAAATATACCTTACTTATTAACTCAATAAGGAGCATTTTGCTCCTTATAAAATTTGTTACTTACGCGGTTTTTCAGTATCACCGACGTTATCGTTCATGTTATACCGTAGCAGTGCTATGACGCTACGCTGTAGACTGCTACGCTTATTATTAGAACGAGTCGACCATCATAACAAGAAATCTATTCTACTCGGTAATACCGTATTGTTTTCGATATTTTTATTGTAGTGTTTTTAATTTGGCCGCCATTACTGTTGCCATACTGCAACAATTTGTTTGAAAATTCGTATATTTTTGCATTTTATTTCGTCCGTAAGTATATTAGAGAAGACAGTTTCTGTAGATATTTAGATGTTTGTCAAACAAAAACGCAAACAAAGCAGCTTGAGACTAATTTTAAAAAAAACTTGCCTTAAGTAAAAAAAAACTCCTTTAATAATTACTTATTCATAAACGCGCAACAATTTGTCATTATGTTATTTGATTTTAAGAATAAATGATAAGAGTACTTTAACTAAAATAGGTTAAAAGTGACTTTATAATTAAGGGGTTCGATGTTTGTTACTATCGCTTTTCACTCGTTCTCCACCTCTAAAAGTTTAAAACAATTCCATCACTATATCAAATCTCTTAACAAATACGGTGGCTCCATCTAGTAGCGAACGTCGAATCACCGCAAGCCTCCGAAGTTCCGCACCTATAACATAGATGGCGCTGTGCGTAACGCCGATAGCATTCAAAGTTATAATGGGCTTTGTTTTCGGACTTCCTAATAGTTTGATTGAAATTGAGGCTGGCGGGCGAGCATTAGTTAGATGTACAAGGCTATAGTCGATACTGTTTTAGTGAAGTTGTAAACGGTTTAGTTAATACATCTTTGAGTTTTCCTTGCTTTTTTTTTAGCAAAGCAAAATTAGAACAACATTGCGATACGAAGGCCAGACGGGATTATGATTCAAGTTAAACTAAAGAATTAGCCAACCTGCGGGGCTAGACAAGTTGCCATCGAATACAAACGCTAGCGTTAGGTTAGGTTAGGTTAGGTTAGGTTAGGTTAGATTAGAGAGTTAGTTAGATCACCTGCCGCTTTGAAAAATGTATGGAATTGACGTAAGATAGTCACGTGATATGTCACTCGTTACAACTGACACGCTGTAAAGTGATCACTATCATTGCACTCTCGCTAATCAAATAGTGATAGCACGCGGTACTATCTTGACAGGTCGAATTCAACACGAGCACTATCATAACATAAACGTCGGTACCCAAGGGCGGTAACTATGCGAAGAAACTGTCAACTGAGTCAGTGTCATCACAGGTGATCACCTAACGCTAGCGTTCGTATTCGATGGCAACTTGTCTAGCCCCACTGTAGTGTTCGCAATGTTTGTGTGGAGGTAGGCAATCTTGAAATTGAATATGTCCATGAACAATCGGTAAAAGATAAGAAAATGAAAAAAAAAATTACGACTGCATCGATCGATCAGTGGCGCAGTCATTACTATTATTGTGTTTTCAAATAAACTAAAGCATTGTCTTGAAATCAAAGGATGATTTTTAGTTATGCAGTCGACGTCAAAGATATGTTTACACTTTAGTACCTTGTCACTCTACCCGCTATGACAATTTCATATGGCAGATAAAACATGACGTTAAATAGACAAGGTACTAAAGTGTAAACATATTTATCACGTCGACTGTACAAATAATTACATAATTTATAGGGTATATGACATAGGTAACTTACAATTATAGCTTTCAAGCAAAATCATAATACCATACCGTGCCAATATTTAACCGCTAATTAGTGAATGCGTTTCCATGTTTAGGTGATTTTATCCTTCAATAGATTAAATTTGTAATGTAATGCACCGTTAAAATGCCAATTGGCAATGTGCCAGGAGTAGCTACTGGGCAGATTTCCGCAAATCCAGCCATAATGGACTGACCGCAATAGGGTCCAGGTGGAAATAATCTTTAGGAGCAAAATTTGAACCTCAATTCTGAAATTGTTACTATTAAATATACATGAAAATAACTTAATATACTCGTAAATCATGTTTTTATATTTTCGTCGATATATAAAGCGCATGAAATCCGCCATTTTGATTATTAATGACTATTTGACGGTTGAGCCGTTGAGGAGTTACAAGCGGACATAGGAACAGACATACATACATACAGGTCAAACACATATTGTGATTCGCCTTTGTGCTTTCCGCCAAACATCTCATCCTATGCATTAGATTTCTGATTTCTGAAATACAGGCAACTAGTATACTTTACTTTCGAAGTTTGTAAAACACTCAATTACTGGCATCCACAATACAAGTTATTGGCACCTAGTGATTGCAGAAATATCGCCTCTATTTACTTGAAATACAGTTCAGTGACAATTATCATTAGGATGCCAACAATAGGCCAGTTTCCCTACATTACACAAATACTCACTAGGTACAATTAACATTACTAAATAATTTACCCTATAACGTTATGCTTTCATAAATCTTGATATTTTCTATTCTATTATCGATATCTCAAAAATCCATGGCCGGAGATTGTATGCGGTAAAAACCATATTGTATTGTCTACTTTTCGATAGCTCTTATTTATATGACAGTAATGAAGGCCGAGTTCAAAACAATACCACATCAGGTCAAAGACAATATCGTTGTTACCGCCTGGTATAGAGCCCAAGAACTGTGTTCCAACTTTTCGTTTGTCATTTGTCATAAGGGGTGTGTAATGATTGGTATAAAAATAATTAGTATAATTTCATTTGATATAATAACATTTGATATAATTTTAAAGGATATAATCACACTTTTTATTTCATAAACGATTGGATAATATCAAAATATCTATTTTTATTTACTGTTATTATCATTTGGCATATCATTTATTTATTATAAACATCATTTGGTATAATGATAATTTGATATAAAAATTGTATTGTATTATTTACCTAACCTAAGCTACTTTTCTGGTAGCACTCTGTTTTGTGAAGGGGTCGCAATTCTAACCTAACCTAATCTACATTTCTGGTAGCACTTAGTTTTAGGGGGTCTCGCCCCCCGTCCCCCCTTTTCCCTTTTTGCCTAAGTAACTTTCGTGGGGTAGTAAATTTATGATTATATCTCATGCATTTTATCAAAAATGGTTATTCCAACTGTACTTTTGATGAAATTAACTTTATAATTATCATAAGATAATTATAGTAAATATGCATTATCCTTAAAGCGTGTTATACAAAATATTATTATTTCAAATGATCATATCATATTTAAATATATTAAATGTTGTTATATGATTCAATAATTATATCAAATGAGCGTTATGGCGACTGATATTATATGAAATATTTTTATATCGATCGTTACGCACCCAAATATAAGTCCTGATATTAAAACAATCATAAACGTGTCTGTAACAGGCCGGGGCACTCGAATCCTCAATATCACTTCCCTGATCAATACCAGATATAGCACTCGCGAATAAAACTTTTATCTCCGACACCGAGTACTCCACTTCCACCAGTAAGTGGAGTAACGAATAACTTGCTCGTGAAAGACTTTTCGGATACTCCATGTAATTTACATAGAATATCAGATACGATGAAACGCTTTTATTTGTCCAACACAACTTTTTTTCCGAAAAGAGAAGTTAAAAAGCAATGTCGACTTACATGACTTAAATTGTCTCTTGAAAGCTCAATTTTGCTACTGCCTTATAGTGATATCGCTAAGCTCGCCTTTTTTTTGCAACACATAGAAATTATAATAATTGGCATACAATTTTCAGTCACATGGAAATAAACAATGTTATATTTAATAACATGCACTCAGCATGGTTCACTAATGTTTGACCAAAAAAACGTTTCACCACATTACCAAACGATTCATTTCACAGACATATCATTTGACAAACCGCTTTTTATTCCAAAACTGTAAATATTTCAAGATTTTTAAAAAACAAACCTAACCTAACCTATAGAGTTACACGATGGTCCTGAAATAAATCCTGAAATATTAACAGTTTCAGAAAAATAGCGGTTTGTCAAATGTTATGTTTGTGAAATGAATCATTTGGTGAAACGTTTTTTGGTCAAACGACAGGACCCCACTCAGCATAAACCCATGGCTAAACCTCGTTGTTATAGTGGCCCCTATGCCCTTTTTAGGGGGCCAACTAAATAAATTTTTTGCTGCAATTGAGCTCTATTATATCCCCTTAAATGAATTTATCTAATAACTAATCAAATAGTTTATCATTCGAGCATAATCCTAATAATTAGAAAATATGGCGGGGGATTATTAATTTATAGGTATATCACTCCGGTAAATTTATGTTGCAGTTTGCTAATTTTGCAATCTGTAATGATAATTTGAAAATATTATGGTTAATTAAAGGGATTCAGTTTACCTTTAAGCAAGAAAAAAAATCTAGAATTAGATAGGTACAGTCAACAACTTGAATCATTGAGAACCTATAGATCCCTATCATGATGACAGCGTCAAGTCTAAATAAATAACGTCAAAATTAACGATTGTCTTTCTGTGACAGCGTTTTATAGGTGCTCAACAATTAAATTATTTGATCGTACTTAAAATTAAACGTACTCACTAACATGTCTCCTAATTTTCATTGAAAAATAACCTATTACGCTATTTCTGGATCGGTGTCAAGCTTGGCAAGGAGCTCTTAATGTTAAGCGTTCTCTCGTAGAACTATGTACATCCATCAAGTGACGTTAATTCATTATACGTTGTTAAAACCGCGATGTTAATGTAAACACGTGGTACAAAGAGTGATTAATTGCCTCATGTCACATGAACTTTACCAACTATTTCATGTAGGAGCCACGGAAACTAGACCGTGTGCTGTGGTAGCAAAGTTTAAATTAGTTTGATTGGCTTTTTTAATAGGCGAGGCCTTTTAATACGTTAAAGTGTTCATATTAAAATTGATGTCGTTATTACACTAGTAATGTTTGGTGATATGATTGCTTTTTAATTAGTTAAAGGCCAACAGACTCTGAAGAATGAGAAAATCGTAAGACAGTTTCGACAGCCAAGAATAATCTGAATAATATTAAACGTATTCAGTCAAATCTCCTTTTAATATCATCAAAAACGCCTCCAACGATCCATTTCTTTCTTAACTGTTGAATAAAACATCAATAAAGGCCTAATAAAGTTTCAAAGCAATAACAGCCACGATTGAATTTAACGGCAGCTTAACAAGATTTCAATAAAAACGGAATTACTTGTCCTTTGGGAAAAGACTCATCTTCTACAAAACTCCAGTTACAATTGCAACTCTATTACCATTTAATGAAGAGTAAAATTATTATAGCCATTGTAAAACACTTGTGCTCTTTCTGCTTACGCAGGGTAGATTACTTGAGTATAAACCAGTAATTAAAACTCGCTTAAACTCACGCCGTAATTGATTGTACGAGTCTCAAATCATTAATTACTTCAATTAAGAGCCCGACTGATAGATGGCGCTGCTTTCAAATTTAATTGTTCAAGGGTTTGGCGGTTTTGTGATTGGTTCACACTGGCGTTTGACCTCACAGCTTTTATAATATATTGATGGTTTGACATTGATAAAACACCGGCCAAGTGCGAGTTGGATTCGCATACGAAGTTTTCCGTACCATTATTGTATAAGGGTCTCTTTTATTTTTAATTATAGCGCCTATAGTAATACATACTATGAAAATTTCAACTATCTTTCCATAGTGGTTCATGAGACACAGCCCGCTGGCAGACAGACGGACAGATGGACGTCGGAGGCTTAGCAATAGGGTTCCGTTTGCACCCTTTGGGTACGAAACCCTAAAAAAGGTATAAAGAGAACCGATAACGGAGATATAACCGTCAGTACAATTGTTGACGAGATTCTAGCTCTCGCTCGCTATCTCGCTTTAGCTATGTCTTTTATATCGCTCGGGGCTCGAATTACCATTTTATTAAAACAGCAATCGCACTGACTGCTAACTAGTTACTATTGTGACTACAGTCAAAGTTATAAATATATATACGTTCTCAAGAGGCCTATGCCACTAACAATTAAGGTCTCTGTATTCATACAGGGTGGTACTCGATAAACTGTACATATTGAAAGGGATGAAATTTTAGGATAATTAATCGGTAAAACACTAAAAAAAAAATGCCACTTTTTTTTCTTAATTTTTTTAATAAATTTCAGCAAAAATGTCATTTTACGATTTTCTCAAAATGTTGTAGATATTTCACTATTTTTTTTTGCTTATTATTCCTCGTTTAATTTTAGATTTAAAAACGTTAAAAAAATGTAAAATATCTGCAACATTTTGAAAAAATCGTGTTTTTATGAAAACAAAATGATATTTTTGTAGTAATTTTCCACAAACAAAAGCAGTTACTTAGTTATTTTTTTTAATTGGTCTAATATTGTTATCAATTATTATAAACCTAACTAATTTCAATACTATGCATTTTATTTTATCTTTTTTGGGCTATTAGATCAAAAGTTACACCGTCAAAAGTAAGTGTACTACCCAAACTTTATTAAAAAGTTTGTCAATCCGTAAAAAAAAACCAGTGGCAAAAAAAAAATGTTTTACCTATAAATTAACCAAAAATTTCATCCCTTTCAATATGTACAGTTTATCGAGTACCACCCTGTATATTTGACATGATGGCTGTATAGATTCTGAGGGAGTAAATTAATTAAGTTTTAACTTTCATACTTAGTGCTCATACTTTCATCTTTCATAAGCGCGATCGCGAAGTAATTAAACCATAAAAATCCTTTGAAACCAGAAATCTTTTGACTAAGCGGGCTAACAAGACGTGTAGCTTCTTCGTTATTGTATACATATACGTAGTATATTTGTGTGTGTTACCGCTATTACCTTATCACAAAGGCCCAAAACTGTAATAAAGTGAGGTATTTACTGGCATCGAGATGTTCAACTAATCCAAAAAGTTTTATCTTAAGCTGGGTACTGACCAACGTTACAAGGTGTAATGTAACATGTTACACAGCGAGCATTCATGCAGTCAGTACGTAATTGCTCGCTGGTTTCGCTGTAATACTACGTACCGACTGCATGAATGCTCGCTGTGTAACATGTTACATTACACCTCGTAACGTTGGTCAGTACCCAGCTTAAAGTGCGAGTTCTAAAGCAGCTTAGGTTCTATTTTTTACGTTTTAATGAGGTTGCACAAATTACAAATGTTCTACAGAATACAGGGCGTCCCACGACTATGGGACATGAAGGGAAAGTACTTTAAATATCGTAGATAGGATATTTTACTGAAAGAAGACTTTATGTTATTTTTAAAAGTTAGTAATACTGCATTCAAAGATGTTCTAAAAATTATTTGCTTCGTCTGGGAATCGAACCGACTTAAATGTGAAAAAAAAAACACCCATATTTTTATGATCCCAATCGAAAGAATGAACAAAAAATAATAATTCTTCTTAAGTAACATAGTATCTTAAAAGAAAGGAACAATGAGAAATTAATCATTTTAATCAAATTAAAAACATATAATATGAAACTGCCGAAGTCAGTAGAGTATTTTTTGTAAATTAATTAATTTCTTGCAAATTAATTAATTAAATGCTCAAAATGTGATCCCTCTTGTCTTATGCAAATCGCCAATCTTTTAATAAGTCCGTTGCTCGTTGATTTTCTACACATATTATGGTGAATACTCGATATGATATGGCTTAATTCTGTTTATTACTTGCCCACGTTGTCGTATTGCTTTTTGTATAGCAAATCTTTCACGTATCCCCAAAAGAAGTAATGTAACGGTGAAGTAATGCACGTGCACCTATAATAAGAAAAACTGTGCCAGTAAGTCGTTTATTAAGTGGGTACTTATTTGCGAATAAGCAATTCTATCTATGGAATGATAATATCGCTATTTTTCGGACGTCGTCGTCGGTAATAAATAATGTTCTTGAAATTTGAATCAAACATTTTACGTTATTCCTTTCTTTTAAGATACTATGTTACTTAAGAAGAATTATTATTTTTTGTTCATTCTTTCGATTGGCATCATAAAAATACGGGCGATTTTTTTTTCACATTTAAGTCGGTTTGATTCCCAGACGAAGCAAATGATTATTTAGAATATCTTTGAATGCAGTATTACTAACTTTTAAAAATAACATAAAGTCTTCTTTCAGCAAAATATCCTATCTATGATATTTAAGGTACTTTCCCTTCATGTCCCATAGTCTTGGGACGCCCTGTATACCGATTTGATTCAGCGTAATGTGCCAACCGAACTTTCAGTTTCGGCTTCAGTCTAGTATCGGCGAAAAAAAAAGGATTCGCCATAGAGTCGGATACGACAGCTATCCCGCCGAAATTGCAGGTGAAACTTAAACTTAGTTAATACCAAATTTATAAGTAGAGATCACGACTTACCATGGCCAGTAAAATTCAAAGAAGTTTCAAGAATTTATTTTAAGATCTCCGATAGCGCAAGCAGAAGAGGGTACGTAGGTTCGTAGGGTGTGGTCTGGTTCCGTGAACTGAACAACAGCATTGTTACATGTAACAGAAAATGGTTTTTGTTGTTTTAGTATTCAACCGCAGACAACAAGACTCTGTCATTTAATAATAACTAAAACACTCGGCAGTTTTGACACATGACGCATAACGTTAACGTAAACGATTTACGAAAACTGACCAAATTTATGGATTTGACAAATGCCCTCGACGCGAACATCCTATACGCTTACGTTAATCCTATATTTTCTCGATAACGATAACGTTCGCCGAATGTATCTTCTCCACGGCCTAGTATGGAGGTTCCAGTTTCTGTTTCGGTCTCTAATTCAGCAGGGCAGCAGCCATACCTATTATAGCCGTTACTAAATCCAATGTGTTGGTAGGTAGCAGTACGGTCGGTGTCGGCAACTTTTCAATTTCCTCAATGTCCGTCCACAATCTGATACGGACTCGAGCCCAATTTAGGGTTTCCTTGTAAATTTCCTGTGAACTCCAGATTTGAGCTTTATTGAGCAAGGGTTGAAGTCGGTTTTACAGCAACACGACTAGTACGTTACTCCTTTTTAAGTGTAACGTGGACAAACCTATTCACGTCAAATTCGTAGTGTATCTTTAGAAATAGAATTGTTTGAAATAGCTGTTCTAATTTTTAGCTAAGTATAAAACATGTGTTTGTACAGGTAATTCAAAAAGGTAAAGCGTTTGAAAATATGATAATCGTACTTATTATTAATGAACGTCAAATTTTATCAGGATGTTTAGGAGTTTGCAGTTACTGTTTAATTTTAAAGTTTGCACGAATAGCTTAGATTACAATAAGAATAAGAAGATATTATTGTAAACAGTATAACAAACGGACGATTTACAAAAAGACAAGAAGCGTTTGTTTATAACTTTTGTGTTTCTGTTTCTTTTTTAATTTGCTATTTTCTGTGTGTGCATTAAAGAGTTTAAATACATACATTATATACGAATATAAGTCATACTAACAGCTACATATTGATTTATGAATCGACAAATACTTAACTTGATTAACTATATACCTACGATTGTCAGCATACATAAAAAGTACTTAGTGGAAAACATTTTCATATGGCCATTTCTTTCGTTTCAAAATAAACTCATGTCCCTCCAGCATTTTAAATTCTTAAGGAAGACTAATAAAACTTAGATAGGTAGGTACCTACTTTTTATCTCGAAGAATTTAAGAGTTCCTGCAGAGATAACGTTAGTTATACATTAACAATTAGACATTTAAAGTTGCGTCTCAAACAAAACATAGTTTCTGTTACTTTCAGTAATTGTACTTATTCATAAGACTCCCAGCGCCATCTATCGATCGGAACTGTCTTTGTGTAGGTACCGCCATTTTGTTTACAAACAAACCCCGTCCTGGGAGATTTGATGAATTATGTATGATAGGACAGAGGTACAGTAAAACTGCGTAACTATGCATAATTTCAGATAGTTGGAAAACTTGTAGCGGAATGATAAGTGGTTTAGTCTTATTTTGAATTGAGTAGCATTGTAATAAGAGCGTGTAAGAGTTTTGGACAGGACATCGATTTGTTCTTGATTCGTCATATTCCTAGTTATTATTAGTTATATGAACACATATTCCTAATTCGACACTTTCCTTAATGGTCATATTCCTAACTCGTCATATTCCTGATTCGTCATATGTCATCATCGTCACAGAAAAATGAGTTCGTGCTCCGGACAGAATCCGTAAACGTACGAGTATAGTCCGTTTTTAAGGTTCCGTACCTCAAAAGGAAAAATGGAACCCTTATAGGATCACCTTGTTGTCCGTCCGTCCGTTCGTCTGTCTGTCAAAACCCTTTATCTAGGGATATCGAGTTGAAATTAAGACCATATACCTTAATACTTAGGTCTACAGTCCCTTGAAGCTGCGAAAAAATAAAACTTCTAAGTTAACGTAAAAAAGATACGGCCGTTTATGCCACAAAAACGTATATTTCGATTTCAAGGAAATCAAAATTTATAGGCTATGTTCCGATGACCTAGAACTATGAAATTTGGCAAGTAACACCGTCTTATTACTATAAGTATAAGGAAAAATCTGAAAATTATACATTTTTAACTAAATCACAAAAAAACAGGGTCTTTATGTATGTACCTACAAATTTGTATGGAACCCTCGGTGGTTGAGTCCAACTCACACTTGTCCCGTTTTTTTAATAATCAAAGTATTTCAAAAACGTGACGTATAATTAAAATATTAGTGCTAGGGCTCCTGTATATTTTAAATTAATAAATAGAAGGCGACTAAGGGAAAAAAGGCTTGTATAGGTGAAAAACTTAAGTAAATGTCCTCTTACATGTAGTTGTAACAAATTTGTATAGACCGTTCGACATTCTATATTTGGAATTTGACGTGAATTCCATATTAGTTTTGTACACAACTACATACAAGAGGTCGTTTACTTGAGTTTTTCACCTATAGTATTGTTAGGCAATGGGCTTGCAACAAAAATAAAAATCAAAATCAAAATATTTATTCAGTAAATTGGCCACATACGGGCTCTTTTACACGTCGGTAATATAAAGTGAATCTACTCGCGCTTCGGACAAGACCATCATTGCGGAGAAGAAGCGCCGCAAAAACTCCAGCAGAAGGTCATTTTTTCAAACATCAACATCATCAACAATAATACTTAAAAGTAAATTACATTACAAGGTAACCTGTCACTAATATACACATGGTAAACATCTAAGTATGATTGTGCAAAATGTTAAAGAATTAACAACAAGTTTTTAGAGTTGTTGGTAATTCTGTAGCTCTGCCTACCCCACTCTGTGTATGGAGGCGTGATGGTATGTATTTGTATTGTATGTAAGTAGAAATAGAATAGAGATTGCATTGACAGTAAACAAAGCCGTGTTGTCACTATCCAAACCACTGGGCAATGCCTTTGACAAAGCCACTAACAAACCGACGCTGCGGTAAACACCAGGTGTGACGTGGATAGGCTTGTAACTTCTATGGGTGTGATTTGTTGGCTCACAATAGAATTCGAGCGCAAAAACTCAATGAAAAATGTGGTGTAGGTAATTAGATTTGTGTATTAACATAAATTTATTGACACATTATATTGGAAACAACAGTTGGTTGGAGTTAACTGTATTTTTCATCCAAATCCATTGATCCTTTTAAACGTTATTAAAATAGGAACATCGCAAATTGTAGTTTAATTTATTTATTCATGTCAAAATACGAAATTACGATGTGATCGTCAATATAACATACAAAAAATAACATTGAAACAGAAACAAAAAATATCACTGAAATAAACTAACTTCAATAAATCACTAATAAATGGCCACTTATCCGGTCTCAAAGACATAATTTAACATTTATAATATAGTAGGAGGTAAGGGACCTATCAGACAGAGAGCGGTCACGCGGTCAACCTATCAGTTTTGCGTTCTTGCGGTCTTTGTGTTATATTACGGTGTTACTGACCGCTTGAACGCTTGACCGCGTGACCGCTCTCTGTCTGATAGGTCCCTTACTATAAACAGTGGTAGGCTCTAGTGCGCGATCCGTAGTTTGTACCTGTAGTTTAGGTTGGGTTAGTCTTATAACAATCTAGAAAAGTTAAACGGTTTCAGAGAAAAAATATTTTCCGACAAACGAAACAGCGAACAAAAGTTTTTCGAACTTAAGATAGGTAATCGTAGGATAAATATTGGAAGCTAACTTTCACAGTGACAAACTAAGAGTAATATCATATTAGTCGCCCGTTTATTCGTGTTTCTATATCGTTACTTTAGAAAAAACTCGTATCTGATATATTGAGATGTATGAATTTGAAATTAATTTTCTTCACCCCTTAAGTTCAAAATCGTACGTCACGAAATTTGAGATACGAGTTGTTACAAAGCAATGACGATATAATATTTGCCTCGTAATATACTAAGGAATTACAGCTTTATTGTTCCGTCTCTGATATAAAACAATATAACACACATAAAAGGTTACAACGCAACTAATTACATTTCTGGAGCACAATAAACTGGCGTTTTATTAGACACTCATGTTTTCATTTATTACGACTCTACTGATACCTCTATAGTCTGAGTTATTTCATTAATCTACTTTATTATGTCTTATCTGTATTTTATTACTAGTAACAAGCTCACCTATACTTTGTTTGCTTAGGTGTTAAAATAAATGTAAACAAGCACAATCACGTGCTACGTCATTAGTTCTAAAGAATATTTTCGTTTGGTTACATAGTTATGTGGTTTGGTTTTCTTATATTTATTTAAGTAGAGAGACAAACAAAGCCCTTATCTGTCATTGTGACATTTGAATTTGACAGATAAGGACAAAACATTGTATAGCTATACCACCGTTACTCAAAGTTTATTATCAAGGGGGTAAGTAGATAAGTGTAATAAATGAACAAAAAGACAGATCTTAACTTACGGGTGCTTATCTAATTCTAAACTATGTGTTTTATAAATGGCTGCCGTCAATATTGTTATTTAACCAACGGCATAATTTTGGATACTTTATACGAGGAGCTCCATTCTACTGAGTAAAGCTGTATGGTTTTTGACATGCTATCGTAATGTCAACGTTACAATAGCTCGTATTTACTTGAAAGTACTACGGCTCAGTTAAAAAAATATGATAACGTGTCAAAGGCCATTATGGTTTTGAGCGTAGCTGCTTACTATTTAGCAAGATGACAAAATAGACAAGATTTTATTTCGAAATCCTTGAAATTTTGTCTATACTTGTAAAGTTTTGTGAAACAAAAGCACGTACAATCCTTTACTTATATACTTATAAAATTTATACATATACCTAACACCCTTCCTCGGGCCCGTTTATCAAACGCTTGTAACTTGTATTACAATCTGAAATCTCTTTCCTACAATATGTATTAAAAAGAGACTTCCACTTATATTACAAGTTACACGCTTTTGATAAACAGGCCCCTGGACTGATGTACTGACTTACTGACTGACTGACAAAACGCAGCCTGAACCAATTGACTTTAGGCCTTGCAATTCGGAGGGAATAATATTCCTTAGGAAATCAATTCCTAATAGTAGCGGAAAACTAATTCTCTCAAATTAGAGTACTCTAATTTGTTGAGTACTAGAGGCCACCCGGGACTTTGTATGTTACGTGTCTAATGGCCCCTCTACACGTCGTTGAATCATGGGCGCGCGTAAGGAACGGAGCAATACGTAAGAGTGACATGCAAGAATATGTTGCTCACTCAAGGGTGTAAATGCGTCCCTTACGCACGTCCATGATCCGCCGACGTGTAGAGGACCTTAAGATATAAATTACTTCACTCCGACTCAGATACAGATCGCGTCTAAAACAACAACGGAGCCAACTTCGCTAACTCCTTATTGAATGATAACAAACAAGCAACAGCGGCTGATGATTTACATTTTGTTATCTGTGGGGTTGGGAACTTTGTCGAGAGTCTAATTACCGTATTATTAAAACAAAGTGAGTTAAATTAGCGTGAAATGTTAAAGAGATTTGTACTTTGTTATCGTTTGGTATGAGCTATATTTGAAAGTTTTTTAGCGTTGGAGTTATGAAAATTATATTGCAGTCTAAAGAATAAATGTCAATTTAGATTGATTTTACTTAAATGGAGAAGGCAAACAAGCACATTATGCCGTGATGGTTCGACAGTTGAAATTTAAAACGCTTTATTTAAGCGACAAAATGTAAGATATTGAGTGTGATACATATTCGGAATCAGAAAAATCTGCTGATTCCGAATAAATATGTATATCACTCAATATCTTACATTATGTCGCTTGAAGCGTTTTGCCTTTCAACCGTTGGTATGTGTTCTTACAGGCCCTAAATGTAAAGGGGTTTGGGTAAAAGTGTTGTCATTTGTAAAATTAATACATTTTCAAGGTGAGCGGCCATTCGTAAAAGTGGTAAATTATTATAGAATTATTAAAAATAAACATAGTTTGTTATGTAATGTAATACTCTTAAGCGCATCGGAGCCGAGACATTTAAATATTCACACCTGGGCGTACTTTTGTACTAGAAACTGAATACTTAAATCTTTAAAATATCCTCGCCGATATTATTTAACGCCATAAATTATATATATCTATATGTATTTAGAGGTCCTCTAAATAACTACGTAAAATTCATCCGTGGCCGCTGAAAAAAAAAAGACAATATTCTTCAAACAAATTTACCCAATGCCCTTTAATAAACAGCTATGATTATAACAACGATTATTTAGATAGATTATTAGTTATTTAGCTAACATTTTAATTGATGTATTAAAGTCTGGCTAGGCGCATATAAAATCAAGATTATCGATAATATTTCTGTGCACGAGATCACTGGCGAACTTGAGCAGTCAGTGCGTTAAATCAAAATCAAAAATCAAAATCAAAATCAAAATATTTATTCAGTAAATTGGCCACATATGGGCTCTTTTACACGTCGGTAATATACAGTGAATCTACTAGCGCTTCGGACAAGACCATCATTGCGGAGAAGAAGCGCCGCAAGAAACTCCAGCGGAAGGTCAAATGTAATTGTTTATGCGTGTGGTCGAGGGTTCACTAATGTTTGACCAAAAAACGTTTCACCAAATGATTCATTTCAAAATATCATTTGACAAACTGCTTTTTTTTCCGAAACTGTAAATATTTCAGGATTTTTAAAAAATAAACCTATCCTAACCTATAGGGTTCTACCCGATGGTCCTGAAATAAATCCTGAAATATTTACAGTTTCGGAAAAAATAGCGGTTTGTCAAATGATATGTTTGTGAAATGAATCATTTGGTGAAACGTTTTTTGGTCAAACGACAGGACGGCGCATATTGCCTACGCGCACGTGGACTAAATTATGGTTTTAGGTCACTGCATAAAAAAAGTTTAAGGAAGAGTCTAGTAAGAAGAGTCTAAGTGCCACTTTTACATCAACATAAATGTATTAATTCGCCCATAAACAATTCAAGTATCTCTTAAACCTGCCGACTGAATATTGATTTTATAACCTTCGAATGTTTTATGTGACAAAACAATAATAATATTTAAACGAGTTTTTACAAGTTAACATTTAATAAATAATATTTAACATTGCAATAATAGTAAACATCTTGGCCTAATCTGCCCTCCTTAATAAAAAGGACTCATGCGCAATTTCATAGTTAGAAGTTAGAAGAGTAACTGTGCAAAATGTGGTTACAGAATTATCGACAAATTTTTGGAATGCTCTGCCTATCCCTCTCTGGGAATATGTGTATGTATGTATAATAGAGGTAGAAATTATCGTTGGCAAAGAGATGCCAAGTTTTGATTTAACTTTTTTTTTCGTAACATTATTTGTATGAAAAATTATCAAAAGTAAATTAATTTTATTCGTGGTAGCTCTTGTGAATTGATTTATAGTAAAGAAAGATTGCAAGATTCATACCAAAAACATTTCTTCTTTTACAAGTCAAATATTCTCAAACACGCGAGATATTCGTTTAAGAAAACCAATAAAACTCCGTCGATTGAGTCAACTTTGTACAACAAACAAACATCTTATACACCTCACAAAGTTTCACAACTGTAAAAGAACCTTGCGATTCATGCATAAAGCACATTTTTAAATAACCTCAAAATTTTATAGCATTATTTTAATCTCCACGCTCGAACAGGTAAGTTCATTCAGCGTCGACGGACGACGACCCGATAGTCGGGTACACTGTTCGTAGCAGATTTTCGCTACACAGCGGATGCTGCTACGGGCTACAGCGTAGCACTCGTAGCAGTGGCTGGCGATTAACGTGTTAATCCCACTAATGCGAAAGTTTGTGTGTGTGTGTGTGTGTGTGTGTGTGTGTGTGTGTGTGTGTGTGTGTGTGTGTGTGTGTGTGTGTGTTAGTTTGTTACTCCTTCACGCTGAAACGGCTGGACGGATTTGAATGAAATTTGAAATGGAGATAGCTTATACCTCGGATTAACACATAGGCTGCTTTTCGTCGCATGGGAATAATGGAAATCGTAATTTACGCGGTCGAAGTCGCGGGCAGAGCTAGTATGCTATAAATGAGAGTCAAAGGCTATAACGATTGGGGGTGATCCGTGACTAACGATCGGTATTAAGTTATACTAGAATAACTTAAGGGAAATTTACATAGACTGAGGATTGTATTGGACCGTGAGGTGAATAATCGGGGTTGTATTCTAAGTTATTATTTATTATAGCTTTTATTAACTTGAGAATAAAGGCGGCCGATTCGCAAACAATACAGTGTCAATCAAGCTCAAGGCCCCTATTGATCATTGGATGAGCCCATTTTGCTAATTGTTGACGTAATGCCAGTTTTAATTAATAACAGTACCTAACGTCAGCGTGATTACGTTATCAAAACAACATGGGCTAAATCCAATGGCCTTTATTCTACTTCGTATTTAACTATATCGTTTTTATATATCTAAAAAGTCTAAAAATAGGGAAAATAAGCTACAGTTGGAAACAAAAAAAAAAAAAAGGTGCGGAATCTTACAAATGTTTTAAGTCGCGTTATTTGTAGGATACTTAATTGTCGGATAATAAAAAATTGCAATTTTTTATAGTTCCAAACCAAGTTTTTAATTTATTTAATTTGCCGTATTCTACGCGAGTAATTATACTATTAAGTATGAAATAGACGTAATATATATGATTCCACATAGCTTTCACAAAGATAAATAATTTGGACAAGTAAATATTTGGTATACGATAATTTGGAGTTTGATCATGTTTCCTTGTTTCACATATAATTTGCTTTTAATGCTGAGAAACAAACTAAAAACTAATACAAACTAAATTGATAATGCAAAAGAAGGAAAAAAAAGCTGCATAAAATAAGAAGTACATTATACATCAGCATCCCTAAGGCAGCCCTTTCGGTATAAATAAATATGTAATGAATCAGTCTCGGAAAGGGTCGGGTTCTGGAATTCTCTCTTTAGCAGTGAAACAACTAAAAAGACTTAACGAGTATCAATAGAATACGTGATGACTCGATTGTATTCTTTTTAAAATTGGGTACTTTTGATGAGTTTTATTTTAAGTTAAAACCGGGTAAGTGCAGGGTTCCGACGCCATTACTACAAACACAAAAAACTATCTCGAAAAAAACAAGAACTAATTTTCTTTTTAAAGTTATTTGGCATTGTCTTAGATGAGTTTTAGTAGATAACTATAAACACTTAGGTCGTAATAGTTTTTCTAGTAACTATTTTATTATGTGATTTCATAAAAAGTTTTTTTTTTCAGTATTTGTAGTTTTAGCTGTAGAGGGTGGATATACTAGACAACACTTTTCGAGTTAAATATTTCCTAAATGGTCCCCAAAATCTAAAAAATTATAATAACATGCAAACAGTGTTATTTTAAGAGCTGTTAAGCTGTCCAGTCATACCTAACTCGACCGAGAAAAAAATTGTCTACTTACATAAATAATTTGTCTAAAACGACAATGTGGTACTAAAGACATAATATAAAAAGTAGTAAAGTACGTCTTAAAAAAAAAGGTTTATCACGCGGCTTGCCTGAATGCGTGAGCATTGTCGCGTTTAGTTACATGCGTATTAAGTACCACCTGAGAGGCAATAGGTAACGGAAACTCCTAATGGGCCGGAGAATAACTAACTTTATACAAAGCTATACATAATTCTGACAGCTCATAATTCAGGTACTCGTGGAATAATGATAACGTTATATACTCGTACATAATATGAGACCTCGTTTGTCCTAAACATACTCTAGTCTTAACAAGTTCATTTGAATGTTTGTCTAACCTCGTTCATACCCGATTGAACCTGATAACAACGGTATAGGTTCGAGCAATATGAATATTTATGGGTCTATTTAGGCGTGACCCTTTCCATATTGTTATGTCATAATTGGGTCATTATTCGAGCGTTTAAACCGCCTCACTTTTGTGGACACATTTTTGAAGAATTGGGCGCATATTTCGATGCCGTTTTTGGATATTTGTTACATGTCCGGTAAACTTAGATACCTAACCAGAAACGAAATGCAGCCACTTCTACAAAAATGTGACCACGAATGTGATTTGGAACAAACAACCAAATAATGATCTAAATCATTGTAGAAGTAAGACTGTTCAATTTTAGGTATTTTGAATTTTAACACTGGGTACCTTCCGTTATCGAAAATCATTTCATAAATTAATGACCAGACCTAGGAATATACGGGTCAAAATTAAATGACAGCTAGGGATTGCCTATATCGTTAAACTCAATTATCGACATACTCCTAACAAATTCTGATCGGTTATTTTAACAATAGTAAATGGGTCAGTTATTCTAAAATACACAATAAGGAAAAACAATATTATGCAAACCTTATGTTGCTATTTTGTTTCATTTGCATACTTTCAATAAAATTTCATTTTTACGAACAAAACTTGGAGCGATCACTAGTATATTAAACTAAAAAATTATACGGAATATGATGATGATCAGTGAAAGTTAAAAAATCCTTTTAAAATAAAGAATAACCAGAATTATGTTGCTATTTTGTTTCATTTGCTAACTTTTAATAAAAAAATATTTTTACAAACAAAACTTGGAGCGATCACTAGTATATGGGAAAAGCATCGATACCTAATTGAGTTTATCGATATAGGCAATCCCTAGCTGTCATTTAATTTTGCCCTGTATATTCCTAGGTATGTTAATGGCGTATGACGTTAGCTAATTCATTTTTGGTAGTTCGTATCAGTATGACAGCGATATGGTTGAACCATAAGTCAATGGGTTGAACATAATTACTTTGTTTTGTGTTAAGTGTGTCACTTTCCGTCTCTTCACCAAGCGGTTCCAACGGAAGACCAGAGGGCCCTGCAAAGATGCATTGCGCTAACTAAAGTTTCTATTCGATTCGTTTTTAAACCAATCGCGTCACTGGGAGATGACGTGATACGAAAAGTCACGTGGTCTACAAGTGACGCGATTGGTTTAAAAACGAATCGAATAGAAACGTTAGTTAGCGTAGTGCATCTTTGCAGGGCCCTCAGCGCTGGCTCTACGGCTAGCGAATGCTGAGTTGGGACCGTTTCGTAACAATTTCTCTGTGTCCTGTTCTTTTTGTATCTATTGTACTGTAATAAATGTCTCAAATTCGAATTCAAATTTAAATTCAAAATCAAATTCTATGACTCTTTATCTTAATCTTTAATAAAAAACCGTTACAAATTTTATCGTTACTTTGATTGCGAACCAGCATTACCATTGCCATATTCCTATTTAGTAGTTAATATAAAATTAACTATTATTTTTTAATTCTGCCAAGGAAACGCTTATTATGCGTTGCCGGCACTCCTCGTAAACAAAAAGGCGTTATCTCGAATTCAATAGTCAATGCAGATCAATCCTCTCCCAATAGTGATAAGGTTGCACTTGCTACAGGGGTTTATGTCTTAGCAGGGCAGTGCGGCAGTGAATGCTTTATGTGGGTCCTTATTCTGCTTTGTCTTTACATATATCGGCATCATATTGTTTTTAATTCGATCGCCATTGCTGTCAAGCTAATAAGAACTACCATAACGTTGACAATACGGTAGCAATAGAGGTAAAGACTGTAAAATAAGTAGTTTCGATTTTAAAGGGATCCGCTGTTGCACACCCCACAACTGGCCCGATAGTTGAGTCTGTCACCATTACGAATAAGTTAACTAAATATTCCTAAGAGTATAAACAGCCAGTCAAAGGCGACCCGGAATGGTATCATGTTCCAATCAGATTAAAGTATTAGGGGAAGCCCCAGGAGAATTCCCTATTAGTCGGGCCCATGCTTTGAAGTACACGGGAAAACAAACTAATACCTACTAGGAATAAACTTGTGGACAAAGATAATGGGCACTTTTAAAAGTTTTTACCATCACGAAAGAGCAGGAGACCTAAATGTATGCTGTAATGTTTGTATGGAGGCTCTTTTAATGTAACGGCATATAAATGTATAAATGTGTATGTATGCAAAGTTAGTCTAGTTGGTATTGGCATTGCCTACTACGCAAAGTTAAATATTGATGTCCCTTGGACAGGCTGAAGCACCTGGAGATCGACCTTTGATCCATGCAGGATGAGTGCCATACGCAATGATGACCATTGAACTTGCAACAAAACTTATTTTTTAGGTTATATTATCAAAACGTAGACTTACGGCATTCACAAACTTTAAGACTTCATCACTGCTGGACATAGGTCTTTCCCAAAGATCTTCAACGTGTTCAATCCCGTGCTACTTCGATCCAGCTACGTTTATCTTATTTAAACCAACTTGAGACTTACGCGAGTATTATCAAAGATCATGTTTTATTCAGAAAAGTAATATGTACGACGCAATACCGTCAAGATCCAGTAACATTTACGTATGTAATAAATGTTCATCGTCGAAGTTACGACGGCAGATTGGGTGGCGCTTGATGCCGCTTTAACATCGTATTTCATCGTAAAGTGTATCATTAATATTGCAAGATTTGTACATTATGGACACAGTAAATTGTTTCTTTCGTAGTAAGGAAGCATTGCAGTAAAGGCAAGCCTATAAATTAAATATGGTAGCGGATCACGTTCTAAAAACTTTTAGTATCGCACACTACTTTTTTTATTGCATGTAGAAGGCGAATGAGTTGACAGACCACCTGGTGGTGATTTGCCTCCAAGGCCCATTAACATTTGCAATATCAAGACTTCAATCCTAAGACTGCAAATGTCCTTTCAATTCTGAGAACTAAGATGAAATAAATCTATCTATATTATATATAAAAGGCAAACCTGACTCACTGACTTATACTCGTATTAATATCAATCATCATCATCATCATCATCATCATCATCATCATCATCATCATTTCAGCCACAGGTCGTCCACTGCTGAACATAGGCCTCTCCCAAAGATTTCCACCTCACCCGGTTGGAAGCGGCCTGCATCCAGCGGGTCCCCGCGGACTTGACCAAATCGTCCGTCCATCTCAATATCAATGCACAGACGAAACTACTGTACCTAGAAACTTGAAATTTGGGACAGGGGTTCCTTTCATGATGTAAGTGAGCACTAAGAAAGGATTTTCTGAAAATCGAACCCCAACGGGAAGAAATAGGGGGAGTAGCGGGAAACTAATTCTACGCGTACGAAGTCGCGGGCGTCCTCTAGTCTAAATATATAAAAGAAGAAACTGACTGACATATCAACGTACAGCCCAAACCTAGGTCTAGAGATTCCATATTTGGCACGTAGGCTCCTTATGAGGTTTAGGGGTGCTCTAAGAGGGGATTTTCGGAAATTCGTCCCCTACGGGGTTAAAATAGGGGGAGTAGCGGGAAACTAATTCTACGCGCACGAAGTCGTTAATAAATAAATATCAGGCGACAATGTCACACCAATTGACCATAGTCCCGAACTAAAGTCTAGGCTTTTACTATGGGAAGTAGAAATAAATACTTATATAAAGAAATATATAGGTACCGTAAAACGGGGTGAATATGGATTAAGGAGTGAGTAGGGACACAACCTAAAATAAGTCATAACTTGATACAAATAAGAACAATTATTAAATGGACGATAACGTTACGTCTATTAGAAATAATTTCAGTCTTATAATTAATCTCATACTTAATCTTATAATTAGTCTTATGCTTCATTTTAGGTTGTGTCCCTACTCACCCCTTAATCCTTACTCATCCCATTTTACGGTACTTAAATACATAGACTGGAATGCCGTTATGGCAGCCATTTCACCGGTTGTCTTTTCTCAACACTGGGACAGAACAATGTGATTATAGGTGAAAAACTTAAGTAAATGACCTCTTGCATGTAGTTGTGCACAAATCCAATATGGAATTTACGTCAAATTTCAAATATAGAATGTCGAACGGTCTATCCAGATTACTGATGTGCTAAAGGAAACTTTCCAAAATTGCGGAACATTTCATGTAGGAAAATTTCGGAAACTTCTCACAATTTTGTATGGGGATTGAAACGTTCCGTTTCTTAAATTTAAATTTCCTATATTTCTAGTGAAAGTTTCCGGAAAATTCTTAGAACTTTTCCGATTTTTTGGAAACTTTACGCAACTTGCACATCAGTAATCCACATGTGTTACAACTACATGCAAGAGGTCATTTACCTAGGTTTTTCACCTATACTGCTGTTTGGTGGAAGATTAAAAGATAACATGGTAGCAATCCAGACCGAGCGTGCACGAGGTTTTTCCATCGCAGAAACTTGCTAAATGTAATATCTAGGCCACAAAGCCGCCACCAAACTTTGAACAACGTTCATATATTTCTCTGTCGGCCGCTGTTGCACACCCCACAACTGACCCGTTAGTTGAGTTTGTCTGCACTAATAAGTTAACTAAATATTCCTAAGAGTATAAACAGCCAGTCAAAGGCGACCCGAAAAGGTATCATGTTCCAATCAGATTAAAGTATTAGGGGAAGCCCCAGGAGAATTCCCTATTAGTCGGGCCCATGCTTTGAAGTACACGGGAAAACAAACTAATACCTACTAGGAATACGCTTGTGGACAAAGATAATGGGCACTTTTAAAAATTAGCGTGTAAAGGTACGTTTTTACCGTCATTATAAAACAGGACACCTAAATGTATGCTATAATGTTTGTATGGAGACTCTATTATTGTATCAGCATACAAATGTATATTTGGCATTGGCTAGGTATTATGCAAAGTTAAATATTTGTGTGCCTTGGATGACGAGTATGTTGGTCCGTTTGAGCGAAATGTTTGTTGCCGAATACATCATTACCCAAATTTTTATTTTGCCAAAATGTTGTTTTCCGCAGTTTATTTATTTTTTATGTAAACAAGTCTAACCTTATCAAATAGATGTACTAAGCGGTTCCAGTATCCCGGATCTAAAACAAAAATAATACAGGATTTGGGAAATTATGCATTTGGCTAAACAGCATAGTCCTTGTGTATGTATACCAGCTGACCCGCCTGGCGCTTTTTTCTTATTCTGGCCAACTTTTTCAATAATTCGTCTTTAAAACCTTATACGAATGTACCTAATTATGATTTATTTTGTTTAGTGATGGAAAAGCTCCTTTAATACCTACTTATAATCATACATCTACAAAAAAAAAACTCATTTATATTAAAAATTTAATTTTAAAAACAGATAATGTCCCTAGTCTACCTTTTTAACGACCAGCTGTGGATACTGTAAGAGTAGTGTGCAGTACCATATCATTAGGCAAGCTACCCGCTGCGCTTAACGACTTTGTTGTGACTCAGGTTCAGAGCTTCCACTGACTATAAAATACACGTCTGAAGCCATACTGTACCCTCACATGTAACTACTCTTATATGTAAGTATTGTGTAGTCGTAAATTCAAGGTTTGTTTTTGGCTCTTCACTGCATTGCATGCTCCTTGCAATTGATGCTCGCCTGGTATCTTGGTGTAGTCTTACAACGTGAATTGGTTTAGCCTCTTCAAGTTTATGTCTAGAGCGTCTGGTCTTTAACCCCCTAATAAAAAAGAGGGTTGTATTTAATAAGTGTAGCTCCGAGACGAATGGATTAATTTGTACGAGTTTTTTTTAAAGCTAGTTTAATTGGAATGGTTCGGCCGTTTAAGAGATAACAGCTTTGAAACAAGGGGAGGTTTTATCTTCTTGTTTTTTTTTTTTTAACCACGGTTTTAATTACAAACAATATCGATTAAAGTCTAATTACTAAGGGCTAATTTATTCATCTCGAGATCTGACTTTTTCTCAATATACAGGGTGTAAAAGGAGGAGTGGATCAAACGAAGCCGGTCGATAGAGGACGTCTAGACCTATTGAATTCACCCCCATGTATGGAGAAACAAACTTTAGGTGATTACTTAAAAAAAAACTGAAAAAAAACAGGCAAATAGGTTTAAAAACTTCGCTGATTCGTAATGATTCTAATTATGTAAGATACCACTAAAAAACTTATGAAATAACACATGAAATTAATGATTTTTCGAGACATAGATATAAGGAAAAATTACAAAAATTCAGATTAAAATGATCAATGTCTCCGAATTTAGTAAAAATCCCTGAACATACATGGGGGTAAATTCGATAGGTCTAAACGTCCTCTATCGACTTGTTTCGGTTGATCCACTCCTTCTTTTACACCCTGTATTTTATTAAACAATAGCACAAAAGAAGAGGAGAGAAGAGTTTAACTGACAGATATTTGTATTCTGGATTGAGTTAGTCAGGCTACTCTATTTAATTTATTGAACAAACCAATTATTTATGTATAACAAGTAAATAGAAGAGTAGATAGATAGAAGCTGCTGTGTTCATATCATGTGTGTGTGAGTGTGTGAGTGTGTGTATTCCGGTGTGGCGATAAGACAACTGGTAATTTTAATACGAGCAGAGGCAATCTACCTTAGTCCTCAGGATTGTAAACGCATTTGTAGTCTTGAGAACTCAAATGTCCATGGGTCTCAGTTCCCACTTACCATCAGCCATTTCACCATCGTGACAATGACAGGTGAAAGGTGACAATTCGGTATACATTGCAAAGTTAACAAGCTTTCACATCTGTGGGATTCATATCACCAGCGCCATGTACACTGAAATGTCACCTGTAACCTCTCATTGTCAGGATTGTAAAATAGGGGGCTGGTGGCCTGTCTGCTCAAGTGCCTCGTCCTTACGCTAAAAAAAGGGGCAATCTCATACAAATAGATCTCATTAAGTCCCCAAACTAAAGGCTAGGCTTGTATAGAAGTTAATGATAACTATAAAATATATTGTTATCATTACGTTACACACTTTAATACAAAAATAAAAACCTACTTACAAAACTTTATAAAAAATGACGTGGTTGAAGTGAAACCTTCACTAAAACGTTACAAGTAAACAATAAACTAAACTATCTTACAACAAAATTGTACCAAAAATTGTACCTTATATATACAGTCACGAACTTTAATTTTGGACCCACCTTAGGTCCAAAGTCATTTTGACATTCTACAACAATAAGTTAGAGTCTCCTATAAGTTACAAATGATTTGGCATCTCTAATGACATTGACGACTTCAAGCTTATTTTTCTTGAAATGGGTCACAAATTAACGATCGCATACATATGGTCCATTCCAATAGACTTGTTTTATTTAGTAAACACTTTTATAACCTCAAAATGCATAATTTTTGGCTAAAATGCCCATTTTCAGCTGAATAAAGCAACTAGAGACCACATTTTGCACACCATTTTCCTGGTTTTACATCATGGATAGTTATTTTTACGACAAAATTGATATTTTAGGCGAAAAGTGAGCACTTTGAGGTTATAAAAGTGTTTACTAAATAAGACAATTCTTTTGGAATGGACCATACATACCTTCACGCCTTCATTTCTAGAGTGGGGTAGGCAGAGCTACAGAATTACCAACAACTCTAAAAACTTGTTGTTAATTCTGTAACCACATTTTGCACAATCGGGCTAAGATGTTTACCATGTGTATATTAGTGACAGGTTGCAAGCCCGTCGCTTAAACAATACTACAAGCCTTTATTCCCTTAGTCGCCTCTTATGACTTCCACGGAAAGACATGGAGTGGCACTATTCTAACCGGCAGCCGCACGGTAAAAAACTGTATGATTATTTGGTTAACTCCTTATCTGCCAGAATACCATTAGGCAATAAGTCCGCCATTTGTGTTTTTTTGTGCAATGAACTAGTAATGCTGTGGCTCGACTGAGGCGGAGATGAGCGGAGTGGAGCGGAGCTGTGCCAATATTAAGAGGATTGTGAAGCTAAACATTTCCATACAAAATGCGAAAACGTTTTTCTCCCCTTAAACCTCGTCCGATTTTTACGATTTTTGAATATGTTGTAGACATCATGAAAAACGATCTCTGTACGTTTTCCTTTGCACGAAAATATTTCTTAGAATGAAACAAAATTAAAAAAACAAAAAACAGAAACGTACAGACCTAGTTCTTTATAATAACTACAACATATTTAAAAATCGTGGAAATCGGACTTGATTTAGGGGGTGAGAAACGTTAAAGCCCGGAGCTAAATTGGTATGGATTTTTTTTGACAGCTACGCGATTTTAGCGGCGCTTCACAATCCTCTTAAGTCTTAACCAATAGAATCTAAACTAACGTGCGCAAGGCGCGCTCGACGTGACCGCACGCGCCTTCTATTGGTTAATATTGGCACAGCTCAGCTCCGCTCCGCTCGTCTCCGCCTCAGTAGAGCCGCAGCCTTAGATTTTTCTTGCGATAATATATTTGCGCGCCATCTACGAGACCGTTCGCGAACTACGAGGAAAACATAAATGGTAATGAACTTTCGGAAACGCCGGCCTAGAAGGGCGCGGGCTGTTTCTCGCGAATCACAACGCGATACTAAAGGATGAGTTGAGATAAAAGACTTTAGTTTTATATTTTATTTAGCGTTTTCTTAAAGTAAGACATAGGTATAAAGTATATCAAATTATCATAAAAAAATATCAGATATGTATTTTTTTCAAAATTTTGAAGTTATGTTGTCGTGTGTTCGATTCCTATTCGATGTAAACCCACAAACTATTTTAGTAACTACTACTAAAGTTAAGTTTAGTTCGTGTGTGTAGCTTCTTATGTAATAATTCGGTAAACAAAGACAATGTCATGCGATGATTTTTAACTGATTTTGATATCATAGGCGACCTCTTTTAATGAAAACAAGCAATACCAAAGAAATTGCAGTGGGCCTTTTTTTCAATTTGCTTATTCAAAGAGAAAACAAATTTCTGTTTAAATTTTCAATAGTTGTTATCAAAAAAAAACTGAAATTTATGTGTACAACTTGCATTTTACATATCTGTATACAAACTATAAATTGGAGTACGTTAGTCTCGCAAATACTCGAAAATGACTCGCGCGATTAAACTTAAAAAAAGATTTTATTCGTAATTGTCAAGACAAAGTTTGTACAAAAAAAATACCCGCGTGACGCCGGGCATGAACAGCTACTTTAAAACAATTATATTACATTTTTCCTTACAGTGTCTTAAAAAATATTTTCGTCTTAGGCGGTACCGCTTAAAATCTTTGCTACTATAGAAATCTTCTCTCATCTCTGAATTCAATATACCGCTCTCGCCGTAAATATATAATTCTGCTCCCTTGTGCCACAATGTCTGTTATAAATAATGTTATTAAAACATATTATTTACTTTTCGTCGTTATATCATCTACAAATACTACTTTCGGGATAATTTTTCGTCTGATAAATTCACATAATAGAGGTAAGGTTATTATTGGGTAGATCCAAAGCCCTGGGGACACAATGGCTGCTACGTCGTTAGATGTGAATAGGATATTGGATGTATTAACAGTATTATAATTTCATATTGTTGGTATTTCTATTGGATTGACGTTTGAATTGTGCAATATTCGTTTGCTAAGGTTAGTATAGTTAGGTCAATAGTCCAGCACAGATAGCAAAAATTATATTTTCTCGTTTGTCGCTCAGTGCGTCTCTATCGTTACAGACTAGAAAGAAAGGGAGATCCAAGCGACAAACAAGTCGCAAGCAACATTTCCTAGCCGTGCAGGCGGTCTAATATGGCTGCGTTTATCGCGTGACAAAATGTGGATAAAACATCCGTCACTTTCTGACACGTCCATATAAGTACGAGAGTGACGCATGCTTTATCCACATTTTGTCACACGATAAACGCAACCATCCTAGGCCCGCTGGGGGCCTAGTCAAGGTGCACAACGCTACGTTAGCGATTTTCGAAAATCCCCAAAATGTTTAGCATCGACGTAAGCTGATGACAGATCGCGTCGATCGGTGATGTCATCTACATACATTTCGATAGAAAACAGAAACGTATACAGCGTTTGCATCTTAGCTACGCCTACAGGGCCTCTATCTCATCTACGGGCACACAATACAATGAAATTTGTCAATGGAATATGAGCCTATTGTAAACGTCATAGAGTCAATTTTCTAATTCGATTGTTAGTCATAGAAACAAAGGAAAATCGATTTTATGTCTTTTGCAATAGATCTTTATTCCAATGGCTGTGTTATTTACAATTTTTTTGTTCGCGGGGCGTGACGAGGTTATGCCGAAAACAATATTTCTCAAAAATGTACGGAAAATTGGACGTTGTTAACTACATATTTGGATGCAAAGTACATATAGTTAGTAGGAGATCCGAATAGGAGAAGATTTGGACCGGGCTGTTGAATTTTTTCACCTACTACCTACCTATTCGCCACATATTATTTAGCGTATTCAATTTGATATAAAATACTTTTCATCGAATAAACAGCCCGGTCCAAATCTTCTCCTATTCGGATCTTAGACCAATAGTTTAATGGCAGTTCTCAAATTAAAAAAAAAACATTGCGGGCTCGCTACACAAGCCCGTAATGTTGCATACAAATTTCATTACTGTCTAATTTGTAACTTCTTAAAAAGTGAAAAGGGCCATAATAAAATGAGGGCACAAGTCTTATACGAGTACATCCATATTTTATTCGAAACATAACTTTTTTATTTGTGTCTGGAATAGCATGTGTTTTTTTTTAAAAGAGCTTGCGTCTCTTCTTGTCATAAACAAAAAGGCGGTAAAGAGTGATGGTTTTTCACGTGAAGTTTCTGTTTGTATGTAATTCAAAAAATGAGTTCAAGCGATGAAGATTTAAGGATATGAAGAAGCTAATTTTACTCCAACACATTTTTTTTCTAGCGATTTTTAAGAAAAGCAATATTTGGCCTTGGCAGGAATGGCAATTGCGCCAAAAAAAACCATACTCGGCCCACAATTGCCTACTTCCCTGCCTAGGCAATAATGTACTATTTCGTTTGCCATGTAATCGTATTGTTACTGCTATCAAGTACATAAGAGTTATTATATCGTTGACGAAACGATAACATGTCAAAAGAAATTTTGTTTTACCGCGCAGAATAGAGGCACTGTGTATTTGGAATACATTTTTAATGTTCCAATTCCACTCTTGACTGGACTTATACAAGACAAAGTGAAAATATAATATTTCATAAATATAGAAAAAACACTTGAAATGCGGTTTTTAGTTGTACTCGTAGTTTATGGAAGCTAAAGCTTAATTTAGTTTTAGTATATTCTGAATTACCGTTGTTTTAATTGGCTGTTACGTCACGTTATCTATGAAAAGGGACGTTATTGTCGATGGCGCCAATATTAAAGATGCTCCGATATAAATACAACGTCGCGTGACGCAGTGCGGCGTAAGCGCCAATGACAATAAGGTCCTTTTACATAGATAATGCCAAATAATCTAAAATTTAGATATTTCGATTCTAAATATAGAAGAAGAAACTGACTGATATACGAGTATCAACGCACAGCCAAAACGACTGAGTATAGAGATTCCCAATGTGGCATGTAGGTTCGTTATGATGTCTATGGGTGCACTAAGAAAGGATTTTCCGAAAATCGACACCTAACGGGAAGAAAGAGGGAAGTAGTGGGAAAGTAATTCTACGCGTACGAAGTCGCGGGCTTCGTCTATTTTTGTCATAAGCTAGCATTTAACATAGTTAAAAGACCCCAGTTATTTGCACGAAGTAAAAATAAAAGGTCGTTTATAAGTTTTGCCGTCACCAAGAATGGATATTATTTTCACTTATTTACACTGTACGGTCAACAGCATAAATAAGTGATCATTTATGTACCTTGTCGCTTTCAATCATTTCACAATGTTGTATGACATTTCAAACACGACGTTAAAGTGACAAGGTACATATATGATCACTTATGTATGCTGTTGAATGTACGTACAATAAGACTTACAAAGTGAGCCATTTTCATTGCAAATTAATGTACGGGTATTATTTAAAAGTGATAATTAGGAAAGGTATCTCTGTTCTGACGGGAAGGAAATCTCGTTATTTTTTTATATTTCGTATTTGATAAATAGGCTTTAGCATTGTTTTTTCGTTAACCTAACCACCTGTCAATATTGTAAAGTTTTTCCTCAATTCCGTATTCAACGAAATTAGAATAATAATTTATAGCCATGAAAACAAAACATAAATCACTTAGCTTCCAGTTTAAATATCGAAATTTTTTGCCCCTTTTTTAGGGTTCCGTACCCAAATGGTAAAAACGGGTCCCTATTACTATGACTTCACTGTCCGTCCGTCCGTCTATCTGTCACCAGGCTCTATATCATGAACCGTGATAGCTAAACAATTGAAATTTTCACAGATGATGTATTTCCTGTTGCCGCTATAACAACAAATGCTAAAAACAGAAAAAATATATTTAAGGGGAGCCCTTAAATATATTAGTACAACAAACGTGATTTCTATGCCGTTTTTTGCTAATGTTGTATAGATAATGGAACGGAACTCTTCGTGTGCGACCAACTTTTTTCTTTTTACTTGGTCGATTTTTTTCCTTTTACTTTGCCAAAGCGGGGTAACACCATACTGTTTTTAATTTTTATTTACGTGGTAGTAATGGCAGCCGAGTTAGGAGTTAGAGTTAGTTATAGTATTGTTTTTAAACAATACTATAACATTTTAAAAGTAAATAAAGTTTTACTGTGAAGAATGAACCCCCAGGGGCCTGTTTTATAAAGCTACAAATTATAATTTACAGGTTACAAGTTTCCATTTGACACAACCTCGACCAATGACGACCAGCCATTTGAGCAGTGTTGCCAGTTTAGACCTGTAAAATTGTTAGTTGTAGCTTTATAAAACGTGC
Organism: Acleris literana; assembly: GCA_946894065.1. Taxonomy (NCBI): domain Eukaryota; kingdom Metazoa; phylum Arthropoda; class Insecta; order Lepidoptera; family Tortricidae; genus Acleris; species Acleris literana. The sequence continues at coordinate 5,529,882 of OX335687.1, forward strand.
CCCAGGCCATCTATCAAGGGGGTTATGCGTTTGCAGTTCTTCGGACAATGCAAAACACTCTCCTGATAAAGGATTTCCAAGGCCCTTACTTCAAATATTTTGCTCCAGCTTTTTAAATATCTGGAGAATATCAGGCGACATCTCATACAAAGTGACATAGTCCCAAATTAGGCTCGGGGCTTGTACTATTTATAGATCCTAAACAACGATAAACTTAATTATATCGAGAAATACATAATTACATACATACATACATACATAAAATCACGCCTGTTTCCCAGAGGGGTAGGCAGAGACCACTTCTTTCCACCTGCTACGATCCTGACAAATCTCTTTCGCTTCTTCCACATTCATACATCGAGTCATGCGAGCACGTCGGTTTCGGGTACTTAAGATTCGGCCCGTTTCCAGTATTTCTCCGATTTGATTCGAAAAAGTACGCCTAGCGCGGCCTCTTCCTACCCTTCCACTCACCTTCGCTCTGTATATCTCTTTCGTCAATCCTCTTTCATCCATCCTTTCCAAATGACTGAACCATCGAAGCATGCCCTTTTCAATCTTAGTCAACGTCAATACATAATTAAATACATTATAAAACATACAAGAGTGACTGACTCGTAGAGAATGCCACAATTTTTTATTTATGGCAAGGAGAAGGCACGCGAGAACTCAGGCCACCTGATGGTAAGTGGCATCTGAGACCCATAGACATTTGAAACCTGAAGACTACAATCTCAAAACTGCAATCCTAACACTTCAAATGCGTTGCCAACCCTGAGGACTAAGATGGAATGCCTCTAAGCTAGTAATTTCACCGGGTGTCTTATCCCAACACCGGAACACAGCAATGCGAGCACTACTGCTTGGCGGTGGGTTAATGGATAAGATGGTGGTAGCTATCCGGATGGCCCTGCACAAGGTCCTGCCACCACTAGGCAATAATTCCGCCATTTGTGCTTTTTTTGCACAATAAAGGTTAAATAAATAATTAAATTAGACTCGGGAAAAAACTCGTGCTCATCACACAAATATCTGCCCTTACCGGGATTTGAACCCGGGACCACTACCTTCGTAAGCAATGTTGCTAGCAACTAAGCTAATGTCATCAGCTTTCTTCCAAAGTTTCAAAGGGGTTTGGGTAAAAGTGTTGTCATTTGTAAAATTCATACATTTTCAAGGTGTGAGGCCATTTGTAAAAGTGGTAAATTATGATAGAATTATTAAAAATAAACATATTTTGTTATACAATGTAATACTCTTAAGTGCATCGGAGCCGAGATATTTAAATATTCATATTTGGGCATACTTTTGTACTAAAAACTGAATACTTAAATCTTCAAAATCTCCGCTCCGATATTATTTAACGCCATAAATTATATATATCTATGTGTATTTAGAGGTCCTCGTAATAACTATGTAAAATTCATCCGTGGCCGCTGTAAAAACAATTACAATATTCTTCAAACAAATTTACCCAATGCCCTTTAGTGCGTAACAGTACCAATCCTGTCTAATTACCAGTGATCGGAATAGGTAGAGTATATTTACCTAAAGTTTGGGAAGGGACATAATATATAGTGGTTACAACCGGGTGAAATATTATTTTATTTTTATTTAATTCCGGATTTCCGGTATTTTTCTGGTACTAGTAAATGTAGTAGCAAAGTCTCCAGTTTATGTCTCTGTTCTACGAAGTTTAGGTAAATATACTCCATCTATTATTTACTTAATTTTAAAAAGTTAATTTTTATTACACTTAAAAGTGAACCTTTAAACAAAAGGCACAGTGTACAATTTTAAACATCGTTAAAATTATCATACGACGTTGCAACTATAAGCTATCTAGTTTATTAGCCTCGACGACTGCTCTTGGCAGTTGCAAAGCTCTGAATTAGTCCTTAAACCAGTAATTAAGCCTAAAGGAGCGCAAGCGGAATGAGTGGCTTCTAAGCCACTAATTAGGAAACAATGCAACGTTAATTTTAGCTGAGATCTGTGTCAAACTAATTGAGTTATGTACAGTGTTGAGCCACTTGCCACCGTTCGTATTTTGGCCGTGTAATGTAAACCTAGTTTAGTCGGTTATACTCGTGTATACAGTATGTATTACTCGGCTAAATTATGAAGAGTAGCAAGTGGCTTAACATTCCCGTGTTGTGACTGTACAGTGCCATGCGATAGCTCTAGAAGGTGCTTCGGGTTTGTACTTGACTATCACTCGCTCTCATACACTCCTAATATGAGCGAACGAGAGATAAGTGCAAACCCGAAGGACTCCTACGTGCTCACAGACTGTAAACTAAGGTAAGGTTATTAAATAGATTATAGACGGTTTAATATTGATAAATCCTAATTTATCTCTAGTTAAATTGAACCAGTTAAACCGTAGTTAAATGATTTGTTATACCTAGAATGACCTAGCATTCTTTTTTTTTAACTGGCCCTAGTAACAAATTAATAGATGAAAAAATGTCACAAACTTGTTCTTCAGAACAAGAGATGACTGGAGAAATAGGCTAGATAGAGATGGAGATTACTTGCCCTCACCGCTACCTTCCCTATTTATTTATGTACTTAGACATAATTTGAACATGCATGCTACCCTTTCTTACCTATATTTAAATAATTATGTATTCTCAGTAAGTGATGTTGTAAATCTTATAAGGAATAAAAAAAAACAGTAATCCTAAAGCCAAATACAAATCAATTAATTTATTGCATTACGTATACGATTTATACAATTACTGATATTATAAATGAGAAAATAACCCTGTTTGTTGGTTTGTTACCTTTTGAAGACAAAACAACTGAACAGATCTAAATGTATTTTTCAAGGAGTTAGGTTGTATCCTTGGAAAGGACATAGCGTCCCTTTACTTTCTCAACGTTTTATCTGATCGAATAGTTAGATAGAAAAAACACTCATGTTCCAAGGTTTGTAAAGACTACTTTCCTATCAAAATATTCGATCAGATAAGAACTTTAGAAAGTAAAGGGACGATAGGATACTTTTTAACCCGCAAAAATTTGACGATTCCAGAGGGAATAGCGATAAACGAGTTCTGAGCAAAAATAAAGCTTGTCTACACATTTAAAGCTGTCTTTCATTGCACAAATACATTCAAACAAAAAGGCATGAAGGCATTGTTGTATGTTAGGCTCGAAATGATGAAAACATAATTTTTCACCGGTAGTACTCATGATAAACCGCCTTAGTAAGGTTCGCACTCAATGAGGGAAGCTTTGTCTGCTAAAAGTGATATGTAATTTGGTCGGGTTGTCTGTATCGCTATCTCAAAAGGGTATACGCGAGCAGCTTCAATAATAGTCTAAGAGCCTACGACACTAAAACTAGTTCGATAAGACTACCAGATGATATATATATAATTAGTCACGTCATGGAACACGAAATGGTGATGCTGCAATGCAAAAAACCTGGCTGCGCGGAGGGCGATCTTCAATCGCTGCAGCAACCACTTTCTCCACTGTTTGGAAAATGCTAAATGGTTTTTCTTACACAGAAACTGATGATCTTTGAGATGAGCTGTGGTTTTTTGAAGAGATCGATCATACTAGATACTTAAGTACGAGGCATTGCTTATCATGCTGCTGCCACTGATTAGGCCAATCAGGAGGGCCTGCAGCACTGCATTGTCGTATAGTCCTACCCTTCCCCTGTTCCGAGAAACAAACGAAACTTGGGAGTCTTATAATATTAGACATCGGACTTATAATTTTAAAAAAAGCTTTTCCAGGTTTTTTGCATTGCAGCATTGCCATTTCGTGTTCCCCCATTATTTATTTATTTAAACTTATATGCACAAAATACAATAAAGTACAAAAGGCGGACTTAATGCCCAATGGCATTCTCTACCAGTCAAACAGTAGGCGAAACAGAAAAAAAAACCAAAGTCGGTGCGAAGAAAAAGAAGCATTGAAAAAAATTATGAAGTGACTAATTATATATTATATCATCTGGTAGTCATATCGGAATAGGTTTAGTGTCGTGGGCTCCCCTACTATAATCTGTCTTCGCTGTTATTGTTCCGTATTCTTTGGCGGCCTGTATTTCATGTGACAGAGCCAATTCCGAGCTTAAGCTTTGTAGTGGCAAGTTTTGTGGCTGCCTGCTAGTTAATATTTAATTTTGAACTTAATTGCATCTCGACATTCAAAGAGTTGTTGAATATGAATAAAATAATGAACGTACTTTGATGGATAATTTAAAAACGAATTGGGGTCTCGTTTTATATTCAACCAACGGTGCCTATGGCTTTCGATATTTTTGGCAAAAGGAAAAAATACTGCTGCGTTGGTTTTTTTACAAAAAATATTTACAAAACGAGCCTACTCTTATCTAAGGTCGGCAGCGCCTGCGATTCCTCTGGTGTTGCGGGTGTTTATGGGTCGCCATGATCACTTACCATCAGGTGACTCGCTTGATCGTCTGCCTCCATTTGCACAAAAAAAAAAACATCGGCGTAGTATGATTTCAAAAGTTACTTTACTAGATGTACAATTACCAGCAATAATATATTATCCAACATTAGGCGCAAAATATCTGATACGTCTTTATTACTAGAGGTATAAAAACGTGTCAGATATTTTGCGTCCAATGTAGTAAAATATATTATTGCTTGTGACTACTGCATAAGGGCCACATCAAAACCACCCGAAACGAACATGACGTTACGGCGAAGAGGTTGATGAACGTAGAGGGACCGGTGCACCTGGCGTTCAATGTCTCTGCCTACCCCATTGGGAGGGGCGTGAAGGTTTGTATGTATGTATGTACTTCAACTACAATATTGCACTTGTCTTTTTCAGTTTACATTAGACTGGGGTTTAACCGAAGGCAATTTATTTCAGGATTGTTCACTTGAGCTTCAAAAAAATATAAAACCCTATAACACTGTAATATAATTTCATTTAAACTTTACACAACACGTGCCAAACAAATGGGATAAGCCGTTTCCGCTTATAAAATCGTCGTAAACGCAGGGAAGCTGTAATAAGGCGACACATGAAACTCCATTAAGACGCTGTTGCCCTGGTACATACATTTTTATGAACTCTTTACTCCCTAAGAATTTAATGTTAAAAATTACATTATGTATACATTGCAGAAAATTTATGGAAAGGAAGGCAGACGCATTACGTGTTTGCATTATGCTACTCAAGGGCTTATATTATGATCGCCCGTGCAAAAAGTAAGTACAAGTGGCGAACTTAATCCCTTAAGACATTCTCTACCAGACAACTGCTAGGCCAATCAGAATAGTTGAGGTGAGTGCGATGATTTCAGCAAGACCTTTTAATGGTTTTATTTTAATTTCACAAGCAAATATCTATTGCAAAATTTTGCGATGATTATGATCGTTGGGAATAACCTTTTCTTTTTTCGTTTTTGATTCTTTCTTTAAAGTTTCATGGCGACTATGGTGCTTTAAAATGAAAGGGCCTGCTTGATTTAAAGCTGAGCAAGTGATAATTCAACTAAAGACCTAGGTGCGGGCGGTGCAAACAAATTAGCGACCGGAATTAACCGGTATTTCGAACAGGAATCGTTTTATTTCGCTCTTCGCTGTCCCATCAAGTAAAGAGAAACACATTTAATATTTACCTGAGATTAACACCTAGTTGTAGAAACATTCATTAGCACTAACGTCCCACTAAAACACTTGTCACTTGATAATTCGCCAATGTAAAGTCGCACGCGACTTAACTTCACATTAGAAGTGAACGTTAATGCCACTGGGCATACACCGATAGCCCATTTTAATCTTAAAACTAACTAAATGGAGTGCATCGCTAAGTTTGCCGTGATATATATAAAGTTGAGTACGCCGAGTGTTTGTTCGTTGCCCGTTCCTCGAAGTTTCCAGTAAGTGTGTTTACGCTCTCCAGGTTTTAAAACAACATGGCGGCGGGAGACGCTCAGGTTCCTTTTAGATTACCAACTAAGTTATTATATTTAAACACTTAACAAGTGTAATAAAAAGCAAGCGAACCCGGTTGCATGTATTAATATAGATGTATATGTTGAGTATTCATGTTAGAAGTATATACTTTTAAACCTAACATTTTTTTATAAAAATTACAGTGCATACTGACATTTGTGACGCTAAGATGAATTTAAGACAGCTCGTTTATCGAAATCGAGCCATCCATCCCGACGTCGATATACTTACATACATACATACATACTGGTCCAAAACATTACCCTCCTTCTATAGCAGTTAGGTGAAAATATACTTAGAAATTAGTTTTTTTTTGTCTTTAATAAAGTACACAATTTTTATAATTCGCTCTTCGCCAAACTGTGGTACAGTTTAAGGCGAATTTTAAAAACACTCTTGATGGGCCTCTATTCAACACAGTAAAAACCGTATTGTGTTTGAACTATTATCGTATTGTCAACGTTTTGATAGCTCTTATTTACTTGACAGTAATGGCGGGTGACGTCAAAACACTACCATAACAGCGCCTCTACTCTAGGCGGTAATAACGATAATTATCGTAGTTTGCCTGTTATGGTATTGTTATGACGTCAGCCGCCATTACTGTCAAGAAAATAAGAGCTATCAAAACGTTGACAATTCGATAACAGATCAAATACGATATTGTTTTTACTGTGAATAGAGGCGTAGGTCAACTACGATATCGTTTTTCATCGCCTCGAATACCGGCTCAGTATACCTCTACTGTGTACCTCTATAAATCAAAGTGAAAAAAAAAACTATAACTCTGTGTTAGGTACTTTTGTCAGACATCGCAGACTGATGCAATTTCCTACCTTACCTCAGTTTCGCAACTTTTATTTGCCTACCAAAAGTGCAAAGAAATTTAGGGCTGTATCAATCACCAGATAACACTATTTGACAGATAAAATTTAAGTCTATCCTTTTCTTTCATAATATGAATATGTCATATTATGTCAAAAAAAGGAATAGCGATAACTTAAACTGTCAGATAAATTAATCTGGAGATTGAAATAACCAGCCTTAATAGAAAAAACCAGTCAAAGAAAAATTTATTTTGAGTTAGTAAGCTTATTGTTACTTCAAATTTGGTTTAAATCACCATACGTCGTATAAACACAATTTATCTTAGTAAAATTAACTTAATTAACAATAGTATTGGAAAAGCTGTCAATTTATTCGACTTCAAATGTGAAAATGCAACGGTATTTGTATGACGTTCTCAGTAAACCAAATTAATTAAAACCCCTACTTTATTCACGTTAATTAATTATATTGATGCACGTGGGAGCAAAGCTGCAAAGTACAGTCATCATCAATAAATTAATTTTAATAAAGAGCTATCGTAGAGTAGGCACCGGCGTCTACTTTACGGTAGCTCTTATTAACTTGGCGGCCGAGTTAAGAACTATTAGCGTCGAAAAAGTCCGGAAACAATCCGGTTTTTTTTCAAACAACTCGTTTTTTCGGATTTTTATAGAAAAAAGTCAATGAAATTTTCTGCTCTTATTTATTTTAATCTATATTCGGTCTTATTTGCGTCTACAAATGGGCGACATCGATGACCATGGAGGAAGAAATAAATGAAATAGGTGGCGAGAGTGGCAGTGATTGACAATGAATAAATTGTCACTATTTATTCGTTATGTTTCCTAAAAATCCCGAAAAAAAACAAAAATTTCAAAAACGAAACGAAAGAATAAGGCCCCAAACTTTATTCTACTTCGTAAAACCATATCGCTTTGGACATGTCATCGTATTGTCAAAGTTACGATAGCTCTTATTTACTTGACAGTAATGGCGACCAAGTTGAAAATGATACAATAACAAGCCATAAGCAACATGGTTTAGTAGAGGCCTTGATAAGTACTCAAAGTTAATACACAGGATGTCCCAGAAACCGACGTCAACCCGCATAGGGCTGATTAAAATGAACAATATCCCCGAAACTAGTAAAAATCGCTGAAGATATACATAGGGGTTAAATCGATGGCTTTTTAGCTGCTCTACTGCTCTGCTGCTCTGCACGTCGGTTTTTGGGACACCCTGTATACACCCAATTGTATTTCTATAATCAAGATAATCGACACTTTTACCTCGCTTTTGTTTGTTTGGAGCGTCCCCACGGAGAGCATTCGCGTGAATATTCGAGTGGTGTGGACGTTGAGCCGAGCGTTAGAAAGCTTACACACCACACGATGTTTGCGCCGAATGCGCATTACACGCGAATGCTCTCAGTGGGGACGCTTCTTTAAGAGAACTTTACTAAAAAAACAGTTGCTAACCAAATTTAAATCATTATAAATCCTAAATGATCGTCCAGAATGAAAAATTATTAAAAAGCGTAATAATGATTTTTAAATACCTATTCAATGATACCCCATTTGTCATAGCTCGTCGACTTTTTTTTTACAATATGGCGTCTACTTGCCGCCATATTGAACTTTAATTACTGTCATATCTTTAGTGACACTCACAAGATTAAGACAAAGTAATTGCCATATAAGAATTATCAAAATCGGTCCTTGCGTTATATAGGCTGATAAACACATTACCCTCCTCCTTCGGCAGTCGGGTAAAAAAACAATCAAAAGTTCGAGTCTTCTCGACTAATGTCTTAAAAACGACTTGCGTAAGTCGTAGCTCACAGCATGATTATCCATACTGCTACGAAACTCATTGTCTACGCCGGCTGCTACGGCGTAGCATTTGCTACGACGCTGCAAATAGGATTTCCTAACCTTATTTCTATGCAAATAAGATTCAAATTGCTTTGTCCGGGTCGATTCAGTTACTTTGAAGAACGAACAATAAATCCAACGGAATGATTTCACTGCCTTATGAACAATGCAAGTCGTGCAGCCTGATTATTTTTTTACAAAACGAGTTTTATGGTATGGGATTATGGTTCATTTTTTAATAAAACGATGAGGTACAATATGATAACGATTTTTAAATTACAATGTTTTGTTGTAAATGATTGAATAACTTTCAATATTTCATAAAATACATTTAAATATATGGTTTATAAATATTGTTTAGGGGTTTACACCCAATGGCACAGTATAAGTTCATTAGCACTAATGTCCCATTAGTACGCCGTCCATTTTTTTATGGCTTGGAAATGGCAAATGTGCACACAGGCCACCTGATGGTAAGTGGGATCTGTGACCTAGATACATGCATTCTCAAGACAACAATCTTAAGACCGCAATCTGAAGATCGCAAATGCGTTGCCAACCCTGAGGACAGATGGTGATTTCTAAGTCTCGGCTTGTGACTTAAGGTGACATTAAATTTAATGAACTTTAGTACATCTGGGCATCTATTCCACTTTGTCATAAATTAAAGTAAGGCCAACGAGACTAAATAAAGAATGTATGTATGTATGTAAATACTTTATTGTACAAAAGAAAAACAAAAACAATACAAGCTTTCAAAAATCGTATCGGAATTAACTTCACGAAATGGCGGCCCTAAAGGTGATAACTTCTGTACTGACAGCTTTCCCGTACCACGAATCGCGCAACGACAGCCGTCATCGACCAACTTAAGATATTATTGCGTACGAGAAATAAGGACAGAATAATAATCACTGGCTATCGCAGTATAACTCAGTAACGGTCAGTTTGTTTACATTCTTTATCTCGTCTCATTGGCCGTACTTTACAATCGTTATACGATTTTTGTGATGAAACGAAGATTTTATTCGCTATTAATGTAGCTGCATCCGCAGGACGAAATCTAGTTTCGAAAGCACAAAGCTGGAGCCCCACTGCTGCGCACGGTCAAGCTACACACGTGGGCAAAAAAACGCTTTGTATGAAAATGTAGGTAGATACTTCCACAGTAGTGCACGAGCACGCTGCGCACGAAATGACGTCACTGATATACGCGTGGTCTGTTCCGAAGTGCCTGCCAGCCCGCAGTGGGGAATGTAGACACACGCAGCTGATCAACGTAGCCACGTGGCCCACACGTTTTACGTGTGCGTGCATTGGTTGCTGTGAAAATGTTGACACACGTATCCAGACCAATGGACCCACGCGGGCGACGTGTATAGCGTGTCCGTGCGTAGCGTGCGCAGCAGTGGGGCTCCGGCCTAGGTAGACAAAGAGGAATAGTGGCACTAATAAATAACGATGTAGGTGTCCGACATAATGGTGAGCTAGCGGTAATCTACTGCCGAGAGGCACACACGCTATTTCTTTGTTTTTGTATTGTTTTCGCTCTAGACCTGGGTTGATATTTTACACGGTGAAACCTTATTGTTTTTTAATGGTTTCCGTATTGTCAACGTTTCATGGCTCTTATTTATGACAGTAATGGCGACCGAGTTAAAAACAATACCAATATCATCGGTGATACTACCGCGTAACCAACAAATTTTTATAGACCAAAATAAACCTTAACGTCTTAGAAAAAAGGTGCATTTTACTCATCAAAAATGTTACATACCTGATTTTGCCGTTTCACCGACGATATGCAGGCTTATTGTCTAACGCACTCGCAATCGCAATCGTTTTCATTTTGACAGTCCGAAGGCAAGTCTGCATACAAAATGAAAACAATTGTTCAACTTTGAAGTCGACTGCGATTGCGAGTGCGTAGGGCCTGGACATGTCCACGGCACGGCGTCGTTAACGTGAAACCGCGCCGTAGAAAGGCACGTTGCCGTGACGTGCAGATACATGAGGCCGTCATTCATTATAAAGTGCAGTGTTAAGCCCAATGTCCTGCGCGTAGAGTTTAAAATAGTTGAAGCCGTTGTCACACTGCACTATGTATTTGCACGACGTGGCAACGTGCCTTTCACGTGGACATGTGTCCGGGGCCTTACGCAATAAGTCTGATGGTTTAAACGAGTTGAATAGGGGCCCTAAATTGTGTTACTGTAAAGAACGGTAGACATGCTTTTTTAGCTTATTGTGAAGTATTATCAAACTCACTCTCCCAACATTGATTTGACAAAAGCACACTGCAACACAACCAATATTAACAAATATTTTCACAGAAAAAATTAAAAGGTAATAGGGTGCTGGCACCAGTATTGGACACTTTAAGCTGACAGACACCAATGATGGGGATGTCCAATACGATCACCTGGTAGGAAACGTACGACGTACAAAATTAATAGGTAGGGGATCCTACCAGGTGATCTTGCTGGACATTGCGCCAATGATGGACACTTAACCCTTAATTCTAATATCATACAGTCATTTGATTGTTGCAAAACAAATTAATAACCCTTACATACATACATAGATAATCTCACGCCTTCGTTCCAAGAGTGGGGTAGGCAGAGCTACAGAATTACAAACATCTCTAAAAACTTGTTGATAATTCTATAACCACAATTTGCACAAATTGGCTAAGATGTTTACCAGCGTATTAGTGACAGGTTGCAAGCCCATCGCCTAACAGTACTACAAGCCTTTATTCCCTTAGTCGTCGTCTCTTACGACATCCACGGGAAGACATGGAGTGGCACTATTCTAACTCGGCAACCACACGAGGCTAATAATAAGGCTAGAATAACCCTTATCTTCTGCAAAATAAGAATCAAGTGTTCATCATTGGTCCTTGTCCATTACTGGTTCCATCACCCTGGTTGTTAACGTGACGATTCTGTAATGCCAATTACGCAGAGTCACGTACAATAACTTTATCTACTCAAATTTGTAAATCCTCGATGTGTTCAGGAACGGTCGGTTATGATCTGCATGCATGTCAATCAATATTTAAGTCCTTTTATTAATTCAATTTCATTTCGCGACGCATTTTTTTTAAATTTTTGGCGTGTATACGTCTTATAACTCGATGAACGCCGGCTGCACGCGCGAAAAAGTGTCACGTTCCGCCTGAGCCAAGCATGCAAGCGAGAGCACGGAACAAGCGATAGAGAGACACTATCGGCCTAAGCGTTCGGCTTGTGTGTTTTCTTATGACGTTATCACGTAAAATTACATACATACATACATTAAATCACGCCTATTTCCCAGAGGGGTAGGCAGAGACCACTTCTTTCCTCCTGCTACGATCCTGACAAATCTCTTTCGCTTCTTCCACATTCATACATCGAGTCATGCATGCACGTCGGTTTCGGGTACTTAAGACCCGGCCCTTTCCAGTATTTCTCCCGTAAAATACGTAAAATTGTCGCCCGTAAACCGACTTTAAAAACTACCAGACAGTATTTTTTAATTTATGTTCAGCCTTAAACCTCAATTCGCGATTCAGTTTTTGACATTTTCATCTTGATTGATGTTTCATCTCGAGTGACGAGAATTGTATCGCGATTCGAATAAATACGAAATTAATTATCGGCAGCGCTAAAGTTAAATAAACTTATCGTTACAACCACAGATAAGTGACAACACTGAATGACGTAATGCTAGTTATAATCTATAGTTTCTAAACGCCTCGTAGAGGTTTTATGATATGGGTGTAGATAATGTTACATTACTGCAGAGACCGGGAAAATAGCTGTTGCCGGACGAGTATGAGTTAGCGTGGCCGAGACACAGTCGAGGCAGCGCTATTTACGAGTCCAGCAACCACCCTTCCCGGTTAAGGCTTGTATAGTGCTTTTCTCCCAAAATGCGAGGAAATGTAACACAATTGTTAATAATATTAAACTTTCATTTTAAAAAAATTGTCTCCATCATCATTATCAGGATGATGATATCAGGAGGGTTAAGTCATGGTAACCTCCCCTTATATACTTTATTTGAAGTATTTATTCGTAAAGTCAACAGCATAAATAAGTGATCATTTTTGTACCTTGTCGCTTTCAATCGTTTCACAATTTTGTATGACATTTCAAACACGACGTTAAAGTGACAATGTACATATATGATCACTTATTTATGCTGTTGACTGTACACTACAGTATATTTCTTTCAAATGTTTTTATCTTTAGTGTAGATAACTAATGCTTACCCCAACTATTAAAACAAACCTATTGATAAATTGGTATATAAACTTGAGAAGCCTGATTAACTCCAATTCTCTCATATTGTGTGATAATGTAACTCGTGTCCCAAAGGCCCCCTGCGAAGGCTCGCAAATCCCTCCTTGCTTTTATCCCGTTAGTTGCGCTCTATCGGCGCTAAGTGCGTCGCCCGATCTGTCGATAATACCGGGATAACATAACAACTGAGGCATTTGTCAGCACAAAGTGTTCTGTGTATATTTTGGAAAGTTTTAGCTGTTGCTTGGGTATAACGTTTGTTTTTCATTAGTCTGAATTTGTAATGTTTTGCTTTATTGAAAACTTTTTATGTTTATTTTAAGAACTAAATTATTTAGACCTATTTAATGCATTAGTCACTGAGTTCCATACTGATTCTCTTAGGCAAGATGGCATCTATTGGTGAAAGAGCTAGATTTCTGCAAATTCCTTAATTTAACTATCTATAAAACAGAACACAGAGCGTCAAAGGAAGTAACAGACCAGGAAAGCTACTAAGTAACCTTAACATTTTGGTGTCTCCCAAGGTAGCCTGCTGGGCCCATTACTGTTCCTTCTATACGTGAAACTTACCTCTCTTTAAATAGTTTAAAATCGCAATAGACACTGAGGGCACTGTTGCTTACCTTATCTGTTTGAGTACCAACAGACAACCGTTACTATGGGGGAAAAGACAAAAAGTTTAAATTGAGTTTTATCATCCCCTCAGCTGGCAAGCAGCCAGCTCGCTTATAACAAAAAGCAATTATGACTTCCACGTCAATTAAGGCCTAAATTACACTATTTTCAGCGTTCTTACCAGGGGAAAGGATATACAAAAGAAAAACCCCCAGGCTAAGGTCTGGAATATCAAGGAATTACATAAACACAATGATATATTGGTTGCATATAGGTATTGTTAGCACTTGGCAATAAAAACGACCCTAATTTAAGCCTTAAGAGTATGTATTTAAAACTGTCACTTATTGTTTTACCGACTTATCTTGTACAAAACTTGGGACTTCTTTGATTTTTAAATCACATCCGTCATTGACGATGTATAATCGGCAAACTGGAATCGCGACCCACAATAGAACTGTATCACAGTGACGTTATAAATCAAATCACAAGATTTGTCAAACAAAATGTCACTGTGACATAGTTCTATGGTTCAGGGTTTAGCTAAAAGCTATTCTTGTTATTTAATACGAGTATAACTCAAGCATTAAAAGTTAGATCTGATTATTACGCGCGGTTTTATTTGTAAGACAAATTGCCCAATTAGCACATCGATCATCTTCCCCTAGCCTACCCTAATAATCGGTTCGCAAGCTATCGATTATGTAAGCCAATCAGGAATGGGGGAACAAGGGGTTAATTTGAATAAATCATGTAGCAATCCATATCCATATTAATATTATAATATTATAAACTGGCTTTTTCTCGTTACTTCATCTGGGTATACATAAATAATAAATAAATAAATATCAGGGGGACAATGTCACACCAATTGACCTAGTCCCAAACTAAGCTCTAGGCTTGTACTATGGGTACTAGACAATGAGATAAATACTTATATAGAGAAATAAATACATAGAAAACATCCATGACTCAGGAACAAATATTCGCACTCATCACACAAATATCTGCCCTTACCGGGATTTGAACCCAGGACCGCTAGCTTCGTAGGCAGGGTCACTACCAACTAGGCCATCGCGCCGTCAAAAATCGTATATAACTTTTTATTCCAAAGGGATCTGTCCAATTTTCCGGTAAAAAGAGTACCCTATATCCGTTTCCTGGCTATAAATTCTCTCTGTACTTAATTTCACGACGATCAGTTGAGGTGTTTAACCGTTAAGACGGAACAAGCAAACAAATATACTTTGGCATCTGTACTAATATTAAAAAGAATAGCTAATTGTGTGAGTTGGTATTTTGACAAGTAAACTCCAAAAACAGGGAAACATTTGAAAAAAAATTGAAAGGTACATTATCCCGGATGAACACGTATTTTTATTACGTTTAAACCGGAGTGAAGCGAGGGCGGGTCGCTAGTTTATAATATTACTAGCAGTTGCCCGCGACTTCATCTACTTACATACATACATACTCGTAAAATCACGCCTATTTCCCAGAGGGGTAGGCAGAGACGACTTCTTTCCACCAGCTACGATCCTGACAAATGTCATCTACTTAGAAGTCGTTTATTCCCTCGATACTCGTAAAATTTTGACTGAGCCCCATCTTACCCAGGTGAAGGATATTTTATTAAAGACCCAGTTATTGTGATCCAGGTAAATTAAACCGTACATTAACTGTTTTTCATAATAATTTTGGCATTATTTTGAAATCATGTCTTAATTACTTTAATTACGGTTTTAATTACTTTATCAGGGTCCGTTCAACGATTTTATTTTAAACTCTTCTCTTCTGGGGTCCTAGTGAAAAAGGGTATAAGTCTCCCGAAGATCAAGTGAAAAAGCATTTAAGTCTAGTATACTCTGTTCATGTTTTACTACTTTTTTATTACGAGTTAAATCGACTTGTACTCTTTTTCACTAGGATCCCAATATTTTTCGGTAACCTGAAATTGACAAGTTTTAAAAGCCTCTGACGTTATAGACAGCATGTTAAATCATTTTCATGATTTTACTCACAACAAATGATATATACTCGGAAAAAGTTCAAAAGTTAAATCAGACGGGCATAAAGCTCGTGTCAAAAAAGTCAAACTCAGTACAGTCGATAAATAAAAGTTTCACGAAGCTGAGCATGAAATATTTACTACAAAAAGTGTTCATAATAATACGGCCAAAAAGAAATTTACGCCAAGTTTACTTATTATCGTTTGAAGTATAACAAATTTTTCAAACCAAGTAACGCATTTTCTGTCCTCCCTTTGCCCAGAGGTTGTTTCTTGAAAGATCTGAATCTGCCTAGTTACAGAGAGTACGTAATATCTTTAAGCTAATAAAACTGTCTCTTGGTCTTTTTCCAGAAGCTACCTATTTTGTTTTAAACCAAACTCGTATATTGTAATAACAACGCACGTGCGCGTTCAAGGCACAAATGTGTTGCCAGCAGTAAATATGTATGTTAATAGTGCTGTTCCTGACTCAAACTTGACCGGTTTTTGGGGAACCGGCGACTTGGTGATTTGGATACTCTTGGACCATTTTATTCACAGCGTGCGTAGCGATTTTTTAATGTTATTGCATAGCTAATTCTTAGTACCTACTTTTAATAGTTGAGATATTGTTTTCCAAATATAAATTAGGCAATAAGATACAAGCCATTGGAAAAAAAATACACGTTTGTAGTATAGTTTAGGACTGATTAACTGACTGGCTTGCGTAGTTTACGAGTGTTCCATTTTTTTATAGGTTTATTATGTATTTTCATAGGGACCATGCCGTGAGCGGACCTGCTAGAGGGGTGCGCCAAAGTTCATATAAAATTGCAACTCCGATTATTGGAACTCCGAAAATGTAATATTTATACCGCTGGAACCGTAAAGTTTTCAGAAGTTCTGAAATATTCAATGTGTAGATAAGACTAGGTTAGGTTAGGTTTGATTTATAAAAATCCGGAAAAAGTAACAGTTGCTGAAAAAAATACGTTATGAATTGCGATGATCACGACTTACGTTATGAGTAAAAATAATTATGAATGACAATATGGACCCCTGATAGACCCCTTCTATTTATACTGGTGATTATTATTTATATCTTTAATATTTGAGTAGCTTAGTTTTATTTTAATTTAAATACGTTTAGTTTTAATTTTTAATTGTTTTATTGTTGAATCCTGTAAATGTATTCCATTAATGTGACTAATGTTTCCATCAAACATTTTGTATACGTGATATTTTAACACCAGCGTTCTGTTTTCAGGTATGCAGCAAATAGTGAAGACGATGGCTCAGTAAGTGACTGACAAATAATATAATTATGATATTTGTCCATATTATTTAATGTTATTTAGTTATTCAACAAACCTATTCCAAAATTTTCAAAAACTGAGTTTTACAATTTATATATTAAGAATATTTTTGTGTAACTATTTAAATAAAAAGCAAAATATTATTGTTAGTGACACCCCTGGGAGAAAAACCAGTCTATCGACAGCTCATGCTAAAATAATGGTCAGTTAAATTTTAATACAAGCATACGAACGAACACATATACCTAAAAAAATATACATTAAAATTATTGCAGAATGGGGGAAATTAATTTTTATTTTTTACTTCAATCAGTAAGTTAGGTGACATTTAGTCGAAATTAAACACGGGCTTAATTGATGATACTAGTTAAAACATACCGCGAACCTCAATTCCCGACATGAATAATACCAAAATATGACAGCAAATGTTGTGTATTTGACGTAAAAATTTACTAAAATAGTTACTATTTTGCCCAATATCACAAGGAGCCTTAACTTAACTGAACACGGGAAAACAAATCTTAACAATTAGACTTTTTTTTCTCAAAGCGAAAGTCTCTTTGCGCGTTAATTCCCCTAATTAACAACGAGACAATCTGTTTGAGTCAAGCGCGTCGACACTCGGTGGGAACCATAGCTTCAGTATCACTTTGGCGGCGGTTCGAGGCAGACCGCGCACGGACCCGAAGCCTCGCGACGTTCGAAAAACAAAACAACGTTCGAAAAAAAGTGCCAGTGCAGTGATTCAAAAATAGAATGCAGTTTTTAAATAAATGTCAACTAAAATTAAAGTAATGCGTTTGCCGTCAGTGGTAAGAAATTGTGGTCAAAAAAGGAGCATGTTTCACTGGATATTGTTGAGTAGATAATGCCTGGCTTTTGAGGAGCACTGTTCGATCGCTCGTTCACTGAATGACCACAGCTTCCGTGCATTTTTGACACACCATAGTTTTTAAGAATTTATATGAACTTATTTTCTCCGTTGCAACATCAGATACAGGAATGAAATAACTAAATTATTACGAATGGTGGATATTGTTGAGTAGATAATGCCTGGCTTTTGAGGAGCACTGTTCGATCGCTCGTTCACTGAATGACCACAGCTTCCGTGCATTTTTGAGACACCATAGTTTTTAAGAATTGTTATCAACTTATTTTCTCCCTTACAACATCAGATAAAGGAATGAATAACTAAATTATTACGAATGGTTATTGACGGGGAAGCAGTATAAGCAATTTGTATGGAAAATGATCGTAATTTTGCGCGCGTTTTCTTACAAAGTTTTCGTGTGCGTTATTCCTTTTTCTCCGTTACTTTTTACAGATCGTTATTTTTTTATGCGAAAATTATTTATCCCCTTTAACGTGTGAATGCTACAGCTTTATTGACGTGATGGAAATAATGTATATGTTGACAGAATTATTCGTAACATTGTTTGTATTATTTGTATTTTGTAACAAAATGTCGTAGAAAATATAAATATGAATACAAAGTGAAATCATATTTTATGAAGTTTATGTTTTACTTGGAAAAGGAACGTGATTTCAAGTAACAGATGTGACTTCGCGCGTTTTGTAAGTCCACATTTTCTCCTAAAAGTCTCGAGCAATTACGAAAAATCATGATATTTTCCCCATTATATACGATACGTGACTATTTTGGTATTACGTTATTACGTTGCTTAATAGGTTTGATACAGGTTGATTCTTCTTTATATCTTGGGGCTGTGGTTAATGAATATTTTATTTCTAGGTGACGAAATACCTCCTAGTTTTTATCTGATTGAGTTTGCTGAAAAAATAACTAACATTTCACCTTTAATACGGATCTATGTAATCATGTAATAAGGTTCATTTGCACTTATATGGTTACCTCGTGAGCAAAACACCGCTGTAACCGCATCGTTAAAAATAAACATAATAAATTTAACATCAACCTCAACCTCTGATAACCAATGAACTATCTTTTTAATATTATTTAACATAACATAACACTTAAAACATCCAATCCTCTACATATCAGTCTAAACTACAGAACCTAGGAACTGTAATAAATTAAAGAAGCTTATCCTTGGTAACCTTAGGGCACGTACACATAGAACGTTCATTTTACAGGATCCGTTTTAACGGATCTTTTCACCTTGTAATCTTCTTTTTTACTGGATCCAGAATACTGTTTTGGGTGTGAACTCGCTCATACAACTACATACGCTATCAAATAACGGACCTGTAAAACGGATCGCTATATCTCGCCCTTAGGTGTGCAATAAGAAAGGATTTTTTTTAAATCGACCCCCACATAAAGAAATAAAGTAGCGGACAACTAATTAGACGCGTACGAAGTTAAGGGCGTCTTTTTTTAAAATATACTAGGGAACGTATCGGTGCATGAGCAGAGAGTAAATGCTGGGATCCTAATAAAAACGGATATAACTCTTCTGAAGATCAAGTGAAAAAGGGTTTAAGTATACTCCGTTTATGTGTATAGCATCTTATATTACAAGTTAAATCGACTTATAACCTTTTTCACTAGGATCCCAGTGAAGCTCTGAAGTTAGAGCGAGGCGGGGTGGGGCGTTAGGTGTCTTAAGTTCGAGACCTAGCGTTGGTGTAAAAAAAGTGGATTTTGTACTTTTTATTTTAACCGTTTCACAACAGTGACCACTGTCTGTCGTCTCTTTTTTTACTTTATTTAGATGTTATTATTCTATTATCTTAGTATGTTTATTTATTGTTCTGAATAAATATTTTTTATTTTTTTATTCGATATGATTTTATCATGTGCTTTTTAATTGAATTTAATGGAAAATAACTAAATATATTGTTAGAAGCAATATGTTATTTTTTTATGTATTTATCTGTTATGTATAATATATATCTAGCTCAAAGGTTATGCATGCATACAATTATAAACTTGTAACGTGGCATAGTTATAAAAATGTATATATTCTACGTTTTAAAGATTCCACTGAGGGTTCACTGATCACTGACTTGAGAAAACTTTTCCGCACTCTAACTACACGTTTAAAAAAGCCACCACCCTATATGTATGCACCGATACTATAATAATCAGAGAAATCAGAAAAGAACGAAAGCTATATACAGTGTACCTCTGACCTTGAGGCTTTAAATGCAATGGTCGATTCTACTCGAACTAAACTACTTTTGTTCTGCAACATTAAAAAATAACTTAAGTTTAGGTAACTAATTGATGTTAAAGTCTGACCCCCATACTAATAAACGTTGAGTAACGGTGTATAGTTATACAATGTTTTGTCCTTATCTGTCAAATTCAAATGTCACAATGGCAGATAAGGACAAAACATTGTATAGCTATACAACCGTTACTCAACGTTTATTAGTAAGGGGGTAATTGTAAAATCAGTGTATTAAATCATGGCCAATAATCACTATCTCATGGTACGGGGGGGGGACATTTCCTTGGTACGAGGGCTACAGGAAAATGGAGAATTGGATCGTGTATATTGAAAATTACATTTAACTTGTATGATAAAAACAAAATTTTAATTGGACATATTTTTAACCACTTACAGAACAAAAGAAGTTCAGTTTCAGGAGGGCAAAAGATCCATTATTTTAAAACCCCCGGGTCAGAGGCATCCTGTATAAGGAAAGAGATACCTTAAATATATATTATAGGGTTTTTTTAGATAAGTTACTATTTATTACATTTCACTGTTTTTCATTTATTCTCATATTAATCACTCTTTTTATTTTTTAAGTAAGTCAGTAGTCAAAATCAATTAAAGACGCATCCTGTAGGATGCGTGTTTAATTGATTTTGACTACTTATTATTTGATTCCTGATTAAAGCAGGTAAATTTTCAAAAAATACAGGTGTGCAATTTTTTATCAGTCTTATTTGAGTTAAAATATCCATCTCGAATACCTATTTACGGTGATTTCTCTAATTGTGGAATTCATATTATGACCCTGTATGTAAATTTATATTGCATAGTAGAAAACTGAATAAAGGCTTGTAGTACTGTTAGGCGATGGGCTTGCAACCTGTCACTAATACGCTGGTAAACATCTTAGCCTAATTGTGCAAATTGTGGTTATATAATTATCAACAAGTTTTAGAGATGTTTGTAATTCTGTAGCTCTGCCTATCCCACTCTGGGAACGAAGGCGTGAGATTATGTATGTATGTATGTATGTAGTAGAAAACTTCTGGAAATTCTGAGGCGAAAGGGAAATTCCAATCCCTAAGGACGACGAATAGAAAGAACGCAGCAAATCACTCAGTGTGGCTGTGAGGGAATGTTATAAATGTATAGGTAATCATAATTACGTGAAGGAAAACCCTCGCTTTTGGGAAGGAGATCCGAGGCTAACATTAGCTAGGTCACGACATCATTAAATACGGTTCGTAATTGAATAACAGAGGCATATATGTATATCACGAAGTTAAAAGAAAAACTATCACAGCTAAGTAGTCTTTACAAGTCGTATCTATCGATATGTATACAATATCCGTCACTTTCTGACCATTATGTAAGTGCGAGAGTAACGGATCCTTTATCGACCGCGATAAAGGGGACCATCATAATTATGGGCCCTGCACGTCCCGACACGGTCTTGTCGAGTTTTTTTCTTAGCATCAATATTAAAATCAATACCAGGATCCGAGCTCGCTAAGCTTTTTTTAATTTCAGCTTGAGATAAAATGTCTACCGTGGGATTACGCAGGCTTTCTTAAATTGAAAAGATTAGTGTTAAATATTACTTTATCGACCACAATAATTAACTATCCTCTAACCTCGTGTGGTTGCCGAGCACCTCGTGTGGTTGCCGAGTTAGAATAGTGCCACTCCATGTCTTCCCGTGGATGTCGTAAGAGGCGACTAAGGGAATAAAGGCTTGTAGTACTGTTAGGCGATGGGCTTGCAACCTGTCACTAATACGCTGGTAAACATCTTAGCCTAATTTGTGCAAATTGTGGTTATAGAGTTATCAACAAGTTTTTAGAGATGTTTGTAATTCTGTAGCTCTGCCTACCCCACTCTGGGAACGAAGGCGTGAGATTATGTATGTACGTATGTATAATTAACTATAGTAGGGGATCCGAATAGTAGACTACCTTCACCGGGCTGTTTATTCGATAAAAAGTATTATATATCAAATTTAATATGCTAAGTAATGTAAGGCTTAAAATTGCTGTTGCTTGTGAAATAGACCAATTACATATTAATCGAAAGCATGAAGCCTATAGAATATGCAAACGTTAGGTTAACTATATTTTCCCGTCATAACTATTGGGTAGGTAGGTAAGTCGGTACTAATAATTTGCACTAGGTAAACCTATTTAAAAAAAAAACATTTTCAGTTTTTTTTTTAATATAAGGACTGGACTGAAATTTTGTGTCAACCTATTCGCCATAGCATATTAAATTTGATATAAAATATTTTTTATCGAATAAACAGCCCGGTGAAGGTCGTCGCCTATTCGGATCTTAGATCAAGGCTGTTTATTACATCAAAATGTATTTATTTCAGCGGTATAAATTGAATCAAAGTAAGATGTGGCTAGCGGTTTTGAAACACAAAGGCATACCTACATATTTTTGTCTAACAAGATTAAGATGAAATGTCGTTTATTTAAAACAACTGGGGGTTATTATGAAATAGCTATTTAGTTAAGTTTAAGTTGAGATAAAAGGACAGCGCTATACAACTGCTATAGCTCTGTCCTTTACGCTCGAAGTGAAATGAACTGTGTAGCCGTGCCATCATAACACCTCTGAGGAATGTTTAAAATAATAAAGGTGTTTTTCTACTCGCGTACTATAAACCGCTAATATAGATTATCGTTAACGGTATCAGAATACCACCTATAGTGTAACCGAAACTGGAAAACAATTCTATAATGAGCGTTGTCATGGTAATAACAGTTCTATAATAATTATTATAGCATTGTTATTACCATGGTTACGGTCATTCCGGATATCAGTCTTGCCGTTTAGTGAATACTTGAGATCCTAATTTGTATAATAAACTTTTAAAATATTTTAATACCAATTACAATTACGTATATTAAAAAAATAATTAATTTAGGGACTAATTATATGTATAAAATTGCATTTTTATTAAATTACTAAAAATAGATGGTTAATATATACCTGCCGTCACACAGTTTTACTAGTACGGAGGGTAGCTTACTGGCACTCGGGCATCGATTTAAATACCTACAACTGTCTATTTTAACTTAGTGGAAAGATGTCATATGAGTTATGTAAGCTACATAAATAAAAAAAATAAAAAAAAATAAAAAAAATATCCATCGATTTGTTATTTGGTTACCATGGTTACGTTCAATATGGATATCAACATGGCGTTTCGTTTGGCATTACAACTTTTGGGATTAATTGTCAGTGTTTTAGTAACTATTAAAATTTGCATGAAATTTGTTAACGTTTACTTAACAATAAAATTCACAAATTATTAACGCCAATCGGAATAATGAAAATGACTTTGCTAACAAGTAATTTGTTCTAGTTGAAAAGTCGAGTAAAGTATACGAGAAAAGTTAGCGATTGTTTATTTTGTAATTATCATTTTAAGCTTGTAGAAAAAGTTATGTACGTATGCAACGGTTCATAATTAGCTCTTAAGGTACTCGTGCCTGTAATTAGAGCGCTCGCAAGCTCGCGCTCTAACCTCGGCACTCGTACCTTAAGAAGCTTCATTATGTACCGGTTACATAAATAACTATTTAAGTTCTCTAAAATATAACCTTATGTTAATAGTGTGTTAAGGTGCCTTCTTTATTTCAAGCATCATAATACAATTTTATATAAATAGCTGCTTTATAAATGTGGTTGTATAGTCAAAATCACAAATATATATACGTTCCCAAGGCGTGTCAAAAATGTCTCGGCGCCTCTGTGCCACTGACAATAAGGTCTATATAAACATATATTTGGCACATTAGTGTCATTGACTGTAATTAAATGAATGACACTGGCTTTGTAAAAAAAATATGTATACCCAATTAAAATTGTATCTATCTCAAAACTCGTGAAATTTGAAAAGCTTATTTCACTTTCTCTCTACACATATTGTTATCGTATTGTAAAAACCTCTTCCTAATCGGTCCATCCGTTTGGGAGCTATGATGCTACAGACAGACACTCGGATACACACGTTAAACTAAAAGCACGTGTCTTTGCCCTTCGGGTTTTAAAAATACGATGATTATGCTTTAAGCATCTCAGAGACGATCAATGGCAACTTTCAATGTCTTAGGTTATTTATCATGCCAATTGAAGACTGGAAAACGGCCGGATCTTAAGTACCCGAAACCGACGCGCATGCATGACTCGATGTATGAATGTGGAAGGAGCGAAAGAGATTTGTCAGGGTCGTAGCAGGTGGAAAGAAGTGGTCTAAGCCTAACCCGCTGGGAAACAGGCGTGATTTAATGTATGTATGTATTGAAGTGCAATGGATGTAGTTTCAATCGATTGTTCAATGTTTTCGCCCTCGGTCATCAAAGAGATTAGACGTGTTTATGTTCGCACAGTGTTCGAAACTATTGTCAATGACCTCCTTTAATAACACCCGTCAATCAAAATTATCATCATTTGCTTTCAATCACGTAGTTACGATTGACAATCGCTTCAATTGTATTCGTATACGTTCAATGGCGATTGACAATCATGTAAAATTGACAATCGCGATTGATCGTCTCCGGATTACTTTACATCTGTAACTTTAGCTGTCGTTAGTAAGTACAGTTTGAAAAGTCTTGTATCTAAAAGCTTACGTTCATATTAATATAATGTAGTTCATATATAGATTTGGATAGCCTTTCAGGTTGTCAAGCTGTGCGAAGCTTGTAGCGAGCCGTGCTTGGCGCTCGGCCAAAATATAGATACTTATTATGATATCGATTTCCTAATCGGTTCACTCGTCTACATAAACCAGATTAACGATGGGAACGTTATTGTTAAAGCTTGAGATAATGACACTAGACGCATCTTTAGAATTATAGTGACTGAATTCACAAATGTTGGATTTGGAGTTAGGTCTCTATAGTAATAAATATGTCTCAAAGTGGACAGCTGAAATGTTGAATTAAGTCACTATAATTATTCTAAAGCTGCGTAGTGTTAGACACTTTTAGCTGATAGGTACGAGTACGAGTACGAACTTAACTCTTATTTCAAAGATAATAGGGATGTAAATTAATTAATTTCATGTTCTTAAAAATAAGATGCAAGTCGCACCTTTAGAATCATAGTGACCTAATTCAACATTTCAGCTGTCGACTGTGAGACATATATTTATTACTAAAGAGACCTTTTTTTCATTTGGGTACCAGGGTCACGACGTTGACCGCCATACAGATTCTTGGATTGAGGCATATTCACCCTAGCTTAGCGATTTACGGATAAAATTTAAAACAACGAAGCCAATAATTACGGATAGTATCTGGCAAGCAAACAATTATTTACGACGCGTTGGGCTAGTTGATAGTGACCCTGCCTACGAAACTAACGATCCTGGGTTCGATTGGGTATGGGCATATATGTGAGATGAGCGCGAGTATTTGTTTCTGACTCTTGCATGTTTTCTACGTATTTAAGTATGTTATTCTCTATATAATTCAGTTTTTAACACATGGATATTTTTTATCCCTAGAAAGTTTTGAATATTTCAATATAGGCATATTACTACTGATTCAAAACATCAAATTTGTCTAGGGTTATAGTCCATTTGCTTAAATAGTGTCGCTACACTCACAACGTACTTGCGGTTATTGTTATAAAATACGAATATAATTCCATGTAAACTACCAAATTCTCTAGCGGGTGTTACGCCGCAAGTGAATTTGGCAGTTTACTTCGAATTATATTTCTTCAGTTTCTTCAGTTTTGAATCAGTAGTAATATGCCTATATTGAAATATTCAAAACTTTCTAGGGATAAAAAATATCCATGTGTTAAAAACTGAATTATATAGAGAATAACATACTTAAATACGTAGAAAACATGCAAGAGTCAGAAACAAATACTCGCGCTCATCTCACATATATGCCCATACCCAATCGAACCCAGGATCGTTAGTTTCGTAGGCAGGGTCACTATCAACTAGCCCAACGCGTCGTAAATAATTGTTTGCTTGCCAGATACTATCCGTAATTATTGGCTTCGTTGTTTTAAATTTTATCCGTAAATCGCTAAGCTAGGGTGAATATGCCTCAATCCAAGAATCTGTATGGCGGTCAACGTCGTGACCCTGGTACCCAAATGAAAAAAAGGTCTCTTTAGTAATAAATATATGTCTCACAGTCGACAGCTGAAATGTTGAATTAGGTCACTATGATTCTAAAGGTGCGACTTGCATCTTATTTTTAAGAACATGAAATTAATTAATTTACATCCCTATTATCTTTGAAATAAGAGTTAAGTTCGTACTCGTACTCGTACCTATCAGCTAAAAGTGTCTAACACTACGCAGCTTTAGAATAATTATAGTGACTTAATTCAACATTTCAGCTGTCCACTTTGAGACATATTTATTACTATAGAGACCTAACTCCAAATCCAACATTTGTGAATTCAGTCACTATAATTCTAAAGATGCGTCTAGTGTCATTATCTCAAGCTTTAACAATAACGTTCCCATCGTTAATCTGGTTTATGTAGACGAGTGAACCGATTAGGAAATCGATATCATAATAAGTATCTATATTTTGGCCGAGCGCCAAGCACGGCTCGCTACAAGCTTCGCACAGCTTGACAACCTGAAAGGCTATCCAAATCTATATATGAACTACATTATATTAATATGAACGTAAGCTTTTAGATACAAGACTTTTCAAACTGTACTTACTAACGACAGCTAAAGTTACAGATGTAAAGTAATCCGGAGACGATCAATCGCGATTGTCAATTTTACATGATTGTCAATCGCCATTGAACGTATACGAATACAATTGAAGCGATTGTCAATCGTAACTACGTGATTGAAAGCAAATGATGATAATTTTGATTGACGGGTGTTATTAAAGGAGGTCATTGACAATAGTTTCGAACACTGTGCGAACATAAACACGTCTAATCTCTTTGATGACCGAGGGCGAAAACATTGAACAATCGATTGAAACTACATCCATTGCACTTCAATACATACATACATTAAATCACGCCTGTTTCCCAGCGGGTTAGGCTTAGACCACTTCTTTCCACCTGCTACGACCCTGACAAATCTCTTTCGCTCATTCCACATTCATACATCGAGTCATGCATGCGCGTCGGTTTCGGGTACTTAAGATCCGGCCGTTTTCCAGTCTTCAATTGGCATGATAAATAACGTAAGACATTGAAAGTTGCCATTGATCGTCTCTGAGATGCTTAAAGCATAATCATCGTATTTTTAAAACCCGAAGGGCAAAGACACGTGCTTTTAGTTTAACGTGTGTATCCGAGTGTCTGTCTGTAGCATCATAGCTCCCAAACGGATGGACCGATTAGGAAGAGGTTTTTACAATACGATAACAATATGTGTAGAGAGAAAGTGAAATAAGCTTTTCAAATTTCACGAGTTTTGAGATAGATACAATTTTAATTGGGTATACATATTTTTTTTACAAAGCCAGTGTCATTCATTTAATTACAGTCAATGACACTAATGTGCCAAATATATGTTTATATAGACCTTATTGTCAGTGGCACAGAGGCGCCGAGACATTTTTGACACGCCTTGGGAACGTATATATATTTGTGATTTTGACTATACAACCACATTTATAAAGCAGCTATTTATATAAAATTGTATTATGATGCTTGAAATAAAGAAGGCACCTTAACACACTATTAACATAAGGTTATATTTTAGAGAACTTAAATAGTTATTTATGTAACCGGTACATAATGAAGCTTCTTAAGGTACGAGTGCCGAGGTTAGAGCGCGAGCTTGCGAGCGCTCTAATTACAGGCACGAGTACCTTAAGAGCTAATTATGAACCGTTGCATACGTACATAACTTTTTCTACAAGCTTAAAATGATAATTACAAAATAAACAATCGCTAACTTTTCTCGTATACTTTACTCGACTTTTCAACTAGAACAAATTACTTGTTAGCAAAGTCATTTTCATTATTCCGATTGGCGTTAATAATTTGTGAATTTTATTGTTAAGTAAACGTTAACAAATTTCATGCAAATTTTAATAGTTACTAAAACACTGACAATTAATCCCAAAAGTTGTAATGCCAAACGAAACGCCATGTTGATATCCATATTGAACGTAACCATGGTAACCAAATAACAAATCGATGGATATTTTTTTTATTTTTTTTTATTTTTTTTATTTATGTAGCTTACATAACTCATATGACATCTTTCCACTAAGTTAAAATAGACAGTTGTAGGTATTTAAATCGATGCCCGAGTGCCAGTAAGCTACCCTCCGTACTAGTAAAACTGTGTGACGGCAGGTATATATTAACCATCTATTTTTAGTAATTTAATAAAAATGCAATTTTATACATATAATTAGTCCCTAAATTAATTATTTTTTTAATATACGTAATTGTAATTGGTATTAAAATATTTTAAAAGTTTATTATACAAATTAGGATCTCAAGTATTCACTAAACGGCAAGACTGATATCCGGAATGACCGTAACCATGGTAATAACAATGCTATAATAATTATTATAGAACTGTTATTACCATGACAACGCTCATTATAGAATTGTTTTCCAGTTTCGGTTACACTATAGGTGGTATTCTGATACCGTTAACGATAATCTATATTAGCGGTTTATAGTACGCGAGTAGAAAAACACCTTTATTATTTTAAACATTCCTCAGAGGTGTTATGATGGCACGGCTACACAGTTCATTTCACTTCGAGCGTAAAGGACAGAGCTATAGCAGTTGTATAGCGCTGTCCTTTTATCTCAACGTAAACTTAACTAAATAGCTATTTCATAATAACCCCCAGTTGTTTTAAATAAACGACATTTCATCTTAATCTTGTTAGACAAAAATATGTAGGTATGCCTTTGTGTTTCAAAACCGCTAGCCACATCTTACTTTGATTCAATTTATACCGCTGAAATAAATACATTTTGATGTAATAAACAGCCTTGATCTAAGATCCGAATAGGCGACGACCTTCACCGGGCTGTTTATTCGATAAAAAATATTTTATATCAAATTTAATATGCTATGGCGAATAGGTTGACACAAAATTTCAGTCCAGTCCTGAAAACTGAAAATGTTTTTTTTTTAAATAGGTTTACCTAGTGCAAATTATTAGTACCGACTTACCTACCTACCCAATAGTTATGACGGGAAAATATAGTTAACCTAACGTTTGCATATTCTATAGGCTTCATGCTTTCGATTAATATGTAATTGGTCTATTTCACAAGCAACAGCAATTTTAAGCCTTACATTACTTAGCATATTAAATTTGATATATAATACTTTTTATCGAATAAACAGCCCGGTGAAGGTAGTCTACTATTCGGATCCCCTACTATAGTTAATTATACATACGTACATACATAATCTCACGCCTTCGTTCCCAGAGTGGGGTAGGCAGAGCTACAGAATTACAAACATCTCTAAAAACTTGTTGATAACTCTATAACCACAATTTGCACAAATTAGGCTAAGATGTTTACCAGCGTATTAGTGACAGGTTGCAAGCCCATCGCCTAACAGTACTACAAGCCTTTATTCCCTTAGTCGCCTCTTACGACATCCACGGGAAGACATGGAGTGGCACTATTCTAACTCGGCAACCACACGAGGTGCTCGGCAACCACACCAATAATTACGGATAGTATCTGGCAAGCAAACAATTATTTACGACGCGTTGGGCTAGTTGATAGTGACCCTGCCTACGAAACTAACGATCCTGGGTTCGATTGGGTATGGGCATATATGTGAGATGAGCGCGAGTATTTGTTTCTGACTCTTGCATGTTTTCTACGTATTTAAGTATGTTATTCTCTATATAATTCAGTTTTTAACACATCAAAAGTGCCTATGGATATTTTTTATCCCTAGAAAGTTTTGAATATTTCAATATAGGCATATTACTACTGATTCAAAACATTAAAAATTGGTCTAGGGTTATAGTCCATTCGCTTAAATAGTGTCGCTACACTCACAACGTACTTGCGGTTATTGTTATAAAATACGAATATGATTCCATGTAAACTATCAAATTCTCTTGCGGGTGTTACGCCGCAAGTGAATTTGGCAGTTTACTTCGAATTATATTCGTATTTTATAACAATAACCGCAAGTATGTGTGATTGTAGCGACACTATCTAAGGGAATGGACTATACTGAGTATCCTAAGACTTTTTTGATGTGTGTAGTTGTCTAGTACCCATAGTACAAGCCTAGAGCTTAGTTTGGGACTAAGTCCATTTGTGTGAAAATGTCCCTTGATATTTAGTTTGTTTGTAAAAACGAAATGTGATTAAAGTTTCAGCATAAAACTTAAACAGATAACAAAGTGCATAGCTATTACACATTTTCGATCTGCGGGTATTACTGTGAAAACTGCATTTTGCATCGCAATGAGTTGCGGGAGCCGCTGAGGTATTCATGTGCATTCCTTTGAAACTGAACGAAACTTTTCTCTTTCATTTGAAATTTATATATTCGAAGTATTATTAACCCCAAAAATACGCATTGTAGTAAATATGTCATTCCGGATACAGATCTAGTGAAAAATCCTTTCACATCGTGAAAACTCGGAACTCACGTCTACTTCCGAATGATGTCCACGTGTCTATAAATTATTGAATTATTAAGCGACATGTTTGTATGAAATAAATAGAGTACTTTAGTTATCAGTGTCAAATGTCAAACCCCGAGTTTGAAGTATATAGCACCGAGATGTTAAAACCACCACCAAATATATAGAAATTAGGTGTAGGTAAACAAGAAGAAATATAAATAAATATTGAAAATAATTTCACAGGCTTGTCGATCTAAACGTTTCCCAGGTGTTAATGCTTTCGGCATGACTATTAAAAAGAACTGAAAACAAACGTAATCTTAATTAACAAAAAAATACTCATGTATTAACCACTATATCGATTATTACTCTCGCGATGCGACGTTCCCCCACGTTGTCTTGATGGGTACTGAATTAGACTGAAGCAGCATGACAAATACGAACAATTCCGAGAAAACACGATGTGAAAGGATATTTCACTACATCTGTAAGTACCTATTGTTCCTACGCCCGACCCTAAAAATAACTTGACCCATTTCGTACTATTTCGCGAAGGGCCTTGTTACGATTTACAGTTCAACATTCATGCACACACAGTTATTAACAATCTATATAGGGTTCTTTCTGTAATTTGTAATTGCGCTGGATGTCTTACTATATATTACCCTTCGGGGTTAAACATCTCCTAGAAAAGATGGGCCTTTATGACAACAGATTGTAGAATGTGCGGCGAAGAGGTGGAAACAATGAAGCACTTATTGTGAGAATGTGATGCCCTCGTCTGAGTAAGAATGAAAATCCTCGGTTGTGGCTAGAATCAAGTGATTTCAAGGCACTGCCAATGCACTCCACTATCCGCTTCCTGGAAGGGGTGGAGTCTGCATTGCATAAAGCGCTAAAAAAAAGAGTTAATTACACATAAGATCCCATGGGGTCGAAGTGTATCCGTAACGACCCCACCAATAAGATAAGATAAGATAAGATTAAACTTTAACTTAACAAAGAAGCGGAAACCCTGCTGCAGTAAGCAAGGCTTAGCAAGGTACGGTTTCCACGGTAAAACAAAATTATAAATTAGGAATACCTTTTCAAAACAATGTTCGATCAATCAAAACAAAACTCATTCCGAACTGTCACACCATCCAAAAACCTATCAACAGTATTGAACTCATTAAACAACAATTAAAATACTTGTCAATAACATGCAGATTCCTTTATCTATAGGAAAATTGTTTATCTTCCCGACAATTTGTTGTTGTGAATATGGTTGAAAATCGCTCGAATTTTTGGCTGTCGCGGAATACTGGAACTATATAAACATATAAACAACACTTGCAGAGCTACTTGGGACGTGATTAAACAGGACTCCAACAACAAACAAACCAAAAAAGAAATTCAAAATATACTACATTTAAATAGGCTTTATACCGATCCTGAACAAATAGCTAATCTTTTTAACGAATATTTTGTGGAGATAAATAATAAAAACCATACGTCAAACCTACCGTCTCAAAACTTAATCTGTAATAACTTAAAAACGATTTATTTGAGCCCTACTCACCCAATGGATGTTTTTAAGGTATTTAAGTCCCTCAAGAATACTAATTCGGTTGGTTTTGATGGTCTTAACATTAAAATACTGAAATCATGTTCCGAGTATTTATCACCACCTTTAAGCCATATCATAAATCTGTCTTTTCAAGAAGGTACATTTCCAAGTCGTCTGAAATTCTCAATTATAAAGCCAATTTATAAAAAAGGCGATGAGAAAGACTTGAACAACTATCGTCCTATAACATTAATTCCGGTCCTATCAAAAATACTTGAAAAAGTTTTTTTTAATAAGCTTTATAACTTTATCGAGTCTCAAAGTGTTTTATCATCTCAACAATTTGGCTTTAGAAAAAGACATTCAACCGCTTTGGCTTGTTTTTCGTTAACTAAAACTATTACGGAATGCCTTAATAACAAGACACCAATTTTATCAATCTTTCTGGACATGAGCAAAGCCTTTGACCATGTGTGTCATAATACCCTTGTGAGGAAAATTGCCAACTATGGCATTAGGGGCAAAGCTCTAGAATGGATAGAAAGTTACTTACATGGTAGGCAACACTGTGTTGAGATAAGTCGACTTAATGACACTAAAAGGGAATCATACAGATCGTGTTATTTGCAAAATGATTATGGTGTGCCACAAGGCAGCGTTTTGGGTCCACTTCTTTTTCTTTTGTACATAAACGACTTACCAAAGGCAGTAAATACAGATTGTATCTTATTTGCGGATGACACCACCCTATTAATTAAATGTAAAGATAAAGCAAACATGGAAAAAGAAGCAAACAAATGTCTTGAGTCAGTTGTTAAATGGCTTGAGCAAAATAAACTAAGCATAAATTTAAGCAAAACTAAATGTATACAGTTTCAAACATATAATAGCAAACCGTTAACCCTAAATGTTATGTATAAAGGCGAACATATTGAGGAAGTAGATGACTCTGTATTTCTGGGTATTTCAATGGACAAATATTGCAATTGGAAATCTCATGTAGAAAAAATATGTTTGAAACTAGACAGATTTTCTTTCGCCCTAAGTCGGTTGAGAAATGTAGTAAATAAACAAACTGCATTGTTAGCTTATAATGGTTATGTGTCGTCAGTGCTCAGATATGGCATCATACTATGGGGCAATTCGGTAGATGCTGGAATGGTGTTTAGAGTTCAAAAAAAATGCATTCGGGCTGTTTGTGGAGCTAATTATATTGAAAGCTGCAAACCACTCTTTAAAGATTGTAAAATTTTATCACTT
Source organism: Acleris literana (assembly GCA_946894065.1). Classification (NCBI taxonomy): domain Eukaryota; kingdom Metazoa; phylum Arthropoda; class Insecta; order Lepidoptera; family Tortricidae; genus Acleris; species Acleris literana. Next base: position 5,563,310 of record OX335687.1, read on the forward strand.
CCAAGCCTTTACATATTTGAGATATGTGTATTTGTAATGAAGCATTCCTACCTGTTTAGAAAAAATTGTGATGTGTTTTCTAGAGCAGGAAGATATAGCAATAAGTTATATGTGCCTTACCAAAAGCTAAAAGTATGCAGAATAAACTCTTACTGTATGGCGATTCGGATTTTCAACCATTTACCAGATTCATATAAAGACATGATTTTAAATTCTTTCAAAAGTAGGCTATTTCATTTACTTCTTAAGAAATGTTACTACTCGGTGAATGATTACCTCAGTGATAAGGATCTATTATAAATACACGGAGTGCTTTGTATCCTTAATTTAAACATATTATATTTATATTTCTGTGATACTCTAACAGCTATTATTATTATTTAATTGAAAATTCACATTATTTCTTTGACATATTAATTAAGCCGCATTATTATTTTAATTACTAGATATTTACACGCCGTCTAATGGCAGAATATGTTGGAACTCCTTATATCTTGTACCATCATATGTTATGTACCCATGTTCTTGTGAATAAATGATTTATTATTATTATTATTATTATATCCCAAGGGTTAGTTAATTATCAGAAACAATTACTAAGTTGGGAGTTACGACTAGTATTGCTTACAACGTATCCAACTGTGTTGATGTTAACCTTGGCCGAGATTTTTGGCGGTAAAAGCCATATCGTCTTTGACCTGTTATCGTATTGTAAAACGTTTTAATAGCTCCTTTACAGTAATAGCTGCCAGTAATAACTTTAACAAAAAGCAAGCTCTCAAAACCCGACTGTTGCTAACCAACTTCAAATCGTTATAAATCCTAAATTATCATGAAAAATTAAAAATAATGAAAGAAACGTAAAGATGATTTTTAAATGCCTATTCAATGATACCCAACTTGTCATACTTGGTCGACTTTTTTTTAATTTGCACAATATTGCGTCTGGTTGCCGCCATATTGAATTTTGATTACTGTCATATCTTCAGTGACACTCACCAGATTAAGACAAATCGATTGACATAAGAATCATCAAAATCGGACAAACATACATATATTATAGGCTGTGAAACACGTCATTACCCTCGTCCTTCGACAGTCGGGTAAAAACAATACCATAACAGGTCAAAGACGATATCGTTTCAGCCGCCTAGAATAGAGGCTCTTGTCATTCGTCGTTAAGGGCGAAAATAGATAAGCAATAGAAATTGCAGAAGATTGCTGTCTTACTTTAACTTTGGTTTTAGAGCAAGAAGCACTTTTACTGTCTTTTTTCTAACTTTAAAGTTAGAGTAACACAGCCGTCAACTTCTGCAATTTTATTGCCAGCACAAACCTCGCTCGTTTGTTTACGGGATACGAATAAATAAAAAAATATTACAGGAAAATCACACAGATTTAGGCTGCGTTTCCACCAAAGCTGTACGAGGCAGCTAAGCGAGGAAAAATCTACCAATGGGATTATTTTGTTTTAATAGCCTCACTATCCTATTGGTGGATTTTTCCTCACAACACCGCTTAGCTACCTCGCACAGCTCTGGTGGAAACGCAGCCCTACATAGTCCCAAACTAAGCTGCACTAGTATTGGTCTAGTATCCAATAATAAAATGATAAACTTACTTATGTAGAGAATACTTAAGAGGATTGTGAAGCGCCGCTAAAATCGCGTAGCTATCAAAAAAAAATCCATACAAATTTAGCTCCGGGCGTTAACGTTTCTCACCCCCTAAATCGAGTCCGATTTCCACGATTTTTGATTGTAGTTATTATAAAGAACTAGGTCTGTACGTTTCTGTTTTTTGTTTTTTAAATTTGTTTCATTCTAAGAAATATATTCGTGTAAAGGAAAACGTACAGACATAGTTTTTCATGATATCTACAACATATTCAAAAATCGTAAAAATCGGAGTAGGTTTAAGGGGAGAAAAACGTTTTCGCATTTTGTATGGAAATTTTTAGCTTCACAATCCTCTTAAATATACATAGACATAAATATTTGCCTATACCGGGAATCGAACCTCTTATTATTATTTATTTATAGATAACATTCTAAACTGATATTCAATATATCGTGAGTATTTGCTTTTATATCTTTATATTTTAGGATGGTATAGGCATGTTTATCGTTACGTTAATAAGTTATAGTGCGGAATTTATAGGATTGAAAACATCACACAAACCTAGTTCTTCATTTAGGACAGCAAAAATGTACTAATATTGTTTATTAATAAAAGATTTAAAAAAAGATCGAAGATGTTAATTCAGAAAAAAGGCCGCTTGAGCACTTTTACTCGTCCAAACTAAGTTAAGGTAGGTCAGAGATGTTATCAAAAAATAAATAACGTGGATAAAAATGTCTGTAGTACTAACGTAAACAAACAAATAAAAAACACTAGTAGTTTACGTCGCTATTGCGTAATGCCAAATTACGCATAGTCACGTGCAATAGTTTATCTACACTAATATTGTAAATCCTCGATGTGTTCTGGAACACAACTCAATAATCCTTTAAGTTCTTTTATTAATTCAAAATTTCAAAATATGAACAAGAATAGACGCATTTGTTTTGAGAATTGAAGCAAAATCAAATTGTGTCGCGATTCGAACAAATTCGAAATTTGAAAGCCATAACATTAACGGCAGCAATAACGTTAAATTAACTTAACGTTACAACCACAGATAAGTGACAACACTAACTGACATAATTCTAGGTTATAGTCTACAGTTTCTGAAGGTTTTACCATACGGGTGTGGATAAAGGATTTTATTTTAACCTTATAAATAAAATATACCCAGTTCGAAGTGTGATCGCGTTATGTTATGTTTGATCATCAGACACAACGTAAACACGAAGTTGTTGTGTTACCAACCAAGCAAAAACTGAGCCAAGGTCGAGTTGTGATTGGTTATAATTCCCGACTTCTTATTGGTGCAAATTGCGGCGTTTTTATTGGCCTATTGGCATTTGCTTTTCCTCGCCGTTTAGCTTTTATGTGAGTCAGGGGTTTCTATATTTCAAACCATTTTTATTATTGTATGGTTTCGATTCTGAATATCGAATATAAACGTTGATTACAATTCCCTCCACATTAAACGGTACAGAGTATTTATGTTTTCTTTAGAACTGTGGTAATTTTTCCTACTTTGTGCTTAATATTTATTTAGTTTCATAAAATAATCATTTACGAACTCATTTTACTTGAAAAAATACAAACGTTATTGGGAATGCTTTTTAATAAGATAGGTATTTATATAAGCTGAGCTTTGTGTTATTTTTAGCCAAACCCAAAATAAACGTTCATTATGGGTGAAAAACTTAAGTAAATGACCTCATGCATGTAGTTGTGTACAAAACTAATATGGAATTTACGTCAAATTTTAAATATAAAATGTCGAACGGTCCATACAAATGTGTTACAACTACATGCAAGAGGTCATTTACTTACTTAAGTTTTTCACCTAGAGGCTGTTATCAATCAGTAAAAAACCGACCAAGTGCGAGTCGGACTCGCCCCAAAAGGTTTCGAACTGTTATTGTATGGGGGCTCCTTTTTTAATTAGAAGGAAAAAGAAAGAAAAAAAATTATTCACAAAAATAACACACATCAATATAACATAAAAAATAAGGAAAAGAAACGACAGATAAATGTAATTGTTGTTTATTACTTATTGTTATACCGGCAATAGACACACTCTGTAAAAAAATCAACAATCTACCAATTAAGGGTCATGAGATACAGCCCTCCGACAAGCAGACGGACGGATGGACGGACAGCGGAGGATTAGTAATAGGGTCCCGCTAGAACCCTTACATTGTTCGGTACGGAACCCTAAAAAGGATAACAGCGAGTACAAACAGTTTTCAAACGGTAAAAGTCATTATTTTTACATGTACTCTCAGCCTAATGGAACGCTGACCTACCATAGCCACGTAAGGCCCACCAGCCAGTTTTTTGTGAATGGGACTTTGAATCTACCATCAAGGCAATAAAGTTCAATTACGTTTGTTCGAAAATGCCATTTTCAATTTATGATGAAAGGAAAATGAACTATCTTTCTATTGCAAAACAGTTCAAACTAGATTGCCTTGGTAATTTACATCCTATTGCACACTGGGCCTTACGAGGTTAGTACTGTGTCACAGTGACGTTATGATTTAAGTCGTAAGAATTGTCAAAAAAAAATATTTTTTAATATCACTGCGATACAGTTCTATGACCGGTCAGGGTTCCATTGGGCTAGTACATTTTGTATATTAGACACGAATAGGTATTGAACATGAATCAGCGTTAACGGTTGAACAAAGTTGAAAGAACACACAAAGTAATGGTCTAATGGTACGTTCACAAACCACACCCGCCGATAAATTAAAAAAGCCTTTATTGAACCTTATTTCAACACTAATTGAATTCAAAATCAATCGATAAAGGTTTACAAGATCAGACAGGTAAATCGTTCAATGAGTTTTAACAGGGAAATAGGCTTTTTCAGTCGATATCCAGTCGCGAAGTGTAATCAAACCTATTTATCGCTTCCCTTCTCTCTTTCCGTTTTTTTTTCCGTTCAATCGACAAATGGCAACACCATAAAAATGAGAAAAGAAAAGGTCCCTTAGCGTCCCGCTTATTTTTCTCTGGACTTGTTTACTTACTGTGTTACTTCCTTAGTTTATTTGTATGTTTGTTAACAAATCGAGTGTGTTGGAGTTGCGCTAGCCAAGTTCTATCTCTAATAAAGCCTTCACGAATAATGTATGTATTTCACAGTTTAGTAACTTAAATATAGCCTCTGGGTATTCCTTAAGCTGCTTAAACCCCAGAATTTGGCTCAGACTTAGAATACAGCTCATGAGAAATAGGATTACCACATCATGGAATGTCGGTAACTAACGGCCCGTTCCCAATATTCAATTTACGTTTATCGTTATTTAGTACACATAGTACAAGCCTAGAGCTTAGTTTGGGTCAACTTGCGTAAGACTGTCTCCTGATATGATAGGCATGTTTATCGTAGCCTAGTACTCATAGTACAAGCCTACATCTTAGTTTAGCACTAGGTGAATTTGTGTGAAATCAAATTCTTTCCTGATATTTAATATTTGATATGTCCTCGTCCTCGTAGAAACCTTAGTTAACTACATTTGAGTCGCTTAACTTCAAACTCAGATATCTCCTTCAAATTTGGTATACGAATTTAAAACCCAAGTTTTTTGAAAAAGGACGCAAACTCCGTTGTCCTTTTGCATGGATTTATCCGAGTTTGAAGTGAAGCGACTCATTTCATCTTTTAGCATGTTATTACAACATACATACGTACACATACATAAACTCACGCCTTCATCCCTAGTCAGAGCTACAACTCTAAAAACTTGTTGATAATTCAGTAACCACATTTTGCACAATCAGGCTAAGATGCTATTACAACTTGATAACTTAAGCTGAGCTTACCTATTGCTATATGAATATCGCAGTTACGCTACTTTGAGACGATCGTGACATGACGCTCTTTCTTATAAATTGATCTAAGTAAGAATTAAGGCACGTACCTATGGTCAGTTTCAATTGTCAGTTTTCTCTGAACTCTTTTCAAACTGAGCGTGCAAGATGAAAACTGTCATTTATAGTTACTGTTAAGGGGTTTCTAAACGGGCCATATTTTCACTGCAATATGTGGCCGGCAACTATTGGTGTCCCTCTCTTACTCGAATGTTAGAGAAAGACACCAATAGTCGCCGGCCACATATTGCACTGAAAATATGGCCCGTTTAGAAGCCCCTTTATACATACACACGCTGATTTAACGGTGCTATTAAAAAATCAACCATTTTTAAACATATTCAGTATCAAAACATCAACATCCATTCCGTTTAGAAACCGTGCAGCCACTAAATGACAGTTCTCTCCTAACCGATGCATTTTCCTGACAATATCACCGCGAAGATTGCACCGCGCTGAGCGGAATTGGTTCGGCGGTATTGGCCACTAATTGGCTTGCTATTCTTCTCGAGTTTCTAATATACACGGCAAATTGAAGCTGAGTGCAGTGCAGTGCTTTAAGCGCTCACGGGAAAGTGAATCAGGGTGTTCCACTTAGAGAAGAAATAAGTGTGTGGAATTAATTATTTGCTCCAGGGAAAAAAAGTACCTTAATGGACCGATGTTTTTTTCTTAGTGACAGTCTTTTTACTAATAGAGGAGTGAAAGACTCAAAAAAATGTGTTCCAACCAAGAGAGGTTTTCTCTTAGTTGACATAAAATGAATACAATATTTATGATTTTAGCTATATCAAACAAAACTGATAGTAAAAACAACAAGTTCTTTAGTGATTCAACTGACATCTTAGTTGATATATCTAACGTCTTAGGCTCGTATGGAATCAAGACGACTATGCACAACAATCACAATCTTGTTAGAAGCGACCATATTTTTTTTTCCTATGTTCTTATTTTAACGAGGACTGGAAGTCTTAATTTTTTGGGGTAGCTATTATTTTATCGAACGTATAATTACGCAGAATTTTCATTTCATCGAAAAGCTTTTCTTGCTGCATGAATAAAAATTTTTTCGTAGGTACTCACAAATCTAACCTAACCTGATCTTCGTTATGAATGTTTAAGATAAATATCTTGACAACTTCATGATTTCAGCAGGAAATAGCGTTCGATGAAATGAAATTCGATGGAATGATACAATTGATGAAGTTAATTTCGATAAAATCATGGGTTACCATTTTCGTGATTCAAAGATTCAAAGACCGTTGTACATTGTACCGTTTGAATCATGCATTTAATCTATAAAGATTGAACTAAACCGAACGGATGATTCAAACGGTACACGTATGTTATGCTGAAGCTAATATTAGCTTCAACTTAAGATAGCTTTCGGAAAAATGGAATATTTCGACCAATGAATATTCGGAATAAAATAATTCATATTATTTGGGTGTTCTCCAATAAAAGTAACTAAGTACTCGAGTTTTGTTTCATATTTTTTTATGATTATCATTTTCAGTTCTCAATGTTTCCACCCGGCATTGCACAAATCTGCAATAGGTATCCCTGATCGTTGTGATTCCATCCGGTTATTCCCAGCTTCTGCCCCTAATAGATTCAAAATGGGTCCCTCTCAGCCCTCCACGGGCATCGATCCGGGTAAAAATAGATGGGCAGCACGCATCCACCATGTAAATGGAAACAGTAGAGATCTGTAATCAAAGAAACCAGGAACAAAATGAATAGGCAATGAACAAGGTGATATTGGTTTTCACTCCATGTTGCAAAACGATTTGGAGCGTTTTTATGATCAAGGGAACTCTTGGTCTCAATTATGTTCGGTAGGCGCTTGGCGGTAATTTCCAGCTTTATATTAACAAGTTACAGCCATTGATGTTGCCGTATTCTATAAATATTGTAACAATGGTTGATTGTAGGTTTGTATTTTTAGAGTTTTCAAATGCTTGCGTCTGCACGGCGGTCCGTCGATCTGTCGCTTTCTGTCGGTTGATAAAACCGGGACTCTATTCAAGGCAGTAAAAACAATATCGTTTTTAGTCTGTCATCTTCAGTGATAGGAATAGGTAGAGTATATTTACCTAAAGTTCGCAAAAGGACATAATATAGAGTGGTTACAACCGGGTGAAATATTAATTGATTTTTATTGAATTCCGGATTTCTGGTATTTTTCTGGTACAAGTAAATGTAGTCGCAAGGAAGTTTCCAGTTTATGTCTCTGTTCTACGAAGTTTAGGTAAATATACTCCAACTATTACTTAGATACTTAAAATAAATGAGTTGCAGGACCCTTTTATCACAAAAGGACATAAAATATCCCATACCGTGAGTGATTAAGGATATTTAGCATTAACAATAACGGAAATCCGGAATGAAATAAAAATAAATTAATATTTCATCCGGTTGTAACCACTCTATATTATATCCTTTTGCGAACTTTAGGTAAATATACTCTACCTATTCCGATCACTGGTCATCTTATAGTCAACATTTTGATAGCTGTTATTTACTTGAAAGCAATGGCTACCGAGCTCAAAACAACACCATATCATTTCGAAATCAATTAGGATTTTATCGCCTAAGATGCGGCGGATGTCGGCGAAGATGCCAAAAGTATAAAATGGAAGTTAAGGTTGCTATCTACTTAAAACGAGCTGTAAATGAGTCCTCTTTATACATTGACACAAACTAAGATGCCGCTGGTTATTTATTATAGTACTAGTGACCCGCCCTCGCTTCGCTTCGGTTTATGCCAGTTCAGTAAAACTTATTATACATGAAAACCTTATTGAATCACTTTATCTATTTAAAAAAACCGCATCAAAATCTGTTGCGTAGTTTTAAAGATCTAAGCATACATAGGGACAGACAGACAGCGGGAAGCGACTTTGATTTATACTATGTAGTGATTATCTTATAATGTCATGGGTCGTAAGGATTTTGGAATGAATAGTAGTCTAGTCTAAAAACAAACACACTTTAATATCTAAATATATAAAACAGTACCGTGACTGAGTGAATGATCGACAGATAACGGACAGATGACATTCTCGTGCGTTATAATAAACCACCAGAGGGCTCAGACAAGATGCACTACGCTAACTAACGTTTCTATTCGATTCGTTTTAAACCAATCGCGTCACTGGAAGTTGACGTGATACGAAAAGTCACGCGATTGGTTTGAAAACGAATCGAATAGAAACGCTAGTTAGCGTAGTGCATCTTGTCTGAGCCCTCTGTCATCCCATACATTTTGAGCGATAGAAAAGAAAAACGTTAGAGTAGCGTTTGCATCTGGGTTAGGGTCCCTAATCTTAAAGGTATACGCTCTGCCTCTAGGCTACTGCTTCGCTTACTCCACAATCACACTGATTATTGAACTATTTACTAGAACGATCAAACATATCATGACATAATTTTTCCTAAAAACTATTTACTAAAACAATCAGTACAGTTTCGTGGTGGTAGGACCTTGTGCAGGGTCCGTCCGGATCGCTACCTCCATCTTATCCATTAATCCACCGCCAAGCAGTAGTGTTCGCATAGCTGTGTTCCGGTGTGGGGATAAGACAACCCGTGAAATTACTAGCATAGAGCTTTCCATCTTAGTCCTCAGGGTTGGCAACGCATTTGAAGTCTTAGGATTGCAGTTTTGAGATTGTAGTCTTGACGTTTCAAATGTCTATGGGTCTCAGATCCCACTTACCTTCAGGTGGCCTGAGTGATCGCGTGCCTTGTCCTTGCCATAAAAAAAAACAGTGAAACCAACCATGCTCCATCAAACTTTTCCTAAAAGCCTTCGGGGCCTAATCATTATCTCCGTCAAACCATGTCAGACAAATTAGGTTCCTCCAGATTTTGCCTGGGGCTTCTGGTGAAAGGAACTGAAAAAAAATCAATGGACGTACAAATTCTTGTACAAAATGACCAGTGTTCATTGATTTTGAGTACACTTTAATAAGCACAGTAAAATAGGTTTAATTATGTAACTGATGTTTCTGATCTCCTATTGATATTGAAGCGATAAGTCACCACTTCACCATGTGACTTTTGTTCTTGTATTTTTAATAAATAATGCCATCGCCATATTCTCTTGGTCTCACTGAAAACCTGTTAATATTGCTTGTAAGAATATTTTTAACTTGCAACGATATTGAATTCTTCAGATAATTGGAAATAAATACATATTTATCTGTACTTAAATATAGTTACAGATACGCAGCGGTTTTTGAGAGCGTTGCTTGCACATAACTAAAATAAGGATAAGGAATAACACCCGTATTCACAAACGAGGTCTCACAGTGCTCACGAACGCACAGGATGGTTCAAATCGTCTCATAAACAAAAGGTCGGTCAAAAAGGACCAATCACAAAGCTGTACTTATTGAACGCAGTGCGTGTACTCAGTGAAGGATCCCTTAAGTATTGTTTGTGAATACGGGTGGGAGTTTCCTGCTGCTATAAAATATGAGTTTTTTAAAAAGGGCGTCTTGAAATTTCTTCGAGACCGGCAACGCATAACGCTTTCATGTCGCTAATGTTCATAAGGGGCGGTAAACTTTTTCATCAGGTGGCCATCTGCCTGTTTTCCTGCTTCTGGTAATAAAAAAAGATTTTTCTTTACTTAGTATTTAACGGCTGCACTCGGAGTCAGTTGATGACGGACCTCGTTAGGCCCAACGTTTTAAATTTAGGACATTTGTCAAAATGACTTTTGACTTTAGTTGACCGACACAAGATTATTTTTCAAACGTTGCGTGACGTGGGCGTTACGAGGTTAAGTCGGTCCTTAGTGACGAATTTTGATGCAGAATTTTGAAAAAGGAACGAGTTAATTGTCTCGAAACACTCTCTGAGTACGGTGGTAAGGTAAATATGTATATTATACAGTTTTGCACCTTAACCCAATGATATAAGGTGCAAAAGTATATACATAATCTATGTACTTGGCTGTACTTGTTTTATCTTGGGGCTGTTTGATAAATTTTCACAATGTAACAATGTTTTTCTTCCATCGCCAGAAATGATTAATGCTTGCAAATATTCAGATGAATCGCATTTGCGTTCTCACGCGTACGCTAACAAAAAAACAACTAATTGTGGTGTTTGCTCTTTCTTTCTTTTAATTTAGTCGTGAAGACTAAAAGGGATGGCTTCTGTAGTTGAATTACCCTTCAGGTGTAGTGAGGAAATGTTATCGTTTTTAGATTGATAGGGATCAACCTACCTTGTAACTATAACTATTCGTCTTTTGAAAAGGTGGAATTATTTACGATAGAAATAGTTCTGCAAAAAAAAAATAAGCAAAGTAAGATAAAGTGTTTAGTTGGTACTTTTGGTGTTAAGTTCATGGTTCAGTACCAAAAATGTAAAAAGTAACCCGTGAAATGTGACCCCGTGCATTCAACCGTTTGTCCGTCCGTACGTCACATCAGCTACATTTTGTAGTCAATAATCATTCGACATGGGATTTTGTTGGTGGTTTTGGATATTAAAATCGAGCAAGATAAAGACGAGGTTTTCCGATCACATATGATGTCGTATTATATATATTATAAATGCACTACATTTCAAAAAAGTCATTTAAAAAAAAATCTCTTTTTTGTAAATATAGATTCATAATTTTAATATTGGGCTACTAATACAAGGTGGGGAATGTAATTATCATAAAATTATGGTATAGTATCTTTTGCCAGTAATGTAGTAAATATTTAAGACCTTGATTATGTTTCAATTTTCAAACGAATACTTCTAAATGTAAAATTATGAATACAGACAGACGGTAAAGCTACTAGATATAATGTTTAACAAATTATACATTTCCAAAGCGTACTGATCAAAATAAAAGCCGAGCGCTTAGGGATAATTTACATTATTTAAAAGTAATGGATTGTGGATTCTAAATTACTTTTTCTTCTTCACAGGATGACACAGTTATTATTTATAATAATAAAATGGTTCCTTTTTGTTTAAAGCGTACATTTGTTATTGGAATTTAACTAAGTTAAAACAGTTAATCTGTCTGTCTGCGTGTCACACTTATATTTTCTCATAAACTGTCCACGGCATTGAAATAGAGTCGAAGTGACGAACCTTTTTATACCGCGACTATACATGTAAAGCACTCGTGTTCTTTCCATTTTATAACTTAGTGTGAGTTATTGAAAGCTAATTTTTAAAAAAAACCGCTACAGGGACCATTGCCATTACCTTGTTAAAGGTTTTTTTTAAATATATTTCAGTATTTCATTACAGTAAGTATTAATTTTCTATTTACGTTCAGATTTTAATATTGTTATTATTTTAATTATTCGTCAGCCTAAAGTGTCCCACTGCTGGGAAAGGCCTCCCTCTCGTCCATCCACGCATCCCTGCCTTGCTAATATTATTACACTGTTAAAATTCGATACATATATATGTCCATTACGGATTTGTCTAGAACGTCATGTCGATTGTCACACGCGTAACAAATGTCTTCCTTTCCGTTTTATTTCGGTACGGAAAAACTTCGCACGTGACAACAAGCAATCCCGAAACTAGGAGAGAACAGGTGCGAATGTTGTTTTATGTCGATTGGATTCTGTGTGTTTCATGATGTAAGCAAGTGAAGACGCGGTTAGCGTAGTTGGTAGTGACACTACGAAGCTAGAGGTCCTTGGTTCGATGTGTGTAATAAATGCCAATGTTTGTTCCTGAGTCTTTGGCATTTCATAATAATAATATGTATTTGTGTTTAATCCTGTAAGGAGGTAGTATTATTTTAATGTTAATGTTTCGATAAGCAAGCATTTTATTTCAAGACCATTTTTTTTCGATCTTGTTTAGGGATAAGTAATTCTTTTTTTTATTGCAATGGCAACATATAGCAGATATAATACAATTAAATTAACAAATTTTCTAAAATGCACAATTCAGAACCGTTTCCACTTAAAGTATTACTTTCATTTTGTTTGCTTTTTTTGTTTGTTTTTTATTGACTATGATGTCAAATACTTAAACTAAAAATGGAAAACTAATATTAAGCCGAGAACCTACATTTTGAATTGGAAAAAAAGGTATACAAATAACTAACGAAACTTTTCAATATGCAATCATTTAAATACGCATTTGCAATCTTTAGATTTTAGTCTTAAGAATACAAATGTCTATGGGTCTCGGATTTAATTTACCATTAGGTAGCCTGTGGCCTGCTCATAGCAAACAACATAGAAATAAAACATAATAATAAATAAATTAATCTTAACATTAAGAAAAAAGAGATACAATATCCTGTGTCTGCATCCCTGTACAGTGCTTCCATTTTCTTATTAGCTATCGGCAATCTTCGTTTTTCTGTCTTGTCAGTTGAGAGTGCAAGCGTGATAGCGATAGCCAGCCGAAAGCTATTAGCTGGGAATACTGTATCTAAATTTTCTTATCATATTATTTTAAACAGTTTTCGATTAAACTGCAAAAAAAAACGTAATGGTTTTAAAAGCCTAACCCTTGAAATGGTTTTCAAATAAAGGCGCCATGCTAAAATATGACCGAGCTCAATTGTGTCCACATAACGACAGAATAATTATGAAAGCAAACATCGGTATAAAGCATCCGGTTTCATCCATCCCGTCCGGAATATTTGTCACGTCCATCCGTGATATGAGATTTTAATTAGGGATGCCAACCCTTTGAATCATCTGCTCGTATTTTTTATCCTGTTAAATTCGAGTTTGTTAAAAAAAACATACATAAATATGAAGAGAGAATATTTGAATTGGATTTACTGAAATTTCGTTATTTGCTATTTTCCCCTTTTGATTGGGTCCTCCAGCGTTAAAAAAAAGCTTTATTTTACCTTTTTTGTTAACTATTAAATAACTTGTTTAATTTTTTTATTGGAATCGGATTTGATAAATGTTTTGAGTTTAGTGGTAAAATCCAAAAACAATAATAATTTATTACGAAATTATTTACATTCGATAATCGATAAAATCAATAAAAACCAATATCGATTGCTGCTTTCATCCAATATTAAAATTTACAATACTTAGTAATAAGCAAGTTCACTGCTAGGCTATCTACCTACTTTTACATTTAGTGAATCTGTAAGCTAATACCAAACTGTGTTAACATTTAAAATCTAAGCGGTAATCTCGCGGTAAGAATATCGTCACAAACCATACATATAGTCCAGTAAAAGTATACGTTTTACTTTGCAAAAGGTCGAGTATCCGCCATTTTTGGACATGTTCTACAAGTAAACTTTAATTCAAGTTTTTCACTTAGGGATGCTGCCGCGGGCACTACCATGTCCATAAAACAACGAACATTTTGACGTTTTTTCAGTATTCATTAATTATAGCTTCTGCCCGCGACTTCATCCTCGTAGATTTCAATTATCGTTCCCTTCTGGGAAACTTAAATTTTCTGGAATTAAGATTAGCCTATGTGTTATTCCAGGGTACACGCTATCTAAATTCTAAATTTCATCCAAATCCGTAAAGCCATTGCAGCGTGAAGAAGTAACAAACAAACACACAAACTTTCGCATTTAAATTGTTAATAGGATATCCTAAACCTTGGGTTTTAAAGCATCCAGGGGGGACCGAGGGCCGTTCCGTGCCCCGCGCCAGCTGACTTTCACATCACCCTCGTTCTTTAACCGGTATCATGTCCTGCTTTCTCCTAAGCACTGTCCTAATCATGTTTCAACCATCCTCTTCCTCAACTTACTTTCTCAAGAAACAATTCCGCGTAAAAAAGAGCTAAGTTTGTCCTTTAAACGCAGCTTTAAAATTATTCACTAAAAAACAGCAACTTGGCTGTGCCTAGCAATGTACAAGTTGCAGAACATTCTCAGAAGTTAAGAAATCTTCTCAAGAATTTACTGAGAATATTATCGGAAACATTTGAGAGCATTGACAATGTTCTCTTTCCATACAAAACTTGTGATTAATCTTAGAAATTTCCGAGAATTTCTCATAAATAACTTTCACAATTTGAGAAGTTACTTTTCGGTACAATGAATGCCCCGGCATTCCTGAGGGCTCAGACAAGATGCACTACGCTAACTAACGTTTCTATTCGATTCGTTTTTAAACCAATCGCGTCACTGGTAGACCACGTGACTTTTCGTATCGCGTCATCTTCCAGTGACGCGATTGGTTTTAAAACGAATCGAATAGAAACGTTAGTTAACGTAGTGCATCTTGTCTGAGCCCTCTGATGTTTATGGGCGACGGTGACTGCTCACCATCAAGTGGTCCGTCTACTCGTTTGCCTTTTACGGCTATAAAAAAAGTTTTTAGTAAGAAATTAACTACACTTTAATAAATGTGCTGCAGTTACTCAGATATAACACTTTAAACTATGAGCAGTTAGGATTTATTACACAAAATTTCCCATAAAACAACAAAAAAATTAACAACCTTAGCTCCAAAACCCATAGTTAATTATTTATTGAATAAAAACTGGAAAATCTTTGAATTCCATAATGTTTTGCAACGTTAGCTCCAAAACCCACAGTTAAGGATTTATTGAATAAAAACTGGAAAATCTTTGAAATCCACAATGTTTTGCAACGTTAGCTCCAAAACCCACAGTTAACGATTTATTGAATAAAAACTGGAACAACTTTGAAATTCACAATGCTTTGCAACGTTAGCTCCAAAACCCATAGTAAGGGTTTATTGAATAAAAACTGGAACAACTTTAAAATTCACGATGTTTTGCAACGTTAGCTCCAAAACCCATAGTTAAGGATTTATTGAATGAAAACTGAACAACTTCGAAATTCATGATATTTCGCGATGTAAATTGTATAATTTTACTGGGCTACTATAACTTACTATCCTTATAGACGCAATTTTTATGGCATGGGGATCGCATCCATTACGAATCTATATCAAACCTTACACAAAATAAAGTAAAGGGGAATAGTCGTTTAATATGTAGACATCCCTAATTTTAATACGCATCAAAAACGTGACCGCGAGGGTCGGAATAATAAATATGTGAGGGTCGAGCCATTGTCATTTAAGATACCGGCCATATGTCAAAAACATTAATGAGATGGCGGAAGTATTTTGTGAGATTACCCTTGTTTTGTAAATCACCTGTGAGATACAGTCTAATAGACCGGGAGATAGTGACACAAAATTTCCGGTTATTTGTACCAAGTATGGCGACCCTTTAGGGGTCTAATTACGTAATAACGAAAAGGAAAATGATGGTCATCACTCTGGCTGCCCAATCCCGTGGGCGTTAATCGAACGTGCCGGATAAATTAAGCGTGTCGAACGATTTGTTACGTAAAAATTCTCGTATTTCTCGATTGTCGATGAAAAAAAAGTAGCGTAATGCCTTACTTCTCCGGTATGACTTGCAACTCGCCATACCGACGAGAACACATTAATTAAAAAATAACAATACAACCATTTGTACCAGGCTAATTTTTGCACAGCTAATAATCGTCGAGTAGCCATTCACGAAAATCACCATGCCATACTTTTCTATCGGTTCCAAATGGCTGCCATTAATTAGTATTTTTTTTAATGCAAAATGATTTGTAGAAATATGGCATTTGGATTTTTTTTGCCATTTTTATTGCCTTTTAGTCCAAAAAACCCAACTTCAATAAATATGGAGGCTCTATTTAGGCACAATCATAGTTGTTTAATTTGCACATTTCAAAATGTTATTATTATTATTTAAATATTTTATTGCACAAAAATAAAATAGTGTACAAAAGGCGAGCTTAATGCTACAAGCATTCTCTACCAGTCAACCTTAAGGTTGTATGGTTTTTGGATAGAAATAAAACCTAGGGGCGAGTATTTGTTCCTTATTATGATTCGAGTATTGCTCTTGGGTCATCAATTAGAGACTATGGTCATTTGTTCATAAGCAGGTCATTTATCAAAGACTACAAGCTGAATAAACTTACAAAAAACTTTTAAAGGGTATGCTCAGCAAAAATAGCAAATTAAAATCTCATTAGTGCATTTTCTTTCTCGAAACACTGCTATTCTTTCAAGTACACCACAAATGCACAGTTTTATACCACTTATGCTCATCATTACTGATGTGCAAATTGCGGAAAGATTACAAAAATTTGGAAAAGTTCTATGAAATTTCCGGAAACATTCACTAGAAATTTAGGAAATTTAAATTTAAGAAACTGATAGTTTCAATCCCCATACAAAATTGTGAGAAGTTTCCGAAATTTTCCTACATCAAATGTTCCGCAATTTTGGAAAGTTTCCTTTGGCACATCAGTACTCATCATTGTCACTTAAATTTTGAGCTAGGCTCTTATTGCTGTAGTAATTGCCAAAAAGTGGCAAGTGTTCATTCGGCGTATTACCTCCTGATACGACACGATAGACGTTCTGTCTCATTAGGCTGAAGTAAGTAAGCCTAGGTCTTCCTCTTCCTCTTTTTCTCTCAACTTTATCCTCCAAAATGTTCAAAAACTGTCGTGCCGTATCAAGTGTCCCATCCTCTTTCCTCTTCTACATTATAGTTTCTAAAATATGTCTTCTCTCGTTTACCATCTTCAGAACCTCTTCGTTGATTTTCTTTGATTTGATTGCTTACATACATACATAAACTCACGCCTTCATTCCCATATTGGGGTAGGCACAGCTACAGAATTACCAACAACCCTAAAAACTTGTTGATAATTCTGTAACCACATCTTGCACAATAAGGCCAAGATGTTTACCAATGTATTAGTGACAGGCTGCAAGCCCATCGCCTAACAGTAGCCCTTGCTTATTGCTTAGTAATACGCAGACGATTTCGAAAGCGCAAAACTCGTTTCCATTGTACCATTTTACGTAATGTTAATAAACATTTTCAATTTAGTCCAGTAATTAAGCACTAGATTTTCCTGCAATTTTCTCTAACTGCCATGACCTCACCATGCAATTCAGTTTACGATGAGTGAATACGACAGAGCTCTATAACTCCCATAACTCTGTCTCTTTCGCATTAATGCCCCCAGTATTACGTAAAGAAGCATTTCTTGACATAGTTTCCCGAAGTTGGGACTGCGACACCCATTCTACGACGCAGTTGTTCTTTTATAGCGACTGAGATCACGTCGTAAAAAACTTTATTTTATACTTACATTTTCCAAATAAATGACGTATACTATACACGCTTGATTTTATTTTTAAACTCTAATTAAAGGCAAGGCTGCGCCAAAGTTCATATAAAATTGCAACTCCGATTATTGGAACTCCGAAATTATTTCTCATACCATTTTACATCATAATGATCCCTCTTCATACTCTTCATAATATTTTTTAACACTTATGATCGGAACTTATACTCATCTGAACTTATAACGCCAATATTCATGGAACCTTACACTTTTCTGAATTTCTTAAATATCTTACGTGTAGATAAAATTAGTTTAGGTTAGGTTAGATTTATAACAATCCTCAAAAAGTAACAGTTTCTTAAAAAAATGCATTATGAGTTGCGATAATTATGACTTTAAAAACTATGAACAAAAAAGTATGAGCAAAATTTTTCGAAGAAAATGATGATTATAGACACAAATCGTTATTTGTATAAAAAATCTAAAGGCCAATTTTATATGAGTCAATATGGACCCCAGAGGCTACGATGAACGTAATGGTAAGCAAATACCAGGTACAGTCGAGTACGAAGATATTACATACACTTTTGCACCACAAAAGGTGCAAAATCGTCTACATATCCTTGTACTCGACTGTACCAGGGGCTCTTTTAACTCTGTTTCTCAAAACGCTGGTGACACCGAAAGCATGAAGTTGCAAGATTCTGGTTTGTAACACTATGCGGTTTCATGTTCATACATAGTATGTAGAGGTAAGAATAGAATGGTGAGGAGGATGAGGAAAGGGGAACATTTCGGAGTCGGTTAAAGAGGACAATCTCACTTAAATTGAACTAGTCCCAAACTTAGCTAAAGCTTTGTACTATTGGGCACTAGACAACGATGGACATAGAGAAACACATAGTTAGAGATAAACTTCCAAACTCACAAACTGACACTTCCAAACACACAAGTTTATAGTATAGGTAGTTATGATGTAGAAAGAAAGAATTATTTTTTTGACAAAATTATACATATTTTACCATAGATATAAATATAGATCAAAAGCCCGACCAAGCGTCGGGGTTGGCCGTCGTTACTGATGTTTCGCGCGCCTGTTGTTGCAGCCGGTCGGCCGTGAAAATTAAGAAAATGCCTCGTTGCGTGATAATAAACTGCATACCCCAAAAAAGCGACGACTTTGAATCGATTTTGTGCCGAAAACGGGGAATTCTCTTCTCTTGCGACGTCCCCGTTAGTAGAAAAAAGTGACACGGTTGGTTTTCATACAGTTTGAGGTGTTTACGTTATCTATGTGTATTTATATCTGTGTATTTTACTCAAACTTAACATTTTGTACAGCTAATTATGTTAGAACACTTAAAACCCAAAATAGCATGACATGCAGGATTTTATAAAACATTATACTTGAAATACAACAGATTGCAAAAAGTGAACTCAGCATGATATCCAGGCACTCAGGAGTCACGACGTTGATCTTCCGTGGATCTAACATTGTGATACACGTGACAGCAAGCGGCAACTATAATATGGTTACTACTGTTTATATAGTTTCTTGTCATTGTCGGCTTATGCCAGTTTTCTGTAACACCCGTACATATTCCATAACTTATTATTCATAAAAACCTTCCTCTTGAATCACTCTATCTATTGATTGAATAGTTCAAAAGTTCTAAGCGGACAGACAGCGGGAGCGACTTTATTTTATACTATAAAGCTATTTACATAGATAATTATTTTAGATTACTTATTCTATGTCACATGATTTCTACATAAATAATGTTTGTATCATTTAATACAGCAACCACGTTCATCTCAAGCTTAAAGTTGACAAGACGGGCTTACAGTAGAAGCACATGGTCTACGAAATAAATAAATTGTTTTTGTATGTACAAGCTTTTTAAAAATGTATGTGATACACTTTGGTAGGTACATTTTGATGTTTGAGCTACTTCTGGCCGAGTGTATTTTTTTCCTTGCTCGTTTGACATTGTTTGTTTTTAATTAAGACAAGGAAATTACTTCAAGCTCTCCGCCTAAACTTTACTAGATCAAGATGTTCATGTTTATTTAGTAAGTAGGCCGCACGGGGACTTTTAACTACGCGTCAAAAATAATAAGTGACTCATTCAAGTTCCCTTTTTTAGCAAGCTGTATAGCCAGCTGGCAATTAATAATTATCTATCTACATATTTATGAATGTTTCTGAGGTATCATATCGTCATTACTTTAAAAAAACCTCGTGCCGTGCGATTTTAAACATAAACGTGAAGAGAATTAAATTCAAACTCATACATCTCGGAATATCAGATACGAGTTTTTTCTAAAGTAGTAACGACATAGATGGTGTAATCATAAATGTGCTTATAAGTGACTGCACACTTTAGTATATATTGCATGTATATAGTGCAGCAGTTCAAGCATGATGTTAAAATGTACAAAGCACTTAAGCGTGCTGTTACATATAAGACAGACCGGAACATCGTGTTAATATTAGGATTGTTAGCATTTGGTACTTAAAAAATATACCTAAATAAAAGTTAGCTATGAAATATCGCTAAAGCATTGCTAAAGTATCGCCAACATTTTCTTGTTAAAAATCATTCATGTGGAAAATCCATTGCGTTGCCAGTTCACGCCCGCATAAGGGCCGACCTCGGAGCTACTTACTAACTACATCGATTGCATACATAACGTTTTGATGAAGATAGTTTAATGATTATACAGGGTGACTGCGTGGTCGTGATACAAATGATCACCTCTATGTTCTACCTATGAATATGAACAACTTTCACTATGGGACCAACTCTGAAGTCAGGAAAAAAAAAACAGTTGCTTCATACATTTTGGTCGAGTACGTATAATCACGACCCCGCATTCACCCTGTAGTTTATTAATGATTTGGAATTAAAACATTGGATTAAAGTGTCGCGCTTAACCCAGTTGGCATAGCCCTGCCCACGAAGCTATTCGGGTTTGATTCCCAGTGTAAGGCAGATATTTGTGTGAGGAGCGCTTAATGTCACACTAATTGACCAAGTCCCAAACTAAGCTCTAGGTTTGTACTATGGGTACTAGACAACGATAAAAATACTTATATAGAGAAATACATACTTAAATAAACAAAACACCCAAATCTCAGAAACAAATACACGCGCTAACCACACAAAGATCTGCCCTTACCGGGATATATTTGTTATGTTTGTTTCTGAGTCTTGGATACTATTAATACGTACGCTCAGTTTGGGACTAGGTGTAACACTGCCCCTGATATTCCTTTATTTAAAGTACCATTACGAAACTCGGTTTTTTGGAAGGTTTAGAAAACCAAATTTTTTTGATTCCTCAATCTTGTATTCAGCTTGGTTTTGTTGGTGAAATTCAAATTATTTCTACGGCTTACAGATAAAAAAAGATGTTTATGCAAGTATTAGAATGGGTTCACCCATAAAGCTAATTAATAATAGTAACCTACCTGTACTATTCAATATTTGCATGTCTTAATTCTTGTTGTTTTTCATTATTTGATTTTTTACTGTATGTGTTGTCTACCTTAAATATGATTTTGCATTCTTGCGGTGACAAAAACCAAGTTAAATACATGTTTTTTTGTGTTATAACCATGTTCTCATGGAAGTGATGTATATCTTATATGAGAATAAATCGCACTGCTAGATCAAAACAGTAGTAACTCAAAATACAACTGTATTTTAAAATCAACTTTAATAAAACTTCTATGAACTTGTAAGAAAACTAGCAAGGATTTTGAGTTGATACTGTTTTGATCTAGCAGTGCGAAATGTCTTTAAACCTAAATCTAGTTTGTCAAAAAATAAAAGATGAGAAAGTAAATTATTGTAATTCACATCAAATATTTGCTAACTACAAGTGATAGAATCCAAAAACCGTTTAATCCGACGAATGAATGACTAATTAAAAGAGGTATAATCTTGAAAACGTTTGCTATAAGGGAGGATCTGTCAGTACTCGTTGACTTTATCTTGCATAATTAACACCCATCATAGTCCTGTTTACTTTACGGGCCAGAGCCCGGGCCAGATTTTGAGAAAATTGAGTTTGAGAATTTAGTTCCGCAGCGATATTTTAAATAATCCATCATTAGGGTACGGAGTTCCACAAGGAACTCGTTTAGGTCCTACGCTTATCCTTATTGACATGAATAGATAACAAACAAGTATAATTGTAGTAACATAATGGTAAATGTTAGTAGCGTATATAGTTTAGTTTACTATGGTAGTGCGCAATCGCTCATACAATGAATACTAATGTTTTTTTGGATACAAGCAAAAAGTAGGTTGGAGAAAACAAAACGTTACACATCCGCAGCGCTGTCGTCCATTTGTTCAGGTATTTTCCGAAATGCCGCATACGAAACTCTCATACTATACAAACGCACATATACGTACAAGGTAGTCGAACTCAGAAGTAGCTAATTATTTCAATACTTTATCGCACTAACGAATAAGGTGAGAATCAGGAAAACGCTTACCTACAGATGAAGAGAATAAAAATATTACGACATAGTTTTTTGTTGGTATGAAGTTCATAATAATATTGTATGTTTTCTATGTATTTTTATATATAATAGTACAAGCCTAGAGTTAAATTTAACACTAAGTTAATTTGTGCAAGATTGTCCGTTGATATTTATTTATCTTGCTTTCTCGGTCAGCTGCTAGACTCATGAATGTCTGTAAACTTTAGTATATGCATTAAGCAAATCTTTGTAACATTACCTGCGATGTATTCCAGTATTGCCTTGAAACCATAAGAACGGTATAATTGGCTTAACAGCTGGCATCTGTTCAACACCGCACGACTGTCATTAGTGTGATCGATATTAGAAATACATAGACATAACGATAAACATTCATACACAATATGAAATCCACAATGCAAACTTGTTTAAATCCAACTTATTTTGCTGTCTATAATATTAAACTCTACAATTTTATTGTAGAATGGTATTATTGTCGTAGTCCTACTACACAATACCAAGATCAATAGAAGAGGTCCCTATATTGCTAAAATGCTTTTGTCTTTTTTGTTTGTACTTTTTCTTATATTAAGTACATGTTCAAAGTAGTTCCTCTTCGTGTTCCATTTGTTTGTGTACCCTGTAGAACTAAACATTCGATAACCTTCAAGGAGATGTATAGGCGTTCAGTTTCTTTGAGTAAAAAGATCCTCAGCTAATGTAAGCCTACTTAGACATCTTAGACTGAAATCCGTCATAACAAAAGAATTTCGCAGTAGTGACGAGATGAGAGCTCTTTATTGGGACAATAATCCCGGATCACGGGATTATAATATTCTCCGAAGACTATTTGTAGGCTTGACTATTGGTTGCAGGAAAATATTTTAGCTGTTCGTGCCAGGCGTCGCCTGGGTGGTTTTTTTTCATACTAACCTTGTCCCGACCATTACGAACACAACAATATTTATTAAATTATTTCTTTATTCAAATTGGTTGTGCCGTTCTCGAGTTATTGCAAGACTAACGCACGGCCATGGATTTTTATTTATAAATGAAAAAAAAGAAGATGGACACATAGCTTGAAAAACGGTATTTAAACGTGTGTAATAAGTTTAAAAAATAATTTGTCACACGTGCTAAATATTTACTTTAATCTTGTGGGTAATGTAGGATAATATCAAATGAACAAGTATACTCTGTATAAAAATCCACTTAAAGTCTTAACTCGCCTTTTTAGTATTTAACTGAAACAAGATGGCATGATCTTAAAAACACTAGGGGAGTAATCTCTGACTTATTAAAAGAGTTTTTTACGTGCAACAGCCCTACTTAGCTCGCGCATTGCTTCAAGTAGCACCAGAGGGCCCTGCCAAGATTCATTGCGCTAACTAACGTTTCTATTCGATTCGTTTTTAAACCAATCGCGTCACTGGTAGATGACGTGATACGAAAAGTCACGTGATCTACCAGTGACGCGATTGGCTTAAAAATGAAACGAATAGAAACGCTAGTTAGCGCAATGCATCTTGGCAGGGCCCTCTGTGGCGACGCATAGTGCGTCGCAATAATGGGATCCCTTTTGCGTGGATTCGTTTCTTAAATTATTAAATACGGGACAAACTTAGACTCATTTGCTAAGAAAATGGATATAGTTTTTTCAAGTACTTTAAATATACTGTACAAAATCAAGAAAGTATTATTTACGACGGAAAATAATAACTGTCCAAGAACTGACTAACTAACTGTCTGTGTGTGTCGATGCGCCATCGCATCGTTTCGATTTATGTTAGTTTTCTGTAAATTAACCTAAATTAAATAGCCGGTCTACACTATCGGCGATTACAGACGATTACGGGCGAGCACTATAGTGTAGAGCGCATACTCGGCTGTATTCGCCGATTATCGTCTATGATCGCCGATGATCGCCTGCGACCCGTGATTTGTCGGTTTTTCGGGCACGCATCAAAGGGAATCTTGTAAGCTTGCCGTTCGACAAACTACGACGATGATCGTGCCGATTATAGAGAATCAGACCATCAATGATTATCGCCGATAGTGTAGTGGAGCCATACATACTCGTACCTTTCGTGAAAAATTATCTAACTGATGGTAAAAATCGCATGTTTCGTGGTTTAGGAGTTCGCGGATATAATAGACAGACACAGACGCGGATAGTAACTGCGTTTTTTACTACGTAAAGAAGATAGCATACAATCACATTTACTTACACTGTATTGAATTACTTGAAAAAATGTAATGTTCCCATTTTCTTTGCAAGGGGGTTTATATTGAGATAAAAGGGGGACTTGTTACAAGTGAATATAAGGAATGCATAAATCGGTAGACAGCTATTGAACTTTTGTTAGTAGGTAAATGATGGTTAGAACTGCTAACGGTTTTCAACAACCTTTATTTTTAAAGGAGTTTTTTACCTACCTATAAGTATCTACAGTTTACCAAATTATTTAGTGTGCTACTATTGATAAGATGATGAATTTCAATACCATTTTTATTAGATTGAAAATTGGAAATTGCAATTGGTGATCATAATAGTAACAAACATAATAGGCGACTTGGTGTTAAATTTAAACCTGTTATTTGAATTATCAAGTCTCTGCTTACCCCTCTGGAAAACAGGCGTGATTTAATGTATGTATGTATATAAATTACAAAACCACTTATTTGGCTGAATATACGTAAGTAGTGGAAATCAAACAAAATTGTTAGGTATGTTTTTGACACGACAAACAAATAAACGGGATTAGAAATATTGCTAAATCTTTCGCGGTTGTACTGGTCTACTGAAAAATATCAGTTCAATGAGTTATAAATATAATATAAATAATAATAATAATAATAATATTAGGGGACAATGTCACACCAATTGGCCTAGTCCCAAACTAAGCTCTAGGCTTGTACTATGGGTACTAGATAACGATATTAATACTTACATAGAGAAATATATACTTAAATACATAGAAATCATCCATGACTCAGAAACAAATATTCGTGCTCATCACACAAATATCTGCCCTTACCGGGATTTGAACCCAGGACCGCTAGCTTCGTAGGCAGGGTCACTACCAACTAGGCCACCGCGTCGTCAATATATAATATAAAAATATAATATATAATATGAAAATTCAACCAATATTATTAGTTTAATTCCATTAATACAAAGGTATGGATTACGGATATCAGTCGCCGCTGATAACAAGGCAAGTGGGTCAACCGAAGCCGGGGTGAAACGTATATCTAGCTCAAATGGATTATGTTTTATTCCGCTCGGCGCACAAACTATTATATCACCGCAAATGGCTTGCAAACACTAACCTATCTCAGTAAACGATGAAAAGGTGTGACCCAGATTAATAATTGCGTATACGCAGGGCTGAGATTCTATACAGTAAATAAAACCTTATTGCTTTTGATGTGTTTCGGTTCTGTTAACGTTTTGTTAGCTCTTATTTGTAGTGCTCGTCGTCGGCACCCTCTCTTTGTAGCCTCGGAGCAAGGGCATCGCCAAGGGGGGGCAGAATCGAAAAAAAATCCTTTTTTTTCACTGTTGACACTCAAGTGTCGACATAGGGTCTCGATCTATCGACGCGGAATCGGCTTGAGCCGGTAAGAAAATGTTTTATGTCCATGCAACAAGAGCGAAAACGACGTCGCTCGGCTCGGCTCGGCTCGATTCGGCGTTGCGAATGGAACGACGTCGTTTTCTCTCTTATTGCATGGACATAAAACTTTTTGTTACCGGCTCAAGCCGATTCCGCGTCGAAAGATCTGGGGAGACCCATTCTCTATCATCCACTATACTTCTACTAGCCCCCCCCTCTTGATCATCGGCTGGCGACGCCCTTGGCTCTTAGGCGCAAGGAACTCCCCGACCGCGAGAGCTATTGAAATCTTAAATGCCCTCTCGTCTGGGATCCAAGATACTGAGGTATTTGCTGACAGTTGGCAGCCGCTGCTTGAAAATATTGATGTTTATTTGCGTTAGTGGTAGGTGTTTTTTTTCTTAATAATTTACTATTATTACTCCATATTCGCGTACTTTTGAAGGTTGAGCATGGTCATATTATTTTTTAACTCGGCCGCCATTACTGTCAAGTAAATAAGAGCTATCAAATCGTTAACAATATGATAACAGGTCAAAAACGATATGGTTTTTACCGTGTTGAATAGAGGCCCTGATCTAGTCGCAAACTAAGGTCTGTTCATCCTTACTTGTCTTATATTGTAAACAACTTTCTAACCTCAAAATGACCCTTTTTTGGCTAAAACAGCTCTTTTATCGTAAATAAAGTAAACCGAGTTAAAATTTTGGACATCACTTGGCCAATGTATTGTCTGTGATTGCTTTATTTTGTTTAAAATAGCTGTTTTAGCCAAAAAAGGTTTATTTTGAGGTTAGAAAGTTGTTTACTATATGAGACAAGTAAGGATGAACAGACCTTACTTTCTTATACTATGTGGACTAGGCAACGATTTTAAACACTTGTGTGGATTCTTCACGTTACGACACACAAACTTTGTACCTAGCTACTTTTGAACTTATAAAAACCTTGACATAGGAAACTGGTTGCAGTACCACTGGATGAACAAGTACATAAATAGTGCAAGAGGTCATAAAAAGTCTTTTGGGTTCGGCGAAAGTTGGTTAGACTAGCATAGGGGCGTATGAGAGTGAGTGAGAAAGAAGGACCAACCCGAAAAGGTGGTTTTGGTACTGGTCCCACCAAGGGCGAGGAAGCGATTAGCTATCGGCGATTTTCTCGCCCAAGAAACAAACAAAAGATAAAGATCCCCCGTCAGTAAAAGAGGCACGTATATTAAGACTGTTCACACTGCCGGCGAGAACTCTTTCCACTAGTTTGTCGAAACAAAAAATATAGATCCCGTGTCAAGAAAAGAGACACAAATATTAATAGTTGATCGCTGGCTGTACTCGCTTCCCGCTCATCGTCGGCGGTGGGCCCAGTGCCTTTATGTGCTATTGTACTGTACGTTCTGTTAACCGACTCTTTGACAACTGCCAATTCAAAACAAGTTTCTAAAATTGAACAACTAACCTAACTGCCATTTTTTCAGCCAGTTTTATATTCTAACCGTGCAACTTCTAAATTGCGTCACGATTTTATAACCGTATGACCACGTTTAGGACGTGACGGTGTCAGCATACAAAGAACAAGGAAACTACTTTTTTATTACAGCCCTTTGCCGATTGAAAAGATGCTGGCAGGTTGAGAAATGGGTTCTATATTCAAATTTGAAAAAGGATTCCGAAGGTCGGAATCTTATTACATAATTTGGACTTTTATTATGTTATCGTTTAACATGTGATGATAATTGAAAATAATGTCCCTTTTTTAATATGTGACTATTTTTCACAACTTCATGGTAGAGTCATGTTTTAATTCCGTATGCAAACAAATCAATTAGATTCTGGCTGCAGTGTTATCCAACATGAATATGCTAATAGGGAATGCCAATTCCTTCTTCCATCTACTATTCTAATTTCAACCCCTCTTGCAATTTTCATGATTTCCTGTGCTATTAAAAATTATTTCGTTCTTAAATAGTCTATATTTTCCATTAAATGATTGATTAAACATAGCGACAACATTAAGTCTTAAAGAGTTAGGGTAAAAGAGTTGACATTTTGCAAAAGTCAAATTTTTTTTTAGGTGGTGTTATGATAAATCTATTCAAAATAAACATATTTTGTGTCTTAACTGTATCGGAGCCGGAATTTTTAAATATTGATACCTAGGTGTACTTTTTATACCAAAAACTTAAAACTTAAATCTTTCTTTAATCTTTCATATTTCGGATCCGATGTTAAAGGCATTAATTTTTATACATTACATTTTTGGGTAGGTATTTAGAGAACCTTTAAACCAGAAAAAAATACTACTATGTTCATACAAACATAGGCTTTTACATTATGTACATTTTTGTAGTTTTTTGTATTTTATAATTAAGTAAACTTACATCAACGTAACGGTTTTGTAACATAACCTCGTTACAAAAATAACTAGGTCCATTAGAACTCGGTTAACAAGGGAGGTACAACACAGTTAGGCGCTTGTTAAACCTTTCTTAGCTGAGAATTTCAAGAACCGCAAAGTTTTTTCTTTAAATGGCGATATCATAACAATCTCACTGAATAAATTGAATTCTTTTGTGTAACCACCTGTCTCTCTTTATACCTGAAAAGGTAGAAATGAATAAAATTAAATATAATGTAACCGTATAATAATACAATGAATGGATTCAGAGAAGCCCGACAAACTTGTCAATAACTCGATATTCATTTTTTTTTATAATGATTTATATTGAAATGATATATACCTTAATCTTATTATAAAGGGTATAAATGAAAGATATTTTTGAAAGTCAATTTAAACCCAAGACTCAGTCTTACGAATAAATAATTTAATTCAAGATATCACTAGAAATTAAGAAACGCAAAATTGCAAAGCATTGTTGCTCACCAACTAGAAATACTTATTTTCATTTTTCTGTCACTTATATCATTCATATCATAATTATCATTAATAGAAAAAATAATGACTTAACAAAATAAATTATTATATGATTGATGCAATAAATAATTGGCAGTCTTACTGGCTGCCTACATAATTTCAGACGACTGATTGATCATTTTATTTTTTATTGCATTCTCGAATGCGAATAAAACGACAGAAATATTCGATGCCTTCGATATCATTCCTTTCAATGGCTTCCATTATGGTAGGTATATTGCACACAATCCCACTCGTAGGAAAATGAAATTCTTCTTAGACCTTAATCAAACGTGCCCCGTTAAATTCTGGAATTTTATTTCTCATGTGGGTCTAATGGCAAATAATTGAGCTATGATATTACAACCATTATTTGTGCCTAGACTAGTTCTATTATTATTTCCTTACTCAGTTTGCTTTCAGTTGAGTAGTTTCTGACGTTTTGCTGCATTTAATTTTATCATTACGTTATTGTTCTTACAGTTGGCAACATTGAAGTCAATAATTAAATCTTGCTGTCTAATGATCATACGGGATGTAACAAAAACTCTGTTTGAAAAGAACTTTTTTTAAATATGCTGTAAGTAAGTCAGTAATAACGTTCACCTTACTGTATATTTTTTCATGTCTTGTCATATCTGTTATTTTAAATGAAAAGGGCAATACGAGAGTGATGTATGTAACGTGATCATACTTTTAAAAGCTAATTGTAGGGTCACAACGCAAATGGAAAATATTAGAAAGTCTAAAATAACCATAAATAAGTCGCTTAACTTCAAACTCGGATAAGTCCATGCAAAAGGACAACGGAATTTTCGTCTATTTTCAAAGAAATTAAATTTTAAATTTTATGCCAAATTTCAAGGACATATATCCGCGTTTGAAGTTAAGCGACTCAAATATTGTTTTTTAAATCTATAATATAATACTAAAACAAACTCTTTTTCGAATTTCGAAGTTTCAAAGTCAAAGTCAAAATATTTATTGCATGTCACATTACACAAAACACCAGATGGAACAAAATACAGAGGTATACATTTTACGCCCTGAAATGGCACAGTAAAATAAGAGAGGACGACTATTCATACATACATATCATATCATAATTAACCTACAACGATGACAGCGTCAAGACCAATTCCATTTTAGACTTAAGTCCATTTCGGCGGTTGCTCTTTATTCTGATCCAGTGTACAACGCTATCGCCAGAGAGCAGATAGAGCGCTCTTAGCCAGTGACAAGACAGATCTCAGATCAATGACCCGCTTACAGTCGAGCTCTTAGGATTTAGAAGAATGTCCTTTGATGATTCAACTTGAATAGAGAGAAGGACGGTACTTATGTATGCAGCCACCTGAAAAATAAAATCAATGGGCAAATGTTTATGCTGTCAGAATCAATCTCATCCCTCCGAATTCTAAGTCATTTTTGAGCATTTCTCAAAATTTTTGCCACTTTGAGTGACCTCTCCAAATTTA
Source organism: Acleris literana (assembly GCA_946894065.1). Taxonomy (NCBI): domain Eukaryota; kingdom Metazoa; phylum Arthropoda; class Insecta; order Lepidoptera; family Tortricidae; genus Acleris; species Acleris literana. Next base: position 5,593,415 of record OX335687.1, read on the forward strand.
AAAAAAAAATGTAGTTAGGTAGAGGACATCAAACTATGCAATAGTTAAGTAATATTCTACTGTGTCCCAAAATATTTGTATGGAAAGTTCCTTTTGTGTTACCAAAAACCTATGAATATCGGTAACACAAAAGGAACTTTCCATACAAATATTTTGAGACACATTTGAATATTATTTAATTATTGCATAGTTTGATGTTCTTTACCTACCTACCATATTTTTTTTAAATTTGGAGAGGTCACTCAACGTGGCAAATTTTTTGAGAAATGGTCACAAATCTAACCTAGCCTACGTAATTAATGTTCAAGATATCCTGAGAACATCATGGTTTTAGCAGAAAATAGCGTTTGATAAAATTAAATTCGATAAAATGATATATGTTACCCTATATTTGCTATTTAGCCTGCAAAGAACGATTTAATAATAAATGTTAATATTTGTTCAACATGTTTCATACGTCAAAACTACGATAGTAATTCGCACATGCCATGAATAATTGTAAACACACGTCAACTTTTCTCATCCATCACGGGAAACTTACTTTCTGCCTCAGAAATTCACGTTACGTTCAACCACAATGCGTAGGGAAGTGATCACTTGGGGGAGTGTTTGGCTGTAGTGGTAACCCTTAATAAGGCCCCGCTAATGTAAAAAGACTATACCAAAATGAAATACAGTACTGGAATCGCAAGTCTATAAAGAATTATAATAGATGATGTTATATTTCAGTAAAAACAATGAATTTGTATCAAAAAATATAGGTGGTAAAGTTCAATTTCAGCTTATTGTGATGTGGTCAATATAGAGCCTCTGCCTTATTAAGAGGTAATCAACAATTATCATTCAGAATTACATTGGGTGGCCAAATTATTATACTTCTTTATTTTGTAGTTTAGAAAAGAACATAATAGCGGCCTGCACACGTAAAGTTCGGACTGCGGGAAACGCCACGCGCCATTCCAATCTTCGCTCCAAACCGTAGTACGTGTAAATGCAACTGTAATAGTAAAATATTAAAAAACCTACGGTTCGGACTGGCGCTTGGAATGGCGCGTGGCGTTTCCCGCGGTCCAAACTGTGCCGTGTAAAGGCCGCTATTGAATGATAAGTTCGTAAGGCCTGGTAGGTGTTATTACCTATTTCAAGTTTTTTTTTTTATTATCCCAAAGTTTGTAGCAAAGTTTCTATCGTCAAAATGTCTGTGGTCTGGTTTGTATGTTTTTTTTTTCAGCTGAGCATTATAGTTGGATTCAATACGTATGGAAATAAATATCTGCGTTTTAATGACGATATTATTTATTTATTTGTTATGTTGTACTATTAATTGTTTTTTTTTACATCTTTAATTTGGGTAAAAAAGACTAGGAGCTAAGTGGAACAGATCCCTTAAAGGGATAAATTCGTCTATTACTTTTTGAATAGGTAACCTAATAAATTACCTAATTATAACATCCTTATGAAATATAACATCGGATCCATCTATCTGTACAGTTACACCAGGATATTAATAATACTCAGCTGCCTATCACTGTTTCTCTTTCTCTCTTGCATAACAAAATATACAGTGACAGATGCCAGAGAGTGACAGGAATAGACAGCAGAGTTCTAGTTATCTGGTCTTACTGTGCACGCAAAGCTGTATTGTTTTATATGTAACCTTAAATTAAACAAAACAGCCTTCCAACATGGTGTACAATGTTGATTTAAATTACATCAAGCAAATAGAAAATGAATTTGAAGATACGGCGTGGAGGCGGCTTCGCAATTTGTGGAATTATCTGCGTAGATCTTATTATGAGTTTGTTATCTGATTTCTGTAGTCGTGTTTTGTACTGATATTGTAAATCTTGGTAATTGAAAATTCTTGTTCATTTCTTGTCAATCCCAGCTTGGAGTTAAAAATGAAGTTGAGCTGCGAGGTAATATTAGGAATAAAGTTGGAATACGTTTTCAGATCAAATGTAGGCCAAGTAATTTTAAACAAATATCTTCCGATTACTTTTTATTGATTTTTTTGTAAAAACAGACAAGATTATTGCAGACACAATGTACAAAAAATTTAATTGTCTGTAAAATAAAAATCTAAGTAGCTTTAAATTAACTTTTAGCGTTTATTTTATATGTAGTGATACCGTTATTTTTTATCGTAATTATTGCTTTTTTTAATAAATTGGGAAAGATTTATTTACAGCAACGCACAAATGGAGTAAAAACTTAATAAACGAACAAAAGTGTCTTTATTATTTTATAAAAATACCAATAAAAAAAACGAAGCTTTTCTGTTTTTTAATGAACTCGAAGTCCGCCAAAATCACAGACTTACAACAATAAAAACTTAGAACAGTAATCATGTCTAATTCAGATGACATGGCAAAAGCAACTGCCCTGTGAAAACGGCAGTCGCGGCGGCACGGTCAGCAAATTTACAGTTGGACTTTACTCTGCAATGTTTGAAGTTAATCCGCATTAGAGCAGGGTTAAATTTTTTGCTTACGCTGCATTCAATAAGACCTTCAATTTCAAAAAGGTCCGGGTTTTTATTTAGTGCATTCACGCGACAGTTCATATAACTAAATTTCGGTGCTTGCTGTTAAGTTGAAATATAATTTTGTCGAATGAATCATTTCCAAAATTTTCTTTTTTTTTAATTTATTAGCATTGGTTTTTTTTTAAATACATATTATAAGAACCTTTATTTACATCCAACTAAGTACAGAATTCAACATTAATACAATTAAAAATTAAAACTAAACTTATTTAAATTAAAATTAAACTAAGCTCCTCAAATATCAAAAATATAAATAATAATCACAAATATAAAAAGACCTGCTAGAGGAGGTGTTCTTTTTATAGTTGTGATTATTATTTATATTTTTGATATTTGAGTAGCTTACTTTAATTTTAATTTAAATAAGTTTAGTATTGGTTATGTTTTATTTTTAAAATACCTACGAGTAAATCACAGTTTACGTCTGTACGGTAAGTGAGGTTTGACTAATGATAATGACTATAATAAACTTGCCAACTGCTGCAGCGGAAAATATATTTCTGGTAAATATCATTTTAGAAAAAATATTACAATCTATTAAAAATATTTCGTCCAAATGACAGAGACCAATTAAATTTATTATTAATTTTCCAGGATCCCGGTCGAATGTGTTATTTGATCGAATTTCATTTCTTCGAAAGCTCCGTCCTGCTGAAAGCTTATTATTTTTAGGTAATTTTAAGCATGGGTTACCTAGGTTAGGTTTGGTGAAGTTTTAATTAAACTTTGTTTAAAAAAATCGTTTGGTTAGATCTGTGACCACCAAAAAATTATAACTTCTGCCCTGTCGATGAAATGAAAATGCGGCGAAGTAAAACATTCTGTGAAATGCGGGTGGGTGATTCAAGGGTGGTTTAAACAACTGAACGGACTTGGACGAAATTTGGAACCGGTTTGGTTCCAAATTTCGTCCAAGTCCGTTCAGTTGTTTAAACGTAATTTAATAAAAAACATCAAAATATACAGGGTGCCTCCTACCATGGGGCTTTAAATGCAACGATCGATTCTACTCGCTAAACTGAACTACTTTTGTTCTGCAACATTAAGAGATAACTAATTGAAATTAAAGTCTAATTGTAAAATCAGTGTACCTATTTAAATCATGGCCAATAATCACTATCTCATGGTACGGGGGCGACATTTCCTTGGTACGAGGGCTAAAGGAAAATGGAGAATTGGATCGCGTAGATTGAAAATTACATTTAACTTGTATGAAAAAAATAAAATTTAAGTTGGACGTATTTTTAACAACTTACAGAACAAAAGTAGTTCATTTTAGCGAGTACAATCGTTCGTTGCATTTAAAGCCCCACGGTCGGAGGCACCCTGTATAATCACCCAAACATCCTTACAAACTTTTATTACGAAGACACAGTGGGACTGATTTGGATCAGTGTTCTCTGGTTTTAAATATCTGTAAATCTAAATTTATAAACGTCAAACTCTATTCTTGTGACTAGAATAGAGTTTGATATTTATAAATTTAGGATTACGGATTTTTACAATTAGATAACACTAATCCGAATTCGCCTCAAAGTTCATGAAAACAACTCAATAAAAAAAAAACTTTTAAATACTTGAGTTTAGTATTGATATACGAGAGACAGTGGCAGGGATCCCTATTGGATCGCATATTTTTTTACGCATAACGTATCTTTACGCATAAAATCGTTTGACTTGAATCGGTTTTTACAATAGAAGTGGTGGTTATTTTAATTATTATAAAAAAACTAACCTACCATAACCTAACCTAATCTTCAAAAAAGACGTTTATTAAATTCTGCAATGTAAGCCTAAAAGGGTGTTAAGCGAAAAAAAAAATGCGGAGAGTAATTATGCGTAAAAAAATTATGCGTTCCAAGGGGATCCCCAGTGGCAGAAGATACCTCGTAGGATATCGCGCCTGAATTTATTGATTACGTCGACCTTACTTTATTTTTCAATTCCAGTCTAGACATTTTATATAAAGGGCAAGTGCTATTGAAGCGGAGGTGTCGCGTTTCTGTGATTGGTTTGAACATACCTTATTCAAATACAATCTTTTAAAAGTTTAACGAAAAGCATCTGTGACTACATGTTGGTTAAGTGGTGGTAGGAGATTGTGCAGGGTCCGTCCTAATTGCTACCACCATCTTGTCTTGTAACCTACCGCCAAACAGCAATGTTTGCATTGTTATGTTTTGGTGTGGGGTAAGACAACCGGCGGACTCTGGTGCAAACCAAAGTCCGCGATTTTGAAAAACTACGCCACTCTGAGCTTGACGCCATCCGCGATGAATTGAAATCCCGTCCTCCTGCGGCAATTTCTTACAATATTGTCAATGGTGAGCTTACATGCCCGCAATGCGAATGAACTTTCACATAGAAAATTGTCTACATAAGTCACATGCGAGCTCACCAGCGACAACAGGGTCTTCTTTAAAACGCTCTCCGTGACCGAGATTGGTCAGACCAATCATCATCATCATCATCAAGACCACCGGTGAAATTTCGTCATAATGTATAAGACATTCCATCTTAGTCCTCAGGATTTGACTGTACAATGTAGTATGTACCCCCGTCATAATGTCAACAATACAGTTACGATATCGAAGAAAAAAATACTAATACAATGTGAAAAATATCCCCTATAAGTTATTTATATCGCTTTAGTCTCACTGCTACGTGCTACGCGCTACAAGCGTAGCAGTGATTTTTCACACTGGACCTCTTTTCAAGGACGTTAAACAGTATAGTAACTTAGTAACTGACCTGTTGCATGTAGTTGTAACACATCTGTATAGACCGTTCGACATTCTATATTTGAAATTTGACGTTAATTCCATACTAGTTTTGTACACGACTACATGCAAGAGGTTATTTACTTAAGTCCTTCATCTGTATTGTGTTTATTTTGGCCGCCATTACTGTCAAGTTAATAAGAGCTATCAAAACGTTGACAATACGATAACATGTCAAAAGAAATACAATTTTACCGACTTGAATCTATATACAGCATGTGTACAACCACCAATTATGCAGGCATCGAAACGCTCTGCAAGCAGTTAGTATTCGAGTACCATAACGATATTGCTATTCCGGCAAATTATTGGAAAGATCTGGTTTCAAACAGTGATCAATCTAACACAATAATGTTTTAGGGGCCTTATTCTGCTTTGCCTTTATACATACTGTATGTATGTATATAAATTCTTTATTGCATGTACAACCAATTAAGAAGAATATAAGAAAATAAATTAATTCACAACAACCGTAGACAGAGTAAAACACACAAATAGAGTAAAAATAAATCATAAAAACTACAAAAATTTGGGCAGTACAGTTAAAACTAAGTACGTACATAAACATAACGTATACAATGGTGAACTTTTCCCTTTAAGGGATCTCTTTCAGCTAACCTGGCTATGATTGAGGCAACTGTACCTACGAGGATAGGCATCATTTAGAAGTGCACAAAAGTAAATAAACCAATAAATTCTACACCTAAATACCATACTTATAATAAGTTAACATCATTCTACACAAATAATAGTACATTACTACAGAGGCCGGGATAAAAGAGGTGGCCGGCCGAAGACATAGACGGCCGAGCAAAGCGAGGCCAGATAGGTCTGAGGCGGGCAACCCCATATTTCCCGCCGAGGTACGTATAGTACTTTTTTCAAACATGCAATGAAATAAATAACAAAAAACAAAGTTTTATTTTTTTAATACGCATAGTGGCAGAATGTCATGATGCCTGTGGAATGGAAATTAAAAAAGAGGACTTTGCCGGCCTAGGCCTGAATGATTTGTATGAAATTCCATTAACGACCTCTTGTCCTAGCCGCACCTGAAACGTCATACTTCGCAGCCTATTATAAGGAACACAACATCAATATTTCATTGCATGTTTGAGAAAAATAAAATAAATTGTCATCGTATAGTTTTAGCTCGGTCGTCAAGTTAATAAGAGCTATTGTAAAGGTGCACTTAATTACGCAATTAATTGCCCGCCATAATTAGCTGTCCTGCTCTCATTTGGTGTAATACGAGTATAATGAGACGTCCGTTCTGTTGACAGTTGAATTCATTGCCCGTGTAAGTGCACCGTTAAGTGGAAAATACGATAATAATATGACTAAATATAAAGTAGAATAAATTCAGAGCTTGGTTATAACTTAAAATAATCAACGGATTTTAATAAACCAGATGTATAAATGTTAAACAATTGTTTAGTTTTCAAATTAACTTGTAAACGATTTATTTAACCCCACACATTTAAATGTGTATGTGTGTCCGTCTGTCGATGTAAATTATGTGTTTATTTGTAAAAAAAAAGAATTTCGGAAGTGGCCTTAATTAGACATTTCAGTAATAAATAATGTATTTTTTATGTAATTAAATTAAATTTACGCCAATAAGTCGCTTAAAATTACAAACAAAGCCATATCTGTACTTTCATACTAATATAATAAATGTGAAGGTAACTCTGTCTGTCTGTCTGTCTGTTTGTTTGTTACGCTTTCAAGGTTGCACCGCTGAACCGATTTAGATGAAATTTGGTAAAGACATAGCTTGTGTCCAAAATGGTACCTTTCATTCCAAAAAACTGGACCGTTCCCAAGGGAATAGCGACAATAACTTCTCTGCGGACGAAGTCACAGGCAAAAGCTAGTAGTTATATAATTGGCCGGTATTCGCAGTCCCGAAACACGTTCACTGTAATAAACTTTCGCTTGTAAATAACGTTGATCTAAAGAAAATAACGTTCCCTCGAGACGCGAGGCTCGTCGTAAAGCACTTTTACTACAGTAGGTGTATTCTGCCTTAAAACAGTGGAAAGCAACAAAACGGGTCACTGCCAGTACAAATGTGGACATACAATGACCTATTTTCATTGCTTTCAAAAGTAAGTTACGCGACATAAGTCAAAATTCAAAGCCATTGCAAATTCAATCTTTTGCATCTGTGAATAAAATTGCATATGTGATAGTTGCTTTATGACAGTTGCGACCTTAATTCTAGGAAGGTTAATGGGGAGATATTGTAAAGGATGTATTGTCGACTAAAAACCTGGAATGACGTCATAAAACTGCACATGCAGTTTGAAATATACTTTTTATTGTATTCTGTACGTAATTATTACGTGACTTCTCAATTTTGCAGGATTAATGTATTATTTTCTGTCCGTTATTTTATTTATTTATATCTAACTCTTCCAAGACTGACTGTGTGATTGACTAACTAACAGACAACGCACAGGGACTTAAAATTTCGAGGGAATATTCCTTGGTTACCGTAAAGGAGCCCTAATAACTTTTTTTTTTAAATCTCTTGCCATCGGGATGAAAAGCGGGAACAAATAGTACAAAGTCGAGGGCGGGGTTAAATCATATGTTTTTAATTCTTGAGGCATTGTTAGGAATACTATTTCATACTTGTCTTGATATCCCCTGTGATACTCTCCTTCTGTAGCTTTTCTTATGGAGAAGCTGAAAAAAAATTGACTTGTAAGTTATGCACTATTTATCAAATTTCACTTGATCGATTAGGTATATCATTTTATGAAATTTTATTTCATCGAACTATAATCTTAATAGTAGTTTACGTGACGGGTGCGTAATGCTAATTATGCAGAGTCTCGTACAATACTTTATCTACAGATATATTATTATAAGTACTCTAAGATGGGTTCAGAAGCCGAAAAGCAAATGACCAGTATTACCTTACCTGTGATAGTAGGTGACAGCTGTAACGTAATTTTGAAATTACGTTATCGAATATTATAAGGTAATGAGATCCAAATTTGGAACATCTTCCCAAATTAACAGCTGTCATCGCTGTCACCTACTACCACAGGTAATGCTGGTCATTGCCTACGGGTTTTGAACGCATAATAGAAGACTTATGATATGAGTGTAGGTGAACATAAATTACGTAGGTTAGTAAGTCTAACCTTACTTATGACTACCGAAGAAAAAATACTAATGCGGCGAGAAATGCCTTTCGATGATCAAAACGAAATGCTGTGTAGCGATATGATCGTTGAAAGGTGTTTCGATAAAATGTTAGGTACCCAAGTGTAGTCTATTTATTTAGTCCAGAGGTCCCCAAACTTTGTTGTGTCATAGACCACTTGGCATTTGTTTCGGTTTTGGGTGGACCCCCTGCTTACCTAACATTTTATTTAATTTATTTACGTTGTCACATAACAACTAGGCAAAAAAAAATCGGGATATTTTGCACGGATAACGTTGGAGATCTAGCCGGTTAAAAATTGACACAGACTGCAATGAAAATTTATCGCGGAAAAACATTCTTTACAAAGTAAAAACTACACACAGAGAAAATTGAAACAATTTAAGTATATTTTAGTTTTAATTTTTAATTGTATTAATGTTGAATTCTGTACAAAGTTGGATGTAAATAAAGTCTCATATGAAGTATGTTGATATTTGTTTATTTATATATTTATAAGAAAGTATTACGTAAGTACCTAAGTAGGTACCTACTATCTGTGTATGAATATGGATTATTCCATTAATGGAAAGCCAATATTAAAGTCACGAACTGCTTAAATGGGATTTCATCTCATGGACCCCAATTTATTTTTGTCCGCTCCCATGGACCCCTTGAAGTTCGTCGTCGACCCCTGGGGGTCGATATAGACCACTTTTGGTCACTGATTTAGTCTATTTCTATTTATTTATTTATTTATTTGCTATATATTATGTGTTAGTTTAGAATATTGGTTTTAGGATAGTGTATTTATATATTTATTTATTGTTATTGTGTCATTTATTTTTTGTTCTTGACTGTTGGTTCGTCAATAGGGTACTTCTTTTACGATTATTTCAAAGGGTTAGCTGGAAAATCCCTTTAAAAAAATTCACCCTTGAATTTGTTTTTTACTGCATGTTTTGTATTTCTTTTTTATTCTTGTACAATATAGAGTATACATACATACATACAAATACACATATACAGTGTACCTACCAATTTCACAAACAATTCCCCTCGCCGAAACAACAAACCAAATCAAACCCCCAGTGAGATGTTTGTTATTGTTTAATTTGTAACCCAAATTTCTCAAAATATTGCTACATCTAATTGTTAATACGAACAACCTCTACATGTACAGCACGTTCTACAAACACTCCAATTTATCCGTCCGGATATGAACCGGTCCGGCGGAGCGACCGACGGTCAATACTGGATATTTACTTACTACCCCCAAGCTACCCGGCGACATAAACTTCTTGCAATATAACTTTTGCCCAGCTTATCGTTTGGCAGATGCGAGAAAATAACACCCTTAATATCATAGAAATACGAGCTAACAGAATAACAATTTAATAATCCAACCATGGCAACTTCCATACTCATTTTATAATTATTCCTTTGTTTATTAATCTGTTAATTTATTCGTTGCCTTTTCACGGTTCAACACCTAAACAATCGTTGGTACGGAGATATTTTTTAGCCTTGAAACTGACATAATGGTACTTTTTATTTCGGATATTGGACAGTTCCCGAGGTAATAGTGATAAACGACTGCGTGAACAAAGCCGTAGGCAATAGTACTAGTAGGCAATACTAGTTTCAGAAATTCAAGATCGATAAATTACGTTTTCTGTTTAATTTTATTAGGCATTTGCCTTATCTTGCCCATTAGGCATTGAGTTCACCTTTTGTGCTGAAATTTGTATATTTGTGTTCAATAAAGATTGAATAATCATATAAATAACCTAGAATGACTCACTACTGAGCGGCTTCCCTCCTTTCTTCCATGTCTTTCCTGTTTTTGAGTGTCATGTGATTTGCAAAAAGTAGCTTTTCTATTTCCCAAAAATATAATGGTATAGAAAATCTATCTACAGAACAAAACGTTTGCCCGAAAAATTGCTTGAATATTTTTCATTTTGAAAATGAAATTGAATATTATATTAAATTAACCTTGTTATGTAACTTTTCTGTTCGGATGAATTGGCGTTATGTTTATTTTAGCCTGAATAAGTTACATAATCAGATTTAAAATTTATTAATGAAGTTTTAATTAAATTTAAGTTTTTCAATAAAGGTAATTTTCGCACTAAATTATTTGAAGTTGTCTTAGATTTACTTTTATTTTTAATATCAAAGTCAAATAGTTTTTAGAAAAACAATCTAAATACTTTAAAGTTTTAATATAACAAGCTAAAGTAAGTAAACTCAGTACTTATAGTTTGTGTAAAAAAAAGAGAATATTTTCCCCCTCGTAAGTCCCTATTAATATAAAACTTATTTAAATTTAATTTTGAACTAAACCAACAGCTTATCAACTTTAATTAAAGTTCCTTTACCTTCGCCCGCGTGTTCGGATACCTGTTTCATAACTATCTAACTATTCCGTAATATCTCGCGAACTAATTCGGTATAACTAAGGCCGGGTTGTACATGCCTTTATAAATATTCTGACGGATCATTAATTAAACCTGTATCTAATATGTTTAAAAGCATGTATAGTCAACGTTTATTATCACATTTTTTCTTTGACAGATTGTCAAAGTTTAAGTTTTTGACAGAGTTAATTAACTAATGAGATTTTGTTTTAGACGGCACACTAGGTTTCAACAGAGTTAACTTTGAACACCTAAAACAACTATTCGAGATTCCTAAAATATAAAAAAATAACTGATATACAGGAATGGTGTTAAAACATACCTAAAAAAAACAAATTTGAATGAGGTCTTTATTTTATCGACAAATCTAAAGGCTGACCTATTTTTCACGTACCTTGACGATTCTAATAATTTTTAGAGTTTGGTAGTCAAACTATACATATGTATACTAATTAGTTCGTTCCATAGTTTCATAGAAGTGAAGCCCTTGTTAATAAAATAATAATAAGAAAAATACTATCGTGAAGGGTACGTATCAGGACGCCTAAAATTAAAAAGCCTAATGTATCATAATCTCTAAAAGTTCATAATACCTAATGTAATTTTTTTCTAAAACCGTACACTTTTCAGGATTTTTGAAAACGCCATTGTATACATAGAACTCATTAGGTTAGGTTAGGTTTGTTTTATAACAATCCTGAATAATTTACGGTTTCAGAAAAAATAACCACTAGGTATTATGAACTTTTAGGGATTATGATACATTAGACTTATTAATTTACGTACCCGAAGCTATGATTTAAAAATTGGTTGGATTTTTTTCAGAAGTCATATTTTAACGACAGCCACTAGGAAATCAGAAACGCGGAGCGTTAAAATTTCAACCTGCTTGATGCAGCTTCCGCACTGAATGATTTATGAACTACAAAATTCAGTGATTCGGCGAAACACTTCGAGAGATTCCGTCACCTTCTCTCTGTTTGATAAAAACTGGGTCGGCTAAAGACGTCTGCCGTTATGGATTCCTAGTATTTGTCGATAGAGGGCGACCGAATTTAGTTGAGTATTTTTGGCTTTCGTATTGATCGATTCTTTATTTACTTTTGATGTGAATTTTATCGTGAACTGTATATTTAGTGCACTGAAGTTGAATTTTGAACTATTTAAAACCTGCCAAATTCCATTTAGCTAAAAGCATAGAGTTATAAGAGTCAATATTTCTGTCTCTTTTGCTGTTTGAAACTCTTTAGTTTATATAGTAAGATTTTTTTAAACGTCGAAATTTACTTGGGAAGTTCTTAATGAGATTTCGACATTTTAAATAATTCTTACTATATCAGTTTATATCATTGAAGTAGAAATCACCAATACTTATTAATGGTGTTATTATTTTTGTGGTAAATATCAAACAGAATATTACTATCTCAACTATATTTAAGCGAAAAAAAATCGTCGGTCTTAGGCAGGATTCGAACCTACATCTCCTTTGGCTCTCCGGGCCGATGTAATAATGTAAATTGAAACATGAGTGTCGTTTGTTAATAAACAACGATAGATGGCGTCAGCATACCCTCCGAGTATGAAAAAGCAAGCGATTACTAATTTCGTGGATCTTAAGTAGGGTCTTGGTGGCATAAGTGGTAATGCGCCTGCATCGGCCCGGAGAGCCAGAGGAGATGTAGGTTCCTGCCTAAGACCGACGAAATTTTTTCGCTCAAATATAGCTTAGAATTTCGTAACAGAAAATTTATAAATCTTTATTATTATCTCAATAAATACTTACAAAACAGTTACAAAAAAATCTTTCAACTACTAGTCTATGGAAGGAATGGAACCAATAATCCTATAATCATCTTCACCTCGTAAGGCTCAACGTCCTATAGGACATTAAATTTGTCAAAGTGACTTTTGACTTTAGTTGAACGACATAAGATTATTTTCCAAACTAAAGAAACGAAAAATACTCTGTACTCTGCTCGTGTGCCTTTTTAGTTCCATAAAAAAAACCCGCGCACACTCTCCAAAGTGCAACCTATGAAAGACAGAGAGGCTCGCTATTCTATATTGATGACCAAGGCTCTAAATTTAAGCCTCCACCAACAACTCGCCGCCAATGAGCCTAAATTAATAGGGTTTCGGTAATTAATGTTCAGACTCGGAGAAGTCTAATGTAGGGTTTGCGAAACGTTAAGTTGAAGAAGTATTATTATCCCTGTCCCTAATTAATCTCAAAGTAAATTATGTTTAAATTTATAATATATAATTTTTTTAATGTTTTATTTTAAATAAGTACACCATGACCCTACTAAGTTTGTCTGAAAGAGCCCGCTAATCCGTGATAAGACCGCCTGTTGTTTACCTGGGGTGTGATTCTGTCAAAAACGCGGTCGGACAAACGAAAGAGTGAATGTCGCAGCGGCGAGTTTAAATAGTCCCGTCAGAGGGAACAAAACACATTTTAGCGCGTGCATTTTCAATTTGGCAGCATGACTTCTGTCAATAAGATTGAACGTATAAGGCTGCCTAGTTGAGAATGCACGCGCTAAAATGTGTTTTGTTCGCTCTGACGGGACTACTTAAACTCGTCGCTGCGACAATTCACGCGTTCGTTCGTCCGACCGCGTTTTTGAGAGAATCACACCCCTGTATTATTTTTAATTGTGCTGTTTCTCTGTAATGTTTTTGTTTTGTGTACAATAAAGTGTTTTGTATTGTATTGTATTGCATTGTAAGTATGATCATGACTATTATGGGTATATCCGTCCGAGTACATACCCTCAATCTCTACCAATTCACCTGGTTTTGCCTCGTTGTGGTCTCCGTAAAGTACGAAGTGGTTTAAAAGAGTTCGTTTCGAGTTCTTAAAAAGTTTGAGAACAGCTGGTTTAAGACCACCACACTGTTCAATATAAATCTACGGGACTGAAATCGCGAATTATCTATATTAATATTATATAGAGGTAAAATTATGAGCTGGTTTGTTTTGTACGTTTGTAGTAATCTCTGGAAGTATTGAACGCGGAGCAAAGCGAGGGAAGGTCTCTAGTAGCCTAAATAAATAAATAAAATGTTTACATATTTCTGCCCTACTAAGCATAATGGCGATATCTCAGACAAAACATCTGTAGAAATTGCAACCTAGTTACAAACAGAAGAGAGTTGAATCTGCTTTGGCTATTGAATTTAGTTATTGCATTTTTGCTTAGGAGGGCAGATTTGTCCTTTAAATGTTTCTAAACAATAAAAATATATGAAAAAAAGGCACAAGTTTTTTTAAGAATTTAAAAAATAAACTGATTCGTACTTCAGGTGACCATAGGGCTGGCTCCTCGACCAACGGCTAGCAATAGCTATCCGACGAGGAAATGCAGCCAGCATTATGGGCACCATTCCCGGTGGCAGTGACCTAGGGGACATTGTTACATATCATAGTTACAAAAAATAAGTTAATTTATTTAAGTATTTAGTTTTTGTTATGTTTTTATTAGGTATTTTTCTGTTTTTTGATTGTATCTTAATTTATTTTTTTCTAAACAATTTAACTAATTGGGATTAGGGTTCTTTTGTGTATGCCCGCGAGGGTTCCTTGACCAAGAAATCTATGAAAATGAACACTTTTTTATTTTACGCGGCATTGCAACGCATGCCGGGTGCAACTAGTATTATTTTAAAATACTTATGAGCCAATACTACTAATAGCTGTAATACTTGTTGATTTCGCGACACTTTCCCATCCTTTTCAACTACCAGGACGTCAGGAACACTCAGTAGGAAAGCCGAGGGTCTATATTGGGTTCGGAGAATATTCACTCGGCGCAGTAAAGTGATACCTTACCGAAATAAAAAACATTTTATTGTTTTACCCACATAACGTATGTAAACAAGTTATTTACATAATTTACCCATTTGGAAGCGTTGCAAGGGTTACAGAACTAGAACGCTTACTATTTCTACATACAATGCTATACTAGTGGTAGAAAAGCGTGATATCAGCAGTAACTGCATTTCTTGATTTAGTGTAAAGATACGACGTACGTGCATGAAGAGGGTGATGAATGTAGAGGAAGCGAAAGTTGTATGTTTAGACCGGGGCACCTGGCGTTCCATAGACTCTGCCTATCCCAGTGGAAGAGACAGTCTTAAAGGTATATACAGTGGTGGTCACATAATTAGGGACACTTGTTTTTTCCCATACAATTGCCTACAAATATGACTTTTAAATTTTGACCACCATTCAAAAAGTTCTTGACCAATTTTATTGCTAAATACAATTTACTTTAGATCATTAACTAAGGTTTAAATTTATGTACAATGAACTACTGTTAAAAACGAACCTTATATTTTATAGGGATTTAAAAACTTAAAAAAAACTTATAAGTATTTATTTTTTCAAAACCTTATAAAATGAAAGATCCGTTTTCAACAGAGATGAATTGTACATACATTTAAAACTTAGTTCATTAATGAACGATGAGTCTAACCAAATATTAAATTAGTTTAGAACTTTTTGAATGGTGGTCAAAATTGAAAAGTCATATTTGTGGGCAGTTGTATGGGAAAAAAACAAGTGTTCCTAATTATGTGACCACCACTGTATGTATGTATGTAAACATACCTACGTAATGTCTCAATCTAACACTTATTTATATAACACTCCTTCTTATTTTTTGATCCTATTCTACATAATAGTAATAATAGTAATTCTTCTGTATTTTTGTATCAATTCTCACGCATAAAACGGTAAATACCGTTTTGGTTTTGCAGAAGCGATACAGTCGCGTCCGTTAGCGATCCATAACCTAACTTTATTAGAGCAACTATCTATTATCTAGGGCAATCATCGCAAACAATCGGTTAACGGGCGCAACTTTATTTATTACTTTATCTAGTTCCATTTTATTAGATTGCTATACTATACTCGTACAGTTCTTTTATCTCACGATAGCGGGTTTGGAATAATTGTAGTTGTAACACGTATAGACACGCACACTAAGACGTCGCTCAGCGACGACAGCTACGCACTCAGAGACAACGTGGACGTGCATTTACACACACAAGTATGGCGAAGCCGCTTTCGTGAGATAAAACAACTGTATAAGAATGATTTTAACCTTAGCCTGACACATAAATGCGTTTTATTGTGTCTGAACCGGTTTACCCTTGTAATAAAGTTTCGGTAAGTATTTCATATATTGAAGACTTTTTTTTACTTTTTTTTTATTACTATTAAAATTTTTTTTTATTATTTTTGGACTTTTTTTTTTAACCTAACCAAATCTAAAGTACGTATTGCAATTATTAAACTATGTATTTCCAACGAACTGATCCATAGCTTTCTTCTTATTAACTATGAACTCGATAAATACCCCCAAATATATCTTAAGCGACCGAACTGATTCGTGAAATTCAGCTAAGATTGTTCTTAGCAAGCCTACTAAGTAAGCTTGCTTTAAAAAAAGCTCACTCCGTTAGGGAGCTATGATGCCACAGATAGACACATAGATACACATACATACAAATAGACAGACACATATATACACACATACACACTGATATACAGATACACACACACACACAGATACAAACGTTAAACTTACCCCCCCCCCCCCCCCCCCTTTTAATGGGGGTTTAAGGAAAACCAACTAGGCTAACTGTGTCGTCTAAATATATTACGTCTTCATTTGTTAATAAAGAACAAAAAGTCTTTCGGTTTCGGGTAAACTCGGTTAGACTCGCATTAGAGCATATGAGAGCGAGCGAGAGAGAAATACAAACTCGAAGGTCGTTTCAAGAGCTATTGCACTATACTTGCATTCACTTTACGAGCGCTGCACTATCAAATTGCAATGGCAAGCAGTTCCGCTTAACACTAAACATAAAATACTTGGAACTCTAAGCGAGTTTGAATTCAATTTATACTTAAGTTGCAGTCGTTAAGTGCATGTTTAGTGGTTTGGAAAGGTATTATCTTTTAAGGAACGTGTGAAGGCCAGGCTTAATAGCATGTAGCAGTGCGTCATAGCAACAACAACAAAAACCGGGCAAGAGCAAGTTGAAACATGCTCAGTGTAGGGTTCCAAAAACTACCAGGCACAGTCAACTACAAAGAGATGTATCCACTTTTGCACCTTATTGCATTGTAATTAGGTCCAAAAGTGTATACATCTCTTTGTAGTCGACTTTTCATACACAAAAACCGGGTAAGAGTATGTCGAAACATGCTCAGTGTAGGGTTCCAAAGCCTACTAGGTACAGTCAAGTACAAAGAGATCCACTTTTGCACTTTATTGCATTGTAATTAGGTCCAAAAGTGTATACATCTCTTTGTAGTCGACTGTACATACACAAAAACCGGGCCTGAGCATGTCGAAACACACACAGTGAAGGGTTCCAAACCCCACTAGGTACAGTCAAGTACAAAGAGATGAATCCACTTTTGCACCTTATAGCATTGTAATTAGGTCCAAAAGTGTATACATCTCTTTGTAGTCGACTGTGCATACACAAAAACCGGGCATGAGCATGTCGAAACACACTCAGTGAAGGGTTCCAAAGCCGTTACTACAATCACAAAAATCTAACTCAAAAAACAACAAGTATGAACTCTTTTTTTATAGTTATTTAGCGCTATTTTTAGTATGTTTAAACATTTTAGTAGCTATCAAGCAAGAACCAATCAAAGCTACCAAGTTGCGACAGTTTTCCTTTTAAAATCGTTGTATGTGCTTTCAATTAAGATATTTTTCAGTTTTTTATTATCTGTAGTTTTAGCTGAAGGGTGCGGGAAGGGACATGCAGCTCGATTAAAAATGAGAAAAAAAACTTTGCTTTAAATGTAGGTATAGGAGCTACCCGATAAGATTTTTATTTCAATATTTTTTTTTCCAACGCCGACAAAGCGTTATTTTAATGCTCTGATTCTCTGAGTAAAACCGCAGTAAGATGGACGGATGGACAGACAGGATATCGGTTCAGGGTTGTTGACTGCGGAACCCTAAGAAAGAGGGGATTGTTAACGGTCACTTCCCCATCCCTAAATCAAGTCCGATTTCCACGATTCTTAAATAATTATGTTGTAGTTATTATGAAAAACCACGTTCGTAAGTTTCCTTTCTTTCTACTATTTGTCTCTTTCCAAAAACGTACAAATCCAGTTTTTCATATAATATCTACAAATATATTTAAAAAAAACGTAATATCGGACTAGTTTTAAGAGGAGAGAAAATTTATCGCGTTTGGATGGAAATTTTTAGCTTCACAATCGTCTGACAAAAGCATCGATCCATTGTTCCATTTATGGCATTTCTGTGGACAGACAATAACACTTCCTAATTTATTATGTTAGAGTTTCGAACAGCATCGATTTTGGACATTACGACGATATTGTCTAATTTCAATTGCCTGTCTCCCACTTCTTATGCTATCACCACTCACAAATACCGTAAAGTACTGGTGCGAGTGTAAAAGACAGAGCCGTTTAGCTGCCATAACTCTTTCCCTGTTTCAGGCTGCCTGTCCACTGGAACAGAGCGAGGCAGCGGAGCGGTATGCGAGAAAAATATCCATCAATAGGAATACTTTATTTTCCTAGCTTCGCTAAGCGCAGCTCTCCTATTGGTGGATTTTTTCCTCGCCCACCGCTCCGCTGCCTCGCTCCGCTCCAGTGGGCAGGCAGCTTAACAATGTAAGTGCCTTGTTAGGCTGCCTGCCCACTGCGTGGTACATTACACCAATCTACAGCGTGGTACATTTTGCACGGTAGTTACACTAATAAATATCAGAGGAAATCTGACACCAAATTTGACCTAATCCTTAACTAAGCTCTAGGCTTGTACTATGGATAATAGACAACGATATAAATTTAATAGAGAAATAAAAAGGTAATTAAATATATAAAAAACATCAAAGGCTCAGAAATAAATACTCACGCTCATCACAAAATATTTGTCCATACCGGGAATGGGACCCGGGACCGCAAGCTTCGTAGGCAGGGTCTCCATTAACTTGGCTAATGCATCGTCGAAATATAGGTACTCATAGGTTATGGGCTATATAAAAGATATCTTACATTAAACTGCAATCTAACAAGTTACGAGGATAGATAGTTAATTTCAATCCTAAAATATATTGAATTTTCTTTCATCCTTAAATTCTTTGTGTAACTTCAGGGCCTGTACTATGGTCGTCGTATCGTGGTAGATAAAACATCCGTCACTCTCGGACTAACATACTGGTATCCACGTTTATCCACATCTATAAACACTACCATAATAGGCCCACAGAGGCTCTATTCTAATCGGTAAAACTTAATTGCTGTTGACATATTACTAGGGAATGCAAATTAACCGGTTATTAACCGTTTTTGTATGAAAATAATCGGTTAAAACCGGTTATGACCGGCAAAATTATTATAACTCCTATTTACTCGAAAGTAACGGCGGCCGAGTTAAAAACAGTGATAACATGTCATAATTAAATAGCTTTTATCGAGAAGAGTGGGTCTCAAATTATGTTTGTAAACCCCTAAAAGTAGAGAACGGAAAATACGACTTGATTTTGACCATAAAAAAATTGGCCATATAGTTACGCAATATTGCTAAGGAAAAAGACTCTTTATTTATTCAAGATACAAGCGAAACTTATTCTGTGACATTTTTCATTTTCAAATGTCAATTCTATTTAACACTTGCATTTTTTTTACTTTGTATCCTGTGTACCACAACTGAGTAGCAAAATTAGTAACAGGCAAGACATTTCCTTAGCCTTTAAGACACATTTAAAATAAATAAATAATTGCACAGTTACTTTATTGCAATGACTTTTTTCAAATAGTAGTGCTTTTAGTGTGTAAGTACGCCGCGATACGAATGTATAAATAAATAAATTTTTATAATGTGCCTTTTTTGGGCTGTAACTAAAAGGATTCCGGCCTCTTACCTACTTTATCTTGTCTCCGTGCGAAGTGGATGTGACAGACGGATGGACAGGAGAGTGGTTTCCACTTTGGTTACGGTTTTTTACAGTCATTGAATTTTTATACTCTTTTTACTTCAGAACACTTTCAAATTGAATAAAATATCTTTGTCAGCTAAAAGCTTGACGACGCGTTGGCCTAGTTCGTAGTGCTGCCTACGAAAATAGCGGTCCTGGGTTCAAATCCCGGTAAGGGCAGATATTTGTGTGATGAGCGCGAATATTTGTTTCTGAGTCATGGATGTTTTCTATGTATTTAAGTATATAGTTCTCTATATAGGTATTTAAATCGTTGTCTATACCCATAGTACATGCCTAGAGCTTAGTTTGGGACTGGGTCAATTGGTGTGACAATATTTATTATTATTATTTTATTATTATTGTCTTACATAAAATTAACACAATTAAGTTTTGACTTTCTTTCGATTTGGAGGGAAACACATTCAAATTAGTAAAAGATGTCATAAACACGTTTTGTGACTATCACTTAAAACTCAAGCACCCTTTACTAACCAACATTCTAACTCATATCTATACAGCACCCTGTATATGCATGTTATTCCGTAATTAGTACAAACTGCATGTAACAACACTAACATTGTTACAAAATCATCTTCAATTAGAACTTCTCTCAAAGTACATGCCCAGTGTTCATTCTACTCGTGATTTGAGCATGTAACGTAAGTTGCATGTTGTTGGTGCATGCTCTACTAAGTTCCCTTAATTGTTTACGTGTTAATATTTGATTGTTGTTTCTTGTTTGCTCAAGTTTGTCATCTATTAGTTCGTATCAGTTTGTTTATACGGAGCGTCCGTTTCTTGGGAGTGTGCGTGAAACTTCGTTTGACGTATATGTGAGAAACTTTGGCTTAGTAATCAAATTCTACGTAGATCTCTTGATGTGTTTAATATATTAATTAATTTTAATAAATATATTGTTCTTTAATGTTTATTTAGGTACAATTATTAAAGTAGAAAATAGGGCCGATTGGGTTCGCTTTTCGTAGCCGAAATCGTCATTTGCCGTAAAATGCATAGTTTTTCCGAATTTTAATTTTATTTATGTAAACATATATACATACGAGTATATTAAATTGGAGAACACTGGTCGTTATTGGCCCCAATATTTGAAATGTATTTCGAGTGGAACAAAATTCCAAAAAAATACCAAATGTCGACCCTGCATACGAAGCTAGCGGTCCTGGGTTCAAATCCCAATAAGGGCCGATATTTGTGTGATGAGCGCGCATATTTGTTCTTGAGTCATGGATGTTTTCTATGTATTTAAGTATTTATTTCTCTATATAAGTATTTACATCGTTGTCTAGTACCCATAGTACAAGCCTAGAGTTTAAATTCAAATTCAAATTCAAATAATTTATTGCGTGTCACATTACGTTACAACAGGTGGAACTATAACTACAGGTATACATGTGACGCCCTGCGAGGGCGCAGCAACATGAGAGGGCTACTACCCGTTTCATTATCATTATTCTAAATTATATTTTATATTTAAATTATACATATTTAATATTGCACACTGTCTTGGCACAAATGAATACAAATTATGAAGCCACTTCTTACAACAATCTTTAAATAATATTCTACGTATTCTTAATCTAGGGTCATCTAAGTAACTATGTCATTATTGGTGGGTCCCATTAAAAAAGTCGTTTAGGTTATAAAAGCATTTGTTAATTATGAATATTTTTAATTGTTGTACAAATATATTTGGTCTATCTAGGTTTTTAATGTTATTGGGTATATTATGATGAGGGCTAGATGTTACTATTTTCAGTCTAGAAAAGGGGAATTTTAATTTATTTAAATATCTATAATTTCTTCTTATATCTGTTATTGGCGTATAAAGATCCATGTGTTTTCTTATAAACTTACTAGATTCAAATAAATGTATACATTGAAGTTAAGGTGAGTAATTTTAATTTTATAAAATGTGGCCGGCAAGTTTGCATTTGATCTATATTTGCTAGTACTCTAATGCATTTCTTTTGTAGAATAAATTTTTTGTCAGTATCGCAGCTATGACCCCACAATATGAGACCATATGACATTCTCGAGTAAGCGTAAGCGTAGTACGCACTCAGCGCCGGCGCCGTCTGTGAGTCAGTGCTGCGTTTGAGATGCTGAAGAGCGTATATAAAGGAAGAAAGTTTTTTCGAAAGCTTTTGGATGTGTGATTTCCAGTTTAGATTTGCGTCTAGATCTATGCCCAACAATGGAGCTGAGTTCACAGTTTCTAGTTTCTAGTTTCTAGTTTAGTTTGGGACTAGGTCAATTGGTGTGACATTGTCCCCTGATATTTTATTTAATATCGCCTCATGTTCCTAAAACGTTGTCTCCTTTGCCATTACACCGTTCATCCATTGACATTTCTCATCACAAGTGACAGCAAAATCCGATACAGATAAGGCAGATTATTGGACGGAAACTGGGTCGCTCCGTCGGCATGTCACTTTAAACTATGGAGTGTGTGCTCAGCGCTCGTACAGCGCCAAGATGATTGGGCCCCATACAAGATGGAGTCCCTAATCCATAACACGTTTAAGACTGATTTGTTGCCTTAATATAGAATTTGCTGCGGGAATTTACAACATGAGTTAGATATGTAGAGTCAAAGACTTGTTCTGACCCACCTAAGGTCCAAAGTCAATCTGATATTCTATAGCAATAAGGTTGAGTTTCCTATAATTTACAAATGACTGCATCTCTAATGACGTTGACGACTTCGAGCATTTTTTTAAAAATGGTCTCTGTATTTACCTTCAACGGGTTGATACCATTGCGTCAGTTTGCCGGGTCGTACGTTTTCCGCGTGTCAATACTCGTGTCACGTCGGGAAATAGCACGGCTGATTTACGTATTATGTCAAAATGCTACATACGTATACTCGTACATAAAATCACAGCTTCATTCCCAGCACGGGTAGCACAAGTTGTTGTTTCTCGCTTGTCGCTCAGTGCGTCCTATCGTTACTGACTTGGTGGAAAGGGAGATCCGAGCGACAACCAAGTGGCGGGCAACTTGTGCTAGCCGCACAGTGCGGGGTAGGCAGAGCTACAACATTACGAACAACTCAAAAAACTTGTTGATAATTCTGTAACCACATTGTTCCAAGCTAAGATGTTTACCAGTGTATTAGTGATAGGTTGCAAGCCCGTCGCCTAACAGTAGGTACTTAAAGCCTTTATTCCCTTAGTCGCCTTTTACGACATCCACAGGAAGACATGGAGTGGCACTATTCTAACCCGGCAGCAACACGGGTCAAAATGCTAAACATTTAAATTCCTTTATAGTACAATCTCTTCTTCTCTCTTCTTTATAGACATCTATTGGACGCCCGCAACTTTGTTCGCGTAGAATTCGTTTCCTGATTTTCCTCTTTTCTTTTAAAGCTAAATTTTCGAAACTTTACTAGTACATCCTTGCAGTACCTAAGGCTGTGCGTTATCGGTCAATAAGTCAGTCCATCAGTCAGAGTAAAGTTTAAAATGTACAGAATAATAGATAGAAGATGGTTGACAAGGGTAGAGTATCCAAAGTTTCGAATTTCGTGCTTCGTAGTAACTATTAATGTACAGGTGTCTGAGTTATTTATAGTTTTCGGCTGTCAATCACTATAATACTCTCTCAAGCAACTAACAGTATGTACGTATTTCTAAGAGCCGTATTTAAATCCTTATCTTGAGTGAGTTGCCTTCTTAATACGCATCAAATATCACAGTTGATGAGGAGTCTATAACTTGACGTGTGAAAAAAAGGAAAAAATAAGAAAACTATTTTATTGGAATCAAAAGAGCACCTCCACCAACTTAATTGAAACTTAACCAAGACGGGCAAGTTTATGCTTCCTTCATATAAAAACGTGTATGGTATGAGAACATACCACTATATCTTACCCAATGTAATTAATGAACTCCCAAAAAACATACAAGATTTATATCTCTCCAACCCTAAATCAATAAGACGTGTAAAAAAGTTCTTTATATCATGTATTAACTTGGATTACATTTTTTGATTGTCATAATTGTAAATAATTGGAATTGAGTTATTAAGAAATAATATAAGACCCGGTTTTGTAAAGACCCGCTGGTACACAATAACAACAACAACAACATGTCAGCCCAAATGGCATTATTTGACACTTCATCAAAACTTGACCTAGCGGTTCTTTATAGAACCTACATTAAATAGTAGCTCTTTACTCCGAACTCACTGACTACTCATAAGCCTCTGTGACTTTTGTAGTCTTTCAAATTATAAACTGCGATAAATGTTTTATTTGGATCTTTAATAAAGTATCAGCATATTGTGTTGCGGCACAAGTGCTGGATTTTCATTGGATGCCATGAAAGCGTCTTATAAATACAGAGGGTCCCAAAAGCAATAAGTGCAACGACTGAACTCTAAGACTCTAAGACAGCAGTCGATGCTAATTAAAGAACAAAGAAGTAAAAATACACCATACTTGTAAAAAAATATGTTTTATTAAATTTTAAACGAATCATAATTTCACTGTTACTATGCTACTGAAATAAGCTTCATTGTATACATATACAATGCGGTTTTCACAACTGACGCTGCAAGCTAAGTAGTCGCTGTAAACAAACATGAAATTCAAACATTTAAATCCCAACGAAAGCTATGTCCGTTGAGCTGTAAGCACAGACAAGTCCCCTCCACTTGGTTTTTTTTTTCTATGCTAACTGTGTCCCCGGAATCACAACCAACCAGTATTTTTTTCCTCGTTAAATTCGTCGCCACTGCAGCCACTTCAGACGGATCAGCGCGGATTACCCGTGCGGACGAGAACTGCCGGGCAATTACGAAAGCGATCCTAATTTTGAATTCGGAATCCATTGTTTGTTTACTATTAAACGTGTAGTATTAATTGGACAGTTTTTTAACTTGATGTTTTCGGAATTTTACTATTAAACAAGGTTGCACCAGGAGTCGATAAGGACCAGTGTCGGACCCTTGATTCTATATTAAAGAAGATAAAGGTTATTTCATTTGTTTTGCATTAATCAATTTATAACAATGCAAACAGTATCCATTATAGGGACTGTCAGCTTAAATTGCACAGTCAAGTTTAGGTAAAAATATGGGCATCTCAAAAATATGTCCCAATGCACCTTATTCCATTGTAATAAGAACTTCGTAACATATTTATGAGAGGATTCTAGTTAAATAGAAAAATATAAAACTAACTACAGTTTAAGTACATATTATTAATAACCTTTACTTAACTATAAGATGTGCAACAAACCGAATAAAGGATAAAATAGACATAAAAAACACATTTTTAAACAAAAGGAATCCTTCCTTTTATTCATGATAATGATTATGGAGTTATCGGAAATTTTATATTACTCTATTTTCATTTGCAGACTATTTGAACTGAATAAAGTAATACTCGACGAATCGTTTGCGAACATATTATTGTGAATAAATATTGAGTAAAAATCATATCGAGTTTCAAATGCACTTGAACGTATTCTTTTAGTAAACAACTGCCGCACTCAAAGACGTCAATTAAATTAAATGCTTGTTTAGTGACGTGTTGTCTTATTCTATTGCTACAGCAAAGGAAGTGACAGCAGCAACTTTAATCAAGCATTAAACTTAATTGACGTTTCGGAGTGCTGCAGTAAGTGTTGATTTATTAGAGCGATGCATTGCTGGCTATTTTCAGATGGATGATCGATTTAACCCTAGACTTAATTGAAGTTTTAACCTCGTGAGACCCGGTATGCAATAGGATAACCACTTTTCAACCCTATTTGTAACGTGTTAAGGTCCAAAAGTGCTGAAGAAGTTTCTTGGTCGACTATACTCAAGGCAATTGAGTTTAAATTATATTTCCACTTAGTAATTGCAGTTTATTTCCGTGCCAGTAGATTCAAATTACCACTCGGAACTTCTTTTACTGTTTGTAGTATGGTAGACCTCACAAGGACTTACAACACAATAAAGCACGGTCATGCATTAATGGTCAGTGGTCAACTCAGCCCACACCCCACTGCCCAAAATGAACAAATTCCCATTACGAACTTTATTTATATTTTTTTATAGTCAACTCAGCCCACGGGCCTAATCGACCCCTTTGAAAATCTTAACTTAGCCCAAACCTAACTCAGCCCTCGGGCTGATACCGAGTCGCATATTTTCTTATTGTTATTACAATGGAATAGGTAGGTTTAGGTTATGTTCGTTTTGCAGGAGGCCCGAAGGGCCAAAGGACTCAGAAATAGGAGCTCCGCGCTCAGTCGACTCAGTGAAACAAAGTGTTTTTTTTTTTGAGTTATTTATCTATGCAATCCACCGACGAATTACAGTCATAATGGATCGACTAAAAAAAACAAGACCGAAAAAACATTTCAAAGGGGTCGATAAGGCCCGTGGGCAGAGTGGCCAGTAAACATATACAGTGGTGGTCACATAATTAGGGACACTTGTTTTTTTCCCATACAATTGCCTACAAATATGGCTTTTCAATTTTAACAACCAATCAAAAAGTTCTTAATCAATTATATTTTTAGTTACACTTATCGTTAACTAATAAAGTAAAGTTTAAATGTATGTACAATTTATCTCTGTTGAGATCAGATCTTCCATTTTAGAAGGATTTGAAAAAATAAATATTCGGCGCTCATACAAAGTTGTAGAATTTTGTATAGACGCGTCAGCACTTAGCTTTGAAATCCTTATTAAATATAAGGACCGTTTTTAATATTAGTTCACTGTACATCAGTTTAAACCTTAGTTAATTATGTAAAGTAAAATGTATTTAGCAATAAAATTGGTCGAGAACTTTTTGATTAGTGGTCAAAATTGAAGTCATATTTGTAGGCCATTGTATGGGGAAAAACAAGTGTCCCTAATTATGTGGCCACCACTGTATATATAAATTTCGTAGTGGGCATTTCGGCCCGCAGGCCGATTTAGGTGTGGGCTGAGTAAACCTCATCTCTCAAATGTTTTTCCATCAAATTCAAATTTACAATGAAGGATAGGAACAAAGCATATTTAAAGCAAACTTTAGTTATCGCGCCATTAATGAATACTAGGGTCTTTAATTAGGTATTTCATGAAAACACTGTTTCCTATTTTTGGTAAATGGGATCTGAGACAAATAATAGACATTTGAATTCTCAAGACATCAATCTTGAGACTGCAATCCTAAGATTCTAAATTCGCTGCCAACCCTAAGGGCCAAGATGGAACGCCTCTATGCTAGTAATTTCACCGATTGTTTCGGTTGTTTTATACAACAATGCGAACACTGCTTAGCGGTAGGTTAGAGGGAGGAGGGGGGGTAAGATGGTGGGAGGAATCTGGACGGACCCTGCACAAGGTCCTACCACCACTCAAATCTCCATTGACTCCACTAACGTTCATCTAGTAAAGTAAATACTAAAATATTTCCTCGATGTCCGCTTATTCCGCTTTCCCGAAATAATACAGACTGACAGCGGGCGGAAGCGTTTGTAATAAAACTCCACTCAGCCGTATACGCACTTGACATATGGCTATCCTTGTCACTCACGGTATGGTAGATTATTGGCCGAGGGATGAAAGTGATCACATTGAAGCCGAGATGCTTAGGGTCTACGAGCGCTAGCGGCGCGTTATAAAGTTCGAGAGTACAATAGATAATTTTGTTTTTAGGGTTCCGTTAACGGGACCTTATTAAGTATTATGCCTACGCTCTCCGTCTGTCCGTCCGTCCGTCCTACTTTTAAAGACCTGTATCTTTTGAACCGTAATAGATGGCGAGTTTTTTTTTAAATGTGGTATTACGACGGATTTACAAACAAAAAAAAAAGGAAGTGAAATTATAAACGGTCCCGACAGAGCGAACAAAACACATTTTAGCGCGTGTATTCAATTTGGCAGCATGACTTCACGAACGTATAAGGCTCCCTAATTGACAATGCACGCGCTAAAATGTGTTTTGTTCAGTCGGACGGGACTACTTAAATTCGCCGCTTTTATTCGCTCGTCCGTTCGACCGGCCGCCGTTTTTTGAGAGAATAACACACCTGTTGCTGATCATATGCTAATGTGTTATTTTCTTGTGTATTACACTGAAATAAAATAACTATTTATACAGGTACTGATACTTTCAGCCGAGTTAAACACTTTTCATTTTCAATCAGAAGAAAGTAACACCGTTTTTTCTACCCCCAATCAAAAAAAGGGGATTATAAGTTTACATACATACATACGTAATCTCACGCCTTCGTTCCCAGAGTGGGGTAGGCAGAGCTACAGAATTACAAACATCTCTAAAAACTTGTTGATAATTCTATAACCACAATTTGCACAAATAGGCTAAGATGTTTACCAGCGTATTAGTGACAGGTTGCAAGCCCATCGCCTAACAGTACTACAAGCCTTTATTCCCTTAGTCGGATTATAAGTTTAACGTGTGTATATGTGTATGTTTGTGTCTGTCTATGGCGTCATAGCTCCCAAAAGGATGAACCGATTTTAATGCCGTTTTTTCAAGAGAAAGCCAGTTTAATCACAATAGTTCTTATCTACGTTTTATCAAAATCGGTTAGGCTTTTTAAGAGATATCAGCTCTAAAAGAAGCCGTCGCCGTACTAATATTTATTCCCAATTGTAAATGAGTATGTTGGAAGGGGATAGCAAGGCAAAAGTATCACGATCAGATCGGGAACGTATTAAGAAAGGGCCAGGTCAGGAGACCATAAACCGACGCACGTGTATTAGGAGATTTACGAGTGTGGAGGAAGCGAGGGAAGTTTGTTTGGATCGCATCAAGTGGAAGTCAGTGGTCATTGCGTACCCCTACCGGAAAGAGGCGTTATTGTATGTATGTATGTATGTAAATGGGTTCTGCTGGTTCGATTAGGGTAAGGTTACCAGCAATGCCCTGAGTCCTCTGAATCTATTATGTGTTAACTGCGCATAATAGACTCAGTGAAATGCAATCATCGTACAATTTGCATACCTAATACACATGAGATCTTGTAACTGACTAATTATAAACACGTCAGTGCCAATTAATATGCGAGCGAGA
Organism: Acleris literana; assembly: GCA_946894065.1. NCBI lineage: Eukaryota > Metazoa > Arthropoda > Insecta > Lepidoptera > Tortricidae > Acleris > Acleris literana. The sequence goes on from OX335687.1 coordinate 5,622,369, forward strand.
ATATTTTAAAATTTCAATTTCAAATTCAAATAATTTATTTCTTGAACATAGGTTTAACTGAACGTATAAATATATAAATAAAATAGTTTTCTAGTAGTTTTCTAGGCTTCGAATAGTTTTCTTTGAAACTTACTTACTTCTTTCTTACTTTAGATTCATGCCAAAAAGAGTCAAAAACATACAGAAAATGATTAAAAAAGACATTTAAACAATATAAAAAGTTCAAAAGCATTCTTGAAAACCGAGAAAGAGGATTGGATACAATAAATACTCTTCGAAATAAACTGAGCTCCGAATTGAAATAAAAGGGACTCGGGTCGCATAAATTGTATTCGCGATAAGATTAAGGGTGAACGAAATTTTGACCTTATTTTCTTGCCTTTTGTGTAGTTTTCTATAAGTAATTTATCAATTTGGGAGCAACTTTTCCATGATTTATTTAGTGTGTTAGAGTTCTGAGCGTGACTCTTAGTCATAAATGCAATAGCTAAAGAATGCTTTATGCAAATAATTATGCTTTGGCCTTATCTCTCATTATAACATTTGAATTTGACAGAAAGTGACAAAGCATACTTTTGCTAAAATAGGTTTATTGTACGTTTATGAATACCCCGTCCGTTTATCGTCGTTCATCAAGTATTCAGTGGAGAACTATAAACATGTTCTAGATTTAATTGTAACATACAATGTTTATTTAAAATATTTTTTCCTCACCTTTACAGATAGATGTCATATTACGTATGCAAAATAAAAAAACTCATTTTCTATTTATTTTTCTATCTGTTAACGCGGAACGAAAAGGTCAAGAGTAGCAAACCTCTTTATACCGCGACATACATACAATATTTTACAATGCTCGGTTATTTAAAAAAATGCAATTCATTCCATTTTCGAGTAATTTTTTTTTTAAATATTAAATGTGCACAGTGTTATTTTTTTACGTTCTGTACCTATTTGTAAATTTTTGTTTTAGAACAAAAGTAATTAAACTTTATTACAATTCACTTTATTCAAATTCCCACTCACAAAAATCTTCCACTTTGTAGTATTCTAGCCTTACGAGATCATATTTGAATGATTAAATGATACTGAAACAATATTTAAGTCACCGGTTAAATCTAATAATGATTGATTGATGATTTATCTATAGAATCATCCCCTAACATCATATTTACAGTTAATAAGATCACGAGATTGAGCAATCAAGTCAATTATATACCTGTCGTGCTCCTTGTAATCACGGCATTATTTACTCAATAGATCCCGACAGTCAATTTACTGCGTATTCTTAGATGGGTTGATAAAATGACGTATTATTGATGTTTATGAACTCAAGCAATGTACAGCAGAAATATTGAAGAAACTATACCTTTAATACGCATTCAGGTGAGTTGAAATAGTAGCTAATTATTCGTAAATAAAACAATAATTGATTGTATTAATTATTTATAATGAACAAATAATTGAATATAATTGGCGAAACAAAGAATCAAATTAATTAAAATGAATCAATCATTTTCTATTTATTAAGTATAAGATTTGAGTGATCCAATTACTATTAAATTAAGTAGGGATTAAACGAAAAAATTGTGCGACTTCTTTATCACTTTTTATCCTCAGAGTTTTTAATTACATTTTATCGGCATCTCCTCAGGCATCATGTTTCTAACATCAAAGCTATACCGGAATTTATTCCGCTTTCAAGATATTCGTAAAGATTTCGCACTTTGTAATATAAATATCTAATATCTTAATTACACACAAATGGCTGGATTTGCACGTTCTGTTATCCTTTTTCAATAAGCATGAATAAAATTATAATTAATATTATTTAATTAACAACTGATTGAGATTAATTATCAACATTTGACAGTTAAGGTATTTTTATGCAATAACAAATATATTTAATGTTGCATGTATGTATCCAATTATTGCATGGCGGAATAAAAAGCTTAACAAAAATTCACCGGATCGAACACAAAAGACTATCAATAAATGTCACGAACAGACAAGCACAAAAAGCGATCAGCTCAAACTAATTAAAGGCGTATTGATAAAACGCTGGAACACACGGCTCTGCATTTTTTAAATATCAGGTTGCGAATCCGTGATGACACGCATTATTAAATTTTAAAATACGAACACATTTTTTTTTTTTTACTTTTGCAGCCATATTTATAAACGTGGAGTGGCCATGCTTTGTTCTTATCTGTCATTATGACAGATAAAGACAAAACATGGCTTGGCCACTCCAGGGTTATCTCTGTTCTATCAATATGAATCTGTCAAGCTAGTAATGTCTGAACAATCACATTTTAAATCATTCCTTTTAAGATAATATTATGATAATATTGTCAGCTAAATTACAACTTTTTTAAATGCGTTTGAATTAAATTAACGCATATGTAATTTTCCTATTGAAAATGCAATCACCCTGTACCGATTTAAAATGTAAATAAAACAAGGCTGCAACAAATGTTTTAAATCGAAAAAAACACGGTTTTAATTAATAATTAAACAAAAAAACTTCACAAATATTTGAATAGCATCATTATATCCCACATGCTACCAGATTGACAGAATCACGTGGAAAAAACGCTCTTAACGCGTTTTCAACTTACTCTTTTTTATTGTTCACAGGCAGAAGAAGGGAACTCTCGGACCTCAGAAGGAGAAGACAACGATGGGAGTGAAAACAACGCCGGCTCATCTAGAGGGCTGTCCGCTGCCACCTCGAGAGAAGAGGACGATGACTCGAGCAACAATGCCAGTGAATGCAAGAGTCCCGGACAAAGGTGAACACCCTTTATATGACAACCTAACTGGCTCACCAAAAATATATATTTTTTTACCTATACAACACATTATGACCAAAATAATTATGAGAAACAAAGTTCTGCCAACAACTTTGTTTCTGATAATTACTTTGGTCATAATGTGTTTATTTGCATAATTATTGAGAGTCATAAGTTCAATATCGCTGAATCCTTAACCTTTCCGTTTTATTTTAATTAGTTAAGGCTAAGTAAGATGGGCTTATGACATGCGATAATTTTGACCTAAAATACATTATGACTAAAAAAAAATGGCAGGTAAAATAGATTCACAGTTAAAACCTAAGCTAAGTTTTACTCAGTGAAAGGGATAGATATATATAGGCGTCATAGATCTCTGACCCTGTCTGAAAATTATCAGGATTTGATAGCTCATAATACAGCCTCTTTTCCAGTTTATTGTAACCCATCTTGGCATAATCGTATTTATATTGTTAACATTGACAATAATACGATTTCGACGTAGTAGCAAAACGGGCTAAGTAAAATAAAATGGTAAAATCTGAGGTGTAAAAATTATTAGTAAATTAGGGTGATTCTTTTTTAATGATTAAAACACAAGATACTTATTGTGTAGCAAATTAAACGTTAATATTATTAGTAATTGTCACTCATATTACTATCTGTAATGTATTATGTGAGAACGCACAGACCATTGATATCGGTTTATAAACCAGACTAGAAAATAAGGTCTGGATTCCAAGTTTAACTTGATTTTTTTCCTCATCAAGTAAGAGCAGAGTAAAAAGTACAAAAAAACAAAAGGAACGTAATTAAACTTTACGTAATTTACCTTGAACTCTAGTTATTTAAAACTGATAATAATTGACACCTCTTACATAAAAACTGTATATTGCTGATCAAAGAAAACATTAAGAAAATTAGATTCTATTTCTTAGTTCTCTAATGAGATTTTTTACAGGGATGTTACATAACTTTGATAACCTATCATAGAACAAACCTATATCCAAGTCAGACATTGGATAAACGGTGTCTATATTATTCTTTAATAGAACGGGAGATATTTCGGGAAATTATTAGACTCAGTCTGTCAGACACAACAATCGAAATATCTTTCTTTATTCGGGTCGCTCTAACAATAGCTCTAATTCCTCCCACCGGTTACAGACAGATAAATAATTGACTGGCTTCGTTCGTTGAACAATGGCCTCTGTCAACCTGTAGACACCCTATATACAGCCATTAGTTATAGGTTTATTTGTGGGTCGGCTCATTAAGAGGAAACCGCACGAGATGTGATTTTACGTACTACGGGAGAATCAGAAAAAAATGTTCCACCTGATCATTTCTCAAAAGTTTGGGCAATTCAAGTAACATCCCTACATAAAAGAAGGATCGTATATAGGTTACATGAAATTATGCATAATTAAGTAATATTCATGTGTCCCAAAGTATTTGTATGGTAAGTTCCTGTTTTGTTACTTGGGCGTTTCTTTAAAAGTTTGTACCTAGTTAAGGACTAAAATGCTAATTGGCGTTGACAGGTAGTATATAAATGTACGACTAATTTTCGTAACTCAGCGGAAAAGTTAACTTTTCTTAATTTTAGTCCTTAACTAGGTACAAACTTTTAAAGAAACGCCCACTTACCGACATTCATACGGTAACAAAATTTTGAGCAGTGCCTAACGATACGATAGGATACGTGTTTTGACAACTTGTTTCTATAAATAAGAAGTAACAATATGTGGCGATATAATGAAAAGGGACTTTATTTTCGATGGCGCTTACGCCGCAATGCGTCACGCGACGTTGTATTTATATCGGAGCATCTTTAATAATGGCGGAAGCGCCAACGACAATAAGGTCCCTTTTCATAGATAACGCCACATAGAAGCTCCGACTACAAGATTAGTTAGAATTAATTATTTATACTCGTAGCATAAATAATTAAATGTTAATGGCTATAAATATTCAACCATCATCTTCTATTATGGGTTGGCTTTGGTCGATATTAAAATAACCGCGTCTAAAAAGTCTGTCCTAAAAATATTTGTTTTTAAGTGTTTAATTTTTTATTTAAATATTGAAAATTGAAAATTCATAATGTTATCATTTTTGTCTTGTAAGTCTATAGAATATAAGCTTATTTTAAAACTACGTCGATTTGTGGAAGTTTGTTCTCTAATATTTGGCTTAATCAAGTTTTCGACCCACATGACTTTTTGTCTCCTGCATTACGAAACAATCAACTAACAGAGCCTTGCAGGCTTGCTACTTCCAGACACTGCAGATTTTGAGTGTGAGTTGAAACAGTTCATAAGAGGAATCTTAAAGTATCACATGTGTATTTTTTTAATAATACATTATTGCTTGTTACCGTACAAAATGTGTTTGAGGCATAAGTTGATTAAAACATTTATTTCTTAATAAAATTTGCCTTAAAAACTTTCCTCTATCCAAACTACAGGGGGAAATGTTACATTCTCGAAATATTATGTGGTAATTGTGATTGTCGTCTTTTATAGACTTCAGTAACTTAGTTAAAACTGATCTAAATAGTAAAAAAAAGTCAGTCAGCTTGGACAAACATAGAAACTACATTTAGCTGCTCCAGCCTTCCAAGTGCCACGCGAGACTTGTCTAGGTCTAGATCGTATCACGAGAATAATTTAAATGCCGCTGTGACCTATATTCAGTCCATTTGGAGGCAGAAGGTATTCACGTGGACTCGTTGGCAAAAATAGTACCTATCTCCAGACAGCACATGTTTCACAAAGACGTTAACTTATAGTTACTTAAGTAGCAAAGTTGAGGAAATTTAAATTATTAAAAAAACAAAAGCTAAAGTTAATGGCATTCTAAAATTGTATTCAGATACAAGGTGAATTCTAAGTCGTGAACAGACACTATTTTCTTTGTCTACCCTTAGTCATCATAATGTTTTGGCTAAGAAAAAAGCGGCTTTGGTAAAGATCAATGGAGTGTGCCTTCTGTACTTGTACTATTATCTATTCTGTGCTTTAGCACAACAATGTGTCTAATGCTTTCTACGGAAATAGCTGTCAAATAACTGTCATGTAAAAACCAAATCCAAAACAATAATCAGATTTATGTTTAAAAGTTAACAACTGAATAATTTAACGTCAGTTGTTGTTGACGACGTGTTTAGCCTAGTTGGTCATGACCCAGCCTACGAAGCTGCAAATATTTTCGTGGCGAGCGCGAACGCTTACCAAATTAAGCTATATTATTTTTTGCTGAGTTGGCTACTATCTTCTTTTAAAAGTTACGAGAAAGCTTCAGTAACTTTTCCAGAGCATGGCTATTTCATTTCTGATAATTACTGGTTACCGGTATCCGAAGAGTGAATTTCCAATAAACGATAAAGTTGTCAGTTCCCGTCGTTACCCGAAGTTTAAAAATGAACCATCAGCCGTTCAAACTTTATCGTTTCTGCCGGACGCGTCCCCAATTGAAAGTCTTATTTATTCATTGCAATATTTTGGTTTCCAATAATCGTCGCGTCCGCAATAAATGATGTTTTATTTACCAACATAAAGCAACTGTTTCCCGTTGTATAATGAAAAGTAAGTTTGCGCCGATCTTTTTGAAATTTTATTAGAGAAGTTGAGTTAAATACAATTTTTAAGATCAAGTTTGGTCACGATGGGTAATGGGGTTAAGGAGTTAGGGGATTGCCGAGGAAAATCGTAAGGTCTCCGTTTGGGAAGTACGTTGTTGGGGAAAGCAGACAAACAGACAGAAACCAATTTTATACAGTCTATGTCCTGGGATAAATTTTGGATCTTGCAATACTCTTCGTCCATTATCAAAAGATTGAGTTTGATAAGAAAGAGATCAGGAAAAGACAGATTAAATACTAAAATATCAAAGCAAATTACGGGATGTCCTGACCTACTTTATTGGAGTAAGACCTCACTCTTTTTGTTAAGATGATGTGAGTAGGGAAGACCTTGAGAATTGTATCTTTCTTACCTTAAAAGTCTTTTACCATAGCCAGCTTTGTTCTAGTAACCTAATAGATCAAAATCAACAACTCTTAAATATGCAAAGAGCGTTAGCAACCCTAATCTTCTACAAAGTTTCCAAGGCTCAAGGTTTGTCGCTCTTTCAGTTATTCCCCTGAATGTTTAATGTGGCGTATAGACGAGACACCCTGTCTCTGATTATTGATTGAATGTATTCTCGGCTGGCATTGACATTTATAGTGCAACGATTCTTGTCAATCTTGTGTAGGATCAATCTGGGGTTTGTGCTAAACCGAGCTAAATTGTCCGAAGCGTTATTGGCCTCTCTTGAATCTTGACAGTTAGCTATCTGAGGCTATAAGGCCGATGCACATCAGCGAACCGACGCCGATTGAGGAATCGAATTGGTCTTGAATACGTTTATACAAGGTGTACCTTTACTCTAAGGTGATAGGAGTTCGAACTGAAAAGACAGAGGTTGTTTTTATTTAAGTTTGATAATGACAAGTAGTATTATATTTGGTTTTCTAGACTACGACAACGTAGTCACTATATTATTATCTACGTCTTTAATGGACTAAATAAACCTCTCTTAAAACATAAGTCGGTCAATAATTGTTAAAAAAATTGTTCCGGTTTTATCACTATCCTTTTAATCCCGATTTATTTAAAATGAAACCTGAAGTTACAGTTTATAATCCTTTATTTAAATCTTTTCTATGAATGATTATAGATTTCTATGAACATGTTTTCATAAATATAGATAATTATTTCATGCCTGTGAGTACAATGAGAGTAGATACTACTATTTATCAACATTTATGCAGCTGTCACTATTTTTGCTCTTAAAAATATAAAATAAGGGGTGTCTTAAAGTATCCAAGGTATTATTAGCCATTGATTAAATATCTTTTGACTGAACATTAAACGATACAAATACGAATTTTGATAGACCGCATTTTTAATTAAATCATTTTAAATTACACCAGACAAACTACACGAATTTCGAAACTCATTGCATCCACGTTGCCTCTAAAGTTGCTTTCAGCATGGATATATTTCGGACATCTCAAGTTAATTAGGGGAATGCCGAAACTTTCGTGACTGGAAGCAATCAGCAGCTGGAGGAAATAAACAACAGCGCATCACGCTGAGTTGCTGACGGCAAATTGAATTCTAAATAGAGCCACATTTTTAGTAATGTGAAGTCGTCAATATAATGAGCATCTCACATATGTACTTATACTGTGTTATTCACTTGTCTAATATATTAAACAACATTTTAACTTGTTAACCTTCTTTGGCTAAAAGAGCTCTTTTATTGTAAATAAAGTAAACTGATTTAACATTTGGGGCATCACTTGGCCAATCTATTATTATCTGTTACTGCTTTATCTTTACCTAGTATAAAACGAAGTCGCTTCCGCTGTCTGTTCGCTTAGATTTTTTAAACTACTCAATGAATTATAATGCAGTTTTCAGCAATAGATAGAGTAATTCAAACGGAAGGTTTTTATAATAAATTATGTTACAGAAAACTCACATAAACCAAAGCGAAGCGAGGGCGGGTCGCTAGTTTTACTATTAATATTTGACAAAAATTAACACGGTATAGAGCAAAATAGCTAGCTATTTTTTGCCTACCATAAATTATAGAAATATAAGTGTTTGTTAACATTGACGTTGCCTATTCTCTTAAAGACGAGTTCTTTGGTTCTTGCGTTCCTAGTAGCGTTTTTTTAATAGCGATGCCCGTGTGGAGGTTATCAACTGCATAAATATAATACTTTAATATTTATAAAGTATGAGGACTAGCAATGTATTTGGGAAACTAGTTTTTCCACACACATCAATTTCTGACAGATCAATTTCGGCGGAAAGTTTTCATTAAAATGATAAGAGACATTTTCGAGAATCCGATAACAATCAGATCGAAAGTATTTAATGCCTAAGATACCAACAAATGAAAGACTATAATGAAGCGAGATGTCAAGTTAAATGATAATAACTGTGTCATTATTAAGAGAAAGCGAAACATAAGTCGTTACTTTAATGTCACATCCACTTAATAGATAATTCTAGTTTAAGTATATTAAGTACAGTTTAGTTGTTCCTAAATATAATCTTAAATCTGATTTAAAGACATACTAAATTTAAGTATACTTCTTGTGCAAATGGCCCATATTTTCCTTTCAAAAGCGTAGGTATCTTTATCACATAAAACGTCAAAATTCATGCACAATGGTCAACACTACTTGCCTTGGCCTGACCATAGACGCAAAGACGTTTTTAGAGTTACAAGCCTCGTCAAATCATAAAGTCCTTTAAAAATAACGATCGGATCTATCGATCGTCTACCTACCGCCAATCAGCAGTATTTGCACTGTTGTTCCAATGTGGGGATACATACAACTGGTGAAATTATCGGTATAGAGGACTTATACCTAATTCCTCAGGGTTAGCATGAGCAACGTATTTGTAGTCTTGAGATTGCGGGATGAACCGTATATGGGTCTCAAATTCCACTTAGGTGGCCTGTGTGCTCTAGTTTGCCTTCCCCATGCCAGAAAAAGTTGTGTTTTTGTCAACATCCCATTGACCTTGGCCGCCCCTCTTCGGAATCTCAATTCATCCCCTAATTTAATTCCCCTGCAAAACTTTCTCGACTGGGCAAAACTAATTAATTCATGTGGAGAGAAATTGTTTATTAAACAATTAAATTGGATTAAAAATTTGAAAATATTTAGCATAATTCCATTTGGGATAATTAACGGAATTAAATGTTTAAGCGCATATTTTATAAGTTTAAATTCTAAACAATTGTTATGCAAACGTTTTGAGAATATATTTTTATCGTGTCCCAAGGCCGGCGCCAGGCAGAGGAACGCGTATGTATGTATATGTTGATTATATTATTTTGTTTTTTTATAATAAATAAGAATGATCGTTCCAAAACATCCTATTCATTTAAGTCATATCGCCAAAGTATGAGTGAATGATTTTTAAATTATTTTATTCAACTGCTTTCAAATAAAATGCTTGATTCACAGCGCAAATTAAGCGTAAATAGCTGTCATCAGGACTTAGAAACTTTTGCAATACCAAAGTACAGCTCAGTGAGCTCCTGTAATATAATGGAAGACACGGCTGAAACTTATTACATACGAAATAAATGTATTTCGAAATTAGCGTTCATTCCGCACAATTCTACCAAGTTAGCAGCGCCTGATATTGTCATATAACGTTTCATTAGAATGCAATTTAATTATTTTTGAATATATATTTTGAATCAAAACGCTTAAACATTAATTGCAGCGTTTTTAACTTTTAATTCGCAAAGCGGCAACTACGTGATCCATTTTCAGATTGAACTTTTTTTGTTGCGTTATGCGTTATTTATTTTTACATTATTCGCATTGAAATTAATTGTAATGTAGTTTTCAGTATGTTCTTTATTCATTAAGAAACCTTTATACATTTAAAAAGCCAAAAACTTTATGGTTTCAGACTTTGGTTGCTAGATTGACTGCGTTGTTCGGAATGACTCAAACTGTTTGGCATTGAATGTTTAACCCATGTTTAAAACGTCCCATATAAATATTTTTGTCCATTTTACCGCACACCCTGTAGTGCCAACTAGGGATGGACAATTTCTGAAACATTTCACATATTACCTTAACTGTGACATATTTCAACTTTTGAAATTTACAAAATTGACAAGAAACGTTTCTGACAGTAATGTTACCGAATAAATTACACTTAAATTTCATGTCACGTGTTCACACTTCTGACGTTAGTAGAACGGGTTATGATTATAAAATTCGAGACTATATGTCAGTGGCCGTTTGGCCTAGGGGTGTCTGTTCCCAACTTCTCAGTTGTTATACGAAGGACGGAAGTTCAAAACCAAGTTAAGAAGTGCCTTGTTTTTGTTTGGTATTTATTTATTTAACCTTTATTGCACAAAAAAAGTACAAATGGCGGACTTAATGCCTAATGGTATTGTTTTGTATATTGAAAATCACAATATACAGAGTAATTAAATGAATTAAGTTAAAGTGGTGGCTGTGATAACTACTAAGAATGTTTTTGTTTATCGGAGAGTATAAAATTACTCACAAACAGATAATTAACACCTCAAACTACAGAAACTTAACAGAAAGTTTCCATTTAAAACTTCCATTAACTTACATGAAATTTAAATGAAAGTTTCATTTTTGTAACTTACAAGCTGCCCATCACTAGTGTCAACTATCAACCCATGTATACAGATCCTGTTACAAAAATAGTCGCTCAGATGCGTATGGCTTCTATATCTCCATTTACCGGAGACGGAAGCGAGTGCGAGGTTTATGGGGGCTTTTATAGGGGTTCCTTGGACAGTTATTGATTTTGACACTTTATTTATACGTCATTCTATTAGATCGTCGTCTTCGCGTGATATTCATCACGGTTTACAAATTAGGTCAAAATATCCCACGAAATAAAAAGGATCTTTGCAGGTTTAAGATTGCTATCTTGAGATTGTAGTCTTGAGAACGCAAATGGGTCTCAGGTTACACTTACCATCAGGTATCCCATGTACTTCTTTGCATTCTCCATGCCTTAAAAAATACTTGATGATTGCGAATTTAGGAATACCTATTTTACAAAACCTCGTTTGTGTCTATGTAATTTTCGAGAAAGTAAATATAATTTTCCTAACCTGTCTAGATTGTTGAGCAAGTTATCGCCATTCACCACGAATGCGAAGCCAGACGATATGTAAGTGGCCACCATCGGCACCCTTCGCTTATCGAGAGCTTAGCGAGCCCCTAGCCGAGCACGATCCAGACCACTGCCGATTACGAATGCCTCATAGCAAGCGACTGGTGTGGCTCTCGAGTTGCAACACAACACTATTTGCGATAAATATCTATTGCAAAACACAAGATGATTGTACTCAAGTCTCAGGTCTGTGTTAGGGCCGTATCAATAAAATTATCTTGGCTGAGTTGCTCGTCTCAAGATACGTCAAAAATGTAAGTCTTCTTTGACTTGGCATTTGCTATCACGTGTATGTATCTTTATTGTAAAAGAATGAAAATGAAATCTAAAAATATACAAAAGAAACAAGTACCAAGGCGAACTCATAGGACGTGTATGTTATGTATGTATGTATCGAGAATAAAGAACCAAAAAATAAGTACAAAGGCGAACTTACGTGTCATATCATAAGACGGGTTCCTATGCTAAGATTATAAGTAGTTTACTCGTATTAATACGGCCCTTAACAAGCTGATCTTGAATAAGTTACCCGTTTTAAGTCACGTCAAAGGAAACGCCAAGTCATAGATCACTGTCGTGTGACGTTTCTTGAGAATTGCATCTCATTCAAGATGTCTCATGATAATAACCCGTACCTAAATACGGTGCTCAGCCTCTTGAAATAAAACCTGAAGGCACAATTGACAATTGGCGACTAAAAGATGGTAGATACTTTTCTAAAATTGACTGTTAAGTGATTTTGCGACTTGAAAGCCACAGCAATCAATAAAACGCATTAACCAACTGATACTTACGTAATTGGTGCCATACCACATCGCATCACTGAATTATATGTGCAAAATGCATAGTATTGATTAGTTCACGACCTGCACAGCTGGACGAATAGCCGTCACCGTAATGCTAAATCATACACGTAATTTGAGAATTGTACTGTCCGTGAACGATTTAGTGAGAGGCTGATTTATTTTATTATGTATGCATGTTATTCTTTTGTGGAGTCTTTGCAACAGTGTATGTCAAGGAAGCCGTGAGTTTTGAGCCAGCTTTGGTGAGTGATGAGCAAGCGCAGCAAATTGTCATTCGGTTTTGACGCATTGGCTGTTTGGACGAGCCAAGTGGCATAGGGTTGAAGAACTCCTGTTATTGCTCCAAATTTTATTTTTGTTACAATTGTTTCTTTGCCTTTGTCGCTTTCGAAACTCACGGCGGGGAGGGTTTTCCACAAACATGTCACAACACTGTACACTGCTGCCTCCGTGTAACACGAAACATCCCTTTGTAGGCGACCGATCATTGCATCGAGCTCGTCAAGCTCTCACAAGTCCATGCAGGACCCAGAGCGGCCGGGATCTGACACTGACAAACGCGGCCATAAATGGAGACACGTCCAAGCTGTCATGGCATACTACCAGGCTCTCAGGAAAATAAAAAGGTTCGATTCGAGAGACAACGGTAACGCCGCCTCGTTGTCCATTGTTTATCATTGTTTGTTTATGATTTCCCACTAATGTGCTACCTTCGTCTATGTCTAGGCCTTCGGGAATGACTTACTCACTGGATATGTGTGTTTTCTTGTGGATATTGTGTCTTACTAGTTCACCTTAAAGCGTCTACTTTCCTACTGTCACTTGGGAGATCAATTCGTATTCAATGTTTTATTGCATCTGTCTGAACGTTTAAATATTTGAATAGATTTATTACAACTTAGTGTTTAAGCTCCTAACTTTAGATGCAGTTTAGTTCTAGTTTTAGATACTTACGTGGTTTTATAGATACAGACTCACTAATATCTTACTCTACAGACATACTTTTTATATTTATGCAATTTTCTTTATCTAGTGTGAATACTGCATAGCCGCATGATGATACTCGTACAGGTAGATGTTTGTTGCACGTATATAAAGTACATTTCAGTATAAATAAAAGAGAGTGCCCAGCACTAAATGTAAAATTCTAACGTTAGCATAGAGTAATATTTTGAATTACTTAACACTTAGCATTTGTGTGTTCATTTCCCACCAAAAATTTAATCTATCTCTGACTTAGTCTTGAATTTACGCAAAACTTGAAATTTGTCTTGGATTCAATCTAACTTTCCGATAGCATGAAACAAAGCTTAGTCCGTCTTGATTTTGATGACATGTTCTAACTTGTTGATGTAACAATGCAGAACAAAGTCAAACCAACGATGGATGAAGTTGCGGACGACGGTCCAGCTGAGCTCGGCGATCCAGAAGAAACCCCCGTTGAAGAGAGAAGACTCCTTCCTCAAGAGGTTCTCCACTCGTCAGATACCAGAGACGCAGGAGACTGTGAGATTTATCTATTTCTGCCCCGCATTATCATTCCTGGAGCTATTTTATGTGTTGTGAGCCCTTACGTTTATCGTCTTGACAGCAGTAGGATTTGCACATAAAGCTACGAATTAAGATTTCGATCCTTCTTTTACAAGTGCCTCTTTAATTCTAAAGATTTACCGTTAGCTTCTAATGCTTCTCTCTGTTGCGATATGAAACAGATGCTTCACAGTGGTGACCCTGGTCTACTCTCTAATATTCCGCAGCCGCGATTTCTTCTTTGTTTAATTTAAATACAATCTTGTCCATGTCCTGCTGCAGTCATGCCAGGTGTGTTGATTTGTTCCTGATTCGTCATATTCCTAATTGGTCATATTCCTAATTCAACACTTTCCTTACTGGTCATATTCCTAACTTGTCATAATTCCTGATTCGTTATATTCCTAATTCGTCACTGTACAGTCATGTAAAATCGCGAACACGTCCAGTGCAGGATTAATAAGTATTAGGTCAGATTGTACTAACATAAGTAGTGTATGACACGATATAAATATTAAAATGACAATGGCATTAACTTCATGATAGATAAGTAACATTCATCGATTAATTAAGTATCTAAGAAGGTTCTTATCATTTACCACAGATGACTCTATAGTAAATTTGTGCAGGCAAATTACATGGTATGACGAATTAGAATATGACGAATCAGGAATATGATTAGTAACGAATGTAACGAGTTAGGGAAGTGTCTAATTAGGAATATGACGTTGTGTTTTATCCAACAGAGCGACATCATCAATGTAGGTACCTACTCATAAATATCAGACATTAAGACAAAACGAGCTACGACAAGTTTTGGTTTATCAATGAATCCTTGCACATTTGCATCTGTTTACATAGTATGATTGTGTTTTTTTTTTGCTCAATATTATTCTTTATTCATTGTAGTGACACGCCTTAATAATATAATAAAGGATAATTTATTTGTCTCCCTTCATAACAAAGTGTCTGCATACATATGAAAACGTTGGATTGAATTTCCATTTAAAAGCGTAGTAAATAGTTTAGAGTAAGTATCTTTAAATTATCACCATAGAAAACTGTATGGCGATTAAAACAGATCCCCGTCTCCGTATTAAGTACTAAAATTTCATAGCATCTTCTTTGAAATTGAGTTTTGGTATCGCAATCAAGTGGTAAAAAAGTATTCTAAAATTAAATTATGGAAACGTGGGTCTGTTTTAGGGATTCGTGCTACGGATAATCGGAGATTCTGATAAAATATACTAAATGTTTTCGAATCGTAAATTCAATTCGAAAACTTGTCGTCTCATTAAAATGTTTGTGCTCGAGCTGTAGGTTCATAGAGACGTAAAGACCTATCAATTTTACCCCTATGTATATTCAGCTACCTTCTACTGTGTGAAAGTTTTTTGATTACATCACTAATAAAGGTAGGTACAATCTAAAAAAAGAAGTCTATACTACAGCTATGATTGAAGTAAAATTATTGAGTAAAATTGAATTTATTTAGTATCCTTAAAACTATTCTGACCTCCAGGTTGAAGACACAGGTTCGGAAGGCGCGGCCGGTGACCACAGATCTACCAACCGGCAGCGGCGGAGGAAAATCCGCGCCTCCCGCACCGTCGTAAATCCTGATGAGAACTTCTACTTCTACTGGCTTTGGGTCATCACGGCTGGAGTACTCTACAACCTGTGGACCCTCATAGTGCGGCAGAGCTTTCCTGAGTTACAGGTGAGGTTCAAATTCTATCATTTAGTTTTTCGTCGGGTATGTCAGAGTCCTGTTTAAAAGCTGTTCAGAGAATGTTTAAAAAAAGGACAAGCTGTAAAAAGTGGAGGGAGGTCTTTGATCGGCAGTGGGATAACATTAACTCTTAATTATTGTTTTTTTTTTTTTGGTTTACTAACGGCAATTTTTCGTTTTCAATCTTCAGTTCTCCTCAGTCAGAAATTAATAGTTATCTATCTTTTCGATATTTTAATGAAGTATTTTGTTGTTATTATTATTAGCTTTCTGTCTTTAATGTAGTATAACAAGATATATTAAATATTAGTGCTTTCTTGCGACTTCGTCAACGTAGAAGTGGTTTGTTAGTTTTCTCTAGGCCTAGGGAAAATAATAGTGTATGCCATTCATAAATAAATATCTCAAATCACCAGATTCTTAAGTAGTTACAAACCAGACATTGCAGAATACATACGAAAATTCGGCCAAATCTTGAAAGGGTTACCATATCTCTGGGGTCCTAGTGAAAAAGGGTACAAGTCGAATTAACGAGTACTTAAACCCTTTTTCACATGATCTTCAGAAGAGTTATACCCTTTTTCACTAGGACCCCAGATCTTATGGTCGAATTTCAGTTACCACTGATTCGTTTTTCCGAATTTTCTTAAGTTTTTTTTCTGAAAGCGTTTAACTTTCTTTGATAGTTATACAACAAACCTAACCTAACCCACAGGTTCTCTATAAACATTTTGAAAATTAACTGGGTTCTAACTTATGAATTGGCCTTCAAACAATTGGGAACCAAACTTCGGACTTGCCCTTGAAAGACCTAGGGCAAATTCGATTTTTTACTTAAATTACTTCAAATTCAAATTCAAATTAATTTATTTTGCTAAAACATCACGTAGGTACATTATTGAAGATGGAAGAGAGATACATAGTTTCAGTAATGGTTACCTTATTATAGTAGGCATGCAAAATACAAAACAAAATTATTACTTATAATATATACGCAATCAACAATTCAACTAGCCTTTATAAACTAATTCGAATGGTCAGCTGTTTTGATTTATTAGTCATCACTGTTTGCACCATCTCGTTTACCCGAGTTTTAACCTTCAACCAGCAGGCCTTTCACGTAAACACACTCGCAATCACAATCGTTTTCATTTTGAAAATCGAAGGCTTGTCTGCATACAAAATGAAACCAATTATTTTGTTTTGAAGCCGATTGCGATTGCGAGTGAGTTACGCGAAAGGCCTGCCGTTCCCTAGCTCTATCTTTATTCCATCTTTATCCTTAAACGATGTTGCACTATGTTGATGGCTTAGGGCCAGTACTTATGGACAGCATTTGAACTGCAACCCAGCTGCAAAATGGCAGTTCGAGGGCAGTTCTGATGCAGTTGAAGAAACTACATTAAAACTGCAATCCAACTGCGCAGTCCGCTTGCAGTCTGCACTGGCCCTTATAAAATTGTAAGCGAAAACGAAACGTCAGAAAAATCTTATATTGATTCAAGCGCAAAAATGAACGCATTCATATTGAACTACTTTATTCGAGGGTTACCATGAATTTGAGTAAAAGAGGTAGCTCGTGTCATTCGGCTGTATAGCCTTTGCCTTCGCCGTGGCGAAAATTGGATTGCCCTTACAAACCAACTGTACTGTGGATTTGCATGGCAGATATTTGGGTGTGAAAAGGCAAACTACCTGATTGTAGGACGAATTTTCATCTTGTTTTCTGCCAGATTGTTATGCCGTGTGACTGGGTCTCCTCATGAGCCAATAGGTGGTATATCAAATACAATAGCCAAATCAGATTCAATTCTCTCCTGTTAGTAATAAGGTTGCGTTTGCTTCAGGAGTTTTGTCTGAGATACCGCCATTTGTCATGGTAATAAACAGAATTTGGCTAAGATGGCAGTTTAAAGATACGTTAAAATTTTCAGTTTTCTATAGCTTGACGTTTACTTGGATGTGTCTTGAGATGGGCGTCTCAACCTTGATGAGTTTTTAATGCGGTCCTAAGAATAATGTGCAGAATAGATGGGAGTCAGTTTAAAAGAGTTATTTTCCTAATTGAAGTATTTCACTTATGGCAGTTCCACGGAAGTTAAATTTAGTCCCGTGCGGTGACTTTCTACGTTAGCGAATTAGACAGTAACAGGTGTCCTAATGGGATTTTAGTTCTAATGAACGTTGGTGCAACTGGATGTTTTAAAATAATCACGTGGCTTAAGACATAGTGAAGCAGACACCAGACTTAGGTATATAGTTTGAAACGATTTTACTGAATTAATTCAAGAACAAGAAGCTCCATTATTAAGACAAAGATCTGTTATAATTGCGAACCTTTTTTTCGGAACTGATTCCTCTTAAAAGGCTCTCTCTTAAAGATTTCTCATAAAATAATGCAGACTTAAGACTGCACAATCTTAACATTGTAGTCTTGAGAATAAAAATATTCATGAGTCTTAAATCCCACTTACCATCAAGTGGCCTAGGTGGTTGCCTTATCAGTGCAAAAAAAACATGTTTTTTCACCACATCTGCACACACTTCAAACAATTCCACTCCGTTTGCATCCCGTGTTAAAAAAATGGCAAACAGTCAACGGCAGAGCTTAAAATTATACTGCGTTGGTTCAGACCTACCCTATTTTGCGTCAGTTCCCATATTTACTGTATTGATTGCCTGTATGGGTTGTATGAGCAACAGAACCGAATTGGTATTCCTCACGGATCCTCCATCATTATTATTCAAATAAAGCTACACATAACTATGTCTAACCAAATTTATTCCGCTCAGTTACCATCCATCTGCGAGTTCTTTCAATTCGGAATCCCTTACTTTTACTGTTTTTTAGCGCTTAAGGCATTGGCTGCTGAAAACATCTGAATTTCAGAGACGTTTTCTCTATCTAAAGATAAATGGTGTCTGTAAGATAAATGTAAATCTTTCTTACATTTAAATTTATTTACTATGGAGAGAAAGACATACAGTGAAGTTTAAAAAAAAATGGTCTATCTAGAAGACAGTGATGATAGGATCTTCTGGAGTTTCCATCCAGATCGCTACCACATTCTTATCCTTTAACCAAACAGTGTTCGCATTGCTTTTTTCGATGTGGTGAAATCACTAGCATAGAGGCATTTCATTTCAGCCCTCAGGGTTGGCAACGCATTTTCGCTCTTAGGATTGCAGTCCTAAGGTTGTAGTCTTGAGAATGCAAATGTCTATGGGTGACAGGTCCCACCTACCATCGGCCTGTGTGCTCAGTACTCAATGCTTTATTGCAATTCATAATGTGTACAGGTTGGAATACAGTAACTTGCTCGTTTGACTTCTAACCAAAAAAAAGGTACAAAACCATCCTACTAATATTATAAATGTTAAAGTGTCGACGGATGCTCGGATGAATACATACATTACATACATTCACGCCTTCATTCCCAGAGTAGGGTAGGCATAGCTACAGAATGACCAACAACTCTAAAAGTTTGTTGTTAATTATATAACCACGTATGCTGATGACGGATCACTTTCAACAGATTATATCGAGTCAATAAAAAACAGAAACGTTACCATCATTTGCATCTTGGCTAGATACAGGGTGGAAAAATGAATGCCACGAAGGCAACTAAAGAACAGACTAAGATAGACTTTACTGCTGTAAAATTTGATTTAACATTTCATCCAAACTTTAAAACAACACAAATACTAACATTGAACCTTTAAATATATACAAGACTTAAAATCACAAACGCTTTGAAAATTTATATCGTAAGAAAAGGGTACAAGTTATTCATAAATATTACTGCATAAAAGACCTTATATATTAAGTTGCAAGGTTGAATCTGGCTTTATTATTAATTGGTGGTTAAGTCTTTTGTGTAAGGTAGAGGACTCAAGCTTTAATTATTACCCAAGACAGCATCTAAGTAAATACAAGACGATAGTGGGATCTTAAACTATCCCTCGGGAGCCACTTGGCTTGGAGACATCTCTCAACTCTCACATAATCTGGTAAAACAATTTGGACACCAATTTGAACCCTAAAACAGAAGCAATAAAGATGTAAAGGTATTTTGCAGAACGCAAAGTAATCTTGGGAACGGCGTGTGGAAGAGTTTGAGTAAAAGGAAAAACAGGGAATGAAATTACCTGTTCTTCAAATTGATACTGATTTTGTTTAGACGCTAGTAGAGGCGATGGCGATGTCCTTACAGGGTGCCTTGAGCTCGGTGCTTTAATGGCCGTATTAATAAACTCATCTTGACTGAGATGCCCATCTCGAGAGACGTAAAAGTAAACGTCAACCCGTAGAAAGCTGTCAATTTTGACGTGTCTTGTGATTGACATCTCACCCAAGATGAGTTTATTATACGGCCCTTAGTGTACGTTTCGATTTTACTTCCCAAATGGAACTCCCTTTGTTTTACAACTTTAAAAAACTATGTAAAATCTCAATTTTTAAAGTATTGTAAAAGACAATTCGTATTTTCATGGCTCGACGTCCGTTGTCGTTAGAGCTATCAGGTACACATTGGGCGCTCGGCGTTGCGTTCGGCACACGTTGGACGCGTACAGATTTGAAGCCCCAAGCACTTAGGTAGAGGCAGTGTTTATAAACATCAAAAAAAATTGGCACATATAGTGCGACCAAAAAGAGTAGAAATTAAATGAGGGCGCCACTTTCTACGTAACTGTCACATTTTTGACGTAAAATGCGTAAACATGGCAACAATTTTGTATGGAATTTTTTTTGTTGCAGCTGTCACCACTGGCTCGACTTTTTGGCCAGGCTATATCAAAACAGTTCACAAGCATAACAATTTCTTAACCTAAATACATTTTTTATTGCGGCCAAAATGGTCTCCGCTCAGCTTTATGCCCCTGAATGTCGTTGATACCTACATTTAGTGACGCTGGCATTCATTTGCGAGTACTGTCTTTATTTATTCAAGCTTAGCTCACGTTTTGATTTCACTATAGGGGTAAGGTATTTTCAATCACGTCCCACTACTTATTTTTACTTACGTTAAGGCAACTGTGGTATTACCTACTATTTTCATTTGTGTGACAGGCGCCTTCGTTTATTCAAAACACATAATGAAGCTACCTACTGGTTTCAGGTTCGATAGTCGATAAAGAAAAATAGGTTTCTGGTTGTCAGTAATATTATGTGCCTGAGATCCCCATCTCCGCTTATTTGAAAAAAAGTACGTTAAATTTTTGACAAACATAATTTACATATTATTGGGCAAATAGTTGTGTGATGAGCACGAGTATTTGTTTCTGAGTCTTGGATGTTTTCTATGTATTTAAGTATTTATTTCTCTATATAAGTATTTATATCGTTTTCTAGTACTTATAGTAGAAGCCTAGAGCTTAGTTTAGGACTAGTATACGGAAATATGTGTGAAATTTATTTTAATTACGACATACATACATACATTAAATCACGCCGGTTTCCCAGAGGGGTAGACAGAGACCACTTAATTTCGGAGGTGACCTCATAAATCGGAGACAGCAAATAAAACAGTATAATTCATAATTTCAACGAGTAAACTCCGTTCATCTCTGTATGACCCAGATAAACAAATATACACCCATCATATACAATATCCCAGATCGTTCACCGACCCCATCTCTTTCTTACTAGCCTTGTGTGAGACAGACAGGAATATTTTTGGGTTATGTTGATATAACCATATCATATTCGCGCTATTCGTGTTATCTAATGAGCCGATGGCGATTTAAAGTGAAAAAGGGCCTGACAGTTGCTATTTGAGTATGTATGTATGTATGTAAACTCTTTATTGCACATAAACAGTTACAAAGCATGTTTGCATCAATATACAGGGTGTCCCATAAACCGACGTCGACCCGCCTAGGGCTGGTAGAGCAGCTAAAAAGCTATCGATTTAACCCCTATGTATGTTCAGCGATTTTTACTAGTTTCGGAGATATTTTTCATTTTAATCTGAATTTTTGTAATTTTTCCTTATGTCCATGACACGAAAAAATATTAATTTCATGTTTTATTACATAAGTTTTTCAGTGGTGTCGTACATAGTTAGAATCATTACGAATCAGCAAAGTTTTTAAACCTATTTGCCCGGTTTTTGTTTCAGTAATTTTTAAGTAATCACATAAAGTTTGTTTCTGCATACTAGGTGTCCCAGTGTTTGCTTTTTACTTTGTAAGTGCAAAGTTTTTAAACTTATTTGCCCGTTTTTTTTTTCTTAATGTTTAAGTAATCAAATAAAGTTTGTTTCTCCATACTAGGTGTCCCAGTGTTTGCTTTTTACTTTGTATAGAAAAAATATCTTTATGTGTTTACTTAAAAAAAATACTGAAAAAAAAACGGGCAAATAGGTTTAAAAACTTCGCCGATAAGACATAAGAACATAAGGGAAAATTACAAAAATTCAGATTAAAATTATCAATATCTCCGAAACTAGTAAAAATCGCTGAACATACATAGGGGTTAAATCGATAGCTTTTTAGCTGCTCTATCAGCCCTAGGCGGATTGACGTCAGTTTCTGGGACACCCTGTATATAATTTACATAGGCGAACTTATCCCATATGTGATCTCTTCCCATTATCCCATATGGGATCTTTTCTTCTTTCCTTGGGTTCTTTTTCTTCTTGAGTCCCGTGGGAATAATGTAACCTAAGTACTACGTGACTTTACTTTTCAGATACTGTATGCTAAAAATGCATAATTATATGGCATTCAAATCAAGTTTAATTATCTAAATTCAAATTTAAAAATACAAAGGCTATGTCAGCTGTCTATATGGCTATGTCAACTTCTAAAAATCTAGCCAATCACATTTAAAACGTAAGTAGGATAGGAAATACGATACGATTAAATGAAGTAGCTCAAGATATAAATACAAATACCCAAATTGAGTCACGAACTTAATAAGAAAACAATACTTATGTATAGGTATAAATTACATATCCAGTTACGGACGAAGCATTGGAGGTTTTTGTTATTTCTCAATACATTTGACCCTTATATATTTCCGCGTTGAGTCGCCAAATATATAATTAACAGTATCACAACTCCGATTACTTACGCACGATTGTCGGGGAAATTCCCGTTTGACAAAAACTGGACCGAATGTGGATTGACCTCTTTAACTAGGGGTCGTATACCGGTATTATTTTCATACAAAATACTTATTGTATTCAATTTTGGTATCTCGTTCATTATTAAATATTTTCGTTCTTCAATTAAATTATACAATAGTATAGTGCTATTACCTATTACAATCTCAAATACCTAAAGGTGTTATCGGCAAGGCGAGACGAGAATTTAAAATTGTATTGAAAAATTTCAATTCCTTCCTCACGATCTTCATATTCATTGAAGTGGTTGTTATAATGAATGGGCGGCTGACGGATGTCAATAACGTCAAAATAATTTCGATACAATACGATACGACTACAAATAAGTTAAAAAAGAGAACATCATTGCAAAAACGGTTATAGAATTTTACTGTCGAAGTAAATAATAAAAAAAATCTCTATTAGGTATTTTCAGTACATTCATTCCTTTTATAGTTTACTATCCACTTATATACATCATAAGAGAGACGTATTCGTAAAGTGATACTTCAGTACTTTCTTAATATACAAAACATTGTACTGATTTATAACAAAATCTGCATATTTTTTCATACATAAATAGTACTCGAATTTAATCCATCTTATGCTCTAGTCACCATATTGCATCCGTCAGCCGTCCTGTAGTTATAATTCAAATTTAAATTCTCGTCTCGCCTCGTCTCGACTCGCTCCGCCGGTGGAAAAGCACCTTTACTTTTCCCGCGAGTGTCCGGGTCGCACGCAATCGCCGGCGCCATGTTGCCATGATTGTTACATCAGCCTCTCCCCGGGGGAACTCTGAAATCTGAGCCTCTCGTAAAATCGCGTTCAGTACGCTACGTGGACGTAAATAATAAACAGTCAGGCGAAAGCAATATGTGAATTTTATTGACACGTCTGGTAAATCGAGGAAAATTTTAACACATTATGGTATTGAATTTTTACTAAGACGAGTTTATAAACGTGATGTATTCTTGAATCGAAGCAGGGGCCTGTTTTATAAAGCTACAAATTACAATTTACAGGTTACAAGTTTGCATTTGACACAATCTGGACCAATGACGACCAGCCATTTGAGCAGTGTTGCCAGTTTAGACCTGTAATATTGTAACTTGTAGTTTTATAAAACATGCCCCAGGTGGAAAGAACTGGGAAACAGGCGTGATTTAATGTATGTATATCTTTAGTTAACCCCTAGGCGCGGCAGGCACGCACTTATGTAACTTTAATTGTGATACTTAGTGCACTTTTTTGGTGTAAATATTTGTTGATCGAGAAAGAAATGCGAGATGCGAGAACGATGTGGATTAAAAGAGTAGTGATAAAGATCGAAAAGGGAATAGAGATGGTTAGAAAAGATGGATGAAAGAAGAGTCACGAAAGAGGTATGGAGAGCGAGAATGAGTGGAGATGTCCGTAGGGGACGTCCTAGACGCACATGCAGCAGTGGTCAGATTCACGATGTACTGATGTACCTATTGAATAAGGGCCAAATTGAAAGCACCCGAAACCCATTGGGAGACAGGCGTGAAGGTATGATGTATGTGTATGTATATTTGTTATTTCCTATTTGGCCAACTGGTTGATGGGTAGAAATATTCCATTGGGCATTTAGTACTTTATTATTATTGTGTATATGTATAGTCCGATAAAGTACTTAAATAAATATTTGTAACTTATTCGTTACGACAAGCCTTTTTACAATAACGATTGTTATTTTCAATACTTCGTAAAAACATTAGACTCTCTTTTTATTAATCAAACCAAAAACAACAATGACAAAGAAGGTATGTCTGGAATTATGTTTACTGATTAGAATGTCAGTCTCAAACGGGAATCAAACCAACCGTCGCTAACTTGTAATCACACAGTCTAATAACTTCACATCTAAAAGTAAATCTAAACTTTATTCTGCACTTTGTCTGAACTTTTTATTTTGTGACTGTCTTCAGAGTTCAATAAACTTTACTACTCAATGCATACTATGCTAGAGCTACCTACCGTCTATTAAAGTGCAAAACCACGTAACTAACAAATTCAATAAGGAGTAAAATGCACCTTACTGATTTAACAAGTAATTATATTTGTTAGTTACGCGATATCGCACTATCTCCGACACTATGTTAAAGAAGTTTACGTGGGCTTAGATCGTGTCGTTTGTAGCTCAATACACGGCCGTATGGCCGCGATCGAAAAATCGATCAGAGGGCTCAGACAAGATGCAATACGCTAACTAACGTTTCTATTCGATTTGTTTTTAAACCAATCGCGTCATTGGTAGACCACGTGACTTTTCGTATCACGTCATCTTCCAGTGACGCGATTGGTTTAAAAAGGAATCGAATAGAAACGTTAGTTAGCGTAGTGCATCTTGTCTGAGCCCTCTGTTATTTTGTCTTTGTGATGAAAATAACAATATTATTGTGTATGTTATCTATCATACCATATCCAGTTCATTAAGTGATACTGTGTTCCTCAGATAATGTACCACTACTTCTGGGTGGCGTGCGACGGCATCAGCGACACCATGTTTGCACTCGACCTGGTGGTGCAATTCCGCACTGGGTATCTCGAGCAGGGGCTGATGGTTAGTATGGCTTAAGCTCGAAAGTAGTTCTCTTTCCTTCTCTCTTTCCTACTTCTTATCCTGCTCTGGTTCCTCTCCCACTCTTTTCTTCTTTTCTTCCTCCACTAAACACCGATACTCAATACGACATATAATTGAGTAACATACACTGCCAACAGTATTAGGTGGAAATGGGCGGGGAACATCGCTCGCAGAACAGATGGCCTATGGGTTCTTAGAGTACTCAAGAGGCAGCGTGGGTACAACAAGGTCGACCGACGGCACGTGGCTTAAGTTGCGGAAAATGGATTAATGCGACGATCGGTCCTTGTGGCAAACCTTGGGGAGGCCTATATTCAGCAGTGAACGTCTTTTAGCAACACAGTAGAAGATTCTAAAATTTTCTTTATAATTTATGCTCCTGTCTCTTCTGGATCTGTTTTTCCTTTACTTTGTTCGTCTTTTCTTCTCAAATTCCTCTTCTTTTTATTTCTCCACTCTTTTCTTCGTTTTACACTTCTCTTTGATGTGTAAAACCAGCTTTTTAAACTAATAATAATAATAATTTTGTTTTTTGTCTTCATAATCTAACGCTCAATGCCTAAGAAAACAAATGAGAAATAACTTTTTAACATTCTTTCATTTAAATCTAGTTTAAGCCTATTTAAAACCAGGCCCAGGAGAAACAGTTTTAATTAAGAAATAGTTCATGTTCAATATGTATGAAACATTAAATAGACTTTATTGCTATTTTGGTTTTTTTTACTTATATAGAGGCTTTCATTTTCAAAATAAAGTTATAATAAATTAACTTTAGTGTCGTCCTTATTTCGCAATAGAAGTACACTCAGGCAGAAATTAAAAGGACGTCAGATTTGGATGAACTAAGGTACGCAACTTCTTCGACCGAAAGTAATAATTTGAAAGATCGTAAAATGCTACTTTCTATTTTATTGGAGGATGCTTGAGTTATAGGATAACCTTTAAAGACGGGTGAAATATTTCTAGACCTACAAATATGATGTAGTTCTTTAAAACAATGTCACTAAAATATTTTCGAGTTAACAAAATATCTGTTTGTAATTGTTCTTAGACTTAATTGGTTAGATAATGTTCTTCAAAAGATACTGAACTTAAACCAAAAAGACCCATGTACACTTTTGAACCTTAAGGCCAATTCCACAAAAAGTGGCAAAGAATTTTCTTGGTCGAATTTACACAAAACATATCACTATTGTTTCTACTTCATATTTCTTCAAATAATTCGTCCTATCCAGACAGAAGGTTCGGCTTAGAAATACTATGACAGTAACCAAGATTCTGTTGATGATGTATAAGTTGTTGTTCCTTAGCGTAATTTTTTATACTCAAGTTTGAAAAAGGAACGACTTCATTGTCTCTAAAATGTCTCTGATTACGGCGATAAGTATGAGACCTTAACGAACCGTAACCCTGTGGTTAATGATACGAGTATCTCAGTACGTAGGATTATACCTATAGATGTTTGTTTTGAAGCCGGCCAAATAATTTCTTCTTCAACTTTGACACAACATATTAATTGAGAATGTCGTTAAAGACAACCTTTCGGATTGACTGTCGCTTATTTACATTAATGTTATATGATTATGCAAGCGGTATTATAATTTCGGGTGGTCAACGGTGCTCAATTGCACATTAATATACTAATAAAATTCAATTTTTAATTGGAATCGTTACCAGTGGCGCCATCTTTTGACTTTTGAATTCATTATATCCCGTTTCCCATTCATTCACTCATTCCGCGCTTTCATTCTTTCTTATTCATTCTTTATTGAGTAAGGTCGTTCGATATCCTGTAAGTTAATCCTCTCAACTATTTTATGGATGATCTTATAATTTTTCGTTATAACATTAATAATAAAGTATGAAATAAAATAATAATAAGAAAGGAGTGACATAATCGTACCTAGTCTATGCTACCAAGTTGATTTCAAGTTGTGAAGTTGATAACAAAATTAAATAAAAGTTAAAATTAATCGCGTGTAAGAATCCTTCATCCATTAGTATTTAAAAGCATAAAATTTCGAATAAGGACATTGCAAAACCATAATCCGTCCTAAGTAATCGTCTTCATATCTGAACATATCCAAAGGCTGCTGAATTATTTTACAACTAGAGGACGCCCGCGACTTCGTACGCGTAGAATTAGTTTCCCGCTACTCCTCCTATTTCTTTCCGTTGGGGGTCGATTTTCGGAAAATCCTTACTTAGTGCTTACTTACATCGTGAAAGGAACCCCTGTACCAAATTTCAAGTTTCTAGGAACAGTAGTTTGGGCTGTGCGTTGATATATAAGTCAGTGAGTCAGGTTTGCCTTTTATATTTATATATAGATAGATACATGTTTTCAACTATTTTCTCAGGTTTACGACTCCAAAAAGTTGGCGAAGCATTACATGGCCTCGCGTCCGTTTCTTCTAGACATCATTTCGCTGACACCCCTGGATCTGCTGCAACTCCAAATCGGTGTCAACCCTATGCTTCGTTTCCCTAGATTTTTCAAGGTAAGTTTTGAAATTCATTATTTTAAATGTCTGAAACAAAGTCCAGTTAACTAAATATTGACTGTACTTTCTAAAATGCACTTAAGCTCGGGAGATCTGTTTTTACGGAAAGAAGTTCCTACTATGACCTTCAGATTTCCATCATCAGAACAGTTCTTAGATAGGTATCAAAAGATGGCTTTCAATAGGCTTGAATTCTAACTGTAAAGCGGTAAAAATATGTTTTAATGGCTTGGTTTACTAATAATTTCGACAAATAAGTTATTTAT
The DNA here is from genome assembly GCA_946894065.1 of Acleris literana. Classification (NCBI taxonomy): domain Eukaryota; kingdom Metazoa; phylum Arthropoda; class Insecta; order Lepidoptera; family Tortricidae; genus Acleris; species Acleris literana. Next base: position 5,650,478 of record OX335687.1, read on the forward strand.
TTACCAAACATACAAATAATCTTAAAAACCAGGCAATTCTACAGAATTTAATTTAACACAAAACCAACTTCTTACTGAATTCTCACAAATGTGACCAATAAGCAGGGATTTAGAGTGGGGGAGCTGTGAATCGCCATAATGGCCTGAATAAATCTAGCCCGTTCGCGAAATTGCCCTGTCTTGAGCATTCTTAAGTCTATACTCCATAACTGGCTGGCGAATAGCCGTCGTCGAATTTGAATTTCTATCGACTTGATTGGTGTTGGAATAATAATTTGTTATAGAGTTATTGGCGGCGAGAATTATTGTGATGGTGTTTGTCGTTATCATTTTTGTAGGACAATTTTTGAAAATTTGGCTCACTTCAGAATTATATGAGCCATATTCTTTTTCTTCGCGTATAATTACCGCATTTAAGTAAGAAAGGTACATAAGGTAAAGAAAAGATACAATAAGATGGGTACATTTAAAAATAATAGATAGAAGCAATTAAACTTTATGAATATTAACTACTTCTCTTTGAAAGGGCAAGATTAAAATAATATCTGGGAAAAAGTTTAACCTCGTACTTTACTAATAATATTAAAATAACTTCCAATTCCGGTTATTCGTGTGAAATACTAAGTGGCTTTCCTAATTTTACACTTTTTTTGCAGATGTTAGATTAGTGATTAACACAGTATAATTTAGCCGTTGTCGCCACCGCGCAACTTGTATTAGGTACAAGTCGGAGTCTTATTTTAATGCATCTTTCACGATGCAATACCAATTAAAAAGCTCTCATAAAACGGATTCCAGGGCAAGGCTGTAAGGTTAAATGCCTATTACTATCACATACTTTGTATATTTGTAAGCCGTGGATAAAACATCCTTCCCTTTCTGACCAGTACGTAAGTGCAAGAGTGGCGGGTGCTTTATCCATCGCGATAAGACGGTTTTAGAAGGCTTAATTATGGCAGCATTTATCGCGCGACTAAATGTGGATAAAACATCCGTCACTTTCTGACACTTCGATAATTACGATAATGAGGGATGCTTTATCCATATTTTGTCACGCGAACAATTTTGGGAACAATTCTTAAACTTGTCAACTCCCTCCAGGTGTACCGTGCAGTGAGCTGCTACTACACGGTGGAGTCCCGCACGGTGTACCCCAACTTCTGGCGCGTCATCAACCTCATCCACATCCTGCTAATCCTGGCTCACTGGTTCGGTTGCTTCTACTTCCTGCTGTCTGAAGCTGAAGGGTTTCAGGTAAGCTGAATACTCATGTTGATCCTCTGCCAGGTTGCGCCTAGAATAGTTTCTGAAGCGTCATTAACCTCATCCACATCTTGCTCATCTTGGCGCATGGGTTTCATCAACCTTATTATATAGGAACATCCTGCTGATCCTGGCTCACTGGTTCGGTTGCTTCTACTTTCTGCTATCTGAAGCTGAGGGGCTCCAGGTAACCAGAACACTGGTGTTTATCCTTTGTCAAGTTGTGCCTGGAATAACTTCTGGCGCATCATCAACCTCATCCACTTCTTGCTCATCTTAGCGCGCCGGTTTGGCTGCTTCTACTTTCTGCTATCTGAAGCTGAGGGGTTCCAGGTGAGCAGAATACTTGTGTTTATCCTCTGCCAGGTTCTGGAATAACTTCTGGTGCGTCATCAACCATATCCACATTCTGCTGAACCTGCTGTACTGATTCCGGTAAGGTAAGGGGTTCCGGGGGAGCTGGCTACCGGTATGTTGAAACTTCTTTTTGACTCTCAAAATATATAAATATTTTAAGGAATATAGCTATTCAGGGCTAGATATATTTTGCCCAGATTTATTTTTGATTTGTTAACCCTATTGTTAAGGCGAAATCCTTTCAGCTGGTCAAAATTCGCATTTAATTTTCCACTGCGCCGCTGGTAACAGATGGATTTAATTTGCCGTAGTTACACAATTTTCTCAGATTAGTAGGATATCTGAAACCCCTCTACTATAAGTGCTAACACGTCAACCACAACAAAACAAAAAATAATGCCCATTAAACCTGATATCACTTTAATGGGACGCTTCTGTAACAAGTAATCAGATCCCTTCAGTTACATTTACTTTAAGTAACAAGAAATATAAATGGAGTTAGTTGTTTTTGAGAAAACAATGTCCTCGCAAATAGCGCAGTGAATGCCCGACTTCTTTATTTCTGTACAAAATTGGCTCAACATGAGTACAATGCCCGAGACTGGCTAAAATATATCCAATTATTATTTAATTAAAGAAAAGCTTTCGTTCTTAAACTCGGCAGTACATCGAAGCATTAATTAAACAGTGTACCTATGATTTTTTACTTTTTCTTTGATCAAACCGATGAGTTAACAAGTATATTATTCTAAACTTTTAATCTCTAAACTCCTACAAAATATATGCAAGTATAGTGCATATTGTTCCCTGTAAAATATCTGCCATAGGTAACACCCTACGGGTAGTTCTACTAGCGTTTCAACCGCTATCACTTTCCTGGTCGCATTATTCACCATTTCCCTGTAGGATCGGATTACCATTTTGAGTTGTTTTGAAGAATGCCTGGACTACTAGAAAATAACCGAAAATTCAAATTAATATTAATTAATTTAAGATCAAATGCACCACATGAGGAAGAAAAGTTAGTTTTAATTACAAATAAAAGAAACAAAAAACATTGATCAACATTTTACCAAATATTTTATTAAGAAACAACGGTGGTATTACGATAAATGTCACAACCCTAAAAGTAATAAATTCTTCGAAAGCCTTAGAGTACCCTAAACCAACATAACTGAACGCGTTTCACTTCTCCGTATTTTTCTAGAAAATGTGATGTAGGTCAATTTCTATGTTTGAACCTTTGCAGTAGAGAAAATAACATTAAAAATGTGGAGTTTGTTCATATCATCAGGATATCATTTTTCTGAACTTTTCTCTGCTATTAACAAGGAGATAAAGAACTTAGACCCAAGAAATACGTGAATATGTACATTAATATTTAATGAGTATTTTTCACTTCAAACATAAATTTAATGAATTAATAAATTATAATAATCGTTTATTTATCATTTCGATTTGAAGTTTATTCGGGGTGCTTAATTTTTTTAACGTGTCAGTTATTTTACGCAACGTATTTTCATCGGAGTGTACCATTAGCTAATTTGGTTAGAAGTATTGAATAATGCGTGATGAGAAAATATTGAAAATATTTTTTCCCACAAACCACATGATCGTTTGCGTGGCTAGTTTATATCCTGACTTAGAAGAGATATTACGAATTTGAGAACCTCTTCTTTTTTAGTTTCTATACCCAAGTTGCTTTAATAAATTTTAATTGCATACATCCGCAGAATTGAAAGTTTAATTTTCATCGTTAGCTACATGACTTCATAACATGATTCTGCTCATTTTCATTGAACGGAAGACCCAGGTTAACTGTACTATAAGCCAAAAAGCAGTATCTCAAATTCAAAAAACAAAGCAGTCAAACTCTCGTACGTTAGTAATAAGGTTTATATTGGTACAGGAGTTTTGTCTGAGATACTCCCTATCGGTTTAGGACGGCAGTGTATAATAAACCGAGTTATCCAACGAGCGGTTGACCGCCGCGGGTTAGTTACGTGCTCTTCTAGGTATTAACTAGATTTAGTATGACTTAGTTAAGTTAACTTGTGTGGTTCAACACGAGGTCTCGTCCAACTTAGTTTGACGACGTGTTTAAGTTGAGCTAGTGGTCCTAGGTTCGATTGATATGGGCAAATATTTATGAGATAAGCGCGAGTATTTTGTTCCTGAGTCTTGGATGTTTTCTATGCATTTTAATATGTATATTTATCGGTTACCTATCTGAAACACTAAAAAACGTTTGCCAGCTGTTACATTATTCATAATTTTCATTTGTCCAAGTCATTTTTCTCTGAAACCGTTTAACTTTCCTGAATTGTTATAAAATAAACCTAACCTAACCTACAGGTTCTGTAAGTATATCTCATTAAACATTTTGAAAAGTTATTGGGTTCAGAATAAAATGAAAATTATAGGAAATGAAAATTATGGCAAATGAAACAGCTGGCAAACGTTTTTAGTGTTTGCGATAGGATACCATATTTATCGTTGTTTAGTATCCATAGTACAAGCCTAGAGCTTAGTTTGGGACTAGGTCAATTTATGTGTGCTTGTTCCCTGGTGTTTATTTTTATTAGGTGTTTTTGTGTAAATATACAGTTTCATGTAAAAATAATTTCATTCTGTGGAATGAAAAAAATCTGTCAGTTAAAGTTGCGCAGGCAGAAGGTAGATAAAAATCAATCTACCTGTTTACATATACCTGAAATGTTACAACAACAGGCTCTCGAGAGATGATTGGCATGAGATCAATTTGCCGCGAGATTGATAATCCCGATGTGAGGGAGAGACAGCAAGTAGCCGATAAAGCGTGATACACACAGGATCGATATTATCCGATTCACGCAAACAGAATCAAATCTAAAACGGGACTTGATCTGGGTCTTAATCTTGGTGTCTGCTCGTGACCACGACCGTTGCAACACGATCGAAACTTTGAGGTATATAATTATAATGTTTTTACGCGATTAAGTCCCGTTTTAGATTCATGACAGTATGTGTGAACGTCGCGAAAGTTTAAAACAAACAAGAATCGAATATTTTGTGGTAGATTTTTTCAATCATTCGGTCAAAATATTTTATTTTTACTTTGCAGTTTGCATTGTTAAAATTCATCAAAATTCAAAATTCGAAATATTTATTCAACAATTTGGCCACATGAAGGCTCCTGTACAGTCAACATCATAAATAAGTGGTCATTTATGTACCTTGTCACTTTAACGTCATGTTTGAAATGTCATACAAAATTGTGAAACGATTGAAAGCGACAAGGTACATAAATGATCACTTATTTATGCTGTTGACTGTACACGTCGCCCGTCTGTAAAAATTAGACCTTTAAGGTATAGTTCAGGAAATATAATTTGGCCGTCTGTTATCTAGTTTGCGATCTTTTTTCTGCGTAATGACTTACCGGACCTAACCTTAACCTTAACCTCAACCTTAACCTTTCAACCCACTATGCTATTTGACGAACGAGGGCAGTTTTACGATTACCTTTTGTTTGATATTAACAAAAAAAAAATTTAAATTAAATTAAATTTTTAAATTTAGTGAGTATTTCCTGAACTATACAGTTGTTTTATTTCACGAGAGCGGATGGGTCATACTTTTATTTAGTTGTAATGCGTAAAGACACGCGCACTATAGCTATGCACCCGGAGACATCGTGCGCGTGCATCTACACACACACGTATGATGACACCAAGCCATTGAAGTGGATGCTATCCATCTTCAAGGGTCATAACGACTATGACTGGAAGACTTCGACGACAGCACAGGATTTACCGTACAACGTTGCTTATATATAGTTGACATTGGCAAAATTACGTTATGTAGACGCCATTAAATAAATAAATAATAAAGCGGAGTAGGGGTCTACTGGTATAAACCTAACCTAACCTAATCTACACAATAGATGTTTATTAAATTTTGCTATCAGCCTTAAAGGGTGTTATGACAATCGATTTTTATGCGTAATGATTATTATGCGTATAAAAATATGCGCGGAGATAGGCCCCCGATCTTGACCGCTTACTCATTTGGAACCATCTTTTCACTGTTCTTCATCAATGTTACAAGTTGTCCCACAAAACTGCCCTGGATTTGCGAACCAAAATCAACGATAAAGTAATTTACAAAAAAAAATATGGACAGATGTTTTCAGAATGACAGCCAGCCATAGACCCCCAAACCGCTTTCGTGAGATAAAACAACTGTAACACATAAGTGTCAATTGTCAAGTAAATAATAAAAACAGCCGTATCGTAAAGAAGCAAAGGCCAGTGATGAGCTGTGGCAAAGCGCAGGGTAGCACTGCTGTATACATGATGTACAGGTCCCAGCGCTACCTACTCTAAATGCAGACCACCGAGGAGGTTTTCGTGGGTCTAATGCCTCATAACTCGGTTGCACTACCCATTAATAAAACCGGATATCTTACGAAAAAAACCGATGAAACTAAATAGATACTTTAAAGTGGCAACCATAGTATTAATCAGTAGTGGTTGTGTGATTCAGCAAAAATTGCTGTTCTACAGCGTGGTAGTTAAACTTCACTAAGTGTTCTAGTTTGGCAACACAGCCCAAAAGTTCCAATCGAACATGTGTGAAGCAGGCCTAATTCTCTTCGGGCCCCGGTTTTACCCGACATTTATTTCCAGATATTGTCGATAATAGCTTGTAAGTAATGTTAACGACATAGGATCAGGGAATAATGGCTTATACTGAGCTAAGATTCTTTTGATCCCTCTTCGCTTAGAGTTTGCGTTATTTAGGCTTGAAGAGAAATGTTCTTCAACTTTACATTCAAGGGATGCTTGGCTAATAAAAAGAGTGCGGCGTGATGATATTTGATCATCATTCTCGTGCCCTTATCCCAATTATTTGGGGTCGGCGCAACATGTATTTTTCTTCCATATTTCTCTATTAGTCGTCATCTCAGTAGTCACTCCCTTATCATTCTAGCCATATCATTTTTCACACCGTCCATCCATCGTTTCTTTGGTCTTCCCCTACTCTTATAGCCATATATAGGCGTGATGATATTTGGATATATTTTTTAAATGGCAAACCGAATAACAGGATCCCAATACATAGGCTCAGCCAAGTTTGGGATTCGTAGGATACCTACCTACCTTCTTTGTAACCTTTTTTTTATCAATTAATGTATCTTTGTTCTTAGTTAAATTAAAAATATATTGCCATGTTCATATTTGTTCATATTTAAAGCAGTTTAACAATTTACTATTGGCCGAAAAATGGAAACTTAATTCAAAATTGACGTTGCAAGTAACATTCATTACATAACTTTATTAAAATGATAATTAAGTGGCTTAACCTAAAATTCTCTTGGTTCGACTGTAGTTAATTAAGCCGAAACAAAATGAAAGATAAGTAATCCTTATCCCATCAAAACTTAAGAGGCCACCTATGGTGCCACGCCCCCACAAGAATATAAGGGATGGCTTTATGTGCTTCCGCGCGAAGCATTTGAGATGGAGATAGTTCGCGCGCGCCTTGACGGCAGCGTCAAATTCAATTAATTGCTGTTTACATTAAAACCACAACATTTATTGAAAAAATGGTTTACTAGGATTAAGAAGTTACATATCCTCAACTATTAAATCGAAAATCATCGTTAAAGATGATAGGGTTTCGAAGATTCAACCAAAAATATGCAAAAAAGGTGTCATGTTTGAAAAATAAAAGTATCGAGGATTTTATTTCTAATCGTGTTTTCACGTTTGACAGTCTCAAGCAAATATGGTCAAGTTTAATATATCCAAAAAACAGATACAAAGGCGTTATGGATATTGAGATCCAGATCTCGGAACACTCAGAACACTTTAGCAAAGGTGGCCTCTTAAGTACGTAGATAGCACCTGTGATTGAACTATAAAGCGTAAAGCGCTGAATTTAATGGCTGCGTCATACGTCAAAGCTACGTCGTAATTAACGTTTATCAGCGTGAAGCGCTTTTTTGCGTTGCGTTAGAACTAATGGGTAGTAAGCTGCGCGGAACGAATACAAATTATTTTGTTTAAGATTTCTTACTGGAGTATGTTAACAGGTTTTGCTTTATCTTGAATGAACGTCGAAGAAATTGTCTGAAAATGTAATTCAATATTTATGTGATGTAAATGTAACGGATATAAATTCATATATTGATCTCAATTTAGGTTATTTACAAAAAGAGAGAATCAATATTTTCTTATAATATAATATTTCTGATTAATTATCAGTCCCTTGCCAAGATTCATTACGCTAACTAGCGTTTCTATTCGTTTCGTTTTTTAAACCAATTGCTTCACTGGTAGATCATGTGACTTTTCGTATCACGTCATCTACAAAGTGGCGCGATTGGTTTAAAAACGAAACGAATAGAAACGTTAGTTAGTGTAGTGCATCTTGGCAAGGGCCTCAAAGCTCGGAGCTAAATTTGGATTGGTTTTTTTTTTGACAGCTACGCGATTGAGGCGACGTATCATAATCCTCTTAATATATCAATCCAACCATCAAGACACGCGTGCGCCATTTTTTCCTGAATAACCGTAAAAGAGATCACCAAAAGTAAAATGCATGATACAAGCTTTTTTAACTGCAAATTACACAGCGGTTAGACAGAGAGATCCGATATACACTGTGTCGTCATGTTAGGTCGGCCGTATAAACTCCTTGGTTTAATTCTGTTTTTCTAGAAAAAGACAGGAACAAATCTTTGTTGTCTTGTATCTTAGTTATTTTTATAGCTATTAAAAAAAACATGTTTGTTACATGAATCAGGTTTTATTGAAGCTGAGAAAAAAAGTAATGATTATTCCCTATTATTTTACTATTTATAGATACTATCATTACAACCAAAAAAATCCGTAAGTCTTCATGTTTATGATAACATAAACTCCACTCAAACTCCGAAGGAGTGGAGTATAAACTACATTTGTTTAGGTACTTAACTAACCGAAACACGTCGCTCTGTCAAACAGCCAATCAAAACTGTTTTGTCGTGATTTGACGTATCAATGTTTTGCTTCTATTGGCTGACGAATATCACGTGGTTGTTTTGTTTACATTTAGTTAAGTGCCTAAATAAATGAAGTATAGTACATAAAAGTTTTTTATTTCATCACCAACTACGATGCGTCTAATGGTCGTATTTATTGCTAGTTATGGCTTCAAAGTGAACTCACTATTTAACTTCTGCAGCGTTAATTTTATCTTGAAAGCCTTTCTTAATTTCCGGAGTAATTACTTCGTGGAATAAGATTAGTCTTGATGGTGTTGCCCTTTTATATGAGTTTTAATTTCAATTGGACTTATTCTGAACGCCGGGGATTAGTATTTTCTTAAGACATTGCAGACAAAGAAAACGGTTTTCCGAATGGTTGCCGGGTTAGAATAGTGCCACTCCATGTATTCCCGTGGATGGCGTACCTAAGAGGCGACGAAGGGAATAAAGGCTTGTAGTAGCTAATAGGCGATGGGCTTGCAACCTGTCACTAACACGCTGATAAACATCTACCTAAGCCTATTTGTGCAAAATGTGAATACAGAATTGCCTACCCCACTCTGGGGACGAAGGTGTGTGTTTTTAATTATTTATTGCGGGCAACGAAACATTTGATAAGTACGGTTCTCCTATGGAAGCCCTAATCGTCATTTGTCCTAATGCATCGTTTGTCCGAATTTTCATTTATCCTAACGCCATTTCCGCTTAATTTTAAAACTTTGTAGTATTGTTATAATACAACCCTAACCTAACCTAACCGAACCGAAGATATAATTGGAAAACTTAAAAAGATGCCTGACTCATCTGAAAACCAGTTTAGGGGAAATGAAAATTCTGGCAAACAATGTGTTAGGACCAACGTTGTTAGGGATTGTGAGGGACACCAGATAAGTACCTATCTTTTTGAAGTGATAACTTCTTATATGGAAGGGTAACCCGCTTCGATACCTACGTAACGCGTTACGGCGCCAGCATAGAGGTAGGAAAGCATAGAGGGAGTATAAAAACAGTCAATAGACTCTACTCTTTACACCTGTTACAAATGCCCTTCGTTAAAAAGAGACTTCTATATATGACCTCTTTCAACAGTGTACCACTTTTGAGGTTTATTAGTGTGTGTCACTCTGGATTAGTGTGCGCAAGTTTGCAGTCAGTTAAAGAATTTCAATATGAAATAGTTCAACTTAGATTAGTTTAAGTTACCACTTCTGTCGGGCGTCCGAGACACACACTTTTTTTTTATATTGGGGACAACCTCACACAAATTGACCTATTTAGTACCAGACTAAGCTCTGGGCTTGGTACAATTGGGCACAATTGGTGGTAACGCTAAACATACTTATATAGAGACATAAATACTTATATACATAGAAAACATCCAGGACTCGAAAAAAATACTCGCGCTCATTACACAAATATTTGCCCTGACCGGGAATTGAACCCGGGAGCGCTAGCTTCTTAGGCAGTGTACCAACTAGGCTAACTGCGTCGTCGCAAATCTAAAATAACAGACCTGAGGCCCTATCCAAAATGAATTACACTAACCAGCGTTTCTATTCGTTTCGTTTTTAAACCAATCGCGTCACTGGTAGATGAAGTGATACGAAGAGTCACGTGATCTACCAGTGATGCGATTGGTTTCAAATGAAACGAATAGAAACGCTAGGCGTAATGCATCTAGGCTAGGGCCTCTGAACTTCGGATTTGACTAAATATTTTAAGTACGTTTACTAAATTGTGACTTTATCGCTTAATAAATATTTATCGACATTTAGAGCTTGCTTTGAACTACACCGACAAGAGTATAGCTCTTAAATAAGAAGAAGAATGTAAAGGAATATATTTAATTTATAGTACCTGGAACCATTAAAATCGAGTACCATTTTTTTACCATACAGTATACAAACAAGGACGTGTGTTTGGAGAACAAGTTAAAAAAAAGCAATCTTTAAAAACCTAACTTTGCTAACCTACTTTAAATCGTTATAAATCCTAAATGATCATTCAAAATTAAAAATGATGAAAGAAACATGAAGATGATTTTAAAATACCTATTCAAGTATCCTACTTGTCATGGTTCGTTGACATTTTTCTTTCTCTTTTTAGGGTTCCATGACCAAAATTTAAAAACGGGACCCTATTACTAAGACTCCACTGTCACCAGGCTGTATCTGATAAACCATGATAGCTAAAAAGTTTAAATTTTCACAGATGATGTATTTCTGTTTCCGCTATAGCAACAAATACTTAATAAAAACAAAATAAAACAAATATTTAAGTGGGTTGGGCCTCACATACAACAAACGTGATTTTTTTGCCGTTTTTTGCTCGATAATGGTACGGAACTCTTCGTGCGCGAGTCCGACTCGCACTTGGCCGGTTTTTTTACTTGGCGTTTGGTTGCCGCCATACTGAATTTTGATTACTGTCATATCCTTAGTGACACTCACAAGATTAAGACAAATCCATTGACATTAAGAGAATCGTCAAAATCGGCCCACGCGTTTTGTTTCTAAAGCGCCACAAAGGAAGAAACATATATATGTAAGCTCCTACTCATCATTGAGTTTTTGACCTATTGTTTTGTCCCAGGGTGACTGGGCGTACCCCCACCGTCCAGGAGACTACGCCACCCTAACCCGGAAGTACCTCGGGTCCCTCTACTGGTCCACGCTGACTCTCACAACCATTGGAGACCTACCCACGCCGGAAACTAATGCTGAGTAAGTACTTTTATTAATATTATGAACCTTCTTATTTTTTGTAATTAGTATCTACAGGGTGAAAGATTAGTAAGTCGATTTAGTCCATGGTCGATATATAATATGAAAATGAATAATAAAAAATTAAATATTTAATGTTTGATTTAGTAATTAATATTATTAATATTAAATCTAGTATATGTAAATCTCGGGTTTTTACTGGTTAGAAATGTGTTAAGTGTTAGTCTCATAATCACACTTTTGGTTAAAAGTAACACACAGTTTTTGTTTTTGGTGAAATAATTAATGAATGTTTAATATTTATCACTATTTTAGAAGCATAATTGTTTCAACAAATTTTGACACGTCTCACGTAAACAGTTTAAGTGACTCATTTTATGTCTGAATATAGATACGTGTTGAAGATATAAGAACTCAGAAAATCTACATCCTTTACCTACACGTACTACTACTATTATGATAGTAAGTGTAGACAAGAATAGTTAGGTTTTATAATGATAAAAAGTTTTGTTTTAGGAAAAATACATATATTAGTTACGTGAGCTCCTTAACAAAAACTTCGCTAGCATAAAATAATTCATAACGTCTCAGTTTTATGCCTGAATTTATTTACTCCAAAGAATCTGTTAACAAGCCGAAATTAATTTACAAATGGCGTCGCTGGAATTCAGAATTAAAACGCAGCCACGAACAAGGGTGATTATGGAATACTTGGCAATTTTAATTGGATTTCCTTAACGATTAATGTTATTGGAGGTTCGTTAAAAACTCTCAAATTCAACAGAGTTTCCTAAACAATTCAATTGTATATTTAACAATCTTAATGGCTTTGTTCGCGCTAAGCATCTTTACGCGTACTTACAAATCTATACCTACAACTAAGTAAAATTGACGCGTATATCTGTGATTTCAAAATACCTAAGTGTTTGTTTTTTTGTAAAAAGTGCTATTTACAAAATGCTTAATAGTAACCGTTATTAGATTTGTTATTTGTCTGTCTGTCTAAAATTTGTCCTAAATAGGCTCCGGAACAGCTCATCAGATTTTAATGAAAGTTTCAGCAACCAAAACCGGGATATTAACTTTAAATATCGTGTGTCTCATTTTAAAACAAACTGGTGTTTAAATTTTCTTTGACATAGCGGAAGATTTCAATTGCTATATGTTTTATTTGGATTAAAGTCAAATTTCCATTTCCATCTCGTGATTTGTATTTTCGTATTATTTAACATGTTTTCGAGTTTACTGAAGGGGATTACTCGCGTAATCATTTTCTGATACGTTGAATAAATATCAGAAGCAATGGGTAAAGCGATCAACAATTTCCGAAAAGATATTTCGTGAATGCAAATACGATATACCTTAAATACATCTATATGTTCGGCTTGGTTTTGAACGTTTGTGGCATTTGAAATGCCGGAAATATTTATGTTAATAGTTCCATATGGAAACATTTCAACAAAACTAATATTACTTCCCTCAAGAAGTCTAATTAAAAACTTGAAACTTATTGTTTGCTACATGTTGAAGTTTTCTAGTTCACATAGCTTTATGATACGGTACCGGAATGTAAAAGTTTGTTGTTAAAGGATAACTTTATCGTAAGTTAAAAAAAAACAGGAATATGACAACTGCTCAAGTTCGTTATAAATATATTGTATAAGTAAAATTATAAATAATTTAATTATAAAGTTTTAATACTTATAAATAAATCTTTAAAACACTCACATGGTTACACCCTGCATATTAAATACTAGCCATTGCCCGCGACTCCGTCCGTGCAGAAAAATAAAACAGCCTGTGTTACCTCAGGGATAATGGAGGATTCTAATGGTAAATAATTTTTCAAATCGGTCCAGTAGTTTCGGATTCTATTCAAAGCAAACAAACAAACAATCCAATCTTTCCTCTTTATAATATTAGTGTAAGCATTTCAGAGCTTAGAAAAACATCCTGATTAAACTAATTTCAATAAAAAAAGCTTTTGTCCGTTTGGGAGCTACGGTGCAACAACTCGGACTTACAGACATAATGTCAAACGAAAATCAAATAACCCCTCTTTTTAAGTTTTGGCTTGAATACAGAAAGTGTAGTAGAAATACTAGAAATGCGTTCAACCATGATAGGCGATGCACTTTTGCAATAGGTGCAATTTCTGCTAGATGCTACAAAAATGAATAAAAGATGTATGCAATGCGCTGCAATTCACATTTTCGTCTCGCGAATGAATAATTTCTGGTAACTTGTCGGAATTTGAAACCTAATACCAGAGCCCGTATTAAAGTCCCCTTTATCGCGGTGGATAATCCGTCACTCTCACACTTACGTATTGGTTAGAAAGTGACAGTTATCCACGGTTATCCACGTCGATAAACACGACCATAGTAGACCCGCTGCACCCATTTTAAGGTCGCGGTTATCGCGGTAGACAAATATGGATAAAGCGCATCTGTCACTATCACACTTACGTATTGGTTAGAAAGTGACAGATGTTTTATCCACGGTTATCCACGTCGACAAACACGACCGTAAATAGGCCTGCTGTTTTTATAATGAGCAGTTATTTTGAGTTGAAGCTACTAATTTAGTTTATTTTTACCAACTAACATATTTTTTTAAGTAACTGTATAATGATATTAGATTTTCTTCTCCAAATGTATTAATAATTTTACATATACAGCGTGTTCTTAATGTATTATTAATATTTGTTTATTACTTATAAACTCATTAACTAATAAAGTGTTCTTTGACTTTAGAAAAGGGAAGGTTGTGGGTCAAAATTTGCCTCTAGAATTATAATTTTATAAATGTAGCGTTAGAAAATAGAAAACAATTTGTATTTTTTTTCACTTATCTTCTCTTATGTTATGTTTTCTGTCACTTTTGTCTTTTCAAGACGATAATTTCTTTAACAAAGAATACATAACAGAGTTAACGTAATTTAAATATCAAAACCAAACCTACTCTTCTCTAAGGTTGATTAACCCAAAGGTTGTATGTGCTAGCACACATGGAGGCCCCAAATTTCTGCCGCGTCGGGGACTCAAGTCCCGTCTGCTGCAGTTCAAGTCGAACCGAGGGTATGTTACCAAAATAACCACATGCGATTGGTCAGATCATGTGTTAATACAATCAAATTTTTCGTGATACTTAAAAAATAAGAAGGGAAACAGACGCCGTGACGGTTGACGTAATATTCCTCTCATGGAGGAGTCGTAACGAGCCCGGTACATGTCGGGCTTTTCAATAATACGTGGTTACCCATTTTTTATTTTAGATCTTGTGGTTTTTTTTGATCAGCCTGTATACTTTCTTGTCAGCTAATAACTGTAAGTTGGGTTCGATAGGAGTTCAGAACCTTGAACATGATAACTGACAAATTGGAATAATTAATAATTAATTAAATTAATTAATTAATTTGATTAATCAGTTTTACTATAATAGGGCTTTTGCCTAATATTAAATTTCATATATTTATTTGGATAAAATATTTCGAAATCAAATTTGAAATTGGTAATAAAATAAAAAAGTTAGATAGCCTTTTAAAGTTTTTTGTCTATCTCTTTCTCACGAAACGATGTTTTGTGTGTAATTCATATGGCGGTTGAGTCGTATGACGTCATATTCCTGTATTTGTCTCTCTGTCTAAAAGCAAGTTTTAAACATTTATATCTTTCTTATTTTTAACGATATTAATAAACTATTTATATTCAATTAAATACTAATAAAAAAATAGGCAAATACCCTATTATAAAATTCAAAATTCAAAATCACAATTATTTTTTACAACTTACTTAATTCTATTTCTTTAACCGACCAATTATTTTTCTGTAGAATTTATTATTGCGACATAATATAGCTGGCAAATTTTTATTTAAATACGCTAATAGCTTAACCACTTTTTTGACTTTACTTAGCGATAACTCGATATACATCAGAAAAAATATATTCATCAATAAGTAACATATTTAAGTAAATCATGTTAAATAAAATTCACATTTCAGCCTTATGTTTCCATCGTATTAAAATATATTTCCATTAATTTTATCTTTCCTTATTTCTACCTTTAATCTTCACTCCCTCGTGCGTCTCTGAAGGGCTACAGAATATAATCTAAATTTTAATAGTCACGCTCGTTAGCTTTAATCCAAATTCTTAATTAAGTAACCGACATTTTTAGAACACCCTTTACTTTGTTACTAATATAAATGAAATAGAAATAGAAATTGAAATAGAAATAGACAGAGAATTCGTGTGAGATTATTGATGATAAATATTTGTATTTGTATAATTTATTTTTAATAATATTATTAAAACTTTATAGATAAATCATAACATCTAAACATCTGAAAAGGATTAAACTTCTCTTCATGAAAAGTATTATCTTCTTTGATCGTTGATTATCAGAGGTCGGAATAGGCAGTGCCTATTTGCCTAAACTTCGCGGGAGGACGTAACTAAGAGTGGTTACAACCACCAAAAATAATGATTTATTTTTATTGAATGCACGATTTCCGGGAATTTTTAATAATACATAAATGTGGAAATTAATACTAAAATTCAATATCACATGTTAAAAACATTTATTGTATACAATTGTACATGATCATCAATAACAAAAACATGTTTCAATCTGAATCATCAATAACATAATTACAATCATAATTACTACTATTATGAGATAAAATATAATATATTACGAAATACTTTGTAAGTTTATTTACATTAGAAATAAATCAGAATATGTCATTTGATCATGTCAAATTGTATGCATTAAATGTTTTTAACGTGTGATATTGAGTTTTAGTATCAATTTCCACATTTATGTATTGTTAAAAAAAACCGGTAATTCCGCATTCAATAAAAATAAATCATTATTTTTGGTGGTTGTAACCACTCTTAGTTACGTCCTCCCGCGAAGTTTAGGCAAATAGGCACTGCCTATTCCCACCTCTGTAATGATTATTCATAGACATTTTAAAACAAAAGTTATAAATATGTATTCTCAATTTTAAACTTGTACTCTTACTCCCTCTGCGACTTTTTTTAGCGTCGCAGTCGCGCGTTCGGTAACACTGTCACTTTTACACATTAGAGAGCGAAAGTGACAGCGTTACGAAACGCGCGAATAGATGGCAACAAAAAGTCGCCGTGGACAACCGCCCTAACTCGGCGCAAGAGTAATGTACCGTTTTATTTTTCCGTTGTGATTTATAGAACCCTTTAAGTATCAAGATGGCTTTTTTATGAAACTGGAGACTTGTTTTATGAATAATCTAATCCAATTTAAAAAAGATTGTTCGCTTTGTTATGTTGTGTTATAAATGTAGTTCTTAGGGTTGGCAGTACATTCGCAGCGCGGGCCTGGGGTCGAATCAGATATTTATTTTTATATAAATACTTTATTGTGCAAAATTGAAATAGTGTACAAAAGGCGAACTTAATGCTACAAGCATTCTCTACCAGTCAACCTTAAGCTGAATGAAATGATATTTGGGTGATGAGCGCGAGTATTTCTTCCTGAGTTTTGCTTGGATTTTTTTTAAGTATTTAAGTATTTATTCTCCATATAAGTAACATTATCGTTGTCTAGTACACTAGTACAGTCGAGTTCATAAATAAGTGTAAACTTTAGTACCTTGTCGCTTTAATCGCTGTGAGAATTCATGACAGTTAAACATGATATTAAATAGACAAGGTACTAAAGTGTACACATATTTACGAACTCGACTGTACAAGCGTAGAGCTTAGTTTAGGACTGGGACAGAATGTCCCTTGATATTTATTTATTTTATTTTATTTAAGAAAAAGGACAATCGGCAATTTTTGGCAACGTACCTATTAACAAAAACGATCTTCGGGGGATCTTAAAAAAAATACTTCAAATATAAAAAAGTCTCACAAAACTTTGCCATTTATCCCACTTCTTATTTTTATTGTTTTATGATAATGATAAATCTATCACAAAAGATCAAAAGAATAATAAACATCACAACAACAAACACTAAATTTGTTCTCCAAATCTTCTGAAATTTATCTAATCTGACAAGAAAACTGTCCATGCGTCCGTACGCTATAAATCTTTTAAGATAGGAAGAGGCTCATTTTAAGATCATAAATAACAGCAGGTCAAAGGCCCTCCCAAACTGCCCAGCGTAAGAAATAGGGCTCCAAAGTACCTACGACTATGAAATATAGCCTTATAGTTTTTGATAAGGGTCGGACTCTGTTGCTATGAATTGGCAAATTTGTTACAAAGTTCTTGCTATGTCACGTTTAATACAAAGTTTTAATAGATATAAAAAGAATGACATGTCTTTAAGATAGATTATCTTCAATATTGTAATTGTGATAATGATGCGTTACTAGAATAGTTTGTAAAGAAAATGCTCAAGAAAATCTTTTTAACAATATGCATAGATTTTTTTTATCGAATTTCTCAACAAAATATTAATTTGAAAATACCGTAAAAGAGATCACCAAAAGTGAAATTAAAATTAAAATCGGTCAAGTAATACGGATGATACAAGCATTTTAAACTACAAATAAGACAGAGAGATCCGATATGCACTGTGACGTCATGTAACAAGTCATATAAACTCCATGTTAAATTCTGTTTTGCTAGAAAGCGGTAGGAACAAATCTTTGTTGGCTCATATCTTGTTTTTTTTGTACCTATTCAAAAAAAACTCAACTGTTTGTTACATGAATCAGGTTTTATTGAAGCTGTGCAAAAGTTTGTGAATATTCCCTATTCACAGGTTGTTCTTGCCAAAATGCCCATTTATTTTTTCATATTATTTTCTTAATAAAGCCTTTATAAAACTTGCCTTAATCTTGATTCTAAATACATCGCCAGCCAAACTAAGGTTTATTTTTACCCTACTCATTTCACTAAGTAAACATCTTAGCCGTTTCTGCAAAATTTGGGTAGGTTGTACGTTAGGTAACAACAAGCTTTGAGTTGTTGGTAATTCTGTAGCTGTACCTACCCCACTCTGGGAATGAACGCGTGACTGTATGTATGTGTGTGTATTTAAGTGTTTTACCTTTCATGTGTAAATGTAGTGGTATTTTTCTTGTCATAAAGAGCTTATCTTTATCATTTCAGAACAAAAGGAAATACGCATAAAGATTATCCGCTCAAATAGCTACCTTTCTTTCTAAGCTATAAGGTTCCAGTTGAAATGGTTTTTTTATAAGTACAACAAAGCGCACTCTGCTGGTTGCAAGTTTGGCGGATTATTTAGTAATAACAACGACTCTATTTCAGTTGGTTTGTGCCCGTCTTGCTTTATAAACGCAATCCTATTGTTGACGTCATTACTTTGAAGTTTAGTCTAGTTGGTAGTGACCCTGCCTACGAAGCTAACGGTCCTAGGTTCAATCCGTGTTATGGATTTTTTTGTGTGATGAGTAATGGGCGGACGACGGATGCAATATACGTCAAAATCATGTCAAACGATAAACGTAATATGGATATGACTATAATCGGTTTAAAGAAGAGAACATAATTACAAAATAGTGATGAGCGCGAATTGTTGCTGAGTCATGGATGTTCTTTATGTTTTTCTCTTTATAAATAAGTTTATCGTTGTGTAGTACCTATTTATTACTATGTGTAACAATTTTGTGACAATTATTACATTACTTCAACATAAACCCTGTAAGGTGACAGCAATTTACTTATTTACATACATAAACTCACGCCTTTATTCCCAGTTTGGGGTAGGCAGAGCTACAGAATTGCCAACAACTCTAAAAGCTTGTTGATAATTCTGTAACCACATTTTGCATAATCAGGCTAAGATGTTTACCAGTGTATTAGTGACAGGTTGCAAGCCCATCGCCTAACAGTACTACAAGCCTTTATTCCCTTAGTCGACTCTTACGACATCCACGGGAAGGCATGGAGTGGTACTATTCTAAGCCGGCAACCACACAGCTTTACTTATTTAATTATTTAATTTAGTAATTTACAAAAGCTCAAGCATATAGCAAGGACTAATTTAATTTATTTAACTAAAATAATGCAGTAGTTAAAGTGACAAAGAGTTACAATAACGACATCAATAATGATTATGATATAGAAAAAGGCCCCGGACGGGTTGTGCATATAATAATTCCAGTAGTCACTTATTTATTTATTATTATTATTTAAGAGCTTATAATGTCCCGTTGCTGGGCAAAGACCTCCCTCTCTTTCTTCCACGTAGCCCTGTCATTGGCAGTCTCCCACCAGAGGGCTCAGACAAGATGCACTACGCTAACTAACGTTTCTATTCGATTCGTTTTTAAACCAATCGCGTCACTGGTAGACCACGTGACTTTTCGTATCACGTCATCTTCCAGTGACGCGATTGGTTTAAAAACGAATCGAATAGAAACGTTAGTTACCGTAGTGCATCTTGTCTGAGCCCTCAGACTTTATTGAAAGCTGTAGTTTAACAAAATCTGCACATACTACCCAGGTTTTTTTTCTGTTTACGTACACGTGTGAGCATAGGTACTTGCTTACAAAAACTTGTTAGTATATAATAAGGAAAACCGGAACGAGGGGCAAATTTCCTTAACGCGACAGCCAGCGTCAGGGGAATGGTTAGGCGCGCCATATACCTAGTTGAGTCTCGGAGGACGGTATTTTTCTCTGTCTAACACAGTTAGAGCAAAAGGGACAGTGTGAACGCGATAGATGATAGTGTACTAAATATATATATATGGTCTAATTGGGAATAAAATAAAATGTTTAAGCTATTTTGTTTGTATTTTATAATGTATTTATTTATGACTAGAGAAACAAACCGTAAGGCAAGTTTACATCATTTGATTTTAATCGTTAATTTGGATCATAAACAATCTTTTTATATGAGTTTGGGACCTTGATACAATTATAAACATACTTATTTAAAAATAAATACGTACAAGATATCCAAGACTCAGTAACAAATGTTCGCGCTCAACACACAAATATTTTTATCGAGGATCGAACCCAGCTTCATATGTAGGGTCAATACTAACTAAAATTTAAAAAGTTCATACGTACACATAACTTGTAACCACGTTTTAAAATATTTACTATTAGTTACCTAAGTAGATTAGATAATAAATAAACCCTAAACATTTCACGGAAGCACTTTCAAACTATTTGAAAACTTTCACATATTGGTTTTTCCAAAGGATGTGAAGAATTTTAGC
Source organism: Acleris literana (assembly GCA_946894065.1). Classification (NCBI taxonomy): domain Eukaryota; kingdom Metazoa; phylum Arthropoda; class Insecta; order Lepidoptera; family Tortricidae; genus Acleris; species Acleris literana. The sequence goes on from OX335687.1 coordinate 5,671,031, forward strand.
GCTCACTTCTCCAGCAAATGCTCTAGGGAATATCTCATAGGTTATATACGGGATGTTGGAATTTGGCGTTTATTAAAATGACAAAGCGTGGCTCTCGTTTCGCGAAGTAGAAGCTCAAAGGTTTGCTTGTAATCTAGGGCTTCCACTTAGGGCCGTATTAATAAACTAATCTCAACTCTAATGCTCGTCTCGAGATGCGTCAAAAATGACAGTGTTCTATGGTTTGACGTTTATGTTGACGTATCTTGTGGGCATCTCAGCCAAGATGTGTTTATTAATACGGCCCTGACGTGAACAAAACGATTATGTTCCTTTAGTATGCATGAAAGCGATTTCAATGGTGTTATGCTCTTAAGCAAGTTGATTTTCAAATCTATACTCGAAAATCTAATTAAAGACCAAAATCTGACAGTTCCCATCTTGATTATTTCTTTATTTTAACTTTATTTCATAAAAATATGAACGAGAACTCGTGTAACCAGTAATATTAGGGTAAGTTTTATTGATACAAATATCTACACTTAAACCAAAATGCAGTAATCACAGCAAATGTGCGTCGGTTGAGGTCAGGATTTTGGTCTTAAATTAGATTTTCGAGTATAAAGTTGTCATGCACGCAAGCGAGGTCGAAACCTGTCACTAGGGATTCAAAGGGAGGGGGTTTAAGGGGTCCTCCAAAATCAAAAATATATAGAGAAATTGAGAGGTTAAGATTAGGGGTGCCAACAAGATTGGATAATTTAGTAGCTTACCTATTTAAATTTAATGTGCTTTTTTGTGATTACCTTGATAAAACCTACCCTAGGCATTGTCAAGCCCCTACTAATCCTAAATCCTGAATCTGCTACTGCTCTGACGGGACAACTTATGCTCGCTGGTTAGTAATTCGTCGACAAATAAAGAATATTTATTAAAAAAAACACAGCTTAAATAAAAGCAGATTCATCTAAGAGTCCAAATAGTTGAGAAAAATCATTTTCAGAATAGTTTTAAAAATAACCAAGATATAAGCCAACAACGATTTGTTCCTACTTATCTCTTTCTAGCAAAACAGAATTTAACATGGAGTTTATATGGCCGACGTGTACGACGCTGACATGACACGGCGTATCGGATCTCTCTGTCTAATCGCTGTCTAATTACCAGTTTAAAATACTTGTATCATCCGTATTTCTTAACCAATTTTAATTTTAACTTCACTTTTGGTGATCTCTTTTACGGTATTTTCATATTTTGTTGAGAAATGCGATTTATAAAATCCTTGCATATCCCCTACTGAAGGCGTGTGTTAAAAAAGAATCACCTACCAGGTTTTATTAAACCGTAAAAGATCGTTAGTGTGCCTCGTGAATTCCGTAATAAACGGTTGACGGGAGACAGATGCTGTCCTACTTAGCGGAAGCTTTGCATGAGACTTTATTTCAAACTGTGGAGGGCCGAAATTGCTTTACCAATCGATTCGCCATTTTGTCTTGCGTCACTTAATTCTTAAAACTTTCTTAAGCCTAATTTTGAACTGAATTGGAGTTATTATTCACTTTATTATGGAAACTGGAAGTTTTTCACGTGCTCACAGGATTTGTAAAACAAACGTACCTACTTAGCACCCTTGAAGCGAATTGAAATAAATGTTAGGTAGTAGGTAATCTTTGTTATTTCTTCATGTTAGGGGAGGCAAACTACATAATCGTATTTCTTGGTACTTAATTCAAGTGCCTTGAGTTTATGCAAAAAGGTTGCTTTAACTAAGTTATGTTCTAAATAATTTATACCTACATCATCCTCGTTAATTACAATCCTTCACAACTGTATCACAGAAAAAAAATCACACGCATTTCTACCAACTTTTAAAACATTTTTACAATGTCCATTCAAGTATTTGTTTACAACTGCCCCAGAAATACTTGTACCCTCATTATCTGAAAATGGCTTTGGTGAAATTTGAATCCTTAATGGCCTGTTATGTTATGACCCTTGATATCAGATCTCTTCGTTTCATGATATAATTTCCATGGAAATACATGTTTCTGGCTCACCCTACTTTATTTTTTATTTCCCCCCCCTCTTATCCCTTGGGGATTAAAGGAAAAAGGTGGAATTTGGGAACAATATTATGTCTAATGCGGTGTCGACTCGGCCGTAATGTATTTTTATTCACGCTTGTTCAATAGGGAAAATCGTTACGTTATTAAAAAATAATTAAACACTTGCCTGGTTTTGCTTGGCCCTTCTCCATTTTTCTTTGTAACATGGCACAGCTGCTTAAACATACTTAGGTGCCTAGGTAGTTATATCCTCTTTTATTACCATTTCTAAGTTTGTTTTACAATTTTGGTTCTAAAAATGCTTTGTTTGTTAATTATTGCAATTAGATACTTATCCAATTTTTTAAACCTTCTAGGATTGTATGTAATTTGTCTTAGAAAAAAACAGAATAGAAGAGAACAGGTAGTATACAATCTGAAAAAGAGCACATAATACGATAGGGAGATCCAATGTCGGACTATACTTCTAGAAATTATAAATATGATTGTAGCATGAGCCTACCTCATGCTACAATCAGTTTTCGCGAATTTCGTTACTCATTAAAGTCTGTTCTAAAAAAACTGACAATCATTGACAAATTCAATTAAATTTTTCGTTTGTAGCTCCATCGATACTATCGATGATTCCGCCAACGTCAGGGTTTAAAAAGACACGCGGTAACATTGACCGGTAGTTTTGATAGCAAGGTGGGCACTGGTGAGAATCTAAAACAAAGGATAAAACATACATTTAATGTTAGACTACCTACTTACAATCATTGACAAAGACAAAGACATTTATTGAGCGTGCGGGGAGGTGTTTAAGATAGATTAAGCTATGTGACATCTGGATATCCATTTTTAACGTCACAATTTTGGTACTTCCAAATACAGCTAAAGCATTTTTTATCCTATATCCATTAAGATTTTAATCTCCGGATTCCTAAGCGTGGTAATGGGGAAACTGACAAGCAGGACCTCTTCCATTTTCCGGTACATTTAATGAATTTATCTTGCATCCTTAATGACTCCTGTATCTAAGACATTGCCTTTATCTTGTTGTTTTGTTTTATGCGTCTAATTTAGAAACGGAAACAAAACGGAAAAACTGAAAATAAACTTATAACTGGAAAATTTTGTTCAAACAAAAGAGGTTTCTTTTCTGCTGTTTCGTTATACACAAATACAGTTATAAGGTAATTGAAAATTTTAATTCCAAACAGGTGCGATGTAGAAATATTTAAAAATCAAATTGATTTATGAAGTATTTTTCGTGCGTGGAATTAAGTATGTTGAAGTAACCAGGATAGTTTAAAAACGTTAGTGAAGTATAGGAATCTAGTTATTGATATAAACATAGTGAATTTATTTTTACGAACATGATCTGACTAATCGTCCGTTTCGCACTTACGTAGGAATTTTATGTTTTTCCTCTTGTAATATAATATTTCACATAGCGGCTGTTTTTTATTGCACTGTTTTATAAAGTTGGTTAAGAGTGATTATTTATTACTACACGCAAACAATAATGCATTATTTAAACAAATCAACGGTACAAAACAACTTAAAATAATGTGTTCGCTTGAAGCAGTGGCATCCAGCTAAATAGTTCCTATATGTGTATAATCCAGTAGGTATTGTTTAGTTCTCTATACCTATATAATGTTGGACTTTCTTTTTCTCTTATGAGGGTCCATGGTGTACGTATCTTAGAATTGAGTGCCTTTTATACAGGGTGGGAAATATAATGATTAAATTGAATAGGTCACATTAGGTTGCGATTCAGAAACTGCTACTAGAACTGCCTAGTCACCATCGTAAATGTGAATGACCAACGTACTTTTTCGCCAGCTATCACCGTCCTTCCGAAGTTTTTTTACGAGTAAGCTCTAAGGGAAAATGGAAATGTTTTAAGAGAAAAACAGCCTATGTGAAGTATTATAACACTTAAAATGGCGGCGGCAGAAATTTGGAGGCTGTTCGCTTGACAGCGACAAACTTTGGGTAACGACAATAAATGTGACTAGTTCTTTTCGTGGAAATTGTCTTTTTATTTGTTCCTTTTCCTTTACTCATCGATATCGAATCGACGCGAAGTTTTTGAAAGTTTTCGAACAGCCTTCATTGATTGAAACCGCCATATTGTAATCGCATCGCTTACTGTATGTATCTGCTTGGGGGTGTTTTTTATTATTGCAACTGTTCGAAAACTTTGCACTGTTTTTTTCACTATTAAAAATCTATTTTATTTGTAGAATAGTTATGGATTTCTTTTGGTTTTATCCGTCGTAATTTTCATTCTTTTTTTTTCTATTCTTCATTGGTCTTACACCGTTTTGTTCCAAGTAGCAGTTCAGCCTTGCCTCTAACAAGAGGTCCTACCTTGAAAATCGAAGTTCGAAGTTACGTTATCTCCATCCCTGTCACACGTCATTCGAGACTAAATCGAGAGAAAGGGAGCTAACGTAACTTTGACCTCCGATTTTTAAAAAAGGGCCTTAAGTGTACAAAGTCTACATTTTCGATTTCTGTTGCAGATACGTGTTCACTATTGTGAGCTACTTGATCGGGGTGTTCATTTTCGCCACGATAGTGGGTCAGGTCGGCAATGTCATCACCAACAGGAACGCCAACAGACTGGAGTTTGAGAGGCTGCTGGATGGAGCCAAGACTTACATGAGGCACCATAAAGTGAGTAAACAGCAGATGACATTTCAAATACATCTAAAATTCAAAAGGAGGCTAGATTATCCAGAAACATACCTAAGCGTTACACTGAGCTAAACTTACTGTCGTAATTAGACTTATAAGGTTGTTAGTCTTAAACTTAATGATTGTCTATGACTTAGAGACAACTACGATTCTTCAATTTATTTTACTCTTTGTATAATTTTGTTATCCTTTAATTTTCCACCGCTGCTTTCCTTGTAGAATTGTTTGAACGGTTGTTCTGAAGTTAGAGGTCAAAGTTATTTATTTTGCCGATAACTTCAATATTTACAGTAACACCATTCATTACATAACACACAAATAAATACTCGTATTCGTATTTACGAATATACTATAAGTATATTCGTAAATACCTTACCTGCCGTATCTTGTTTTCTGGAATTCATACATTTTATCCCAAAATCTTTGTCTTCCAGGTCCCAGGTGGGATGAAACGCCGCGTGCTCCGCTGGTATGACTACTCCTGGTCCCGTGGCAGGATACAGGGTGGTGGTGACATCAACACAGCCCTGGGACTGTTGCCTGACAAGCTGAAGACAGAGCTCGCCTTGCACGTCAATTTGAGCGTGCTTAAAAAGGTAAAGAGATACAAAATCAGCTATGGATTGATTACATTTTTTGCAATCGTCAAAGCTGTCGTTACTATAACAACGCTAATATCAACGTGGTGTTATACCTTATAGTTATCAATAAACATTTATTTGTGCCAGCACAGGACCTAGTATTGTGAAGCTCAACAATAATTTCTAATTAAGAGCATAAGTTGAATTGTTACCAACAAATATTTTTTTTCTTATCCAATTCCCTTCTGATTTGATCAAGTACTATTGACGAATTGACTCATTAAAGTATGTAGGTAACTACAAGACTAATCACGCAAAATAAAATTTTTCATAGCTAGATCAAGTTACTTGCACAATATGCATTTTTGTTTATTTATAATATCAAAATTGTTTGAATCAACAGACAAAACCTACATTTCCAAAAACGTGATAGTAAAAAAACTAATACATTTTCTAGGTCACAATTTTCCAAGAGTGCCAACCTGAATTTCTACACGATCTCGTATTGAAGATGAAAGCTTATATTTTCACCCCTGGGGACTCTATCTGCAGGAAAGGTAAACGAATTCTCAATGAAATTTCTTTGGTGTTACAAATAAGTGCCATTTTAAATAACGTTATATTGTAATGTTCAATGGCAGGTGAGGTCGCTAGAGAGATGTTTATTATAGCAGATGGCATATTAGAAGTCATATCGGAAACGGGGAGAGTGCTTACCGCAATGAAAGCAGGGGATTTTTTCGGAGAAATAGGAATACTTAATCTAGATGGACTGAACAAGTAAGAAACTGGAATTTATACAACATTACTCAGTAATCTACTCTACCTATTTTCGAGTCTCGCCTTGCTAATGAATTTGTAATTCTCTGGTAATTTTAGGCGGACGGCAGATGTCCGTTCGGTGGGATATTCGGAGTTGTTTTCGCTGTCCCGGGAAGATGTGCTAGCTGCAATGAAGGATTATCCAGAAGCACAAGATATTTTACAGACCTTGGGAAGGAAAAGATTGCAAGAAGTAAAGAGCATGTCCAGACAAAGGGCTAAAGGTAAAGGTACTATCAGGTATATAACTAATTGGTAAAAACCTAGCTGCAGATAACAATGAAATTTTTATAAAGTACAATTTTATGAATTCTTATGAATTCTTTGATTTAGTTATTGACGAAATGTATTTTTCTACAGGAGACATAAGTCCCGACAAGGGCGGTGACGATAAAACTTCAAAAAGGATTGTGCACAAACTCCGAAGTGATGTTGGAAAGGTATTTGGAGCCACTATGATTTTAGTTATGCACGCTGAAAGACAGTATTGTGATCTTTGATTCTTAAAACACAATTATTATTCAGTAGGATTAATAATCAATAAAACATGCAACATCAATAACTCTAGAGAAATATCATTCATTGGTCTACGTCTATATCTCTATCTCTCTATCGTTATAATTCATGTGTTAATTGTAAAATATATATTTTGCAGGGAATAAGAAATGCTATTCGAAGTAGGTCTAGAGCGGGTCGCCGTTCCGGTGAATCGCTGGAGCTCCAAGCGTTGACTGGAGAAAAATCATCAGTCGATGGAAAAACACTCAAACGAATGGCCCGAGTTGAAAGTGATGACTCGCAACACATTACTCAAGATGTAAGTAAAAACCATATGCACCCCAAGCACGAATTTTTTATGTTCTATCGAGAAAATAACGTGAACATATCGTTATCGGAAAATGTGTATGGCAATTAGTTGATGATGATGATTGAACGCAACTAAACAGCAAGTTGACATTGTTGTTGACTTTCGTATCGTCATCGAGTAGTAAAGACGAAGTATACATATTATTTTACGTATACTTCATCTTACTCCCATGAAAACTTGAGTCTTTACTTTCGGGGTTTGTGTACGGAGGTTCAGAACACATTTTCAAATAGTAGTTAAGCGATTCGAAAACGTGACGTATGATTGAAATGTTCGCAACTGAACAACTTTATTTTATAGATACATAAATATAGGTTAGATTCGCTAATGTAGTTAAGGTTTAATTTTATTTTAAAGGACGGCGGTGAAACCACATCAGGCAGTAAAAACGGAGAAAAAAGCATATCACCAATAGGAGCTGGATTACCTTTACTCTCTCGATTAAAATTACTGAAAGAGAAACAGGTAAGCTTTAATAAGCATATCTGATACAATGTTAAAGTATACTTTATTCACAAAAACCAAAATTTATGTAAATATATTTTTACAGGATCGTGAAGAGAAAGCAGCCAAACAACGGAATTCGACATCTTCTGTTGTGTCACCTCAGCCACAACCATCTCCTTCCACAAGCTCAGCTCACGGTGAATCCGAGGTCATCGGCGCTGGGTTACCCCTTCTCCAGAGGCTTTTACTGTTAAAAGCCAAAGAGGAACGAGACAAGAATCAACTTACGCCTACGAACAGCAACCAGGCATCAAGTTCAGACACAATTAGCCCTAGTTCCATCAAAAGTCCTTTAAGCCCAACAATAAAAACATTAAGTCCATTAAGAAAAAGCTCCGAATCCAGCTCTCCCGGAAAACTTCATAGTCCTACAGCTAAACATTCTAGAAAAAACTCGTCAGGCTCAAGTGACGGTGCATCGCGTCCAAAAGTAAGTTTTAGAGATAAAATATTACAAGTACAAGGTGACGGGACCTCAGTTAGTCAGCCTCTTATGAAAGAAGCGAGCGAGAAACCTGCAGCGGTGGTTGAACCAACTCCTAAAACTGAGAGTAATTTGATTTTGATACCTCATTCAGTTGTTAGTAAAATCAAATCTCCAGCCAGAGCCGTAGGATCAACGTTCCGGGACAAATTGAAGATGTTACAAGGAGGAGGCCCTCCAAAAGAATCTGGCGGAAGTTCGCCCAAGGAATTAACTAGTGAGAAAATTAAAATGCCTTTACCAGAAAAAACGTCCGTAGAGATTACACCTACCCAACAATCCGAAAGCAAAGAGGAACCTAAGCCGAAAAAACCATGGACAAAACTCAAGAAAGCAGCAATTTTAGGAGAGTCAAAGAGTCCAAGTATATCCAATGACGATACTAAAGAAGTTGAATGTACGAGTCAAGAGGTTAAAGAAGAAAGTAAGGTAGAGACAGCTGTTAATATATTTGTACCAATAGTTACAGCGGAGCTTGTTAGAATAGACAATAATAATGTTGACGTTGATAATGATAATGTTAGGCAAGATAAACCTAAGATATGCTTAACAGGCCCTTTGGAACCCGTCCAAGAAAAATCTGTAGATTTATTAACATATTCTCCTAAGAAAACCAACGTGGCGAAAGCAAGCGATCCTAAGGAACCTAATCCACACACTTTAACTGGGGGTATGCTTTTACCAAAAGCCAAGAAGTATAGATCAATAGACGACTTATCGCCAGAATACGGAGGTTTGCCTTTCGTTAAGAAATTAAAAATTTTAAACGAACGGCAAAAATTAGCAGAGTTAGAAAACGTAGTTAAATTTCGCAGTTCGAGTTTAGATTACACCAGTTCCTCAGAAGACTTATTATGTGATACTTTAACGAGAAGTCTTTCTGAGGGCAGTACTATGGATAAAAGAAAATATAAGCGAAAATCAATCGATTCTCTCGGAAGTCAAGGATCTAATGAAACTCTAGAAAGGCGGACTCTGAAATCGATCCTCAAAAAACTGTCAGAAGATGTCACTCCTGCTGAGAGTCCTGAGAAGAGTAATGAGTTAAAGCGTCTTATCCGCCGAGCGCCAACCTTAGAAGGCTACGCAGCAAGACATTCGAAGTTTTCTAAAAGTGTTACATTTCACAGACATACCTTGCCTTCGCCACCTGCTAGTGTCCCAAGTGATGTTAAAAGTGAAATATTTGTAATGCCAGAAGTTCAAAGTGAAGTTATTACAGAAACATCACAAGCACAAGCTACCGACACTGAACAAATATCTGAATCTATTGATCCTTCTAGTAACCAAATCATTCCCCCAAGTACTGAATCCACGCAAGACTTAGGCTTAAACGTAAGACCAGAATATGAATTACAGGAACATTTAGATCCTATGTACGACTTTAAATCACTAAGGCCTGAAGAAATAAAGGTTCCTTCAGAGAAACCAAAACTTACTCTCATATCTGCTGTGGCCAATCAAAGAAAATTATTGAGAGGTGAGTTTTAGCTTCGAGTAAATGGGTTAATCGTTTACGTATATATCATAAGCGAATAAGATCTGTTTGCCCTTTCAGGCTCCCTTGAAGAACAGGAATATTTTGGTGAGGTGCTCCTAGGAATCAAACAAGTAATTCAAGGTCATTTACACGATGTCCAAGGGAAATTTCAAGATAGGTAACCTGCAATAAATTACAATTTTTGCCAATCCATTCTTTGACGACCGGAGATGTCCAAAATACCTGCCTATAAATGGGATTCCATAATTTTAGTTTTTCCGCAGTTTCTCATTTTTTCATTTACAAAACATCTTTATAACATGATCATTCTTTGCTCAATTATGTCTTACGTACAAGTACTAACACAAGATTTAATTTTTCCAGATTCAATAGTTTAGAGAATGAAGTAAGGAAACGCGATGAAATCATTAATCAACTACAGAAGCGCATCCAAGAGCTAGAACGAGTGGGTAGAACAGGCGCTACACCTACTTCAGAAGAAGTTGAACATGAGGGGCCAGAAAGAGAACCAGCTGATGCTGATTTATTAAAAAGGGTTCAGTCTAAAAATGGCAGCTCCGGAAGCGAAGACATATCTGGTGCTGAGGAGGGTTTCATGGTAATAAAGACACCGAAATCTAAAAATCCATAATAATGTAATGTAATGTAAAATGAGTTTTGTTTTCTTTACAGCGAGGTGATTCACTTGACACCGTTTTTGCAACATCACCTCCAACTATGAGTGGCGAAGACGAAGAAAAAAATGCTCCGGAACCTCCACCGTCTCCCAAAGAAGAGTTATCTTCTGATGAAATCACGGAAGAGAAGCTTGTCCAAATTACGGAAGGAATAGAATTACGAAAATTATCATATTCAGAACTCCAGAGCTTAGCAGAAACGATATCAAGTAGAACTGACAAAACTTACTCGAGTAAGGAACAGTGGACAGTTAGCAAGTCGAAGCGGTTAGACCTGAATCTGGATGGTAAAGCTGGGACTTATTCGAGAAAACGAGCTGCAAAATTAAGACATAGACAGTCTTGGGAGGACCAGAGCGATCAAGAAAGCATGGAGATGCAAGATCTAAGACGGTAATTTCTATGGAATAACTTTATAAAAGTTAATTACACTGCTCTGCATCATAATATGCCATGGGATCCAATGGGGATCTCAAGGCAATCCTATGAGGTTGTTTAAAGCATGTTTCTTGATAGAGTCATTTTTGTATTTCCTTAGGCCCCTGTCTCCTCACGGGACTTCTGAAAATCGTTCCCTTCTCAGCCCAGAACAGTCCAGTTTACGAACTAGCAAACGTGGTATGCGTCCTTTCCACTTCTTTGGCACTCATCTGGACAATACCAGGTCGAAAATAAAGAAGACACTCTCTGTAGATACTGGGATGCACCATACGGGAACAAAAGAAAAAAGTAAGTATTTATCAAGCTCCTTCTAAAATCGGAATTCAACAAAATTGAATATTTCACGTGAAGTGGGTTTTTTGATCCGTAATTAACAAGGGGTAACTGCGATATCTCTCGCGATGCAAATCAGTTGGGCAGCGCTCGCGATGCCAGTTCACTCTCGAAGATTCCTCAACCACGATTTCCTGCGGATTACGTGTTTCTTGCCAGCGACTTTATCCATCATGATGACTTGAAGAAGACTGCATCTGTTTCGCCTCGCGAGAGATAAGGACAAATTTACGAAGTTGACTGCTAATCTTCGCTGGTCGGAGAAGCACATTAAGAAGAAGAAAAATTGTGTTATGCTTAATCTTCTCTCTTACTATTACAACTTGAGTATACCTAAATAAAAATACGTTCGTTGACATATTTGGTTATGAAAGAACTGAACCTAACCCCATTCCAAGTTACGTTAATATGAGTTACCTATTTCTCGTTCTCAGGTGATCTAGGACGCCAACGCCACCATCGCAAGTTCAGCTTGGGGTCGTTTTTCGGGTACAACCGCGGCGCGAACGCAAGTCACAAGCCCGCACAAAACTGCAATGATGTCGAGCTTGACATCGGAACCGATCATAGTTGGAGTGGCGAGTAAGTTCTCTGCCAGATAAGTTAAAGTTAAGTAACCAGTTAAAATTACCAGGTTGGCAATGCATTTTCAATCTTAAAATTGCAGACTTGAAAATGCAAATGTCTATGGTTCACAGATCCTACGTACCATCAGGTGGTCTGTGTGCTCGTTTGCCTCTATGCCATATTTATTAACCCCCAACGCAAAACACATCAAGACACAAAGGGATCAAGGGGGGGAGAGAGGTGTCACAAGCTTGACCACCATTTGTGTGTGTGTGTATATGTGTGTGTGTGTGTGTGTATGTATGTGTGTGTATGTGTGTGCGTGTGCTTGTGTGTGTAAGTGTGTGTGTGTGTGTGTGTGTATCGGGGGTTTTTTGTCTATCTAATAGTTATTATTTCAGACAATCAACATCGAGTAGTGATTCAGAGTCGATCCCGCGGACGCCTGTGTTTGAGGAATTCGTAGAGAGCACCTCGCGGCGTGAGCGCGCCAGTAGCTCCAGGCACGGCAGCATGTCTCCTTTACGTAAGTCCTTAAATATTATGAACTTAAAAACATCCATACAAAATGCGATAACGTTTCTCTTCTATTCATCATCGTCCTCACTGAGAGCATTCGCGTGAATATCCGAGTTATGTGGACGTTGAGCCGAGCTTTACAAAGCCTACACACCACTCGATGTTCGCGCCGAATGCTCATTAGAGGTACACGCGAATGCTCTCAGTGAGGACGCTCCTTTCAACCTAGTCGGATCTTTACGTTTTTTTAATATGTTGTAGATATAATAGAAAACTAGGTCTTTATGTTTTCCTTCCCAAGAAATTCATGGAAAGAAACTATTTAAAAAAATAACGGAAATATACATTACAAGCCCAGTTTTTCATAATTACTACAACATATTCAAAAATCGTGGAAATCGGAACTGATTTATGGCCGAAACCTTACATTGAAACCGCGGATAGAAAGCTTACTACTGGTTAAAATTTGACACATTTTGTATGGACAAATGTGAGAGAAAAGTTATCGCCCGAAGCTAAATTAGTATGGAAAAAAAATTACAGATCCCGATTTTATTTTGTTGCTTAATTGGAACCGGAGACCGCAATGGTCCGTATTTCTATTATTTCTCTTCGTATTCTGGACCGTATGTGCGTTTACGCATAGAGTTTTATGCGGCTTGGAAAAAAAGTGTCAAAGATTTTCTTGATATTCCAAAATCAATATCCAATCACTTTTAAAACGGCTGCAAAATTACTTACTTTAACCCTTATTTCTTGGATTGGGTGCGTAAATGCCCTGTGGCCAGAGATTAGTTCCGCTAGCCTTAATTAATTTTATAATTTTTTTAATTTATCCTAATTTGTGAAAATTATTCCAACATCATTGTTTACAGCAATCGCAGGTAGTGGAGGTGACTGGGAGGTGATGATGCTGGCGGAAGAACTGGGCAAGAGGGAGCGGGAGAAGGAGAGGGAAGAGATTCGAAGGCACCACTACTCTAACACCCTTAGACAATTAGATGAGGTCAGCACCTTGAGTTGCTTCAATGTCCACGAACTGTTTATAATTAGACGTGTTTGTTTAATGACAAACGACCCATCATCTTTATATTGTGCGTATGATATCAATTCAATTCCCGGATTGTATTCCTCTAGAGAAACATCCTAGGCCTAGCCAAGATAAAACTGCTGCTAAAGTTTCTGTTTTCTATCGTGTTGCAACGTATGAAATTGACATAATTATGTGTGATCGACGCGATTTGTTATCAATCCTATACATTCTGTCGATTTTCGAATATCGCTAACTTGGCGTTATGAATCTTGAATATAACTCCAAGTTACTGTGTTACACTTTTCTTGATGATTTTCGTTTTCTGTTTCCAGGAGTGCGATACTCCGCAGCGTGAAGACAGCCTGGACGAGTACTCTAACATCGAGGACTCAAACTCGTCGTCCACCACGCACCTGCTGTCGCAGACTATGAGCGACACGTCGCAGCGGTCGCTGGAGACGTCGTTCACTGAACGCAGCAGTCGAGGGCCGAGGCAGCAGCGGGGAGGGTCGGTCGGGGAGCCGGTAAGAGTACAATAGCTAACTCGTCGTAGACGAGAATGATGACTCGTAGACGACTTTCTGTCAAAGACTTATGACTCACACGTAACAGTGGTCGTTGATCACGTCGTTTACTAAGTGCGGCTGGGCAGTTGAGGGCCTAGGCAGCAGCTAAGAGGATCGGTTGAGGGGCCGGTAAGACTCTAACTTGTCGTGGATCAGCAACACGTGGTAGCAGCTGCTGGACAAGTCAAAACTAGCACAGTCAAGGACCGAGGCAGCAGCAACGGGTAAGAGTTTTCAACACCGCACTTCTTGACCTTTGGCCGGGTATAGACAGCAGCAGGAACGCCCGTGTTGGAGAGCCGATAAAAGTACAATCCTCTAAAATATCGTTCACGTTACATTTACTCAAACTCAAGTCCCTAAGATTGCAATGTTAAAATTTGATTGCAAATGTCTATGAGCTTCAGAATGCATTTACCATCAGGTACTCTGTGTGCTCGTTTGCCTTCTCCATGCCAAAAAGGTACAAAAGTGGTAAACATTTTCATTGCGCTGAGGTACCCTACGAGTATCTAGAGGTGCTTTTCTACCGGGAAGGCGAGACGAGAATTTAAAATTGTTTTGAAAAATGTTCTATACCTTCCTCGCGCATCTTCGGTGGTAGTAGTTGTTTTGATACAAATTTAAATTCTTGTCTCGCCTCATCTCACCTAGCCTTGTAGGTGGAAAAGCACCTTTACTTTTGTCAAAGTTAAATAGTCATTTGGCCACCCTTGCTGCTGCACCTGAACCTCTGATTTTTTTTTTGTAGATTCGGTCAGGCTCACCCCTCAGGCAGCGGGGGCTGATTCTGCGAGCAGCCAGCCTCGACCGAGAGCCGGCGCCGGCGCCGCAGCCGCGCCGCTTCGGCTCGCTCAAGAGCTCCAGCACCGACTCGCACAAAAGACTCTGATCCGGCTTGCCCCACGGACCCCGCCGAGGGCCCGCCGGTAGCACCCACGAACCCCACGAAAGGAATGGTGCAAGCCACGCAGCTCAAATTTGTAGTAACGGAGGTGATAGAGAGAGAGGCATAGTTAGGAACGAACGAGAGAACGAACTTAGTGTAGAGAATGTTAATATTAACGGCGGCGTCGCCGGTCAATTATTCCTGGTGATTGTTTTGTTTTATGAAAATGTTGACTATGTGTTGTTTTTTGTTTTAGAATAATTTATTGGACTTGTGTAAGTTTTACCGCAACAACCAAAATAATATACCACTATGAACATAATATGCAACCATTGGGTCTTATCTTCTATGTGACCCTTAAGATAGATGGGTTCTGTTACAAGAGCACCATCCGGAGCTCTAGTACTAACAGCATCACTGTTAACTAACCATATAGCAAGATTCACAAATGGTCAATTAACTGTGTTCCTGATAGTACTTATAGTTCTGATTGGTCAACACGATGGGCGCGAATTATAGTAGGTAGCTATTTTATCGCATTCCTCATCATGACTTTAGAATAGCCTCATTTTGCATTGTGGATCCTCCTTTACATCTGTATAATTTAGCAGAAAAGAGTTTGACGTGGTGTCAGGTGAAACAAAATTAGTCTTAACCTTAGCCAACAGCAGATTAAATAGGTTAAAAGGATCATGTTCCCAATTTTACTACAACAGCGCCTTCAGTTTATTCAAACTTTTTTTTGCCAAGCTACCCTACAGCCAAGGTTTCAACGGTAGTTACCGAAATCGAAGTGTTACTTTACACTTTATGTGTTATTGTGAAAGACATAGTAATGTTCGTGTCAAACCCAATGATATTTTATATAAAGATACGTCATCTGCGCGCAAAAACGCTCCTCAAAAAGGAAGGCAAACTGCCTTACTTTTTATCTATTTATCTCTTTCTAACAATAGCACTCGCTATGGATTGTAGTCTTTGTCTCTGTCAGTAATTGGTCACGGGTTTTGAATTCGTTTAGTATGAGCATAACGTATCTTAATATAAAATATCATTGGTCAAACCTGAGTGTCAGACGAACCAAAGTCAAAGTCAGTCATTGTCAGTCCTGTTCGATTTGTAAATAGTTTTGTTGCATAAAAACCTCTGAGGTTTGTTAATTTGCTAATATTAAAAATTGGTGGTAAAAATCTGTATTTAGGAATAAAATATCCTATCCTGCAGACATATGTTAACTTTTATCGCAGTGGGTAGAAATTTATCCAAAACGATTTAATGTAGATAAAACATCAGTCAGTTTCTGATTAGCAGGAAAGTGCGACGGTGACACGTTATTTATCTACTTTTATCTACAGCGATAAAAGCGGGCATAGCTGCGAAACGATGGATTTCAAAATTTTCAATTTTAAGCGATTTTATCCCTAATCGCGGTTTTATCACAATTTTGTCACTGTGTAATTTATTTTAATTACAGTTATCGAACGTTGCAAACGAATTTACAATAATTTATGTTAAATTTGTACATAGTAATTATTTGTTGTAGTTTTCTCTTTTTAATACAATGTCTAAACATTATTATAATTAAATTAATAATTGTATTAGGTAGATCTTGAGACTAGGTAGGTAGGTCTTAGTTTTTTATATTTCTACCCTCTATTAATTTTTGTAGACCATTCCTTGCACAAAAATATTGATGTATTTTAAGATCTAAAATTAAAAAATCTATGATTATTTTAGTTAAGTTGTGAAGTTCCTAGTAAGAGAAATTTATTTAACAATTTAGAAATTAAACTCATATATTATATATTGTTTTTAATCACTCACTTTAGTTACTTTTACTTCCCTTCATATATTTTATTAAAAATATAATACTGTTGTTTGATTTTAATAGTGTATTTAGATAGACAGATGTACTTTAGTACTGACATAGATAACTTTATCATTAAAAAAATCTAGTGCCAAAAATTCTAGGTGTATCCCAAACATTATTTATAACCTATTAATTATAGAATTACATATTATTGATGTAATTGTTATACTTACATAATTGTAAATAACATGTATAATGGGAACTTACACTCTTTAAGTCAGACTTAAAATATTTTATAAAAGATTCCTGATATAGGCATCTACAATATACGATATACGTTATATGATATCTACCAACTATACTTTAAGGACGAAACGGTCTTATAAAATAGTTCGGAAAACTATGAATTAGTAATAATAATATTCGATAATATCGTATTAATGTAAAAATTAAATAATCAAATGGAGTCAACGTACCTAAAAACTATCTAAATAAAGTGCCAAATAATAATAATGAAAAATACAATATGTGCACATTTTGTGTTGTTAAACTGTCTGATAAAATATATGAAAGAGTTTAAAAAGGATACAATTGCGATCTGACGGATTCATTGTAATTTAAAATCATTCAAAAACCATTCTGAAATAAAAGATGACCCGCAATTAGTTATTCGTTTTTGAAATTTATATTTCAATATAACAAGACATAGAGAAGACATCAACGCGTCGAAACTTCGTGAAATTATATACTAGGAAAAAAATGCTAGCAATGAAATTCAATTTCTTAAAATAATTTTTAATATTTTTGGTTCGGTGAATTCTAGTTACTTACTAACGGCCTTTTAATTCTAATAACGAAATATCACATCGATATCGAAAACCCCTATTGGAGAGTGAATGATCCGGTTTCTTTTTTTAATGATCCTATCATAAGAATAACCTAAACTTAAGAGTCCTGTTTTTGTATAAATAAAGCATTTATCTGTCTAACTATTTATTTATTTATTTATATAACTATAAAACACTTTACTCCTACAGGCATTTGTTTCACCAATTTTTCGTGATATCTCTAAGGAAACTGTTGCCATGGCAACACACATTTTGCCTAAGCTTATGTCTATCATTAATTTATTTGTACAGTGCAAAGCTCCTTTAAACAGACTTCTGGTGTGTACTTCTCTCTCGCTCGCTCTCATACGCTCTTATGATAGTCTAACCGACTCAATCCGAACCCGAAAAACCTTTTAAGACCAGGGGCCCGTTCCAGAAAGCCACTCTGCAACTCTTCACTCCAAAAATCCCACTCTTCAAACGTATTTCTGTTTCACAAAGCTATTGCAGAGTTGAAGAGGCAGAGTCAAATGCAGAGTGTGGATTTGTGGATTTGCAAAGGATGTATTTCTGTTCCACAAGACAATTGCAAAGTTGAAGAGGCAGTGTTAAATACAAAGTGTGAATTTGTGGATTTGCAAAGTAGCTTTTAGGAACAGAATCTTTGCAGAGTTTTCAAATTACGCAGAGTGTTTTCTGGAACACGTTTGCTCTGCACTTTGCATTACCGTGGATTTGCAAAGTGCAGAGTGCAGAGTTGCAGAGTGGCTTTCTGGAACGGGCCCCAGTCTTCGTATTTGAAATGAAAAGGGCCGGGTACACATAAGTGAATACGACGACACTCATTTCATAGATATTTTATTTTGCCGAATTTTTATTTCATCAAAAGCTTGTCTGCTGCAACCTTATTGTTTTTAGGTTACCTTAAGCATGGGTTACGTAGGTTAGGTTAGGTTAGACTGCACGTATAAATGAAATTAAAAATCGACGAAATAAACCATTGTATGAAATGAGTGTCGGCGATTAAAGGCCGAGCCACACCGGATGCGTGCGCGAAGACGTGACGTGCGCGTTCGCTTTCTACTGCGGTGTATAGTATGAATTCTCATTGCTCGCTTCGCTTGGGGTTATGTGAGTTTTCTGTATCACCCGTACATAATCCAGAATTTATTATAGATAAAAACCTTCCTCTTGAATCACTCCATTTATTGATAAAAACAACATTAAAAAAATCCGTTACGTATAATTTGAAAAATCTAAGCGTACAAGAGGGCGGGAAGCGACTTTGTTTTATACTATAGGTATGTAAAGCCGATGATGGGAGCTTAGATTAAGCAAAAATTTTACGCCATTTCATTGAACAAAAATCCGAATTTCGAAACAAAACATGACATAATCCAAAATAGGTAACAGGTAAGGAGTAACTGGGTACAATTTACACGTACTTACATTAATTTAGGTACCTTACACGGTATGATCATTTTGTAACGTAGCACAACCTATAGGTACCGTTAGATATAGGTAATGTTAACCTAAGTAATTTCAAATTATGCGGCTGTATTAAAGTTTATAAAATCCCAATTAACTTAAGGCATGGTACGATAAATAGATTTTACCTAAATAGAGAACTAATGTATTAAAATATTCTTATTGTAAAGATAATAAAGCACTTAGTGAGATAGATATTTATGAAGAGAATAAAATTAATATTGTACGTATTAGTAATAGGCAACTAATTGAAAACGATGAGAATAAAGATACGTTTAAAATAATGCTTTAGTTTTTTTTTAATTTAAGACTGCGCCTAGCCTGTGAATACAGATTCGCAGGGTGAATAGAATTATAATCTAAAATAAGTCAACTTGTTACTAATAAGATAAGAAGAAGTATTAGGTATCTACATTGACAATGTTTTTTGGAAAATTATGTTTTAATCTCAGTCTTATAATTAGTAAAATATGATTCATTTTAGGCTGTATTGCTATTCACCCCGCGAATCTCTATTCACACCATTTTACCCGGTACGCCGGATTTTTATGGCATCTATACCATAATATCACTGCTCCATGTTGATGTTCTGTGATATTTTTTATGGCTCAGGATGGTTACCACGCTCCAATAAATTCGAAACTTCAGATGCCCAGTCCCTGTCACTCGTCACTCGAGATTAAATGGAGAGAAAGGGAGCTAACATAACTTCGAACTTTGTTTTTAAAAGTATGGCCTCCGGAAGGCAAACGAGCACACGCCACCACCGATAGTAAGTTGGAACTGAGACACTATAGACATTTGGATTCTTAAGAGTACAATCTTAAGACAGCAAATACGTTGCCAATCCTGAGGACGAATGCCTCCGTGCTAATATTTTCACCGGTTGTCTGATCCCAACACCGGAACAGAACTGCTGCTTGGCGGTAGGTTAAATAAAAAGATGGTGATAGCGATCCATATGGACCCTACACAGTAGTCCTATCATCTCTCATTGCACAGAGGCGCCCTCATTACTATTATTGTGTTTTCTAATAATCTAAAGAAAGATTCATGACGGCGAATGGGTGAAAAATGAAGAAAGCGCCATCTGCCGTCGAGTAGCTCGTGTTTCCAATACAGCTTTTTATGAAAATCTTTGTAGGATATTGGGATAAAAAGTAGGTAATATTTGTTCGTCTCCGTGTAACAGGCAATTGTTTTTAGGAAATGATACTTGAAGCCTTTTGACATAATATTTAATAAGTACGTAGTAAGTAGGTAGGTGTAGGTGCATGCAAGAGGAAGAATAAGCATAATACACGGCTTGGCTAAATAAAAGTAGTTCCGACACATGTGGCGCGCTGTGCAGTGTATTTGCAACATTATTTTTAAAATTCAAATACGTAAGTACTCAATCTTGAATCTAGTTTGAAATATTTTTATTTTTATTCTGAATGAGTTCTACTCACAATTTTTTTTAAATAACTTTGACAAAATAAATGCAAAGTTCATTACAAAACTCTGTACATTTTAAAACTAAGAGTTCTTTTTTAATTTCGCCATGTGGCTGTACGATCTTTGATGCCATAAAATGCTTTGATGCTTTAAAAAATATTGTGATGTCTGTCAATGTCATAATTTAACCATTCATTCATTCATTTATACAATCAATCAATAGAATGAATTTACGAATAAAACTAAACAATGGTCTAGAAAAGTTGACTTTCCCTATTTCAAGAGAAATGAAACAAAGAAATTGAAATTTTGTGGCAGGACCTCTTCACTTTCCTTGAATAATAATAAGTACAGCTCGGAGTAGTAATAAACACTTAAGTAATATCTTTTTTCATGTGTTAATCGTGTAGCAATGTCGCCTCGTAAACAGCCAAATAGTTTGTTTAAAATCTGCGTTAGAAGTTGTATTAGTATTATAAATTCTGCTTGTCACGTTATTGAAAAGAGTTGTCCGGAGAACAATTTCCACGAATGCGAGAGACAGGCATACGCGCTCAAATGCCACTTGATGTCGATGCTTCCAGCCAGGTAAGTGGAGCATTTTTTATTATCGCGAGATCGAATCTTTAAAAATACGTGATTTTTTTTGGAAGCGTTTGTCTTCAAGGTCAATGGAACATTTCTTTCGACGCTTCTATATTTGTATCGGGACATGGCTGTTACGTTATGAGTATTTTGTTTAAATTAAAACAACAATGAACTGTCGTGATGTCATGCAAAACCAAATTGATAGTTGGAAGTCTATGATTGGTCTAACACTCTTAGCAGCCCCGTAAATTAATATAGCCTGGGTGCCTTTGTAGCTTCCATTGATACAAATATAGGTGAAAAACTTAAGTAAATGACCTCTTGCATGTAGTTGTGTATAAAACTAATAATAATAATTTACGACAAATTTCAAATGTAGAATGTTACAACTACATGCAACTACATGCAAGAGGTCATTTGCTCAAGTTTTTCACCTATATAGTTTTGTAATTGGTTAAATGCTGACAGTAGCAAAAAAACATCACTATTCAACTCTTACTTCAATACTTTTAAGGTCCAAAAGTGATCAGCTTTAGAGCTTGAATTGTTCTAAATTATGACACAATTCAAATATTTATTCTTCACTAGGTGTTGCCAATGACTTAATCTGCATATAAATCGTTTACTGCCTTCCCAGCTGAAACTGTGCTACTTTCTGGGATAAAAAAGTACCATTAGTCCTTCCCCGACAACCTAACCAACAAAATTTCATCACAATCCGATGAACGGTGTAGCAACCCTTAAAACACAAACAAACAAACAAATATTGTTTTTTATATGTTCTTCATTTGCTTAGGCTACATAAAGACTAAATGTTAACAAAACAACTTATGCGGCTCCGTTAAACAAACTATCATAACTGTTTTGTCAACCTTTGACATTGTTTTGCTTCTATTTGCTGATAAATTTGATTTGATAGGTATCATAAATTATAGTTTTTTGCTTATTTAGCAAATATATAGCTTACCTAAACTAATTGATTATATTTGAAAAACATGATCATGTAAAATACACATTGCACTGCTAGATCAAAACAGTATCAACTCAAAATCCTTGCTAGTGTTTCAAGTTCATAGAGGTTGTATTAAAGTTGATTTTAATATACAGTTGTATTTTGAGTTACAACTGTTTTGATCATGCAGTGCAAGCCATGTGAAACATGCTTGATCCAATAAATACTTAAGCCAATCTAAATTAAATTATAAAGGATTAATACAGGTATGCTGAAGTGCTGTTGTTTCTTTTTTATGCATATTTATTGTCATGTCTCACTTTTTTGGACATTCAGGGGAAATACGAAATATGCCCGGGTAATTCCGAAATAGTTGAAAAGTAGATCTTACTACTCATAGACTGACGGTTTATAGAGTGTTGGGGTTATTGCGAATCACCCAAAAAGGCGCAATAATCACTTGTTGCTGAAACTTTAGGAATATACCCAATTTCGTAATTACCCCAATACACCATTTGGGATTCTATTGCATGTAGTACAATCACCAATGCGTTAATTGCAATGATCCAACATTGGGAGCAAAAATATCTGACACGTCTTTATTACTAGAAGAATAAGAGCGTGTCAGATATTTTTGCGCCCAATGTTGGATAATATATTATTGCTGGTGACTGTACCTAGTTTTAAAAATGCTTGTGTTACGCCTCCTTACAATCAATGATTGTATACAAACTATCTTAATTTTTGATGTGCTAATGCAATACTATTCTTTTCAGGTTATTTGATGTCCTCTGTTCGGAAAGAACATGCTGCCAGTACCGCGGTGATCCCAGGGTTCAGCTTCACATCCTCACACATCCCAACATGACTGTCTTCCGCAAATGTGACCTTGATAACGGCATCCCCCAGGAGTACTGGATAGATTGTCTTCCCCACTGTAATCGCTTGGTCGTACTTGACCTCAAATTCATTTGCACGGACGAAATCCTTCAGGTTGTCGGAGCCAGTTGCCCTTTACTTGAAGAAATTAACATCGTCTCCAGGGTTGATATTTGTAAGTCACTTTTCAATGCTTCTGTTCTGATAAGAAATGTTTCCAATGCAGGCCTAAGTGCCATAGCCAACCTGAAGCAGCTACGTATCCTTGCAATGGATCCTCCTCGCAACGAGAGAGCCAACAGGGTAGGCCGATGCGTGTCCCAAGCTGGTATCATAATGTTAGTTAGCGAGCTTCCGTATTTAGAAGAGTTAAGGATAGAATCTTGTGACATCGGGTCAACAATGATTGGAACTCATGTAGAAATTGGTCCTTTAAGTTTAAGAAAAATCAACTGTCATTTTGCATCAGCTCAAGGTATCAAGAAGTTAGTTAAAATCTGTCCTTTCTTGAAAGAATTGTCAGTAACTCACTTGTCCGAACACAACAAAGATGCTATATTGGAGCAGATCTCAGTGAGTGATTTAAGGTTAAACCGGTTAGATTTGTCTTTCTTCTCCTACTCGGATTCCATGCAGCAGCTCTTACATGTTAAAGGTGCTTATCTGACGCATTTCTCCCTGTGGGAGATTGACCATTCGTTGACTCTGGAAGCCGTCTTGTCTATCGGCGCTTGTTGTCCAAACCTAAACTCTCTTTGTTTAATGACGCAGTCAAAATGTTTAGCAATCCCACGATATTTCCAGAAGCCAAATAACATGTTTTCTGAACTACGTAATTTGACTATAGGCAACGAAAATTTCAACATCGACCACATACTAACCTTCTTCCTAGAGTGCACTCAGAATTTGCAGAAATTAGTTTTAAAATATCAAACTAAAATTGACATAGATCAGACGATGCTGCATTTATTAAAGAAGGGTAGACTGCGGAATCTGCATAGTTTGTGGCTAGATTGTACTTTAGAAGTATCTAACTCAGTAGTGAAACAGATAATATTGAGTTGTGACAGACTTCAGATGTTCACCGTCGACTTTACGGAAGACATGGGTGAGGTGCACAGGTACATCAGCGACAACAATCTAGATTTAAAATTAGGTAGCTATTAGGGTTTCTTTGTAAGTTTATTTTACAAATATATACCTACTTTTATTTAAACTGTAGTATTATTTACATTCCTCTGGACAAATAAAAGGCAAGTCTTTGTAAAATTATAATTTAATTCCTTAAATCTATACATAATATTTACATTTCATCTTATCCACATAAATTAAGCCCTGATATGTTTAAGGCTAAATTACGTTAAATCTATGTACACATGTCATCATCTACGTCTTGTCTTAGTTCCTACTATGGAGTCCTTTACATACGCCTTGAAATTCAATAATATTAACATTCAACTGAGAAAACTTTAACCTCGCCTTCGGCGTCCCCCATGTCTTAGCTGACAGGGTAGACGATAGGCCGAGATTACACCTGTAAGTTATGAGACGCAACTATAGGTAAGAGTGAGTGGCAAATATCTGCATCTCTCTCTTGCATATAGCTTTGTTTCAAAACTTACGTAATAACTTACAGGTGTATATAGCTATCACAGTGACATAAGCCACAAGAAATGACACCACTCTTGGAGTAAAATTACCTCTATTATGTCTTAAAACTACGCCGAGCGTCCAGTGGCGCCCTCATTACTATTATTGTGTTTTCTAATAAAAGAGAGTATTGTTTTAAAATCGAAGGATGGTTTTTTGTTGTACAAAAGAATACACGAATGACGGCGCCCCTGGACGCTCGGCGTAAACCTTTTTAGAATAATAACGGAAAATAATTTCCGACGCCACGCAGTTTCACGTTAGCGACGCCGTGCCGTGATGTGGCCAGACCCTAACGTTGATTTTAGTAGATGTTAGGCACTAATTGTCCCTAATAATGGTTAACCTTATGAACAAATAAGTCCGGCTATTCCCAGTTGTCCACACTGCGGACAACTGAGAATAAAAAACGCAGTTGTTTGTGCATGTGTGCCCGAAATGTTGAAAATATTCAGCTGCCATTGACGTGCGGTGCGGATGTAGACTTATTCGGCCATTCCCAGTTGTCCGCATTGTGGACAACTGGGAATGGCCGAATAAGTCTACATCCAATGACAGATGAATGTTTTCAACATTTCGAGCACATGTGAAGGTATATTATGAGTGTTCAGTCGTGGCAAGGAATGCAAAGAAAACATTCGATTGAAACCGGAAAAGAAATGAAAAATTGCGAAACACCTCCGTTAATTAGGGCGACATAAATGTTTTCTATTCTGTTCTATTCAGCTTCTATCTAATGTTGCTCTGCGTGTGTTTGTGCGTTGTACAAAGTATATACCCTACTAAGCTTTTTGGTTGTTAGCGGAGGACCTGTTACGTAGGTATATAATAATAATATATTCGTTATGGCAATGAAAACGTTACTTGGTAATCACTCATAAGTAAAATAACAGGGGTAAGTTACGGACACACCCACACCCAGTTTTCGTCAAATCGAATGCCATATTTTCCGACGATTAAGGGTCTCCGAACGCGAGTTCTTTTTCGCTCTTATTACATGGACATAAAGGTTAATAATGGCTTAAGTTGATTCCGCTTAATAGATAAAAGAAAAGCCTAAGGCACTTATCCCGCTGCCTGCGAGGAAGCGATTAGCTATCGACTATTTTCTCGCTCAAGAAACGAACAAAAGATATAGATCCCGTGTCAATAAAAGAGACATATTAATAGTTCATATTATCAGTAATACAGACAATACCATGAGATCAGCAAATCTGTTCCATTTGGCTCATAACTACTTACGACATACCCAAGCTACAAACGCATCCGCTGTCGACGGGACTAACATATTGGTGACCATCGAATTCAAGGGCGTACACAGGGGGCACCAACCCGGGATTGAATATGTACAGCAAAACAATCGCGGTGGATCCGGCTCGCATCATTAGAGTTTATTTTTAGACATTTGTAACCCTGAGGCTAAGATGTACCTAATGCCTCTGTGCTCCAACACTGACTAACATAACCCCTCATACCGGAAACAACCCATTCGAAACCCCTCGAATGGGATAGCGGATCGGCCCCTGGCAAAGACACTACTTAATCCATACTAATATTATAACCCCCTTACTAATAAACATTGCGTAACGATGGTATAGCTATACAATGTTTTGTCCTTATCTGTCAAATTCAAATGTCACAATGACAGATAAGGACAAAACATTGTATAGCTATACCACCGTTACTCAACGTTTATTAGTAAGGGGGTAAATGTAAAACGGCTGATTATGGTTAATCTGCTGGAACCGATCTTGATGAACTTTGGTATGGAGAGCTTGAGTCCCGAGGCAAGACATGGGATACGGTTTACCCTTGAATCACCAATACTCATTTCATAGAACGTGCAGGAGTTATAGTTTTTTGGTGGTCACAGGTTTAACTTAACCAAACCTAAGTAACCCTCGCTTAAGATAACCTAAAACCAATAGGTTCCAGCAGAAATTAGCTTTCGATGAAATGATTCATCAGATCAAATGAGTCGATGATTCAAGGGGATCCCGTATTGTATAAATACTATATTATACGTTTCGGTCAGGCCAAAACAGATATTCACAATTTTAAAGTAGAATAAAACTAAGCTCTCTTATAAAATTGCTTATCAAGAAATACACACACATGCCACGACCATACGCCGACCCATAATGTACGGAGCGTTAGCAAAAAGATAGTTTTGACTTCCTCCTGTGACCGAATATCGTCTCGGTTCAGAGCAGGTGATGAATTCAAAGACCTTCAACGCTTCGAGAAAAGTACAGGAAGTACTGGATTTCTATTTATTTTAGGAAAAATAAATATATTTGACTAAACTTGAGCTTAACTAAACACATAACATAATTATCAGTAGAACTTAGTTTAAATTGGTATCTATCTAAAGCTAAATTGGAAGATGTAAATCGCCAGATTCTAACAGTTCTCAGATCACAACAGCCAACCATAATATTATCCATTTAAAACAGTCTCACTCTTAACAATAAATATGCTATAATTCATTAAATATCATTTGCTATTTAATTTACGCACGCCATAAAAAAAATCCTACACCAATTTAATTTTAGTCGCAAAATAAATGCATTGTCACTAACTTTAACCCTGCGCTACGCGTGCTCCTAGCGCACGATCAGATGCATCTACATGAACTTCTTCTTGAACCAGCGGAATCCCTCTTGTCAACTCTCGGCGGCCTCGCCGGAGTCCGCCGGATGCTATGGCTCCTCAGTCTTTATCACCGTTTCCTTGTCATTGTCCTTCTCGTCGTCGAAGAACTCGTTCTTAGGCTCGATCATCTTGTCTGCTTCGTCCTGGCTGATCCGGATGTCGGGGTCAGGATCGTCGCGTATTTTGTAGTCTTCGGGGAAGAAATCTCCTGCGAAATGGGTTAGCTTTAATAATTACGTTTTTTGACCTAGACCCAAACTAAGCTTTAGGCTTGTACAGTCGAGTTCATAAATATGTGTACACTTTAGTACCTTGTCTATTTAATGTCATGTTTAAACTGCCATACATGAATGGTCACAGCGATTAAAGTGACAAGTGTACACATATGTATGAACTCGACAGTACTATGGGTACCATACAACGATAAAAATACTTATACGAGGGCTGCTACTTATGTAACCGGAATAGAAAAAAATAACAAACGTATATGACTAAATATGGTTTTATTGTTTTTCAAAATATTCTCCCTTATGATCGATGCACTTTTGCATACGTTGAAACCAATTTTTAAAACATTTTTTCCACTCTGACTGAGGTATCTCCAAAGCGTGCTGTTTGAACGCGTCGACTGCATCTTCACGGGTCGAAAATCGTTGACCACGTAATTTATTCTTTACATTTGGGAATAAATAGAAATCATTGGGTGCCAAATCAGGGCTGTACGGCGGATGACCCGTTAATTCTATATTTTGACCTTCCAAAAATCGAGTCGTTTCGCGTGATGTATGACAGCTGGCATTGTCATGGTGAAGAACGATTCTGCGTCGCTGGTTGTTTTTACGTATTTCTTCAAATACCTCCGGCAAACAAATGTTCGTGTACCATTCCGAATTAACCGTTTTACGATTCTCTAGTGGCACTGTAGCCACATGGCCATTAATACCGAAAAAGCAGGCGACCATTTGCTTCAAGGTGCTTTTTGCACGAGTTACTTTCGTAGGGTTCGGCTCATTTTGAAACACCCACACTGTTGATTGTTGTTTAGTTTCCGGATCATACGCATAGATCCAGGATTCGTCACCTGTGTAGATATTATAAACAGCTTTTGAGTCACCACGGATATATTTTTTTAACATTTTCTTGCACCATTCGACGCGAGCCTCTTTTTGATCCTTAGTTAAATTGTGAGGGATCCTTCCCGTTGGATCCCTCACAATTTAACTAAGGATCAAAAAGAGGCTCGCGTCGAATGGTGCAAGAAAATGTTAAAAAAATATATCCGTGGTGACTCAAAAGCTGTTTATAATATCTACACAGGTGACGAATCCTGGATCTATGCGTATGACCAAATTTTTTTTTACAGCTAAATGATCATGTAATATCTTATTAATGCTTGTCATACATATGCCCAGAGTCGCCTCATCTCGCGATATGTAACATGACGGTCATGCATTATAAGTTTTCGCACAGCTTCAATATTTTGTGGTACAACGACCGATATCGGGCGACCTTCCTTAACTTCGTCCGTGAGCATACTACGTCCACGATTGAACTCACTAAACCAGTGGTACATAGTGCTTTTCGATGGAGCTTCATCACCAAAAGTCGAAGTTAATTGATCTATGCACTGTTGTTGCGTTAAACCACGCCGAAAATCATAATAAATCATAGCGCGAATATTTTCACGAGTGAGTTCCATTCTTGCAGCGAGATGACATTTTGATCCCGCCAAAAACAAAAGACTAGCGTACATAAGAAAAAAGATTATAGCGGCCAGTTTAAAAAAAAGTTCGAATTTTACCATGGAGGTCAGATATAAGGTTTATAAATTTTGGAATCCCAGATTCCGGATACATAAGTAGCAGCCCTCGTATAGAGACATACATACTTAACGCCTTAAGTCAAATACAAAACGTGCCACTCATACGCCAAACATGTTTGCTATGCTATGCAAATTAAAACTTAATTGATTCGAAACAAAGTCTCTTTTAATCTTGAACTCGTGTCGGCTGTGGCCGGCGGTTGCGTCCGGGGCACGACTTTCAATTGATGGCCAGTGGCCCGTTTCACGAAGCTACAAGTTACAAATTACAAGCGCAACTCTCGTTCTAGCAAAAACAGTTAGAAATAGAAGTCTGCTTGTAATTTGTAACTTAAGCACAACTCTCTTTCTAGCAAAAAGAGTCAGAAAGAGACTTCTGCTTGTAATTTGTAACTTGTAGCTTCGTGAAACGGGCCCCAGAACCAACGGTCCGGTCCGGTAACCCCTTCAAGGGGTTTTGAAAGGGTTACAAAGGGTTAAACCCTTTCAAAAACACCTTGAAGGGGTTACCGGACGGGACCCTGGCCAGAACCAACTGTGGCGTTCAAAAGGTTAAATATATAGAAAACAAACAAATACTCGCACTCGTCACACTAATATTTACCAACTAGGCTAACGTTTCGACAATTATACAATGAAATATCCTTACCCGGAACGTGGGTCATTTGGACGGCCGGCGAGTGCTGACACATCTTGAGGTTATCGTACACGTGCTTCGTGATCGCTTCTAGATACTGCTTGCTGTTGGCGTTGTTTGTACTGCCGAGATAAATAATTAAATAACTACCTGTTTAGTTTTACATAACATCACGAATTACATAGTAACAAATACAGAAGTAAGGATGCTTTTACGCAATAATGTGTCAACCCACACGTATTTAGCAATAAAATGTCAACCCACAACGATAGTACTGAGGGTTGACACTTTATTGCTAAATACTTGTGGGTTGACACATAATTGCTTAACAGCATCCGTTCTCTTAAATTTAAGAACTCTTACGTCTGTGCAGCAAAAAACCCATTTTGCTGTTTACCCAACTTCCCAAGGAGGAAGGCAATTGACCTGTATTTATGTATGGTTTTTTGTGCCCTTGTAAAGGCTGAACTGATGGCTCGATTTCGACAAGCGAGGTGTCGTTAGATTCGTCTTAGCGTCGCGGGTGTCAATTGGTACTTTTTTTAAATGTGATATTCAGTTAGGATTTTTTATTTATTCGCCATTAAAAAAGTATACATGATAACTAACATTACATTGACGACATTATCCAAACAGCGTTGTTTTCTAACTTTCTAAAATTGTTAGACTTGTTAGGGTGCGGCTCCACTGAGGAGCGCGAGAGGAGCGGAGCGGAGCTGTGCCAATATTAACCAATAGAAGGCGCATGCGGTCACGTCGAGCGCGCCTTGCGCACGTCAGTTTATATTCTATTGGTTAATATTGATACAGCTCCGCTCGTCTCCGCCTCAGTGGAGCCGCACCCTTAAACTTGTTTTCTAACTTAATAGTAAAACATGTCAACTACATTTTGTGTTTTGTGCGCTTAAAGGGCGTACAGATTAACCTCTTATTCATAAACGAATTCAAAATGCCTAAAACACGCTTTGTCCTTATCTCTCATTGTGACATTTGCATTTGACAGAAAGTGACAAAGCATACTTTAACTAAAAAAGGTTTATTGTGCGTTTATAAATAATGGGAAACAGTTTACCTGCAGTCCCAAGTCGGACTGCTTATTTGAGCCTTTAAGAATTCAATTAAATAAAAAATATTTAAACAATTGTGTGTCAAAAATCCAAACAAATGGCAACAATTTTTGGTTACTGATGAATATACTGCCACTATAACAACACCATCGGTGCGGCCTAGTCCTTACTAGATGGTAATGTAGGAAGAGATGACAATAGACAGCACTAATGGAAACATCCACTACTGGCACTTGCAAGCGGCAATTCAACGCACAGACTGCACGTCTTCACCATTAACCACCGGTCTCAAAGTATAACGACCAAGCGACATCTAGCGCAAACTTGTAACAACAAAGTCGCCAGCGCCACCAGCGTCAGGCAGCGCAACTAAGGAGTTCTACATCGCGGTAACAAAGATTCTCCGGTTAGTTGACATATATACAACTTCCAACTTCATCCCAATGGACTTCGGTCACCCGCCTCGAGAGAGATATCTCTATTGTCTTCTCTCCCTACAGTAACCAAGTGGAATTGTACATAGAATGTTCAACCCTTAAACCTTTACCTGCTGATTTCAGGATGCAACTGGAAGTCAGGGGCGAACAGCTCCAAGTATTCCGTCAGGGGCAGCTCATTCGATATGTTTTCGTCGACGAGGAGTGACGTCTCGTACGTCCAGCACCGCGCCACATTTCTTAGCGTGTAACTGTAAAAGAAAAATAATTTAATCAATAGCCAACAATTACATTAAAAATGAGTTTTTTGAAATTATATCTTTGAGGTGTATATGTATGAAGGCATCGTCATTGAGACATCTTTGGAGTTGATACTAAAATTCTGGTGCTATAGCCTATTGTAACCTTATGCTGCAAGAGTCAATGTCCGAAATCTTTGTTAGCAAAGCTTGCTTTTTGATAGACGACCTAAATCTAACCTCACCCAAGAAGAGCCTTCTCTTATAAATAGACAAATTCCCACATAAACAAAGACCATATGTGACGTTATCTATGTAAAGGGACCTTATGGCGGATGGCGCTTACGCCGCACTGCGTCACGCGACGTTGTATTTATATCAGAGCATCTTTAATAATGGCGGAAGCCCATCCGCCATAAGGTCCATTTAATCGCTTACACTTAAGGCACTAGTCACCGCCGACGATGAGCGGGAAGCGAGTACAGCCAGCGATCAACTATTCATATATGTGTCTCTTTTATTGACACAAGATCTATATCTTTTGTTCGTTTCTTGATCGTGAAAATAGTCGATCGCTAATCGCTTTCTCGCCGGCAGTGGGAGAAGTGCTTAACTAATAAGGAACACTGTAATCATAAAGTTTGTCACAGAAACTTACTATTATTGTTTTCATATGCATTGTCTGAGGAACAGTCGGCTTTAAGTCGCTGCACACTTTAGTACCTTGTCAGTTTAACGCCTTAGACAGAATAGTGGAGTAGTTCAAACATTACATTGACGTAACTAAGCACTAATGTGTACGCTTCTTATAAGGCCATCCGCGTCCGTACCTTGTCACTTTAACCTCGTCAGGGCCAGGGTGCAATAGGATATACATTATAAAGGCAATTTAATTTGAACTGTATTACAATGGGAATTACGTTTTTTCTTTTCCTTTCTTCATAAATTGAAAATGGCATTTTCGAACAAACTCAACTTTTTCAACCAATCTCGCCGACTTCGACTTACCCCCCACCACCAACAACGAGCGTGGGCACGTTCAGGTTCTTGACAAACTGCACGCACTCGCCGTGCCCACGCGTGGACAGCGAGAAGCACCCGAGCCGGTCGCCGGCCAGCGAGTCCGCGCCGCACTGCAGCACGATCGCCGTCGGCCGGTAGAACTCCATCACGTTGGAGATCACTGGCTTGAACACCTGTAAAGGTAGATGAACCGGGTAAAGTGGAAGAAAATTGTATTCTATACAAAATACAAGAATTCAGTAAGTCCTTGGGCAAGCGCAAACCAGCAGACGGCAGGGAGTTTTCCCTTTAGATTTCCTCCACCGCAATCCGCTGCGATGCTCCGAGGTCGGTCTCAAAGCATTGAAATTTAAACCTTATTTCGATTGAAATAGCATTAAAATATACATTGATAAATTTAATTTCCCCTGCCGTCCCGTCCGCCGGTTTGCGCAGGCCATTTGATAATATTATTATGGATAAAAACTGCAGTATAATGCAGTGTAAAACTAAACCCAGCTTAGGCTTAAAGTATTTTCTAGTCTGAACCAGCATAAAGTAGCCGCTTTAAGATAAATACCAAGTACTTGCTTAAAAGTGATGTTAAAGCTATCAGCACTAATCACAACACTTTATTGTGAATCTCTTTGTTTTCAAAGCACTGGTACCTATAATACTTTACCGTTAAACTTTTTCTTGTATAAAAACCACATCATAAATGTTATTCATTTTTATAAAAATTTATTGATCTAATAACTCTCACCTGAACGTAACTCAGATCATCAATGCCCTCTTTCAACGGCACATTCACAGAGTAATACCGTCCACTCTCAGCACCAATCTCATACATGTCTCCGGTTCCAGGGAAGAAGTAGTTTCCATACTTATGGAAGCTCACGGTCATGACCCGATCAGTCAGGTAGAAGGCTTCTTGGACACCATCCCCATGGTGTACATCTATGTCTATGTAGAGAACTCTGGGATGGTATTTGAGGAGCTCCAGTATTGCTATTACTATGTCGTTTACGTAACAAAAACCTGCAATGGCATAATTAAGATTATAGTTGAAGCTAAATTTTTGTCAAGATTTGAAGCGGAGTGCAAGCATATGAGTACGTATACCTACGAGTTTCTACACAAAAGTATACTTTAATAAACTCTGTATCAAATAGCCATATCAGCTCTCAGGCTGCTTGTTTAAAATAAAATGCTACAAAATAGGGCATAGAATCATATACCAGAAGGCTCAAACTTCTTAGCATGATGCAGTCCTCCAGACCAATTGATGGCAATGTCGCAGGCATCATTATTAAGCTTCATGGCGCCCTCTAGTGACGCTCCCGTGTACATCGAGCAGAAGTCGAACAGTCCGTCAAAAACTGGACAGTCATCTCCTACATTGTAGTGGAGAAGGTCTTTGGAATATGCTGAAAGGAAATTAAAACATTTTTACTTATTTACAGGTTTTATTAATAAAATAAAATGAAGTTTTCAAAACTCCTAAGGATCTGCAGCCATGCATCCAGAGGTGGAGTAAGGAAAAGTATTGCCAACTGCTAGCAGTGGTAACAAATTGGTAGTAACAGGTGGAAATATCCATTTTGCTTTTTCAATTATTTTTTTTCCCTTAATTAATGGCTTTCACTCCTTGTGTTTAACAAGGTGTATTTCGCCAGTATCGAGTTTTAGACAATCACCATGGACTTATTAGAGAAACAAGTCTATGGATATCACACGCGAGGACAATTGTTCGGTTAAAGAGATTTACTCTGGTGGACTAAACAGAAGCACATGGGGTTAGCTCCACGCACTTCTGTCAAGTCGCTTTTTCAATTAAAATAAGGTATAAATTTCAATGCTGTACAACTTTACTGGCACTAAAAAGAAAAATACAAGCCACCTGATGGTAAGGGTGATCTCAAACCCATAGACATTTGAATTCGCCAGACTACTGTCTTCAGACTCCAAATGCATTGCCAACCAACGCATTGAGGACTATGATGGAATCCACCAATAATACAGCAGATACTTTTTAACCATAGTCATAGTAATATTCATTCACCTATTTGCTTGTCATAGTTGAAAGTATTAAAATTAAACTTGACAAACAAAGTAACTAACTTTGAATATTCTGTGGAGTGACATTCTGCAGAAACTCGATGTAATCCTCGCTGTGGAACCGGCACATGTCATGCGCACTTGCTCGGTACGGCCTGTAAACCTGCATCTTCTTGTGCAGCCCATATTTTAAAACCAAACTGTGCGTCACAGACAACCTATGCGGCTTCATAGGGTGCCCCGGCCCGTAGTGGAAGTTTCCCACATCCGCGTTGTAAAAATAAGCCACCCTCTGTTGACTCATAGCGGATAAATAAACACGAACTCCTTCAAAATCAAAATAATGCCAAGAACTAAAGCGATCACTACTAAACGCTTTGTTAATTGGATATCACCTAGCATGCTTCACGCATTTTGAAGTGCATTAATGGAAGTTATAGTAGGAAGATGAAGACATTTATGGAATACTTATTATTATAACAACTATTCTATAAACTTTATTGCAAAGAAAATACAAGAAAATGCACTTGCACCTTCCTGTTTTTATGACCATTTATGACCACAGATTATAAGATATGTCTAAAGATATGTCAGGTTAAACAAGTTTTTTTTTATAGCCTTTTTTGCGAGCAGGCTAAGAGTTTAAGCGATACAGCCTTCCTGAACATCATTTTGAATCTCAATTCTTGAGCCACACATGATTAAAGCTCATATAGTTGGTTCTTTTGTATCTACTAGGACATTGGTTACAGGTTACAATAAATATCATTTCTATACTATACAACATATAATTTATATAATTACATTAAATTTGGCTGCATGGTTTTTGTCTCAGCCTAAGAACACAAAAAAAAGCCAAGGAACTGTCAACGTACTGTCAAATACCGATGTTTCCTGACTTTTTTTTTATTGTAATTGAATTGCAATTGGAGTTCTGGATTTATTACCTACCTAGTTTGCTTTACCCATTCTTTACCAAAAGACAGTCAATTTGGTAAATTATTATTTTCTCCAGTTGCAAGTAAGTTATTTTTTTTTGACGTTTACTTTTTAAGGCTACAAATCGCTGTAAATATCTGGTAAACTCCGTTCCGAAACTTTGCGAAAAAGATAATATCGACGTAGGTATACCATCCGAAGTAAACATGATGTTACGTAACAACACTATTATTTAACCAATCCATACCATGCAACCGTTAACACGCAAATATTATGTATGTATTTTAGTTAGGTTAGTATTTTAACTTGCCGGTAGTTGTCAAAAGCATGTCTAAATGATCGGTTAGCAAAATTTTCCCCTTCTAGAACTAGCACAAGTTCCCCGCGACTTCTTTATTGCTCGGATCTCCCTTCCTATCTAGTCCGTAACGATAGAGACGCACTGAGCGACAAGCGAGAAAATACAACTTGTGCTACCCGTGCAGAATAAGGGTCATCACGCGCTACAAGATCCCGGCGCCAGATCAGCACCGTCTCAGCTCAAAGTGAGGATAGGTTTGTGTGAGTACGATACATTTATACGGGCACGGGCCTCGTGCCATCCACTGAAAAATGTAACATACTAACACAGATCAAAGCTCACTTTTCGATGTTTTACTTTGAGCTGAGGTGGTACGGAGCCATTATAATATGCATTAACTGTAAGTCTTGCGTGAGAAAAATCCAACAATAGGATTAAGTGCTTCATTTTTCAGGCTCGCACGGCTATAGTTCAGTCTATGTAGGATGATCCATGTGACAGCCATATTTCATAACTTTTACTATACTTGTAAGCAAGGCGTATAGGGTGAAGTGAGATGGTTAATTATTTTAATAATTCCAAAAACAAATACAACCAATTCAATCCTTCCTTTCTGGAAATGTATCGATGTAGTATTATGTGAAAAGTCAAAGAATTGTAAGTAGTCAAGTAAAACATTTTTATATGAGCTGTCATAGGGATCATCTTCGATCAACCCTAGCAGTCCTTTATAACAGCTATTCTATTAGTGGATTTTTCCTGCGCACCTTGAGATGCCGTGCACAGCTCTGGTGGAAATGCAAATAAAATGAAGCATGATATTGAAACCTTAAGTTTAAATTTGCAAATTCAAATTTAACGTATCAATATGCTACATTTAAGGATTTTGCTCGATATTGTCAAGAGTATTTGATATTGATAACAAGAGAAGAAAATATCAATTTTGACAAGCCAAGACATAACGTAATGGCACCAGTGTTCGACACTTTTAGCTGAAGGCACCAATGATCGACACTTAACTCTTAATTCAAAGATCATACGGTTATAAATTGAGTGGTACAAAACAAATGGATAACCCAGATAACCCTTATCTTCTGTAAAATAAGAGTCATTGTCGATCATTGGTCCTTGTCGGTAACTGGTTCCATTACGTTAGCAATAGTTAGAATTATAAAGTTATATTTGCTTCTGCTCTTATATGATCAACTGACGAGCCAGTATTGGTGGACTGTTAGTCTGTGTGGCCCATAAGCCAATAAACAGTATTTCAAATTCAGAAAGCCAAAGCAGATTGAATCCTCTCGTACTAGTAATGAGGCAGCAATTGCCTGAAGAATTTTAACTGAGATACTGCCATTTGGCTTTACAGTACTGTCATAGTATAAATAGAAAAGTAGATCATCTCCAGTCCGTCATGTACTATCAGCCCAATGGAACCCTAATTCACCACAGAACTGTGTCACAGTGACATTATAAAACAAATTGTTTGACACTTCTTATGACTTGAAAAATAACATCACTGTGACACAGTTCTATGGTGGGTCAGGGTCAGACCGAGGAAGCGATTAGCTATCGGCGATTTTCTCGCCCAAGAAACGAACAAACGATAAAGATCCCCTGTCAGTAAAAGAGACACGTATATTAATAGTTGAACGCTGGCTGCCGGCGAGAACACTTTCCACTAGTTCGTCGACAAAAAAAAATAGATCCCGTGTCAAGAAAAGAGACACAAATATTAATAGTTGATCGCTGGCTGTGCTCGCTTCCCGCTCATCGTCGGCGGTGGGACCAGTGCCTTAGGCTGATAGTACATGCAAGCCGCGTGATATTTGTACAGTCTGTGCCAGTTGAAATTGCCAAAAATGTAAACACAACCAAACGAACCAATTTACTCTTACTACTCGTTAATCACGTGATTTTAAAGATCAAGTGAGGTCTTAGCAATGATTTATTCACCTTGATCATTACTTTCACATTCAGTTTAATATTAAATAACTATTAATTATACGTTATTATAAATAACACGCTTGATGAAAATTTGAGGTTATGTGTCAAACAGTACTGATTTGTTTACATCTTTGGCAAGTTCAATTGACACAGACTATAAGTTTGTTGTGATTGAAGATGAACTGGTGTTTATGCTATGGTACTGTGTTTTGAAATGAAGCCACAATTATCTTTTGTCTATATACGGGTTATAGTTGGATACTCAATAGTTTACGCTTTATGTCTAATCTGTTTAGAATAGATGAGCACTGTTTTACACACAGCTATCACTATATCCACTAAAATAGATGTTTCATTGTTTGTCCTTTATGCATTTATATAATCATCCTAATGCGTTGAAACTCTGGTGGTTGCGCACACACTAGTGACGGTTACTGACGGGTTAGCTGGATCGTGCGGGTGAGCTAGTCAAAAATATACAAAATAAATCAAAAATATATAACTTCTACTTCTAATTACAGTAAAAGTACATAAGGTAAATGCATCCTAATTTTCTTCTTTGAAATAAAATATAGAAACAAGTAAGTGTAGGTAATTAATACTATTTAAAAACTATCTACAGGAATTATTGAATTTTCAAAACAACTTATTGCAAAACTTTTAGTATGTTACTAGCGACCGCCCTCGCTTCGCTTCAGTTTATGTGAGTTTTCTGCTACACCCGTACATAAACCGGAAATAAAAATATCTAACTGATGGTGAAAACCGCATGAAAATCCGCTCAGTAGTTTTTGAGATCGTCACGACCATACAGACGGCACAGGACTTTGTTTTATAAATACCTATGTAGTGATAAGAACAAGATGATAAAAAACTGACAACGCAATAATTTCGTTCTTTTCTTACACTTTTTTATACAAAAATTTTTTGCATGTCATGGCTCTTATCTTATCTGAACACGTAATAAACATATACTATTTACATGAACAATATAACCGTAAAACGGGGTGAGTAGGGATTAAGGGGTGAGTTAGGACACAACCTATAATAAGTCATAACTTATTACAAATAGGAACAATTATTAAATGGACAATATCGTTACGCCTATTGGAAATAATTTCAGTCTTATAATTAGTAACATACGCTTCATTTTAGGTTGTGTCCCTACTCACCCCTTAATCCCTACTCACCCCGTTTTACGGTACTATTCACATGACTAACTATTACAAACTACTACTGGTGACAAACAAATCACGTCAAACAAAGACGTGGCCTTAGCGTTCGAAGATTATTTCTCCACTATAGCTATTAATACAACGAAATGTCTTCAATCATCTGCGATTGTAGCTCAAAAACTACTTTGTGCTAATGTTACTAAATGTAATGTAACCTTTGATTTTAGCCATGTAGATTCAATTTCTATTGTTAAGGTATTTAAATCGCTCAGTTTAAAAAAAACTGAGGATTTATGGGGAGCGTCAGTTAAAGTGATCCATCATGTCATAGATATAATTGCACCTCACTTAGCTTTAATCTACAATAATTGCATTTCAGAGGGGGTTTTTCCAAATCTTATGAAATATAGTAAAGTCATACCACTTTTTAAATCGGGCGACATGTGTGATTTAACGAATTTCCGTCCCATTTCTATTCTACCGGTTTTAAGTAAAGTTTTTGAGAAGTTAATGTTAAAAGATATGTTAGGTCACTTCAATAGAAATAAACTGCTTAACAGTAATCAGTTCGGCTTCACCAGAGGACGATCCACAACTGATGCAGCATCTGTACTCATTAAATATATATACAATATTTGGGAGAAATCCTGTGATGCAATAGGAATTTTTTGTGACCTTTCCAAAGCTTTCGATTGCGTAGATCATGCGACTCTTATATTAAAATTAGAACATTATGGTCTGTCAAATAATTCTCTAAATCTTATGTCTTCATATCTTAGCGATAGAACACAAACGGTTGTTGTAAACCAAACACAGTCCATTGGAGCAACTGTTAAATTAGGTGTGCCTCAGGGCTCTATATTAGGTCCTTTCTTATTTCTGGTCTATATAAATGACTTACCACCCACGGTAGATAACCTTTGTGATATTGTGCTATTTGCTGATGATACTTCATTAATTTTCAAGGTGGACCGAAAATCCGTCGATTACAGTAGGGTAAACGCCACGCTGGTTAAAGTACTTAATTGGTTTACTATTAACAATTTGCTACTTAACGCTAAGAAAACTAAATGTGTTAGGTTCGTTTTGCCTAATGTTAGACCGGTAAAATCTAGTATATTTCTAAATGATGAGTGTTTGGAGATGGTGGACAAGGCGCTTTTCTTAGGGATAACTATAGACAAAAACTTGCAATGGAGTCCCCATATAGCAGTACTAGCAGGTAAATTAAGTTCGGCAGCTTATGCTGTTAGGAAAATCAGGCAACTTACCAATGTTGAGACAGCTCGCTTAGTTTATTATAGTTATTTTCATAGTGTTATGTCGTACGGTATTCTGGTTTGGGGAAAAGCTGCTGACATACAGACTATATTCGTGTTACAAAAAAGAGCCATTCGTTCCATATATAACCTAAACTCCCGTGATTCCTTAAGATTACTATTTAAAGAAATTAGTATTTTGACAGTAGCGTCACAATTTATTTATGAGAATATTATTTATGTCATTAAAAATCAAGACTCTTTTGTTAAGAATTGTGATATACATAATTTGAATACAAGAAATAAAAATAAAATTGCTATTAAAAAATTTCGTGTCCGTAAGGTATATAAATCATTTGTTGGTCAATGCATTCATTTCTATAATAAATTACCTGACGAAGTTTTAAAGTTATCATTTCCAGCACTTAAAAATTACTTGAAAAAGTCGTTGATGTCGAAAGCTTATTATAGGGTCGAGGACTATCTAACAGATAAAAATGCTTGGCCTAAATTAAACACCTAAATAACTTAGTAATAGCTTAGTCAGGAAAATATCTAAACATTGTAGGTATAATGATTGTCTAGGGGACACGGTTTCTGTAGGAGAATGTATCAAAACTATGTGGCTGTTTTGCACCGTCATGGGTAAGTATATGTATATATATAATTATTATTATTACTATTTAAGAGTTCATCTGAACATACTGAGTTTTGACACATTTTCCTGCTCAACTACGCATGATATATATATTTTAATGTTAAATTCATTGTTTTATATAATGCTAGGTTAAGTTCTATAATTGTATAAGTAATTTAAAAAAAAAACGACTGACTGTTGAGTTTCTTGCGGCGTTTCTTCTCAGCAGTGGTCTCTTGCGAAGCGCTGGTAGATTTTTGACGTGTAAAAGTGCCCGTGCGGCCTACTTACTGAATAAACATCTTTTATCTTTTATCTTTATCTTTTACTATTCTGCCCTACTAAGCATAATGGTGATATCTCAGACAAAACATCTGTAGAAATTGCAACCTAGTTACAAACAGAAGAGAGTTGAATCTGCTTTGGCTATTGAATTTAGTTATTGCATTTTTGCTTAGGAGGGCAGTATTACTATTACTATTGTAAACTCTTGACGAAGGATGTTGCTGATGATTCTTGATACATATTTGAGGAAGCTTGTTGTGGTTTACATGACCAATGTTTTTTTATTCGGCTTCCCTAGTCATCAAGGAACCGGACCCTTATAGCTTCGCCATATCCGTCCATCTGTCGGTATGCCCGCGGTTTAACTCAGAAGCTCTTGGTAGGTACAGATGAGTACAAAAATATGTGTACCTATTCACTTTTGCAATTATTACATAGCAATAAGGTGCAAAATTGCCAATGTACGATCCACTATCGTACATTTCGCATCATCATCAATTTACGTCGAGTTGCGTTTATGTAGGTCAATGCACTGTCGTTCACCAATATCAGCCGTTGCGTGTACTCGCTATTATTAACTTTTTAATACAAATAAAATTATCTTCAGAATATCAGAACTATCATTTAAAACGTTGAACGTACCGTACAGCATACATGTCTTTCAATTCGACTGTATTAATGCAAACATATCGATCACGCAGACAAAATTGTGAAATAAAACCGGGCAAGAGCATGTCTGACCATGCTCAGTGTAGGGTTCCGAAGCCGAAGCCGAAGTTACTACACCAACACCATCTCAAAAAAACAACAAGAATGAACTAATTCTCTATTTCAAGTTATTTGGTGCTGTCTTAGATGATTTTAGTAGGTATAAACATTTTAGTCGCCTGTTTCTCTGGATCCATACAAGTCTACTTAGTCGTGATAAGTAGTTTTTCTTTAAAATGTGCTTTCATCTAAGATATTTTTCAGATTTTTAGTATT
Organism: Acleris literana; assembly: GCA_946894065.1. Taxonomy (NCBI): domain Eukaryota; kingdom Metazoa; phylum Arthropoda; class Insecta; order Lepidoptera; family Tortricidae; genus Acleris; species Acleris literana. Next base: position 5,712,633 of record OX335687.1, read on the forward strand.
TGTAGTTTAGGCTGTAGGTTGGACACTTGACTCTAACAAAAATTATCGCTTTAAACCTTACATAACACATACCTACATAATCTCACGCCTTCGTTCCCAGAGTGGGGTAGGCAGAGCTACAGAATTACAAACGTCTCTAAAAACTTGTTGATAATTCTATAACCACAATTTGCACAATTAGGCTAAGATGTTTACCAGCGTATTAGTGACAGGTTGCAAGCCCATCGCCTAACAGTACTACAAGCCTTTATTCCCTTAGTCGTCTCTTACGACATCCACGGGAAGACATGGAGTGGCACTATTCTAACTCGGCAACCACACGAGGCTTTAAACCTTAATATTTCATAAACGGATCCCATAATCGAAAAATTGATTTCACAAACCCGCAATATTTTTGAAAGACCTATCCAGACGTCCCTCAATATGGGGTAGACGAGAAAAGATAAAACATCCCCACGTTACGTGTAGGGGAGGTACACTAAAACATTTTTTTTTTCAATTTTTTTTACCACTTTCTTGGCGTGATAGTATGTACTCGTATATTCATGCCAAATTACAGTTTTCTAGTACTAATAGTCTCTGAGGTAGGCTGCGGACGGACGGAGGGACGGACGGACATGGCGAAACTATAAGGGTTCCTAGTTTGACTACGGAACCCTAATAAAATCTTAAAAAAACTTTTTTCCACGTACCGGTCGTTGTTGGAAAGGTTTTTCAGAAATATTGTGTGTATGTTAAGTACATTTTTCGAATCAAGGATCCGTTTGCAAAATATGAATATTTTTGTTTATTTATGTTGTATAGGTAGGTAGACATGGGCCCTTTCGAAGTTTTATTAATCCTGTAAAATCATTTTGTGCAATTACCTCTCTTACACACTCAGCTGTTCTAATGTGCAGTTCTCCGACAATTTAGACATTATAATTGCAAAATGAACTTACCCTAAACACAAAAAATCAATCAATCATCATCTAGTTTTAACCGACTTCAAAAAAGGGTGAGGTGAGGAATTTGCGTGTATGTTACTCGATTTCTCCGTCAATCGATTTTAATGTTTTTTTTTCATGAGTAGGTATTTTTCGTCATTCTTTCATTTTGATCGTTTAAATTTCGTCAAGATCTAGTCATGGGATCCACGGAAAGTCAACGGAACTCCTTAATAATTTGGTATCGGTTTATTGTTTTTTAAACATTCAATTTCATTATTAAGCCATATATACCAAATAATTTTGTGAAAAAATATACTAAAAACAAAGAGTCAAGTTATATTTCTGTTAAGTAAATAGTTTTAAAATTTTGCTGATTAGTTTAATGTTTAGCTTAACTGGATTATCCGTGGTTAAATTAGTTCTAAGTTTTGTTAAACACAATTATCCATGGTTTCGGTTTGGGTTTAATTGAATTCTGTAACACTACTTCAGTCTTGAATATAGATTATCCTAAAAGTAATGACAGGTAATTTGGGGGTCTAGCGGGGAGTGGCGACTTTAAAGGGGCATGAACCTGAATGCCCCTCCAACCACTGACATATTAATAGCGAAAAATAGGACACTCCTGTGATAAAGGCTGATACAGGATATCCCATGGATACTTACATAAAAATCCTCTGCTCATGCGGACCACTAATGCGCAACAGAAGGTCTAAATTAGGTCGACATATCTTGGACCCATAAGAGATACAACTTCTCACTGTCCAAAGCATCTGGAAATTCCTGGACGCAAGGCTTTTGCGGTGAGCTCTAAACAAAGGGCTGCTACAATATATCAGCAAAGGTCGAAGCGGCACACAAAGCCCATCGCAACCCTCCAAAAATAGATAGGAAAGTAGTCTTTATTCGTTAGGGAACATTAGTGCTTTTCTAATAACTAAAGACTCACCCCATTAGAAGGATGCGGAGCTACCGCTGGTGTATCCTAGGTAGTCTGATAGTCGCCAGGAGCCTCTCTCCAACTTATGATGATTAATGATCGGCGACCGGTAGCATTTTATGTCACTTCAACGTCAAACGTAATGACTAATATGGATAAGTCGTGTGTTATTAAAAATAAAACCTTAATTAAATTGTTAAAAACTCACTGAATTTTATTTATTACAATAAATTATCATATTTTTTTCTGTTTGATATAGTCGATAAATTCCTTACACCAGTGAGGATCCATTTATATAAAGAGAATGACCTCTCTACATCAAAAGATGTGAGAGGTGCGTAGTTCGGATATTTCATCGTTTAAGACATGTTAAAAACCTCTACAATAAAACTGCATACGTTCTTAATATATAAATTGTGCACGAAATTTAAATAGAATCATATCCATGTTATACTTTTGTCGGGAAATTGCTACCGGTCGCCGATCATTAATGATGATAGGTATTGATGATATACCACCATTTTCCAGCGAAAAAAGGGAACATATTAACCCGATTGCTACTCGTGTATGCATTGAATTCAACACCAGGCTCTCTCATTTCAATAGTAATTGGAGTCGATACGGTGTTCTTGGCTCGTAACGAGTTAATGGAACGTCATTGACGCCCACCACTCAGTTGGAATTAAGCCATCATAACAATGGCTTATTAGCTACATGTTAGAGCACAAGTGTTTAACCGATTTTTTTTAAATTGTAGAGCTCTTTGACACGTATGAATTTGAAGTATTAGACCTTAAATCGATATAAACCAGCGACATAATTGCGATCCCGACTTTCAGAGGTGAGACTCTTTAACTGTCGTAATACCAAAGAAGGTAACTAACTGCCTAGTAATAGTATAAACATTTTGAATTCAATGCGGTTATTAATAGAGTATAGAATTTTTCGACTACTACATTGCAGTTAGCCACTTTCTTACTATTACGGCAGAATGGCTCAACCAATTTTTGTCAAAATTACCTAAAAATACCCCAGTTAAACTATCTTTCTTTTAAAAAAAGCTGCGTCTAAATGGGTTGTTGGGTTGGTTGGACAAACACGGACAGACAGACGGGTGTCAATATAATAAATAACTCCACCTCCTTTTGCGTCGGGGGTTAAAACAGTGATTATGATTGATTATTTAAACATGTCTGACCATGCTCAGTGGAGGGTTCCGAAGCCGAAGCGGAAGTTACTACACAAACACCATCTCAAAAAACAACTAGTATGAACTAATTCTCTATTTCAAGTTATTTGGTGCTGTCTTAGATGATTTTAGTAGGTATAAACATTTTAGTCGCCTGTATCTCAGGATCCAATCAAGTCTACTTAGTCGTGATATTTTTTCTTTAAAATTCGTTGTATGTGCTTTCATCTAAGATATTTTTCAGATTTTTAGTGTTTGTTGTTTTGGCTGTAGGGAGGGGGGACACTTGACTCGTAACAAAAATTAGCGCTCTAAAGCTTAATATTTCGTAAACGTATCCCTTAATCAAAAAATTGTTTGCACACACCCGCAATATTTTTGAAGGCCTATCCAACAACACCCCACTCTATGGGGTAGACAAGAAAAAATACATCCCCACGTTCCGTTTAGGGGAGGTACAGCAAAAAAATAATGTTTTCAAGATTTTATTTTACCACTTTGTTGGCGTGACTAATTTGTATATTCATGCCAAATTACAGCTTTCCAGTACTAAGAGTCTCTGAGCTAGGCTGTGGACGGACGGACGGAGGACATGGCGAAACTGGGTGTCCCTCACAATCCCTAACAACGTTTGTCCTATCACATCGTTGCCCTAAACTGGTTTGCAGATGAGTCAGGCAACTTTTTAAGTTTTCCAATTATATCTTCGGTTCGGTTAGGTTAGGGTTGTATTATAACAATACTAAAAAGTTTTAAAATTTAAGCGGAAATGGCGTTAGGATAAATGAAAATTCGGACAAACGAGGCATTAGGGCAAATGACGATTAGGGCTTCCATAGGAGAACCGGCGAAACTATAAGGGTTCCTAGTTTCACTACGGAACCCTAAAAATAGTAAAAATACTTGGTTTAAGGGGAGAGAATCGTTATCGCATTTTATATGGAATTTTTTAGCTTCACAGTACTCTTAACTCGTTCCTCTTTCAAACATGTGTATGAAAAATGCTCACTAAGGAATGACTAGATCGTCATTAACCGACTCTGAGTGCGGACGTTAGACATGTCATATCAAGTTTAAAAAGACCCCAAAGCAACGGTCAGCAACAGGCGGACCGCGGTCCGTTTGCGGACCGCGAAAGGTCGGACCTTGGACCGCCAAATATTGTAATGTATTGCATACCAAGTATAAATTAATACATAGATAAGGTATACTATACCTTTATTAATTGAAATAATATTTTTAAGCCACATAGAATCTAACTATTTTGTTTTTATCTGGACCTCGTTGAAATTTTCCCACAGTATCCGGACCCCACCTAAAACTACTTGCCGACCCCTGCCCCAAAGACTTAAGGGCGCTGCAAACGTAACGTGATCAGGACGTGGACGGGACGGGAGCGGGACGTGGTTGCATACATTTTTGGTTTTCCCGTCCCGTACGTGCAATCGTTACGTATGCACATTCTGATACATTTTCTATAAAACGATATTGTCGTGTCGTCCCGTCCCCGTCCCGTCCGTGTAAAATCACGTTACGTATGCAGCGCCCTTTCATTTCATGGAGTATAATGTTTTACTACAGTCTTAGCATGATAAGCCACCTTATCAAATAATTGCTTCGGAGTCTCACGCTAAATGCATTTTTTATTTAATTTTGTCAATGGTAATAAATATCTTTTGCTCCACTGTCGTCCATTTCGTTTATCCATATCTCTACCTTCCCCGGAGTTCAACCTATTTCCAAAAAACCGGTTAGCTGTGAAAGCGTAACAAATTAAGAAACGAACAGAATAACTTTTGTATTTTTTCATATTTGTACGGATTACCAAGTCACACAAAATAATGGCTAGGGCCATACTCCTAGGGGTCATTCGTCTAAAGTAATTCTCTTTAGTCTAAAGCTATTTATTTATCCAATACAAACTATGGATCGGTCGTCTTCCAAACTTAAATATTTCCTAACTACTTTTTTGCACGACATTACACCACGAAACACTTCTGGCTGGCAACCGGTTACCATGTACACAGTAATGCTCATAAGCATAACCAACCTCCACTGCGGCACTTCGCGATCAACCGTCCACCAGGGCTCTCGCGTTCTCAGTTCAAATTTACTTTTTTAAATTTGAAAAATGACTCGGATTCTGAGATGTGTGTTAATTTTTTTGATAGCGGCCAGCATGGTAAATTTTAGGGTCGTCGCCACGAGAGCCATGTCTACTGTCGCCAAGTCTTTCATCGCACACGGCGTCGTGCCCGATGTCGTCAATAAGGCCCCATCTGCACTGATTTCGGTGAGTACCTTTGATTAATTAGATAAGATAGGGTAGAGCCAGGATTGTAAGAAAAACTTGACGTCTGATCTGGCTTCCCGTGACATATCATGTGCACGAAAACATGAATACGAAGTGTTTGTAGCGGTGCATATAGTTTTTTTTTTTTCATTTTCTCTTCAGTACTCTATTAGCCAGTTTATGATGATGATGATGATATGACCTCACTGAAAACCTTAAAAAATTTCATTATTATAATGTAATCCAAGTTGAGTAAAATTACAATCAGAAATTTAATAATGTACAAAATTGGGTACACTACTTAATTCCGAATTGATGAAAATCCCGAACCTTTATACTAAATTCTAAATGCAATGTTTTGATAGAATGTTTTTTTTTTAATCGCTTATAAATCCAAACTTTTTTTTCGCTGGGGAATTGCATTGACCTAACCTACGAAATTACGCATTTAGTCTAAAATAGCTCCAGCAAAGCTTACGGAAAAATGAAAAATAGTGAAAATTCGGAAAAATATAATTCAGAATTTTAAGGCGTTCCCTACAAAATGATATACGTGTCATAAGTAAAGAAAAGATCTACAATAATTTTTTTAAAGATAATTCCGGTACCAGTTCTTGCCTGCTAGCTAATGTTGAATGTATCGTTTATCTAAAACCAGATCATAAATTTATTCCAAAAGTGTGGCCTTGTAATTGATTTCACAAAAATATTTCTCCGATCGAAAAATTTATCGATCTCTTATCTATATCGATCTGCGATTACTGGCAAATGGTGAATGTGTATCATCGTAATAATCCTTAAAATATTCTTAATCTTGTGTATGGTTCAGATTGCACTAACGTATGACATTGCATGCAGTTATGGAACTATTTTAATTGCAATAGGTGTATTGTCGTCATCATGACATGCAAGATTCTTTTATGAATCCAGCAGAGCACGGATGAATATCAACGGTAGATTATTTACATCAGACATAGGTTACACGGAAATCACATGATTAAAAACACCACTTATTTAATTTGATAACGAATCAAAAAGTATTTGACCAATTTTATTGCAAATTACAATTAATTTTAAATCATGAATTAAGGTCTAAACTGATGTACAATGAACCTCTGTGAAAAAGGAACTTGTATTTTTTGGGACTTAAAAACTAACCCTATTAAGTATTATTTATTCATAAGCACACAAAAACTAGAGTATCTTTAAAATATGGTTTGTCCTCATCTTACATTCTGACATTTGAATTTGACAGTAAGTGACAAAGCATACTTTTACTAAAATATGTTTATTATGCGTTTATGAATAAATTAAAGTTTCAAAGTAATGTTTTTTTAATGATAATATATGTGAAACTATGGAAATCAAAAAAAAACTTGTCATTCTTACTACTTTATTAAATGAATAGAGTAATTATGTGATTTCCGTAGTTCCACATACATTATTACTCTAAAAAGTGTACAACATGACGTTAAGATTGTTTAAACTTTAATGCTTTATACATTACGTAACACGCAAAATTACTAAGTACCTACCTAAACCACCGCCGTAAAACTTCTAGTTTAACCTTTTCAACGCCACAGTCGGCTCTGGCCGTCAATTAAAAGTCGTGCCACTGACGCCACGTCGGCTACAGCAGACAAGAGTTCAAGATTAAAAGAGACTTTGTTTGATAGCAATAAGGTGTAATTTGCATAGCATAGCAAACATGTTTGGCGTGTGGGTGGCACATTTTGTATTCGACGTATGGCGTTCAAAAGGTTAAAAAAGATAATTCACAATGCACTTCATGTCCCACGACGCGACTAAAACGCAAGCGTTCCTAATTATGTTACCATCTGATTAAATATCCCGTAACAGCCGTTTCAAACGAAAAAGGCTGCATAAAAGTATGAGGCCGCCTAGTGGGTGTCTTTCGGCCGATATGAATAACTGTGATGATAGTACAAATATCTTTAGCTAACAAGTAAATACAATATATAATTGGGATGCACCTAAAAACAAAACTGTTTTTCATTTTTATTCAACAACAAATGTAAGTATAGCATTTCATGATTAAAACGACAAAATAACATAGCGATTTTGAAAGGCGGTTTTTTAATGTCTCTGATCGGTTATCAAGACCATGATAGATAGACGTGATTCAAATGTAGCTTAAACAAGTCAAACTAAAAATACGTATAAATACTAATAGTTTTAGTATTCGTCCATTACTTATTACGTAGATTTCAATTAACTCAGCATTTCCTGCATGACCCTTCTCCCTGGAATAGATCTCCTGAACATAACACATTCAATTTATTGATATGGATCCAACACTTTTTACAATAAATGTTTGTGGCGACGTGTTGAACCTCTTGGAAAACCTCACCAGACTTTTTTTATCACATTATAATGGAGTCATTAAATTATTATTTTAATCATAAGAATAATGACGCAATGAAAACAGATAAAGTCTGAAGCTGTCGTCAAGCTAAAGTGTATATTGAAGAGGTTTAATATGTTTTCTATAAAACCACTAAATACTTATAAAATGTCAATTGTAACATATTGTTTTAATCGAACTGCAGGGGTCTATTCGAGAAGCCTATTCGGCAAAAAAGTTTTCACATTTACATACGTTGTTAAAAACAGGTGTATCCCAATTCCAAAGATTACGTGTAAGTTATTATATTCTTGTTACTTCTTCACGATAAAACGGTTAGACGGATTAGGATAAAATTTACATGGAAATAGCATATATTACATTATAGACCCAGGCCCATATAAATCGTACCTCTATATTTTTCACCTTGTATGCGGAGGGTTAAAACAGGCTACAGGTTATTCTAATAAAAAAATCTGTGGGATAGCGAGTTTTCCGTTTAACGCGCACAAAGTCGGGGGCAGAAGTATCTGATGCATGTTAAAGGGTATCCTGACTTTTTACCAAATCATCATTTGACAAACTATATCATTTTACAAACTTTCATTTCGCAAAAATGTAATTGTGCTTAAACCATTACATATTACATAGGTTACATGGGCTTATTAAATAAGTTAGGTTAGGTTAGATTAATGACCATGAAAAAATATAAAAATATGTGGCGGGAATTACGTCTTTGCGAAATGAAAGTTTGTAAAATGATATAGTTTGTCAAATGATGATTTGGTAAAACATTAGTGAACCATGTTAAAGTCTCTCACACTAACATTATAATGTTGTTACATCTTCACGCCGAAAAGGCTGGACGGATTTGGATGACATTTGGAATAGATTTAGCTTGGGCCCCAAATTAAAAAGACTGTTATAAGAAGAATTTGAGCTCTATTCTACTCGAGAAAACCATTTTATTGTATTGTTTTTAACTCCACCACCATTACTGTAAAGTAAATATGAGCTATCATAACGTTGACAATACGGTAATATCCCTCCGTCCACTAGGATCCATTGCTACTGTGAACTTTTTGTACATTCAAATCCAGTAATGGAGTAGAGTAGGCTTTAATGGTCACTTAAATCCATTTGGAGTCGTTTACACTGTTTAAGGGTGCGGCTCCACTGACGCGGAGCGGAGCGGAGCTGTGCCAATATTAACGTCAGACGTATGCGTCTTCTATTGGTTAATATTGGCACAGCTCCACTCCGCTCGTCTCCGCTTCATTGGAGCCGCACCCTAATACGCTGGGATCCATCAATGGATCCAAATATACTATAAAGTTTACAAATACTACCCATGAATGGATTCTATGATTTTTTTGTATCGCGGGATCCATCAATGGATTTTAATATACTACCATGTCCATGAATATCCATCAATGATGGATCCAAGTGTATTGAAAGTTAAATAAAATCCATTGTTGGATACTCATATCATACACATAGTAGTGTACTAAGACCCATTGATGGATCGAAGTGTAATTAAGAGTGCAACAGAATCCATTGATGGATCCCCGCTGATTAAAAAGTGGAAACGACTCCATTAATGGATTTGAATGTACAAAAAGTCCACTTGACCCCTTTAATGAATCCTATCAATGGATCCTAGTGGACAGAGGGGGTAACGTGACAAAAGCAATAAGTATTACTTACTATAATAGAACCTGTGAACTATGACGTCACGACATAAAATTACTGACTAATTTCGAACAGTGCAGTGTCAGCTAGTTAACGATAATAATGACCATAACTAGGAAACCTAGCACTAACGATGGCTAACGATGCTAATTTCGACAAAGACAGGCAATTCAGACTAAATATCATACTTAAAGACACGTAACAAGAAATAGTATATATAACATTATAACATAAACTGTAATGAATAGGGTTAGGTCTTTTGGGGGCGTATCGTGGTTCTAGAATTCATGCAGTCTCTATTTCCTAATTATTATAATACATTACAGTTTGATTCTGACGTTCAGTATGGTCATATTTCAAAATGAACTAAAATTAAATACATTTTTAGTTCGTTTATTCCATACCTACTAATATTTCCTAGTTTATAACGCTTTTACGCAGAAATATTCTCCATACCAAAACTAGTTTAAATTGGTTTAGCGGTTTAATGAATAAATAAATTTTGTAATATTAAAACACTGAAGGTCAAAATCAAAGTATTATAATTAACAGGAAACGGAGACTCCATGGATTCTAGAACTACTATTTGCCACAAAAGTCCTAACTCTAGAATGAATATTTATTACTTTCGACAAATAAGATCAGTGATAATCGGCACTCTAAATTATACCAATATTATGATTTTGAATTTTAACATTATGACTAATTAAGGTAAGACGGACTGTAAAAATTTGAACTTTAATTTTATTGAAGTCAATATAGACCATTCATCGTTGCCTTATTCTTGCATCACCAGGTAAAATACCCAAGCGGAGCCGCAGTGAGAGAGGGCAACGAGCTGACCCCAACTGTGGTCAAGGATGTTCCCGCCGTCTCCTGGGATGCCAGCCCTGACCAGTTCTACACACTTGCGATGACCGGTAAGTTTTTCTCTATGCCACATTGATAACAGGGGAAATTACTAGTATAGAGGCATTGCATCTTAGCCATTCATTTTGGCAGTCTTAGGGCACTCTATATCTATATTTATAATATTAAATATTACATGTCATTTCCTCATTTACATGTCCTCTTGATCCATGCCTTTCTCAAAAATGTTAGTTTACTATTATGGTCAGACCTTGTTTTGGGACAGACATCTCAGGAAAGATGATTTTAGTAATAATGTCTTGTAATGTCTAGGGTTAGGAATTTAGGTGGCATATCATGGTTCCAGAATCCATGGAGTCGCTATTTCCTAATTATTATAATACATGACACTTTGATTTTGACCTTCAGTATGGTCATATTTCAAAATGAACTAAATACATTTTTAGTTCGGTTATTCCATAACTACTAATATTTGCTTGTTTGTAATGCTTTCGCAGCAGAGATATCCTCCATACCGAAACTCATTTAAATTGGTTAAGCGGTTTAATGAATTAATGAATTTTGAAATATTAAAATACTGAGGGTCAAAATCAAAGTTATATGTATGTTATATATGAAATAGCAACTCCATGGATTCTAGAACCGCGATATGCTACTAAAAGTCCTAACCCTTATAATGTCTATTGGTCTCCCGCTATCAGGTGGCTTGTGTGCTTGTTTGCCTTCTACCAACGTACAGTCAAGGAAATGTATTCGCGTACCTCTTTGACTCTTATTGTCATTGTGACAAGAGTGAAAAAGGTACGCGAATACATTTCCTTGACTGTACGTGTGTATTCTGTTAGGTTGATGAATATAGAGGAAGCGAAAATTGTATGCTTAGACCGGTGCACCTGGCGTTCCATTTTCTCCGCCTACCCCATTAGAAGACAAGCGTATGTATGCCATAAAAAATAGCATGTCGAAGAAGTGTTTGATTGACATGGTGACTGCTGGAACAAGTTGTAACCACCACATTAGGCAGCAGTTGGATATTGCCAAAACAGCTCCACTCCACTCTTTTTTCCCAAGTTATAAATAATAAAAGAGAAAATTCTGGAACCTGGTTCATTGCGTAATTTTATTTTGTCCCCGCTGCGGACCACTCCCTAGACTCTCGCGAACCACCAGTGGTCCGTGGACAACGGGTAGGGAACTATTGGTCTAGATGCATTGTCTTCGTCATCGTCGTCTTCGTCGCCGTTGAGCTCCCCGTAGAACGCGTGCGCACGAATTTATCAAACTATAATATAATACGTTTGCAAAACACCTATTTAATATGGTCACATTTACATTTTATGGCCTTTACTTGTTCCGACCACCGCCTGCTGTTACCAGTATCACTGAGGCCGCGTAATGAGAAAATTAGATAACCGCTGTTGACGCTGGACCGGCCTGATTGGGTAATGGCCCGGAGGGCAAGGTCGGAATCGGAAATGGAGATGAGAGTTTGCGATTTAAAGGGGAAGTGATGATGAGTCTGTACCTAAACTCGCTTGAACTCGCTTCATCCTTGGTTGCTTAGTTTATCTGACAAAGAGCGACATTGATATCAACAATGATATTTTTAAATGTTCTTGCCTTCTTTTCTTGTACGATGCTCAACTTTTTTCTTGCTTTTTTCGTGTGCCATGGCTAAAGCAACCGAATGCAAACAGAAATTAAATCAGTTGACATTTAGGAAAGTAATATAGGTAACCTATATGTTTAACACAGATTACTTATAATAAGGTAAAGGTGGTTAGATATTGCTTGCATCTCTGTATTTGCTATGTTGAAATGATATTTCCTTGGCTCTCCCAAGTCCACACACCAGATCCTGTTCTTTGCCTTCTCTGTACCATCAAAAGGCGCTTATGAAGTTTTATCAATTCTCAGACCCAGACGCGCCTTCCCGCGCTGAGCCCAAGTTCCGCGAATGGCACCACTGGCTGGTCGGCAACATCCCCGGCAACAACGTGGCCGCCGGCGAGACGCTGTCTGCCTACGTCGGCTCCGGCCCGCCACAGGGCACCGGCCTGCATCGCTATGTGTTCCTGGTCTTCAAACAGCCCGGCCGTCTGCAGTTTGATGAGCCGAGACTGCCTAACACGTAAGTTTATAAGGACAGATCGCGTTACGTGCTTGTTGGCAATTACACTACTTCGTTCACTTAGGCGTGCGGTCGCCGAACTTGTTCGCCCAACAAACGTCGCCTTCACATTAGTCTATCCGCCTACTCCGATGACCTAATAAGGCGGTTGCAGCTGACGCTCACCGAATGCGACCATCTGTCGTTCTTTACACTGTTCCATACACCGTATGCAACATGCCGCAGACAACTCAAAAGTCATTCCCGTTTTATTTTTATTTATCATTTAATAATGTAGTCTAAATATCTGCAAGGGAGGTGCGCGAGCATGATAAATATCCAACAATAGAATTGTTTGTTGTCTGAAGACCGTTTATCTCGGGAACGCGTAGAGGTATCGTGTTAAAATCAAAACTATATACTCAGGTCTACAGTCCCTTGAAATTGTAAAAAATCAAACTTCTAAGTTAACGTAAAAAAGATACGGCCGTTTTTGCCGCAGAAACGTATAATTCGACACTCAAGGGAATCAAAATTTATAAGGTATTTTCCGTTGACCTAGATCTATGAAATTTGGCAAGTAATATACTGCAAGTATATACTGCAAGTATAAGAAAAAATCTGAAAACCATAAATTTTTAATTAAATCATAAAAACAGGGTATTTATGCAAGGACGGCGATTCAAATTTTGAATTGAGTGAACCGTGACATGAGCGGAACCCTCGGTGGGCGATTCCCACTCGACCTTGTCCTGTTTTTTTTTCATAGGTCATTGCTAGGCATGCTCGCCCACCTCTGGCCGAATACGGTATAAGCGTTTGTTTGAATAGTAGCGTCCTCACTATATTTATCCCCAGGGTTGCAAATGCATTTGCATTGTCAAAGCTACATTATTATGTTCATGGGTGTTAGAACCACTAGGTGACCTATCGTTGGTGATACTGCTAAGAAATTTAATAAAGAGCAAAATGCATCTTACTCTCCTACTTATTAAGGTGGATTTTGCTGTTTATTAAATTTGTTAGTTACGCTGTGTGCTTTCTTACCTTGTTCATCCTATAAAAGAAATCGCTTTACACTGACCCCAGCACGGGTAGCACAAGTTGTATTTTCTCGTTTGTCGCTCAGTGCGTCTCTATCGTTACAGACTAGAAAGAAAGGGAGATCCGAGCGACAAACAAGTCGCGGACAACATGTGCTAGCCGTGCTGTTTTATGCTAGGCGGCACAAACCACATCGTCTTTGACCTAGAATTAGTGGGATTATACCTTTTCCTACGGTAGCCTATTGCTTTAATAACCAGCTTCTGATATTTCAGGTCCGGGGACCACCGCGGAGGGTTCTCCATATCCAAGTTCGCCTCCAAGTACGGCCTGGGCGACCCCGTCGCCGGCAACCTCTACCAGGCGCAGTATGACGAGTACGTCCCGCTGCTGTACAAACAACTCGGTGCCTAGGCCACTAGTTGTGGGTTTGGATCTAAACTTAAGAACATTGTTGTCAGACACCACACTTATGTAGCCGATTGTTCTAACACGGACTAAACTCACTATCAAAAGACCAGTCAAATGACTCCTGAGTTGACTGATCTACTATAAGTCATTGAGGAGTTCTTTTGGCCACCTTCCGTCTTCATCATACCAGGGGCCTGTTTTATAAAGCTACAAATTACAATTTACAGGTTACAAGTTTCCATTTGGCACAACCTCGACCAATGACGACCAGCCATTTGAGCAGTGTTGCCAGTTTAGACCTGTAAAATTGAAACTTGTAGCTTTATAAAACGCGCCCCAGCTCAATGGTTCCGTATTATTGTATTGTCATAAGAATTGCATGAGTATGTATAATTTCAAGTCAATCTGACAATTTGAAGTGGGTTAAAATCGACTTCCAAGATTTATTATTAGTTACAAGTAAAGCTTAAAATAAGTGTGTTAAAAACTGCTAAGGTCGATTAATTCCTTAAATGTTAATGTTAAATTTTCTTTAATTCAGACGCAGATGTGCATTTTTTCTAACCAGAGCAAGAACATAGTTTGACTTTGCCTGGTTGCATTTATCAGACTTGCTCAAAAAATTCTGAAGTATTGTAAAATAAAATACAGAATTTGTATAGATAACTCTAAATATCCTATGGACCTTCCGGTAGTGTCATTGCTGCTGTATTGAAAGATGGAGTATCTTTAATTTGTACGGTAAAAATCGCTGGGCCGAATCTGGACCGAAATTATCATCGATTTACTTAAGTGCCAGGCACTGTTATTTCCATTTAAAATGGGGTTAACATCGAGTGAGGGAATAATAGTGTTACTTTATAAAAGTCAATATGTTCTACGTTTTCCAAACTCTCAACGTTTACGTTATACATTACTCTTCTTGTATAAGGGTTGGTTGGTTTTACTTATTTACCCGATATATTTGTAAGTTTAAATGTCAGCTTTTGTGGCAATAAATATTTGACGCAGAATTTGTGTTTTATTTTTATTCTGAACCGTTCAAGATTGATGCTGCTGCAGAGGGCAGAAGCGAAAAGGAGAACGACCATCTTTGTATGGTAGTTGGACCAGGTGTTGTCCAGAATGAACACATTGCGTTATATTTCTTAAGCTAACACTAGACTGTACACTAAAGCGCTTCAATTCTTGAAAAAAAAGAGTGTTGAGAACTAAATCATCAATCAAATCAATAATAGTATATTATTGACTGTCGTAATCGTCATCGATAGTAATACTGTCTAGAAATAGGGCAGGGCGCCTAACATATTATCCTGATGCCTAGACCAACAGCCAATTGCTTCTAGAATGTAGATTGCTTTGGCATTTATCAACAACATCATACAGGTGACTGCGGAATCGTGTAGCAACAAAGCAAACTGAAAGTCACTACATATTTAAACATTCAATCAAATGTTTCCCTAATTATTACTAAAATTATGGTCACCTAACGTTTTCATGTTAAAAACTTAAAACCTATTTGAAAATCGAACGATCAGACGAGTAAGAAGTTGAGTATGTAGGGTGGCCATGATCCCGAATAAAATGAATTCATTCAATGTTCATTTTGAATAAAAAACAAAATAATTGTCTTAACGCTTTTAAATCTATTACCTACGTTATGTTCCTTATGGTGTAGTGAGTTTAAGTTTACTTTGTTGCTACACGACCCCGCAGTCACCCTGTATGTGTGGTGGTGTGTGCGCATGCCATACTGACAATTGAGCACGTCCAGTGGGCTTAGTATTGTTGCGTCTATATCGCGTTTCAAATGTGGATAAAGCATACGTAACTCTCGTACTTATTTACGTGACAAAAGGTGACGGATGCCTTATCTAAACTTTATCACGCGAGAAACGCAGCCGTATTAGGGCCCCTGGGTGGGGGGTTACCAATGATGTTACCATGATATGGCCAAACAGTTGAGTTTACGGTGTGAAAAAGTGACAGAGCCGTGTACCTAATTGCAAGTTCTGTCCCTTACACTCGTCCTTAACTGAACTACTTAGCCATATTTTCATGATAACCCCCCCTGAACGTAAACCTGGTTTTTGCTGCCGAGCGGATGCAGCTGGAATTTTAAGTCGACGCAAAACTCACTTCAACATGGAGCTCCCTCTTGATAGGAGTAACAAGTCTCTATCGGTGGACGTCCACCTAATCCGTTGTCGGCCGAAGTATGTTCGGGCGTCGTCGTCCGAACTCGGCCGATCGAATCAAACGTAAGTATGTAAAGGAACGAGAGCCCCAATACTGCTACCGTCCGTGTACCGTGTACCGGTAGGTAGTAGTGTAGGCGCTCAGCGCCTCTATTCTAGGCGGTAAAAACGATATCGTAGTTTGCCTGTTATCGAATTGTTAACGTTTTGATTCCTTTACATACGCTTGATTCGATCGGCCGAGTTCGGACGACCACGCCCGAACATACTTCGGCTGACAACGGATTAGTTTGAAACGTAGGTACCGTAACAAACAAGCTTTAAAAACCCGACTGCTGGATGGATAATGTCGTCAATATAATGTTAGTTATATTCTTTATTTCACCAATTTAACATTAAAAAAAATAAGAACCCAGTGACACCCGTGACGCTAAGACGAATCTAACGACACCCCACTTGTCTAAATCGGGACGTCTGTTCAGCAAAGACCCATACATACAGGTCAAAATATTACTCTACTTCCGCAGTCTGGTACAAATGGGACCAAGATTCGCTCGATTCGGTACCGAACCGACGTCATGAGACCTCTTCCAAAGACCATAGGGTGTCCCAGGAAATTTTATTAATTTGCTCTTGTAATCTATATCTTGTAAGCTATAACATCAAATAATGAAGCTATAATGATACGGAACCCATCCGATGTTCGAAAATCGACAAAATGTAAAGGATTGACGTAAGCTAATGAAAGATCGCGTCAACCGCTTTTGTACCTATTCTTATCCTTACATTTATTGTGCGTTCCTATATTCAAAGGTTTAACAGCGGCACATGTTGAGTTGGGACCGTTTCACAACAACTATCCACTATTTATAATTTTATTTAAGTAGGTACTTATTTTTTAACTTATTTTTGCTTTCGTTGTGAATAAATATATTTTCTTTCATTCTTTTTAAAACCGTTGATAGAGTTCTGACGTCTCAGTAGCAAATGTCAAATTTGCTACGTACAAAATGTGTAAAATTTTAACGAGACGTCACTACTCTATCCACGGTTTTGAATATAGGAACGCACCATTAGAATCTCAGATTAGACTATACAAACTGAAATTATACAGAACCCTTACAATGAGTTACAATTAACGTTCTCGCTAGCGAGTGGAAGCTCTGTCCCTCGCAGACCTCGCATGTACTCGTATTCTTATAGAGTTCGAGGGACGGACAGAGCTGGTAACGCATAATTTTTTTACGCATTTACTTTTCGCTTTTTTTTTTTCGTATTATGTTAGGTTAGGTTAGTTTTTTATAATAATTAAAATAAAACCATTTCTATTGTAAAAACCGTTTTAGGTCAAACGATTTTATGCGTAAAGATACGATATGCGTAAAAAAATTAAGCGATCCAATAGGGATTCTGTATACAATAGTAGTCTTTGACTGAAGTGACTTGTCAAAAGCGCGTAGAGCTAGGCCCCATGTGCTTCTGTTTAGTCCACCAGAGTAAATACTATTTAACCGAAAAATTTGTCCTCGCGTCGCGTGTGACATCCATGGACACAGACACACATACTCACTCACACTAACTCGCACTCACGCACAACTCACCTACCTCAAATATTTTAGTATTTTAGTACCTAATTTAAAACAATTATAGTTGTGCCATAACCGGGCTTAGAATTGTTACATTAGTTAAGTTAGTCTGTAAGTTTCAAATTGCCGTATGTAGACAGCAAACTGTAAGTACTCTATTTTTGAAAGTGTTAATCTGAATCCGGTAACCACGTGACAGGCATGGCCTAGTGTGAGACCAACGGAAAATCTGTTCGATTATCATATATTATATGTTACTCTTAACGTGGAATATTTTTTTAAATAAAACTCGACATTGGCGAAATACACCTTGTACTATCAGCCCAATTTAACACAGACGCACCATAGAACGATGTCATAATGACATTATAAAACAATTTGTTTGACACTTTTTACGACTTGAATCATAACGTCGCTGTGACACGGTTCTATGGTGGGTCAGGGTTCCGTTGGGCTCATAGTACCTTGTATACCTTGGCTTTTACAAGGAGTAAAAGTCAATAAATAAGAGAAAAAAACTGAAATGTTGATAGCGTTTGTATTTTGGCTAGGGCTATATACCCGAGATCGTTAGACGGCAACTTCAAAGGCGGGGTCACTGCGAACTAACCGCGTTATTGCTATGTGTTTATATCGACCCCCCAGGCCCCCAGGGGCCGACGTCGACCAGCAAGGGGTCCATGTGAGCGGAAAAAAATAATGGGGGTCCACGAGATGAAAATTGGGGCCCGCGATGGTGGATCACATTTAAGCAGATCGAGACTAATTTTGGCTTTCCATTAATGGAATAATCCATATTCATACACAGATAGTAATAAGTACTTACGTAATAGTTTCTTATAAATGTATAAATTACGTTTTTATTTTCTGTGCTTGTAAGTTTTTATTTTGCAAATATATATAATATTTTTTGCCGACTAGACCTCTTGTCTTAATAAGCAGATAAAGATTTTTCAAAAAAAAGTACAGCCGGCAAAAAAAGCTTGTCCCAAAACTAAAATTTTTGGCGGAAACTTATTAAGTTTAAGAGGATTGTGAAGCTAAAAATTTCCATACAAAATGCGAAAACGTTTTTCTTCCCTTAAACCTCGTCCGATTTTTTCGATTTTTGAATATGTTGTAGATATCATGGAAAACTATGTCTGTACGTTTTCCTTTACACGAAAATATTTCTTAGAATGAAACTAATTGAAAAAAACAAAAAACAGAAACTTACAGACCTAGTTCTTTATAATAACTACAACATATTCAAAAATCATGCAAATCGGACTTGATTTAGGGGGTGAGAAACGTTTTCGCCCGGAGCTAAATTTGTATGGTTTTTTTTTTACGGCTATGCGATTTTAGCCGCCCTTCACAATCCTTTTAATGTGGTTACCAATAGGGTATAGAATGCTTCGACTAGGTACTACGTTGCAGATAGTCGCTTCCTTTGGTAGGTAGATATTACGGCAGCATAGCATACTTGACGTGGGATAATATTATCATAGGCGCCTGCGCTATTCAATAGGCCGGTGTTATTAACACGCCATGGTATAATAACTTGGAGTATTTTTATAAGAACAAAAACAACGCGCCACATAAGAATTAAAACATAGGTATGCATAACTATTAAATGTTATGTTAACACTACGAGTATACTTACGTACTTGCTTTGTTTTTTATATAAGAAGTACCTGGAAGACCGAGGGTCACTCGGGTTAAAAACGAATTTTCCCGAACACTTTGCAGATCGATTTCTTGCCCCAGTAAACCCCTAATCTTTGCCAACGAAATCGTTAGAGCCGTTTTCGAGAATGTGATTACAAATCTACAGGTGTCCCAGAAGCCGACGCCAACCCGCCTAGGGCTGATAGAGCAGCTAAAAAGCTATCGATTTAAACCCTATGTATGCTTAGCGATTTTAAGTAGTAATAGTAAGTAGTTTTGGAGATATCGATCATTTTAATCCTAATTTTTGTAATGTTCCCTTATGTCCATGTCACGAAAAATAATTAATTTCATGTTTTATTTCATAAGTTTTTCAGTGGTACCTTACTTAACTGGAAACATTTCGAATCAGCAAAGTTTTTTAACCTATTTGCCCGTTTTTTAAAATATATTTTTAAATAATCTCATAAAGTTGTTTTTTCCATACAAAGTGAAAAGCAAACACTGGGACACCTCTAGTATAGAGAAACAAACTATGTATGATTACTTAAAGGAAATATTTAAAAAAACGGGCAAATAGATTTAAAAACTTCGCTGACTCGTAATGATTCTAGTTAAGTAAGATACCGCCGAAAAGCTTATGAAATAAAATTTGAAATTCATGATTTTTCGTGACATGGACATAAGGGAAACTCACAAAAATCACTGAACATACATAGGGTTTAAATCGATAGCTTTTTAGCTGCTCTATCAGCCCTAGGCGGGTTGACGTCAGGATTCTGGGACACCCTGTATGTAAACAAATATTGCTCGTTCAGTAGTATTGGATAAATGACAGTTTTCGCCTTAAAAAACGTCAAGATTAGGAATGAAATACAATGTACACTTTATTAAGACACGAACAAAAAACATAAAAATAATGCAAACATAACTAAAACTAAATACTAAAATAAATTAACTTCTTTTAAGTAACTATGATATGTACAATGTCCCCTAGGCCACTCCCACCGGGAATGGTGCCCATAATGCTGGCTGCATCCCCTCGTACAATATTACTCCTACAAATATTACAAATGCGAAAGTTTGGGTGTTTGTTTCTCAATCACGCCAGAACGGCAGCATGTTCGCCAGATCTGGACGAAATTTGGTACAGAGATATATTTATTTATATCCCCCGTTTTTACCCAGGAAAATTGGCCAGTCCCCGAAGGAATAGCGATTAACTAAAGCAAAAGTTTAATAGGGTATTTGCTTGATATTAAATTTCATATATTAATTTGGATAATATATCAATATACGTAGTATGATAAAATAATTCAAAATCAAATTTGAAATTGGTAATAAAATACAAAAGTTATAGCCTATATCTTTTTCTCACGAAACGATGTTTTGCGTGTAATTCATATGGCGGTTGAGTAATATGACGTCATATTACTGTATTTTCCTCTCTGTCTAAAAGCAAGTTTTAAACATTTATATCTTTCTTATTTTTAAAGATATTAAAAAACGATTTATACTAGGCTATTCGGAAGGTAAAAAAGCTTCAAAAACATTTTCATGTAAAATGTTGCCAAGACGAGACTATTATGGCTCGTACTGTCAAAAAGTTATCAGATCTCATGTAGAGCCCTGCTTCTAACTCTACATGCCCTAACTCTACAAGCCCTAACTTAACAAACTCTAAACCTTACTCAAAATATGTGGCTTGGCCGTTTCGTTACTACAAGAACAATAAAAATGTCACCTGACGCCCATGTGACGGTAGCGAAACGGCCAAGCCACATAGTTTTGAGTAAGGTTTAGAGTTTGTTAAGTTAGGGCTTGTAGAGTTAGGGCATGTAGAGTTAGAAGCTTGGCTCTACATGAGATCTGATAACTTTTTGACAGTACGAGCCATAATAGTCTCGTCTTGGCAACATTTTACATGAAAATATTTTTGATGGGATTTCACCTCTTTTTGTAAGTTAAATTGCTTTTAGGCGTTTTGCGCGCGCTTAATTCCATCCCCTAATTTGAAGGGTGGGGGTGATTTACTATAAATCCTGAACTATGTATTTTACTATTTATAAGCTTTATAACAAGGAGTCCCTATATCAATTTTCAGACCTCTAGTATCAAAATATTCATAAGTCTCATACAAATTTCCATAACCTAGTTTAAGGGGTTGGGGGGGTAAAAGTTCCAAGTTTTACAATTTTTTTGTTATTCGATTACTAATACTAGCTTACATAACAAATATCAGCTTTCTAGGACTTCAGTGACGAAATCGGGGTTTTTTAGATATCAATAAAATCTAAAGTATGAGAGCTATGCATTTGAAACTTTATATTTTTAATAAGTCCAATATTGACATGATATCCCGAGAATTTTGTTTATCTGGTAAAATCCAAACCCAAGTTATAAGGGTTCAAAAAACCGACGAAGCGCTTCGAGAAAAGGTAGGTTGTGCCCTTGCGATTCGGTTGGCTCGTCTTGGCGGGTGCACTGCCGTGCCCCCAGAGCGTAGATACATAAGTACATGAGTGACAGAAGGCGCGAAGCGACTTTGTTTTCTACTACCTATGTAAAGAGTAAAGACATAGGTATTTGCACCATAACACTGTTAGCTGTCAACCAGTTGCCATAATATATAAACCGTTCACAACCAACTGCCACTGCGGCACTACACGATCACCCGGCATAACGAGCAACCGCATTCTCATTTTAAAATTCAACTTTTTAAATCGAAAAAGAAAAATGTTTCAGATACTGCGATGTGTGTTAGTATTTTTGATAGCGGCCAGTATGGTAAATTTTAGCGTTACCAAGAAAACCGTGGTGCCTATTCATATCGCCAAGACTTTCGAAGCACACCGCTGCGTGCCCGATGTTATCGAGAGAGCTCCAACTTCACCGCTTTTTGTGAGTAGTTTTATTTATTATTTAATATTGAAGCAGGAGCGATAGTAGTTATTTATACCAAGAAACTTGCTTGAATTAGGGAGGAGTCGACCAAAGGGTCTAGCGGGCTAAGCTAACAAGATTGGCCACCCCACAAGGAATTCGGTTATATTAGGTCCTTACATATGAAATTGGCGTTTTATAAAGCAAAAATATACTTATAATATACCCATTTTTCGAGCTTTTTCACCTTTCCAATTTGTTTTACGTAAAATTAAAACCGTTTTATCGAAGCCTGCCGCTAACTCTGACGTAGTTTGCGATGGATCCGCCTACCACAATCACTTTTAATTCTTCGTTATTAACTTGGGTCTCTGGCCGTCCACGGGGCTTGTTTGTAGATCAAAATTTCCAGAACGAACACGTTGAAACCAAAAATGTACCGTGTTTTCTTTTACAGTAACTGCCTCATACACATCATTAATCCTTCCAGCCGTTTCTACAGCGCTGGTGCCACGGTGGAACTCGTATTTGTAAATAACGCGATAGTTCTCCAAATTGTGAACAGAATGATGTCAAAGAAAAAACAAATGACGCGATAACAAATTAATCACTAAATTCGAAGCACAAATACATGAGCTAAAATTTGAAATAAATTTGAATTTAGAATTCTTAGCCAAACACCAGATGATTTGAACCAAAGTGGCCAGTTCAACAAAACGCCAATTTCATATGTAAGGACAATACTTTTAGGCGGAGTAGTGGCAGGACCTAAGAACACTACAAAGGACAATGGGCAAAAATGTATGGGACGTGGTACCTTCGCCAATGGACATAATTAATATATCATTGGAAAGGTATTTTTATGTAGGGCAATGATAACCATGTCGCTTTTCTCTATTTGCTGTCGGAACTGAGTTATTTTATTTTGAATATACGTTTGTTATCAATCAATTTCCTTTAGGGATACCATTATGAAATAAAATAAAACAACACTACTAATCAAGGCACTACCTACTATTACATTACTAATCAAGGGTACACTTCAGTGTTTCCACTTCATAAATAAAAATGGATTTTTCATTAGAAAAGTGACAATATGAGTTGATTTTCGTTACATTCGTTTTTTACAAAGAACTATCCATGAGGCTGAAGATCGAGCTCTCTGGTGCAGTAGCAGCCTATTCACTTTTGCTTGAGTTGTATTGTTAAGGTGTCATGTTCGTATATGAATATCTCCGAATGGACAGGGATTTGAGACAAACCACCATAGTAAACGTTGTTCCTGTTGGTATGATCTATTCACTGACACTACCATTATTGCTATTGGAGCAGGTACCAAAATGCCCATTGTCCTTTGCTTAATATCAGCCTTCGATTTTCTTTTGTTTCTAATTTATTCAAGAAAATGTAAAAAAATCAAGGTAATAAACTGTTATTTTAGCTAAACCGTGCAACCGAGAGAAACCAAATAAAATCACTATTGATGAGAATAGAATGGGGTTAATAATGCATATTTTTACAGACATTCCTGTCCTTAAACTTAGGTGAAAAAAAAACTTTTTGGTTTTTCACTTAATTTTTTTGCTCTAATGCTTATTTAACTTGATATGATTGGCTTTGATTGCTATGTGATTCCGAAATAGCGTTTTTAAAACACGATGAGCATTTGTATTTCTGTATAGGTACCTATATTAGTAGGTATATTTATCGTCTACTACCTACCCATAGTAAATACAATTATAATACCAAATTAAATACCTAACATTAAAAAAGACCAAGATCGAATTTTTAAATATTTCCGATGTATTATTAACAGTGACTATAGATTATCATTACAAGAATTGCAATGGCCAAACATGCTTAAGAAACACACTCTTAAATCAAAAAATCCATCCAATGTTAAAAAAAAAACATAAAAAACATTTGGCTAATGTACGGTCACGGACTTTAATTGATGATCCACTATAGAACCTTGTCGCAAAAAACCAACGATTAATACCTATGTAATTTCTATTTCCTCAACTCTATGGTGGATCAACATTTAAAGTCCTTGATAGAAACGCTTCTAACGTGTAGATATAAATTGATTGGATGAATGGGTGGATGATTTTTGTATATTTTTCATCACCAGGTTAAATATCCGAGTGGAGCCACAGTGAGAGAGGGCAACATACTGACCCCCACCATGGTCAAAGACGTCCCCACCCTCATGTGGGATGCTAACCCTCTCGTGCACTACACACTTGCCATGATCGGTGAGTGTTCCTTTCCATAGCACAAAGGGATGGCTATTTTCCCCCAAAGGGCGATAGGGTAAGCCATGTTAAATATGGAGACTTATTCCAGTATGGTTACTTAATGATTATTTTCAGTCTTTTTCTGGTTAGACATGCTCTGCAGAACGCTAAGTAACTTCGCGTCGGATATATAGACTCTGACCCTACCTATGTATAGTCGAAAGCATTAAGGCCCAGCCACACCGCTTGCGTGACGTGCACGTGCACGTGCGTGTTCGCTTTCCACTGCGTTGTATAGTATGAATTCTCATTACGACATGTCACTATACAACGCAGTGGAAAGCGAACGCGCACGTGCACGTGGACGTCACGCAAGCGGTGTGGCTGGGCCTTTAATCGCGTCAAATATATGTTAATAGACCTCATTGTTAGTGGCATCCGGACACGTAGCTTTTTTGGCGTCTTGGGAACGTGTGTTACGTGTGTATATTTTTATGACTTTGACTGTACATAATTACTAATTCTCTTTTTGCCTGACACAAACTCTTTAAACATTAGAAGAAGAGTCCGACCAGCGTGTGGTGACACAAGCATTCTTCTCAAATTCTTCATATGGCAACCATTTTACCTATAAAACAAGCTGTCACATTATGAGTACCTATCCAGTCGTTATGCATTTTGTGTTACCAGAAAGTGATATTTTGACTTTGCCGCCTTTTTTGTGTCAACACTCGCTGGTCGGACTTTAGTACCGCACATTAAAGATTTTACTTTCGTCTCAGACCCAGACGCACCTTCCCATGTGAACCCCAAGCACCGCGAGTGGCAACACTGGTTGGTCGGCAACACTCTAGGCAACATCGTGGATGCCGGCGACACGCTGTCGGCTTACGTAGGCCCCAGCCCGGCGGCAGGCACCGGCCTGCACCGCTATGTGTTCCTGGTCTTCAAACAGCCTGGCCGTCTACAGTTCAACGAGCAAAGAATCACGTAAGTTTACTAATTATTTCAGCCAGGAAACAAAAAAGAAGAATTGCAGAGTTGGATAAAAGCTGTTTTCTATCGCTCAAAAGGTATGGGATGACAGCTTAGTTGACCACGTGATTTATCGTAACGCACGAGAATGTCATCCCATACATTTTGAGTGATTGAAAAGAAAAACGTTTGTAGCGTTTGCATATTCGCTAGGCGGGTCATACACACTCGAAAACACAAAAGTTGTCTCTCCTGTGGTCAATAGATAAAGGTTTGTGTGCATATAGGTATGTTTTTATTTGATAGGACTAAAGTACACCTGATGCCGTTTATGCCAAAAAATTAGGCCTTAATAACGTTAACTTCGGGTATGTCCACAAGAAAGACGGTAACCTAAATCTGTTTATGACACAGGCCCCAGGTTACCAAAGAGAACTACCGTGACCCACTACGTTTTTCCAATCTGTAGCCTGATCGACTGTAGCTTAAACAAGGCATTATTTTCCTCCCAGCATGTATTGGCAAAGAAACAACTAAAACTGCTAAGGGTTGACAACTACGAGCAGGCGCCTGCGTAGCTGCCTTGAGATGCTCTCCGTCTTCATTGGCTCTTGGGTCCCACAGAGCCTGGTCAGGACCTGAATCTGGATGACTTCGGTTTGACGACCCGAATGTATAGCAACTAAGTTTTAATAAATAAATACATTAGCTAAGTGCTAACCCTATCAACGCTGCAGTCACGTTAACTTAACTTTTTCTCCAGTTCATATATAGCAAAGAAAGTTACCTCTACATTTTTAATACAGAGGCGTTGTTCTGAATGTGTATAAACCCAACTTCCGCTCTCTTCTAGGTCCGCTGGGCATCGCGGAGGGTTCTCCATCTCCGAGTTTGCCGCCAAATACGGCCTGGGTGACCCCGTCGCCGGCAATCTTTTCCTGGCAAAGTTTTCAGGATAGGCCACATGGTGTATGGATTTGGATCAAATTTTAACAACATTTATTTATTTGGACGGTAGTTTAGAGAAGGCAAAATAATTCCTTCGACGTTGATTTGGTTGAAATATTTGGAGTTCAGACGTACATGTCTTTTTGTCGAATCGGCCATTTTCTAAATTTGATAATTAATTATAAATTAAGTAGGTAACTATATAGTTGTTTTGATAATCTATGGATCTTTAAGTATAATATTTTTGATCCGCGACGGCGAGTCCTGCCATTCAAGTTGTCATTGCACTGCTGCGTCATGTACGTAAAATAAACTAGTACCTACCTCTACCTTACCTATTTAGGCCGCATTTCACCAAACTGGAATAAAACTTACTCCGAGATTAGTCTATACAAATTCGGCGTTTAATCTAGGTATAAGACCTTATTCCAGTTTGGTCGAATGCAACCTTAGTAGGGCAAGAATTCGTGGAGTGAAAACACTGTTATCGGATTACTGTTGAGTTATACAGGTTAACATAGAGTAACTATTATTTATCGTATTTTGCATTTAAGAAAAAATATACGTTCTATGTTATTTCCAAATCGGAACGAAAGCATATTTATTTCATAATATATTTTATTCCTAGTGTTAATAATCCGTCATTGCTTGTCTTTTGGGTTTGTTTTTTTAAATTTCGCAATGCCCATCAAGATCTCCTGATATGACCCGTCAAGTATTCCTTACATTAGTTATTGTACCTGGGTGTTACTATTAGATGGTTAAAAACTAAAAACTAATATTCATCAGCTTAAATATTAACTTATCTGCTTTATTAAATAGCTTACATAGATTTCGTGTTTTAATTATAATGGTTCCGATGTTTAGTGTTATCAGGATAGGACCTTGTGCAAGAGTCCGCCCGGATCGCTACCATCACGTATTCTTTAAAACTACGCCGAACGTCCAAGTGGCCCACCTTTTTCCGTTAATTTGACTACACGAAGGTTACAGGTTGTTAAACATTGTCATTAATTATATGCTACACATATTTGTACAACAAAAAACCATCATTTTATTAAAAATAATACTTTAGTTTATTATAAAACACAATAATAGTAATGAGGGCGCAGTGGCGCCGTTCGGCGTCATTTAACCTATAGCGCCTAGCAGCAGTGTTTGCATGGTTGTCTCCAGGGGGGCTATTTCTTAACGCACTCGCAATCGAAATCGTTTTCATTTTAAAAGTCGAAGGCGAGTCTGCCTATAAAAAGAAAACAATTGTTCCACTTTGAAGTCGATTGCGAGTGCGTTACATTACGTAACGCACTCGCAATCGCAATCGACTTCAAACCATCAAGCTTTCTTGTATGTATGTAAAAAATACTTAATCGACAAACGGGAAAATAACAAACAATAAAATAGACAGAAACACAAAATGCCAAGCTTAGGTACTTGCCATGGGAAACCGGTAAAAAACAGTACAATCTAATTTTTCTTTGCTGCATTCGGTAAGTGAAAACTTCATCCGGTTTTTCTCCTCCCCCACTTATTTAACCTAATCCGTCAAGAATCAAATACAAGGCTAGTTCGGACTACATTAGTGATTTAGTCAAGTAGCGAGTGCTTCTTACCGAGTCAAATAGACTATAAATGATAGTGAAAAATTTGGTATACGAATTTAAAATTTAATTTGTTTGTTAAAAGATTCATATTCCATTGTCCTTTTGCATGGACTTATCCGAGTTTGATTTTAAGCGACTCATTTATAGCCGTTACTCGGAGACGTTTTTGAAATAGTTAACTCGTTCCTTTTTCAAACTTGTGTATGAAAATTTGTCACTTAGGAACAACTCAGTTAGTCTACTCTATTTTTAAAATACTCGCTTCTCGTCTAAATTACTAATGTAGTCCAAACCAGCCTTAAGAGCAAGCGAAAAACAGGGAGCAGTTCAAACCCAAAGGTTAATTTTAAATTTTCTTGAGTGGGACTGTTCCTTTAAATTTTGTGTTTGGCTGTGTCAAACTTGCAGCCAAATGCTCCAAGCCCTTAGTTAATTATTAGAAAGGAATTTCTTTTTTTTTTAAATTATGGTAACAATATGAAAACTCCAAATACGGTAACAAATCATTTACTCAAACACATCTGCAGAACAACTAGCACCTATTTAAATAAGTAGCTTATTGTATAAATAGTTCATCCAATCCTAAACACAATTTAACCCTACCAATAGCAATCGATAAATCATACAACTTAAGTAGCCATAGTTCGTTTTGTCTATGTTTAGATAGTATCCAAGCTTTTCAAGTTAGTGGCTATCACATTCATTGCTAGATATCCAATGCTATTCGTAAATAACGGGCACGACTCTAAAAAATAATTTTGGCGGCAATTTCTTAGGGCTGGTATACCTCCAGTGTAAATTGGACTTAATTTGGGTCTCCTATCCACTTAACAGTCCTTGGATACCATAGCATCCAAAGTAAACTGTTTGATAAAATAACAATAGTTTAAAGTTAAACTATTTCCTCTGTTACCATGGCATAGTTATACAACTCTGTTTACGGTGAGAGGATTAGTCTTATTACTGCTATATTATCGTTCAAAAGAAAATGTCAGTATTACAGTACAAAGTCCATATGCGCTACGACCTTTTTGAATTGGTTGGCAGTATAGCCCTGTAGACCTAGCCAAACTAAAAACACTGCTAACGTGTCTGTTTTCTATCGACTAGAAATGTATAGAGTTGACATAAGCGGATGCGATCTGTCAATTCTGACATCAGCTTACGTCAATCCCATACATCTTGTCGATTTTCGAAAATCGCTGGCTTAACGTTACGTGGTTGGTTCCTTACGCTTGTTAAACTAAACTAAGCTAGCTAAGTCATGGATCACAGTATCCAAGGTATACCATGTGGCTATTGAAGTTTTCTGTGTTCTTTAGGATATGCTCCCCAATCCGTCGCATCTGGAGCCATAACTAGCATACCACAACTTAAACGCCCAAGCTCTTGTAGAGCAGAGGCACGTAGTCGTCGAACTGCGCGCGGTAGAAGTTGCCGGCTACTGGAGCGCCAAGGTTGTACTTCTCGGCGAACTTCTTCGTCGAAAATGCGGCGCGACCGTCGATCGATCTGGAAAGAAAGTATTAGATGTTAACAAGGGGAGTTTTAGGGGAAACCTACATCAGGTACATTAAATAAATAAAGGAAATTCATTGCTTAGTAGGTCAATATACAGCTGGGAATAATTGGGAGGAAGTAAAAGACTCCATCTAGGAATCATTGAAAGAAATTAGGGGAGGCATACCTATGCCCAATACGCCAATACTCCAGACGATGATGAGTTCAATTTAACATTGATTAAATAACACGGGAGACAAAACGATAGCAATATTGAGAACCCCGATAACCCATATCTACCTTATATATGTAATCAAAAATCGGAGGTTTTTCACTGTGTAGCTCCTATACGTTAGGCATTATTCCCAGTAGTTCCTTTTTGTAGTACCTTTTGAAGGAAATATGACTACTATTTTCAAATTAAAAGGGACCTACTGGTGAATTATTACTAGCCAACTTTTAGATCTGTGTCATATGACTTGCCAAGAACGTGCTAGTGTCATAGGCTACATAAAAAATATTAAGCTACGTCATACTAGTCGTCTGTCGTGCTTCACGGTTTTACTCTTACTACGGATCTTACTTAGTTATTTGAAGCAGTGAGTTTGCTATCACAAACATTATAGGCGTTTAAATTCTCGTGAAGCAATGGATCTATCTATTGTAAGTTAAGAAGCCTAGACAAGATGTATACCGCTGTCAAAACGTATGGAATTGACATATTAAGTGCTAAACACGACCATCCGGCAGCTTACGTCAATCTGATCTGACGACTGGTCGATCAACGCACAGCCGAAACCGGTGGATCTGGGGCCTTGAAATCTGGAGATAATATTCCTTGGATATCCTAAGGGTGCATTAAGAAGGTATTTTTGGAAATTCATCCCCTAAGGTGTTAAAATAGGGGGATTATATATTTTCGATAACGACTAGCCCAGACTTCCAGCGTCTGTATTTCCGAGTGCATACAATGTGAACCTATTTAAAGCTAAGGTGAATAGGCATCTTCTGGGTGAGCTCATCGTCGACAAAATCTTCGTCCTCCAAGGGCAAGAGTTAGTCAGGAGCAAACCCATTAAAAAAAGACATTGACTCACTTGTTGGTGAGTACTTTCTCATCAAACTGCAGCTTCCCCGGCTGCTTGTACAGGATGTATACGTAGCGGTGGATGCCGGTGCCCTCCGGCGGGCCGGAGCCGATGTACCCGGACAGCACCTCGCCGGCCGCCACGTTGTTGCCGGGGATGTTGCCGACCAGCCAGTGGTGCCACTCGCGGTACACCAGCTCAGGGCCATCATAGTTGTCAGGGTCTGGAATAACAGAACAAATTATAATTAGTATATTAAGCGCATTTGTACAAAAATGTGTACAAAATATGGTCATCGAAATAAAGATCTAGTGCAAAGGAA
This sequence comes from Acleris literana, assembly GCA_946894065.1. NCBI lineage: Eukaryota > Metazoa > Arthropoda > Insecta > Lepidoptera > Tortricidae > Acleris > Acleris literana. The sequence goes on from OX335687.1 coordinate 5,743,467, forward strand.
ATAAAATTGAATTTCTAAGACTTGTAATAAATTAGAGAATTTACTTTATTTCTTTGATAATAGGATCATGTTCTAATAACTTTCGTTACATGGTGGGATACTGGCGTAAGAAAAGATAAGTAAATCTAGTTTGTCTTAAGCACGTTAGAGTTATGTCTAATGTATGGAATTGTTACACTTATTATCAGTTAAATTTTTATCATGTTGACATAAAAAACTAAATATAAAAAAGGACTAAGTCGTTAGTTTAGTTTAGTTTCTTTGAATGTGAATCGAGATCGCAAAATTCTACATCAGGATCTTTCTGTACCTATATGACAACGAAGACGCACGTAGGACGCTTAACTTTAAGTCAAATAATTTTATTCGCTAACGCTTTGCTAGCATAAATTAAAGCATTGATGCATGCTGCATGTGTTGTGTTTGGTTCTTCTACAAAAATCTACCAAGTAAGATTGTAACGCCCAAATATTCCAAGAGATTGATAACTACCCTACCTACTGTGATAATCTATTTTTGAACATTATTATCAGCTTTATCGTTCAATAATTACTGTATCACGGAACGTGACTTAAGAATCTTAAGATACATGCAATTGTCATTCATAATAATCCATTTAGGTAATTATTTTTCTAATGTCTTTGCGACTTCACAAATTGTTTTTGCCTTGCACCGGCCGACTTCGTATTTTCTCACACATTATTTTCACGGTCGATAGTTTCGTGCAGAAAACTATTACCGAAAGGGCATACTGGCAACCTTACTGGCTTAACTTTGTTACAGTTCTATTCAAATTCAAATCATAGGATTACTAGATTATTTACTTGTAGATTAGTGAAAAAAGATATGGAAAAAGGGCGCTGTTCGGAGTTAAATCGGTAAAATGATCCTATTTGCACCCAAAAAATTGCTTCTTATATTAAATGCGGTGGTTGCCGCTTGAGGATACTCGACGTAACCTGTCATTACATGAAATTCAGGCTAGAGAATTCCGTGAAAAAGCTCTGGTGAACGAATGGTGGGACGTATAAGGCTGCCTAATTGAGAATACACGCGCTAAAATGTGTTTTGTTCGCTCTGTCAGGACTACTTAAACTCGCCGCTTGGACCTTCACTCTTGCGTTCGCTCATCTTTGCTTGTTGAGAGAATTACAGCCCTGTTCTTTACAGTAAAGAGACTCACAGTAAACGTCCGCGTAGGCCTGATAACAGGCTGGTCCTTCACGCTAGTGGAGGTCAACTCATTGTTATAGCCGATCATCACCACTAGGGTACATCAGACACATTTTAGTATTACCTAAAATGGGACTCACCAATGAATAAGTACTATTAAGTAGTAGGCGTGAGCATCGGCTCCGTCGGAGTATTTCTCGTAGGTCACAGTATTCTAGTCCTTCACGTTTGTCTGGGTCAACTTATTATACTAGCTGATCCACGTCGCCGAGACACTTTAGACACTAGTCTTAAAATGGGACTCACCGGTGATCACGGGTGTGTAGTAAGCGCCCGCGTCGGCCTCGTAGGTGGCAGTAGGCTAGTCCTTCACGTTTGTCTGTACCAACTTATTGTTCTAGCTGATCCACGTCAGTTAGATACTTTAGACTAGTCTTTAACTAAAATGGGACTCTCCGGTGAACTCAAGTGTGTAGTAAGCGTCCGGGTCGGCTTCGTAGGTGGTAGTAGGCTAGTCCTTCACGTTTGTCTGGACCAACTTATTGTTCTAGCTGATCCACGTCAGTTAGATACTTTAGACTAGTCTTTAACTAAAATGGGACTCACCGGTGAACTCAAGTGTGTAGTAAGCGTCCGGGTCGGCTTCGTAGGTGGCAGTAGGCTAGTCCTTCACGTTTGTCTGGACCAACTTATTGTTCTAGCTGATCCACGTCAGTTAGATACTTTAGACTAGTCTTTAACTAAAATGGGACTCACCGGTGAACTCAAGTGTGTAGTAAGCGTCCGGGTCGGCTTCGTAGGTGGCAGTAGGCTAGTTCTTCACGTTTGTCTGAACCAACTTATTGTTCTAGCTGATCCACGTCAGTTAGATACTTTAGACTAGTCTTTAACTAAAATGGCACTCACCGGTGAACTCAAGTGTGTAGTAAGCGTCCGGGTCGGCTTCGTAGGTGGCAGTAGGCTAGTCCTTCACGTTTGTCTGGACCAACTTATTGTTCTAGCTGATCCACGTCAGTTAGATACTTTAGACTAGTCTTTAACTAAAATGGGACTCACCGGTGAACTCAAGTGTGTAGTAAGCGTCCGGGTCGGCTTCATAGGTGGCAGTAGGCTAGTCCTTCACGTTTGTCTGGACCAACTTATTGTTCTAGCTGATCCACGTCAGTTAGATACTTTAGACTAGTCTTTAACTAAAATGGGACTCACCGGTGAACTCAAGTGTGTAGTAAGCGTCCGGATCTGCTTCGTAGGTGGCAGTAGGCTAGTTCTTCACGTTTGTCTGGACCAACTTATTGTTCTAGCTGATCCACGTCAGTTAGATACTTTAGACTAGTCTTTAACTAAATGGGACTCACCGGTGAACTCAAGTGTGTAGTAAGCGTCCGGGTCGGCTTCGTAGGTGGCAGTAGGCTAGTCCTTCACGTTTGTCTGGACCAACTTATTGTTCTAGCTGATCCACGTCACTAGTCTTTAACTAAAATGGGACTCACCGGTGAACTCAAGTGTGTAGTAAGCGTCCGCGTCGGCCACGTAGGTGGCAGTAGGCTAGTCCTTCACGTTTGTCTGGACCAACTTATTGTTCTAGCCGATCCACGTCACTTAGATACTTTACACTAGTATTTAACTAAAATGGGACTCACCGGTGAACTCAAGTGTGTAGTAAGCGTACGCGTCGGCCTCGTAGGTGGCACTAGGCTAGTCCTTCACGTTTGTCTGGACCCACTTATTGTTCTAGCCGATCCACGTCAGTTAGATACTTTACACTAGTCTTTCACTAAAATGGGACTCACCAGTGAACACAAGCGTGTAGTAAGCGTCCGGGTCGGCCTCGTAGATGGCAGTAGGCTAGTCCTTTACGTTTGTCTGGACCCACTTATTGTTCTAGCCGATCCACGTCACTTAGATAATTTACACTAGTCTTTAACTAAAATGGGACTCACCGGTGAACTCAAAGTGTGTAGTAAGCGTCCGCGTCGGCCTCGTAGGTGGCAGTAGGCTAGTCCTTCACGTTTGTCTGGGCCAACTTATTGTTCTAGCCGATCCACGTCACTTAGATACTTTACACTAGTGTTTAACTAAAATGGGACTCACCGGTGAACACGAGCGTGTAGTAAGCGCCCGCGTCGGCCTCGTAGGTGGCAGTAGGCTAGTCCTTCACGTTTGTCTGGGCCAACTTATTGTTCTAGCCGATCCACGTCACTTAGATACTTTACACTAGTATTTAACTAAAATGGGACTCACCGGTGAACTCAAGTGTGTAGTAAGCGTCCGGGTCGGCCTCGTAGGTGGCAGTAGGCTAGTCCTTCACGTTTGTCTGGACCAACTTATTGTTCTAGTCGATCCACGTCAGTTAGATACTTTACTAGTCTTTAACTAAAATGGGACTCACCAGTGAACACGAGCGTGTAGTAAGCGTCCGCGTCGGCCTCGTAGGTGACAGTGGGCTGGTCTTTCACGTTTGTGGGCGCCAGTTCATTGCCCTGGGCGGCTTCCACGCCACTGGGGTATTTCAACTGGGAAACAAGGTTTATTTTCAGTTTTCCATTTTTGGCAGTAATTTTGATACAAATTAAATAGAATTAGTAATTAATATATAATACCTTAACAGCACGTGTAACCTCCATACAGTACGGCCACTGAGACGAGATAAAGAATGTAAACAAACTGACAGTTTCTGAGTTACAATGCGATAGCGAGCGATTATTATATCTGTCCTTATTTCTCGCACGCAATAATATCTTCAGTTGGTTGATGACGTCTGTCGTTGCGTGATTCGTGGTACGGGAAAGCTGTCAGTACAGATGTTGTCAACATTAGGGTAGCCATTTTGTGAAGTTCATTTCTGTTTGGATTGCGTTCGAAGTGACACGATTTCAAATAAAAATGTTTTGAACTCCTGAAAGCTTGTTTACATTCTTTATCTCGTCTCTTTGGCCTTACTTTAGTCATAGCTGGCAGAATACTGCCATAATTTAGGTAGGTACCTAGGTGACACTAACGGCATAAGAATAAACTACACGTAGAAGCGAAACTCCCGGCTCCGTACGCGCGCTCGGCGCGTTAAATACCTACCGCCTGGCGACACCTGAGGTGTCTAGTGAGTCAGGGGCGTCAAGACGGAATATATATGTATTAACTGTGATATTGTTATTGTGTGTTAATTGGTTTTCGAATTTGTGTTGATTTTAGTGTTTATGGTTGAACTAAGATAGTGTTTTAAAAAGTGAACAACTATTTACGGCAAAATAATTAGAAATAGATAATTGATTGAATGAAGGAGTTTTATTTGTTAAATAGTACATCCCCTAAATGTTGAAGATAAAAAAACGGAAACATTAAAAACGAATTAAAGATAAATAGTCCGGAAAGGAACGTAAAAAGTAACTCCGGATCCCAGACTATACTTTAAAACTTATTGAGCTTAAATGGTTGTTTATTTATAGACTCGTTTCTATGTTTTATAGATGATTAATAGCCACATAAGCCATTAAGTTTTCTGAAGATAATCTTAATATCATCAAAAATATTATTACCTAATTTAACGTAAATGTAAAAACTCATTTTGCAACAATGTTTCCACGTTGAAAAAAAACATAAATTACATTTCGTGACTAAACTTGTATAACACATCCATAAACCGATTAAAATATTTCACAAGTGACAGCCCTAACTTCGGGCGCGGAAGACAGAGGGGCGTAGCGGGGTGAAGGGGGAAGTAGGTATTAAAAGCGCAGCATTTAGGGCCCGGGTAAAGGAGATTCGCTTCTACGTGTAGTTATTGTTTATTCTTATGCTAACGGCCGCACTCCTTAGTGACGGTTAATCAATCATACCTGCACATGTTTGAAAAAGGAACTAGTTGATCGTCTCTAAAAGAGACTTAATTTAAGATATTTCACGCGATCAAATGAACAAGTCCACGTACTTAATTGCAAATTAAGAATTATACTCTGACCGCAATACAAAGATACTGTCCTTATAAGGTAAACACAAGTCATTACTTACAATGTTAACATAACTTCCTTTTAATTCACTTAGCGTAGTTTTTTTTATACTCCATAAATCGTCCACTACTTTCCTCTCGTTTTACGCCCCACATCCGTGACATTGGCACCAAAATTGGTTTAATTTAACAATTTGGGAACTAATTAAAATATTCCGTTTGTTAACGTTAACTTTGCACCAATTAATGATGCCTTAGAAGGAGGGAGAAAGTAAATCAGATCTACACGGACAGATTTAGGGTTCCGCATCGGAAAGTGCTAACGGTTTGTGCTTATTGATAACAATAAAGTCAAAATTATTGCTGATATGATAAATATAAGGAGAAACATAAACTACGTAAGCCGGTAAAATAGTTTATAAGGTTGCTAAATAGCTCTCGTTTTTGCAACGCGTAAAAAAAAGACAAACTCAACGGAATGGCACAAACAATTCCATAAAACAACAATAATTTTAGAAAAAAAATACGTGGAAATATTAAGCCATATTCCCCCAGTTATTCTGATTTTTATAAGTTATGCCATTTGTCAATGAAAGTTTTTACTATCTCTAAACACTAAAAGCATTGTTTAACATAAAAACAATCTGCTGTTGAACGTTTATCAGTTTCTTCACGAATATAACAACCGCATTCATGAGGAACAAAGGGTTGTTTGTGGTCGACTTAAACTGGAATGAATTAGGTGTTACGAGCGTCGGCGTCGTTGTATTTTATATTCCAAGACTAAGGCTACAAACCAAGCTATGAGACATTACTTACATTTTTAAAAAACAAGCTATTTTGACGACGTAATAACGATATTCAATCTTCAATTCTCTTTTCTAATTTTAGGCCGCAGTTCTATCACTGTGGGAGGCCATCCTTCGTCTCCTCAATATCAGTAGACTTGGTCACAAAATCATAATTGTTTTTTTAATGGGCTTTTTTACCATGCGATATAGTTTTTATACTGATAAAGAAAACGAGTATACGGGATTAGCATTGTAACGACTAGAAGTTTCTCCAATTTAACTAGAATCTCATGATAAATTGTTGGAAACTTCTTACAATATTTTATTTTTAGTTTAGAAGGAGAACATTTTCAATGCACTCGAATGTTTCCGAGAATACTCTTAGTAGCTGTCTGGAAAGGATTTCCAAACTTCTATGAATGTTTTTGCACATTGCTATATGCCTTAAAAGACCCGTAGTTGCCAACTCTTACAACAAAAGTGCAATGGCTCTATGCTATCCTGTAGTATACCGAAACAAAGCAGTGCTTATACATTTTTTACGGAACCATTCATTGTTAAATAGAACATTACACGCGAACTGTAACAAATCACCTTGTCTGTTTAACTTGTCAAAAAAGTGAGTGAAAAATATTGTAATTTCGACTTTACCTGATCGATCGACGATGTCCGATAATTATTTTCGACACTGCGATTAAGCGCTAAATGGAAATAATACCTGTCCAAAATGGAACCGGTAGGGCTTGGTGATATTTAAATTATACGGTTTAAAACAGTGAGGGAATAACGACTACCTAATGCCGGCACCACACTTCGCTATTCGCTATTCGTTATTTGGCTTATGCGCCTACATTCGACGAAGTGTGGAGGGTTTATTCGTCTATGTTTGCTTTATTCGCACGCATAACGCATAAGCGCGAATAGCGAATACTCGTATCCGTCGACTTGTCGGTTTTTTGGCACACATCAAAGGACACGAATAACTCGAATAGCGCATCGACTGCCCACACTGCGTTCACTCATTAATTTGCCCGCATATTATAATCTGTGGTGTCTGGACGTGATTTTCCAAGTTTTTATCCGTCGTATTGGAATCTGATTAATTGAAGTTTGTTTAGTGGGTTACTAATTAATATTAATAAGAAAATGGAGTGAATGAACGAAAAAGTAATACGATTTATAGAATTACATCAGATCTCCATCGCTACCACAGATAAGGGTAGGTATCGCTGCGCCAACAACACACATATTTGGCATGTTCACCATACCGTCACGAAGTGTCTAGGGCATGTTTGTTGTTCGCGCATATAACAAATATTTTATGCCGGCACCACACTTCGCTATTCGCTATTCGTTATTCGGCTTATGCGCCTACATTCGACGAAGTGTGGAGGGTTTATTCGTCTATATTTGCTTTATTCGCACGCATAACGCATAAGCGCGAATAGCGAATACTCGTATCCGTCGACTTGTCGGTTTTTTGGCACACATCAAAGGACACGAATAACTCGAATAGCGCATCGACTGCCCACACTGCGTTCACTCATTAATTTGCCCGCATATTATAATCTGTGGTGTCTGGACGTGATTTTCCAAGTTTTTATCCGTCGTATTGGAATCTGATTGACTGAAGTTTGTTTAGTGGGTTACTAATTAATATTAATAAGAAAATGGAGTGAATGATCGAAAAAGTAATACGATTTATGGAATTATATCAGAGGCCCTACTTTGAAAATAGAAGTTCGTAGTTACGTTAGCTCCATCCGTCATTCGTCATTCGAGACTAAATCGAAAGAAAGAGATAGAGCTAACGTAACTACGAACTTCGATTTTCAAAGTAGGGCTTCAGATCTCCATCGCTACCACAGATAAGGGTAGGTATCGCTGCGCGAACAACACACATGTTTGGCATGTTCACCATACCGTCACGAAGTGTGGGGGGCATGTTTGTTGTTCGCGCATATAACAAATATCTTAACAAATACGGCGCAGCCACATAGCGAATAGCGAAGTGTGGTGCCGGCATAAGAATAATCACAAAACTCTAGTAAACCGTAATTTACCTACCATTAGACATCATCGATTTGGGTCTCATTTGTATGTATTTTAAAAGGTATCCCTTTGAAACGTAAAAAATGGTTGTGCTAATATATTGTTTCGTCTAGAATCTTTCCGCCCACTTAACATACTTTTAAGTTGAAATTATAGAATTTAATGATCATCGAATGTGTAGATTAGTTAACTTAGTTTAGGTTAGTTTTTTTTAAATAATATAAAACAAGAATTACGACAACCACATTTTCAAAACAAAAACTCAGGCAGTTTGCTCGTATGTATGTTTATTTAACCTCGCAATCATGGTTCCAACGGAAGACCAGCGCTGACTTTAAAGCCAGCATTACTCTGAGTTGGGACCATTTCGGGGCTCTTTCCTTTTCCTACGTTTTTATCTGTTTTATTTTAAGTTTATCACGAATAAAAGATTTTCTTTCTTTCTTTCTATATCAAAAACTCAGATTAGGTACCTACTAATTAGTTGGCCAATGCTAAGCGAAGCGTGTACGATAAATTGCAATTCTCTTAAAAATGGCACTTTTGCATTTGCAGAACTTTCCCTTGTAATGTGATATTTTTTTAATTTTGTGCCATTTATTGTCATAAAATGGGTAATATTTAAGTATAATCGCATTAAGAATTTTAAGTACCTACGTATTTATGATAAAAATGCAACGCTGATCATCATAAGTCGCAATCAATCAACATTATTGTAATTATGCCTTGATAACGATTACTTATTGGTAGTTATATTTGGCACACAAAATAACTTACGTAACTACTTATCTCATCTTGTACACTGGCATATAATATTATGAGTATGCTATCTGTCTATTTAAAAATATAAAGAAGATAACCGACGTGGAGTAACCTCGTGTAGTATACGTAATTAGGTTTTGCCCGTGTCTTTGGTCACGTAGTATCACATTAGCGCTACTCCTTGTGTTTTTTCTTATAATGTTGAAAGGATCACATACGCATCTAAATATATACCAGTAAATAAAATTAAAGCTTGTCTTCAATAGGGTCCAAAATAGCTCAACGGATTTCAATAACAATTTCAGAGATTAAAACAGGAATTTTAGCTTCAAATTTACGTTCCATTTCGAACATTTAAACCGAAGCGAAGCGAGGGTTGGACGATGGTTTTTAATACTAAAAGTAGTAAGGACTTACGAACTTGACTTGAGTTTTCGCATGACTGAAGGTACGAGGAGGTATGTACAGATAATATTAAAGGCTCTTATTCTAAATTCGGTTCAAAAATGACGTACGTGCAACGGTGCTCATGTGAGATTGAATGTCAGTTACGTATGTTACGATTGTCATCTTTGTGTTTGCGTTTGCGTATGAAGCTTCGGCACACCAAACGCGCGTCAGGAGCGTGCGCAGATAAACGCAGGCACACGCGTGTTGAATGTACCTGGCGGGTTACCATGATATACTAAAGCAGTTCAGTGTACGTTGAGAAAAAGGGACAGAGATATAGCAGTTATTCAGCTCTGGCCCTTTTTATTTACCTAAACTTAACTACTTCGGTATGTCATGGTAACCCCCTGTTACTATACATGAATTCTCCTTGGTGTGCCGAGTTACGTTCCATGAACTTCCATTTAAGAACCTGCGCTGCTCCTGACTTGCTTTTGGTGTACTGAAGCCTTTATGCAAACGCAAGCTTAGGTATAATAAATGAGTTTACTAAACAATAGTCTTTTCAACATTGTAAATAAGTACTGGAAAACGTCGATATGACACGTAGCAGGTTATTTTACTTTTGTTTACTTATTCATATTTTGTTACGGTTTAAGAGGATTGTGAAGCGCCTCTAAAATCGTGTAGCTGTCAAAAAAACCATACAAAACTAGCTCCGGGCGAAAACGTTTCTCACCCCCTAAATCAAGTCCGATTTTCACGATTTTTTAATATGTTGGAGTTATTATAAAGACCTAGGTCTGTACGTTTCTGTTCTTTGTTTTTTAAATTTGTTTCGTTCTAAGAAGCATTTTCTTGGAAAGGAAAACGTACAGACATAGTTTTTCATGATATGTACAACATATTCAAAAATCGTAAAAATCGGACGAGTTTTAAGGGGAGAGAAACGTTTTCGCATTTTGTATGGAGATTTTTAGCTTCACAATCCTCCACAAAGGATGTAGTAAGTTATATCTTAATATGGAACATACATTCAAAGTGCTGTATTTATATAACTATCTTCTGCCCGCGACTTCGTCCGCGTAGATTTCGGTTATCGTAATTCCCTCGGGAAGTTTTAAATTTTCTGAATTGAAAAGTAGCCTATGTAATCCAGGGTATAAGCTATCTCCATTCTAAATTTCATCCAAATCCGTCCAACCGTTGCAGCGTGAAGGAGTAATAAACTAACACACACACACACACACACACACACACACACACACACGCACACACACACACACTAACTTTCGCATTTTGTAATATTAGTAGGATAACAGTCATGATCACGGCCCAAGGGTCAAGGAAATAACAGATATGCCAGTGTATATTTTCCATTACTGTAATTATCACAACAAAACATGCTGGTATTTCGTTACACATGCTGATAGTATAGTCACACAAAATAAAAAGCAATTATTGTTGATTTACTTTTTAGGGTTCCGTAGCCAAATGGCAAAAAGCGGAACCCTTATGGATTCATCATGTCGGTCTGTCTGTCCGTCCGTATGTCACAGCAACTTTTTTCCGAAACTATAAGAACTATACTGTTGAAACTTGGTAAGTAGATGTATTCTGTGAACTGCATTAAGATTTTCACACAAAAATAGAAAAAAAACAATAAATATTGGGGGTTCCTCATACTTAGAACTGAAACTCAAATATTTTTTTCATCAAACCCTTATGTGTGGGGTTTCTATGGATAGGTCTTCAAAAATGATATTGAGGTTTCTAATATCATTTTTTTCTAATCTGAATAGTTTGCGCGAGGGACACTAAACTTCCAAAGTGGTAAAATGTGTGTCCCGCCCTGTAACTTCTAAAATAAGAGAATGATAAAAATAAAAAATATATATTTATTACCATGCAAACTTCCACCGAAAATTGGTTTGAACGAGATCTAGTAAGTAAGTAGTTTTTTTTAATACGTCATAAATCGTAAACCGCAGTTTACCTTTCACGGAACCCTTCATGGGCGAGTCCGACTTGCACTTGGCCGCTTTTTTTTTGTAAATAAATGTCAGGGGACAATACACAAATTGGCCTGGTGCCAAACTAAGCTCAAGGCTTGTACTTTCAACATAGAAAAAAACCAAGACTCAGGAACAAATACTCGCAAATAAGTAGGTATCTACCCTTAGCGGGATTTGAACCTGTGACCGCTAGCTTCGTAGGCAGTCACTACCAAGTAGGCTAACGTGGCGTCGTGCATTACTACTTAATTCTTAATTCATGTTTTTTTTAACCTTCAATAAAAGCTGATTAATGTGAGAAAAATCGTTTTTTGAATAGCTATGAAAATAACCAAGATATAAATTAATAAAGATTAGGTCCTATCTCTTTATAGCAAAACGAAATTTTACGTGGAGTTTATATGAATGGCCGAACTGCACAATGACGTCACCGGTGCACTCCGGATCTCTCTGTCTAATTAGCAGCTTAAAATGCTTGTATCATCCGTATTTCTTGGCCGATTTTAATTTTAATTTCACTTTTGGTGATCTATTTTACGGTATTTTCATATTTTGTTGAGAAATGCGATTTAAAAAATCCATGCATATTCCCTAAAAGCTACATAAAATTCCCGTAAAAATTTTACTCGTTTAAAGCCCTTAAAGTCATTTTGTGCTAAAATTCCATACAAAGTGACCCGGAATTTTGCCCCCCATCTACAGTTCTACACTAATTATAAAGAGGAAAGATTTGATTGTTTGTTTGTTTGTTTGCATTAAATAGGCTCCGAAACTACTGGATCGATTTGAACAATTCTTTTGCCATTAGAATTTTACACTATACCTGAGGAACATGGACTATGTTTTATTTTTCTGCGCAGACGGAGTCGCGGGAAACAACTAGTTGTCCTATATCTTCTTCTTCTTCTTCTTCTTCTGCAGCATTTTATTTACATGCCCACTGTTGGGTATATGCCTCTCCAATTCTTTTCCATTTTGCCCTATTTTGAGTTAGTCTGGTCCATAGAGGGCCAGCATTCTCTCTAATATCATCCTAACATCATCGGATATAGTAAAAGTAAAACTCACCCCAATGGTGGCAGTAGGTGCTGTAGGAATGACATCCGGAACAATCTTGCTCGACTCGAAGGCGCTTGCTACCAGAGACATGATTACCTACACAATAAAAACTATTATAGTTAAGTTATAGTAATGTCGAAAAGTATACTTATATTGCTGGAGTAGGAGCTAATCTCCAGAAGGGGATTAGTCGGGTCTCTTAAGGGCTTCTTTTCCAGTTTGTTTTAAAACTCATCTTGCTTTTATAACCATTTACTAACCCCCCACCCCCTTTTTTACTGTCAATGTAAGTACTAACTAGCTACCATAACGACTATGATGATGATAATGGTTTATGACAAAGTGAAATAACGGTCCAGGATCATTTTACCTATTATAATGCCAAAATGCTAAGCTACGTGGTAAATATACAGATCTTGCATAGATATCCACGTCATGTTAATAGAAAAACTATTAAACCGGCGCATAGAATTCAAAACGCTTGCACTTGTAAACATAACTCTGATAAATGTAGAAATCTACTGGCAAAATCCAGCTTAAATCAAATAAATATATCTGCTGTTAAAGTATCCAAAATCTACAAACAACTACTTACAGAAAATATGTGTATTAGGTGATTTTAATTACTTAAGTATTCTGAAATTAGTTTTAAAGCTATGAAAAAAAATGGCCTACCTGTTTCTCGGGCGATCTCTAACACAACACTGAACGCTATAAGTTTGTGATAAAAACAGTTGTATATTTCTCGATAACCCACACATTCGTGATTCGCGACATGACCACGTCCAAGTAGGTGCGGTATTTACATACAAAAATGTTAATTTTCAGCTGGTTATCGGTCAAGTGGCTATCACAGAGTTTATTTAATTTGAATCGTTCATAAATTTTTCGGTAAATGATTCAATCTAATTTCTATCGATTTCTTATTAAATGGAGTGCATATTCGTACGACGTGTATTTTGTCGGATAAGTTAGTTTTCGTCTCGTTTTCTCTATTAGCTAATCGATACTCGAGCTAAAGTTGACTGAGAAAGATAAATACATTTTCGACCAAAAATCTAAGTTTTTAGGTTCAAGTACTTGTTACTATACTTACTGGTATAGATAACAGTTTCCTATCACTACCTATATTATGAATGCAAAACTTTATGAGTGTGTGTAAGTGTAACTTAGTATATTTGTAACTTCTTTACGTTAAAACGGCTAGAAATATATAGATATTTTAAATGGAGATAGCATGCACCCTGAATTAACACATAGGCTACCTTTTATCAAGATATATCACTGTTCCCGCGGGAGGTGTACCGAATAACTAATTCAACGCTGACAAAGACGCGGCAGCAGCTAGTACATACATATCAAAATAAAAATATGGGTCGACAATCTAACACAAATCGACTTGGTCCCAAACTAAGCATACTTTAATACAAAGAAAACATACAAGTCTCAAGTCAAATACTCGCGCTCACCACACAAATATTTACCCTGGGGGCCGATTTTTGACTTTCGAGAGCTCGAAAGTTTCACTCGAAAATAAGTAAAATCAGTGAAACGGTTTTTTGAAATACGAGCGGTAGAATTGAAACCGAACGGTGTGGACCACTCGTCTTTAAATTTTCTATCGCTCGTAATTTCAAAAATACGGTTTCGTTGATTTTGCTCACTTTCGAACCAAACTTTCGAGCGCTCGAAAGTCAAAAATCGGCCCCATGACCGGGAATCGAACCCGGGACCGCTAGCTTCGTAGGTAGAGTCACTAGCAACTAGGCTAACTGCGTCGTCGACTTTTTTTATTTTCATTAAGTTGGTAAAAAAAAGATACTTACCTTAAAGATGCTCTCAGGCTTTGACTGTAGTCATAATCAAGAAATACGCGACGACGCGTTAGCCGATTTGTTAGTGACCCGTCCTATGAAGCTAGCGGTCTCGGGTTCGATTCCTGGCCAGGGTAAATATTTGTGTGATGAGCGCGAGTATTTGATCTTGAGACTTGGATGTTTTCTTTGTATTAAAGTATGCTTAGTTTGGAACTAGGTCGTTTTCCAGTAGGTACAGTCGAGTTCATGAATATGTATACACTTTAGTACCTTGTCACTTCAAATCAAAGGCGGTGATAATTAATTAATGGCAGTTTAAACATGACTTTAACCTTTAACTTTAAAGGACACATCAATTAAATGCTCACCCTTCTAATTTCAACGAACTGTCGCATAGATTCAGTACCAAGTGACATTAATTAGTTTATCTCTTTTCCACTTATGCATTAAGAATGACTATGCACGAGGCGAGAACAAGACGAGGGCAAATAAAAAATAAAAAAACGATTTAATCACTTGAAAATTTACATGATATTTTTCTTTTCTAACCTTAATTTCTTACTGTAGTTATAGTTTTAAAAAAAACAACCACTGAAACGTAAAGAGATCATTTAAGGGTATAGACAAGATACTAAAGTGTATACATATTTATGAACTCGACTGTACGGACAAATGTTTATGTCTTGGATGTTCTCTATGTATTTAAGTATATGTCCTTCTCAAAATGGAAACTTGAGATCGCTACCGAAAAAAGACGACTTTTTTGAAAATTACCTAGTTTAACGCTGTAGGTAAACACACACATAAAAAAAAAAACATTTAATTTTTATGAATATTATGTAATTATGTTCATCTACACACATATCATAAGTCCTCTATTACCCGTTCAAAACCCGTAGGCAATGACCAGCATTACCTGTGGTAGTAGGTGACAGCGATGACAGCTGTAAATTTGGATCTCATTACCTTACAATATTCGATAAAACGTAATTTCAATAGTTACAGCTGTCATCGCTGTCCCCTACTACCACTGGTAATGCTGGTCATTTGCCTTTCGGCTTCTGAACCCATCTTAGAGTAATTATTATATGTGTGTAGATAAAGTATTGTACGCGACTCTGCGTAATTGGAATTACGCAACCGTCACGTAAACTACTATTATCAATTAATTTACCTACTGTTTGTTTAACTTGTTTTGACCCAAGTTCTACCGTCATTAGAAATCATGGCATTACCTACTTGGTTTTGAATTGTCTGAGTGAATTTAATATAGGTTTATTTTGGAGGTCGTCTGGGCTTGTTGCTTTTTTGATTAATTAAAAACAAAACCTCATTCCCAAAATACCAAAATTTTAAAATAACAAATTATTATTTTCACCAGAATATATTCCCAAAACATCATTCGAAATATTAGGTAAGGAAAATAAACAATACCCTACATTGAATAACTTTAGTGATGGGATGGGATTGTATGAGTGGGATTCCAGTGCAACAAGTAAATAGGGATTCCATTAAAAAACAAACAAGTAAATAAACAAAAACTCTTTTATTGTTTAAAACAAGTCTAAGAAAATAGTAAAATTAATTAACAACACAAACAATAATCGTAAAACATGAAGAATAATGCGCACTTATGAAAATATACATCTGCACTAAAATTATAGCTTTATATTAATATAAATTCTAATTCATAGTTTTTACCGCTCTATGAATAGTAAATAATATGACTTTTTTCTTACAACAAGCCCTAATCTTTCAGTGCCATCACAGTAACACACAAGTCCATTATATTTTTTCTACATTAAGTATGTAATAGGTATACCAGAAATATACCTATATATTTTTATTGTGTCACATAACACAGATTAAAAAAGTATAAGTGGCACCCAATTTAAAGTTCTTCTTTCTGGTCATATACGTTAGTACTTTTTTCACATTTCATATTATCAATCAACAAAAAAAAAACACAATCTCATGTTACAAGTTTTGGATACACAGACCGTTTGAAATATGTATAAGAATAGATGGCTAATGCTTGTAAGGGAGCCACAATTGTGATTGTATATAGTTTTTAGTATAGAATACAATATACATTCAACTTTTAACACGCACAAACCAATACCTTGACAGGAAAAACCATCCGCAATATCAAGCGAAAACAACTTTCTCACGCCTCACGCCAAATTTTGAAAGGCAATATCGACTAGGAATCACACGAACAATTTAAAACCAATCAAAATTGAAAAATACTGGCTACTTATCATAAATATTCATACAGAATACATAAATAACGTTCCATTTTATATGTTTAACCGAAACTGTCCGACAGCAATCTTTCTCGCAAAGATTGGTGGCATTTCAAAGTACACAACGCGTGTTTCAGTTTTATAAGCCACAGGAGAAATATCTTACTGAATCTAATATACGGATTCATCTTGACAATCAGTTACTTTTTTTAAAATTCACTGTTTCTCTAATGATTATTCATCATCATCATCATCATCATCATCATCATCATCATCATCATCATCATCATCATCATGTCAGCCGAAAGACACATAGACGTCCACTGCTGGACATAGGCCTCCCCCAAGGCTCTCCACTCAGACCGGTCTTGTGCTATTCGCATCCACCGCGTTCCCGCGATCTTTACAATGTCATCACTCCATCTTGTTGGAGGCCTACCTACAGCTCGTCTCCGTCCGTCGTCGTCGTATGATTATTGATTTAATATAATATCAATTAGATTATTTTTTATTTGGATTTATGTATGGTTACTTTAAATAAAATGGCCAAACTTGCAAACGTATACTTAACGTTATACGTAACGTATATTTACTATTTTCCAAATCACATGCTTTCAAATATGGTTCCACTAACGATATTTCAATTATTATCAAATTATTTTTAAGTTGAAAATAAATAGCTACTCATTATTAATTTTAATAAAAATACTTTTGGTGACCATTATGTCGTTGTGTTTAAAATATTCGTAGTCTGTTTGTTACTTTGGCCATTTACAATGATTAGTTCTTCAGTTAGTGTACCTGCATTTGTTTTTGGGTGTAGGGTCTGCTGTCAGATAAAATAAAAACAAAATAAATGTACTAACGTGCACGTGATGTGTACCTACATGAAGGTGTGTCGTGTAAAATAAATATGTAAAATATGTAAAGCACAAAGTTAATAACATTTACTAGCAGTGCAACATACTAAAAACGTGATGCGTAATAAGTAAATAGTAAAATAATATGTTGATAATAAATAACTATATTAAGACGCGTCTAATAGAATTACAAACACTCACGAATTTTGACTAAGAAACTAACATTTAAAGTTTTAGCACAATCATTTTGATTCTATACAATTTTATTTACACAGAATCCCGGCCTAGCCTTGTCTTATGGAACTAAAGTTGTTAAAATTAAGGATTAAACCACTTGGACAGTGGCAAAAGCGCTGAAGGTAACTTTCTTTGGTGGTTCAGCACTGCATGTCCTCACGACCGACCTCTTCGAGCCTTCGTGGCCCTCCCTCGTCTTCAAAACCGGCTTCAAGTTAGCCACATCATTATGTGATTGTGCCTTGAATCTTCCAATAGTATTGCTCGGATTGCCCAAGTCTCTCAGCTTGTTCGTTAGACCAGTAATCCGGTGTGATATGTTGGAATAGTTCGTCTTCTTCGGTTCGCTTTTGTTTTTAGGCTCGCTAAGCTTCATTGGCAGGTCTAGGTTCTGCAGAGAGGTGTATTTCCTATGGTCTGTTATGTTCCTCTTTATTTCTGTAGCTGGTCGCGGCAGCCTTGGTGGTCGTTGGAGGAAGTTGTTGGGCCTGAATGGTAATGGGGTGAGTTTTGGTTTGGGGTCGCTAGCTAGCCTGTAGTATTGGGGTACGGGATCCAGCCTTGGGGGTTTCCTGAGGGTGAGAGCCATGGCCATTTTGGTGGGGCGGGCGAGGCTGTCGAAAGCGGTCGTGGAGAACTGGGAGCGGCTGCTCCTCCATTCCTCTCGGTCAGACTCGTAGCCGGTCACTGGAAAACAGAGAAACAGTTCATTAGGGTTTACTTAAGAAGTTCAAAAGAAGAGATTCCTAAAGAAACTGACATTTTGTCGCTTCGTGATAATAGATAAACCAAACGAGATTTAAAATATATTTATGTTTTTTAGCTAACTTTGGTCATGTCATGGTGAGCTTACTAGTAGCAATGAGACCTAAAAAGTTAACATGTTAATTATCTTAATAAATACATATCAGTCGCAAAAATCTCCGCACGCATTAGCATTCAACAATATCATCGAAACAATACCAAGAAATATAAAAAACTAGCTAACTGCATACACTGCATTACCAAATATGCTTTAGTCCCCAAACGCGCTGACGCATTGATAAATTGCAATAGGCTGCAAACGCAGCGTCTCCAATACAAATCGACGAACTAAATCCAGGCAATTACATCAGCACTCAACATTCCAAGCACGAGCTTCCGTACGATACGAATACTAAATTTAAATAAAACCTTGGTGCTTGCAACCATTTTTTCGCATTACCAAAATTGACCTCTCAAATATTGATCATTGCTAAAATGCTAAATGCGAAGTTTGTTCTCTAAGGAGGATAAGTTTTGTCTAGCCTCATGCACGTATTTCCTTTGACCTTAAGATAACCTACTACCAGCATCATTATCCTTAATGTGGCTTCCTTATTAGGTACCTCTTTCTGACGCATTTTTTTTTAACCTAGCCGCAATTTTAAATTTTCAAACTAATGCAATCAATTAACTAGCTATATTTTGACATTCTATTTAATTTACACAATTTTGGATTGGCACATGTACGAGTACCACTGATTCTTTTGTCATGAGAAACGTTTGAAATTAAAAAAGCTTTATCTAGGCTAGACTTTTGTTATTTTTGACATTTCCGAACAATGAAATTACGAATAGGCCAATCGCAATAAAGATATTGTGTAATTACATGTTCTTATAGAAATGGCATCATCTTTGAACTTCAACTGTGATAAACACAAAAGCGTTCCTCAGGGGGGGATACTGAGACCGTTACTTTTCCTTCAATAATAATCTGCGATGTCCTAACAAGTAATATAGCTTTATTGCCACTTGTTATCTATAGATTTTATAATGGCGCCTTTACCATGACGGAACTAAACTAAACCATATTGATATCGCAACTAAATTTAATTTAACGGCTAATAAAGATAAACTTATTTGTGATTGTTTTAAATCCATAAGTGGATGGTTAGTAACCACGAAAGTTTTTACACTTAGGGCCTGGTACACAATCTGCAGATCAATAGTAACTGCCAGTTAAAGTTATCGCTTTCCTTTTCTGTGTTATATGACAGAAAAGAACAAAGCTATACTGTATCTGTCAGACAAAAGGTCAGATAGATCTGGAGATTATGTAACAGACCCATACTCTAAATTTGCTCTAGGCAAGCATAGCCTCGGGGACTATGTAAATTTCTATCAGTACATTAATTATTAAGTAAACCGCGATTTTATTTACTACCAGCTGCAAACTTTTACTTTTTTGTGGTTGTACTAGGCAGATAAGAATCAATCCTGACACATTGCCCAACCATGAAGTTTCAGAATATTGATAATCAAATGTTGACAGCGGCAGTAAAAAAATATTAACTACTTATTTAACGAACTATTTCTTAGTTTAGCATTGTTTTACTGCCGTACACATTATCAATACAATTATATAATTAGCATTATCAATATTGTTATATCATTATTATTATCAATATTCAAAAACTTGTGTGGAATGATGAGGAGGATGAGTGAAAACGGGATTTCAAGATAAATATCCTAAGTCCACTTTAAACTAGCATTATTAACAGTGATCGGATCTAGGATGCAATTTAAGTCCGTTATTTTAACATGGATATGAATATGACTTACAATCCGGCGAATCTTTTTGTTACCTACCTTTATAAAAAGGTAAATAACTCGTAATTTTAAGTAGTTTACACTATAAAATTAACAAAATATCTAAAAAAAAATACAGTACTGCATAGAAGAACTGAACGTAACTTGCACGTCTTGTCTTTTATGGTATTTTTATTATGTTTATTTGTTTATTAGGTTTAGGCTGCGGCTCCACTGAGGCGGAGACGAGCGGAGCGGTACGGAGCTGTGCTAATATTAACCAATAGAATCTAAACTAACGTGCGCAAGGCGCGCTCCACGTGACCGCATGCGCCTTCTATTGGTTAATATTGGCACAGCTCCGCACCGCTCCGCTCGTCTCCGCCTCAGTGGAGCCGCAGCCTAACCCTCGACAAAAGTTATTAATTATTAACAATAACCCATTTCCCAAAATCCCGGGAAATCTCGAGTCACATCCATGTTAAGCATAACGTTTGAGGTCGTTCACCCCAAATTGCATCCTAGATCCGATCACTGATTATTAACGTTCATTATTTAAATATTTTACCTCTTTTGAGGGCTACTCGTACAATTCATTGGATTTTAATTGGTCCATTAAAAAGTAGTGACCTCTGCACTCCGATTGTTTATACTTACTTCAACTTGACCTCGAATCACGCAACAGATACAATGTGGATTGTTTTGATTTAAATTCTCTCGTTATCGACAATGTTTTGTGAACTGTTATAAAATATTATGAAATACTGCTGTTACAGTAATACCTAATTGATTTAAGTGTGTGTAAAAAAACAGGGTAAAGTGCGAGTCGGGCTCGCGCACCGAGGGTGCCGTACCGTCGTACAGTAGGTATTATTATAAACCGATTTGAATTCGATTTCGAATCAAATCAGCGCAAGCCCAACTCACTTGATCAATTTTTAGTACCTATTTGTTAGTTTTTTTCAGGGTTTGTACTATAGGTACAGTCATAGATTAAATTTAGTACCCACCTTAGGTCCAAAGTCAATCTGACATTCTACAACAATAAGGTTGACTTTCCTATAAGTTACAAATGACTTGACATCTCTTGTCACCGCTCGTGACCGTACCTACTTCAGACTAAACTCCTGTAGCAAAAACATTCTCATTACTAACAGGAAAATAATGAATTTTCTTTATTCAATTCGAGATACCAACTCTTGGAAAATAAGGGCAAAATGGAATATTAAGTCATGTCGAGAAAACGACAAAGTATTGATTACAATTTATCAGGTAAAGGTGTCACGACAGGTAACCGATCTGCGCCCGCGCAAGCCGCGCGTGAAGGGCGACTCCCGCGCAGCTAGCTTACTGCTTCCTTATACGCGCCCGTTGGAGCAAGACGGTACTACGGGTCAAGTTAACAAATACATGCTCTCGTATTTTGTTACATATTTTATGTATACGGCTACGATGGGCGATAGGCTACGATGACCTACATAGGTAAACATGGCCTTTATTTATGTAGGTCAAGTAATGTTAAGATTCCGAAACATTAGTCTCAAAATTCAGTCAATTAGAGGACGTAATCGGATTAGTACACTTTTTTTTTTTTTTTAAGACTTTATTTTGTCAAAGTTTAACATGCCTTTGAAAATGTTATAAGAGAATATAAAATAATAATTGCACGAATCCAACGACATTTCTTAATAGAAGACCTAGTATTTTTACTTACTCATGTAATGTTACAAAAATAAGGAAACCCACATACTAGTAGCATAAACTCTTCCCATACACCTCAGTACCGTACTTTACACATAAATTCCTTTCACATAAATTATTATATACCAGCCTATGAACCCAGATCCCATTGACAGTGAAGAAATCCAAACATAAAACGGAATGAGCAAACTTATACGGTGCGGTTTTGTGTCGTAAGGAATACATAGGCACCGCGATTATGTCTGCACAAATTATATCTACGAAGATACGAACTATTGGCAAATTGCACTGATGTAATGGAATTATTTTGCTGATTCTAATATATGTATTTTAGCGTTGGCAGTTGAGAAACAACATCTATAGTCACCTAAATTTTTTTTACGTACGGGTCATCCGTTTTCTTTGCTCTTAGGCGTATTTGATTAAAAACTATCAGCGGAAAATGCATTAGGGGCCTGTTTTATAAAGATACAAATTACAATTTACAGGTTACAAGTTTCTATTTGTCACAACCTCGACCAATGACGACCAGGGGCCGGTTTTATAAAGCTACAAATTACAATTTACAGGTTACAAGTTTCCATTTGACACAACCTCGACCAATGACGACCAGACATTTGAGCAGTGCTGCCAGTTTAGACCTGTAAAATTGTAACTTGTAGCTTTATAAAATGTGCCCCAGCCATTTAAGCAGAGTGTTGCCAGTTTAGACCTGTAAAATTGTAACTTGTAGCTTTATAAAATGTGCCCCAGCCATTTAAGCAGTGTTGCCAGTTTAGACCTGTAAAATTGTTACTTGTAGCTTTATAAAACTGGTGACTGTTTGATCCCTAAATAATAAAAAAAAATATCATGAAACAGCCTTAAACTTACATTAATCATTTATTTATTTGTCAGCGAAGAGGATATAAGGGGAATGAAATTAGTGAACTTATTAATACAAAAATATATTGATGAAACATTTTGCGAAGATTATTTTTAAAGGCTGTTTAATGTTACTCAAAGGTATACCTGGTATGAAGTATAAAGGTATACCTGTTGCCCGTGTGGTTGCCGGCTTAGAATAGTGCCACTCCATGTCTTCCCGTGGATGTCGTAAGAGACGACTAAGGGAATAAAGGCTTGTAGTACTGTGAGGCGATGGGCTTGCAACCTGTCACTAATACGCTGGTAAACATCTTAGCCTGATTGTGCAAAATGTGGTTACAGAATTATCAACAAGTTTTTAGAGTTGTTTGTAATTCTGTAGCTCTGCCTACCCCACTCTAGGAACGAAGGCGTGAGTTTATGTATGTATGTACCTGGTATGATTGTAATCATAATTTACTCGATGATGATCAGCGGAAGTAGGAAGAGGCAGAGCTAATTTAGCTAACGTGGCGCAATTCACGCGTGAATGACATACAAATACAATTTATCTATTATAATTATTTCAATTTAATTCACGGATGAATATTAGATATAGGCCATTCCTCAAATAGTTAATTAGCTCTACCTATTCCAATCAGGATAATCTAATCTGGGATAATTGATTTATGTTTTTACGTGTTTTTAAGTTGTTTGTTAGTCCCTACTAAAAACAATATCCAAGTATGAAAAGAAAGAAAGAAAAACATTTATTCGTGACATACAAAACAAAGGACACACACAACAGATTAACACACACAAGAAGAATGTAGCCACGAAATGGTCCCAACTCAGCGTAATGCTGTCACACACACATACCTAATGTACATAATACGCACTCCCGCTATATAGCCATGCTATCAATTATAACGCTAACCCAAGTCCTACGATTATCTCAAGGAAATCATTAGTTTAGCTTTACCTGTACAACTAACTAACGGTTAAACGCTGGTGCATTGTTACTCGGCAATAAACGGCTGTGTCGGTTTACAACACGGCTTGTGGTCAGCCTTACATAAAATAGTTAAACGTTCATAATAATCTATAACCTAAGTATCTGTTCAGACCCGAGATCTATGGGATTCTTGAACCATGGACCGCTTCCACGTTCAAAGAGCTGAAGGGATACATTTACTAGTTTTACGACGCCTTAGCCTAGTTGGTATTCAAAAAATCAATTTCAGGCGTATAGCTTCCACTTTCAGTGAAAACTCGCAGTTTTTTTTATGTAAATTATTGGCATTCAAAACTTTTATTTCATTTACAAACACATTAATATTAAAGAACCAAGTCTTTGCCGACAACGGATAATAATTTACCTAAACCTATTTCACTTTCTTTTTAATAGCCAATTAGTTAATGTTCATAATTTCCCCTGACCATACATGTATTGTATACACTGATGGTTCAGAGCTCGCAGCGTCCAAATGGAGTCCATTTTGTTTGGACTTCAGCCGCATGGCATTGAATGCAGGTTGTTGACTGTCAGAAAGCGGCGAGAGTGTTTGTATAAACATCCGCGATTTGAAACCGACGTGCCCAAACAAACGCTTATCGGTCACTTACATTGCCTTACCCTATGAATGACTACCACATCAAATTATTATTATAATGATAAATGTGAAAGTTTGTATGGAGTTTGGACGTTTGTACTCAATCTATATTATACTAGCTGGTGCCCGCGACTCTACCACCGCAGAAAAATTAAACATAGCCTATGTTACTCAGGGGTAATGTAGCAACTAATGGTGAAAGAATTTTTGTAATCGTCCAGTAGTTTTCGAGTTTATTCGATACAAACATACAAAAATACAAATCTTTCCTCTTTATAATATTAGTGTAGATAAAACAAGAAACTGATCAACGCTCGCCAAAACCGCTGGGCCTAGAGACTTGAGATTTGAAGTGAATATTCCTAAGGGTGCACAAGGGATTTTTGAGAATTCATCCCCTTATTAAAATAGGGGGAGTAGCGGTAAACTAATTCTACGCGGACGAAGGTATGTATGTTGTTACGTTCGTAAACAGTTTAGTTTGTGAGTCTGAGACATCCATAAAAACTACGATATCTTGAGCTTCATTTAAATTAAACCGACATATCCTCTGGCTACTCAGTCCTTTTGGGGTGCGTTCATAAGAGCCATGAGAGTATTGCTAGTACTATCTATTGCTTTCAACTACACCTGCGGCCCTAGTCTGGCCCGTGTCTGTACTTATTTACGTGTCAGAAGGTGACGGACGCCTTATCCAAACTTGTCACGCGATAATCGGAGCCATATTAGGGCCCCAGAGAGTCTTTGTGTCTATGACATCGACTCGATGACCTTACATGGGTATTTTTTTATTGGTTGGATAAGGTTAACGAGCACACAGACCAACTGATGACGTGGACTCTGAAGCTCATAGACATTTGCAATTTCAAGATTGTAATCTTACGATTACAACCCGAAAGACTTGGACTTAAGGCCCTGTTGTTTGATCAGTAGTTAAACTAACTAATTGTTAAAATTCGAAAAAGGAATGGAAAATTTGACACATTTCTTTGAGATTTTAACCATTAGTAACGTTTTTTGACCATTAGTTAGTTTAACTAACGATCAAACAACAGGCTATTAGACGCACTAGAACAAAACAATGCGAACATTAATTGCTTCTTTGCGGCAGTTTAAAAGGTCACATAGATACCATAGAGTTTTCAGCTCAAGTTAAAACCTATTTGTTTTTAAGTTTCTTGCACTAACTGCCGACCGCCAATATTTCAAGTCGTACATCAGTCTTTATTAGCTATTCAGCGTTGCAGAAGCGCCGTCCCACTTAGGAGATTTGCACACGGCTAATGCAATCGGTTGCTAAGAAATGACTAGCGGAGGAATGCTTTCTCGGTTTGAATTACTTACTAGAAAAACAATACTGAGACCAGTGGTCGGGCGGTTAAAAAATATCGACTACAAACTGGGGTCCTAGTGAAGGGTACAAGTCGACTTAACTCGTAATAAAAAAGGGTATATACATGAACGGAGTATACTAGACTTAAACCCTTTTTCACTTGATCTTCTGAACATTTATACCCTTTTTCACTAGGACCCCAGATTATTGAGTAGATACGTGACGTACTTTCTAGTGTATTGACGTAATGTATTCATTTATGAATGCTCCGTTCATACGCCGTATATACAGGTGGCACCCCATGGCATGGCATGGTTTATATTCTGTATGAAACGCTAGTGTAAAGTTATATAATTTTGTATGAGATTGATACTTAAGGTAATAATGACTACTATGGGGCAGCGGCGCATTTTGAATTCACTTATATTATTATATTATATTGCTAGCCAACCGGCCTCACCTCGCGTCGGTTTATAGGTTATTTGTCACCTTCTGGATTGTTCTAAACTCGTCCGCTATTACTGTCACGTAAATAAGAGCTATCAAAACGGTAACAATACGGAAACATGTCAAAGGCATGGTTTTTACCGAGTTGAATAGATGCAGGTTCAATTTTTATAAACTATCTTTACTTTTGTCGCAAGGCTCGTAAACACGTGTAGTTTAAATTGCAATGCGCAACTTTACCAGCGGTTTACAGAATATCGCAATTACTAACGAAGGTACTTATGTAAACAGACGAGATTGAGAATATTATTATTTGTCTTCAAATATTTCTTAATTTACGGTAATTCATGGTACTTCTCGTACCAATGTTTATCTGTGTAAGAACCTTACACAATCAAAAACAACAAGTAGAAGTAGGTACTAAAATACACAACTGCAGTGTCTCGTTATTTTTATAGATTTACCATTGTATTTATAGATGTAACTTTTTGTCGAAGTATCTAAAATGCATTTACAATTTATCAATAAATCATCTAAAGTGACTAGACCCCAACAGAGCGATTTCGCATCGCGGCAAATTAGGATCCGAAAAAAAATAGGTTTGAAAAGTTTAAGGCCGCTCAGACTTACAAATAGTATAGGCATCGTCAAAGATGCCTTGAAGATCATTTTTGTACCTTGTCGCTGTAACTCGTTAGTCAGTTTCTTATGACAGTTCAATCCTGAAGTTACAGCGAAAAGGTTCTTAACTGTTCTGAATAGAAAGATTTACAAGAGTTGCCACGAATGGATCGAATGGGTAATTTAAAGTATAAATTTGTGTAAAATGAATACCGGTGTTCCGTTTGAAATTCGAACTACTTAAGTACGTATAAAAGGCCACCACTCTTATACCTCATATTTAAAACATTAGTTTCGTGTTCCACTCATCGCAGCTATCGACCTAAACTCGAAAATCTAATTAAAGACCAAAATCGGACAGTTCCCATCTTGATTATTTCGTTATTTTAATAATCATAAAAATATGAACGAGAACTCGTGTAACCAGTAATATTAGGGTAAGTTTTATTGATAAAAATACCTACACTTAAACCAAAATGCAGTAATCACAGCGACTGTGCGCCGGTTGAGGTTAGAATTTTGGTCTTAAATTAGATTTTCGAGTACCGTAAAATGGGTTTAGATTGATTAATTTTAAAAACAAAACCTTCTGTAACTCTCGCATTTAATCGTAAAATAAATTATTAAAAATATTGTATTGGCGACTACTCATTTGGAGTAACTTAAAGCAGCTTGAGACAGACTATGGTTGACGGCTTAGTAGGAAAAAATAATTATGCAGCTGAAAATCTCAATTCTTGAAATAGGGCTACTTTGATTATCCCTGTGTTTACATCACAATATCAAAGTCACCCCTGAAACATGTCAAAAAATAGTGTTTTTTTGTTTCGAAGGTTTTAAATCCAATATGTCTGAAATTACTTGAAGTACTAATATTTTGCGCCTCATATGAAACATATGAAAGTAATGTCGCGAAAGAGCTTACTAATAACTCAGACATTGCACAAAATCAAATTCGCCTCGCGTTTCCAAAGTCACCCCATTTTACGGTTTAGGCGTACTCCGGGTATTACGACTACTATGGTTAACTACGGCTTCCAAATTATTATTGTCATCATTTACACAGCTAAATGTACACCATATTCGCAGCACTGTTAATGAACTGTGAACTGTTAATTATTCTACATTGTTAGATTTAACAAAATTTCGCAGAACACAACGGAAAACAAAAAAATAAGCGAAGTTAATATATTGTTGTCCATTTTTGATCCTATTGAAGTAGTAACATTTTAAGGAAAATAAAGACAAAAATATCTAAAGATAAAATTGATTTTTAAATGTTTTATTTACACAAGATTATTCCGGCTACTTTTTTTCAATTCGATTTCAATCGGCTTCGTGCTAAAGCGTCGTAACCCTCCGATTGAATAAATCGGTTACGCCAATTACGTGACTCGGACGGACAAGATAACTTTTTTATATCGAAAGTTCTACGCGATCTTTGGAGCTAAGAACTTACCAAAGGCTACTTATTGGACCAACTATAATTATCCAAGATTGGGATTGATTTTACCCGGAGACCCTTAAAAGAAGGCTAGGTATCGTTTTAAGCGTACAGTGATACCCACAAAAACGATTTGTTGATGTTTTTAAAAGAGTAATTCTGGCCGATGACTGTAATATTTCGGTAATTTCGTGGCCGCTATCTGACACCGCGAAGTGCTTTAATAGTTACGTAAATTTTAAACTATACTACCTATATTGTTATTTATGTTAGACAATGTCATCCCAATTGACCTAGTCCCAAACTAAGCTCTAGGCTCGTTCTATGTGCGTCGGTATTTCTAAATAAAGGCCTTTTTGCCTGAAATAGAGTTATTCTATTATATTTTTGTACGGTAACTACCTAACTGAAAGTGAAATGTATGTTTGTTAATGTATTTCGTGATCGACTATGGTCAAGACACGGTCATACATTCAACAGAGAACGCATTATTTGCGTTTATGTCATATCATTTATCAGGGACAATCTCCCACGAATTGAGCTAGTCCCAAACTTGTACAGACGAGTTCATAAATATCTGTACACTTTAGTACCTTGTCTATTTAATGTCATGTTTAAACCGCCATATATGATTTATCACGGCTATTAAAGTGACAAGGTACTAAAGTGTACACAATATTTATGAACTCGACTGTACTATGGGTACTAGACAACGATAAACATACTAAAATAGAGAAATACACTAACAGACTCAGGAACAAATAATCGCGCTCATCACACAAATATTTGCCCATACGGGAATTTGAACCCAGAACCGCTAGCTACCTAGGCACTAGGCAGGGTAGCGACTATGCTAAACGCGTCGTTAAAATCATAGACTAAGGATAATGAGTTTTTTTTTTATCGTAGGAATAACAAGAAACTACCGATGACGAAGTCGTAAGCAAGAGCCAAACTAAATTTGATTAAATCGTGACAAATTAACAATGGGAAGCCAAACCACATCATCAGTAAAATGTAAACACTTCTCTTCAAAAATAATAACTCAACAAGCCCATATGAGGTCAGCATTCGTAAGTATCCATCAATGTTGTTTTATTATTTACCGCATACAGGCTTCGGTCATGGTTATTGGTTAGTAGTGCGCAAATTTATTTCTTCTCTGAATAGCAATTAAATGTTTACGATTCTGTTATTTACTCATGAACGAAATATTGTCAGTGCCATGTGGGTATTAAATTAATGCATTTATTGATCAAAAGTATCATTTCATCGAAAGCTAATTTCTGCTGAAACCTTATTGTTTTTAGGTTATCTTAAGCATTGGTTACGTAGTTTAAGTTAGATTAGTGTTGTGACCACCGAAAAATTATAACTCTTGCACGTGTAAATAAAATTAAAATTAGGTCAAGTAAAACATTCTATGAGACGAGCGAGTGTCGGTGATTCCAGGAGCAACGCATACAAGCTTTAACCTAATGCCGTAAACAGCCCTAGCCAAGATGCAAACGATACTAACTTTTTTTTTCCATTAGCCGAAATGTATGGGATGACATTCTCATGCATTGCGATAAACCACGTGGTCAACTTTCATCCCATACATTTTCAGTGATAGATAAAAAAAACGTTAGGAGCGTTTGCATCCTGGCTACTGCCCCAGGTTACAGTATGCGAGCTGTCATTCAAAAAGATAGCAGCACCTGGGGAAAGAGCAGTCTCATATTTCACCATAATGTCAATGACAGGTGACAGGTAAAATTTCATACATGGCGCAGCATATTTGTATCGCACTGATGTGATAACTTGTTAACTTTACATTTTATACCGAATTGTGACCCGTCATCTACAGGGTGACAGGATATTCGATACAATCCTTTTAAGGAGGCATAGTAGAGCTCATTTGGATCAAATTAGGTCATGGAGTACCCTGACCGAAAATTATTAGTTTCTGAGATATTCATAATTTTAATCTGAATTTTGGTGAGTCCCTTATGTCCATGTCACGAAACATTCTTAACGTCATGTTTTATATCAGAAGCTTTTTAGTGGTATTTTACATTATTAGAATCATTACAAATCAGTGAAGTTTTTAAACTCATTTGCCCGTTTTTTTATAATCAAGTTTTTAAGTAATCACATAAAGTTTGTTGCTCCATACTAAGTGAAAAATAAACACGGGAACACCTAGTATAGAGAAAAAAACTTAATGTGATTACTTAAAAACTTGATTATAAAAAAACGGGCAAATGAGTTTAAAAACTTCACTGATTTGTAATGATTCTAATAATGTAAAATACCACTAAAAAGCTTCTGATATAAAACATGACGTTAAGAATTTTTCGTGACATGGGATTATCCTTTTAAGAATCATTACAAATCAGTGAAGTTTTTAAACTCATTTGCCCGTTTTTTTATAATCAAGTTTTTAAGTAATCACATAAAGTTTGTTTCTCCATACTAAGTGAAAAATAAACACGGGAACACCTAGTATAGAGAAAAAAACTCAATGTGATTACTTAAAAACTTGATTATTAAAAAACGGGCAAATGAGTTTAAAAACTTCACTGATTTGTAATGATTCTTAAAAGGATTGTATCGAATACCCTGTCACCCTGTATACTTGTTGGAGATTCTATTACACCATTCGCTCTTGAACTCTACGCACCAATTACTAAGCGGAGAGTTGAAGTTGTCCAGTCAGAACCTATAAACAACATTTTAGGGCGTGCAGTCAGCTTACCAGCTTTACCTGTCGAGTGAACGTGCTCGCTTGTTAAGATGGTGAAATAGAATAGAGGGCTGGTGAAAGCCACAGCTGTGATGTGAATGCTTTAATCTCATAATACCTAGATAACAAGGAAATGGTCCTACCCAGTCTATTTTCTCAGGGGTGAAATGATGGCCAACGAGGTCAGTTTGAGAATAACTGAACTCTCCAAAACTCAAATATCAAAATATATGTAAATGTTGAACTTTTTTGGTTGACCCAGAGGTTACCAGAGGGTTTCAAATCGGAAAATACATTGTCTAAAAGAAATGTTTTCAACTTATAAGTCCGAGTTAATTTAAATTGGAAAATACATTGTCCGTAGGAATGTTTATAACTAATAAGTCTGAATTAATATTCATCAGATGCACTTATGTATCTCTATTATTTCCAACTTACTATTCATATTGGACTCGGATTACTTGTATGATAATGTAGAAAATCAATCTATCTAATTTAATAACAAAGATTGACTTGTTATTTATGATTGCATCTTCGAGGAGCTCTCATAATCAACATACCTATAGGGAATCAAATGAGTTGGTATTCAAAGGTTTTATTTCTAATTCATCGTAAAACAATCTAAGTAAAGTATGCCAGGTGAGGTCAACTTTATACGACTACCACAGATTACGTGCACGAAATGCAAATCCTCATTACCCCGTCTATTGTCTATGGAGAATTTAGCGAACGAGTGAATGACCGCCGTTACGAAACCGATGGACATCGGTGGCCTTGGCTCGGTTGCATTCAGCCGCGGCATTTGGCATTCTGTGCTCGTCCAGATTTTCGGCTTGACGAAAGCGTTTTAAAAAGAAAAAAGCGCGCGTAGTAAACTTGTTCTAGTTAGAGTTGTTTGAAAATTAGCTGGTAACTTATAGTTTTAAGGCCACTTGAAAAAATAATATTTAGTTTTATAAGTTGAACTCATTATAGACTGACATTTCCGTGCAATTTGACGTTATTAGGCCAAACTTAACACACGAATTACTAGCTGCAAGAAGCCCTTAAAGTCTTAACTACCAAAAACATTAAAACACAATATTTGAATGCTTAAAAAATAGGTTAAGTTAGCTCTTTGTCCGCGATTGGTAAATCTAGCGATTCAGAAAAATTGTGTCAATTCAATACGTCTGGTCGGCAGTTTTCTTTCCTTCCTTTGTTTAATTATAATTAAGTACCAAGTAACTTAAATCTTCGTGTTAACAATGATTTGTCGGTAAAAGTAAAACCATAAGACAATAGAAAGTGTTAATAGATAATATAACAGACTCTTTAAAAATAAATAATCAATGTATTAACAGAGTAGATCACGAAAAATACCTTGGCCTGGTACTGGACAAACAATTAACATGGAAAACACACATTGACAAAATTAAATCTAAAATAACTTCTCTTACTGGCGCTTTACGAGGTATATCCCGTTGTCTTCCTATGACAGTTCGTCATACTATTTACAACACACTTGTAAAGCCCCATATCGACTGCCTTATCGAAATATGGGGCTCTACCGCTGCTATACACTTAAAAGCTATTCAACGAGCACAAAACAAGCTAATAAAAGTTCTCTTTAATTATGATTACTTTACACCTTCTACCATTTTATACAAAAAAACAAAAATAATGAATATCAATCAATGCTATAAATACAATACATGTATACTAATACGTAAAATTTTGCAAAAAGACCTCCATATCCAATTATCCTTTAAAAAGAAAAATGACTTTCAAAAAATAAAATTGAGAAATTGTAATAGTCTAGTACTTCGTACTCCGCGTACTAATTACGGAAAAAAAACTATTCTCTACGAAGGTGCAAACTTATATAATAAGCTTCCTGTAAGCATACAAGATGCTAAGACCATGCTAAATTTCAAAAGATTACTTAAATTCTATGTAACTGACCAAGTGCGCTCTGATATCCGCAACGCGCTCTAAGCCACATCCATTCAACCTTAATCTGTGTACACGTTATCGCTGCAACTGAGCGGCGCGCTCTCGCTCAACTTTGTCTACCTACTAATTTAAGTCTACCCACCTGCCACGTAAAAACATATACATACTGTCTTAATAGTAAATTAAAATTAAAATCTTATATTTTACAATGTATGTAGTTAATTTAAGGTACGTACTATTTTTACTATTTTTCATTTTTTTTCCTTATGTGTAAATGTAAATACGCACGCATAAATACGCTCACCAAACTATTGTAAACTTACTTTTAATTCTCATGTAAGTGAATTGTAAATATTCTTATGAGAAATAAAATTCTTTAAACCTAATCACCTATCTTTATTTGTTTGCTTAACTTACAATTTAATTAGTCTATTTGTTTTTTATATTGTTTCAGCTTCTATTTCCGGGAAATTTGTTAATGGACAAAACCATTGTTCTGCTGTTGTAGTATTTTTTACGAAATAAGGAAGCCCTTTTGATTAGATTACTGCAGTTTGCTTGACGTAAAATCTATTGTTTTCTATCATTTCCTATAAAGCCCTATAGATCATTTGATTACGTAACAACGATCAACATTCTAACGGGCCAGGATTCTTTCTAAATATAGCTTCCATTTTAACTTTACACGTAACCGATTACAAGTATTCTTCCGTATAACTTTGCGTAACCAAGCAACGTGTATAATAACTGTTATTAACGAATAAAATGTAATATCAATGCTGTAATTAACCTACCTTTATTGCTGGCGGACCACAGGTTGCTCGCAGCGCTCTTCTTCGGTTTACTTTCTCTAAACATCAGGATGTCTGGTACTTTGTTGGGCTTGTTGTCCTTAGGAACGACATCTGGGACTCTTTCCACGTTGACTCTAACGAATTCACCTTTCAGTACTTTTGTTTGGTTATCTTTATTTGTGGGTACAGGGGGAGGAGGTGCCTTTGGCTTTTTATGGAACAACCTCTTCCTATCCGGTTTTGTTGGTATATCTACGTTTGTGTATATGACGCTGTCAATTTCTCCAGCATCTTCATTCCTTATGTCGATAAGACTCATCGGTTGATCGAACCGAGAGTTATAATTCTTCTGTTGGACAGATATGTAGGTCAGTCCATCATTGTCTGTTGTGTGCATTAAATCAAACTCCGCCCGATTCTTCTCAAAGCTGTAATCATCTACGCTGTTTTTCCTATTCTTGAATATATCGTAAGTCTTCTTTTTCGAAAACAAGTTGTCGCTGCTTGCGTAATTGTTCGCGTTGTTCGTCAGTCGGTTTCGCATTTTGAAATACTTGTACGTAAAGTATATCCTCTTGAAGTCTTGCTCGTTCTCGAATTTGAGAGCTATGGCTTCTTTTCCAAGGTTTTTGGTTACGTAAAAGACTAGAGTGTTGTCGCAGTTGGGGTAGTTTTCGACATTGACGCAATTTGTGATGTCGTCGATGGAGATGTTCTCGTATTTGCTGGATTTGAGGTCTGTGTAGTCTTTGATGAAGTCGTCATCTTTGGTGACCAGTTGTAGTTGGTCTTTCTCGTTGAATCCGACGACGATGTTGTAGGGTTGGGGGGTGGTAGACTTGATGGTGAGGATGTCAAACTGGTTGTTGTTGTGGAGCTTCTGGCGCGCGACGCAAGCGGCGAACCCGCCGCTGCGGGTAGCCTTTTTCACCGTCATGATGGATCTGTAATGAAAGAAACATTTTGTTAAGTTAATTCAGACAACAGTTACAAAAGTAGATAAGACTTTCGCTTTTTATTTCTGCTTCAAATTAAAGAGTTTTCAAACTAGTATTACGATACAAATAGTTTCAAAGTAAGTTACTCCTTTTGTATTGAATATGCAATTCATTACCTAGAGCTCTATATCGGGTATGTCTACAACAATTAAGCTGCCCTGTCTCTGAATTAATTGAACTTGCTGAAGATGTAAACAAAGAGCAGGTAAACCGGATTAGCCCACTATTCCAAAAAACATCCACCTGTGATGACACAACCATCGCAGCAAAGGTCAGAAGTGTCAAAACATCAGTTTTTGTAGTAATTCCACTTATTATGTGACATGTTGCTTAAATATCTTTATTACGGGTAATAATAGAGCTAGTTTTCGCACCGTTACGAAATGTTTTAGTCCAACTATTCGTCACAAACGTAATATTTATTGCGTGTAGTATTTTGAAATGCATTCAGTTTCTAGAGGTAGATGAACCAGTAACCTAAGGATTATGTATGTTTAGACACAATTTTACGAGAATAAATGAATATTCTTAGTGTTTTGTGAAACTTGTTGTGTTATAGAATTGCTTATTTAATAAATTATTCGTAAGGCATTTGTTAAGACTCTGTTTTGTTACACTCGACCATCTAAATAGGATCTAATATAATTCCGAACTAATAGACATCTTGCTAACGTTTGGTATTCGTATTACTCGTTGAAAGAATTGAGTCTCGTTATCAGTTATTTACAATAATCCAAAAAATATTATTGAATTGACTTCCTTCACACCTATTTAAATATTTATAGTCCCGCTATAGACATCGGAATGGGCATCGCTGATTGGCTACCGGCGGCAATTATCAATCTATTTCGAATCAGTGAAACTAATAGGTGTAGTACGTTAAGTGTGCAATTTGTTTTTGGAACTTTCACTTGGTTTTCGCTTTGAGTGTTCAGACACGTTAGTAGAACAAACGTATTGTTCAAGCATTGTACTGATTGTACGTCATCTAGATAAAAAAGTTGTTGAAGGGAATTTATAACAAGATTATTTATATGTCGGACCATGCTCAGTGTAGTGCTCTCTCCAAAAACAAAGTTATTTGAGTATCGTGATAGTTTTCCTTTTAAATTCGTTACATGTGTTTTCATTTAAGATGTTTTGAATTTTTTTATAACTTATAGTTTTGGCTGTAGGGAGGGGACAAACGGACGGACAGACGGACATGGCGAAACTATAGGGTTCTTTGTTGACTACGGAACCTTATAAGCCGGATTGATATTCTGTCTACTGTTTAAATTCAGTGCTGAGCAATTCATAATTCCACATATTCATCTACGAGTATGTTGCCTTGATCAATCACCTTTAAAGTTCAATCTATGGCAGCTATCTCATTAGTTTCTCGTCAAATATTAGAGATTTTCTAAAGCGGAAGCCATTTTGTACAGCAATCGAGATAACTCGCAGGGCTGGAATAAGAAGAATTTCCTACTTTCACATGTTTACTATCTGGTTCCATTAGGAAGTTTGTTTAGTAATTGTTTGAATGTTCCATCTGCGAGAACTGGTTAGAAAACCGCCATGTTTCTTGGATTCGTGTCGTAAATAAATCGGTTAAGTGTTTTATGACCTACGTTGCGTCTAGTTACACGTAGGTAATTGTTGAATTTGTCCAAGTCATTTCAATAAGTTCTTAAGCATAGGCTTTATTAGTTATTTTATAAATTTAAAACAGTTTCGAGCAATTTACATTTGCACATTTTGTTGATGGTTCAACAGACATTTTATTTATAGTGTTTCATTCTTAGATTAATTTAAGTGTGTATTATTATTATTATTACTTTGTAACTTAAATGGTTAAGTGGTTTTTTTATGGTTAAAAAAATAACCTGCTGCTAGAGATTTTTGCTGTGAATCTTCTCAGCAAAGATGGTCTAGCCCGAAGCGCTGCTGGAACCTACATATTACCGACGTGTTAAAGAGCTCTGATGTATAATGTTTTTTTCATTTCATCAGCCCTTTTTAAAATATACTGTTTGGCATGTGCGGGCACTACAGCATCAAAACTAGTATTTGCCTATAGAAAACATTACGGGGGTGGATCAAAAACTATAAACGGTGTTTAGAGCCCAGTCAAATCTAGAGTTTATCACTTCTAGCCGCAGGCCAGTGGTTATCAAAACCCACGCTGGTGTAAAACTAGATTCAATTTGTGACCCACACAACATCAATGCAGTTAATGCTATTGTCATTGTGTTACGGTGTTTTTATGTAGGAACGGGCCACATGTTGGCGAGTACCTTTGCACATAAACACCAGGTGAAATAATAGTTAATAAGCTGAGTGGAGACCATTTTGGGCTAGATGCAATTAAAGTAATACCTAATCTAGGATAAGTTGATTTAGTTAAGCAAATTGTATTATTTTTATCTTAAGTGCTTTAAGTGCCAAATATATTTTATTTCATTTTCATTTTTCATTTTTTTTTATATGCGATAAGTACATATTTTAGACCACATCGAATGCTCCAAGCATATTTAATAAAAATAATGACATACAAATATACCACACGGAGGAAAATTACTTTTAGATAGGAAAATTTGCTTCATTGAGAGTTTATTTTGTTTTTATATGTAAGGAATACTGCATTCAAAGTTGTTTAATTGATGTTGTGTTTATTATTTTCTCAATTCATTCCTTTCCATTCCTTTAATTTCGATTTTCGATCGGTTTCATAAAAATACAGGATGTTCTTTTTTCGCATTTGGCTGGTTGCATATTAAGATGCGGCAAGCAAGTTAAAAAAATCTTTGCGTGCAGTATTAGTTACATTTAGCATAGAACATTTAAATTACTTTCCCTCCGTGTAGCATAGCCGTGGGACACTAAGCATAAATTACTATTAACAACCAAATATTTTAGCATTGGGAATTTTTAAAATTTACAATTAATTTTTACAAATGCAAACTTTTTACACCAGAGCTTATTTTTACGTTTTTGAGCTCAGTTGACTTGTGCTGTTTTACCCCAGCACCTCTTAAGCTGCGCCGGCGCAAGGCAATAGTTTTCACACGGGCCCCGTGTGAGATTGGTGCGCTTTGGGGCTTAATAATACTTAACTAAGTTTAATGGCATCTGTGAGTCTAGTCAGTCAGTAAACTGCTAGGCAGCTTTTAGGTGCGGTCTTTATTTCCCGTTCGATACATTCAAATTGGGATACATCATGTTTTTATTTCACAAGTGTAATATGGTCTTTTAATATTCAATTGTCAGTTATAAGTAGGTATCATTCTTTTGGGAAGTTATTTATGTATGTATCTTTAAAAACTTCCCAAATTATGATAAAAAAATAAAGAAATTATTTTAAAAAACTAACGTCAATTTTATATTTTAGTTTTAGCCTTCCATTCAAGATGTGCCATGCTTCCCGGTTCTGCGCCAACTCTTGGGAATCATAAATACCTACCGAGTATCCCTCAAAACACCCCTAAAGACGCCAAAATATCTGTAAATGGCAACAGGCTTTAAAGCCTTTAACAATAGAGTCCAGTTCAGACATTTTTGAGCATCTTATGGGTAAGGGCCAAAAAGTTGGGCACGCTAACTCACTCAATTAAATTTTCTATGAAACTTTTCCGTTGTGACACGAAAATTAGCCATACTACTGTAGGGATACTTTTCGTCGCACAACGGACCTTTTTTCGACTTCGTTTTTTGTATGGTTAACTGCGCTTATCTGTGGTCCAACTTTTTGGTCCTCACCCTTACTCCGAGATTATTGTTGGGGACCGTACCTAGTCCACTTGGTCTGCTGCGTCCTTTCTTAATTGTATTAATAAATTTAAATGCGTTACGTTATTGATTATAAAGTAAAAGCGCAATTTCCATACTTATTCTCATGAGACATAACGTGCGTCAGATATAATCTGCAAGCTGACTAAAACGCAATGGAAAAATAAGAAAACAATAGATTCATCTGTCGAAAGCGTGAGACTTCGCGACACACGCTTCCTTGAGACGACGGTAATGAATTAAAGTCATTTCAAGTACGTGGTCTAAGTCATAAAAGACCAACTCATTTACAAACAATAACACTATTTTAGTTAAAGTATTTAGTAGTATTCGGTCGCTTTCTGTCAAATTCAAATGTCAGATTGAAAGATAAGGACGCAGCAAACTTTAAGGACACTTAAGCTGTTTTGCCTCTACGAATAAGAGGGTAAATGCAAAGTTAAACAACACTTTAAAGCCGTTTAAAGCGACTAAGTCCTTAAAAAGAATTAGAAAAATACCAACACGTTAACAAACGGTTTAGCCTCTAAGCGAAAATCAAATGTTTAGCATTGTCAAATATATCAGTAAAATATAGGTTAAAAACTAACTTTTGGTATAATTAGTAGGTACAATACAATATAGTACAAATACTTTTTATTGAACACCAATAAACAAAACACGGAACGTTAACTTCATTTTAATTATAGGTATACAATAGAGGCGGTTGTACCGCTAAATAGCGTTTATAATAGTGGAACTTAAGTGTCTTATTATTGCTATAAAATAACTTGATAGAAGAGACCATACCGAACAAATAGCCCATTCGCTAACAATAATCCCCATTATTCATAAAAGCACAGTAAACCTATTTTTGTTAAAGTAGGTATTATTTGTCTGTTTCTGTCAAATTCAAATGTGAAAATGAAGGATAACGAGAAAGCATATTTTAAGCACACTTTGGCTATCGTGAGTTCGTGAAAAAGACTGTAGAGTATAATAATACGTAGGAACCTAATCATAGACAAACTAATTACGAGAAGTAAAATAACTCTTTTATTCGCACAATAAACTTATTATAGTTGAAGTGATGACAGATAACGACAAACCATACATAAAGCACACTTCAGCTATTGCGTGTTTGTGAGTAAGAAGAGATAGGTATACGTATAAGTGAGTGAAGCTATCCCTTCTACCTGATTGATTACGATTAAGAGCATTAACTCCCCGCTGTAACCTTAACACTTAAACTCATTATTTTCCAGATGCTTCTAAACAATAGATGATCTCGGCATGAGAAACCAAATTTACATAATATTTAGTGCATTTCCGACCATAAAATAATAAACTAGGTGAACTGTTTCAAAAGTGAATTTAATTGAAGCGATGAATACATTGACTTAGATTCTAATTGGGAACGAGAAAAGTGTAAGATGTAAGCTGAGTAAGTTTTCGCCGCGCATTTAATTATACTAAGATCTTTAAATAAATAAATGTCAGATCTTACACTAATGGTTCTAGTCCCACACAAAGCTCTAGGCTCATAGTATGGGTACTAGACAACGATATAAACACTTATATAGAGAAATAAATACTTTAATACATATAAAACATCCAAGACCGGGAATCGAACCCGGGACCGTTAGCAACGTAGGCAGCGTCACTACTAACTAGGCCTTCGCGTCGCGTCGTTTGGAGAAGCCTTGAATATCGCTTATTGAATGCTTTGTAATGATTTGGTCTATTAAAAAAAGTAGGAGCACAATTTGACTCGTGATCGAATTTGAAGCATGCCTCTTTACATAATTCACAGTCATCGCCCTCAAATAGACCAAAGTGTGATTCAGAAGTTGCCTGAAATTGCACCCACTCTATATGTCTTGTTCTACTTATGTCTTTATCTGTTGTTGTTCTTCTTGTTCTAGGAGAAACGGTTGGGAGGATACTGCGGTAGATCGCCATTATAAAAAAAAGGAAGTATAACGACGTCGTATCAATATATGTGTAGGCTTTAACAATGCAATACAAAATCGTTTGACCAACACGAATCAAAAACAAATTAAAAAAGCTTAGGAGAGTTAACCCTTAAAAGAGCAATTTTAAAATCTGGTAAGTACTGACATTCACAAAATTTTACAATTGATACTTTTTGTATTTATTATTTAAAGAATTTTGCGCGAAT
Source organism: Acleris literana (assembly GCA_946894065.1). NCBI lineage: Eukaryota > Metazoa > Arthropoda > Insecta > Lepidoptera > Tortricidae > Acleris > Acleris literana. The sequence goes on from OX335687.1 coordinate 5,783,754, forward strand.
AAGTGGTTTCTAATTAGGCTAGAATTCAGTTTCTTTTTTTTTAATTTTGCCCTTTTCAGGGTTAGTTTTACTTTTTTTATGGCGCGGACAATGCAAACGACTACACAGTTAGTTATAAATTTTCTGATCAACTAACAAATATTTGGTTTAACTAACACAAACAACTTACACCAAAGTTAGTTGACATAACAGTAGATTTATCCTGGTAATAGTATTAAAACATGTTGAAAAATTTAAATCACAACATTTTCTCTCAGACTCAGTTAATTGTTTATATATAATTAGTTCTAAACATGTGAACACAAAACACGGAAACCAGAGTTCTCAACAAAATCATTCGGAGAGATCTAACTTCTTCCATTTGCTGCGACAATGGTCTTTCACACAATTATTTTATACTCCGGAGGTATACCTTCACCTTAAAATGACATAATGGTTTTCTATTTCGGAGATATTATGCAATAAAACCCTAAATACTTCTAAACACGAAAACAATAAAGCCTTTTTAATGGAAAAATATGAAGGACTTCATTAATTGTTACGCGGCACGATAAAGCCCTTAAAAATAAATACCATCTGGTTTATTTTCAAAGCAAAAGCGTTTTTTTTTATGATTCCAAAGTTTTGTTTTTATTGAAAATGATAAGTTTTAATCGGTTTGCGATTTTAAATCTTATTTTAATACAACTTAATTCGTAGTTAAATAGAAAACAGTTTCGATTAAGTTAAGATCCAATAAATACTTACTATTTTACAAGTAAATTTTTTGTTATTATGCATTCATTTGTTTGTACCTAATTGCGTCCATAAAATTTACAATGTGGCTGACCAGTCTCAATTTCGGAAAAAACTCTTCAATCCCGAGCAACTTCAGTGTTTCAGCATATCCATACATTATTTACCTAGTTAAATTCACAGGTTAAATTATAATTTATATATAACTATATATTGGGTAACCAACAAATGTGTTTCACATCTTACTAAAGGAAATTGCAAAGGCCTCCCCTTGAAAACAAGGCAGACAAACCCTTTTATGTTATTCAAGAGCTTCAAAACCAGAGGCCCTACTTTGAAATTCGAAGTTCGAAGTTACGATAGCTTCATCCCTTTTTCTCGATTTAGTCTCGAATGACGAGTGACAGGGATGGAGCTAACGTAACTTCGAACTTCGAATTTCAAAGTAGGGCCTCAGTTCCATCAAACGAACCTAAATAAAAAAGATGGCGTCCTCTATGACTAGGTCAATGGTGATCGCGCGACGAAAGTGGCAAAGGCTCGTGTCCTTTCAGCCTACTTCCGTGTAGTTCCGAGATCGCATAAAGGCCGGCTATGCGTTATCAGTTATCTGGTTGTTTAATAAATAGCTTCCTTATTTATCGCTTCGTAGGATATTACGAAATACTTGACTCAATATTATTATTTCATTAAAAACCACATTGACCTAGCTATAAACTAGTAATCCCTGTGATATAGGCACTTACAACGATTAACATTTAACTTTTATTGATATAAAATATCCATTACTAGGATACAAACATGTTCTTGTCTAATAAAAATCTCCCTACGACCGGTATACTACATTGCACTATTTGCTGCTCCAACCACGGATAATTCGACGAAGAAATGAGAGGAGAGTTAACTAAGAAAATTGCGTATGGCTAATCGAGTTGCTAGGAAAACGAATGATGTGTAGAAACCATCAGAATATATGAAAGTAACTCACAAAAGCCGAAGCCGATGGATGCGAGTAGAACAAAACCGGCCGTCGTGGAGATCCTAAGGGAAGGCCTATGTCCAGCATTGGACGTCTTACGGCTGATATGATGAACTGACAAATGCGAAAGCATTTCATGACGCCTTACGTCAATCCTATAGATTTTTGAACTCCCGTCAAAAATGAGGGGTGGTGTAAGTTTAACGTGTGTAGGTATGTTTATCTCTGTGTCTGTAAAAGGCATCGTAAGATCGTAACTTCCAAACGGATGGAACGATTAGGACGCGGTTTTTTTGAAGAGAGCTACATTAATCAGGGTGTGTCTTGGCTAGGTTTGATGTAAATCGTTTGTGTGTGATGTTAAAGTAATTCAAGTAAAAAGCAAGGACTTTTGTCATTGGCCCCTCAGGCGATTACCAAAAAAAAATCGTTTGTGTCGTTAAGGTGTCAGCTCTGAAACAAGGGGTTACCATTATATCGGGGGCTTTTTTATCGATTTATCTAATAGTCATCTTTGGTGGCAGTAGGAGTTGTTATTGACTCCAAGATTCGAAAATAGAAATCATAAAACTATTCAACTGACTAGTTTTATGATTTCTTTATTATACCAACATATATATTGACATCGGAAACTGACCATTTATTATTTGTTTATTAATGTTGTGATTATTTGAGTGTTATTGTTGTATTTTTTTTTTATTATGTTGTATTAATGTTGACGATATCAATGTAATTTCGTAGTTTTTGACATGCAAAGCAATTTATATTGTAATATTACATTGATGAATAAATAAACTAAACTAAGGGCCTGTTGATTGATCAATAGTTAAACTAACTAATCGTTAAAATCGTAACTAATGGTTAAAACTCAAGGACATGTGTCAAATTTTCGATTCCTTTTTCGAATTTTAACAAATAGTTGAGTTAACTTCTTGCGAAAATCTTATCGAGAGCTTTTCTTTATGATAACAAGTCGAAAGCTATCTCTTTGTCTTGCTCTAGCTGTACCATTCCAGTCTATTGTCCTTTAAGGTTACTAAGGGTAATTTGACTTACAATACAGTTACAAAGTACAACAGAATCTTCACCTCAAATCTCTAGAAAGGCGACTTTCCCGGCTATCTCCGCTCCCGAGATATCACCATGGGAACCCAATACAATACCCTTTGTCAACACACAAAGTTATATTTACATGCGTGAAACAATACTGCAGTAGTTAGTGTATATGAAAGAGATACAATTAAAGCAGCAAAATTAATTTTGTATAAAATGTTGTGTCGCGTCAAGAATTTATATCGTAGATTATGTCGTAGACACCTTTGTGTTTAGAAATTAGGCGTGATGATTAGCGTGTAATTAAATTTAAGTGGATTACGAAGCTAAAAATGTCCATACAAAATGCGATGTTTCTCTCCCTTTAAACCAAGTCCAATTTTTACGATTTTTGAATATGTTGTAGATATTACTACTACTTTGCCTGAGGGTCAGAATTGGCTAGATACCATATGTCACCTGATGAACAATAATCAGTGAAATCTCCGCCGCCCTTAGACACCCAACACCTCAAGAGGAATCGCAGATGACTATATATGAAGCATAGAACGATCGCACAGTAAGACAAGGAAGTTGGATACTTTATGGCATTTGCATATCTGGATGTACCAGAAACACAAAATATCACGTAATAAGTATGCCTTACCCATGCTACATTTCATTTCATCGACCACATTCATGTCGCTGAAAATTGAACTTAACCACCTACATTTTATGAAACAAATTTAATTGAACTTTCCTGAAATATGACTTCATGGATCAGTATTCTTCAGGAAGTTACGAATTCACGGCTCTATTCCATTTCTTGTTTGTATCCTTACTTTAGCAAGGCCTGGAAAAGGGTTAACAAAAAGCAAGCTCAGGGGCAGGGGCCTTATTAGGTATTCGTCTTTATAATCTGTGTCAATTAGGATTGCCAAAGATGTAAACAAATTAGTACTGTTTGACACAAAACCTCAAAACTTCATCAATCGTGTTTTTATTTAAAATAACGTATAATTAATAGTTATTTAATCTTAAACTAAGTGTAAAATTCAAGATCAAGGGTATAAATCATTACTAGGACCTCGCTTGGTCTTTAAAAGCACGTGATTATCGAGCTATACCTAATGGTAAATTGGTTCGTTTGGTTGTGTTTACATTTTTGCCAATTTCAATAAGCACAGACTATACACGTATTTATTTTAACTCGGCCGCCATTACTGTCAAGTAAATAAGAGCTATTATAACGTTCACAATACGATACCATGTCAAAAGCATAGAGCCACAGAAAACCCGACTTTCTAAGTAGGAGGTTCTAATAGCCTATGACACTCCTTGGGTGATCTGATCGCTCTCCAAATACCAACGATACACCGCCCTTTAAAGTACATTAGACCACAAAGAATACACTGATACATACATACATCATACATACATCCGCATTTTTTTTTTGGATAGTCGGGTAATAATGTTGAATGTAGGTAACAATCCGAGTACTATTGAAGACTCAGAATTTCTATGTGAATGAATACGTTTTCTCTATTGTTGTCTCCTTGTCTGTCTCGGTAGTTATCTCTCTTGTTGCCCGTGACGGTAAAAAAGCGTCACAACATCATACAAGTAAATGACAATCATGGGCCCTGAAATGCAGTGTAATAAAATAAGTGAAGACTGTTCTAGCCAAGCTTGACTCACTCGTTCCAATGACCGCCTTAAGCCATATCTCAGACTACTAGTAACATTATAATGAAGACGTATTTATTAAAAAGTGAAATTTGCGGCACGAGGTGTAAAATAAGTCATATTTGGATGAATTTATTTTATCTTGAAAACGGTGCTAAATAAGACGAATGTATTTGTGACGATGTAAACAGTTTAATTAGTTTGTAAGTACTATACTATGTACAGGTATGTAAAAGATCAGTTATATTTAATTTAAATGTTGATTGCTTTCCAAAAATTAATTATTCGTAATCCATAAATCATAATTACATTTAAATATAAGTAAAAAATATAGCTTGATGGTGAATAAAACTAGAATATAATATCTTCTGTCTACTATAATCCTAATATGTAAAATATAGTAACATTAAATTAAAAGCCTTATAGAGATAAAGCCACCATTAAAAAACTCGCAGCAGCTCAAAAGATCATCAAAATAAATCTCAAGATACTTTCAATGACATAACAATTTTAATCGTCTCCTAATTCTCGCTAACGACACTTCATGTAGACAGGCGGTAAACATTAGAAACTAGTAGAAAGTACGTCCGTTTTATATAATTCGGCATAATGAGCCGGTCCCGTTTAGCAGCTTGCGCTTGCGTCTCTGATTAACGCCTAATAAAACCGCGCGTTACACCAACATAAACCCCAACGAAAATGTTAAGCACTTTAGAGCACTGTCATAATCACAGAAGAAAGACTAAAGGCATAGAAACCGGACTATAAGACGTACTTTGCGTCAGCTATCTTTCTCTACTTTTTGGATTACGTATTACATGAGAAAAAATTAAACAAAATGTAGTTACGCTGTTTTTTCATCTTTAACTGTCATTGTCACAAGGTTCTACACAGGGACTTTTTTGTCCTTCCTATAGGAAAGATTTGTCTTTCCTTGTCTATAAGTCCAAATACAATAGGTGCTTATAGGTCCAAATCACGCTATACTTCTGACGATGTACCAAATAACGAAAGAACAGCTATAGATTCATCTCTTTCCTACTCACTATGAAAACCATAAGTAAAAAAAAGTGAACCATAATGTATTTTCTGCTTATTTAGTACGGTTTCTATGCCTTTAGTCTTTCTTCTGTGGTCATAATAAACTTCAAACTGACCATCAAATGGCAAGTATGACAATAACAATGGCAGTCACAATGACAGGGTTCTAAGTATGCTCAACATTTTTACTGGGTGACTGTACATGAAAAATATTGGTGACCACTCGCATCGCAAGATTGCTGTGAATAAATGTCGAGATTTCACACGAACCCAACAAGAAGTACGAATAAAAATATGCTGTTCTTACCTATCATTTTTGTTAACGTAGCTAAAATCTTAGCATTTTTTTGTATGTTGTGAAGTAAAAGAAATTCTATTTTAGATGGGTTTTATTTTTACCGCGACTTACGATATTACGAGCAGGTTACGCCGCATTTTGTTTCTGAAATGTAATGTATTTATTTTCTGCATCATCATCATTATTATCTGATAGATCTTCATTGCTAGACATAAGGCCTCCCCGAAAGATCCCCGCAATGATATGCATCTTATACCTGCATTGTCGGCATTTAAAAATGTAGAGCACTATCTCTTTCTTACTAATTATCTTACGATTGTTTATTTCTTTCCTTTTTTATGCCTTTTTGCACATTTTGAATAGTTCTAGGCATAGAATAGTTTTATTTGAAAAGTTAATGTACTTTTACGTAACTAACAATATGGATAAATTCTAGTTAGTTAAAGACTTTACAATTACGGAAAGTTAATAGAGTTTTGGTCGTTGTTAGCACGAGGCAAAAGCTTTTCATAAAGACAATGTACATAAAGTTTATATCTAACAAAAAATCTCTTAGCATCATTAATAACATACCTACTAGCACAAAGTATTACAGCACGCCCCGTACTAAACAATCAGCCATACAATATGACAGAATTAGCATTGCAAATGTGTGTGAAAAATAATAATCCGATTTCTAACAGAAGGACAATTACGATACGGTGTGATAGGAGGACTTGTAACATGTCCGTCTACTTTTACTTTACATCGGCGGGAAAGTATAGTGATAAATAATAAATGTGCACCTATAGCTGTCTCGTATAGATTTATATCGATCGTATGAGGCAATAATCGGAAGATATTGTATTTAATTTGGGAAGCGTATTAGAACGTTGCGTAACTCGGTTGGAGCTACCTATTATTTTTAAGTGCACTTGTCGAAGATGTTACTCAATTATGCGGTGGATCTTTTAAGCTTTGGTGGCATAGGTATGACTTGCTGGAAGTCGTATTACTTCAAGAAACAAACATACAGAAAGTCCAATTCAATAAAACCTACTAAAGGGAACGAATAAAAAAAACAACATTGCCAATTATAAAGCTTGAGAACAAATTACCATATTAGACAAAAGCAGTCAATAAGGCAACATATAGGCGCGTTTTTTTTATTGTCAGTTATTTTTTATGGCATGAAAAAGGCAGACAAGCACATAGGTCACTTGATGGTAAGTGGGATCTATGACCCATAGACATTTCGTATTCTCAAGACTACAAACCAAACATTCTAAGGCCGCAAACTCGCTACCAACCCTAAAGAGTAAGATAGAATGAATTTTATTATAAATCAATAGACCTTAGAGCTCAAAGTTCACAAAAATAAATAACTCATCGATTAAACCCATAATCGTACGCATCATAAACTTCATCTAGGCATGTACCAGGGTATAAGGAAACTCGAGGTGCTAGGTTCTACAAACAAGCAACAATATAACATTTGTTCAAAACTAAAACATAACAACTCAAAATAGAAAACTAATGCAATTTAAACCTTACCCATAATTAATAAAGTTTGAAGTTCAAAGGAGCTCCATTGTGACTTATTTTCAATTTACTTTGGAACAAGCGTTAGCATGACCATAGTCGCGTGAGATTGCGCGCCAGCGGCTCCGCTCCCACGATTCCCGATGTTACTCGAAAATTTACGATCTTACCCGAACGGAATGCCGGCAATTGTTTATTGGCAGCTTGTTACACAGTATTATCCGTGACATAGCTTGCAGAAGCCAGGAGCTTGGTATTTTGTACTAAAAAACCAACAAGCCTCTAGTCTACTGGGTACAACTAAAACCATATTGTCTTTGACATGTTTTCGTAGTTTTTAACCCATCCCCATTACAGTCAAGTAAACAAGAGCTATGAGTAACGTTTACAATACAATAACTTGTCAAAAGCAGTAAGGTTTTACCGAGAAGATTTTAAGGCCCTGCCTATATCGCTGCTGTATGGCTGCGTCTATATCGCGTGTGAAATGTGGATAAAGCATATCTTACTTATTTACATGTCAGAAGGTGACGGATGCCTTATCGAAACTTTGTCACGCGATAAACGCAGCCTGGGCCCGTATTATGGTCGCCTTTATCGTGGCCGATAAAGCATCCATCACTCTCGCACTAACGCAGTGGTGAGAAAGTGACAAACGCTTTATCCACGTTTATCCACATCAGTAAACACGCCCATAATAGACCCGCTGGTCAAATAAAATCAAAAACAAAAACACGAATGGTCGGAAAATATTTGTTAAATCGACGGTTTTGATTGGCTGTTTAACAGAACCACGTGGTTTGGTTTGTTTACAAATAGTTAAGTTCCTAAATATACGAAGTATAGCTAGTACCAATTAAAAAAAAGATAGATACATTAGGGCTGCTTGTCCGCAAATGAGGTGTGATGCTATTTTATCTCCCGCAGGCAGGTTATTCTAAATATGTGGTATTATACCGTAAGGATGCGCCCGCGCCGCTCACCGTTATGTAACTATTATGTTTGGAACAATGGTTACCGCCTTTGTGCTAAATTATCGGTTTTCCGTCACAAGCACAATTGATAGTGTTTTCTTAAAATGGCATTGTTGAATCGAATAATTGTTTCATAATCCTTGTAATGCAGGTATAAAGTTTTGCTTACTTAGTTGTTGTACTAAAGATAATCTTACTAAACGGTTTTCTTAGATTATTTTTATATGACTACAGATAACGAAGTTATAGGTAAGAAATAAAGAAAAAATGTTTATTGACACCTCTATCAAAAGGACCAAAACAAAAGGCTGACCAAAACATAAGAAGCACCTATTAGCTCTCCCCTAGTCCCCTGATTTTCCCGAAAACAGTTAATGAGATGTAAATAACGTTTTTTTTTAAATCAACTCTCTTGAATCAGAAATAGTAGGTAACTTGTTACATAAGCAAGTCAATTGAAATTTGGCATACCTAAGGATCTCAACAAAAACACAACGTAAAGTTAGGTTTCGATTAATTCAGCATTTCATTCTTTGAATTATGCAGCGTACTCTATCAATCATACCTCTGACGCTTTCTTTAGCGTATAGTCACTTAATACCTTTAGAATAGCTTGTGCCTTCGTAAAATTGGCCCAGGAAGTTGAAGTTCACAGTTCCCCGGTGGTCGGCGTGTGAACGTCACCTCGAATTACGTTTTTGCATGCAAATGTGCGCATAAGCATGTCCACGGTTACGTAATGGTGATTTTGATTGCACGTGCTTTGGGATAGCACTTTGCGAACATAACGGTTACTGTTATTTTTCTATGTATATGTATACAAAATACACAGAAGATTCTTAGTAGGTACCGTTATTCTAGCCGGTAGTTACATAAAAAACCATGGAGAGGGTGTACTGTATTCCAAGCTTTTTAATAGCTTTTGGCTGGCTATTTCTGTCACGCTTGCCCTCGCAACGGACGGTATATTTGTCACCCGTATGCCATAGAAAAACGAAGATTGCCGATCACTATTAAGAAAACGTTAGCTCTGTACATAGTTCGACTGTTATTAATACTATTACTGTCAACGCCTACACTTTAACATTCACAGGTCAAAGCCCTCGTACGCGTTTTTGTGATTTTTAATGAATTTTAGCCATACTGTGTCAAAAAAAAACAATGGAAGAAAAAGTGAATATTTAAAAAAAAAAGTTATGTAAGGCATTCCGTTGAATAATATTTTAGAATTTCATGTCAGGTAACGACATTATAAGCAACGGTAAATTATATTGCCGTTTATATATATATGCGGCTTTTAGCGACACTTTCCCAGGGTCCGTCCGTATACACCTTCTCAGACTACAATAGGTTTATGGCCAGATAAAACTTTGCGCAAGACTGAATTTCACAAGAGAAACATTTGAAAGAAAGCCCGCAACTGCAATATACATCACACACCCATTAAAAGTCTATTGACTAGCTTCCCAAGAAAAAACTTAATCAATGGACGGTTGCATTTCACCCAGCATCGGTCATCGCCTGTCAGTGTTGCCAGATGCTTAATTAATGTCGATGGCACGATAACAATGGGACGATATGGCAACAAAAACAGCTTCATTGTTCGATGGGAATCTATCGAGTCATAACAAAATTACTACTAAGTTGGCCAAGGATTTGCGTTTTTATTGTTTGTTCAATATTGTTTTGATTCTAAATGACAGATTGATTTTTACAGCAACGTAATTAGGTTTTAAAATTAAGGTTACGTGCGTGGCGTTTGACGTATGTGGAAATAAAATCTTGATAGATCGTTGTATCAACTATTAAGTTGTAAAAAAAGTCAAGTGAAGTGCAAGTCGGACCCGGACACTGATAGTTTGATACTGGCCCTCTCACACTTGGCCGGTTTTTATTATATATATCGTTTTGGTAAATACTTTCCCGTTTCAACGATAAAACCAAAACAAAAACGTTCCTTGTATGGGACCCCCTTAATATTTGTTTTTTTTTTTATGGGATTTACTAAATCCATCTTTATAAAAACCAATTCTGTATAAAAAAAACCATCCACCTATTACAGTTTCAAAGATACCTACAGGCTCTTTCAATGGGAGATGGGCTGACGGTTCCGCTTGACACTCTTTTAGAATAAAAGCCTTAAAAGCTTTTAGGTTTATAATGGTGTATCTAATACAGCGTTAAATATCATAACCAAGAGTACCAGAACGCGTGTCCTCTATTGCGCGTTACTGGCACAATAGCACGATTTCTTCGTGTTTTCCCGTCCACAGATAATCAGAGATTAGTTTTCCATGGTGGCACTACTGCACACAATACAGTGAAAACGAAAGTTTCGATTACTTTTTGCTATCGTTCACTTTCTTGGAGTGCCGAAGTCGACGTGATAATGTCTGATGCTGTTATTATAGACATTGATGTCAGGTTTCTTAAATTGTACAATTCACTATAGCAATCGTGGTACGTTATGACAAAATTTTATGAATCGAAATGGAAAGTTTAGAATGGAATGTTTATGATTATACGAATATAAAAATAAAGATTTCGAGAAAAGTTAGGACAATAAACGTTAATGAAGGTGGGACATGACGAAATCTAGTCATCTATCTACATTATATTATATATAAAAGAAGAAGCAGATTGGCTGACTGATCGATGAACGCACAGCCGCTACCACTGGACTTAGGAGCTTGAAGGAGGGAATATTCGTTTCCTTGGATATCTATAGATAAGAAGGGATTTTGATAAAATTCATCTCCTAAGGGGTTAAAATAGGGGGAGTAGCGGAAAACGCGTAGTCGCAGGCATCCTCTGATAGAAATAGAGAACAGAGGTAAATAAATAGTAATCATAAGCTACTTATCCTTTCCAAATGACCAGTAATAGGTAAATAAAGCAAATGTGACGTCATATTTATTCTCGTACTCATTACTAAAGCAATATCATAAAATAAAGACCTAAAGTGGCACAGTCCAACAATTAGCCGCGTGGCACACAAACCCGGCGTTAACCCCTCACCTGCAGCATTAGACCGCGCGGCACGTACGGGTTTACAACTGTTTGACGCAGTTTAACCCTATAGCGCCGAGGACAAATTATTTCAAGTGCGTTTTAAGTTCTAGTGATGTCGTTAGAGTGAACTTATATGCCCTTATAAAGCGGAGTAACTGTAGATTAGCTAAGCCATCATTATCTGTCATTGTGACATTTGAACTCGACAGATAAGGACAAAGCATGGCTTAGCTATTCCACGGTTATTCCGCGTTTATTAATAAGCGCAATAGTTTAGATAGTGTTAACTATGGTTGAACAGAACGTCGATGTCCTAGTGCTTTAGGGGTTGGCTCGTGATCGTGAGATACCTAGTTCAAACCCCAGCGCTGCCCTGCTAAACCTAATAAGAAGTATCCCAAATTTGATAGCCAAAATAGATTGAATCCTCTTCTGTTAGTAATAAGGCTGAGATAAGATTGCTACAAGAGTTTTATTTGAGTTATGTGCGATTTACCGATTCTACAGGGTCGAAGTCGAAGTGTACAGTCACGAGATATAATTTGGTACCCACCTTAGGTTCAAAGTCAATCTGACAATCTACAACAATAAGGTTGAGTTTCCTAAAAGTTACAAATGACTTGACATCTCTAATGACATTGACGACTTCAAGCATAATTTTCTTGAAATGGGTCCCAATTAACGCTCGTGACCGTACAAGATAGGTAGGTAACTATATTTGACAAACGGAAGCAATACTTCCGTAATACCAGTAATACCAAAGAAGGACGCTAGCTGCATAGTAATAGTTTAAACACTTTAAATTAAATGCGGTTATCAATAGAGTATAGAATGCTTTGACTACTACATGGCAGTTAGCCCCCTTCTTTGTTGTTACGGTAGAATAGGGTAAACCACTAACTGAACTGAAGATGGCGCTCATTATTATTTAGGGTTAAGGCCCCTGTACACAATGGCCCATCATGGGCCAGCGTAGGGACGGAGTGATGCGTAAGAGTGAGATGCAAGAATATGTTGCTCGCTCTAAGCTGTAAATGCGTCCCTTTCGTTGGCCCATGATGGGCATTGTGTACACTTTTAGACATGAAGAGCATGGTTCAGTCCTTGCCTCGCCCGGCTTTTGAGGGTACTGTTCCCTGGCTTTTGGGAATTTGGATCCACAACATTTTTACAACGTACAGAGGAACTAACAGGCATACTGAACACACTCAACTTGTGAAGCAAGATCAATCCATACAAAATGGGATAACGTTTCTCTTCGCTTATTCAATTCAATTCAATCAAAACAAATTTAACCCCCCATGTTAAGAAATAAGGTCAGTAATAAATACGCTGTTCTATGAGACATACGCCTTTTTTTCTAAGGAGGGCAGTATAGCTAGTCCGATTTTCATGATTTTTGAACATGTAGATATTATTAAAAACTAGGTATGGAAAATTTTGACAGCTACGCGATTTAAGTCGTCGATTCACAACCCTCTTAAGTACTTATGACTTTTACGACTATTTATTTGTAAACATTTTATTTAACGTACGTTTTTTATACAAAAGATATCAAAGGGCACACTCAGTCGGTTGTCCGTTTGTTGATTGGAATACAACTTCCTTATAAATCACGTGCACATTAATTCTGTATGGCTGCATGTTGAATATTCTATTGTATTAACTGTGTATGACATTTGAAGACTTCTGTGTATGGTGTCATCATGCCCTTGGGAGTTGTTTACGATGCATGATGTATGATCGGTGCAACGATCATTTGTTTTTATTACACCTACCGGACAGCTGCTGAATGGAAGTTATAATATCACTGACGTTATGTTTGAAAATATAATATTATTGTTGTTGTTACTAATATTATAAAAGCAAAGGGTTGTTTGTTTGTGTGGTCCGTTTCCACGGCTCAAAGCCACAACTGACGACACGATATCGTCGATTAATTGCTATAGTCTTGCAAGTCAATATTGTTAAACTATGGAATAAGTATCTGTTGTAGAAAAACTTATCTAAATCTATCATTTTATATGTTAAAGTTATTTCATTTCAATATCGAATCGATTGGCTGGCTCAATTTTTTATTACATTTAAGGTAAGTTTGGTAACCCAATGACAATATTATGGTGTCTAAGATCTGATGATAGAATCGCAATCGCAAGGTCGCAATAAAGTCTCCTCTGTATTGAACGTAAGACCCACCAAGTTTAGACTCGACAACTAGGTCTCGATAGACAGTTGACGACTGTGCAAAAGAAGTATTTTTGCCAGAAACTTATTTACTTAAAATGGAATTAACAACTTAATTCGTTCGTACTCGACAACTTTAATAAAACAATGTTAACAGAACTATGTCATAATAACAGTGTCAAATCGCTAAAAACTAATTAAATCATAATTGATACTTGGTTTTCAGTGACAAGGTTCTGTAGCGGCTTCAAAAATAAACCAATGTACCCAACTACATTATGTCTAATATTGGGGTTACATACAACCTAATACACGCAATAAATATTACCAATATAAATATTTATAGACTCGTGAAATGCCTATAGCAAAGATTACATGTTGAGCAACTTTAAAACGCACATACCGGATCATTTGAGGAAACTAAAACTAAATTAGTGATTATTGTTTTAAACTGTAACATGCCGTTGCCGTTGCGGCCATTACGGACCTAATGCGGCATTACCAGGGTTAACGGGGCTATTAACGCGTTAAAAAAGGCGATTTTGTGGTAATTTGATGACATTGAAACTACATAGAGAGAAATATGTTAGTTTTAGTTGGTATTGCCTTATGAACTAAATAAAGGCCTTGTGCAGCCCGGAAGTCAAATTGAGATAGACAATATTTTAATTACATATCTACTTATAGTATAGCGTCAATAATATACATATTGTCGATTTTCGAAATCACTAACTAATCATTATGCTTCTTAACTAGGGCCCCTGATAAGTTCGTGAGATGGACCCTTAACAAGGTCCTACCAACCGCAAGATTGTGTATATTGTAGTTAATTTATTTAACATTATTCTACTTTTCTACGGACTTCTTTACTTTGTACGGACACGAAAGCCTTCCGTGATCGAAATAATAGGAAGACGGCTCTTTCCTTACACTTAATTAGAGCCGTAATTGCCGTTCGCTAGTAATCGATGGCAATCATTGCTGGCGCATAAAAGGTGGGATTATCAAGCAGGGCAATATTGAAACTGTAGAGTTATCTATATTGAGACTTTAATGGCAAACTAAATATTGAGACGAATTGGGGTCAGTTCTCTTATTTAAATATCTGTAAACCTAAATTTTTAAACTTCAATTTTAGTCTTACATGAATAGAGTATGACGTTTATAAAGGGCAATGGGTAAGTTTGTATGAAGAAAATTGTCTTTTTTTATTTTTCAGCGGCCACGGATTATTTTTACATAATTATTTAGAGGACTTCTAAATACACATAGATATATATAATTTATGGCGTTAAATAGTATCAGAGCGGAGATATTAAAGATTTAAGTTTTCAGTTTTTGGTACAAAAGTACGCCCATGTATGAATATTTAAATACCTCGGCTACGACACTTAAGAGAGAGTACATTACATAACAAAATATGTTTATTTTTAATAATTCTATCATAATATACCACTTTTACGAATGGCCGCTAACCTTGAAAATGTATGACATTTACAAATGACAACACTTTTACCCAAACCCCTTTTTTAGGTTTACAGATAATTAAAATTCGAACAAAAACATTTTCATGTAAAATGTTTGCCAAGACGAGACCATATGGACTGTCAAAAAGGTATCAGCGGCTCTATTCAAGACGGTAAAAACAATATCGTATTTGATCTGTTATCGAATTGTCAACGTTTTGATAGCTCTTATTTTCTTGACAGTAATGGCGGCTGACGTCATAACAATACCATAACAGGCAAACTACGATATCGTTTATACCACCTAGAATAGAGGCGCAGATCATATGTACTCGTAGAGCCAAGCTTCCAACTCTACACGCCCTAACTCTACAAGCCCTAACTTTACAAACTCTACACCTCAGTCAAAGTATGTAGTTTGGCCGTTTGCCAAAGTGAAATGAACGTGAAATGTTTATGAAGCTGCTTTTTTTTAACAGAAATGACAATAATGAGGCGTTTAAAAAGGTTGCATTATTGATTGAAGTAGTTGGTAAGCTGATTATTTGTGTCTTTTAGGTGGTAGGGGTGTAAAGGAGACGCCCATAACACATAATTTGATTGTTTCAATAATGTATGCGAAGAATAATCTTCAAAATAACTAAATTGTAATGCAAATCAGATGTGACAGACGTTCTGTTTTGTATACGAAGCCATTTTTATTTAGTCGAAAAGTGTCGTAACATCTGTAACCGATACCTCCTTTTACGTAAAAAAATATTACATTCATCGCAACTGTATTTCGAATGTAAATGGACCGCGGCAGTGTTTGACAATCGAAATCGAAACACAATAGTTGAATCGTGCTGAAAGATCGATATAATTGTATCGATTTTATTTCGCTAATCGAAAGAAAACGTGATGATAACCGGGGTCCGGAGAATCACGCGCATCGATATAATGATTCGAATCGATTTCGTAAGCTATTGTATTCGAATAATCGTATGTAATGACCGATAATCGCTGGTGACCTAGGCGCATGCGGGGTATAATAATAAGTAAAATAATTAGTATAAGTTTGGCTCCATTCGCTTATAAAAATAAAAGATTTCAAGCATCAATCTTACCTCTTCCTGTCCGCTAGTCTACATGTGTGTGCCGAAGCCAACATTTCTATATTTTAGTTTATAAATTTTAGTTAATGCCATTCTTGTATTTAAGAGACAAGAGGGTAGGTTAGGGGACATAACTCCTTAATTAGGTAAAGGGTATTTCGTAAATGCAATTGAAATTAAACAAATAATACCTCCAATAACCTTTCTCATCCAGAATATCTTTTAAGATGGCTAGATAAGGACGAAAAACCTACTTATCTAAACAAAGAGATATTCCTTTATTAGGTATATTATATTAAGAGTGATTTATTTGATTTTTCCCAGTATCGCATTTTCTTACAGCCGAGATTCAACATGAATATTAATAAAGCTTTCGTATAAAGTTTCCCAAAATTGAAGTACCTAGTCTCTTTAGTTACTTTCGTAGTATTTTTTTACACAATCACCAGTAACCCGAGTAAACTCGTAATCTAACACTAGTCGTTGGATATCGCGTTATACTGACATGCAATACGACACTTATATGAGCTATTGCCTATTACAAAACTGTTTGTTTGTAAAGTCAATGTTATGGAGTAAACGATCGCTTTGGGTACCTTATAAGGGTTTTTAGCGTTATAGTTTCACCTTACCCGTCTATTTGATCGTCTCTATGTCACAAAGTTAGTGTAAAAAACGGGAAAAACAACTTTACACGCCAACCGGTAATAATACAAGGAATCCTTTTACTGGGAAAATCTGGTAAAAATGTAAGTTGTTTTATTTCATAGAAAGTTGTGTTAAAGAGTTCTTCTTTGCTTCTTCCAAATAGGTAGAGTAGCCTTTATTGCCCTTTTTTCCTGAATACATTCATATAAATCGTTTTCGTGTTAATTTTGTACGTAAATCTGATTCTGGCATTACAAGCTAACTGCACTGTTTTACGGGTAATTTGAGACTTCAATGGGACTAATGCGTAAATACAAATATTAGGAGGTTAAGCAATATCACTAATCGTGGGAAATTAGGTTAACTCTGTAAAATTTTGATGATCATTTATATCAGATAAAGGTATTGTAGGTACCCATACCAAAAACCTCGAAAGTTAATGTTTTAAATTTGTTTAGCCATTCAACGAGAAAATGATGCCAACATTTAGCACAATGCCGCAGGGGGCATTTTTAGATTTTGTGTTTTTATTTAGTTTCATATCTTAGATTTAGTTTCATTTTAGCTTAGTTCTAGCTTTAATACATCATTTATTATTTAATGTCATTGATTAAATAAATCTATTTTGTGTGTTTATATCAAATTTTAATTTTAATTACGCGTGGTTCCTTATTTACGTGCCAAATTAAATTTAAGAATAGTTTATATCTTATAGGCTAAACGATGAATATCTATGACCTGGTTTCGTGGTTCGGGTAATTAAATGGTAAAGAATACAATTCCTATGGTATAAATTTAATTACCGTTCATATTTGACGACGTGCTAGCCTAGTTGGTAGTGCCTACGTAGCTAGCGGTCCTGGGTCCAAATCCCGGTAAGGGCAGATACTTGTGTGATGAGCACGAGTATTTGTTTCTGAGTCTTGGATGTTTTCTATGTATTTAAGTATTATATCTCTCTATATAAGTATTTATATCGTTGTCTAGTAGGTACCCATAGTACAAACCTAGAGCTTAGTTTGGGACTAGCTCAATTTGTGTGAGATCGTCCCTTGTCCGTTGTAATAATATTTTGGTGATTAATCAATAATCATTGTATGCATATAAATTAAACTGTATTTTAGATACTTTACTTCAAAAAAAAATTACAACAACATACACAATGACAGTATTAGGTTAAAGATAAAGATGCAGACAAACCAATTCAAATTTGATACCAATTGGTATGATATTATAAATAATATTTAAAAAAACCTACTTTCTGTGGAATAATTAGGTACTACAAATTACGTTTGGCTAACTAATAATTACACGTCGTATAAAGTAATTTGTTTTTCTACTGTTATTTTACCTTATTTACTTGACTTTTTATGGGAGTTTTTCATCTAACTCTGATGTTTACCTGAAAAATACAAAAACACTGTTAGAGAAACTTCCTTATTGGAATTGAAATTAAAATACTAGTTAATTATCTTTCAATTCACCAGTTCATCCCGTCGTAATTAGCTTTAGTTCCTACTGACAAAAAATACATCAAAATGTTGTCATCGAATTTCTGCGACAAAGTTCCATGGTCCAGGATGAACTGCTTGAATTGTTTGCGACGATAGAACCCTATCATATCGAATTGACAGCGTCTAATCTACTTCTAAAGGAAATTAATTATTGGCTTTCTGCGACGATGTTCTCGTCAGTAAACTCTCCTAGCTCGACGTTGCAGCTTTCTTACGAAATACTTACTTAGTGAAGTAAAACAAGCACGCAATCCACATGATGGTAAGACATTTGCATTCTTAAAACTGCAATCTTCAGACAGCAATCCTAAAACGCTGCAAATCTTGAGGCCTAAGATGCTAGTAATGTCACCGGTAAGTAATAAGTATATAAAACACATGAATCGAGGAAAATTAATACTTTTCGTGCGTTATGCAATATCATGTTTTTAACCCATTAGCTGCCATCAACTAGGAATTGCTAAATAATTTGAACATACCAAGAGAGTCGTTGGCATTGAACGTCTTCAGGGAATTACGAGTATGTTAAAGTTAGTCGGTAGTGTTTTGCGATTTAGATGTCAATATCGATATCGATTATGCGTCTATGTTTTACTTATATATTAAAGTTAGGCGTTTTATCTTAAATTCCTGATACTTTAATTGTTACACGTAGCGCCTTTTTCAAATAATCTTCTTTCATTCAAAAGTTGATCACTTGTAATTTCTTAATTCTGGTTGACCATTTGTTAATTTGTGATGGGTGTATCGTAAAATGGGCGAGCAAACTATCAGCACCTAATCTAGCCTTAATTTGCGTGTAACGGGTTAACGGTGGTATTATATGGTTACTTATCACATCGTCGAATTTTCGCACCTTTAGAATTATAGTGACCAAAATTTGAGCTGTCGACTTCGAGACATATGTTTATTACTATAGGGACCTAACTCGAAATCCAACATTTGTGAATTAGGTCACTATAATTCTAAAGATGCGTTTTATTTACCAACCGTTTTGTCTGTCTTCGCCTGTCAGGTTACTGAATATTCATGATTTACACAGCTTCAATATAATCTGATTCATGTAACAGTTGAGAAAAATCATTTTTTGAATAGCTGTAAAAATAACTAAGATATAAGCCAACAAAGATTCGTTCCTATCTCTTTCTAGCAAAACAGAATTAAACATGGAGTTTATATGGCCGACGTGTTACATGACGTCACAGTGCATATCGGATCCTCTGTCTAATCGCTGTCTAATTAGCAGTTTAAAATGCTTGTATCATCGGTATTTCTTTATAACTTCACTTTTGTTAATCTCTTTACGGTATTTTCATATTTTGTTAAGAAATGCGATGTAAAACATCCATGTATATTCCCTGTTATATTTAAGTACTTATATCTGATTCTCACCAGCGCCCTTTGCAGACTTCGAAGTTCCAAACCAACCACAGCATCCGCACTCCGCTGAGAATCATCATTTATCATTGTTACGTAACACGTTAAATAAACCTGATATGCACTAACGAACGTTCTAATAAGAGTGCTAGGGATGTGCTACAAGTACAGATGCCATGGAAAAATATGTAGCGTTAGTTACATTAACAAAGACATTTCGTAGTCTCATCTCATAACACAATGGATAGAGACATCAATAGATACAGACTTAAAACAGAAAACTAGTACATAGTGAAATATTTGCAATGATTACTTACACTCCACTTAGGACCTTAGGTTAGCTGGAAGACGCCCCTTAAAGGGATAAGTTCGCCTTTATACGTAAATTATATTAATGTAAGTGTTTTTTGTGAAATAAAGAGTTCACTTTCTTACATACTTACTTCAACAGGGCCTCTATTCTAGGCGGTAAAAACTATAATTATTGTCTTTGACGTGTAATGGTATTGTTTTAAACTCGGCCGCCATAACTGTCAAGTAAAGAAGAACTATCGAGACGTTGACAATACGATATCAGGTCCAAGACGATGTAGTTTTTACCGCTTCAAATAGAGGCCTTGATATAGAAGTCTTCATGTACTTACCAACTGCAATTTCTTAATTATATCAACTCCCTTTGTCTCACTATTCAAAACCTTATTATAAATAGGATCGTTAATTCTTAATCAATATTCTATCGATAAACCCCCATCCCTATGTTACATAATTCGGTAGCATGCGTACAATGAACGGAAATAATTTGCCGAAGCAAAACAAAATACTCATCTATCAACAAGTGAAAGTGCAGGGGTCGGCAACTTGATCGATCGAATCAATAATCCATTTTGTATCGACTTAATGTATTCGAATTAAGATCTGAGAGATATAATGATCATGTTACGTCTTATGCGTTGTTCAATAATCGATTGCAGTGATGAATGTGAAGAAAGTAATAATTACCATTCATAACAACGTGCAAAAGCGTTGCTGCGAACTTTGATATTTAATTGATATTATGATTCATTTACTAGAGCTGTAGTTGTTAATAGATCTTATTTTACTTGCCAGTCATCAATCATCAAAAAAAATCCAAGTTAAAACTAATTGACTTGATTCTCGGAGATTTGAACACTTAAAGTAGAAGAAAAAAAGTTTTTTCACGGCTAAAATAGTGAAACTATAATCGTACCAAAATTATAAATGCGAAAGTTTGCCTTTTGGTTTGTAACTCCTTCACGCTGCAACAGCTTAACGGATTTGGTGAAATTTGAGATAGATTATACCCTGGATAAACATATAGGGTAATTTTCATCCCGAGAAATTTAAAAGTTCCGGAGGGTATAACGATAATCGAAATCTACGTGGACGAAGTCGCGGGCAGAAGCTAGTTCTTATTTCATTTCATGTAATTACATGAACTACATACTGAAATTATCATTATGCTAATATATTACTTCGAACTCACTGAATACTCATAAGCCAGAGTGACCCTTGCAGTATATATTTTAATATAAATCTGCGATTTACATAAAAAATCTAGACAAAATAAACATATAAATCTATAACACACAGCCTTTTGTATACAAATGTCACAACAAAACTAGACGCGTGCCTCCTATAACGCTAACCACATAACAAATCCGTCACGGCTGCTCCAGATTTATAATCATCTCTTCGCTAAAGATCGCGCCAATGGTTGGCGACGCGCAGTAACATTAATTAGCATGTAACATTAATTAGCACTCCTCTAATCAGTGCATCTCACCGCAGCCGTTATGGAGCACAGCGAGTGTTTTACTCTTGCTTTTTACAAGTAGTCAATTTTACTAACTCAGTATTCTTTAAAACAATAGCACTAGGCCTTTATCGCGGTGGATAAACCGTCCGTCACTCTCGCACCTACACATTGGTCAGAAAGTGACAGGTGTTTTATCCACACGATAAACACGACCAACACTGCTAGCACAAGTTGCCCGCGACTTGTCTGTCGCTCGGATCTCCCTTTCTATCTAGGCAGTAACGATAGCGACGCACTAATATGGGAGCCCTTTGTTTCCCATAATTTTATTGGTCATAATGTAATTGTTGACATAATTTTTGATAGTCATAATTTTTTATATCGCTCAAACTGTAAACTTTTCAGAGGTTCTGAAATATCTAACGTGTAGACAAGACTAGGTTAGGTTAGGTTTTATTTATAAAAATCCTGAAAAAGTAACAGTTTCTTTAAAAAAACACGTTATGACTTGCGATGATTATGAAGCACATTATGACTAAAAATAATTATGTCAGTCAATATAGACCCCCCTAATATGGCTGCGTTTGTCGCGCGACAAAGTGTGGATAAGGCATCTGTCACCTTCTGACACGTAAATAAGTACGAGAGTGACGGATGCTTTATCCACATTTGACACGCGATATAGACGCAGCCATACTATGCCCGCATAATAGGCCCGCTAGTTGCCATGTGTTTATAATATACCTTACGAAATGTAACCATACGTGCGGTTCACCACATAACAGTTCTATAATGCTTTGATTGATGCGTCTGCACGCGACAGTACTGAAATAGATACGTTAAAAATAGACCTATCTGTAGTAGATGCGTGACCTCACGATCGCTATGCCCTTTAGCAAAATGACACATCTGATAGAAACATATGTATTGCAAATTCAACCTTACGTGATATTAATAAGGTGCATTTTCACGTTGGCCGTTGTGTACATGTGCCCTTTTATTTTTTTCGAGCAGTATTGGCATGTCAGCAAGTGTGATTGCCTCAATGGTCATGTTCTGCGTCAGACATGCCGACCTGTCTGCTGCTTGTCTTCGTATTCAGTTGTTGGCAGAACAAAGTTCAATTATCATTTTGTTGCCTAACCATCTTACAATGTACATTTTACTTACGGATAACCGAACCATTTTGCATCATAAAAAAGATAAAAGAAATTTATTCAGTAAGTAGGCCGCACGGGCACTTTTACACGTCAAGAATCTACCAGCGCTTGCCAAGAGAAGACCACTGCTGAGAAGAAACGCCGCAAGAAACTCAGCAGTCAGTCATTTTTTAAACATATTTCTTATTACAATGGTACTACTTAGTCTAGCATTATATAAAGCTATAAATATTAAATTAAGTATAGTATCAAATAGCATGCGTAGTTCAGCAGGTAAGGGAGAGATAGAGAGAAAAAAACACACACATACATACTTATGTGTATATAAGATGGTGCGAGACGACCACATAAAAGTTTCGATATGTTTTCCTACATCAACGGTGTCCCATACCCTCCTGACAACCAGACGTCAAAGAAGATTAGTTATAATTTCAACACTATTCGAATATAATTAAGGCTTCATATTGATTGGTTTTTATGTACTTTGTAAAGTACAAGAGTCGTCACGAGGCTAGACAAACAAGATAAAGATTTTGCATTTGAATAAATTATTATTGACTAAGTTTCGGGTTATTGATGAATTTCGAATCCCACGTCACCGGTGTCACTTTGAATTGCATAAAATGGTTTTACTAAGAAGAAGAAATAAAAAAATAAAAAAAACGTACATTGACAACAAAACCACAAATATGTTTTTTATTCTTTGTCCTAATGTATTGATTGTTTGGTTTAAAATCTTTTCGCCTATATCCTTTTAAGCGGTAATTACAGAATTTAATAAAAATCTGTTGTGTAAACTAAGCACTTAAGTACCAATTTCACTAAACGATATTAACCACTTAACAGACGATTAGACCGTTAACAGCTGTCAAAATGTATGAACTAACAATCGATTAACATTGATTAAATTTAACATCGTATGGTGAAATCGGTACTAAGTTAGGTAAGGTTAGTATTTTATAATAATTAAAAAAAACCGTTTCAATTGTAAATACCGTTTTCGACCAAACAATACACTAGTGGCTCTGTGAGCTGTAGACCTCGCGAGTCTTTGACGTTGGAAAGCTTTCATCCCCATACGACATAGGTTGCGATCTGTATTCCAAAACCGCAAATAAGTAATCGCAAAAAAATAAAAAAAACTGTATTGATAAAAAAACATTTAATTATAGAACCTGCTCACAAAATTTCACGAGAATCGGTTGAGAAATGCGACCGGTAGGTAGAGGAGAACATCCGCACAAACAACAACCAGAGGGCCCCGCCAAGATGCACTACGCTAACTAACGTTTCTATTCGATTCGCTTTTAAACCAATCGCGTCACTGGGAGATGACGAGATACGAAAAGTCACGTGGTCTACCAGTGACGCGATTGGTTCAAAAACGAATCGAATAGAAACGCTAGTTAGCGTAGTGCATCTTGGCAGGGCCCTCAGACGTCGAGCAGACGCGAAGTCGCACATACGAAATCATTTTTGCTTCGCGCTCGCTCTGTCAATTAGGACAACAAATTATGCCACTCGATATACACCTAACATCGCCACATAGAAACACACCATCCGTTTGCTATGTCAAAGTGTCATTTCCACGGTCAAACCACAAATTTTCCGCGTCTGCAATTCTTCAAAAAGGGCACATAGCCAAAAACAACAGCAACCTCAAGTTGTCGACGTCAATCTGATGTTATTGTCTTTATATTGTCGTCAATAGTGATCTTGATAGCTAAAACGGTTGGTTATAAACGAAAAACCTTCAGCATACTCAGGTAAATAAATTGCATTGTAGTGCTCAATGTCTCTACGGTGGTTATTTTACTGGATCTTAGGGCCGTACTATAACTAATCTTGGCGCCTGGCGGTAATAACCATCTCAAGACACGTCAAAGTCAAACGTCAACTCATGGAAAACGTGTCATTTATGATCTGACCCTTTTTTATATGGCATGAGAAGGCAAACGAGCACACAAGCCACCTGGGTCCTGTTTTATAAAGCTACAAATTACAATTTACAGGTTACAAGTTTCCATTTGAAACAACCTCGACCAATGACGACCAGCCATTTGAGCAGTGTTGCCAGTTTAGACCTGTAAAAATTGTTACTTGTAGCTTTATAAAACGTGGGGGGGGGGGTGGTAAGGGGACCTGTGACCCACAGACATTTGTAATCTCAAAGCTACATCTTAAAATAGCAATCCTAAGACCGCAAATGCATTGACAACCATCGTTAATAGATAGGATAGAAAGCATACTGTAAAAGAGCACATGCCACATAGTTGTATATGGCTCTGAAACAAAGCCAGGAAAACGTTTATATGCTTGGCCGCCAGTAAACACGCTAAACCATCTTTTTCTTTCGACGTCCCGTTACTTGTTAGAAACAATTAATACGTACATGGTCTTTCCGTTTTCTAAATATTTCTCGAAATGAATGTCATCCAAATCCTGTGTCAGAGTCTCGTAACGCATCTGTATAAAGAATTACGCATGAGAAATGAGAACGGAAGTGTGAATCATGTTTAAACAGTCTTTTATCCGGGAAAAAGTTTGCAAAGTTTGCAGTGGACTTGTTTACTGATTGTACAAACTCAGAATTACATAACTATTTATAAAAGTTATGACAAACCAACTTTAGTCAGAAATACATCTCAAAAACATTATACATACGTAAAGTTAAAGTGAAAAGGTAAGTGTTTTTTATTGTATAACTTTACACCGCTTGACAATTTTGAATATAAAGCGACCACGAATGCAATGCGATCACTTACTTTTATCTACACTCATATCATAAACCCTCTATGATGCGTTCAGGAACCGCAAATTATGACCAGCATAATAATCAACTCTGTTGTTAGAGCAAATTTTTTATCTGCGGCAGTAAGCTTATGGATTCATAAGAACATCAATTCCGATGTTCTTATGACATTCAAATTTCGAACATCTCTGAAAAACAAAGAAATTTGATTTGACCTCTATTCTAATATCAGTCGAGATGACGTTTAGTTTGAAATTAATTGTCAATTTGCATAAAAATTTGACAAATGTCGCACGTAAGTAAGATATCGAACGATATGAAAGTTGGAGCCGACTCTAGTATGACTCTGAATTAAAAAAAACTATGACAGCTGCCAGAAAACTTTTCAATCTTTTCATTACCGCCATTACCGGTTAAAATTTAATATGCGGCTCCTGAATGCATCATGGATGCTTATGATATGTGGGTGGATAAAGTAGTGTATGTAAATGTACATAATTAGGCATTATGTCCAGTCACATAAACTACTATTATGTATAAAAATAAATGAATCTTACTAATCTTCTTAATTTTTTAAATGCAAAAGATTGAACGTCTGTTACTCTACGCCAGAACGGCTGAACGGATCTGGATGAAATTTGGCACAAAGATAGATTATAGTCTAGAATTTCTTCTTTCTCGATCTTTTTAGCACGGAGAATTTGACAGTTCCCGAGGCAATAACGATAAACGACTTCTACTCGAAAGGAGTCGTGCGCAAAAGCTAGTAGGTAACAGATAAATATCAGAGAACGATCTCACACAAATTGACCTAGTGCCAAAAAGCTCAAGCGTTGTGCTATGGGTACTAGGATAACAATAAATATACTTATGCAATTCCAATACTGTAAATATTGTATTTGATTTTCTGTTTTTTGTACAATAAAGTGTTTACATACATACATACTTATACCGGGTGTCCCAACAACCGACGTCAAACCGCCTAGGGCTGATAGAGCAGGTAAAAAGCTATCGATTTAACCCCTATGTAGGTTCAGCGTTTTCCCTAGCTTCGGAGATATTAATCATTTTAATCTGAATTTTTGTATATTTGCCTTATGTCCATGTCACGAAAAATCATTAATTTCATGTTTTATTTCATATTTTTTTCAGTGATATCTTTCATGATTAAAATCATTATGAATCAGCGAAGATTTTAAACCTACATGCTTTAAAAAAAAAAAACAAAGTTGCTGAATAAAACATTAAATTAATGATTTTTCGTGACATGGACATAAGGTAAAATTACAGAAATTCAGAATAAAATGATCATTATCTCCGAAACTAGTAAAAATCGCTGAACATACATAGGGGTTAAATCGATAGCTTTTTAGCTGCTCTATCAGCCCTAGGCGGATTGACGTCGGTTTATGGGACACCCTATATAACAAAATAATTTTGATTACAGAGCAACGATCATTTAAACGGACTGGCGGGTTTTACATTAAACATACCACTTGTTTACTTATGGCTTAGAGAAAGCAAACGAGCTCACAAGCAACCTGATGGCAAGGAAGCCTCCATATTTCTTCGAAATCGACCTAATTACATTCTCGGAAAAACGCTGTCGACTATTCAAGAAAAACCAAAGAAAAACACCTTTGAACTAACACCTCGTGCACAAAATACTCTGTGGTAAAACAGCATTTCTCTATTGCATTGCAATCCAAGTAAAAGATAAAAACTGAAGCCCGGCAACGCGACATGTTGTTCTGAAAACGATATGATATGATACTGATGATACCTTATTTATAAAAATCAGACTAAATCCGAATAGTTCAGGAGCTAAAGTGAAACTTCCAATTAATATAAAAATCTAAATCGATCATAATTTGGTCTTCGCTCAATCGAAACACTGACGATAGACAATTGATATGCTAAACGCTATTGTAAACGATTTTCGAAAACTGTTAAAGTGTCTGGAATAATCTATTTGACAACATTGAAAATATACTACAAATTGTGGTCGTCCTATCAGATGATAGCATAAAATAAACATATTTGTAATGTAACTAAATTGTGTTTTTTTTTTAAATTACACGAAAGGAATTATAATATTTTCTGAAATTTTATTTGTGGCTGAAACGCAATGTGATTATTATTTAATTGTCCGCATTTTAATTTGTAGATATTATGGCTTTTTGTAAAGAAAGCACAGATTATAAAGGTACAGAAACTTCAAACCAAAAATTTCCTATTTTAGTCCAAGGGCTGCTTGGGCATCACGAATTGTATAGTTTCATACTTAATTTTGTTATAAATACTTTTGGTCCTTATCGAATATTTTAATTTAGTGTTTTCTTTGTAGTTTCTTCTTTTTTTTTATTTAGAAGTAATTTGAAATGTTACTACAAAATATTATTTTGATATGTTATACTTTTTAGCCTTATGTAAATATTTAGTTGTAATTTAATTTCATTTGTTTTTAGTATTATAACTGGTTAATTGTTCATGTTAGTTAATAATAGTGTTTAATTTAAATTATTAGTCAATAGTTATATTTGTCATTTTTGAACTAAAACTAAAAAACATCAAAAAAAAGCAATCATATTAGTTTGCAGCTCTGGTGACCTCTCACTCTAGTAACCACAGATTATAAGGGTCTTCAAATGAACTTGTTTATTGTCACACTTGTCATATACACAGCGCCATCATAGAAACAGCGTTTTTAGAGTGGTTTTGAAAATTTAAACTTGGACTTGGATTTTTATTGATAATACAGAAGCATCTCAAGGAAATATCAATGTAGGGTGCTAGTTATCTAATAAAGAATCATTTAGAAAGGTTTTCTAAAATTAGTCAAATAGCCTATTGACACAGCGCTTGACGCGACCTCCGGCAGCTTACGTCAATCCTATACATTTTCGATAACAATCTCGCAATGCATCTTGTCTAAGCCTATAGATTCTTACGTTAATAATATTCGTTCCAACGTAACTCTTATTTCATCTGTAATATTAGTATAAACTGCTAATGACAAGTAGTAATTAGATTAAATAGTAAGTGTAGCTTACTTCGTGTGTTCCATGCGTGATGGACCCTTCCGCATTTTGCTAGTTATTCGTCTTTTCGCTTTCTATACCCTGGTAAATGTAGCGCATGACTCGTAAGTCGAATAATCGTGTGAACTTATTACAGCGTTAAAACACCAAATAAAGTTTGATGGTTATTTGGTAATACGACCTTTTGATGATGTTGGCAAGTTTTTGCGCTACATCACTTTTAAAATGTCAGTTGTCGATGTGCTATAAAAATATTACGAATATATCCAGTGCAATATGTAATGACTTGATGGTCAGTACCTTTTGTCCCACTGGACAGTAGTTACATAACAAAAAATAATCTTTTAATAAAATTCAAATGACATTAGGTAATAAATAATGTATTTTAAAGTCCTAAGAAAATTCTTTACTACGATAAATGGTCAATTCCCAGGGGATAGGTTATACACAAAGGTAAAAGAATAAAGATGCAGTTCGATAGATCGGTTCTTCGATTAGTTTGGTCCTTCGCACCGCATTCAATTTACAAACTTAACATTATTTCAATTAGGTTTTATGATCAAATTAAAAGAATTTGGAAAGTTAAAGTTCAAGTAGTTAGCTAGCGTGTTTTACAAGCCTAATTATAGAAATGTTGCCCTTTATAAGTATGTAAGATTTTTTTCCATTAAACTATATTCATAGTTCAAGATCGATCTGTCTAACGCTGTCAATATCGTAATCTTTGCATTTATTTATCGGTTGTAAAATATCAATTAGTTTAAATGCCAAATATTATCAATACATTACGAGTTAAAACGAACTTTAAATTAGTCCCTAGTACCTAAAAAAACCGGGAGAGTGTCCACTGTGGGACAAAGGCACTCTCTTTTCCGCTATTCGTCCCTATATGTATATACCCCAAATATCTCCACGTCCGGTACCTATTAAATAATCAATTCATAGAATAAAACTTACTATTATACAAACAACAAAATATTTTTTATTCAAAATTTACCTCAATTTTTCAAGATACCTACTTAAAAACTACATGATTTAAAGCGTAAATAATCATTCTTAATTTACATAATTTATGTGTTAAATACAATTTAAAGTGTGTTTTTGCACATTAAAAGACAACGGTAAGTAATTCATTAACATCAAAAAAGTCATATAAAAATATTTAAAGTAGTAAACGCAAAAATACATTTACTTCCCAGTAATAAATCAAATGTACAACTTCCTGAAACTTCTTCATTAGAATATTTTTACTTCCTACCATTCTAAAAGATTTTACTAAAAAATCTTTTTTTATACAACCTACACCAACATGCGATACTGGTAATTCTAATGTTGCAACTCATCCCAGAATTTTAAAATAAGTACCAGAAGTTCAATATACTGGAATCCCAAAAGTAACATGCAAATTTAGGTGTCCTTGATTATCCATACCTAATATTTCGATGCTGGTGTTTTGGGAATATGAGGGGCTATTGCCTAACGCACTCGTAATCGCGGTAAAGAGCTGGTATTCCGGGAATGAGCGAAATAAGCGATCTTGACCTAAACAATAAATTGACCCGTGTAGGCAATAGAATCGCGTGGAAATCGATGTTCTTAACCTTGACTAACCTGGGCTTTGCTCTAACACCCCATAAGGTAACGGAAATCCGGCGGGGCAGTGAAGAATCCGTTTTAGAAAATTATCATTGGGGGAGAGCAGAGGAATGAGGATCCTGGTCCAAAAGAAGTTCTCAAACAAAAGATCATTGTCTATGGTGTTCTAAGGAAATTATAATTTGTTACTGCATTAGGGAAATACACAGTAAAAACGAATAAAATATTTAAACTACCACACCACTGGCGATTAATATGTAGCAATTTTATATTTCTTAACCTACTCGTATAGATGACACTCACACGTTCTTGATAAATCATATGAGACCGGATTTATTAAAATAAGGTCAATTAGTAGGTTCACGAACTAAAGTTCAATTATTTACCTACTTATGTTTTATTTTCGATTTCATGTAGTTTGTTTCATGTATTTTACTTTTTTTACCCGAAAGAAAATACAAATCAAATGAACACCTACATTATGTAATGTAATTGAAAAACACCCACTCCACATCAAATTAAATTAGTTCTATAATAAGAGAAGCTAAAGAAGAAGTGCCGAAGCCCAGTGGCATAGAAAAATCTAGAACACTTTGTTACAAATCAGCTGTTGGCTGTTGAGCAAACTAAGTATTGTTGTACAAATGTACAAGTTCACAGCTGACAGAAATGTGGAGTGAACTCTATTGCCCCCGACAGAATAGAGATGACCAAGCTTAATTTGTGCAATAACTTGAGTTTTGTTACTAAGCAAAGCGTAAAATATATGCCAGCCTAGGTTCGTAAAACTGATTTTTCGAAACTATGCTTATATTTTACTGTAATTACTATTGAAACCATCAAGACGGAAAATGATAGCAAAAGTAGTGAATAAAACTCCTCAGTAAAATGTTTATCACTTGGTACCTACCTACTTTGTATGGTTATGAAAATGGTTCAGTAGAGCATAGACAAGTATTGCGTCAGTCATACTAACCTATCGTGCACTGAGCAGATTACTTAGCATACACACTTCATTTGCCAAACATCACGATCTATTGATTAATATTTGGCATCTTGCCCGATGTTTAAATGGCCAGGCATTTAAATAATTATGTCTGTTCAGTACATAACGTTTTTTGCAAATAAGCCTAATAGGAATAGTTCTAGAATGACGCAATGGAAAGTAAAAGGCGGTTTAATAAAAATCACAACGCCCGCGGGTACTTCGAATAGCCTAACTATTATGTCATTGTATGGCAGCCTTATCCTAGGTAGTACTATTGCGATAAAAAAAAAAACTCTACAAAACATAACGTGAAATAACCTAGAGAAGTTGCTCATAAAATGTAGTAATATTGAAATATTCGAAAATGAATAGAAAATTTCATTATTATCCGTTTTAAGATAGAACTAGTAATTATCAATGGCCATAATAGTACATGGTTGCATAGGTGCGGAAAGTAAGGGATTTCCTGGCGAGGTAGTTAACAGGCCGAGCAAAAGTGAGGCCTGTTAAAATACAAGTCAGGAAATCCTCGACGTTTCCGCCGAGGCATATACATATAATGCTTTTCTCAAACAATGCGAGGAAATGATACAAATACATGATTATAAGTATTTTTAAAAACCTTTGACGAATTCGGAGATAATGTTTGTTTGAATACTACGAGTATTAGTTAAGATAATTTCACGCACAACGAGCCGCCGCCGCCACCAAGTTGGGTGTACGGGATTTTTTTCATGGTCCTTTCGATTTTATATGCAGTAGAGAGCACTTTTAAAAAACAATATGTATATGGACGGAAAGTGTTTTTATACGTTTATTTTACTCATAGGGGGACAATAAGGCATTTTGCGTCTTCGTTTCTCGAAAGAAAGGCCATCCTTTCCGAGCATGTTTGAGAAAAGTAAATTTCTAGTCTCCAAGCAGGTGTGTAATTCTTTCAAAAAACGGCGGCCGGTCGAACGGACGAGCGAACAAAAGCGGCGAGTTTAAGTAGTCCCGTCCGACCGAACAAAACACATTTTAGCGCGTGCATTGTCAATTAGGGAGCCTTACACGTTGGTGAAGTCATGCTGCCAAATTGAATACACGCGCTAAAATGTGTTTTGTTCGCTCTGTCGGGACTACTTAAACTCGCCGCTTGGACCTTCACTCGAGCGAACGATCACCTTTGCTTGTTGAGAAAATCACCACCCTGTATCATCATCAGCAGCAATAGCAATATCTAGTCAGGTAGCTTAAGTTGTAACTTTTTTATTTATATTAAGTAGTGATTGTTGCACGATTTTGAAATCTAGATAAACTTCTCCAACTCTTTGGATAACTTGCCACTTTGGTGTAATCCTCTTTTTCAGTACGAAGAGTCAAAGAGTCAAATGTGAAACAAGTAATGCTTCAGTGACTTAAAAAGTATCGATTTATTTTAAAAGCGTCAATATTTTGGAATAATGATGTAATTCAATTAATTCGGAAATTGGAACTATTTTTAGGCAAGGGTGCGCAAGGTGTATCTCAATGTAATGTTTTTACGAGTGTCATTAAAATTTAAACAATTCCTAAACTAATAGACACATTGAAAAGTTAGATATATTTTCTGGGCGGGTATATAGGGAGCTCTCTTTATGTGTTAAATTGTATGCTAATTGACTGACTATCCCAAGCTGCTGCTATGCGACAGAATTATAGGAACTCCATTTTTTAGATACCTAAATAAATGTAACAAAGTAGAAACTAAACCACGTGGCTGTGTCAAACACCCAATCAAATGTTTTGTTGAACTTTGACGTGTCAGTGTTCTGTTACTATTGGCTAAAGAACTAACACGTGGTTTGTTTGTTTACATTAAGTTTCATACTTAAACAATCGGAGTATAGCAAGTTAAGTGGAAGCGATTTGGGCGGATCCTGCTAAAAATCCTACAACCCGCAAATTAAGGAAGGACCAGTGTAACAACTATTGAATATGTATTTAATTTCTTACGACATTGCTACAAGTGGATTACATAATATAATATTACGGTAATTATTGCAACTTTCACATTGAAAGTTTCGGCGTGCAGAAACAATCGCCGAATGCAGTCAGATGCGTTTTTGTGCACCGGCCACTTATGTAAACACGCAGTTGGTTGTGTGAAGATTTTTTTTGTCTCTCGGATGCGATTATGCGGTATTTACTGTATAATTGGCAATTGTAACTACGAGGAGTGGTTGTCGCCGTTTTTTGCAACGTTTATACAATAAAGATGCTGGTTCGTGGCTGGTGGCTGAAGAGACTAACCACCCCTATTCTTCTCGGTAAAACCTAATTGCCTTTTACATGTTATGGTATTGTTTTAACAACGTTGAAAAAAAGATACTACACAGTGTCCCAAAAATCAACGTCAAGCCGAAAGGAGCAGATAGGGCAAGCGGAGACAGTAATGGAAAAACAAAAAAAACTAAGTCAAGTAGGTACTTAAAAAATTATAGCCATAGCCACTGAAACAAATGGTTATTTAGGGTTATATCACAAAAAAAAATGAAAAATAAATAATTGCCTTCACAGTACTTGGAAGATCAAACCAGGGCGTCCATTTTCTCGATTTTTGTTTGTGTACCTACTTGATATGTTTTTTTTAAATTGTATAATTAATTGTCACCGCTTGCCCTTTCTCCCCTTTCGGCTTGACGTTAATTTTTGGAACACCCTGTATAACATATCAAAAGTAATTACGTTTAGTCCGAGTAGAATAGACCCTTGTATAACATTCGATAGATATTGGATACAGTTTGTTAGGAAATCAGAAAGCTTGGGCTTGGGATACCAATTGATTATAAAAGTTTTGTATAATTGTGTTTTTGGAATATGGAATAAATACATAAAGACAATAAAAAAAAAACTCATTAAATAGCGTAAAACATGGAAAAAGAGTTTGACGTGGTTACAGGTGAAGCTACAATATTTTCAAGTGGCAACAATTTCAAGCAGCAATTTTTGTATAAAAATTGGATCATGTTGCCAATATCAGCGCCCGCATTATTCCAAAAAGCTAATAACGGCAATTTTACACACACACAACTGTAAACTTTATATAACTTAAATGAAGGAGCTAACCAACTTACGTTTATCGTAAAAAATGATTTAATTTTAATTGAAAATTACCGAATGCAATATTCCTTCCATTAAGATTTCAATGCATTCATATGAAAGCGCATATAGAATATTTACTGTCCAAAACTCGTATATGCCTCATTATAACGTCTTTCAAAACAACTTTATCACATTTGGCATAACGTTCACATTGCAGCAAAGACAAGAAAGACTTGAGATCTTTAAAAATAAATTGTTTTAATGAGGGACTCCCATGTAAGGTTCGGCGGCACAATTAAAACTTACCGATAACTCGCTCAACTGTCCCGAATCTCACTCGAAACTCGTATATCATCGGCTGCCATAACACACCCATAAGTTTTAAGACGCGGATATTAAATTTATTTCATGAGATCATTTATGAGGCAAATTTAC
The DNA here is from genome assembly GCA_946894065.1 of Acleris literana. NCBI lineage: Eukaryota > Metazoa > Arthropoda > Insecta > Lepidoptera > Tortricidae > Acleris > Acleris literana. The sequence continues at coordinate 5,818,130 of OX335687.1, forward strand.
CTAGGTATAAGTAAAGACCCCTATAGCTTATTTTTTTAACTCTTTGGTTGGCAAACCTTGAGGGCGCCTATGTCCAGACCGCAGGCGACTGGATCGGCGACCAACCGCAAGCCACCGTAACGATGGCCTATACGGGTGATAGATCGGGGATCACCTGCTCTAAGAGTTCCTGAGCTGGAAGGCCTCTGCCGTGTTCTAGGGTACCTTCAGTGGAGTAGGCGAAAGGCTAGTAAAGAACCGCGCCTAAAGGCGCGCCCACAGGGCAACCACTATTGGGGGCTACATTTTGGAGCTATAGCGGTGCCGTAGCCTCCTCCTTAAGCAATTGGCGCAACGCCCCGGGGTTTTAGTTCGTGCAAGGCGAACATAACCTTACCTGGCCTCCGTCAGAATGGATATGCGGAAGCATTTCCCCCGGGACAAAAAAAAGCCTATGTCCAGAAAACGTGACGTATGCTGACGTAATTCCAAAAAGGGGGCTTACTGCCATGTGGTTGTCGAAGCATTATATACTCTATTGGTACAGCACGACATAATTAATAAGGCGCGCGTCGAAGCGCTTACACCGTTGACCAAGAGTCTATTATTGCTTAATCCACGCGCCTAGTAACCATATTGAATTTAAAATGCTTAGGTATACTATTGCTACGCAGTTAGCCGCCCTCTTTGTTAGTACGGAGGGATGGTTGAAATCAATGTTCGTGCTAAGCTAATGAGATTCAAGTGAAAACGGGAATAAGTATAGTATAATTCTATATGATTTATACCCTATTTTGAAGTTCAATTCAAAGTTATTCGTTATTCTTCCTCGATAAAACCCCATGTCTTCCGTAGTCACCTTTCCCATGGCTTGGTCATCTTTCCCCATCATTCCCATGGTTCAAGCTTCCGTAGCTTGGGTGGCGGCCCGGGGCGGCTTTCGTTTCTGAGAAGAGCCGAGGCGAGAGAGCAAGGCGCGTTTCCACTGCTCAGGGTCAGGAAGCACTTTCCTTTGATTGTCCGTGGAGCCAAAGGGCGCTTGGCTTTCAAGTAATAATGATGTAATACTTGATAGGTGTGGTTTTCTAGCTGTAGGAAATTGATATGTACTTACTATAGCTTTGTCCCGCGAGTTCGTTGACTCAACAAACTTATTTATCGTTATTTCTTCTGGAACTGGAAAAAATCCTTTATATCAAGCTCTGGACTATCTCTGTATCAAAACTTTACATCAATTGGTTGAGGGGTAAAATCGTGGAGACGAAACAATAAAAAACGAAACCATAAGGGTGCTGACATTCGCCGCAGATAATAGCAAACGTTTTATAGACAGCAGAGCTTTCTCATGGCTAGATAGAGAAGCTGTCAATAACATTAAAACAAATATCAGGGGACCATCTTACACAAATTGCCCTATTCCCAAAACCAAGCTCTAGGGTGTGTGTTATCGAACCAAAATTCGGTCAAACATTTTTCGGAGTTCAGATAGGTAACCCGTATTCATTATTTTGACCCATGACATGCCATGACTATGAAGCTATGTGGTTGGGTTCGTTTCTGAGAACGAATATTGGCTTGATTTGCGCGAGTATTGGTTATCTTGGGTGTTTTCTATGTATTTAATTTACTTGTTTGTTTGTATGTTTATCGTAGTCTAGCACCCATAGTACCTACACGGTTACCTATCTGAACTCCGAAAAATGTTTGACCGAATTTTGGTTCGATAAATATTATTCGACAACTATGGTTTGGGTTTTTTTACGTTTGCCCGAAAGGTCACTTCGAATATTTTCATTTAGTCATTACTTGTTTAGGTTTTTTACCGATTTGACAAATTATCTATTCCGTAATACTGGTTTCGGGGCACAAACAGTTGTCCAATGTAATGGTTTGTCAATTTATCTATTTCCCATTTCTGATTTTACCTTAGTATCATTTGCCCAATGTTACGGCTCAGTGTATTAATAGTTTACCTATTTTTAAATCGACTATGCTAACCTGTCCGATTTGGTTCTACCCTGATTCGTCTTGATCGTTGCATTTTCTGGATAAATTACAAGCAAGATTTTTTGGGCAGAAATTAAAAATAACCTCGAAGACCAAGGCGGGAGCAAAGCTCCCGCCTTGGTCTTTTAACCTAACCTATCCGTATCGGTTCTGCCCTAATTCGTCTTGCTCGGTGCATTTTCTGGATAGTAACAAATTACAAGCAAGATTTGCTTACCAGAAATGAATATTTGACGTAACGTAGCGAACACTATATGTAGCATTGATCAAGTGAAAAATGGGTTAAGAAACAAAATACCAAACGATCCCTAGGCTAATTGTAGCACTGGTGTAATGAAAAATAAGCTTCGAAATAACATACGTAACAATACATAGGGCAAGTGACTACAAGGAGAAAAGTTGCTCGGGCTAAAGATATGTTTACTTAATGTCAAATAGTGAAATAAAAAAATTACGAATCGTGCCATCGGAGAAACGTTAAAAAACGAAACGTTTTCGGTCAAATGAAATTCGGTCAAAAAAAATTCGAGGTTGCGATAGGTTACCATGAATACGTCATGCCGTACCGGCGTCCGACGGGCACTCGCCCCGGGAAAGTGAAAGGGCGCAAGCGCATCGTTACAGCACCGGCGCGCTTTGATCTGCGCGAACTTTGCGCCCGCGCAGCCGCTAGCCGGCGGGATTGATGTGTGGAGACACGCTTGATTATGACTGCAACATTTGATCAGATGCAATTTCGAGAGTGAAGGTTTCCTTGTATCGTTTATTACTCGATATAGAAAGTCTCCAAAGGCTCTATTCTGATCGGTAAAATATAATTGTCATTGACATGTTATCGTATTGTTCTAAAGTCGGCCGCCATTACTTAAGAGTAAAAAAGAGCTATAATGACAATACGATAACATATCAAAAGCAATTAGATACTCGGTAAGAGTAGAATATAGCCACATAAGTACTAGGAAAGCAGCAATCAGAGAAGAGTGGCGTCCATTTCTTTGATAGTCCCTTGAAACTCTTTTTCTATTTTAAGATCCAGAAGTAACAAACCTTTAGTGTGCCAGCGTGGCTATAGGGTAGGTGCCACGTAGACAAAAAAAAACTTTTTTCAGGATACCTATAGGTTCTCAACTTGTCCTATTATCCAATGCGTCATTTGACCTATAAGAAAACGACACCGCAATAACTTTCGTCGCTGAATACTTTTACCACTAAAATATTACGCAACACTTTTCAATTCTATAATTGCATCTCATTAGCGTTGTAACCGCCCGTTATTCCGTTGTAAACGAAAACAGCGCGTGGGCATGCAGCGACCGCAACCGCAAGCCTCGGGAATTGCAGCCGCAAGTGCACTATGCTTTCAGACTCTCTAATTAAAACTTGCAAAGCTTAACAAGTAAAAAAGGTTTTTAAAGATTGATTTTAGTGAAATACTGAACTTAACCTAACCTTAACTAGTCTTAAAAAGGAGTACTTGGATTTTTTCCTCGACGGCCTATATAACGAGTGCTTTTAGTTTTTAGCATGGAGAAGCGAAAAGCGGCCTGCACACGTAAAGTTCAGACCGCGGGAAACGCCACGCGCCATTCCAATCTTCGTTCCGAACCGTACGTGTAAATGCAACTGTAATAGTAAAATAGTAAAAAACGAACGAAGATTGGAATGGCGCGTGGCGTTTCCCGCGGTCCGAACGTTACGTGTGCAGGCCGCTTTTCTCTTCTTCATGTGTAAAGGCCGCTAAACGCCTCTATTCTCTATACATCTATTCTACTGGGTAAAACCATAAAAAAGATTTTAAAAAAATCAGTAAGTAGGCCGCACGGGCACTTTTACACGTCAAGAATCTACCAGCGCTTCCCAAGAGGAGACCACTGCTGAGAAGAAACGCCGTAAGAAACTCAGCAGTTAGTCATTTTTTAAACATATTACAATGGTTACTACTTAGTCTAGCATTTTATAAAGCAATAAATATTAAATTAAATATTAAACTTATAAAAATAACATGCGTAGTTAAGCAGGAAAACATGCCAAAGATCTTACGAGAGAGACAGACGGAGAAAAGGAAAAAAACACCTATTTATGTGCATATGTTCGTCTTGCACCGTCTTATATATATAAGACGGTGCAAGACGAACGCATAAAAGTTTCGATATGTTTTCCTACATCAACGGTGTCCCCTAGACAAGATAAAGCTTTTGCATTTGACGTGTTATCATATTGTCAACGTTAAGATAGAGCTCTTATTTACTTTAGACTCTTGGCAGTAATGGCGCCCGAGTTAAACACAATATGGGAAATCTTAAAACTTTACAGTGCAAAATTTAGGCTGCAAATATATAGGTAGTTGTAAATAGTTATAACACCCAGCTTCGGAAAGGATGGTCAAAAAAGAGTATTAATGATATTTTAATTAATGTTTACAATGTGATACAATTTAATTTATAATAATTTAAAAACAATTATCTACAGTTATTTTGAACTAGCAAGAGGTACATTGCTGGGTGTATTTAATCTGAAACAATTAGGTTTTCAATTCGTCAAAGAAATATTAATCAGCGAAATAAAGATTCCGCACTTGGATGATTCTTAGGCGTTTTAACTGCCGTCATTATTGTCTTCGCATGTTATTCCAGATAAAATTACAAACTTTCTTGTTTCTTTTCAATGTAATGGAAAACTGGTTCACTGTTTTTTACATCAAAATTTGCTGGTTATCATTATTTTTGTCAATACTAGTATATTGAAGTCAACAATGACGGCGCTTGAAACGCCTGACTCGAATATTCACCCACTTGCAAAAGCAGACACGTAAAACCGAGGTAAGAAATCAGCGCGCAAATTAAAAATACACGCACTCACATATTAATAATGCTCTAAAATGTTAACCAATTCAAAATTCAAAATATTTATTCGGTAAATTGGCCACATGAGGGCTCTTTTACACGTCGGTAATATGGAGTGATTCTACTAACGCTTCGAACAAGACCATCATTGCGGAGAAGACGCGCCGCAAGAAACTCCAGCACAAGGTCATTTTTTCCAATCATAAAATACATAACAAGGTAATAAAGTAATAAATAATTATTTTAAAACGAACACAATCAAAATCATTACAGATGTAAGCTAAATTAAATAAAAAATAGTGTCTTGGAGAACAACATGACGAGGTCTCTACGTCAGGAACGACAATTAAAATAACTAACTGGAAATCAGGTCCTTGCAAGCGTGAACAGACCGGACCCCACCAATTGAAAAGCGAATACTTTCAAAGAACCACCTAGTGTATACCTCACTACCTACTTTGAAACCGACATAAAGCACGATGGATATCACTTGTATCTAGGTTTCATGTGAAACAGTTCGCGCCTTGGCGTGGAACCCTGCCCATAGCACGCGACCATATCTATCTAACTTATCGTACGCGTCTATCGTCAGTGTCTGCCGTCTGCCAAACTTGGGCTGTTAAGTTTAACACTACAGGTTTCACAGACACAGACATAACTTAAAAAGTTAGCGATGGTTTCCTAAAGTCTTCTTGACCCACTTTTAACTGTCTTCATTGTATTTGTAGTACTAGAAAATTGACAGACGCCCTAGACAAGATGCATTCGGCGTTCTTTATCGTTATCCAAAATGTTATAGGATTGACGTAAGCTGTCAGACGGTCGCGTCGAGCGTCTACGTTAATTTCATACAATTGTCAGGTATCCAAAATCGTCTACGTTAGCGTTAAGTAACTTGTCTATAGCCTCACAGCAGACTTTTGCGGTCGGCAGAAAAGAGTTCGGAAAGTATGAGGACCTTTTTAGAGTGTAAATGGTAACATGATCCAATGTCTAATTTTACGCAAGAACTGGTTCCTAATTTAGTAGTTGTCAGTTGTTAAAGTACGACTTACTTCCAACTAGCATTTTATAGTACCCAGGAGAAGATCCCAAATAAAAAAAAAAAAATCTCTCGACAATATTTCCCATAAATTGAGAAAATATTCGTACCTAACTTAAGGACTTTTTCAACCTACCTGTCACACCATCAAACTCTTTTATACCAAGCTATACCTACGTTAGTTGAATACAAAATCTATAAGGTGACATTGACTACGTAGATACGGTCACGAGCGTTAATTTGGGACCCATTTCAAGAAAAATATGCTTGAAGTCGTCAATGTCATTAGAGATGTCAAGTCATTTGTAACTTTTAGGAAACTCAACCTTATTGTTGTAGAATGTCAGATTAACTTTGGTCCTAAGGTGGGTACCAAATTTAATCTCGTGAATGTACCTGTTCTTTTTGGGTGGGTATGTTAATCTTTTATTTTACATATTTTTTTAGTTAATTTGTCATGTTCGAGACTTTCAAAATGTTAAAGACCATCTGCGTATAATTATTACTTTAATAACATTATTTCACAATTCAATGTTGCTATACTTACCATATCAGTCTAAAAAATAAATGCAGCTCATTTAAATTCGAATCGCAACAATATTTTTTCTGAGTTTTCTTAATTAATTAAACTTGGGAATTCAAATGATAGTGATCTTTTCAACACCACTATCAAACTTTTCCAAAAGCCATCAAAAAGTTTTCAAATCAAAAAGGTCTATCGCGACTTTGATCGTCTTAATTCGAGTGTCAGGCGAATTAATAAACTTTTCACACGCAACGGTATAATTTAAAGGTTAGTAATAATTTTCTATCATGTCTGGTTTTACGAACGCGATGTTTTAACACTAAACTTAGTATAATAGACATAAGAGCCTGTTTATGTCCTAATTAAAAAGCTATTAATAGTATGTTGTAATAATAATATGGAGCTTCAGTCAAGGACTTTGACCGCGTGTATACAGAGGCTCTATTCTACGCGGTAAAACAATATGGCTTTTGACGTGTTATGGTCAGAGATGGGCAAAATTTATTCGAATAACGAATAACGAATAAGAATATCCAAATTATTCGTAACCAGAGATGGGCATTATTCGAATAATTATTTATTTATTCGAATAAATAATTCGTAATATTTTTATTCGCGAATAATTTATTCGTCGAATAATTTTTTTGCGAATAATTTATTCGCGAACAATTTATTCGTTGAATGAATTGCCTCGAATAATTATTATGTACTACTTATTATACTTGCTCCATTTTTCTCCAATTGTGGATAAACTATTCGCGAATAAATCATTCGCAAAAAAATTATTCGACGAATAAATTATTCGCGAATAAAAATATTACGAATTATTTATTCGAATAAATAAATAATTATTCGAATAATGCCCATCTCTGGTTATGGTATTGTTTTTAACTCGGCCGCCATGACTGTCAAGAAAATAAAAGGTATCGTAACGTTAATGCAGTTTTACAAAATCGAGGCCTTGGTTTTTTTTATGGCCGTAATATTCAAACGAGCAGATTGACCACCGGATGGTAAGCAGGCACCGTCGCCCATAAACATAAGGTTTGTGATTCTCTCAACAAGCAAAGGTGATCGTTCGCTCGAGTGAAGGTCCAAGCGGCGAGTTTAAGTAGTCCCGACAGAGCGAACAAAACACATTTTAGCGCGTGTATTCAATTTGGCAGCATGACTTCTCGAACGTATAAGGCTCCCTAATTGACAATGCACGCGCTAAAATGTGTTTTGTTCGGTCGGACGGGACTACTTAAACTCGCCGCTTTTATTCGCTCGTCCGTTCGACCGGCCGCCGTTTTTTGAGAGAATAACACACCTGAGGGCCCTGCAAAGATGCACTACGCTAACTAACGTTTCTATTCGTTTCGTTTTTAAACCAATCGCGTCACTGGTAGACCACGTGACTTTTCGTATCACGTCATCTCCCAGTGACGCGATTGGTTTAAAAACGAATCGAATAGAAACGTTAGTTAGCGTAGTGCATCTTTGCAGGGCCCTCAGCAACGCCAGGACACAGCGAAGTTGTTGCCTGTCAGCGAATAATTAGAAACTAGAGACACGTATTACCCTAACTCTTATAGTCTCTGAATTCCCAGTACTTACTCATTTGGATTGATCACCTTGTATAGAACCTTGTAACAGAAAAGTCTACGTATGCTACCGTTAATTATACGACTATTATATATATATATATCAGTTAACAACGCGGTTGACAACGCGGTGTGCCTAGTTGATAGTGACCCTGCCTTCGAAGCAAGCAGTCCCTGGTTCGATTGTTTGTATGGGCAAATGTTTTGTATTTTTTCCCTATATAAGTATGTTTATCGTTGCATTGTACCCGTAGTACAAGTCTAGATTAGATTGGGACTGGACCAATGTGTGTAAGATTCATATTTGACAAGCTATTTTATTCGTGTTGTTTCTCGTACAGAAGTTTTCTGGTGCTATTTCCTCAGGAAATAGCCAATTTTCCGAAATAAAACGAAGTCTCTGAGCTATAAAGTATCTCTGATTAACTTTACATCGATCAGTCGAAGCTTTGAACCATGACAGGACAAACAAACAAGCAAACACAGCTCAGAATCGGTAGAGAAGGGAGAAACGAACTTTTAGATGGAATTACTCATAATCAAGCTGTTATAATCCTGTTATAACTCGTTTTACTCTTCTAACATGAAATGAGATAGCGTCACGTGTCATAACGACCAACGGCAAAAACGGTATCACACGGATTCATATTATAATACCATAGTAACACCTATTTAACGATTCAGCGCGGCGAAAGGTCGATGGACTCGAGTATTTGGAAATCTAGATGAAAGTATTGGTGCTACAGAAGCGGATACGGACGGGCGACACAAGATTAATTATATACTTGTAGTTACTAAGACGTCATAGTATTATGATGTAATTTAGACTGCCTTATTTTCAATAAAGCTATGGTAGCCAAATCATCAACGTATAAGTACCCAGGCCAGATAAAATCCATCGGGAGCCAATTATTATATTTGTCAGCAGGGGCGATGTTTAAAATCCAAATTACAGTCTAAGATGAAAATAATTCTACTAAGTATAATTATGTAAAATCTGTCATGGGTAGTATTGATACAGAAGAAAATGAAAAAAAAACTTCAAAAATTGCGTTACATAAATAATATCAGAGTAACTAATAACACTGACTAATAAGTAATAACTAATAACTGAAACTAAATACGTTACTCCCGCTTTTGAGGTAAACAATGGCCTTTTTCTTAATACGTAGATAAAAACTTTTTTCTTCCACGGCTCATAAAAATGGCACAGTTTTTACCTTGAGACATGACGGCGAGACAAGTCAATTTCATATGGGCATGATAGCGTCATAACATTAGTCTTATACAACCAAGTGTTTTAATAGCCATAATGGCCGGTGTCAAGGCGAATGTCGGCGCCTACCCTTATCAAGAGCCGCACGCGATGGCAAAATGGCTTGAAACAGATCAATCTATTTTTTAACCCAGTGTGCGTCTGTGGCACCGTAGCTCTTAAACGGGTGAACCGATTTCGATGCGGTTTTGTTTTTTTGAAAGCAGGTTTTCTAGCGGTGGTTCTTAGCTAGGTTTCATGAAAATCGGTTAAGCCGTTTAAGAGATATCAGCTTTTAAAAAAGGGGCCACCATTATATCGGGGTATTTATCCCTGTGGTAGTTCTGTTTGTTATCCCTTCAGCACCTTTTGTCGTAATGCACCAAAGAAGTAGTATGGCCACTATTCACCAGTATTGATATACACCCTACATTATTTTGATATATGTCATGCGTTGTGATACATACATAAACTCACGCATTTATTCCAAGAGTGGGGTAGGCAGAGCTGCAGAATTACCAACAACTCTAAAAACCTAAAAAATCAAAATACTTATACAAGTAGGGATTTTTCTGGTTGTGTAATGAATTGCATAAAAACGATTATACACATTTTCATTTTACATAAAACAAATTACATTATATTTTCGATTATAATAAACCAATGATATTGTCATAATTATTATGCATCATAGGTAAACATACGTATACATTTCTAACGTCCTTTGATTACTACAGTTGTAACCTAAACCACTAAACTAACCTTGTAAGAAGAAAATGACTTAAAATGCATAATAACAAGAAAGTAATAGTTATGATAAATGAGTGTTATGTTATTTGATCGCATGCCTGACGAAAAATACAATTTGTTTTCATGTTCAACATTCATTATTCTTTTCGTAGGTAGTAAAATGAAATTAGGTATGCAAAAAAAACCTATTGAAGCGCACTCATATTATTGATCCATAGACATTTTAATGTGTGTATTATCCAACATTGTACTCCAGTACGAGAGCGTCTCAGGAGGTGTTAAGCGCGAAGTTGATAATATACTAATGAGACACTGGCGAGTGCAGTGGTGACTGTATATCGGCTCCAGAGCAGTTGAACTATTACTCTGACTGTACTGTACCTCATCATCATCATCATCATGTCAGCCGAAAGACGTCCACTGCTGGACATAGGCCTCCCCCAAGGCTCTCCACTCAGACCGGTCTTGTGCTTTTCGCATCCACCGCGTTCCCGCGATCTTTACAAGGTCGTCACTCCATCTTGTTGGAGGCCTACCTACAGCTCGTCTCCCGGTCCGCGGACGCCACTCAAGAACCTTCTGACCCCATCGGCCATCAGTCCTGCGAGCAATGCGCCCCGCCCACTGCCACTTAAGTTTGGCTATTCTTCGGGCTATGTCGGTAACCTTAGTTCTTAGTAGTACTGTACCTACTTTAATACAATGATTAAAAGACCAAAGTGTTGTGGTACAATTTCGAGATTTAACAAACATAGGTCCAACATGACGTAGGATTCGGAAAAATGAATATTCGGAAAAAAAATACATTGGGAATTTTGTTTTTGCCCGTTTGGACCACTCTGTATGAGATACTTACAAGCAGGTACCCGTTAAACCACAGAACAGAGTGATAATTTGATACATTCAGCGTTTGTTCCCTACCATACAGTTTCAAATAGGAATACATATTGTAACGTATCATTAAAGTGATTGGTCTGTTCTACACCCACATTACCAGTTCACTTAAATAAGTTCAAAGCTTTAGCCGTATAGCGGTTACATAACCCTTTTATAAATCGTTCGGCAGCACAATGTGCGCATAATACAGCTAATGTCCGATATCCGGTCTCTATCTAGTTTATGTATACTCTATAGTCATTACGAGTATTATGTGAGGAAATGCTTGTCAAAGGTTGCAGCTATTTGATAGATTGCTTTTGAAAACCTCAGGAAGTACGTTTATAGACTTTAATTATTGAACTACTATAGAACCTTCTTGAAAAATAAGTCTTTCTATACTCTTTTTAACCGACTTCAAAAAAAGGAGGAGGTTCTCAATTCGTCGGGATATTTTTTTTTTTTTTTTTTTTTTTTTATGTATGTTCCCCGATTACTCGAAGACCACTGGACCGATTTGAAAAATTTTTTCGTTGTTCGAATAGGTGTACTTTCTAGTTGGTCCCATTGTCACCACGTCAGGATCTGATGATGGGATCATGGAGAAATCAAGAGAACTCCTCAAATATTATAGGCAGACCTATAGCGATTTTGGTATTTTTCACTGTAACTCATGCATTTGCTTTTGAAAAGTACTATATGGTGAAGTGGAACTGATGATGAAGACCACAGATGGCCACCGGAACTCCTTAACGGTACCTATTTCAAGGGTGGCGATAAGATATTTCGATAAAGGAAGTTGAGCGACTATGACGAAGCACATTTAGGTTTAAATATGACTATGACATTCACGCGGCGTTGTCTGCGGCGAGCTTGAAATGTTCTATAGTTTCTTATTAGTATTTAGAAGTGGAGCTACGTAACAGCATAAATAGGATCACTAAAAAGTATAAAATAAAATAAATGTTTAAAAAAACAAAAAAACCGCCTTCAAAAAGCAAAAAATAACTTCTTTAAAATGGTAGGTAAATAGGTCAGTCCAACGGAAGTCGGCGTCCAACAATATTTTAACCAAAAGCAGACTTCAGTTGGACTGACCTATTTACCTACCATTTTAAAGAAGTTATTTTTTGCTTTTTGAAGGCGGTTTTTTTGTTTTTTTAAACATTTATTTTTCAATGTAGGATGATGCCTGTGACAGCTGCATTTCATAATTTATATCTCTCACAAGCGAGGTATTTAAAAATAGGCCATTAACTATTTGAATTCCTGAACGGCGGTACTAGGTTTGTACTAATGTAGTATTTATGTAAAGTTAAAGAAGTAAGTGTAATACGTGTACGTATATGAGCTGCCACAGGATTCATCTTAGATTGGACAGAGTATACTGATTTGCTTGGTGGGAAATGAGGATATTTGGTATAGATAAAAACTCAGTTTTAAATTTTCTTGCGTACTTACCATATAATGTATGAAAAAGAGCGTCATTATTAACATGTTGTGTAAACCTACGTCAGGTTACTTTTATACGTACATACATACACATACCTAAACTCACACTTTTTCGTTCCCAGAGTAGGGTAGGTAGAGCTACAGAATTACCTACAACTCTAATTTTTTTTTTATATTATCGCAATTTCCTAATAGGTACACGCGAAGGTACATAATAATCACAGATAATAATAAAATAAAATAAAACGTTTTTAGTCGGGAAATCAGTCTGCTTCCGCTTTATATAGGAAATATCTTCAGCCTTTCTCATGAAGGTTAGCAGAAACATATAAGTGAGAGATTAATAATAAATAAACATTACCAGAGACTAGAGAGCGCTAAAATAGTGGCACATCTGACAGGAAACTGGTTAGCGAGACGTTTTCTACCACATATGACGAACCTAGGCTGTATTCACACTGCGCTAAGCCCAGACCGTTCTAACACATTCAATTAAAATACACCATAAAGTTACAATACTTGTAACAAAGTAACGATGGTCGTTTCCAATGTTAAAACAGAAGATAAATTAGATCACTCCGGGTTAAAATTCGAATTTTGCTTTTTTTTTACTATTCTGGAATACAAAGTATTTCAAATTATAACTTGAAGTTACCAAGAAGGTCTACTGAGCCACTAAACTGTCACATTTTTAATTATGACTTTTTTCCTTGTGCAACCTCGACATAGGCAGAATCATCTAAACATTGATGGGGACATTTTCCCAAAAAATTAATTGAACTGAATTTTTTGTTGTCATCTTTGACATTAATTCGGCCTATAATTTACTGTTAACGTCGCGTCTATTCAAAATATCAAAACGTCATACATTTTATATTTAAGGTTTTTTTTAGTAAACGATTGTACCTACCTATTCGTATCTGGTCTACTATAGAGAGGGCATTGCCTTTTCTTACTAACAATTAAACTATAACCATCCTAATTGTTAACTGCGTAGATCTTAATAATTGATCAATTTCTCAATAATGTATTCCACGCCATATTAATTAGAAATTAACAACGCTTTCTTAGGGTTAATGGAATCGAACAATACAAGCTATATGTTATAAATAGCATGGTCATTATAAAAGGCATAAACGCTGATTCATCGGTGTACCAGGCGATGATAGGCAGTTAAGAGATTACTTTGAACTTGTTTTGAAATTTCTTTTTGCAACTAGAAGTGACGAGTGTAATTTGAAGAGAAATTTGGTGTAACAAAAGATAGATTTGAAATTATAACCTGCTAGCTTCGTGAGTCAAGGTTAAGTGTGTCAGATTCGCAGACGTTTTGGGTTTTTAATATTCCGTTGACTTTCTTTCGCACTAAAACTACTAACAAAATATAGATAATTTCTTTAATCTTCATTTCACATAATATAAGTAGGTATGCCCTAACGTACCAACCAGGAATATAAAAACATTGACAAATTGCGAAAAACATAATGATCGAGTCTCGATTGCAAATTGCAACTGACCTTTCATACAATAAAAAAGTATTAGTGATGCCGCATCGGATTTTTTACAAAAAAATATTTTGCATTTTTGTCAGTTTGTGCAAACCTCCAAGTCAAGTTTGGTAGGTACGCGTAAGTAATGTCTAAAGAAAGAAAAAATCAAGAAATTTAATTTTATGTTTTTTTTAAATGAAAACTCCTTATTACCCGGCTGCGGCGAAGCCCAAAAGAAGGTTTATGTGTTTTACCTGTTTTCCTATGTCCTCTCGTACTCAACGGGTCAACCGATTTTGATAAATGATACGTCATTAGGTCATTACTTGACTCATTAGATTCGTCTTGATGGAGTGACCCTAGTTAAATTAAATTCTTAAAAAAACATTTTTCATTCAGATTTTATGAGTTTTAATGTTTTTATCGACGACAGTATCAAAAAATGTAATCAGGTTTATAAAGCTTGCTTTTTATATGAATATAGTTATTAAATTTGTTATACCTAAAACAGAACTCTTGTAAGATCACTTTGCTGTCCATGTGTTATGTCTGTACCAACACCTATTCTCTAGTTCATAGTTATTTATTCAGTAACAATATAAATTGTGTTTGAATGCATACACAATTTACATAACACTATATAACATTTATTACTTATTCTAAATCAAAACAATTAATTTGTACAACCAACAAATAAAACTAATCATAGATATACAAAAAAACATACAAATTTCAATAAAGTTTACATACATACATACATAATCTCACGCCTTCGTTCCCAGAGTGGGGTAGGCAGAGCTACAGAATTACAAACATCTCTAAAAACTTGTTAATAATTCTATAACCACAATTTGCACAATTAGGCTACGATGTTTACCAGCGTATTAGTGACAGGTTGCAAGCCCATTGCCTAACAGTACTACAAGCCTTTATTCCCTTAGTCGTCTCTTACGACATCCACGGGAAGACATGGAGTGGCACTATTCTAACTCGGCAACCACACGAGGCCAAAAATAAAAATAAAGAGGCAATAAAGTTTTAAATATGTTAATCCGGTTCCTAGTTCTAGTTTAAATATTATGTCAACATTAAAATTACATACATTCTAAGAAACAATTTAAAAAAAAAATTGAAACAGTTGCAGTATCCAGTACCGCACAGCCTATTAAAAAGTGGTCAAGCGCGAGTCGGAAAAAATGCTACTAAAAAACAACTGAATCGTAATTTAACCGAGGCCGTTAGTGACGATTTTTCGCACACGTTTGAAAAAAGAACGAGTTAATCGAGTCTCTAAAATCTCTGAGTACGACGGTGGGTGTTATTCTGAACGCATCCTAAGGCGATGTTCTGCGAACGCATCTAGCTTTCACCCGTGCGAACCGGGCACAATGCGGGAGATTGCCGGAGACATCTGGTCACATCGTTATAATTAATTTAAATTAATTGCAGCGTGCGTTGTTTACGAAAAGTTGCATTTTAATTTAGATGCGTTGTGAAATTAGAAAGGTTTGTGTAATTAAGTGAAGGAAACTGACAGCCGCATTTAGAGTCAGTTAATGACGATTAAGTCAGTCCTTAGTGACAATTTCTTATACTCGTACACAAGTTAAAAAAACCGGCGAAGTGCGAGTCGGATTCGCGCACGAAGGGTTCCATACCATTATCTATACAATATTAGCAAAAAACGGCATAAGAAACACGTTTGTTGTATGGGAGCCCCCTTAAATATTTATTTATTTTTAAATTGAATATACAACTCAATATTCTGTCAAAATTTCAATATTTTTGTTGCCGTTATTAATATCGAGCAAAAAACGGCCAATCACGTTTGTTGTATAGGAGCCCCCCTTAAATATTTATTTTATTCTGCTTTTAGTATTTGTTGTTTTAGCGTCAACAGAAATACATCATCTGTAAAAAAATCAACCGTCTAGCTATCACAGTTCATGAGATACAGCCAGACGGACGGACAGTGAAGTCTTAGTAATAGGGTCCCGTTTTTACCCTTTGGGTACGGAACCCTAAAAAGGAACGAATAAATTGTCTCTGAGGTTTTTGGAAACTGACAGCCGCCGCACTCAGTTAATGACGATTTTTACTGATAATGGGTTTGCTCTTGTCTTGTTTGGTTTGCCCTTGGAGGACGACGATTCTGTCCATGATATGAAGCGAGCTGACCCAGAAGATCACCCTAGCTTTAACGTAATTAAATAACCCGCAATAGGGTCAGATCAGTGTATGCACTCGGAAATACAGACGCCGGAAGCGCGCATTCCACTCTCTTGCAGTACACATTATGAAGGATGAAGTCATTCCTTAGTGATGATTTCTCATACACAAGTTTGAAAAAAGGAACGAATTACATACATACGAATTACGCACGCACGCACGCACGCACGCACACACTCACACACACACATACACACATACACACACACACACACACATACACAACTAAGCACAATTATTTAACGTAAAATTTGTTTAGTTACGCAACCCTAACGTCGGTACGTAATATTCTTTGTATAAAATATGTGAAAATCTGTAATTGGCTGTACTTGTTGATATTTGTATTATTGTATGAAACACCATGTAATCGCTGTTGATTTTCCAATAAACCATAAATAAATAAATAAATAAATAAAAATACACATATACACGCCTTCATTCTCAGAGTGAGGTAGGCAGAGTTACAGAATTACCAACAAGTCTATGTTGATAATTATGACTTCATTCTTCATAATGCGTACTTACTGCAAAAGAGTGGAATGCGCGCTTCCGTTGTCTGTATTTCCGAGTGCATAGAATCTAATCAGAGCCCTGCCAAGATGCATTGCGCTAACTAGCGTTTCCATTCGTTTCGTTTTAAAACCAATCGCGTCACTGGTAGATCACGTGACTTTTCGTATCACGTCATCTCCCAGTGACGCGATTGGTTTAAAAACGAAACGAATAGAAACGTTATTTAGCGTAATGCATCTTGGCAGGGCCCTCTGACCCTATTGCGGGTTATTTAAGGAACGAATTATTTTTCTCTAAAATGTCTCTTGAGTATTGCTGTGAGTTTTAAAATTGGTTTAATACAAAATTGATTTAAAAAAAAAGTTTAAAGGAAACTTGTGAGACTAGTTAAGGTGCAGGCGGCGGCGGGTAGGTATTTACCCGTATTCATTAGTTGCTGTTTAAACCTCACTACATCGTTTTAGGGTGATTAGAGTTTACTTTTAATTGAGAGACCTTTCTCGTCGTTCCCAACTATATTTCGATCTATTCCCAAACGCAAACGAACACGATAAGCTAAATACCTTAAAGGTAATTTAGTAGAGCATTTTCCACATTCGACGCCATGGTTTCCATTTCTAAGCAAACTTGACCCGATTGGTAGTCGAACTGAACGTGGTAATCGGCGCCAGGGTTGCCATGAGTCTTTTTTGGGTTGGTTAAAATCTGGGAAAAATTCTAAGACTTTTTAATTTTTACGATGTTATTCCTCTGTGCGTCCACAATTAGCAAATTTAAAAAAAAAAAAAAGATAAAAAAAACCTTGTAACTTTCTAATTACATCAACGCAAATATTTGCAACAATTGTCAATCTATATTTTTATAAAAGAAGAAACTGACTGATCGATCAACGCACAGCCAAAACCGATGCTTCTAGGGCTTGAAATTTGGAGGGAATATTCTTTGGATATCATAGGGGTGAACTAAGTGATTTTTGGAAATTCATCCCCTAAAGGGGTTAAAAAAGAGGAAAATAGCGGGAAACTAATTTTATGCGTAAGAAGCCGCGGGCTTTCTCTAGTGTTATCCAAATTTAATTACTTAAAAGGTTTAGTAAATTGAAATATTGTTTTCGGTTTGTTTTTCCGAAGATAACAACTTCCATCAACATCTTTAGCACCTTTTTTTTAATGTCCTTCGCAGTTACTTTGTATACTGGCACTGCTTCACCCTGGCATTTGGTGGTGTGCCCCAATAGTGGGGGCACAACCTACCCAATCTTTAGCACCGTTTCTAAGGAGCCAATAAATTATGAAAGGCTTACGTAAACCTTTTAAAGTCGCTATTACCAAATTTATACGATAATATTTATTTATTTTCAAATATTTTCTCCGGTATTTTGAGCTAGTAACCCTATAGCACGGACATTTTCCGAGGAATGCGGTCGGCAAGTGTACAAACATTGCGGCGGTGAGGCAAGGCGGTCCCTTCTGGGCTAACGCCACGTTCGATACGGTAATTCTATATTCTGTTTAGGACTTGTTGCGAAATTGTGGACGCTTGTGATGCACTTGGTTGGAATTTAGAAGCGTCCAAAATGGCGGTTAACTTAGTGTCCATTTTTTTTTAGGCAGTTATTTGTACCTGTCTATTAATTCTAATTATGCCTCTTTTTCGATACAGCAAAAAAAACGACCAAGAGAAATCTAGAATAACAAATCAACAGGTTAACGGGAGTTTTAAAAGTAATGACTGTCAAGAGTCCAATAATTAACGGAATAGCCGACAAAGTTAAGTTTGCAGTCCAATTTAAACAATGTGTTAGTACCTAATTAACAGCAAAATCAACACTGCATGCTGCTTGTACTTTAGGCGTGGTCAGTTCAGTTCTGTTGAGCTTTAGAACTGATTTTTGTGGGTATTAGTCGACAAAAAAGGTTTATTACGATATAATATAAGTTACAAACCCTTAGACAACCAACTGTGTTTGACCAGGATAAGTTTATTACCTGAAAAACAAAAACAATGGTTAGAAATTCATTAAGTACCAAAATCACTTCTAATAAATAATTTAGGGTGTTTTAATGTTTTACTTCTATTTATTTTTACATCTTAGAATTAGTTTAGTTTTAGTTTTCAGTTATTGTTTACTTACATACATCATTATTACTTTTATATCGTATGTCCAATAAACTACTTTAGTAGAAACTCAGGGTGAGGTAAGTCATAAAAAAATACCAAAACCGCAAAACGACTTGGCACATTAATTGTTTCATGTTAAGGTAAGGTAAAGATGCTTTACCTGATTTTCCAAAGAATAATAATAAAGTAACAATAAGAATAAGAAGTATTTATTACCACCCAAGACCAGTAAAGTAAAAAACAAAATCTAATAATAAAAAAAGTTGAAATTTCTGTCAAAAATGATCTGCAACTTTATTTTGATCATTTGATTTTCTTATTACTAGGTAAATATTGTATAGTAATCATTTAAACAAATCGAATTTCAAAATAAAAATTCAATTCACTCTTTCAATTCCGCTTACCTTAATGTAAACGAATTCCTGCAACAAATTCATTATACATTGATTACTGCGTGAGTGACGGCAGTATGCAGAAATGCGAATTTGCGTTTCGGGTCATCATTAAATAGGCATGTTCCTATTTCCGGTAGCTAGTTACTGAATTTAGCATTCCAAGTACTCTTTAACAACTTTACTCACAAGCAAGTAGAGTCTGGCTAGACATAAAAAAGGGCAAAAAAATATGTACTTAATTTAAATTAATAGTTGTCAACTAATAAAAAGGGAAAAATGTTAATTGTGTAAGGCCGCTTAATAGATGCATATAAGTTTTTTGGCGACTTCTACACAACACTTATAAAACCAAATCTGTAAGGTAACATTACCGTTTTCTACGTTAATTTCGTTTTGTTGGTTCTTCTTTCATTTTATACACAGTTGTCCTGATTTGTTTTCAGTGGCTTATTTCGGATAATCGTAGAATGACATTAAGCTACTTATTTAAATATTACAAATGCATGTTTTCGGGTAAAAATATTACGTGTATAAAAAAGAATACAGCTTCAGGCATTAGCTATTTATTTTCCAATTTCTAAACATAAACTGAGAGAAAGGAAGTAAAAACCAAAACAAAAAAATCGTTAATTACATGCGAAATGTAAATGTATAATTAAGACGTAACAGAGAACAATAGAAATGAGCGGAGTCACGGAAACGTGCATGTAGTTATAGTTAACTCATTGAGGACTAAGAACGCCATATTGAGTCGATTTTGTATGAAACCCTGAATGTCTTGTACTGAACGTGTCAGACACGCGAGTGATCGTCCAAAGCAAAAGGCTTGTTGCGGCAGCTGGTGCTTAAGCCGTTTTTGTTACCACTTTTATACGACTTACACGGCATTGATAATAAAAGAGCCTTAACGCCAGCTCACATGAGACCTCTTTACATATCATATCAATATCTACAGTGTATGTAATTGTACAATTCACAGAGTAATATGCAAAAGGCTAAATTATTACAATGACAGGTTTTCTCAGCTAGTATTAGGGGTCAAAGACACAACCTCACTTTATTGACTTCTATATTGATGCCTCGCATTGAGATATTTCACCTTAGACATCAGGGTTAGCATTAGCAATTAATTTATTAGAGTTACATTGCTAAGCAAACCAAACTGTTATCATGTCGATTACTTGTTAAAATAACCAAGTAGGCCTGTAAATAATAATAAGAAATACTAACGTCACCATCATGTTTACTTATGGAAAGACAAATTTATTGAAAACAAAACACATGTTTCTTCCTTGCGAATAAATTTAGTTACCGTAAATAATTTTTATTAACGTTAATTTCCTACTCTACATTACAATAGCATAAATTAATGACGTGTACACCTAGAAACGTCGATTTGCGAAACAAAATGCGCGGAAAAGTTAAAAACAATAAATTGAATTATAATTTATTCGTAAATGACGAAACAATGCATTAACAAGAAAAGAGGCACACCCTGATTTGGCGCGTTATTGTAATCAATATTGAAACAGCATTTAATTAAAACTGCAAATCGTGTATCATAATTTTCTTATACGACTTTTCTTTCAATTGAGCGAATACCAGGTGAGTAAATACAATATTATCATCTCCTGCGCAGTAACTGCGTAGGTCATGAAAACAATTGAAAATTGTCCCCAGAAAATGTGACAGAGTGGTTGTTTTTGTAGCAGAAACTGTATTTTCATTTAGTTTGATAATTTAAATTATAAATTTAAATGAAATACTCATATTTTTATTATTTGTAACAAAAGAAAAATACGACTGACAATGTGGACAATTTCAGTAGAAAACGGTAAGCAAATTCAACCCTTAATACGTTAAAGGTCAGGCTTCTTTGTCCAAGTATGTCTTCAAATAATTCGGTCTGTGTGTCTGCTTGTCCGCTTCATTTTTTTTAACAACGCAACTGGTTTTGATCTTTTGATCTTTGGTTTTTATCATGTTATTATCCTTGTAATGCATTTCTGAATGGCCATGTGCATAATATAGGTACATAGACCCCACCCGGGCGAAGTCAGGGCGGTTTGCTAGTTTACAAACCAAACGGAGCCGATATCGTGTCCTTGACAGTGAATCTTTTGTTATAAACGATGTTTATTGAGCGACAAAAGGAACAATAAATGATGAAATTTACAAAAAGTTCAGTTAATGTAATGGCAGTTGCTTATATGGATTGAATTTAAAATAAAGGCAAAAATCGTCTTAAGGTCATGGAAGTTACAAATCGCCTTAGAATATAATCATTTCTTTGGGTAAGCAAGTACCTACATTACCCCCCTTACTTATAAACGTAGAATAACCTTGGATTAGCTAAACCATGTTTTGTCCTTATCTGTCAAATTGAGATGTCACAATAACAAATAAGGACAAAACATGGTTTAGCTACTCCATGGTTATTCCACGTTTATAAGTAAGGGGGTATAAGTTTAACAATGTTCATAGTAAATTAGATTGGATGTTTTTCACGGAAACATCGCAACATCACTCACGTAACCTAATGTCATGTCAAAAACCTTTATCACGCATAATGCAATGTTACTAATTTTCAAACATAAAAAAGTCGTAACTTGATTACAATACAATGAAGTACATTTCAAAATGCCCCGTGCGATGTCATCAAATTTCACTTTGTCGTTATGAAACGCATTGACCGCCTCTAAAGAGCAGCAGAGTCTATAGTTTACGACGTGCACCTTATACAGCTCCTATAAAGCTTATTATAAGTGTAATTGGCAATAGAAATTTTCACAACCAAGTTACGTCACAAGTATACATCTTTTGTGAGGTGCTTGATACGCCTTTCAGTGGTTGAACGGTGAACCTACAAGCGTCACGATATTGTGTGGTCTAGTATGTATACCGCATGTGTGTTGACGTCAATGAATTGATCCATTTGTATTGTTAATATAATACAATAGATTGATCGCTTTTGAATTGCACAGTTTGCTCTGCCTACGTAGGTACCATCTAGTACCAAGAATTGGTTAACGTGAATGGTTGATTTGCAATATAATTGAAGTAATGGAGCATCACCATGACGATGATGCCGAAATTGCAATTGGTGCGAAATATAATCAACTTATTTATAAACATATTTTCAATAACTAGTTAACTACAATAGCTTGTGAATGTACTTACTTAATGTTGTTAATCTGATATTTTTCGAAAATTACTCAGAATAGATTTACCTAATTCAAATAAGAATAAATAGGTAGGTAACTGATTTTCAAAATTAATGAATATTTCTTCAGCGTTCTTGCAAGTTATGGCATTACCCTACTGTAATGCTAATACCTATCCCACCCGTCAGTTACATAAAGTACAGTCGCGAACTTTAATTTGGTACCCATCTTAGGTCCAAAGTCAATCTGACTTTCTACAACAATAAGGTTGAGTTTCCTAAAAGTTACAAATGACTTGACATCTCTAATGACATTGACGACTTCAAGCATATTTTTCTCGAAATGGGTCACTAATTAACGTTCTTGATAGTCAGGGAGCGTACATTTCATGCCGGTTTCGTCAATGACGTATTCATATAAACACACAGGATGTTTCAAAAAACGTAGTGACAGAGATAGTCTATTAACGTTTATTATAACTAACATAATAGTTTCTGAAATATAAAAAATAAGTATTTAATGGGTTGGAAACAAAATGATTTATTGTGTAATATGATATTAAGTACTATCACTCAGTTTCGTCTTCTCTGTAGTCAACAAGTTGAAAAAAAAACTTTACTACGTTATAATGTTCTTTCACTGTCCGTCTCAAGTGTCAATATATATCTACTGAAACGGAAGAGGTTGATTAGATAACAGTGATGAATGATTAATCATATTTTCCATAATTAGGTACAGATATATAAACGTTCGTTATTCCGTTGCTCTTTTCATAGGTACTGTTGACTACGGAGAAGACGAAACTGAGTGATAGTACTTAATGTCATATTACACAATGAAGCATTTTGTTTACAACCCATTAAATACTTATTTTTTTAACCGACTTCAAAAAAGGAGGAGGTTATACGTTCCACTGTATGTTTTTTTTTTTTTATGTATGTTCACCGATTACTCCGTCAATTGTCAACCGATTTCAAAAAAAATTGGTTTGATAGAGTATACTTTCGAGGTGGTCCCATTGTCACCAAATCTGAATCTGATGAGAGGATCCGTGAGGAATTGAGGGAACTCCTCAAATATTGTAGGCAAACATATAGCGATTTTAGTATTTTTAGTAACAAGTTCAGCATTTGCATTCAGAAAGTATCATTTGGTGAAGTGGAACTGATGATGAACACCACAGATGGCCACCGGAACTCCTTAACGGTACCGATTTCAAGGGTGGCAATAAGATATCTCGATTAAGATAGTTGAGCGACTACAACGAAGAATATTTACTTGTTAACCGACTTCAAAAAAGGAGGTTATTGAAATATGACTATGACTTTCCCGCGGCGTTGCTTGCGGCGCGCTTGAAATAACTTAAAGTTTCATTTTAACTAAGAAGTGGGACAACGTAACAGCGTATTATGATCACTAAAAAGTATAAAATAAAATAAATGTTTTAAAAAACAAAAAACCGCCTTCAAAAATGCAAAAAATAACTTCTTTAAAATTGTAGGCACCTAATAGGTTAGTCCAACTGAAGTCGGCGACCACAACATTTTCAACAAAAAGCCGACATCAGTTGGACTAACCTATTAGGTGCCTACAATTTTAAAGAAGTTATTTTTTGCATTTTTGAAGGCGGTTTTTTGTTTTTTAAAACATTTATTTTTTATATTTCAGAAACAATTACGTTAGTTATAAATTATAACTAATAAATTTATCTCTAAATAACACGCATAATTAAATGAAGAGATAGTCATGCTCATGAAAACCAACAATTTGTTTTTTCCACCTGTATGTAGCTTGACGTCATACGCCTGTCATCGGCATGAAATGTACGCTCCCTGGTGATAGTACTTGATTGATTGATTGATTTGACATATTATACTTATTATAGTGATAGTACTTGATTTGACATATTATACCTATATTATTATATTATACCTGTCAAAAGGTACACCAAGAGCCCTGCAATTAAATTTCTTTCGCGAAACCGCAGTTGCATAAGGACCACAAACAAGTTACAAATAAAACCTGAACGCGAGCCTTTTTTGCTCCCATTTTCGAGTTTGTCCAGTTTATATCATACGTAACGCTTTCTCCGCCCTGTTACGTCGACTTGATGACCGTTACATAACAATGCATGGGTCATTTTCTGGCTCTTCCATGTGTGTCTTCCAAACGAGGTGGAAATTTCCGGCCCAATACGCAACTCAAATTGGATTACCTCCGAAAAATCGATACCCTACTCAGTTATAATTAAAACTGCGAATAACAAAAGTTATTCAATACATTGTCTCATTTCTAAAATGTTTGTGATTAGACTGTCGCCTTTATTATTCTTATATCATCATACATCTGGCTGTCCGCAGTTTGTTCCTTCCGATTTCCTTGAGTCCGCGTTTTTCTACGTAGCAGTTCTGCAAGTCTTCTGCGTACAATAAGGATTTCAAATGAGTTTAGATGCCATACTAGTAATAAAGTTATTTTTAAAAAGGCGTTAAAAAAAATCGACGGCGGCCACGTATTTGTGGCTCCCTTGGTAATAGCTAATATCCACAGGCAGCAGCTACCGCTACCACTTACCATCAAACCCTCTATTCTACTCGATAAAACAATATTGCTTTTGTCATATTATCGTATTATAAACGTTACGATAGCTCTTATTTACCAGAAAACAATAACCCTACGAAGACCGTTTTTGTTATTACTTATTTTGTAATGTAAAGTAATGAGTTTAAAAATGAGCCAGCCAGAAGACAAACAGCCTGAGCAACCATTTTTTAGATTTTCAAACTTCGCAAGAATGGTAAGGTAGGCCTTTAATACTAAGTGCTAAGCCTCAGCAACAGAGTGTACTAGCAATTACATTTGTAATGTTTATTCATGTGTACCTAATTAATAAACACTTAATAATACATTACGATTCTATGCAACAGTCGATTCGCTCCCAATGTGTCTTCGGGCAATCGATGGATACATTGATAAGATAATGGCCCTACAATACAATCGACTTCTGCGTGTTGATGAAATGTGGCTTTATGGGTGAATGCACACGTCTTGAATACGTATAAATTCTCTATTATTGTCTATTTTTACGATGCCGAGGCATACAACGCAAGTGAGAAAGGTCAGGATAGGGTTTTCGGTTGCTAAGCAAAATGCCATTAGGTTTTGTAATGATGATGGCAAAATCAACGGGTAATGTCTTTAATCACAAAATATTTCGCGATTAAAACTACTTATATGTGGCATTATTATGTAAAGGGACCTTATTGTCGATGGGGCTTACGCCGCACTGCGTCACGCGACGTTGTATTTATATCGGAGCATCTTTAATAATGGCGGAAGCGCCATCGACAATAAGGTCCATTTTCATAGATAACGTCACATATTTACTTAGAGGGTTATTCAACTTTTGGCGGTAACAATTTAATTAAATATCATGTTATGATTATTATTGGACCTGTTCAGAAGTTACTAAAACATACTGTTATAAATCTAAAACGGGACTTAATCGCGCAAAAAATACACATTTTAAAACAGTATTAGGTATGTGAACGTCGCGAAAGTTTAAAACAAATATAAAATTACTAAAATATTACGACATAAGTTTAAAATTGAAATCAGAGTAGCGATAAGTAATTTCCTGTTTTTTCCTAAATTCGGCCGTAAAACATAATCCATTATATTCACTTATTTGGTTTTAACATAACGGAATCTAAATTTAACTTTGTCCATTGAGCTAAATATAAGATTACGTTCCTTTTTACACGACGGCCCCAAAAAAGGAGTGTAATGTTTTCAGGATTCATGTTTGTATGTATGTATGTGAGTTTCTTTATTCCACTATAACTTCTAAATCCCTTGACCGATTTAGACGTGTGAAGTATCGTTAGAATCCTTACGTCATCCCGGGTGGCATAGGATACCTAAACTGTTAAAATTGAAATAACAACAATGGCAAAATGACAATTATTAACATATGTAGGTATATCGACGACAGTATAAAAAATGCAGACGGGTTTTTAAAGCTTGCTTTTCATAGAGTTATTTCATTATATCAATAAAAACAAACATGAATCGGTTTTCAAAAGCCGTTCTATATTTCTGTCGGTTATTTAACAACGGTAATCGATGTAATCGGAATTCAAGGGCGTGTCATTGATTCCCATGAAGGATTGCGTTAGTTTCCGATTCACTCCCGATTGTAAACACATTGCCATTGAATAATAATAAAAAGCAAGCTTTAAAACCCAACTGTTGCTAACCAACTTTAAATCATTATAAATCCTAAATGATCAATCAAAATTAAAAATGATGATAGAAACCTATTGATGATTTTTAAATAGCTATTTAATGATACCCTACTTGATAAAGTTCGTCTACTTATTTTTTCCTATTTTTTACAATATGGCGTCTGGTTGCCGCCAAATTGAATTTTGATTACTGTCACTCTCTCATCTTTATTGACACTCACAAAATTAAGACAAATCGATGACATAAGAATCATCGAAATCGGTCCACGCGTTTAATTTGTAGAGCGGCGGCAAAGGAACAACATACATACCTACACATTACCCTCCTCCTTCGGCAGTCGGGTGAATAGCAAATAATTCCCCGTAAGTTCTATTTCTACCCGTTAAAAAAATAAGATTCACAATTTGTCACGTTAGTATTTTTTTGCTAGTTGCAATGCAAAAGGCGGTAAAGATCGATTACTTTTTTTTTGTTGTATTCTTTAAATAGTAGAGGTTTTGTTCTAATGCAATTACTTGCTGAACACATCACCTTATAATAAGGCTCACTTAACGCTAACTAGTGGCCAGTTAACAATATGATGCTGTTTATACAAACTTCTATGTTTGACGTAAGAACGCGAGTTTTGTTCGCGAGTACATTAAGCCCGTGTTTCCACTTACTGTTGATACCTACCTGCTCATTATGTTTACCGTGGGTTCGATTTGCAAAACCTGTTTTCTAAATCTGTAATACAATGTCTAACTTAAATAAGCTTTAAGAAGAATTTAGTTTTGAATCACGACAAAGTTTTGATTAAAATAAGGAATGTTAACGTTAGACTTTTTTTTTTTTTTTTTAAACAAACACATTTTGCCATGGCGCCATTATCGAACATCGCATCTTGTCAATACACATTATTATTTTCATACCTAAGGTATTCCTTATGCATTACATCGGAGAACATTATCCAAAAAATTAACCCAATCGAAAAGTAAATAAATTTATTGATTAATGGTAATGCTAAGATACTCAATTATAATAACATATTTAATACCTACCATACTTATTTAATTCATCTACAAAAACATTATTCAACAATGCATCATAACATAAAGCCTTAACTCCTAATATTGTTTTCATAAGCCGGGGGTGCTATTATGAAGCCCGTGATAATCATAGTCGCATGCAAATGCGTCGCGGTGGCCACCATTGACCACCTTTTAGCACACAGGTACCCTTACCATATGGGTTACAAATACTGTACTCGCTAGCGAGTCGAATGCTCTGTCCCTCGCACTCTATAAGAATACTGTGAGGTCTGTGAGGGACAGAGCATTCGACTCACTCGCTCACGCGGGATTAACTTGGTCACCTCATATTGAAGCAGCCTGCAACAAACTCTCTTCAGCGTGCTTTGCCTTATCCAGACTCACCAACAGCCTCTCTGAGGATAACCTAAAGAAGGCATATTTTGGGTACTTCCATTCGACGCTAATCTATGGTGTTGATCTCTGGGGTACTGCTGCAAAACGGGATAAAATATTTAAACTACAGAAGCGCGCAATACGTATTATGGCCAAAAAACCATACGACCACCCCGCTAAAGACTTATTCAAGCAGCTAAACATCCTGACGTTACCAAGCGTGTACGTACTTGAGGCATGCAAGTACGTAAGACGCAGTCTCGACCGTCTCCCCACCTACTCCCAGAAGCTACACTGTGTCACGCGCAGGCGCAACCAGCTGTACGTGCCCCCGCGCCGCTTAGCTAAAACCAATAAATCCTTGCTCATCGTAGGAATAAAACTATACAACACACTAAATGATGAACTCAAGTCTGCTAGTGATACAATATTTGTGAACAAACTTAAATCTGTGTTGCTCCACATGGCTTGTTATAGTGTTGACGAATTCTTTGAAACTTACAAGTCACCGGCCCATTTACAAACAGGAAAATAGTTTTTAATTAAAATTAACAATTATAACATAATTATTATACTTAAAAATTAATTTGTATTGTAATATTATAATATAAGTGTTTGTAAAATAATGTGATATTATGGATATTAATGTAAAATATGACGTGTAAAATTTATTTTACCAATAAATAATCTAAATCTAAATCTACTCACTAGCGAGTGTACGTTAATTGTAACTCATGGTACGGGTACTGGAACTTGCCGAGGTTATTTTCACTAGCAACACCTAGGTGACAGAATTAATTTACACTGGCACATCAAAACAGATTGTTTTGTTCGCGTACGTTTGAATTTCGAATCCGTTTTTTTACTTTTAATATTGGTTATAAATTGCCCTACTGGCATTTAGGTTTTGTTAAGCGTTTTTTAATAAATTATGATTTTTATGTATACTAAAATAAATGTTTAAAAAAACAAAAAAACCGCCTTCAAAAAGCAAAAAATAACTTCTTTAAAATGGTAGGTAAATAGGTCAGTCCAACTGAAGTCTGCTTTTGGTTAAAATATTGTTGGACGCCGACTTCAGTTGGACTGACCTATTTACCTACCATTTTAAAGAAGTTATTTTTTGCTTTTTGAAGGCGGTTTTTTTGTTTTTTTAAACATTTATTTTATTTTATACTTTTGAGTGATCCTATTTATGCTGTTACGTAGCTCCACTTCTAAATATTAATAAGAAACTATAGAACATTTCAAGCTCGCCGCAGACAACGCCGCGGGAATGTCATAGTCATATTTAAACCTAAATGTGCTTCGTCATAGTCACTCAACTTCCTTTATCGAAATATCTTATCGCCACCCTTGAAATAGGTACCGTTAAGGAGTTCCGGTGGCCATCTGTGGTCTTCATCATCAGTTCCACTTCACCATATAGTACTTTTCAAAAGCAAATGCATGAGTTACAGTGAAAAATACCAAAATCGCTATAGGTGTGCCTATAATATTTGAGGAGTTCTCTTGATTTCTCCATGATCCCATAATCAGATCCTGACGTGGTGACAATGGGACCAACTAGAAAGTATACCCATTCGAACAACGAAAAAATTTTTCAATTCGGTCCAGTGGTCTTCGAGTAATCGGGGAACATACATAAAAAAAAAAAAAAAAAAAAAAAAACCCGACGAATTGAGAACCTCCTCCTTTTTTTGAAGTCGGTTAAAAAGCTATTTTAAATTATGTAGATGAGTTAGTATTTAAATGAGTTTTTACACATAAGTACATTAACAAAATTTTAAAACATTTCTCTAATTTATATCTTGTTTTTAATTGTTAAAATTTTATAACACTGTGAATTAACATAGAACACTCTTTAAAGTAGGTACACTCGCAGCGAAATTACGACTTAAACCTTTCAGTTCCATAGAAGTTGATATTACTAAAAATTTGTACTATTTGTAATTTTCCATCAAGTGGCTCTTTTACATAAGTATTTTTTTTATTAGGAGCAAAGAGTAATTTTTGTTTAATCTGTAGCAAGGGCAGCGGCACACAAATCTACGTGAACGAAGTTACGCGCTATTCGCGCCAAACAGCAGCAGTTTTAAATTAAGAACATAATTTTCCTTTTAGTTTTGCATACTGCGCACTTTGTTTGTCTCATCTAATATAAAAAAATCAAAGGTGCGGCGATGTCGTTTTATTTCATAATTCCAGTTTTATATGCAAATTGCGGAGGATCGACTCAAAACGTCGATTAGAATATTAGCGATCAGTTTTATCATCAATAATGTCGGTCCATTAGTGCCAATAATATTGAAACATCTTTAAAATTGCACGGTGATAAAGTGTGTAATAATTACAAGGTGACACGTGCTTTTATGTCGCGATAGTTTTGAAATAATGAATTGCAAATTAAACATTTTGTAATTTTTCTCAAATTGTAGAATTAATTTGGCTGTTTTGAGTTTATCTACATACATACATAATCTCACGCCTTCGTTCCCAGAGTGGGGTAGGCAGAGCTACAGAATTACAAACATCTCTAAAAACTTGTTGATAATGCTATGCTATAACCACAATTTGCACAATTAAGCTAAGATGTTTACCAGCGTATTAGTGACAGGTTGCAAGCCCATCGCCTAACAGTACTACAAGCCTTTATTCCCTTAGTCGTCTCTTACGACATCCACGGGAAGACATGGAGTGGCACTATTCTAACTCGGCAACCACACGAGGCACGAGTTTATCTGATTTAACATATTAAGTTAAAAACAGCATTTTTTGCAGTTTTGAGATTTTTATACACACACAACAGATTAAATATGCATAGATACAAAAAAGTAAAAGGAAGTGTATATTCAAGACTGACACCTGTCATTCTAGTACAAATAATAACCTCAAACCCAAGAACCCATACTAATACCTACTAAACCTAAACCGCTGAACCGATTTGAAATTTGGTACGGAGATGCGTCTTGTCTTGAGAAAATTGACAATTTCCGAGGCAATAGGCAATAACTAGTAGGTTATAAATTGGACTTTGATGACTAGTAATAAGGATTAACTTTTTTCCTGTAACTTCGTATTCTTAGCTAATAAGTTTTGATAACCTGTCAAAATTATAATAAGTTATGTCAGCGAAAACGCGGTAGCCGGCCGTGGAAGGCCGCACGTTGGCCGGCGAAGGTGAATTGATTATATTCAAGTTATCCGACTAGTTCTGCGGATAGAGCCTAATTTGTACGATATGCTACAATTAATTTAAATCCGATAGTGTTGGCACCCACGCGCGGATTCCAGGGTTTAGATATTAGCGGCCTTTACACGGCACAGTATGGACCGCGGGAAACGCCACGCGCCATTCCACGCGCCAGTCCGAACCGTAGGTTTTTTACTATTTTACTATTACAGTTGCATTTACACGTACGGTTCGGCGCGAAGATAGGAATGACGCGTGGCGTTTCCCCAGGTCCGAACTCTACGTGTGCAGGCCGCTATTTAGATTTACTTTCTTAAGTCCATGTTGAAATTCAAATTATTTATTTGTTGAACGTAGTTAAAACAGATGTTACATTTGAATACATGTATGTTCCACTACATCCCGCCCAGAGGTATACAAATATCTTATAACATTAATCGAATTTGTCAATTAGTTTCGCGTTGTGTTATTATGTTACTACTTACTAAACTGTTTAAGTTTTCTTAAAATAAAATACATCCCAATAACTTTAACTGGAAGAGATCCCTCAAAGGGCTAAGTTCGCCATTGTACACGTTATCTTAAGTTTATGTACGTACTTACTTGCAATTGTTTTTTTTTGTGCATTAGAGTTTACATACATACATACATACTTGAGCTTGTACTATGTACGAGTACTATCGGTATATACATCAATAAGCATAATTGTAGAGAAATACAAACAAGACTCTCTCTCGCTCTTCGCCACGGCCTATGTTCTACTTTTTGTTTTTAACTTTTCACCACCATTGCAATCGTATTGTTTAGGCCCCAGCCGCCTTTACTGTCAGATTATTCAGGTCTATTATAACAAATACAATATTAAATTACAAGAATGAGGAATAGAAGCTCAGAACTGGATAACAAATGAGTAATATGGTGCCATTTCTTTTTGTTATTTTAATACGTTTTAAAAACGAAAATAATCATAAAACAAATATAATCATAAAAAAAATTTTTGGTTCCGTATTTCCGGAGATCAGGGGGGGTAATGGTCAATTTTCGTCTTCTTTCATGAATAAAACTAACTATTTATTTTACATTAATAAAAAATATATTCGAGATCCTCATAACGAGCCCTTTCAGTTGATGACACAGTAAGGTTTGCAAAACTTTCTTTTTTAATGTCCTAATTGGTCCCACGAAAATTACACTTATTTAAAAAAAAAACTTTGCACATCTGTGTTTGGGTCATCAATTTACATAACGTGTACCAAATTTCAACTCAATCGGTCCAGTAGTTTCGGAGCAAATTGGCTGTGACAGACGAACAGACAGACGCACGAGTAATCCTATAAGGGTTTGTTTTTTAATTTTTTATACGTGCCCTAAAAATAATGCTAAATTAAGCTAATGCAATTGTGGAATGCAGCTATGTAGATGATGGTAAACTTGATGAAAATTATGATCTATAAATATGTATATATGATAATTGTCTGACTTTTGTGGAGACTCAACTAATATTTCGTAATATTTGTTCTCCATAGTGTTACAAGAGCATTATCTTTCTAATGATACCGTCCTATTGATTGAATCCTTAGATAACCATAACGTATCCGTGCGATATCAAGATGCATCTGTGATAGTAAAATAGCTGTTACGAAACCTTTACGATAAAGAAGAATTTCGGATCTGTATATGGTTCGGTTAGGTTATTTTGCCCGAAGGGTCAACTGCCTAAAAATAGGAGCCCCGCGCATATCGGATTATTTGAGTAAGTACAGTGCAATAAGATTGCAAATAAGTATGTTTGTAAAAAAGCATTATATTCCAAGTATAGCAACAAGATTATACAACTGTGTAGTAACTGTACTTTTTTAGCGTTTACGTATATATAATCCTTATAAGCAACTTAGTAGCGCGTAAAGTTGGATTTCCCGACTTACGCGCATATGGTATAATTGGGTAATCAAATATGTCAGTACCATGTCAGCATTCGTGATATAATCTGTTACCGTCGTGTCATCTGCTTCTAAAGTGACGTAATTTAACAACTTCTGGGTTCGCAAAACATGTCATAATCAACATAGAAAAGTACCTTGGCAAGTATACTTAACCACTTACGAGTATAACCAAGTATTGGTAAATAAAACGATGAAATATATAATGTGTATAGCCAAGTTAGACAGGTTTTTATATGCTGAACGAGCTATAATGGCAACCTGGGGTGTGATTCTCTCAACAACGACGGACGGACGGACCAACGAGTCCAAGCGGCGAGTTTAAGTAGTCCCGTCAGAGTGAACAAAACACATTTTAGCGCGTGTATTCAATTTGGCAGCATGACTTCTCGAACGTATAAGGCTGCCTAATTGACAATGCACGCGCTAAAATGTGTTTTGTTCGCTCGGACGGGACTACTTAAGCTCGCCGCTTCGATTCGCTCATCCGTCCGACCGACCGCCTTTTGTTGAGAGAATAACACCCCTGAGTATTTTTAAACGGAAACATGTAACCTACCTATATCTAGCCACCGTATGTGTGCGCAAAAATGTCTCGACTCTATTGTGAAAGGCGTTAGATCGGGTTCAGATATTTTAAAGCACCTTGGATGATACCTAATTGATGGCGACTGTACAACGTTAACAAAATAAAAATAACTATTGTAATTTGACGACGACGCGTTGGCCTAGTGACCCTGTCTACGAAGCTGGCGGTCCCGGGTTCGTTTCCCGGAACGGGCTAATATTTGTGTGATCGCATTTGTTTCTGAGTCTTGGATGTTTTCTTTGTATATAAGTATTTATTTCTCTATATAATGTATTTATATCGTTGTCTGGTACATAGTACAATTGTAAGCATTAGTTTGGGACTAGGTCAATTTGTGTGGGTTTGTCCACTGATATTTGTTTATTCGCCGCATGTCGCTTGCCTATTTATTACTTATTTTATATTTTATTGCATATGTTTTTGCCTAACCGCGTAAGGCCCAGCGTGCAATAGGATGTACATAATCAAGGTAATTTAATGTGAACTGTGTTGCAATGCAAATAAGGTCTATTCTCCTATCTTCATAAATTGAAAATGGCATTATCGAACAAACGTAATTGAACTTTATTGCGTTGACGGTAGATTAAAAGTCCCACTTACAAAAGACTCCCTGTTTGTAGTATGGTGGGCCTGACGAGGTTTAAGGGCCGTATTAATAAACTCACCTTGGCTGAGATGCCCGTCACAAGATACGTCAAAGTAAACGTCAAACTATAGAACACTGTCATTTTTGACGCATCTCGAGATGAGCATTAGAGTTGAGATTCGTTTATTAATACGGCCCTAAGAAATTCATCCACACGCGACTACCATTTAGTCTTATGCCATCTTAATTGGCCCTCAAATAATTGCCGATAGGTTTCAAAGCGGTGTCAAAGGTTATGTTCAAACTACATTGCAATTACACATAATTATATTAGCGTAGAACTTGATAGCATACATCAAACCTTACATTATAATTAATTAAAATCCGAAAATTGACACGAATTATTACGTCAATTATCGGTAAAATATTCATTCAAATATACGTTTTTAAAACATTAAAACAACTCTGCCTTGGCTGACATAAGACCGAACCAAACGCTATCGAACTTAATTCAATTATAAGCGATGCGTGGCGATGCGTTGATTTCCCAAGTTTTAAGACAATTTTAAACCACATCTAATGAAATAAAAGCTCATTACTTTGTTTAAAAACTACCTCTAACTACGCTAACAATCGTAAGCTATTATAGTAACAATAAACAGCCTAACGGTGTACACACTAATGGTAAAAATCTAGATTTTTGCTCCAAATTTCACGGTCGCGATTGGACGGGGTCTACGCACATTGTCGTATGCGACCTTCATAGCCATGTAACGTTCACTGAGTAGGTACTGGCCGGTGCACAGATAAGAAAATAACTTCACTTAAATGAACCGGAGAGAACGCGCTATGTTTAAAAACTATGCTGTCAAAAGTACCTGTCTGTTGTTATGCTTTTGTTTTTAATGTTGCAATACTTTTCGGAATGTCAATAAACGATGTATTAACTTTCATTTAGAAATTATTATATAAAAATCTACTTATTAGGTAGTATTAGAAATTACCTAATCGTTTCAATATTGTAGATGAACTGGGACCGTAGCTAAGATGCAAACGCTACTAACGTTTTTCTTTTCCATCACTCAAATAGTATGGGATGACAGTTGACCACTTGGTTTATCGTAAAGCACGAGAATGTCATCCCATACATTTTTTGTGATAGGAAAGAAAAAACGTAGCGTTTGCATCTAGGCTAGGGCGCCGATAGGTGATTCTCACAACACACTCTTAGGCACTGTAGGTATCCTTACCATGAGTTACGATTACCGTACTCGCTAGCGAGTCGAATGCTCTGTCCCTCGCACTCTATAAGAATACTGCGAGGTCTGCGAGGGACAGAGTACGGTAATTGTAACTCATGGTAAGAGTACTGGTCCCACCGCCGGCGAGTAAGCGATGAACTACCGGCGATTTTCTTGCCCAAGAAACGAACCAAAGATAATCGCTCCCGTGTAAATAAAAGAGAGAGATATAAATTTATAGTTCATCGCTGGCTCACTCGCTCAGCTAAAACTCGACGGACGGATTACTAACTTGCGAGTTTAAGTTGTCCCGTTTAACCAACAAACAAACAAAAATAGTAATATCGTTTAAAAATAGTGACATCTGGAAGACTGCCGATGCTTATAGCACAGGACTCATCTCCTATTATAAGCACTGGCCTTACCTAATTTTAGAAGGATCAAATGGTCTCCCTTATTATGTCTAAACAGTAAGGTGCAAACTATGTTCCTTCTGCTGTTAGCTATTAGCATGTATAGCTTAATTTAATCATCTTTTTTATGTATCCATGTTTTATGAAAATAAATTATTATTATTATTATTATTATTAAACATTTAAGGGCGTCTATTCTCAGTTCGGTAGCTTTTTACCCATCAAGCGACCCCGCTCGTATTACTTCGCATTTTCGATCGACCGTTCGACAGATAATGATTTAATATTAACAAATCAGTTTCATTTCCTCACATTTCGCAAGCATATCAGTTGCTACTAACGCAAATACCATGCACAACAAAGTACGAAAGAACTGTTCCAACGTATACAAAAAATAAAATAATCCAATTATTTCGAGCATACAATCGAGAGTGCCCCAATTTATAATAAGCTCTACAATAAGAAGAAAGTGAAATTACGTTCTCAATACAGTCTTGTTTTTAACCTTTTCCTCCGTTCAAAATAAGTAAACTGCATGAAATGTTCTTGCTCCACTTTCCGAGATAGTTTAAAATTCAACGTTTCGTTTTAATTCTACTGAATATGAGCGGAAGTTACTAATTCGATGACCAATTAGGTATCTTTAATCCAATTAGGAAAAAAAAAAACAACGCTATCTACATAATTTTGCATATTTTTTACCCCCGACGCAAAAAGACAGAAGTGTTACGAGTATAAGTTTGACCGCTATGTGTAAGTGTGCGTGTCTCTCCGTGGTACCGTAGCTCTTAAACGGATAAACTGATTTGGATGCGGTTTTTTTTAAAGCAAGTTTTCTAGCGGTGATTTTTACTTACCTTTAGCTTTGTTTCATGAGAATCGGTTGAGCCGATTCAGAGATATCAGCTCTGAAAGAAGGGGGGTCATCAATATATCAGGGATTTATTAAGGTGGTCCCCATACAAGAACTTTTTTTTTCAACGTTTACTATACAAG
Organism: Acleris literana; assembly: GCA_946894065.1. NCBI lineage: Eukaryota > Metazoa > Arthropoda > Insecta > Lepidoptera > Tortricidae > Acleris > Acleris literana. Next base: position 5,854,970 of record OX335687.1, read on the forward strand.
CGTCTAATATTGTATAATAATTATAGTACCTGAAAACCCTGAATAAAAACATCAAATACTAAAAAATGGTCAAGTGTGAGTTGGACTCGCGCTGATTCGATTCTAAATCGAATTCAATTCGGAATATAAAAATAATTAAAAAAATCCTACTGTGCGGCGGTACGGAACTCGCACTTGGCCGGTTTTTTTACTAACACGATTAATTTTCGCTTCTTTACGTCATCAGCCTTGAATCCGTATCGAATAAGGTAATTGCAAATCATGTGTGCTTTGGCGACAACACTATTACGACAGCGCTCTACAAATGTTTACCAAAATTTTCGAGTCCAAATCCCACTTCTGATCGATGTTGCTCAACACGTTTAGTAAAAGATCTTATTATCGATCGAGTCAATATGGCTTCCAAAGTGTCGGTCACACTATTCGATGTTTACAAATGTTTAGAGTAAATCCTATTGATCGATATTGCTTAAGCGATAAGGTCTTACTGACAGGTTCAGCCAAGGTTTAATGTTTTTAAAGCTTTTCGATACCAATTGATTCACTATTTAGATAATACACTAATTAAATTCGTGTCACGGTTAAATTATGTCGCTAAAAACTAACCAATTGTAGCTATCAATTGTTATATTAAATATTTTAACCATTGAAACTATACAAGGTGGAAAAAACGAACGCAACAAGGAAAAAAAAACCTTTATTTATGGATATTCGTTTTTTTTCTGCCTTTACCGGGAATCGAAAGGGTCATTGATAGTGATCAGTTATATCTATTACACACACACCTTTAAACTAAAATAAAAAAGGCCGTAATCATTCGACCAGTTTGATTCCCGGTTAAGGCAGACGAATTTTCAGTTTTTTTTTTTAATATAACTAAATCTCCTTTGCGTAGAATTTGCTAATTCCAATATTAAGGGAAGTTGCCGTCCTTGTGGCGTTCGTTTTTTCCACCCTGTACCTCTATTTAAAACAACTGGAAATTATAATAAAGAAAGGTTAAGACTATCGAGCGCGTTAGAATACGCCCCCAATGTTTCGTGAGACGGTCTCATATCAAAACGCCGTGTTGGAGCGATTTTATTCGTTTTTATCGCTTTATTCCATGCTGCTTGCTCCTTGAACTTCATGCAAGACATCAAATTATGCAGAAAACTATTAAATAAACTGAATTTCGTTCTCGTAAAACATTTTCGAACGCTCACACCCCTGAGTGTTATTTTTATGAAACAGTTTTAAAAGTTGAGACCTAGGGATGAACCGACTTGACATTAGGATATTTTACAACATACCTACTACCGAAACCTACGTCCAAGGACGCAGTCTGTATCTATAAATGTACTCTACCATACTAGTTGCCTTGCACCGCCTTAGTTTAAATATATACAGGGTGTCCCAGAAACCGACTTCAACCCGCCTAGGGCTGATAGAGCAGCTAAAAAGCTATCGATTTAACCCTTATGTATGTTCAGTGATTTTTACTAGTTTCGGAGATATTGACCATTTTAATTTTAAGCTGTTTTTTGTGTTTTTTCCTTATGTCACGAAAAATCATTAATTTCATGTTTTATTTCATATGTTTTTCAGTGGTATCTTACATAATTAGAATCATTACGAATTAGCGTAGTTTTTATACTAGCTTTGACATTTAATAGATTATAATAGGACTGATATTGCAAATTAAAAGTGCTTCAGAAGACAGAGTGCAACAGATTTTAAAATAACTTCCTATCTTATCTAGCCGTTTCCATCCCACTGCTATTTAGCATTTATTTATACATACAACTTTTCAAAAAAGAGTCTGGAATAGGGGTGCTAAGATTGCATAGCTTGTGTTTGCGAGTGTATTGTAAAAAAAGTGTATCAATATATTCGAGGGGAAAAAAAACAAAAGTAAAAAACATTTTTTTACCCAAAAACAGTTCCTTAATGCGATGGTTGCCACTGATAAATATAATTATATTGAAGTTCTAACTGTCACCACGTCTAATCTTCGTCAAGCTATATTTAGTATTTGAAGAGTGAAGTCACTTACCTATCTTGAATTGGACCGCAAAGTTTCAGTAATGAGCATAAGTAATTGGTCAATGACATTTCACAAGTTGAACCAGTTGCAAAAACATCTCAATTTACGGCGAAATTTTCCCTAAATTACTTTTATAAGCTCGAGCTAATTATTCAATTATGTTAACAAGCCTTTTCTTATAAATGGCTACTTCGCAGATTTACTCTTCGTAATTGCGAAATATAGCCACGATTAAAGTAAATAAACGGAGACAAAGTTCGCAAGTAAATTAAAAGAAGATCCGCGGGTACTCGACTACTCGGGTAAATGTCAAGGTAACCCACAAGATGGCGTTAACAAAATAAAAATGGTGGACCATAATGGCTGCGCAAATAACGATCTCGCACTTTTATAAACGTCCTAGCCGAAGGGGCTGAAGTTAGTTCTTTTTTTTGTAATCAATACGCGTTTTTCATTCAGACAGTAATAATACGATCGTGAATTAATGTGGTTATTCTATTTTAAGCGTTTTAAAACGATATTAAAATACTCTGCGAGTTCTTCGTAATCAAGATCCTGGTTGAAATTAGAACATAATTATTACGTTTTATTAGTCGGGTTTACGATTCTAGCAGGCGTTCATATTTATCGTTTACACTAAAGCTTGCATAATTGAAGCAAAAATCATACGTAAACGCTAGAAATACTGTATCTATGGTAAAGGCAATGACATTTTAATTTCCTGAAAGCCATTTCATAATAAAATTACTAACTTTAGTGCGCTATTAAGTACTCGGAATTACCGCAGTTTATGCATAGATACCCTCAACACCAGGTATTAGGTCGGTGTCGGCGTTTACGCAAAGACTAGTCAAATTAAAAGTGAGGATGAAAAGAAGAAGAATCTTTTGGATAAACGAACCAAATAACTACCGTGTGATGTTTTCATCAGTACTACCTACTTAACAACAACATTTTGTGACGTCACCTAGCGACTAGTTCGAAATAGGTTGAATCGATATTTCATTTAAATTATAACGACAAATAACTGGAAATTCGAGGTTTGAATGTATCTAGCTGATTATCATGCGCCGGAGGCCACAGCGAGGTAAAGAATCGTGCGTGGAGGCAAGTGTCAATGTCTATTGCTACATTCAAGATGAGATGTTATGTCAAAAAGGGCAAAATGACTTTGACTTTACTTTGAAACTCCTTGACTTCGGAAAATAAGCATCTTTTTAATTTTTAAATAGGTAGGCAGATTTGCGCGACCGTTTTAAAGGAAGGTTCCTACTTAGAGGGAAACTGCTGAATGAGGTGAGGTCAGCTTTGGACCTGGCGTTATCGCAATCCTCAGGGAGGCGGTAAAAGTTTATAAACTGACATGATGAAAATAGTAATCCATCACCTTTTATTTTATAGTGAGGTTTTCTTTGTTACCCTACCCTACCCTAATTAATTAGCTTTTAAAATTGTATGTGTGTCTACAACAATATATCTGCGACTTGCCTAGGCAGTACAGGGCGGTAATTCCCTATTTCAAAATACCAGACTACGCTCCATACTAGATTTCTAAAATTCCATATTCGAAATATCTGGTCAAAATAAAAACAGTACTTAAACCTACCTTAATTCCAGTAGGTATATTCAGAATCTGGTATTTTTGGAAGTGGACGGCAACCCCTTTATGAGTACAATCAGATGTTGTCAATTAAATGTATTTTAAGTAATAACCACAGTTTAAATCATCATTTAAATAATAATTCAGTGACAGTCATAGGACGCGGCTTTTGTACAGATTTATTTATTATACAATGTAGTCAATGTACCTATTTAAGCAGATATAAATTCTACTATCGTTTTGCGCGCCCTATATACGTAAACTCTATTACACGACCGGCATCTTGCTTGAATTGTATTTCTACAGTGAGAAAATAGACTAACGAACGAAGTTACGAATCGAGAATACCCTAAAACTGATTTGAAATGTTAAATCCAAAACCCGCGATTTTTACATATGATTAAATTGCGTTGTTACCTCGATTGGCTCTTCATTTTCAACAGCAGATATTGTGTAACACAGTGTGCAATTTACATACACTTCTTGCATTTCAAAAGGAGCTAGATCATTTGAATCTGAACCTTAATGGAATGTAATAAAATCGTCAATGTCTCTTGAGATGTACACAGTGTTTCGGAGTGGAAGACGGACCCGGCGTCTAGCCAAGCCGGTTTGAGGGGTCAACACTTTCACGTGGCTATCCGCGTTTTTTCCTATATTCTGTTTAGGATACGTAACCGAATTGCTTGGACATTCAACACGATGATTTTTAATAAAATTGGCATAGACACTTTCAATTGATATAAGATGTTAAGGGTTTGGAAAAGTGTACACCATTTGTTTGTAAAGAAAGCGTCGTCAATCTTACTTTGGCTTCAATAAACCATTATGTAAGTTTTTATTATTTTATTTGTTTAATATTTATTTATTTATAATAGGGAAGTATCATCGTCTCTTTTTGCTACTTTTGGTGAAAAACTTGTATTTGTCCAACTCCATACATTGTCCTTACTCGTCTACTTCCAGGGTTAGCTGGAAGAGATCCCACTTAGGGATGTTCACCTTTGTAAATTACTTTAATAACAATATTGTAATATTTATATTTTTGTGCAAGAAAGAGTTTACATACATACATACCATTTTAATTATTTTTTCCCGTATGTAGGTAGTACTTACTCTAGTAATTAGCCTCAGATCTCCTTAAAATACGACTTCAAAGGTATATCTACTACTATCTAGTACATCTATTCGACTATAGTTCAAATTATTGAAACGCGCCATGCGTGATTTTCACAACCAACCAGCTTAATTAAACAAATATTTCTGTCCGCTGTAGTTAACAATTGTACAAACGAAATTTATCTTTGCAAAAGAACATTTGGAACACAAGGCGATAACTATAATTCTAATACGGTAATAACTCAATCGAAACACCTGTCCGTTTGTCCTAATTGGCAACGCATGCGTACGATTCGTTAGCTATAATTAGGTATAGTTAAATGTAATTATAGCAATCGGACCGACGTGCATTACAATGCCATTGTTTATTAATAACAGCAGCATCAGCAACGCAGATTTAAAAATAAATAGGTTGTTATTTGGGTCATCTAAAAATTCAATTTAGGGCCTGTTGTTTGATCAGTAGTTAAAAATCGTCACTAATAGTTAAATCTCAAGGAACTGTGTCAAATTTTCGATTCGTTTTTCGAATTTTAACAATTAGTTGAGTTAACTACAGATTAAACAACAGGCCCTCAACCTTTCCTCTTAAAAAGTTTTTGTAGTAGAGGTCACAATTAGCGATAATTTAATGTCGTAATCAAAAAAAAGTGAATAATTCACTTGAATCCGTATCTATATATTTTTTATCTTTTTAAGTCTAGGCGATGCCGTTGTCTATGGTAAAAATGCATGAAAACTTGTTAAACCACAGGATACACGACACCGATGCCACGGGACATATTGTAATAAATAAATAAAAAGATTACCGATAAAGAAACAAATTAAAATTTTGCATTCTAATTCTAAGGTTTTAAAATTGTTCAAAAAAATGTAGTGTCAAAAAGTCGCCAACAAGTGAAACATTTTTATAATCTGTGTAGATACCTGTATAAGGGCGGGCACACACTAATTAATCTCATATATCAAAAGATAAATTACGTTTATAAAGTTTCAATGTAACGAATCCGGTTCTAATAAAATATAATACCTATGTATCTTAAAGTTTTAAAACATTCCTATCCGGCTGTGCCCAGCCTTAATGTAGCGTAGAAGGACCACAGACGCCGACATTCATTTAAAAACAAATAGAGGACTGGTTTCCAGCCGAATAATTCGAGACTGCGATTAATTATCTATTAAGATGCCATCTCGATAGACGTGATAATGTTGATTCCAAATGACTGATACCGTTGTTACTGTCCCTTCTTAAGTAGCTGTACTTAAAGATTGTAATGCCTTACCTATAACTATAACTGTTATGTTAGTTAGGTATGTAATATATTTTAGTATTTCAGTTGTTTTTTTTAATGCAACTTATCACATAGAACGTATATGGTGGTTCAGGGTTCCATTGGGTGATATTATCTAGGTACCTATCTGTGGTGGAATTCGAATTTATTTCCATAGACGAAGGCTGTCTATCGTCTTCGTCTAAGCCCTGCCTACGAAGCTAGCGGTCCCGGGTTCGATTCCGAAGAGCAAATATTTGTGTGATGAGCAAAAGTATTTGTTTCTGAGTCCTGGATGTCTTCTATCTATGTGTCTAAGAATGTATTTCTCTACGTAGACGTGTTAATCATTGTCTAGTACTAGTTGGTATTGTAAGTAGCTGTACACTTTTGAACCTTGTCGCTTTAACACATTAGATAGATTAGTACAGCAGTTCAAACATGATGTTAAAGTGACAAAGCTCTAAATTGTGCAGCTAGCTACCTACTTATAAGGCCGACCGTACAAGCCTAGAGCTTAGTTTGGGATTGGGGTCCTAGTGAAAAAGGGTACAAGTCGACTTAACTCGTAATAAAAAAGGGTATAGTTATACATTAAGTCTACGAGACTTAAACCCTTTGTCACTTGATCTTCAGACGACTTATGCCAGCGGCGGATCCACGGGGGTGGTCAAGTACGTCATGACCACCCCCTTGGGCACTCGTAGATACGGGTCAGAAAGTAAATAGTCGTGTGGCATTATCTCGCACTTGACCGAACTTCTGCGTTCAGCAGTTAATGACCACCCCCTAATCTGAAAGCTGGATCCGCGCCTGACTTATGCCCTTTTTCACTAGGGCCCTATAGGTCGATTTTTGTGAGATGCTCCCCTGAATTAGTTATTATTACGCCTTTTTTAGGTCTAGAGTTTAATTTAAACTAGACTTTTAAGATACCCCTTCTGCTCCCAACTTCAGTCACATAGCATTTACTAATAATTGTAATTGCCTATACGAAACTGTCATTTTAAGTAAGGACAAAGCAACATACTTTCGCAATCAATGTAATATTTAGGATAAGTCTAGTTTATTTCCCTCCCAATTCTTTTTAAAGACTAACGACGCTGTAATTTCTAGTTTGGCTAAATCAGTCAAATATAAAAAATCTTGAACACCGAAATGAATCAAGTTATAAAAACTTATGCCTACCTACTTTCATTTTTAGGGAAACCTTTCGCTCCTTTTTAACTCATTAATTATGCTGGTTATTGCGTAAAAAACCGCCTCTTTATACTTACTAAGTAAAAAAACGATTGAATTGAGAAAACATACTAACTTGAAGTAGTTGAAGTTAATTAATAACCATGATATAACTTATTTAATTTCACACGCGGAAGACTAAATAGGGCCGTTCCAAAGAGTGATCAAAACTCATTCGACCGCTTCCTGTTTTACGTTACTTAGGTTGGTAACTTAACAAGTAAGTAGGCTTTCCTTCCGCTCTTCCGGTTAGTTGACCTATTTTATTACTTGTGTTTTCATCTATTAGCAAATATAAACAACAGTGCCTATATTATTTCTAAACGAATGACAACACTTAATTTCACTTAAGGTCTACCTACATACCTTTCGCGGAAGCGCGAAGGGAGAGTCAACCCGTTCTTCCGGGCTCTATCCAGTTTCACATTCACTCCCTTTTGAAAGGGTCCGAAAACAGTTTAAAATAAACACTAAACGTTCGAATCGTAACGTAAACAGTCACACATAAACAAGTCCTTCATCGTCCCAACTTAATAACCAAGTCCACTTTCAGATTTAAAAAAAAGAAACTCCAATCACGATCGTCTGGAATTCGAAGAAAAATTCGAATATGGAACACTCGTCGCGGAGCTAAAATGGCTGCGGCGCGTGTGTGCGGCAGAGAGGTTGGTTATCAACTGCACAGGTGAGTCGGCGAGAGGCTGGCCGTTTGAGGCCGCGTGAATGTAAAGGTTTTCATTCGAACAACAGCCGGTTTCCTAGATGAGCCGGTAGCCGTGCGTGCCAGACGGTGCATTTCGATTCGAACATCCTCAGACAGGCTCAGACGGAAATCAATTGGCGTTACGACTAAATTGTGTGATGGTATTTTACAAGCAATTATTAAGCTGTCCTTATACAGCCGGAATAGCTCTCTGAATCCATAAATAAGAGTCCCTTTTTAGGGTCCCGTACCCAAGGGGTGCCAACCGGACCCCATTACTGATCTTCCGCTGCCCGTCAGTATGTCTATCGGCGAGCTGTATCTCATAAACCATAATAGATAGGTACGCAGTTAAAATTTTCAGTGTATGTCCCTACTTCTATTGCCGCTTTTACAACTAATGATAAATATTTTAAAAAAAGAGGAGTCCCACCACACCTGTGCCGAGTGCTGTGCAATGTACCGGGATTTACACAGCTATTTCGCATATACATACTCCCATCTCTACGTACGTCGGTTGTTGCTTTTGTTCCTTTACATCTAAGAGCCGAAGGGCCACCGAGACCTTTTTTTTGTAATTAGTTCCTTTAGTTATTTTATTTGTTATTTTGCTAAGGAACTAATGCGAATAAAATGTATTTATATTATACATATATATTTTTTTGTTCTTTTTGTTGTTGTGGTGTATTAACAATAACTTTAACAAAAAGCAAGCTTTCAAGACCCGACTGTTGCTAACCAACTTTAAATCGTTATAAATCCTAAATGATCATTAAAAATGAAAAATGATGAAAAAAACCTATAGATGATTTTTAAATCCCTATTCAATGATATCCTACTTGTCATACTTGGTCGGCTTTTTTTTTCAAATTTGCTCAATATGGCGTCTGGTTGCCGCCATATTTGAATTTTGATTACTGTCATATCTTCAGTGACATTCACCAGATTAAGACAAATCGATTGACATAAGAATCATCAAAATCGGACAACGGGTTTAGTTTTTATAGTGCCACAAAGGAACAAACATACATATATAGGCTGTGAAACACATTACCCTCCTCTTTCGGCAGTCGGGTAAAAAAAAGGTCTCTGTTGTGTCTCCTTCAGCTCTTGTAAAGGAACAAAAGCGAAGGAAAAGTTGCAGTAGTAAGTACCTTCAGTTTTCGCAAAGGAACAAAGACGAAAAAAAGTTGCAATACGTCCTTCATCTCTTGTGAAGGAACTAGTGCGAAAAAAAACGCAATACTTCCTTCGAATAGGAACATCCAAAGGAACCGCGAATAATCCTTTTTGATAGTCGTCGATATGTTATAAGGACAGAGCTATATAACTGCTATAACTCTGTCCTTTACACTCGCCGTAAAATGAACTGCATAGCTATGTCATAATAACCCCCCTGAACGTCGTCGCATCAAAGTAGTATTTATTAAAAGTAAAAAAAGCAGTGCACGTGTTTATTTATTAACTGTCACAGGGACCAGTGGGACCACTCTTTTTTTGTCGCTGGAAAAATGTTTTTCTCAAAAATGTTCGGAAATGTTGATATTACTATCTACATAATGAGACGCGAAGTACATAGCTTACTGACAATTCTCAAATTAAAATAACATTGCGTGCTCGCTACACCAGCCCGCAATGTTGCATACAAATTCCATTGGTATCTAGCTTGTAACTTTTTAAAAAGTGACAAACCCCATAATAAAATGATGGCACAAGTCTTATACATCCAAATTTTATTCGAAACATAACTTTTTTATCTGTGTCTGGAATCGCTTATGTTTTTTTAAAAACCAAAATTGGCTTTCCCTTGTCATAAACAAAAAGTCGGTAAAGAGTGATGGTTTTTTCACATGAAGTTTCTGTTTGTATGCAATTTAAAAAATGAGTTTAAGCGATGAAGATTTTACTCCAACACAATTTTTTTCTGGCGATTTTTGAGAAAAGCACTATATTTGCCTCGGCAGGAACAGCAATTGCGGGCTTCGTATTTTTAAACGGACTCGCTAGCTCGTCCGTTTAAACCAATACTCGGCCCGCAATTGCTTACTTCCATGCCTAGACAATAATGTACTATTTCTCAAACATGTAATGGAATGTTGGCGTTATGTTATTTATTTTAAGCCTCAAAGTATCACGTTGCAGGCGGAACACCTCGAGAGAACTGTAAAGGAATTTCATACAAAATTGAAGACCTAGGCCGCGAAGTATTTTTTTATTTTATTTTAATGTACACATGGCGGCTGTGTTTATGAACAGGCTAAATAGCTGTTTTTTTTTATATGAAAGAAAAGAAAGAAAAGAAAAATACATTTATTCACTACACACATAAGACACACAGAAAACAAAAGTAAAAACAGAAAACAGCAATAAAAAGAGTAGTGAGTGTGTCTTCGCGGCAGTGAATCGGACACTGGCTCAGCATAATGCTGAGGTGTTAAACACCTGCAGCGCTGATTTTCAGCCAGCTCCGTTTGTGACAGACGGACGGTACGCTAAACGAATAAATATATACTACCAAACAAATACTTATAGATAGTGACAGAATAAATACAAAAACTACATGCAAATACCTTACAGAAATATAATATTTAAAATAAATATACCTACTTAGCCAGTATACAGCATCGACCATTTGGCACAATTCAATAAACAAAAAGCAAAGAAAACTAAACTATAATTTAAGGACAAAGTGCTGGTTGGGAAATTATGATTTTTGGAGCGTCAACAAATAGCCTTTAAGCTTACGCTTAAAGGTGTACTTGCTAGGCGCTCCTTGGATGGGAGGGGGGAGATCATTCCAGCACTTGGACGCCGCGAACCTGAAACTACCCCGAAACGCCGCGGTTCGGTGCAGCGGCACAATCGCCCTAGGTTTAAACCTGCGTACATTACTGGACCACTGGATCTTGTTAAAGAGGTACGACGGGGTCATGTGTTGCACCACACCGAACATAAGGGTCGCCAGGTGCATGCGCCTCCGCGCAGCCATGTTTAGCAGGTTAGCGGCGTTCAAATATGGAGTGATGTGGGAGCGGGGAGGGACTCTAAAACAAAAACGAGCACACGCGTTCTGGACTCGTTGTATTAGCCTCTTGGACCGACCAAGTATACGACCATCATAAACGACATATATATATATACATGGCACTGTCATTAATAGCGACAGGTAGTCTACTCAAACCTTGCAGAGTTTCATCGGGACTGCTTTACTGACGGAGTTTTGACAGATCAATAATAGCATTCGATTCTCAACTGACATCAACCTTCTAAAAAACATGTAAACATTAAAATCTCGCATAATTCAGAAATATATGTGTGAACTTGTTAATGGAGGTAAGTGAACAGATAATATATCATATTTTAAAGTAATGGTATGCACATAAAGAGGTTAAAAAGAAAGTTTTTGTGTGAGTCGTATAAAGTTAAACAAGTACGCACTTGTTAATATGAACATCAAGTGTCAAGTGTGCAAATGAAGACTTCTCCAGCACCACCGCCTCCAGAAAAAAGAAGCTCTCGGCAAAGAAAGATTTCTCAAGTAACCAGACCTCAACAAAAAAGAATTCAAAGGGTCCAGGTGCCAATAAGTCATGGTACTGCTTTCTCTGTCAAGACTACAGAGTGGCAAATATGAGGCTCTTCATCTCGAGCTGTCAATACGTCCACGAAGAGTGTGTAGGGCTCTCAAAAGACGACGAAGACCATTTTCTGTGCCCAAAGTGCGAACGATAAATGGAGTGGAGACTCACTTCATACCGTAAATAACGAAATCATTGTGATGTCCATAATTACCGCACGTGCCGAAAATATGGACATTTACCACTTTTTTTTAAAGTTGATTTTTTTAATGTTTTGTAATTATTATCAAAGTTAATTTGTTGTTTTCCATAGTATATTAGTTGAAGTATCCAACCGTATATTTTTTAACCCCACCCCCTATATACTTATTTTTTTAAAGACTTTCAAAGCTTAACGTGACCATATTACCCTCGGGTACCTTACTAAGCCGTGCATCCAACCAAAGCGTTTGCATAAAGGCACCAGGTTCCAGGAGAGCAGAGGTCATTAGGGGTGCGTAGCGCAACTTAGATCGCGGCGCACCCGACACAGCGAGGATGACTGAGCACAGTAGGTTAATTTTAATGTTTATGCACTCCTAGTATTTGACGTTGTAATTTTTGGTTTTAATTTTTTTAATGAATTATTTGGCTGAGAAAAGCATTATACATACCTCGCCGTGAAAAGGGGTTGCCAGCCTCGTAACTATCCTAACTGTCTATATAAACTCGGCCGGTAACCCCCTACTTCCCGTCCTCTGTACTCATGTACTATTACGCATACCATCTGGGCCCGGAGGGGCCCTAGGTGGTTATGTGAGACTCAATAACCTAGTGTTAGGAATACCCACTAAAAATTAGGCAAGTGTCCTAAAAAAACTAATTAGTGCGTCATTAACATTATCAAAAAAATATTGAACAAGTATTTTTTGCTTTTGTTAATTAAACAAAAAACGACGAAGATAAAGTGCGTTGAAGTTTCGCGTGACGTCACGCCGAGGCACACTTTATACCACGTTGTGGCGTCACGAGCCCCCACTCCCGAACTTTGATGCGCGTCATGTTTGTCAATTTTGATTGATTTGATAAAGCAAAAAAGACATGTTCAATATTTTTTGATAATCTTACCGACGGACAAAGTAGAATTATTATTTTTGTACCCAGGACACACCCCTATTCTCCCTCCACGCCGTTGTTGGTGAGGGCCGCAGCATCTGAGACCTTACTTTGAAAATCGAAGTTCGAAGTTACGTTAGTTCCATCCTTTTCTCTCGATTTAGTTTCGAGTGACGAATGACAGAGACTCAACATCCACAGTTTCGAATTTAGTGTTTCGTGGTAAACACCCTTGCGCATTCGACTACGGCCCTAGAGCGGGACCACCATAGACTAACCAAACTATAGTTCTGAAGTAGTACCTACTTTCCTCATAACTGTATAGTCATAACCTATTTACTTACTTGAAACTCAAACGATTGAATCACTGATTTCGGCCACCTGAAAATGGTGATGGTTTGTTAAAAAAAAGGCATAAAGGTTATCTTCTCATCTTATATCTCTATTTGAACTCTAAATAGGTACAGAATTACAGATCTAATTTGGGCCCTATTCCAATATTAACAAATTAACCCAAAATAAAATTGCACTCCTTTTTAACCTTAATGACACATTTGTAAGTTTAAATTTCGATATAGTTTTACCTGTTTAGGCGTTTTTTAAATGTTAGATTAAGATATCTGACAGTTTTGGGTCTCTCTATTTCTTTTTCACTTCTTGTGTTTCAATATTTAAAATATAAATAACAGTTCCTTTATCTGACAATTATGTACTACAGACACTACAGTTTACTCATATACAATAACTTGGTATTAACTGATATATCCACACCACTGGTTCAACACCAACAATGTATATATCCGTCATGGTTGGCAGCGAAAAATAGACCTAAGTGTCTATGAGGTAAGGTTGACATTAACTCTGGTATTGAGCTGTCATTGGTGTGTAAGTGAAGACTTATTTGACATAGAGTTAAAAAGGTTAAACTTATCCATTTTATGTATAATCTGCTCATTCCCAAAATACTTAGCAGATTCCCAGGACCCCATATTCGAAAAATTGCATAAAGGCATAGCCATTCATGGGAAACATTTGTAGCGCGCAACTCATGTTGCATTTGGTCACTGCAGATTAAATTTTCGCATGGCGATCAAGATTTTTTTTGTTGCTCGTGATCAATGTTGATCAACTGTTGTTCAGCAAATGTTTACCATGAACATGTGGTTACAGAATTATCAACAAGTTTTTAGAGCTGTTGGTAATTCTGTAGCTCTGCCTACCCCACTCTGGGAACGAAGGCGTGAGTTTATGTATGTAAAAGAAAACCTTATCAGAAACCTAAGTCTTAATAAATATGTCCCACTATTTCAAATTGAGAATTGCAAAGAGTAATTTGAGTCTGGATTTAAGCTTAGGAACACAGATAATTAATTCAAAACTACAGTCCATTATATTACTACCTATTCCCTATAAAGTCCTATTATCATAACAAGGATTGTAACATTTAAAATGTTTTTTTATTCTGTGTTAGCACAGTGCAATAGCTCTTACAATGTCCTCTGGATTTGTAGTTCTCTCTTGCTCACTCTCATATGATCTTATGTTAGTTTGACTGACTTCAGCTGAAGTCAAATTACTTTTTAAGAGCCTTATTGTTGTGTTTAAACTGCCACAAGAGGTTAAAGCGACAATGCACTACAGCTAAAGTGTACAACTACCAAAAAAAATCTTAAACTTCTAATTACTTTTTACAATAATTCCAAACCAATGTGAGGCTTCAGTTCTGCATAAATACTTTTGATTATATTCTCAGTATTCCGGGTGAAACTTGAAAATTATATTGTATAGAACACAAGTTGACTTGAACACTACTTATCGACTTGAGTGCTCATGCAAATTTGATCGACCTTATTTATGGGCAAATAAGGGCTATCACTGGCAGCTCTGGCTGCCAAAAGCACGTGAGTGGTTACCATGTTTTAGCCAAGAATGCTCATTACATTATTTTTCCAGTTTCTATCTCGCACTGTCTATCTCATTCCACTGCATAATCTGCTTAACACTTTAAAAGTCTGCAAAATTATCACCGGCGGTGGGATCCACCATGCTTCTTTAGGCCCTATAAAGACTTTGGATCCTTGTTAAGGATCTGAGCGGGATTCTGCATGTCTAGCTGGGACTGCGCAATGTCACCGAGGGCACCTTGGATCTTCTCCAGCAGGATTTCACCTTGGCGTACCGCCTGTACAAGAACAGAGCAGTATTAATTGTAGGTCAACACTTTAAGCAGAGGTAATGTCTGTACGCATCAAGTGGTTCCTCTATTGAAACACAAATACACAATGTGCAAATGGTAGAATGAATGATTGATGACATTCTCTACCAGTCTGGTCAGTTATTATTTTAGTACCACAATCAGTAACTTGACATTATACAGCTTAAACTTGGGCTGGTAAGTCATGAATCACAAGTGATTTGTCAAAAGAGCACAATGTCTTCCACAAGCTAGTCAAATCTTTAATTACTCTGTAAACATAATTACGTAGCTATTATTATCTTCATTAAATTAAAGATAAACTTACCTCTTCCAATCTTTCAGCAGCTTCTTTATTCTCGGCTTCCAAACGCTTCAAGCTCTGTACCTGTAGCTCCGTAGAGCTCTCCTCACTAGGGAGCGACTCTATCAACGTATCGATATCTTTAGCACAACGGGATATCAACGTAGCAAACAACAGTGCGTAGTCTTCTTGGCTTTGCTGCTGCTGTGGCGTTTGCGACCCGCTCCGATCAAACCCAGGGAATTTACTCGGCGTAGAAAACTGCTGAAGTATACCGATGCTGTTGCAAAAGTGCTCAGCTTGCTAAAACAAATGAGTTCTTCATAAAATGCTATGAAAGTGCCACATGAAAATAAAACACAAAGTTGACATCTCACCTGATTAATTGTGTCCTGTAATTGCGTAAGACGGTCTGCCATTGCGAATTTGCAAACGAACTCTTAAGTTGAGATTTTAGCAAGAAAATGCTGAGTATTGGAAGTAAAAACTTGGACTTTTTATTTAATTTCGATGGTACTGCCAAGCCAAATGCGCTTGGCTTGTCACTTATGTGTCAAAGTCAAACTCACTCACAGATTACGTCAAACTGACGTTATTACCGGGCCCCGTACTCTTAAATCAATCGAGATGAAGTCGCCTTCAGAATATGTCTAAGGCCGCACCCGCACTACGGCTAAACCGCCGGGGTTTTTAACCGCGTGACTTTTTTATCAAGTGAATAATCAGCCGCCAGTTTTACTTGATTACGGCCGCTTGCATTAGCTTAACTTGATTAAAAAGTCACGCGGTTAAAAACCGCCGCGGTTTAGCCGTAGTGCGGGTCGGCCTGATAAGGCATGCACTGTCTTTTTGTCGACGAGAAATCAGGTCCTGCCCGCAGACTTACCTATTGCGCTTTGGTTGCACAATAAAGTCATCGTGATCAAGTTCAAGTGTATCGTTGTTGTCTGGACAGTCAGGGGAGGCAATTAATCTAAGAAGCCATATTACCCTTTAACCGTCTATGACTGCGCTTATGAGCCTTTTCCCGCAGGTTCGCTGGCGTGTTTGTAGCGTTTATAAATAAAAGCAAAGTTTGGTACCCATGACTTGACATGAACAACGAAAAAAAATTAGGATCTTTTTATTTTACTTTTACAGCGACATCTATCATGTTCGGATAACAGGAGAAGCAAAAGCACCATCTATTGTCGAGTGGCATTTGTCACAAATCAAGTAAAAAAACACTACACGGAACCCTCAATAAATTTGAACAAAGAAAAAGTTAGTTAAACGTTTCGATTAAAATTATAAAAATACGCGAAGGGCATCAACCTGTGCCTTTTTTTAAAGAGAGATAACTGCCTAACTTATAACTACAAGATGACTAAGAAGCGGTAAGTTTAATATGCATAGACTGCAAAATTGTTAGCGAAGTCTTAAATATGAGGAGAATGGACGATCCTGGATTCGAATCCTACTAACATCACATAATCTTCTGAGTCTGTAGGTACACTTAGTTAGTATCTGACTCTAAATTTATACGACCTCAACTTGCTTCCGTGAAGGAAATCATCGTGAGAAAACAACCAGTTTTTGGTTTAACCCAAAATAGCGTAGCAGGAGGACAGGAGCAGCTTTGGTGTTTTTTCTTTTAAAGCAAGGCATTGTGCTTTGTGGACATTTAACCACGTAGGCATTTTGTTTTGTAGGCATCGACTTCAGGCAATCTGCATCTTAGTCAATTTCACTTTCGTTTAGGGTCATATAAGCAAATCTCATGTTTAGGTATAATAAAAAAATATGATCTAAATAGCGAAACACAGGTGACCTGCATAAAAAACTTACGTATGAGAACAGTTTATTTTAAAATGTATAGCAATAACTTAAATTATATTAACATACCTTCCAGTAATACTTTCCATGCGAAACTACAACTTAAAAACGATAAAAAAAAAAACACTTCCGTTGTGTCGTGTTTAAATTTGGAGAAAGAGAATGATCCTGACCCTTTATCTGTCGGACAGGTAAGAAACAAGCAATGAAACAAAGTCGAATAAAACATCATTTTTATTAAATAGGTAAGCAGTATAATTAGTTTAATAGGTAGAATCATAAGATAATAATGAAAAATAATATCACAATCCAAATATAATATAGTACAGTAAAAGTTACAATCAGTCATAAAAAAACTTACACCCCTGGGGCCTGTTTTATGAAGCCACAAATTACAATTTATATTTGTATAGGTTACAAGTTTCCATTTGACACGACCTCAACCAATAACGACCGGCTTTTTGAGCAGTGTTGCCAGTTAAGACCTGTAAAATAGTAACTTGTAGCTTTATAAAACGTGCCCCTGCTAGTATTTTCAAACCACGAAGTCGCGCCCTCTATTTAATCGAATTACCTAAGTGGTGGGCGCATTTAAGCGGATTGAAACACTAAGATTCAGTTAGTGTAAGTAAGCAGTCGGGTATTAGGTTATTAAAAGTACCCATAACTTAATATACGTTATCGAATGAGCAAGATTTAAAAGTAACTACTAACGTATAATCAATAACATAACATAATAACTATTCTTCTTTTTTTTATAAATACTGCCATTTGCGGACTAGAATATAGCATTGAGTATCACGTATTGACTAGAATGTTGCCACTTATTTTGCGACATAAAAAAGCAAGACAAAAAAAGTAGCTATTCTTAGTATCCGGTTCGAAGAACCACATTATGCTGAAAATTATTTATTTACCTATACAATAAACGACTTAGCAAGCAACATATTGAGAGAAATTTGTATTGCACAGCTTTTGTGTGTTAAAAATTGCTACTGAGGTACGGTCGGCCAAGAAAATTTTCTACCGGTTTGACAAAACTTTCTGCGAGATCTAATTACCGCTAAGGTTGACACTTGTCACTATCATAATATTATTGCAAGGGAAAATCGAACCTGTTGTATCATGACGTGCAAATGAACTTCAACCGTAGGGTGCTAGACCACATTTTTGGCCGACGGTACCCAGTGCTGGTACTGGGAATGTCATCAAACGAATTACACCCTTGCTAGTATTTTAAATCCACGAAGTTGCGCCCACTACCTAATCAAATTAAGTGGTAGGGCAAATTTAAGTGGATTGCAAACACTGTAAGATTCGGTCAGTGTAGGCATTATAATATAATATAAAACACTACCCAAAACTTAATTTACGATCAAATGAGCAAGACTTAAAAGTAACTACTAAAGTATAATCATAATACTATATTTTGAGTTATAAATACTGCGATTTAGGGACTAGAACATAGCTTTGAGTATCATGTACTGACTAAAACATTGCCACTAATTTTGCAACAAAAAAAAAGACAAATAAAGTGGTTATACTTAGTATCCGATTCGAAGGACCACATTATGTTGATAAATTCAATAATTATATATATTAACTTATCACTTACTGTTAATGGGAACATTACTAGTGTTTAGAAAAGACTCTTTCTCATTTATCTGGCCAAGTGTTAACAAAAGAGAATAACTGATTAATTGAAAAAAACTTTGGGTAGAAGAGGCATCACATTCAGTTTGGAAATCCAAGGAAGGATAGGAAGCAAGGCAACTTCTATGTAAAGTATTAATTATTTTTTGCTAAAAAACGCCATAGGCACATGGGAATCGAATTCCTATATAAATAACCACAAGGAAATACTAATAACAGTCCCCTACATGATATGAACGATATATGTATGTGATATGACTTAAATTAGCGGCAGCGTGATTAATAAATAGCGGCCAAACAATGTATTCTTATCAAGTACATTGTATATAAATATTTATATTTACTTATAATGACAAACAAGCAGGCCTTAACGTAACGGAACCAGTAATGGACAAAGCACCAATAATGGACACTGATTCTTATTTTACAGAAAATAAGGGTTATTCATTTGTTTTGCAACAATCAATTTAGGACCGTATGATCATTGAATTAAGAGTTAAGTGTCTATTATTGGTGCCTTCAGCTAAAAGTGTCCAATATTGGTGCCATTACGTTATGCAACTTTCAAATATTTAGAAACAAACTCATGTAAAACATTAAAGGCTTGGCAAAAGAGTTTGAAGTGGCTGATATACATTATATTTAACCACTAAATTAATCTCCAAATCTCTTGGTAATAATTGAATAATTTTGCTTTGACTATGAAAACAGTTAAGTAATTTTTTCAAACTCTCTCCCCAATACAATTGGTAAATAATACTTGAACTCTACTCTACACAATTTAAGGGATTCGACTTTCAGATACTTGTTTGAGGGGAAGAGTACCATGCCTTACACTCCGCAAAAGCATTGTCACCAGAATCATATATTTGCCAGGGCTTATGTGTAGCCTAAAAGTGACATACTAGTAAACTCACTCTTAAACTGAGCGAAGTATCTTTCGTTCCTGATTCTGGCATTCTAGAAAAAACATTAATTTTCGTAATTAGCTAGAACACTTTTTTTAAAGATCAACACAAGTAAAGCTATGAGAAACACAAATGACTACATTAGGTAATGCACAACACAACTTACATAATTATGGACTTAATTAACAGTCTTTTAGGATGAAAGGTCTTATTTTAGGGCACTTTTCATTCACGTAAAGCACCATTTGTGCTTTACGCGAATTGAAATTTAAGGTATTGATTTAATGTTTATTTTACCTATTTGTGAAACACATATATAGCACGCAAACACATTAAATACTTATAAAATAACACTTAACACCATGTACCAAACTAACAAGCAAACCAATGTGTAAAAAGCACAACATAATAAGTTATAATTCAAACATTATTATAGAAAAAGCTTTTCGTCAATATTGCAAGGTCATCAAACTATAATATTGAACCATACCTAGCAGGTTGTTATGTTAACACAACATGTATACGAGGGGCGGCTGATAAGTAATCTCCTTGGTCAGAAATATATACAAAAATAATGCTGGCTGGTATGGATTTATATTCGTTTGTTATTCTATTTTCAAAATGTATTACATTCATTTGTTTATTGCATCACGTTTATTTGTCTCCTACAATTGTTTCAAACATGTCGGTAGAAAAAGTGAAAATGGATAAAATCGAGCAGCGTGCGGTGATTAAGTTTTTGACTAAAGAAGGGAATACGCCTTCGGAGATCAGACAGCGTATGTTACGTGTGTTTGGCAGTTTGTGTTCTTCCGAATTTGTTATAAAGTTTTGGTCAAAGCAGTTTAAGTTAGGTCGTGAGAGTCTGGAAGATGATCCTCGTAGCGGAAGACCAGTTTCGGCCGTCACCGATGAAAATGTAGCCAGGGTGAAAAAAAATTTATTAGAGGACCGACGAGTGAAGCAGTGGGAGATAGCTAGAGATGTGGGCGTCAGTAAAGAGCGAGTCAATGAAATAATTCATGAGCATTTGAACATGTCCAAGGTTAGTGCACGTTGGGTCCCCAGAATGTTGACTGCATTTGACATGGAGAGGCGTGTCAAATGTTGCGAAGAGTTTTTGGAGATGAGTCGAGGGAAAGAGGAAGAAATAATTTCTAGAATTGTAACATGTGATGAGACTTGGATTCGACAATGGGACCCGGAAAGTAAGCAAGAGTCGTTACAGTGGAAATTTAAGGATGAGAAGCCGCCTCGGAAATTCAAGGTCTGTCCATCGGCAGGTAAACTTATGGCTACAATCTTTTGGGACACAGAAGGGATTTTGCTCATAGATTATTTACCGAAGAAAACTACAATGAATGCTGATTATTACTCAAACTTACTATACCAACTAAGAGAGACAATAAAAGAAAAACGGCGAGGTAAACTAAACAAAGGTATTCTGATTTTGCACGATAACGCACCAGTGCATACCGCCCGCACAACGAAGCTAGCAATTAAAGACAATGGCTTCGAAACCATTGGCCACCCCCCTTATAGTCCAGATTTAGCCCCCTGTGACTATTTTCTGTTTAGACTTCTCAAGAAAGACCTCAGGGGACGAAGGTTTATGACCGATGACGAAATGAAGGCTGCGGTTACTGACTTTTTTGACGACAAACCGAAAGATTTTTTTTTTAATGGTTTAAATTCAATATTTGAAAAATTTAATAAGTGCATTTTACTAGCAGGGGACTATATAGAAAAATAAAAAAAAATTAGCCACGACAGTCTTTTGTTTCATTGTTAGGTAGATTACTTTTCAGCCGCCCCTCGTATCTCATGTCAAATTTATCACATGATCAGCTTTTAGACATCATTAGATGTGTATCCACTCACGTGCTTATGGCAGCCAGAGCTGCCAGTGATAGCCCTTATTTGCCCATAAATAAGGTCAATCAAATTTGCACGATCACTTAAGTTGCTATTTCAAGGAATTCAAAAGTAACCTTGACTAAATAAAACTAACAAGTGAAGCTTCATTAAAGCTGGTAAATATAACAGATTGACAGCCATTTCTAAATAGTCTATTAAACAACAAGATTGTTTAACATATTCTTATTTTGCTAGGACACCAAGTTTACTCCTCAATTCCGAATCAGCAGGCAAAGCTACGGCCCATTTGCGTACACCCACAAGTATGACCGAACTCAGTACTAACACAGCTCCCATAACAGAGGCTTTGCTAGGCAATTCATTAAAAAACATTATTTGCCAGAGAAATGCAAAAACTATATCAGCTGAACGAGCAATAGCCACCGGTCCAGCCTGCTCCATCTGCAGTGACATTGTGAGTAAAATTTGACCTAAATAACTGAATAACGCAAGACAAACAACGAGGAATCTGTCTGTGCCGCAGCTTGGCATACAAAGCACACCAGCTATTAACGAACAAACAAAAGTCTGCAAAATGCCGTACATTCCAAAGTTTGTCATAATAACAGAAAAATGCAACCCTTTGAGAATTCTGAGCAACACATAAGCATTGGCACCAAATATTGTTGAAAGAAAAGCGGCAACTGCACCTTTGACTGCATTGTAATGATTATTGTGATGAGCTTCATCGTCCCCACCAAATATAAATGGTGGATTAGTTATGAGAACAACCCCCAGCAGAGTCAAAATAATAGATATTATATTCCAGATGCCACAAGGCTCCTTTAGCAGTACACAAGCAAATAACGAGACGAAGACTGGTACCGAAAATACAATTACTGAAGCATCTGCCAGAGGCATGTTTCTAAAGGCAAAAAAACTAGTCAGTAAACCAATGGTGCCTACCAGTGATCGTAGTGCGAGCATGAACCTTTTTCCCTTTGGGAATACTGGTTGATTTGAGTATATCACTATAGGTAAAGTAGGCAACAATATTCCTATGAAGCGGCACATAGCTAGGTGCAATGGATCGACGTTCGTGAGACTCTTGACGATAACTGAGCATAGTGAGAAAAATAGTGAAGAGAGAGTCGCCAGAATCAAGCCAAAGAACGGGCACCGTTTTATAAGCGGCCGCTTGTTTTCTAGCAGGTTGGGGATGCTTTCGTCACCGCTGCCTACCGACAGGTCCACAAGGTGCTGCAGCTCCAAGTGTTCCGGCATCTTCCTCCTCACCAGGCCTGAAACCGCACCTCCAATGATGTTATCGAGTAAAAAATATAACAACACCAAGAAGATGCTTTGAGAAAACTCACCCATACAGTCAGTTTGGTGCCCTGTGATCAATTCGTTTTAGTTTTCAAAACCCATATCGAATAATCCTCGTTGATCATGGCAAAAAAAACGTATATTATTATTTTTATGTATCTAAGTGGAGCATAATAAACTCTCTTTATCTTTATCCGTGACGAAACAAGATAAAATTTTACCAAACGTCAAAATAGACATACGCTGTCATCCACAAGTTTTTTTTCGCTTTAAATTCCAAGTTAAATCATACATGTCCCATTTTTAGCATCCTAGTGATGTAAGATTATAAATCGGATCCTTACTGTTATTTCGGATCCATACTTATCTAAGAGCAAGGCTCTTGTCGGTAGTTATAAAACTTATAAAGGATGGATGTGTAACCATAGGGAATCAGATTTTAACATTTCTAACGGCGATTATATCTTTCTAAGTCTCAAATAGGATTCCTAAAAATGAAAAAGTGTAATAAGCCATTTTCTTTGATGGGCTTATGCCCGTTTGCACTAAACTTGGGTTAGGGGCCCTTTTGAGGCTTATGTGTATCTTAACTTAAGATACACATAAGCTTAAGAGCAGCCTAGCTAAAAAGAGTAAGAGTGGAGTAAGGAATAGCTTAGGGTTAGTGTTAGTGCAAGCTAATTTTTCGCTAGGACAAGTTAGTCAAGAAATTAGGCGATTCTTAAGTTTAGCGCAAACGGGTTTAAAATTATACTATATGTTTATGAGTATTTTAAAAAGAAAGCCGTCTACGACTGCATATGTGATGGTTTTATCTGTCAGAATTGCTGTCACTGCTGTCAGTTGATTGATTTTCCGCCAAATTTCAATAAAGCAAGGCAAGCGAGTCCGTTTATTTATTGACCGATAAATCGGTTACTTTGGTCTCTTGAATTTATTAAGAAATGTGATTATTCTTGTAGAATGAAGAACACTCCCAAAGCGACAGCCGTTGCAGAGTACACACTCAAAGAAATAGAAACTCGTGTAAGCCAAACAGACAACAAACACCGTGAGATTTACTTTACTATTTTGATAGGTTACTTTAAAATGGCAAAACTAAGTTTGTGATCAAGCGATGATATTTTCATAGTTTCAGACAGTGAGTTGCTGGTTTTGCATTCAGTATTTGGTGTAATCTTGCAAAGAGCATTAGACATCTTAGAAAAGTACCCGGCGCTAGTTACGTACACTACATCTGATAAACTTCGAGTTTTAATTGAAATCAAAGGCGATAACGACCGTTGCTACAGAGTGTTTCCCCGTATAAACTTCTGTCCGTGTCAGTCTTTCAAGCGCCAAGTTATAGAGAAGAAAGTACAAGTTACTTGTAAACATATTTTAGCGGCAAGAATAGCTATTATACTGGACAAAACTGTTCCTCATGAAGTAACCGCAGAACAGTATTCAATGTTGCTAAGATCTGTTTTTGATTTCGAAGTCTAATAAAATGGATGATGAGCTGTCCCAGTACTACTTTACAGCATCTATGGACTCTGGGAAAACCCTTTGTAGTTTACTGAAAGCTATTCAGTTTCAAGAGGTAAGTTGTGCTTGAAATTGCATTACTTTATGACATTGACTACAAAGTTTTTTTAATAAGCATCATTCTTTTACTTTTGTTTAAAATTGACTGAAACCTGCTTTATTTAAATTGATGTCACTCCTGTTTGATATTTACAGACTGCTGTATTCTGTGCTTTGGCTGAGGGTCTTAAGCTCACTGTTGAGGAAGGGAAATGTGTGCAGGCTTCTGCCTATGTTCCAGCTGATAACTTCACTGAGTACCATGTCAGGAGTGATGTTGATGTCATGTTCAAAGTAAGACGCTGAAGTTAATTATAGGATTTTAAATAGTTCCCAAAGCTTGCCTTGTTGTGTTATTTGTCTGCTTTAGATTGCAGACAGTTTCTAGTCACAAATAACACCATTAACATTGAGACCACACATTTTTATTTTATCACATAATAAAAGTACAGGTATAGTTTTAATAATTGGATATTCAAAGTTTACATTTTTATAAAGATCTGCCTCCTTGTAAAACTTATGTAATCTTATACTACTTGCTTCTGCCCCTTTTTTGGTCACATAGAATTAGTAATTAAGAGGCCATATACGAAATTTTGCCGATTTCGCTGATTTACGTGATGTTACAGTTGAAATACTGTATTTCTACAAGTTTTAATGCACAACACGAAAGATAATTTCTAATTTTAACGAATGTATGAGCTACTTTTTTGTTTTTATTATTTTATTTTGATTAATTGACATGACACCGGCTACTGTTATGTGAATTTTGCTGGAAGAGGTTAGAATGTCACATATTCATGAATTGTTTTGACGTCTTAGCGGTATGAAAAATTTACAATGTATTGCTGTGAAAGTCATCTAAAAAATGTATGAATTACTTTTTACCACATTCATATAAATTTTTCGAGTAAAAAAATAAACAAACTTGGGATTTTTTTATAGAAAATGGGCAAAAATTATTTTTGATTTCGGCTACTCAGAACTCTCGTTCATAAAATTAAAACAACAGAAATAAACTTTAGTTCAAAATCAATCCATTACCTAAAAAAAATATACAAAAAGTTCAAAAGAATTGTCAATAAATAATGTTTTAAAACAACCTATTATAATACTTGACAAAAATAAATAATTGGCTCATTTATTCCTAGCTCATTTATTCGATCATAACTAAAATGAAATTTAATGTTGAGCATTAAAATTTATAGAAAAGCAGTATTTTAACTGTAAAATCACAAAAAATAAGCAAAACCGGCAAAATTTCGTATACGGCCTCTTAACTAATTATGCCGACACACAGAACAGTGGGATTAAAGGTAGCCTAAGTGTTTATAGGATATTATGCTCTCTCCGTTTCAAATTTTATTCAAATCTGTCCAGTTTCTTTAGGGTGAATGAGGAACAAACATACTAACTCACACTTATTTAATTTACCCATGTGTATTCATAAACATGTGAATAATAATGTACCACATAATAATATATACTTCGAAGTCTTAGAACATTTATGTGTTTGTGTGTGTTTGTTGTGATGATACACAATAATTGTAAATAAATGTTTTCTTTCTTCCTTTCTTTCTATTTCATTACAAAATATTTTATTTACCTTTATGAATGTTCCTACTTTCAGATAAGTATTGCGGTGTTGGCTGAATGTCTGAACATCTTTGGTTCGGGTGAAGAATCCAGTTTGAAGATGTACTACAGATGCGAAGGGTCACCTCTTCTTCTTGTGTTTGTATTGTTTTTTTTAAAAACAAACGTTTAATCTGTGTCCATCATGAAAGTCCATTCAAACTTATTTATAATATTAGTGCAGTGATACCTGATGACAGAACAAGTTTCCATCTTCAAATCAAACCCTGTTATTGTGACCACCTACTACATGTAATCACTTTGGATTAGGGTTATCCGCACAATAATAAAATTAAAAGGTATCCAAAATTTAGGTACAAACTAGTGTATTAAGCATTACCTCTCGGTAATTTAATTACTCAGCACACTGTATTGTTCATCCATGCAAAAGAGGATCATTCAGCAGAATATTCTAAATCACCACTATGTTTAGTTTACAGCCTCAGTCAGTGAACAACGTAATGACAGACTGTGAGATCGCTACGCAAACTGCTGACTCTGTTCTGGAGCTCCGTGATGAGGACACAACAGAAGTTGCTAAGCTAGTCCTGAAGGCTCCGGCCTTCCTGGGCTTGTTGGCAGATCTGGAGCGTTCCTGTGATATTATGGAGTTGAAATTATCTCCTGAACACCCTAATGTTAGCATTGTTACTTACGGAATGCAGGTGAGAATTCTATGGTTTATTTTAAATTAGACTTATTGTCTTTCGTACCACGTTACCACAAGTTACATACCCAAGGCACCCTATTACTGACTCCGATGTCTGCTTGTCTCCCGCAGGACTTTATCTATTGAACGGTATTAGCTAGACACTTTAAATTATCACAGTGTGTACTATGTGCACTATAACAACAAAACAAAATAAAATACGATTTAGACTATGTTTTGATTGATCTTGCCTGGCCATTTGTGTGCGAGTCCGATCTGCACTTGGCCGGTTTGTTAGCTTTGATAACTTTTTTCAAAGTATTTACATATGGAAACTAATTTGCAGCATTTCCTACATAACTACAATGGACTATAGCTTTTTTATGTATGTTGTAGGATAGGTCCTGTATTGATATGCCCAAGTCTTCAGAGATGGTGCAGAGCTTCAGCTGCGAGCAGGCTGTCACACTCAAGTACCAGCTGCACTACATCAGGCTTATTATGAAGGCTCTTGCGGTCTCGACGAAGGTAGCAATGCATTTTAATTCATATTATAATGGAGTACTATTTTTGTGTTTGACTGCGACAAGCAATTCAATACAATTCTGCATTACAAAATATGAAAGTTAGTCCTTTTCTTAAGACAAACATTTCCTAGATTTCAAGAGGTAAAAAACCCTATCATTTTTAATGATTCTGGTAATTTATGCTAATGAAAATAATGTTGACATAGGAGTGTTGGTCATACTTTATTCACTTATTAATTTAAATCAGGTAAACATTATGCAATAAGCAACATAAATCCTGCTGTAAACCATCTCTCAAAGTTAGGAAACAGGTCAAGATCTGGAAAAGATATTGTGTCATTAGTACTTTATATTTTAACTTACTAAAGCCATCTTGTAACTTACCAACGCCATCGTCATTAAAGTATGTAAACTAAAGAAAAACGTTCCACTAACTGCCGCTAGATGTCACTTTTTAAGTCGCTCGCAATCCTACATCGCGCTGTTAAGATTTCCCCAGAGTTGATGACTTTCAGCGACCAAGTGGGGTTCGTTATCGCTTCTCGGCCTTTTGGCTAAGATCAAAGTGTAGTATCTGTTCTTTTCAGCTTAATATCTGAAAGTTCCCTCACTGAGGGACCAGTATATTAAACTGATTTTTGTAAGTTGTCGGGATGTTCGGGGCTCGCTCCACTCCCTTCACGGGTCGGCCCGGCATTGCAGTGCCGCCGGGATCGGCCCACATAATACTTTGAAAACTGATCTTGTCTAGCTTAACCTGGGTAACAATAAACCTACGGGCTTAGTATGGCTGCGTCTATATCGCGCGTCAAATGTGGATACAGCATGCGTTACTCTCCTACGAGGGCAGAGTGAAAAGTATGGAAAAAATAAAACATTTTTTTTTTTATTAAAACTAAATATTTATTTTTCAACGTAATCCCCATTTAACTCAATACACGTGGTCCATCGCTTTTCTAGCTTTTCGATTCCCTCCGTATAGTACGATTTCTCCAACCCTTCAAAATACGCATTGGTTTCTGCGTTGATTTCTTCGTTGGAACCAAATCTTTTTCCACCAAGCCATTTCTTCAAGTTTGGTAAAAAGAAAATAGTCGCAGGGGGCTAAATCAGGAGAATAAGGCCGATGCGGGAGCAATTCGTAACGCAGCTCGTGGATTTTAGCCATAGCAACGGCGCAAGTGTGGACCCGTGCGTTGTCTTGGTGAAAAATGATTTTCTTTTTCGCCAATTGGGGTAGTTTTTCCACTAAAACTTCATGAAATCTCTGTAACAAGTTGGCATAATATTCGCCGTTAATCGTTTTACCTTTCTGAAGGTAATCAACATATATTACACCACGAGCATCCCAGAAGACAGTAGCCATAACTTTATTCGCAGATAAAACTGCTTTGGCCTTTTGGTGCAGGTTCACCTGAAGCAATCCATTGTTTTGACTGCTCCTTGGTTTCTGGTGTATGATGATGAATCCAGGTTTCGTCAACAGTTATGAAACGACGCAAGAAGTCCTTTTCATTACACCTAAACTTCGCCAAACATGCCTCTGACAGGGTCACTCTAGTGCGTTTTTGATCCACTGTGAGCAATCGCGGCACCCAACGGGCGGAGAGCTTCTTCATATCCAAGCAAGTGTGAAGGATATTACGACCCCGTTCGTCTGAAATGCTTACAATATCAGCTATCTCACGGACCTTTACTCTTCGGTCGTTCAATACGATGTCATGGATTTTGGTGATCATCTCTGTTGTAGTGACTTCAACTGGGCGTCCGGGTCGGTCGGCGTCAGCAGTGCTTGTACGGCCACAACGAAAATCCGTAAACCACTTGTGGATCATTTTAATCGATGGAGCAGAGTTCCCGTAATATTTGTCAAAATTTTCTTTTGTTTCCGTAATTGTCTTTTTTCGCAAAAAAAAATGTTTAATCAGAACACGAAACTCACTTTTCTCCATGTTTGCAAACACCAAAGTGATTGTTTTGTTTTTCATAGCTGTCAAAAAAAAACTAGCCGTACGAACTGGCTGAAAATATACGATTTACCTCCAAAAAGGCTGCATTACAACTTGACATTAATGAATTTGTGAAAAAAATATCCCTAATATGATTTTTACCAGACTTCTCACTCTGCCCTCGTATGTACTCGTCAGAAGGTGACGGATGCCTTATCCAAACTTTGTCACGCGATAAACGCAGCCATTTTAGGGCACCTGGAATGTGTTGTGATTAAACTACGTCAGCAGTGCGTTAAACAGGGCTCCCTTTTGCGGTATCCCGGAACCCCGGGGATTCGGGCCGCCATTTTTTTTGTGTTTACATTACAATACCGGGATCCGCGCCCCCGGTTATTATAAGTGTAATGTGTGTATTGAGTCTTTCGATTATCCGTTATCCTTTTGTTTTGGCTAAATTATGTTTATCAGTGGTTTGTTTGTTTTGTTAATCTGATAGTCAGCCATCAAGTGTTCTGGGCACTGGCAGTGTAACCCCATCTTTCCTTGTAACTAAAATATGTTTCTTCAATGGATTTTAGCTTGGTGCCCATAATAGAAAATTATTTTGGTATACATATAAAAAGACCTATTTAATGACATTTTATCTCATTCAGCTCTGATGGCTCCTGGGCTCATTTTGACACATGTTTTTTTTTGACTAACTTACCATCAATTCAAGGTCGAGATCTGCAAAAGAAAATGTGTTAGTATAAAGTTAGGATCTTGTGGTTTCAGCTGTAAATGACGACTTCTTGAAAAGAGGACTTCTTAAAATGACGACATTTTTAGATTGACGAGTTCTGAAAATAACGACTTCTAGAAATTGAGGACTTCTTTAAATGACGACTTCTAGAAATTGACGACTTCTTTAAATGACTACATTTTAGATTGACGACTTCTGAAAATAACGACTTCTTTAAATGACGACATTTTAGATAGACGGCTTCTGAAAATAACGACTTCCTCCTGGAGAAAATGAAAAATAAATTACACTATTTTGCACGCAAAATGCAGTCATAGGTTAGGAATAGGTAGGTAATAATAATAAATTCGAAAAGTCGTCTTTTTCACAAGTCGTCAAATTGTGAAGTCGTCATTTTAAGAAGTCGACATTCTAATAAGTCTACAATTCAAGAAGTCGTCAATTCGAAAAGTCGTCATTTTAAGAAGTCGTCTATTCACGAAGTCGCCAATTCTAGACGTCGTTAATTCGAAAAGTCGTCAATTAGAGAAGTCGTCAATGACAGCTGAAAGGGATCTTGTAACTTATCAACGCCATCGTCATTAAAGTATGTAAACTAAAGAAAAACGTTCCACTAACTGCCGCTAGATGTCACTTTTTAAGTCGCTCGCAATCCTACATCGCGCTGTTAAGATTTCCCCAGAGTTGATGACTTTCAGCGACCAAGTGGGGTTCGTTATCGCTTCTCGGCCTTTTGGCTAAGATCAAAGTGTAGTATCTGTTCTTTTCAGCTTAATATCTGAAAGTTCCCTCACTGAGGGACCAGTATATTAAACTGATTTTTGTAAGTTGTCGGGATGTTCGGGGCTCGCTCCACTCCCTTCACGGGTCGGCCCGGCATTGCAGTGCCGCCGGGATCGGCCCACATAATACCTTGAAAACTGATCTTGTCTCGATTATCTTGGTCCACATCCTTTAAAATTGATCACTTCGAGATTAATCCATAACCATAATATTGATGTAGTATCCGTGGAAAACTAGATTTATACCAGTCAGTTTTATTCTGGTACTGGTAGCTGCGACAATGTACCAACAGTACAGCACCTTCAAAGTTAGACTAGTACTGTAACCAGCGGATTACAAGGTATCAGAGTAAGAGTGGACTACTCTGTTTAATACTAGTATAGTAACAAAATGCAAGATGGAACTGGATAAGTATGCAGATTGCAGCAAATGCTTTAAATAGTCATTGGCTACCTAACTGAGAATGTCTTAAAATTAGTTAAGATTAGCACGTTAAGTTCAAAAGTTAGTTGTTTGAGAAAAAACATGGCTGGAGTTGTAATCTGCCTTTCGCTCTCACTGCCTAATTTTGTCATGTGGCGACCTAGCGACATCTAGCGACAACTTGTAATCACCAACTCAATATGACAGTGCGCTACATCGCGCTAACGAAGTTTCCTTAGTCATTTGACTTATTTATATTAGTATACCACTGGTTTTACCACTTCCAAATTCATCCCAATGGACTTCGGTCCCCAGGCATAGTAGCCGCCTGGAGAGACATTCTCTACTAGCACATCTTCCTATAGTCTTGGGGGCCGAGTATGGCTGTGTCTACATCGCGTGTCAAATGTGGATAAAGCATCCGTCACTCTCGTACTTATTTACGTGTCAGAAGGTGACGGATGCCTTATCCACACTTTGTCACGCGATAAACGCAGCCATATTAGGCCCCCTGGGCCTGTATTATGGTCGCCTTTATCGCGGAGGATAAAGCATCCGTCGCTCTCGCACTTACTTACTGGTCAGAGGGTGACAGATGTTTTATCTATGGCGATAAACACGACCATAGGCCCGCTGTTAACATTGTTTTTAGGGTTCCGTACCAAAATTGTAAAAAAGGAACTCTTATGGTGAGACTTCGTTGTCTGTCTGTCTGTCTGTATGTCACAGGAGGTTTTTCTCAGCAACTGCAAATGCTATGAACTTGAAATTTGCCGTAGTTATACAACTTGCTTGCCCGCATCTGTTTTTAGTAAAAATATATGAAATTAAATTTATAAATAGATGAAAAGGTGTCTAGAATGGGGGTTGAAAAATGAAAGTGGTTCGATTATAGCAAATGGGGTGTCATATAAAAGGGCTCAATCTGCACATTTCAAAACTATTTTTTTTTGTAAATTTTCTATTATGAACTTTTTGATTTATAGCCAAAAATGTACAAAAAATGACCGTTTCCCCCATAATTACTTATATTTTATGGGAAAAATAAAATGAAGTGTTCATTATATACAGTTTTTGAGAAATAATAAAAAAAAAATGCAAACCTGTATTAAAATTTAGGCTAGTCAAAATGGACCTTATTGCATAGAAAATAAAGTTCATGACAAAATTAGTATTTTATTTTGCAGTTACCAAGCATATTATCTTAAATACGGAACCCTCGGTGCGCGAGTTCGACTCGCACTTGACCGGTTTTTTGTATAGACTAAACTTAAAACCAAAAGACGAAAGATGAAGATGAAAATTCATTGCATGAGTCAAATTTCTAAGCAAATAGAAATTTGACTCGTGCCAGGAATTTTCATCAGGTCTTTGTTATTGTTATTGTTATACGTAAAGAAACAAATCTTTCATTTTATTTAAGTATGTGATACTTCTAGGTGGTGGTGAGATGCAGTTCCAATGGCCTTCTATTACTACAGCTGAAACTAGAAAAGGAAGATCAACGGCAAATGTTCTCAGAGTTTTACATAGTGCCCTTGCTTGACGATTGATATGACAATCTATTAATGGATGAAGTTCCCGGAAATTTCAGGTTGGTGTAAGTATAAAAATATTTGTAGAATTATTTTAATTGATATTGAGAAGATAATAAAATGACCGATTGCAAAATATAATTATATTTCATTTACCAAAATGACATACTTACATAAGGAATGTATATTGTGTTATATGTATGGATGTGTCGATGTTTACTAGGTAAGTATACATTCTGAGCATGATTCCCAATAAGCACAAAACCAGATTATTTTAACGGAGTCTTTCATTCAGACTTTAGTTTATATTTTAATTGTCAAACATTTCTTTATTTCTTACACACGTAATTTTAATTTTGATAATTTTGCCAACGAATGCTTCAACGTTATTAGTAATATTAATAAGTTTACTCATTTTCAATTCCAACAACATTAAATTTGCTACACCTGTTGCATTCAGCAGAAAAGAAATGTCTTTATTATTGGTCTTTAACAAAGATTCCTTCCTATCTCTTTCTAGCAAAACGGAATTTAACATGGAGTTGATATGGCCAACCTGTTACATGACGTCACAGTGCATATCGGATCTCTCTAATTAGCAGTTAAAATGCTTGTATCATCCGTATTTATCGGCCGAATTTAATTTTCATTTCACTTTTGTTGATCTCTTTGTTGAGATCCATCCATATTCCCTATTGTCCCTAAAATGTCTGATTACGGCGGGAAGTGCCTGGTGTAAAATTTCATGTCTTTGTTACTAGGATAAGTCAAATATCTTATATAATTAGACGCGATGGACGCTTTATTAGGCAGTGCTATTGTTTACATCATTCTGCTAAATGCAGCCGCATAATTGATATTAATTATTCTATCCTATTTAATTTCAAATTATGAAGTCAACGTGGATCAAAGTGCCAATTTACGTTGTCCATTAAGAATATTATTTACAGACCATTTTTATTTAAGTAACATTACATCTTCGCGGTTTGACACTACACTATCCCCTGTAGGTTTATTCTATTTTCATGACTAGATTTCCTATGTTTTACCAGCAGAAACTTAGTTTCTTTTAGCGTTATAATAATATCTTTAGTCTGGTTTTGTTAATATCTACAAAAAGATGGAGTCTTAACTTTTAAATTTAACAATACTTTTTCAGCGTTAAGTTAAGGATAACTTGACATTTTTCACGACATATTCGTGTCAGTTTATAAATATTTTTTTTACTTCTTTGTAAATTAAACATTACTACACGAAGCCGATAAAATACATCGAATACCAATTATAAATTAGTTAAACATACATAGCAAATACATTAATACACCAATACCAAAGAAATTAATTTATATTTGGCTAAGCCTTAAAAACTAAAATTACTTATTACATTAGAAGTGTAATAAGACAATTAGTCTATTAAGTACATTTAATAAATAACACACCACACGATATTGCACAAAATTAACCTCAAATATTGTCTTGCAACTGTTTATGAAGTTAACTATAAAGTAAAGTAGACAAGACAATGTATGCTTGACTTCAGCTTTTACGATAATGTGCTAGTTTGTTTTTGTGCCCGTGGTTACCTACGATAACCACCTAGGTACTAATCGAGGAGTATCATCAACATCGTGTCAGCCCAAATACGTCCACTGCTGTACAAAGGCTTTTTCCAAAGTTCTGCATATTCAGTCCTGTGCCAAGTAACATTATATGACATAATTATTAATATTTTGAAGATGTTACATTATGTTAATGTGTGTACAAGATGGCACTGAGACAAAAGTTAACTACTTTTAACTGCCTACGTAATCCATTTGTTTAGGCACTTAACTAAATATAAACCAATCAAAGCATGTGGCTCTGTTAACCCGCCAATCAAAAATGTTTTGTCAAGCTTTGACGTATCAGTCTTCTGCTTCTATTGGCTGACTAACTATGTCACTTGTTTTTTTTTTTCAAGTAGTTGATTATGTAAACGAATTGATTATAGTGGTTTGCAGAAGGTGGCTATAGACTTTGAGCCATTAATCTAATTAGACGAAGCTGTACTGGTTGTCCACGGCTCGCAGGTCTTGAGGAGCCCCGCTGGCTAAGAGTAGGGCTTCCAGCTCCGCCCGGCGCATCCTCACGTCGCTACCGTGGGTCACGACTCCAAGCTGAAAAATAATCATACAATAGATAACAAAGTATATACTTGAAAAAATTAAAGTGCATTTATTATTTCGTTTTCGAAAAAAAACATTAACGTTTGCCCTCAAGTTCTGTTGACATACTTATCAAGCCGTACATTGGGTGTTTCTCAGAAAGATTGTACCTAGTTAAGGACTAAAATTAAGAAACGTTAACTTTTCCGCTGCGTTACGAAAATTAGCTATTCTGCTATAAGACAAATGGTGGTATCTCAGACAAGGGTCCTGTAGCAAGTGCAAGCATTTTACTAACGGGTTAGGATTGAATCTGCTTTATTTATTGGATTTGAGATAAAGAATTGGCGTTGAGGGTGGTGTATAAATGTACAATTGATTTCCGTAACGCAGCGGAAAAGTCACCGTTTCTTAATTTTAGTTTAGTTAAGTAGGTACAATCTTTATGAGAAACACACTAATATAACTTTTTAAATACTGTGATTTTCACTGATAACCGGTGGTTACTTGTTTTTTAAACGCTAAGCCCAATGCACGAAAACAAAAGCAAATTTAAGCATTAAACAAGTTATGTCCATAGCAGAAAATAATAAAACATCAGCCAAATATCACTAGACACTTACCAAAAAACAGAGAACGATCAAACGACACCAAACACATACGCAAAACGAAAAAAAAAACTGCAAATTAAATCACAAAGCCATTCCACAGAAAAAGTTTAATAATAAAATTTACAACCAAGAAAATTACGATTAAAGCTTGGAAGAACATGAGTTCGATTTGTACAAATTAAGACAAATAATAAAGTTAGTCTAAATACAATTTAGTCGTATATGTATAAGATAAACCATCCTTTAATAATTGTTTTGTAATTATAAATACGAGAAGCTATATTCTTTTTTAAAGAATGTTTTAGCTTCGTTTGTACCTTACGAATGCAAACAAAAACCTCTGGCAAGACATTTACGAGGTAATGTTAACATTTACAACAACATAAATGATGCATTTAAAAAACGAAATAGTTTACGATGAAACATCCGGAGTTTAAACCACCCCAAAGAATTAAACTACATCTTAACAACGACGTAACTTTAAAAAATAACATTGGGATTCTATTTACACCTGTACGTACTCGGGAATTACGGAGATGGCGTCGACCAGTAGTCAATGTGTCGATAGCTATTTTATTAGTAGCATAATTACTTATTACTATGACTTATTACTTTTTATTCGTAATACATTATACACACTGACAATACAGTCTCCAATTGATATTATCAAACCTTTAAAAATCCCGAAACGAGATTCGATGGAAATGCACTGGACTCAAACAACATACAAAAAATAAACTTAAAGCATATACTAATGATACCTAAGTTCAAACATTTTAAAATGTATTTTTTGTGATATCAACTTATATTTATGCTAAAAACTACTTAAAGACATATTCATTGATTACATTCTAGTTAGAAAATATAAATAAGACTTCACTAATTTCTGAATAAATAAAGATACATATTTAAGAAGTAACATTATACTTAGTACAATCGAAATTCAAGTTTGATGGTGTACATAATAGTATAAATAAAATTATATAAATTTATTGTCCGTAAAAATCATATTAAAATGAAGACAATTCCAAACACAATAAAATTAAAAGGTTAAACAGAACCAGTCTCAGATCAGATCAGATCATACATAGAAATCTTTTCATAATATTCACAAGAGAGTCATGTGCTCTTACTTAGGCACTGGTCCCACCGCCGGCGAGTAAGCGATGAATTATCGGCGATTTTCTTGCCAAAAAACGAACAAAAGATAATGGCTCCCATGTAAATAAAAGAGAGAAATATAAATTTATAGTTGAACTATAAACTTAAACCTCTCTCTTTTATTTACACGGGAGCGATTATCTTTTGTTCGTTTCTTGGGCGAGAAAATCGCCGATAGTTCATCGCTTATTCGCCGGCGGTGGGACCAGTGCCTTATAAACGTGGAATAACCGAGGAGTAGCTAAACCATGCTTTGTCCTTATCTGTCATTGTGACATTTGAATTTGACAGATAAGGACAAAGCATGGTTTAGCTACTCCACGGTTACTCAACGTTTATAAGTAAGGGCGTTAGAGAATACTCAGCATTTCTTTGATGATGTGCTGTTTACTTTCAGATTGTTTATGGATATCAAGCAAGCAATCTATTTTTTATAAATCTTGCTAGTCCACTATCCACAGAGTTCCGGAATTATACTAAAATTGATTGGTTGTTAGATTGTATCACTATTAAAAAAAAAACAACTACTAAAACGTTCATGCATCTTTTCAAGACATTAAAGGCATAAAAAACGGCGAAAAGCAGCTTTGAGTGAAAAAAAAAAACATCAAGAAAAAGTGATAAAACCTCCTTACATGTGACAAAATATATTAAAGTGATAAAGAGCAAGTATTGAAAACTCTTTTAGAAAAGTCTTATAAGCATAATAAAGCAGAGAAGTATAATTGTACTTTAATGTTTATTTTCATTTTATAGCTCTGTGTCATATCCGGTGGGAACAGAATGCCTCATATGTTATCAAAATTATCTTAAAAATATTAGACAATTATTTTTAAAATTGCATTTATGGCAATAATGAACTTCTCTACATCTATAACCCAGTTGATTGTTGTTAGACTTAACTGATACACTAACAAAACGGAAATGCATGATGACTAGTGAAACTAGACAAACAGACAATTTGATACTTGAACCACCTTGTTTGTATGTATTTAGAATAGGAATAAACAGAACCACCTAAATTGAAGCCCTGGGACAATTGACAAATGTGAATGTCGTTAATACATATCAAGTAGAAACAAGAATAAAACTGTATTTGTATGTCACGGGTTAAGGACCAGAGAGCCGATTTTTGAATCTCACTGATGTAAATATAATGAGAAAACGTCACACAGTGATCTCGTTTTCGAGTGGTTGGGAGCACACGTATTTTATATTATACGCTTCACGCCTACTTCGGTCACAAGTGAGAATAAAAAATCAGCAATTTTAGTGACCTTAATCTCAATAATCACCGAATGAGATTCAAAAATCAACTGCCTTTTCGCAAATGAACATAACCTCACATATGCAAATTAAAAGTCATGAACTTCATAGCGATTTCGGAGGGGTCATTGATATGTCCAACATGGACAATTGCCCTAACTTGCTTTTTGCATATATTTTTTACTCTTTTTCGGAACCAGCCTCATCCGCCACCCGCTATCAAAATGGAAAAAAATACAGTAGTCTTATCAGTACTTACATTTAAATACTCTAACCGACTTGTAAAAAAGTTTGTATGTAATATTCAATAACAATATGCCAAAAATGTATTTCCTCAGAGCCAATTATTAATAGATGATGGGCATGATACATTTAAAGTAATGCAAATCCTTGATTTGGGCCCAATCAAATGTCACAACACTTTGAAAAAAAAATACAAGTACGTCAAATTGTACGCTTGAATTTTTTTGGGAAAAGGGCCGGATTGTATTATAATGCGGCGCATTATAACTTTTCCTGCTGTGCGTCAATAGGTCGTCTGCCCCCAGTGGCGGTTCTGGCCCAATACATTTTTAAATAAGGAGATGCGACATACTTAATCTCAAATATTTTTACGTATTTTAATTCGGTAAGTTTATAGAACATATAACAACAAAATATACATATATTACTCATAAGATATAAACCCACTTTGTATAATTTCATTTCATATAACATTCAGTTAGTATAATGAACGAAACGTGAACGAAGCGTATAATGATAAATGATGTAACCTCCACATAATAAATGTTATACTAAATGAAATTGAAATTGTAGTTCTAGCATTTGTTGTCCTTAGCGTTTTTAAAATGAAATTATATAAAACGTTGTTATTATGAGACGCACCCATTTTAATCCACTTGCATAATATTTAGCGAAATCAGTTGAACTGAACAATTTTTACTGATTCTAACTAACGCGCATAGGTTGACTAATATATTTAAATATATTTAATTTCTATTTTATACTTTTTAAATGTTCGTTTAAGCTAAGTATATTCGATAAATATAGCTTATTTCTTAAGAAATAAATTTATTTAACCATAAATAAAGGCCGGTTTGCATTGTAAGTTTAATAGCCTCTAGAAGAGTTTAAATCCAGAGCCGCCACTGCCGGCCTCCCGATTAAAAATAATATGCTCAGCCCTATCTTATTTACATAGCATTTGGGGCCGTTACACAACAATCCTGCTATATAAGGTTGAAGCGCTGATTTTGAGCGCAGCTTCATTTTCAGCAGTAGACCATATAGCTTGGCAAAAAATAGGGTGTTTAAAGTAAAATCGGCAAACATAATATTAATTTTACCCGAAAAGTGCTACCTAATGTGGTAGTTGTACTTGATAATTTCACTCGTTACACAAACTTTTTTTGCCAAGGTATACATGTCACGTTGACAATTGGCGTCGATCCAAAACATGTCCGAATCCAAACTCAGCACTCCACTTACTTCTACAGCCCCTTTAACACAAGCAAGGGACGGACGCTGTAAAGCGACATCTACCAACTCCAGCGACAAACAAGACAGTGCGACACTACACTTCGTATGCAAACGCTAGATCTGAGTGCTCACTTGTGTGCGCGCTGCGTCGTGGCTGACGACGTACTGGGTGAGCGTGACGTCAGCGGCGCCGCCCGACTCCAGCGGGATCGGGTGCGCTCGGAAGTGTTCGAGCATGTCGTGCACGTTGGGGAACCAGAGGTGCTGGACGCGGCACTGCCCCGTCTCGCTCAGGGTCATGCGCAGGTGCTTTGCGCGGCCCTGTAATTCATTTTACATATATCAGACTAAAACAATTGATTTAGTAAAAGGCTTTATCTACACACATATCATAAGTCCTCTATTATGCGTTACCCGTAGGCAATGACCAGGATTACATGTGGTAGTAGGTGACAGCGATGACAGCTGTTCATTTTGGAAGATGTTCCAAGTTTGGATCTCATTACCTTACAATGAACGCTGGTGCACACATAACGAACTGTCCGTCAACCCAAAAAAGACGGAGATGGTAATGTTCACAAACAAACGCAACCTAGGCAACTACAGGCTCCTCAAGATTTTCGGCACAGAGCTGCAACTCTCGACTGAGGTAAAGTATCTAGGAGAAATACTAGACAACAAATTGAACTGGAGCAATCACCTGAATAGCAAATTTGACAAAGCCACTATAGCATTCTGGCAATGCCGAAGAATGGTAGGTAAAACCTGGGGACTTACCCCCCCAGATTACCCTATGGCTGTACACGTCAGTTATAAGACCCATCATAAGCTACGGCGCGGTGGTCTGGTGGCCACGCACCAAACTATCGACTGTCGAGGCTAAACTACAAAGACTACAGAGGTTAGCCGGCATGGCAGCTACGGGGTGCATGCGGACAACACCCACAGCAGCACTGGAAGTCATACTCGACCTGCCGCCCCTACACCTCTTCATCAAACAGGAGGCGGCCGCGATCGCTGTACACCTCAGTAAACTAAACCTGTGGAAAACCACCAGGGTACCACACACCGAAATC
Organism: Acleris literana; assembly: GCA_946894065.1. Taxonomy (NCBI): domain Eukaryota; kingdom Metazoa; phylum Arthropoda; class Insecta; order Lepidoptera; family Tortricidae; genus Acleris; species Acleris literana. The sequence continues at coordinate 5,895,210 of OX335687.1, forward strand.
CTATATGAGCTGGTAAGTTACAAACCACTAATGGAAGCGGTGACCGACAGAGTGCCGAAGATATTTGTCTTGGACAAGAAGTACAAAAAACAGCTCCACGAAGATCCCTGGGAGGGCCTGAACCCCAGAGAGGTAAGAATCTTCACAGATGGATCCAAAACAAGTTTAGGGTCCGGCTCCGGTACATTCTCGGAGGACCTAAACATACACATCTCAACACCATTAGGGGCCCACGGCACAGTCTTCCAGGCAGAATGCATGGGCATCATAATGGCTACGACAGCAATCGAGGCACGGAAGGTAAAAGATCTCCCGATCCGAATACTCTCCGACAGCCGATCAGTGCTCCAGGCCCTACAGAGCCACACCGTAACCTCAGGGCTGGTACTTGAGTGCCACAATGCCCTGACAAAGGTAAGCAACAACAACCCCCTCACACTACATTGGATAAAGGGACACAGCAACTCACGCGGCAATGACGCAGCCGATGAACTGGCGAGGAAAGGCTCGGAGATGGCTGCAGTGGGTCCCGAGCCCATCCTGCCTCTCCCGTTCAGATGGCTGCGCAACAAACTGCGACATAGAACCAAGGTAGAACACCAGCAGTACTGGAGAAACCTAAGCACCTGCAGGCAGTCTAAAGAAGCCCTCCCGAGGATCAATCCCGGATTGTCACGGAGGCTGCGATGGTTGGAAAGGACCGAACTAAGACTCGTAACTGGGGCTATTACTGGACATGCCCTATTTAACAAACACTTACACACTTTAGGTGTTACAGCCCCCTGTGCAGAGCCTGCATGGCGGCAGAAGAAACTGCTGCCCACGTCATCATGGAGTGCCCAGAGGTGGCAACATACAGGGCACGACACCTCGGACTGGAACCGAGGTCACTACCAGAAGTCGTCGGCAACATCAAGGGTCTGCTGGGCTTCCTGGTGGAACTGGGTTGGCAGGAGTAATGTCACCAACCCCCTCACGCAAAATAGGCGCACACTTAAGTCGTCGAGTTGCGGAAAAGAGCCCGCCACAACCTATAACCTATATATACCTTACAATATTCGATAACGTAATTTCAAAATTACGTTACAGCTGGCATCGCTGTCACTGTCACCTACTACCATAGGTAACGCTGGTCATTTGCCTTTCGAACCCATCCTAGAGTACTTATAATACAGGGTGGTACTCGATAAACTGTACATATTGAAAGGGATGAAATTTTGGGTTAATTTATAGGTAAAGCCATTTTTTTTATTTAATTAGCAATTTTTTTAATAAATTACAGCAAAAATGTCATTTTGTTTTCATAAAAACACGATTTTCTCAAAATTTTGTATATATTTCATTTTATTTTTTGCTTATTATTATTCCTCGTTAAATTTTAGATCTAAAAACGTAATAAAAAATTGTAAAATATCTGCAAAATTTTGAGAAAATCGTGTTTTTATGAAAACAAAATGATATTTTGCAGTAATTTTCCACAGAAAAATCAGTTACTCAGTTATTTTTTTTAATTGGTCTAATATTGTTATCAATTATTATAAACCTAACTAATGTCAATACTATGCATTTTGTTTTATCTTTTTTGGGTTATTAGATTAATAGTTACACCGTCACAAGTAAGTGTACTACCCAAACTTTATTAAAAAGTTTGACAATCTGAAAAAAAAACCTATTTAGCTACCCAAAAACCCAAAAAATAAAATCCCTTTCAATATGTACAGTTTATCGAGTACCACCCTGTATGTGTGTAGATAAAGTATTGTACGCGACTCTGCGTAATTGGCGTTACAACACTCTTGTGATCTATTATGAAACTCGCCTTGCGGCTCGTTTCATAAACCACACTAGTGTTGTAATGCCTGTAATTACGCAACCGTCACGTAAACTACTATTATAACATTGCTCGGAGATATCGCTTGAGATGGCCTGAGACGCGACCGCACAACAGAACATATAGCGTATAAAGAAATATGCCAAGAATATCATTGCCGGTTTCTTTGCTGATTGGATGATGTTTTATCCTTGATCAAAAACTAAAAAATAATAATTAAAAGAGCGAAATCGACCAATCGGAACACACCCTCGGTCTAGGCCTGCCTCGGCGGAAAGGGTAATAGATAGACTAGTATAATCTAAAAGGTTGAAACGGAGTCGAGGCCCTCTAAATAACTCGTCCATCTATTGCCATCTTTCTGGCCTCTACAACAATGGAACTACTATGTTTCTTTGCTAAGTTTAGTTACATCTAAAATATCTGGGGCCTGTTTTATAAAGCTACAAATTACAATTTACAGGTTACAAGTGTCCATTTGACACAACCTCGACCAATGACGACCAGCCATTTGAGCAGTGTTGCCAGTTTAGACCTGTAATATTGTAACTTGTAGCTTTATAAAACGTGCCCCGGTTGTGTCAGGGTTTTTTTACGCAACTAATAAAAAGTGAGGACAATGATGAATAACAAACACCGATCTATATAGCCAACGGGTAATCGACCTGGAAGTTGAAGGTGAGCACGTACTCGCCGCGGCGCGTCTCGCTCTGGCGCACGAGGTAGCAGCCGTGCGCGGGCGGGCCGCCGGCCAGCACGCAGGCGGCGGCGGCCGAGCGCGCCAGCGTGCCGTGGAACCACGGCCACTCCGCCAGCGACACGCGGCCCGCCGCGCACGCCTCCTCGGCTATTGAACCTGAAATACAACATTCATAAATATCAGGGGACAAACTCGGACAACACGATTTGAGAAACTCGGCCTTTTTTTGAAATCGGTTTATTACTTGTTTTGTGTGGCAAGCATGAAAGTCATATAAATGCAGTTGAAATGTGCTCTTTGCGTAGTATGCGTGGTGTGAAACTGATTGATAGAGTAAGGAATGAAAAGATCAGAGAGAAATGTGGACTAAAAGAAAATGTAGTAACTAAGATTGAAAAAGCAGTGTTTCGATGGTTCGGTCATTTGAAAAGGATGGATGAAAGAAGATTGACGAAAGAGATATACCGAGCTACAGTGCTAGAGCGAAAGTGAGTGAGAAGGGTGGGAAGGGGTCGCCCTAGGCGTACTTTTTCGAATCAGTACCTACCCGAAACCGACGTGCATGTATGACTCGATCTATGAATATGGAAGAAGCGAAAGAGATTTGTCAGGATCGTAGCAGGTGGAAAGAAGTGGTCTCTGCCTACCCCTCTGGGAAACAGGCGTGATTAAATATACGTATGTATGTATGTTACGAGGGCTGCTACTTATGTATCCGGAATCTGGGATTCCAACATTTATAAACGTTATATCTGACCTCCATGGTAAAATTTGAACTTTTTTTTAATACTGGCCGCTATAATTTTTTTTCTTATGTACGCTAGTCTTTTGTTTTTGGCGGGATCAAAATGTCATCTCGCTGCAAGAATGGAACTCACTCGTGAAAATATTCGTGCTATGATTTATTATGATTTTCGGCGTGGTTTAACGCAACAACAGTGCATAGATCAATTAACTTCGACTTTTGGTGATGAAGCTCCATCGAAAAGCACTGTGTACCACTGGTTTAGTGAGTTCAATCGTGGACGTAGTATGCTCACGGACGAAGTTAAGGAAGGTCGCCCGAAATCGGTCGTTGTACCACAAAATATCGAAGCTGTGCGAAAACTTATAATGCATGACCGTCATTTTACATATCGCGAGATAGAGGCGACTCTGGGCATATGTATGACGAGCATTAATAAGATATTACATGATCATTTAGCTGTAAAAAAAAATTGATCCCGTTGGATCCCTCACAATTTAACTAAGGATCAAAAAGAGGCTCGCGTCGAATGGTGCAAGAAAATGTTAAAAAAATATATCCGTGGTGACTCAAAAGCTGTTTATAATATCTACACAGGTGGCGAATCCTGGATCTATGCGTATGATCCGGAAACTAAACAACAATCAACAGTGTGGGTGTTTCAAAATGAGCCGAACCCTACGAAAGTAACTCGTGCAAAAAGCACCTTGAAGCAAATGGTCGCCTGCTTTTTCGGTATTAATGGCCATGTGGCTACAGTGCCACTAGAGAATCGTAAAACGGTTAATTCGGAATGGTACACGACCATTTGTTTGCCGGAGGTATTTGAAGAAATACATAAAAACAACCAGCGACGCAGAATCGTTCTTCACCATGACAATGCCAGCTGTCATACATCACGCGAAACGACTCGATTTTTGAAAGGTCAAAATATAGAATTAACGGGTCATCCGCCGTACAGCCCTGATTTGGCACCCAATGATTTCTATTTATTCCCAAATGTAAAGAATAAATTACGTGGTCAACGATTTTCGACCCGTGAAGATGCAGTCGACGCGTTCAAACAGCACGTTTTGGAGATACCTCAGTCAGAATGGAAGAAATGTTTTAAAAATTGGTTTCAACGTATGCAAAAGTGCATCGATCATAAGGGAGAATATTTTGAAAAACAATAAAACCATATTTAGTCATATACGTTTGTTATTTTTTCTATTCCGGTTACATAAGTAGCAGCCCTCGTATTACATAGGATAACATCCATGACCTAGGAACAAACCAGAAAACGATGCTAACCGCGTCGTCTTTCAAAAGATTGTTCATCATCACATCATATTACGTTTTAGTAGCATTGGGTGTAATTTTAACCTCTAAGAAAAAGTAGATTTGATTGTCGTTCGATACCAATGAGATTACATGGGTATGCAATGTATTACATAAAAATAAATGTACCCTGTTTGTTCAAGATCATATTATGGATGCCGATTACTAGGTTTCAGTAAATGATGCGTTTTGTTGTTAAGCATTTTACCTGTATATCATTCGATTCTTATTATTATACTGATCGAAATTATGCAAAATGTAAATGAGTACTGAACGAATATATGGGTGTATTACACCCCTTAATACACGTAGTATCGGCCGCAGAAATACGAATGAACAGAATATGTCACCATAATTTCCTTGATCATTGATCTACCTCGGTAACGCATCAACTCGGTTCTCACGACACAGGCCTGTCCTAGTGTGAGGACCATTGAAATTCATGCCTGAAACCTTTTTGTTAACACTATTACTTAATTTACTATATTATAAGATTTAAAAGGATTGTTCTAATTGTTTGAAATAAATAAATTTGATAAATTTGATTTGATTGATTAAAACCAAAAGCAATGTTGAATGGAAAAGGAAGAAAAAGTTAGGATAATTTATAAAATAAAGTTAATATGGTTTTAGCAATTAAATAATCCAAGGAAATTATTATGTCAACATACCAGGGAAGGTTAGCATGATTGACGTTATTTATATTTAACATGTTTTCTGGGATAATGTCATATTTTTACGTAAAATATGTAAATAAATAAATATTGGGCAACAATCTTTTACAACTGATTCTCAAACTATTTTTTTTATAGGGTGTTTACCTACTTGTATTTTGCTCGTGCAATTCGGATCAGACCCAAACCTATCGACAATTTTTTTATTGTGGGTTTTTTTGTGCTATTAGTATGTGTACATTTCCTTAGAATGTATTTCCTTCACTGTGAGGTCACTTGATACCAACATTGCTTCTGGTTATGGGTGCACTTGCAGTTTCCCTTTTCAGTCGCAATAAAACAGAAGGCTTAATACATTTTTTGATGGAATGTGACCAGAACACAAGTCTCAAGGATAAATACTTGTGGCACCTTAACTTACATAATGGTGAAGTGAATGCAGTGCTGACACGCCCGTCGTCTAGAGATGCTATTCTGATTTATACATTTGAAAAGTACTCATTTATTGCCAGAGATTCTCGCTCTGAATGGAGTGCGCCATATTATAGTCTCCCCAGGAGGCTGACATAGTCACATATGGATACTAAAGCCTCCTTATAATATTAAATAAACAAAATACTCAAGATAGTCCTACCACAAGTGACTGTCTCAATCTTATCATAAACCCCATGTCGTCATCATTGCGACTTCCCTTCTGGTTTGCGTTTAATTATCCAGTCCAATTACATTACCTAATTCAGCCTCTTCTGGGGTATCTGTCGTTAGGTCAGCATTGCTAGTGCTAGCTGGTAGGTCCCTGCGGGGCGGCAGGTCCGGCGGCGCGGGCTCGGGCATGCCGGGTAGCGCGTCCGGCGGCGGCTGCGTGGTCGGTGCCGCGCGCATGCAGTACTTGATGGTGGCCAGCCAGGATTTCATGTCGTCTACGTCTGCTGCTTCTATTACGTACTCCATGTTGTTGTCAGCCTGAAGATGCGTTAAAACATGTTTGTATATAAAAAGAAGCAGTATTTATCAGTACGTCTGTATATATCAAACTGTCTTCTGATTTACTGACAGGCAAAAGGCAGTGTCTTAACTTCTAAGGACCACTTGCAGTAAAATGATAAATCTAGATTTAGGGCTGCAGTCAGTTAATGATGTTTAAATAAGTTTAAGTGATGAGTTGTTTCTTAATTCAAGTTTCAATAAAATATACTTGTTTTACAATGCTGGAGCTGAAGGATCTCTCCTTTAGGTTCTGCTTTGGTTCGGAAAAATCTGGACAAATGAGCAAAAAGTAAGTAAGTAGGTAAGTAAAAGTGGGAATATGGCAGACTAAAAGTGCTGTGGCCTTCCTCAGTTAAAACCACAATACATTAAGCACTGGTTAAGTCTATGCCAATTCACTGGAATTGTAGATGTAGATGTATCCTTACAGATACACTTCGACCCTATGGGATCTTTTGTGTAATTTCTCCTTAAAAATCCATTGCCGAGTTAGAATAGTGCCACTCGATCTCTTTCCGTGGTGTAATTTGTAGTACTGTTAGGCGATGAGCTTGCAACCTGTCACCCATTTGCTGGTAAACATCTTAGCCTAATTGTGCAAAATGTGGTTACAGAATTATCAACAAGTTTTGAGAGTTGTTTGTAATTCTGTAGCTCTGCCTACCCCACTCTGGGAATGAAGGCGTGAGTTTATGTATGTATGTATGTATTCCTACAATGCAGTATGCATTTTATTAATCATTGTTGCGGCTGCGGAGCTGTCAACAAAAATACATACCATTTTAACTCCGGTAACAACTTTCTCACCCCCTAAACCTAGTTGAAATGTATAAAATAGAATATGAAAACCATAACATTTTGTATGGAATTTTTTAGGTTCACAATCCTCTTAAGGAGTTAAGTTTTATACTTTTAGTATGTGTGAATTAAGTTAGTTATTACAATGTAATGATAATCAAGTTTGCAAGGACATGCCATTTTACTGCATAAGTATTGGTTCTTTATGGTTTTTTATAGTGATTTTGTTAATATCAAGTTTTGTGATGAGACTTTGCTGAACAAAACCTGTCACCTGGACAGTGGTGAACCTAGAGAAGCTATGATTAGTGATTTTGCCTAATACCAAATATTCGAACACACTCTAAGTCATATATTCAACTTTGGAGGTAGCAGGTAACTGCCTCATTGCGGTGAGTGTGATATATTTATTTCATTATTTGTTTATTGTTAAATCAAATTGTGTGTTCCTATTTTTGTATGGTCCTTATTACTAAAAAATATCACTGTTTGTTTGCCAAAAGCTTACTTATTATAAATACATTTTGGGTAATGCATGCGGTTTTTTTCTTCAATATTGGGTATTCAGTATTCAGCAGAATAGTATGCCACATTTGGCTGAATACTGAAGATGGTGGAATACCAAATTCTAGTAAACAACACACTTGCTTGTTGAGTCATAATCTTACTATTTTGGTTCCACTGACTTGTGTTCTACAGAAATGTGTCACTAATCCAGTTTAAAACAATTCAAAGAATGTGTGTCAGATAAAAAGAATGTCAGATGACATAACAGGTAAATAGAAGTCATAATTTTAAGCTTCATACCTTTAATACAAATGTGTTTTCATGGTCAGGCATTTCTAACGCAGTTGTCTCCCTCGCTTCTGATATGAGAAAGCAAAACACTCCGCTTCTGGGTTTTTGAGCCTTAGGAGGCGAGTAGAACTCCAGCATGTACCCTCCTACAGTCTTCACAAGTGCTAGTCTACACTTCTCCCATTTTTGCGGCCCAGAAGGCTGTTCTAGGCTCTCTGGCGTTAAATAATTAACTAACCCTTCTTTCCTACATTCTACAACTATTTTGGCTAGCTTAGTCTTACTCTGTTTATTTAAATTGGACGATAATTCAACCTCGTCCGAATGTTGTTTGTGGAACAGGCCTTTGCCTCGTCTCAAACCTTTAAAAGATAACCTTCTGAAGAATGGTTTGTGCTGTGTTTTAGGTGAATCTGTGTCCTCCGAGTAGTCGCTTTCGTCATGGCCCGTGTGCGTTCCGTGCGTTCCATTGGGAACTTTGTGTTGCGCTTTCAGTTTACCGATTTCTATTTCGAATTGCTCTGAGAAGCAATCTACGAATTTCTTTAAAAGGTCCTTGTGCGAGACTCCTGGGCGAAGGGTAGGGTCCACAGGGCCGGTCTGCACGTACTGAAAGCAAGCCTTGGCGAATTCTTGAGCGGCGGCTTTGGCCTGACGCTCGCAGAACTCGACCCATCCGTCGGGATCTCCGTCGGACGGGCCCGCCATGGCTAGCAATTTCTTTAACAGCTCCACTTGTATACAGTTATTCTTTTCTTGTTTACACTATTACAATACATAAATAATTCACAGAATCAAGGTTTCTTATCTATTTCCATGACAATTTCGCAATCAAAATACTCATTCCGAATGCTTCCCCACAAGTTTTCTCGCGAAAACAAGTTTTGTTGCCACATTATAAAATATACAACAAACAAATATTGGATGAAGAAGTCATCCTAAAAGTTCGTCACACTGTCGAAGCAGCATTATTTACATTTCAAAATAATGCTATTTATTATTTGTGAATTAAATATCACAGTACAAAAATGTAAAAATGACAATATTTCTTCATATTAATAAATTGTGATATCGACACATAGTATAACAAGTAATGTAAAGTTTATTTTCCCCATGCATTAATGAAAGCTTGTAACACCGTTAAAAACTAGTGCCACCTAGTGAAGAGAGAATGAAGCATTCCTCTGACAGTTTTAAGATTATATCACTAGATGGCATTTCTAGTAATGTTGTTGATAAGTGCTACTAGATGTCGCAGAGGTTCATTATTTTAATTTTTTTCGTTAATGTTATATGTATTAAATCCGTCCATACATGGTAATAGTACCTATAAGTACGAATATGTTTCCAAGTCTTATCATAATTATCATAAGTTACCTAAGCGTTATTAGTTTCATGAAAATCTGTCGACAATCAAACAAAAAACAAACAAACCGGGGATTTAAAGTTATGGACATTGAAAGAAAGAAAATAAGAAAGTAAAACATTTTTTCATAACAATAACACACGTGCAAAAAAAACATTTTAACACCTCATCGTAATCTTTTAATACTTAGTAAACATCTTCAATATACCATCGACGAGTATTATCTACAGATATTATTTGTGTTTCAGTTTTAATATAGAAGAGTAATAATCCTTGTAACCCGCCGTGCCACTGAAAACGCATCGAAATTAGCTTTATCTACGCCATTTAACTGTACCCACTGACAGATTTAACTGCACGTAAAACCGCTTTTCAACACTTATACCCTTGTCTCAGAAAAATCGTAGGCATTCTATTTGTACCGTCCACAAATAGGCACAAGGACCACTTACATGCGTCAGCGCAGGTCTTTTCACATAAAACCCGTCTAGCGCGTCGATCATATGCGCGCGTGTGTCAAATTTCCGATAATCTTATTTTGGCGCGCATCAGACGCGCCGACGACGGAGATATGGCCGCCGACGAGAACGACGCGGCCGTTCACCTGCCCGCAACGACGGGTTTACGACACGATTTATTATATTCACCGATCAAAATAACACGCTTTGCCCATTTACGAGTAAATACGTATTGGTTCGCAGGGAGAATGTTGTGGAGGAAGGAAAATTAACCTAAAAGGCACCGTCCGTGCCAAAAGGGAAGGTGCACTTAGGGATCATTCGTGGTAGAATCGTGTGCTGAGGCCCTACTTTGAATAACGAAGTTCGGAGTTATATTAGCTACATTCCTTTTCTCTCGATTTAGTCTCGAATGACAAGTGACAGGGATGTAGCTAACGTAACTTCGAACTTCGAACTTCGATTTTCAACTTACTTACGGCCTCTGGGTCCGCCCGGATCGCTACCACCATCATTTAACCTACCACCGGTAGCAGTGTTTGCGTTGCTATGTTCCGGTGTGGGCATAAGACGATCGGAGAAATCCCTAGCATAGAGGTATTCCATCGTAGTCCTCAGGGTTGGTAAACATTTGCAGTCTTAGGATTGCAGTCTTGCGATTGCAAACGTCTATGGGTAGGCCTGTCAGTTCATACTATTAGATCAGCAGCAAGACACGAGGTAGGTATATAACTTTCTTATTAGGTTCCTATATTAGGTAGCTGAGTTCCTCTCGGTCTGTCTGTCCGACCACAGGTCCGACTTAGTTTGGGCGCACATTATTCTCATATCTATTCTCCATCCTGCAAATCGTAGATAATCATTTGTTGACGTTATAGATTATGATGTAGGTGATGTATTTGGTACTAACATTTAATAACACGTTAAAATAATTATACTGACGTTGACTTTCGTAACACACGTAAAGTGCTTACCGATAGATTTCGTAAAAGTCCATGTTTTAGAATGATTGAAATGATTGTGCTAGAACTACTGAAACTCTATACAAACTTAACGTACTTGCCTACTCTCTAGACTGAAGAAAAGTTCATGCTCGAGGTACGGTACGAGAGATATGTTAACGGTGCATTTTTTACTTTATTCCATTGAAAAAAGGTGCAAAAGTGTAAAAACATGTGTAATGTGCACACATGTAAAAATGTGTGGTCTTTGACGTCAACTGTACGTAAGTAACGTCGAGTTCATAAATATGTCCACACTTTAGTACCTTTTCTATTGAATGTCATGTTTAAACTGACATATGAATTGTCACAGCGATTACAATGATAAGGTACAGTCAAGGACTTTAATTGTTATGCCACTATGGAACCCTGTCGCATAACGTTAATCATTCATTTAAGCGTAATTTCTGTCATGTGGTTTGACGCTGTCATTATGACAGGGTTCCATAGTGGCATAACAATTAAAGTCCTTGACTGTACTACAGTACACATATTTATGAACTCGACTGTACATAACGTCCACAATTTGATTCGATGATGATGGGCTAAATAAATAGAAAATAACAAGCTAAAAACGAAACAGAATCACAAAAGGTATACAGGGTGTCTGGAAAACCTTTGGAGAAATTTTAACAGTAGATAGGGTGGGTGATTTGGATCATCCCTATATTGGTAACTTTTTTTTAAGTTAATATTTGACTGAGTTACAGACTGATTTATCATCGCCTTTCCTGACGATGCTCTCAGTGTGCCCCATCTTAACTAATTCATTCATAACATGTGTCACAACGTAATGTAAATAAACAAGTGTTCCTTATATGTAACTATGTTTCTAATCATGGTTAAAAGCTCCATGGTGTTTAGAAAACTGACACGTTATTCTGAAATGAAAAGAGGGTCTCTGTTAAGGGCTATTATGTGAAATAATTTAAAATTGAAACTTACGATTACGATTTTTAAGTCCCACTCTTCTCACACTCACACAGCTAAAATAACACTTGTACTCGTGAGTACATTAAACTTCTTTTACGAGATCATGAATCATGGATTTACTTTATTGATTTGTTGCTACAAATCATTTGTTGCTACAAAAAGTCGGGGATTACTACGAAAAAAAAACATAATTAAAACGAATCATTGAGTAAAGTTGTGAACTTGTGATTGTGCTTTGACAATTTGACATTAGTATCTTTTTAAATCTTGTGTCATTAAAACTCTTTATGAAAAGAGTTTTAGGTTTATTTCGTAAAAATAAAATCGTCCCTACACGTTACGTTTTATCAGAATTACATTTAAAGCTGGCATCATACACGTTGTTGTAATGCTTGATTAAAGTTGCGTCTGTCACTTTCTTTGCTATAGTAATAGAATAAGACAACACGTTACTAAACAAGCATTAAACTTAATTGACGTCTCTAAACAAGCATTAAACTTAATTGACGTTTCTGAGTGCGGCAGTTAATGGTGGTTATTTAGTTGGAAGCAATAGTTTATTAATCAGAAAGTTTTGGGCAAAAATTTAATCATGTTGACAAAGAAGATCCTGGCTAAAAACACTTTAAAAAAAAGGCCGCGGATACTAAGGATGTTGATATAACCTGTTTTGTGTGAGATTTAATTTCAGTATTTTATTACTTACACATTTATGGAACTAATACGAAAAATATTTATAATAATTATGTATGGAAACGATCAATATACGGAAACAGTGTCGAGGCGAGACGTAAAACGGAAACTTATTTTTGAAATGGAAAAAAAAACTATTTAATAAAACATAAAAATAAGGATAAAGATGTATGTTCTGGAAGTAGCCCCCTCGGGCACTTCTACACGTTAATTTCTACCAGCGCTTCAAGAGGAGACCACAGTGAAGAAGACATCAACGTCGTATTATGTACAATCATTGGAGTAATTGGGAACACCAAATAAAAAACTACTTGCTTTTACATTTTTCACCAGGAGATACTGACACAAAATTTCCGGTCATTTGTACCAAGTATGGCGACCCTTCAAGGGTCTAATTACGTAATGACGAAAAGGAAAATGATGGTCATAGCGCTGGTACCGGCGGCCTAAATGCGTGGACGTTAATCGAACGTGTCGGATAAATTACGAAAGTCGAACGATTTGTACCACTAAAATTCTTGTATTTTCCGATAGTCGATGAAAAAAGAAGTAGGCGGTAGCGTAATGCCATACTTCTCCGTTGAGGCCCGCCATACCGACGAAAACACGTTAATTAAAAAAACAATCCAACCATTTGTACCAGGCTAATTTTTGCACAGCTAATCATCGTCGAGTAGCCGTTCACGAAAATCACCATGCCATATTTTTCCGACGGTTCCAAATGGCCGCCCACGCGTTTGGGCCGCCGGTACCAGCGCTATAACCATCATTTTTCTTTTCGTCATTACGTAATTAGACTCTTGAAGGGTCACCATACTGGTACAAATGACCGGAAATTTTGTGTCAGTATCTCCCGGTCTACAGTCTTTTGTAAGGATCTAATTGGAAGCAATAATACGAAGATATTTAAGATATTTTGGTATATTTGGTATGGTGATATTTGGTATTGGTATGTACAGCTGTGAGCTAACAAGCTCGAATCATGTTAGAATTCATTTTCGTGATATACATTTATATTTATATTTTATTTACTTAAATGTCAGCTATAAGTTCTAAAGCTTGACTGATACCAACAACCGTATATCATTCGGCTTTAGCGGCGTTCATTGCGATCTGAAAAACATGTTTAATTATACAGAACATACTTACCTTCCAGAGGAAAGATTCAAATTATTTATTTTTGTTCGTTTTGAGTAAAAATTGGGTCATGCTGCCAATTTCACTCCAAGCTGCGATTTATTATGTAAAGCGGTTTTAATTAACCTTTTTCGAATGATGACTCGGTAGTGCTATCAAGTGCTATAATGTCTTTGACAAGTATCAAACTTATGTCAAACTGTCAAATGTCAGAAGAAATCATTTTGAAAAATCTGAAAGACATCGTAATAAACGTAAAAGATATTGAAAAATACGTTTGGTGGTTCAAAAGTGGAGCTATTTTAACCCAGATCTTAAAACTAGTAAGTATTTCTGCCTGGTTGTACGACTAATTTTTCTTTAGAGATATAGCGATGATCCAATTGTGTTGAGTCCCGGAGAAAAAGGATAATATCTCCTCAAATATTGTAGGCAAACATATAGCTATTTTAGTATTTATAGTAACAAGTCCAGCATTTGCATTCAGAAAGTATCATTTGGTGAACTGGAACTGATGATAAAGACCACGGATGGCCACCCTAACTCCTCAACGGTACTGATTTCAAGGGTGGCGATAAGATATCTCGATTAAGATAGTTGAGCGACTACAACGAAGAATATTTACTTGTTGAAATATGACTATGACTTTCCCGCGGCGTTGCTTGCGGCGTGCTTGAAATAACTTAAAGTTTCATATCAACCAAGAAGTGAGACTACGTAACAGCGTATTATGATCACTAAAAAGAATAAAATAAAAGTTTTAGAAACTAAAAAACCGTCTTCAAAAACGCAAAAAAAATCTTTTAAAATTGAAGGAACCAAATAGGTTAGTCCAACTAAAGTTGGCGACCACAATATTTTGAACAAAAAAGCCGACATCAGTTGGACTAACCTATTAGGTACCTACAATTTTAAAAGAAGTTATCTTTTGCGTTTTTGAAGGCGGTTTTTTATTAGGGTTTCGTACCCAAAGGATAAAAACGGGACCCTATCACTAAGATTCCTCTGCCCACCTGTCTGTCTGTCTATCTGTCTATCAGTCTGTCAGTCCGTCTGTCCGTCCGTCCGTCCGTCCGTCCGTCCGTCCGTCCGTCCGTCCGTCCGTCCGTCCGTCCGTCCGTCCGTCCGTCCGTCCGTCCGTCCGTCCGTCCGTCCGTCTGTCTGTCTGTCTGTCTGTCTGTCTGTCTGTCTGTCTGTCTGTCTGTCCGTCTGTCTGTCTGTCTGTCTGTCTGTCTGTCTGTCTGTCTGTCTATCTATCTGTCTGTCTGTCTGTCTGTCTGTCCGGTCTCATGAACCGTGATAGCTAGACTGTTAAGTATTTTTACTGCCGCTATAACAGCAAATACTAAAAACAGAATTAAAATAAATATTTAAGGGGAGCTCCCATAAAACAAACGTGATTTTTTTGCCGTTTTTCGCCCAATATTAATAACGGCAACAAGTAAATGCTTGAAATATTCACAGAATATTTAGTTGTATATTCACTTAAAAAAACCATTCAATTTAAAATAAAATACCTATTTGAGGAGGGCTCCCATACAACAAAGATTTATTGATAATGGTACGGAACCCTTCGTGCGCGAGTCTGACTCGCACTTGGCCGGTTTTTATCTTTGTGATTATCTCAATTAGTACGTCAACGGTTTGAATTACTCTTTCAACATTATGTTTCTGATGGATACTTTCAGATGGTTTAATTACGGGTACAATAAATCATGGATTTCATATGGCGTTGCGGCATGCTTAAAACGCGGAATTTAAGACAGATTTTGCTTGATTGTACGTTGCATAGGACCCATAACGGTGGAGATTTTTTAAATCATGGATAAGGCAAACGAGCATTCAGTTCAGCCCAACTGATAGTAAGTGGGATCTGTGACGGTCTGTGACCAGATAGGGCTACGCGTTTTCAAATCTAGCTTAGATGTTCGTTGTATGGCTCTAAGCATTAACTGTCAAAGTTACAGTAAGTATTACGGCTTTTTAACCGACTTCAAAAAAAGAGGAGGTTCTTTGTTCCACTGTATTAATTTTTTATGTATGTTCACCGATTTCTTCCTCAATTATGGACCGATTTCAAAAATTATTTTTTAGTTTGATAGAGTATACTTCCGAGTCCCATTGTCACCAAATCAGTATCTGATGAGGGGATCCATGAGGAATTGAGGGAACTCCTCAAATATTATAGGCATACATAATATAGCGACTACATTACAGGCTCACCATGTTTGGATTTGTTAGTTTCGGGTCGATAAGCGGATGATGACGGCGTACCGGTCGTAGAATTTTCCTTATTCGTTTTTTCATTACGAACGAAGATCTTAACGAATCGAAAAAAAACGGTCTTAGGTATTTAGTACTGATGTTGTTTTTATTATGCCCCAAAAACCGTAGTTTTCTAGGGAATAGCGAAAAACAAATTAATCTTCTATTAGATAAGAATCACTTGCCTCATCTAACATACTTGAGAACGGTTTAACAAGGTTTGTATGAATAAATGAAGAAATTCATAAAAGCACGAATAAAATACCTAGTGTAAACACTAATAAGTAAATGATATCTAATAATTGTCAATGTATTTTTATTGACGTTTAAGAGCTGATCTGATGATGAACTCGAAACGTGGCCAATATTACGTACGTTGTGGCATTTTATAAACAAATAAATACAGATGTAGATACTAATAATATACTCCGTTTTAGGTAAATTAAGGCGAGCAACACTATGACTTTATATTTTAAAAAAGAAACACAAGAAAAAGCAATTATTGAAGGAAAAGTAAGATAAAAATCAAACTTCAAGAGAAGAGTGATAAATATTAAAGTTAAATTCTAGTACTATTATTATAAATACGTAGGTCAAAATGCGAAAGTGTGCTTTTTTTTACAAGCTTTTATTTTACTTTCACTGTTCTTATGAATGTTCGATTTTTTCAGTGGCAAATGGTAGGTAGAAACGAACGAGTGATGGTAAGTGGCAGTCACAAGACTGTGAATGCGTTACCTAACCATGAGCAAGCGCATTCGAAAGTAGCGCCTCGACGCCAACGACTTCCGGAGGGTGCCTTGGTTTACTAAGGCACCCTCAGACCTCCGGTGTGCCACGGTGGACGGAGGGATCCCCTGACCCTCCGTCGTCTGCGCTCCGCTTCCTCCTTCTATGAGATGACTGCTTCGCAGAAGGAGTCTACCGCTCTCCACCCCTCTCGGCTGTTCGGCGAGAGGTCCCCGCCTACGATGTTGGTGAGCAGGATCATCAGAAGACACTATAAGACTAGGCCCAAAACTGGAAAACGCGTCTCTAAACCAATGCAAGCGGCAAATCATGTAACAGTTAGGGTGACAACGTTATCCGAGCGTTCAGACCCTGCAGAATACCGATCTGTCTGTCGCCATTCCGAAATTTGACCCGGAAGAATGTTATACCGGAAAAGGCGCAGCCCATACAAAAAATTTCGTCGTACATTTTGTAAATCGTTGTTCCGGTACTCTAAAAAAGGACCGATTGTTATAGTTTT
Source organism: Acleris literana (assembly GCA_946894065.1). Lineage (NCBI taxonomy): Eukaryota > Metazoa > Arthropoda > Insecta > Lepidoptera > Tortricidae > Acleris > Acleris literana. The sequence goes on from OX335687.1 coordinate 5,912,168, forward strand.
TTAATATGTTGTAAAGGACAATATAGTCATGGTAACCCAAATCTTTCGTCTCTCCGGCTCCTTGTCTCCCCCAGCTAGAAAAACTGTCGCTTTTTTCCCTTTTTTGCCTATACTGTTGTTCATTCTAGTGCTAATCATGGTTCTGCAATATTGTAGAATATAAAATTTGCCAAAACTTTTGACTTCAAAGATTTTTTACATGACCCTTAGGGACGAAGATACGGAACCATCTATGGAGAGTTACCGTCGAAAATTGCTACCTTTGTCCAGTTTTCCTCCCATATTTGTCCGTCCGTCCGTCCGTCCGTCCGTCCGTCCTCCCTCCTGTCTGTCTGTCTGTCTGTCTGCCCGCCTGCCCGCCTGCCCGCCTGCCCGCCTGCCCGCCTGCCCGCCTGCCCGCCTGCCCGCCTGCCCGCCTGCCCGCCTGCCCGCCTGCATGTCTGTCTGTCTGTCTGTCTGTCTGTCTGTCTGTCTGTCTGTCTGTCTGTCTGTCTGTCTGTCTGTCTGTCTGTCTGTCTAGACCCTTTGTTTCGTGAACGCGTGGAGTATCGAGTTGAAATTAAAACCATATACGAGTACTTCGGTCTACAAGTTCTTTGAAGCTGTGAAAAAAATCAAACGTCCACATTAATGTAAAAAAAGATATAGCCATTTATGCCAAAAAAAACCTGTATTTTGACACTCGAGGGAATCAAAATGTATAGGTTATTTCCAGTTGACCTAAAACTTTGAAATTTGGCAAGTAACACCGTCTTTTACTACAAATATAGGAATAAATCTGAAATCTGTACATTTTTAATTACATAATAAAAAAAACGGTCTTTATGCAAGGAACGGCGGTCCAAAATTTTGAATTGAGTTAACCGTGGCATGTGCTGGACCCTCGGTGGGCGAGTCCGACTCGCACTTGTCCGGTTTTTTTAATATTCAAGCAAATCAAGCTCGTGAGGTATTTTTAATGATTTTTGTTTTAGAACCTTGATAGCCCATTAATCTACTGTTATTAAACGAGTAGGTATGTTGATAAAGGTCTACCAGAATATCATGACAAAAAGGGAAATTCAAATTTAAGCCTTGCTACTCCAGGTTAATAGGATTTAAAGGTCTTGTATACTTGATTTTCCACCAGTTCTATAAAAGTCCCGCCCTCGCTTCGCTTCGGTTTATGCCAGTTTTCAGTAATACCCGTACATAATCCAAAACTTATTATAAATATAAACCTTCCTCTTGAATCACTCTATGTATTAAAAAGACGTTACTAGAACTGAATGAGTGTCTACACATCAGAGTCGAAACGTTTCGTAACTGCTACCTTAAATGGTTATATGGGATAGCATTAGCGAGTGTATGCGGCTAGAATGAGACTGAAGGATGAGACACTGGAATTCGAGGATAGAACAGTATTTCTAGGTGCCACTTTGGACTCAAAACTGCAATGGAGTGCGCATATAATCCACACTTGCAGATAAACTAAGTTCAGCGGCTTATGCGGTAAAAAGAATTCGACAACTTACTGACGTCGAGACGGCGAGACTTCTGTACTATAATTATTTTCATAGTGTTATGAGTTATGTAAATTTAATGTGGGGAAGAGCGGCTGACATCCAGACCATCTTTGTATTACAGAAGCGGGTTGTACGTGCAATATATCAATTGGGGTCTGGTGTTTCGCTTAGGGATCAATTTAAAGAAATCAATATACTTACAGTCGCGTCGCAGTATCTATTTGAGAATATCATGTATGTACGCAAACCAAACACATACATGAATTAGGCATAACCGCGGCGTTCATAATTTAAATACTAGAAATAGGGATAAGATCGCTCTTCCAGGTCACCGACTCCGTAAGGTAAGCACAAACGTATACGAAAAGTGACGTGATCTACTAGTGATGCGATTGGTTTAAAAACAAAACGAATAGAAACGCTAGTTAGCGCAATGCATCTTGGCAGGGCCCTCTGATATCGTCAGTATGCCTTTCAATAAATGTAAGTCTCACATCAAGCGCTGCTTGTTGGTTAGGGCATACTATACTGTAAATGACTTTATCGGTGATCAAGATGTATTTAAGTAGTGGCTAGGGTATTATTTACTTAAGGTAATTTCTTAAGTATAGGTTATTTCTGATATTTCTATCTTGATAAAAATGCCTTTAGGCAAACTGTGTATTCAAACACGAAATTGTATGTTTACTTTTTGTACTTTATCTTTATTAGTTCTTGTGTGTACTTTTTACGCCTTTAAATGAGAGCACACTGTGATGTTTCTCGCCGCACAGCTATAGGTACGAGTATCACACAATATTACTTTTACGTTGTCCGGCAGCATGAGCACGTCGTGCTCGCTCAAAGTTCTTTGCTTACGGCGGCGTCGTTGATCGGGTCGCCACCTTCCCGAACACATGCTTGAGCCTGCGATACGCGATGACTGAGATACGCGTCATACTCTTGAACGGGTACTGTTTGTGGGGTCCGGTCTGTTCACGTCTGCAAGGACTTGTTTCTCAGTTAATTATTCCAGTTATGGCTTTCGACGTAGAGACCTCATCGCGTTGTTCTCCTAGTCATTATTTTTAGTTTAATGTATTTGACATGTACTGTTTTTAATTTTTACATGTTATGTTTTTATTTGTGCTAGTTTTAATAATTTCTATTTGTTGCTTTATTACCTTATAATTTAACTTATTGTTAATTATTATTGTATTTTATGTTTGAAAAAATGACCTTCTGCTGGAGTTTCTTGTGGCGCTTCTTCTCCGCAATGATGGTCTTGTCCGAAGCGTTAGTAGATTCACTCTATTTTACCGACGTGTAAAAGAGCCCGTATGTGGACAATTTACTGAATAAATATTTTGATTTGATTTGATTTTGACTTAATTTTTAAATAAGCCCGGTTAACACACAAATGAAGTCGACTAAAAAACAGTTCCATTCGTTGTCATGCTTCTACTACTAAATAAGCAAACTAGCCGTCTTAGGCCTGATTTTTCAATGTCCAGATAACAGTACTGTTGGGTAAATTTTAGCTTGGTCCTTTTCTTTTATTTGACATAGAAAAGGAACAAGCTAAAAGTTACCCAACAGTTACCGTTATCTGGACATTGAAAAATCAGGCCTTAGTTTACCTGTCGTCATAGTCTCGTCTTGCCCAATATCCTTTAATAAGAACGAATAAATTTAGTACGTTCTGCCCGGAAATTCAAATTATTCATACAAAAATGACCTTCAAAGAGGACAACCCCTTTCTATCGTGGTCATATTGATTTGTCCCATCAATAAGCCTTTTAACCGTGGTCCCACCGCTATGCCTCACTGGTGGGTGCACAGGTATTTTTTTTCCCCGTAGACCCACTGTACTAGAGTTTTGCCTTTAGGGTGCGGCTCCACTGAGGCGGAGACGAGCGGAGCGGGGCGGAGTTGTACCAATATTAACCAATAGAATATAAACTAACGTGCGCAAGGCGCGCTCGACGTGACCGCATGCGCCTTCTATTGGTTAATATTGGCACAGCTCCGCTCCGCTCCTCTCGTCTCCGCCTCAGTGGAGCCGCACCCTTAGCCCGGGGTCCCACCGCTGTCATGTTTTTTCGTCAAGTGGGGGCCGACTGCCCCACGGCACTAATAAACCGCACTATTGACCAAAACTAGTATAATAAATATGAGGTAGGTTTAGGTTATGTTAGTTGTTCAGCGGCAAACCACCCAGGAAAAAGAGCTCCGCGATAGCGCAGCTCCGTCGACTCCGTTAAATTTGAATTAGAAATATAAATCATTGGTCAGTAGTGCGGCTTAGTGGTGCCGTTGGCAACCATTTAACAGATCAGTGGGTCTACGGGGAAAGAAATTACCTGAGGAATTACCCGTGGTCTCACTGGCACTGCCGGATTGAAAAGGATATGTTAAAACTCTAGTGCAGTGGGTCTACGGGGAAAAAAAATTACCTGCTCACCCAACAGTGGGGCATAGCGGTGGGACCACGGTAAAAAGGGGCATCAATGGACCACAAGGGAGAATTGTTTCTCGTAGTCCCATTAGTATTTACGGTTATGGAAATAGAATAAGGGAATACGTAGGTAGGTTTCGGTTATGTTAGATTTGTCGGTTATGTTAGCCACACCACCCAGAAATAGGAGCTCCGTCGACACCAATTTCAGAGTGGTTTATCCCTCCGAGCCTGCTGCAAAACTAACATTATATACGTATTTACATTTTTAGCAAACCACGCTTCCCTATTTTAGTATACAGGAAGTAGATAAATACTAATGGGACTACGAGAAACAGTTCTCCCTCGTAGTCCTATTGATAGGAAAAAATGAATGGACCACGCGAAAACGGGGCAGGACATTACGCAGGACAAGGATAGAGCGAACGCGAACCTAATGGTAACAACCGTTTTTAGGACCGATTTTTTTATCCGTAGTCATGGTAGCTTAGCCAAACGGGTAAAAATGAGGCCACTACTGCTCGGAGTGAAATTGGCAACATGATTTTATTTGGTAAGTTGTTACAAGTTTTTTTAAATAAATGTCTTTGTCTAATCTGTATTCAAAGTCCAAGAGAGGTCTATTGTCAGCACAGAATAAGAATATACAGCATAGAAACCGGACTATAAGATGTAGTTTGCATCAGCTATCTTTCTCTACTTTTTAGATTACGTATTACATGAGAAAAAAATGAAACAAAAAGTAGGCTGTTTTTTCTTCCTTAACTGTCATTGTCACAAGGTTTTACACAGGGACTTCTTTGTCCTTCCTATAGGAAGGATTTGTCTTTCCTTGTCTATAGGTCCAAATACTATAGGTGCTTTTAGGTCCAAATCACGCCTTACTTGTGACGATGTACCAAATAAAGGAAGAACGGCTATAGATTCATCTTTTTCCAACTCACTATGAAAACCACAAGTAAAAAGAAGTGAACCATAATGTATTTTCTGCTTATTTAGTACGGTTTCTATGCTTTTAGTCTTTATTCTGTGATTGTCAGAGTCGACGTTGAATTTGACGTTGTGGCTGTGACATTAAAAGGAGAAGAAACAGCCTAATTTTTGTTTCGTTTCCTCTTAAGAAATACGTAATATAAAAGGTAGAGAAGAATAGCTGGTGCAAAGTTCATCATATAGTCCAGATTCTAAGTACTCTATGAGATACCAATTTGATTTAAATCTATCAGGAAGCAGTGTTTGTCAATGGGATCTATCTTTGATGCCATGCAAACCCTTACATCAAAGTCGCAAATTTTGTATTGGATTATTTGCACTGCTATAGCATTGCATTTTCTTGAAGCTGCTTATTGCGAAAACGAGTAAGATAATGACAGGTTAACCTTGTTGTACAAAATTTGGTCACGGAATTATCAACAACTTTTTTGAGAGTTGTAGGTAGTTCCGTAGCTCTGCCTACCCCGCTCTCAGAACGAAGACGTCAGTTTATGTACAGGTTATTGACTTAACAGTTTTGTTTGTAATGTGTTAGATCATTTAATTTTGGTCCAATATTTTGGCAGAGGGGAATGTTTGTGTAAGACGGAATGAATATGTACAGTCTCTGAAGACTTAGAAGGTGCTTCGTGTTTGAACTTGTCTCTCGCTCCCATACGCTCTTATTAAGAGCGAGTGAGAGAGAAGTACAAACCCGAAGCACCTTCTAAGAGCTTTCGCGCTGTACTACGTAAGTTCATCGATTCCATGGCATGGCTATCGTAAGTGTGACATCATCATAAATTATAATGAATTATGCGACAACCTTTATATCCATCGACAAAATGTTTTGCATTCGAACTGTTGGCTACTGCCAAAAATACCATGCGGATCAATACGGAGGGCAATAATCGGATCGTGCAATCCATGTCTATTAGAACTTTTAGAAGTCTATGAATTTATGGCTGTCATTACATGTCATTGTTAAATTATGTTATTTTCAGATATTCAAGTCGTAATTATTTTTGCTGTAAGTAAACCAGTTATGTGGGCCACTTTAGAGCAGAAAACTTTGGTAAATGGTTAGATCTCGACAAGACGGACGATAGGATCACTCTTGGCAAAGCATGAACAAGAGATCTAGTGAATTTACATTTAAAACCAGCTAGTGTTCCAATTGCAAAAATGAAAATACAGTAAGTTTCACTAAAATTAATCATTATTTTTTAAAATTTTAACATGATTTTTGTTTACATGGGGCGAACTGTTTGTTTACATACCATGTAAACAACGTATGGTCTCAGGTCATTGACCTTGAAGTTTTGACGTTAGTTACTACGAACGTTTGGGGTCGTATAGTATCAACATCAAAATGTCAAGGTCAAGATATCGGCTGCGATACATCAAGTAACTAAATGAATATAATTAAACCTTCTTTTTTTTTTACATTAACAGAAACAAAAATGAACCATACCCCCGTGATCAGAATCGTGCGAACTATTACCGCGCCAAATTTCTCCAAAGGTTTTCCAGACACCCTGTATGTATACAAAGGCGAACTGATCGATCAATTATGGGCCTGTTCTTTGATCGGTAGTTAAACTAACGAATGGTCAAAAAACGTTACTAATGGTTAAAATCTCAAGGAAATGTGTCAAATTTTCGATTCCTTTTTCGAATTTTAACAATTAGTTGAGTTAACCACTGATCAAACAACACGGCCTTAGACAAGATGAATTCTTCTAACTATACAGGGCGGAAAAAACGAACGCCACATGAACGGCAACTACCTTAAATATTGGAAATGGCAAGTTCTACGCAAAATACAAAAAACACAACAGCTACGCAGATCGTGCCCGTATCCTAGCGGTTGGAGTATGGGAATCGGGTTTATGGCTACAGGCGCTCCCATCGTCGAACACTGGAACTCTTTTAGATTCATCTACTTTCAGAATTGCAACTTCACTCCGCTTGGGTGCACAATGTTGTGCTCCTCACCGTTGCCAGTGTGGAGCTAGCGTCAACCGGCTTGGTCACCACGGCTTGTCCTGCGCGAGAAGCGCTGGCAGATTCTCCCGTCACTCCAGCCTTAATGACATTATTCGCCGGGCTTTTACCAGCGCCAACTGTGCGGCCATTTTGGAACCAAATGGTCTCATACGTGACGATGGTAAAAGACCTGATGGGATAACCCTTATTCCGTGGAAGTTGGGACGGCCATTGGTGTGGGATGCTACTTGCGTGGACACCCTTGCGCCGTCACACCTTCCCGGATCGAGAATTAAGGCTGGATCCGCGGCAGAATCAGCGGAGACCCTGAAAAGGCGCAAGTACAGTCAGCTCGATAGAAGCTACGTATTTGAGCCTTTTGGGGTCGAAACTTTAGGACCGTGGGGACCAGGAGCTCATAAAATTTTTAAAGATCTTTCCAAGCGCCTGGTCGACAAATCTCGTGACCAAAATGCTGGCCTTTATTTGGCACAAAGATTAAGCATTGCCATTCAACGTGGCAATGCTGCCAGCATTTTGGGAACGATGCCCACTGGCAGCGGTTTATTAGATTAGTGTAGTTTTAAGTTAATTTTAGGTATATTTTGTTGTATATATTTTTGACAGTGATAAAAAATAATGTGTTATTTAGGTAGTTATTATTCAACGCAAACAAAAACATTTTGTTCCTTTTTACAAAAACACTGCATATTTGGAAATTTGAAAAAAATCTCATAAGCCCTTGCAAATATAAAGACCTTATTTAATTTAAAGATGTATGGTTTTGAGCTGTTATTGTATTGTCATCGTTTTGATAGCTCTTATTTTCTTGACAGTAGTTAGCGGCCGAGTTTAAAACAATGCCATAACACGTCAAAAGCAATATTGTATTACGTCGTAGAGTAGGGCTCAGGGTCTGTATCTATTCAAAACGGTAAAAACCAAATCGTTTTTGACCTGTTATCGTATTGTCAACGTTTTAATAGCTCTTATTTACTTGACAGTAATGGCGCTCGAGTTTAAAACCATACCCATAACATACGATGGCGATTCATTTGTTTAAGTCTCTACCGTGTTTGGGCAAATAACTTTTGGCCTGTATCTGTAGCTATTTCCCGGCTCTACTGTTATATTTTGAAGTTGGTAATCACACGTCTAATCTAACGAAATCAAATCTTTACATAGTATTAAACAAAGTCGCTTCCCGTCGTCTGTCCCTCTATATGTACCTACCTACATACGCTTTAGATCTTTCAAACTAAGCAACGGATTTTAATGAAGTTTTCATTAATGTAGAGATTCAAGAGGAAGGTTTTTATGTAAAACACATTTTGGATTATGTACGGGTGTTACAGAAAACTCACATAAACCGAAGCGAAGCGAGGGCGGGTCGCTAGTACAGTGTTCTTTTTTCACCTTATTGCATTGTAATAAGGTCTGAAAGTGGCGACATCTCTTTGTAGTCACCACAATATTATGATATGGCGGGCACCGAACAATTGTTATTTATCAAACATTCTCGTTGCATGTCTTGATTCAGTATGTCAGAAGTAAGAGATATTATAAGACCAGTATTTGGCAAAAACTATCAAATGAAGTGCCGCCCATGTGTACAGTCTAAGACTTAAATTTGTGACCCACATTAGGTCCGAAGTCAATCCGAAATTCTACAACAACAAGGTTGAGTTTCGTATAAGTTACAAATGACTTGGCATCTCTAATGATATTGACGACTGCAAGATTTTTTTGTTTTATTCTAATTTTAAAATTTTATTCTATTCTATTCTATATTCAACCAAATATATCCTAAATATCATCGAAGAAGTTGATTATCATCGAAGAATTTCTCCTAAATTGTAATCGGCATCGTCATAAGTACTTGTGGTAAGAGCGTCGGTAATAGCGTAGTGGGTCGACTCGTGATCGTAAGGTACCGAGTTCGAACCCCGCAGTCACCATGTACCAATGAGTTTTCCTAACTTAAGTACATTACCCGGTGCTCTTACGGTGAAGGAAAAACATCGTGAGTAAACCTGCACATTCGAGCAGGAGTGTGTCAGAGGGTAATTGCACAAAAGATCCTAAAGGGGTCGAAATGTATTCGAAAGGGCCTATCTCTAAGATAAGATAAGATAAGGCACTCGTCATAGCACCTAACTTTGCTTTAAGCTTCGGGTCAACTTCAGCTCGCCAGTGATTCGTCGCTGACCTCACAATCGGTTTTTTAGGTTTCCGTAACTGAAGGGTGCCCAACGGGACCTTATTATTATGCCCACGCTATCGGTCCGTCCGTCCGTCCGTCCAAACTTTAAAAAGCTGCATCTTTTCGCCGTAATAGAAAGCGGGTTGTTTTTATTAACCAATGTTTTTTTTAAAGAAAGTGAAATATTAAAGGAGTATCCCCCCCCCCCCTCCCCACAAACACACAAAACGTTTTTTTTAAAATTTTAAATAGATACTGTTGTATCGTAAATACGGTAAAATATACAAGCGTCTTACGATTACAGTACAAACTACAAACCCTGAAGAAAAACAACAGACACTAAAAATGCTCAAGAGTGTAGTGAGCTCGCGCTGATTCGATTCCATTTGAAATTCAAAACGGAATAATAATACGTATTTACTGTGCGTCGGTTCGGAACTCTCGGTGCGCGAATACGACTCGCACTTGAACAGTTTTTATGAAACAACGCCCTGGGAAAGAGCTGCACTTATTTACGTTACGCGGCGCGACGACAGCACTAACGACGCCGTCTTCCGCCGCTCGTCCGTCAGCGCCGGATGCACAAAAACCGGCGCGGGCGCAGCGGACACCGTCTCCGAGCGCTTTACGAGGACATTGGCTAAATAAGGTTCAAATATTGTAAAAGGCACAAATATCCTATGAGGCTACTACAAGTTCGTTAACGTTAAAGTAAACGATTTTCGTAAACTGAGTAATGTATGGAATTGACGTAGGCGCTCGACGCGACCGTCTGACAGCTTACGTCAATCCTTATACATTTTTTTATAACGATAACGAACGCCGAATGCATCTTGTCTAACATTATAAAAACAAAACACGGAACAGCAGATACATCATCATCATCATGTCAGCCGAAAGACGTCCACTGCTGGACATAGGCCTCCCCCAAGGCTCTCCACTCAGACCAGTCTTGTGCTTTTCGCATCCACCGCGTTCCCGCGATCTTTACAAGGTCGTCACTCCATCTTGTTGGAGGCCTACCTACAGCTCGTCTCGCGGTCCGCGGACGCCACTCAAGAACCTTCTGACCCCATCGGCCATCAGTCCTGCGAGCAATGTGCCCCGCCCACTGCCACTTAAGTTTGGCTATTCTTCGGGCTATGTCGGTAACCTTAGTTCTACTGCGGATATCACCATTTCTGATTCTATCACGCAGAGAAACCCCGAGCATAGCCCTCTCCATAGCTCTCTGAGTGACTTTGAGCTTCCTTTTAAGGCCCATTTTTAGCGCCCACGTCTCAGATCCGTAAGTCATCACTGGCAACACACACTGGTCAAAGACACACACAGCAGATACAATTAGACAGAAAAATATTTATTCGTGATACAACAGACAAAGAACAGAGAAATACACACGAGAACGTAATCACGAAATGGTCTCAACTCAGCGTAATGCGGGCATTTAAGTCAGCGCAGGCCTGTATTCTTGGCGGTAAAAACCATATCGTCTTTGACCTGCTATGGTATTGTTTCTAACTGGGCCATTACTGTCAAGTAAATAAGAGCTATCAACACGTAGACGATGGCTTTTACCGCCTAGTATAGAGGCCCCGCTCTTCGTTGGAACCATTATTATCAATTAAATTATAAGTATACATCAGCGTATACATTACGTCGATAAAACAATTATTTAAGTTTGTTTTTTACTTGAGCTTCTTATTTATTACATTATTATACACTTGGGTCTACACATACTTAAATCTTTCTCTTAATCTAATTTTCGCGTCTTGTAGCTCTACCGTGTCTTTGATTATGTTATTCATAGAGTATGTAGTCCTAATTTGTTTTTGTGTTTATGATGTTAGTTGCTAAATTAATACGGGAATGTTTGAGATAATAGTAAAGCCTGGCCACCCTACGCACTACGCTTTCTCTGTAAACAGTGGCTATGCGTTTGTTTACCGGGAGCTCGTAAACCATAGATTGTAAACTCTTATCTAATTCGGTATTGGCTCTCGAGTGCTTCCCCGAAGATCCCTCCAATAGCGATACGACGAGTGCTGTCATTAAAGACAACAGCTCGGGGAAGTTAGGTTAAGTACTTCTCTTCTCTCTGCCATCACTGTTAAGATTTGGAACGTAAATAAAATAAAGGCTCTAAAGGGCTAGACGAGATGCAAATCGCAAAAAGTTAGGTAGCGATTTTAGAAAAATGACAAAATGTATGGAATTGACATATCTAGTGTGATGGCATGAGTGTTAGACACTTTTAGCTGATAAGCACCAGTAATGGGCACTTCACTCTTAATTCAAATTTCATACGGTCCTAAATTGATTGTTGCAAAACAATTGAATAACCCTTATCTTCTGTAAAATAAGAATCAACTGTACATCATTAGCACCCCAAAAGTCCCAAAACCGACGTGTACGTGCATGAAGAGATTGATGAATTTAGAGGAAGCGAAAGTTATATATTTACCGGTGCACCTGGCGTTCACTAGCCTCTGCCTACCCTATTAGCTGACAGGCGTGAAGGTATGTATGTACCTGTGTATGTCCATCATGGTCTTTGTCCATTACTGGTTCCGTCACCATAAGCGCTCGACGCGATGGTCTGGCTTGACGTTAATCCTATATACATTTTTAACCTCAAACCAAAAAAAGAGAAGTGTTATAACTACCTACCTAAATTGAACGTGTGTAATTTTGTATTAGTGGGTCTGTATCGTAACTCCCAAACGGATGGACCGATTTGGACTCGGTTTTTTTAAAGAAAATAAATTTAATCAAGGCGGTTCTTAATTCGTTTTTATTAATATTGCTTGGGCTGGTTAAAAGATATCATATCTGAAAGATGGTATCGCGTTACACATTTTTTTTTCTTTATAATAGGTACTTAGTTATTGATAAATAACTAGGAAGTTCTACACAATAGTGACTTACTTTTTTGTTTTTAAAACAAAGATACTTACTGCATTTTTTGATTTTTGAAAATCCGTCTGCCTTAACCGGGAATCGAACTGGTCGAATATGACCAAACATATAAAGTCGTGTTTTATGATACAGATCGAAAGGGTCATTGATAGTGATCATTTATGTCTATAACACATATATTGTTTTTTCCGTGTTGAATAGAGGCGCTGAACGGCAAGTCACGTCAATCCTATAATTACATTTTATTTGAACTTGATAGTCGTTAACATTCGCCGAATGCAATTTTGCGTAGGCCCACACACTATCCTGCATTGCAAGAGTAAATACCTACTTACATAGGTATGTGTAAATAAACTGCCTGTAAACATTTACAAGATTGCCTTAAAATATACCGTTTATTTAGTCTAAGTAATAAATTAGGCTGCATGCTGCATGTGGTACATATTTTAATGGGTCGGGCAGGTATCTAAATCACGAGCTATTTGTTGGGATATGTCTGGCGGAGGCGGAGTAGGTATATAGATTAATTTGCCCGTTATAAACCTACCTATTTGCGGACATACCTACAATAGGGTAAATGCTCGATATTAAATCGGATGGGGTAACTACCCATTATTTTCCAAAAATGTATCATTACGCAGAAATTTCATTTAATCGAAAGGCATTTATCGAAGCATGAGTTTTTTTTGGTGTCACAATTCTAACTTAACCTAATCTACGTAATTAATGTTTAAGATATCTTAAAAACATCATGGTTACAGTAGATAATAGCGTTCGATTAAATGGTACAATCGATTAAGTGATTTGATAAAATGGTGGGTTACCAATCGGATGATATTTATATAACTATAATAATTTACCTAGATCCAGTAGGTACTATTATTCTGATATTTTTTCAAGTATTTCTAATTTAACTATGTGCCTTGTAGGTATACCTACTAGGAAATTTGGATTCAGATTTAATTAAAAATCCCTCTGTTACATAGGTACCTGTCTAGTTTGTTGTATGTCCTAGACGTCAATCGACCTTAAGTAAAAAATATCAAATGACCTTTTGTTCTTAAACTAATCTTATAGATTTTTTTCACTGATGAGTTTATTTCGCCTTCGAGTGATTCATTAAGCATCTATTAACTGGTGATTTGTTTTGTTATTTCGTTTTACAAAAGATTTTCTTCGAAGCGCGCGCGTGGGACGCTGCGCCCGAGTTGTGGCTCCGCCCACAATACTCGCATCTCCCTCGCGCGGCTAAACTTGGACATGTTAAAACGAGACCATGACTTGGAGAAAGCAACGCCTACTAAAATGCATAAAAATTTAGGACTGTGAAGGAATTGTGGTTTCAGTAATTACAATGGATGCACAAGTATTTTGTCGAGGTAGATAGTTATGTTGTCGTGTTTATATTATTATCCTCTTCTCAGCTTTGTACTCTAACTAATATCTACATATGTATAATTGTATACACAGGAAAAACCCGTCTCTTTTTTTCTTTGTTGCAGTCTGTAAAAATCAAAATAGGTATAGACCTAGAATAAATAAATCCATCCTTCGGTCTGTCGTTGGGCTGTATCTCGTGAACCATAATAAGTAGACAGTTCAAATTTTCAGTGTGTAATTAATTAAATATATTGCTACTATACCTAATAACAAATAAAGTAAAAAATAAAAATGTTATAAGATTAAAAAAACGCTTTAGAATGGTCCGCAGAAACTTGGCCGGTTTTTTAGGAGACTCATTTCATCAAAAATACTTAACAAACATATTATTATAAAATACCTAAGTTCCTAGGGGAAAAAATAACAGCGATTTTAGTACCTACTTCCTTTCCGTTCCTTTTTTTTTATACAGCATACCAAGGAAGTTATTTAAAACACACGCTGCTTCACTCATATTTTTTTTTTAGGAAACCAGGTGCGTTTATAAAAAAAAAACTCATGTTAACTCAAGTAGGTATAATTATACTTACTTTTATAAGTTTTATTATCAAGTTTCCTCATAAATATCAAATAACTAAATAAATATCAAGGGACGATCTCACACAAATTGACCTAGTCCCAAACTAAGCTCTAGGCATAAGAATAAACAATAACTACACGTAGAAGCGAAACTCCCGGCTCTGAACGCGCGCTCGGCGCGTTAAATACCTACCGCCTGGCGACACCTGAGGTGTCTAGTCAGTCAGGGGCGTCACAGACAGAATATATATGTATTAACCAAGATATTGTTATTGTGTCTTGAATTGGTTTTCGTATTTGTGTTGATTTTAGTGTTTATGGTTGAACTAAGATAGTGTTTTAAAAAGTGAACGACTATTTACGGCAAAATAATTAGAAATAGGTAATTCATTGAATGAAGGAGTTTTATTTGTTAAATAGTACATCCCCTAGATGTTGAAGGTAAAAGAAACGGAAACATTAAACACGAATTTATAGATAAGAATAGTATTTTGTAATAAAGCTTTATCAACTTAATAAAAATTGAAATTAATAGTCCGGAAAGGAACGTAAAAAGTAACCCCGGATCCCAGACTATACTTAAAACTTAATGACCTTAAAAGGTTGTTTATTATAGACTCGTTTCTGTGTTTTATAGATGATCAATAGCCACATAAGCCATTAAATTTTCTGGAGATAATCTTAATATCATCAAAAATATTATTACCTAATTTAACGTAAATGGAAAAAACTCATTTTGCAACAATGTTTCCACGTTGAAGGAAAACATAAATAAAATTTCGTGACGAAACTTGTATAACACATCCATAAACCGATTAATATATTTCACAAGTGACAGCCTTGACTTTGGTCGCGGAAGACAGAGGGGCGTAGCGGGGAGAAAGGGGGAAGTAGGTATAAAAGCGCGGCATTTGGGGCCTGAGTAAAGGAGATTCGCTTCTACGTGTAGTTATTGTTTATTCTTATGCTCTAGGCTTGTACTATGGGTACTAGACAACGATATAAATACTTATACGTATAGAGAAAGAAATACTTAAATACATAGAAAACATACAAGACTCAGAAACAAATACTCGCGCTTATCACACAAATATCTGCCCTTACCGGGATTTTCGTAGGCAGGGTCACTACAAGGGCATGAATTCCGAGATCTCGGAATCTCGAAATCTCGGAATCTCGGACCAGTTTTTCAGATATTATAATTCCGAGATTAGACGGAGCAATACCGGAACACTTTCAATATCGAAATTGAATTCCGATATTTGGCCTATCAATATCGTAAATCCGATATTCATTACCTTTTAATTCCGATATTGTAATATCGAAAAAAACGTAGTATTTCAAAGTTATCTGTGGAGTTGCCTTCTATGCATTATAGGACATGCAGTATCGGACGATTTCTAGTATCGAAATTGAAAATCGGTATTGAATATTGAATAGAAAGTGTGTTTTTCTAATAGATCCCTAATTCCGATACTAGTATCGGAATTCCGATGTTGAGACACAATACCGAATTTCAATTCCGGTATTGGAAATAGTCGATATTGTACGCCCTGCGTAATTCCGAGATTCCGATATTGAGGTTCAATACCGATTTTCAATTCCGATACCGGAAATCTTCCGATACTGCATGCCCTAGTCACTACCAACTAGGCTAGCACGTCGTCAGGTCGTCGTCGTAGGTATCTGAAAAACGAGTGATTTTCTGATAGGGTAATTACTCCTCTAAAAGGAATACTCCGAATTACATAAACCCTGTGCAATATTGATTGACGTTTGGAAATTGCATTGCATTCTGTGTGCATGTTGTTGGTTTTCATGCAAAAGGTTTGCTGTTCAATCACCGACGACGCCGTGAGTTTGTTCAGTTGTTGAGAATTCTATGTTATCTTCGTCTTAGTATAGATTCTATAGAAGCCCTGCTCTTCTCTTGCAGGCTCTTTCTGCACTTGAATTGAAATTAAAAATGTTTATTTAGACGTCTAACAAAAGGACAAGACAATTACTAAACAAAAGAGACAATTTAACTACATAAATGGTTGGCTGACCTAATGTTAGATGAAAAAAATATGATTAAAAAAAAACAGCTGTTTATTTCAAGTAAGACATTTTTGGTTTGCGTAACATCTAATCTTAATTAATAGAGATTTTAGTGAGTTAAGGTTACATAATATTGCAAATTATTTCTTTTAATATCTAATTTTTATATTCTTTAACATTTTTTATAAATATAACAATAAATATCTTCTTACGATGTTTTTTATTTTATTGCTTCTTGTGATCATCACTACATATTATAAAACAAAGCCCGCCGCTATGCCCCTCTGTATGTATGTTCACCAGAATCTCATAAACTACGCAACGGATTTTCATTATAGTTTTCACCACCAGGGGCACGTTTTATAAAGCTACAAGTTAGAATTTTACAGGTCTAAACAGGCAACACTGCTCAAATGGCTGGTCTTCATTGGTCCGTTGTGTCAAATGGAAACTTGTAACCTGTAAATTGTAATTTGTAGCTTTGTAAAACAGGCCCCAGTTAGACATTTGTTTACGAAAGTTTTTTGTTAATTAATTCTGGTTTATGAAACGGGTGATTCAGAAAACTCACAAAGACCGAAGCGAAGCGAGGGCGGGTGGCTAGTAGGTAAAGAATAAGTGTCTTAATTTGATACGAACCTAACAAGATGCTAGATAGATAAGGATGAGGCCTAACATATTTTTTTTGAGTTGTGTGTAGCGGATCTGACTTTTGTATGGCTGCATACAAAACTCCTAAATATCCTGCTCGGAAGACAATCAAAACATTATTTCTGAAACTTAATTCTTACTATAATAATAAAGGAATAATTCCCTTTTTAATCAGAGTTTAATAAGTTCGTGATCCTCGGCACGACATTGTTACTCGCCCTTGGCTTTATTTTTCAGTAGGTAATAGTTATCTTATATCTCTATTAGTTTAGTTGGTATTAATTAAATAGGTAACACTAATTAAATAGGTAGGTAGGTACATAGTAAAATCCATCTTCATTTAGTCACGAAGTCAAAAAATAGTGTCGATGTTTAAAAGAAAAATGAAATACCTACTAACGCCAAAGAAAACGTAAGTAATTTTAAATTTGGAAATATAGTTCCTACATTGTTGCAGTGGGCAGAAAGTACGGAATTTGTGGACGAGTCACATATAAGGCCGAAACAAAGTGTATATAGGTATCATTTCGTGATCGATGTAAAAACTATATCTGTTCATGTCCACGTCCCTAATATTCGGGACAATAAAGGGCGCTCTCGTTTCGGTACATGCGGATCCTATAGTCTATAGTGGTGTGGCTTTACGATTCTTCGGTCAAAAAAAAGCGGTAGAAAATAATTACAACTCTATTACGTTAGAATAACACATAGGTAGCTGAACCCAGATGCTTGTCCGCTACGACTGACAGTACCTTTCCACACCGGCCAGTATGTGATATAGTATACAGCGTGTTTACCTGAGGCGGTGCACTGTTTACGGCCCGATGAGGGAAGCTGTCCGCTCGCACGCGCCAGAGCCCGCGCAAAAATACATGCAGTACACACACTGCAGGAATACAGGGTGATGCTGAAACACTGGCTGGATAAAATATGTAAAAAAGGAAGAGATATTCTAAAATGCGGTTTATAAAGTACAAAACTTTTTTATTGACTATGTTTTTATGGAATGTAATCTTGTCATACACAATTAATTCAAATTTGAAAAGTTTGGCTTTCATAACGACATATATAACAGGTACAGTCCAACTCAGAAGAAGCTGTAGGTTCCTTCATTTTAGTAAGTATTAAGGCCCCCATACATGTAGAGGCCGATCGGTTCAGGTCGAACTGCGTCAATTCCGCCTGACTGGATCGAGTGGCCATAGGTACATGTAAAGACCGATCAGTTTTTCCAACGGCCAATCGTTCAGGACGGATGCGATTTGCCTTCAGGCCAAATTACACATACACGATGATATTTTGCATCCGGTCGGTTAGAACTGAAGGTAAAACTGATCATGTATGGAGTTCTGTCCGGTCAGGCAAATCGTTCAGGCGGACGGATGCGATTTGCCTTCAGGCCAAATTACACATACACGATGCTTTTTTGCATCCGGTCATGGAATTCTGTCCGGTCAGGCAAACCGTTCAGGCGGACGGATGCGATTTGCCTTCAGGCCAAATTACAAATACATGATGCTATTTTGCATCCGGTTAGTTAATAACTGAAGGAAAAACCGATAATGTATGGAGGCCTTTACAGTAACGTAGTTGAGAATGTTTTTTATCATTATATGATAATTATTTTATTACAATAACTGCAGACACTTCTCAGTTCAACTGTACCTACAGCTTTTTATCAGCATGTTCATCTTTTTTTACTTCACACTTTATTTATTTTCGTCTTTGTTCTTAGGCTGTACCTATTTAACCGCGTGGATGTCTCACTGGTCCTGCATTTAAACATGACAACAACATTTCAGTTTGACAAAACAGAAAGGTACTAAAAAATCCTTTCTTAAGAAGTACCTGCATAGAAGCATTCAAAATAAAACATAAAAGAGCATGCCACTGTATGATAAAATTAAACCAAAACTCAGATAAGGTTTGGTCATGTCAGTACGAATAACAAAGCAATACACACTTAACCAATAACACTTCAAAACACACCTCTTACACTGAAAATCCCCTTACCATAAAATAAACCCAGGTAGCGCAGTACATAAATCGAGTAAACAATAAATGTGCGCCGGGGCAGGGGGCGGGGCGGTGGGCGTGCCCCGCGCGCGCGCGCCGACGACAGAAGCGTTCAACTCGCGCGCAGCGTCGCACCGGCGCGAGATTAACGCGCGAAACTGATTTATCGTGTCGCGTTGAAAAAATAATCGCTCGATGGTGTGATGGAGGGCCAAGAGTGGCGGGGCGAGTGGCAGCAGCGGCAGATTGACGGTCAGTGCCTAGGCTTGTCTTAGTACTTAGTGTTAAGGGTGTGAGCCCTGCGAGCTGGCAAGTGGCGAGAGCTCTAAGGTTCAGTACATACCAATGGTGTCTATGGCATATGCAGCAGTGTTCTAGTGCCAAATCAATATGTGTATGTATGTGTATTTATTGGTTTATAAAGGGTATGTTCTGATCGTAGTTCAAATCAGAGTTTGTGAAAGACTTGATTCGGATAACGTAAGTAAAATAAAATTAAAGGTTCAATGTTAAATAATTTTATCTGAACAGCAGTGTGGATCAGCTAGGTATGAATTTAAGTTATTGTTTAAATTAAAGTTATTCTAAAAATATTTGTACAATAAGATTAAATTCTATCACGTTAGATACACTCAAATCTACCGACGTTAATTTAAATAATTCCATTGTATTGTTTAAGTTTCGTAGCTTTTGTTTGCTACGCATGCGCTACGGCTACGCTTGCCCCTCTACGCCGTAGCCCGCAGAGGAGCAAGATTTTTGTTGTATGACATTTAAGAGCTTGTGTAAAATGAGAAAAAATATTGTTAAATAAAAGTTATTAAGCAACTGTAAAACTGTAATAAAAATAGGTACGAGTATATGTACTTGTATAAGTATTGTAACGTTGGGCGGCAAAGATAATTGATTTACAGCGCTTACTATGTTTCCGATTCGGGATCGAGAAAGTAGGATTCGAGAAATTCGTATCTCGAGCAGATTCAGCATAAAAATGTATTTCGGAACCGTATTTTTTTTTTGCCATCGATGGATAAACAGGCTGACGGCCCACCTGATGGGAAGTGGTCACCTCCGCCTATGGACATAAAGTAATTATTTTTTCTTTTGAATATCAATCCTATTTTATTGTCTGTGTCTAAATGAAGATGTATTTCACGTAATTAAAATGAGAGAAGACTAATAATTAACTACTGAATTTATTAACTAAGAACCTACCCATTTTATAAGCGTCGCAGGAATCTCATGAGTTTATATTTTGTAATATTTTATTACCAATTCAACTAATAAATATTCAACATGGGTTTCCTCTATTTCGCCGAAACTTTTTACGTCGAATGTCGAATGTCTCCAGCTTAAACGGAAAATATAGTTTGTGAAATGTTTTGTATAATCCTGGTATAATAGAGTAGGTTAGGTTAAGTTTATTTTATAACTTTTCAAAAAAGTCAAAGGTATCAGTAGAATAACAATTATGCGAAATTAGTAATCTGCGAAATCAAACATTCGGACAGTTTATGATTATGCGTAAACAAGGGGAACCATTCAAGATAGGTAATATTACTGACAAATCCGGTCAAGTGCGAGTTAAACTTTTGTACCGACGGTCTCTAGCTTTTTTAATTTAATCTGATCAAATAATTACGTATATTTCGAACAGAATAGTAATTTGAAAATATTGAGTTTTAGAAATATTATTGTTTGGTGTTCGTCTTCCGTTCAGGTTATGGTGTGCTTACGGCCATTTGACGACCTTAGATTAAAGTAATTAATGCATTACTTTTTAATGTAGAGTTATCTTCCAAATATGTATAGTTGATTCATTATATTCAGCGCTTCAATTTTCCTTGTAGGGGCAGGCATTCTTATAACGATTCGTTGCACATATATACGGGGCACATATGAAATACTGTCTCTAGGGTCTAGTTAGTAAGACCTCCCATAAACTTAATCATACTACATCGATAAGGTATTCTATTCCAATTTCTTATTTTGAGCCAATTACTATAACATCATAAGATAACGATAGGTAAGTCAGAAGGGTTCGCCTGCCTTCAAATTCCGTTTTTATTTAATTTAATTTTTTCCCAAAGGTATGTTATGCTGGAGCTATTTTAGATTAAATGCATAATTTAATTGCCATCGGTTGGTTGGGTTAGGCTAAATTTAACAACAACATCAAATAATAAAGTCGTCTGTCAAAACATTGCACTGGGAATTATGAAAATTTGGAATTTTAATAACTCTTTGGAGTTATGTTGTGTACCAAAGTCAGAAGTTCAAAAAAATAGAATAGATGCTCCCGTCTGCTGCATTTCTATTAACTGTTAAATGTATTCTCATTCCGTCAATACCGCTGTGTTCCCGCGCGTTTTCGCCGTTCATTCATATATCCGTCAGCGCGGTACGGCGGCGGCGCGGCGGCGGCACGGCGACAGACGACGGGCCGCGCGCGCGCCTGTCATTCTCACAACACGACCAACTAAGTATATTCTATGGCGCAAACAATTTTATTTTCGATCGTTTTCTATATTAATATGTTAAATATTTATTCACCTTATAAATACGCCGCATAGACTTTTTTAAAATCTTGCCCAAAAAAGGGGAAAATGATTCTTCTTTTCCTATTGTAGAGACTATTAAAAAACATGGTTAATACTACATATACGTCAATATCAAAATATGAAGTCAAGTATAGCTTGTTTTTTGTTAGAATTATTTCAAGTCCACTAACAGAAAATATTTTTTGAGAAGACGCGTTGTAAGAAACGATTTGCCCTTACTGTCCCATGAAGTGGGGTAATGTTTTTCGGATGTTTATAATTATGCCTGTTTTTGTGGCCCTCCGTAGATTAAACGGCTTTGTATTTAGTCATAGGCTATATTTTAACTTGGAATATTTAAATGCTCACACCTCACAGGGTTTAAGGGTTTATTTATTTAATGTTCGTGTTTAAGATATATAGGTAGTTATGACTTTTCTATTTTTAAAGTTTCAACTCCTCAGGCCTGAAAGTGCATACAAAATGAACATTCCTTTTCTATAAAAACAGTTTCAAAGTTTGCATTTTGGATTTTGTAGCAATAGATGTTTCCGAATTCTAATCATAATTCGTAAAGTCAGGTTCATATAGTAGGAGATCCGAATAGGAGACGATTTGCACCGGGCTGTATATTCGATAAAAAGTATTTTTTATACCAAATTTAATATGCCAAGTAAAAAGTATGAAGCCTATAAAATATGCAAACGTTAGGTTGACTATTTTTTCCCGTGAAACTATTGGGTAGGCAGGTATAAACAGGTAAGTCGGTACTAATTATTTGCACCAAACCTTACGTTTGCATATTCTATAGACTTCATACTTTCGATTAGTATGTCATTTGTCTATTAAACAAACATTTGCAATTAAAAAAAAAGTTCGACTTTTATATTTTTTTTAATGATATAAGTACTGGACTGAA
This sequence comes from Acleris literana, assembly GCA_946894065.1. Classification (NCBI taxonomy): domain Eukaryota; kingdom Metazoa; phylum Arthropoda; class Insecta; order Lepidoptera; family Tortricidae; genus Acleris; species Acleris literana. Next base: position 5,934,315 of record OX335687.1, read on the forward strand.
ATTTTGCAGCCTACCTATTTGTCACATATTATTTAGCGTATTAAATTTAATATAAAATACTTTTCATCGAATAAACAGCCCTGTGCAAATCGTCTCCTATTCGGATCTTAGACCAATACTTTTTTAAACAAAAATACCCAACACACGTTTTTGCAAAATTTATTTAGGTAAAAGGTTATATGGTCTAACTAAAACAAACTTAAAGTTGTTCACAACAAAAACAAAAAACATACAATAATCCAAGATATATTTTTACAACACTGTTTTGTTTATACATAAAGTTTTAATGGTAAAAAAACTTCACGGAAGTAGTTTGCCAAGTCGAGTTCAGCTAAGCTTTGGCTTGTTCAAAATTTATATTTTTTATAAAAAAAACATACGTATTTATAAATCTTCGATAAATAGATTCTGTGAATTCAAATTAATATTTCTAAAGACGTTCGAGCAACTTTATTTTTAAGAACATAAACATGTTTATAAGTGGCCAGTTTTTTTCCCGGGCGGTGGCTAATTACCAAAAAACGCGGCCACCCCGGCGGGTCATCAATCCGCATTGACAGCCACGAACTTGGCTGCTTTTTTTTGAAGAGTTTAAACGTGTTCATTGCCATGAGTATTAGAATTTCATCGAAATTAGACCCTGTATCGAGTTCATTACTGCCTAGGCCCGGAAAGTAGGGGATTGTCTGACGAGGTAGTTAGCGGGTTGAGTCTTGCCGAGGCCTGCTACTGGGGTGTCCCAGAAGTAAAGAGACAACATTAGGTTGAAAAAATTTATATAAAGAATGCAATAAAATCAATGTTTATTGGTTTATAATAAATCTTGTTTTATTAAAATGAAATAAACTAAGTATATCGAATTGGCGCATACTTTAACTTGGTTACCAATTTTTGAAGGTTATTTGCAGTCTGTCTCATCACAGATTTTCAAGATCTCAAAGCTACAGTTTTAGCCAATCTAGTCCACCGACGGTTAAATGCACTGAAAGATTTGGGTTATCCGCTTGCTTTTAACATAATAACATTACCTATCAGCCCCAACTTAAAGCAATACAATATCGCTTGCCAGAAATACAACATGTATCAACAGAAGGCAGGGCTCATCATAATAATGAGAACTTTCTATGTTTTTTCGTAAACTTTATCACAATCTGTTTAAGCGTGCTTCTCCTGCCCTTTTATATATTGTTGCTCCAATTATTTAACAAACATTTTAAAGGCTGAATCATTAACCCCCATCCTGGCCACACCAGATCTTGATATCTTTAATTTTACTGCTGTAACTCTAACAGACGTTAATGGAACTTGCTCAAACGTGTTTTTAACTTATTTATGTTTTGAACGGTCGAAACTGTACGTTGTCGTGCAGTAATCTATTTAAAATATCGGTTTTCTTTACATAAAACATATTTATATTTCTGTTATTACTCGTTCTTCTAGCTTCCTCTTCAATAAAAATATGTATCGTTCGCGTTTTCCCGTGACATTGATAGTACTGAAAAACTCTTTTCTCAATTAGTTCTTGTTCCGCTCTCTTTATTATTGAAAACAAGCGAAAAAGTACGCGACTCCTGCTTTTTTTGAAAGATTTATCGTCGACTCTTGACATGAGAGTTGGTTTAACCTTTTTTGGATGTTTTCTCTTTGACCAATTTTGTCTATGAAAATTGTCTCTTTACTTCTGGGACACCCTTTAAAATACGAGTCGGGCCATCCCGCTTTTGCCGAGGCATATATATACATTTAATGCTTTTCTCAAACAATTCAAGGAAATGATTTAAAATATAAGTCTTACTCCCGTGTGGTTGCAGGGTTAGAATAGTGCCACTCCATGTCTTCCCGTGGACGTCGTAAGAGGCGACTAAGGGAATAAAGGCTTGTAGTACTGTAAGGCAATGGGCTTGCAACCTGTCACTAATACACTGGTAAACGTCTTAGACTAATTGTGCAAAATGTGGTTATAGAATTATCAACAAGTTTTTAGAGTTGTTGGTAATTCTGTAGCTCTGCCTACCCCACTCTGGGAATGAAGGCGTGAGTTTATGTATGTATGTATAAGTCTTACTTAGGGCCCCCATATACGGAACGATCGGTTGTTACGATCGATCTGAAACGATATCGTGACGATTCATATTTCTATTGAATTTTGGACGCAATATTGCCACACACGTACAATCCGTCGTTCGATTTCAATCCGAACCGACGGATCGTAACGACGAATCGTACCGTATATGGCGCCCTTTAAGTAAAAAGATTTCTACGAATTGAGAGAGAATCTCCTGCTTTTTTTGAAAACTACTTACAAGACTTATAATTTTTTTTTAAACACACGTTTTTTTGCTTGTTCTAATTTCCCATTAGCAAAGCATAGTTCAAATCTATTATTAGGTGTCACATTTCCTTTTAAAAAGTATTTTACAAATTGCTCATTAAAGGTAGGGAAGGGTAGATTTTAAGAGTGATCTTCTGCGTAACATCTGCCACACATCGAGTGACGTAGATCGCATTCTACTCATAGAGTTATTTATTTCGTTATCAGCAAAACTGATTCCAGGAAAACGTTTATTGCTCGTCAAGTATAGAAAGTTTCAAGTAGTCGTTAATCATTTCTAGATGTTATTGCCTTAACTACGTTACACTTTTGACGAGTGTGGCAGGTATTAGGCTTCAATTTTACTTCTTTTTTTAGGGTACCGAAGTCAAACTAAACCCTTATAGTTTCGCCATGTTCGTCTGTCCGTCAGTCCGTGTTCTAGCTCAGTGACTCGCGTAAAAGCACATATGGCACCTTCAGAACAATAGTGACCTAATTCAAAATTTCAGCTTTCAAACTTCAAGCCATAAATTTATTACTATAGAGACCTAGTTAACTCGAAATTTAAAATCTCTGAATTAGGTCACTATTGTTCTGAAGGTGCGTATAACGAACTTAAAAGAAAAACTATCACGACTAAGTAGACTTGTTTGCTTCCTGAGATACTAGCAGCTAACGTGTTTATACCTACTAAAAATTATCCAAGACTTTGAATAGAACATTTTGTTTTTGTTGAGATAGTTTTTTGTGTTTGTAGTAACGGCTTCGGGACTTTACACTGAGCATTGTACGACATTCCCTTGCCCGGTTTTTTTATATAACTACATAGATATTATAGGTTAAAATTCCAACTAACATCGCCTTATAACGTTAGTTATTCAATTTGAATCCAACACATTGCAAATAAATCATTGTACCTATAAGAAAAAACAGAATTTGAATTATAAAGAGTTCGAAAGTTTCAGCAAAACATGCTATCTACCTGAATTTCATTTTAACCCTGTCCGTGACGTGGCGCCATCGCCGTGACACTTCACAACCGTTAATTTCCAGCAAGTTCAACATACTCATAAAAAAACCGGGTCAAGTGGGGCTCAAGAAAGTTATCCCTCAGAAAAAGAAAGAGATAATAAACTTGAGGCAAGCAATGCTGTGCAGTGCGAATCTGTTCTAGTTGAGCTTGTGCCATGCAATAAATGCAATGCAAAAAAAGAGTTCATACAAAAGTTACTTATTTATTTTTGAACGTAGCAATATGTCAATATTCATGTGTATTTTTGCAAGGTCCGTCCGCGACTCCGTCCGCGTATAACTTTACGTTTAGATCAGTACACCGAGTACACTTGTAAATATGCCAAATGGGTGAATTACAAAATAGGTACCTATATATCTTACGTAGTTTAAGGCCTTAGGCTTGATTTCCTCCTACGCTGACATCGGTCGCTGACGTTGGTCGAGCGTACGAATATACACCGCATATGGGACACCGCACAGCTACGCTGACGTCGTCCGCAGCAGTTTTGCCATATATTCGTACGCTCGACCGACGTCAGCGACCGATGACAGCGTAGGAGAAAATCAAGCCTTAGAGACAAAGTTAACGTTCTTGTAGTTATTGTGTAACGGAAATTTGTCATACAAACATATGGCTCATATTCGTTATAAGAAAATGAAAAAAAAAAATTAATTGTTAACAAATTACAATATTTTTTGAAATCCACCCAGGTTTCATTTAAATCCGCTTCGCCGTTTAAGGTAAAATTTTACTAACGTTAAACACTTACCCTCTTACTAATAAACGTTGAGTAACGGTGGTATAGCTATACAATGTTTTGTCCTTATTTGTCAAATTCAAATGTCACAATGACAGATAAGGACAAAACATTGTATAGCTATACCACCGTTACTCAACGTTTATTACTAAGGGGGTTAGCGATTTGAATACCTACTGTTATAAGTTGGTTTTGCCGGTGTCTTGTCGTTGGGATTGCCCTTTTGCCCCCTTCATTATAAAAATAATCGTATACGGGCGGTTTCCAAAAAAACTACAGATAGGACTGAGAAACGTTAACTTTTTTATTACGTGACGAATATTAGTCATATATTTCGAATTCAACAACCTAAGCAGATTCAGTCCTCACCTCGCGTTAGTAATAGCAATGATTGCTCTTGCTACACGAGTTTTGTCTGAGATGCCACCATTTGTCTTTATAGCAGTATGTATACTTAATTTTCGTGAGCGTGACTTGGAAAAGAGATACTCTTAGTAGGTACTAGAAAGCTGTAATTTGGCATGAATATACATATTAGTCACGCCAACAAAGTGGTAAAAGAAAAACTTGAAAAAAATTTTTTTTGCTGTACCTCCCCTACACGTAGTGTGGGGATGTAATTTTTTTTCTCGTCTTCCCCATAGTGTGTTTAAAAATATTGCGGGTTTGGGAAAACAAATTTTCGATTAAGGTATCCGTTTATAAAATATCAAGCTTTAAAGCGCTAATTTTTGTTACTAAAAATCTGAAAAATATCTTAAATGAAAGCAAATAAATATAATGAATTTAATAGGAAGCTATCACGACTAAGTAGACTTCATTGGTTCTTGAGTTACAAACGGTTTAAATGTTTATACCTACCGAAAACTTATTTGCGGTGTTGGTAAACTGACCGCGACCTATGTCGATGTATGGAGATTACAGGTTTCCAACGGCAAAGTTAAGTTTGTCGCGAGGTCTAATTTGGTTGTAGTTACGGCTTCGGAACCCTACACTGAGCATGGTCCGACCTGCTCTTGCCCGGTTTTTTTAATACCACCCGCACCCAGTTACACTTTACTGACGTTTATTAGCACTGACAATCCCATTAGGTTTTCTGTAACTTTCTAATTTTCCACTGTATAAAGACATAGTTCATCACTTAAGGTGACGTTAAATTTTATAAACATTTGTAATAACTTGGCACTAGTCAACACGTTTTGACTGTTTAACATTTGACCGTCTGTTAAATTGAACATTCCATATTAAAACGTCCGGACATGAAATGTCAGAAAAAACAAATTGTTACTACTTAGCTTGTTTTTCTGGTGATACTTTTTTTTTTCTAATGACACGTGTATTAGGGTGATTTGTGAAGCTGCCAGCGTTTCGCAACAAAAGACAGCGGCTAATTACCTACTCGACTCGGGAATACTACACGTTCATCTTGACAATCATATTTTTTTTTAAAGTAATATAATGACGATACTTATTAACTAAAGTATGCTTCAAATATGGTTTGTCTTTACCTTTCATCGTGACATCAGAAGCTGACAGAAAGAGGCTTAACTTTAACAAAAAAGGTTTATTGCATTTTAATGAATATGACACCAACACCAATAAGACCCGATCTTGATCACATACCTACATACATTCATACATACATAGATTGTTAAACTTACATCCTGCTTTTGAATTTACGCAATGAAGTAATAATTAGGCATTTTGAGTAGGTACAGTCACGAACTTAAACCCACCTTAGGTCCAAAGACATTCTGACATTCCACAACAATAAGATTGAGTCTCCTATAAGTTCCATCAGTCATCTCTAATGACATTGACGACTTAAAGCCTAATTTTCTTGAAATGGGTCACAAATTAACGATCGCGATAGTACATCTAGATGACAATAGACGAAAAACAGGATAACGTATACGGATCAAGTAAAAGAAAAAGTGTGCTGAGGGTCGATGAGAAAGCTGGGAATAGGGTAAAATGAGAATTATTCCTCCCTCAGGATCCTCTTCAGTGAATGATGATGATGAAGCAGGTAGTAGTAGGCAATTATTCATCATCATCATCATTTCAGCCACAGGTCGTCCACTACTGAACATAGGCCTCTCCCAAAGATTTCCACCTCACCCGGTTGGAAGCGGCCTGCATCCAGCGGGTCCCTGCGGACTTGACCAAATCGTCCGTCCATCTCGCGGGGGGTCGCCCTACGCTGCGCTTACCGGTACGTGGTCTCCACTCGAGAACTCTACTGCCCCAACGGCCATCAGTCCTTCGAGCAATGTGGCCTGCCCATTGCCACTTCAGCCTGCTAACCCGATTGGCTATGTCGGTTGCTTTAGTTCGTCTACGGATCTCCTCGTTCCTGATTCGATCTCGTAGCGAGACACCAAGCATAGCTCTTTCCATGGCACGCTGAGTGACTTTGAGCCTATTCAGGAGGCCAACAGTTAGAGACATCGTCTCGGCACTGTAGGTCATCACTGGTAACACACACTGTTCGAAGACTTTAGTCTTCAAACAGTGGCAATTATTAAGACACATTAATCGTAATTAGTAAACAATAAGGTCGTCAATGTATGTATATATTTTATGTAAAATCAGAAAAAATACAAAATATTACAATAAATAGGTACAATGTATCCAGTCACTCTCAACTTAAGAAGTTACAATGCGCATTTTTTGTAATTCCTATTTAATTTACAAGTTTACCTACTTATTTTCAAGTAGGTACCTACCACACCATGGTTAGGTAGGATTGTCAGACCTAATGAGGTCAGACGTTGAGATCGCCTTCGGTGTTTTTTCTAACAAAGTGATGTCCTTAATTACTATATGTTGGATTTGTGCCGACTCATCGCCGGGCCACCCACGTTAGACTTGCATCTGTGAAGAAGAAACTATTTCACGTGGCTCATTTAGTACATTGTTAAGTCTAGTTCAGTACCATTACCATGAGTTACGATTAACGTACTCGCTAGCGTGTCAAACGCTCTGACCCTGGCAGACCTCGCAGTATTCTTATAGAGTGCGAGGGACAGAGCATTCGACTCGCTAGCGAGTATGGTAATTGTAACTCATGGCAAGGGTACTCAGCCTCTAATCTAGGCGGTAAAAACCCTATCGTATTTGACCTGTAATGGTATTGTTTTTAACTCGGCCGCTATTACTGTCAAATGAATAAACTATCAAAACGTTGACAATACGTTAACAAGGTCAAAGACGATGTATATAGTTTTATCTACACTCTTATCATAAGTCCTCTATTATGCGTTGCAAAACCCGTAGGCAATGACCAGCATTACCTGTGGTAGTAGGTGACAGCGATGGCAGCTGTTAATTTTGGAAGATGTTCCAAATTTGGATCTCATTACCTTACAATATTCGATAACGTAATTTCAAAATTACCTTACAGCTGTCATCGCTGTCACTTACTACCGCAGGTAAGGTAATGCTGGTCATTTGCCTTTCGGCTTCGGAACCCATCTTAGAGTACTTATAATATGTGTGTAGATAAAGTATTGTACGAGACTCTGCGTAATTAGCATTACTCGCCTTGCCGCTCGTTTCATAAACCACACTCATGTTGTAATGCCTGTCATTACGCAACCGTCACGTAAACTAAATACTATTTCAGCGTAGAATCTCGGCCCTGCTAAGGGCCTTTATACTCGTACCCTATTTTTTTTTGGTTTTGGTGTTTTTGTTTTAGTTATCGTTTTTATATTGTAGAGACCTTAAACTTTTAAGTTATAATATTTCGGAAGTGTACATCTTGGTTGAAGTCATGAATATAGTGGTTTTACGTTTTTGCGAACGATAAAGATCCCCTCATATTAATGGTAATTTACAAATTACGTAACATTGTGATAAGAGTGATAATTTGATAACTGAAATCTCAGATTGGCAACGTAATTCTTGTAATTATGTTTCTACAAAATTTAGTCACCCAGATATTGATTTTCAAGTGAAAGAAGGATCATACGAAGGAAGTTAGGATAATTAACTAATTAATACTGTTACCAAATTAAGCAGATGTTCTACTTGCGGGTGATAAAATCGTGTCGTACAACACTTAGAAAATTGTAGTACCTAATTGTGTTGTTAATTAAATAATAGTAGATTGTTCAACAAGAGAATAAAACAAGCCATAATGACAAGAGATTTTTGGCTATAGTTCGAGTGTCAATATGGTTGTTTATTCTCGCGTTAAACAATCTACTTTTCACTTTGAATGCGGGGAAAACAACTAACTTCTATACAAAATTACAATATTTAACAAAATATGTAGTAACAAAGTTTCTGACAAATTTGTTTCGCGTTTTTCAGTTTACAAAGTGACACAAATGCTTGCATATTTAACCAACAGATACAAGTTTGAAAACTATTTGGACCATGCCTAATAAAATAACAGTATCCTTAATATATTTAAATAGATTCATATTCGTAATCATTAATCGTGTATCACGAAATTAAATAAGTAACTTACAAACTTTAAACTCGACAAGGGACACATCTGCCTAAATTAGTATTCCCGCTCCGCCGGAACCCATTCCCAAACAAAAACCACACGCACTTCATCACATTTACACGTGGGTTTATCTTATCGACACATTTTGTACCCATTATTCATTGCGCGACCCAAACTTTTTAAGAACGCAAAAACTCTGCAATCCTGAACCATTCAAAATTCAAAAATAGAATTAGAAGAAAAAAATTGTTCGAGCTCGAGTCGATTAGAGCGATCAGTCAGTCATCGAGTCGAGGCGCGCGTAGCGCTGTCGGAACATTGTTACTTGACGGGAACGATACGTTCGGCATTCGAATTTGAATTTGGAACGCGGCTGTTTGGAATGCAGCTACAGATGGCACTATGAGACACAATGTTAGCAATTAGCAGTATTTAAGTGGGCAGTGATATCCCGACCGTGAATCCAATTTGAAGGGGTTGCTGTACATGTTTAATATAGGATGCAGTTTGTTTTGCTTTATTATAATATTTAATATTTACATCTTGGACCTCTTAACATGAAACCAACTTAGAAGTAAATTATGAGTCACTTTAACCAAGTACCTATGACATTCCATTAACAATTCTCACGCATAACACATCTATTTTAAGTGTTTGAAAATATGAAACATAAAAAGCGGGTATTACACGCTTAGTAAAGCAAACAAACAATGCGGTGTGGGCGGGCGGACTGCTCCACTCGATGATTTACTGGGAAAATTATTTTCGGAAGCGTTTAGCTTAGGCTTAACAAAACGTCTGGTGATTGAGGTTGATTCTTTATTTTTGAAATCTGACAGTTATAAGATATGATACTCTTGCGCTGAGTGTTTATGGGACGTCGTTGTTTGTTAATATCTAGACCGAACTGATTCTAGATTGAGGTGGTTCATTTAGCACTTTGGTACAGTCAGCAGCATAAATAAGTGATCATTTATTTAGCTTGTCGCTTTCAATCGTTTCACAATTTTGTATGACATTTCAAACACGACGTTAAAGTAACAAGGTACATAAATGATCACTTATTTATGCTGTTGACTGTACGTGTTGTATTTGTTTAGTTCCGGTTTGTGATTTACTTAAACAGTTAGAAAGTCGTTACATCTAACACATTTACTTACTGACAGGGGGCTCTATTATACTCGTTAAAACCATATTGCTTCTGACGGTTCTCTGCCTTTTGGAAAAAATTTGTTTGGCAAAATGTATTCTTCCCAACCGTTTCATTTGCCAACCCACTTTTTTTTAACTGTAAATATTTCAGGATTTTTATAATAACTAACCTAACCTAACCTATAGGGTTCTACACGATGCTACCTACTGTAATAAATCCTGCAATATTAATAGTTACGGAAAAAAACGGGTTGGCAAATAAAACGGCTGAGAAACGATACATTATTCAAAACAATTTTCGGTCAAAAGGTCGGTACCGCTTTTGACATGTTATCGTATTGTTAAAGTTATGATAGCTCTTATTTACGTGACAGTAATGCTTAAAATTACCAAAGAAGAATAAGGCCCCTAGGGCTCTATTCTACTCGTTAACACCATGTTTCTTTTGAGTGGTATCGTATTGTCAAAGTTACGATTTATTTACGCGACAGTGATGACAGCAGACTTAAAAACAATATGATAACATATCAAAAGTAATATCGTTTTACCGATTAAAATAGAGCCGCTGATGGAATTATTAATAGACAAACAAGGAAGCGTCTTCACCAAGTTACGCCTACGTAAGACAAATCAAAACATACTATATCTTATAAACGATCGTCTAGTCGAAATGCAACGCTCGTCCTCCATTAAAATTTCTATATTAATCTATTTAGTTTCTATAAAGTTTTCGGTAAACGGACACAACATGTTATGATATAAAATTATTAAGTTTCTATTTGTTTGAAAATCGAAGACATGTTCTAAATTCACCGTTTGGTTTTATAGTAAAAACAACAAATAAATATCAATACTATACTCGAAAATCTAATTTAAGACAAAAAAAACTACGACAGATACGTCACTGTCATAAGTGTCAAAGTCACTTATGTCAGTGTCAATCGAACATTTCAGAGTTAGCCAACCTTCTTGCGACTTGACAGAAGCGCGTGGAGCTAACCCCATGTGCTTCTGTTTAGTCCACCAGAGTAAATCTCTTTAACCGAACAATTGTCCTCGCGTGTGATATCCATGGACTTGTTTCTCTAATAAGTCCATGGTGATTGTCTAAAACTCGATACTGGCGAAATACACCTTGTTAAACACAAGGAGTGAAAGCCATTAATTTTGAAAAAAAAAACCTTGCATTGATAATCAAATTGTTGTAAATATTTGTAGATAATTCTAACATTTTCAATATCAAAAGTTATATTTAACAATAGGGAATATGCATTCAATGTTTTTTCTACCCGATATTCAAAACATTAAAATATCCCAAAACAAATATTTTCTCATATAGTGTGTTAAGTCATTAAATGGCGGGTGTGTGTGTTCAATGGCGATTTTTTCATCAGCTAAAACAAAATGACAAGCTGAATTCGGATGCCTTACACGTACGCTTGATTTAAACTTGACAGTTACCTACTCACGGACCCCATGGTGTCATGGCTGGTAAAATGCCCGATGATTGTCACTATAAAGTGAGCTACACACTTTTGGCCTGTTATTTTCTCGAATAGCTAAACGTATGTAATGTTTAAATTGCATCTAACGTTATTTACAACTTTTGATTATTTATCGTACCAAATGTTATTAATACCTGAAGTGCAATAACAGTTTTGCTACCAAAAATCTTCTACGGTTAAATATTTAATAGGCCATCTTGTATTTGTGTAAGTAACTTGAATTAACTTGTTTATTTAAATCGAAGGTTTAAAACTACCTACAAATAAATATTCTAAGTGCGGTCTCCTAAAAAGTGGAAATATACTAAGGCAAATATATTTTTGTTTAGTTGCAACCCACGTTGGTCTTTAATTACAGTTTCTAGTATAACTTATTCCGTCCGCTTCTAATCGATCTTCCACATTTTATAACCTAGACCAATGTACCCTTCCTTTTTTATAAATCAGCCAGTACCTAAATTAATTTTCAAAATATTTAGTACCATTTCAGCCCAAAATATCTTAACGGCTTCATGATCCACAAAAACCGGCCTAGTCCAACATTGATTGTTTTCTTTCAGCCAAAAATGTTCTAATTTGAAAAAATGTTTATTTTCACAGCGTATCAATACGTTTCGTAAATAAAATTCAATATGGGATTGAGATAAACGTATTGTGAGAGATCGGGCGCGATGCTGGCCAAACAAACGGCGGTGGTCTTTTGTTTGTTGTTCTTATTTTAATTTTGAACGTCCGCAATAATCGGATCGGCTTTGAAGTAGCGCAGTGGAAGCCGCTTGGAAACGATTCGAATTTTAAAGTTGACCATAAATATGTTTTTTTTGCGGGTGCGAGAAGTTGGCTTATGAAGTAACTACCTAGTATATAATCTGTGACTTGGCCGCTATTCTACAGAGCAAAACTAGCTCTTATTTACTTGACAGTAATGCTGCCCTACTAAACTAATAAGCAGTATTCCAAATTTAATAACCAAAGCAGTTTTAATTCTCTTCTGTTAGTAATAAGGTTGATATTTGTACAGAAGTTTTATGTGAGATACTGAGTATTGGCTTAGCAGGGCAGAATGGCGGTCGAGTTAAAAACAACACCATAATAATCCACCATTTTTCTCTTTTTATCTTTTAATAGAGACCCCTTATGGATCACAAATTTCCGGAAGTTACTTTTAATTTTTATTTTTGTATGGAAGCTGTCAAGTAGGTACATAAATTAATAAGAATATCTTAGAGTCAAAAATTTTAATAAAATGAACGACTATCACTAATTTCGGTCAAAAGACGCCTAAATTGCATACTTCTCCAAAGGATTATATTATCCTTAATAATAAATTTGGCGTCTCAATTCTTTGTTCTCTAAGTTTACGTAAACAGTTCTCGTTCTCATAAGGACTCATCGCTAACAGATGCGCGGGCGGCGGCTTCACTCCAAGATCACTCACTCGTCGCTAACTAATAAGGACCTTTACTGCGGCCGGCGCTTACTCTCTTATTATCATTGTTGTTATACAAATAACGCTGGCAATGAATTTTCGTACGGCGTAAACGCCAGAAGTCTTAAAGTCCGTTTTGGTTTGAACGGTAATTTATGTCCGAAGCGACCATAAATTCGCTGCGTTAGTTACGACGCGATGAAAACTCAACGGTGCATAAAAATATGCGAATAAAATATACAACAGCTTGCGGTTTTGAATTAATAAAAACTTGATTGATTAAAATTATACTTTTTTATATGCGTAGCGAATTTCCGTGCTGACGATATCGGTGCTTAATTGAATTTAAAAAAATAAGGACCGTACCTGACAAAATCTGTTTCAGAATTGAAAAAAGCCCGACTGTTGTTGCTAACCAACTTTAAATCGTTATAAGTCCTAAATGATCGTTCAGAATGAAAAATGATTAAAGAAACCTATAGATAATTTTTAAATACCTATTCAATGATAGTCATAGTCCGTCGACTTTATTTTTTTCTTTTTTTACATTATGGCGTCTAGCTGCCGCAATATTGAATTTTTATTACTGTCATATATTATATGATACCCACAACATTAAGGAAAATCGATTGCCATAAAAATCATCAAAATCGGGCCATGTGTTTAGTTTCTAGAGCGCCACAAAGGAACAAACATACATATATAGGCTGATAAACACGTTACCCTCCTCCTTCGGCATTCGGGTAAAAACAAGGATAGGCCGGTTATTATATTATAAAGCTAAAGTTAATAAATAATATAATGTTAAGAGATTATTGTCATAACTATTTAGGGTCTATGTGCAACTAATCGAGGTTATTTTTAGGAACTGGAAAATATCAAGTTTGCAATTATTAAAATAAATAGATAAGTAATACTTACTAGGGTGAACGTTTTTTAGCAGCTATTCAGCAGGTTATCAACGTTGTGGACGTTTTTTTCAGTAAAAATTTCAGTCCAGTATATAATTAATGAAAAATTTAAAAATTAACTTTGTTTAAAAAATTTGTAATAGCTGGTTAAAAATACAAATTACATACCAATCGAAAGTATGAAACCTATAGAATATACAAACGTTTGGTTGACTATTTTTTTCCCGTCAAACTATTGGGTAGGCAGGTATAAACAGGTAAGTCGGTACCTACTAATTTCCCGTCAAACTATTGGGTAGGCAGGTATAAACAGGTAAGTCGGTACCTACTAATAATTTGCACCAAACCTAACGTTTGCATATTATATACACTTCATACTTTCGATTAGTATGTAATTTGTCTATTAAACAAACATTTGCAATTTTTAAAAAAACTTAACGATATAAGTACTGGACTGAATTTTTTCAACCTACCTATTCGCCACATATTATTTAGCGTATTGAATTTGATATAAAATACGTTTCATCGAATAAACAGCGGTGCAAATTGTCTCCTATTCGGATCTTAGACCATAATGTTGTTGTCTACGCGTTAGCTTAGTTGGTGGTGACCCTACCTACGAAGCTAGCGGTCCAGGGTCAAATTACGGAAAGGGCAGATATTTGTGTGATGAGCGCGAATATTGGTTCATGCGTCTTGAATGTTTTCTATGTATTTCTCTATATAATTAAGTTTACCGTTGTCTAGTACCCATAGTACAAGCCTAGAGCTTAGTTTGGGATTAGGTCAGTTTGTGTGTAATCGTCCACTCTTTTTTTTTTAAGACCCTTGACATATTTATTAAAAAATAAGTACGATCAAATTCAAAGTTCGATCAAGGTGGAGGCGAGACAGACGTAGCTGATTCGTCGGCCCCCTGCGCGTGCGCTACAAATCACCGCAACCCGAGCCCGCGCAGTTCCGGATAAATTACACCAATTAGTTGCTCTCCCTGCATCTGGCGGCGCTACGGAATCCTCACATTCTTGTTCAAAGAAGACCTCCTTAATTCACTTCATTCTATAGTAGTTTCCATGTATAAAAACTAATTTTACGTAAATTTGATGTATATAATAAAACTAGGTTCTGCCCGCGACTTCGTCTGCGTAGAATGAGTAATTCGGCCATAATGGGTTGCGGAGGATTTCAATTATCGTTATTTCCATGGGAATTTTAAATTTTCCGCGATAAAAAGCCTATGTGTTAATCTATTTCAAATTTCATCCAAATCCGTCCAGCCGTTGCAGCGTGAAGGAGTAACAAACTAACACACACATACACACACAAACTTTCGCATTCATAATATTAAGTGGGATAGAATAGAATAAATTTGTTGACCACGTTTGACATAATACATATTACAAATAAATAAATAAAGTATCACAAAGTTCAGAGTATCAAATAGTGTCAAATGGGCACCATTCAGTATAATGCCTTGGCGTGGCGAGCTACGACCCATGACGCTGGTTTTCAGAGGGCCCTGCCAAGATGCATTGCGCTAACCAGCGTTTCTATTCGATTCGTTTTTAAACCAATCGCGTCACTGGTAGATGACGTGATACGAAAAGTCACGTGATCTACCAGTGACGCGATTGGTTTAAAAACGAAGCGAATAGAAACGTCAGTTAGCGCAATGCATCTTGGCATCGCCCTCTGTGGTCTCAATTTGAATGACTTCACGAATACTAGTGTACCGAATCTTCTTTACGTGGTAAAAAACAAAGTCGCTTCCCCTGTCTGTCCCTCTCTATGTACACTTAGATCTCAAACTACGCAACGGATTTTAATGTGATTTACTTCAATAGATAGAGTGATCCAAAAGGAAGGGAAGGTTTTTCTACATAAATTGCTGGTCGGTAGTTAAATAATAAATGGATCCGTTGTTGTGGTTTGGAAACCCTAACAAGCCAGCTTTAAAACCCCACTGCATGTTTTTATATACACGGCTAGCACATGTTGTCCGCGATTTGTTTATTACTCGGATC
Organism: Acleris literana; assembly: GCA_946894065.1. Taxonomy (NCBI): domain Eukaryota; kingdom Metazoa; phylum Arthropoda; class Insecta; order Lepidoptera; family Tortricidae; genus Acleris; species Acleris literana. Next base: position 5,949,884 of record OX335687.1, read on the forward strand.
TTCCTTTCTACCTAGTTTATAACGATAGAGACGCACTGAGCAACAATTGAGAAAATACAACCCGTGCTACCCATGTTTTATACTTTTTAATTAGTTATTTTTTTTGCTTTTAATTGAATTAGTGACACGCGCCAGACGAATTTAACGACATGTTTTGGTTTTTCTTTTGTACAATAAAGTGTTTACCTACATATTATACATACATACATAAAGGCGATCATAGTACGGGCCCAGAGAGGCTACAATCAACGTTATATATGTAAAGAAGAAGAAGAAATGTATTCATAAAACCATAAGACACACGTACAAAAAAAAAGCAATGAAGGCAAAGGAAATGTGTGATCTCGCGTCAGTGAAACAGACACCGGCCCAGCAAAATCCTGAGGGCCCTGCCAAGATGCATTGCGCTACCTAGCGTTTCTATTCGATTCGTTTTTAAACCAATCGCGTCACTGGTAGATGACGTGATACGAAAAGTCACGTGATCTACCAGTGACGCGATTGGTTTATAAACGAATCGAATAGAAACGTTAGTTCGCGCAATGCATCTTGGCAGGGCCTTCTGAGGTGTCAGACACCTTCAGCGCTCATTTTGAGCCATTACCAACATGTTCCCTAAAGTTTCTGATTTGATCAATCACTCGAGATTATCATATCTAAGTTATTAGACACCCTTAACTGAACTATTGGTTATTAAAGCGTCATACAAATGAGTAGTGGTAAGAATGCCAACCACTTAAACCCGCGGCGGGGTGATTTATGGGCGGGCCGGGTCGCCACTTCCCGCCCCCGATCATAACTTCATATTCTGTCACAGGGTAGCCTTTTATGGAGGAGTCTTTGAATCATGCTGAAACTTAACGTGTTCGGCTGATATTTAACGTCTTTAGGCCCAACCACACCGCTTGCGTGACGTGCACGTGCACGTGCTTTTATTCTTTCTTCTACGTTGTCTCAAATAACAAAACCAGATTCAATCTTCACTCGTTAGTAATATGGACACACTTGCTAGGTACAGGAGTTTTCCCGAGATCCTAACATTTTTGTCTTATAGCAGTATAATTAATTTTCGGAACAAAATAGTAAAAGTTACTAATTGTTAATTTTAATTGGTAAGTTTTTTATTTTTAACATCTTTCAATTATGACATAAATATAAGACAGCACCAATTATAATTACAATTGGTCTCTGTACCCTGCGGCTGCAATAACCAGCAACCGGAGTCCTTCGCCATACAATCCTACCCCGTCATAATGAACGGCTCCAAAAGACAATATTTTCGGTGCGCCGGCGCACGATTTATTTGTTTGACACTTGGTGGAATTTATTCGTATAAATAAAAGTAATATATTGTAACAAATTTCCGTGCGCTCAGCTTTCATTCACATTCATTATCCTGTTCCAACTTAATTTCGACGGATAAAAATAGTCTCTACCCGTTTTAAATTACGTGCTTAGGTCGTTAAAGCAAGTGGACGAGGTTTTATTGTATTAGTGAGTTGTATAAGAATGTATTTTTACTGGTGAAAACGTATAAAAATGAACAGAAGAATGAGATCTGAATAGAAGCCAAATTCAGGAAATTTTTAAAATATTACTGAAGAATTTAAAAACTCATTTTTTAATATTTGTAATACTGACTCAGGTTGGCAAAGAATAATTTTAAGTGGTGACACATGAAACCGCAATATTTTGAAATGGTAACATCACATTCAACTGTAGAAATTTGGTAACAGTTGAACGATGTTGCCAATATAAGTAGGTAGTCCGACAAGCACCGCTCTGAGTTATGAAAATAAATAGAAACATAGGTACCAAATATACAAGTACACTACCAATTATAAAATATTTATATGTATAAGTGTCAATGAATTACGATGTGGCGTTTACCACGTGACCTGCATGAATAGGAACATTTCGTCGACGTTTACTAAGTATTTATCATCATCAACTATAGCAGTCCACTGGCCACTGCATCAGCCACATAATCTTCATTCTTCATGCCCTTCTGAGGGCTTCACCAAGATGCAAACGCTTATAACTTTTTCTCTATCACTCAAAATGTATGGGATGACATTCTCGTGCGTTACGATAACCCACGTGGTCAACCGCCATCCCATACTTTTTTAGCGATGGAAAAGAAAAACGTTATGGCCCTTCTAAACGATGGCCCATCATGGGCCAACGTAAGGGACGCATCTACATCTTAGAGCGAGCAACATATTCTTGCATCTCACTCTTACGCATCACTCCGTCCCTACGTTGGCTCATTATGGGCCATTGTGTAGAGCAGCCATTAGTAGTATTTGCATCTTGGCTAGGACCCCTGAATGGATCGTCTCGCCATCTGGCCGAAGGGCGGCCCACTCTACGTTTACCAAGACGCGGTCTCCACTTTAGAATACACTTGCACCAGTGGTTATCGGTTCTGGGACAGAGGTGTCCAGCCCATTGCTAATTCAACCTGCTAGCTTTATGATCCATGTCGGACGTCGGTAACTTTGGTTATTTGTCGGATGACTTTGTTTTGAGTATATCCTTGAGAGACACTAATCACAGCTCTTTCAATAGGACATTCTCTACACTACACTAACCTGCGCTAATAATAATATTATGAAGAGGAAAGATTTGAATTTTTGTACGTTTGTAAAGAATAAACTCAAAAACTACTGGATCGATTTCAAAAATTATTTCTTCATTAGAATGCTACATTATCCCCGAGTAACATAGGCTATATTTTATTTTTCTGCGCGGACGAAGTCGCAGACAGCAGGTAGTAAGTAATAAACCAGGAATTACATCGCAAGTAAAATCTGGCATTTAGCGTATTCAATCGATCTCACATTTAATTTATTTTTGGTCTTTTGTGCGGTCCAAATGGTGCGTGGGGCGTCGGCTCGGTTCCCGGCTAACGAGGCTGCGCGGGCGCCACAAATCACCATTAGCGGCCGCGGCGGACCGGAGCACCACTTACTATTACTACCGATATAAATAAACCCTGTGCGTACCTATTGTTAAAAAATCTAGGGATTTCATGTCATCATCGGTTACACAGCGCAAGACATTTTCGTTCCCATTTCATCCGTCTATTTGCCATTTTAGAATATAATAAGTAAAATTTAAAGGTTTAAAAAACAATTTGTAAAGTTAATACATTCAGTAATCATGCATTTCTAATTAATGAGAAAACAAAAATTCAACCTTGTGATAGGTTACCGTCATTATTGATTCAGCTGACATAGATTATAATATAATAACCTGTAGTATCTGCAATAAACATAAATACACTGCGGCCATTTCATTCCAATCTTTTTATTCATATAAAACCACTAAAAACAATCTGTAGTCCGTAAGTTTAAAGAAAATAAGGATTTGAAACTTTTAAAAATAATATAGGGCACCCAAGTAAAGTAATATAGGGGACTATTAGTTATAAAGGGCTCCCAAGACTATCAGGCCGCGTGACGGTCCAAAATCTGTGAAGAAATGTATGAAATCCTTAGAGAACCTGAAGCCCTAGACAAGACGCATTCGGGCCGAATGATTCGGCGTTCGTTATCGTTATCCAAAATTATAGGATTGACGTAAGCTGTCAGACGGTCGCGTCGAGCGCCTACGACAATCCCATATATTTTAACAGTTCTCGAATATCGTTTACGGTAACGTTAAGCAACTTGTCTAGCGTCACGAGGCCTCTATTCTACTAGTAAAAACCATATTGCCTTTGTCCTGTTATCGTATTGTCAACGTTTTGATAGCTCTATTATTTAATTGACAGTAATAGCACAGTCTTACGGTAGGCGTCCACCTAATCCGTTGTCGGCCGATGTATGTTCGGGCGTCGTCGTCCGAACTCGGCCGATCGAATCAAACGTATGTAAAGGAACGAGAGCGCTTGCACTGCTACCGTCGGTCGGTCGGTCGTCGTCGGTCGGTAGCAGTGTAGGCGCTCTCGTTCCTTTACATACGTTTGATTCGATCGGCCGAGTTCGGACGACGACGCCCGTACATACTTCGGCCGAAAACGGATTAAGTGGACGCCTACCGTTATTATTATTAACAGTCGGCCGACTCATGTACTTGCGCGGGGAAGCGATGGGGGGTACGCGGGGAAGCGGGCGGCAGAGTCAGCGAGTGCAATCTCCCTTAGTTTGCCTTCTCTAATGAGGAGGGTTGTACGTGTGACTCGTAACAAAATTTTATAATGGTATATACGATTTGTGCTGTTTTAACTGTAAATCTTCATCAAGGTTTGAAAAATAATTGAAATTCCACCGATTTTCACTAGACGATAAGTGAGTTTAATCATTATATTTAAAATGGTTGTTAGACGAGTTAATTTCAAATTCCACCATTTAACCTTTGATTAGAAGTAGTACTAGTAGCATACATTAAGGTGTAATATCGTGTAAGTAGGTTACCGTAATTATTCGTTTTAACGAGAGCCTTAATGTAAAATATCTTGAGACTTCTTTTATTATAAATGTGTTTCTAAAATGTGAAAAACACTTTTGTCATTACAAATTACTGGGATATTGTAAAAATTTATTAACGTATTTATAATATTCACAGATAAAAAGTATTTAAGATAAAATATTTAAGTAGTTTTTGTTGCGACAACCCTGAGCCTTGACTGAATTCTGTGCGTAGTGGCGGCATGCATTCAACAACAAAGGAGTCGGACTACTGGTAGGTTTTCTTAATACTGTGGTAATATAGCGTGCAATTTTAAAACAAAACCATAACACATCGAAGCAATATGGTTTAACATTGTAGATTAGAGGCACAGATATTTTGTGTCGTTATACGATGAACTAACAGCCAATTTTGGGCGATGGACTCTCAGTCTGAGGTGAACTCTGATGAATTCAGGCTCAGATCCGTGCAGCAGAGTCTACAGTAGTTGCTGTACAATACCAATATCGATTCTAGTGTAAAAATATATATTTCAACCAAATATAGAACGTGGAGTCCCTGCCGTATTCGTTCTTACACACGTCGTGAACGTAAAGGTAATGTGGTGAGAACATTACTCCGAGCAAGTTATTGCTTTGTTGACAGTTTAAGTTGCAGAGCACGTAAGTTTAGGAGACTATAACTAAACGATGACAGGCTATAGGTCTATACTTACTGTAAAGTAAAATAAAGATCCACTTTAACAAGAATATGTTGGTCCGTAATATTTATTTTGCTTCACTCTTTTCCAAACCCACTACATCAAAATAATAAAATTAATTTTCATAATGGGACGGGTACCTCTTCATAGATTGAATGACAGACTGCCAGGGGTACGTTTTATAAAGCTACAAGTAACAATTTTACAGGTCTATACTGGCAGCACCGCTCAAATGGCTGGTCATCATTGGTGGGGGTTGTGTCAAATTGAAACTTGTAACCTGTAAATTGTAATTTGTAGATTTATAAAACAAGGCCCAGGTGGTCAGCATTTTTATCAGAACTAAACGGACAACTATTTTTCTTTCGCAATAATGCTGCATTAAGTAATACCACATTTTTGATAATAACAGATGCTTGAAGATTGTTAAATAAGTAAACCTATTAGTACCTTCTTTTTTCCGTTGGCTCAAGTGGAATAACGATTAAACATTATTGGTATGTTAGGAACATTGGATCAATATTTCATTCTTTGGATTTGGAATATCATTAGTAAAGGCCAAAATTTTAAACTTTTCTTCGAAATATTAGTAAAAATTACGTGCGAAAAGTTTTCACACACATTTTTTGCTACAATATTTTTTTCGGTGGCGTATAACGACGACAGTGTCATCATTGCCTTAAAATCGGAACATTGGATCAATATTTCAATCTTTGGATTTGGAATATCTTTAGTAAAGGCCAAATTTTAAACTTTTCTTCGAATTGTTAGTAAAAATTACGTGCGAAAAGATTTAGCACACAATTTTTACTAAAATACTCGTATTTTGTTCGGTGGCGTATTACGACGACGGTGTCATATGCCGTTAAATCGGCTTAAAGAAGCTTTTAAAATACAACTTTTCCAGAAGCTTCTTGCTGTTTGACATCAAACTCTATATAATATTATAAAGAGGAAATATTTGATTGTTTGTTTGCATTGAATATGCTCAGAAACTACTGGACCGATTTGAAAAAATCTTCCACCATTAACATGCTGCATTATCGCTGAGTAACATAGGCCATGTTTTATTTTTCTACGCGGACGGAGTTCCGGGCAACAGCTAGTGATCTAATAAAATAAATACATTCCCCGCTAAAAGCCTTTAAAAGACTTACCTCTCGAAATATAACCCACTAAAAAAATAACCCCTTTGGAAGAAATATATGACTTAGTTATTTGTTAAACTAACCATTCACATAAGGGAAACCTAAAGAGCTAAAGCTTATATCGTCAGCGGTAAATTGATATCCCTCTCTTATTGCATAACCAAATATAAGGGTAACCCTTATAAATAGCGCTTAAAAAGCCAATCGAACGGCTTTTTATAAGGGTAACCCTTATAAATAGCGCTTCAAAGGCCAATCGAACGGCTTTTTTAAGTTAAAGGGATATTGGTATCACTCAAAATTCAGCGCTTTAAAAGCAAAATCGAACAAGACTTATACGAAACGGATTTGGATAGTTAATCCTTCCGAAATACCCATTCCAAACCCTTGGTAAGGGTAAACTTTATAAATAGCGCTTTAATAAGCAAATCGAACGGCTTTCCAGCGATAAGGCTTTTCTAAAATCCTTATAAAAACCCATTCTAAACCCCTTGAATGGGAGAGGGGCGGTGTCCGTTCATTTCGTCGCTGGAAAGGCAAAACTACTAACATCCAAAAGGGTCATTTCGAGAAAAAGCATTTTTAATGTTTTTTTTGTCTTTACAATGTCATAACTTTTTTTCTTTTGAATGAAAATGGAGGCTGTAAAGGGTGACATATCATGTTTTTTTTTTATCTGCACGATTCATTTATCGTATTGTACGTGTGTTCAGTATTTACGGAGTTACGTGTCGCTTTAGCATTAATGCTCTCAATCCTAAAAAAATGCTGGTAAGATAAAATTACTAACCTCCACATTAAAGTTTTAGGTAAGGAGTCAATAAATACTAAGGACTTGTCTCCTTTTACTTACTCTCGAGAAAAAAATACTTACATGTATAAAAAATATGTTAATCATAAGCGGAAATGACTTATTGTCAAAAATACTTTGCAAAGCCATAAAGCAAATAGGAATTTAGCATTTAAGATAAGTTAAATTTCAAATGTATGTTACTTAAAGGGCAGAATGATCAATTAACCATCCTGATGATTTACCTTTTATAGGACTTTTTTCTTGTTTCAGCCTTAACAATATTACTTACGCATGAATGTCAGTTGAAATTAATAGACAAAAAAATAAATAAAACATGAATTACTTTGAAATTCCCTTGAGATAGGTTCCTTACCACCTTTATCTATTAACAACTGGTGTCACCTTTCTGCTCCACAAGTCCCGTAGTACCGCGGATCCAAAGAACTACCTACCGACCCATTACATGCTTGCCTACCATCTACAAGCTCCTTACATCCATTTTGAGCACAAAATTAAATGTAAATTTTATTGCAAATAATGTTTTGGCCTCTGCTCAAAACGGATGTAAGGTTGGGTCCCGGGGTAGGTACTAAGGAGCTCCTCCTCATAGACATGACGATTTGTCAGCTAGTCAGGCATAGCAAGGCGGCCCTTTTGGCTGCTTGGATTGACTACAAGAAGGCTTACGACTCGGTGCCTCACTCATGGCTCGAAAGGATCTTAGAGTTGTATAAAGTTGATGCAACTTTGAGGTCCTTTTTAGGTGTGTGTATGAGGCAGTGGGTCACAGTCCTTCGTCAACCAAGTGGTCGAGAAGTCCCCTTTGATTCGCCTAAGGATTGAAAGAGGCATCTTCCAGGGTGACAGTAGTCCTTTGTGGTTTTGCCTAGCCTTGAATCCTCTCAGATCTTTCCTGACGGATTCTGGGCTTGGATTGACTTCGTAGAGAAGCTGAAGTCATTTCTCACTGTTTGCATCGAAGCGCCAAGATCTTATCGCATTATTGAAAATCACACAAGAGTTCAGTAATGCGATCAAGATGGAATTCGGTGTAGATAAGTGTGCGGTCGAATTTGCAGCTTTCTGTGACAGTTCCTTTGTGGTTTTGCCTAGCCTTGAATCCTCTCAGATCTTTGCTGACGGATTCTGGGCTTGGCTATTGACTTCGTAGAGAAGCTGAAGTAATTTCTCACTGTTTGTATCGAAGCGCCAAGATCTTATCGCATTATTGAAAATCACACAAGAGTTCAGTAATGCGATCAAGATGGAATTCGGTGTAGATAAGTGTGCGGTCGAATTTGCAGCTTTCTGAGACGATGACTCTCAGATCTCTCTCCGAAATTGAAACCTACAAATATCTTGGTATGTCACAGTCTTTGGGTATTGTGGACGGCAATGTCAAGCAGTCAGTGAAGGAGCGCTTCTTCTGCCGCTTGACAAAAGTTCTTAGCAGTCTTTTGTCGGGTGGCAATAAGGTGCGCGCCTTCAATGGCTGGGTGATACCGCTGCTCACATATTTCTTTGGCATACTAAGGTGGACTCAGACTGAGCTGAACGCCCTGGGTAGGAGGGTCCGTCTACTGCTTAAATCAAATCGCATGTTGCACCCACGCTCATCTGTTATGAGATTGTACATCCCGAGAAAATGTGGTGGTCGAGGCATTTTAAATGCTAAGAATCTCCACAACCGCGAGGTGTGCAATCTCAGGGATTATTTCCTTAGCAATGAGTGTGGGATGCATCGAGATGTGGTTGCATTAGACAAGAGCCTCACGCCTCTCTCCTTGGCAAACGAGAACTGGCACAGACCAACGGTGTTGAGCACTGAAGACCGCAAGAACGTGTGGAAGAGCAACGAGCTACACGGACGCTTCTACGGGGCCCTAACAAGCCCCGAGGTAGACTTTTTAGCGTCCGTGAACTGGCTGCGATTTGGTGACCTCTTTGGGGAAACCGAAGGTTTTGTCTGTGCAATTGCTGGCATGGTCATAATGACGAATAATTACCGGAAATATATTCTGAGGGATGGCACGGTCGACATTTGTCGAGCATGCCGTTGCCCGGCGAGTCCCTCAGTCATATAATTTCCGGTTGTTCGCATTTGGCCAACGGCGAGTACTTGCACAGATACGAGTATCACCTCGTGGCCAGGATCATCCATCAGCAACTTGCTCTTCAATATGGTCTTGCTGAGTCTGAAGTGCCGTACTATAAGTACACACCGGCGCCAGTTCTCGAAAATGGTCGTGCTACGCTCTATTGGGATCGATCTGTCATCACGGACAGGATTATTGTCGCCAATAAGCCTGATATCGTATTGACAGATCGATCTCAACGACGGGCAGTGCTCGTCGACGTCACCATCCCGCATGACGAGAACCTCGTGAAGGCCGATAAGGACAAGCAAGTACCTTGACTTGTCTCACGAGGTGACCGCCATGTGGGATATTGAGTCGATGATCATTGTCCCGATAGTTGTTTCGGCAAACGGTCATATAGCGAAGAGGCTCGACCAACACCTCAGGAGACTCTCGCTAGATGTCTGGACCAACGGCCAGATCAAGCATACATTATCGTATGAGAAAAAATAAGAAATTGTGTACCTATTTAATTAATTTTAGAATGTTGTACGTTCTTAATAAATAAATATCAGGATTATCTACGGAACTTGGCACCCATTTAAATCTCAATTCTTATGTCGGTGAAGGCGATAACCATGCATCGCATATTCTTAAAATATTGAACTTGGCTCCCATTTTCACATTTATGTTTTTGACGGGACATCATTCTTTTTTATCAAATAAATAGGTATGCGTTTCCATAAATAAATAAATAGTATTAATATTCAATAAATTGGCATTAAATAATATTAATTAAATCCCAACCCATGAAATTATTAAATTATTGAGTAAGTAGGTAGGTAGTTCTGGTGAATCTGTGATCTTCATTAATTATCATCAGTTCTACTTCACCAAATGGTGCTTTTCAAGAGCAAATGTACGAGTTACCATATGCTATTTATACATACAAAATACCCAAATCGCTATACGTGTACCTAAAATATTTGAAGATTTCCCTCAATTTCTCCAGGACCCCATCATCAGATTCTAACCTGATGACAGTAAGCCTACTCCAGAAGTATGCCCTATCAAACCAAAAACGAATTTTCCAGATCGGTTAATAAATGACGGAGTTCTGAGGTAACTAGCATAAATAATAATTATAAACTGGCGCGCATAATGTCAAAAGATATTGTTTTGACATTGCTTGCGCGTCTAATACGCTTGATGTCACCCGAAAACAATTTGAGAAATAGACTAAAGGTCGAATTTGTTACAAATTTATGAATCGCATAACGCCTTACCTATACTTTTCTAATTTATTTTATAACTTAATAATTACTAATATCTCGTAATATTCTTTAAGTATGTAGTTCAAAGTTTCTTAACAGATGTAACAGATAGAAGTCCCGCATTGAAATATACTAATATCCTTTTTACTTTGTTTATTGAGTAAGGTAAAAATACTAAAGCGCCACAATCGTCGATTCCTGCTATAAGATTATTTACTAACAAACATGACTTCACATGATTTCAAAAGAGAAAAAATACTAAATTACTACAACTGACGGTTATTGCGTAAACGTTATTGACTAAAATACATTTCATTTAGTATGTACTACAAGCGAAATTTACATAATCACCACCGAGTATCCTCAGTTATGTTATCTAAAATTACTAATAAAGCTTGAAACGGCTAGATACAGCAAGCACAATACTTAACCGCCAACTATTCAAAAATATGTCTAAATGAGTCGGATGTTAGTAAAAAATCCTAAGAAATTATTGAAATTTTGACCCAATTTTCACTACTAAAGCGCCAAAAACATGCTCCGATCGCTACGAGACCCAGACCAAACGACGCAGGAAAAAAAAAGCAGTCGTACTGTATATATAACTCATTTTGACCAAAATGGCGCTTTAGTAGTTTTGCCTTTCCAGCGACGATTTAGTTAACGTACTTTTTACAAACTTTCATTCCGCAAAAACGTGTTTGTGCTTAAATCATTGCATAACATAGGTTACAATGATATAGTTTGCCAAATGATGATTTGGTAAAACATTAGTGAAGCTGTTTGAACTGATGCAGTGCATTGTAGCCCAATCGCGCACGGGGTCACGTCATATGACCATGTCGGACAGGCCAAGGCGCGGTGGGCGGACCAGAATAGCGCAGTTGGCAGCGGTCAATCAGCAGCCACAACACCGGTGCATTACCGCGAGGCAGGGGCGACTATTGCATCATCACAATCGCTTATGGCTGATTTACATAGGTCCAGCAAAAGCATGCCAGTAGAAGAACATTGACGATTTGGTTTTCACGGGTTACCTACGTTTTATCAAATTATGTTTGACAAATTATCACTTCCCAATATATTTTTCGTAAAATTTCATTTGCCAAATAATCGTTTGCCAAATTAACTATTCACAAATAATTGTTACGCAAACCTAATGTTTTGCACATGAATGTTTAGGCATTGACTCGCTTACCAACTGGTAGTTTGACCAAATTTCATTTAGTCAAATGTCTTAGTTGGCATAACATATTATACGCAAAACAAAATAAGGCAAATGATTTGTATCGTCAATATTCAATTTACCATTTCTATTCAGTCGGTTGTTGAATTTTTTTTCGGGGTTACAGTTCTAACCTGACTTAACCTACTTTACGGTAGAATTTCTAACCTATAACCTACTTACCTGGCAGCAGTTCGGTTCTGGCGCTTCGCCGGCCGCTGCCGCGGCACGCTCGCTTTGCTCGCTCGGCTCGCGCGCTGTTATTGTCGCAGTTCTAACCTAACCGAACCTACTATTCTAGTAGCGTTTTTATGGGATCGTGACGTTTTACCAATATTATTTTGGTCAAATTGTATTACTCAAACAAACTCCGATTTTTTCTTTATATGTTTTATCATATTGATCAATTGATTTCACTAAATTTTTATTATTTCATGTTTTTTTGCCTTAATAAAGCATTTGCTAAAAGAACAAATGCCTAAATGTCAGTTTCCGTAGTAAAACTCTGCTGAATGAAAATTTACGTATTATAATTATGCCAAAGATTGCATTGGCAAAAAAAACAGTTGCTAAAAATTGGTTGGGTAATGAAATTTGACAAAAATAATTTTGGCAAAACGGCGGGATGCCGGTTTTCACATTTGAGGCGAGAGCTATTGTAACGATTCAATGTACTTGTACTGGCATGCTTTGCTGGACAAATGTAAATCAGCCTTTAGGTAGCCTAACGTGAAATAACAAAAGCTGGACTCTGGATATGCTGCCGAAGTAGTCCGTATTTCCGCGGCTGACCCAGTGGTCTTCAAAAGTAGGAAAAATGGGTACCTTCTGCGGGTAAACTCGGTCCATCGTCAACTAGCCTCGATAAGGGTCAAGAGCAAAGTCTTAAAACAGCAGTTTCAGGATGGCTATGTCTATGGGTGTCAAGGTCCACTTACCGTCAGGTAAACTGCGTCATTTTTGCCTTAATAAAATTATGAGGGAGGGAGGGCTACGACCTATGAATTCAGCTCTTCTCAGGTAATGTAAGAAATGTTTTTGGAAGTTTTAGAAAATGCGTCGAATAAAAATGTCGCAAGGCTGATATTTTTTGTAAGCGCAACAATGGTAAGCAACCTTAATAAAAACAGTCGGCATGTTCGCATTCATAAAAAGCTACAAAACCGCTGCATCATTTGCAAGCTGGCGCAGCGTTTGTTCCGTCATCATACTCGTAGCTTGGTTAGTTTTTTCATGGAATAGCGATAACTAAACTGTGGATATGCCGCCTAAATCTAAGAAAGATTAAACATCGAAATAATTATTTTTATTTATATACCAGTGCTTCCCAAGTGGAGACTACTGTTCAGAACAACCGGAGAAATAAAACTGGTCATTTAAAAAATCCTTTTAATAAGAATGAGTCAATGACCCTTCGGATATATGAAATAAAAATACAGGATGATTTTATTGTTACATTGGACTGGTTTGACCCGATAAAGGACGAATTTTTAAAATTACAATATTTCATTGGGCTATCGTGGCGTTCGAATTTTCCAAATTAAATAATTTAAAATAATTTAATAATTTTTATATAAGTTCCACATTCGTTCGTATTGGTACAATGCAACTCGTCTAGGTCTACTGGGACGTGCTGATGAACGGTTCGATTAGCCACGTCTGTTCGAGGTTTATTTGGTGCATCAGCATGCGATGTGTTCTGGGAAGCAGACGGGGTGTCGCGCAGCGGCATTGTTGTGACTGCTGATTGACTTATGCTACCGGCCATCTCGCTATTCTCGGACCGATCTAGCGATACAAGCTATTGTAACGTCTGCACGATAAAATGAAATGTATATTAAAACTTTAAAATTATTACACTGGTAGGTAAATAACCCCTGAACAGTCGGCGATTAGTTTTAGATTAGAGAAAAATTTAGTATGGAGCGTGTGCCGTTGCCACCGACGTCCGAGTACATATACCTAGAATATTTTTGCCAAGCAGAGCTGAGAAGAAATAGAGGCTTTCCTTATTCTTATACCAAGAAATTGAATAAACTTGTTTAAGTGTTCAGCATATTGATGAGTCTTTGTGTAGTTGAACGGTCATTTTACTCTGAGTGCACTAGAATAATTTTTATATAGGATGTGCCAGAAAACCCAACAGAAATAAAAGTATAACAAAATCCCTTTACAACGGTTTAGAATTGAGATTTTTAAACTAAAAATGTGTTATCATCGATAAAATAATTTATTAAATTTATCATCAATGTCACCAACAAATCAACCTTTTTGCCGTTGCATTCATGCTGAGGTTCTAGGGACTCTGTATGCTACTATTTTAATCCTAAAAGAGTAAAAATCTGACACGTATAGAATTTTGCGGTGTCAGATGCGACGCGAGTTACGTAAACACAAAGGAGGCGAGGATGCACTGAAAAACGGGTGTCCCTCACAATCCCTAACAACGTTTGTCCTAACACATCGTTTGTCCGAATTTTCATTTGCCCTAAACTGGTTCTCGGATGAGTCAGGCAACTTTTTAAGTTTTCCAATTATATCTGCGGTTCGGTTAGGTTAGGGTTGTATTATAACAATACTAAAAAGTTTTATAATATAAGTGGAAATGGCGTTAGGATAAATGAAAATTCGGACAAACGATTCTTTAGGACAAATGACGATTAGGGCTTCCATAGGAGAACCGTGAAAAACTGTTCCTTCATCCACATAGAAACATCTTGGTTTAGATTTCGACAGATTTATAATTACTCGTACAAGTGCCTTTAGATCTATAAAAGGGTGACCCTTACCACCCCGCGATCGCTTGTTAGCCCGGCTCGCCAGCGATCCGACGCGGTGATCAAAGCGCGACTCCTGCGCCGATTCGTTAGCGAGGCTCATTGTCTATTTGTAAGCACGCTAAGTGCAATGAATCATGACCACTCAAGTATGGGAGTGAGTTGCTATGGAATTTTTCGTTACGATATGTTTAATTTATCTCTAGGGTGACGACACCAATAATGGACACTTCCAGCTGACAGGCACCAGTAATGGACACTTCACTCTTAATTCAAATTTCATACGGTCCAAAATTGATTGTTTTGCAACAAATGAATAACCCTTATCTTCTGTAAAATAAGAATCAAGTGTCCATTATTGGTGCCTTGTCCATTACTGGTTCCATCACCCTAGTTATAAGTCAGTCAGTCAAAACAATGTTGATCTGCAAGCGGTGACGTTGCTGCACTTGCTATCCTTCTAATATTATTAATGCGAGAGTTTGTTACATACTCCTTCAGGCTGCAACGGCTAGATGGATTTGGATTATTGAAATCCTACGCGGAAGAAGTCACGGGTGGAAGCTAGTCGTTAAATAAGTTTCTGTCAAAAATGTCATTATTGCTGCTTGTTTTTTTTAGGGTTCCGTACAAAAAATGAAAAAAAAACAACGGAACCCTTAGAGCATCACTCGTGCGTCTGTCTGTCGCAGCCAATTTGCTCCGAAATAACTGGATCGATTGAGTTGAAATTTGGTACACATATTTAAATTGATGACCCAAACACAGATGTGCAAAGTAAATAAATATTTTTTAAAATAAGGGTCATTTTCGGGGGACAAAGTATGAAATTAAAAAAAAAAGTTTTGCTATTCTTACTGTGTCATATCAAATGAAAGAGCTCGTTATGAGGATCTCGAATACTTCTTTGTTATTTATTGTAAAATAATTATTTTTGATTTTATTCATGAAGGATGACGAAAATTGACCATTCCCCCTGATCTCCGAAACTACTGAAGCTAAAATTTTGGAAAAAATACAAAACATAGTTCATTGCTTGCATAGATTACAGGAAAACCTATAATAAATCTATCAAAAAAAAAAAACGTACCTATGTACGGAACACGCGAGATCAACTCGCACTTGGCCGGTTTTTTTTTACACAGTCATCAGTCGTCATTGGGTTTATTAGGTCTTCATAAGTCGTATTGGGTGCAAATTAAACTTTCAACACATTCCAAAGACAGGACCTGGTTCAAAATTCACTTGCATGATGTGAACTAAACATAGGTACGAGTATGAGTACTGACAAAAGACAATCTGTGAAGTTAATAATTGACGCGTTTTAGTTACAGACATTGCTATCAATACATAGATTTTTATATAAAATATATCCTAGTGTGGCACCAATTATGGACACTTTTAGCTGACAGGCTCCAGTAATGGACTTCACTCTTAATTCAAATTTCATACGGTCCTAAATTGATTGTTACAAAACAAATGAATAACCCTTATGTAAAATAAGACTCAAGTGTCCATACTTGGTCCTTGTCTATTACTGGTTCCGTCACCCTAGTTGGATCCAAGATGCAAACGATCCAAATGTAAGATTTCACTTTCTTGGCATACGTTAAAAATTCGCTATGTTTATTGAACAAAATGAAATTTAAAAAACACCTGCCTCTTTTGTTCGCTTGACGTTTACCCTTAAGATAAACACTCCTAACAAATTATAGAACATCGCTTCGCAACACAACCCTCGTAGATTAATTCGTCAGTAAATAGCGATGTCGTTGCGTTCTCTTTGCGTTATGACTGATCGTAATGCGTTTGAGGCGGACAATCTGTGGCGGGAGTAAATCACACGTGTGGCGCGCCACGAACACACGTGGCGTATAGGGCTGCCACAACGGGTCAGTAGAATAAGTACTGTTTAAGCAACTCACCTTTCAATTCGTTATTAAATTACTAGCCGGCAAGCTTATGTGGTCCCGTCAGAGCGTCTTAAAAACATTTTTGTTCGTGAATTTTGTCTTTGGTCGTGGAATTTCGTCGAGACAGTATTTTTACTTAGTACGTGGCAGTATTTTTTAAAATATTTTTAGTGTCTTCAAACGTTTTATAAACGTTACACTCGAAACGAACGGTTCATAGAATTCTGCAATCAGAGTAATTTGTGTTTAACAGGAGTTATCTAACCTTCCTTACGTACAGTCGCAACAGGAATATTAAGCCACTTGCTACTCTTCACAATTTAGCCGAGTAATATGACAGCATAACCCTAGGAGCGGGTAACTTAGGCTCGTGATGTGCCGTTTAATTCTGGAGAATTCTTGACAATCTCCATACAAAAGTGGCGTCGTTCCCGAGAATTCTCGAGAACGGCACATCTCTTTCGCCGGGCTGCTTTGAAACCTATGATTATCCACTCTAGAAGGTTGTACCTAAACTACTAAGTTAGCTAAGTTTGACGAATACTCTATGTGCACCTGAGTGTGATATAGCGTGTTCAAGTCCGCAGCCCTCGGGCCCGGCGCGGCGCGTGCGCAGATTTATAGCGCTCAATCAATGCGGATTTATTGGTGAGGAAGCGCCCGCGCTCCTTTTGTTGCGATCGCCGCTATTTTAGAACTTTATAATTGGCCTAGTGTCTCTTCTTATACGAGTACATTACTCGATGTGATAATTACATGTTCTTTGTACCTCGAGCACGAGATTTTTCCTTCAAAAAAACTTGGTACGCTTCTAGCAAGATGTGATTGTTGTGCATAAGCGTCTTGATTCCATACGAGCATAACAAGACGTTACATCAAATAAGACGTTACTTGAATGATGAATCACTAAACAACTTGCTGTTGTTACTATTATAGAACTAATGCTGAACTGAACTAATGCTTTGGTTGATAGAACTAATGTCTTAATTATTGTATTATTTTTTTGTCAACTAGGAGTATGTCTCTTGATTGGCTCATATATTTTTTATTTTACCGAATATTTTATCCAAGCACCTTTCAACGAATTTGTCAAGAATTTTCGTTTCATCGAATGACATTTTTTACCGCATATGCGTGAGTTTTTTTTTTTATAGTCACAAGTGTAACCTAACCTAACCTACATAATTAATATTAAAGATACCCTGGAAATATCTTGGTTGTAGCGGAAAATAGCGTTCGATAACATGATACAATCGATGAAGTAAATTTCGATAAAATACGTTAAATCTACGTT
This sequence comes from Acleris literana, assembly GCA_946894065.1. Classification (NCBI taxonomy): domain Eukaryota; kingdom Metazoa; phylum Arthropoda; class Insecta; order Lepidoptera; family Tortricidae; genus Acleris; species Acleris literana. Next base: position 5,967,502 of record OX335687.1, read on the forward strand.
AACTTAACGTCATCGAGATAACGTGTACGGTGTATGGTAATTTTGGGATCAGCGCCCCGTGTCCGTATTTAGTATTAAAATAAAATTGGATAGCTGTTCTCAAGACTTTATTTACATCCAACTAAGTACAATTAAAAATTACCATTATTCGTACCATTGTCAAGTATTAAGGTAAAGTATACGCAAAAGTTAAATGATGTATGGAAACGTTAGTCTGTTTTAGGAGTTCGTGCTACGGATAGATTCAGAACAAAATAAGCATAAATTAATATTCGGATTAAAATAAAACAAATTTAATGTCAAACACAATATCAGTATTCTACTAAAAAAATTAGGTATCTACATTATAGTTTCCAGTTGACGTCTTTCGGCATGACGATGATGTAGATTCTGCGACATACAATATCGGCTTCGATATTTCTATCATCCACATAATTTATAAAATATTTAAGCTAATATTCTACGTATAAATTGCCACAAATTGCCTTTACGTTTAGCAATAAAAATACATTGATTTACTCGCGAATGTAGCACATTAGCGAGGGTTGCCGCACAAATAACTCATAACCTGACAATTACGCCTTACTCCGGGAGAATGCTAAGAATTTATTGTTTCCGACTACAAGACACGGGCGACATTATTGCGATAACTGTTTCGTTTTGTTTAATATAACTTTAGTTCAATGGTACATTATGGAGCTTGAGATCGTTTTCGAGTTTAGTTGAAGTAGCTGTGAAGGTTGACAGAAATAAAATGAAGGAAACTACGGCGTCGTAATTATACTAAATGGCTACCACGTTTCAAAAGATCATTAAGATACGGTTCGAAGGACCGGATTTCTATGAAGAAATTTAAAGCGAGTTAATTGTTGGTAGTTTTACCATTAAATTTGTCGTGGGCAGTCTTTCTTCTTTTACTTTAGTGTAAGAAGATCATTAAGCTTTCAAGGACCGGATTTCGATGAAGACATTTAGCGGTTAATTGTTCGTTGTTTTATTATTTGTTGTAGACAGTCTTTCTTTTTCAACTCTAGTGTAAAAAGTAACATTTTGTACAACAAATTTAAACCGAATGTCCGTAAATAAAACAGAAGATCATTGTCGCCTCTGCGCGAGTATAGTTTTCATCACCCGTCTTATTTATAATCCCTTCTTGACATCTCCTGTTGAAATGATAGCGGCCATTTTGGAATTATTTCGAGTTTCCCGCCATCCGACCATTACACCAATTAGTTGAGTGAGATGTCCGCCACTGAGAGGACGTTTACTGTTTTTTATAGAATTACGATCGTATTTAATTTAAGTTGTATCCCGAATATTTTTTGTTTATTGTGCATGTGGGTAGTGTCAAAATAGTGACTTTACTGGTTTTAAATTGCCGACGGGGACGTAAAATGAGGTTGGTGGTGCTAAATATTTGAAGTCCGCAACACATTTTATTACACTACATATAAGTTATTTAAATGTTACGAATAGGTAATAAGTAGAGGATTAAAATAATTCGGCGGTAGGCTCACTTTTTTAGCAAACCGAAAGACTTTGGAAGTACATAGTTTGATGCAATATAATTGACCATTATAATTAGCAATACCGTTTATCAAAACAACGATGTTGAATACACATAACATAATTTTATTCGGACTTTTAATCGATACTGCTACAATTATAGAGCAAAAAGTCCAAAGTATATTTATCAAAGAAAGAAAGAAAAACATTTTACAAAGCGTTTGATGAAGAACGTGTTTAATGTGCCGTTATTATTTTTCAATAAAGGGCTTTTTCAGGCTTCTAGAGTAATAGATAGAAGCAAAGGTGTAAACGGAATTATAGTGAGACTTCTGTAGGGTGTACAGTCAACAGCATAAATAAGTGATCATACAAAGGCGAACTTATCCCTTTAAGGGATCTCTTCAAGTTTTTCCTATAATATTCGAATACAATAATGACGGCGATTAAAAAGTCGAAGAATCACCTAGCAGAACTTGACGTAGGTATACTGATTAAGAAAGGATTCTTAATTTTCCAATATGTTAATTAGTTTAGGAGTTAGGTATAGTTGTACAAACATAATCTGCACCTATATCGTCTTAGAAGCGCTACATCGAATTGGTGCAGATTAGGTAAGTACATGAATTCCGTCAACTATATTAAGGTTTTAATTTATACTAGTAAAGAACGCTACCTTGCGCTACACCTTTACCTCCTTTAGCTAAAAATTGCTTTGAGAATGTAGCAATGTATTGAATTAAACCTTACCTAATGCCAAAATATCTAAGAATTTGAATAAAATTCATACTTTCTAGGGCACTATACATATAAAGCATTTCACGATTTTTATTTAACAACTTTGACCCTTTATACTTACTGAAAAAAAATTGCTCAAGACGAAAATGGGATCTTGACTCAAAAGTAGGCGAATTTAATCAAGATTTCGAAATCATGCTAAAATAAAATAATAGTAGATTGTTCAACATTGGACTAAAACAACCCATAATGACACGAGATGTTTAGCCACCCAAGCGAAGCGCGGGTGGCTGTAGTTCGAGTGTCATTATGGTTGTTTAGTCTCACGTTAAACATTCTACTTTCCGAAAAAAAAACACTACGTTCTTTGCCGGATTAGCCACGTAGCAGGAGTAGCAAATGCTACGGGCCCCACGCATAGGGTGGCCCCGCGCACCCACGATTAACCTCTAAAATGCTAGTTTGGTAGACATTCTCCTGTTTTGGTACTTACATCAGTATCCGTGTACTCATATCGATAAGGGTTGACGGTAGGATGAATAATCCAGTCGATATTCTCCAGCAGAATAACCTTAAACAAACCCCCACGCAAAATACTTAAGCGCAAATCTAAGTTGCCCAGTTGCGGAAAAGAGCCCGCCACAACCTGTAACCTGAAACAAACCAGGAGTCCCTTTATAGAATTTGCTACGGACCCCGTGCTTGCGCAATCCGGCACTGACGACGTTCTATACAAAATTACAATATTGATTATATTGTAATTTTGTATAGAACGACTTAGTTTCATTCACAATAGATTCATATTCCATGCAAAAATTTCGTAGTATGGTAGGTTTTAGGAAGTAAAAACTATTTATGTTCCTTGTTCAGGTCTACTCTCGAGCACCCAGTGCGCGCGCAGCGGGTTCCAGCCAGTACAGGAGCGACGCGACGAGCCGCCCGCGCTACCGCCGTTGCACCACTCCATCAGAGACGTGAGTTCAAGCATGGTACACAATTAGGCAGTTCTCTGATAATTGGCCGAGAAACTTTAGTTCCTTGACATGTTGCTGTACCACATCCAACAAAGGTGTGTTCGTTTATTCTATTATAACTAAATCCTACATTATCGATACCAAACTGCACCTTCATTTTAGCTTTTTACCCGAATGCCAAAGGAGGAGGGTAATGTGTTTCACATCTTATATATGTCCCTATGTTTGTTCCTTTGTGTCACTATAAAAACTAAACCCTTTGTCCGATTTTGATGATTCTTATGTCAATCGATTTGTCTTAATCTGGTGAGTGTCACTGACACTGAAGATATGACGGTAATCGAAATTCAATATGGCGGCAACCAGACGCCAAATTATGCAAACTAAAAAAAAAGTCGACCAAGTATGACAAGTGGGGTATCATTGAATAGGGATTTAAAAATCATATTTAGGTTTCTTTCATCATTTTTCACTTTGAATGATCATTTAGGATTTATAACGATTTAAAGTCGGTCAGCAACAGTCGGGTTTTGAAAGCTTGCTTTTTGTTAAGGTTATTTCAAACAAACTCAAACTCACAACATTTATTTAATAAAACACACTGTAAAACAACAAACATAATCGAACATTTTGTCAGAAAAAACTAAAGGGTAAATATAAAGATATTTATATACAAGTAGCGAATTTAGAGACGTTGCGCTGTCCTGTGAGGTCAAAAAGGTCTCAGCTTAGAATGTACGGTAGCCGGACCCACAACGCTGGTTTTTAGCTGAACCTAAACTGTTCATTACTGAAGCTAAAACCGTTCGGTCGGAGGCGCCGACCGCCGTGGGTGTATCCTACTTTTCTTATCCTAGCGGCTGATCACTCTGAGCTTTAGAATAATAGAGCTACATTAAAATACTATATCATGACAATATGTGGTAGAAATCGTCTACGTTGACGTAGAGACCTCGTCGTATTGTTCTCCTAGTCATTATTTTTAGTTTAATGTTATTGACCTTACATTTGTAATGATTTGAATTTGCTAGATTTAATAATTATTATTTATTACTTTACTACCTTTAATGTAACTTACTTTATGATTGAAAATGTGATCTTCTGCTGGAGTTTCTTGCTGCGCTTCTTGTTCGCAATGGTAAACACGTCGGTAATATAAAGTGCTATATTACCGGCGTGTAAAAGAGCCCTCATGTGCCCAATTTACTGAATGTTGTCGTCGACCTATGAAACATGCATCATATCATGCGCGTACACACTTTGGAGGGGCGTACGGTTTAGGATTAGACCATCTCTACTCTGTCAGCATCTAGCTCTTCCAGACCTTTATTAATAAATAGGTGTTGATGAAAAAAAAATGACGAAAGAGATATACAGAGCGAAAGTGAGTGAAAGGGTCGGAAGGGGCCACCCTAGGCGTACTTTTTCGATAAAATCGGAGAAATACAGGAAAATGGCCGAGTCTTAAGTATTCGTAACCGACACGTGCATGCATGACTCGATGTATGAATGTGGAAGAAGAAGAAGAAGAAAGAGATTTGTGAGGATTATAGCAGGTGGAAAGAAGTGATTTCTGCCTATCCCTCTGGGAAACAGGCGCGATTTAATGTATGTATGTATGCTTTTGTAGCACGGGGTATGTGGGCGAAGCACGTACTCGCCTCTGCAGGCGTTGAGCGAGAGCTCTTGCCGCGACCACGCCGCGCCGGCCGCTCCGCCGCCGCCGCCGCCGCGTCTGGTGAGTCAACTTTGTAGTCCAGGAGGACGAATTTCATCCGATGTCAAAAGTTCAACAAACTTCTATAACTTCATATTTTTGAAACAGATATTAAAATTCGAACGCCTGTGATATCAAATAAGACTGCTTTTCTTATGCAGTGCCCTTGCAGAGTTTCTAAATATGATCTATATATGTATATTGATAGCCAAATAAAGAGTTTAAGATTGATTTAACGGCTTCCTAATCCTGCTATTTCCCCGGCAGCAATTCTGTGGCGGCGGGGCGGCGCTGCACCCAGCCGTAGCGCGCTGCTCGGCAGCACTCGAGCTGGCGGCGCTCTGGCGCTCGTTCCACGAGCTCGGCACGGAGATGATCGTGACCAAGGCCGGCCGCCGCATGTTCCCGGCGCTGCAGGCGCGGCTGGCGGGCCTGCTGCCCAACGCCGAGTATCTGCTGCTGGTAGACTTTGTGCCGCTCGATGACAAGAGATATCGATATGCGTTTCATAGGTGAGTAGGTTCTACAGTGATGAGTACTAATTGGTCAGTTAGGGGAAGTCCGATTAGAAGTGATAGTAAAGTGGTCTAAGGAACCACGTAGGTAACCGATTTTAGAGAAAAAACTGCATTTCACGTTTAGGTACTGATTCAATATTACTATTTAATTAATTTACATTATACAAATCTGTACACATTTCAATTTACTGTAAAGATAGTAAAATTTGGCCGCAAGCTTTAACAGTTTTTGGACCAGTAACAATTACCGTTTCGAACGTTCGGCTCATATAGTTTGGTTCTAAGCAGTGAATGATCATGTTTATTCGGTTTTGCGAATTGTTATTTTTTTCAGTGTAGCGCTGACAGTACGTAACATGCCAAATGGAATATGATATTACCGAGTAGAATATAGCCTGTCGTGACGTGCTTCGTTCTTTAGGGCGATTTGATTCGATGTAACTCTCGAAGAGGTTCTATGGTTCCGCGGAATACACTTCAGGAATAACTGATCTATGGCCTGTCTTGCCCCTCAGCTCGAGCTGGGTGGTAGCGGGCAAGGCGGACCCAGTGTCCCCCCCGCGCATCCACGTGCACCCGGACTCCCCCGCGCCCGGCGCGCACTGGATGCGCCAGCTCATCTCCTTCGACAAGCTCAAGCTTACCAACAATCAGCTCGACGATAATGGACACGTGAGTGTACCATACTAATACATATTTATATTCTTAAATAATTACTAATCTTCTTACAAATTGAAGGAGCTAGCTTCGTGGCTACAAATAGACAGTTGCACAGATAACTTTTTATAATAATATGGTTGTCTTTGTGGTTTATGTTCAACTACAATATTTTTTCTTTATTTTTGTGTTCTCTGAATATTTAGTTATGCGTAGGTAATATGTCAGTAAGCAAATAAGAATGCGCTTAGAACGCTAGATCTCACTTTGTTGTGATGTTTAAGATTTTGAATTTTACAATCGTTGATCTAGATTGTATTATTTTAATTATTTTGGTTCTTTTTACACGACTGCCCAAAAAAAGGTGTGTAATGTTTTCAGGGTTCATGTATGTATGTATTTTGCTACCTTATTACCATCTCTTACGGGTCCAGCTGAAAATCAGCGCTCCGTGCCACAGCACACGCTGAGCACATCGTTTCGGCTATTTTATTTTAATTATTTATCAATTAGTTTACTTTTGTATTTGTTTTCTCAAATGCATGTGTTTTTTGTTCTTATTTTATTTTCTTATTTAATAGCCAAATAAATTAATCTATTCTATTCTATTCTATTCTTATTCATAAACGAAAAATAGCTAAAGAGTGCTCAAAATTATGCTTTGTCCTTATGTCATTGTGAGATTTTAATGTGATAGAATACTTTAACTAAAATAGGTTTACTGTACATTTATGAATAAGTGTGTTACATTATAAATGCTAAATTGTTTCTGTTTGTAACGGTGTAACGGCTAAACAGAATTTTATAACAATTGACAAATGTGTCTGCTACATTGGAGACTTACCTTCTTATTCATAAACGCACAATAGCTAAATTATGCTTGAAATATGCTTTGTCCTTATCTGCCATTGTAACATTTCCATTTGACAGAAAGGGACAACGCAAACTTTAACTAAAATAGGTTTATGATATACGTTTATGATAAAGGGGTTACTTTTTGAGAAATATATTCAATCAATGAATGAAACTGCTATTGACAACAGACGCCGCTTTCTTTTACCAAAAACTGCTAGGTATTTTACCTTTCGCACTAGGTTCTGCCAGCGACTCGTCCGCATAGATTTCAAGTATCAGTATTCCCTTAAGAACTTTTAAATTTTCTGGCATGAAAAGTAGCCTATGTGTTAATCGAGGGTATAATCCATCTCCATTTCAAATTTCATCCAAATCCGTCCAGCCAGTTGCAGCGTGCACGATTAAAAAAAAAACCAAGCTTTCGCATTTATAATACTTATTAGTAGTAAAGTTGTTTACTGGAAGTTTTAAAATGGCTTTAAAACTTGTAATTTTTGCACTTCTTGCTTTTTCTTATAATTCTTAATGAATGGGAGAAAATAAAACATAGAGACATGTCAGTGGTGTGCTACCTATACTTATTAACCATTAATAATATTTCAAGAAAAACGACTATGCTATTTTGCCAGCTCTTGCAACAAGCCTCTTAAAGGTTGGCGCAGACATAACCGCTCGGCACCGCATCAGCTCAAAGTGATCCATTGAAAACTGAGCTTTGAGTTGTGTTAATACGATCCATTTTTCAGTGGAAGATGCAACGCCCGCGCCCGGCATTTGTTTTCGCTTTAACTTTAAAAAATGTATCGTATTAAACGTATCGTTCGTTGTTATTGTATGTATCGTATGTGCGTTTAATCAAGGCTCAGTTTTCAATGTCTCACTTCCTGCGCCAACCGTTAATCAATAAAGCCGTTCGCAGATCATCCTGAACTCGATGCACCGGTACCAGCCGCGGCTGCACGTGGTGTTCCTGCCGGGAGAGGGGGGCGGCACCCCGGGCACCGTGCCCTTCCGCACCTTCGTGTTCCCAGAGACGGGGTTCACAGCCGTCACCGCCTACCAGAACCACCGGGTCAGTGCTGACGCATCATCACTTTAGCCTCGTAAGGCCCAGTGTGGAATAGGATGTACATAATCAAGACAATTTAATTTGAACTGTGTTGCAATGAGAATAAGGTTTATGTTCCTATGTTCACAAACTGAAAATGGCATTATCGTACAAACGTAATTGAACTTTATTGCCTTGATGGTAGATTCAAAGTCCCACTTACAAGGAGCTACTTACGAGGAGCTTACTTGTTAAGGGTCCTTAACCGAAGAGAGTCCAACTGTCCCTATTAATATGCTTACGCGGTCCGTCCGTCTGTCTGTCTAAACTTTAAAGAGCTGTATCTTTTGAACCGTAATAGATAGCGGTTTTTTTTCAGAACATGTGTTATTACAGCGTTAATATTTGTTATATTAAAAAGAGCAATAATAAAGGTGGCCATACAAGAAACGTTTTTTTCAACGTGTTTTTATTTTTGTTGTTTCGTAAAAACGGTAAAACAAGCAAGACTCTAATTTGGCATGATTATATTACAAACCCTGAAGAACAATAACAAATACAAAAAAAATGGTCATGACAAGTGTGAGTTGGGCTCACGCTGATTCGATTCGAAACCGAATTCAAATTGGAATATAATAACACCTATACGGAGGTACGGAACCCTCGATGTGCGAACCCGACTCGCACTGGACAGGTTTTTTAGGGCTTACTCTTTGTTTTTATTTTCTTCTTAAATTCTTTACTCGATTCGGCGTATACAATGACATCTAAAAATCGTCAACGGCTGAATTCTTGCCCAATCATGTTAAAAAACATGAGCGAGACTATATTTTCCACTTCACTTAGGTAATTAAGTAATTTCTTACGTCTCAGTGCAAGCTACATGCCGAATTTTAAATTCGTCCCTTGTTTTAATCTTTGTGACACTTGACAATGTATTTTAACCGATGGAGACCTTGCTCATGTTTTCTTGCATTGTGAAACAGTTTCCATAATTAAGACTACTACTCACCGATCACTCGACTTTCTATTAGCAATATTCGTAACTTATACGATTACGTTTCAGATAACACAACTAAAAATAGCCAGCAACCCGTTCGCGAAGGGATTCCGTGATTGCGACCCTGACGACTGGTAAGTCCATCCATAAACCACGTTAAATCACTTTTACGATAAGTTTACGATCGACTAAACGAAACCACATTTTTCGGAACGACCCCCATGTCACAACACTGCCCATGAATCAAGCCATAGACACGAATGAGATGTTTTATTACGATGCACGGAGGTGGTTTTCAACAGCCGGTGACAATTTACTTTTATGACTCGGCCATAGAGTAAAGAGTTACGAGTGACAGTAATGGCGGACACAGCGTTTCCCGTTCCCGCTGAAATAAAAATGGGACGTTTGATGACGTCCTGAAATTCAAACGAAATCTGTAAGTGATTAAGAAATACAATGTAAAATAGACATGATTTATTAATTCTCGGAATTACACTACGTAAATACTCTTTCTGCAGCGTATATAAATACGATCTAAATGAATCATTATTCTTCTGTATGTACTTAAAGTTCAAAGGCTAGACCTTTACATATACAACATAAAAAGACGTCGCTTCTGTTTTTCATCCAGTCGATACACGAGCGATTTTTAAAGTACATAAACATTGAATGATGAAATTGTGCGTAGGCACTCGTGGATAGATCGCGTAGCGTACACACTACGTGGGTACTTTCGTGGTTATGGGTAGTTTAATTTTTAACTGCAATAGTTCGTGTTAAACACTCGACGTATGCATGTTTGTTTATGTCCTTATGTTTTGGGGAAACTGAAAGAGCCTGCATTACTCACATACTAATTATTTCTGACAGGAAATGTTACCAATGTTTTTGTACGTCACTTATTTTTTACCTCATCGTTTTTAAACTCGGTGTAAGCTTCCCGTTCAAGACCCCTACAATTTGGTATACCTACCCATAATATAACAAATACCTAGAAGACGCTCGGGTTGAAACCGAATTTTCCCGAATATGACAAAGTTGTCAGAAAGTCAAAGTTGTGGGGTGCAGAAATAAATCGGTCTCTGCACCCGAAAACATTTTTACACGACTGCCCAAAAAAAGTAGTGTAATGTTTACAGGGTTCATGTATGTATGTATGTACGATTTTTTATTCCACCATAACTTCTAAACGCCTGAGCCGATTTAGATGTGTGTGGTATCGTTAGAATCCTTTCAACATCCGGGTTGACATAGGATCTGAACTCAATGTCAATTATTAACATAGACGACAATATAAAAAAATGCAGTCGGGTTTTTAAAGCTTGCTTTTTAATGAGTTATTTCGTTATTTTCATCAAAATCAAACACATATCGTATAATATGTATATGATACGGATATTTACTTATTATTGTGATGTTTTCTTTCCAATTGTACTACATGTACATGTAACCGTGTCTAATAAAGAAAGTATTGGATTGCCTGCGCCTACGCAAATAACCGTTAACGCAGAGAGACGTCACGTCGTTGCGTGTTTAATGTCAGGCGCAGTAAAAAAAAAACATTGTTATTTACGTTTTCTGTGATTCAAGGCAAGGCCGTCTTAAACTACGCTGGGCCCTTGGTAAAGTGTGCCTTATGGTAAAGACGGTATTGTCCAAGGACTTTATGCTACTCTACTAAGTAAAAAAATATTGCTAATGACACGTATTTTCAATAATGTGATAACTCTTATTTACTTGACAGTAATGGTGGCAGAGTTAAAAATACGATGACATGTCAAAAGCAATATTGTTTTGCCGAGTAAAATAGAGCACTTCTGTGGGTTATGTATCATTGCAAAACCTATGTATTTATTTGAGTGTTTGTTTTATTGTAGACTCATAAAAAAGTTATAATTTCCTTGAATAAAAGCACTTCCGGACAAAATAGACCATTTTAAGGGAATAATTTTATTTCTTGAAATTACTTTTTTCTGATGTATGCGTTGGCGTCTTTGTTCAAAGACATTCGTTCCATTTTTTTAAAGCCGTGACGATGGCCGATTGTTATCTAATACCTTTAAACGAGCAATTCTTGTATATACATATAATCTGAATCTCGGAAACGGCTCCAACGATTTCGATGAAATTTGAAATATAGGGGTTTACGGGGGCGATAAATCGATCTGTCAAGTTATCATCTTCGGGAAACGTCGTTTTCAACCCGAGCGACGCTCGGTTTTCCAGGTACTGTATATTTATAATACTATAAATAGTTTTTGAATCAACGTTAGTTTTAAAAACTCGATTGCATGATGTGATACCTGTCGTCTATATATATAATGTTAATTACCATGTTATATTCCTTTACTTAATTCCGCCATTCTAAATAACAGTGACATTATTATTAAAGTACCATGCAGCATTCGCGATGCTAAGACGAATCTAAAGTTACTTCTTTTGTCGAAATCGGGCTCTACGAGGAAACAAAGAACCATACATACAAACATATACATACTGGCCATACACATTACCCTCCTTCTTTGACAGTGTCGGGTAAAATAGTGGTTGCATCCCAATCACCAACCGGTACCTTACGGTAGTATTACAAATGAAGTATTTATTATACAATAGTAGTTTACGTGACGGTTGCGTAATTATAGGCATTACAACGTGTGAGTTTCATAATAGATCACATGAGTGTTGTAATGCCAATTACGCAGAGTCGCGTACAATAGTTTATCTACACACATATTATAAGTACTCTAAGATGGGTTCAGAAGTCGAAAGGCAAATGACCAGCGTTACCTGTGGTAGTAGGTGACAGTGACAGCGATGACAGCTGTAACGTAATTTTGAAATTACGTTATCGAATATTGTATGGTAATGAGCAGAAGTCGGAATAGGTAGTGCTTATTAACCTAAACTTGACTCATGTTCATTCATGCGTGAGTGAGATGGAAATACGTTATTGAATGAAGATGCATCAAGTTTAGGTTAATAAGCACTACCTATTCCGACCTCTGGTAATGAGCTAATGAGATCCAAATTTGGAACATCTTCCAAAATGAACAGCTATCATCGCCGTCACCTACTACCACAGGTAATGCTGGTCATTGCCTACGGGTTTTGACGCATAATAGAGGACTTATGGTATGTGTTTAGATAAAGGTAATTATTTTTACCTTTGTATAATAAATACCTACTTAATTTGTAACACTTAAGTTGTTTTTACTGCGACTAAGCATGTTTCGCCACGTGACCACGATATGTATAAAGTATGTAATTGTAATCCACAAAGTCGTTGCCACTAAGTACTTAATTTACTTCAACACACTATGCCACTTATTCATAAACAAACTATAGCTAAAGTATGCTTCGTCCTTCATTGTGAAATTTGAATTTGACAGAAAGAGACCAAACATACTTTATCAGAAATAGGTTTACTGTGCCTTTATGAATAAGGGGGTATACTTATAAACTAACTAGCTTATGCCCGCGACTCCGTCCGTGTAGAAGTCGTACTTAGACAGTTCTCCTTGGGCAGTGTCTAGTTTTCCAGGATAAAAAGAAGCCTTTGTCCGTCTCCGGGCCAAAAACTATCTCATATCCTAAATTAAACGTCGATCAATGAGGCGTTGGAACGTATGTATGTATGTATACTCTTTATTGTACAAGAATAAAAAAGGAATATAAAACACAGGCAATATAAAAAAAAAACAAGTGCAAAGGCGAACTTATTCCTTTAAGGGAACGTGATGGCATCAGAACAAATAAACCTTCGTTCAAATTTACATATTAACGAGCTTCTGCCCGTGACTTCGTTGTTTTTGGCCATCCCGTGTTGCGGGAATTTCGATTATCATTATTCGGGAACTTTTAAATTTTCCATTATGAAAGGTAGCCTATGTGCTATTCAGGGTATAAGCTGTCTCCATTCCCATCCAAATCCATCGAGCCGTTGCAGCGTGCAGGTAACAAACTAACGCACACACACAAACTTTTGCATTTATAATATTACTGGCTTCTGCCCGCGACTTCGTCCACGTGGAATAGTTTTTGGCTAGCGATAACTTTAACCCGCGACTTTGTGTGTTTTTTTTTGCTGCGATGTTATTTTAAAACTGCGATATCTCCTAAGATATCCATTGAAATGGAATGATGTACAGGGCAATTTTGTTTTAAATTAAATACTTGTGATGAATAATGTATTTCTTTGGATAAGGATTAATATCATGTTTATAAAAAAACCTTCGCCAATAATGCATTATTTTAGAACAAATTTGATTAGCATAAAAAAGGTTATAGTGAGTCAACCTTAAAAGATAGACATATGCTGACGCAGACTTTTTTTTAGAACTATATAGGGGAACAATTCTGTCATACATGATTTTTGCGAAACTTTAACCGTTTACCCTGCGCACGCAGCGGAAGCTCTCAAAAGGAAAAAAAAACCCCGATTTTGAAATATTCTTCATTGGTGCTCCGCACCTTTTGATTTTAGCGTGATGATATATAGCCTATAGCCTTCCTCGATAAATGGGCTATCTAACACTGAAATATTTTTTCAAATCGGACCATTAGTTCCTGAGATTAGCACGTTCAATCAAACAAACAAACAAACAAACTCTTCAGCTTTATAGAGGTAATATTAGTATAGATTAGTAGGATAAGGATAACATTAAGGATTCGGTCACGTGCCCAGAACAAGGCTTACAAATATAATTTAACCAAATAACAATCTTTTACTAACGAAGCACAAACAATTTTTTGTATGGTGTTTTAGTTTTAGCTTGCGTAATAAAATATACGTAATGCCACTCCTTCGTCACTATTAGCGCTCGTTTTTTCCAATATAATGATCATGCAAAATAAACAAACCCTAATTCGCAGCATAAAACTGTATAAACAATCTGGCTAGTGTAAACAATCGAGTCATCAATTTTATCCGATGGCAGAAAAAAGTGATCGCCATGTGTACAAACTGGGGCACAAAAACCGGCCTAATGATTTTTTGCTGACTTCCTGGTAAAGTCGATTAATAACGTCACTTCTTGGAGAGTTCTTGCGCCATTTGTCGCTCGCTGTCACAATAGAGATTAACGCGAGACTGTAATAGGACCCCGCCTACTGGGCGGCATCATGATGGGACATATATTTATCTGTGATCTCAATTAGGGATATCATATTTTATAGTGAGTGATACAATCGTAACACGATTGTTACATTTTATGATATATAAAATTATAAATCAATACCTAATTGATATTACTCGTATTTCCCTTTGCATGTTCTTCTTATCAGCAAAGAGCCTATGCTGTGTTTGAACAGGTATAAATTTTATAGAAAAAGGTACTGACTCTTGCGTTCGACGCGACGTCGATCTTTTAATACTTGTTCAACGTCTTTCCTCGGGAACTGGATCAAATCTATATGAAATTTATCGATGAGGAACCTACCTATATGCCAAATTTCAATCCAATTTATATGTGTTCATGCGTAATTGACACACATCCAAACATCTTCACATATTTTCCTTTTGTAATCACGCACACACATACTTACACACACACGCACTTACACACACACACACACACACACGCAAACGCACCCGCACACGTACACGCAGACGGCACCCACACGCACACACACACACATCAAAAGTGTGTTTGGTTTAAAAATATACCTCGAACATTTTTTTTTAGAAGAAGTTCTCCATTTTATAGCATCATACATTTTTTTTTTTTAATGTTGGGCATAGTTGTTTTGTTTGCAGTCCGCCGGAGCAGAGCCAGACACGCGGCACGGCGCGGCGTCGCGATGCGGAGCCCTGCCCGCAGCTATCCGCGCCGTACGCCGCCGAGCCCAGCGCCTGTGGCCCGCTGTACGCGCACGCGCACCCCGTGCGGTCAGTATCGTCACCCTACGCACCCAACGACCCAAGAAGGATTGTCATGTTTTTTAGGTGTATTTATGTACAGTGATATAGCTCCTTTAGAGGCGCCATATGATGCCACACCCACACAAGAATAAAAAGGGATGGCTTTATGTGCTTCCGCGCAAAGAACGCGAGATGGAGATAGTTTGTGCGCGCCTTGATTGCAGGGTCAAATTCAAATAATTGCTATTTACTTTAAATCAACAACATTTATTAAAAAAATGGTTTAACAGGATTAAGAAGTTATAAGTACTCAACTAATAAATCAAAAATCATAGTTAAAGATAAAGGTTTCGAAGATTCAACCAAAAATATGTGAAAAGGGTGTCATGTTCGAATAATAAAACTATCGAGGATTTTGTTTCTAATCGTGTTTTCACGTTTAACAGTCTTAAGGAAAATATGACCAAGTTTTATTTATCCAAATAACAGACACATAGGCGTTAAGGTTATTGAGATCCAGATCGCGGAGCACTACCGACTTTATCATATGTGGCCTCTTAATATCGCTGCCCAGCGGTTCTCTGAACCCCGCGCCCTTCCCCTCTCCTTTAGAAACATCGATCTTACGTGACTTTTCTATTTGATGCGTGTAATTGATAGCCTGTGTGTGCGGTGTGTGCGCAGTGAATTTTACCTATACCGCGGGGACAGGAAAGGATTCAACACCAGCTCTAAAGGCATGTACACGCCGACCTGACAAACTTAACGTTTTTCCCAAATTTTTGTGTGCCCATTCTTAGCTCCTGAAAGTCTTTGGTGTTCGGGAAAAATCGGTTAGGCTAGCATAAGAGCGTATGAGAGCATGTGAAAGAGATTTACAAGCCCGAACGTCATTATAAGAGCTATTGCTCTGCATGTATGTATTCTTGTGTCGTTGTCACCTCCTGTATGCTAAGCGCTGTTAAGGTTCTTAAAGTGCGGAGTATCCTTAGGCTAGGCTCATAGCTATATAAGAATGTTTTCAGTTCTGATGCCGCAGGGGAAGAGTTTCAAAGCTTGCTTTTTGTTACTTTTTAATTAGCACGCATGGTACAATGTTAGAGCGTCGCTTGAGATTAGGTCAATTTGATATTAATTATTTATTAGTTGTACCCTACCTTACTTTGGGGCTGCCAATTTTATTGAGTTAAAAATGATTTTATTTTACTCCCTACCGAATAAGGCGGCTGTGTCAAAAAACGTAGTTTTATATCTATATTTATGTTAAATTTTGTAACATTTCAGGTATCAGCCGCACACCGCGCATAACGGCGCGTACAGCGCATACTACGCGCACAGGTAGCCTCGCGGCGCGCGCGCAGTCTGCACAACATCACTACTTATCTAGGGTTAGGATTTTAGTGGCATACCATGGTTCTAAAATCCATGGAGTCGCTATTTCTTAATTATTGTTATTCAGTATTGACATATTTCAAATTAATCTTAAGACATTTTTAGTTTATCCATATCTACTATTGTTTGTTTGTTTGTTACGCTTTTATAACGCAATCCTCTGTACCAAAATTCATTTAAATTAGTTCAGCTGTTTAATAAATGAATGAATTTTGTAATATGTCAATACCGAAGGTCAAAATCAATAATTATGTATAATAATTAGGAAATAGCGACTCCATGGATTCTAGAACTACGGTATGCCACTAAAATCCTAACCCTGCACATTATTAATAATAGCTGTATAGTATTAAAATAATACCTAGCTGCATTACTAAGTCTGCAATTCGATTGGTGCTCTCTATCTGGCCTTGTAGGTGGAAAAGGGACGCGTGAGCTAAACGTCAGCGGCATGTGCTAACTCTGTTGTAAAAGTTGTAATATTATTATCAGCAAGACCACAGATTTAATATTAATATTATTTATATGATTTAACGATTTATGATTTAATATTATTTATACAAAAAAATGTTTTAATAATATTTTTTATTGTTTATTATTTTATTATAATTTCGTGACAACAGGTATTTTTTTTATGTCAGTATTTTGTTGCGTTTTGTTTGTCTGTTTGTTGTCATGCATAAATGTATTTTTTTTCTTTCTTTATTTTCTTTTAAATAAAAGTTACTTCGGTAAGACTTTATTCAAACTCATCCATCAACCTAGTGAAGATGTTGTTTCCCTCTATCGATGTTATATTTAGTCAATTTGATATGATATTTGCCGAAGATATATTTCACCAAAGATATGGTACCATTCACCAAAGCTTTGTTATAAACCAAAGACGTTGCGATTAGAAGGGTAAGGGTATTTTTGGCCAAATGAATCATTTCCCAAAAATATTTTTTTATTGTTTATGTTTTATATCCGAGATATCGAAACCGCTTACTACGTCTGTTAGTTTAAGTTACACTTGTAACTACATAAAAAATAAATCAAGTGCGGCGGGAAAGCACTTTTTGGGAAATGAAAATTTGGGAAATGATACACTTGACCAAAAATATTTTGGCCAAACAAAGGTAACCCGGCTACAACATACTCGTTCATATCCTGTTTCTCTTGTTACGAGTTACAAACATACGCACGATGTATTTGTAGGACATTGTCGTAGGAACTCGATGATTAATTTCTGGTCCTTATTTTTATTGCGGTGGCACAAAAAGTTGATGTCGCAAGTTATTGTCGACAAAAGGGAAATGAATTCATTCGTTTATGTAATATAATTGCGCCAGATAGGTTTGTGTTTTTTTAAACTAAACGTGTCCTTCATGCGATTATGTAATTAAGTAATAACTTAGTGCCTTCTCGTTGTGATAGCTAAGCGTGTAATAGTTAGTTTTGTTACTGTAAGATCGTAATTGTATAACATCGAACTTAGTTTAACTTAACTCTTACATTTAAGTTACCAATTAATTAGTGTCCAAGTAAAGTACTTTCGTGTAAAATATTAGAAATGTATTCTGATTCATTTTGTTTCGAAATGGACATCGATGAGTGCAAGCCAGTCACTAAACCAAATATATCCAAAAAGAGTTTCGATTTAAGTCATTTTAAGGATTTATCTAGTAAGAATGTATTGTATTTATTAAATTATACCTTAAGTGAACGTATTTTTTATTTCTTATCTCAACATAAAATTCTTACGCAACACAAGTTTTTCTTTAAACTATATATAAATATCAGTTGTGTAATCTATAAGATTACAGACAATGTAAATTAACAAATATACTTAGCCTCTTATTCATAAACGCGCAATAGCTAGGTGCTTGAAATATGCTCTGTCCTTATCTGACATTATGACATTTTAATTGGACAGAAAGGGACAATGAATACTTTAACTATAGTGGCTGGCCGATAAGAAGTCAATCCTGACAGCTGTCATCGCAGTACAATTCTGCCCTCCTAAGCCAATAAGTTGTATCTGAAATCCAATAACCAAAGCAGTTTTAATTCTATTCTGTTAGTAATTAGGTTGATATTGCTACAGGAGATTTATGGGAGATACTGCCTATTGGTTTAGGAGGGCAGTATTTATAACCTATTCTCGTGTTTGAGGTTTTAATTGGAATGACCGGCATCATGATTTTGTTCTTATCGACTGGGCACTATAAAATAGGTTTATAGTCCGTTTATGAATAAGAGGTTTATGTTATCAATTCACGACGTCACGCCTCACTACTTCATTTAACGTAAGTCGTACAAAGAGGTGTATCCACTTTTTCACCTTATTGTATTGTAATAAGGTCCAAAAGTGGATACATCTCTTTGTAGTCGACTGTAATTCACGCAAGCGCGCAACGTCATTAGTAGCGGGACGCACCGTCGTGAATTGTAAACTTTAGCTAATTAGGTACTTAGTTCATCATAAAGAAATAGTATTGCATTTGCTGAGGTAGCTTTTCAATCTGTGGAGTCACAAAGTGGGATTTTTCCGAGATGGTGTGAGTCATGACGTGATTGACGTCGGTGGAGCCGGGCTCCTCGCCCTTCTCCACGAACACCTTGTTGGAGATGGTCTCCTCGTAGACCTGGCCGTCGAGTTCAGGCTCTGGTGCCACCGGCTCCTCGTATGGCAGCACTATTGTTGTCGTTGTAGTAACAGGTTCCATAGCGCCGCATGAAGGATAATATCCTTGAGAGGGGGTGAAGGCAGGCTCTTGAACTGCTGGTCGTGAGTAGGCATGGGGAGGCGCGTGACGAGTTGGAGGAGTCGGGATCTGGGTTTCGGGAAAGTTATAATGACTGTGGTGAGGCTGTGGAGGCCCGTAGCGAGCTGGGCTGATTGGGGCCGAGTACTGAACCTGCTCCGGCATGTAGTCGTAAGAAGGGTAAGAATTCAGCTGCGATTGAATTTCTTCTTCAGGAATATGCATGGCGTAAACGTAGTAAGTACTGTTGTCACCTTTTTCTCTGTCATCTTCGTTATCACGCAGAGGCACAAATTGTATTTGTTCGTTTTTGGGGCTGGTGCCGTATGCATCGTTCATTATTGAAGTGAGTCGTTCTGATTGCTGAGAGGAATATCCGGCGAGATCGGCCAGTAGGTCTTCAGAGGGGTTATATTCGATGCCGTATTTATCGGCGATCTCTTGTGCAGTCATCATTTTTTCGATGGCAATATTCTGGTATTCATTGTTCGCCTTTATGTGTTTGAGTAGCCGCATTACCAACTGACTGCTGTCCATGGGCGTTTCAACCGATCGTTTCTGTTTAGTTCCGTGCTTTTCGTCTTTTTCGCAGTTAGCCAAGGCGTATGAGAGCAGGTTGGTCATTTCAGATTCAATGGCTTCCGTGATTTTGCGGGCCATCTCCTTCATGTCTTCAAGTTGTTCTTCGGGTGACTTATCAGGGCTGGTGGCCTGCGACATTAGAGCCGCGGAAGTGGACGGATAGAAGCCATTCTCCGGATTCAGGAACAGGTCGACCCAGTCTTTCTTTGAACTTTGGACATCCTTGACTATATTATCCTCGACCTCCGGCGGCGCTTGTAGAATTTCTTTAGAGACGCTGTCATCGACCGCGTCGCAGTTTGCGTAAGTTAACAAACTCTGAAAAATAAGGTTGTTGACATGTAACGATGAGTACAAAATATATAAATGTATATCTTAATGGGCAAACTGTGATTTGAATACAAATATATACGGACAGTAACCCCGCTGTACCTCAGTACTAATACCCGTCTTCCACTGCGAGCCAAACAGGCTCGGTTTGGACTCGGTTTAGCTTACGTACGACGGTGACTTCTAGTGTTTCCACCGCGAGCAAACCTCTCGAAGTTAGCGTTGTAAGCCAAACGGAGTCCGTACGAGGCCCGCACCGCTCGCAGTGGAAGGCGGGCATTAGTTATCTCTAAAGTCACCGAAAGTATAAGTATTTTACTTACCTGTATCAGAAGTACGAGGATCAAGCCGTATGGTGCCATTTTGCAGTGTCATGTGGCTTGTCACTTGCTCGTTATATAAGCATTGTTTATCATTACGTTGGGAAACGGCCTTTGTTGCAGGGCTAATATCATAGTTAGTGTTTGATTAGGCGCATTGCATTAGGAATTGTAATACTATTGTTGTGAAATTGAAATTTGATTGTGCTTTAGTATTAGTTCTAATGATCGGCAAGGCACACAAACACCTGGCATTTGTGTTTATTAGCTGTTCTATTTAATTTAAAGGAAACAACTTATTTAGCTCATCTTCATCTGTTCTCAAAAGTAATATTTAGTAGCAATATTTTTCTAAACGTAATAAAATTAAAAGATATAGAGCTAATGTCTGGGAGTAAGTATATTTCTAAATTCGCTGAAGTATTGAACATGTATAATGAACTCTGTCTTGCTGTCATTGCAAAAACACATAAGTAATTGCAAATGATAAAAAACGTATGTGTTACACACACATTCAAGCTTTGCAACATTATCTACGTCAACGTGCCTTGTACTGAGGAAATACATAATATGTTTTGCGGCGGCTGTCTTAAGGGCCGGTTAGACGAGCAACATTTTCACAGCAATTTGTGGCCGGCAACTATACGCATCTTGCTCTAACGTGCGAAATAAGAGTAAGACAGCAATAGTTGCCAGTCACTCATTGCCGTAAAAAGTTGATCGTGTACCAGACCCTTTAAGGGCCGGTTAGACGAGCAACATTTTCACAGCAATTTAAGGCCGGCAAACTATACGCATCTTGCTCTAACATATGAAATAAGAGTAAGACAGCAATAGTTGCCAGCCACTCATTGCCGTAAAAAGTTGATCGTGTACCAGACCTTTTAGGGCTGAACCCTATATTCAAACTGCGGACAGACAGACTTACTTCGGATTACAATTCGACACATGTTGTATGGGCAAATGTCAACTTTTAATCTGAAGTACTTGTAAGCCTTAAGGGCCGGTTAGACGAGCAACATTTCCACAGCAATGTGTGGCCGGCAACTATACGCATCTTGCTCTAACATACGAAATAAGAGTAAGACAGCAATAGTTGCCGGCCAAACATTATTGATGTATTTGTATAATTTCCGTTTATTTTAATCTTAATATAACGAAGGATCATTTTACTAACTGTATTCTTGTTTATCCTATTTATATTTTCAGTAAAAATTTCACCAAACGATGTTAACCACTTAACAGACGATTAGAGCGTTAACAGCTGTCGGTGTTAATTAACACTTTTTATCCTGCTTAGATATTTTATTTTCCCGGAAAATTTAAAAGTTCCCGAGGGAATAATGATAACCTAAATTTACGCGGACGATGTCGAGGGCTAAACCTAGTTTAATATAAGATAGTGTAGCCTGAGCAAACAGGAAGTAAAAGTTAGGCGCAACGACGAGCAGAGCGAGGAGAAGCGTTAGGCTCAGATGTGACCATCCTGTCAACCGGACAACCGTGCCATGGGCCGGACGGCGCTAGGTACACATGCCTGTCGCTGGCACCTTGCATAACAGCTCTTTGCACGTGCCATCCTTTCATCTTGCCTGTATCTGGCAAGCAAGTAGATCGCGAGCTATTTGATTTGCTGGCATACTTAAGAGGATTGTGAAGCTAAAAATTTCCATACAAAATGCAATAACGTTTCTCTTCCCTTAAACCCAGTCCAATTTTAACGGTTTTTTGAATATGTTGTAGATATCATGAAAAACTATGTCTGTACGTTTCCCTTTCCAAGAAAATATTTCTTAGAATGAAATAAATTTAAGTAACAAAAATCAGAAACGTACAGATCTAGTTCTTTATAATAACTACAACATATTCAAAAATCGTGGAATTTGGACTGGATTTAGGGGGTGAGAAACGCCCGGAGATAAATTTGTATGGTTTTTTTTTAACAGCCGCGCAATTTTAGCGGCTCTTCACAATCCTCTTAAGGAGAATTAATCCTTATCGTTTACCCTATAGATTGGCATCACAAAAATACTAAAAGGATGTTTTTTATTCACGTTTGGGTAGTTCCATTCCCATCCTGATGAGAATGGCAATTTAAAAAAATGTTATTAGCTTGTCTGTGTGTGTCTCTGTCTGTCTCTATTCAGCAATATTTCTGTAATATTTAAGGTAAGTTCCCTTCGATGGGAGCCGTGGGACGCCCTTTATATAATATGTAGTTTCAGATTAAAAATGTATTATTATGGCCCGATCAACTGTCTTGAAGGGTCTGCCATTATCAAAGTTGGAAAGTATACAGTGCTAAGACCTTGTCTGTATACGGACACAACCGTTTTCGGCTTAACAGACGTCATATTTAAAAATCCGTCAGTTTTTCACGTAACTTCGTCTAAACAAACCCACTGACACTAATGGAAACACTAATTCAACGACACCATGGTCTTTAGTGTGAAGCTGTTTAGCCTTCATGAGATCACAAAAAAGATATACATACAAACATACACACGAACAGTCAAGGAAATCGAAAGACGTACCTTTTTCGTTCTTGTAACAATGTGAATAGGGCATAAAAAGCATAATACGTCTTTCAGTTTTCCTTACTGTAGTCGTAGGTAAATATATACATACATACATACATTTACCACGAAAAGAATTACAATTCGTCTTGGATAGCCGGGTAAAAATATTTTTTTTTTACTGTTACATACAAAAGAGTGAGACGAGGTTAGAATATTATTTATTCCATTTACTACCTAATTACAATAGAGTGAGCCGAGGTTACATCAATGTTTATTCCATTTCCTTCATTAGAATAATCGCATGGACCATGTTCCCTTAATGACGTTCGCTAGCATACCATTTGCATCTAAATTAGATGGGAATAGCTATTTGTGGTCGATGGTTGTTTTTTTTTGTAAACAACTATAAATTAAAATCAGGGAACAATCTCGCACGAATCGACCCAGTCCCAAAATTAACTATAGGCAGGGTACTAGACCACGTAAGAGAAATAAGAATTTAAATACATGGAAACCTGTGTCTGTGACTCAAGTTTCGCAACGTCTTGAAATTCTTCATAGGCACATCGTTTAATTTAAAAAAATGCGCTCTACTCGTCAATAAAGAACAATGCTATTTTTAAATAATATAATAAGAAGTCAACAATTTTATTGAATCGGTCCATTTCATTTAATCATTTTTAATTAAATTACGTACAATAAATTACTAAAATTAATAAGTATTATTGATTAAAACTGAGGAGGTTTCATCACATCACGCGGGCTAGAATAGGTTGGTGGTGGTGGGTACGCCGGGCCCTGGGGAGGATAGGCGGGGGGTCCGTACGCAGGTCTGGGAGGCTGAGGATACGGGGGTGGAGGGTACGCTGCGCTGGAAGGGTAGGAGGGAGGCGGGGGGTATGATGGGGACAGGGGATAGTTTGGGGGCTGCGCGTACTGCGGCTGGGAGTACTGCGGAGGCGGTGGGCAGGGCGCCGGCGGGCATCCTCCGGGATGGTACTCATATTCGGGTTGAGGGGGCGGTGCGGAGTAGCTCTGGGTACTATGCGGGCAGTTAGGAGCTGGAGGACCGGACGGAGCGGAGTATTCAGACTGGTAGTGACAGGCGCATTCCGCCGGTGGCGCGTACTGGCTGTATTGAGGCGTCGGCGCCTGCGCAGGGTATTGTGGTTGGTACGAGTACTCATAGTACTGCGGAGCATACTTCGGCGCCGTGTAATACTCCTGGCCTTCATACTGAGAGTAGCAGGGGCTTGGCCGCGTCGAGGAGATGGTCACGGTTGGGGGGCTTCCGGGTGGTGAAATAGCGACAGACGTGGGCGACGAGTGCGGCGGGGACATGTAGATTACGTGGGGGGCGGGTGGAGGGGTGGGGGTGGAGCTCTGCTGCGGCTGCTGGTACCCATAGTAGGACTCGTACTGCGCCTGGACCTGCGCCGAATAGTCACTAGGTGGCGCTGGAGTTGTAGAATATGACGAACTAGTTGATTTCTTCGAGAGCGCTAAAAATACATTTAATTATTTAAACTTAGGGTATTCAATTGTTGAGGTTACACGTATAATAAAGAGTTCAAAGTACTTAATGGGTCATGAGTATTTTTTTTGAACCGTTAACTTTTCAGGATTGTTATAAAACAAACCTAACCTAACCTAATGGGTTCTATACAATGGCCTTTTAAAAAAATCCCGAAACCGTTTTAGATGTTATGTATTATGACCATTAACTATGTGTTATGTTATGAGTATGACCCATTATGTATTTTGAACTTTATATATTATGTATGATAACTACTGTTCCATTGATGATTTGATTAAGAATGGTTCGCTGATTAACTTACGTGAGGAGTATAGGGCACTGATCATCTGATTCATCCGCTCGTTAAGCGAAGCCAGCTGGAATAAAACAATGAACATGTTGAATTCACACGTAGACGTTACACATAGGCTTATCGACCCACATTCAGTATATTTTATATATTATTTATTATGATATTTACTAAATTTCACCTGACAATGATCATTTCAGTGTTGCAATACGTGTTGTTGTCACGGACGTTTGTTTCAACTTGATATTTTTAAACCTTTACCCCCTTTATTCATAAATGCACGATAGCTAAAATATCCTTAAAGTATGCCTTGTCCTTATCTGTTATTGTGATATTTGCATGTAACAGAAATTGACCTAGCATAATTTAAATAAACTAGGTTTATAGTGCGTTTATGAATAAGGAGGATAGACTTCAATGCGTTTGAACTTTGTTCAATATTTACTTGGTAGGCAATAAATAACTCATTTAATAACGACATGGATAAAATGTGTTTATTAAAGTGGTGTTATGTAATCAAAAGAGTATTTTAGGTATATACTGGTTATAAACAAGCATATAAATCACTGTACGAGTATTTGTCCATGTGTTTAGCGCTATATCTGTTCGAATCGTTAATAAATAAATATTAAAAGAAAACACTTACCTGTGACTGCTGTAAACTGTGGCAGCTCGTGGCATGGCTGAGGCCTATAGTAAACGTGCTCAAACCGATAAGAAACAAAATCATATTGTTATTTTATGATCTAATTTAATTCCTAAGCCCTCGAGCCCTACTGTGACATTGTTTCCATTGATTAGTGTCGTTTGGTTTAAATAATAGTTATTGGGTAATTGTTGGGCAGACGTGATCTGTGATCGGAGAGATATGCGCGTGGGCTGTGATAAAGCAAGTACTGATACGGTTCAGATTCGGTGAGCGTCCTTGCCGCACGTACCAGGTTTTAGGAAAGATTTGGAGCGTTGTGAAAGGATGGTTCTTATTACAACTTACGAAACGTAGAAAAACTGTGGTTTGACTTAAGGACTTAAAAATTATCCCGTATGGTTGCCTTCTTGTGGATGTTGTAAGAGGCGACTAAGGGAATAAAGGCTTGAAGTACTTTTAGGCGATGGGCTTGCAACCCGTCACTAATATACTAGTAAACATCTTAGCCTAATTGTGCAAGATGTGATTACAGAATTATCAACAATTTTTTAGAGTTTTTGGTAATTCTGTAGCTCTGCCTATCCCGCACTGGGAATGAAGGCTGGAGTTTATGTATATATGTAAAAGCTATTGATTTCATTGAACAAATGGAAGAACGCAGTCTTTTATGAAGCAGTTAGCCCAGTTGGTAGTGATACTGCCTACGAAGCTAGCGGTCCCGGGTTCGATTCCCGGTATTTGTTCGTGTCTTGGATGTTTCCTCTATATGGTATGTTTATGGTTGACTTGTACCTACTCATAGTACAAGCTTAGATCTTACTTTTGTACAAGGTATTTGTGTAAAATTGTCACCCTATGTTTTTTTATTTATTAAAAGTCTTGTTACCTAAGCACAATGTTTTTGAATACAGCAGACATTGATAACTCTATTGAACCACAGCTATAACTAATCATGTTATACATTAAACCAAAAAACTACTTACTTTGAGAAACAGTGTCGAACCAACTAGCTGTCCTTTTTTTCACACAAACCTTGTCTTGATAATTACGAACGCAAAAAACAAAAAATACAAATTGGTCGAACCATGACGTTACCAAGGGAAACAGAGATTAATTTTATAATATTATAAGCAGAGGTCGGAATAGGTAGTGCTTATTAACCTAAACTTGACTCATGTTCATTCATGCGCGAGTGAGATGGGAATACGTTATTGAATGAAGATGCAACAAGTTTAGGTTAATAAGCACTACCTATTCCGACCTCTGATTATAAGTAAAGTATGTATATAGATTATTTTAGTTAGAGGTTATCATTTGTACAGTCAACAGCATAAATAAGTGATCATTTATGTACCTTGTCGCTTTCAATCGTATCACAATTTTGTATGACATTTCAAACACGACGTTAAAGTGTCAAGGTACATAAATGATCACTTATTTATGCTGTTGACTGTACCTGGGATTAAATCTGTCAGGATTAACTTTGTAACAAACCTAATAATATGGGAAAATTACTGAACATTTCGTTGATTTTGATAATTTATTTTAACTTGTACATAAAATAATAAATTTACTTCTTATCACTAAGTGGTTCAATGTCCTACTTTTAAATACTTGTCGTGCACTTGTCGGTCAAACTTATTTTGTAAGCGAAACAATACATTTACTAAGTAGAAGTATAATTAAATTTAATTGAAATGAAGTGTTTACGAACAAAATACATCTACCTAGTGTGAATCAAAACAATTTAAAACTATATTGTATGCATTCTAAAATATTGCACTGTTCTTCTAAATAATCCAATATGAAGGGCAAAACCTAAGTCTAAGGTCATTGACATCGTTATGCATTACCTACTTAAATATTGCAATTACATTAGCCTCGTGTGGTTGCCGAGTTAGAATAGTGCCACTCCATGTCTTCCCGTGGATTTCGTAAGAGACGACTAAGGGAATAAAGGCTTGTAGTACTGTTAGGCGATGGGCTTGCAACCTGTCACTAATACGCTGGTAAACATCTTAGCCTAGTTGTGCAATTTGTGGTTATAGAATTATCAACAAGTTTTTAGAGATGTTTGTAATTCTTTAGCTCTGCCTACCCCACTCTGGGAACGAAGGCGTGAGATTATGTATGTATATTGCAATTACAATTGAAAAGTTATTACTACTGTGCTTCAGAGCATTAATCAATCGATTCCTCTTCTATAATCCCGGTGTCTCCACCACCCGGGGATTCGACATTCTTCCGGGTCCATCTAGCTATAAACCTCTCGACGAAAACCAAGGCTACCGACGCTAAGAGTCCTACGACAGACACAATTATCAGGGGTGCCACATCGCCATATTTGACACGCTCTGCGAGTAAAGCGGCTCTGCAGGGCGGGGGTTTCAGCTGCCAACGGGACACAAGCCGTTTTGCCAACCCTGTCTCGTGAATCCAGCCCCCAGCCGAACGCAGCACGTCTGTCCATTGCCCCCGCTTCGTCGCCACCAACCACGACATAACCTAAAATAAAGCATTCGAGCTTCACGAAAATATCGAGTGACGTGGATATAATTATACATTTTTAAATTAGTGATTGATATGTAAATACATTTCGGGGGTCAGTTAACGACGGGGTAGGTCAACTCTCTCAATTGTTTATTAAGTCTGACGATGCGTGCCAGTCTGTATATTAAATGAAGTCAAAAATACTGTGCATAATCACTGTGCGTTGTTAAAAATATTGAAATGACGATGTTTTATGGTTTCAAACTATAGTATTCGCGTTCGCGTTACATCGCGAGGGCAGATATTTGCGTGATGAGCACGAATATTTTTTCCTGAGTCATGGATGTTTTGTATGTATTTAAGTATATATTTCTCTAGAGCTTAGTTTGGAACTAAGGTCGTTTGGTATGACATTGTCCCCTGATATTTATTTATTTATGGTGTTTCTCTGACCTCGGGCACAGTGTCGACATACTCCAGTTTGCAGATCTGGTTGTCGCTGAAGATGTTCAACAGCGGATAGATGTGGTTGTACTCGGCGTGGAAGGCCGTACTCCCTTCCAGCACCAGCTGCATGCCTCGCTCCGTGCTCTGATAGAAGCTTGACGTCATCTTCTTGCGTTTTAGGTACTCCAAGTCATCCCAGGTTGTTTCGACCTGAATAAAGCAACCAGTACTGCCGTAATACCAAAGAAGGCAGCTACATTCATAATCAAAACCTTTCTCGTAACATGAGTTTCATCCCTCCTCATGACATGGCCATACCATGACAACCTTAATTTTTTTCTATCACTGGCGCTACTTCCAAACTTCCTCTTACATACTCGTTTCTTATCCTGTCCATTCTTGTTACAACACACATCCAACTCAACATTCGCATTTCACCTCCATGCGCTCTTTTTTTTTCCTTCTCCTTTGCGGCTGCAGCACTCTGATCCACGCAAATTGTTCCCGTAACCTGTCACATTACATCCACCACGCGCTAATTCTGTGTTTCTGGAAAAGCTTCCCCTAAAGTTGTAAAATGGGAGTAGGTAAAATTTAGTAAGCGAGTTCAGTATTTTTTAAGTGGGGCATGTGCAAAATGGTATTTAAGGTACTACTGGTAAATAAAAAAATATTGCTCTTGATGACTGGAAAAACTACCTCTAACAGGGTAAAAGCCCGTACTACCGCCCGTAGGTGTACGAGTAAATTTTCGAAATCTATATATAAAACAAAATCGGGTTAGTTACAATATTTACAACTCAAGAATAGCTGGACCGATTTGTTGGATTTGTCTCTGCCCCAAATAGCAGAATAACTATTAAAACGTCGGAGTAAAATCGTGATTTTTTTAATTTCGCCAGGTCGGCGCTCGGCGAGTTATGTATAAATAAAAATAAACATTTTATAATGATTTTACATTTGATAGGGTAGTACGCTTCCGAGGTGGTCCCATTGTCACCAAGTCAGTATCTGATGAGAAGTTTATTGAGAAAAGTCCTCAATTATTGTAGGTACTTACACCTACATATAGCCATTAGCGGCAATTACTTTAGGATAATCGAAAGATTCGAACAAACGACAATTAGGATTTCCAATAAAGATCCCTGCAGGATGCCTAAGCACGTTCCGGGAGATATTTCTCCTCTGACCACCCAACGTCCCTGCCGCTGGCAGTCATCACGTACGTCGAACATGAGATATCGGATCCAGTCGTAGTCCTCGGAGGCCAGCTGCAGGCGCGAGTCGGCCAGCGCGCGCAGCGTGCGCGGCCCGCCGCCGCCCGCGCTCATGAGGGCAGACACGATGGCCGACGTGTAGTATGCATACACCAGCATGGAGCACACGGACACCACCAAGAACGTCAGCCGGCCTGACAGGCCCTCCGGGACTGCGCTGGCGTCTGAACGGGAAAAACTTTGTTTAAAGTATCAACGATAATCATCTCTTTCAGCAAACTTTCAGGTGTCTGTAATTGCGGGTTCATGTAAGGACTACAAAAATATTACATTTGACATAGTGTTGGTCAGGTTAATAGATGATTTGATGGGTAGACTTTTTCATTTCTTTTAAAAACAAAAGCAATTGGAAAAATATTTCAAAATATTTTTAGCCTTTACGCGACTGCCAAGATGGGTTATGTTGTTATCTGTTTGAAAGCATCCTAATTAGGCAAGCATTGTTTTCTATTTGCAGGGCTTTATTCTTGCTTTTGCACAAGATCTGTATGAACAACAATCCTTTCCCTGGAAACGAGATATGTGACTTTTCTCTATATTTTGCGCGGTCTAAATCAGATCGAATTATGGTGTCACATCTGTCATATATTTCATCCTTTTCTAACCCTACAAGACGTACCTTGCTGCAGCCAAGTTGCGAGTACAGCGACAAGTGCGCCCTCCTTCTCCACCGGCGCGCGCGCCGTGGCCCACTGCGCCAGCGCCAGCACCAGCGTCATCGCCGCGCAGGCGCCCCAAACGCCGCCCGTGAACGGCATCACGAACATGTTGCTGCTGCTCTCCCGCTCCGACAGGTATGTGAAGCCCACTCTGAGACATGAGGTGTTCTCATCAAGTACAGGGCCCGTATTATGGTGCCCTTAACAGCATCCGTCACTTTCGCACTTCCAAACTGGTCAAAACGTGGCAGAGGTTTTATTCACATCAATGAACACGACCATAATAGGCCTGCAGGTGGGTGCAATAAAAACACTTATATTTCTAAAATTCATTTCACACCGAATAAGTAAGTGTATCCAGTAAACAAACAGGCGGTGGCACGTGCATTTGTAAAGATTCTTATGAATCATATCATGTTTTACTCGACTGGCCAAAGGATGATAATGTTTTTGATCCGTATGTAGTATGTAGGTATGTATATTCCCTAGTAGAGGCTGAACGCATGGCCAGTTATCGACAAGCTTCGCAGCGCCACCGCCGCATACACTTATGGCCAAAGTGCTTACATGAAAGGCCATATGGGCATGACGTAGTCGAGGCGCGCGATGCGGTTAGGCCACACTCGCATCGTGGTGCCGCTGATTTCCGACGTGCCGCCTGACACCTTCGTCAGCATACTCGTGCTGTTGCCCACTTCCGTGCTCCACAGTTGCACTGGCACCAGCACCGCTCTGTAATAGCATGAATGCCAGGTTAACTTGTAACAAGTCAAGGTTTGTCAATAACACAAATGCTATTGTTTTTTGGTATTATTTGAGGTGATAAGCGCTGTTTTTTTGAAGAAATATGGAAGAGAAAAAGATAAGAGAGTGTAAACAATATTTAAACCACCAGCGCACATAAAAATCCAAATTAGGTGACGTCATGATAAAAAAATTACTCATAGGACTAATTAACTGCTGAATACTATTATGAGTGACTGAGTGCAACGAAAGTGAAAAAGTGTGATTGGAAACCATCGATCGTACAAAAATGTGAAATGTTACTTAAACTTTCACTACAGTACGCCCTGTGCTGCAGTGTCTTACTCAGCGTTGAGCGCATCCAGGACGAGGACGGCAGCTCCGTAGCCGCAGCGGATGGCGGAGTCCTGCTCCGGCTGGCTGTTGTCTACAACGTACTCCGCGAAGCTGCCAACGTACCGGTCCTCGTCAAAGTGCCCGATCTGCAACCGGCTCGTCCTCGTAAGCCGAGCCGAGCTCACAAGACTTCCGCCAATCGACATCGATGCTAAGAATGAACACTTGAGAGCGTCGGTGGCCTAGTGGCTTAGGGGGTACTGAGCTCGAACTTCCGCGGTTACCATGTACCAATTACTTTTTTAACTTATGTACATACATCACCCGAGGCTCTTACAGTGAAGGAAAAACATCGTGAGGAAACAGCTGAGTGCGTAATTGTAGAAAAAATCCTAAAGGGTATCGAAGTGTATCCGAAAGGGGCCCAACTGTCAGATAAGATAAGAATTAATGAGTGGTAAGACCATTGCGTCCGAATATCTACCACCCGCTAACTGCCTCCTATACGCAATGAAATGATTAGCATTGAACTGAGGCACTCTATCTTAGTCCACAAAGGTGGCAACGCAATTGTCAACAAGAACTTTTTTCAATGTGTCCTGAAAAAATCATGCTTATAGAGGTTTGTCTCGAAATATTTTTTTTCCGTCATTTACTGAAAAACTAAATAAACAAATTTTTGCTAATGGCTAAAGAGCTTAAACGCCACATGGTCTTTTCTACGTCACATCTAGTGTTAACTAAAAAAAACAAAACGCACCTACAAACAAAATGACGTCATTCCGACCACTAGTCCAAAGCGGGCGCAACAAACATTAGTAAAATTCAATAATTTTTTTGTCTTAATATTTTATACTGTGGTAAACTGTTGAGACTTATTTCTTGTGACCTTAAATGTATACAGTTATAGAATTCTAGCTGTTCCCGTGCCCACTTCGTTGGGCAATAAAATATTATAGCTTATGACACTAACAAATAACGTGGCTTTCTATTGGTAAAAGAATTTTCAAAATCGGTTCAGTAGATCCAGAGATTACCTCCTACAACGTGACAAACTCTACCTCTTTATAATATTATAGTTTAAGTATAGTATAGTATAATATTATGTAGTGTGACACTCACAAATAACGTGGCTTTCTAATGGTAAAAGAATTTTTAAAATCGGTTCAATAGATCCAGAGATTACCCCTACAACGTTACAAACTCTACCTCTTTATAATATTATAGTTTAAGTATAGTATAGTATAATATTATGTAGTGTGACACTCACAAATAACGTGGCTTTCTAATGGTAAAAGAATTTTCAAAATCGGTTCAGTAGATCCAGAGATTACCTCCTACAACGTGACAAACTCTACCTCTTTATAATATTATAGTTTAAGTATAGTATAGTATAATATTATGTAGTGTGACACTCACAAATAACGTGGCTTTCTAATGGTAAAAGAATTTTTAAAATCGGTTCAATAGATCCAGAGATTACCCCTACAACGTTACAAACTCTACCTCTTTATAATATTATAGTTTAAGTATAGTATAGTATAATATTATGTAGTGTGACACTCACAAATAACGTGGCTTTCTAATGGTAAAAGAATTTTCAAAATCGGTTCAGTAGATCCAGAGATTACCTCCTACAACGTGACAAACTCTACCTCTTTATAATATTATAGTTTAAGTATAGTATAGTATAATATTATGTAGTGTGACACTCACAAATAACGTGGCTTTCTATTGGTAAAAGAATTTTTAAAATCGGTTCAATAGATCCAGAGATTACCCCTACAACGTTACAAACTCTACCTCTTTATAATATTATAGTTTAAGTATAGTATAGTATAATATTATGTAGTGTGACACTCACAAATAACGTGGCTTTCTAATGGTAAAAGAATTTTTAAAATCGGTTCAGTAGATCCAGAGATTACCCCTACAACGTTACAAACTCTACCTCTTTATAATATTATAGTTTAAGTATAGTATAGTATAATATTATGTAGTGTGACACTCACAAATAACGTGGCTTTCTAATGGTAAAAGAATTTTTAAAATCGGTTCAATAGATCCAGAGATTACCCCTACAACGTTACAAACTCTACCTCTTTATAATATTATAGTTTAAGTATAGTATAGTATAATATTATGTAGTGTGACACTCACAAATAACGTGGCTTTCTAATGGTAAAAGAATTTTCAAAATCGGTTCAGTAGATCCAGAGATTACCTCCTACAACGTGACAAACTCTACCTCTTTATAATATTATAGTTTAAGTATAGTATAGTATAATATTATGTAGTGTGACACTCACAAATAACGTGGCTTTCTATTGGTAAAAGAATTTTTAAAATCGGTTCAATAGATCCAGAGATTACCCCTACAACGTTACAAACTCTACCTCTTTATAATATTATAGTTTAAGTATAGTATAGTATAATATTATGTAGTGTGACACTCACAAATAACGTGGCTTTCTAATGGTAAAAGAATTTTCAAAATCGGTTCAGTAGATCCAGAGATTACCTCCTACAACGTGACAAACTCTACTTCTTTATAATATTATAGTTTAAGTATAGTATAGTATAATATTATGTAGTGTGACACTCACAAATAACGTGGCTTTCTAATGGTAAAAGAATTTTCAAAATCGGTTCAGTAGATCCAGAGATTACCTCCTACAACGTTACAAACTCTACCTCTTTATAATATTATAGTTTAAGTATAGTATAGTATAATATTATGTAGTGTGACACTCACAAATAACGTGGCTTTCTAATGGTAAAAGAATTTTCAAAATCGGTTCAGTAGATCCAGAGATTACCTCCTACAACGTGTCAAACTCTACTTCTTTATAATATTATAGTTTAAGTATAGTATAGTATAATATTATGTAGTGTGACACTCACAAATAACGTGGCTTTCTAATGGTAAAAGAATTTTTAAAATCGGTTCAATAGATCCAGAGATTACCCCTACAACGTTACAAACTCTACCTCTTTATTATAGTTTAAGTATAGTATAGTATAATATATGTAGTGTGACACTCACAAATAACGTGGCTTTCTATTGGTAAAAGAATTTTTAAAATCGGTTCAATAGATCCAGAGATTACCTCCTACAACGTGACAAACTCTACCTCTTTATAATATTATAGTTTAAGTATAGTATAGTATAATATTATGTAGTGTGACACTCACAAATAACGTGGCTTTCTAATGGTAAAAGAATTTTTAAAATCGGTTCAATAGATCCAGAGATTACCCCCTACAACGTTACAAACTTTACCTCTTTATAATATTAGTATAGAGAGATTATTTCTATTTCCATTTCAAATACCGGCGTGGCAACTCTCATGGGGATCCTCTTCAGGTCTACTCGGCGCAGTATACGGGCACGCTCGTGTTGGAGCTGGAACCCGGCTGGAGACCAGGAGGCCCAAGGGTGCCGGGAGGCGCCGTCGAGTGTGTGCACGTATACGTCTTCAAATACCATGGCCTGATGCATGCTCGCGAGGGTTTTGGTTTCAGCAGCTAAAGATTAAGGTCAACTTAAGATGCTGACACGTTAATGCAAAGGCGGCGGGGATTTCGTTCATACAAATTTAACATAAAAATAATAATAATTTATTTATTGCCTCCATGGTATTTACAATATTGGTCTTATAGCTAGTGCGCTTCTACCAAATTATACACAGTAGATTGTCTACAAACAAAGGTATTGTAAATTGTGGTAGGAGGAATGTGGTTAACTATTGATGATGATTAGTATTAAATCCTTAACTGACTCATGATACATTATCTTACAATTTGCGGCGATTTACTTCTGTATATCTCACCTTCGTCGTCAGTCATTCTGATGTATTGTTGAGGATCGAGAAGAACTATGTCAGCATCATACCGGACTCTATGCAACTTGTCTGGAATCTGGTCTCCAATTATAAGCCACTTGTTCCATATTGCGAAATGCTCTCGTTTTACCTGATACCGGAAAGTTACAATAAATGTTGAAACATGTAAGTTATCCTTATTCTATTATACCTGACCACCCTTTGATACCCTTAGGGCTGATTTTTCAATCTCCAGATAACACGATCTGTCAGGTAAATTGTAGCTCTGCCCGTTTCTTTGTCATAAGAAAGATAAGGACAGAGCTACAATTTACCTGACAGATCGTGTTATCTGGAGATTGAAAAATCAGCCCTTAGAGTACAAATGACGTTGAGCTATGTTTCATGTTGTACAAACATCGTATTATAATCATCTTCACCAAATATTTCAAATCTGGTTTTTTTGAGTACCTGGTAAAAAGTGTAGGTAATTTGGTATTTAAAAATTCTGGTATTTTGTCAGTCGTCAGAGTTGGCAACGCATTTGCATTCTTAGCTTAGCATAGCATAGCATTCATCTATTTATTTATTTAAAAGACAAAACTGACTGACGTATCAACGGACAGCCCAAACCACTGGCTCTAGAGATTCCAAATTTGGCACGTAGGTTCTTTATGATGTCTAGGGGTGCACTAAGAAAGGATTTTCTTAAAATCAACCCACAGCAGGAAGAAATAGGGGAGTAGCGGGAAAAGAATTCGACGCGTACGAATTCGCGAGAATCCTCTATATTTTAATAAAAGTGAAAGGAAGGACCCTCTCCGACGAATTTGCCACTAACTAGCCTCGGTATAGTTTATCCACTGCCTGCGTCCTCGTTTTCCTCCTACAAAAACCCAACCTGATCCAGTAGAGTGTCGTTGGGCTGGGTGATCCTCAGGACCCCCTGCAGGCGCCTAGGTACGAGGTCCAGGATGGCCGGGTCACACGCCACTGTGGCACCAACTCCGTGCTGGGACAGCTGGCGCACAAGGCGCATCTGGTCTACAATGACACGTGTCACGTAGTAGGTAAGAGTTATGTGAATATTACCTTATCAGTCGATATAATGATAAGTAAATATTGTCATTACTTATTTGCGAAACCATAATCATACCAGTTTTAACCTCTTCGGACCCACCTTACAACAAGATCTGTCAGGATCGTAGAAGGCAGGAAGGTTGATTGTAAATATATATGTATGTGAATATCATAGAGTTAATTTTCTAATTCGATCGTCAGTCATAAAAACAAAGGAAAAACCATTTTATTTCCTTTATAGTGGATCTTTATTCCAATGGCTGTATTATGTACACATTAGGAATGTACATTTTTTTATTGCTTAAGAGGTTAAGAGGAAACACGCTCTCGGAGATAGGTCTTAATAAACTATTGCTGTCCGTCGCTCTGCGAGTATTTGCCGGTCGAATAGAACACGAAATACCTATGTGAAATAGTTAAACTCAGGATCGCGTTTCCCCTATTTCCTCTTTAAATGTGCACCAACAAAGCATTTTTTAACAATAACGCAAGGTAGTTGTCAAATATAGCTTTTTTTTAAATGGCTTTACAACTGGTAATTTTGCAGTCAGTTTTAGAATGTACTTAATAGTATTTATTGAAACTGTTATCCATTAAATAAAATACCCATCTTGACGCCTCATGACGCAAAGCAAAGGGTTAATACCTAGTGAAGGTGAAACGAGAAATAAATACGTAGGTATTAAAATTAAAGTTAACGTAAACCTTTGTTCTAGGTACATAATTAAACTTAAGAAAAAAATATAACATCATATTATCTAAGTACCTACCAAATGTATCTCCGCATGCTAACACAATAATACTGCTAACAATCTTGTATTTAAAGAACGCTGCCACTGCCGGAACATACAACATTTTTGTTTAGAATGCGATCGAGAATTTGGTAACCTGTACTTATAGAAATAATAGCATCGAACCCCCATGCAAAAGGACATTCAGATAGACAAGTTAACTGCAATTCATTTCTAAATAAACCGTTTCTATAAACTTCTACATTTTAGAAACTAGAAACGCTTTACTTAGAAAATGTTTTAGGATATATATTTATTGAAGACTAGACTAGGTATTGCTCGCGAAGTGACTCAGTCTGCGTAAATGTCGTTTAACGCTATACCCTCGGGAACTGTATAATTTTCCAGAATAAAAAGTACCTAATGACCTCCCCGGGGTACTTGTTATCTCCAAACCAAATCTCATTAAAATCGTTTTAGCGGTTCAGCTGCGAATAGCGTACCAACCAAATAGAGATACTTAAGCATTATTTGTAATAGCACGGAAGACGGAAGTGTGGGTGCTTGCACTTATTGTAACAAAACAATTAGATATAAAAGTATGTTTTCTATGTCAGGTATTTAATTAATTTACTTATAGGTTAATTATTGCAAAATAATTTTAAATATCATAAAATCCTGTTTGTGAGTGTACGAAATCTGCAAAATGTGCACGATGCCGTGCATATCGAATGAACAGTAAGTGGGAGGGCGGGTCGCCGCCCGTCTAACGAGCACCTAGAAGAAAATTTTAGTCAACAACTAATAATTTAGGTTAATTTTGTTTATTGCAATAAATATGACTTAAACGTAATTGTGTTTAGTAAAACTACAAGTATTTGCATTTGCAGGGGCACGGTGAACCCAACGGTTTCGGCTCCAAGGAGCAAGGGATCGGCGGCGGCACGATGTAGCTCTTGACAGGGATAGGCTGGGGCGGCGGCGCGCAGCCGCAGGAGGGCGGGGCTGCGCAGCCGCACTGCGGCGCGGGCGCCGGGTAGAAGCTCGGCGGCGGTGCAGGCGCCGAGTAGTAGCTCGGCGGCGGCAGGAACATCTGTGGGGCCGGTGGCAGGAACTGAGGGGGCGGCGGGCTGGCCGGGGGCAGCACGTACTGTGGCGGCGGTAACGCGAACTGCGGCGGCAAGCACGGTGGCGGTGGCGGCGACTGCAGCACGAACTGGGGTGGGGGTGGGGGAGGCGCTTGGAACACTATCTGCTGAGGCGGAGGACGCGGCGGTGGAGGAGGCGCTTGGAACACGAACTGTTGAGGAGGAGGTGGAGGAGGAGCTTGACACAAGACCTGTTGAGGAGGAGGTGGAGGAGGCGCTTGGAACACGACCTGTCGAGGAGGAGGAGGTGGAGGTGGCGATTGGAACACGACCTGTTGAGGAGGAGGTGGAGGAGGCGCTTGGAACACGACCTGTTGAGGAGGAGGTGGAGGAGGCGCTTGGAACACGACCTGTTGAGGAGGAGAAGGTGGTGGAGGAGGCGCTTGGAACACGATCTGTTGAGGAGGAGGAGGCGGCGCCTGCATCAATATCTGCGGCGGCAGACATGGCGCGGGCAGCGCCAGGGGGGCCGGTGCGGATGCGAAGCATGGAGGCGGAGGCGGCAGAGTTAGGAATGGCGGTGGACACGGCGCGGGTAGCACCAGGGGGGGCGGTGGCGGCGCCTGCAGGTACATGGGCGGGGGCTGCGCGGAGATCATGATGGGTGGCGGGGGCGGGAAACACATCGCGGGGGGTGGCGCGGCGTAGGCCAGCTGCTGCGGCGGCGGCGCCGAGGCGAACATGAGCGGCGAGGGCGGCGGCCCCGGCAGCATCAATGGTGGCGGCGGCCCGTCCGCCGGCATCAGCAGGATCGTCGGCGGCGGCTCGAGACATTTGTCTTCTGAAAATGAAGAAACAACCGATCAGAGACTGGCTCTTTTAAGTTTGAAGTATAGTTATTTTACAATAATTAGCATTTTTACTTACTGTAAAGTTTCTTGGTGAGCAATGGTTTGAATAACCTATAAATAGAACATGTTTTAATTATGTAAATTCAAATATAGTTATTTATGCATTCAATGAATGTCTCGGTATAATACGTACGAAGCGAGCGCAGCTTTTTTACATTCCTTCAAATCTTTGAGCGTCTCGAGCTGGAAAAAATGAGTGATTCGTAATAATTTTATGTGATCAAATATAATAATATTAATTAAGATTTTAGCAATAAAATTCGAAGCAAGAAATTACCAGGCACAATCCTTTCTCATCACAGCAGGCATCAATGTAACTCGCAGTTAATAAAACGATCCCTAGGGAGGACCAAAATATTTGTCCCCCCATTTTGTCTACTCTCCGAATGGGATCCGGAAGTATTTATGATCAAGTGATTTTCTTTGTATCGTATTTAAGTGTAAAAAGGTTTGAGTAATGTAAGGTTGCGCGATAGTCGCCGTGATAGCGGCGGTGAATCGGCGATAGGGCCCACGTCTGGGAAGAGTTGCCCAAACTTGCCTATGATAAGATCGGACGTGCTGATTACACAGTATAATTCACTTAATTGAAACAATTAACTATGTAAAGTTGTGTAAGCGCTCTTTACTGGGAGAATTGGCCTGAGTATTAATAATTGACGATCAGGTCATTTTATTTTTACAAGTTTTTATTTAACTTCTTGTATATGTCCACTAATTTTGCGATTCGATTGAAACAGTTCCAGTCAATGGAATGGGCTGAAATTTGGAATACACGTGTAAACCCAATGACAATGCAATAATATGGTACCCTTGAGCTGATTTGATGATGGACTCGGAAATTGTTATTTTTTGATAACATTTATTTAACTTTGATGTATTGTTTGAATACTAAATACCTACATAGGTTATTGTGGTAATAATATGGATCAAAATTAGGTGTTATTTATGACACGGAGAGCAGGGTAAATGAACACACAGACCACCCAGTTCCAACGGAAGACCAGGGGGTTTACCATGAGTCATGACATAAAGCAGAGTATAAGTTGCTAGAACGGGACAGTGCTATAGCAGTTTACAGCTCTGTCCCTTTCTCTCAACCTAAACTGCACTGCTTTAGCGTGTCATGGTAACCCCCAGCGCTGACTTTAATGTCAGCTGTAGGCTGAGTTAGGACCATTTTGTGGCTACATCATTTGTGTGGTCTTAAGAGTTTATATCTGTTGTCAATGTCACGAATAAATACTTTTCTTTGTTTTTTTCTTTAGTTGTAAGTGGACCCCAAGGTCTATGGTAATTTGTTGCTACTATAAAAAGTTGGAATGAACTAATTTTCTATTTAAAGCTATCATACGATTAGGTATGATAAGCGATTTTCAGTAGGTATAAACAATTTATTCGCCTGTAACTCAAGAACCAATAATGTCTACTTTTAGTCTAATGTTAGTCGTGATCGTTTTTCTTTCAATTCGTTACGAATCCCGTACGAATCCCGTACGATCCAACGAATCCCATAATCGAAATTGTTTTTCTTTCTATAAACCCGCAATATTTTTGAAAGACCTATCCAAAAACACCCCACACCATGGGGGTGACGAGAAAATAATTAAATGAAAAGCAAGCTTTAAAAACCCGACTACATTTTACAATACAATAATTGTCATTTTGCCATTGTTGTTATTTAAATTTTGACCGTTTAGGTATCCTATATCACCCAGGATGGTGAAAGGATTCTAACAATACCACACACATCCAAATCGGCTAAAGTGTTTAGAAGTTATGTTGGAATAAAGAATCATACAAACATACATGAAGCCTGAAAACATTACACTCCTTTTTTTGAGCAGTCGTGTAAAAAAAACTATATTGCCTAGTAATGTTTTAAACTCAGCCGCCATTGCTGTCAAGTAAATAAGAGCTATCATAACGTTAACAATACGATAACAGCTCAAAGGCAATGTTGTTTGACCCAGTAGAATTTAGGCCCAGAGGGCCCTGCCAAGATGCATTGCGCTAACTAGCGTTTCTATTCGTTTCGTTTTTAAACCAATCACGTCACTGGTAGATCACGTGACTTTTCGTATCACTTCATCTACCAGTGACGCGATTGGTTTAAAAATGAATCCAATAAAAATACGAGCCTAACAAGACGATAGATACATCAACTAAGACGTTAGATACATCAACTAAGATGTTATTTGAATCACTAAAGAAATTGCTGTTGTTACCTAATATCTTAACTATTGTATTCATTTTTTGTCAACAAAGTCAAAATCTCTCTTTGTTGGCTCTCATTTTTTTGAGTGTTGGCTCGGCCCTCTGGGCTGAGATTCTATACGATAAAACCTTATTGTTTTTGACGTACGCTTGGGCTTCCATTGTACTCGGTAAAAAAAAAATATTTAAAAATCTCGGTAAAATATTGCATTTGACGTGTTATCGCATTGTCAACGTTACGATAGTTTTCATTTACTTGACAGTAATGGCGGCCAAGTTCAATACAATACTATAAGGGCTATAAATTCCCTCCTCCCACATCCGCTGCGATGCTCCGAGGTCGGTCTCAAAGCATTGAAATTTATATCTTATTTCAATTGAAATAGCATTAAATATACATTGACAATATCCTCTGCCGTCCCGTCCGCCAGTTTGCACCGGCCATAACATGTCAAAGGTAGGTTTTACCGAGTTTAATACAGGCCCTGTACTAGGTAACCCGCATTCTTGTTTGCTTCTCTCTTAGAATTTTTCTTCGTTTCTTACTTTCGATTTCAATTATTCACCGACGCCCATTAAAGCTCTATTCTTTGGCCCCAATATTTGTTTAGGAATACTGAAAGAAGGTTGCACAGTTTTATCGCAACGGGAATTATCTGCGTAATTTAATGACAATAATTTAGGGAAATTTATAAAGCGGAGGAAAAACATCTCTCTTACACCAAGATGTTATTCTGATATACCATACCACAGAATAATATACCGGTATTAAGGTCAAGTTATGGAATAATAAATTTTAAATCAGATATGTTATGGTTTCATGGTCAGATATTTGATTGAAAGGTTAATACAAATCAGAGCGTAAGGTATACCTAAATAAAAATCAGATATCGGGCAACTAGCTGTCTGCGAGTTCATTTTTAATCTTGTAGTCAGACGGTAGAAGCACGACCTCGCTTCTACGACATAGTAGAGGAAACACACAGTCACAAAACACCTCATCGTAAGTAGAATCTGTATTACGGCTAGCACAAGTTGTATTATCTCGCTTTTCGCTCTATTGTTCCTGGCTGGACAGAAAGGGAGTTTTGAGAACAAGTCACGGACAACTTATGGTAGCCCTCCTGAGATCCATACATAACTCAAGACTACAATCTTCAGACTGCAAATGTGTTGCAAACCCTGAGAACTGAGATGGAATGCCTTTATGCTAGTAATTTCACCGGTTGTCTTATCCCCACACTGGAACACATCAATGCAAATACTGCTGCTTAGCCGCAATATGGACTGTATTAATAACCTTATGTTGGCTGAGATACTCCTCACAAGATACGTCAAAGTAAACGCCAATTGAAAACTATAATTTTTGGCGCATCTTGAGACGAGCATTACAGTCGAGATCAGTTCATGAATACGGCCCTAAGTATGGTATGTTCAAGTAGTCACACAAACTTGTCAAAAATCAAACCAAAAATCAAAATCAAAATATATTTATTTGCCACAATATGGTTACAAGGTGTTACAATAAGTAAAAAATCAGCGTCGCGGTTCATGCCGTGACATAGTGCTGAGTGGCGTCAATTTCGACGTCACAGAATCACCCATGGCAACATTATGTTACAATTGTATTTTATTCCTTTTCTTCATTGTTTAATTTTGTTTTTTGTGTTGCCATTGTTTGTTTTATGTTCAATTTATTTTGTTTTTTTTTTCTTGTGATCGTCGAATAAATGTTTCTATTTCTATTTCTATTTCTATTTTAAAAAGTTTGTGCGTATTCAACCCGCATGCGGGTGTGCAAATTATTACATGTCATTTTTGTTTTCTTTAATTTACAGAAACTAACAATGTCGCGGTAGGTTTACTCTTTTATCGCCGACCATCATTTCATAGAATATTTTCATCATCATCATCATCATTTCAGCAAAACGGCGTCCACTGCACGACATAGGCCTCCCCCACGGATCGCCATAACGACCGGTCACGTGCTACCTGCATCTACCGAGTTCCCGCAACCTTCACGAGGTTGTCGGACCATCTCGTGGGAGGTCTACCCACGCAGAATGTTTTTCTTCCGCGAATTTTCAATTCATCGACAGGCACACGTGCAGGAGTTTTTAGGTAATCACAGGTCTAACCTTTTTTTTTCCGAGTGGAAATCCATTTTGGATACCAATCGACCCAGGGGGGGGGCGAGTGGTTATGTCGGACTCACACCGACTAAAACCCCTGAGGTGTTCCCTCTCCCACCTTGGACGAGGTCGCGGGAGTGGTATTCCATCCGCTAACTCGTCTATCAGCGTTTGCCCTTACGGGCCCGTCTTTAACAGGGTTTTTCTTCCCCCTTCTCCGTTAAAGGCGCTCCGAAACACTCGGGGGCCTTCCAGCTCGGGACCCTTGAGTGCAAGCGATGGATCCCCCGGCCCATCGCCCACGTGTATTGGGAGCGAGTTAAGATCGTTTTCTCGCTCCCGCTCTGCCACTTCTTTTAGCGACATTATTGCGTTGCTAAAAGTTGCTACCGCCTGCCATTTATTTTCGCTTTGGACCATGGCTTTCGCGAAGGTCGTTAAGATAACATAAAAACAAAGTTTCAGCACTAATAAGCTTTCGATGAAATGAAAATTCGGCGAAGTAAATCATTCTATGAAATAAGTGTCGGCGATAAAAGAGAATCCCATCGCTTTATTATCACGCTCAATTACATAACAATAACAATAAGGTGCAATCGTGTACACAAAGGCATTTGCACAATGACACCTTTGTTGTTGCGTAACGTGGGCTATCGGGGCCAGATCTGGCGATAAACACGTTATCATTTGAAAAGAACCTTTTATTATAAAGCTGTTAATAAGCCGAGCCTCGATTTAGTCGGTTTCAGAAATGAAAGTTACAGGAGGCTACGGTAGACAC
The DNA here is from genome assembly GCA_946894065.1 of Acleris literana. NCBI lineage: Eukaryota > Metazoa > Arthropoda > Insecta > Lepidoptera > Tortricidae > Acleris > Acleris literana. Next base: position 6,011,460 of record OX335687.1, read on the forward strand.
ATCAATTGGTTCACAGTTCATTCTGTGTGCTTGTTTATTTTTGTGAGTATCTACTTAATTTAATATATGAAGTTTTTTTTGGGGGGACGTTATAAACAAGGAACTCACAGAGTATTGGTACTACAAAGTTGTAATTTGGCATAGTTATACATTTAAATTACACCGGCAAAGTTGTAAACAAAATCTTCACAAAAAATATTTTCTTGATTTCATGTAAAGCAAAGATATTATTTTTATATTGTAATATCGAGCGAGGTGTCATTGGATAGCTCTTAAAAATCATTAAGAAAATGTTATAATCAAGTTTTAGATTTTTGGGACCGTTTAGTAAATATTGAACTCGAAAAGTTTCATTTTCGCTAGCGTTGCGTTTATCCCCCTCCCCCTTCCATACAGCCAAAACAACAACCAATATCTTTAATTATAGCACGTGTAACGAATTTAAAAGGAAAACTATGAAGATAAAGAGACATTTATTCGCAACAAAACAGAATCACACTACATAGATACAAAATGAACAATACACAGAGAAATAACGACTAAGAACCTATGGACTTGATTGGTTCCTAAAGTATAGGCGACTAAAGTGTTTATTTATACCTACTAAAATCGTCTAAGACAGGACCAAATAACTTTCAATAGAAAATTCGTTCATACTTGTCGTTTTTCGAGTTACTTTTTTGTGTTTGTTGTAACAGCGTCGGAACTTTAAACTGAGCATGGTCCGACATGCTCTTACCCGGTTTATTATTATAATGTCCTTAATCCAAGAAACGTGACTACGTTAATTTACTTATATAATATGCAATTGTCCAATGTGAAATGGGTACGTTTTTGTGGTGTATAAACACTAAATTGTCATTAAAACTTAGCTTTTTCGTATACTTTCATTGTAATAGCTCAAATCTTGGTTTTAATAATAAGAAACAAGTATTTCTTTGGCGCCCGTTCCGGATGCATACGACGGACATTCAATCATTGATATACCAAGTCATAATTGTGCAGCAAGGCCATTCATTTGTGATATTTGCTTTCAGGTTCAGAGATCCCACAGCATAAACCTTGGCCTCGTCGCTGGAGACGTGAAGCGGGCTGGAGGTCCCTTAGTTATTCGGAAGGTGTCACACAACTCACCTATCGTCATCAACATCAATCCGGGACAACCAAAGACACCTGGAAGAGCAGATCTCCCGCCTAAACCTTTTCCAAAGTTGCCCGCGAAGCCACCGCCTTCTCCTTTAGTTTCACGATTGAATAGGAGAACCACAAGATCACCACTGCCACCCATTTTTCCAGTTTATCCAACTTCATTTTTACCTTCACCTTCCCTTTTTCCCCCTCACGCACCCTTGCTTCCTATGATGGCACCTGTGGTACCCCCATTGTTACCAATTATGCCGTCTCCCCTATTCACACCTCCAAGGCTACATAGGCTGCCTTTGGTCCGGCCTCTCCAAGTTCCGATTTTGGGGCGTACTCCATTAGAAAAAGCAATAGGTAATGCTAAACTGGCAGGCCCGTTTAAAGCCGCGCAAAGAAATGTTTTGCGGAACCTTGTAGATCTAAGGAGAAAAGGATCGCTGACAACTCCTGAGTTTTTTAGATTTAAGAGATTGTTACTGAAGTGAAGCTGCTGCGATTGCGCACCTTATATGTCTTGGTTAACGCTTGGATGGATAGTAATTTATTTATTTATCCCGTGGAACATAGTTTTATAAAGAGATGTTGTAGAAGAATTTACATGACCAACCTCAAAATATTATGTCCCTATTGTAAATTGAATAACTTGTTGTTATTATGTAAAGTAAATTATTTTACTCGAACGTGTTATAGCTGATTTGAATTTTTTTTTATGTTTAAAATTAAATGAAATACAAGGGTATTATTGTTTTTATTGACATAAAAATATCAACACACCATCGACGCTAAGTAAAAAAAAACATAAATCTAAATAAATATTTTACAAGCATTCGTTTGAGAGTTTTTTTATCCTTTACAAGTTTATTACCCTTGAAATAAAATGAAAGGTTAACACGACTGGAATTATTCACAAAGCTCGACCAATACCTAAGATAAATTATATTTTTACATCATTATAGTATAACGTTTTTCTCGTATAAATAGTAGAGTAGATATATGCTACTCTATCCTACTCGTTAAAACTTGATTGCTTTTGACATGTTATCGTATTTTTATAAACTCGTCAGCCATTACTGTCAAGTAAATAAGACCTATCATACATAACATTTACGTATCATAAGCAATTATGCTCTAATGAGTACAATAAGAGCCTAGTTACAGTTTTATTGTTACATTTCATAAATAAACAAAAGCTAAATGACACGAGAATTAGTGCGGAGTTCACCAACAGTTAAAGGAGCGACCACACTGAATCTATACGCTGACGCTGCGTAAATTGAGCAGCAGCGTCAAAACTGCAAAAAGCACTTACATAGCGTTCTTACATGGTGGACGTGACGTGACCACACCGGTCAGTGTATATACGGACGCAATATACGTTACTAAACGTTGCCTCGGCGTATATTAAGTTTAGGTTTCGTCGGTGCATAAAACAGAATGTTGATTAAAGGGTTGTCAAAAAGTAACATAGACTAACAGCCGATTAAGTTTTAACTGTCTGTTTTGTTTATGTAATTCGACATCAGTGCGCGGGTCAACGACATTAAACACAATGTCAACGGTAAATTATAAACAAAACGTAAGTTGAATTGCTAATGAACTAGCACCTAGTTTTTATGTAAACGCTTTATCACGTAGAATCTGATTACACCCTGATCTAATCTAATGAAAAGCGTGGATGAATAATAAGAGAGCCTATTGTGTAAATATCTAATCATTACATAGATGACAGTAAACTTAAGTTCGTATCTAGGACATTTAGAAGCAAAGCAAACCTACGGAGGCAGTTGAACACGTTGTGGAAACTGTAATCTTGTAAATGAAATGTAAGGTGTCGCATTGCGATAGACGCAGCGAAGGCGGTTTTAGTTCCTACCGCTCTGTCGCCGCCTCAGATGGCAGCCTAAACTAACCTATATCGCTGTGGATCCAGTTTTTAATGCTTATGGAGACAATCGAACTAACGGATCTCCTGATGGAAAGTGATCACCGTCGCCCATGACAATAGCACCACCACGGGAGGGATCGCAGAAGCGTTGCGGGCTTTTGAGAAACAAGTACGCACGTCTCTAAAGTCCTCAAGTGGTAGCAGTCCGGTAATACCGCCACCCGTCATCTGTTCTCCTAGTACTTTTTAATCCAGTCTGTGTTCCTTGGCACCAGCTACGATGGCTTTGAACACTCGGACAGCCATATTCTTGAGCTTAACGAAGTGCGCGATGAGTGGGTAGGCGAACGGGCGGTCCTCGGCTCGGCTGGTGAAGCAGGGCTCCCGGCCCTCTGGCTGTAGAAGCGACCGTCGAACCAGCAAGCTGCCCTGGAAACCGACAAGTCGTCTTTTATACATATATGATTGCCCACTTCGCTGTTTTCCCGCGTGGCACGGAGGAGCTGCATAAATTTACGCAGCAAACTGGCTGAAACACCTAGACAATCGACCTTCGATCCATGCACGACGAGTGCCATACGCAATGATGATAATGGTGATATTTTACACATTGCTAGTTTAAATTCTATCTATATGATCTAACTCTACGTCCAATAAAGTCATACAGCGTCTCTTATCTGGTACACTGGAGTTGTGATCGTATGACAAAGTAAGTGTCAAGTGTTTTTTAACGCAATAAATCGGCGCATTTAACGCATTAAAACACTATTGGACCCTGTCGCTGAAAGCCAATAATTGAGGGATCTATAATTGCGCAACAATTAAAATTGACGAATTTAACATAATATTTTCTTTTTAATTCATAAAGACGCCATCACATTGAAATACCTAATTTGAAATCGTTTTAAAATATATCTATGTAATACAACCCATCGACATGAACTAGTATTATATTATTAACATCGAGAAAAAGTTGCATATTTTTTAAATAAATTTACCATGATAGAGAGTTCATCTAAAATACCATGTTTTCAACCTTATCTAATGAAAAGAGGCAGTTTTGTCAAGATATTTATATCATAAGTCAAAAGTTGTATAAAGTAGGTATAATAAATACTATAACGATACATTGACGTTGATTTAAACGTAATTATTGTAATAATGTATCCTAGAATCCACCACAAGAGTGTTCGTGCTTCTGATTTTGACTTATGAGTAACAAAGGAAATAAAGACACAAATAGATATTTATTTTTAATTAATGGTAAACATAAGAACAGAATAGAAACCAACCTCTGTTACAGTCGCAGCGAAGACGACTGCCAGCATCAGCATGAGATGCCCTCTTAACTTCATTCTCAAAATAAAACTTAGCTAGTAGATAAAACAAAAGACTGCCCGCATAGCAGCTTCTCACTATCCACTGCATCGTCACCTTGTCTACTACACATTTAACGAAGACCGCAGCAGACGAGGACACGTAACGTCGATAACACAGAAGAGATATAAATGTGTAAATCATTAGATTTATTGTGTAATTGACCTTGTGGTTGAGACATTAAGTGGGTCGCGTTCCGGCAGCTTCCGATTTGCTGACTCCACGTCGAGATGGTTGAACGTGCCGATGCTCAGAGTAAAATGTATCGAGTGTAGGTTTAGGTAAAATGTATCGAGTGGCTGCTATTATTATTTTAATGAAGGTGTGTATATTTTGTGTTATTGTTTATCTACGTGACGTAGGGCTTGAATTAAATAATAAAATGTGTTGTTCTCATTCTGTTTAAGTTGTTTACTCTGCACGTCGTAAGATTAAATTTAAGTGATGGTGATTTTTCGTTGATATCTTAAAAATATGTGAATTTCCAGGTGGTTGTTTGTGCGCCGACGCCTGTGCATCTGACCATCAACTGCGGTTCCAGCGAACGTGTAAGTAGACAGTGAATAAAAGATATTATATGTATACACCTTTTAACACTTTAATAGATGTCGCGTAATAACGAAAAACTTTACCTACCTATATTTAAAATTCTTACTATACATGTAATAAATCGCTATCGCTACAATATTCATTAAACAAAGTCGCTTCCCGCCGTCTGTCCCTCTGTATGTACGCTAAAATGTTTCAAACTACGCAACGGATTTTAATGCGGGTTGACGATGCGCTAGCCTAGTCGGTAGTGACCCTGCCTACGAAGCTAGCGGTCCTGGGTTCAAATCCCGATAAGGGCAGATATTTGTGTGATGAGCACGAGTATTTGTTTCTGAGTCTTGGATGTTTTCTATGTATTTAAGTATTTATTTCTCTATATAAGTATTTATATCGTTGTCTAGTACCCATAGTACAAGCCTAGAGCTTAGTTTGGGACTAGGTCAATTTGTGTGAAATCGTTCCTTGATATTTTTTTATTTATTTATTTCACCATCAGTTAGGTATTTTTTCACGGAAGGTTTTTACGAGTATTTCTGGTTTGTGTACAGGTGTTATAGAAAACTAACATTAAACCGAAGCGAAGCGAGGGCGGGTCGCCAGTAGGTTTATATAATACACATAAGTGTGTTTGTTTGTTTGCTCCTTATTAATTGTTCTACGCCTCAACCGATAGACGTAAACTACTTAAGTTTGGTACAGAAATAAGTAGTTTAGAGCCATTATTATATTATTTTATGATGACATAGGGTTTTTGTATTATTATATTATTTTATGATATTGACATAGGGTAATTTTTATCTCGGAAAGTTTGATCGTTTCCGAGGAAAATGTGATGAACGACTACGACATGGGCGGAGTCGCAGGAAAAATGCATTGTTGTATGCGTTGCATGTATTGGTATTGTATTAAGAAATAACTTGATATTTGGTAAATAAATAAATGAATATGTGTCCCAGTAAAATCTTGTAAATTTTACTTAAATATGCCGAGATTGTTTCATTTACATCATCCCCCGGTGGTCGTATTCATACGAGGTAACGCGAGACGATAAAGCGCTCATACTATGCATCTGCGAAATTATTAACTCCCTCTAAAGATTAATAAGCTATGGATAGAAACCGGTGTATTATATTATTAATAAACTAAATATTTTATATTTCTAGCAATCTTCCATCCTTGGTACCATTCGGCGGTCCAAATCTTCGGGGCAGGACAATGACTCGTTTGACGTAAATTCCTTTTGCAACCTTATCCACAATGCTATCCCGAAGGCGGTCAGGGATGGTAAGTTCGTCGTGGTGGAGTCAGACATGGACCAGGAGGGATTTAGCGACACCCAAGTGCCAATCTCCTTAGCCCCACCCAATGGCTTCATACCAAAACTAGGGTTACCCAAGCTGAAGAGACCAAAATTGAGGATTCCAACAATAAATGTACCGAAACTGGGCATACCTGTTGACAGACCTTTAATCGCTCCAAGATTGGCTCCAGTTACCTTTAGAACCTATAGGGATTCCTACGAAGAACCAACAAGTGCAGAGAAGATGGAGCAGTTTAAAAAGGGAGTTCAAAAAATGTTACATCTTGTTAAAGTGCTCGGACAAGTGGATCAGTACTTAACGGAAAGGACTCGGATTGTGATAGACAAACTCTCGAAAACTTTTGCTGAGTAGACTCAAAGATGTAAGAATAAATTATATTTTTTACTTTTTTAATATTCTACAGCGTTGTTTTATTTTTTACCGTTACCGAGAATTAACCGTTGTTTGAGTTAATATCAATATCGTAAATTTGCATACAATTCACGGAAATTCATGTAAGTATTTTGCACTCAATGCATTAACGAAAGTTAAATTATATTAATATATTGGTATAAAAAGGAAAACGTTATGATCGAAAAGGTTCAGTCACTACATTTTTCCGTAAACAATCACTTCAGACCTGTAAGTTTTAAGTCATTTCATTTTGTCTATAATTTAAAAAGGGGTTTGGGTAAAAGTGTTGTCATTTGTAAAATTCATACATTTTCAAGGTGAGCGGCCATTCGTAAAAGTTGTAAAATATGATAGAATTATTAAAAATAAATATATTTTGTTATGTATCTAATGTAATACTCTGTGCATCGGAGCCAAGATATTGAAATATTCATATTCGGGCGTACTTTTGTACTCAAAACTGAATACTTAAATCTTTAAAATCTCCGCTCCGATATTATTTAACGTCATAAATTATATATATCTTTGTGTATTTAGAGGTCCTTTAAATAACTATGTAAAAATCATCCGTGGCCGCTGAAAAAAGAAATGACAATATTCTTCAAACAAATTTACCCAATGCCCTTTATAACAGTTGCAATTATTTACTAAATCACCTTACTTATTCTGTCTTTATAACTAAATAGAAGTTTACGGAATCAGAATGTTCTTTTGAGTGTCTTTGAGGAGGGTAGGTTACTCTACATACTAAGACTTTGTTTAATGCTACAGAGCAAACAATGAACTACCATTCTGAAATTCTAAGTGAGCGCTAATGTATAGGTATACAACGTGTATTCACGTCCATAACTTATTTTAAAATAGCTTTTGCCCGCGACTTCGTCTGCGTAAAATTAGTAATTTGGGTAGCTTATTTTTTATCCCAGCTGATTTTTTATCATTGCTTACTTTCAAATAATAAAAGAAAATGATGGTTTTGATTTGTAATCATCAATTATGCGTACAACCAGAGTTTAATGAACAGATGAATAAATTATTAGTAACTGCGACATATAATTTAGTTTATCACGTTTATGTAAACTAAGTACGTTTTTTGTTTTCCCGTCTTTTGCTAACACGTGAAGATTTTGTGGACTTGAGACTCGTGAGCGCGCCACATATAGTTGTCCATGGGAAATACAGTTTTTAACTAAATGTACACCTGCAACTTTCAGTGTTTTTTCCTTGTGCCTTATTTATTGTCATCGCGAATGCTGATTTTAGGGGGAACTGGACTCTTTTAAACTGGAATGGTAAATCGGTCGGGATTATTGAAATACGGGGAATTATTACACCTTCTCCCTTTGCTGTTCCTGTCATAACGATTGCTTTTACAATATTGCGTCCCAGGTGTGTAATTTGCAGTCGTGTGCCATTACAGAGTCTCGGTGCGTCAAGATTTCGCATCAACAGGACTGGAACTCCAACTTTAAGTCTCAGCTTATGAGAAGGCACTAACCAGCTTGAATAAATATTACGGTAGTAGGTTTGATGGACATTTATGAATAAGGGGGTACATATTTAAAATGTTGATTCCATCTTAAAAACTTCCTATAAGTGATGAAAACGGAATTACGGATTCAAAATATCTCTAGACCAAATTTTATTTGAATTTTATAGGGAATGATGATTTCCCGGATAAAGACTGCCCTATTATCTTCCAAGGGCCACAAACTATCTCTATACCAAAGGGCATTGGGTAAATTTGGTTTGAAGAATATTGTCATATTTTTTTTCAGCGGCCACTGATGATTTTTACATACTTATTTAAAGGACCTCTAAATACACATAGATATGTATAATTTATGGCGTTAAATAATATCGTGGCGGAGATTTTAATGATTTAAGTATTCCGCTTTTAGTACAAAAGTACGCCAAAGTATGAATATTGAAATATCTCGGCTCCGATGCACTTAAGAGTATTACATCACATAACAAAATATGTTTATTTTTAATAATTCTATCATAATTTACCACTTTTACGAATGGCCGCACACCTTAAAAATGTATGAATTTTACAAATGACAACACTTACCCAAACCCCTTTCATGAAAGTAAATCGGAAAAAGTAGACCATAAAAAAATTATTGAACCCCCTCCCCTCCACCCATCAATCACCAGTAAGGGGATGATATTCGGGATAAAAATTATCGTATGCCCCTCCTCGGAACGACATATAAATATCCCTATATCAAATTTGATTTAAATCGGCTCAGCGGTTTTAATAGCTCCATGCAAATTTTAACCCTCCATTTCAACCCCTTACCCCTTTTCCCGGGATTCAAACTATCTTTGCACCAAAGGGGTTTGGGTAAAAGTGTTGTCATGTTTAAAATTCATACATTTTCAAGGTGAGCGGCCATTCGTAAAAGTGGTAAATTATGATAGAATTATTTAAAATAAACATATTTTGTTATGTATCTAATGTAATACTCTTAAGGGCATCGGAGCCGAGATATTTAAATATTCATACTTGGGCGTACGTTTGTACTAAAAACTGAATACTTAAATATTTAAAATCTCCGCCCCGATATTATTTAACGCCATAAATTATATATATCTATGTGTATTTAGAGCTCCTTTAAATAAGTATGTAAAAATCATCCGTGGCCGCTGAAAAAAAGAGACAATATTCTTCAAACAAATTTACAGCGGTTTAAGTAGCTCCATACAAATTTTAATCCCCCATTTTACCCCTTAGGGGATGAATTTCGAGAAAAAACTATCCTATGTCCTTTCCCAGAATTCAAACTATCTCTGCACCAAATTTCATCCATCTCAATCGGTTCAGCGGTTTAAGTATCTCCATACAAATTTTAACCCCCCTCTTACCCCCATAGGGAATGCATTTCGGGAAAACAACTATCCTATGTCCTTTCCCAGGATTCAAACTATCTCTGCACCAAATTTCATCTCAATCGGTTCAGCGGTTTAAGTATCTCCATATAAATTTTAACCCCCCATCTCACCCCTTTAGGGGATGAATTTCGGGAAAACAACTATCCTATGTCCTTTCCCAGGATTCAAACTATCTCTGCACCAAATTTCACCTAAATCGGTTCAGCGGTTTAAGCGTGAAGAGGTAACAGACAGACAGACAGACAGACAGACAGACAGACAAACACACTTTCGCATTTATAATATTAGTATGGATAATAGGTCAGTCCAACTGAAGTCGGCTTTTGGTTACTATATTGTGAGACGCTGACTTCAGTTGGACTGACTTATTATCATTTGAAAATTAGTTATTTTGTATGTGTTTGAAGGTGGTTCATTTTTTTTTTGTTATAATGCTAAAATGGGGACAGGAATTCAAAGTTTTTTAAAACATAATATGCTGTTATGTAATTAGTCGCAGTTCTCAGTAAATAAGAAATTTTAGGATATTTCAAGATCGCCCCGAACCGTTGCTCCGGGAAAGTCATAGTTTATAATAAAGCCCCTTTTTCACCGGTCCGAAACATAGTTTTATGTTTCCAATATGTTAATTAGTTTAGGAGTTGTTAAGGTTTTAATGATACCGACCTGTAAAGAACGCTACCTTGCTGCACACCTTTGCTAGAAATAGCTACAATTTGTGATTCTGAAACGTGATCCACTGAGGCGAAGACGAGAGGAGCGGAGCGGAGCTGTGCCAATATTAACCAATAGAAGGCGCATGCGGTCACGTCGAGCGCGCCTTGCGCACGTTAGTTTATATTCTATTGGTTAATATTGGCACAGCTCCGCTCCGCTCCGCCTCAGTGGAGCCGCACCCTTAGTTTGGGATTAGGTCAATTTGTGTGAGATTGTCCCCTATTATTTATTTATTTATTTAGTTAAGTAATGGCGCCTGGACCGCAAGAGCACTCGCTGCGTGTGGAGGCGCGCGGCCCGCCGGGGGACGCGCCCCCCGCCGATAGCGACGTGGTCATCACCGGCATGTCGGGCATGCTGCCCGGCTGCCACAATATCGACGAGTTCGCTCGGAAGCTCTACGACAAGGTATAAAGAAACGTTATGACGTCTGACACCGTCTGGAAACTAAATTTTATGAAACCCGAAACGGTGTTTACACATATTCGTCGAGCTAGGGCTCTATTCTACTCTGTAAACCATACTACTCTTGACATGTTATCGTGTTGTCAACGTTACGATAGCTCTTATTTACTTGGCAGTAAAGGCGGCAATCAATATAGGAATTAGGTATGTTGAATTGTTGTAAAGCAGGAAAAACAGTCATTTCAAAGTCCATACTAATATCTAATAACGAATTCAATACATGGACGTAATTATACAGAAAAAATACTAGTAAATTAGGTATATACCTACATTACTGCAGAGACCGGGAAAAAGGCCGTAGCGGGACGAATATGAGTTATCCCGGCCTTGGCAGCGAGCAAATAAGAGTCCAGCAACCGCTATTCGCGGCCGAGGCTTGTATGGTGCTATTCTCTTACAATGTGAGAAAATGCGTCACAAATACGTATAAAAGTTATGAAAATTAACCTCATTAGGGAAGCCAGAATGCTACTGCGGCGCACGCTTCGCAAACACGTGAGCCATGTGGATAACTTAGGCCTTAATTTGAAAAACGAATTCTAAGTTACGTTAGCTCCATCCCTGTCACTCGTCATTAGAGATTAAATCAAGAGAAAGGGATACAGTCTAGCTAACGTAGCTTCAAACTTCGATTTTTAAAGTGTCTCTTGTTCTACGGGTGTGACACAGATGTAATTTCGTGCATGTAACGGTGTAGGAGCACCTACATATATTTTGATGTGAAGCGAATGGTTATCCACCTGTGCATGCGATTGTGCCGCTGTGGCTAGCTGTCTTTGTTTTCTTTGCAACTTTTTGCAAATTTAACCCTCTTATTCATAAACGCGCAATAACTAGTGTGCTCGAAATAGGATCTGTCCGGTTACCCATCTTAAGTTCGAAAAACTTTTGTCCACTGTTTCGTTCGTCCGAAAAACAAACCGAAAGTCCGAATTTTTCTCTGAAGCCGTTTAACTTTCTTGGGATTGTTATAAAACTAACTTAACCTAACCTAAAGGTTCTGTAGGTATATTATTTAAAACATTTTGAAAAGTTGATGTGGTGATGAGAAACGAAACAGCGGACAAAGGTTTTTCGAAACATCGATAGGTTATCCTCTATCCTTATCTTTTATTAAGAAATTTGAGTTTGACAGAAAGGGAGAATGAATACTTTAACTTCAATAGGTTTATAGTGAGTTTAAAACAAGGGGGTAAGAATATTGCGGCACCATACAAGACTTCCAAGACTAAATTATTTAGCCTGAATAAAGAAGTCTAGTTTATTTATTTATTATTGCATTTATACACGAAAAATATTCTAAATACAACTTTGTTAGGGTATCGCAACATAATATGCGATTATATTATAATTGATGCATGTAATTGTTACTGTTGCTCGTTTCATCGTGATGTATTGTGTACGCGGGTCGCAAGCTGCGGGTGCTACGGTTACGGTTATAGTTCGCTAGCGAGTACCCGGCTTTATAAGTTATTCTTATCGTATGCAATTTGGACGCGTCAATATTGACTGAATGCTTTATGTCTGTAGGAGAACCTGGTGCAAAAGTACCAGTATAGGTGGAAGTACGAGCACCCCGAGATCACGGATCACGTGGGCCGCGTGCCGAAGCTGGCGCGCTTCGACGCGCAGTTCTTCAAGGTGCACTACCGCCTCGCGCACGCGCTGGACGCCATGAGCAGAAAGATCATGGAGAACGCCTACCAAGCTATCTTCGATGCCGGTTAGTTTGACATAGCAATTATGAATCTTTATCTTTACTAATCCTTATTCATATCCTTACTGATCCTTATCCTTATCGCGATAGAAGTGAAATTAGGTACAGAGATACTTTATAGCCCGACGGTGGCATTGTACTGGAATATTGCAAAATGGCCCCGGTTCCAGTATAACAGGGTTAATCTCAAAGACAAAACATCTATTTGATCGTAAATAAGCGGATAGTCCAGTACGAGTATGATGCCGCTGTTTAAGGAAAGGTTTTGAATTTGGACAAAGCGGTTGACGATACCTATTCATACATACATATTTAAAAAAAATATGGCTGTAAACACTGGGAATATGCACTGGAAGTACGAGCACCCGAGATCTCGGAACACCTGGGCCGCGTGCCGAGGCTGGCGCGGTTCGAAGCGCAGTTCTTCAAGGGGCACTATCGCCTCGGGCACGCGCTTGACGCCATGGGCGGAAAGATCATGGGGAACGTTTACCAAGCTATATTTGATGTCGGTTAGTTTGACATAGCAATACTAATTCTTATCCATATCCTTAGTATTCCCTATACTTATCCTAATCGTGATCAAAGTGAAATTATTAAGGTACAGAGAAACTTTATAGCCCGGATAATAGGGATGTTGACTAATGTTGAACTTTAGTATATAATCTAGTAATATTGACAGAAAAACTGGAAATTATAATTAACAAAATGAAAAAAATACAAAAAATATTAAAATGATTTAAGGTTATGATAGGTTATAATTTTGTGTTTTTTTTTTCATCCAATAGAAAATTCAATTCTATGTAGGTACTTAAACGCAGTTTTTCACGATCAAAATGATTAATAACTGGATTTTATCATACATTTAGTACAGTGTTTAGCGATTTGTGACGTCATAGTTCAGTATTTATTTGTATGTGGCGTTTTCCACGCTTTGTAGGAACGACTTTTGCAGTGCTCGGATTGCAGTCGGTCCTTTATATGTATATACATTTGATACTCACAAACAACTGAAAATGGTAGTTTTTTTTGTCAAATAGCATATTGTACAAATGTTTATTATACTAAATGGGAACAGGACTCAGCCCAGAGGAGCTGGCTTCCAAGCGAGTGGGGGTGTTCATGGCGGTGGGCGCCTCCGAGACCGAGAAGCGCGGCGGATTCAACTTCAAAGGACCTGAGATGACCCTTGTGGGGTAATTAGTACCTACATTGATTATAGTAATAGTAATAATAGTAATAATTTATTTCATTATTTGACGACGCGGTGGCCTAGTTGGTAGTGACCCTGCCTACGAAGCTAGCGGGCCTGGGTTTAAATTCCATTAAGGGCAGCTATTTGTGTGATGAGCATGAATATTTATTTCTGAGTCATAGATGTTTTTTATGTGTTTAAGTATATATTTCTCTATAAAAGTATTTATATCGTTGTCTAGTACCCACAGTACAAGCCTAGAGCTTAGTTTGGGACTAAGTCAATTGGTGTTACAGTAAGTTAAACTTGGAACTTTCTAAGTATGTAAAATACTTAAGCAAGGAGGTACCACTCCTCCATAACACGCGCGTATACACATTAACATTAACATACAAGGTTTTTCGTTAACATACAAGTTTTTCCGTTTTTTCATCAATTGGTAATTGATTTTTTGACATTATACAAGTACTTTGTACAAAATATTGCTTTTTCAGATATCTCTATTCTAATAGGCAAAAACCATAATTATTGCCTTTGACCTGTTATGGTATTGTTTTCAAATCGGCCGCCACTACTTTCAAGTAAATAAGAGCTGTCCAAACGTTGAAAATACGAGAACAAGTCAAAGACGATATGGTATTAACCGCCTAGAATCTCAGCCCAGATTTACAGAAGGGCATGTGTGTAAGTGTAACAATATAATTTGATTTAAAATTAAAATAAGACTTTATAAGTCATGAAATATCGTTTCCCATCTTTATACAGCTCCACCTACCGACCTACTACTACTAGCAGGCTCCTTTGTCCTCTAAATTATGATCATTAAATAAACATTAAATGTACTTCCTCAGAACCAACCGAGCGATGATAGCCAACCGTGTGTCTTATTGCCTGAACCTCAAGGGGCCTTCCCTGGTGGTGGACGCGTCCTGCTGCGGCTCCCTGGTGGTCTTCGAGAAGGCTTACCACGCCATTACGTCTGGAGTGTGTGATGCTGCCATAGTTGGGGCCTCCAAAATTCTAATGCACCCCCACTCTATAATACATTATCATAGGTAGGATATACCGTTTTAATTGGTAACTAGACTTACCCTCTTATTCATAAATGTACAATAAACCTATTTTAGGTAAAGTATACTTGTCTCTTTCTATCGAATTCCAATGCGACCCCTTCAGAATAAGTACAAGCCATATATACCATAGCATACTTTAGTTATTGCGTGTTTATGGATAAGAGGGCTAATATTTACAATGCTAATATCATATTCGTAGGATTATTTTCGAACCATACGAGAGTTGTTTTGATAATTCAGTAAACTTGTTTTATTTTACAGGAATATTACTTTAAAAAACGTTTTGTTAAAATTAACCATCCGTTAATTTTTTTGGGTGCCATCTTTTTGGCATAATTTGTTTACGCCGACCTGCTAAAATTGTATTTGGCATAAATCTATATTATCCGAATGGTTGTTCACCCGAATAGTATTTTAGCATAATATTGACATGGCAGAATTTCGAAATAAGCTTAAGCTAAAACTATCTTTCTGCGAAACTAATTTATGCGCAAGTCATTTTCTGCCAAATTATTATTCGGAATTCAGAAAATATGTGCAAAATTCTATTGCTACAATTGGGGTGTCCCTCACAATACCTAACAACGTTTGTCCTAACACATCGTTTGTCCGAACTTTCATTTGCCCTAAACTGGTTTTCAGATGAGTCAGGCAACTTTTTAAGTTTTCCAATTATATCTTCGGTTCGGTTAGGTTAGGGTTGCATTATAACAATTCTAAAAAGTTTAAAAATTTAAGCGGAAATGGCGTTAGGATAAATTAAAATTCGGACAAACGATGCATTAGGACAAATGACGATTAGGGCTTCCATAGGTGAACCCTACAATTGGATATGCGTGATAAAATTCGGTGACATCAAATTATGCGAGAACAGTTTCAGCACAAATACAATTAGGTTTAAGATTTATTTACTAGACAAAATTACAAATTACAAACTTAATACACTTTAAATATAATACAAAGTAACAATTAAAAATTAAAACTAAAACTTTAGCAAATTAAAAAATAAATTAAAGGTAAAATAAAACTAATTATAACTAGCTAAATACTATAAAATTAAAACTAAATAAAAACTAAAAAAGAAAGTGGCAAAGTACCACAGATGCTGGCAGCATTTCCTCGTTGTATACCAATAGGTATTTATGCGTTGCCCCGAGGAAGCTGCCACCTCTGTGGTCTCCGGTTGTTTCTATTAGCCTTTTTGAAATTTCCTTAAAAAGGCTAATAGCACCGGGTCCCCACGGACCAAGGGTCTCGACGCCGAAAGGAACGAAGTGATATTCTGCGCCAAGACCCTTGTACTTATTCTTTTTCATGGTTTGGGCCGCCTCAGCCGCCGCGCCTGGTTTATTTACTGTTCCGCGGAGGTGTGGCGAGGCTAGGGTACACAAGGTGCGTCCCACAGCAGGACTCGCCCCATACTCCACGGAATTAAAGACATACCGTCAGGGGCTTGTTATATAAAGCCACAAATTACAATTTACAGGTTAAAAGTTTTCATTTGACACAATCTCGACCAATGACGACCAGCCATTTGAGCAGTATTGCCAGTTTAGACCTGTAAAATTGTAACTTGTAATTTTATAAAATGTGCCCCAGGTCTCTTGCCGTCGTCCCTAGCGATACCGGTTGGCTCCAGTAAAGTGGGAACGTTGACGGAGGCAAGAGACCGGCGGATAATGTCATTGAGCGCGGCGTGTCTAGAGAAGCGCCCCGCACCTTTTTGGCATGAAAGTTCGTGGTGACCCAGACAATCGACTTCGTTGCCACAGGGACATAAGTGTGGAGTGCAGACCCGGACACCAAGACGCAAACAAGTAGAAATTCGGAGAGTTTCAGGATCTAAGAAAGTACCAGTATTTAGCGATGGGTGTGCATGTAGCCAATAGCCAGCCTCTTTGGTTCCCACTGCCAAGAGCCTGGCACACTCAGATCCTGAGTTGCGGCTTATAAGGGCGTTATAAGTTAAATTATAGGTTATGTCATCCCAACTCCTCTGAGACTTTAATTTTTTTGGAAAATGAGTGCTTGGGTAGGCAAGTCTCCAGGCATTTTTGGCTTCCTCCAAGTCGGCAGTCGTGTAATTTGAGGGCAAAGCGCTAAGGATTTTCCCTACTAAACTGGCCGAGCTATGAACGGTAGACAAAACAGCTGGAAAAGAAACACAAGAAATTTTGCGGATCCCTAGTCCACCAAAGCGGATGGGGAGGGATGCCTGTGTCCACGATTGCTCACTTAGCTGAATGTTCAAAATAGAATCCAAAATTAATTTAATAATGTTATCAATTTGCGTTACGAGATTTCGAAATTTCCAAAAAGGGCAGCAGCGAAGCAGGTACATCAATTTAGGAACAAAAAGACAGAATTTGAATTCGGCTTAAATAAATTATGCAATATTCAAATATGACTAAAAAATATATGTGTAAACAGGGGTAACCATTTTTTTTATATCTTTCATAATATCTTGTACAACTAAAGCTCCCCGTAAGATGAGGTGCCGCGTTACTATTGTTTAAAAAAATAAATGAATTAAAGTAACGGACGTCTATGGATGCCTATGAGTTTCTGAAGTAGCTTTTTACCTATAACCTAAAAAAAAAAACGTTGATTAGCGCTCAACCCCACACATAAAGTTACATACAACCGCTACACAGATTACAATTTACACGTAAGCGGAATGGCAAGTTATTATTTTTTAACTGTAAATAAAAAAGTACAGTAATAAATTACCCTACGATTGTAGTTACAGGTTAAAATAATTTATCGGTTGCTTTTTGGCTAAAAGTGCCTATTTTTATTTTTTTGTGATTGAATTTATAGACTGGTGCCTAAAAATGGTGATGGAAAAACGAAAAGTTACGACTCGAATGCTGATGGGCAGACCATGTCCGAAGCCATTATCGTCTTTCTACTTCAAAAATACAAGGACAGCAAAAGGTACTTGATTTAGCAGTGAAAACTAAATTGTCTTATTTATGTCCCAACAGCCCAACGGAACCCTAACCCACCATAGAACTATGTTACAGTGACGTTATGATCCAAATCGTAAGAAGCGTCAAACAAATAGTTTTATAATGTCACTGTGACACAGTTCTATGTTGGGTTGGGGTTCCATTGGGCTGATAGTACGTGGTAGGACCTAGTGCAAGATTCGTCCGCATTGCTTCCACCATCCTTTTCTTTAACTCCACCATGGTGTGGACATAAGACAACCAGTGAAATCACTAGACCACCACCACCACCACCTTACTTAGTCCTCAGGGTTGGCAACGCATTTGCAGTCTTTGGATTGCAATCTTGACATTATAGTTTTGAGAATGCAAATGTCTATGGGTCTCGGATTCCGTTTACCATCAGTAGGCCAGTGCACTCATTTGTCTACCCTATACCTTAATAAAACCGGGCAAGAGCATGTCGAACTATGCCACGAATTTTCTATTTAAACTTACCACAAACAGGGAGTTTTTTGTTAGTGGGACTTCTACTAATAAGGCAATAAAGTTCAATTTCGTTTGTTTGATATTGAAATTTTCAGTTTATGAGTATAGGAAAATAAACCTTATTCGCATTTCAACACAGTTCAAATTAAGTGGCCTTGATTATGTATTTTGCACACTGGGCTTTACGAGGTATAAAGATTTTTATGCCATGGAGAAGGCAAACGAGCGAACTGGTGGCAAATGGGATCTTTGACTCATAGACATTTGGCCAGCACACAATGCTGATGTCATTTGGCAGGTGGTTGGAAAAATAATGCATGACTTAGCATAGGACCGAGCAGAATGGCATGAAAATTAAGAGTGACCGTGCAGTGGGTGGATCTAGACTGAAATAATGTTAAATGGTACCTATGCTTTTAAAATATAATCTGTGCCGGCGTTCTTTTTAGAGTTTATGCATCCCTTTGCTGCGCAAAAACTGGTTTTGGACTAGAAGCTGCTAAGTTCGGTCATGAACGTGATCCTCAGCAACTGGCTAGGTTCCTCCAAGAGTTCTACCACGCAGCCGGGATACCACCATCTCTGGTGGAATACGTCGAAGGATTTGGCGCTGGTAAACTATATACAATACATTTAAAGAATATAACGTTGATTTGAATAAATTTATTGAAAAATAATTATGCTCATAATATTTCTTAACATTTTTTTAAGCAATGCCAAAATCATTTTTTTTTTTTTGGAATTGTGGAGATTGCTTTGTGTCGATAAAACTTGTTACTTATTTACCATGTTAGATTAAATTAGTATTTTAATTTTATTTTAAATAATATTGGTATGCACAAAGAGTATTGTACTAGCTTCTGGCCGCGACTTCGTCTACGTAGATTTTGATTATCGTTATTCCCTCAAGATTTTTTAAGTCTTCCGGGATGAAATGTAGCATAAGTGTTTATGCTGGGTATAAACTATCTCTATTTCAAATTTCATTCAAATCCGTCCAGCCGTTGCAGCGTGATCGAGTAACAAACTAACACACAAACTTTCGCATAAATAATATTAGTAGCATAAGGTTTGTACTAAGGCACGAGTAGTCAGAAAATGTAATCATACGTGCAATGGTTTTTCAGCCGTACCTGTTACTGACAAAATGGAGTTAGAGGCGATAGAAGAAGTGTTCTGCAAGGACCGCTCAAACCCTTTGTTAGTAGGCAGCGTCATGTCCAACATTGGCTACACAGAAGCTGCATCTGGTTCATCCGCCATTGTCAAAGTAAGCATGCAATTATTTTAGTACAAATAAGTGTTTACATACATACATAATTATCATAGATCGCCGGTGGCTTAGCGTATTGCTTGGTGTTGGTAAGGTACCGAGTTCGAACCCCTTACCAATGAGTTGATCTTACGGTGAAGAAATAACATCATGAGAAAACCTGCGCCATCGAACAGCTGAGTGAGCGAAGACAGGTTATTACTCAAAAGATTCTACAGGGTCATAGTGATTACAATTAATCCCAGTAGTTGCGCCACGCTCTGCTAGATGGCGCTATCAGTCACTTAGCTCGCGCAATCGTTGTGCTAACAGTTTCTATAAAAGTTTTGAGATAATGTTATACGCTCAATAACAAGAATACGGTTAGTAATAATAAACTTTATGTTTAGAAAATGTTTTTTTTTTAGATTTTACTCGCCTACCATAGAGGTGAATTAGCTTCGAACCTGAACTGCGACTCCCCTCGCGAAGACATCGCTGCGCTGCGCGAGGGTCGTATGCGCATCGTGACGGATCATCGCCGCTTCAGGCGATCTTATGCCGCAGTCAACGGGATGTCCATCACTGGGCTTAACGGACACGCACTGTTTCGAGGACAATTTAAACCCAAGGTATGCTACGGAAGACCTATCAAGTTACAGACTACAGTACGACCAGTATCTTATATAGTAATTACCGGCAATCTTTTTTTTTCTATGAAACACAAGTAACAGAAATATCGAGTGCAAGTGAGAATAACGATAGCCAGAAACATGTTTACTCCACTTTATGCGCAATATGGCGTCGCGACAAGTTGGTTATTGGGTGGCGTGACACGAGCTGTTAACGGTGCCGGTGGCGCGAAACTTGTTTTCAAATATTTTTGATGGTTCAAGTCTCCTGAGCTAGTTTCCCGGACTCTCCCTATGGCTCCCAAAATTAATGAGTTCGACTAAGTAAAAGTGTTTCTGCGATCCACGTTATGCGAAGCGTATTTCGAACAATTAATACTTAAGCTATATAAAGGTAACCCCCATTATCTATCTATGCCTATCCATGTCCTTGATAGTGATTCAACATGATGCCTAAATTCTCCTTTAATTGATCCTAATATGCTAGGCCACTTTCTTTCTTTTTTTTTGCTTCTTAGATGCATTGTCGTGCCAGAGCAGGTGATCAAGCATTTTTGAACTCGTCTATTTTCTATTGTAAATAAACTACCTTTTTTTTTTTCATGCTTTTGTACCTTGTTATGTTTTATTATTATATTCCGTCTAAGGCATAACCAAGTTGCTTAAATACCTACTATGGAAATTGTAGAGCGAACTTTGGATTGAAGCTAAATATTATATTAGGAATGATCAAAAGAGACGCAAGATGCTTTGGTTTCTTTTCTTCCAAAGATACGTGAAGTTATTCAAAGTAAAATAAAACACTGTACGAATCGCATTCTCCACACTATTTAAGTATCTGGCATAACATAACCGATTGCTTTCAGGACCTCTCTCAGTATTATTCAGAAATCCCATACTTGGTAACAGTATCTGGTCGCCAGGAATCTGCCGTGCAAAAGTTAATAAATAATCTGAAGACACACACCCTGGACGCAGAAGAAATTGCCTTGTTGCACAACATCTATAAGAACCGCACCAGCGCTCATCTAGCGCGAGGCTTTGGGATATTTTGTAAGTGAAATTCCATCAAATCTACCAAGAAATATCACTGTCACAATAACATCTGTCAATGTCAGTATGACGGTCCAGATGCCACCAACCCTTTCTTAATAGTAAAAAATATAATTATCTTACTGCAGGTGAAAAACGCAACAAAAGTCTTTAAGGGAATTAAGGGAATTTACGTCCAAATTCAAATATAGTCTCCATTTTCTGTACACAGACATTATACAATTACATAAACGTAGGGTTTCGTTAAGTTTGTCGCCTATACTACTTTGATTTTTAGATGTTTGTTATGTATCGAAGTAAACATTTATATTCCTAAATTCTAAGTAAATAGGATCCTAATTGTTTCGGTCTGATTCGTGAGATAGTTTAACGCCCCTCCTCCATTTAGGATGCTACAGTCAGGATAATGTAATACGCCTTAAAAATAGCCAACACAACTAGGTAGTAGTTTTTTTTTTTGAATTTACGTATTTTAGGTATAAGAATTAATAATATACGCACATCTTCAAACGATTATATTATTGTAGCAAAACGGATACCAAATGTTATCGAGACCTAAAGTTTAACCATTGCAATATGAATATTTCTACCACAATATTGCTTCAATTAAATATTTATTTATACAACAGGTTTTTATACAAGTAAGCATTTTTATTGAAACAAAGCATTTAAATGTTATTCTTGAAATTACCAAGTAATTAATTACTTACGTGCATTCTTTTGCCAAGAGTAAATTTACTAATGTTTGAATGTTTCATTTCAATGGCAACACCGTGGTAGATTCGATGGAATCTAATTATAAATCCGAGTTTAATGAGGATTTATTTACTTATTTCATTTGTTACAATAATATGATGTTAACACAATAACATAACGACATAAATCATAATTCGGGGCCGACATTCCGTATCGTCTTTGACCTATCATCGTATTTTCAACTTTTTGATAGATCTTATTTACTTGACAGTAATAGCGGCCGTGTTTAAAAAAATAACCGTCCATCCTAACTTTAAAGAGCTTTGTCTTTTGAACCGTAATAGATAGATGATTATTTTTCTTCTTCAAAATGTGTTATTACCGCGGATTCACTAATAATTAAACATAAATTAAAGAAAGTGGTACAATAAACTTCTTTTTCAACGTATTTTTATTTTTGTTGTATCGTCAAAACGGCAAAACAAAGAAGCGTCAAACTTGGTATGATTATAGTACAAATCCTGAAGAAAAGCAAGAAATGCTGGATCGTAGTAAGTGGAAGGAAGTTGTCTCTGCCTACCCCTATGGAAAGAGGCGTAATTGTGTATGTATATTTTTGCAGCAACAAATGACCAGAATCAAACGGTGACCCGGTGCGAGGCTGCAGACTACTACGATGACGCCCAGCGGCCTCTCTGGTTCGTGTATAGCGGCATGGGCTCACAGTGGGCCGGCATGGGCACGCAACTCCTGCGCATACCGATATTTGCCGCTGCGATTGAACGGTAGACAAATTCCAATCATTTATTCTGTATAATTTCCACCCCATGTGGCCTAGAGGCAAAACGCTAAACTGAGTGATTTTTGAAAATAATTAAATCGAATTGACATAAAATTGTCGATCTGTCGCGTCGGTCGCTTATGCCAATTCCATACATTTTGTCAATTTACTTTTTATCCGCATCTACGCGGACGGAGTCGCGGGCAATAGCCCATATACAGGGTGTTTTTTTGGTCAGCAATTTTCACAATAGGGGTTACTATATTCATGATTCTAAGATAAAAAAAAAAAACATTTAAAGTCGAAAGAATATCTTCGCTATTTTATAAATCATGGTCTCTCGTTTCTGTAGCTAAGAAGGGGTAGACCGCTTATCGTCACGATCAGTCTATGTTATTGTTTGTTACTAGGTTACTACCCTCGCAAAACTATGCGCAAGCGATGTCAGTTCCGTGTTTGTTTCGAAGCGAGTGCTTGTTAAGTGAAGTTTTAAATCATTTAATTGATAAAAAAAATGGCTCGGCAAGAAAATTTACTTCTGAACAATCGGGAAATGTTTGATGTTGTAAACATTTACTTTGCGAGTGGTCAAAACATTGCTGACACCGTTAGAATTTGGACTGAGCGCTTTCCTAATCGGTAGGCCATTACGCGCTACACTGTAAGGTCTATCGCTAGCAACCGTTACGAGTGCACTTTTGAAACGCCACGCCATGCTCAAGGTTTGTAATTTTTTAACAATCGTTGTACAAAGCTGATTCATCTTTTTAAATACGCCAAAGACAACTCTTGCGGTTTTGTAATCCATACCGTTAAAATGTAGTTAAATGCCATTTCAGAACGATTTTTAACAGCAATAATCTACAATTTTCTAATCTAAACCGTGTTTGTAATCTTTGATGGTCCTCAGCCCGTAACAAGTATGAAGGGAAAGATGAATCATAACATTGTGCACGGTGATTACGTCATTAAAGTCTTCAGTAAACACGGCGTATGGTAACCACAATTAAGTGAAATAATGTGTTTTTTTTTAAATGCAATTTCTCTGACCTCTGACCTAAAGATTTTTAATTTTTTAATGTGATATTCAGATTCAGCATTAATTAAAAAATTGTCGACCAAAAAAACATCCTATATAATATTATAAGAGGTAAAATTGTGTTTGTATGTTTGGGATAATCTCTAAAACTTCTGAATATTTTATAATAGGAACCTACATTATCCATGAGCAACAAAGTAATTTTGTCATAAATATAACATTTTGGTTGAAAAAGCCAAAATCAGCATTATAATATGCGAAGTGAGTTCGAAATGTTTGTTAGAAATAAAATCATTTAGTGTACCAAACCAACACCAGTGTTCTTATAATTTGGTTTTATTTCAGCTGCCGAAAAGTACTAGAGCCTAGAGGAGTAGATATAATACAAATTCTGACATCCACAGATGAAACCATTTACGATAATATTATGCACTCATTTGTTGGAATTGCTGCAGTTCAAATAGGCCTTACTGATGTTCTTAATTCGATTGGTTTGATCCCTGATCATATTATAGGTAAGTTCATGATAGTTATAATATTCTATTATATGACGTCGATGCGGTGCACAAATGGATCTTGGACAAAAAATTGTTCTTCAACATTGCAAAGTGTGAGGTCATGGCGTTTACCCGCTCCCCTCCTCCAGCCGGGGAAATTATGGTCCCAGCCGATGAAGTCGGGGATCTCTTAGTAATTTTCGATTCTCAGCTCACATTCAGCAACCACGTACGAAGTGTGAGCAGCAACGCTTACCAGAGACTAGGGTTTGTGTTGCGCAATGCCGCGCCACTCACCGCTGCGGCAACGCGCGCCCTTTATGCTGCTCTGGTGAAAAGTATCTTAGAGATGAATGCAGTGGTTTGGAGTCCACACGAGAAAAAATACATCCTCATGATGGAACAGGTCCAAAAGAAATTCTTGCGCAATCTGTACAAAAAAATATGCCGCTATAATTACCCCTTTATGTACCCAACGCGTTTCCTGCAGGGCATTTAGGTTATGATTCTCTAGAACTGCGCAGAAACGTTGGCATTATCAGGTTCGTAATACACATACTTAGAGCTAAGATAGATAGCGTTAGACTTTTGGAGAAGGTTCTCAAATTATCTGTTCCCGACAGTACTGCTCTCGGTGCCGCACCCCGCCCGCACTGGCGCCGGTGCGAGCACGCACGCGCCTGCGAGCGCACTCACTCGTGCCTTGCGCGACCGCGCTCCTTAACTCACTGCTTGCAGCCTCGCCCGCGAGTGATCTGTTTGCGACTTGCGACGCGCATATCATGTATGTATGTATGTAAACTCTTTATTGCACATAAACAACTACAAGACGTGTTTGCATCAATATAGACATTGTACATAGGCGAACTTATCTCATATGGGATCTCTTCCAGTTACCCCTGGATTAGAATAAGCAAGGACAATGCAGAACGTTATATCAACGTTGCCGTTGGTAACGGACTTCAGAAAGAACAAGACAAACATTTAGTAGTCATAAGATAGTATTAGTTAGTTTAATTTTTTATGCGGTTGTAATTGTTACAAAACTTTATTTTTTAAATAAATAAATAATAAATAAATATTTTTTGTATTAGCTACCGCGGTAATGAGCTATTGCGTACTACGTTGTAGTGGAGCTACATGTAATTCATTGAAAACTCCGAACCCTGAAATAGCAAAAAACGTAGTTCAATTCAAAACATGATCGATCACGCTTGTCATCGAAATCGTGTTAATTTTTAAAATTATTAAAGTGATCTTTATTTGACTTACTGGAAAAAAACCGTTTCTTACAATTTTCGCAAGTGAACGATCTGCTAAGTAGCAGAATTAATAGTACTATTACTATAATAGTACTATCAATACGATCACATAATATCTTAATAGGATGCCTATTAATTATTATAATATTTTTGTTTCTCAATATAGGACACAGTGTTGGAGAACTGGGATGCGCATACGCCGATGGTTGTCTAACCGCTGAAGAGATGATTTTAGCAGCATACAGTCGCGGGCAGGTCTCTCTTGAAACGCCTTTCATTGTGGGATCCATGGCTGCTGTTGGACTTGGCTATGAACAGGTACCAAAATGTGTAGTTTGGTTTGTTTACATTTATTAAACAGCTCAACAAATGGAGATACCCGTGATCAATGTCTATCTATAATTTACTAATCCCTTTACACCCGAGCTGATTGTGATGATATTTCCTGATTGAATATAAACCTTGTAAACAAAAAGATGGCTTATTGTTAGTTATGTAACTCTTTGGGTTACGAATGAAAAATATACTCATTTTCAGTCTCTTTGTGTTTACCCCCGAAATATTTAAAAGAATAGACTGATGTACTTGAAAAAACAAAATGAGCATGTTGATAAAGGCATACAATGTTAAATATTGTTACAGGTTCTAAAGTTATGCCCACCAGAAATCGAAGTGGCTTGTCACAACGGCCCAGATTCCAGTACTATCTCGGGGCCTGTCGTAGTCATGAATGAATTTGTTGCTCATTTAACATCTAAAGGAATCTTCGCGAAAGAAGTGCAGTGCTCTAACATCGCTTACCATTCACGATATATCGCAAAAGCAGGTAGGTCAATATTATTTTTTCTGATGACCAACCGATCCGTAATCACATCAAATTTCCACACTAATCTGAATATGGGTAATTTTATTTATATTTATCCGTAGTCTAAGCAATACATGTTGAATACGAGTACGTGGTAGGTTTAGGTTATATTAGTCCTTCAGCTGGCCGCGTCAGCGGAGATCGGTCGACTCTGCAGGCCAAAATGTGGATAAAGCATCCGTCACTCTCGTACATATACGTGTCAGAAAGTGACGGATGTCTTATCCACATTTTCATTAGTTGACCTACACAGTAGGACAAGTCGCAAAAATTGTGCCGCGACGTTGTGGCGTGGGGACGTTACTAAATAAAAGACGCAAATATGATTCAAGAGTTTGTTGATGTGACAACGGATACATAAAATTACCCATAGTCACACTAGTGCGGCAATTTGGTGAGAATACGGTCAGGTTGGGATTAATGTAACTAAAGGCTCCCAAAGACTACCGACTGTCAGGCCGCATAACAGTCCCAAATCTGTAAATAATCGTAAGAAACAAATACACATAGACAGGCCAATATCGGTCGACGGACTGTTAGATTGTGGTGCTCTTAAATAAAACTAAAGAGCTCTATAATCCTAAGTTTAACTCTGACAATTGTCATTAGCATTGCGGAGATGCGTCATACAGCCCTTCTAAATAAAAAAGGACGCATGCGCAATTTGATAGTCAAAGCAAATTGAAGAAATAAGGTCACTAATACATTCGTGATTCTATGAGACACACGCCCTTTTTTCTAATGAGGGCAGAATAGTACCTTTTTGTACACACTAAAAATAATTGGTCAGGCCCCGGACTTCTTCAGTACTTGAGCGAGGTGATCACCACACCACGGCTCCGCAGCGAACGCTGGGTGTCTACATCAGTGCCAAGGGACAAATGGGAAGAGGATGCTGCTAAGTACTCGTCGGCAGAATACCACACTAACAATTTGCTGGTGAGTATTTTGAAATAAGAATTAGAAAGCTCAATAAACTTTGTAGATGTTTTTGAAGAACGAGTATCTTGCGTCGAAAAGTTATAAATAATACAATTGAAAGTTGGATTTTTAGAACTAGTGTTTTTACTTTTTGTATCTGCATATCGTGCGGAAAGTTGGATTTTTCGCGCTATTGTTATTTTTTACTTTTCCATTTTTTTACTCTAAGTGTTCAAATTGCATTGTGAATTTTTATCAGGCTAAGACTTAAGTAAAAGTGTCTCTTTTAATTACCGTTTCATTTTTGTCTTAGTGTAATTTTTTCGCAAATGTATTAAAAACTTCATTTGTCATTGCCCATTTTAAATGATAGTATAATGGGCATATCGCTACGGAATTTCTTCTAGTACGAATCGCCAATAGGGCCGAAAATTACTCGGGTGATGATTGCTAACAAGGTGGAATGACAAGTAAAAGATAATGGAAATCCATAGGATGTGGCGAACCCTTGCTGTGGCGAATCTTAAAGAGTCATATTTTCCAAACACTAGGCTTCGCTTCAGTCAAGACACTAAGTATTACTTTGCAGAATCCAGTATTGTTCGAGGAGACTGCTCGTCTCATACCGAGCAACGCAGTTGTTGTGGAGATAGCTCCTCACGGGCTGCTGCAGGCTATTCTAAATAAATCTTTGCCAGCTAGTTGTGAGAACATTGCTCTAACACGCCGCGGTCATGTTGACAACGCCTTATTCCTTCTCGAAGCTATTGGACGGTTAGTATGGGTGGTATTTTCATTTAGGACCTGTTGTTTGATCAGTAGTTATCTCAACTAATTGTTAAAATTCGAAAAAGGGATCGAATATTTGACACATTTCCTTGAGATTTAACTAATAGTCAAGATTTTTAACAATTAGTTTAACTACTGATCAAACAACAGGCCTTTAATAGTATTGTTAATCGTTTTAAGATAATAGGAATAAAATCAGCTTCCAGTGAAAAAGGGAATAACTCAAACTCGATTGAATTGCTGGGATTGGATCCATAAAAATATGGTTTCTTACTGTTTATAGTTTTAAGCTTTCGTTTGTTGGTTATGGGTTAAATAAACATTTAGTACCTAATTACTAGCAACTCAGGTTTACTCGTAAATTTATTTTTGAGTAGGACAGGTATTTAGTTTCGGCGTTTGTTTTTTTAAATATTAGGTGTATATAAAAACATGAAACTTTGATGTTCTCTCCAAGACCAATTATTTATTTCACAGAATGTACATGAAGGGTTACAACTTTGATTTATCTGCATTGTATCCAAAAATACAATTCCCGGTGTCGACTGAAACCCCCATGTTATCCCATTTAATAGAATGGGTACATGATGAAAAATGGTACGTAATTCAAATTTAAAGAAAGCTCACATTTTATTTGAAAGTGTTTTACTAAATTTATTCCTTTTTCAGGAGCATGTGCGAGTGTATTACTGCCGATCGAATCTATTCCACGGTGTATAAGCCTATCATAACGATTTACGACGAAGAATATCTAGCAGGACATATTATAGGGGGTAATAATGGTTTTATTTAAAACTAGGGTGAACAGGCATCTTCTGGGTGAGCTCGTTTTGTCATCGACCAAGTCCTCGTCCTCCAAGGGCAAGAGTTAGTCAAGAGCATACCCATTATATATATTGTTTAAAACTAGCGAACCACCGTTTTTGCTTCGGATTATGAAAGTATTCTGTAACTTCTTCTTTATTACATAAAAACCTTCCTCTTGAATCACTCTATATACTGATGAAAACCGCATTAAAATCCGTTACGAATTTTGAAAGAGCTAATCGTACATACAGAGGGACAGACGGAGGGAAACGACTTTGTTTCATGTAAAGATGTTCGCAATGTCCTCTCTAGATAAAAGTAATAATAAATTTAAACTATTTATTTCCAAAAGACTTAAAAAACTAAACAGTCTTAGCTATTATCTTTACTTTTAAGATTGTATTAGCTAAGATTATAAAATTAAAAGTTAGAATTAAATAACAGTAACTTTACTTAAATAATAGTACATTTACTTTAATGTGACTTTGGTATTGCATAAATATCTTTATCTTTCCAACCACACGTCATAGCCCTCTTTATAATACTTTTAACAACTTTTGGCTTATCCATAATTTTCTCTATGACGTGTCTAGGGAAATCATTTAGTGCAAAAGGTAAGTAGTTCGACCACACTCTACTGCCGTATTGGTTATTTTTCTCAATTTATCCACTCACGTGCTTTGTGCCACTAGAGTTGCAAGTTCTTAAAACGAAAAATGCTTCATGCACCTTTTTTTCAATTTCCACTCAACGAGCCTTGTGCAACCCTAGTTGCAGAGTGTTTTGTACTCGAAAGGGTCTTCGCAACTAGAGTAGTTACTTGTATAAACGAAAATTGCCCTGTGCATTTCTAGTTGCAGGCACTCAAGTGGTTATGTTGTAAAATAATTTCAGGAACAAGGTTGTACCCATTTGCTGGCGCCCTCGTGGCTGTTTGGGATACGTTAGCTATGACTCTATCCAAGCCGCTCCGGTCGGTGCCGGTGGAATATCGCGACATACGATTCCACGCACAGCCGCGTCTTCTAACAAATGATGCTCTTCACTTAACTGTATCTTTGCTGAGGGGATCTGGACATTTTGAGGTAGTATTTTGATACTTTCATGAAAATATGTTTCGATAATGTAACTCAGATATGGGTAAGCCACTGTATTGATTTGAATGGTTAACTTTCGGTAGTTTTTGACGCTCATTTAGCATTTGTAACACCTCTACATGTGTTTTGATTCCACGAAGTTCCACCCCACCACCTCATCCATCTGTGCTTTTGTTTTGGTATTTTAAGGAAAGAAAATACACACTTATCCTAGACTGTTTGTTTCTCAGGTTATGTACGAGTACGGTTTGATAGCTGAAGGATATATTATTACATTGCCTCGTAAAGTCCCTATGTCGGACAATTTTGAGGTCCGAACTGATTCATTATCACTGACTTCGACGGATATATATAAGTTACTGCACGAGCGGGGTTACGAATATAGGTGATGTATAAAAATAAACCTAGAATTGACCACAAGAACGTTATTAGAAAGTGTTCTGAAAAAAAAACATGTCATAGAGGTTTGTTTAAAAAGCATATTGAATACTAGCTTCTGTCCGCGACTTTGTCCGCGTAGGTTTAGATTATAGTTATTCTCTTGAGAAATTTTATATTTTCCGGGATGAGAAGTGACCTATATGCTAATCCAGGGTATGAGCTATCTCCATTTCCATCCAAATCCAGCCGTTGCAGCGTGAAGGAGAAACGAACTAACACATACACACACGCACACAAATTTTCGCATTTATAATATTGACAGGAAGCCTACTTCCACCAGTGTCTGTAACTAAGTACATCTTCCGTTTGTAACCGCGCTCGCGTCCTCTTGACGCAGCACAAGCTGTGATGTAGACAAGACCATGTGGCGTTTACGCTCTTAATAAATAACGAGCAAAATTGTTTTTGAGTAGCATTTTTTTTTTCAGAACACCTTTTAATAAAGTTCCAGTTGTAAAAGGGAAATTCATGTGATCATTCGTAGAACTAGTTTGAATAATACAAATATTTTTCAGTGGAGATTTTCGAAGCATTCATAAAACTAGCTCTTCGCTAGATCAAGCACAGTTGGTTTGGAACCCTAACTCTAACTGGGTGACCCTCATTGATGGTTTGATCCAGTTGAATGCTCTCAGACGACCGCATACTGCCATTTCGCAGCCTACTCAAATTAAGACGCTGAGCATCAACACCGCAATACATACGCAAAGTACTGGTGCTGATCAAAACTACGTAGTTGCTAATGTAATCGAGGCAGAGGAAGTAACACGGTAAGCATAACTCCCGATATCGTCGTCAGGCACTTGTCTCACTGCCGGCGAGAAAACGATTAGCTATCGACTATTTTCTCGCTCAAGAAACGAACAAAAGATATAGATCCCGTGTCAATAAAGGAGACACAAATATTAATAGCCGCCTTTAGTGCTTGTTTACGGAGACGCGGGGCGTCGCGCGTAGCGTTGGGCGGCGCGGTCTGCACTAAATTCAAACATATGGCGTTGTATAAAAGCGTTTACGGAGAAGCGGTTTTACGCGCGTTATCTTCAAATACAGCGGTACTTGCGGCGGAGCCCGCGGATGGCATCGCCGCGTTGCACGCTGCGTCGCACGCGTCCATAACGGCGGTTCCCGCCACTGCACCCGCAGCGGGGCCCGCGGCGGAACCTTCTGAAAGTCTTGTGCTCCGCCGCGCGCTCCGCTACACGCTCGAGAGTCCGCCGCGGATGTAGCGAACCCGGCTACCTACGATCACGCGCCGCATCACGTCCCGCATCTTTATAAACAACACCGCACATTGCCATAATAGTACATTATTGCCTAGGCATGGAAGTAGGCAATTGCGGGCCGAGTATTGGTTTAAAAGGACGAGCTTGCGAGTCCGTTTAAAAATACGAAGCCCTGAATTGCTGTTCCTGCCGAGGCAAATATAGTGCTTTTCTCAAAAATAGCCAGAAAAAAAACTGTATTGGAGTAAAATCTTCATCGCTTGAACTCATTTTTTAAATTGCATACAAACAGAAACTTCATGTGAAAAAACTATCACTCTTTAACGCCTTTTTGTTTATGACAAGGAGAAACGCAAGCTTTGTTTTTTAATAAACATAAGCTATTCTAGACACAGATAAAAAAGTTATGTTTCGAATAAAATTTGGATGTATAAGACTTGTGCCATCATTTTGTTATGGGCTTTTTCACTTTAAAAAAAGTTACAAGCTAGATAGGAATGGAATTTGTATGCAACATTGCGGGCTTGTGTAGCGAGCACGCAATGTTTTTTTTTTAATTTGACGTCTTTCAGTAATCTATGTACTTCGCGTCTCATTATTTAGATAGTAATATCAACATTTCCGAACATTTTTGAGAAAATTATGTTTGTGTTTGCGCGTCTGATGACGCGGTCCGCTGCACGCGCCGCCTCTCTGTAAACGGAAAAAACATCCGACGGGCCGCGCAACGCCAAGCCGCACGCCACGCGCGACGCTCCGCGTCTCCGTAAACAAGCCCTTACTCGACTCCCGCTCGTCGTCGGCGGTGGGACCAGTGCCTCCCACCATACTACAAACAGGGACTATAAAACTACCAGCAAGGCAATAAAGTTCAATTACGTTTGTTCGATAGTGCCATTTTCAGTTTAAGAAGATAGGAAAATAAACTTTAACCCCATTGCAAAACGGTTCAAATACAATTGCCTTGATTATGTACATCTTATTGCACACTGGGCCTTACGAGGATATAATGGTGACTCTTCTTTCTCTTAAACAACCCAATCAATTTTCATGAAACCTAACTAAGAACTACTTACACCGTAGAAAAATAGCTTTCAAATAAAAAAAATGCATAGGAATTTGTTTACCCGTTTAAGAGCTACGGTGCCACAAACAGGCATACAGACAGACACACGTTACTCACACACACACACACACACACACACACACACACACACACACACACACACACACACACACACACACACACACACACACATACATAACGGTCAAACTTATAACACCCTTCTTTTTGTTTAGGGGGTTAAAAATTAATTGTTTTGATTTGTTATTTATTTTGGGAGGTTACTTAATTATCCTTATGTATTTTCAGATGTGGAGGTGTAACGATACACAATATTAGTTTCGTGGACAAGCCTGCTATTATGCGCCTGAAGCCCGCTTTGAAAACAGTTCAATTCTTTCCGTTTTTCCTTGAGGAAGATGCAGATGTTAGTTTTCAATACTTTATCATTTATTTGTGCGTACATAAAATACAGGTGGTTTGTAACGTTCTTTTGTTTTTAGATTATGACAACTTTATATGTGTTTATGCAAATAATAGCCGAAAATATAAGTGGGGAAGTAGTTAATATTTTTGACATAATTTGCTATAATAAGAGCAGTGTTATCGAAAATCTTAGAAATATCTTGAGCAGTCCTCCGGAAATCAAGCACGAAGTGATACGTATTAATAAAAGCGACCTTTCGGCATTGAAGAATAAAAAGCAGAGACCAGAAGTTCTTGTCGTTTACGACCTTCTTTCTGACAAACACGTAAGTAAGCAAATCTTACTTTTAAAAGGACCTAACCAAAAAAAATGCTGTTTAAGTCACTTTTCAAAGGTGGATTAAACGATTAAACTTTATTAATCTTTAATTTAAAATTATACAGTGTGTTACCGGCATACGGGCATTTATTAAAACTGCCGATAATATGTTGCTTTAGCTATTGTTTGTAAGTATTATAAAAAAAAAAACTTCACAATTAATTTTCTTAGATACTGTCCATTATTAATGTAGTGCATGTGCTGCGTGTTCATCGTTATCAGTATCGCTGTTGCTTAGTACAAGGCATGTCGTGGTACGGGGGCAAATCATAATAATCAAAGTATCCGTCGACTGTCATTTACACTTGTCAAATTGCTGTGCTTTACATTGCTGGCAATTAAAATTTTGTTAGAAAGTTAACAAAGCTTGAAAATTTGTTATTTTAACCTCCTTTAAAAAAAGCCAGGGTGCTGGTAACACACTGTATATCGCTTCGCTTCGCTTTGTGAGTTTTCTGTGGGTGTTACAGAAAAGTCACAAAGCGAAGCGAAGCGCAGTCAACCAATTTGATTTCTAGGCCACTTTGTACCATGTTAAAGTGACGTTGTCAACCAAAACGTAAGAGACTTGTTATGTTTTGGTTTACAAATGTCACGTTGACAAAGTCCGTAGTGGCCTAGGAATCAAATTTGTTGACTGTACATAAATCAGAGTTAATTATACATACAAACATCCCGTGACAAAATATCTAACTGTACCTTCCATGAAGTTACAATTACTGTACTCGCAAGGGAGTCGAATGCTCTGTCCCTCACAGTATAGTATATATAGAGTACCTACGTGGTACTGAGGGCCCTGCCAAGATGCACTACGCTAACTAGCGTTTCTATTCGTCTCGTTTTTAAACCAATCGCGTCACTGGTAGATGACGTGATACGAAAAGTACGTGATCTACCAGTGACGCGATTGGTTAAAAACGAAACGAATAGAAACGTTAGTTAGCGTAGTGCATCTTGGCAAGGCCCACAGAGCATTCGACTCGCTAGCGAATACGGTAATTGTAACTCATAAGGGAAGGTACTGATATTGAAAACTGCATCAAAATCCGTTGCGTGGTTTAAGACCTGGGATATATACAGATAGAGAGACAGACAGACAGACACCAAAAGCGAGTTTGTTTTATATACTATGTAATCCTACTAATATTATAAATGCGAAAGTTTGTGAGTGTGTGTGTGTGTGTGTTAGTTTATTACTCCTTTGCAACGGCTGGACGGATTTGGATGAAATCTGAAATGGAGGAAGCTTTTACCCCGGATTAAAACATAGGCTACTATCCCCGAATTAAAAAAAAAACACGAGGTTATAAATATAACGATAATCGAAATCTACGCGGACGAAGTCGCGGGCGGAAATAATAACGTCTTAACATAATGAATCTTATGTGTTTCAGATGTTCGAAGTCCTGTACCAATACCTACCTTCAAATACATTCATTGTGAGCATTGGAGTTGAAACCCTAGAGCTTTATCCAGCTGCTTTGTACCGTCCTGTGTGCGCTAGAGGAACAGGCTCGAACAGGATCGAGCTGGCGCTGTGGAGACCGTCCCAGAGCACTTCCGCCAATGCACTTACAGTTCGCAATCCGTTTGAAATAGATTACTTACAAAGCACATTCTCCACCCTACCACCACAACACTCGACTTTAATCCTCACGTGCTACCCACCACCTTTGGGTCTGAAAGACATTGTAAAGCAACAGAGAAAAATGTGTAATCGCAAAATTAACGTAGCCATGATTAATCATAAGTTAGAGGATGAAAGAGGCTTAGATCACCTGCCTAATTTTGATCTGACTTACAATTTACTGGAAAATGTAAGTATATATTTAATACAAAGCTAGTGGTCCCGAGTTCGACTCCCGGTAAGGCTAAATATTTATGTATTGAGCGCGAATATTTACTCCAGAATCTTGGATTATTTGTGTGTTTAAAATTAATTTCGTTATATATGTACTTAATTAGGTTTATAGCTGCCTAGTACCTATAATAGTAGCCTCAAGCTGAGGTTCAGACTAGGTCAATTTCTGTGAGATTGTGCCGTGATGTTTTTTACCCAATTACCGAAGGAGGATGGTTTTGACGTGTACATATTATGTACTATCGCGATCTTTAATTTGTGACCCATTTCAAGAAAAATAGGCTTGAAGTCGTCAATGTCATTAGAGATGCCAAATCATTTCTGACTAATAGGAGACTCAACCTTATTGTTGTAGAATGTCAGAATGACTTTAGACTTAAGGTGGATCCCAAATTAAAGTTCGTGACTGTACGCATGTGTGTATAGTTCTTTTTTCCCTTGTAAAAGCTGAAAGGATTTGGACAAGCGAGGTGTCGTTAGATTCGTCTAAGCGTCGCGGGTGTCACTGAGTACTTTAAAAAATGTGGAATTGTCGAAAAAAAAAATATGCACATGTTAACTAACTCTATGTTGACGACATTATCCAAAAAGCAGTTGGGTTCATTAAAACTTGCTTTTTGTTTTTGTTAAGCGAAATTTAGACTAGCAATTAAAATTGCAGAAGTTGACTGATGTCTTACTTTAACTTTGAAGTGAGAAAAAGACAGCAAAATTGTGCTTCTTGCTCTAGAACTGAAGTTAAAATAGGACAGCGATCAACTTCTGCAATTTTAATTGCTATTTCGCGCATTAGACTTTTTTATTTTTTAAATGTGGTCGTGGGTGACTTGTATTTTACATCTTGTTGTACGACAGGGTGAATGGGGCGGTGATTACTTCTTGCCGCCTCCCAAACCTGGAACGACCGGCCGGCCCATAGCATTACAAAGCGCTCAAGTTGGCAACCTTGATTCGTTAAATTGGGTGGAAATTCCTGAACGTGTCAACAAAGGAGTGGCTGTAACGGTAAAATAATCACTGAAATTACATAAATGGGTACCTATTACTTTATCGAAATAGCTTTCAATGAACGTATCATTACGTAGAATTTTTATTTCATCGAAAGGCATTTCTCGCCGCATCAGTGAGGCTAAACAAGTTGCTTAACACTAACGTTAACGATTTTCGAGGGGTGTATATCTGAATATCGAAAGTTAAAATATCGAAGTCCAAAACATCGAAAGTTGAAATATCGAACGGTTATTATGCCGATGGTTGAAATATCGAACGTTCTTGTTGGGTATGTAATCAAATATCGAAAGTTGATTTATCTAAAGTTCAAATATTTATCGAAATCCAAAGTGTTGAAAGTTGAAATATCGGACGGTTATTGTAGTTGAATTATAAAAGTTAGGTACGACGACGAGCGTAGCGAGTTCAACCTATTGAACTGCGATAATTTACCGACTGAGCGACCTAAATAACTTAATCTGTTTATTCAGTATACATACGCTCATTGATTTGTGGGCAATAAAAAAAACCTATCATCGAAGGCGAGGCGGGAGCGTAGCGTAGCGAAGCGGCCTTAGCCTTCTGAACCTAACCTTACAGATACAGTTTCGCATTAAACAGACTGGTTCGCTCGCTACGCTCGCTCACTTCAATGAAAAACCTTTCTAGAAAAATGTGATGAATCTGAACTTTCAATGTTTTAACTGTGTGACATTTCAGACGTAGATATTAAGATTGTAGATGAATCGACCGTTCGATTTTGTAACTTTCGATATTTTTGACTTCGATATTTTAACTTTAGATGTATCTTTCGATATTTTAACACAAAGTTCAAATAACCGATGATGTTTTAATCATTCAATATAATAAAAGGGTGGCATTTTGATCGTAGGCCTTTCAGACGTAGATATTATGACTGTAGATATTTTGACCGTTAGATATTGTAACTTTCGATATTTTGAACTTCAATATTTTAACTTTAGATATATTAACTTTCGATATTCAGATACGTACCTACCCATTTTCGAGAACTGACAAATTAATGTATGAAGTTGACGTAGGCGCTCGACGCGACCATCTGAAAGCTTACGAGTATACATTTTGGATACCGATTACGAACGCCGAACACCTTGTCTATGGCCTCTGTTTTTTTTTTGGTAGTCACATGTCTAACCGAATGTAACCTACCTACGTAATGAATGTTTGAGATATCTTGAAAACATCATGGTTTCAACAGAAAATAGTATTCGATGAAATTAGATTTGATGAAATGGGGAACACTCTAAAATCTCGAATTATTTAATTCCGAATTTGAAAAAACCGTATTTCATAATTCCGAATTTTCACAATACCGAAAACATATAAGGCCGAATTATCAAAATCTCGAATTATATATTACCGAATATGAAAATCACGAAAACGTTTTTCCGAATATTATATTTACGAATTTTGACAATTCCGAATATTTGAATTCCAAACTTCACAAACCAGATCGGTAATGTAAAATAAAAAAAAAAATCTACTTGAAACAAAAGGTAGGAGCGATGACGAGCACATTATTAAATTTGGTCAATCTCACCATGATAGGTTAGGTTAGGTTAGAGTTGCATCAAGGCGCGAAGCGCCTTAGCTACGCAGAACAGAAGCACCGCGAAGCGGAGCTCCGTCGACTTTTTCGGAAATGACATTTCTTACAGTATTTGAGCATTATGCATGTTAAACATTATACACGGTATTAAGTATACAATATTTCATCAGGCGCTTATTTGAAATAAATAATCTTAGAGAATTTCGGAATAATGAATATTCGGGATTCGGAATAGGAATATTCGGAATTGTGATATTCGGAAAAATATTTACCGGGATTTTAATAATTCGGAAATGTGAACTTTCGGTATTTAAAAAATTCGTGATTGTGATGCTTCGTGAAACTAAAATTCGGAATTGTGATGATTCGGAAATTTCAAAATCGGAATTCTGAAATTCGTGTTTATCCAATTCGGAATAAAATATTTCGAGATTATGTAGTGTACCCGATGAAATGATATAGTCGATGAAGTGAAATTCGATGAAATTATGGGTTATCTACACAAATATATATTTTCATGGTTGTTTTTGTTTTTATGAAACTAAAAATTTCATTCTAGGTACATTATGCAGCGCTAAGTGCCTATGACACTAAACAAGCACGAGGAGAGTTACCCGTTGGTAATAAAAATGATGGATACGGGATGGACTTCAGCGGAATAACAGACAGGTAGCAAATAATAAATCCAATAGGGTTTTCTGGAAGCCATTGCTTTTTACGATACGGCAGCCTCTACTTGCCAGTGAATATAACAGTTGTTCTCAACGATTCCTTTCCGGATTCCCGTTTCGTAGGATTCTTGGTCATGGGAATTTCTTATAATAAATCACAAAATAATATATTAATTTAATACTAAAACTTAATATATTTTTTTAAATAGAACTTTACACAGCGCAACTTTTCAACCTTACAGCGCCGAGTAAAATACCTAACCATTGAATTTCAGTTCAGTAAAACGGTCTGAACCACACAGTTTAAGGTTTTGGTAGACCGTCCGTTACACCCTGTATTGTATTTTTATCATTAAAAGAGCTTAAGCAATTCCGTCTCTAGTTTTACCTTTTGGACACCACGACGGCTATATCCGTCACAAGTTCAAGATTAAAACAGACTTAGTTTCGTATCAATTAAGTTGCAATTTGCATAGCATAGCAAACATGTTTGGCGTGTGAGTGAGACACATTTTGTATTCGACATAAGTTCAAAAAGTTAACTAATAAATGGAACTTATTTGTAATATTTTAGTGGGCACCGTGTATTCGGGGTGGTGCGGGGTGGCGCCCTGAGCTCCCGTGTGAGCACGGTAAAGGAGCTGGTGTGGCCAGTTCCTGACCATTGGGACCTAGAGGATGCCGCCACCGTCGCGTTACCGTATCTACAAGCATTTTACTGCCTGGTTAGTGCAATATTAACTACCTTATACATTACTGACGACATGTTAGCCTGGTTTGTAGTGACCTTGCCGACTAAGCCAGCGGTCATGGGTTCAAATTCCGGTACGAGCAGATATTTAATTTTGTGTGATGAGCGCGAGTATTTGTTTATGAGTCTTGTTTTCTATGTACTTATGTTTTTTTGGGTAATGTTATTGGTGCCGCGCACCGTGACAATTTCGCATTTGGCTTTGAGGGAGGCACTCCTAAGTGAGCGCCTCGGCTCCGGTAAGTTTTAAGCTATAAAAGCTTTGAGGGCCGCCCGAGCATGGCGAGGGTGGCTAATTCGGGTTTTATATGTATTTATGTATGTATTTCTCTTTATAAGCAAGTTTATTGTTGTCTACTACCCATAGTATAAGCCTAGAGCTTAGTTTGGGACCAGGGGGGTTATTATGACATAACCATGCAGTTCATTTTACGCTGAGAGAAAATGACAGAGCTATATAACTGCTATAGCTCTGTCCTTTACGCTCATCGTATAATGAACTGCATAGCTACGTCATAATAACCCCCCAGGTCAATTTGTATGAGATTGTCCCCTGATATTTATTTATTTATATTTGGTACTTATTTTTTTGAGACAGGTACTCGTTTAATTGTAATGACAAAAACAAAAGTCGACACTATCACACCAAGGACAGCTGAAAAGTAACGCAAATAAGAACCGTGCGGGCACTTATGGCATACGTATTTTGCACTGTCGTATTTATCCATCGATTGCTGGAGGGATAAATCTCGTTCTTCGAGACCGTCGATGGCTTAGTGGCTTAGGAGTTCGACTCGAGATCGTAATGAGTTCGGAACCCCGCGGTCACCATGTACCAATGAGTTTTTCTAACTTAAGTACATACCTACATTACCCGATGCTCTTCCGGTGAAGGACAAACATCGTGAGGGAAGCTGCACATTCGAACAGCTGAGTGTGTAAGAGGGTACAAAAGATTTTTTTAGAGGAGTCGAAGAGGGCCCGTCTGTAAGATAAATAAGATCCATCGTTTTGCGGTTTATCTGTGGCGTGGGTATTTCTGTTGTTTAGCGTGGAAAACTTGCAAAACTTGCAAAACGTGGAAAACGGGCAAGAGTAAAATTTTAAAGTGAACTTTCTTGTAATATTCCTATATTGGATAACGTGATAATTATATGATTTTCCCCTAGGCCATCAAAGCGGAGATACAAGAAGGAATGCGCATCTTGATTCACGGCGGCGCAGGCGCGTTCGGCCAGGCCGCTATATCGATAGCACTGAGCATGCGCTGCGAGGTGTTTACGACTGTTAGCGACATCCGTAAAAAGAACTTTTTGAAACAGTTATTCCCTAATCTACAAGGTAAGCAAAGCAATAGAGAATGTCACCTGTTGAGATTTTTGGCTTACCGTATTATTCATTAAAAACTAAAAATAGCTGTAAAAAAATCATTTCGATACGTCAAATAGTTTTCGAGATATTAAATTTTAAACTTAGTATGCGGCGCTCGAAACCCGGCGGCTAGCGCTCACGGATGATGACGTCATCGCTTAACAGCGGTACGCGCCCTTATATGAAAAAGTAACTTTACAGGGCTATAACTTTTTAACCGTTATAAGTAGCCAGTTGAATTTTTTACAGAATACGTGTTATTATAAAATCTATCGTTTAAAATTGTACAATGAACAATAAAACAAATCCCAAGAGGAGTCTCCATACAAGAAACATGAAAATAAATCAATTTTTTTAGCATTTTTATACGGATTGTATTTTTATAATGGCTTCTTATTTTGATGCTATTTTAAGCTTAAATTGTAGTCTAATTTTCATAGTTTCCGACTAAATAGCA
Organism: Acleris literana; assembly: GCA_946894065.1. Lineage (NCBI taxonomy): Eukaryota > Metazoa > Arthropoda > Insecta > Lepidoptera > Tortricidae > Acleris > Acleris literana. The sequence goes on from OX335687.1 coordinate 6,052,552, forward strand.
ATCTCAAGTAAAACTGCTACAAATATGTGACAAAACTGATTTTATCAACACGATGTTTTAGGCTGTCACCCATCCTGTTATAGACTACGCTTGTACTTGCTTAACTTTGTTAGTCGTAATATTTTTACGAATTCGTTTTGATGTTACTATGGCAGCTATGTTTATCTATTATTTTGTATTACATAACTAACTGTCTGTCACTGACCGGCTTTTCTATTTGTAAATTTTGTTGAATAAGTTGGTTAAATAAAATTAGAATAATAATCAAGCACTTAAAATTTTGGGATAGTGGCAATAATGCCTAGACCTAGCAAAGCGAGAGTATTGTAGGTATATAGGTCGGTACGTCTATCGACTTGGTAGCGCCCGCGCGCGAAATTTGAAATCGATGAAATGAATACACGAAGTATCAGAACTACTGCTAGGTCAATCAAAAATTCATGTTTTATAGTTCACTCTTTTATATAGTAGCGATATTAATTCTGAATTAACACGAAATTTGTAAAGAAAGGCCTACCACCAAAGTTATTCAACCACCGCTTACCTAAACATCGACCGTGTTGATTTAAACTAGGCACTTTTTAACATATTTGTAAGAGTTTTACTACAGTTTACTGTTTGGTCGTAAACTATATTTGTTTGTATGGAGTTTTGATTATTATCTAAACTTAATGTGACACCGAAATAAAAAGCTATTATATAAATACAACCCGTACTTCGCCTTCCAAAGTAGTCTAAAACAGGATGGGCGACCGCTTAAAATATCGTGTTGATAAAATCAGTTTTGTCACATATTTGTAGCAGTTTTACTTGACATTGCTATTTAGTCGTAAACTACAAAAATTAGACTACAATTTAAGCTCAAAATAGCATCAAAATAAGAAGCCAATATAAAAATACAATCCGTATAAAAATGCTAAAAAAATTGATTTATTTTCATGTTTCTTGTATGGGGACCCCTCTTGAGATTTGATTTATTGTTCATTGTATAATTTTAAACGATAGATTTTATAATAACACGTATTCTGTGAAAAATTCAACTGGCTACTTATAACGGTTAAAAAGTTATAGCCCTGTAAACTTACTTTTTCATATAAGGGCGCGTACCGCTGTTAAGCGATGACGTCACCCCAGCAAGATGGCCCCCGCGCGTTTTAATATTATTGACCCAAATTTTAAACGTTCATAGAATCAAAACTACTGAGTCTTTTTTAAATAAAATAAACAGTAAGGTAAATGCAGCTATTAACGACCCTCCTAAGGCAATTTTGAAATTTATCATACTTATTAAGAATATTGGTAGTCTTCACAGTACTTATGTAATTTTTATATGGTAATATTGTATATTGGGTTTATATTTATGATGATAAATGCTTCAAAATAAAGTATTTTATGGTGAAAAATAATTAATAAAGTGGGTAAGTCGATTGTTTCTATTACCGATCCATAGTAACGGCTGTGAAGCTATTAACGATTTTTATGCAGGTATTACCGATCGTAAGAGAATGATACAAATTGAAATGGTGAAAAATATTGAAACGAATGAAAATCGCTGAACATACATGGGGGTGTTTCGGATCGGTCTAGGCATGAGACATTTAGATTTTCAATTTTATTGAAAACCCTGTATAAATAGAAATAACGTCAAATAAGTTTAATAAATTTGTGTAGAATCGCTAATAGCTGCTCATTGTCGCTATTACCGACCCACATGGGTCGGTGATAGAAAATGTAGGCATAATAGTAAAATGTATTACCGACTCATAAAAGAACGTAATATTTATAATCGGGGGTTTCCTGACTGTAAAAGAAACCTTGATTGATTAAAGTAAGATAACATTGAACTATAAACACACAGTTTAATTAAAATATGGTAATTCATTATTGTCTCTAACCTATATCGATCTACGAATAATGTAGTCATTTTTCGCAAGTTTACAACCCCAAAACAAGAAAACTAGACCAATTATTGTATATCGTTAATGGATTTGTACAAAGGCTGATTGTTTTTAATTAAAATAGTTTATTCAAATACATGTATAATTGGATCCTCGTGTGGTTGCCGAGTTAGAATAGTGCCACTCCATGTCTTCCCGTGGATGTCGTAAGAGACGACTAAGGGAATAAAGGCTTGTAGTACTGTTAGGCGATGGGCTTGCAACCTGTCACTAATACGCTGGTAAACATCTTAGCCTAATTGTGCAAATTGTGGTTATAGAATTATCAACAAGTTGTTAGAGATGTTTGTAATTCTGTAGCTCTGCCTACCCCACTCTGGGAACGAAGGCGTGAGATTATGTATGTATGTATGTATGTATAATTGGCAATTTTCAACAGAAAAGATACATAAACGAAAACCTACGTGGCGGCCATTACCGACTTATGGGTCGGTGATGGCTGCAGCTACTAAATTGGAAGAAGCTATTACCGCCCTATTTTCATTTAAAGTTTTATGATATAAAGTGACGTTTATTCAATAAAACGCATTACTAAATCGAGAATTTATAAGTAAACGAATACATTTCATACTACATGATAATTGTAAGCATCATTTATATGTATTAAATGTCTTAAGCAGAAAAGTTAGATACTTACCTGCAGGAACAAGGGTCAGTACGACAAGACCTGCGTTTACGCCGGCCGCACAGAAACTGATGTATTTTACCTCCTTTTCGAACTGCCATGTACACTAATGTAAGATTATTCGATGCTTAATGAACAAACGCGTGTATTTTTCTATTACAATGACAAAAATAGTTGCAGAAACGTTAAAATTTCGAATTAAGCTAATGGGTCGGTAATACCTGCAGATTTTCGATGGGTCGTTGATAGCTGCGTTTACCTTAGTATGTTTGTTTATTTATAAACTTTACTGCTACAAAGTTTCAAGTGATTTGGCGTACCTACTGACATTCTTCATTATTTTACACCGCCTGCCATGTACAGTCAAGGACTTTAATTGTTATGCCACTATGGAACCCTGTCGCATAACGTTACTCATTCATTTAAGCGTAATTTCTGTCATGTGGTTTGACCCTGTCATTATGACAGGGTTCCATAGTGGCATAACAATTAAAGTCCTTGACTGTACCTATAGTCAAGTGCAAAAATATTTATCTAAAGCATTCTCTCATAAATATGTTACGAAGCTCTTACTACACTGGAATAAGGTGCATTGGGACATATTTTTGGAAAGTTACGTTCTCCTATATCTTTTTACACATGATGTTACAATGTATCTATGTCCATAACTATTTTTCTGTCCAAGGTTGTCTGGAAGAGATCGGTATTTAGCGGTAAAACCGCCTGTTGTATACCTATAATTTAAATGTAGGTACTGTTATGTGTTTTGTTTTTTGTGTTCAATAAAGAGTATTACTTACTTAAAAGGAGACCTCAACCTTGTCTGTAGCTAAGACAGAAAAAAAATACCATTTTATCATATTTTTTTCACTTTTTTATTATCATTGTATAATATTGTATTATAAGTACTTACAGTGCTAAAAATAGGTTTTCTACAGCATCGTGAAATATTTTTTAATGTGTTATGTTTTAGGGAGTCATATTGGGAATTCCCGCGATGTTACATTTAGTGACATGGTGTTGGGTGCCACTAATGGAGCAGGGTGTCACATCGTGATCAACAATTTGCAAGGAGAGCTTAAACACGTACGTATAAACAGGACTCGGAACCGGTTTCAAGATACCGGTTAATATCGTTCTTAAGACCGGTATAATTTCGTTTATCCTTTAACTGGTTAATAAAAGAAACAGTTTAAAAAGAACAAAATTATTTAGGCTAAAGAATTAAATTGAAGAACTGCTATAAACCTGTATTAACCGGTTAAACTCAGACTCACACGGGTATCATTAAATTTCTTCAACGACAACTTCCCATCTGGTGGGCGTCTGCCTATTTTTCCATCAATGACAATAATTAAAAAAACGGAAAAATGATCCACCCAGCCAGCTACGCGGTCGAATTCGAGTAACGTAACGTAACGTAAAATCACTAAAATAGGAATTAGTGTGTACAAGAGATAGCATACGTCGCTCTATCTAATTTAACTGCAGTGTTAAATTCAAATTACCCGGTTATTTCGCTCAACAGAACAAAATTTGAGAAAAACCGGTTCTTTAATTAACCGGTTCGTAAATTGGTAACCCCAAGTCAAACTGAAATCGATTCAGGTTTGGGGTCAATAATCGAAACCGGTTTGAATATTATACGGTTTTCAAGTCCTGTTAAAAATCACTTCAATTATGATTAGGTAGGTACTTATGATATTTATGATGATGTGTATTTAGGTTTACTCGAAAGTTTCTCGAGTTTTAAAATTATTAAAGCAAAAAGAACAGTTCTACGAGTAGTTATACTCTGATTATACTAAGATGAAAACTGTGACAGCCGTATTTAGTAATTTAAATCACTTACTATACTCACTAACGATGTGTTTAAAAATAGGCGATTAATTATAATTCCTGAATGGCGTCGCTATGTAGTAGGTAGTGCAAATAACCGGTTATAACCGGTTTTAACCGGTTATTTTCATACAAAAACGTATAATAACCGGTTAAATTGCATTCCCTACTATGTAGGTATGTACCGATGTAGTATTTATGTAAAGTTAGGTTTATATGAGTGGTCCCAGGCATCGTAGAATAATCCGAGTATAGTTGTAGTATGGCAGTGCTCATAAATATTAAATTTAATAATAATTGTTTGTCGATAGGCCTCGCTAAGTTGCTGCGCTGGTTATGGAGTTACACTGGATATCAGTCAAATTCATATGAGGGATGACTTTTTCTATGGAATGTATAACATGACTAAAGCAAGGTCATACATACCAATTGACTTTTCATTAATAACGGAGGGCAGCAACCTTGAAGAATTGCAGGTTTGTATATAAAAAGATAGGTATTGTACGTAATGTTAAATTTTAATTGTGAGTTGCTAATATTATAGACAAAGTAGACTACTACTACTAGTACTAGTAGAAGTCACAACAAATCTGGGAACGATCTCGGAAATGGATTATGCTAGGCTCACACGATAGAGGGCGCCTCCCTGATGTCCAACACGTCGGTCTGTCAACGCAGAGTGGTCGCGTTATCAATATACGGAGGGTAAAAACGTGATATCGTTCCCAAAAAAAAACGATAGGGGATGTTTTTGGTTGAATCCTCAAAACCCTACGATCTTTAACGGTGGTTTTTGATACACAGTTAAGCATTTATTACTTTTATTTGTGGGAAACCATTTTTTTATCAATGTTACTACCAATTTCACCATACGATTAAAAATTAGTCAAATTATTAATAGAAAAATGTTATTATAGTATTAGCGAATTTTTAAATGACATAGCATTGTAAATAATATATTAATATAAGAGCCATACAATATAATAATCTGAATAATTTGTACGCCGAAAGGCAAAACATGAAGAACATTGAATATGTAGAACACCTGTATAAAATTACTCAACTCATGTTTAACAAATAAAATTATCTTTATCTTTATCTTTATCTTTAATCAATGTTAATCAACTGTTAGTTCATACATTTTGACAGCTGTTAACGCCCTAATCGTCTGTTAAGTAGTTAACATCGTATGGTGAAATTAGTACTTAGGGTTTTAAAGTAAACAAAAGTTATTAGAAATTTGACGCTGCCATCAAGGCGCTCGCAAACTATGGCAGCATATGTGGCCTCATATGTGGGTCATTGCCGCACGTTCCATACTTCATGTCATCATCGTCATCATCATCATTATCATCATCATCATCATCATCATCATCATCATCGTCAACATCGTCATCGTCATTATACTACACATGAAAGTCTAAATTCGCCGACGTTCCAGGGGTTAACCTGGCTGCTTGCTATGTTCCAGAAATTGCGTTTACTACTGGCTGAAGGTATCGCCAGCGGGTACGTGCGGCCGCTGTCGCGCGTGACGTACGCCCCGCACGAAGCTGCGCGCGCGTTCCGGCTGTTGGCCGCGAGCAACCATCGCGGCCGCGTGCTGCTGCGCATGGACCACGCTAGTCTGGCGTCTCTCGCACAACCGAGGTACTACAAGTATAATCAGTTAGTCAGTATCTTTATATTTGACCTGTAAATGTTAAAAGTGCGAGTATTTGCTCCTGCGTCTTGGGTGTTTTATATGTATTTATCTATCTACATATCTACATAATAAGTAAATTTATCGTTGTTTAGTACCCATAATACAAGCCTCGAGCTTAGTTGAGGATCTGATATTTATTTATACTTTCGTACCTTGTCCCTTTACAGACATGTAAGCAATGTCAATCATGATTTTCAAATTACTGCGATTGAAAAGTGAGAACTTTTACCTTCTATAAACGCTTGGATTACGACATCGCCACCCGAAATTTTGTATGGCGATTGGGATCAGCGCCCGTGTCCCAATAAAGTACTGGAATTTCCTAACACGTTGACTTTCGTATCGTCATCAAATATTAAAGGGGAGTACGTACAAGTGAAAAATTTACAGCAACGTGCGTCTATTTTAGGGGTTCGTGCTATGGATATATGTTTTTGAAGTTTTCATAGGCGATTCGAAAAAGTGATGTATGTTTGATATATTTGTGCTAGAGCTACACATGGACCATTGGGACCCTTTATGTTTGTCACGAACTCATAAAAGCCACTCGATGTACCCTTGTTTGAAGTTTCAACTGGTCTAACTACCACTGACACTGATACTTGATACTGTGTCTAATCGCGTACTAAATTTGAAAAAAAAAACGAAATATTTAATCAGTAAATTGGCCACATGAGGACTCTTTTACACGTCGGGAAACTCCTAACACCTGATGCCCTAGCCAAGATGCAAAAACGCTATTAACATTTTTCCTTTATATACATTGTATTTTTTGTATTTCTTGTGGTCATCTGTTATTGGCTTACTCAAATGTATCCATATTTTAAGTATCTGATTCAATGTATCGCTGTTGATGTCCCAAATAAAATAAATAAATAAATGTGTGAGATAAACCACATGGTCAACTGTCATCCAATAATAATTTTGAGTGATAGAAAAGAAAAGCGTTAGTAGCGTTTGCATCTCGCCCATGACCTCTGTTGTTTCGTGTATAGAGCTCCTTACATCGTAAAACTTATTTCCTTAACGAGTTATTCCTTCCAGACTGGCTTGCTCGGGCGACTTGCAACAGTTGCTGATATGCGACGAAGAAGTGTTGAGCCTTCAGCTGGTAGACAGACTAATCAATCGTGGGGCGAAAAGATTCCGTCTGTATTTCCCGAAGTCTTCGGCTTATTTGAACATCAAAAAAGCGTAAGAATTTTATGTAATTTCACACGCCTAGCCCGTCTCTAAAATTAATACTAAACTGTTGCGGCCATGTTTGTACAATTGAGGCATGACATGGAATGAAAACACCGTAGTCTTGCCAGCAAAAAACTTCCACACAATTTAAATACCGAATTCCTACCGTAGATGCACCTACCCAATACCCAAGCCCAATGGTGACACAGTGACATTATCAAACGATTTGTTTGACACTTCTTACTTGAATCATAACGTCACTGCGACACAATTGACAACAATTCATATGTGCTAAGTTAGTAAAATAAAATACCGTTTGTAAATTTTACACTGCTGATTACAGTAAAAATATATTTGGATTTTTTTATGCAGTAGTTTTTTTATATTTAGGACAAACAGTAAAAAAAGTTGGATTGTGAATGTTAAGAATACGCATAGTGCCCTTAGCCCATTTATACAACTAATAATACGAAAAATATGTACAACTGTCATGTCCATTTTTCATTTGTCTGACGGATTACTTGATTCTAACGACACGCTTTCGATTCTCGTAATACTATTGCTTTGATATATACGCTATTTAGAATGAAAATGACTAACGGATTTGTAAAAGCGGATAGCCGCAATCTGCCCAAAGTCGACGAATTTATGTTGTTACAGTTGTTATGGTTGACAACTGACATGACATGACATGACAGTCAGATCTGTTTCTGTTTAAAGCTACTTTTTTATTTTATATCATGCTAAGATCACGACATCAGTATTCCTAACTTTGTATATACGGTATTTTTAATGACTATTTCTTCCATAAATTATTAACGACGAATTTAAGTTAAATAAAGAAATACCGAGAAACATGGGTACCTAGTCTAATTTTTAACCAGCTATTATAAACGCGAAAAACTTTTTTTTTTTAAATGATGTCTATTCTATTGTGGGTCAGGGTCCCATGGGGCTGATAGTACCTATAGTATCCGGGGCGAGATTAGGACAAAGCAATAAAACCATTTCCTATTTCATTTTGAACCGTATTACAAACATGTTACTCATATTATTGTTTTTTTAGTGCCTGGCATTATAGAGGCGTCCAAGTTGATACTACTTACGGTGGAACTTGGGATAAGGAAAAACTCACGCAATTCTTGTACGACAGCAAGCAAGCTGGACTTGTAGAGTCACTCTTCTTTATCATCAGAGACTATGAGCATAAAAGTATGAAAAAATCAACGTTACAGTCGTTAGATATTGCATCAAGAGAACTATTTCATTCTTTAAAGTAAGTAATTTATTAATCTCCCTTTTGCACCTACGTTTCCGGTCTCCCTAAACGCTTGTAAAATGACAGTTACGAATATGCAGTTGTTTATTTTTTTTTTATTTTTTTATTATATCTACAACCAGAGGCCTTATTCTAATTTATCTTTACACCTATTGCTATCGTATTGTTATTACCTCGGCCGCCATTACTGAAAGAATAAAAGCTATCATAACGTTGTCTTAGTTAATTTAAAACTAATAATATCTGAATGGCGTATTTTTCTAGATACTTCACTGTGATAAGTGAAAATCAATTTTTCGGACGAGAAATTTGCTACGATCGATCACTATCTGGACTCCCGTCAGTTTCATTGCAATTGCAAAATTTGGAAAAGGTAATAAAATATCTTCACATTTTACTTTTATGGTATAATTATACTCTTACAATAACATATTTCATCTCCTTAGTTCGACGAGCTTGGTTACAACAATGACCAATTGTCCACTGTCACCATGAAATGGCCAAGCGCTGTGGAAATAATTGAACAAGCTCTTTGTAGCAGAGAAGCAGTAGTATTTGGCTACGCGCAAACGATGCAAAGCCGTACTTTGCTCGAGGAGGTTGCTCTTATACCAGGTAATTGAAAAAAAAGTAATTGAGCATTTTTGTATTTTAACGTAAATTCAAATTGAATCCAAATTGGCGCCAGTGAAAGAAACAATTAAAGGGAATTGATTTTCGTGGTAGTGGCATGTTACGAGAAGAGTTTAAAATGATTATGAATGTGGAGGACTATAGTGAAAGCGGGAGACCTAAGAAGAGATGGATGGAATGTGTGGATACCGTTATGAAAAACAAGGAAGTGAATACTGAGATGACGGCTGATATTGTTTGGAACAAAAAGACGTGCTGCACCGACCCTGAATAATTGGGATATAGGCAAGACGATGATGATGAAGCTCTTATCGGTGGAATAATCGTCAACAACTGCTTCACATTGGTACGACACGATCTTAACCTCCTTTATTTGCTCAAAGTAATTACTCCTTTTTCTTGAGAATCAAAAGCAAATAGTTATTTTATTGTGAATGAGATGTGTGGGAGGTGGGGGCAATTAACCGTATTAAAAATACTTCAAAAAAAAAAGTATACATACGAGTATTTCCTACATCCACTACACAGCCTTCGTCAGGTACATTAACTATGTAATTTTCCATAAACGACTGCTTAGGTAGGTGTTAATCCGCAACGAGCTTCGTCACTATTTGGTCTTTTCCTAAATCCCCTTCCATCTATATTTACTTCTTTGATTTTGAAACGGTCGTGTCGTAGCAGCAGTTGTCCAATGTTAAGTAATTCCTCTTCTACTTTCTATTACTGCCAGTAAATTGCTCTTTAACCTGCAACACATTTGGACGAAAAATGTAAGGACAAACAATAAGGTCCTCCAAGACACTTGGTAGACCGTTGGTTTCTAATTGATTTTATATTTTTACAAGATTGCAGAAGAAGGGGAGGGAAAGCTTGCTTTTTGCTATAATTATTGTAATAACCCTTAGGAAGTATTATTCTGTATAAGGTGTCAGCATCACCAGCGCGACAGATCCAAGATCGACTCTAGAACAAGCCGGCGTTGACCAGGGCCGAGCGCAGGAGCTGTGCTACTTGATTCAAGAAAAGTTCGATGTCGTACTGTCGAAAGAAACGCTTCCTCAGATGACTATAGCTCAGTATGTATTGTTTCGATAAAATAATAGGTACTACTTGGAGCTATTGAGGAGTTTCTACGGATACATTCTGTAACTGTTATACCAACTTAATGAATGATTCCTTATTATCGTCGTGTCTATCATAATAATGTAAAGTTTTAAGTTAAACAGAAAATTGAAAATAAGCAAAAACTAGTATTTAAGATATTTCTAGTACTTAACATCATTTTTATAGCAACATTGTACTAATTGTACTTACAATTTATCTAGACTGAATAAATTTGAAGAACGATTCAGCAGTACCACCAAAGAAGACTCCGGTATAAAAGGATATTTCCAAACGATCGTCGAGGATGAAATCGTTGCTTCTACGGAACTGGTGCTTATGCCCACTCTTGGAAGCAGTTCAGATATGGTAAAAATTATTCAATATATTATTTGTATAAATAAATTTACCGAAACTACTAGGCAACGATAAACAAACCGATATAGAAAAATACAAACTTAAATACGTACATATGGTCTAAGATCCGAATAGGAGACGATTTGCACTGGGCTGTTCATTCGATGAAAAGTATTTTATATCAAATTAATTACGCTAAATAATATGTGGCGAATAGGTAGGCTGAAAAATTTCAGTCCAGTACTTATATGATTAAAAAATATATTAATAATGAACTTTTTATTAAATTGCAAATGTTGGTTTAATAGAAGAGCTCGTAGAGCTCAGCAGTCTTTATGTCGGATGCAGAATTCATAATGTGTGAATAACATCAGTTATGCGGACGACATGGCTCTGCTGAGCCCGACCATCAGAGCGCTTGAGGTACTTCTGCGTGTTTGTGAGACATATGTCGAGTCACATGGCTTGACGTACAACGTCAAGAAGAGTGTGCTAATGGTCTTTAGGGCCGTCAGTGGTAAGTTGCCGAGTCATGTACTCGCCGTGTTTACCAGTTTAAATACCTCGGCCATTATATCATTGATGACCTTAAAGACCATAAAGATATCGGTCGCGAGCGTAGGGCACTGCCGGTCAGGTGTATAGATGAATTGCCGAAAGCGTGGAATTGCATATGTAGTGGTAATATGTTTTTACAGGCATTCTATATTTAAATTTCCTCAACTTCTCATACCATCAGCATAAAAAGAGTATTGTTATATATTAAAAAGTCAGTACAAAAATAATGTCAGTGTCAAATTCCAAATACTTTTTACAATGCAATGCTAAAATAGGTATACCTCTTATTTTATTGTATTCTCGCAATTTTCAGAATTATTTTGACTGGGCATGTACGACTGTAAGTTACACAGTTTGCAGAAATTATGGCAGAAAGTAGCAGTAGTTTTGGTCAGAGTCAAAGTAAACAAATATGTCATAAATATTTTGAACTAGAAATAATGAAAAATTTAAATTCACCTTACACCGCTGCCCAATTAGTTGAAAAAGCTACAGGTATTTCTGTCTCAACTATTTATAATATTATAACTGAGAGTAAGAGTGAGAAATACAAAGCAACGAAAAAATTCCCCTCTCCGAGTAAGAAAAAGTTACGTACAGTGCAACCATTTTCTCAATATAGTTCAGCAATCTTCGTTTTTGTATGAAACACGAGTGACAGATATATGTCAGTTGCGAGTGCAAGGGTGATAGAGATAGCCAGCCGAACTCTATTAAGAACCTGGGAGTACTGTACCAACTTGTCCGTCGGCAGTAGATGATTTTGATCAAGGAGTCAACGGGAGAACTACATATAATTTTCATCTGTCCCATAAGCAATATCCAACCTTAAAAGATGATAATTTAAATATCTGATAGCGACCTAAAACAATAAAAGGATATACTTATTCCACTCGTTTAGGGTAATCTCATTAAATTAAGAAAAAAAACTAAATGGTTTTCCTTTTCATGCGAACGGTATAATCACTTCACATGCAATTCCACGCTCTTGCTAATTCATCTATAATATGCTGGTGCGAAGGTTTGGGCGTTGTAGTGAACAAGTTAAAATTTCACTGTTCAAAGCGTACTGCCAGGTTTTCTACACGTGTAGCCTTTGGACCAGTTTTACACTTAAGATCCTCAGTGCCCTGCGAGTGCAATATAATAATGGCTTTAGGATGCTGCTGGGGCTGCCACCACGCTGCAGTGCGTCAGGCATGTTCGCACAAGCTCGCACTGACGACTTTTATGCAATATGCGAAAAAGTTCTGCCTCACTTCTTTGCAGATTGCGTGTTAGCTCCGACCCCATCCTATAGACCATAGTAGGTTCATACGACTCCTCCGTCATGCGGCATTTCAATCGTCTTATGACCGAAAAACGGAGCCTTAAGAAGTCTTTTCTTTTGTGTTGTTTGAAGTACTAATATACCTAGTTCATGTAAAGCTAAATATGTTACTAACAAATTTTTGGACCATTATGTTATCTGATTTTTAATAATAAATAAATAGACAAATTACATACTAATCGAAAGTATGAAGTCGATAGAATATGCACACGTTAGGTTTGGTGCAAATTATTAGTACCGGCTTACCTGTTTATACCTGCCTACCCAATAGTTTGATGGGAAAAAAATAGTCAACTTAACGTTTGCATATTCTATTGGCTTCATACTTTCGATTGGTATGTAATTAATTTGTCTATTAAACAAGCTATTGCATTTTTTTTAAAACAAAGTTAATTTAAAAAATAATAATTATATACTTGACTGAAATTTTTCAGCCTACCTATTCGCCATATATTACTTAGCATATTGGTATAAAATATTTTTTATCGAATAAACAGTCCGGTGCAAATCGTCTCCTATTCGGAACTCCTATTAATAGAAACCACCTAAGGTCTGTTCATCCTAACTTGTCTTATATAGTAAACAACTTTCTAACCTCAAAATGAATATTTTTTGGCTAAAACAGCTTTTTTAAACAAAATTAAGCAATCACAGTCAATACATTAAGCCAAGTCATGTCCATATTGTTTATTCAGTTTACTTTATTTACGATAAAAGAGCTGTTTTAGCCAAAAAAGGATCATTTTGTGAAAGAAAGTTGTTTACTATGTAAGACAAGTAAGGATGAACAGTCCTTAACCCTTTATAAGGCCCCGTTAAAGTAGAAATACTAGACCAAAATGAAATACAGTCATGGAATTGCAAGTCTCTAAAGAGTAATTATAATAGATGTTATATTTCAGGAAAATACAATCAAAAAAGTATCATAAAATGTAGGTAGTAAAGTTCAATTTCAGCTTATTGTAATGAGGTCAATATAGAGCCTCTGCCTTATAAAGGTTAAGACTAATGTGGCGACCTAGCGACATCTAGCGACAACTTGCAACAACCAACTAGACAGTGCCATCAGTGTCAAACAGCGCAACTAAATCGATCGTGGTACCGTTTCCCCAGTCAGTTGACATATAAGTATACAACTTCCAACTTCATTCCAATGGACTTCTGTCCCCCGGGGATTATAACCGCCTGGAGAGAGATCTCCTCAATATCCTACTACTATACTACAACTTGCACGTATCACACAAATAGTATTTCCCCTTACCGGGAGTCTAACCAAAGGGGCTATTGCCTAACGCACTCGCAATCGCAATCGTTTTCATTTTGAAAATCGAAGGCTTGTCTGCATACAAAATGAAAACAATTGTTCCGCTTTGAAGCCGATTGCGATTGCGAGTGCGTTAGGCAAAAGCGACGCCGGGTCTGCTGTCTTCGTAGACAGGATCACAACCAACGATACTAACCGCATCGTCAAATCATCATTATCATCATTAGGTATGTCAGCTAAAACTTGTCACTGCTGCGCACTTGATATGGGTAACTTTTGGCAATATCTTAGGACGTATGAAATTAGTCTCCCGTTATTCCTTATTCCCTTCTCTTTGAGGTTGAATTTCTTGCCAGACAGACTGCCTGTCACGAAAGCCATGTTATAAGCCCCTGCCCGTGACGTCGCCCGGGTAGAATTAGATATTCAGCAATCCCATGTTGAGGGGGATTTCGATTATTCCCTCCGGAACTTTGAAATTTTCGGGATGAAAAGTAGTTTATGTGTTAATCGAGTGTATAAGCTATATCCATTCCAAATTTCATCCAACTCTGTCCAGCCGTTGCAACGTGGAGGAGTAACAAACTATTACATCCACAATAGATAATGTTTTTTTCATTTCAGCGTCCCGACGAATTCGATATGACAAAACCATACTTGTGTATAATACCGGGAGTGGAAGGCAACCACGAGCGCTTCGGTATCTTGTGCGAGAGGCTGAAACTGCCGGCGCTCGTACTGCAGCCGAGCAGCGACGTTGTATTCGACAGCATTCGGGACATGGCGCAAAGACATGTCAATGTAAATAGTTTTCTGATTCAATTAATATAACGGTAAACTAATAATTATAGATATATATCACTTGAATGTATATTTTCAGGTCATGATGCAGAGTTTGAGGAATAGAAAGAGCTTTTATTTACTAGGATATGAGCTGGGCGTTCTAGTTGCTTTGGAAATGGCTGCCATTTTAGAAAACTACGGTGGGTATTCGTTATAATACTTATAATTGTATTTCTTAGCACGGGGATAATATTATAGAAAAGAAGAAGAAAAATAAATAATAAATTTGTTCACTACACACATAAGACACACGGAAAAAAGTAAAAACAGAAAAAAACAATAGAAAAAGTAGTGAGTGAATCTTCGCAGCAGTGAATCGGACACTGGCTCAGCATAATGCTGAGGTGTTAAACACCTGCAGCGCTGATTTTCAGCCAGCTCCCTGATTATATATTTCTCTATATAAGTATTTATATCGTTGTCTAGTACCCATAGTACAGGCCTAGAGCTTAGTTTGGGACTAGGTCAATTGGTGTGACATTGTTCCCTGATATTTGTTTATTTATTATTTATGATAACTAAGAAGGTACATAGTATTTTATTGGGTTCTTGTTTTTTTCTTCTCAGGATTAATCAGTACCGTATTCTGCCTCGGCGGAACTCCTGAAGACATCCACACGTCGCTGGAGATGGACCTGGGTGAGATGTCAGAAGAAACACTCCAAAACGCATTATTGCAACATCTGACTACTTTACTGGGGTATAAAGATCAAAATCTTATGGAAACTCTTGAGAAGGCATCAAACCTGGATGAAAAAATTGAAATATGCGTGAATAGAAACCGTGAACAAGTTACTTACACTTCTCAATTCGCCAGATATTATTTGAGAGCTGCTTTAAACCGAATGCAACTAGTTCGTTCCCACAAATCCCAGGCACAATTATTGCGCTCGAAAATTGTTGTTATGCGAGCGGAGTTACCCCGCCAAAATAAAAACTCAATGGCTGGGTTCTCGGAACAACCAATAAATGTGCACGAATTGCGGGCTAGCCTGGTACAAGCGCCTCAGAACCTGCAGTGTTCGACCATTATTAACAACTATATAGACTCCGAATTACTAGAAAAGTTCAAAAACAAGAATCTTTGCGATACCTATTCTCCCATCGATAATATAGTCGTCAGTTAGTTTTTAACCGACTTCAAAAAAGGAGGAGGTTATACGTTCCACTGTATGTTTTTTTTTTATGTATGTTCACCGATTACTCCGTCAATTGTCGACCGATTTCAATTTTTTTTTTTTTGGTTTAATAGAGTATACTTGCGAGGTGGTTCAATTGTCACCAAATCTGAATCTGATGAGAGGATCCGTGAGGAATTGAGGGAACTCCTCAAATATTGTAGGCAAACATATAGCGATTTTAGTATTTTTAGTAACAAGTCCAGCATTTGCATTCAGAAAGTATCATTTGGTGAAGTGGAACTGATGATGAAGACCACAGATGGCCACCGGAACTCCTTAACGGTACCGATTTCAAGGGTGGCGATAAGATATCTCGATTAAGATAGTTGACCGACTACAACGAAGAATATTTACTTGTTAACCGACTTCAAAAAAGGAGGTTATTGAAATATGACTTTGACTTTCCCGCGGCTTTGCTTGCGGCGCGCTTGAAATAACTTAAAGTTTCATTTCAACTAAGAAGTGGGACTACGTAACAGCGTATTATGATCACTAAAAAGTATAAAATAAAATAAATGTTTTAAAAAACAAAAAACCGCCTTCAAAAACGCAAAAAATATACATTTTCAAAAAAAAGCCGACATCAGTTGGACTAACCTATTAGGTGCCTACAATTTTAAAGAAGTTATTTTTTGCGTTTTTGAAGGCGGGTTTTTGTTTTTTAAAACATTTATTTTTCCATATGTAATAAACTAAAAGGCACTTCGTTGTAAAATATGTTTTTATAAACAAAGGGGAAAATAAAGTTTTATCGGAAGTGCGTTTTTCATTCTTATCTAACCCATATTTACAAACCCATCATACTGATATCTACTCCGCGTATACAACATTACATAATATTAGTAATAACTATTTATATTTAATGTCTAATGCCCGCCTTCCACTGCGTGCGCAGCGGGCTCTGTACGGACTCCGTTTAGCATACAACGTTGACTTCAAGAGGTTAGCTCGCGGTGGAAACACTTGAAAGTCACCGTTGTAAGCTAAAACGAGTCCGTACGGAGCCCGCTCCGCTCGCAGTGGAAGGCGGGCATAATGGGAGCCTTTTGTAATTACTTTAGCTAGATAGGTACCTACTCAGCATTGTACGGATCAGAAACTTCTCAAATTGTAATAGTTTGTCCCCTGATATCTACTTGTCCTGATATATTAGTTTCTTATGACAAATTTGCGATCACTTCTAAAAATATTCTTAACTTTTACTGTAACAAAACATTATAATTTACTACGACGTTTCGATTGTGTAGCAACGGTCGAGGTCACGAGCAGACTGAAGACGGTTGGGGCACGTTCTATAAAGCTACAAGTTACAATTTTACAGGTCTAAACTGGCAACACCGCTCAAATGGCTGGTCGTCATTGGTTGAGGTTGTGTCAAATGGAAACTTATAACCTGTAAATTGTAAATTGTAGCTTTATATAACAGGCCCCTGGTGGTAATTTGTGTCGCATGCGAGTTTTTCGAACTACCCGCACGTGGTCTTGTTTTTGTTTTACCGGGTTTATATAATGTTTTTACGTGATTAAGTCCCAACCTCCTGAGGCCCCTTGTACTAAAAATAGTACATAATACGGCCATTGAAATAAAGATCTAGTGCAAAGGAAGTAACGTGGAAATTCTTTTGTTTTTATGACTTGATCAGAGATCGGAATAGGCACAGCTAATTTGCCTAAACTTGACGCATATTCATTCATTCATGAGTGAGATGGGTTTATTTTTTAATAAATAAAAAAATACGATTTTAATTAAAAATAAAAATTATTGATTCATACATTATTGGTCCGCGGACCGGGAGACGAGCTGTAGGTAGGCCTCCAACAACAGTGACGACCTTGTAAAGATCGCGGGAACGCGGTGGATGCGAAAAGCACAAGACCGGTCTGAGTGGAGAGCCTTGGGGGAGGCCTATGTCCAGCAGTGGACGTCTTTCGGCTGACATGATGATGATGATGATGATGATGATGATGATGGTGATGACATTATTGAATGAACATGCATCAAGTTTAGGCAAATTAGCTTTACCTGTTCCAATCCCTGATCATTAGTCGCAAAAACAAAAGAAAATCCACGTTACTTCCTTTGCACTAGATCTTTGACTCTTGAAATAAATAAAAAAAATATTTCAATCATAATATATTCAAATTCTATTGACAAATTTCGTTGTATGTTGGGCCTTCAAAGGTTAGATTTATAAAAGTACGAGTAGGTAGGTATACAATACATGAGCGAACATCGCGAAAGGTCGATGTGGGTTGTATTAATTTTAACCCACACAAGTCCAGGCTAAAATTTCGTACTATCTCTTCAGTGGCCCTAGACAAGCGTGGTGAGATCGTTATCGTTATCGAAAATGTACCTACCTATAGGATTGACGTAAGCTGTCGTGTCGAACGCATATATCAGTTCCACACACTTTGACAGTTTTCGAAAACCTTTCTCGATACTGTTAAGCATCTTGTCTAGGGCTTCAGTTTAGAAACAGCCAAAGCATGCACTCATATGTACCCAAATACTTAAGATTCCGACAAAACCAAAACTCGATGAATCTTACCTACTCAATAATTTGAAGTTTACATTATGTAGCGAGCAACAATTAAATCACCTTTTAATTAAACTTTTACTGTATTTTAAGTACCTATACGCTTCACCTTTTCGTCTACTACTTAATTCAATTCGACTATAAATTCGGTTCATTTTCGGGTTCGCGAGACCGGTGGACGGTACAGTTTTTTGTTACAAACAAAATACTGTCGAAATACGTTTGAAAATATGGTGCCGACACCACAGGAGCTTGCTGAAAGTGGTGAGGTGGCCAGCCCCTCCCCGAACGGCCAGAGGGTGGTGATCTCCGGCATCTCCGGTATCTACCCTCAGTTACACCACATCAAAGAGCTCTCAGAAAGTCTCTATAATAAGGTAAGCTTAATTTAATGAGATGGTAGTGATTATTTTACAAGATGACAGGATATTTGGAGCTGAACAACCATAATTGAAATAATAATTCATTATAGCCAATTCTTAATTTTAATAGGTACGTTTAAGTAACTGCGCAACATCAATTTGAGAGGTCATCTTGCTCCATGATCGCTGCGTTAAAATACAGATAAAAATCTGGGATCATGTTCAAGTGTGTGTGCGAAAAATTAGGGAAAATATAACAATATCAAATTGACATAATACACGTAGGTAATTTACGTTAGAAAGGTGAATTGTAATTTGCGGTAAGCAAAGGACCATGCGGTGCTAGGTATGTCTACGACATTGTTTTAAACATGCGTTTAATAAAATAAGGTGTAGTCTAGATATACATACACACAGCTGCTCTTAAGCTCTCAAGGGTCAAGTTAGGCTTTTTGGTAAAGTCAACGATGTGTTCGTAAATAGAAACTCTCTGGAACCCGAACGACAGTTACAAGAAACTTTGCGGAAACAGATCGATTTATAGATTATCGTAATATTCCCTAACTAGAGGACGCCCGTGACTTCGTACGCGTTGAATTACATAGTTTCGAGTTACTACCCTATTTCATCCCGTTGTAAGTCGATTTTCGAACAATGCTTTTTTAGTGCACTCTTAAGGTAGGTAACCAAGAATTACTTCCTTCCATTTTCAAGTCCCTAGGTCACAGGCATTGATCGTGTTAATAAAAAAAAACCCGCAAGCAAATGTTATTCATTAATAAATATTCTCCTTTCGTCGCAGCTCTTTCAAAGTTATAGGTGTCAGTCACCGATCGCTGCGAAATGAAAATGCATGAAGAAGATTATAAGCGGCTCCGTCCGCGTAGAAGTCGTTTGTCTATGTCCAATTTTTGTCCGCCTCTGGACTATATACTACCTCTGTACCAAATTGTAAAGGCGGAACAAACAAACACACTTCCACATTTATAGTAGAATAAGGATAAGTATAAGGAATTCAGGATAAAAGCATAGGTAGTAGATTCAGTTGAACGTTTGAGTTATGTTCTATGTGATCAAAAGAGGCTTGAATCAGGCCACATGCTATACCACTCTTGAACTTACCTTTAAAAGCCGTACATGGAGCCGAAGCCAACACGCAGAAGCCCTTTAGACTAGTTTAATTTAGTAAAATGACGGAACACCAACCGGCAATAGTCCCTGAGTTAACACTATAGAAGTATGCTTCCACGGGCAACCACCAGTTATTGTGGGACTATTTAGAAGTATGGGAATATTAATAGCCTCAGATACTTGTACATAGCAGCAGAGATGCAACAGTTCCAGAGCGGCTAAGGGTGGAGAGGTGCTTCTGGACTTTAAACGACCATAAAGTCTCCACTCGCCACTTATGCAACACAATGCATAAAGCTCTCGCGACTCCACTCTGACCAGCCAATAAAAGCAAGCCAGAGGTGAGGTGTGTTCCTCGTCATCGTTATATCTCTCATCATCTAACTTTCCATTACGTTTTGTACAGGGGAATCCGTTGGCAGAACCGAATCCTCGTTGGATCTACGATAACCCGGAGGTGCCGCCGTACGTCGGCGTGATCCCTGGCTTGGATAAGTTCGATGCCCAGTTTTTCAAAGTCCACTACCACCTCTGCTGCAGCATGGACACGATGGCACGTAAAGTGTTGGAGCAATCGTATCAAGCTATTTATGATGCAGGTAATAAAATAATTATTATGTTACTAGCTTCTGCCCGCGATTTCGTCTGCGTGGACTTCATAATTTGACCTTGCAAGGATGAATAATATAATTTTGTGCTATCCAAACCGAAAACGAAATATAGCGCTGTATAGGGAAAATCGCTTAACTACCCAGTGATTTTGACCACACCAAGGCAACACTTGGGTACAGAGTTTTAATTTAGAGCTAGCGCCATCTAGTTCGTATATGTTGAACTAAAAGTGTTTTTTTTTTAGAAATTTTTTTGTGCATGCTCAATTGCTCACATCAATGAATACAAACTGAAAGGATTACAGGATGACAAACGTAAACAGAAATAAAAACACACCACACCTTGCTTGATGAGATTACACCTTTTTAATTATGTTACTCGCCCATACAAAGTGGCACCGCCTTGTGAGCAAATTCACAGCTTTTAACGATTAATTTTATTTCCCGTAGGAATGAGATGTTTTTTCCGGAATGAAAACTACCCTGTCCTATTCCAGGACCTAAGCTATTATGTGTGCTAAGCTATTTTATTTATTTTCTTTTCTTTTTCGTGGCTCTACTGAAAATAAGCGCCGTGGCTTGCCTCAGCATCGTAGGTACCGAGTAGGGTCCCATTGACGCAACGGCACAGATGAAAATTCTGCCTAAATTCTTGGTTTATTTGGTAATCAGTATAATTTTTGTGTCAATAGACGTATTTTCTATGTTTCTTTTTTCCAAGAACCATTAGGTACTACGTCTTAGAAATAAAAACGCCCATAAATTTTAAAATGAACATAATTATATCGTCAATGTACGGAGGACTCATAGGTACTGCAAATTACAATCTTTAGCCGACCGTTGCAAATTATTAACTAAAGTATTTATAGTTTAATATATTCTTACATTTCAATAAATTAACTGATGGATTGCTCGAAGTGCGACCCGTGAAAACATGAGAAACGATACCCATGATGACTTTTTCGAAAAACATCATGGCCGCCATCTTGAATTCAGAATCTGCCATCATTTTCGAATTTGCCATCCGGGAAAAAAGAGAAACGATACCCATGACGACTTTTTCTCAAACCATCATGGCCGCCATCTTAAATTCCGAATGTGACACCATTTTCGAAATTGTTATCTCCGAAAACATGAACATGATACCCGTGACCATTTTTTCGAAAACTATCATGGCTGCCATCTTGAGTTAAATTTGATATCATTTTCGAAATTGCCATTCCCGAAAACATGAAATACGATACCCGTAACGACTTTTTCGAAAACCATCATGGCCGCCTTCTTGAATTACGAATCTGACTTCGTTTTTGAAATGGCCATCCCTGAAAACATGAAACACGATTACCCATGACGACTTTTTCGAAAAACAGCATGGCCGCCATCTTGAATTCCGAATCTGACATCATTTTCAAATTCGCCATCTCCGAAAACATGAAACACGATACCCATGACGACTTTTTTGAAAAACATTATGGCCGCCATCTTAAATTCCGAATCTGACATCGTTTTCGAAATGGCCATCCCCGAAAACATGAAACACGATACCCATGACGACTTTTTCGAAAAACATCATAGCCGCCATCTTGAAAACATGAAACACAATACCTATGACGACTTTTTGGAAAAACATCATGGCCACCATCTTAAATTCAGAATCTGCCATCATTTTCGTATTCACCATCTCCGAAAACGTGAAATACGATACCCGTGATGGCTTTTTCGAAAAATGTCGTGGCCGCCATCTTGAATTCCGAATCTGACATCATTTTCGAAATTGCTATCTCCGAAAACATGGAACGCGATACCCATGACGACTTTTTCGAAAAGCATCACGGCCGCCATCTTGAATTCTGAATTTGACATTATTTTCGAAATTGCCATTCCCGAAAACATGAAACACGATACCCATGACGATTTTTGCGAAAAACATCATGGCAGGCCATCTTAAATTCAGAATCTGCCATTATTTTCGAATTCGCCATCTCCGAAAACATAAAACACGGTATCCATGATGGCTTTTTCGAAATATGTCGTGGCCGCCATCTTAAATTCCGAATCTGACATCGTTTCCGAAATCGCCATTCCCGAAAACATGAAATGCGATACCCATGAAAACTTTTTCGAAAAACATCATAGCCGCCATCATGAATTCCGAATCTGACATCGTTTTCGAAATGGCCATCCCCGAAAACATGAAACACGATACCCATGACGACTTTTTCGAAAACTATCATGGCCGCCATCTTGAGTAATAAATTAGATATCATTTTCGAAATTGCCATCCCCGAAAACATAAAATACGATACCCATGACGACTTCTTCGATAAACATCATAGCCGCCATCTTGAATTCCGAATATGACATCATTTTCGAAATTGCCATTCCCGAAAACATGAAACAAATTACCCATGACGACTTTTTCGAAAAACATCATGGCCGCTATCTTGAATTCCGAATCTGCCATCGTTTTCGAATTCGCTATCCGCGAAAATTGGGAAACGGTACCCATAACGACTTTTTCAAAAACTATCATGGCCGCCATCTTGAATTCCGAATTTGACATCCTTTTCAAAATCACCATCTCCGAAAAAATTAAACACGATACCCATGACGACTTTTCGAAAAACCTGGCCGCCATCTTAAATTCCGAATCTGACATCGTTCCCGAAATCGCGATTCCCGAACACATGAAATACGATACCCATGACGACTTTTTCGAAAAACATCATAGCCGCCATCATGAATTCCGAATCTGACATCATTTTCGAAATTGCCATCCCCGAAAACATGAAATACGATACCCATGACGACTTTTTCGAAAAACATCATAGCCGCCATCTTGAAAACATGAAACACAATACCTATGACGACTTTTTGGAAAACATCATGGCCACCATCTTAAATTCAGAATCTGCCATCATTTTCGTATTCACCATCTCCGAAAACGTGAAATACGATACCCGTGATGGCTTTTTCGAAAAATGTCGTGGCCGCCATCTTGAATTCCGAATCTGACATCATTTTCGAAATTGCTATCTCCGAAAACATGGAACGCGATACCCATGACGACTTTTTCGAAAAGCATCACGGCCGCCATCTTGAATTCTGAATTTGACATTATTTTCGAAATTGCCATTCCCGAAAACATGAAACACGATACCCATGACGATTTTTGCGAAAAACATCATGGCAGGCCATCTTAAATTCAGAATCTGCCATTATTTTCGAATTCGCCATCTCCGAAAACATAAAACACGGTATCCATGATGGCTTTTTCGAAATATGTCGTGGCCGCCATCTTAAATTCCGAATCTGACATCGTTTCCGAAATCGCCATTCCCGAAAACATGAAATACGATACCCATGACGACTTTTTCGAAAAACATCATAGCCGCCATCATGAATTCCGAATCTGACATCGTTTTCGAAATGGCCATCCCCGAAAACATGAAATACGATACCCATGACGACTTTTTCGAAAAACATCATAGCCGCCATCTTGAAAACATGAAACACAATACCTATGACGACTTTTTGGAAAAACATCATGGCCACCATCTTAAATTCAGAATCTGCCATCATTTTCGTATTCACCATCTCACCATCTCCGAAAACGTGAAACACGATACCCATGATGGCTTTTTCGAAAAATGTCGTGGCCGCCATCTTGAATTCCGAATCTGACATCATTTTCGAAATTGCCATTCCCGAAAACATGAAACACGATACCCATGACGATTTTTCGAAAAACATCACGGCCGCCATCTTGAATTCCGAATTTGACATCATTTTCGAAATTGCCATTCCCGAAAACATGAAACACGATACCCATGACGATTTTTGCGAAAAACATCATGGCCCCCATCTTAAACATTGATCCGCCGGAAAAGTGGAAACTAACTCACGACGACCTTTTTTTATAGGCGTTTTTCAAGGTGCCACCTCCTGGCCGAAGGCGGAGGAAGCGCGCTGAAAAACGCCTGTAAAAAAAGGTCACCAGGCCGCAGGCGGTGTCGTTCTGATCGCCCCTGTCATAGCCATCCAGGCCACACACTGCACCTTAGTTAGAGAGTCCTTGCATGTCCTTCGTGTTGTACATAATGACGTGCCTTCCAGTATGGTATGGCTCCACTTCAGTCCTTTAGGGTTAAGGCCCCATGTTTTGCCATACGCTGATCTGCACATTGCAAATGCTTTTTAGTGCCTCGCCAAACAGCTTGGGCTGTTTGATATGTTTCAGGTCCCGTTTCGTAGTAAATGGAATTACTACAGTTTTGCTCGGATTGATGGTTAGTTGATGTCTAATGCACCAGCTTTCCACCTTTTCCAAAGCTTGTCCCATGATTTCCGATACTGTTCCCGGAAACTTCCCGTTGATAAGTATCACAAGATCATCTGCATACCCAACAGTGTAGTGGGCCAGTGTTGAGTTCCGCAAGGAGAGAGTTTACCACCAGACTCCACAGGGTTGGTGAGAGAACCCGGGGGGCCCCGGGGAAATCCTTTTGTCGTTGTGGCGTATAGAACGTCGCCCAAAAGACTTGACTTTATTAGCCTACTGTTTAACATGTTGCCTGTCCATTTACATATGGTTGGTTCAATGCCGTGCCTAGCAGCCAATGTGCTAATGGATTCGAACGTAGTCCTATCAAATGCTCCCTCCACATCGAGAAATGCCGCAAGACAGATCTCTTTGTTCTCAAGTGCATTTTCAGCTTTATTCACTACAAAATGAATCGCAGTATCTGTGGATTTACCCGGTTGATACGCGCATTGCATTTTACGAAGTGGATGCCGCCTTAGAGGTCCGTCTCTTATGTGCCTGTCTACCAGCTTCTCTAGTGTTTTCAAAAAGAATGATGATAGGCTTATAGGCCTGTATGCTTTGGCATCACTGTAATCTGACTTGCCTGGTTTTGGCAGGTAGATCACTTTTACAAGCCTCCAGACATGTGGAACGTGCCCGAAGACCAAGCACGCTCTGTACAGCCTGCTTAAGTGCGGTACAATTACATTTGCGCCCTCTTGTAGTAGGGTTGGATATATCTCATCCGGGCCCGGCGCTTTGTACGGTTGAAAGGTAGACAATGCCCACCTTATCTTGCCGTCGTCTACTACCTTTTTGGCGGTGTCCCAATTGTACCTTGTTGTCCATGCTATCTGCTCTGACACACAAATTGGTACACTGGCTATTTCGCGCTCACGTATGATGGAGCCGGGAAAGTGTGTGCTACACATAACTTTTAGGGTATCTAAATCCGTTTCTGTCATCCTTCCCGTTTTTTTTAAATTATTATTGGTCTACATACTGGATGGTACAACAATAAAATTTTACAATTCAAGGCTTAAAACTACGCTACATATCTGTACATCCTAAAACAGTAGACACAGCATGCATTAAATATGAATTTCAACAGTACCTAGTAGGAACACTAGGAACTAGTATATTTGTCTAAATAAAATAAAATAAAATAATAAAATAAAGTAAAAAGTAAACAAAAAATCAAGATTAATTACTGCTTCACTTGTGTTAATTTAAATTTGGCTGAGGCTAAAGAACTGCTATAAAGGTCAAACATGGACTTTAAGCTAGTATATGAGGCAAGCATTCTGAACATAGGTGCATGTCTCCCTATATTTGTGCGACAGAAAGGCAAAGAGAACGGCTTTCTGTTATGTAGACGACTGCCTATTCGAGGGACCGCAATACCTATCATTTCCAAAAGCTCTGCACTATCGATGAGGCCGTGAATGATTTTATATAAAAACGTGACATCGTTCGTCCTGCGTCTACATAGGAGTGATTCCGTCTTAAAGTATTCTAGCCTAGACTCATAAGAGGGTAATCGATCACACTTATTTTGAGCAAAAGTCAGATTATAGAAGAAGCGTTTTTGAACCTTTGCAATTCTGGTAGCATAAACCAAGTAGCCTGGATTCCACACTGGGAAACAATACTCGAGGATACTTCTTACTACACAATTGTACAACAGTATTATGACTTTAGGGTCTTTGAAGGATTTGAGCTGTCTAATTACGAATCCTGACAGTTTTGAAGCTTTTTTAACTATGTTGTCTATGTGTTCTCTGAACTTTAAAGAGCTATCAATCAGAACTCCCAGGTCTCGTATATAAGTTACCTCTGCTAATATTGTACCCTTGAGATTGTAAGAGGTAGGTGTCGAGTTATTTTTTCTAGAGAATTTGATTTGGTAGCATTTGCTGCTATTCAAGTTCATGTAATTTAATTGACACCATTTAGCTACTTTATCAACATTATCCTGCAGGCACCTCACATCCTTAGGATTCTCTATAATTTGGTATAATTTAAGGTCATCTGCGTACATTTTAAAGCTACAATCTAGTATTTTCGCAAGGTCATCGACATAGATTAAAAAGAATACAGGACCTAAGTGCGATCCTTGTGGTAATCCTGTAGGAGTTTCAATAGCACGAGATTTATAGCCGCGAAGAGCCACTAACTGAGACCGATTTCTGAGATAAGACTCACACCATCGCAGCAAGCCGTGAATACCCATATGCTTGATTTTTTTGAGAAGAATGCTATGGTTTACTATGTCGAAGGCCTTGCTGAAATCAGTATAAACAGCATGCACCTCCTTACCTCCATCACGTGCCACGGCAACGTCATTTACATAACCCACCAGGTTGCTCGTGGTTGATCTACGAGGCAAGAAACCGTGCTGAGCCTTGTTAAGTTGTTCCTTAATATGCCAGTAAATTTTCTTCTGAACAATTGATTCTAAAACCTTTCCCGCTGCTGGTAAAATTGAAACTGGCCTATAATTAGAAACAGAGGCCATATCATCTTTTTTATATATCGGTGTTATTCGACCACTCTGCCATACAGTTGGAAAAACACCCACCCTCAGAGACTCGTTATAGATCTGATGCAACGGTTCAGATAGTTGCTTTGAACATTCCTTAAGAACGATCGGCGGAATACCATCTGTCCCTGCTCTCTTACGACTGTCCAATTGCGATGAAGCCCTATACACTTCATCCTCGGTAAGCTGGCATTGCCCAAACGACTATTGGTCACCTTCGGCAGGCCCGAGGCAGATAGTTCCACTGTTTCCGGGAATCACATTCGAGGTATAAACAGATTGAAAGTGTTCAGAGAATAAATCACATATCGCTTGACCTCCTTGTGCTACCCTTGAACCTAAACTCATTTGGTTCAGGATCGGGTAACTGTTAGATTTAAGACTATTAACATACCACCATATGAGTTGAGGGTTTGCGCGTAATGTTTTCGCGGCGTTAGTTTTAAAAAAAATATTAAAGGAATACTAAACCACACTGGGTGTTTTTCACTACGAGGCTTACGAAGTGGAGTATGAATATTTAAGATTCCTGATAAGGTTTTATAGAAAACATCTACCATATCGTTTACGTCCGTCAGACTTTTACTGCCCAGTCTGTAAACGATAACTCCTTGTTCACGGCTGCAAAGTTGCATTTCGAATAGTTGGGCGTTGGTGTGCGATCCGGCACCAGTGACTTCATATTTTTACAAACTCTAAGGTCAATCTCGAGTGCAGGATGGTGTGGGTCCAATCTAATCAGTGGATAAGTCTCTGAAACCGTGACATTTTTAGTCGAGTTGGACATTACTAAATCTAAGATACGGTTGTTACAGTTTGCGACGTGATTACTTTGAGTTAAATTATTGAATAGCATCTCGTCCACAAACATACAGTCAATTGTGCTGTAAACATTTTTTGGGGTACAAGCAGCAGTGGCAGGATCATAATCCCAGAATATGCTAGAAAGATTAAAGTCTCCAATGAAGAGCGTGAAGGATTTCGGTGACACCAAACTGTTCATAACTATGCTAAACTTTGTAAGCAAGTTGTCCGAATAGTTCTTACAAACGGGGGGAGGGACATATGCAGCACAATATTTACCCGTTGGGTCTTGACACCTTTACCTATTTTTAATGCAATCCATATATCCTCACATTTGGATTCCCATGGTAACTTTATTAAAACATCATATTTTTTTAAAATTGCTATGCAGTCTCCTTCACCATCCATCTTAGTGTCGTTGGATGAAGTAGTATTGCGGTCCCTTTTAAATACATTGTATCTTTCATCTATTACTTCGTGGTCGAAAACGGAGGTATTTAGCCAAGTCTCTGTTAGAATAATTATATCATATTCATAACGCAAAACATTCAGTCGAAATTCCTCAGTTTTAGTTCTCAAGCCTCGTACATTTTGGTAATATATTAAGAAAACCGTAGCAAATCTATTAACGCAACGAAAGCGCCCTAAGAGACTCTTCGCTGTGTACAAGCTGCGCTTTCGAGTGAGCGTCTTTACGCATGAAGACGCGACCGTTGCGTACCCACACGAACTCGTACTTGTGTTCCCGCGCGGCGGCGCGAGCGCATGCGTGCAGCTTCTTATTGGCGGGCGACAGGTGCTCCGCCACGAACACGGAGCGCTTGTACCCTGCGACGCCAAGGTGATGCGAGTTCAATTTATTGTCAGCATTCCTTTTGTTGAACTTCCTGACGGCGGCCAACAAACCGTCCCGAGTTTTGACGCTCGCCAGTTTCACTACTATTGACCTGGGTCGATCGGAATCTTGATTAAGTTTTTGTACTCTGTGAAAATTGAGTATTTTAGAAACAGCCAACTCGTTTCCAACCACGGTAGACAGGGTCTTAACGATCTCCAGGATGTTCTCGTTCGGATGTTCAGGGACGCACTGGACCTCCACGTTACATTCACGAGATTGCTGTTCCATGACGGCAAGCCTGGAGGAGATATCCTTCACTTCGGTCCGAAGGCTGTTATTTTCGTTTTTGAGCTCGTCGATTAAGGCGTTTCTTTCATTAAAACGCTTGTTTAGATCCTCGTATTGGGAACACACATATTCTACGCTGGCTTTAAGCTCTTCCATTGTATTGGTAAGCGTTTTAATTTCGGAGGTAAATTTCATTTTAATATCAGTCGATATGCTTTTCGAAGTCTCACTCAGCTTCACATTGATGTACTCCTTCAAATCCTCCATTACTTCCACATTCAGCGACGATGATGGTGGCCCCGTAACCGGTGGCGAAGCTGACTGACCCTGAGGCCTAATAGGGGTGTTTGAGTTGTCCTTGTGTTTAATCGGGGCTTTGCAGTCTGGGCACTACCAACTTTGTTTTGCTTGCTTGGACTCTTTGTTGAAGTTATCCAATGTAATTCCCAAACACTGATAGTGGTAACAAGACAAACAATGTTGACACTTCTTTAATTCTAACGCAGTTATATTTAACTTACAAACTTTGCACTACATATTCCTTGTAAACTTGCTCTCTTATTAAAAAATTATATAGTTTATTTCCCAAGAAGCGTTGCGGTGACAAAACTCGTAGGCGCTATTAAGTTTGAAGCGTTACAGCTAACACTTATCGGTGTTTTTTTTTAAATAGGGTAGTTTCTCTTAGCGATCACATAAGTTAGTTTTATATTTGATGTTTTAAGTTCAGTTGAAAACACTTATCTTTATTCACTCGTGATCACTGTTGATTGCTTTACAGTTTTAACACTATTCAAAAGATTTAATAAAACACGTTGTCCTTTCATAAGCCTTACGGCAACTGACTTTATTTAAAAAGGTTATACAACGACACCGCTTGACATGGCAAATGACAGTGACAGTTTCTATTGACTACAGAGACCAATAAACGGTGCTAGTTGTACCATTGATGTAATAATTACAACACCCCCACTACATCAATGTAAACAACATTTACTTTTACACTTCGATAAGTCCCAAACCTCTTATACAATGGTAATGTTTCATAGGGCTAAGAGCCTTAGTGAGTACATCAGCTGGCATATCATTTGTTGGCAAGTATTTAATACTGACAATATTATCACTAACTGCTTCTCTAACAAAATGATATCTGATATCAATATGTTTACTTTTTTTATGTAAACCATAATTTAATGCCAATTTTTGTGCACTTTGGCTATCATTAAATAATGTAATAGGATATACATAATTAGTTACTTCTGATTGCAAAGCCCTGAGATACATAGCTTCCTTACAAGATTCAGTTAATGACATGTACTCAGCCTCCATACTGGAGAGAGCTACAGTCTTCTGCTTTTTACTCTCCCAGGACACAGCTGCACCTGACATAGTAAAACAGTAACCTGTATAGGATTTGCGATCAATACAATTGCCTGCCCAGTCGGCATCAACAAATCCTTCCAGCTCATTTGTAATTTTTGTATTACTATATTCTAAGCAATAATTTTTTGATTTCTTTAAATATCTGAGAATGCGTTTAGCATAGCTCCAATGAACATTACTATGACATTTATTAAATTGACTTAAAAAACTTACACTATAAGATATGTCAGGTCTAGTCAAGACTGACAGATACATAAGGCTGCCAATTAAGTGCTGATATGGAACATTAGCATCACATACACTATTTTCTTCTAATTTTAATTTACATTCCATTGGCGTACTAGCCTCTTTGCAACTTGACATATTAAATTTGTTTAACAATTGCTCTATGTACTGAGTTTGATCTAGGGTAACTACATTTGTTTTTTTATCTATTTTAACTCTCATTCCCAAACATTGCTGAACTTGTCCTAAATTTTTTATTTTAAATTTAGAGCTCAGTACAGAAATTAAATTTGCAGTTTCTTCATTATTGTTTGAGTACACAAAAAAATCATCTACATATAGAGCCACAATAACTTTTATATCATCATAAAATTTTGTAAACACACATGGTTCAAGGACACTTTTCTTAAAATCTAATTCTCTCAAACAATGATCAACCCTCTCATACCAAGATCTGGATGACTGCTTTAACCCATAGATAGCTTTATTAAGTTTAACAACTTTATTACAACTTTCATTATCTACATTTGGTTTAGCCATATATATATCTTCTTTAAGATTACCATTTAGGAAAGCAGTCTTCACATCCAGGTGACTAACATCTAAATTTAATTGCACAGATAGAGCAAACAACATTCTAAGTGTAGAGTGTCGCACCACTGGTGAAAATGTCTCATCATAGTCTATTCCTGGTTTCTGGGTGAAGCCCTTAGCCACAAGACGAGCTCTATAACGCACACTGTTATCACTATCTAGTTTTCTTTTAAAAACCCACTTGCATTGCACTAATGTTTTGTTTGAGGGCACTTTATCAACGTCAACCCAAGCATTATTTTCTTCGAATGCATTTAGTTCCTCCTTCATAGCAGCTATCCACTCTTCTTTGTCTGGACTTTGTAGGGCCTCTTTGACACTGACTGGATCATTGCATGTCTCCTCATTGGATGAGGTACAAAGATTTGAGAAACCATAACGGTCCGGAGGTCGCCTTGTCCTTTTTGTTACTTGTGGCTGTATGTCTTCTTCTACATTCTGCAAAGTAGAATCTAAATCAGTCTCAGCATTATCATACTCAGATTCCGAAGAAATATTAAGTTCAATGGACTCATTGGGCTTATCCTGTATTCCTTCTTGACCCTCAACATTGTAATTTTTATCCTGTACTGGGACCACGTCCCCCACTGAAACGGATGCATTACTATCTCTCAATACATTCCTCTGCAAGTTCTCTTGGATAATTACATCCCTACTTATAGTTATACCTCGTTTAACAGAGTCATATATCCTATAGCCCTTAACATTTTCTGCATAACCAACAAGTATATGTTGTTTAGACTTAATGTCCCATTTAAGCCGTTTCTGTTTTGGGATATGCATCATTACCTGGCTTCCAAATATCCGAACATGACTCAAATCTGGTTTTTTATTAGTCCAGAGTTCATATGGTGTAATGTTATCTAATCCAGATGCTACTGATCTGTTACGTAGATATACTGCTGTGTTAACAGCCTCAGCCCAGAATCTTTTATCAAGCCCTGCATCGAACAACATACAACGAGCCCTCTCAACAACAGTTCTATTCATCCGCTCACTTACACCATTTTGTTCTGGAGTGTATGTATTCGTTTTTTGATGAATAATACCAGCTTCAGACAAATAACTTTCAAACTCGTTACTGCAAAACTCTAAGCCATTATCAGTTCTAAATATTTTTATTCTTTTGTTCTGCTGGTTTTCAACCATTGCTTTAAATTCTTTAAAGTACTTAAATACTTGATTTTTCTCTTTGAGAAAATATACAAATGCCATTCGAGTATAATCATCTACAATTATTAGGAAATACCTGCATCCTCCAATAGAAGCCTTCTCCATGGGTCCACACAGATCTGCATGGATGATGTTGAGTGTTTCATTGCTTCTTATGCTTGCGTTGCTGAAGGGTAACCTTGACTGTTTTCCTTCGCAGCATACAACACATGAATTTCTATCAATGTCCGCCTTGCTTTTGTAGTTGATACCAGTAACTGCACCATCCTTCATTTTATTTAAGTCGTTGCTATTCAAGTGACCGAGCCTTCTATGCCACACTTCACTGCTGGCATCAGATGATGATGTAAACAAACAATGGTTATTTTCTATGTTTAATCTGTACACACCATCTGTCAAGTCCGCCACTGCAACTAACTCACGCTCCTTGTTATAGATGTAACAGCCTTTTTCTTTGAAATCTACACTATTGCCATTCTGAACCAGCTTACTAACAGATATCAAGTTCGTTGCGAGGTCAGGTACACATAAGACATTTTTTATCGTGACTTCATATTTACATTTCGATGTAATGGTCATTATGTCCACATCGCCCGAGCACAACACTGGCATAGCGCTTTGATTTGCAGCGATAATTTCCTTAATACTCGTATCACTGGCGGCGTTTCGGATGCTGTTTACATCGTTCGTCATATGCGTACTAGCTCCGGAATCGAGATACCAATCCTTCTTACTAAAGTTTCCACTTAGAAACACTGCGGAAAATACGTTCGTACTTTTTATCTTGTCACTTTTTTCTTGTGTACACTGACTCTTATAGTGTCCAGTTTGCTTACAGCGATAACATTTTATCATTTTCTTGCCATTTTTTATACTCGATGATTCGCCATCTTTGTTAAAGTTTGAGTTGCCAGCTTTATGAAAACGTTGCTTCTGGTAGTTCTGGTTTTTATAGTGTTGCCCACTAGTAAAAAAAGCACTGTTCGGCGAATCATCATTATTTCCCGCCATGTCAATCAACTTTGACTTAACTACATCCGCCGTAATGGCGATACCTGAATGCTCAATCGCCATAATCATTGGGAAATATTTCTCAGGTAGCCCCGCCAACATCAAGCAGCCAATCCACTCATCATTTACCTTAAATCCTGTTCCTGACAATTTCTGCCCGGTCTCAATAATTTGCGTGACATAATTCGTCATCGACTCGCAATTTTCCAGACGAATTGAAATTAAATTTCGTAATAATGTAATCCGTCTTGAGAACCCAGAATCGTCGAACATTAGCTTCAACTTAAGCCACAAATCTTTTGTCGTTGCAGCATCTTTAATGTGCACGAACAATGAGGGATCAATGGTAAGAATTAACTTGGCTTTCGTCATAGCGTCGTCAGTAGCAGCTGCAGTACTCTCTTTCTTAATGGAATCCACTTTTCCTTCAAGTACAAGTAAATTCTCTGCAGCAAACGCCCACTCGTCATAATTTTCTCGCCCCTTTAACTTAGGCACACTAGCAATATACGAGTTCGAAGCCATTTCTGTTAAGTCCAACACAATCACTACGTAGTTAAAGTCACAAGTGAATTTAGCACAGTTTAACAGTTTCTAGACAATGACTGAGCACATAACCTAATAAAACACGTTGTCCTTTCATAAGCCTTACGGCAACTGACTTTATTTAAAAAGGTTATACAACGACACCGCTTGACATGGCAAATGACAGTGACAGTTTCTATTGACTACAGAGACCAATAAACGGTGCTAGTTGTACCATTGATGTAATAATTACAACAAGATTTTTAGCACTTTATTCCATTTTTAGAAGACGGGTATTTAGTAACCACTGTTTACTTTGTATTATGGTAGGGTAGTCAGGCATGTTCTGTGTTATCGTCCTTTATTGACGTTAATGGAGTTGACCTTGCTACTGCTAGTGCTTTTGTGAGCCTCATACCTTTAGGTATCGAGCCTATTTGGTTGCAGTGGTTCCGCCACGCACTCCTTTTTGCTTTTCTTACAGCTTTATTATACTCCGTGAGCTTGTGAGCGTAATTGCTAAAGTCATTCGTCGCTTTCGCGTCATTGAAGATCGCCCTAGTTTCACTTCTGATTTTAGTTATCTCAGGGTTCCACCAGGGTATCTTCATGGCTAGCACCCTTTTTTCCGGGCAGTTATTGGTCCACGCGGTGTGTATCGCGCGTACCATGTTGTCCGCTTCAAATTCAATGTCAATAATAGAATTGAGCTTACCTTTTGGATCCCCTAGTTCTACCTTTAGGTCACGTTTAAAGGATGACCAATCGGTGTTCCTAGGATTTCTTTTACGCACAGTTTCAACTGGTATGTAGGTCCTGTACCTAAAGCATATGTACCTATGATCTGAAAGTGAGATTTCATTAGAGACATGCCAAGTATGAATATCTTCGTAAATGTGGTTAGACGCCACCGTTATGTCAATTACCTCTCCACGCCTAGCATTGACGAAGGTTGGGCTGTTCCCTTTATTAAGTAGTTGTAAAGAAGAGCTCACCAGAAAATCCAGTAACTTCTCTGCGGCATGTAGTCCTCGGACATGGGAGAAGAGGGGCTTCCGAGGTAGAGGGCCGTAACCATGATAATAACAATGCTATAATAATTATAAAAGAACTGTTATTACCATGGCCACGCTCATTACGTCTACATATATAACTGTTTTTACGCTTCGGTTACGCTATAGGTGGTATTCCGGTGCGGAAGAATACGTTTTTTTACGCCAACGCCAACAAGCCATAATGACACGAGATGTTTGCCACGCGAGCGGAGCGAGAGTGGCTATAGTTCGAGCGTCATTATGGATGTTAGGTCTCGCGTTAAACACTCCGCTTTTCAGTTTGAATGCGAGGAAAAAAAACGACGTTCTAAACAAAATTACAATATTTAACAAAGTTTCTTACAAAATTTGTTTTTTGTAAAGTGACGTTTTAAATGTTTAAATGCTTGCATATTTAGCCAACAGATTCAAACTTAAAAACTATTTTAAAAATAATTGTACCATGCATAATAGAATTAATCTTGTTTCACGAAATTAAATCGTTTTTAGGGTTCCGTACCTCAAAAGGAAAAAAGGAACCCTTATAGGATCTCTCGTGCGTCATTCTGTCTGTCCGTCTGTCACAGCCGATTTTCTCCAAAACTACTGGACCGATCAAGTTGAAATTTGGTACACATATGTAAGTCAGTGACTCAAAGACGGCCGCGTAACGTAAATGATGAATTTTGGACAAGGGGGCCGCTTTTGGGGGGTAAAATAGGAAATAAAAAAAAAAGTTTTGCAAACCTTATTGTGTGACATGTCAAATGAAAGGGCCTGTTGTGAGCATCTCAAATATTTTATTTTATTAATTTTAATATAAACAGTTTTTACGTTATTTAAGAAAATAGGCGAAAACTGACCATTCCCCCTCTTATCTCCGAAACTGCCGGACCTAAAATTTTGGAAAATTTTTGGAAAATAGTTCTTCACCTATAGATTACAAGAAAACCTATAAGAAGTCTGAGTGTTCAACGTAACATAGGAAAATTTCGAATGTGTGTGCGCGCCCACAACGTACACAATCACATTCACAATTTCCATCGAAATGCCTTTCGATGAAATGAAAATTCTGCGTAATGATACATTCGTTGAAAGATGATTCGATAAAATAATAGGTACCCGGTGTGCAGACGGAACCCTCTCCACGCGAGTCGAACTCGCACTTGGCCGTTTTTTTTTATATTTTTGCACAGTTGTCATTTTGGGGTTATTTCCGCGCCGTAAAACAATCACTATAAATGGCGAATCACAAACACCGTGATTGACTGTTTAGGGGTTTCCTACGTAAAAAAAAAACCTTAGTCACTAGACTTAGTGCAGAGTGTAAAGTAACATTTTAAGAGCATGAGAAGTCAAAAAAAAAAGTTATTAACTGCTTGATCTACTGTCACTAAAGTATGTTATTATAATTCAACAGGCGTTAATCCTGAGCATCTCTCCGGGAAGAAAATCGGTGTCTACATTGGAAGTTGCCTGTCAGAAACAGAGAAGGCTACATTTTACGTCGCAACTAGCGGGAACGGTTTCGGTATAGCAGGGTAATTATCTCGTTTATTTTGAGTGCTCGGTTTGGACTAAAATTACGAAGCTCGTCCTGTGCTATTTAACGTAAAGATAAGGTTTTTATCATTGTAAAGCATTATTTCAAGGTTCTAATAATTGATTACGAGAACTTTTTTAAAAGGTGTTCTGATAAAAATCATGCTTAGGTATAGCTTAGGTTTGTCTCGAAAGCATTTTTTTTTTAATTTCGTTGATTATTATATAACAAAATATTCAATATTATCAGTGTTTGCTGCGCCCGCTTTGGACTAGTGGTCGGAATGACGTCATTTTGTTTGTAACCGCGTTTCGTAGCTGTGACGTAGAAAAGACCACGTGGCGTTTAAGCTTTTTAGCCATTAGCAGAAATTTATTTAACTATTTTCTCTATAAATAATGGATAATAAAAAGTATGCTTTTGAGACAAACTTCTATAACGTCGTAAGGCCCACCATACTGCAAACAGGGAGTTTTTTGTAATTGGCCCTATGAATCTACCATCAAGGCACTAAAGTTCAATTACGTTTGTTTGATAATGCTATTTTTAGTTTATGAACATAGAAAAATAAACCTTATTCTTATTGCAACACAGTTCAAATTAAATTGCCTTGATTATGTGTATCCTATTATTTCACACTGGGCCTTACGAGGATAAGCATGTTTTTTTTTCACAACATCTTTTAAAAAAGTTCGTGATTTGTCAAATTGTCGTTATTGTAGTTCGATGTAAACGCTGCAAAAAAGGGTCACTTCATCAATTTTGTAATGCATTTTAAACGTACGATCTTCTTGATTAAACAGTTAACATATGCGTTCAAAACATCTTGTTACTTCCTAATTCATCATCATTATCAGCCGGAAGATGTCCATTGGACAAAGCCCTTCCTCAAGGTTTTCCACAACGATCGGTCCTCTGCTGCTGTCATCCAGCGGTTTCCCGCGACCTTTATCAGATCGTCGGTCCACCTTGTGGAAGGCCTGCCGACACTTCGTCTCCGGGTTCGCGGTCGCCGCTCTAGAACCTTCCCGCTCCAACAGCATAGCTCTTTCCATCGCCCTTTGAGTGACCTTGAACCTTCTTATGAGGCCCATTGTGAGCGACCATGTCACATCCATAAGTCATGAAATCACCTTCACGTTCACGGTTACTTCCTAATTAACTCAACACATTTTTTTCTCATTTTAGATGCAACAAGTCTATGTTTGCCAATCGGATCTCTTACTGGCTGAACGCGAAGGGTCCGTCGCAAGCCATCGACGCGGCGTGCTGCAGCTCCACCGTGGCGCTGGAGCAGGCCTACCTGGCCATGTCTCGCGGGGACTGCGAGGCCGCCATCGTCGGCGGAGCCAACGTGTGTCTGCACCCTCAGACTTCTTTCCATTACGGAAGGTCAGTCTTCGTTGCCCTATTTACTTTTTAGAGAGCACAACGGTCCCTATTAATATGCCTACGCTGTCCATCCGTCCTAACTTTAAAGCTTGATTTCCTCCTACGCTGATGTCGGTCGCTGACGTCGGTCGCGTACGACAAAGAAAAGTCCCGCAGTGCGAAACAGATCGCAATACGGAACAGTCGTCGTGTGCAAAATTATGTGGTGTTTTTTTTTGACAATGAACCGGTTTATAAATTGTTCAGTTTCTGGAGCATACTTAAGCAAACGAAGAAAACGGTGAAAAAGATATAACATTCACCCACTTGTTGCTGAGAGAGCGGTGGCTGGTGAAATTTTCACATTGTTTGAAACGCTACGTGCGGATGAAGAAAAATTCTTTAACTATTTTAGAATGTTATAATTTGTCGGTGAAATCCCAGAGTTCAGGGCGCTGGCGCACCTCACTGATCATCCTCTCTGTGTCTTATCAGACATCGCCTGCGAAGCCCTAGCGCTTGTCTGCTCGCCTGCACCACGCAAACGTGCATACAGCTAACCGGTCAGCTTTGCACTGAGCGCGCGCATAGTGGTGTATAGCGCGTCAGCGCACCGACGTACGCGGAGCTGACGAGCAAGACCGACGCGCGCCATCAGCGGCTCGTAGCAATAAGTCTGCCGCGGACGTCAGCATCACTGTGCGGTGTCTCATAGAACATGGTGTATATTCGTACGCTCGACCGACGTCAGCGACCGACATCACCGTAGGAGCTGTATCTTTTGAACCGAATAGATAGCGGGTTGTTTTTCGTTTCGTTTAATATAAAACGTATTTTATTTTTCTTGTATCGCATCGTAAAAACAAACCCTGAAGAAACGCAAAAAACACTTGGTCAAGTGTGAGTTGGGCTTGAGCTGATTTGAAATAGAATTCAAATCGGAATATAATACTTAATGTGCGGTGGTACGAGAGTACTCGGTGCGCGAGTCTGACTAGTATGGAAGGGATAATAGGATTTGAAGAAGAAGATTGATATGATAAGAGATAGATGTATGTTACGCACGCATAGGGTATGCCACGTGGATCAAATATGCGAGACGTACGTCACTTACGTCATTTTATGCGCGTACCGCGGTAGTAGTAATACCTACATACATTTTAATACGAAGCTAATTAAAGCGAGTGCTGCTGTGAAATTCCACCTTTGAGCATACATAATTGTCATAATGTACGGGTACCTATTATTTTATCGAAACACCGTTCATCAACCGTATCAATACGTGCAATTTTCATTTCACCGAAAGGCGTCTCATCGCTAGAGTAAATTTTTAGGATTCCGTACCCAAAGGGTAAAAACGGTACCCTATTACTACGGTAGGTACGGTACATACTAACTAAGACTCCACTGTCCGTCCGTCTGTCTGTCTGTAACCAGGCTGCAGCTGGTCTGTAACTTGAAATTTTCACAGATGATGTATTTCTGTTGCCGCTATAACAACAAATACTAAAACTAGAATAAAACAAATATTGGGGCTCCCATACAACAAACGTGATTTTTTGCCGTTATTTGCTCGATATTAATAACGGCAACAGGTATAGACTTTAGTCGTATGTCACGGAAGTTAATTTGCTACCCATTTCGAAGAAAATCTGCTTGAAGATGTCATTGTCAATAGAGATGCCAAGTCATTCGTAATTGATAGGAAACTCAACCTTATTGCTGTAGAATGTCAGATTGACTTTGGACCTAAGGTGGGTCACAAATTAAATTCCTTGACTGTATATTCACTTTAAAAATAAGCAGAAAATAGAGTCCGATGAAATGATTCAATCGTTGAAGTGAAATTCGATCAAATTATGGGTTACCCATAGGTAGGTACGGATTTTTCACGCGTCGTCTCGTTCTTAAGTTGACCTTTTCGAAAGGCTCGTCATAGAACGTCATATTATAGAGAAACTTTTATTTGCTTTTTTTTCATGAAATTATGTTTTTTTTTATTACAGAACCATTCCCTTGTGTAAGGACGGTAAAACTAAATCGTACGACCTAAACGCCGATGGCTGCGTCAGATCGGAAGCCATTAACGTGTTGTTTTTACAGAAAGCTTCTGATGCTCTCAGGTAAAATCATATTTTTTTGTACTTGGAAAAAGAACTCACTCAACCAACAATCAACGAAATGAAACCGTTTTTCTGTTCTATTGTTACAGAATTTACGCTGACGTTGTTCATGTAAAAAACTCCTTTGTTTCATTGGAGCAAAGTGAAACTGGCCAAAAATATGGCTTCAGTCGTGATTTAGACGCTACGACACGTTTTCTCAGGAGTTTTTACGAGGAAGCGAAAGTCTCACCAAATGATGTCGAGTACATTGAGGGTCATGGAGCAGGTAAGAGAACTTCAAATAAGTAAGTAGTAAACACTAGATTTGATACGAGTAGATTAGTAGACTTTATATATATTCCTCCTTGCTTTTTGCCAGTTTATAATTTTTGTTGATGTGACATGTAAGACGCATCTGCAACCTGTTGGTAACGGCTTGTGGCGTATTGCGGGGCGCTTCCGACTGTCCCGATATAGTGTCACAATTTGTAAAACTGTCGAACAAAATACAAAAAACACACAAAAACAACAAAATTTTTATGACAAAAAATTGCCGCTGACCGCGACATCATAACCTCCTCGCGACACCTAGGACGCGGACTGTGGCACATCGGAACTCTCCCACTGTTCGGGCTCTTGCGGGCCTTAACATACTGTTATTATCAGCACCTGATCTTTTTGATGTACTCGTATTTGCAAGTCGATGGTCCGATGTGTGTTTTCAGTGTCTTAGGTTCTATGAAAGAATGGATGGAAGTGGAATTTCTAGATAAAAACTTTTTAATGAAAACTGTAATCAGTTTGTGTGTGTTATAATGTAAAGTGTCTTTCTGTATATAATATTAAGTTTCCCAGTGCATTGGGTTTACTGTAATGCCGTGAAATTTTTGTTTGAATAAATAAATAAATAAATAAATAAATAAATGTATGTCTGTAAACTCCTCAACGCTCATAAAAAATTACAAGATACGTTTGCATCAATATAGATAATGTACATAGGCGATCTCTTCCAGTTAACCTTGGAGTCGAATAAGCAAGGGCAATGCAATAGACCAAATAACTAAATAACAGAAAATAACAAATAGTGCATACATCAGAAAAACAGGAAATAAAAATGCTTTATTAAAATATATACATAGATAATGAAATATACTAACCTACAACAGAGTTAAGGATCAACACTCAGACTCATCTTGTTGATTTAGCTACAACTCCTTCAACTTTTCCTTCAATGAACCGACAGATCTAGATTGCCTCCAGCACGGTGGAAGCCCATTCCACAATTGGACAGAGTTACATTATTGTATTAAATGTTTTGCAGCCGAAGCAGAGGCGGATAAAGGAGAGTTGGATGCGTATGACAAAGTCTTCTGTTCAAATCGTGCTGAGCCGCTTCCTGTGGGCAGCGTGATGTCTAACATCGGATACTGTGAGGCAGCTTCCGGAATAAGCGCAATCACCAAGGCATGTTTAGAGCATTTTTATAATAGATTTATTTTGACGACGCGTTGGCCTAGTTTATAGTGACCCTGCCTATGAAGCTACCGGTCTAATTCAAATCCCGGTAAGGGTAGATACTTGTGTGATGAGCACGAGTATTTGCTCCTGAGT
Source organism: Acleris literana (assembly GCA_946894065.1). Taxonomy (NCBI): domain Eukaryota; kingdom Metazoa; phylum Arthropoda; class Insecta; order Lepidoptera; family Tortricidae; genus Acleris; species Acleris literana. The sequence continues at coordinate 6,094,407 of OX335687.1, forward strand.
CTTGGATGTTTTCCATTTATTTAAGTATGTATTTCTGTATATATATCGTTGTCTAGTACCCATAGTACAAGCCTAGAGCTTAGTTTGGGGCTAGGTCATTTGTCCCAATATATTTATATATTTAGAAGTTTCGACCTTCCATTACGACCGTTCTGTAATTTACATATTAGTTAATTTGTTTAGATTATTTTTAAAAACAGCGTAATTATTATTTATTAGATGATAGTTTATATACATTTCAAAATACTGGCTAGAGATTGTTCTGGACAGAGAGCGATGACAATTGAAAAAGAGACATTTGTTCAGAAGTGAGACATTAATATTGCTATTAAAAGGGTTTGAGTTGATTTTAGATAATGTATGTAGTTTATGTTCTTGTTAATATAAATAATCGGTTTTCACCCGACTGCCGATGGGAATGTAACTGAATTGACCTGTATGTATGTATGGTTCTTTGTGATTGAAACAGACTCCCGATTTCGACAAGCGAGGTGTCGTTAGATTCGTCTTAGCATCGTGGGTCATCACTAAGTACTTTTTTTAAATGTAAAATTGTCAAAATAAAAAAATATGTGAATACATGATAACTAACATTATATTGACCTTCAAGAAGAAAGTAGCCACGAAATGGTCCCAACTCTGCGTAATGCTGGCATTAAAGTCAGCGCTGGTCTTTCAAAGAGCAGTTGGGATTTTTTAAAGCTTGCTTTTGTTTTTACAGGTCGTGTTAGGATACCACACAGGTGAAATGGCAGGCAACTTGCATTACACGAATCCACGAGATGACGTAGCAGGGTTGCGAGAGGGTCGCCTGAAGGTCCTCTCCGACAACCAGCCTATGAAGCGGACGTATGTCGGGGTCAATGGTCTTTCAATCACCGGTATCAACTCTCACGTTCTTTTACACGGACGTTATAAACCAAAGGTCAGTTTTCTTTTTTTTTATGTTTATAAGTCTTCTTCGAATTTCCGTCCCATTTCTATTCTACCTGAGATGTTAAGTCACTTCAATAGAAATAAACTGCTTAACAGTAATCAGTTCGGCTTGATGTTGATGTTGAGTAGGTGAATAAAACACGGTGGCTGGCTCAAGACTGGCTTCTCCTTTATTGTACACCTACCCGCATGCATGATTATAATTATTACAAACTACCTACAACTTCCTTTTTTTATATAAAAGAAAACAAGTAATAGTTTCAACTATTGGATAGGTACATCAACAAACAATGTACAACAACATTGTACAATACTATTTACAACTATATGTATATCTGCAAATGCTTTATAACAATGAATTATACAAACTGTATGGTTATCATGGTAATCACAACGTATTAATACCAAAATAGGCGCTGCTGTACTTAGTGTGCGTGTTGTTACATGTTGAAGGCCCTTCATTATTTAATTATTAAAGATGAGAACAAGTTTTATTTAAGCTGAATTATTTAAACATTCTATTCATCACAAAATTATAAACGTAACTAATCCATTTAAATCACAATAATAACATTATTGATAAAATTATAATTACCATCAATTATATAATAATATAAGAATAAATTAATAGTAGGTACTTAACTCACAACTTAAACTAAAGCGGAGTAAATAAAATTTTGTGCATTCATAGAATAATGATTACTTAAAATTAATTACATGCAACATGCACTGCTATGACCATATGACGGGGATCTTCAATGATGTCAGTAGCCCCACCGATCAGGCGCGAACACCTCCCTGCCATACCGAGTAATATAATTGTTATTAGACGATCGATTTGGCGCCATACTGCGTTCGGTCACTGCACGGGAATCGAACCCGGCGGCGCGCAGCGCGCGGCCCGGTGACGTCACCGCGTTATCGCTCGGGACTGTGATATCGTCGTAAGGCATGGAATACACAGGAGTTTCAGATATAGTAAATTCGGATCGTTCTTGTGAATCCCTTAGTAGATGACGCCTATTTCTTATTAGAGTACCACCATTACTTAACTTAACTATATATGACCGTATACCCTTTAGTGCTAATATTGTTGCACTCACCCAACGCTTGTCAATACGAACTTTAACTTTTTCACCTGGGCCTAAAGTATTCAAATTACGAGCACTTTTGTCGTAATATAACTTTTGCTTTAACTGCCGATTTTCTAACTCTTGCTTAACATGTTTTTGTATTTTCGGCAATAATAATTTAGGTAAACAAGGCACGACACTTCTTAACTTGCGACTATTTAACAATTCAGAGGGGGAAGCTAATCTATCACTGACGGGAGTATTCATATACTCAAGTAAAGCCAACCGAAACTCGGACCCGTCCTCGTGAGTTTTCTTTAACATGTTCTTAACAGTCTGTACTGTTCGTTCTACCTGACCATTCGACTGTGCATAACGTGGTGATGATGTGACATGTTGAAAACTCCAGTGACGCGAAAACGCGTCAAAATTATGCGAACTGAATTCTGGTCCATTGTCCGACATGACCACATCAGGAATTCCCTGCCGACTAAAAATTGTTTTGAGTTCCTTAATAACATTATCTGACGTCAGAGAAGTTATTTCTACAACTTCGACGTATTTACTATAGTAGTCGACTACTAACAAATATTTACTACTCTTAAAATGAAATATGTCAACACCCACTTTTGACCAAGCCCTGTTTGGTACCTCATGTGGAATTAAAGTCTCTTTTCTATTTTCATTTTTAAAAGTTAAGCACGCTTGACAGTTTCCTATGTAGTCATCTAACTGCGTATTTATATTGGGCCAAAACATACTGTAGCGAACTCTCAACTTACATTTTTCTAGTCCTAAGTGCCCAGTGTGTACCCGCCTTAACATTTCACTTCGCATGGATGAAGGAATAATTATTCTGTCACCTTTCCACAACAAGTCGTAAGCCAGCGACAACTCGTCTCGATACCCAAAATACGACCTAACTTCTGCAGCTACCTCGTGCCTGTGTGTTGGCCACCCATCCTTAATGTACCTACTAAGTGTTTGCAGCTCCGAATCTTCCTGCGTAGACTTCTGTATTTGTACAAAATGCGAGTCTACCAGGGGGTTGCTTATCGCCACCGCACACACCTGAGCGCGCGCGTCCAGCTGATCGCGCGGCTCGCCAGCCGCCCCGCAAACCGGTTCTACTGCCCGCGATAGTGTATCCGCTACAAACAAATATTTCCCTGGTTTGTAAACCAATTTAAAAGTATAAGGCTGTAACCGCAGTAACATGCGCTGCAGCCTCGCAGGTGCGGTTGCTATCGGCTTGTTAATGATACTGACGAGGGGCTTATGGTCTGTTTCTATTGTAACATCGTCCTTTCCATAGATATACGTGTAAAACTTCTCACATGCATAAACGACTGCCAGAAGCTCTTTTTCGATTTGCGCATACGCCTGTTCTGCTTTGGTAAGTGACCGCGAAGCGTAGCAAACCGGTAAATTATCCTGGAGTATGCACGATCCTAACCCATTTCGGCAGGCGTCGACCGAAATTACTACTGGTTTATCTAAATTATAAAATTGCAAAACAGGTGCCTTTGTTAAACTTTCTTTTAATTCATTATATGATTTGTCGTGCATTTCCGTCCAATGCCATTCGGTATTCTTTTTTAACAATTCTCTTAGCACAAAATTTTTGTCTGATAAATTAGGTATAAAATTTCCAACATAATTGACCATTCCTAAAAACCTTTCCAAATCTTTGCTATTTTCTGGTCGAGGCATATTTTTTATCGCTGACGTTCGTGACTCGTCAGGATAAATACCCTTTGCACTTATCTTGTGCCCTAAATACTTGATCTCTGTTAGACAAAACTTACACTTGGATTTGTTTAGTTTTAAATTTATTTCCCTGCACCTATCTAGTACTCTCTTAAGTCTAATGTCATGCTCCTCTTTCGTTTTACCATATATTAATAAATCGTCCACGAAGAGGCAAACACCTGGTATATCATCAAAATGCTCAAACATTCTTTTGTGAAACACTTCCGAGGCTGAGGTAATTCCGAAGGGTAAACGTAAAAACTTATACCTTCCAAAACTCGTGTTAAAAGTGCACAAGTCAGTACTGTCTTTGTGCAGTCGCAGTTGCCAAAAACCCTGTTTTGCATCTAAAGTACTGTAAAATACAGACCCTTGTAGATTGGCAGTTATCTCATCTAGGGTCGGTAACTTAAAGTGCTCTCGTCTGATCGCCTGATTGAGGTCGCGCGGATCCAGGCAGACCCGCAACTCCCCGTTGGCCTTCCTGGCGACGGTCATGCTGTTGACCCAGTCCGTCGGGCCCTCGACTTTCGCGATTATACCCTCATTAACCATGTCATCTAGTTTTTCTTTTATACTGTCCTTTAAGGCAATTGGAATTTTCCTAGGGGCATGTACTACGGGCCTAACGCTTGCGTCAACCTCTATCTTATACTCACCAGGCATGCAACCTAAGCCTTCAAAAATATCTGAATACTCCTTAAATACATAGCTTGTACTACTACTATCGCTATCAATCGCCAAAACAAGTTTTATTACACCGAGTTCGCTGCATGAATCACGACCTAAAATCGGCGGTGAGGAGACATCGGCTACCAGAAACTCTAAGATGAATGTGTTGTTATTATACTTTACTTTTATATTACATTTGCCGATTACGTCGATATCACTGCCCGAGTAACCTCTTAATTTAATAAGGGTGCAACTTAATTCCTTCTCAGAAACGCCAATCTGATTTAAATATGTCCGAGGTAAAACATTCACATCGGCCCCGGTATCTAGCTTAAATTTAATTCGATTGTCACCAAATAGTAAGTAAACGGACCAATCGCTGCTGTTACAAAAACCGTTAAAGTAATAAATTACCTGATCGGTGGGCTGCTCCGCTTGAATGTCATAAACATTACACATTCGCGAGAAATGGTCTAAGTTATTACACTTCAAACACCTTTTTCCCAATGCTGGGCATCTCGAGTCAACACCGTGAGCGTAACCACACATAGAACACCATGCACTGGGTCCGCCTCCACGATTTCTGTGGGGTTGTTGTTGCCACGTCGGCGGCGACACCCTGCGCGGCGGCAGCGGCAGCGGCGGCGCCCGGCGGCCGCGACCTCTCATCGCACCGCGATGCGCGGGCGCTCCTCTTCGGCTTACCCAGTATACGTGATTGGTATCACTACAATCATACATATCTTGACCTTCTGGGCAATTATTTTCAACTGTATAAGCGTGATGTTCTACAGAATCCTTTTGTATCGACCCCGCATGTAACCTTGAGACTTGAGCGACGTTACATATGTCCAACGATTTTTGCAAAGTCAAATCTGGCTCGCGAAGTAATCGTTCTCGAAGCGCGCGTTCTTTGATTCCGCAAATCAGTCTGTCTTTTATAAGGTCCTCTAACAATTCTTTGAACTCGCAGGTACCGGCAAGTTTTTTAAGTTCAAATGAATACTGCTCGATCGACTCCCCGTCATGCTGGTCACGGGTAAAAAATTTGTGTCGTTCAATTGTAAGATTCTTCTTTGGCAAAAAGAAGGCGTCGTACTGTTCTAGTACATTCTTAAGCGTATCTGACTTTTTATTAAACTGCGTATAGACTTCGCGGCACTGTTCACCAATTATATGCAGTAAAATATTTATACGCACATTCTCGTCCTTTTTAGATAGCTCACACGCTTCGTAATAAATGAGAAATGCACTCTTCCATTTCTTCCATTCTTTGGATAGATTGCCGGACGTTACATTGTCTAAATTGTTAACATACAAAAATGGCTGCGGCGGTGGCAAAATTGACTCCATATTAAACTGTTACACTATAAGTCCGAGCGAACAACACAACAAACGACTTCTCTACAGCACGTCTTCGTCTACGTTAACCGTAATATCCTTTTAAATCACTAAAGGTTCTCTTAAAACGACTGCGCCATGTTGAGTAGGTGAATAAAACACGGTGGCTGGCTCAAGACTGGCTTCTCCTTTATTGTACACCTACCCGCATGCATGATTATAATTATTACAAACTACCTACACACAAGAGGAATTTCCACAACTGACGCAGCATCTGTACTCTTTAAATGTATATACAATATTTGCGAGAAATCTTGTGATGCAATAGGGTTTTTTGTGACCTTTCCAAAGCTTTCGATTGCATAGATCATGCGACTCTTTTATTAAAATTAGAACATTATGGTCCGTCAAATAATTATCTAAATCATATGTTCATCAGTTATCAATAAAAACCTATCTGGTTATTTAATTCCCAGTAACCACCTAGATTTTTCTGTGTCAAATATTCGTGTTAGGATAAGGTTACCAAATTTAAGAATAATTTTATTTATTGATGCTATTAAAAGTCCCTGCTTACCGGATCATCGCTCGCTACATGATGAGTTGAATAAAATTAAAAAAAAGACGTTTAATTAAGACGGCAATTTGAAGATATTTCACTTATTGATGAAATTCAGGCTCAACAACATACTTTATCTTCGTTTTACACGCAAGTTTTTACTTAAAGAAAAATTGTTAATTTCACACTTGTTGACGTAATAAACTAAATTTTAATTGATCCTGTTATTTGTAATAAAATATATACCGAAGATTTATCATTAACAAGGGCAGTTTTTGGAATAGTTCGTAAAAAAAATATATTAAAATCCTATTGGCTTATGGGCCCGAAAGTTGGAGTTTTAAAGTTGAGTTTACGGTGATAGTACAAGAACTAATTATTTTCTTAAAAATCGGTAATACTTTTGACCGTGACGTTAATTGGAGACTCAAGATCAACTATTACACTACCCATAAAACAAAAATCACAGCTGTGGATTCAACTATTTAGATTGTACTAGTAACCTTAGATGGTAATAGAGGGTGTCAGTAAAATTTAACAAAAACCTAAATAACATACATGGGAGAGAAATCGATAGGTCTTGACGTCCTCTATCTACCTGCTTCATTTAATTTTGATCAACTCCTCATGTTACACCCTGTATATTAGTCACTTAATTAAAAAAACTTATATTTAGTTGAATATATTATTTATTTATCACAAAATATTAAGTACGAACAAAATGTAACAAAATAGATTGTTTATTTCGGAACTTATTAAAAATTGCTTCATTTTTAATTTCGTTTATAAATTGGTAAGTAACAAAAAATATATAACTTCTTGCCTCGTTCCCATAATGCAAGGGATGGATACTCTTACGTGTTCTTTTCTCTGCAAAATAAAAATAACAAATAGTTTACTTATATACTAATATTATAAATGTGTAATTTCGTCTATTTTTGACGGCGTAAGTCGTCTAAGTTTGAAGGCATGGATTGTGATCGTTGGACGAACTAGAATTTTATCTGGATGATGTCACGGGAAGAGCTTGTCAAGAATAAAAATCTCAGCTGAGGAAATATTTAGAATTTAAAAGAACCCATTAGCAAAAACTCGTGCAAGTGCACATACTGACATAACAAACAAAATAACAGTTTTAATATGTCAGAATCAAGCGTTTTGTATAATATTTAACGCATTTTATGCAGGAAAAAAGCCCCAACTGCCATTAGAGCCCAAAAATAAAATACGCAAACGGACAACTTTAAAATTCACATTTTTATCAAAAAGCAATAAAATCATTTCAAACATTCGTATAGTTTGTAAGACACCCAAATTATATCTTTAAAAAGCGAAAATTAAAACAATAACAAAACAAAACACTATTTGAAAGTAGAAAAAGGACACAAAGGTTATTGTGGCCACACATTTGCCATACAATGGAAATTAAGCAATTCCGTAAAATAGAGCCACAATTACCGTTCGGGCTTTAATCAACGGAATATACATTAATTCATTAAATTGGGCTAGTTTCTGAGCCTAATTATTTTAATATGTTAAATAAATATTCTTTAAAAATTCATTGTAAATATATAAAGTTAAAAAAGTACTAAATATTACTTCAACAATGAAAAGAATATTAAAATCCATTTAATTTAACTTACTTGGTTCATTCCGTTTGTGTTCACTTTCGTTTTTTACCACAATTTTTCCTGGTCTGTGCCCTCGACGATTCATTTTGTATTTCGAACATACAGTTAACGAATAAAAACGATCTTCCAAATGTAAATTAAAACTGTTAGAACGCCAAAATACTCAAGGCCGCTGTCCGCCGAGTACTGGAGAAATGGCGCTTGCGCCCCCTCCTTCCGCACGCGCCGCTCGGTATCGCACGTTGAAAAAGGACATTAATATATTAATGGCTTTACTCCGCGTTAAAAGTAAGTCCAATGCAATTGTGGCTTATTGAAAAACTCAATTAACTATTGAATAAAATATGTTTATACACAAATTTTTGATGTCATCTTATGTAACTTGAGACGTAGAATTCAATTTTACAATAAAAACAAAAAGCCACTGTGGTGGTTGTGGCTCTTATCGTAGGATAGGACGATATTCATGTTCAAAAAATAGCCATTCGTTCTATATATGACCTAAACTCCCGTGATTCCTTAAGACTACTATTTAAACAAATTAGTATTTTGACAATAGCGTCACAATTTATTTATGAGAATATTATTTATGTCATTAAAAATCAAGAATCTTTTATTTATTTAAGCTGTGTGGTTGCCGGCTTAGAATAGTACCACTCCATGTCTTCCCATGGAAGTCGTAAGAGGCTACTAAGAGAATAAAGTCTTGTAGTACTGTTAGGCGATGGAGTTGCAACCTGTCGCTAATACGCTGGTAAACATTTTAGCCTTATTGTGCAAAATGTGGTTACAGAAGTATCAGCAAGTTATTAGAGTTGTAGGTAATTCTGTAGCTCTGCCTACCCTACTCTGAGATTGCAGGCGTGAAGGTATGTATTTATTCTTTTATTAAGAATTGTGATATCCTCGTAAGGCCCGATGTCCTAAACATAGGACATCTGCCAAAGTGACTTTTGACTTTAGTTGACTGACATAAGATTCTTTTTCGAACTAATGAAATTTGAAGTGTGCTTTACGGGGACAAAATTTGAATACAAGATTTTTTTATTGGTATTTAAATAAAAAATCGTGTCCGTAAGGTTTATGTAGGTCAATGCATCCAAATCTATAATAAATTACCTGACGTAGATTTAAAGTTACCATTTCCAGTACTTAAAACTCACTTGCAAAAGTCGTTGATGTCTAAAGCTTACTATAGGGTCGAGGACTATCTAACAGATAAAAATGCTTGGCCTAAACTAAACTCCTAAATAACTTAATAATATAGTAGTCATAAAAAAATATGTTAACACGGTTTCTGTAGGATAATGTATCGAAACTTATTATGTGGTTGACTTTCAGCATCATAGGTCTCTTGCGAAGCGCTGGTAGATTTTTGACGTGTAAAAGTGCCCGTGCGGCCTGCTTACTGAATAAACATATTTTATCATTTTATCTGCTAATCAGTTTGTTTTTGATGACGCGCTGGCCTAGTTGGTAGTGACCCTGTCTACGAAGCTAGCTGGGTTCAAATCCCGGTAAGGGCAGATATTTGTGTGATGAGCGTGAACATTTGTTCCTGAGTCATGGATGTTTTTTATGTATTTACCTAAGTAAATATTTCTCTGTATAATTATTTATATCGTTGTCTAGTACCCATAGTAGGTACAAGCCTAGAGCTTAGTTTGGGACTAAGTCAATTGGTGTGACATTTTCCCCTGATATTTATTTGTTTTTAACCCCCAAGGCAAAAAGAGGGGTGTTACAAGTTTGACCGCTATGTGTGTATGTGTGTTTGTCTGTGTCACCATAGCTCGTAAACTGGTGAATCGATTTGGGTGCGGGTTTTTTAGCGGTGGTTTTCATGAAAATCAGTTGTGCCATTTTGGAGATATCAGCTCTTAAAGAAGAGGTGACATATCGGGAGATTTTATTTATATATAATAGTTATTTATGTTTACTTTTGTTGCAGGATTTAACTAAATACCAATGCAACATTCCCCGTTTGGTAATGATTTCCGCCAGACAGGACTCTGCTGTGAAAAATATGATTAATGATTTAAAATCGCGGCCCATAGACCCCGAAGAGTTAGCCTTGTTGCAAAATATCCATTCTTCGAAGATAAGTGGCCATTTGGGGAGAGGATATGTCATCCTAGGTAAGCTTTACATATATACCTAACTACCGCGCGCGTACCTTTAACCTCGTAAGACTCAATCTGCAATATAATGTATATAATCAAGGCAATTTATTTTGAACTGTGTTGCAATAGGAATAAGGTTTATTTATCTTCATAAGCTGAAAATGACATTATCGAACAAACGTAATTGAACTTTATTGCCTCGATGGTAGATTCAAAGTCGCACGCACGAAAAACTGCCGGTTTGTAGTATGGTGGGCCTTACGAGGATAATGCGGTTTTACCTTTTGAACGCCTTACGTCGAATACAAAATGTTTAACTCACAAGCCAAACATGTTTTCTATGCTAAGCAAATTACACCTTATTGAGACGAAACAAAGTTTCTTTTAATCTTAAACTAGTGACGGCCAGAGCCGTCTGTGGCGTTTAAAGGTACCAATGATTTCGAGGTAGCTTCCGTTTTGCTGCCACGAAATTACGAATGACCTAATCTTGCTTGGTGGTGTGGTCCTAAAACCATTTAGTGTGGGCACTCGGTGCCCTACCTTGCTCTCCCGCACTGGACGACTCTCAGCTGAAATGATAATGAAGATGGAGGTGAAAGGTGGCTAATAAGAAATCTTAATCCACAGATACAGACAAAGAAAATAAAACTGTGGGCCTCTGTGATAAGGCGGACTACTTCGACGGCAGCGACCGCCCACTGTGGTTCGTGTACAGCGGGATGGGCTCGCAGTGGGCCACCATGGGTGCTTCACTCATGCGCATACCTATATTTTCTGCAGCCATTGAACGGTATGATTCAGCCTCAAAATACCAGCTGTTAAATCCAACAGTGACTGTATGTTAATAATGATTTCATACAAAAATTACTTATTTTTACCGCAATAATGTCACTATTCAAACAGTTTGTTTCGTAATTCAGTATGACTGTTGGAATGAACGTGCGAATTGTGATCTATGTTGTAGTGTGAGCTTTTAAAACTTGTCGATTTCCATGCAGGGGAGGGCACCGACTCCTAGCAGTAGTTCTAACTATAGTGGTGTACCTTTTGCTGCCTGGAAAGAGCATATACCTCATACTTAAATAAATAAATAAATAAATACTTCTTATACATGAGTATCTAGACTATAATAATAAAAACTTTTTACAAAAATCAGTGAAAGTGGAAGGTGAAGAATTTGGTAATTTTCGAAGTTAAATACATGAGAATGGATATCTAGATGACATTATAGTGAAGCAGTGAAGAGTTGAACGATAAATCGATAAATGCTTAAGTAAAAAAAAACTTATGTTTATGATTAAAATACATGGTTTCTGTTTTCAATTAGATGCCGGATAGTATTGGAGCCAAAAGGCATCGATATCGTCGACATAATCACGTCTCCTGATAAAACGACTTACGACAATATACTGCACTCTTTCGTGGGAATAGCCGCCGTCCAGATTGGCCTTACAGATATCCTTCACGCACTGGGAATGTTTCCGGACAAAATTATCGGTAACTAAATCTTATTCAAAACTTATAGCTTGGTTAAGAAAAGTTTGACAGGGTGATGGTGATAGGAAGAACTACGATTTTTTAGGTGGTAACTACCACATTGCGCAGCAGATTACTTCGATTCAATCCAAATCAGACTAATCATCCCGGTTTATTTTACTCCTAACAGCGTCCTCATTTTTCCAAGTTGACTTTTTTGACAAGGTGTACTTTTAAGCAGGCCCTAACAACTCCTAACAACTCTAACATTGATTTATCTTACAGGTCACAGCGTGGGTGAGCTGGGTTGCGCGTATGCCGACGGCTGCCTGACGGCTGAGGAGATGATCCTCGCCGCATACAGTCGCGGGCTGGTCTCCATACAGACTCCATTCATACGAGGCTCGATGGCCGCCGTTGGCATTGGATTTGAAGAAGTATGTTTCACGTCTCATTCAGCTACTGCACCTTGAAAGTTGTACAGGTGACAGCATCTGCTTTATATATATAGAGCATAGATTTCATGACTAATGTGCGTTTAACAGGTTTCAAAGATGTGCCCTCCGGAGATCGAAGTAGCCTGTCACAACGGACCCGACTCCAGCACTATTTCTGGACCAGCTGACGTGATGACTGAGTTTGTTGCCCAACTGACTGCCAAAGGAATATTCGCAAAGGAAGTCCCTTGTTCCAACATTGCGTACCACTCACGCTACATTGCTGAAGCAGGTAGACTTATAAGTTTGCACGTAACTTGAAAATGGGTAAAATACGCACTCTGCATTCGACTCAGACAAATTTCTGCTTTAGGACCCGGTCTACTGAAGTACTTGACTGATGTTATTAAAACTCCAAAGCTTCGTAGTGAGAAATGGGTATCGACTTCGGTGCCGCAACAGAGGTGGGAAGAAGACGCTGCGAAATACTCATCAGCAGAGTACCATACTAACAACCTTTTGGTAAGTTAACCAAGGTCTTCTCCGGATCTGGTAGTTTTTAATTGCTGATTTTAGTGGATTCTTTCGGATCTGAGTTGAACTTGTGGGGCTGGTTGCAGAGCCCAGTGCTGTTCGAGGAGACGTCACGGCTCATCCCGCCAACCGCCGTGCTGGTGGAGGTGGCCCCGCACGGGCTGCTGCAGGCCATCCTCAAGCGCTCGCTGCCGGCCTCCTGCGCGCACGTGCCGCTCACGCGCCGCGGCCACGCAGACAACGCGCGCTTCCTGCTCGAAGCCATCGGCAAGTCAGTACAATCGACAATCAAATTTTAAACTCGCTTCTTACTTCTTCTTCTTCTTTTTTTTCAACCTAAAGCCACTGTCTCCTTCAAAACTCGTCTTTTCCCTCTGTCCTGAGCCGCTGTCATCCATCTCGTCCCTGCGGCACTCTAGTATTCTTAATCAAACGTTCATGTATTTTCAGATTGTACATGGAAGGATATTTCCCAGACATTCGAGCATTATACCCGAAAGTAGAATTTCCAGTGTCCACTGGCACGCCGCACCTATCGCATTTAGTGGAGTGGGCGCATAACGAGTCCTGGTAAACAACAACATTCTATTTTAACATAAATTTGCATACCTTTTTAGCAAAATATTATAATGAGCTGAATTTTCTACCAGAGCAACTCGATCATATAATTTAAGATTTGCCTGAACTTTTATTTGTTAAGGGGTAAACGAGTAAGCCATTTAACGATAAGAAAACCTGAAATAATGTTGATGTGCTCCGAACAAAGCTTGAACTTACAAGATTTGGTATTTTATCAGGTTGTTGCCACTTTACGCCGGAGCAAAAAGAAAAATAGCTGCAACATGTACGTTTGTGACATCTGTTCACGACATCGAAAACAAGTACTTACACGGACACAAAATAAAAGGTAACAACGAATCTCTTCTACCAACCTTTACTAAGGTGTTAAAATTAAATACTTAATACAAATTTTGAGTACGTATTTGGATACTTATTTAAATAATAATAATAATAATATTTATTTCAGAATAAAATTACATAGGTAGTGTGTTAGTTAAATTACAGTTGTTCTTAGATTATATTAGTAAGTGGTAAATTAATAAATCAAAAATTAAAATTAAATGTTAAAAATTCGAATATGAAATGAAAATGAAATGAAATGAAAAAATATATATTTCTGCAGGACACAATTATTACAGCTTTTACAACATTCAGAAAATTTTACTGCAGCAAATGGAGCGAACTCTGCTGGTGCTGGCCGCAGTCTCGCAGGACTGCTGCGCAGCGCTGGCTCAGTTTTCTCCCTTTTGTTCCTTACTTACTAATAGTTCATAGTTTTTAAGTGTCTCCGTAAGAAGAAACAAATTTTGGTTTATGAAGATTCTACCACCATCTTTAACACTCAGATTCATTGGTCGATAACCCGCATGCTTATCGTGATACATTGCATCGCTGCGATGGCTCAAGGCTCAATAAGATCAAAATAACTCATCAATGGATTGCTAAAAGCATGCGGGCTATTGACTAATTAACCTACGGCCTAGCAGCAGAGCTCGCATTGTTGTGTTTCGTTATGGGGATAAGACACCCCGTGAACTAGCAAACGCATTCCATCTTAGTCCTCAGGCTTGGCAACATATTTGCACTTCTATTAAGATTGCTGCCTTGAGATTGAAAACTTAAAATTGCAAATTTCAGATCCCACTTACCATCAGGTGGCCTATATGTTCGTTAGCCTACTTTTGCCATTAAAAAAACTATATTTCGGTAGGTAAAACGTTGTATCCGTTTGCTGGTGCACTGGTGGCGGCGTGGGACACGCTGGCGATGATAACGGGCGGGGAGCGCAAGCAGGTGGCGGTGCAGTTCCGCGATGTGCATTTGTTCTCGCAGCCCGTGCTGCACGACTCGCGCCAGCTTCGTCTCTCCATCACGCTGCACCGAGGAACTGGCCTTTTTGAGGTAAAGGTCGTTTACATGCTTCCGAGCCCAAAGGGTTCCAAACGGGATAATATTGCTAAGCCTAAATTGTTCGTCCGTCCATCTGTTCTAACTTTAAAAAGCCGTGTATCTTTTAAACCGTTATCTTTACCAGATTCCCAAAACACCAGATTCGAAAAGGTAAAGGTAATAAACATTTACTTAATTACAAAGTTAAGTTTTTGAATTCCGGAGTATAAATAATCTTGTATTTTAAAACTCTGGTATTTCGGACATGAGCACTTTAGCACAGAATAAGTACTTTAGTCATAATTTCATTTTAATTGCTGAGGTTAATTGCGGATTCATTAACATAACCCTCTATTCTAAACAGGTTAATGATAACGGCTCTAAAGTTGCATCTGGATATATAATGGCCAACGAAAATAAAAAAACCTCTGAGGAAGATACCCCTGAAGCTGAAGAAGAAACGGAGAATAAAACCATGGCTCTAAGTTCAGAAGACGTCTATCAAATGTTCAGTGACAGATGTTATACGTATGGGTTAGTCATATTTTATCCTACTTACCCACCCACCTTTTGTTTAACCTTTTGAAAACCTTACGTCAAATACAAAATGTCATTCACACGCCAAACATGTTTACTTTGCTGTCCAATTTACACCTTGTTGATACGACACAAAGTCTCTTTTGAAACTGTGAGATTAATCTCATAAAAGATAAGAATGTTAAAATTTTGCAACAATCGTTTATGTTTAAAAGTAACGGTTTTGCCGTAGTAATTAGTTGTTCGATTGAGAATATTCTTTAAAAGCGGCCATAAACTCAATAGCCTCGGTAGGCACCATGGGGTTTTCTGAAAGCCGGCCCTTAGCCAAACAACCCTTTGTTATAATAAAATAAAGAAACCTCCTGGCTGATACATCAAAGCACAGCCAAAACTCCATAATTTGGAAAATATGTTTATCTTGTAAGTGACACAAAAAAAGTTAGAAGTTAATAAAGTTGGAAATACTTGTAGCATAAATTTAGATGATAGTTAATCAATAAATCATTGTGAAGCCTGGTTTAATATTCTACAGGGGCGAGTTCCGAAGCATCCTCAATTCGAACGAGTCATTCACAGAGGGTCAACTCTTGTGGACTGGCAACTGGGTGACTCTCATCGACGGTATGCTGCAGCTCAACGCTTTAAGAGAGGCGCATGAAGGCGTCTCCCAACCAGTCTACATCAGGAAAATGGCAATAACTCCTGAGATAAAACCAGAGATAAAACCAGAGACAGAGGCCGAGACCGAGACCGTTGAAGATGATGCTGATGTTATTCAGAAACCTGTAAAAATAAACATTTGTCCATTACAAGACTACACAAGGTAATGATTAGATCCATTTGTATCACTTTTAGTACGATTTTGTAAGAATTCTTAAGAACTGTTGTTGTTATATAATTTTTTAGTTTTATTTGATAATAGTTTATACAATTATTACAGCTGCGGAGGAGTTGTTATGGAAAATGTAAGATTCCATAATATCGATACATGGGATGAAAACACAATCGGACTGAAAGTATTGAAGTTTGTTCCGCGATTCCCGACCCGGAATAATTTAAATGTAAGTATAAATTGTTGTTAATAGATCAGTAGGAATATACTAAAAACATTATAATTTGGTATGTTGATGATATCAGTTTAGATTTGTTCCATTTTATTAATAGAAAAACTTCGATTCTGTTTCAGATAAATCAAATAACACAAGTCTTCATGCAAATAGTACATGAAAATATTGACAAAGACGAAATTAATGTTGTTGAAATTTATGATAATGAAAAAGCAGATGCCTCGGTATTTGGAAAAATACAAACAGTTGTTGAGGAATTAACTGATATTAAAATTAATTTCACAAAAATACACAGGAAAAATTTAGTAAATAGCTTGTCAGAGGAGGCAGATTTGGTTTTCATCCAAAAATTGTCTATAGATGATAACGTAAGTTTACTATTAATTTATTTAATTAAACTTGAGATTACAACAAAATATATGCTATCGTATTTTTAATTGGTTTTTTGCTGCAGATTTGCAAAAGTTTATATGAAATACTCAAGCAAAACACTTATGTAATATCTGCTGAGGATCTCAACGATAATTTAAATCGTGTTCGTCCCAAAGCACTTTATAACGTAGTATCGGCGCATAACACTGATAGCACGCGCTTCGAACTGGTTCAGTGGAGGCCGAGGCCAGCTACCGCAACTAGCGCGTTTAATGTTCGCACAAACTCTGACCTGGTGTTACTACAAAAAACAAGGGCCAATCTACCATCCCAGCAAAAGATCATTATATTTGCTAGCTACCCAGCGGTATCGGGGTTAAAAGACATAATCAAGCAGTGGAGAAGGGAACCAGCGCGAAACCAAATTCATTTGCTAACAATTAAGGATAAAATATCTGAAGATTTGTTCATGGATCAACTACCTGACTTGGATCTCGCTTTTAATATTGTCAGCCACGTAAGAACTTTTTAAAGTCATAGGAATATAAATATTAATATGTTGTAAAACGAATATTGCATTTAAATGTTTGTTGTCGATAGGGCGAAGTTGGAGGAGAGTATTATGTGCCACTTCAAGACAAACCAAGCCTTCATAGAGGAGTTACTTTAAAGAGTGCACGAATCGGAGAGCTAAAATCTTTGCATTGGGTGGAAACGTCTGTTAAACCAGACTCTGGGATACCAGTCAAAGTAGGTATCCAGGTATACAAAACATAATAGCTACTGTACTGTATTTCATATATAATAATAACTGTCAAATTCTAGGTACATTTTGCTGGTCTGAATGCTTATGATGCAGCTAGAGCTGCTGCCCATACAACTTTGAAAATAGGAGACAGTTTAAATGAAGGCCAATATGGAATGGACTTTAGCGGCACGACAAAAAAGTATGTATAGATTTAGTTCAAAGTTGCGATTCTATAGATATGGTATGGTGATGCAAGTGAAATTTATGATTTGTTGCAGTGGCCAACGCGTGATGGGGCTGGTGCGCGGCGGCGCCCTGAGCGACCGCGTGGCGGCGCGGCCGGATCTGCTGTGGCCGGTGCCGGCGCACTGGAGCCTCGAGGACGCCGCCACCGTGCCGCTGCCCTACGCGCACGCATACTACTGCCTCGTGAGTACCTAGAGTCTTAGACTTCATTTGGGATGTACAAGTATGAACCACAATTAAGTTCCCGCACCCGAAGTCCCGAAGGGTAGCCCAACGGGCCCCTTTTATGTGCCTACGCTGTCCTTCCTTGCGTCCAAACTTTAAGGACTAAACTTGTGTATCTCCTTTATATTTATAAAAATAGATGACAAAATCTGTCTTCTTAAATCCTTGCAGGCTATCAAAACCCAGCTGATGCCTGGTATGAGCATTCTTGTCAGTGGCGGCGCGGGCGCCATCGGGCAAGCCATCATATCCATCGCACTTCATCTTGAATGCCGTATTTTCGTCGTCGTCAGCGATATGTTGAAGAAACGTTTCTTGTTAAAATTATTCCCAAATTTAAAAGGTAAGTAAGTGGGGAGGTATACAGTTAATCAATAAGACTTTTGGCCAACTGTGGAACTATAATTTAAGTAACTATACCTAGAAATTAAATACGAACAGACTTTTTATCCATTTGACATAGTTCCATAGTGGCATAGAAATCCATTTGGTTCAGTTTTTTTTAATGTAATGATGAAACAACAGCCATTTTAATACATTCCAGATGAATATATCAGTTGCTGCAGAGACGAATCTTTTGTTGATATGGTGCTGAGCATGACGAGTGGTAGTGGGTGCGACGTTGTTATATGCGGCAAAGGAGAGTCTAAAAACGTAAGACCTTTGTACTCACTATACATTCAAACAGCCATTAAAGCCTACAAGCTAAATATTTACTAATAGGATGTAATTTTGATTCAGTATGAATCATTGAAATTGAGCCATTACTTATCCTTCTCTAATTTTAATTCTGTAAACATAATTTCTAACAAAAAAAATACTTGACTACCTACCTCAAAGATTTTCATTGTGTTACTGCAGCGATTTTACAAAGTAACTCATCTTAGAAATTAAAGAAGTAAATATTACCGACCGACCCCTACCTATAGGTAAAGAGCTGACACCTCTTAACGCTCTAAACGATTGGCATAAAACTTAGCCAAGAACCATTCGGAGCTAAAATGCCATCGTCAGACACAATATTAACACATAAAATGACGGAGAGATAGACACGTTAAACTTATAACTTTTTCATATTTTTGTGCAAATACAGTCAAATGTAAAAATATGGGAGAACGCAACATCTCAAAAATATGTCCCACAATGTAATAAGAACTTCGTAACATATTTCTAAGAGGATTCTTTCGAGACATATTTTTGCACTTTAGGTATGTGATAATAAATCGAATACGGTAAACCTTTCACACTTTCCTTTTGAAATATATTATAATCTTCTTTGTTTTAATAGGGATATCTCAAATGCAGCGGATCCCATGGAGTGACGTTGGACATCAATCAAGTGAAAAGTAATAACAACTATATATTCGGGATGAACGACTTGGGTTTGGAGAGGTCATACATTCGCATGGACTTTTCGTCTTTACTGGATACCATCAACAGTGGAACAATAAAGGTAAGATTAATTTAATACTAGATTATAAAGTATTTACAAAAACTCAAGATCTCTAAGGAAGTATTCTGAATACACCGTCGAAAACTGGAACCGAAATTATATTAAAAAGAATCCTAGCATTTGCATGCCCAAGTCCAGAGAGATAGGCGACCGGGGAAACCGCCACTACCTAGGTACTGGTTTATAGTATTTTATACAAAGAGGTTTTCAGGAAATTCAGGACCTCTATTTCAATCCTAACCCATCTCGCCTTCGAAACCGTAATTATTACCATTTTCCGATGCTCCCGCCGTTAAATATTCGTAAATTTCATATTAGTAAATCAAGATCAAATAAAAAACAAAATAAATTTAATGCAGAAAGTGATTAGATATATAAAAGTTGTACAAAAAGGAACGATCGTTGCAATCCAGCATGCAATAATTAAACTTACAAAGTAAACATGATGCTACAAGCTATGTTATGCATTTATATAACAATCATCGAAATAATACCATGTGAATAACTATTAATATATAATGCATCACATAACACACAATATCAATGTCACCGATTAACGCCCTTTTAAACCATACTTATAAAACTATGTCATGTAGGTCAATTTTGAAACTGTTCATTAACTGAATAATACATTTTGTTTATGTGTTGAGCTTAATTTAACTCTCCCTTTTCATCAATCACTTCGTTTGTACCGTATTTAGGAACTTCAGTGGCTGATATCAGAAGGTATCTCCACCGGGGTGGTGCGTCCCCTGTCGCGCGTCACGTATGCGCCGGACGAGGCTCCGCGCGCGTTCCGCCTGCTGGCCGCCAGCCGCCACCGCGGCCGAGTGCTGCTCCGCATGCAGCCTGCGCCACCGCCCGTGCAGCCCAGGTACCTACATAATAGTTATACACGTCTCTCAAGGGTCTATTTTGGAATTCCTAATCGTCATTTATCATAATGCATCGTTTGTCCGAATTTTCGTTTATAGTTCATTGAATAGTATTGTTATAATAGGTACAACCCAGCTATGGAGACAAAATATGGCTGCTAACGCACGTCTGTGGAGGCCCCGCGGGCCTTCTCCACAAAATCCCGGTTTAGGACCAAACGAATTTTTCCCCCGGTGAACATTCAAATGATAGCTTGCTAGCTGTCTTGCTTCATTGGCAATACGTTTCACAGCCTGCCGGGCCGTCGCCACAGATAACGGTTAAAAAATCGACAGCCCCGGGGGCCCGCTCCACAGCTGAGGGGGCCTACTTTCAGATATTTTCGGGAAACTTAAAAAGTGGTCTGACTCAGTTCAAAACCAGTTTAGGGCAATTAATAATTTGGAAAATCGAAGCGTTAGGACAAACGTTATAAGGGATTCCGAGGGACACAAACATGACTGACAGTTTCTTGCAACACTTCTTTTCTTTATTGGTCTCTTTTTAGGAAGCGACTGTTGAGTTTCGTGCGGCGCTTATTATAAGACGTGGTCTTTTCTTAGGAAGCAACTTTCATATTACAATGTGGTGCTGTTTTCCTCTTGGATAACGACTGTTGAATATCTTACAGGGTTAATTCTCAAAAGTAGCGTCCTGTTACGTGAAGACTGTTTATTTCTTGCAGAGCCTTTTCTCAAAAAGTCTTCTCTTAGGAAGCGCTGGTAGACTCAGACTTGTTAAAAGGACCTTGCTGTTTAACTTACAGTATAAAATTTATTATGCTTTATTCTTTGTCTCCTGCTCACTTCAGTGACTGATGATCTCTGATGTTCTTCAGTAACTCTTCAATAGACCGAAAATAACACGGTTTATTCAAATTTTCAGGATTGCGTGCTCTGCACAGCAAAGTCAACTTTTGCTGTGTGATGACGAGGGACTCGCAATACATCTAGCTGACAGGTTGATAAAACGCGGAGCCAGAAAAATACATTTGCACTCAGCGGCCTTTTCAGCGCGCTTCTCACACGCACTTAAGTACCTACATTTTGGTAACTTATTAATATTGTGATTTTAGGTGTTAATTATGGAAATGTTTAAACAATTATTTATTCTCAGGTCGTGGCAAGAATTGGGCGTGAGAGTCCAGATATCGTCTGAAAATATTGCGGATAGCAAGACCGCAACGAATTTATTAATCGCTGCCTCCCATATGGGACCTGTAGAAAGTGTATTTGTGATGATCACTCGAGCTCTCACGGACCAGACCCGATCGGTCTATCAATCACTAGTTGTGAACTTGGATACAGCGACAAGAAAACTATGTCCTTCGATCAAGTAACCGACAAAATGATTTAAATAGTTTTATGTATGGTCGAAGAACAGGTCGAAATTACATTTTAATCAACTTTTTCAGATATTTTGCAGTAGTAGGAACCGACACCTCCGTAGGACAACACACATGTCTGTCACGTGCTAATGACCGATTATCTGCAATGATGCTTTCTCTACCAAACATATCAAAGGTACCTACGCTTTAAAGCCATACGTTTCATTATTGTCTCAAAACAAAGTTAGCAGTATTCATTCAAATGAATCGTACTTAATTGAATTGATGTAATTGATTTTATGACGTGTATATTCTGCAGGTTAACTCTGATCTCGAGACGTCAGCCCCGGTTAATCGCCGCGAAATAATAGACGCAATAGAACAAGGTCTCCGTTCCGAGCAACCTGTGCTCCTGGCTGACAAACTCCCTGCTAAGGACCAACCTTCACTCCTACAACAAATCATTACAGCAGCAGGTGGGTACATTTATTCAAATTTACTAAAGCATAGCTCATTTCGCATAACCACGTTCGTTAAAATATATTGGGTACGTACATAGCCTACAGTAAACATAATATTTATTTAGAATAATAAATGAAATGTATTAATTAATATCGACCATTTTCTCAGGTGTAAAAATAACTGAAGACACTCCTCAGACTGCTTCGCTGCGCGATTTGGGCTTAACTTCAGACGGTGCTCATGATGTTTCTATCTTATTGAAAATAAAGCAAGATCTTTCGATCGATAAAGAAAAAGTGCCATTTTTGACTCTGCAGGGGTAAGTGTTATCATTCGAATTGATCTAAATAAGTATATACATGTTTCTTCGATGGGCCCAATCCTTTGGGCTGAAGTTCCTGTACATTATAGGTACAGTAATACAGGTGAGAAAGGATGATTGCTTGACTTGAAAATAGCGACAATTCGTAAGTATTAATCAATTTATACAATAACAATTTACAATACAGCTTCTTAATATCTTTCGGCTGGCTATCGCTGTCACACTTACACTTGCAACTGACAGTATATTTGTCACTCGTGATTCATAGAAAAACGAAGATTGCCGATCGCTATTAAAAACTGGTAGTACTGTAAGATATAGTTACAGCAAAGCGAAAAGAAAAAGAAAAAGAAAGTGAAAATATTGCTTCTTGTTGCCTGATGTTATCGTAATGACTACGTTTGTTCGTAGAATAAGTGATATTGAGAAGGATTTAAAAGAAACTGATTTCTCGCCTGAACAAGGTTTGAGTGCGATATTCTCTCACATCGACACGGACGAATTACAAGCCACGTCTGAAATGGTGCCTATGCTCACTCGGACATCCACTAGTAAACAGGTTAGTGCTTACTGCAGTTCTTTGCGAACTTATGTACACAAACAAATACAACTAGTAAGCTAAATACGCCTAATAAGAAAATTATTTGACGTAAGAGTACTATGCTAGTAAAAATTATGTATAAACCAAAATTCCCTCTTCAGAATTATTAACTAGTTAAACACGCCTGAGTGATTCTAGTATTGCCAACGGGACCCTATTACTAAGCCTACACTGTCCGTCTGTCTATCTTTCTGTCCTAATATTAAACAACTGTATCTTTTGAATCATAGTAGATAGCGCAGGTTTTTTTGCGAGTCGGGCTAGCATTTTAAACGTTTTTTTTAAATCAAAATACAACACCTTGAGTCGTACTAATTTAAGTTAAATTTTTGTTTAATCTTCTTACAGAGAGACGACGAGTTTGACGCCAACCAAACGTTCCTTTGCATATTGCCTGGCTTAGAAGGCCATTACCGACGTTTCCAACTGATGTGTGAGCGGCTGAAGGTCTCGGCATTCGTGCTCCAGCCTGGTCTCGATAATCCGAACGAGTCAGTTCATGAAATGGCGGAACGATTCGCAAAGGTTAGTCAAGCTATCTCAAATCGACTTCGAGAAGGATATTATAACCAGGGCCCGTATTATGGTCGCCTTTATCGCAGTGGATAAAGCATTAATGACAGATGTTTTTTCCACGTTTATCCATTTCGATTAACGCGACCACATTAGGCCCGCTGATATGAGTATAAAGGTGTGCTTACTCGGCAATTCTTTGAGCAAAAGTTGACAGCAAATGATATGTATGTCTCACTCTATTACACAAAATTACAGTAGGACAGCTATTGTTGCTGTCTATAAATTGCCGTTACAAGTTGCCCGTGTAAGTGCATCTTAGCACAAATCAAAATCAACATCATCGTTGATAATTATAATATCAACCAAGAGTCCGTTGGTGATCGTTCAGGATCTGGATATGTATGCACATAATCTCATGTTGCCAATTTCACTTGCAGGTTTACCTTAAGAAGATCGGAAACAAAAATTTCTATATCGTAGGTTACGAAATGGGAGCCATGATGGCCTTGGAGATGGCTGCTATTTTAGAAGATAATGGTAAGATAATATAATAAATCTCAATATTTTAATATAAAAAATGACAGACGTCAAAAAACTAATATGTTATCGATTTGCAGGTTTGACTGGAACAGTGTTCTGCTTGGGTGGCGGGCCTGATGAGTTCCTGGTGGAGCTAGAAGAGCAACTGCACGCAGCTGTAGCGAGCGGTGCTGGTGATGCGCAGGTGTTGCAGGATGCAGTGGCGCGGCACATGTGGGCGCTCATGAGTGGTGGCAGCTCCACCCAGCTGGAGGCAGCGCTACGTGACGCTTCCGACTGGCAGCAGAAGGTCGAAGCATGCGTGCGCGAGCTGCGCGGCCGTGTGTCTCACTCGGCACAGTACGCGCGCGCGCTCATCGAGGCAGCCTACATGCGCGTGGCCAATGCGCGACGGCACGCGCAGGTGCTGGTTCAGTCGGCGCCGCGCGCACTGCGCTCCCGTGTTGTGCTGCTGCGCTCTCCGACACCGCGCTCCATCACACCCAGCGCCGGTACGCACCCGCTGCAGCGCTACTCACAGCAGCCGCTCGAAGTCTTCGACCTGCGGGCACCGCTTTCACGCGCCACCGACGACTTGCGCGTCACAGCCGTCATCAACCAACTTCTTGACAAAGAAATTTTGAAAGAATTCGACTCCAAGAATATATGCGACACCTACATTCTCAATCCTCTAGATTTTGTTGGTAACAACAAGTCCAAAAAATAAGTTGTGCCCAATTTTTTATCATTTCGTTATCATTTGCAAGGGATTCTTACATTGTTCTAATACATTTACTTGAACAACGAATAGGTACCTAATTTTAAGAATTTGATAGGTGTTGGTTGCTCATTTTTTGTGTACCTTTATTTATTCGTTTTTTACTATTTCTAGGACGAGGTTGTTCGTTATTTTTAAGGATCTTTTGTGAATTATAATTGAGGGTAAATAAAAAGGTTCCGTTGAATTACTTTGTTTTTTTTTTGTAGGAGAAACTATAGAAAACTAGATTAGTTACAACTTGAAAAAGATATGAGTGAAGTGCAACGTATTAAATTTAAGAACTCTATACATATATAGAGTCTTGTTTGTAGAGAAAATCCCAAAACTTGGCACTGAATGAGATCTGTTAACAAGAACTTAATACGGAAACGATAGGCTTTAATGAGCTTCCATGTACTAAAACATGTTTTGTGGGTAAACTTCCATTATGACACTTTTCTAGTAATTTTACAAATACAGACGTATAGGGCCGAGATTCAAGGCGGTAAAAACCATATCGTCCTTGAATTTTTAATGTCTGTTCATTCTTACTTGCCTTATAAAGTAAACAACTTTCTAACCTCAAAATGAACCATTTTAGGCTAAAACAGCTATTTTCAACAAAATAAAGCAATCACAGACAATTCCATTAGCCAAGTGATGTCTATAATGTTTATTTAGTTTACTTTATTTACGATAAAAGAGCTGTTTTAGCCAAAAATGGTTCATTTTGAGGTTAGAAAGTTGTTTACTATATAAGACAAGTAAAAATGAACAGACCTTATTTATAAATGAGGAGGAATTAATTTAATCCTTAAATTTCATAAATGACACGCTTTGTTACTGACTGTGTCTATTTCTATTACAAATAGCTTCAGGTGTTCAGTCTCCACCCACTATAATCGGTAATTAATTATATAAAATCGTATATTTGTGTACTGTTTCGAATCAAATCGGAGAAATACTAGAAAAGGGCCGGATCTTAAGTACCCGAAACCGACGCGCATGCATGACTCGATGTGTGAATGTGGAAGAAGCGAAAGCGAAGAAGCGAGATTTGTCAGGATCGAAGCAGGTGGAAAGAAGTGGTCTCTGCCTACCCCTCTGGGAAACAGGTGTGATTTAATGTATGTATGTATGTATGTATGTATTTTTGTGTAGGACACACATACTCGTAAAAGCCGAAGCCACTCGATGTATAAGTAAAAAACGGGTCTATATCGGAATCCATAATGTTTATTACGCATAATGTATCATAATTCATAACGCATAAAATCGTTAGTCCTAAAACGGTTTTTACAATACAAAGGGTTTTATTTTAATTATTATAAAAAACTAACCTAACCTAACCTAACCTAATCTACACAATAGACGTTTATTAAATTTTGTAGTGTCAGCCTAAAAGGGGTTACGCGAAATGATTTTATGTGAAATTATACATTATGCATAAAATATTTACGCGTTTCGAAGCGGTTCCTTAAAAAAACATGAGAGGGCTTTACTTAAGTTTTTTATTTGTGTAAAAAACTAATATGGAATTTAAGTCAATTTTTACACGACTGCCCCAAAAAAGGAGTGTAATGTTTTCAGGGTTCATGTTTGTATGTATGTATGTATGTAGTATGTATGTATGTAAGTGAGTTTTTAAATAAGGAATGTCGAACGGTCTATACAGATGTGTTATAACAGATGTATTTTTTACCTATATTCGAAGATGTTCTACTGCATGGTACAATAATATACTTCGCCGTGTTCTACTGGTTTGTCTATACTGTGGTTAGATATGCCCTCAATTGGTATTCATGTAATTAGGGGTCATATCGGCTCGTAATAAATGTCCATGCAATTTACTTCACAATTGTAAGTGCATGCATCGACGAATAAATGAATAATTGATGAGTATGCACCGTAATTAAGGCGACAATGTTCATTGTTAATAATAATGTAATTTTAAGTAAGTACATAAGAACAACAACAAGACGGAAAATTTTACGATTAATAAAAAATACTAGCTAGCTATAGAGAACGAAGCAGTAAGTACTCTTTTATACATATACCGTAAAACGGGGTGAGTAGGGATTAAGGGGTGAGTAGGGACACAACCTCAAATAAGTCATAACTTGTTACAAATAAGAACAAGTATTAAATGGACAATAACGTTACGTCTATTGGAAATAATTTCAGTCTTATAATTAGCAACATATGCTTCATTTTAGATTGTGTCCCTACTCACCCCGTTTTACGGTACTATGTATTATTTTTACATAGTATAGAATGAAGTCGCTTCCCGCCATCTGTCCTTCTGTACGTACGCTTCTTCCAAACTACCTACGCAACGGATTTTAATGTGGTTTTTATCAATAGATAGCATTATTCAAGATGAATGCTTTATGTATAATAAATTCTGATTTATGTACGGGGGTTACAGAAAACTCAGTTAAACCGAAGCAAACCGAGGGCGGCTCACGAGTCTTCTCTTACCTATACATATAAAAATCAATTGATTTTTGTATGTATAAATAGGTTTGATTGAGCTGTTCAGTAGCAACATTATTTATGTCAAACAGTCGAGCCATTCCCGAGTTTTTGCGAGACTTACGAACTGCAATTATTGCAGACATAAAAAATGTTGCTACTGAACGGTTAGTATTTAATAAAAAAAACTTCATGTTCTTTAACGCAAAATTTTAGCTTTTAACGTCTACGTAACGTGTGCTTTGATTTGACTTGACCTTTATTGCATATTTTTCTGTTTAAAACAACCACCATGTGATTATTGCTTAACTAGTGCAATTCATAGTGTTCACTTGTTTAAGTAATTTAAGCCAAATCAGCGTCGCTATTGTCTAACGCACTCGCAATCGCAATCGGCTTCAAAGCGGAACAATTGTTTTCATATTGTATGTAGACTCGCCTTCGAATTTTAAAATGAAAACGATTGCGATTGCGAGTGCGTTAGGCAATAGCCTCTCAGTTACTCAGTCTTTGACTAAGATTTTCCAAGAGTTTTTCTTGCTGGACACCACAGGTGTGGTTTATCCTACCAACGACGTTATGAAAATTACATCGTTATGAAATGCTGACATCAACAGTTGTTTTTACTATATAATACTATAAATGCGAAATTTTGTATGTTATTTTGTTACTCCTTCACGCTGCAACGGCTAGACGGATTTGGATGAAGCTTAGACCCGGGATTGACATACTACTTTCCATCCCGGAAAATTCGCGGACAACCGCTTAGTACAAAATAAGACGTACAAAAAGGTCGATAATTACCTTATTATTTTTCTTTTCATTCGCCATTTCAGCCGAGTTGCACCGATCGTGGGCACGGATAGACTAGTTCATCGTCATCGTCATCGTCTTCGTTGAGGGTATTAGTTAAAATCCAAACTACCCTACTTATTTTCAGTGTCTTATAAGTAGATGACGTTACCTCACTAACGGTATCATTCCGATTGTCTAAGGCGGCCTTTACACTGAAACTTACGACTTACGTAAGTAGGGACGCAGCTATTGGTTAGAAGTAGATAGAAATATTTTTTTCTCATTCTAACAGATAGCTGCGTCCCTACTTACGTAAGTCGAAAGTTTCAGTGTATAGCCGGCCTAATAATACAACACGCGGTTTACAGTTCTCGACTCCTGCGGGCCTAGTATGGCAGCGTCTATATCGCGTGTCAAATGTGGAAAGAGCATCCGTCACTCTCGTACTTATTTACGTGTCAGAAGCTGACGGATGCCTTATCATAACTTTGTCACGCGATAAACGCTTAGGGCCCTGGATTTGAAGTCGAGGATAACAAAAAACCATCGACTCGATTAAAAAAATTCTACTTACTTAATAACATTTCAATCCCCCCGCAATTCTCGGGTAGTTGTGGCGATCACTGGAAATAATGTTAGGGATATGTTAACTCAATCTAGTGGTTGACCTTTTTGTACATCTTATGGGGTTGAGATCCGTTATTAACTTACATATAAGTAGGTCTTGGTAATTGTGGATACAAACAAACACTACACTATCTCATAGATAAACAACCACAATTGTTTTGTCGCAACTCATAATTGTAATGCAAATTTATGAAAACTATAAGAGGTATTGTGTTGCGCTAGTAGGTTCCACTTCGGAAGCAAGTCGGGTGTGATACAGAAGTGCAACTCAAACGGTAATTAGAACCATCGCATTATTAGCTAAGTTAACTTTGCTTTCCTTTGCCTCTTAAAATAGTAAGACCCTTATAATCAAGGGTACTGATGTGCCAAAGGAAACTTTCCAAAATTGCGGAACATTTCATGTAGGAAAATTTCGGAAACTTCTCACAATTTTGTATCCATGGGGATTGAAATTTAAATTTCCTATAGTTCTAGTGAAAGTTTCCGGAAATTTCTAAGAGCTTTTCCAACTTTTTGGAAACTTTCCGCAACTTGCACATCAGTAATCAAGGGACAATCTTTTGGTGCCGATGACGTCAAAATGACAAATTTTAGGTGTTAAAGTATGTACACATTAATAAATGGGTATCATTTAATCGATCAGCAAAATATTCTTATTTTGGTGAACAGAAATAATAATATGTATTTGGTCAGCCAAAATAGCTAGTTGGTAAGCAACTAATGGTTAGCAAACATTTATAAATCTGTCTGCAATTAATAATATACTGAACTGCTCTAAATCATTTTGGTCAGCAAATTAAATATTTGAGCTGCATTGAGCGATCCACAGTTAATCAAATTTTGGTAAGCAATCAGTAGGTAAGCAAAATATTACATTTTGTCCATCAAAAAAAAGGTGGCAAATTTACTGCCGTGCCGGCAACGCACATTATGCCAAACCCACCATCAAATTTACAAATTTAACAGAGTCGACGGAGCTCCGTTAACGCGGAGCTCCTATTTCTGGGTTGTTCTGGCCCTCCGGGCCTGATATAAAAACGAACCTAACCTAACCTACCTCATATTTATGATACAAATTTTGGTTAATCTAGGGTGTGATTGTGATTCCTAAATTTGTGTGACAAAACGTAACTTGTAATTACTACTAGCCTCAAAAATACCAACGCTTGGGTGCTCGCATCACGTGGTCTGAGTTCGCTCCGCCCGAAAATAACGAACACTGCTGATTTTTCAAACTAAACGCAATCCACTTATTTATATAGATAACCATTATTTTAATATGCACACCTCTCAATTAAACGGCTTACAGACATATTTTCTCTGCTGACCAATTGTAAAATCCTGCTGCCCAAGTAATTATTTTGCAGCTCGACTGTTTATTAGGCAGACAAATGACCAAAGAAGCAGATTGATATTGTTTAAAATGTTAACCGTTTGTAAATTGTTTGCTGAACAAGAGTTGCAGCCCGATTTTTATTTATTGCCTGCCAAATCTTGGTATGCTGCCCAAATGAGTAAATTGCTTCTTTTGTTTTGCGAATCAATTTGAATAACGGCTGACCATTTAATTACTTCCCTAAATAAATAACGTAAAATAAAAAGCGGTCGGATTGTCAGAGTTAAATACAGCTTAATCGCAATCAAAATACGGACACAGCATTTTTTTTTCACCGTTTGTTTTAAATGGCAAATTGAGTCAATATTCTTTAAAAAAATGTTAATTCGGCAAGTATTGTTCAAAAAAAACGATGGAATTGTATTTAATCAAATAAATACAACATACGAACAGTTTTTTAATGATAAGTTACTCGATGATTTTTGCTTCTGTCCATCTCAATGTCAGCATCGATAAATAAATAAAGTTTTTTTTTAATTGCAATTGCTTTTGTGTAATAAACAAACATGTTAGGTTATTAGGATAGGTTATTTTTTTCCTGTCATAACTATTGGGTAGGCAGGTATAAACAGGTAAGTCGGTGCTAATAATTTGCACCAAACCTAACGTTTGCATATTCTATAGGCTTCATACTTTCGATTAGTATGTAATTTGTCTATTAAACAAGCAATTGCAATTTAAAATATTTTTTTTAAATTAATTATTTAAGTACTGGACTGAAATTTTTCAGCCTACCTATTCGCCATATATTACTTAAAATATAAAATTTTATATAAAATACTTTTTATCGAATAAACAGCCCGGTGAAGGTCGTCTCCTATTCGGATCTTAGACCATATTATGTGCAAATTAACGTCATCGGCAGCAATATGTCGAACCCTGCTAATAAATAAATAAATTGTTAGAATAATGGTGCCGATCCCGCAAGAACGAACGTCGGAAGGAGACAAGGTAGTCATATCCGGCATTTCCGGACTCTACCCCGAGTCGCAGCACATCAAAGATCTCTCGGACATTCTTTATAAAAAGGTAATCTTTTATTCACCAAAAAATAAAGGTTCAGCGCCTGTATTCTAGGCGGTAAAATCCAAATCATCTTGGACCTATTATCGTATCGTCAACGTTTTGATAGCTCTTATTTCATCATCATCATCATGTCAGCCGAAAGACATCCACTGCTGGACATAGGCCTCCCCCAAGGCTCTCCACTCAGACCGGTCTTGTGCTTTGCGCATCCACATAGCTCTTATTTACTTGACAGTAACGGCGGCCGAGTTAAAAACAATTCCATAACAGGTTAAATACGATATCGTTTTTACCGTCTAGAATACCGGCCCTGGGCCTCTATTCTAGGCGGTAACAACCATATCGTCTTTGACCTGTTATCGTATTGTCAACGTTTTGAAAGCTATTATTTAGTTGGCAGTAATGGCGGCTGAGTTAAAAGTACATTACTTCAGAGGCCGGGACAAAAGGGGTTGCCGGCCGAAGACATATAGACCTGAGATAGATTGGTAAGTCTGAGGCGGGCAACCCCATATTTCCCGCTGAGGTATGTATAGTGCTTATTTCAAACATGCAATGAAATAAACAACAAAAAAATCACAGTTTTATTTTTTAATACGCATAGTGGCAGAATGTCATGATGCCTGTGCCACAAATTTATGTGGAATGGAAATTAAAAAAAGAGGACTTTGCCGCCTAGGCCTGCACGATTTGTATGAAATTCCATTAACGACCTCTTGTCCTAAGGAACATAACATCAATATTTATAACAGGTCAAATACGATTTGGAATTTACCGCGTGGAATAGAGGCGCTGGTTTATTATATCTACTTAATCATATTTATTTAAAATGTGTCCTACTGCCGCACTCAGAGAAGTCAATTAGATTTAATGCTTGATTAAAGATGCTGCTGTCACTTTCTTTGCTATAGCAATAGAATAAGACAACACGTCACTAGACAAGCATTAAATTTTATTGATGTCTCTGAGTGCGGCAGTTTGTAATGAAAGGGCAATTTAAGGGATTTTAGAGATAGTAAGCTAATCAAATATGGAGACCTGCAGGCCTTTCGCGTAACTCACTCGCAATCGCGATCGGCTTCAAAACAAGACAATTGGTGGCAACACTCGCAATCACAATCGTTTTCATTTTGAAAATCGAAGGCTTGTCTGCATACAAAATGAAACCAATTGTTTTATTTTGAAGCCGATCGCGATTGCGAGTGAGTTACGCGAAAGGCCTGCTGCTGGCCTATTGCCTAACGCACTCGAAATCGCAATCGACGTCAAAGTGGCACAATTGTATTCATTTTGTATGCAGACTCGCCTTGGACTGTCAAAATGAAAACTATTGCGATTGCGAGTGCGTAGGCAATAAGCCTGCGGGGCTCTCAGCTCGGTGGCGGCGTGTTGTGACTGTCTACGGTTTTCCATCAGCGGGTCAGTGTCGCTTCCAGCGGCTTTATTCTACTCTAGCTCAACCCATTTGCTTTTCACGTAATATTATCTTTTTGTCAACATTAAGATATACCTCTTATTTACTTGACAGTAATGACGGCCGAGATAAAAACAATACGAAAACATGTCAAAAGCAATAGGCAAAATGCATGGATTTTTTAAATCACATTTCTTGACAAAATATGAAAATATTTACCGTAAAAGAGATCACCAAAAGTGAAATTAAAATCGCCCAAGAAATACGGATGATGTAAGCATTTTAAACTGCTAATTAGACAGCGATTAGACAGAGAGATCCGATATGCACTGTGACGTCACGTAACAGGTCAGCCATATAAACTCGATGTTAAATTCTGTTTTGCTAGAAAGAGATAGTAACAAATCATTGTTGGCTTGGCTCTTGGTTAAATAACCAATTCACCTTTTAATGAAGCCGTTAAAAAAAGGCATGAACATTCCCTAGGTATTAAAAGAGTAGAATAGAGCTCTTGCTTTATCGCATGTCTGTCAATTTAATTGTATTTAAAAACACTTTCAGGAGAATCCTATAGCAGCAGGGAAAGCACGATGGGACTACGATCACCCAGAAGTGTCAAAATTCGTCGGCGTGATTCCAAAGTTGGATTGCTTTGACGCTCAATTTTTCAAAGTTCATTTTCGCCTCAGCCAAAGTATGGACTCTATGGGACGAAAAATACTTGAGCAAGCCTACCAAGCTATTTACGATTCAGGTTAGCATCAAAGAATTTACAACAGGAATTATTGGCCAAGGTTTTGTCTCAAATAGTAGATTGTACAACAAGGGCATAAAACAAACCATTTTATCCAAGACGGATATAGGATCAAAATGGGTTTTAAGACCGAGTACACTCTGATTTTCACTTCGATTACCAGGAAATAAAACAGTGATAATGTAAATTCCGTAACACAACCAGTTTTGCAAAGAAACCACTAATGAATAGTCCAAAACGAAGCAAAAACCTTAACCTTTTTCCCGCCACTTCACTGTATTTCTTTTTAATTATTTTTTTAATTTTCTGCATGAGATTTTTGACTCAGTCGAACGCAATACTGCCTGCTACGTTGATTTTGTAATGTTTTTGTTAATAATGCTTGCTTTTAACAGTTTTAAATTTATTTTTTGTTAGATGCAACATAGAAGGCAAATGAATTAAAGTAAATGTATTCAAATAACAAGTTAATTTAATGTAGTCATCTCGTCTGTCTGGCTGTAGGGCTTAATTGTCTTAGTTTAGATGACGACAACACTTTATGCACTAGTGCATAAAATGCGATTTACTTTATACCCAGCATAAAGAAGGACTTTACGAGCATAAGAAGCGAAAAGTATTTTTTTTCCAATTTTTTTGATAGTTCGTCGATGTTATTTACAGAGTTTTTTTTTATGTTGTCAGTGCTTGTAACGCCCGCTTTGGACTAGTGGTCGGAATGACGTCACTTCGTTTCGTCGTAGTTTTGTTTTTTTAAGTCTAGCACTGGTTGTGACAAAAAAAAGAGCATGTGGCGTTTGAACTCTTTAGCCATTAGCAGAAATTTGTTTATTATTATCTCAGTATTATTTTAAGATAAGCATGTTTTTTTTCCGAACACGTAAAAAAATGTTCTTGTTGTCAATTAATCTTCTTTTTAAATTTTAAGCTATGACTCTACTGAACAGACTTTGTATCAACAGGTGTAAGCCCGGAACATCTTTCTGGAAAAAAAGTCGGTGTGTACATTGGAAGTTGTTTCTCAGAAACTGAAAAGGCTTCTTTCTACGTCGCTACTTCTAGAACGGGCTTCGGTATTGCGGGGTAATTGATTTAAACACTACTTAAAAGGCCACATATGTCTATAATTTATACACAAATTGTCAATAGTTAATATGCATGGATTTTATAAATCGTATTTCTCAACAACATATGAAAATACCGTAAAAGAGATCACCAAAAGTGAAATTAAAATTAAAATCGGTCAGTAAATACGGATGATAGAAGCATTTGAAACTGCTAATTAGACAGAGAGATCCGAAGTGCACCGTGACGTCATTGTAACAGGTCGCTCATATAAACTCCACGTAAAATTCTGTTTTGCTAGAAAGAGATGGGAACAAATCTTTGTTGGCTTATATTTTATTTTTATAGCTATTCAAAAAATGTTTTTTTTTTCACCTGTTTGTTACATGAACAAACCTTCCTTTAGCCTTTATTGAAGCTGTGAAAAAAAACATGAATATTCCCTAGTGTTTTGCTATCTGGAGCTACTATAAGATCTATGTGTCTATTCTTTTCATACATCAAACTTGACCATTTTTCCTCAAAACTTAAACGTGAAAACACGATTAGAAAGGAAAACGTCGATAGTTTTATTTTTCAAACATGACACCTTTTTCGCATATATTTCGTTAAATCTTCTAAACTCTACGATCCTCAACGATGATTTTCTAATCTCTTCTAATCTTTTAATCTCTTAATCCTTGTAAACCATTTTTTCATAAATGTGTTTAGTAAACAATACATTTGAATTTTAAGCTTAAACCAAGTCGCGCACAAACTGTTTCAATCTCACGTTCTTTGCGCGAACCCATCCCTTTTGATTCATGACATATGTGGCCTCTTGATTTTGTAATATTTTAGATAACTTTGTCTTCTGTTGTGGCATATTCAGATGTAACAAGTCTATGTTCGCCAACCGGGTTTCCTACTGGCTGAATGCTAAGGGTCCGTCGCAGTCTATCGACGCGGCGTGCTGCAGCTCCACCGTGGCGCTGGAGCAGGCATACCTGGCCATGACTCGCGGGGACTGCGAGGCCGCCATCGTCGGCGGAGCCAACTTATGCTTGCACCCTCAGAGCTCCTTACATTATGGAAGGTTGAAAAATGTTTTAATATCATATCGTTATTATATAAACATTCAAAAAGGGTAAGAGTAAATGGGACTGTTGGAAGGGAATGGCAAAGGCGAAAGTTGTACGATGATCGGGGACGTATTAAGAAAGGGAAAGGGAAAGGTCAGTAGAACCCTAAACCGACGCGCGTGGTATGAGTGTGGAGAAACGAAAGAAGTTTGTGTGGATCATAGCGAGTGGAAGGAAGTGGTCTCTACCTACCCCTACGGGAAAGAAGCGTGATTGTATGTATACCTAATGTATGTATAGATATGTAAAAGGGGTGTTCTCTTCTTATCGCGCCTATCAGAGCCTCTCTTCTGCGCAAATCGCATCTATTGTCTTCCCGGGCCATCCCGAGCAGCTGGTTTTACTATTGGTATTGTACTTATTTTCAAGCGCACCTATGATTAATTTAATTGTAAAATTATTGCAGGACAATAACATTATGCAAAGACGGTAACACTAAGTCTTATGATCAAAATGCCGACGGCTGCGCAAGATCTGAAGCTATCAACGTGTTGTTTCTGCAAAAGGCTAAAGATGCATTGAGGTAAACACTCATGTTATTAATAGATTCAGATTCAAATTCAGATTTTATTATTCAATATAACACACTATAAATTTACATGACATGTCAAATTATATGCAGTTACATTGAGGTCGTCAGAAATAGAATTAAATAATAATAGTAAAAGTCAATACAAACACAGAGTACGTTAAAAATAGGTATTCCTTCACCGAATATACTGGATTATCCAACAAAAGATTCCTAAGCCGGCGCCTATAATACACATTTCGTCAGATGGTTGGCGATGACGCGCGGGTCCTTAGGTTCTTACCTGCAAGTGCCATGCGACGAGGAACAGTTCTCAAACGCCCTGTGTGGCGGAGTTCTTTGCCGACGACGTTTACTGTTGCAAACGAAGAAATATTTAATCGGACAAACATAATAATTTCGAATATGTAAAGTGTATAGCGCGTCATTATGCGGTGCGCTGTGAAAATTCCCCGACAAGTATGTCTTGGCTTCGCCCCAACCAACGTAGGTACGTACGGCACATTTCTGCATCACCAATACCTGTTGACATCCGTAGAATTTCTGCATAAGAGTGTGCCGTACGACATCAGTGAGTGAAAATGTGCGTTATAGACCTATCGTAGAGCATCGTCAGATATAAGCAATTGCAGCTTACGCAACGCAAAGACTGCACTACTCAATCTACTACACAACAGATCAACATAGCACTTCCATTTAAGATTCGAGGGGAGCGCCAAAGTTCAACTAAAATTGCAACTCCGATAATTGGAACTCCGAAAATGTATTTTTTATACCGCTGGAACCGTAAACTTTAAAGAAGTTCTGAAAAATATTCAATGTGTAGATAAGACTAGGTTAGGTTAGGTTTGATTTATAAAAATCCTGAAAAAATAACAGTTTCTGAGAAAAATACGTTACGAGTTGCGATAATTATGACTTACAATACTTTATGAGTAAAAATAATTAGATGAGCCAATATGGACCCAGATTCGACACCAGGGTGAAACCGAGAAACCTACACAAATACATATAAAACTTCTGTGACTGACTGACTGACAGACAACGCACAGCGTAAGTTGAACGTAGAGACTTAAAATTTGGAGGGAATATTCCTTGGATACCCCAGGGCTGTACTAAAAACGGTTCCTTCGAAAATTGACTCCCAACAGGAAAAAGTATAGGTGGAATAACGGGAAATTTTCGCTGAAATCCTAGAGCTGGTGCTTACCTCTCCCAAAGGATTGGGCTATAGCTATCCAGAGAGGTAATGCAGCCAGTGTCACAGGGACCGTGCCGCGAGCGGACCTGCTAGAGGGGGTGTTATTTTTGTAGTGGTAATTATTTATATCTTTTAATATTTGAGAAGCTTGGTTTTATTTAAATTTTAATACGTTTAGTTCTAATTTATATTAATGTAGTATATACTTTGCTGTGGTATATTAGTTTAATTGTACCTAGTTATAATCGCATGCTAAAATAATATAATATTAAGAGAAAGCTAAAAATGTTTATTGAGTAACAAAAGTTTAAATTAAAAAAATGCAAATTCGTACTTATTGATAAAGTTTAGCTTATGTTATCACTTTAGTCAAATCTGCACGTAAAATTACAAACAAAACAACGATAATTTATTCAGACCTCTTTGTTTTCAAGAGCCAATATCTTGAAACTAGGTTCTGCCCGCGTAGATTGCGATCAATTGGCAATGGAGATTCTAATTGGCAATAGAAGTGGCCCACAATCTGATTCTGATTTCTGGTGTATTTTCTTTGTTTTTTAGAATTTATGCCGAAGTAGTTCACGTAAAAAACAAATTTGTTGAAATAGTAAACCGTGAAACTGGCCCAAGATATGGATTTTATCGAAACCCTGTAACCATGTCAGGTTTTTTAAAAGAATTCTACAGCGAAGCAAAAGTATCACCGAATGATGTTGAATATGTTGAGGGATGTGGATCTGGTAAA
The DNA here is from genome assembly GCA_946894065.1 of Acleris literana. Taxonomy (NCBI): domain Eukaryota; kingdom Metazoa; phylum Arthropoda; class Insecta; order Lepidoptera; family Tortricidae; genus Acleris; species Acleris literana. Next base: position 6,132,118 of record OX335687.1, read on the forward strand.
TATCAATTAATTTGTTCAGAGACTGATGTTTATAGTATATGTTAACTAATCATAGTGGTTTACAGCTGATCCCGATGCAGATAAATCAGAATTGGAGGCATTTGGCAATGTTTTTTGTGGGAATAGAACTGAACCACTTCTGGTTGGCAGCGTAATGTCTAATGTGGGATACTGCGAGGCAGCTTCAGGAATAACCGCAGTTACAAAGGTCAGGATTAGGCTTTCTAATGTTAGTTAGTAACTACTAATAAAGAAAAAAACGTGTGCGTCTCGCGGCCCCGGCAGAAGTGATAACTTAAACTAATCTAAGTTGAACTATTTAATATTGAAATTGTTTAACTGACTGCAAACTTACGCACACTAATGCAGAGTGACACACACAAACAAACCTAACAAATGGTACACTGTTGAAAGAGGTCTCTTTTTCACGAAGGCCATTTGTAACAGGTGCGAAGAGTACTATTCTATTAGCTGTTTTTATACTCCCTCTATGCTTCCCTACCTCTATGCTGGCGCCGTAACGCGTTACGTAACAAAGCGGTTTACCCTCCCATAAGAAGTTATCACTTCAGAAAGAAGATACTGTCAACGTCACGAAGGCTTTTATTTACTTGACAGTAATGGCAGCCGAGTTATAAACAATAAGATAACACGTAAAGGCAATATGGTATTATCCATGAATAAAATGGACTACGTACTTAATAATATTTGACTTCTATCCACACAGGTTCTGCTAGGTTATCATAAAGGCGAGCTTGCTGGAAATCTGCACTGTACTACGCCTCGGCAGGATGTGAAGGCCGTACGAGATGGAAAAATTAGTATAATAAGTGATCATCAACCGTTCAAACGAAAGTATGTTGGTGTCAATGGCATATCAATCACTGGCGTCAATTCACACGTTCTTTTGCACGGACATTATAAACCAAAGGTCTGTTCAAATCGAATAACTTACTCACCAGAGGCCCTAGCCGAGATGCAATACGCTAACTAGTGTTTCTATTCGTTTCCTTTATAAACCAATCGAGTCACTGGTAGATGACGTGATACGAAAAGTCACGTGATCTACCAGTGACGCGATTGGTTAAAAACCGAAACGAATAGAAACGCTAGTTAGTGTAATGCATCTTGTCCTAGGACCTCTGCTTAGTTTAACATGACCTGTGTCCTAAGCTATGTTAGAAAAGTATTTAATTGCCTAAATTATTCTTTAAGGATCCCACTCGTTATCTGTGCAGCGTTCCTCGTTTGGTAACCATATCAGCAAGACAGGACTCCTCAGTAAAAAACATCATCAACGATTTAACATCTCGTCCGATTGATCCCGAGGAATTGGCCTTGTTGCATAATATACACTCCACGAGAATAAGTGGACACTTAGGCCGAGGATTTGTTATTCTAGGTAGGTGGCGATCATTTATTTTACTGGATATTCTGATATTGTAATAAAAACGATGATAAATGTCGTACATTTGGCATTTATAATGCAGTTTCACTGTTTTAATAACGCTTATTCCTGTTTTTGGAGTAAGCGCACTCGGCGGTACACATTCGTCCGGTTATGGTACTATCTGAAGATGTCACCTGCCTTCGTAACCAATGTGATAGGGAAATTCTGGCTTTCCTATTTTGTTACCTGGATGAACAGGTTCTATCAAGACGTTTCCTCTTATTGTAGCAACCTCGATTAAAACCGGTTCTACATCGGTTAAACTCATTGGTATCGTGACCGATGGCGTTTATACTTTTGCCCTTGGTCTAAGATCCAAATAGGAGACGATTTGCACCGGGCTGTTTATTCGATGAAAAGTATTTCATATCGAATTTAATACGCTAAATAATAATGTGGCGAATAGGAAGGCTGAAAAATTTCAGTCCAGTACTTATATCATTAAAAAAATTATTAAAAATGAACTTTTTTTAAATTGCAAATGCTTGTTTAATAAACGAATTACATACTAATCGAAAGTATGAAGTCTATAGAATAAGCAAACGTTAGGTTTGGTGCAAATTATTAGTACTGACTTACCTGTTTATACCTGCCTAGCCAATAGTTTGACTGGAAAAAAATAGTCAACCTAACGTTTGCATATTCTATAGGCTTCATACTTTCGATTGGTATGTAATTTGTCTATTAAACAAGCTATTGCAATTTTTTAAAACAAAGTTTTTTTTTTTTTTATTAATTATGTACTGGACTGAAATTTTTCAGCCTACCTATTCGCCATATATTACTTAGCATATTAAATTTGGTATAAAATACTTTTTATCGAATAAATAGCCCGGTGCAAATCGTCTCCTATTCGGATCTCCTACTACCTTGCCGCATAATCAACGGACGACTCGTAATCAAAATTTAGTTTAAAAATACAATGCGCTATGGCTTCGAGCCATGCTTAATAAAGAGGGGTGTCATAATCGTTCTGGTCATGATTAAATTATGGGTTTACATTTTACAGATACGGATAAAGAAAATAAAACAGTGAGCCTCTGTGAGAGGGCTGACTACTTCGACGGCAGCGACCGCCCGCTGTGGTTCGTGTACAGCGGGATGGGCTCGCAATGGACTGGCATGGGCTCTTCGCTCATGAAAATACCGATCTTCGCTGCTGCCATAGAACGGTATGATCATCAAAATACCTATAACATAGTTTAAAAATACCGCTTCAGTACGAATCGGACTTTCGCACTGAGGCTTCCGTACTTGCCGACTTATGGCCAAGTGTGTTGGCCAAGTGTACTTGGCCGTTTTTCATTGTGTTTTTTCTTAGGGTTTATATGGTCACACTGAATTAGACGCTTGTATGTTTACCGTTTCGACGATGAAACAAAAAAAACAAAACCGTTTCTTGAACGGAGACCTTTATTATTTTACTGTCTATTCCCCCCATCCCCATTTAAAGTTAGGACGCACGACGGACAAAAGCATTACGATGGCTTAGTAGGGTTATACGGCCCCGTTTTGAGTACGGAACCATTAAAAAACCAATCGACATATCTTAATAATTGTGCTTTTTTTACAGCTGTCGGAAAGTACTGGAGCCAAAAGGCATTGACATTGTTCATATAATAACGTCTGACGACAAAACGATCTATGATAATATTTTGCATTCATTTGTTGGCATAGCAGCGGTCCAAATCGGCCTAACCGACATATTAAGTGCATTAGGATTGATTCCTAATAAAATTATTGGTAAGTTACCCACTAGGTACTAAATACGGTTATACGGTCTGTAAGGTAAGTAAATAAGGGCCTCGTTGCATGAAATAAAGATATTGTATTACTATGTTCTCTTGTAGGTATTTAGAGTAGAATAGAACAGAATAGAATAACTTTATTTCAGACAATACATAACTTTTTTTTAATAGCCTGCTGGGCAAAGGCCTCCCCTCTTTTTCGCCACTCGGCCCTATCCAGAGCGCACTCTTGCCAATCCCTCGCAAAGGACTCTAGATCATCTCGCCATCTCCTTGTGGGTCTACCTCTGCTACGACGTCCGTCTCGTGGAAGCCAATGGGTGGTATTTTTGGCCCATCTCCCATCGTGCATGCGGCAGATATGCCCAGCCCAGTCCCACATAACAAATATATAACATAAAATTAACATGACTACTAATGCATTTTCGCGGTGTCAGCTAGCCGTCGGACACGAAAGTGTTGGAATATGACACCTCTCGGCCAGAATTCCTCCTTTAAAAAGATCGACAGATCTTTGGTCGGTATTTAATTATTCCACTATTTATTCTACAGGTCACAGCGTGGGTGAACTGGGTTGCGCGTATGCCGATGGCTGCCTGACGGCTGAGGAGATGATCCTCGCCGCATACAGTCGCGGGCTGGTCTCCATACAGACTCCTTTCATACGAGGCTCGATGGCCGCCGTTGGCATTGGATTTGAAGAAGTGAGTTTATTAGATACTTGTATAAGAATAGGAAATCCACTTCTAGTTAAATCATCCAGAAAAGGCACGAATCTCCTTTTATTTCTAACGATCCATCTCATCTTCGTTTCTCAGACTATTTAACATTTTAATTCTACCTCTGATATAATCTTTGCGATGCAAAGCATTACAAAATATTATTTGTGTTAGAGTTTTAACTCCACTCGCACAGCTTTACTATGTCAGATTATTTAGCTTAACACAGAATAAAAATATCGCATCGTCACTGATCAATCGCTTACGAGTATATCTTTATGTGCCAACAAGCACAAGTATCCTGTAATATTTAATCCATTGCTAAAAACTATAAAACTCATAGAACCAAACAAAGCGCTGGCATAACTCAAAATCAACACTTCGCTTAAAATGTCGTCAATATATATTTATTTCAAACAATATAATTACATTAAGACCAATATAAATTGCTTGACTTTATCAATATATCAAAAGTACTCGACAAAGTATGATTTCGTTCTCTATGCAAACTAATATCTAATCATGATCATCTCCTTCATTTTATAATATCAAGGTATCTTCTAGGTTTCAAAACTGTGTCCTCCGGAGATTGAGGTGGCCTGTCACAATGGGCCTGACTCAAGCACGATCTCAGGTCCGGCCGAAGCGATGAACGAATTCGTCACTCAACTCACCGCCAAAGGAATCTTCGCTAAAGAGGTCCCGTGTTCCAACATTGCATACCATTCGCGATACATTGCAGAAGCAGGTAATACTTTAAATGTACAGTTTGTCTCAAGTAATTTAAAAAAAAAGCTGTGCAACCCAGTTAATCAATTGGTTTTCTAGGACCTGGCCTCCTCAAATACTTGACCGAAGTTATAAAATCTCCAAAGCTTCGAAGCGATAAATGGGTATCAACTTCAGTACCACAAGAGAGATGGGAAGAAGAAGCTGCGAAATACTCTTCAGCTGAGTACCACACTAACAACCTTTTGGTAAGCTACACAAGGATGTTCGCCAGATTTGGTTGTTTTCCTCGAGTGGACGTGGTGCTGATATTAGTAGATTGAGTTGGATCCTTAGATAGATAGTGCTAGACCCCGTAGGATGACGATCAAGTCGGAGTCACCAATATAGGAAGAGAGGACAATAGAGAGATCTCTCTCCAGGCGGGTGTTATGCCTGGGGACCGAAGTCCATTGGGATAAAGTTGGAAGTTGTATATGTATATTACCTAAATAAGTCAACTGACTGGCTTCGTAAGCGCGATGTAGCGCACTGTCAGATTTAGTTGCGCTGTCTGACACTGGTGGCGCTGTCAAGTTGGTTGTTGCAAGTTGTCGCTAGATATCGTCACAACCCTGTGGGTTTGCTTGCAGAATCCAGTGCTGTTCGAGGAGACGTCGCGACTTATTCCGCCGACCGCAGTGCTGGTGGAAGTGGCCCCGCACGGGCTGCTGCAAGCCATCCTCAAACGCTCGCTGCCGGCTTCCTGCGCGCACGTGCCGCTTACGCGCCGCGGCCACGCCGACAACGCGCGCTTCCTGCTCGAAGCCATCGGCAAGTCAGTATAATGGACATCCATCTGATCATTAACCAATTCACACTCCTTGCTCTACAATTTTCTAATTTTTCAGATTGTACATGGAAGGATACTTTCCAGACGTACGAGCCTTATACCCGAAAGTTGAATTTCCTGTTTCCACTGGCACGCCGCATCTGTCGCACTTGGTAGAGTGGGCTCATAATGAGAAATGGTACTTAGAACTCATGGTAAAATCATGAAGTTTACTTTATCTAGTTGATTTAAGAAAATGATTTTGTATTTCTGCACTTTAAGGTTTTTGCCGCTGTATATTACTGCTGATCGAAAAAAAGCAGCGTCTTGCAAGTATGTTATATCTCTCCATGACAGCGAACATGAATACCTACGAGGTCATGTCATAAAGGGTGCGTACTTTGTCGTATTATGTAGATGTTTGATTTGGGGGACTGTTTATTCCTGAACAGTCCCCCAAATCAAACATCTATTGGCTGTGTGGGAGGGTTAGAATATTGCACATTTCAAGTCCAATATTTCCATATTGAACTCGAAATGTGCAATATTCTAACCCTCCCACACAGCCAAACATCCAACACTGCAACTACTAAAAATCTGAAAAAAATGAAAGCACATTACTACATAAAATGAAAAATGTCACGGCTAAGTAGACTTTAGTGATTCCTGAGATACAGGCGCCTTAAATCATTTAAAACAGCACCAGATAACTTTGTACCTATAGGTACAAAATTAGTACATATTAGCAGAGTGTGGTTTTTGAGATAGTTTGTGTTTGTAGTAACGATTTTGAAACCTTACACTGAGCATGGTCCGACATGCTCTTGCCTGGTTTTTATTTTCTTGTGTAGGCATGGCAGCATATGTGGCCTCTTAAATAGCTGCTTTATTTCAGATAAGGTTGTGTACCCGTTTGCTGGCGCGCTGGTGGCTGCGTGGGACACGTTAGCGATGTCGCTAGGCGCAGTGCGCAAACAGGTGGCGGTGCAGTTTCACGATGTGCATTTGTTCTCGCAGCCCGTGCTGCACGACTCGCGCCAGCTACGCCTCTCCGTCACACTGCACCGAGGAACTGGCCTTTTTGAGGTAAGTTTGAACTCTCCTGAATGACATTTGAGTTTGCCTTGACACACTGTGCCTTGAACGCAATGTGGAAAAATCGAACCGAAATTCCAGCTTTGCAGTTGATTGCCCTGCATTCAGCACAAGAGATGTAAGTATTCTAAGTTTAAAACTATGCAATCAAAAAGTATTAATTTAACTTTTTTAGATCATGGATGAAAATACAAAAGTAGCCAATGGATATATCAACGCATTGTCCACTAACATGTCCAGAGGTTTTATTCAAACAGAAGAAAATTGTGAAGAGTTTGGTCTTAAGTCAACGCAAATCTATAAAATATTTCACGAAAGACAATATTATTATACGTAAGTTTTTGTTAACTGTGGTCAGAACTAATATAATTTTTGCTTTTCCTAATTTAAACCTTCTGATCTTGACTAAGCACGATTTCTTCTTCAGGGGCGAGTTTCAAAGCATTCACGATTCGAACGAATCTTTTACGGAGGGACACCTCTTGTGGGAAGGTAACTGGGCGACTCTCATCGACGGCATGCTGCAGCTCAACGCTCTCAAGAAGGGACACTACGGCATATACCAACCAATCCACATCAGGAAGATTTCCATCGACATCAAAAGACACTTGAACAATCAAATAAATAATTCAAATGCCATGAAAACCAATATTTGTACAATTCAAGATAACACAAGGTGAACATGATGGTAACATTGAAAAAAATATAGTTTTGAAACAGAATTAATCATACAGGGTTTCTATTCTAGCTGCGGAGGAATATTAATAGAAACTATAAGATTTCGCGAAATTGCCTCTCCGAGTGAAAACAAGATGGTGTTAAAAACTTTGAACTTCGTACCGCGATTTCAAACTAAGAATGATTTAGATGTAAGTGTATAGTGATTTGATTATCCAGAATAGCTAGAATCATTTCCTAGAAAGACTGTCTAATTTGACTATGATTTTCAGATAAAATCCGTTTTTCAAATATTTGCTCAAATAGTTGACGAAAATATAGGAAAAGATGTCATTAATATCATTGAGATATTTGACAGAAAAGACGATAATTATGTCTTCAACAACATAAAGAACATTCTTAGCGAAGTTTCGGGGATAAAAATCAGATTCCAAGATATGCACAAAAGTAATGTATTGGATCATTTTGTAAAAAAGGCAGATTTGGTTTTGGTGAGAAATTTATCAAAGGATGATAATGTAAGTACAGTAATACTTAAGTGAGACTTTATAATTATGTTTTTTATGGTTTTAAATTTGCTCAACTGTTTCAGATGTGTCAAATTTTATACCGTCTGTTAAACCGTAACACTTTTGTCATCAATGCCGAAGACTTCAACGATGCGAATCGTATTCGGCCGTTAGCATTATACAACATAGTTTCCGCACTGAGTGCAAAGGATACTCGGTTAGAACTAGTGAGGTGGAGACCAAAATCAATGGCTGCTGGAACCAATTCATTCTCAGTCCGAACACAAGCGGATCTTGCACTATTACATACGGCCAGGGCGAATCTTCCACCACGTCATAGAATGATCATATTCACTAACTATCCTACGATAAGCGGACTGAAAGACCTCGTCAAACAATGGAGAAAGGAATCAGAGAGAAGCCAAATATATCTGATTACGTTTAAGAACGCCATATCTGAAAATCTCAATATGGATCAAATGCCTGACCTGGATCTAGCATTCAATTACTTTGATAATGTAAGTTACGTAGAAAACAACCATACTTTTATCACCATCTTTACCTGAATCAACCTTGTTGGTGTAGACCTTAACCCTCTTATTCATAAATTCGCAATAGCTATAGTGTGCTTGAAATATTCTCTGTCCTTATCTGTCATTATGACGGTTGAATTTGACAGAAAGGGCCAAAAAATACTTTACCGAAAATTGGTAATATTTATTTATTTATTTATAAGTAAGTATAAGGGGTTAAATTTTTCCTCCTTTGTCCATTCTAGACCACTATCTGTACTAAGTCCAGATGTAGGTATTTGTTCCGTCACAGCTGCGGCCTGCCCTTCTCCTTCTATGGTCCAGGGATCTTCATTCCAAAATCGTCTTGCATCTTGAGTAAATTTTTCAGCTCTCGGATCCCGTCTACTTCTGCTAATAAAATATACTTTTTTAATTTATCTGATACTTAATTACCCATCTAGGGAGAATGGGGCGGCGAGTATTACGAGTCACTTCAACAACAAGGCGGTCCTAAGTGCGGGATAGCCTTAAAGTGTGCCCGAATTGGAGACTTGGATTCTTTCCACTGGGCAGAAACTTCCAAATCTGAGGATTCAGGTGTCCTTGTTAAGGTAATTAAAATGTGACCCAAAGTTATTAAATATGTTTGCATGTAAACAGTTTATTGTACAGAACACAGAAATTCAAATACATTTTTTACAGAACAGGAATGTACAAAAGCGAACCTATCCCTTTAAATGATCTCTTCCAGCTAACCTTCGGGTGATTGAGAAAAATAGTATTATTAAAAAAGCGGCAACGAGTACAAATATATTTGTAGGTACACTTGCCTACCTACTTGAAGCACTACCTTTCACATTTCTCAATCTCTCAAGGGTTAGCTGGCACAGATCACTTAAAGGGGTAAGTTCGCTTTTGTACATTTTTTTTGTCTGCATAGTTATGGTATATGTTTTTCTTTTGTACAATAAAGTGTTTACATACATAAATACCTAAGTCCAAAAACCAAACTAAGAAAGTGCCTGTCTATCCTCGTCTATTTTTTGTATTTTCTAAACATCGATTTTTTTTTATTTCGCCAGGTGCACTTTGCCGGACTTAATACTAATGATGTTAAGCGGGCTTACGGAGATCTGCCGATAGAAAACGATAATATTTCAAGTGAACTTTATTTTGGCATGGACTTTAGTGGTAAAACCGAAAGGTAATTATCTCATTTTATTATTTATCTTCACTTATTATATTACAACAAATTGGAAACATCTTTTCATTTTTAGGCTTCCGTACCTTAAAAGGAAAAACGGAAGCCTTATAAAATTAGATATGTGTCCGTCTGTCTAACGGTAACTGTCAAATAAATAAATAATAAAAAGGGTTAAGGCAAGGTAAATTGACAATTTTATTCACCAACGCTATATCTGGTGACGCCATATTATCATATTGCAAACCAGTCCAACTCTTTCTTAATTATTATTAATTTTAGAGCTCGTGCTGTTATGGTAATTAATTAAATATAGTCCGTATTTTAACACTTTTAAATTGTTGTAAAACAGTTTTTGACAAGTACATATAAAACATTGAGAGGTCACTTGATCACCAAACATCATCACCAACATTGATAATGCGCGTAACCATGGTAATAACAATGTTATAATAATTATAAAAGAACTGTTGTTACAACGGTAAATCTCATTATAGAACTGTATTCTGATATCGTTAACAATATTATTAATATTAGCAATTTATAATACGTGAGTAGTAAAAAGGATATTGTGAATCTACCCGCACATGTACCTATATAGCGGTCAGCGCGTGATGGGTCTGGTGCGCGGAGGAGCGATCAGAGACTGCGTGGCGGCGCGGCCGGAGCTGCTGTGGCCGGTGCCGGCGCACTGGAGCCTCGAGGACGCCGCCACCGTGCCGCTGCCCTACGCGCACGCCTACTACTGCCTCGTGAGTCCAAAAGGGACCTTGGGCCGTGGCCAAGATGCAAACACTACTAACGTTTTTCTTTTCTATTACTCGTACTCAAAATCTATGGGATGATAGTTGACCAAGGAGTTTATCGCAACGCACGGTTACATACACTTTTCGACCAATTAATACATTAGGACAAAATTAATGGTAATGACTATTACTCTCGATATAGAACCAGGTAAATCACCTATATTTTGACTCCAACAAAAAACCGGAAAAGTTGTCTATTTATGTCAAGTCATGTAGCTGGTTCGTATTTTTTCATTTTTCGTGTTTTTACTTTTTTTATTTCTATTCTCATTACATCAATTTAAGCAATAGTATAGGCAGTTAATGTTTTAAAATTGACTACAACCATAGCATGGCGATTTTTTTTGAAGCTTGTGGTAGGCACACATGCCACCTGAAGTGTGCTCTGAGGCCCATGAACATTGCGTTGCCAACCCTGAGGACAGAACTAAGATGGAATAGCGGCCTGCACTCGTCATTCCAATGAAAGGAAACGCCACGCGTCATTCCAATCTTCGCGCCGAACCGTACGTGTAAATGCAACTGTAATAGTAAAATAGTACAAAACCTACGGTTCGGACTGGCGCGTGGAATGGCGCGTGGCGTTTCCCGCGGTCCGAACTGTGCCGTGTAAAGGCCGCTAATGCCTTTATAAATATTTGAAATAAGCTCATTGAAATCATCCTCGAGCCTATATCCTTCCTTCGGAAAGGACATAAGAAACAAAGAAAACTAAGCCTTAAAGCAATGTCATCTTAAAATTTCAAAAATATAGTCAATAAAAGTATCCCCTGATAGGCACGAAGTTAAAACTAACAATCCAGTCACCGCTTCAAATATATTCTAATATTTATTAACTTGCTTACTGACTTATAGGTTTTCAAAACACAACTTAGCCATGGAATGTCCATTCTTATACATGGTGGCACTGGAGCTTTTGGTCAAGCTTTAATATCAATTGCAATTCACCTTAAATGTGAAGTCTATGCCGCAGTCAGCAATTTACAGAAGAAAAGATTTTTGATGAAATTATTTCCCGAGTTGAGAGGTAAGATGTATAATATGAATAAATGAAAAAAGTGATTATTAAAATCATTTCTAATAAGGTTATTTAATTATTATTGTTATATTATCTACTTAATAAAATTAAGAAGTCAAATAAAAGGGAACACTACATTTCCGAATTGATCAGAATCCCGAATTTTCATTTTTGATATTGCTTATTATTCAAACTTAACCTAACCTACTACTAACCTAAATAATATAATCTAAAATAGCTTCAGCATAACATACCTTACGGAAAAATTAAAATTCGGACAAATGATTATTCGGAAACAAAAATCTGAATTTTTGGCTGTTCCCCAAATAAAAACCTAATGTTTCCTGTTTTTTCTTTGTTTTTTATTACTAAGCAAATTTACTTCAATTGATTAGGTATAAAATAAATGTAAACAACCCAATCCACGTGATTCCAAACAGCAAACAGCAAACAGCCAATCAAAACTGTTTTGTCGAACTTTTAACGTATCAGTGTTCTGCTTTTATTGCCTGACGAACATCCCGTGTTATTTTTGTTCACATTTAGTTAACTACCTAAACAAATGGATTAGATAGATAATTCCAACTTGTTAAATTTTAGGTGACCGAATCTTTTGCTCTCGAGACCCACATATTGATGACGCAGTGTTGAGTGCCACCGGCGGCCGGGGGTGCAAAGTCGTTATCACGTGCGGAAAGGGCGAAGTCAAGTCGGTAATTCGATCTTATCATACCCATATTAACGGTGTTTTAGGAGGAAATAAATTTTCTGAATTTACTCAATATATATATTTAGGATCTTAGCAGGTGGAAAGAAGTGGTCTCTGCTTACCCCTCAGGAAACAGGCTTGATTTAATGTATGTATGTATGTACGTATTTAATGGTATAATTATCCACACATACCACCATTTCCACTTCTAGTCCTCTGGCCTAATTTTCTCAACGGCATTGATTGATGTATCCGCACCGCACAGGTGCAACGCCGATTGCACTGGTTGATTTCTAGTATGCTATTGGCGTGTGAATAACCACTTTTTTATTTTGAATAGTTTACTTAATGTTTTTTTTTTAAGATTATCACTTTTGAGACTTTAATGGATATATCATTTCAGCCACTGCAAGTGAAAGGCCTCTTCATTTCCATACCACTCTGTCCGGTCTCATGCTAACGCCATCTATCTTTTCCCAACTGTCTGCCAAATGTCATCAGACCAACGAGCTGGTGGTTTATCTTAATTTATAGTATTTAATGACTTAAATATTTTCCTCAGGCCTTTATTAGGTGCACTGCAATCTGTGGGATAGTCCTGGACACCAGCCCTCTAAAAATCCAAGATAACTTTTCGCTTGGAATGTATTCCTTGAGTTACGATCGAACGTACATGTACGTGGATGTCTCGAGTATTTTAGAGGAACAAAAGTTAATAACGGTACGCTCCTCCTTACTCTTACCTTTCATTTTTCAGATGTCCGTCTCTATTACCAAAGTTATGGCTATTTTCAGAAGCTTCAATGGCTGATAGCAGAAGGTATCCTCAGCGGAGTGGTGCGTCCCCTGTCGCGTGTGACGTATGCGCCGGACGAGGCACCGCGCGCATTCCGCCTGCTGGCCGCCAGTCGTCACCGCGGCCGCGTGCTGCTACGGCTGCAACCGGCGGCGCCAACAGCGCAGCCCAGGTACCTTGCTTTTGTTAAAGAAGGGGGGAATCTTAGAGCAATGCTAGGACAAATGGCGGTATCTCAGACAAAACTCCTGTAGCAAGTGCAAACTCATTACTAACGGAAAAGGATTGAATCTCCTTTGGCTACTGGAGTTCCGATAACGCCTTTCGGCTTATGAGGGCGGAATATAGCCAGCGTCTTGAGATTTTACCCACCTAAGTCCCGGTGGCCCACGTCTGTGCTTGTTGAAGACTCTGGGATCTGCATAGGACCGGCGCTCGAACCTCTTACACCTTGCCTTCCTATATCACATTTTATGACCATAAACAACGCCGTATCGTTGTACATGAGAAGTGTGAGACCCCACTTCTTTACCGCCTGCGTCTCCTAATAGTCGCTCTTACGACAGCAAAGAAGATACCGCAGCAGTATTCTGGCCCAGGTGCTTACTGAATGCAAATATCTCCTGCCCACTATAAGATGCATTGCAGTGCCTGATATACTCGTAGTTTCTTCTTCTGCTAGCTGCCGCCGCCACGTTAATACGTCTACTGCTCGTTACCCAGCTGTTCCTTAGCTCGTGTCTCTTTACAGGCTGGTGTGTTCTGTTAGCCGGTGCCAGCTTTTGGTGAGCGATGAGGAAGGACTTGGGCTTCAGCTAGCTGACAGATTGGTTAAACGTGGTGCAAGGACTCTGCATTTGCACTTCCAGACCCCTCCACCGCGATATCACCCCTTGTTCAAGTAAATAACACTATACGAACAAACAACAAGATTATACCAAGACAAAAATATGTTTTCAACATGGTTAAATGTTCATTTTACAGATTATGGCAGAATTTGGGTGTAAAATTTCAGATGTCAACAGCAGATCCTACAAATAGCAAGAACGTATTAAAATTATTGAACGAAAGCGCGCAATTGGGTCCAGTAGAAGGCATATTTGTCATGATAACTAAGTCCTTAAATGAACAAACGAACAAATACTATCAATCTTTGGTAACTAACTTTGATGCCGCAGCCAGGAAATCATGTCCAACCATGAAGTACGTATTCATAGAACTACAGTTGGGAGTCAATTTTAGAATACCACTGATGATTAGTGAGTAATAGGAAAATGAAGGCACACAGTGATCTCGTTTACGAATAGTTGGGGGCGTTTGTATTTGATACCATACGCACTTAGGGCCGTATTAATAAACTAATCACAACTCTAATGCTCGTCTCGAGATGCGTCCAAAATGACAGTGTTCTATGGTTTGACGTTTACTTTGACGTATCTGGTGACGGGCATCTCACCCAAGATGAATTTATTAATACGGCCCTATGTCTCGTCCCACCGCCAACGATACGATGAGCGAGAAACGAGTTGAGCCAGCGATCGACTATTAATATACCACGTGTCCCAAAACTCAACGATAAGCCGGCACCAGAGGATGGAGCTGCTTATGATTAGTCGAGAAAAAATAAGGAAAAAAATATATCTTTTCCTTATTGGTATTGGTATTGGTAGTATCTTGACGTGTAAAAGTGCCCGAGCGGCCTACTTACTAAATAAATTTCTTTTATCTTTTTTATCTTTTTTATTTTTTCTCGACTAATCATAAGCAGCTCCATCCTCTGGTGCCGGCTTATCGTTGAGTTTTGGGACACGTTGTATATGTATATATCGTCATTGCTTTGAAAATACCTCGTATCTCATATTTCGTGACGTACGGTTTTAAACTTAAATACAAAGAGAATTAAGTTCAAACTCATACATCTCGAAATATCAGATACGAGTTTTTTCTAAAGTAGCAACGATATAATAATATGCTCTTATTGACACAGGATATATCTTTTGTTGGAGAGAGTTCTCGTCGGCACGGCAGTAAAAACAGCCAGCGATCAACTATTAATATTTGTGTCTCTTTTATTGACACGGGATCTATATCTTTTGTTTGTTCCTTCAATGAGAAAATAGTCTATTAGTATATTATTCCTATTATTATTCCTTTTCGATATCGGCAATAGTTTGGAGGGCTTTAGTCAGCGAATGAGATTCCAAAACGACATCCCGTGTACCGTCAAACAGTCATAGTAATCAAAGTATACTTTAATATCGATCGGATTAATATTTCAGATATTTTGCTGTATTAGGAGTGAACAACTCTATTGGGCACCAGTTATGTCTTTCTCGGGGAAGGGATCGACTGCCGGGACTGATGCTTCGTGTAACAAAGGTACCTAAAAAAACCTGATATCCAATATAATTTTATACTAATCGAGGCAACCTTTACTACCTAGCTGTTTTAACCCGGCTTCCGAAGGAGGGTAAAGTTTTTGACCCGTGTGTATGGTTCTTTGTTTCCTCTTAGAAGTTGAATGGATGGCCGGATTTCGACAAACAAGGTGTCGTCAGATTTGTCTTAGTGTCGCTAGTGTCACTGGGTACCTTTTTTAAAGGCTGCGTTTAGATGTATGTTATTAAATTCTATTAACTTATCTAGACGACAATATCGAAACATGCAGGGGTTTGTTAACCTTTGTTTTGGTTTGAATTTTATTTATTAGACTTGTCTGTAGCAGGTTTTCTCTCAAGCGAATGCTTTGTCATAAGCATTTACTGGAACAAGATGTTGCGTAGAATTTTAGGCTAGACCCATCATGGAATATGTTTTAGTCTCTGGTGTTCTTTTTATAGGTATAAATAAAATAGTATTTATTTATGTATGTATATTTATATTTATTCCAGTATCATGTACCTACATTTATTGATTTGTTTATACTTTTTGCGTAAAGCGTTATTAATTATTTTGTAAATATAATCATTACTTTGTTTTCTACCTTTCTTTTTCTGTGCACCACTTTTGTTACTTTCTGTATTATTACTTGGTTGACTGGCAGATGATGCCATTAGGCGTTAAGTCCGCCATTAGTGTTGTTTTGTGCATAAATAAATAAAGAGATTTTATTGTTCTCTAGGAAACAGGTGATTTGACAGATGCGAATGAAATTTTGAGCGCACTAGAGCAAGGTTTGTGTTCCACGCGTCCTGTTCTTCTGGCACATGTTCCTGTTAACAACAACGTAAAATCCCTTCTTAAGAAAATTCTCGAGACCGCTGGTAAGCGCATTTTTTTTTAAATATTTTAATTATAAAATATAAAATTAACCATTTGAGTAATTTAGTAATCTTTACATAGTAGGTATAAAATGAAGTCGCTCCCGCTGTATGTTCGCTTAGATCTTTTAAACTACTCAATGGATTTTAATGCAGTTTTCAGCAATAGATAGAGTGATTAAAAAAAAGGGTTTTTATGTATGAATAAGTTCTGGATTTCTACGGGTGTTACAGAAAACTCACACTAACCGAAGCGAAGCGAGGGCTGGTCGCTAGTAATAATATTATAAAGACGAAAAATTTTATTTTTTGTTTGTTTGCTTGCATTGAATAGGCTCCGAAATCACTGGAACCATTTGAAAAATTCTTTGACCCTTAGAGTAGGGGTGTGTTCGGGGTAAAAAAGTAATAATTCTAATTAGTCCGTCAGTAAGATTATCAAAAAATATTGAACACGTATTTTTTGCTTTTTCAAATCAATCAAAATTTACACGCATAACGCGCACAAAATTCAGGAGTGGGGGCTCGTGACGTCACAACGTGGTATAAAGTGTGCCACGGTGTGACGTCACGCGAAACTTCAACGCACTTTATCATCGTAATTTTTTATTTAATTGACAAAAGAAATAATACGTGTTCAATATTTTTTGATAATGTAAAAGAAGGACTAATTAGATTTTTTTAGGACACTAGCCTAGGTATCGTACATTATCCCTGAGTAGCTGGTAGTATGTTTTAATTTTCTGCGCGGACGGATTCGCGGGCAACAGCTATACAGAATATCGCAATACAAACAACTATGGCTACGTCTAAATTGCAGATTGTATTTCTAGGTGTGACCATAACCAAAGATACCGAAGAAAGTACTTCCTTGCAAGATTTGGGAATAAGTTTAGGCAGAGCAAAGGCTGTGTCTATTTTTTTACGTGATATGCACAACGTTACACTTGATGAAAGCGAAATATCATCACTGACAATTAAAAAGTACGTTTCATTACAAAAATCCTTAATTAATTTTATTGGTGTTAAAAAAACACATACGAGTAGGTATATTTACGTGAAGTTTTATCGTTTACACGATGACAATTTTGCGGCGCCAAAATCTCGTCGCCAGCAATATAGCATCGTATAAACAGTTTCCGGGCATTTTTTTTGGATGCGCCAGCGCTAGCCTAGCGTGGAATTTAGAGCACACGTCTATTTGTTGGCGCCGCAAAATTGTCATCGTGTAAACGCAAGAGCACTCAAAAAGTCTTTCGGGTTCTGGTAAATTCGATAAGAGCGTATGGTAGCGAGTGAGAGAGACATACAAATCCTAAGACCTTTTTAAGAGCTATCGCACTCTACAGTCGACTAAGAAACTCCTTTTCCACTTTTCGACTCTATTTGTATGACGTTAAGGTTCAAAGTGGTAAAGGACTTTATTAGTATACCTACGTAATAAATTTTAAAAATGTACTAGAATTTAATGTGTTACTTAGGTATATCTAGAAAAATAAACAATCAGAAGAAAAAACAGCCCAACATTACGGGGCGAGTTCTTCATCAACCTCATTGTGGTCGTAATTATCTATGGTGATAAAACATCTGTCACTTTCTGACCACTATGCAAGTGCGAGAGCGATAGATGCTTTATCCAGCTCTATAAAGGCGACCATAATACCGGCTCAGGGTACCTAATATGGCTGCGTTTATCGCGTGACAAAATGTGGATAAAACATCCATCACTTTCTGACACGTACCTACATAATTACGAAAGAGACATTTTGTCACGTGATAAACTCAACTATATTAGGCCGTCATATCATAGAAGGCGGCTAACTGCATAGTAATAGTATAAGCATTTTAAATTTAATGTGTTACCAATAGAGTATTACGGGGCGGTGTAAACTGAAGAGCCGAGTCCCATGTCAGGTCATTCCCTGATAATATAGGAAAGATCTGAGAAAGTCGTGTAGCGGTATTAATTTTGTTCGTATAATAAATAGGTAACCGATGCTTGTTGAAACTGTAACTTATGTCTTATAGAATACGAGATATGCAGGAGATATTGACGGAATCTGAGTTCACGCCCAAACGAGGTCTCGATGCCCTGATCTCTCACATAGATTCGGACGAACTGATGGCCACCAACGAGTTAGTGGCGATTGCGACACTGTCACACGAATCAGCGATGGTTGGTATAGTCAAGTATTAAAATGAAATTGCACCAATGTCGATGTAAATCTCAAATGTATGGAACTTTGTGTAAATCTGGGGTCCTAATGAAAAAGGGTGTAACTCTCCTGAAGATCAAGTGAAAAAGGGTTTGTTTAATTCTTACCTGAGATCCCCGCCACTCATAGGCGACCTTTTGACCTCTCTCCCTAGCATTTGGCATTCAGTACTGACCGACGTGTAGTGCGATGCGCGTGGACATATGTCTGCTCCTGAATATACCAATTTTGTGTGTGTTTTACTCTTGTGCGTGAGCTTATTACCTGGACTAGACGACTCCTGGAAGATCGGGACGGCTCCGGAAAGTCTGTGAATCGCAGATCGCCTAGCTAATCTACGCCTAGTGAAGAAGCCCTAGTTTGGACCTAAAATGGTATCGTGCACAGATTTATCCCTACACTGACCGACTTTCTTTATAAATCCCTTAACAGGGTTTAAGTCTAGTACACTCCGCTTATGTATATACCCTTTTGTAGAATAAGTTAAGCCGACTTATACCCTTCTTCACTAGTTCCCCGGAATTTACAATAGTATAAGGATACAGGTATGAGGTATATGCCACTCGAGCTTTGCTTTTGCGTTGCGTCGTCACCGCTGCGTTTTTCTACATATAAATTAAAACGACATGTCACAAGATGCTTTGAAACATCATTTTGTCGCTCTATGTTATTTTTTCAACATTTTTTTTACAATTCATCAGCGTAATTTAAATGAATAACTATCCTAAATTACAGCTTTGTAGTACCAATAATCTCTGAGATAAACCGCGGACAGACGGACAGATGGACAGACGGGCATGGCGAAACTATAAGGGTTCCTTGTTGACTACGGAACCCTAAAAAATGTTGCCAGCTTAGCTTTGTAGGACGCCTCTTAAGAATGCAAAAGGAGGTTGAAACGCTCAAAGGAACACCGCCCTGAGGGCTCAGACAAGATGCACTACGCTAACTAACGTTTCTATTCGATTCGTTTTTAAACCAATCGCGTCACTGGGAGATGACGTGATACGAAAAGTCACGTGGTCTACCAGTGACGCGATTGGTTTAAAAACGAATCGAATAGAAACGTTAGTTAGCGTAGTGCATATTGTCTGAGCCCTCTGTTTATTTTTTAGAGAGATGACGAATTTGACGTGAGTTCAAAGCTGTTCCTCTGCATTGTGCCGGGAATGGAAGGTCACCACCACCGGTACCACTTGATGTGCGAGCGGCTGAAGGTGCAGGCATATGTACTACAGCCGGGCCTCGACAGACCCAACGAATCTATGCAGGAGATGACTGAAAGATTCGCTAAGGTATTTGAACTTTTTGATAAATTAAAGAGCTATTTCCTTAAAGTGCCTTAAATTTTATACAAGCACAAACAGATGACGGCGAAAATGACATACAGTAAAAATAAAATGAAAAGTTTATGTAAGTATGTAAATACTTTATTGTACAAACGGGAAATACAAACGACAAAATAGACAAAAACAAAAGGTTTGTACAAAGGCGAACTTATCCCTTTAAGGGATCTCTTCCAGTTAACCTTTGGGCGATTGGGAAATGTGTGAAACAACAAATAGCCAAACGTACAACGTACAACAGTGAAAAGGACAAAAAAAAACATAATTACATTAATGTTAAGTAACCAATTTAAAATACTAAGCTTAAAAATATTTAAAATTATTTTATTAGGTTATCACAGTTTAAGTTGGTCACTTGGGCGGACATAATTGTGACAAGGACGTTATACCTACAATTAAGACTTTATTTACATCCAACTAAGTACTGAATTCAACATTAATACAAATAAAAATTAAAACTAAATGTATTTAAAT
This sequence comes from Acleris literana, assembly GCA_946894065.1. Lineage (NCBI taxonomy): Eukaryota > Metazoa > Arthropoda > Insecta > Lepidoptera > Tortricidae > Acleris > Acleris literana. The sequence continues at coordinate 6,152,198 of OX335687.1, forward strand.
TAAAATTAAACTAAGCTACTCAAATATTAAAGATATAAATAAAAATCACCACTATAAAAAGAAAACCCCCTCTAGCAGGTCCGCTCGCGGCACGGTCCCCATGACACTGGCTGCATTACCTCTCTGGATAGCTAGCCCAATCCTTATTAAACGTTATAATAAGTACCTACTTAAATAAATGTATGGGATGATAATTGAAAACGGAGTTTATCGTAACGCACGTGCGCTCAGGAGTTTTCAGGGTTCAAGGAATGGGCAGTAGGTCAGGGAGTTTTAAAACAATTCCTATAGTTAGTATGCCGCTAATAATCACTCTTTGGAGTACAAAAATAAATGTTCAATTAACAACTATGGCTTAATTGTTTACAGATTTTCCTAAACAAGCTTCAAAGCACAAACAAGTCGTTTTACCTACTAGGGTATGAAATGGGTGTTCTGGCGGTCCTCGAGATAGCAGCCATATTGGAGGACCATGGTGAGCCACACGTTTTTTTTCTGAATTTTAGTTTTTTTTTTATAAAATAATAATAATTGTATTAGTGTTTGTGACCTTATATAGATTAAAGAACATGGAGTCGAGTTTGAATCTTATCCGGTGATTAAAGCTCACCTTATTAATTTCCATAAGATCGTATTTTATAATCTCGCCGGTATGAAACATTCTTACGCCTACACATAATAATGATAATTATATAATACGAGTGCCCCACCTACTCGTAAACCGGATAACTCAATTTTATAATTACTCACTTAGGTGTATTTTATGTAACCGACTCGTTTGTATTACAGGTTTATCTGGAACAGTGTTCTGCCTAGGCGGCGGGCCGGACGAGTTCCTGATGGAGCTGGAGGAGCACCTACGCGCGGCTGTGGGGAGCGGCACCAGCGACGCGACGGCCGAGCAGGCACTGCAGCACGCAGTGGCGCGGCACATGTGCGCGCTCATGGGCGGCGGCGACTCCGCGCAGATGGAGACAGCACTCCGCGACGCACCCACCTGGGAACAGAAGGTGGCAGAGTGCGTGCGCGCGCTGCGCGGCCGTGTGGCTCACTCGGCGCAGTACGCGCGCGCGCTCATCGAGGCGGCGTACGCGCGCGTGGCCCAAGCGCGCCGGCACGCGATGGTGCTTGCGCAGTCGGCGCCGCGTGCGCTCCGCTCCCGCGTGGTCCTCCTGCGCTCTCCGACGCCGTACTCCGATGGACCTACTGTTCACCCACTCCAACGCTATTCACTGTTGCCGCTTGCCATACACGATCTACGGGCACCGCTCTCGCGAGCCACGGATGACTTGCGTGTCGCTACCATTATCAACCAATATCTCGATGATGAATTGATTAAAGATTTTGAAAACAAAAATATTTGTGAGAGTTATATTAGGAATGTTGATGTATTTATGACGGCTTGAAACAATTGTGTCAAACGTCGAGTTTGTAACTGGGCAGGGTATTATTAACCTTAGGTTTATAAATAAACCTTTAGGCTATCATTATAATCCACAAATTTAGCCGTTTTACCTTCTGTAAAACTAGGTATGGTTAAGATCATATTTAATTTAAAACCCAACTAACCCAAATTTAATCAAAATTCACCTAGCTGTAACGAAAAACTATTACTAAGTTGTTCTTTTTTTACTACAAGGGTAAATAAAGTGTATGAAAGCGTTGTCCCATTTTTATTTCTAAAGTGCAAGAAGTAGGTACCCGCCAAGCCAAAATTCCTAAGGGCTGCAAAAGTGGCGATCACGTGCTGATAGAGTCTGTTCAGTCTATTTTGTCGCCGCGTGTACAGCGCGTCCGGCGGGTCTAGTATGGTTGCGTTTATTGCGTGACAAAATGTGGGTAAAGCATCTGTCACTCTCGTACCTACTGCGTGTCAAAAAGTGACGGATTTTTTAAGCCAAATTTTGTCACGCAATAAATGCAGCCATATTAGGCCCTGCTGGAAACATCGCACATAATGCGGTGGTGTGTACGTGTGGTAATAAATATAAAAAAACAAAAACCCGCCTTCAAAAATGCAAAAAATAACTTCTTTTAAAATGGTAGGTCAGTCCAACTGCATTCGGCTTTTGGTTTAAAATATTGTGGGACGCCGACTTCAGTTGGACTGACCTACCATTTTAAAAGAAGTTATTTTTTGCATTTTTGAAGGCGGGTTTTTGTTTTTTTAAACATTTATTTTATTTTATACTTTTTAGTGATCCTATTTATGCTGTTACATAGCTCCACTTCTAAATATACATGAGAAACTATAGAACATTTCAAGCTCGCCGCAGACAACGCCGCGGGAATTTCATAGTCATATTTAAACCTAAATGTGCTTCGTCATAGTCGCTCAACTACCTTAATCGAAATATCTTATCGCCACCCTTGAAATAGGTACCGTTAAGGAGTTCCGGTGGCCATCGGTGGTCTTCATCATCAGTTCCACTTCACCATATAGAACTTTTCAAAAGCAAATGCACGAGTTACAGTGAAAAATACCAAAATCGCTATAGGTGTGCCTATAACATTTGAGGAGTTCTCTTGATTTCTCCAAGATCCCATCATCAGATCCTGACGTGTTGACAATGGGACCAACTAGAACGTATACCCATTCAAATAACGAAAAAATTTTTCAAATCGGTCCAGTGGTCTTCGAGTAATCGGGGAACATACATAAAAAAATATATATATATCCCGACGAATTGAGAACCTCCTCCTTTTTTGAAGTTGGTTAAAAATATCAAATGTCATCAGGCTCGTTCTGTCTGTTGCTTATAATATCTGCTTCTCAAAATGGCCTCCTTTCCGCATTGTCAATTTCCCATGATATCTACTACTTCCTTCTTTCATTTTATTGTCAGCGTGACATTTTCATACGTTTTAACTTGACTTACCAAACATACCTACCTAAACATCCTACTTTTTTTTAAATGGCAATTAGACGGCACGCGAGCACTCAGCCCACCTGATGATAAGTGGGATCTGAGACCCATAGACATTTTAAATCTCAAGACTGCAATCCTAAGACTTCAAATGCGTTGCGAACCCTGAGGACTAAGATGGAATGCCTCTATGCTAGTAATTTCACCTACTTCCAAAACCTTGAGATGCGATTACATAATAGGTACGTAAGGTCTGTTCATTCTTACTTGTCTTAAATAGTAAACAACTTTCTAACCTCAAAATGAACCTTTTTTTGGCGTAAACAACTATTTATACAAAATAAAGCAATCACAGACAATATATTGGCCAAATTATGTCCAAAATGTTTATTAAGTTTACTTCATTTACGATAAAAGAGCTGTTTTAGCCACAAAAGGATCATTTTCAGGTTAGAAAGTTGTTTACTACCTATATAAGACAAGTAAGAATGAACAGACCTTAGGTAGGTATAGTTGGTTCAGAATAAGCTGGCGTGACTCCACTTGAACGTAAACAATCGTCGACACGAGATGCGCGCTCCGAACTCTAGCGACATTCGCTCGCGCCGCGCCGCTGCAAGGGTAGAACTGCCAACCGCCACGCGCCGCGTTGCATTTTACACGTACGGTTCGGAACGAAGATTGGAACGGCGCGTGGAGCTTCCCGCGGTCCGAACTCTATGTGTCAAGGCCACTTTATTTTAAACGAAAAAAGTAGGTATGTTGATTTACAATAAACATAGGTACCTACTCGGAGCCTTCCAGACCAGAACAAGATTTTTATAACCTTTTGTATGGAGAACGATAATATTTATTTCATACAAGCCTTGTCCAGACAATATTTAATTTCCAGAATTGATTTTACCGAGGATGTCCATGATGGTAAGGGTGAGAGAGATAACCACTTTGTCAGTCAGTTACAATCTAATTTAATCTCAATAACACATGCGTATATATACAATACTAACTTAACCAATGCGCGGCTAGATACACGTACCTTATCCAAATGCAATTCATCAAATCGTGAATCGATAATAATTACGAAACGTGCCTACCGGCACAGTACCTGCTCCCCCTAAGAGAAAATAAATTATAAGTTTAAATGGTATTCTCCAGTACAGTAAATTCTTACTTAAATATTTACGATGGTATGACTGTGTAAAGTGTGCCACTATGGACAATAAGTTTCATTAAAATAAATATTTACCCGAAAATTCATCGACTCTTTGTCGGTAATTGGCGTGGGGTAGCAAGTATTTCCTCAGTTAGCGGATTTCATGGCTCATTGTCTGATAACCTAAGAAATCAATTCGCATTAATACATCTTCATGCCCGTTGCATGAAACCACAAAGCTTATTTTTTCCTTTGACGAAATTCTGGGCTCATTGAACGTTAACCTAAGAATTAATTCGTATTGGAGATATTAAAACATTCTCATGGGTTTGCATGAAGGCAACAAAAAACCTTTTCTCAGTTGGCGAAATTCTTGGTTCATTGACCGATAACCTAAGAATTAATTCGCATTTGAGATATTAAACATCTTCACGGCCTTACACGAAGGTAACAAAATAAAACTTCTGAAATCGAAACTATTACACAGTCAACCCAAATAAATATTTACAAAAACAAAATAATAAATACCATAATATGTTGAAATTGCTAGTTTCCTCTCGAACTTAACCTTGATTTTTACGAAGAACGCCTAGTAGTCACATTCCGCATACCGCTGCGCTGGCGCTAATCCGCCCCCTCATTCTGGCGAGTTGTGACGCGACGCTAGCTAAGCAGTTTGCAAAATCATCTGTTTTGTTTTGTTCACAGTTTCCAACCGATATGTCTGCTCTTGTGATGTTTTCATAAATTTTATCGGCGATTTGACACATGTTGTTCATTGATAGCGAATTCGTTACAGCCAATACTGTGCCAACAGATGATGGAAGGAGTCTCAACCACATAAACTGAATAGTTTCATAATTTACTGTTTTCCCGGCCAAATTCCGAATCCAGTGCCATAATTTTTTGACGACGTGCTAGCCTAGTTGGTAGTGACCCTGCCTACGAAGCTAGCGGTCCTGGGTTCAAATCCCGGTAAGGGCAGATATTTGTGTGATGAGCACGAGTATTTGTTCCCGAGTCGTGGATGTTTTCTATGTATTTAAGTATATATTTCTCTATATAAGTATTTATATCGTTGTCTAGTACCCATAGTACAAGCCTAGAGCTTAGTTTGGGACTAGGTCAATTTGTGTGAGATCGTCCCTTGATATTTATTTATTTATTTATTAATTAATTGCGATGACTTCTAGTCGCCAAATTCCGTAGTTGACCGTAGCTTCTCGAACTTGATCTGATCAGACTCCTCGTAGCATCCGATCAGCTGGTTTTTTATAGAATCGTATTGTAACGTAGCATTTCTTGCGTGAAACGGTACCTAAAGACTGGGAAAATATTTAAGGTGTTTATGGCATTACTGTTCATTACTTTTGATTGTCAAACGTCAACCCAATAGTTTTGTAGACAAAATTGATTGATTGATTGATTAGGTTGGTGTTGCCGCGTTAGGGTAAATTACCATAGGATTATGGGAAAAATCAATAAATGGAGTAAATAGTTATTTACATTATTAACCCGTCAAGTGTCCGGCCCTTGATTTACACAAGTTCGCGAAATGTCCAACTGATTTTCGAGATATTTTTATTTTCTGTTTGAGTTTAGAAAAAGGTGAATTGTTTACGGTTGGTATAATTATATTTTATGATTGATATATCAATCTAAAGATAAAAGAACAGGCAATGCACGTAAAAAGGAATAAAGATTATACACTTACGTTTTACTGATGAAAATAAATGATTCAATTAATCAAATATATTATTATTAGGTATTGATATTTTTTTCATCCGATCGGTTTTTTCTTTGACACACTGCACTTAATATATTACCACATTTCACTTTTAAATTGTTAAACTATCACCATTATAAGTTTACGCGCCGAATTGAACAATTTATTTATTACTAGACACATAAACAACATCACAATAATTATTTGTTTACGGAGCGGCGCAGGCGGCGGCCATTGCGGACGAGCACATCTTATTGGGCAATAATTTCGTTTTTATTATTTTTTCGCTTGTTCAGATGCTTGGTTTTTGGGGAAAAAAATCCAATATGTTGCCAAATAAGTGACAAATCAATAGGATAATTTTTGTACACTAGCAGGGTCTTCATTTATGAAATTTAAAGCCTCCAATCACAGCGCCGTCCTGCGCACAACTGTTGTGCGTAGGACACGACCGGCCAAAATTTTCTACGCACAACTGTTGTGCGCAGGACACCTGACAGGTTAAAAAAACAAAACAATTCAAAGATTTCTTTTGGCAGTAATCGTACATACAAAGATTAAACAAACACATTTCAGTCGAAGGTACATTTAATGTAGTAGGTAATTTTTTAATAAGGTACCTAATTACCCAGACTAATTTGTATAGCTACATTCTATGCATTTCGTTGCATCCAGGGCTCGGAAACGTTATTTAAAATAACGTTTTTAAAACGTTTCGAACGGTTCTTTATACAACATTTTGTTCGGAACGAAAACGAAACGGGAACGTTTTCAAAAACCGGTATAATCCACAGGGCGCGCCGCGCGCCCAGCGTGCGGCGACAAGCATGATATTATTCGTAATATTCGTTCGTAGCTAGTACCGAATACCCCAGAAAACGAAAAAACGTTTTATTAACCAAAAACGATTAAAACTTTGAACCTGATCAAAAACGTTTTCCATAACGATCCGTTCGAACGAAATCGAAACAAATCGTTTCTTAGGTATTTAAGACGAAACCGTTTCGAAAAATATACCGTTTTCCGAGCCCTAGTCGCATCTACAATTTTACATCTATGTTTTGACTAGCTTTCATTAAGATGATGGCCCATTATAAAATCAGATTCAAGCCATCCTCAATAATTTAACCAAACACCTGCTGTGGAGATATAGCACATACCTTCAGTCATCAGTCTTCAGTTATTATTTTTCTGTGAAAGAAACATGTTACTAAATTAATTACATCTTTCTGATGGAGGCATTTGTTGCAATTAATGTGCAATTAATATATGAATGAACATATGGTGAATTTTCAGTGATTCTTACTCACACGTGGAGAGGGGGAATGTCTTGGCCTCGAGATTACCAAGGGTTTTCCTTAAAGTTTTCCGGTAAGATTCAGAATTTTGTTAACCTAAAATGACAGCCCGCATGTCTCATATATAGTTCATAACCGTAGTGCTAATCAAAGCAATTTCTGTCTGTCTTTACAGCTGGACTGGGATCTATTCTTCTATGATATACTCGTAGTTTCAGATTCCGTCTAGGAACATGTATTTTCAGTTACGTACTGATTCAAGTTTCTGTCTACATAGTTTCTGTTATTCTGTTTGGGCTTCAGAATAATTTAGCTTACTGATTTGCCGTATGGCTGGATGATTTTTTTTAGTATTGCATTCAGTTATTCCGATTCAGGCTCCAAATATATTCAGGTTCAGTAAAGCTATGAAGTAGCTTATTTAGTGATTCAGCATTTGGCAGGAACTATCTTTAATTCTGTAAGTAACAAATTCATGTTTAGGTTTCTTATCATTTAGTAAACATTCGAGTAGTAAAGTAGGATATAAAGGTATAAACCAACCTTCAGTAGGCGTGCCATAGGCATGAGGATTATGTAGACTTCACATGCTGCTGTGAGCTGACCGAGGATACTGTGGCTTGCAACGCAGTATGCTGGGACCGCTCCACCAGTCTGCTGACCTGGGACTACATCGAGTCGATCGTCCAGGAAGGAAGGTTTTCTTCAGATCAAGGTCTGTGGAAATAATGTTTATAATTAGGGACTTAGGATATCAATAATAGTCATTTGAACTCAGATTGGAATTGGTGGCAACTCTATAACTAGGGACTAACAACTTACTATCTAAGAATTGTGAATTATAACATAAGAACCTTTACATATGTAAAACTACTAGCCTTCCGCTGAGCTAAACATATTTTCTCGTAGAGTAAGAATTATGAGCAAAGTTATGTTCATAATTTAATAACATCTTGTATAGAGATGCATAGGAATAAATACTGTGATATTTACTAACCTGTTTCATTAAGCACCTCATACGTCGTCCCAGTAATCTCCGTATTTCAAGTATCTTATTCGATAAAACTTTGTCTCGTTATTTAGTATATTTCGTTTTGTCACGAGGTGAAACCTCTGGGCAGTTCGCCCCGTGACAGTATTTCACAGTCTCGGGAGGCTTCGCAATAACGTCACTAATTTGCTGTAATTCTTCCTTAGCCAACTTTGATAATACCAAATTAAATTTGTCGTCGTTACCCTGCTTCTCCGGCGCGACTATCGCCTCAAACTGGGTGCCTGGAAGATCCCTCCAGAATTCAGGAATCCGGGATATCACAGTAGTTGACGCAATCTCCAACGAATCTGTACTCGTACCTGCGACAGTCTTCGAAGGTGACATTGCAGTAAATTAATAATCTGCGCTTCTTGATACCTTCTAATTTGCTGGCTTTATTTTCCTCCTGCTTCTTTGTATTGATTACTTCTTCTTGCGGCAGAACAACGGCGTTAATGTTGCTTTTCAGGATGGTGTTCTTTGTCGGGGTTACCACTGCACCGGTGGTTACCCAATATTGGTGGGACGTAGCGGGAGGGTAGAGACGATCATTGTTCAGTCGGGACGGTGTTCTTTGTCGGGATCACCACTTTACTGAGGATGTCCATGATGGTAGGGGTGAGAGAGATAACCACTTTGTCAGTCAGTTACAATTTAATTTAATTTCAATAACACATGCGTATATATACAATACTAACTTGACCAATGCGCGGCTAGATACACGTACAGATAATGCCTTAACTAAATGTAATTTATCAAAACGTGAATCGATAATAATTACGAAACGTGACTACCGGCACAGATTTCCTTAACATCTAGATGAAATATTATCGTTCTCCATACAAAAGGTTATAAAAACTCTTTAGATAAAGAAAGAAGCCACTCCGTCGCATATATTTGACTATATATACAACATTCCTTTGTTATTCACGTACTGGCCATTATTTTTAACCAACTTCATTTGTTGACTTGAACCCATGTTGTCATCTGCATCATTTGTTATCTGTCTATAATTACAAATAATCTTTGAATTTGTAATAATAGTACATAAGTGAACATTATTTTTTGTTGAATATGTTTAACACAGAACTGCAAAATTTTACGTTTTTTTCCCTCTATTGCTTTTTATTACTTCTTTAAAAAAGATTGATTGTAAGATTGTATTACACCTGTTTTTATCCAGCATTTCAGACTTAGCTTGCCATCGCAGCCCTGTGTAATTTCATTGGTAATGTAAATGTGTTTCATGTATAAAAAATATATAATATAATACGTAATAAAATGTATTATGTGTCGAAAGAACAACTTCATTATCTACATCGCTGGCCATGAGGTGCATGTGCCACTGGATGTACCAGGAAAGTCACATGTCTCATGGGGCAGGGAACCTGTTAAACTGCCATATATGAATTGTCACAGCGATTAAAGTGACAAGGTACTAAAGTTTACACATAATTATGAACTCGAATGTACCCTATAAACGCATTTGCTCCACACACGAATAACTGTGTTGATTCAGCTTCTTAAGCGCCCCATATACGGTAGGATTCGTCTGTACGATCGATCTGATAAAAATCGTGACGATTGATCTCATCAAAAACCACGCCCATACACGAAACGATCGGGCGTAACAATCGATCATATTTACTTGTTTGAAACGAAGGATAAAGACGTGTTCAAATGTTCGTGTAAAAAATCGAATCGTTGATCGTAACGAGCCAAACACTGTCGATTCATCGTTACGATATTCTGAAAAAGAAAATCTTCTGTCTTAGGCAGGATTCGAATCTACATCTCCTCTGGCTCTCCGGGCCGATGCAGGCGCATTACCACTTATGCCACCAAGACCCTACTTAAGATCCACGAAATTAATGATCGCTTGCTTTTTCATACTCGGAGGGTATGCTGACGCCATCTATCGTTGTTTATTAACAAACGACACTCATGTTTTAAGTTCGTTGAAATTAGCATGAGTACAATGTGCCCTATTATTCTAAAGATTTTTTAATTTTAACAGAAACGTCTGTACGAAATTATAAACTATATTAAAGGTAGGAGATGTAGTTTCGAATCCTGCCTAAGACCGACGATTTTTTTTCGCTTTATATAGTTTATAATTTCGTACAGACTTTTCTGTTAAAATTAAAAAAACCTTATTACAACGTACTATTTGAGATGCAAATTTAATCGAATATTTAAACTGGCCATGAGGTCAATGAAATAAAAGAATGGTTCCTGATTTGCATGTACGCACTTATTATTTGAAAGTAGTCTATAATCTATTTTGAATTGAAGTTCCACGGTTAACATAATAAAAAAAATAACTTTTTAATAAAACACTTTGTCGCTGAGTGTAGGTAAGTATTTACTTCTAAGGCTGATGATAAACTGAGTCTGTCTGTCCGTTTGCAGGTAGCTCAAGTCCCGAGGAAAGCCATAGGGATACTTACAATCCCGAAAAACTGAAAAGTTCCCGTGGGAATAGCGATAGCTGACTTCTTTGCGAAAGGAGACGCGAGTGCTAGTGATTATAATAAATGCGAAAGTAAAGGAGGGTGGGCACATCGGCCTATATGACCAATAAGGACAAGCGATATGTCACCGGACGGCTAATTCTAAGTTGTAAAACTATTACTATGGCAGGTAGTTCGACTCTTGTGTGAAATAAGTTATCGCCATGCAAATACGGCGGTATTTCATAGTAATTATGCTAAAGTCGTCTATGTAGGCGTCCTGATGTTCACGATTTAAAAAAAAACTCACAGTTATTTGAGGTTTCCCGCTACACAAAATGTTTGTAGAATTAAAAAGGATATCCGATGATATAGTGCTTATTGTTATTGGTTTCTAGGCCAGCGTTCATACATTTTTGCCCATTCTCCTTTAGTTGTTTGTTGCTCTGAAACAGCTAAACCGCTGAACAGATTTTAATGCAATTCAATATGGAGATACCAGGAGTCCCGGGGAAGGACATAAAATACTTTTTATCCTGGAAATTTGCATAGTTTCCGAGATATTGACGTTAAAAGATTTATACGCGGATGAAATTACGGGTAAAAGAAAGTAAAATAAACTAATAAGCAGTTAAGCTAATCTTCTAAATATATAAAAGAAGAAACTGACTGACATATCAAGAAATAGTGAAAATAGCATAAGATTACCCCCCCCCCCCCCCCCCATATAATGGTAACCCCCTTCTTTGTGTGATACCTCTTAAGCGTTCCAATTGTTTTTTTTTAAACTTAGTTGATTAACCATCCAATTAAACTAATTAGCTTTCTTTTAATAAAAACCGTTTCTAAATCCGTTAATCCGTACAGAAGTTGCGATGCTAGATACAGACTCAGATAGGTACACAAATTCACACGTTGAAGTTATATCCCACTTTTTATCGGGGTTTAAAAACTAAATTAATAAACGGCTTTTTTTAGAGGTGGGATTTCATTTCCGGAAAATTGCAACAGACATTACGGTGAAATTCATTCTAGAGAAGAACTGGGGTGCGTCTCACGAGATATAACTACAAAATCAATAATTTCATGTTAATAACGTTTACCAGAACGTTAGCTATAATAACAAAATCAATATTTTTATAAGGAATAACGGTCAATTAACACAATATTATTTTTATATAATATTTTGAAGTACCAAGACCGTCGATGCGTAGATTTTAATTAAATATCACGGTTTGCATTAAAATATTCCTTGAATGTTAGCATCTCTACATGAATTTCTCGTCGGTCCAAGATATTAACATCGATTGGTTGAGGTGGCTGGCCAGAAAAGCTGCCAGCCTATATATTCCTGAATAGCACGCCTCGGGCTACCGAGCTGCAACATTTTCATCGAGCCACCAGATGAGGTATTGACCCAATGTTTTGGCGTCAAGAAACATGGCTAACACATAATATTACATTGGTTATTATTTAATACCCATACGTATTCAGCGGGATCATTTATCGGACAAGATTCTTCTGTTGCATTACAACACATTAAAGTCATAAGCAGTGACCTTAATCAAAGTTGCTCTAAGCTTTTCCAGCAAGGCAGTAACATTGCGGCATTGTTTCAGGTTAATTTATCGGTAAATCAATTTCTTTTTTTTAATTAACCGCTAGTTTTTTTTACATATTTTTAAACTTTTTAATAAAGTACGGGTAGTACACTTACTTGTGGCGGTGTAACTTTTGATCTAATAGCCCAAAAAATATAAGACAAAATGCATAGTATTGACATTAGTTAGGTTTATAATAATTGATAACAATATTAAATCAATTGAAAAAACTGAGTAACCGCTTTTTATGTGGAAAATTACTGCAAAAACGTCGTATTTTCTCAATTATTTTTTTAATTATTGTTCTTCCTCGTTTAATTTTAGATCTAAAACCGTTTTCAAATTATATCGACTAATCGAAAAAGTTAATCTAAAACTTACAAAAAGAAGATAAGAATTCAGCTATCTAAATAAATAAGCACAATGGCTTTTCGCCCGCGACTTCGTCTGCGGAGAGTCATAACTTCTGTTAGAAGAACTTAAATAGTTTACATCACCTTCAAAGGGTTTTTTAATGAAAAATGTCCAAAACGTGAACGTTAACAGCTTACATATTTTAAAAACTGTTTTTTTTTTACTTATAATAGTATTTATACCGAGTTTCATGTATCTAACTCGCCCGGTCATAATTCTTATTTATGTATAAATCAAAATCAAAATCAAAATATTTTATTGCATGTCACATTAACATATTTATAGGTGGAACGTAATAGGAGGTTTGCATGTGACGCCCTGCAAGGGCACAGCAACATCAAACAGAGAGCAGCTATACAATACAATACAATATAATATCTAGTTACTAATTATTTTCTAAAACTACTTATACTAATTGCGGTCGTGTTGGATTATAATTATGTGTATGCGACATCAAAGAATTCTTTCAAATTATAAAAGCAATTATTTATTAGAAATAGTTTTAAGGTTTTATTAAAGATCTTGGTATCTTCTATGCATTTAATATAGTTTGGTAAGTGGTTGTAAATTTTAATTAACATGTGATGGGGGCTGGATGAGACTAATTTTAATTTGGAAAAGGGAAGTTTAAGTTTAAATAAATATCGGTCATTTCTTTTGATACTTAAATTCGGTGTGTATAATTTTTCATGTTTTCTGGCAAATTTGCTTGTTTCTAATATGTAAATAGAGGTAAGGGTGAGTAGTTGGAATTTTATGAAGTATGGCTTGCAGTATAGGGTGACGGCACGAATGATGGATACTTTTAGCTGACAGGCACCAGTAATGGACACTTCACCTTTAATTCAAATTTCATACGGTCCTAAATTGATTGTTGCAAAACAAATGAATAACCCTTATCTTCTGTAAAAAGTATTCGAATAAGAATAATCATTCGTGAATTTCATTCGTTATTCGCGAATAATTTAGTTATTCTTATTCGTTATTCGTCATTCGAATAAATATTGCCCATCTCTGTTTGGAACTCAGTGTGGTTCGAACCAAGATTGATATTGTAATATACATGTATATGATATGTTCCACGGGTTAATAAACGGTAGCCTAAATATCAATGATCACATTTCTTACTTCAAAAATGAACAAAGTCTAATACAAACTTCTACCCCCCCCCCAATTTACCACCTTTGGGTAGTTTTCTTAAATCTCCGAAAGTAACATTTTTTATTATAAACGCCATAATATACAATTCCACATTTTTCCCTTCATAAATGACCAAAATCCCATACAAACTTTTACCGCCAATTTACTCGTAAGTTTTTCCGAAATCGCCGAAAGCAATATTACGTTTACGTTTCTCACTTCAAAAATATATACCATATATACAGTTTTCGACCCCTATTTTACCTCTTTAGAGGTAGTTTTTCCTAAATCGCTGAAAGTCATATTTTTTACTGCCTTTTATATACATATATAGGTAGATTATTTGCATTGAAGACCATTTCTACCAAGTTTCAATAAAATCAGATCATAAAAATCTATAGAAGCTTTGCAACCCCAAAGGGTTGAAATTTAGATATCGCTGAAATACGTGTCTCATTATTTGCATTAAAGAACATTTATTTTTTTCTGTACAAACTTTGCAACCCCTTTTTCTCTAGGGGTTGAATTTTACTAATCGCTAAAATACTTACGTGTCACATTAATTGCATTGAATAGCTGCATCTCTACCAAGTTTCAAGTAAATGGTCTAGCCGGGTAAGAATGTTTTTTTTTAAAAGCGACCTTAATTGTATGTATAATAAATCCAAATTACAAGAAAAACGGGTCATTAGTTTCGCTAAAAAAATGTTTTTTCTTTTTTTTAATTTTTTTCAGAAACCATATATGTATATTACAATAATCTGACGATTTAAGCGTAACGCAAGGGGGTGGGAGGGTCACAAATTTCCAAAAAAATTACGTTATCGTGACTTTCTTGAGCGCGGTCGTTTTTCATTTTATTTTGAAGGAAATAGTTCAAGAATGATAGAAAAAATATATTCTGACGATTTCCATAAGCCGAAGTATCAAAAATTATTATTAAAGTTTAGCGGTCATATTAGCCTTTATCTAACCTAAATTATAAGAATAGAGGCTGTGATAGCTAAAATCTCTTATAAACAACTCTTACAAGTGGAATTCTTACTGTGGTCTCATATTACTCGGCCATATTAGCCTTTATCCAACCTAAATTATAAGAATAAAAGCTGTATTATCCAAAATCTCTTATAATGAGCTATTACACCTAAAGACATTAGAACAACTTATGCTTTTATAAAACAATTACAAGGGTTTTGGCCATATAAACTTGATGTTATAAGGTTGTTTTGCTAGTTGGGCTATCAATGCTACAAGCCTTCCACGGGAAGACATGAAGTGGTACTATTCTAAGCCGGTAACCACACAGCTAAAAAATAAATATTAGTAACAGTTTGCTATTTTATTCAGAAAATTTATATGATAATTAAAAGAAAGTCTTTTTTTTATTTGCATGCTATTCTCCGTACATTTTTTTTATACATTCATTGATTTATAAAAAAAAGATTAAGAAAACTCCTCCAAATAATCGTCAGATTATGGGTCAGCACATCTTAGACATCAAGCTGAACCATCTGTATATGAGGCGCTCGAGTTTTTCAATACTTCGTTTTTTTTTTGCATTTTCAAAAAGCCGCCAAGAGCTTGCGTCACGTCTGAATCGCCAGTCTTTGCAATGGGAGGTTCTTTCGGGTTCACTTAACATCCCCTCCGAAAATCTGACGCGTTCAATATCTTTTTTGTCCATTTTCAACCCTTCCGTACAGCCACCCCCACCATGCAAACCGGCAGATTAACATGCCTCCGTTATCAGAGACATGTGGGAGTTATACACTATCAATGTCTGACGCGCTCGAGTATTTCCGTTTGACTGTTTTTTTTACATTTTTGAAATCCTGTACACGCTTCCCCCACCGCTGAATGGATACACATCATATAACGTTTTTTCCTTTCTACCATCTAATCTTCAAAATCTTATAGGTCCCCACGAAGCTCGAGTAAATCCCCAATTAGCACCTTGGGCTCCCCTACTACAAGTGGAACCGAACGGCAGGAAATCGATGCACGTTCGGGAATTCACAGGCTGACACCGTCGTCGTGGTACGAACATACATTATTTATCATTTTCGTTACGAGGCTTCAGTGCCAAGTGCCTTCTGAAAAAGGTAAAAGCCAAGCAAGTTTTATCCAATAGATCCAGTGCGACGCTAGCTTCGGTAAGCATTAGGTGCTTAACCAAATCCAAAGCTTCCTCCGCCAGAAATAAACGGAGATAGTAAACATTTTCGTACGAACCTGACTTTGTATTGGAATTGATTACCGCATTAAACATGTTTATGAACGGAAAATAATCAACTACACTCTTTCCGTCGAAACACTTTATGTTAGGCAACTTTTTAAACTCACTTGGAGCAGGAGCTGACTTTGAAGGTTCACCAGCATCCAAGTTTTTTAACTGCTTGTTAATGCCTCCATTCACTGATCGTGGCAATCCTCAACTAAACTGTAATCCTCGGGCTCTGAGGAGCACAACATTTTTTTTCTTTGTTACATTTTTCGTAATCACTGGATGCATCAGAGACCATAGTCATTTTCTCTCTAAGCATTTCTGCAGAAGCAGATTTAAATTTTTCTACATCTGTACAAAATTTATAAATACGAGTAATTGACGCTTTTAAATAGCCTCGTTTGGCGACTACACCTTTCAACTCCATTGCTTAGAAATTAAATACACAACACAATAATTATACATTTACATATCGAACTACTTAAATACATCCTTTGGCAATGACACGGCGATTTCGTTCACCTCCATTGCTTACAAATTAAATACACAACACAATAATTATACAATAACATATCGAACTACTTAAATACGTCCTTTGGCAATGACACGGCGATTTCGTTCACCTCCATTGCTTACAAATTAAATACACAACACAATAATTATACAATAACATATCGAACTACTTAAATACTTCCTTTGGTAATGACACAGCGACGACACAAAACGATGACGAAGAGGTAGTGTAACTAGTACCCTGATAATCTGTGCAGGAAATCTGTTATTGGTAATCCGCTTGAAAGGCTTGTTGTGTTGTGCGACTTGTACGCGCCTTAAATAACGCAAGATATACTTCACTTTTTTAAATAACCTGTAAGATATTCTTCTGCTAAAATTATCCTCTTCTTCTATTAGCCCCAAAGCTAATATAATATAATATATAATATGTAATATGAGAAATAATTATCTTCTTCGATAGCGAAGATATAATTAGCTCGAATGACCAAAATTACATGTATAGCCTCCTGACAACCAGACGTCAAAGAATTTTATAGGTGAAAAACTTAAGTAAATAACCTCTTGCATGTAGTTGTAACACATCTGTATAGACCGTTCGACATTCTATACAGGGTGTTTTTTTGGTCAGCAACTTCCACAATAGGGGTGCCACATATATTCATGATTCTGAGCTCAAAAAAAATATAATAAAAAGAATTTTTTTTTCATGAAAAGTCGAAAGAATATGCTCGCTATTTTATAAATCATGGTCTCTCGTTTTCTGTAGTTACGAAGGCGGTAGGCCGCTTATCGTCACGATCAGTCTATGTTATTGTTTGATACTACCCTCACAAAACTATGCGCAAGCGATGTCAGTTCCGTGTTTGTTTCGAAGTGAGTGCTTGTTAAGTGAAGTGTTAAATCATTTAATTGATAAAAAAAATAACTCGGCAAGAAAAGTTACGTTTGGACAATCGGGAAATGTTTGATGTTTGTGATTTACTTTGTGAGTGGTCAAAACTTTGCTGATACCGTTATTATTTGGACTGAACGATTTCCTAATCGGTAAACTGTAAGGTCTATCGCTAGCAACCTTTACGAGTGGGGCACTTTTGAAACGCCACGCCATGCTCAAGGTTTGTACATTTTTAACAATCTTTGTACAAAGCTGATTTGCCTTTTTAAATACGCCAAAGACAAATCTTGCGGTTTTGTAATCCATACCGTTAATCTGTAGTTAAATGAGTAGGGTGAAATTGGGGATTCTGGATCACTTCGCCTTCGCTTTGCTCGGCTACGTGCTGCAAAATCCCCAATTCAACATTACTAACAAATTGATTTACATTATGATAAATGGGTACATGATGCTTGACACCGTTTTTTATTTGCGTATATTTATAAACAATAGGTAGAGTAATCCGAATAAGACCCTCACTGTCTGCAGACCGTACAATCAGCAGATAGTTAAACCCTATGTGGGTTTTCGAAATGTCTCAAGCTAGCTGTCGGTTGTTGGTTTATTTGATTCGCGACATAACTGAGTTAAATAGATAGACAGACAGAAGATTAATCCTCCTGCTTTTTGATTTAAAATACCTCAACATAGCTGTCGGTTCTTGCCCCACGACTTTGCTTGACTGGCGTAAAATTCACAATATTGTAAAGAAAGGTTAAATTTTCTTCCCCGCGATAGAATTTCTATCAAACCGTTTTCTGAATGATTAACGTATTTAGTTAATCAACTATTGCATTACAAAGTCTATGCAATTACTTACATTTTCAGTGAGTTTGTTAAAAACACTTTTTCGTTTTTTTTTTAGGAACAAAGCAAACTGTTTTTCAAAAGCTGATTGATACACGCATCTGAAATCGATCTGCATCAATTTCCACGTTCCCCTTCGACTATCTTCACGAACAGGCACCAAAAAATATGTAACATTATCACTAAAAGTTACTTTCTTCGTCATTATAGCACAATTAAATTTTAATAATATTGTCATTAGTGGTAGTCAACGTTGTTTTATAACGTCGGGTTACTATTTTTTGATTTAAAAAATAAGGGCTATTATTATTTATACCATGAATAAAAGACAATAATTTATAATATATTTTTATTTAAACACCACTTTCTTAAGCTAGTTACATTTCTAAGCGCACATACAGTTGGATGATATATACAGTTAAATACATCTGTCGATAATCTATAATCTTCATATAAAGTGAACAATTTAGGACAGTTCATACTTTCTAAGTTGATAACATCATTATGATCTAAAATATTTTTAATCCAAGTTACTTTTTCCACCCCCTTACAATAAATCGTCTTATCGATCAAAAAGTCTTGGATATTCTGTAGCTCTGCCTACCCCAAACTGGGAATAAAGGCGTGAGTTTATGTATGTATGTATGTAAGTCTTGGATATGCATTAAAAAACTTTCATAGGGGATGAATCCATCACTCCAGTTTATTTTTCTGTTTTTCTGTATCCACCATACTTGTTTGCGCTCTGTTCTAGAGAGATTGTATAATGGGCAAGGTGGTAGAACAAGAAGGTGTTGTATTTGATCATTGGCAGCAATTGCAATTTCTTTTACAATAAATGCATTATTGTCTCTTTTAAATCCTTGAACATCAACTATTGCTATTGATTTCATGTTAACTTTCGAACAATATTACTCAAAGGTCTGTACTCCACCAGCCGATCGTTAATTATTAAACAGTAAGCACTTGTATTATCTGGAATATCGGTCGAAGTTTCGATCTCTAAACGAACGTCAACTGGCCCAGTTTTCAAATGCTCATTTTGTCTTGAACAATCAATTACAAATAATGGAGCCTTTTCCTTAAATTGTATAAGATCAAGCAGCGGATCTACAGGAAGGTTATAAAACGACTGACGAAATTTCGCATACATATCGTATAATATACTGTATTGGTTTTCATTAAATTTCAAATTAAGAGCATCATACGGATAATAATGAGAATTTAAAAATAAAGTCACATTTTTAAGATTACAGTGATCAAATACGGCATTATCTTTCAGTTTGTTATTTTTTCTATTAGTTTGTAAACCAAAAATTACATATCGAGGCTTTTCTAGTTGAGAAATGGTCTTAATAGACCAAGAATGTTTGGTAGTCTTTGGTAATAACGGATATTCATAAAGATCCCAATTCCTAAAAGCAATTTGCATAGGTTTGTCTTTTTCCAAATGTTTTAACAAAGCAAGCCTTTGCTGGTCTGAAACTTTGATATGTGGCATGCGCCATTGCACTTTCTTTATGGTAATGTCTACTGAATCATCTATTTCGCTAACAACGCTGTTCAAATTTGTACTACTTCTGTTTAGTATTAGCTCATGTTTACAATTAATGACTATTTTTTTAAAATCCTCCGCAAAACCCAATAATTTATTAAGTGGCAAGAGAATGCAAAATCTGCCATCATGGTTATCAAACCCATCAACATGCCACCCCCACATCGCAGCAGCTTTACTTTCTCCACTATTCATAGAGACTAAAGATTTCATCGTTGTCGTTATTCCAACATTTCTAATTCGATCTATTTCAACCCCATTCATCTCATATCTTATGTCTTGAAAAAGAAAGGATATTGCATTATTTGTTAACTTAATTTTCTTTTCCTTACTTTTACCACTAACAGCGTCTTTAGCTGTTACAGAAAAAAACCCTTCTATATATAATGCGCTAGCAGAGGGTAAAACGTAAATATCTTGTTGATGGATAGGTATTCGTATTTCATCATTTTCATTGAAGCTGTTATTGTACGGGTTATAAGTATGGGTTTCATAACTTTCAATTGAGTTATCGAATTGCGGATCATCGGTTATTTGGAGGATGTTCATATTTTTAATCCAAGAGCGCGAAGAAACTCTTTATTACTCTTTGTTATTGCTGCAACCTGTTTACGTCTAGCTCGTTTGACGCGGTGCTTGATAGTGGGGTTACAATAACTTTGTCGCTGTATTTTGTTACAGAGATCATCATTAAAAATTATCATTTTGATTTCCGTAAGTGAAAACTTATATTAATGTTTTCGTTACTAAAATTAATTAGATTTCCTTGTAAATCTAATATTTTTACTGTAATTGATGAAATATGTTTCTTCTTTACATGAAAATATATTATATTTTTAGGTACTTCAATTACTTGATGTCCGGGTGGGCTGTTTAGCACGAATTCATGAAGTATATGTGTAGGCAAACCGTTCGTGTAGGAACCCTGAACGAGGTCACATTCGATCCGTATCACAGATGCTGCAATAATGCATACAGGGTTGACTGACTCATGCCATTTATTGGGATCTAACACACTCTCTGAGAACCCCAATAATGTGCCTACACTATTTTTTACGTTAAAATGAATTGGCTCGCTACAGAAAATAGAACATTTAGAAGTATTGTTGTTAGGCACGATTTTTAACTCACATTTTTTCACATTACTTTTTAAATATTCATATAAATTAGATAAGTCATATGCCCCACAAGGAATTTTAATACGCTGTTCACCGCAAGCAAATACATTGTTACTGCTAGTAATATTAGGAATTGAATTAAATGTTGAAAAATACAGTAGGCCGCACTCGTAATTATCTTCTAATATTAAAGGAGTATTTAATTCTGATCGAAGAATGGATTCATTTCCGGTGATTGTGAATGTAATAGACATCGCTATGGACTAAATTGATTTTAGAAAGCGTAAGCTATTTATGGAGATCCCAAAATGAGTTTAAAAAGTCTATACACAAGTGCCCGCAAATGTAGGGATGAGTTTTTTGTTTATTAGCGTAATTATAAAAAATATTTAAGCCAACATATCTTAAAAATTCTTCTGGTGGTTTTAAATTACCATAACTGTCGAAATATTCGATGTAATTGTTTAATTTCGCATAGGCTACCCAATGAGTGCCAGAATTCTGGGAACTATCAAGGTTAATAATTCCGCATTCATTTTTTAATGGATGTTTTGGTAGCTGATCTCGCATGTACACCCCTCTAAAATGTGGAATTTCCTTGCAATATTTGAGTATGTCGATATTAGTTAACGCTCGTTTAGGTAGCCTCTGCATTAGTTTTTTTTATTTTTAAAATAAATTCCTAAACCACTCTTGTGCTCTTTGAGACACAGCCCTCTTCCTAAACTTAACTCCTCCATTTTTCTATTGTGCCTCTTGAGTTCTTGAAAACGTTGTTTAGCAGATTTAATAGCTTCTACCGCTCTAGCAATACCAGCTGCACCTCCTGCTAAACCACCTGCAGCAGACAATCCGGCAAAAATTGGTATTAGGGGCAAGACTCCTCCAACTTTTGGCACAGGTATCATCCGGGGAATGTTTACTGAAGTTTCTGAATCCGACGCCAATTCTCGTGCAACAGCAACTGCTAACTCTATAGCCGCTTTTTTACATGTAGGTTTTAACTTTTTAATATGTTTTTTCGTGAGGGAAACAATGTTTTTAAATGTGTTTTTAAAACCAGCCCCAGACGTGGTTTTGCGTGAAGGAGTGAACGATATTTTTCTTTTGTTCTTTCCATTTGGTCTAGGTTTTGATCCTACCATTATTATTTTTTTAATTTTTAATAAAATAAAAATAAAATAAGTAAGGTCTTTTTCTATACGACGAAATACTCTGTCTTGTTTCAAGTGCAGAGTTTAAATGCGATTAAGCTATGATGTCCGCCGCTTATAAGATTTCTGATTTATCAATCCAACAATTTTCTTGTGAAGATAAACCTAACCATTTTACATATAATTTACGACCACTTTTCCTTAAGATTTTTTCTACAAGATAAATGTTCTTATATTTAGGTTTCTGCAATTCTTGAGCATAAAATGATCCTAAGATTGGTCTATGTCTAGCATCTTCTATGGTAAATGTTATTGGGTTTGTATTTTGTACTTTTGTAATCGTAAATATTTCAGTAGACCAATTTGGAGTATATCCTTTTTCAAATGTTCCTTTATATTTGCTTATACGAACGGCATCTCCGACTGAAAATTTATTTTTTTCCCGTGTTGAACACTTTTTAAAAAACAGGTTTTTATATTTCTGAAATACTGCATTTTTATTATTTTCACAGACTTCACTTGGTTTAAGACCTATTGTTCTATGTATAGTATTATTATATACATTCATTACCTTCGAAAGTGTGTCGCCTATCCACTTATAGTTTCCTTGTAAACTAAATTGCTTGTACAATTTATTCTTGAGAGTCCTTATGAATCTTTCTACTATAAAAGCTTTTTTTGTAGAGTATGTTGAGTAATGGTTTATTTTATGTAAGTTAAGTAATGACTTTAATTTTTTATTATAGAATTCAGTTCCTAAATCAGTTTGTAAGTTTTTGGGGGTCCGATTTGATTGTAATAAATCACAAAAAGCTTCAGTGATGTATTCCTTATTCTTTTTTTTTAATGGATATACCCACGCATACTTAGAAAACGTATCAATAATGGCTAAAATATACTTATAGTTTAAATTTTCGTTTGAAACAGATTGCATATCAATAAGATCGGCTTGCCACAAATCATCTATATCTTTCATTACTACATGCCTTCGAGGAAAGTTTTTCCGCGCTTGCTTATGTATTTCGTTTACCACGACTTCTTTACTCATTTCATGTATTTGTTTTTAAATGAAACTGATTCAATACTTTGCTGTAGGCTATTTACTTCCGTCTCTAGCTGGGTTAACGCTTGATGAATTGATTTAATTTTATTTAGCATAATATCTGCAGTATTGTCAACATACTTTTTTGTGACACAGTCCTCTGGATCAACAGGGTTTCCAATATGTTTAATTATCTTGTTTTTTGCATCGAACCAATCGGCAACATTTATGAAAGCCAGAGGAGGTTCATTATATTTACTCATTTTTTGCTTTTTTAATACATAGTGACCGAAATTATCTACATTCATGTTCAACCAACACAGTAAGACTGAGGCAAGAGCCGGTTCTGAGGTCTTTTTATTCCTTAATGATACCTGCTTCTTTTAGTTCTTCTATGATCGAAATTATTTCATTATCATGGTTAGTGTTGCCTGCATCTTTAGAAGCAATTAAAATTTTTAATCGCTCAATCAACTCATTAGGATCGTCCCAATATACAAAATCCGTATTTGAATAATATTTTTTTAAAGAAGGCAGATTACCGCCCTGTTTTTCCCTGCTCGATTCTTGAAATAATGGTTTAATAATTTCACAGTATTTCATTCCTGAATTACCTTGTATCTGACCTTGAGGGCTAAATCCTCTCTTATGGACACTCGTGTGTACCAAAATATCCTTGTATGTTATTTTATCCTTTTCATTTATTATGCTACAATTCGGTTTACTTTCAAATAAAAGCTCCTTTAAACCAGGTGTTAATTCATAGTTTTATCATTTACGTTAATCGTAGATATTTTATTAGGTGAATTCTCCGCATAAGATTTAAGTGTCACAGGTGAATTTCCTATCAAAAGCGTTTCACCATCGCGTCTCACTCCAAAGGCAACATTAAACGGTTTATTTGGAACTTGCAAATAAGAATCATCGCCTCGAGGGCTTCTTAGTCTTGCCACATTATTTTCCATTTTAGTGGGAGTTTTTATTTCGGGTATATTGGAAATATTTATTTTATCCTTTTTTATAATATCCAAGTTTGCATCATTTGATAATATATTTTTCATAAAGCATTCATTTTCAATATAAGATGTTATTTTTTTAGGGGAACTCTGAAGAAACATCATGGTTTCTAACGGATCGGTTATTGGTTTCAAAATTTTCTTATTCCTTAATTCTAAATCATCCTCCTCTTGACGCATTTTTTTTAACTTATTTTTGATATTCTTTACAGATTCAATTAATTGTGTTTTTATGTCTGCCTCCATGGTGAAATAAATAATGCAGTCTTAAAACACCTCCGATGTATATTATTGTTATAAGTGAAGTGAATTAATTTTAGGTCACATTTATATTTATTCAAAATTTACAAAAACATCGAATGATTTTCTATATCGACCATTATTTAATTTACAATCTTTGTTAATTATCAGACATGCATGTGAATCTTTCCATATATTTGCGGCAAGCAATTTGAATTTTTCCCAACTGATGTCAGAATTTACATGCTCACGATATATATGTTTTAAATTGATATCATCTTGTTTAAAAATTATCAAAAAATTGACATTGTCTCGTATTAATTGCTTTGGCACTTTAGAGTACGTCTGTGTTAGATAAAAACAGTCTATTCCTTTATGCCTTCCCATGGAAAAGTAATTACGAATATTACTCTGATTTTCGCAAGCTACGTCATCAAAAATAAAAATTGATCTGTCCATTGCCTCATTAGGAGGGATTACCTCTTTTTCATCGTGGGTCATAAACAGTTTAATTTCGGGAATTCTTTTGAGGACTTCCTCTAAAAACCTATATTTAGCTTGAAAAGTAGTCTTGGAGTAAATATAGACATTTCGAAATTTTAACCCATTTTCGTGAAGTAATAAACTTAACATGATATTTGTTTTTCCACAATTCGATGGCCCGCATATTATACATCGAATAGAGTTAGATAAAAGTGCGCTATGATTAATATTATTAGATTGAGGCTCAGCACTTATTTTGCTGATTTCTATTGACATGGGCTGTTTTATGAGCTTCATTTTGCTTTCTAACTAGTAATTTACTAGAATTTTAAAGAAATAGTTTCAATCGTATGTTTATTATTTTTGTTGCGAGAGTAAACCAATCAATAAATTCTCGGAGAGAGATTGGGGTGTCTGTAGGCGCACATACTTCAATATTTTAGGTTTTTTTTTTTTAATTTTTAGATACGCGTTGCTTGATTAACTTCATTATGTATACTATGTATTTATTTGTTTTCTTTTCAGTTATATAGTTTTCAAGATATATCTATATATAGATAAGTTTTATGAACTAGAAAAAGGCAAGTTTATTATAATGAAATGTTTTTTTTCATAGGTTGGATGGGTCGGAATAGGTACATAGTAATACAGCAAGTTAAGACATGCTAAAAAATATATGGACATGTATGTGTATGTACACGTGTATGAACAGAATGTTTATAAACACAGCTAAGCAAAGTAATGAGCAAGAAGTTTTTTTCATGTCATATAAGGAGATCATGTTTGCTCATTATATTTAAAGTATTTTAAATATCAAAGAGTGTTTAGAACTAAACGGTGGTCAGGGATAAAGATAATTTAAAATTTAGGCAAGAAACGTTAAAACTGTTTCAACACCCTAGCGGCGCTTATATCATTTCAATCTTAATATGTATGAACGACGTTGAAAGTATAAAGTTTGATGATTTATTTTCAATAAATTCATTTCGTCGAAGATCTTCAAGTAAGCACAAAGTCACAATATAACTTCACTCTCATCGCGAATTCCACTCGTTGAAAAAAAAAAAATGGTGAGTATTTTACAAACTGGGTGTTTTCTTATTTAATTTATCTTTTTTTTTTAAATGCTTTTTTTATCTTTTTGTTTTTTTTTTTGTTGCAGATGTCAAGTTCTCAATCTATTCACCCCGAAAGAGAAACCAGCAATTCTCCTCCACTATTTTACTCGCAATCTAAGGATCCTTTCTTTGGTTACTCCCAAGACATGGATAGTTACCTAAAGTATCAGGATATGCTACTAAATCCCAGCAAAGATATTCCTGGACAAGATGCTTCGAAAGTTTTAGAAAAAAAAGCGAAACAAAAGACAGTGAAAAGAAAAACCAAAGTTGCTGGCATTCGTCTAAGTTCTCATGTTATAAAGAAATTGAAAACAAGGAAGCGATTAATTAAGATAAGCATATCAAACTTAGATACCTCCAGTGAATCCGATGAAATTTCGGCTCAATATGTCGTGGCGGATACAAGTGATGAACTACTTAATGCGACTGAAGAAATAATTGACAAGATAGTGAAAAGGTTAAGTAAAGTGATTAGATCATAAGTTGTTCACCCCTGTTAATAAATGCGAACAGCTAATAAAAGAATTTGAATCGAATTGTTTGTTTTTTTTTTTCACTCTCAACATTAAGGTTGTGTAAAAAATTGCAAAATAAAATAAAACGTCATTTTGTAAAATAAGTTGTTATATTTCGTTTTCAATGAAAGTATACAAAAATTAATTATAAATGGTCTTAAAACTTACTGGCTAACAGATTATTTTAAATATACCTAATTATAACTCAAACTTAAATATAATTTAAACTGATATTATAGATTAAAACAGAGAGCTTTTATAACCCCAAGGCAAAGTAGAATAGCAATCTGCCAGAAGTTGGCGTTTGTCATCATTAGCATTTAATACAAGTTTATTCATTTTCTGAGTATACAGTTTATGACTTTGAGAACGAATTACATACATGTCATCTCTTAAACATTCATTAAAGTTTAAAACATTTTTATATTTTTCAATATCAAGTCGTTTCGTTACCGGTTTCCTTACTCCTTTAGCTTTTTTTATTGAGGACTTGTTAGACTTTATACAATACAATTTAGCTCTCAGCCCTACAAATTCAGATATAACATCCCCACTCATCTCATCTTTGAAATATCCAGGTATTTGCATATTCATTCTCGGTAAACCATAAATATTGGGTGAATCAAAATTACTGGTATCGAAGTATTGAATATGATTTTTCATATCTTGGTAAAAGTCATTTGTATGTACAAAATACAAAAGGCTATCGGTATCTGTATAACATAGTCGTATATTGAGTCCATACATACGTTTCATGACGGAATAATGAAATCTATATAGATGACTTTTAGCAAGTTCAAGTATAGTGAAACCAAGGTATATCGGTCTATCTAAAATAACTTTAGTAGGCTCTAATTGCACTACAGCTAAATTTTCGGACAAAATAGAAAAATTCTTGAAATTTGGGGCACTTATGTATTTTTCAGCACCACACAATTTATTTGTCTTATTATAATTATCTTTCCAGACGTTAACAAGTTTCACATCAACTTGTTTTCTCTTATTTTCTATAGTCTTACCAAAAATGGAATTGTTTTGTTTTTTAAATAAGTCTTTTTCAAAGGTTGACTTTGCTTGCTGCCTTAGTGAAGTATTTAGTTCTATATAGGGCTTTAAAAATGATCCTTGATCAAAACTTAGTATTCTATGAATTTTCAGTAGGACTAAACCATGTTTTAGGCATTCTTGTAAATGCACATAATGAATCACATATTTATATTTATCATAAAGATTTGCAATTAATTTTGTAGCTTTCCCTAATGGAATGGGAACTTTTAACTTTTCTGCTGCGAAAGGTAAATCGGAGTGTGCATTATGTATTTGAGGAGGATAGTGCAAGTCCACTTCAAGAATGAAACCAATATCATTGCGGCGGGATACATTATTGACGTCAAAATTAGAAGTTTCAGTATCGCTCAAAAACCTAAAGTTTCCCATAGGTAGCATTTGCATCATAGCGTGCCCGTATAAATTTACGCAATCTAAGTATGCTAAAAATGTATCTGGGGCTTCAGGATCGTAATTGGCTAAATATTTATTATTCGCTTTAGCATAGCGCAAAGAACACTGCGCGAGGCCTCCTCTTATGCCTTTCTCTAACATTTGGTATATTTCTATGTCTGATATTAAATCTAATTTAACTCCCGTGTATAACAACATGGCATCCCAACTTAAATAGGGTGACGAAACATAATAACAAGGATCGAGATTATAAAAATTTAAACTCATACTCCTAAACTTTTCAAAAACATCGCATAGCAATAACACATCACATTTCAAGTAAAAATCTGTGTACTCGCCTAAATTTTTCATTTCAAATGTATCCCATACAGCCATAGCTTGATTATAATCTTCCGTAGAAATATATTCAGATGTAAGGTTATTAAAAAAATGGCCTCTATCAGGTAATTTAGTTTTATCATATCGTTCCCAACAATCAACGTAATCGTAGCAGTAAACACCTTTTCTACGGGCCAAATCGAATGATTTCTCATCATTAAAAAAAGTTCTTAAATTGGCAAAGTCTATTGGATCAAGTGTTTCTACTATATCGGCTAAATTCGAGCTAAGAAAGTTAAAAGAATCGATAAATTTTAACTGTGCTACATTTTGGGCATCCAGGGGTACAAATTTTGTAAAAGAAATGTATTTTTCTTTATTTTTTGGTATGAGATTAATTCGCCCGCAAATATTAGATAATTCATTTATAAATGAATGACAATCGTAGCCAGAAAGATTGTGAAATATTATTGGAATAAAAGGGCATTTATAACAATTGAGGTTACAAGAATTATGAGCTGCCCCTCTGTATTTTCCAGTAAAATGATCATGATCCATAACAATTTTATCCTTTGGACTAAAACTGTTCTTGCAAATATGACAGCATGTAGCATTATCAAATGATTTTTTTTCTTCTACAGATAATGGAGCCATCTCTCTTTCTATAGCTAATATTTCATATAATCTGTGCACGTCCTTAGATATTGATTCTACAAACTTTTGAGAACAATTTGGACCCCGATATGATACAAAGTCGTTCAACTCTGGATTGGATTTACAGCAAATAAAATAAGCAAAACATGTAGCTTCGTGAATCTGAATATTTTCTGTTAGTGAACAATTATTTTTATCGGAATACTCTCGAAGCAAACATTCAAAGTCACCATAAATTACTATAGGTATTCTTTGAGTTCTTTCAAAATTCGAAAAACAAAGTTTTGTATTATTATCAGGAAGAATGGTTTGAGACCTTGCACAATTATGGTTGAATAATTTCTCACATGTATCAAAATACATAAAACATTCATCACACAGGTGAATTTTAGCTTTATGTTTTGAGAGCTGCGGTCGTAAAAGCTTTGCAAAGTTCTTAATTAAACAAAAATGTTTTTTTCCATCTTTACTCAACATCAGCAGGTTAACATGATTTTTTTTGCGCTGCAACGTTTTGTATAAAGCGGTCATTCTCCAGACAGCCATTTCTGTATGTCCTCGGGCTTAAAAAATATAAAACTATTGAATTTGGTATAATTTATATTTTTTGTTCCTAGAAGGTACTCGTATTGAGGTGTACATGAATTTTCAAGTAAATATTCAATACCTTTCTAGGAGAAAAAAAAAATCAATACCCCATTCTCCTAATTAACACCGCGCGTCCCACTTCCGAAATCACTAATATAACTATTTTCCCCTATCATATACAAGAGGAAAGATGAATGAAAGTATTTTTATTTAATGAAAGATAAGATATCCAAATTACAAAAAAAAAACCAAATTTATTTAGTAATATATCACTAAGATATAAAATAAAGAAACTTTGTCCCGATACGTGTACTAATTCACGCGCCGCTTTCATTCTTGTCCGTGCAAGGCCATTGAAGAAATAGACAGACGTCTGTAATGCATTTTGCGTGAGCAGACACTCATGTTAAGACCCTCTTGAGAGAAAGACGTGTTAATGTTGTGTGGATCGCACACTACAAATGTAAGTATCTAATTCGCATGTTTTGGTTCTCGTAAATTCTAATTAACACGTTCACGTTTTTAAAATCAGCCAATAACTCTATAGCTCTGTAAATTATTGTATACATTAAGAACCTCAGTATTTAACAGTTCCTGGATTATGTAGTTTATCACATGTACCTAAAAGAAGTTATATTTTTTTTATCAAGAATCCCTAATACACACGTCTAATTCACGGGCCAAAAATGAACGCGTTAATTAGTTTAAGAGTAGTAAAAAAGGTTTTTGGTACATAAAAGTATTTTATTTCTAATTGCTCGCTTAAGCTAAACCAGTTTAAATTAATTTACAGGAATAATTTTTTTACAAAAATGTAATTCCCGGAAGAATGATGGCATGATTAGAATGACATATATTATGTCAAACTGGTGTTATTAGAGGGGCCCTAACCTTAAAATCATCCTTATGATCGTATCTGTGTGCTTAAGTGTTTGGACAATATGTTTTTTAGAGGTTATTTTATTTTTCCTAGCATATTTCTCATGGAAAACATGAAAATTTTGCTGACCGCATTAAAAAGTTGCATTTTGACAATAAGTGACAACTGTAATTCTAATCATGTAAGGAAAATCCTAGGGACCCGTTATCATTCTTCATATTTGTATAAATTATGTATTAAAACCACCCGCAATAATTAAACTACATACTTAAAATTTAATGTCTGTATGTTATGTTACATAACTTATGTATGTAAAGCTTAAACGGCTCGACGGATTTTAGCATTATGAATTATGAGGTGTCCTTAGATTCAATAAAATTAACTAGTTTATTTATATCCTTTTAGTTCATCGGGTTTTTAAATTTTAAATTACTTTTTTTAAAGATAGATAGGGAATGTAAAAAGTAGGAGGAAGAAGTATTATTTTTTCTTTAGCAGATACGGCAATTTATTTGTTATCGTTTGTTCATAATACCTAAGGTATAATATAAAGTTATTAATTCTGATTTTTTTTATCGTTTTCATTGTTGATTATAGAACGATTATTTCAGTGAAATATTAGTTAGCTTATTATGTATGTATATCGTGATGGATATTTTATGTTCCTAATAGTTTCAACGTTGCAATATAATAAATATGATAAAGTTAATAGACAGTCTGACAGTTTTTGTCTTATTTCCTAAATAATATATAATTTGGCATGAACATTTATCTAATAAACGCGTAGTTTTTTTTAATTCGCAAGCAAGTGAACCTAATTAACGCATCGCTTTTCTAATTCGCGCGTCACGCAAATATTAAAACCCTTCTAGTTAATTAACCGCTAATAATAATTAAGTGCCCAATAAATATTAAAGTTTGAATGGTCGATATGTTACTACATTTTGCATAAATTTTATCAAAAACCAAGTGGAAAAAAAGGGCGGTGTTAATTAGACTGAGAACACAATTCTGGAGAATGACCGAATTAGGACCTGTGACAGTGTTGTTTCTTTCCAAACCATAAATATTGACGCTCACGTGAGGATTCTGTTTTTCAAACCATTTAATATCTTTAAAAGTAGGTGGGAATGACATATCTGAAATATTAAACAGATTAGAATAGTGAGAATATGATGTCATCCTGTTTGGATTATGTTTGGCAGGATAGTCTTGGGCAATTATACTCCAAAGAAAGCAATACTCGTCATTATTTTGTATATTAAGACAAGCTTTTATGTTTTGAACTTTTTTTGGAAGAGGGATGTAGGAGCCTGCTCTCAAAGGGTTGTATTTAGCGATATTAAGTTCTAAATGACTAATCGACTCGATAGACCATCCTGATTCGGAGAGTTCAAATTCGGAACACTTAGTAACGAGAATATTTGCTAGTTCTTGGAACAGTTTTAATATGTCAGAACTTTGAAATACTGCAATATACTTTGTATTAAAAGATTTCAAAGATGTATGATTATTTTTAGGCAATATATAATTTATAAAAAGTTCTAAATTAATTTTTAATGCTGTATGTTTATTTAACATTTTTTCTATAAGATTGCAAGCAGTTAAGGATATTTCAAAGAGAAATAATTCAGGTGTGAGATAGCTGGACTGGGCATTCAACCTATAACTAACTATCCGACTCTTAAATGCATTTGCTATTAACTGTACATTATCAAATTCTGTCCCAAGTAAGCAGTTAGACTTATGTGTGCTAGTTTTCTTATGTGATGATAATCGGGAGACATGTACTCGACAATCGGCGCAGAAAACCATATTTAATACTTGGAGTTCAACGTAATTTCAAATACTGGACTGGGCTTGGTTTACTTGGTCTTAATTGCTTATTGGTTTATTATATTTCTGATTCAGTATTTAACTTTTCGGATTTTTGGCATTTATAATACCTGTTGAAAGAAAAAAAAAACATACAAATATTATTAAATTGTTTTTTTAAATTGAAAACTGAATGAATACTTAACTCAAAGAAACAAAACAATATTCGCAGCTAATAGTTCTGATTTAATAATTCAGTATTCAGTATTTTTGGTATTCAGTATTTGACTTTTTGGTTTTTTGGCATTTATAATGCTGGAAAAAAAACACACATACAAAATTGGCAAATCAAATTGAATATAAAACAAAGAAAATGATGCAGGTCTAATAGTTCTGATTTAGTATTTCAGTATTCAGTATTTTTGGTATTCAGTATTTGACTTTTGGATTTTTGACATTTATAGGGCTGGAAAGAACACATACAAAATTGTTAAATTTAATTTAATATTAAACAAGGAAAA
The DNA here is from genome assembly GCA_946894065.1 of Acleris literana. Taxonomy (NCBI): domain Eukaryota; kingdom Metazoa; phylum Arthropoda; class Insecta; order Lepidoptera; family Tortricidae; genus Acleris; species Acleris literana. Next base: position 6,184,845 of record OX335687.1, read on the forward strand.
TGATGCACGTCTAATAGTTTTGATTTGGAAATTCAGTATTCAGTATCTGACTTTAAGATTTTTGACATTTATAACACTGAAAAGGACACATACAAAATTAAATGTTATTATAAATCAAAAAAATATGCATGTCTGATTTCTTATTTCAGTATTCAGTATTTCGGTATTCAGTATTTGAAATTTGGATTTTTGGCATTTATAAGTCTGGAATAAACACATGCAAAAATGACAAATTTAACTTTAAGGGGGGGCGGGGGGGGGACAGTTATAGAGAGGGTAGTATATAAAACTTATCGAAACTTATTGGCAGCATGTCAATAGATGTTGTTTGGGTACAATATTGGCTGAATTGTTTTGAATTCGTCTTTTGCTGAGTCAATTAATTTGTGTAGATTTTGCCAAACTACAGTATGTTCGTCAACCGCACATTTGTATGTGACGAGCGAACGTTTCCAGCGATCGGAGAGCAGCGACTCAACTTCGCGGCTGTTATAAACGCGCAATTCTATGTAGTAGTCTCCGCGGCGAGTGGGGTCGCTCTGCAGCGTGTAGCCGGAGCCAGCGCGTCGCGACAGGAAGCTCTTCAATGCCGAAGCCCTCACAGGCGCCAGCGACGGTCCACGCTCTTGCTCATCCTATAAAAAAAACATATTTAGAATGACTAATATCCATAGATAACTATTCGACCTGAAAGGGGTTTTATAAAATGATTACTTAATGCTGTGAGATATAATTTCGTAATGCATATTTATGTATACGTAATCAATAATTATATCTCCGATGAACTACTATATGTAATTAAACATATTTCAAAAACCTGGATTTCTTCAAGCTTTTAAAGCTTCACAATTAACGCAGAGAATGTGAATAATTCAAAAAAATAAATTACCTCAGAATCGGGGAAGATGTTGTATTTACGTTTTCTCTTAGCCGCTGTGGAAGTTGAGGCAATCGGCTGCAAATTCGCAGGTGCCTCGCTCTCTGACTCTGATTCGGAGCCGAAGAGGTCGTGGGCGGTCGGCTGCGGCGTCACGCTTGGTTGAATTGGCGCGGTGGTTTTTCTGCCCTTGCCGCTAGTGGTCGACTTCGAGGTTCTCGGCTTGCTCTGAGCTCTTTTTTTAATTACAACTGGCTCGAGTGGGGTTTGCGGGACGCTACTCTCCACGTCCGCAAAGAAGGGATTGTTGGATGCCCTGAAATAATTAATAAAAGAAAAAAAACGTTACATATTAATTTAAGTGTCTAGTAGAAAAGCCAAAAAAAAGATCTATAGGTCCTAATGAGGTCTATTTCGGTGTGAAAAGGCTTAGACATCGTACAAGGTTTGCGAGCACTCCATGAGGCAATTTGAAATCAAAAAATAACTAAGTAATAATTATGCATGTCTGGGCACTCTTTTCCGATTTAAAAGTAGGATGGTATTTATAAGGGTTTGGCAATAAACAGTCATCGTAAAGTTTAGATAAGTAAAATAAATTAAGTTTGCACTTACATACTTGATTTCTTGATTTTCCTGAAGGCACGACACGACACTTTAACTGCACTTATCAACACAAACCTCGCGAACTCCTTATTTAGTAGTGTACTTGAGGGCCCAGGTGATGATTATAATGTGATTGGGAGCAGATCATGTCAATATATAGGCGCGATTTCTAAAGCTGCATCCATCAGACACATTCGTCAGAGAATAGAACTTAAAAAAACATATTAAAAAAATATTTAGTCAAATATCACCTTTACGACATCAGCGTATAAAGAAGACTTTTGATAATAATAGTTTAAGCCATAAATCTTCAGTATGCATACATTCCCTACTGCCCCATTTTTGGTGCGGTCTCAGATTCGCGAGCTCGGCGCCTGCAATTTGAGACAACAATCGTAAAAGGAAGGCGTATGTACTTGCGCTTCTGGATGTATTGTTAGAGAAGTCAGCTAAGATTGGTGATCAATAGAAAAGTATATAGGAGAACCAATTTAGCAGGACCTACATTATTCGGGGTATCTCTTTATACTGGTATTAGTTTTAACCAAATTATTAAACCATATTAATTTGAGTCTTGGTATTTTAAAAATGTGTAATTTACTAACTAACTTCAAAATATATCATAATTTTTTTAAGAGTAATAATGTAGCAGAAAGGCTACATAATATAATGCTTAAACTTCTAAAGTCTAAACCCTAATTTTGCTTTAACACAGACAAGTAAGAATATCAAATAATGAAAATTAAAATCATGCCAGTTACACCAAATTTTTAATAGAGCAAATTTAATTTCAAGGCAAAAACACAAAAAATTGCAAGAAATAAATTTATTTATTTATACCATGCAAATAGCCATTAAGTAAATTCTATGTGAAAGGGCAGCGCTGAAAATTCGTGTACATGGCTTATGTCTCAGATTATCCTACAAAACAATAAATTAAAACTATTTAAATTATGGAAGTCAAACATACAATTTATTTAGTCGATGCATCTTTCATTTAGAAACTTGCTTTAAATTTTAACATAACAGGAATGCCTGAATCTTGTAGGTATCTTAAACAATTCATGAATACTCGAGCGATCATGCAGAGCCTCTGGACCCATATTTGTATATTTGACTCTAGCCGGAATCGAGTCGGCAACCGCGGGTTCGTAATCAAACAGTGTAATCACTGAGCCAAACGGTTGGCCAAATCGAGCAGGGACTCGTAAAGCAAAAATCATATTTTTTTACCTTTGATCCGCATCACTAGGTAGGATGAATATATATTCTGATTTGCGGCAAGTATCGAACTTAGAAAGTTTATGTTTTCTCAGTATTGCTGTCCAGTAGCATAGCACCGTAAGTGCAAATATATTAATAGATAAGTATAATTTATTTATGCATTGAAAAATCAATATTACACATATAAATTATAACGCTATTCACAAAAGATCGTCTGAAAATAAAAGATACTTAGGCTGGCATTATTGGCAACTGCACGTTGTCGGGTATGTGCGGACGCAAAGATAAGTAAAGTAACACAGCTAAGATTGATGATCAATAGAAAAGTATAACAAGTAGTGTGTACTCCAGCCAAATTGCATTGAATCGATGCATGCCGTGGAACCTATATAAGTTCATCTGGCGAGGCGATTCATCTGCATTGTGATTTGAGTCTTTGATCGAGACGTCTGACTCTCCGGTAAGGGCAGCAGTTTCGTAATAAAATATAAAAGGTGAACTTTAAGATAAGTAATGTTGAATTGGGGATTATGCAGCACGTAGCCGAGCAAAGCGAAGGCGAAGTGATCCAGAATCCCCAATTTCACCCTACTTAAATGCCATTTCAGAATGACAATCTACATTTTTTTAACCTAAACCGTGTTTGTAATCTTTGACGGTCCTAAACCCGTAACAAGTATAAAGGGAAAGATGAATCATAACATTGTGCACGGTGATTACGTCATTAAAGTCTTCGGTAAACACGGCGCATGGTAACCACAATTAAGTGAAATAATGGGAAAAATTGAAACTGCTATTTCTCTGACCTCCTAAGGTTTTTTAATTTTTTAATGTGATGTTCGGATTCAGCATTAATTAAACTATATCTCCTGTTTTGAAAGTTGTCGACCAAAAAAACACCCTGTATTGGAAATTTGACGTTCATTCTATACTAGTTTTGTACACAACTACATGCAAGAGGTCATTTACTTAAATTTTTCATCTATAGTTATAATTTCAACACTATTGAAATATAATTAAGGCGCCATATTGATTGATTTTTATGTACTTTGTAAAGTACACGAGTCGTCATGAGGATAGACCAATATTTCCCTAACGGTGGCTATACATGTAAAACATCTACCTGAGTTAACAATATTTTTATTTCGTGAACAAACTAAATAAATTCAATTTTTTTATAATCACATTTAATTTTGTCGCCTCCATCAAACTTCCTTCTTTTTATAACAGCACGCATGCCAGTGTTAAACTATAGTTTTACATTAGAAATTAAGGCCTATTCCCAGTTGTCCACACCCCCTTTGTCCACACTCTTTAATTTGACTCATCTGTGTTATTTTTTATTAATGTACTTAAGTAGATATATTCGTATTTATATATTATACCCAGGTTCAGGAAAATACAAAGAGTCATTTAAGAGTACCTAACAAACGTTTACTTAAAACTTAAACTTAAACTGGTTTATATATTATATTATAGGTAGGTTCAGGAAAAAACAAAAAGTTATAAATGAATGAATGTTTGTTAGATACTCTTAAATTTAAAAGTATCTAACAAACATTTACATAAACTCTGTTTTATTCCTCTATTTACTCTGTTTTAATACGAATATATCTACTTAAGTACATTAATAAAAACTAACAAGGTTGAGTCAAATTAAAGAGTGTGGACAACTGGGAATAGGCCGAAATTAAAACTCTTTGTTCGGTTCGAACACATTTTATTTTAGCACCGAATAAACCATGTACATTCTATTCTATTATATTCTAAACAAGGTCAGAAACTCGGGCTCGTAGACCACTTGGCAATTTACCTAATATTTACGTTGTCACGTAAAAACTAAGCAAGTAATCTTCGGGATTTTTGCATGGATAACGTTGGAGGTCTAGTCGGCTGAAAATTCTCAAAGGCTACAATTAAATTTTAGCGCGGAAAAATATTTTTTGTAAAATAAAAACTTACACACAGAGAAAATTAAAACATAATTTATATTGATAGATTATGTGTATAATTATATATTTATAAGAAAGTATTTCGTAAGTCAGTAGGTGCCTACTATCTGTGTATGAATATGGATTATTACATTAATGGAAAGCCAAAATTAAAGTCACGACCCGCAGGCCTTTCGCGTAACTCACTCGCAATCGCGATCGGTTTCAAAACAAAACAATTGGTTTCATTTTGTATGCAGACAAGCCTTCGATTTTCAAAATGAAAACGATTGTGATTGCGAGTGTGTTACGCGAAAGGCCTGCTGTTTAAATGGGATCCACTATCGTGGACCCCCATTTTCTTCAAATGGACCCTAATGTATTTTTTCCGCTCACATGGACCCCTTGCAGGAGCTGCAGGTCGTCGTCGACCCCTGGGGTCGATAAAGACCACTTTGGGGATCACTGGTTTAGAGCTTAGCTTTTGACGTAGAGACCTCGTCGTGTTGTCCTCGTAGACATTCTTTTTAATTTAAGGTTTATAATAAGTTTGCCTTACATTTGTAATAAGTTTATTTTCGGTAGTTTTAAGAATTTATTATTTATTACTTTATTACCTTATTATTACTTAATGTGACTTACTTTTAAGTATTATTATATTTTTATAATTGAAAAAATGACCTTCTGCTGGATTTTCTTGCGGCGCTTCTTCTCCGCAATGATGGTCTTGTCCGAAGCGCTGGTAGATTCACTATATATTACCGACGTTAAAGAGCCCTCATGTGGCCTATTTGCTGAATAAATGTTTTGAATTTTGAATTTTTATCGTTCATTTATTCATTCCTTTCCGTGGCTCTATTCTACTCGGTAAAACCATATTGCTTTTGAAATGTCATCGTATTGCAACGTTCTAGTCTAAGATCCGAATAGGAAAGGATCTTCACCGGGCCGTTTAATCGATAAAAAGTATTCATATCAAATTTTATATGTTAATTAATATTAAAGCGAATAGGTGGGCTGAATAATTATCATTTTATACAGTGTGTCCCAGAATAAAGTGTACATGTAAAGTCCATAGGTAGAGCACTTTAAGAGGCATCCGAATCACCCCCATGTATGTTCCACGATTTTTAGTATTTTCGGAGATATTGATCATTTTAATCGGAATTTTTGCAATTGTTCCTTATGTCCATGAAAAACCCTCAAGTTAATGTATTATATTAATATTTTTTCAGTGGTTTCTTACATTGATAGAATAATTATGAACTTAGGATGTTTTTAAAGCTACATACCAGTTTTTTTTCATGATGTCTTTTTGTGTAATCACACAAAGTTACTTTCTCCATACTAAGTGTACCACATGCTTGTTTTTCATCTATTAGTTTTGTTTATGATCATAAATTTACTACCCCACAAAATTTACTCAGGCAAAAGGGCAAAAGGGGGACGGGGGGGCGAAGCTCCCTAATAAGGGGGCTAAAACTGACTATACTAACTCGTACAACCACTTGGGTAGGTTCGTTAGTACAGTGTGAAATTTTGCCTTGGTTGCGGCCATCCCTATTTTTGCGGTTTTCGGATACACGATAACCAAAACAAGATAAATATAAACTCCCGTGGCTTTAAGTATCATAGTGTTTGAGATATTCAAAAAATCGAGAAAAGTCCTGAGAAACCATAGAATGCTCCATGTATACTAGAAATTATTTAATAGCACTAATATATCTATTTAAAAATTAAAAATACAATTCTTTAGGCATCAATTTATTAATTTCCATGATATGCTAATATATATTTTTTCGGCAATTGTCTACACGGTCTCGTTATTTTTCTATGCACAACTGTTAAGTAAGACAATAACTATTACCACAAAAAAAATCAAACGCAACCAACGGAGAGGGGAGATATAATTTTAAAACATTTTGGGTTTTTTTTGTCGCTTCGTTATTTTAATTTCGGAATCATTGCTAGAGCGACTAACCTCCCTTCTTCCGTGCCTGTGACAGATTGAAATTTTACTTTTCCCGCGAACGTTGTTCCATCCAATCGAGCAGTCAACTAACTTTACAATATACTTATATAAATTAGTAACTATAATAAACAATAATCCCATAAAAAATATAAATGTGAAAATGAGAGCCAAGTTCAATATTTTAAGAATATGCGATGCATGGTTATCGACTTCACCAACAAAAGAATTGAGATCTAAATGGGTGCCAAGTTCCGTAGATATTATATTTATTTATTAAGAACATACGACATTCTAAAATAAATTAGAAACACAAATTCTCATTTTATCTGCTACATCAATATTTGCTATTTAAAAGTATAACTTCTTAAACGTGAACTCTGGAATAATTTACACGAAGCAGATAACTAAGGATAAACTGAAGCTTAAAATTTGACTATAGTTACGAGGTATCACATCTAGACCGACAATAATATATTACTTAACATACCTATTAAATATAAATACTTTTTATCCATTAAACGGCCCGGTGAAGGGCGTGTCCTATTCGGATCCTCTACTACTATGAGAGCTACTGACTAGACAGTAGTTAATGGTGGCCAAGTTAAAAATAATACGATAACAAGTCAAAAGCAATATGGTTTTATCGAGAAGAAGAGAGTTGGTCTACATCGTAAGAGAAGCACTTAACGTCAAGCGAGAAATTCAAGAATTTAATTGTGCTGGGAGCTCAGAAGATTTCTTGTCGCATAAAGAAAGCAAACGAGAACACAGGCAGTGATGGTAAGTGGGATCGGAGACCCATGAACTTATAAGTCCCACCATCCATCCATCCATCCATCCATCCATCCATCTGTGGGCCCTGCCATGATGCATTACGCTAACTAGCGTTTCTATTCGATTCGTTTTTAAACCAACCGCGTCACTGGTAGATGACGTGATACGAAAAGTCACGTGATCTACCAGTGCAACACGGTTCAAATTAAATAGCCTTGATTATGTACATCCTATTGTACACTGGGCCTTACGAGGATAAATAAAAAATACACACATCAAATGTGCAAGGATAAATTTTTAGTATACTGCGTTGCGAAACATTTGGAAATATCAAAATTGATTGGGTATTCCAAAGCAGTAGGAAGTTATGGCAGAATAAATAAGGTCACAAACATTAACATACATAAACCCTGAAAACATTACTATCCTTTTTAGGGCTGTCGTGTTAAATCTATCAGAAATGTTAGTTTTGTACCTACCTACCTATCTATAAATAAATACCTACTTATTATGTCTAGAGTAGGTGGCCAAGACAAGGGAAGTGATCAGCGGCAGGTCGACTGCCTCATGGTCAGACGAATCGAATGGGTTATCGAGAAAAAGCTAGACGAGGCTAGCGCAGGACTAGCGTTTTTATTCGATTCGTTTCTAAACCAATCGCGTCACTGGTAGATGATGTGATACGAAGAGTCCCGTGATCTACCATTGACGCGATTTGTTTAAAAACAACTAGTTAGCGTAATGCATCTTGGCTATGGCCCCTGGACAGCTTAAGTGGTGCAAGAGAGAGAAACGAGGTTGTATATTTTTTATCCAAATTTTCTAACCTAAAATTTAGAACTTACTATCTTTTCAATTTAGAAACAGCTCTATCATGCATTCATACGTAGGTTACCTAAATGAGATTCCGACAAAACAAAAAGTCAATGTATCTAACCTACGTGCCTACTAAGTAATTTGACGTTTATATTATGTAGCGAGCAATAATTAGCAAATCGTCACGTTTCAATTAAACTTTTAGTATAGTGTAGTTTCTACCTACCCGGCTTCACCTTTTGATCTACGTTCTACTACTTAATTCAATTCGACTATAAATTCGGTTCATTTTCGAAGTTGCAGGACCGGAGGAAGGTACAATTTTTTTGTTACAAACTAAATACTGTCGAAATACGTTTGAAAATATGGTGCCGACACCACAGGAGCTTGCCGAGAGTGGTGAAGTGGCCAGCCCCTCCCCGAACGGCCAGAGGGTGGTGATCTCCGGCATCTCCGGTATCTACCCCCGGTCACACCACATCAAAGAGCTCTCAGAAACTCTCTATAATAAGGTAAGCTTAATTTAATGAGATAGTGATTCTTTTCAAGCAATAATGATCGGTGCGAGATGACAGGATATATGGAACTGATCAAATATAATTAAAGATTTAAAAAAAAAATTGCACCAAAACATTATTATGTACATATCGTGCGGTAAAATAAAAAGTGCTGTTATTCAAAATGACCGAATTTTACAGGGCATGCGTTTAAAGTTTTGTGTACGTTTAATTTAAATTAAAAACAAAAGTCTCGAATAAGTATACAAGCTTAATGCAATAGAAAAATAATTAAAAAAATAGCCTTTTATTTCATGCAAACAAATGACGCTTAAATATAAATTAAATAAATTACTTTTTTTTCCTAATCCTATAGTGGTAAAAATACTTTGAGCTAGATAATTATATTGTATTTAGGGAAGGATTAATGAGCTTTAAATTCGTTATATTACTTCATACTAATTCAAAAATACTTAAATTCAAAAAGAGTCTGCAAGAATCCCTCCGCAGGTGCAGGCCTCCTCCAAAGATGCCCAATTACCTCTATCTTTGGCTTCTTGCATCCAGCTTGGACCAGCAGTTTTAGCTAATTCATTCTCCCATCTCAAAATCAGTCTTCCTCTTCCGCGTTTCCCACATGGGCCTTTCCACGATGTCGCCCTTATGGTCCATCGCTCATCTGTCAATCGCGCTACATGCCCCGCCCATTTCCATTTCTGTTTTTGGGCATATTTTAGAGTATCTCTATAGTTCCTCGGTCACTTCGTAACAGTTTCCCCAAGGTTACAGGTTCCAAAAACCATTACCGTATATCGCCTACGAAATCAAAATGCACGAAGAAGTTTACAAGCGGCTCCGTCCGCGTAGACGTCGTTTTTGTCTGTTCAATTTTTGTCCGTTCAGACTATAATATTATTTCTGTACCAAATTGTAAACGCAGAACAAACAAACACACTTTCACATTTATAACATTAGGGAGGAATTTAGGATAAACAACATATTTAGTACAGTGCGATCGCTCGTAGAAGGTACTTCGGGGTTGTACTTGTCTCTATCTCGCTATCATACGCTCTTATTAAGAGCGAGTCAGAGAGAAGTACAAACCCGAAGCACCTTCTTAGTGCTTACAGACTGTAGATTCAGAGGCCTTAGATAAGATGCATTCGACGTTCGGTATCATAATCAAAAATGTATATAGGTATATGATTGACGCAAGCTGTCAGACGGTCGCATCGAGCGCCTACGTCAATCCCATAAATTTTCTCAGTTTTCGAAAATTGTTTATGTTAGCGTGAAGCTACTGATCTAGCCTCACGGTATGCTAACTTAACTATCGTTCTAGTTATGTTCTGTGTGACCAAAAGAGGAAGACTAGTATCAGGTACATACTAGTCTTACGATATCTCCCATCATGTAACTATCTATACGATTTGTCCAGGGGAATCCGTTGGCAGAACCGAATCCTCGTTGGATCTACGATAACCCGGAGGTGCCGCCGTACGTCGGCGTGATCCCTGACTTAGATAAGTTCGATGCCCAGTTCTTCAAAGTCCACTACCACCTCTGCTGCAGCACGGACCCGATGGCACGTAAAGTGTTGGAGCAATCGTATCAAGCTATTTATGATGCAGGTAATAAAATTAATATTATGTTATTTTTGCTGTTTTTAACTTCGTCACTAGAATGTACCGCTTTCACAAGTGTCAGCAAAAACATTCGTTTTCATTGCATTTTGCGAGTAAATAAGAAATAGGTGTACCTAGCAATAATATATTATCTAACATTGCGCTTAAAAATATCTGATACGCTTTTATACGTCTAGCAATAAGTTGGATCATTTATTAATTCTGGTGACTGTACTAGGTAATAAAATAACAATGAAACGAATTTCACAAAAAAATATAACCCTAGGTTTGGTTTAGTTTGACACTAGCCCGTACCCGTTTAAAAAAACAAAAACGCCCAACAATATTTTTACCAAAAGCAGACTTCAGTTGGACTGACCTATTTACCTACAATTTAAAAGAAGTTATTTTTTGCTTTTTGAAGGCGGGTTTTTGTTTTTTTTAACTTTATTTTTATTTTATACTTCTTAGTGATCATAATTATGCTGTTATTCTCCCACTTCTCAATTAATAAGAAACAACATTTCAATCTCGCCGCAAGCAACGCCGTGGGAAAGTCATAGTCATATATTTAAACATAAATATGCTTTGTCATAGTCGCTCAACTATCTTAATCGAAATATCTTATCGCCACCCTTGAAATATATACCGTTTAGGAGTTCCGGTGGCCATCTGTGGTCTTTATCATCAGTTCCACTTCACCAAATAGTGCTTTCCAAGACCAAATACACGAGTTACAATGAAAAATACCAAAATCGCTATAGGTGTGCCTATAAATTTTGAAGAGTTCCGTCGATTCCTCATGGATTCCACCATCAGATCTTCATTTTGATAAGAATGGGACCAATCGGGAAGCACCAGCTTTCAAATAAAAAAAGAACCATCAAAATCGGTTCACCCAGTCGAAAGTTCTGAGGTAACAAACATTTAAAAAAAAAACAGACGAATTGAGAACCTCCTCCTTTTTTGAAGTCGGTTAAAAAATAGCTCGTCTTCGGCCCTTTAGGAGTCCCTATTACCTATTGCCGCTCGGGCAATTTCATTCACCAAACGCAATTTCTTGCGCCCCCATATTGCCACATTGCAAATCAGCCGAAACAATTTAATTTAATTTATCTTTTCTTAATTATCATTTCTTTTAAATAATGGTAATTAATTAATTAATTAATGTCATGGTAATTAATTAAATAATTAATTAATTAGTTTTAAGTTAATTTTAGGTATATTATATTATATTAAAGTAGTTGTACTATTAAATCTTGAAAATTAAATTTTGTTTAGGAAATCGTTGTTAAACACTTTTTCAGTATATAGGTAATATAAAATTTGAGATATCAGTTGATCACCAAACACCATCACTGATATTGTTCATGTGCGTAACCATGGTAATAACAATGCTATAATAATTATTTATTTATTTTATTTATTCATTTATTGTAGGAAAACCAACAGCTGATATAAATTTCATTGAACAAAAACATAAGACACATAAAGCCAATTACAGGTTTTGACAGAACAAAGAGAAACACTTGCTAAAAGAATTTGCATTAGATACAAGCGAGAAATCACACGAGTTGAAATTACACAACAAAAAGCTAACTTAAATTAACAAAATTTAAATGTCAGCAAAAATGAGAAAGCAGTTAGTTAGTTACAAAATTGACTTGACAAGATTGAAATGACAGTAAGGCACAGAAATTGGAGTAAAATGCCTTTTGGTCCTACTAAGGACCTCATCGCTGTCAACGTTACCATTAGTAATCTTAAGGATATAAATGATGTCAGCAATTTCTCGACGTTTAAGTAGTGGACGAAGGTGATGCCTCCTACAGACATAATCAGACGAATTATAAGGGGTGTGTAATGATCGGTATAACAACTTTTGATATATTTTCACTAGATATAACAACATTCGATATAATTTCATAAAATATAATCACTGAACGGCATAATAATCTTTTGATATAACAACAAAGTAGGTATTTTCATGGTGTATAACTATTCAATAAGTATAATACTATTTGATATAATGTTTACCTAATATAATTAACGTATGATATAAGTATTAGTGATATAATGTGTTATAAGATATAAAAAACGTCTACGTATACATCTGCAAGGGATCATAGAATAGTAGTATAGTACGGTGCCTGCTGTTTGGCAAAAATATGTTTGCCAAATGTATCGTTTATCAACTTTTTCATTTGCCTTCAAGCTTAACGATCTGGAAGCACTGGCCACAATTTTGACAATTATAAAAGAACTGTTATTACCATGTCAACGTACGTTATAGAACTGTTTTCTCGCTTCGGTTACGCTAAAGGTGGTATTTTAATACCGTTAACGATATCCATAAAACTATTGCGCATTAGTGCGGAAGATTATCTTTTTTTTGCACGGTTGGACCCACAAAAAGTATGAGTGATTAGCTGCTTGAGGTACTGTCACTAAAGTATGTTATTAAAATTCAACAGGCATCAATCCTGAGCACCTCTCCGGGAAGAAAATCGGAGTCTACATTGGAAGTTGCCTGTCAGAAACAGAGAAGGCTACAGTTTACTTCGCAAACACCGGGAACGGTTTCGGTATAGCAGGGTAATTAATGATTCTGTTTATTTTGAGTGCTTGGTTCGACGGTAATATTTCGACGTCCCTGAAGATTAAGTTTGGACTAAAATTACGAAGCTCGTTATGTGTTATTTAACGTAAAGATAAGGTTTTTATCGTTTTAAAGCATTATTTCAAGATTGACAACTGGTTTTTTTTTAAAGGTGTTCTTACAAAAAACCTGTTTTTATTTAATTTCTTTAATTATTGTAACATAATATTGAATATTATCAGTGTTTGCTACGCCCGCTTTAGTGGTCGGAATGACGTCATTTTGTTTGTAACCGCGTTTCGTAGCGCTAACTGTAACATAGACAAGACCGATGTGGCTCTTTAGCCATTAGCAGAAAGTTTATTTACGTATTTTGTCAGTAAATAAAGGACAACATTTTTATTTTATTAGGATACTATTGAGACAAACCTCTAAAAGCATGTTTTTTTTTTCAGAACACCTGTTAAAAACGTTTTGCTGTGAATTGTCTTTATTGAAGTTTGATGTAAAGGCTGCAAAAAGGCGCGCTTAATCAATTTTGTTAAGCATTAAATGTCCGCTGATTAAAAAGTTAACATAATGTGACCAAAACATCTTGTTATGTCTCAGATGCAACAAGTCTATGTTTGCCAATCGGATCTCTTACTGGCTGAACGCGAAGGGTCCGTCGCAAGCCATCGACGCGGCGTGCTGCAGCTCCACCGTGGCGCTGGAGCAGGCCTACCTGGCCATGTCTCGCGGGGACTGCGAGGCCGCCATCGTCGGCGGATCCACCCTGTGTCTGCACCCTCAGACTTCTTTCCATTACGGAAGGTCAGTCTTTGTTGCCCTATTTACTTTTTAGGGAGCACAACGGTCCCCATTAATGTGCTTACGCTGTCCGTCCGTCCTAACTTAAAAGAGCTGTGTCTTTTGAACCGTATTAGATTGCGGGCTGTTTGTCGGAATATATGTTATTCCGGTGGGCTTACAAATTTGTTTTTTAAAGTGAAACCTAAAGGGAAATATAAGAAACATTTTTTAACGTATTTTAATTTCTTCTTGTATCGCAAAATGGGTAAAAAATAAGAATTAAAAATTTCAAATTCAAATGATTTATTTGTAAATATATGATTTATTAGAAAATCCGTAGACTACAGTAGGATAAACGCCATATTAGTTAAAGTACCTACTTAATTGGTTTACTAGCAACAATTTCCTACTAAATGCTAAGAAAACTAAATGTGTTAGGTTCGCTTTGCCTAATGTTAAACCGGTAGATTCTAGTATTTTTCTAAATGACGAGTGTTTGCAAATGGTAGATAAGGCAGTTTTCCTAGGTATAACAGTAGATAAAAAATTGCAATGGAGTCCCCATATAGCTCTGCCCCCGATAGTAAAAAGGGCGCATCTAACATGAAGTCGAAATCGAGAAATTAAATGTTTTAGTTGAAAATTAAACAAATGTATGCTGTCTCTAAACAAATAGACATAAACACTTTCCGTAAACGAAATTATATAGATATGTACCATATTGTCAATATGGTATTAAAATATTTTTTTATTTGTACTTATTTATTTATTTATTTAAGTTTTTCCTTTTCATCTTAGCAAAAAAATGTCTGGAAAATACTCGATACTCCGTTTAAAAGACGCAAGTAACCAATTCCGTCTTTTCAACTGAGTACAATCACAAACTTCTTTTTAATATAAGTGCTTGACAGATATTTCCTGCTTCTCTCCTAAGATGAAAGGGCGCATTTGGACACAAGCGTCTTTTCAATATAGTAATTGATATTTTAAACAACTGCTTTTACTGAAATAAAAAAGGAATATCTTCTCTTTTTCTACTACTTTGACATGTAGGTAGTTCAACTACCTGTGAAATAAACGTTTTGAAATAATAGTTTGCACATGAACAATGTTCTAAGGTACAATCAGGAAAAACAATAATAAAAAACCGTATGAAAAAGTAAAGTTTAACCCTTAATTTGACGTTGTCCAGTATACCTACTGGCCGTTGTAAAGACAACAATCTACACGTAAAACTAAAATTATTAGATTATGGAATCTCATATTAATATAATACAAAAAAGCCAGTGCGGACGGTAATTTTTCGTCAATTGCCGTCAGAATATAAATGAGGAATGACACTTCTCACTTATCCTCGGTAAATGATTTTTTGTATTTTTTTCTATTAAATATGACAACATAATGACTTATTTACATATATATTATTAAAAAATATTATTGTAAAAATACATAGGTATTTTTTTTTAATATCCAGCATACTTCCCATTGCCAATTAATACGTACAAAAAATAACTTCCGATACTTCCCTTTGCTAATGTCACGGTGTTCTAATTTGCGTTTGCTACGACCAGCAAACTTCCCATTGCCAATTAATTCGTACAAAAAAAACGTATACTTCCTGCTAAGTCTTATATTAAAGTATTTATGTAAAAAATAAGGATTGTTCGCCTAGGTTTTACTGCTTATAATAAACTGAAGCGTATTTAGACAAGGAAGTGACCCTCAGGTCACCCTGCTCCAAGCTATACTATCTTTATCACTTCTGCATTGTTTTGTTTTGTATTTTTTTATCCTATCTTGACTATCAAAATAAGGCTTAATCAAATTATTCGATGCAAACCGATATGGTCCCAAAAATATTGGAATGAGAACCTAGAAATATTTATAAACCACAAATATTAGTGCAAAAAAGAAATAGATTCTACAACTCTATGCCCCATCAGAATTCAGATAAAGGAGAAATAGTATAGCATTCCTCTGAGAATCTGTTCCTCTTAACGCCATTTTTTTATTTGTATTTTATTACTAGCCTGTTCTGCCCCATTATTGGGTAAAGACTTCCCCTTTTCTTCCCATGCTGCTCCTCACAAAGCGGTGACTGATCAATCTTTTCCAAGCAATTTCTGTTCATCCTGCCAACTCTGTCGTCATCGTAAACGACTGCAACTAAACTTGTGTTTAAGAGCTTGGGGGAAGACTTCAATGCTCTGTTTGATGCAGTCGGAAATTAATTTGGTCTTTGACATGTTTATTAGTAGTCCTAACTCAAAGCTTACTTTGTTTAGCTGTTCCTAACTTTTTTAACCGACGCTGGGAAAATAACGCTGCCATCAGCAAACTTGACTGATTATTTGTTTCTTCTTCTCGGCTCAACAGCCGAACCGAAATTAATTTAAATTAAAATAGTTTGAGCCCCGGGGATGGACATGATAATATGATTTTTTATCTTGGAAATATAATAATTTCTATAGGAAAACCCAATAAACCAGTTCCATACGGACAAATTCACCAGCAAACACTAAAGTACAAAATACTATCATGTTTAAATTTTTATTAAATTAACCCTGCAATCGGATTTTTAGTAATGTTTTATTTCTTAAAAGTTTAATAGAGTTTTGTCTGATATTTGACTAAAAAATATTTACAATTCAGAAAACATATCTTGTATATATTTGGCAATGTCCATAATGCTTGACATTTAAGCCGACTTTCTATTCTTCGCAAAGTTGGCAATGTCCACTTGTCCAGTATACTTGACATACGTTTTCTGGAAAACTAACAATTTTAAACTAACAAAGACTTTTTTTATATTTTTTCCGGTAATAAACACCTCAAAAAATAATGACACTAACTTAGTTGTATTATCGCAAAAATAAAATATGCCTACATCAAAATCAGACGCAAATACCACGAGCATCTCAGTGAACTAGCAAAATACACTATTGAAAAGGCGCAAGTGGTCATTTGCGTCTTTTCTACTTAGTTTTACGTGTAGATGCGTCCGCGTCAATATAACGTGAGCGAGCTTTGGCTAAGTTGAAAAGACGCAAGTGTTCACTAGCGCCCTTTTCATTAAGTATTTATATTAGATGCGTCTAACACAAAACTTAGTTGAAAAGGCACAAGTACTTAGATGCGTCCTTTTACTGAAGTATACGGTGATGGATTATACCTTACGTCTTTTCTTTTATTAAAGTGTTGAAAGTTTGTCAAAACAAAAAGGCGCATTATACGTAGTTACGTCTTTTTTACGAAGACCACTTACATTTTTCTGAAATGCGTCTTTTTAATTAAGTTTTTGTAACAAAGTGACTGAAGTTACGCCCTTTTTGCTTATGGTAACTTCTAATCTAGCCTACCTAGGAAAAAACTAAAAATATCAGTAGGTAGGTGGGTTTTTTTCTGCTGATCACGGCAGTATAATTAACTCATTTTTGACAAAAGTGTTAGATGCGCCCTTTTTACTATCGGGGGCAGAGCTGTACTGGCAGTTAAACTAAGTTCAGCAGCTTACGCCGTTAGAAAAATCAGACAACTTACCAATGTTGAGACAGCTCGCTTAGTTTATTATAGTTATTTCCATAGTGTTATGTCCTACGGTATTCTGGTTTGGGGTAAGGCAGCTGACATACAAACTATATTTGTGTTCCAAAAAACGTTCGTTCTATTTACAATTTAAATTCCCGTAAATCATTAAGAGAACTTTTTAAATAAATTAATATCTTAACCGTAGCGTCTCAATTTATTTATGAGAATATTATTTATGTTTTAAGAATTTAGATTCTTTCACAAAAAAATCAGATATACATAATTTAAATACAAGAAACAAAAATAAAATCGCTATTCGAAAATTCCTCGTCCGTAAAGTATATAAATCATATTTGGTCAATGCATTCATTTCTATAATAAATTACCTGACGTAGTTTTAAAGTTACCCTTTCCAGCACTTAAAAATTACTTGAAAAAGTCGTTAATGTCTAAAGCGTATTATAGGGTCGAGGATTATCTAACAGACAAAAATGCATGGCCTAAACCCGAAACTTAGTCAATATTAATTTATTCAAATGCAAAAGCTTTATCTTGTCTAGGGGACACCGTTGATGTAGGAAAACATATCGAAACTTTTATGTGGTTATCTTGTACCGTCTTATATAAACATAAATAGGTGTTTTTTTTCCTTTTCTCCCTCTGTCTCTCTTGTAAGATTTTTGCATGTTTTCCTGCTGAACTACGCATGTTATTTTTATAAGTATAATAAGTAATTTAATATTTATTGCTTTATATAATGCTAGACAAAGTAGTAACATTTGTAATGTTTAAAAAAATTACTGAAACTCAGCAGAAGTTTCTTGCGGCGTTTCTTCTCAGCAGTGGTCTCCTCTTGGGAAGCGCTGGTAGATTCTTGACGTGTAAACGTGCCCGTGCGGCCTAATTACTGAATAAATATATTTATCTTTATAGGTAATAAGGTCAAGGTACGGTCACGAGCGTTAATTTGCGACCGATTTCAAGAAAAATATGCTTAAAGTCGTCAATTTCATTAGAGATGTCAAGGCTTGCCATAGTGTCATATTATAGAGAAACGTTTATTTGCATTTGTTTAATATATGTCTTTTTATTGCAGAACCATTCCGTTGTGTAAGGACGGTAAAACTAAATCGTACGACCAAAACGCCGATGGCTGTGTCAGATCGGAAGCCATTAACGTGTTGTTTTTACAGAAAGCGGCAGATGCTCTCAGGTAAAAAATAGGTTTTTTTCAATTTTCTACTTTGAACAAGAACTCACTCAACCAACAAACTGAACCGTTTTTTCTGTTCTTTTATTATAGGATTTACGCTGATGTTGTTCATGTAAAACACTCCTTTGTTTCATCGCAAGAAAGTGAAACTGGCCAAAAATATGGCTTCAGTCGCAATTTAGACGCTACGACATGTTTTCTCAGGAGTTTTTACGAGGAAGCGAAAGTTTCGCCGAATGAAGTCGAGTACATTGAAGGTTGGGGGGCAGGTAAGAGAACTTCAAATTAATTGATCCTAATTAAGCCTGCATTGTTAACCTCGTGAGACCTGCCTCCTATTCCACCATCTTGACTATACAGGTGACAGGTCACATTTTGGTGTACATCGAGCAGCTTATACGAATCCCGGTGATGTGAAACTTGTTGACTCTGCAATGTACACCGAATTGTCTCTTGTCACCTATCATTGTCAGGATCGTGAAATAGGGGGCCGTTGTTCCATAGGAAGTACAAATCAGGGCAATTGAATTTTAACTGTATTCTAATGAGTGTAAAGTTCATTTTAATTTGTTTTACAATTCAAATTGACATTTAAGATCAAAGGTAAATGAACTTTATTTCCTTGTTGGTAGATTTAAAATCCCACTCACAAAAATCTTCCTGTTTGTGGTATGGCGGGCGAGGTTAAAACTCCGTTTTAAAATTATATAATATCATTGAAGTGCTAGGGTTGTCACTTATAATATAATCGAATAAATTAAATATGTACGGAGGAATGTGTTTATACTTATAAAAGCACTTGTTATCATTATGGTAATAAATTGTGTTCATGGTTTTTCTATAATGTTAAACTAAAACATTAGAATTCATAAACGTGCATTGTAAGATTTACGAGTATTATCTTGTCATGATTGTCAATCTGATTGTATTATTTGTATTGTCTCGCCATTGTACATGCGCAAATTATAACTTACTTACTATCCCAAGTCTAAAATTGGGAATTATTTGATTTGAAATTGTAAATAGAATAAAATAATATACCAGCCAGTAAAATGAGTTTCGGATCCTGTTCAATTTCATCAGTAAAAATATATTTATTTGTATTGTTTTAGTACCTTATATTTTAGTTCATAAATTTAGAACCATCGCCAACCCTAATATTGTCATACGTCATTTCAGTGGATTTTGCTCGCATTTTACGATCCCCGCATATAATATAACAACAATAAATACAATACAATAGCATCGACCTATAGGTAAGCAAGATTATGTAGTATTAATAAACAAGGTAGATAGGTGGAAGGACGTCAGATTTAGTTAGAGACGATGACAGGCGTCCCAATGGAGCTACATTGGTGCCGTGGAAACTCGGTAGGGCACTGGTGAGGGGCGCGACCTGGGGGCCTAATATAGCTGCGTTTATCGCGTGACAAAATGTGGATAAAACATCCGTCACTTTCTGACACGTATATAAGTACGAGAGTGACGGATGCTCTATCCAAATCACGCGATAAACTCAACCATACTAGACCCACCTGTGTCGACATACTCGCCCTGTCCCTTTTTTGTCGCTGGAAAAATGCTTTTTACGCATAGCCCCTGGGTTCTGGAGCTTAAGGGCTTGTTGACGGAGACGCGGAGCGTCGCGCGTGGCGTGCGGCTTGGCGTCGCGCGGCGCGTCGGGGGTTTTTTCCGTTTACAGAGACGCGGCGCGTGCAGCGGACCGCGTCATCACACGCGCAAACACAAACATATGGCAATGTACGGTGTGGTTTATAAAGATGCGGGGCGTGATGCGGCGCGTGGTGCGGGGCGTAGAGAGTAGCGGTGTCCGCTACAACCGCGGCGGACTCTCGAGCGTGCTGCGTGCAGCGCGGCGATGCCATCCGCGGGCTCCGCCGCAAGTAACGCTGTATTTGAAGCAAACGCGTGTAAATCCGCTTCTCCGTAAACGCTGTTAAACAACGCCATATGTTTGAATTTAGAGCAGACCGCGCCGCCCAACGCTACACGCGACGCCCCGCGTCTCCGTAAGCAAGCACTAAGGTGGTTATGTGGGACTCACCAACCGAAAGTGGCCAAAATACCTACTAAAAACACAGCGATCGTTCGATTAATTTTAATTCCTCCTTGCTTTGTGTCAGTTTATAATGTTGATATGACATGTTATTAATCCCCAACGCAAAAAGGGGTGTTATAAGTTTGACCGCTATGTGTGTGTGTATGTCGGTCTGTGTATCTGTCTGTGGCACCCTAGCTCTGGAGCGGGTGAACCGATTTTGATGCTGTTTTTTTTTATTTGAAAGCTGATTTCCTAACGGTGGTTCTTAGCCAGGTTTCATGAAAAACGATAGGGCCGATTAAGAGATATCAGCTGTGAAAGGAGGCGTCACTGTTTTATCTAGGTATCTAATCGAGACACGCGTCAGCATGTCCAGAGGGCCCTGCCAAGATGCACTACGCTAACGTTTATATTTGATTCGTTTTTAAACCAATCGCGTCACTGATAGACAACGTGACTTTTCGTATCACGTCATCTACCGGTGACGCGATTGGTTTAAAAACGAATCGAATAGAAACGCTAGTTAGCGCAATGCATCTTTTCAAGGCCCTCTGACAAGTTCACGCAAAAGGAACTGGCGAGCGCAGCATTTACTCGAACCGTTTGGAGCCACTTTTGACGCCTCAATAACTCCAAATATATTTATCATAAAAACGTGAAATTTGGTTTATGTATTAGTTATTTACATTCCTCCTTGATTTGTGTCAGTTTATATTTATATTGATATGAAATGTTATTACATTAAATGTTTTATAGCTCAAGCAGAGGCGGATAAAGGAGAGTTGGATGCGTATGACAAAGTCTTCTGTTCAAATCGTGCTGAGCCACTTCCTGTGGGCAGCGTGATGTCTAACATCGGGTACTGTGAGGCAGCTTCCGGAATTAGCGCAATCACCAAGGCATGTTTAGAGCATTTTTAATAGATTTTGGTAGTGACTCTGCCTACGAAGCAAGCAGTCCCAGGTTCAAATCAAGGGCAGATATTTGTGTGATGAGCGCGAGTATTTGTTCCTGAGTCTTGGATGTTTTCTATACACCGTGCCCGGGACGTACCCGAAGGATTTTAACCATCGATTCCAGACCCTATTTGGAGTATATAATGTGGTATAACATGTAGTCCAATATCGCATAATTTCCGAGATTTTTATTATTTAAAAAACAATTCCATAGTTAATTTAATTTCGACTCTGTCACCTTAACTTAAGGATTATTTACTAAAAAATTGATTAAATTAATTTATGTTGTTCGTTGATGATATTGCTACTTACAACATGAATCTTTCTTAGTAAATAATGCTTTAGGTTAAGGTGACAGAGTTCAAATTAAATTAACTATGGAATTGTTTTCTAAATAATTATAATCTCGGAACTTATTGGACTACATGTTATACCACATTATATACTCCAAATAGGGTCTAGAATCGATGGTTAAAATCCTTCGGGTACGTCCCGGGCACGGTGTATATTTAAGTATGTATTTCTCTATATAAGTAAGTTTAATGTTGTCTAGGACCTCCTCATAGTACAATTAGTTTGGGACTAGCTCAATTGGTGTGAGATCGTCCCGATATATTTATATTTATGAATTTCAACCTTCCATCACGACAGTTCTTTAAATGACATTATTAGCTAATAGGTTTAGAAAAAAAAACATAGGGTAATTATTGTTTATTAAATGATAGTTTATAGCATGTTGCAGTACGACAAGATTGTCTATGCTTGGAGTGTGTTTGGCTGCAATGGTGGGTAGTTTGGAGGATTGATTCTTTTTGAGGAGGAGCGAGCGCAGGTTTTAAACGGGAACCGCCATTGCAAAGGACCTCACTGCATTCCGTAAAAGTTAGTTTGGATAATTAATAGTACAATATCTGAATCATACAGGATCCCTTTGTATTTTGGCATAATAAATCAATAATTAAAGTGTTGTGTTTGTTTAATAATAAAAGTGTTTGTGTGTTAAATCAATTTTGTGTATGATTGTGATACCACCTGAATCTGGAGACCACGGCCGACAAGAACTCGGACGGTAATGATCAATCCACTGTCTCATCCTTCGACAAGTATACCAAAATACTAGCTAGAGATTGTTATGGACGACACAGAGAGTTGGAAATTGAAAAAGAGACCTTTGTCTAGAAGTGAGACTTTAATATGCTATTAAAAGGGTTTGAGTTGATTTTAGATAATGTATGTAGTTTATGTTCTTGTTAATATAAATAATCGGTTTTCACCCGACTACCGATGGGAATATAAGGGAATTGACCTATGTATGTAGGTATGTATGTATGGTTCTTTGTTCCCTTGTAAAGGCTGAAACAGATGACCCGATGTCAACAATCGAGGTGTCGTTAGTTTCGTCTTAGCATCGCGGATGTCACTAAGTACCTACTTATTTAAAATGTAAAATTGGTGAAATAAAAAAAATATAAGTACATTATAACTAACATTATATTCCTTCTATTGAAAGAAAGAAAATCATTTATCCGTGACAAACATAACATAGAACAAATTAATACGCACAAGAAGAAAGTAGCCACGAACTGGTCCCAAGTCAGCGCTGGTCTTCCAAACAGTAGTTGGGTTTTAAAGCTTGCTTTTGTTTTTACAGGTTGTTTTAGGATATCACAGAGGCGAAATGGCAGGCAACTTGCATAACACGTATCCACGAAATGACGTAGCAGGGCTGCGAGAAGGTCGTTTGCAGATCCTCTCCGACCACCAGCCTATCAAGCGGACGTATGTCGGGGTCAATGGTCTTTCAGTCACCGGTATCAACACTCACGTTCTTTTACACGGACGTTATAAACCAAAGGTCAGTTTTTCTTTTTTTGAAATCTTTATAAGTCTTCTGCAAATCCGTTTTTAAACCCTGACGCAAAAGGACGGGTGTTATGAGTTTGACCGCTATGT
This sequence comes from Acleris literana, assembly GCA_946894065.1. Classification (NCBI taxonomy): domain Eukaryota; kingdom Metazoa; phylum Arthropoda; class Insecta; order Lepidoptera; family Tortricidae; genus Acleris; species Acleris literana. The sequence continues at coordinate 6,208,270 of OX335687.1, forward strand.
GTGTGTGTGTGTGTGTCTGTTGCACCGTAGGGGTTAAACGGGTGAACCGAATTGGATGCGTTTTTATCATTTAAAAGCAGGTTTTCTAGCGACGGTTTTTAGCTAGTTTTCATAAAAATCGATTGGGCCGTTTTGGAGATATCGGCTCTGAAAGAACAGCTCACCATTATATCGGTGGTTATGTTTACTTTTGTTGCAGGATTTAACTAAATACCAATGCAATATTCCCCGCTTGGTAATGATGTCCGCCAGACAGGATTCTGCGGTAAAAAATATGATTAATGATTTAAAATCGCGGCCCATAGACCCCGAAGAGTTAGCCTTGTTGCAAAATATACATTCTTCGAAGATAAATGGCCATTTGGGGAGAGGATATGTCATCCTAGGTAAGTTTTGGATTTACCTAACTACCGCGCGCGTACTTATAAATGCAGTTTAACCTTTTGGACGCATTACGTCAAATACAAAATGTGTCTCTCTCACGCCAAACATGTTTGCTATGCTATGCAAATTACACCTTATTGATACGAAACAAAGTCTCTTTTAATCTTGAACTTGTGACGGCTCTAGCCGTCGTGGCGCCCATGGAGTCAGTGGCACGACCAGGTGTGTTATTCTCTCAAAAAACGGCGGCCGGTCGAACGGACGAGCGAATAAAAGCGGCGAGTTTAAGTAGTCCCGTCCGACCGAACAAAACACATTTTAGCGCGTGCATTGTCAATTAGGGAGCCTTATACGTTCGTGAAGTCATGTTGCCAAATTGAATACACGCGCTAAAATGTGTTTTGTTCGCTCTGTCGGGACTAATAAAACTCGCCGCTTGGACCTTCACTCGAGCGAACGATCACCTTTGCTTATTGAGAGAATCACCACCCAGATTTAGTTGACGGCCAGAGTAGTCTGTGGCGTTTAAAAGTACCAATGATTTCGAGGTAGCTTCCGTTTCGCTGCCACGAAATTGCGAATGACCTATAATAACTTTCAAATTCAAAATTTAAAAAAGGCTTCTTATTTCCTAAAACCATTTAGCATGGGCACTCGGTGCCCTACCTTGCTCTCCCGCACTGGACGACTCTCAGCTGAAATGATGATGACGATGGAGGTGACAGGTGGCTAATAAGAAACCTTAATCCACAGATACAGACAAAGAAAATGAAACTGTGAGCCTCTGTGATAAGGCGGGCTACTTCGACGGTAGCGACCGCCCACTGTGGTTCGTGTACAGCGGGATGGGCTCGCAGTGGGCCACCATGGGTGCTTCACTCATGCGCATACCTATATTTTCTGCAGCCATTGAACGGTATGATTCAGCCTCAAAGTACCAGCCGTTAAATACAGCAGTAACACTATGTCAATAAGGAATTCATACAAAAAATAATTCTATTTTAACTGCAATAATGTCCCTTTTCAAATAGTTTTTTCCTAATTCAGTATCATTTTTGGAATGAAAGTGCGAATTATGATCTATGTTGTAGTGTGAGCTTTTAAAACTTGTTAATTTCCATGCACGGGAGGGACCGACTCCTAGCAGCAATTTTAAATATATTTTTAGAGAGTAAAAAGGAAAGTTGAAAGTATAATGGGAATTTGATCATTTTCTAAGTCAAATACGTGAGAATGAGTATCTAGACGACCTATTTATTACAAACAAAACATTATTCCGGCGGTTTTCGTAGCACGGTGAAGAGGTGATAGGTAAATGCTTAATTATAAAATATATGACATATGTAAGTGATATTTTACTGCGCTTGGTTAGGATGTGAAAAATATATTTTAAAAAAATGTTTCTGTTTTCAATTAGATGCCGGATAGTATTGGAGCCAAAAGGCATCGATATCGTCGATATAATCACGTCTCCTGATAAAACGACTTACGACAATATACTGCACTCTTTCGTGGGAATAGCTGCCGTCCAGATTGGCCTTACAGATATCCTTCACGCACTGGGAATGTTTCCTCACAAAATTATCGGTAACTTATCTTATTCAAAACTTATAGCTTGGCTAAGAAATGTTTGACGGGGTGAACTACGATGTTTTTAACTGGCAAGTACCACATTTAGCAGCAGATTACTTCGATTCAATCCAAATCAGACCAATCAACCCGATCAATTTAACTCCGGACAGCGTCATCATTTCTCCAAGGTGACTTTTCAGTCACGGTATACTTTTTAGAAGATGCTATCATCAAATCTAACATCGAGCTATCTTGTAGGTCACAGCGTGGGTGAGCTGGGTTGCGCGTATGCCGATGGCTGTCTGACGGCTGAGGAGATGATCCTCGCCGCATACAGTCGCGGGCTGGTCTCCATACAGACTCCTTTCATACGAGGCTCGATGGCCGCCGTTGGCATTGGATTTGAAGAAGTAAGTTTCACGTCTCATTCGCTTACTGTACCTTGAAAGTTGTACAGGTGACAGGATCTGATCGTGTGTGCATTGAACAGGTTTCAAAAATGTGCCCTCCGGAGATCGAAGTAGCCTGCCACAACGGACCCGACTCCAGCACTATCTCTGGACCAGCTGACGTGATGACTGAGTTCGTTGCCCAACTGACTGCCAAAGGAATATTCGCTAAGGAAGTCCCTTGTTCTAACATTGCGTACCACTCGCGCTACATTGCTGAAGCAGGTAGGCTCTTATAAGTTTGCACGTACCTTGAAAATGCGTAAAATACGCACTCTGCATTCGATTCAGAAAACTGTCTGTTTTAGGACCCGGTCTACTGAAGTACTTGAGTGATGTTATTAAAACTCCAAAGCTTCGTAGCGAGAAATGGGTATCGACTTCGGTGCCGCAACAGAGGTGGGAAGAAGATGCTGCGAAATACTCGTCAGCAGAGTACCATACTAACAACCTTTTGGTAAGTTAACCAAGGTCTTCTCCGGATCTGGTAGTTTTTAATTGCTGATTTTAGTGGATTATGTCGGATCCGAGTTGAACTTGTGGGGCTGGTTCCAGAGCCCAGTGCTGTTCGAGGAGATGTCGAAGCTCATCCCGCCGACCGCCGTGCTGGTGGAGGTGGCCCCGCACGGGCTGCTGCAGGCCATCCTCAAGCGCTCGCTGCCGGCCTCCTGCGCGCACGTGCCGCTTACGCGCCGCGGCCACGCCGACAACGCGCGCTTCCTGCTCGAAGCCATCGGCAAGTCAGTACAACCGGCAATAAAATTAAACTCACTTTTCCCACACTAGTCTCTTTCTTCTTCTTTCTTCATTTGTCAACCTAAAGCCACCCACTGCTGAGTGAATGTCTCCTTTAAAACGCATCATTTCCCTCTGTCCTGGGGCACTGTCATCCACCTCGTCCCTGCGGCACACTAGTATTCTTATTTATTCAAACTTTGATGTATTTTCAGATTGTACATGGAAGGATATTTCCCAGACATTCGAGCATTATACCCGAAAGTAGAATTTCCAGTGTCCACTGGCACGCCGCACCTATCGCATTTAGTGGAGTGGGCACATAACGAGTCCTGGTAAACAACAACAATCTATTTAAACATAAAATTACGTACCATTTTAACAAAATTTAATAATAAGCTGAATTTTCTACCAGAGCTACACGATCACATAATTTAAGATTTGCCTGAACTTTTATTTGTTAAGGGTTAAATGAGTAAGGCATTTAACGATAAGGAAACCTGCAATAATGTCGATGTGCTCCAAAAAAGCTTGAACTTACATGATTTGGTATTTTATCAGGTCGTTGCCAATTTACGCTGGACCAAAAAGAAAAATAGCGGCAACATGTACGTTTGTGATATCTATTCACGACATCGAAAACAAGTACTTACACGGAAACAAAATAAAAGGTAACAACGAATCTCTTTTACCGACCTATACTGAGGTATTAAAATTAAATAATGTAAATTTTGAGTACGTATTTGGATACTTATTTAAATAATAATTATTATTATTATTATTTCAGAATAAAATTCCATAGTTTGTTAGTTACATTACTGGTGTTCTTAGACTATATTAGTAAATTAGGTAAATTCATAAATCAAAAATTAAAATATAAGTTATAAGTTACTTATTTAAGTATAAGTAGTTGATAGTTTTTAAGTATCTCCGTACGAGGAAGCAATTTTTCATTTTTGAAGATTCTTGCTTAACCTGGCCTTGCTGCTTCGAAAGAGTAACATTATTTTTTTGCGGCCAACCACAATGTAAACGCTAAAGTTTAGCTGTCCTGTGTCACATCTTTTTACGATTTGGTGGTACTGAAAAAAGATTTTGATCGTGGTAGGACCTTGAGCAGGGTCCGCTTGGATTGCTACCACCATCTTTAACACTCAGATTCATTGGTCGATAGCCCGCATGCTTTTCGTGATACATTACATCGCTGCAATAGCTCCCGGCTCAATAATGTCAAAATAAGTCATCAATGGATTGCTAAAAGCATGCGGGCTATGGACTAATTAAGCTACCGGCTAGCAGCAGTGCTTTCATTGTTGTTCCTTTATGGGGATAAGACCACCCGTGAAATTACTAGCAAAGGCATTCCATCTTAGTCCTCGGGCTTGGCAACATATTATTATTTGCACTTTCTAAGATTGCTGTCTTGAAATTGTAAACTTACATTCATACACACATCCATACACCCACGCCTTCATTTTAGTGGAATCCGAATCGGAATCGGAATCAAAATAATCTTTATTCAAGTAGGTTTACATAATAATAAACTCTTTTGAAATGTCGTGTAGGGTAGGCAGAGCTACAGAATTACCAACAAAACTTGTTGTTAATTTTGTAATCACAATTTGCACAATCAGGCTAAGATGTTTACCAGTGTATATTAGTGACAGCTTGCAAGCCCATCGCCTAACAGTACTACAAGCCTGTATTCCCTTAGTCGCCTCTTACGACTTCCCGGGGAAGACATGGAGTGGCAGTATTCTAAGCCGGCAACCACACGGCATAGATTGTAAACATGAAATAGCAAATTTCAAATTTTAGATCCCACTGACCATCAGGTTCGTTACCATATGTTCGTTAGCCTACTCCCTGCCATTAAAATGTATATATTTCGGTAGGTAAAACGTTGTACCCGTTCGCCGGTGCGCTGGTGGCAGCGTGGGACACGTTGGTGATGGTAACGGGCGGGGAGCGCAAGCAGGTGGCGGTGCAGTTCCACGATGTGCATTTGTTCTCGCAGTCCGTGCTGCACGACTCGCGCCAGCTTCGTCTCTCCGTCATGCTGCATCGAGGAACTGGCCTTTTTGAGGTAAAGGTCGTTGACATGCTTCCGTGCCTACATTGTTCGTTCATCCGTACGTTCTAACTTTGAAAAGCCATATTTTTGAACCGTGATGTTAGTGGGTTGATTTTTGTACAGAAACTGTCATTTTATGTACAAAAACACATTGTGTTATACGCCGAAATTCCTAACAAATAATGAAAACTAAAAGTAAAAAAATGGGAACCAATTTACATATACATTACAAGAAACAACGTTTTTGCCTTTTTTTTTACATCCATCATCATCATCATCATGTCAGCCGAAAGACGTCCACTGCTGGACATAGGCCTCCCCCAAGGCTCTCCACTCAGACCGATCTTGTGCTTTTCGCATCCACCGCGTTCCCGCGATCTTTACAAGGTCACATCATCAAGACGGTAATACGAAAAAGTGTTAACTTTGGTATGATACAAAGAACTATTGACTGGATTTTTTTCTTGCAGACACTGATCCAGCATACTTTTTTTAATGCTCAACATTCAGAATCTAAGCCCATTACTTTAGCCATCGTTTTATCTGAATAGCTGACAATAATTGCGGATTTAATAACATAACTCCCTTTTCCAAACAGGTCACTGATAATGGCTATAAAGTTGCATCTGGATATGTAATGGCCATCGCAAAGAAAAAAGGACCTGCAGAAGTTCCCTCTGAAGCTGAAGAAGAAACGGAGAATAAAACCATGGCTCTAAGTTCAGAAGACATCTATCAAATGTTCAGTGACAGATGTTATACGTATGGGTAAGTAAGTCAAATGTTAACGATAAGTTGTAATAACCTACTTATCCAGCAACTTTTTCTTTAAGTACCTAGACAAAATAACTGAGCATAAATCTCATAAAAAATATAAAACTTGAAACTTTTGTAACAATCGTTTATTATTTTTTGGTAGTAACATAATTTTGCCATAGCAATTCGCTGTTCAGTGAGACTGTTCTTTAAAAGTGGTCATAAACTCAATAACCTCGGTAGGCACCCATAGAGTTTTCTCAAAACCGGCCCTTTGCCAAATAACCCTTTATAATAACTACTTATAATATTTAATGAAAACTTACTGCCTGACACATCAAAGCACAGCCAAAACTACTTGGGCAATAGGTTTTCTAAAATGAGACAAGTATTTTAAAAAGTCGGAAATACTTTTAGTTGAATTTAGATGATACTCAATCATGACATGACATGATAAAAGATAAAAAGATAAAAAGATAAGACACTCTCACACTAATTGACCTAGTACCAAACTTACATAACAACGATAAACTTACTTATATAGAGAAATACATACTTAAATATATAGAAAATATCCAAGTCTCAGAAACAAATACTCAGGCTTATCACATAAATATCTGTCCTTACATTTGATACCCAGGACCACTAGCTTCTTAGGCAGGATCACTACCAAATAGGCTAACCTCGTCAGCGTGAAGACTGGTTTAATATTCTATAGGGGCGAGTTCCGGAGCATCCTCAATTCGAACGAGTCGTTCACGGAGGGTCAACTCTTGTGGACTGGCAACTGGGTGACTCTCATCGACGGTATGCTGCAGCTCAACGCTTTAAGAGAGGCGCACGAAGGCGTCTCCCAACCAGTCTACATCAGGAAAATGGAAATAACTCCTGAGATAAAACCAGAGATAAAACCAGAGACAGAGGCCGAGACCGAGACCGTTGAAGATGATGCTGATGTAATTCAGAAACCTGTAAAAATAAACATTTGTCCATTACAAGACTACACAAGGTAATGATAAAATCCATTTGCGCCACTTTTATGTACAATTAAAATACTGATGTTAGACTCAGTAATAAGGATTTTTTTAAACTGATGTTGGATTTGAATTTATTAGTCGATAATATAAGTATTTTATACAATTATTACAGCTGCGGGGGAGTTGAAATGGAAAATGTAAGATTCCATAATATCGATACATGGGATGAAAACACGATTGGATTGAAAGTATTGAAGTTTGTTCCGCGATTCCCGCCCCGGAATAATTTAATCGTGAGTATCAATTGTAGATAAAAGAAGAGTAGGAATGTACTAAAAATATTTAATTTTGGTATTTTTAAAATTTCAGTTTAGATTTGTTCTATGTTATTATTATTATTAGAAAAAAAACGATTTTGTTTCAGATAAATCAAATAACACAAGTCTTCATGCAAATAGTACATGAAAATATTGACAAAGACGAACTGAACGTTGTTGAAATTTATGATAATGAAAACGCAGATGCCTCGGTCTTTGGAATACAAAATGTTATTGAGGAATTAACTGATATCAAAATAAATTTCACAAAAATACACAGGAAAAATATAGTAAATAGCTTGTCAGAGGAGGCAGATTTGGTTTTCATCCAAAGATTGTCAACGGATGATAACGTAAGTTTACTATTAATTAATATACCTAAACAAACTTGAAATTAGCCTTAAAGTAATGCTATCGTATTTGTAATTGATTTTTTTCTTCAGATTTGCAGAAGTTTATATGAAATACTGAAGCAAAACACTTATGTAATATCTGCTGAGGATCTCAACGAGAATTTAAATCGTGTTCGTCCCAAAGCACTATATAACGTAGTATCCGCGCATAAAACTGACAGCACGCGCTTCGAACTGGTTCAGTGGAGGCCCAGGCCAGCTACCGCAACTAGCGCGTTTAATGTACGCACGAACTCTGACTTGGTGCTACTGCAAAAAACAAGGGCCAATCTACCATCCCAGCAAAAGATCATTATATTTGCTAGCTACCCACCGGTGTCGGGTTTAAAAGACATAATCAAGCAGTGGAGAAGGGAACCAGCGCGAAACCAAATTTATTTATTATCAATCAAGGATAAAATATCTGAAGATTTGTTAATGGATCAACTACCTGACTTGGATCTCGCATTTAATATTTACAGCCACGTAAGTACTTTTTAAAGTCATTCAAATATAAATATTAATACTTTTGTTGTAAAACTAATATTACATTTACATGTTTGTTGTCGGTAGGGCGAAGTTGGAGGAGAGTATTATGTGCCACTTCAAGAAAAACCTAGCCTTCATAGAGGAGTTACTTTAAAGAGTGGACGAATCGGAGACCTAACATCCTTGCATTGGGTGGAAACTTCTGGAAAAGAAGACTCCGGTATACCAGTCAAAGTGGGTATCCTATCCAGGTATACAAAACATATTTGCTACTCTACTATGATTCATATAATAATAACTGTCAAATTGTAGGTACATTTTGCCGGTCTGAATGCTTATGATGCAGCTAGAGCTGCTGCTCATGCACCTTTGAAAATAGAAGACAGTTTAAATGAAGGCCATTATGGAATGGACTTTAGCGGCATGACAAAGAAGTATGTATAGATTTAGTTCAAAGTGCCGATTCTATCAGACAGGAGGTAGGTATGGTGATGCAAGTGAAATTTATGATTTATTGCAGGGGCCAACGCGTGATGGGGCTGGTGCGCGGCGGCGCCCTGAGCGACCGCGTGGCGGCGCGGCCTGATCTGCTGTGGCCGGTGCCGGCGCACTGGACCCTCGAGGACGCCGCCACCGTGCCGCTGCCCTACGCGCACGCCTACTACTGCCTCGTGAGTACCTAGGCTCCTAGACTTCATTTGGGATGTGCAAGTATGTACGTGGTGGCGCGGCCGGAGCTGCTGTGGCCGGTGCCGGCGCACTGGAGCCTCGAGGACACGCCGCCACCGTGCCGCTGCCCTGCCGTGTGGTGAGTACCTAGGTCTCAGACTTCACTTGGGATGTACAAGTATGAACTATAATTAGGGTTCCGTACCTGAAGGGAAGCCAGATGCAGGACCCTATTAATCTGCCGACGTTGTCCATCGGTTCTAACTTTGAGGGGCTGTATCTTTTGAACCGTAACAGATAGCGGGCAGATTTTATTCAGAACGACTTATTGAAGCGGATCAACTAAAAAAAAAAAAAATCGTATGCAAATAATAAAGGCGGTCCCCATGCATGGAATGTTTTTATTTCAACGTATTTTTATTTTTGCTGTCGTTAAAACAGTCAAAAATACAAGTGGCAACTTTGGTATAGTACTTACAAACTCCAAAAAGAAGAAAAACTACAAATACTATAAAATGGTCAAGTGTGAGTTGGGCTGGCGCTGATTCGATTCAAAATAGAATTCAAATCGGAAAATAATAATACCTACCTACTATGCGGCGGTACGGCACCCTCGGTGTGCGACGCCGACTCGCACCATTGTCTTTTATAAAATATAGGTAATCTGTCCCCTTATACAAATACAAATAATTTATTTCACATAATTTTAGGTACAATGAGATCTTAAAAATAATATTCGTATCACTAAAATCTACCAAACATGGCATGTGAAATTAGAAAGTCTGCAACTACTTATAATCTAAAAACTCCTGTATGCTATAAAAACACTTTTCTGCCAGCCATCTTTTCAGAGCTCGTTTAAATTCTACGATCTTTTATTGTGTCAGGTAGCTGGTTAAATATTTTTATGCACATAATATAACTATTCTTAGCAACAAGTGATAATTTTGTCATTGGGATAAATAATTTATTGCGATACTGCGAGCGTAAGGGGTTTTTAACCGACTTCAAAAAAGGAGGAGGGTTATACGTTCCACTGTATGTATCTTTTTTTTTTTCTATGTATGTTCACTGATTACTCCGTCAATTGTGGACCGATTTTAAAAATTCTTTTTTGGTTTGATAAAGTATACTTCCGAGGTGGTCCCATTGTCACCAAATCGGTATCTGATGAGGGGATCAGTGAGGAATTTAGGGAACTCCTCAAATATTGTAGGCAAACACATAGCGATTTTAGTATTTTAAGTAACAAGTCCAGCATTTGCATTCAGAAAGTATCATATGGTGAAGTGGAACTGATGATGAAGACCACAGATGGCCACCGGAACTCCTCAACGGTATCGATTTCATGGGTGGCGAGAAGATATCTCGATTAAGATAGTTGAGCGAATACAACGAAGAATATTTACTTGTTGAAATATAACTATGACTTTCCCGCGGCGTTGCTTGCGGCGCGCTTGAAATAACTTAAAGTTTCATATCAACTAAGAAGTGGGACTACGTAACAGCGTATTATGATCACTAAATAAAAAGTATAAAATAAAATAAATGTTTTAAAAACAAAAAACCGCCTTCAAAAACGCAAAAAAATAACTTCTTTAAAATTGTAGGCACCTAATAGGTTAGTCCAACTGAAGTCGGCGACCACAATATTTTCAACAAAAAGCCGACATCAGTTGGACTAACCTATTAGGTGCCTACAATTTTAAAGAAGTTATTTTTTTGCGTTTTTGAAGGCGGTTTTTTGTTTTTAAAACATTTATTTATACATTGTTTAGCGCGGTTGAACATATGCTCATTCTTATACACAAATAAACATGCATCTAAAATATACAGACTCGGTACTGTTAGAATGTTATATTTCTTAAAAAATGGTCTGCATGATTCTATTTGCTTTAATTCAAAAATTGCTCTTATACATTTTTTTTGCATCAATGACATTAAATGCTTACAGGCTATCAGAACCCAGCTGATGCCTGGTATGTGCATTCTTGTCAGTGGCGGCGCGGGCGCCATCGGGCAAGCCATCATATCCATCGCACTTCATCTGGAATGCCGTATTTTTGTGGTCGTCAGCGATATGTTGAAGAAACGTTTCTTGTTAAAACTATTCCCAAATTTAAAAGGTAAGTAAGTGGGGAGGTATACAGTTAATCAGTAAGACTTTTGGCCCACTGTGGAACTATAATCAAAGTGAAGCTAGAAATCAAATACGTAGAGACTATTTATCGATTTGACATAGTTCCATAATGGTTTAGAAATCCTTTTGGTGTAGTAATTTTTTTTTTAATTTAATGATGAAGCAACAGTTATTTTTATTACATTTCAGATGAATATGTCATTTGCTGCCGAGACGATTTTTTTGTTGATTCGGTGCTGAGTATGACGAGTGGTAATGGGTGCGATGTTGTTATATGCGGCAAAGGAGAGTGTAAAAACGTAAGAACTATGAACTCACTATACCTACTATACATCAAAAGAGCCTAGACGCCTACAAGCTAAATAAATATGCAACAAGGACGTAATTTTTCTTTGTTTTAATAGGGATATCTCAAATGCAGCGCACCCCGTGGAGTAACGTTGGATATTGACCAAGTGAAAAGTAATAATAACTTTTTATTTGGCATGAACTTCTTGGTTGCGGAGAGGTCATACATTCGCCTGGACTTTTCGTCTTTACTGGATACCATCAACAGTGGAACAATAAAGGTAAGTTTAATTTAATACTAGATTAGAAAGTAAATACAAAAACTCAAGACCTCTAAGGAAGTATTCTGAATTTCTGAATACACAGTTGAAAACTGGAACCGGTATTATATACAAAATAATCCTAGCATTGCACGCCCTTGTCCAGAGAGATAGGCGACCGGAGAAACCGCCACTACTGGTTTATAGTAGAGGTACTACTTTGTACGTAGAGGTTTTCCGGACCTCTATTTCAATCCTAGCCCATCTCGCCTTCGAAATCATATAATTATTACTTTTTCTCGCCTAATAATATTCGTACATTAAAGTAAATCAAAATCCAATAAAAGTCAAAATTCATTTATTGCAGTTAGCGATTAGATTTATAAAAGTTGTACAGAAAGGAACGATCGTTGCAATCCAGCATGCAATAATTAAACTTACAAACTGAACATGATGTCACAAGCTATTTTATGCATTTATGCAATCATTGAAATTTCAATAACTATTAATATATAATGCATCACATAACACACGATATCAATGTCACCGATTACCTAACTCCCTTTTAAAGTATATTTATAAAAGTAGGTATGTCATGTAGGTCAATTTTGAAACAGTTCATTAACTGAATAATACATTTTGTTTGTGTTGAGCTTAATTTAACTCTCCCTTTTCATCGACCACTTCGTTTGTACCGTATTTAGGAACTTCAGTTGCTGATATCTGAAGGTATCTCCACCGGGGTGGTGCGTCCCCTGTCGCGCGTCACGTATGCGCCGGACGAGGCTCCGCGCGCGTTCCGCCTGCTGGCCGCCAGCCGCCACCGCGGCCGAGTGCTGCTCCGCATGCAGCCCGCGCCACCGCCCGTGCAGCCCAGGTACCTACATTATACTTACACACGTCTCTCAAGGGTCTATATTGGAATCCCTAATCGTCGTTTATCCTAATGCGTCGTGTGTGCGAATTTTCGTTTATCGTTTATTTAATAGTTTTGTTATAATAGGTACAACCCTAAACTAACCTACTTGCAGATATTTTAGCGGAAACTTAAAAAGTGGTCTGACTCAGTTCAAAAACAGTTTAGGACAATTAATAATTTGGACAAACGAAGCGTTAGGACAAACGTTATAAGGGATTCCGAGGGACACAAACATGACTGACAGTTTCTTGCAGGATCCCTTCGACTCCCATAATTTTATTGTTTCGATTTTCGAAAGTCAGAAATTGGTATCAATATAATTTTTGGTCATAATAATCAATAGTCATAATAGTTGTTAGGTATAACGCGAAAGAAATATAATGATTTCACTTAGAAAAATGTAACATTAAAAATAATAACTTGATGGAGGCATAGGATAAAATATTTAAGTGGCTTCTTACTCTAGATTATCACGATACGGAGGGCTTGTTTTGACTTCATCCGCACATATTTTTTTTGGAGAAAGGGTTGTTTTGGAATAGTTATATATTAGTTATACTTGTAACCACTAAAAACTTAGTATATATACCATTATTTAATATCCTCGCACATATTAGTCTTATTTCAGTTTACATTAATACATATTACGAGTATGTCACATTTTGTAGTCGACAAATTCTTATTTTAAATTGTATAATGGTCGCCCAAGATACGGGCATTGCCTAGTTTGGAGACTCTTGTTATTTTATGTTAACTTTTTTCAAAATTTTAAATAAACTTTTTATTATTATTATTAAGTACAATAACGTTACATGTCATACAACACAAAAGCCATAAAACTGATCAGCATAATATCAAAAGGCATACCGTTTATTTTTCACAAATGGGTTTGTAGGTCATATTTTTATATTTACTATTATTTTTATTCATATCATTTTATTCTCTAATGATTTAGAGGACTTATTTTAAAATTCAGAAATAATACATGTCATACATAAACAAAATAACGGCTTACAAAAAAATTGGTTAGGTTAGGTTAGAACTGCGACCCCTTACAAACACGACCGGCTGTCAGAAAAGAAGGTTAGGTAAGGTTAGAATTGCGACCCTTTACAAAAAGTACCAGCTGACAGAAACGTAGGTTACGTTAAGTTATAACTGCGACCCCTTACAAAATATCATTTATGCATACCTAATACTAGTTATACCTACTCATAAGTTTCCCCTGCTACACCCTAGTAGGGTCCATGTTTGTACTGGTTATTTAAGATACTAACACCTTGTAAATACCATGGTTGCACAGAATAAATGATTATGATTATGATTATGGTTATCCTTGTATCATTATTCAACATAATATTATATTCCTTATGAAATTACTATAGGTATTTAATGTTATGATCAATCACTTTAGGATAGGCAAAATGAAAATTTACTAAAGTTTTCAGATTAATATTTTTTATTCTTGTAAGAGTTACTTAAAATAATAATACTCCTTTTGAATTTCTACCTTTCAATACAATCACCACATTGAATGTTATGACCAATAACGGCATGAAATTCAATAGTTATGATTAATGAAAGGGGGTGAAAGAAATTATGATAATGATAATGACCAAAGACAAAATGACGACCAATGATTATGTAAAACAACGGTATGGATAAACCAAATCGAAAGATTAATGGTATGGGAGTCAATATAGACCCGATTCTTGCAACACGTCTTTTATTGGTCTCTTTTTGGGAAGCGACTGTCGAGTTTCGTGCGGTCGCTTATTATTAGACGTGCTCTTGTCTTAGGAAGCAACTTTCATATTACATGTAGTGCTTAATCACAAGGTGCTTAATTTGTGGTTTCCTCCCCTCCCCTGTTGAATATCTAACAGGCTTAATTCTCAAAAGTAGCGTCCTGTTAGGTGACGACTGTTGATTTCTTGCAAGGCCTTTTCTCAAAAAGTCTTCTCTTTGGAAGCGCTGGAAGACTCAAGACTTGTAAAAAAGACCTTGCGGTTAACTTACAGTATACAACTCATTTTTATGCTTTATTCTTTGTATCCTGCTCACTTCAGTGACTGATGTTCTCTTATGTTCTTCAGTGACTCTTCAATAAACCAAAAATAACAGGGGCTATTCAAATTTTCAGGATTGTGTGCTCTGCACAGCAAAGTCAGCTTTTGCTGTGTGATGACGAGGGACTCGCAATGCATCTAGCCGACAGGTTGATAAAACGCGGATCCAGAAAAATACATTTGCACTCCGCGGCCTTTTCAGCGCGCTTCTCACACGCACTTAAGTACCTACGTTTTGGTAAATTATTAATATTGTGGTTTTAGCTGTTAACTATGATTTTTTTTAAACAATTATTTATTCTCAGGTCGTGGCAAGAATTGGGCGTGAAAGTCCAGATATCCTCTGAAAATATTGTGGACAGCAAGACCGCAACGAACTTATTGATCGCTGCCTCCCATATGGGGCCTGTAGAAAGTGTATTTGTGATGATCACTCGAGCTCTCACTGACCAGACACGATCGGTCTATCAATCACTAGTTGTGAACTTGGATACAGCGACTAGAAAACTATGTCCTTCGATCAAGTAAGTGACAAAATGATTTAAATAGGTTTATGTTTGGCCAAATAAAAGGTCAAAATCATTCATTTGAATCAACTTTTTCAGATATTTTGCAGTAGTAGGAACCGACACCTCCGTAGGACAACACACATGTCTGTCACGTGCTAATGACCGATTATCAGCGATGATGCTTACTCTACCAAATATATCAAAGGTACGCTGTTAAGCCATACGTTTCATTATTGTCTCAAAACTTTAGCAGTATTCATTCAAATGAATCGTAATTGAATTGATAAAATGATTATATTCGCACCTTCAGAACAATAGTGACCTAATTGAGAAATTTTAAATTTCGAGGTAGGTCTCTATGATAATAAATTTATGACTCGAAGTTTGAAAGCACAAATTTTGAATTAGGTCATTATTGTGCTAAAGGTGCGATGACGTGTAATATATTTTTCAGGTTAACTCTGATCTCGAGACGTCGGCCCCGGTCAATCGCTGCGAAATATTAGACGCAATAGAACAAGGTCTCCGGTCCGAGCAACCTGTGCTCCTGGCTGACAAACTCCCTGCAAAGGAGCAACCTTCACTCCTACAACAAATCATCACAGCAGCAGGTGAGTACATTTATTCAAATTTACTGAAGCATAGCTCATTTCGCATAACCACGTTCGTTAAAATATATTGGGTACGTACATAGCCTACAGTAAACATAATATTTAATTAGAATAATAAGTGAAATGTATTAATATCGACCATTTTCTCAGGTGTAGAAATAACTGAAGACACTCCTCAGACTGCTTCGCTGCGCGATTTGGGCTTAACTTCAGACGGTGCTCATGATGTTTCTATCTTATTGAAAATTAAGCAAGGTCTTACGATCGATAAAGAAAAAGTTCAATTTTTGACTCTGCAGGGGTAAGTGTTATCATTCAAATTGATGTAAATAAGTATACACCGTGTTTTTTTTATACGTTAATTTCGGCATATTACCAAGTACATCCATAGAAACAAAGTGGTAAATTCGATTACAAAATATTAAAAAAATATATTTTAGAACGAAGTAATTAAATATTGTATCTCGATCATTGTAAAAGGCCTTTTGATTTAACTAATAATTAGTGTCAAATATGTCATTTAATCATAGAAATTACCACGACAATTCTGTGATAGTGTTATATTTATTCAAACGTGACCATAGCAACCCTTTTGTAACGACCAATAAAGACCGAGTTCACTTTGAACCAATAGTGGCTGTTTTTTAAACGTAAAAAGATAAAAAAAGATAAAAAAAGATAAAAGATGTTTATTCAGTAAGTAGGCCGCACGGGCACTTTTACACGTCAAAAATCTACCAGCGCTTCGCAAGAGACCACTGCTGAGAAGAAACGCCGCAAGAAACTCAACAGTCAGTCGTTTTTTTTTTAAATTACTTATACAATTATAGAACTTAACCTAGCATTATATAAAACAATGAATTTAACATTAAAATATATATATCATGCGTAGTTGAGCAGGAAAATGTGTCAAAACTCAGTATGTTCAGATGAACTCTTAAATAGTAATAATAATTATATATATATATATATATATACTTACCCATGACGGTGCAAAACAACCACATAGTTTTGATACATTCTCCTACAGAAACCGTGTCCCCTAGACAATAATTATACCTACACTGTTTAGATATTTTCCTGACTAAGTTATTTAGGTGTTTAATTTAGGCCAAGCATTTTTATCTGTTAGGTAGTCCTCGACCCTATAATAAGCTTTCGACATCAACGACTTTTTCAAGTAATTGGTAATTGTAACGTGACCATAGCAACCCTTTTGTAATGAATTACCAATAAAGACTGAATTCAGTTTGAATCAATAGCGGCTGTTGTTTAGTTTGAATTGCTGATTGGACGTGGTTTTTCGTAGTCGTTGTCGGCATTCGTTATCAGTCGTGTGACGTCGAAAATATATTATTTATGAGCCTTTTACACTAATTTAACGTATAAATATCTATCATAGTATTGAATATTTTTAAAACAGTACGAATTGTCATCTTTATGTCCTCGAGAAATTAACTTTATTTGCACTCACTGTCGCAGTGTGTATTTAAAGGGGTCCGTAAAATTTATTTATTTTTAAATCAGGATTAAGGCGAATTTCGTAATTTTTCAAGATATTATTAACAATGTAAAGTTCTCCCAGCTTCTTAATAGCGTTTAGCTAGCTACCACTGTCACACTTGCACTAGCAACTGACAGGTATATTTGTCTGTCGTGTTTCATAGAAAAACGAAGATTGCCGATCGCTATTAAGAAACTGGTAGTACTGTAAGATATGGTTACAGCAAAGCGAAAATAAAAAGAAAAAAAAAGTGAACATATTGCTTCTTGTTGCCTGATGTTATCGTAATGTCTACTTTTGTTTGTAGAATACGTGATATTGAGAAGGATTTAAAAGAAACCGATTTCTCGCCTAAACAAGGTTTGAGTGCGATGTTCTCTCACATCGACACGGAAGAATTACAAGCCACGACTGAAATGGTGCCTATGCTCACTCGGACTTTCACTACTAAACTGGTTAGTACTTACTACAGTTATTTGCAACGAGTTTATGTACAATAAGACAAAAACAACAGTATCGGTAGAGCGCGGTTGGGCGACCGCCTAGGGCGCCAGATATAAAGGACGCCTGCGACTGTTTATTTCATTCTAACCCTTGCCTTTTTTCATATGGGTATGAATGGCAGATTGGGGGTGACGTAAAAATCTCACCTAGGGCGCTGGTAGTGCTAAAACCGGCACTGAAAACGAATAAAACTAAAGCACGTGAGCGGCTAAATACGCCCAATAAGTTGAACTTTTGATGTACGAGTAAGATGCTACTAAAAATATACGAAATCCCGTCTTTAGAATTAATTAATTAAGCACGCCTGAGAGATTTTAGGGTTGCTCTGCTTTTTTACTGCTGTCTGTCCGTCTGTCTGTCTGTCCTAACTTTAAAAAACTAGCTTTTGAGCCGCAGGTTTTGTTTTTCAGAATACAACGCTTTCAGTCGATCTAATTTAAGTAATTTTTTTGTTTAATCTTCTTACAGAGAGACGACGAGTTTGACGCCAGCCAAACGTTCCTTTGTATATTGCCCGGCTTAGAAGGCCATAACCGACGCTTCCGACTCATGTGTGAGCGGCTGAAGGTCTCGGCGTTCGTACTGCAGCCTGGTCTTGATCATCCGAACGAGTCAGTCCATGAAATGGCGGAACGATTCGCAAAGGTTTGTCAAACTGTCTCAAATCGACTTCGGGAAAGATATTCTAACCTGCTAAGAGTGTAATACCGGTGTGCTTACTAAAAATTGCCAGATATGGTACTGCGGATATTAGACAAAATTACAGTAAGACAGCTATTGTATCTGTCTAAATTGTCGTTACAAGTTGCCCGTGTTAGTGCACCTTAATACAAATCAATATCAATATCATTGTTGATGATTATAATATTAACCAAAAGTCCGTTGGTGATCGTTTCAGGACGCCAAAACGACATGTATGCACATAATCTCATTTTGCCTATTTCACTTGCAGGTTTACCTTAAGAAGATCGGAAACCAAACTTTCAATATCGCAGGTTACGAAATGGGAGCCATGGTGGCCTTAGAGATGGCTGCTATTTTAGAAGATAATGGTAAGATTATTATTCATATAAGTAGGGGAAAACCGGGAGACCTAAACAGGTAGGAGACTTGAACCATCTCAAATATCAAAAATCTTCTTAATTCAAATTTTGCGCTATCGGCGCCGCTGCCAGCTTGAACGAAGCTTGTACAAACGCGGCTGCTGCGACAGCGCCATATTGGCCGACATTAGCATGGATCGGCGTCGAGCGAAGGAAAAGTGTTCTTGCGAGTCAAAAGTGAAAAAAAAAATGCAAAAATCTAAAATCTTAATAGTTTTGGAGGCAAAAACTGTTTTAGTATCACATTGTATTAATGGGTTATTGTAGTATTGTGGAGTTTAGAGTGTTATAGTCGGCCGCTCCAAATTGTTTAAAGGAAACATCACTTTTGTAAGGCAAAGGGTAGCGGGAGACTTGACCACTCCGGTGGTAGGGAGACATGATCAGTGGTTCGAATCTCCTGCTCTGATCTTTAGGAAATCATTATAATATAATTAAATGTGTTTTCTGATGTGTCATTATAAAGGCTGATTAATTTTCTGTTAGCAGTAAAATTATAAGTTATTTTCTTTAACATTTTGTTTAAAATCCAAAAGATGGCTTCATGTTGTTGAATATTGATTACATATGTATAATCATATGTGATCCCTGGATGTGCCATTATTGTTAAAAGTTTGATTAGTTTTCATTTAGAAACAAGATTATAATTTCAAACTAATGATCTCTAACGTTTATAACCCAAAAAATGCTTTAATAATGTTAAATGTTGATTCCATCCTGTAACAGAGACTCATTTATAATATTGGCTTTATAATGTAATTAATGTACACACAATGTACATAACCATATGTGATTCCTGATTATTGTTTAAAGGTTGATTACTTGATTAGTTTTCTGTTAGAAACAAGATTATAATTTCAAGCTATTGAACTCTAAGGTTTATAACCAAAAACTGTTTTAATAATGTTAATTGTTGATTACATCCTGTAAAAGAGATTAATTTTTAATTTTGGTTGCGTTTTGAATTGTATATTTTTATTAAACAACCGTTTATATATGCAGTGTGTGACATCCATACGAACATATATTTTGACCATATTTAATATGCATCCTAATTAACATAAAAACATGTGTATTGTTAACATAACTTGTACTTTTTTCATGCTAACTAATTCCCCACGCAATGTATCAAAAATAGCTCAATTAACCCTCAACTAACTTGCAATTAATTTAGACTTAATGTTATACATTGCTGCTCGATGGACCTTTTAAAAATGAATTACATTAAATTTATTGGAGCTATTAACTTCTTTAAACTTTTACTTAAATTTTATGTTCTTATGGATGTCACACACTGTTTATATATTAACCTAATCAACCATCCAATAATATCAAATTATACCTAATTAGATTTGACACACACGCTAATTAAAGTGGTGTTCATCTCTCCCGGACGTCCCCTAACCTCAATCTAATAAAATAAATTACACACATGACAAAAAAACAATATGTTATTATTCTGCAGGTTTGACCGGAACAGTGTTCTGCTTGGGTGGCGGGCCTGACGAGTTCCTAGTGGAACTAGAAGAGAAACTGCACGCAGTTGTAGCGAGCGGCGCTGGTGATACGCAGGCGTTGCAGAATGCAGTTGCGCGGCACATGTGGGAACTCATGGGTGGCGGCAGCTCCATCCAGCTGGAGGCGGCGCTACGTGACGCTTCCAACTGGCAGCAGAAAGTGGAAGCATGCGTGCGCGCGCTGCGCGGCCGCGTGGCTCACTCGGCGCAGTACGCGCGCGCGCTCATCGAGGCAGCGTACATGCGCGTGGTCAATGCGCGACGGCACGCGCAGGCGCTGGTGCAGTCGGCCCCGCGCGCGCTGCGTTCCCGTGTTGTCTTGCTGCGTTCCCCGACACCGCACTCCCTCGCACCCCGCGCCGGTACGCACCCGTTGCAGCGCTACTCACAGCAGCCGCTCGAAGTCTTCGACCTGCGAGCCCCGCTATCGCGCGCCACCGACGACTTGCGGGTCACAGCCCTCATCAACCAACTTCTTGACAAGGAAATTTTGAAAGAATTCGACTCCAAGAATCTATGTGACACCTACATTCTCAATCCTCTAGATTTTGTTGGTGACCTCAAGTCCAAAAAATAAGTTGTGTCCTATTTTCTACCATTTCGTTATCAGTACCTGTGCTCTGTATTTTTTTAACGTCGTTTTCTAAAAATGAAACCTAGCTAGATCGATTTATCGCCCCCGAAACCCCCTGAATAAGTAATTTCATGAAAATCGTTGGATCCGTTTCCGAGATTGCGTTTGCTCGTTTAAAGGTATTAGATTTACAAGTGATTCTTACATTGTTCTAATCCATTAACTTGAACAACGAATAGGTACCTAATTTTGAGAATCTAATAAAATTGGGTAGATAATTTTAAGAATCTGATAGGTGTTGGTTGCGTATTTTTTGTGTACTTTTAGTTATACAAAAAATAAGCAACCAACACCTATCAGATTCTTAAAATGAGGTACCTATCCGTTGTTCAAGTTAATGGATTAGAACAATGTAAGAATCACTTGTAAATCTAATACCTTTAAACGAGCAAACGCAATCTCAGAAACGGCTCCAATGATTTTCATGAAAATTAGTATGCAGGGGGTTTCTGAGGCGATAAATCGATAAAAGATAAGATAAAGATAAAAGAAATTTATTCAGTAAGTAGGCCGCACGGGCACTTTTACACGTCAAGAATCTACCAGCGCTTCCCAAGAGAAGACCACTGCTGAGAAGAAACGCCGCAAGAAACTCAGCAGTCAGTCATTTTTTAAACATATTTCTTAATACAATGGTACTACTTAGTCTAGCATTATATAAAGCTATAAATATTAAATTAAATATAGTATCAAATAACATGCGTAGTTCAGCAGGAAACATGCCAATTAAGAATCTTACGGGAGAGATAGAGAGAAAAAAAAACACATACTTATGTGTATATAAGATGGTGCGAGACGACCACATAAAAGTTTCGATATGTTTTCCTACATCAACGGTGTCCCCTAGACAAGATAAAGATTTTGCATTTGAATAAATTATTATTGACTAAGTTTCGGGTCTAGGCCATGCATTTTTGTCTGTTAGATAGTCCTCGATCCTATAATACGCTTTAGACATTAACGACCTTTTCAAGTAATTTTTAAGTGCTGGAAAGGGTAACTTTAAAACTTCGTCAGGTAATTTATTATAGAAATGAATGCATTGACCAACAAATGATTTATATACTTTACGGACGCGGAATTTTCGGATAGCGATTTTATTTTTATTTCTGGTATTTAAATTATGTATATCAGAATTTTTGGTGAAAGAATCTAAATTTCTAATAACGTAAATAATATTCTCATAAATAAATTGAGACCCTACAGTCAAGATATTAATTTCTTTAAAAAGTTCTCTTAAAGAGTCACGGGAGTTTAAGTTGTAAATAGAACGAATGGCCCTTTTTTGTAACACAAATATAGTTTGTATGTCAGCTGCCTTACCCCAAACCAGAATACCGTACGACATGACACTATGGAAATAACTATAATAGACTAAGCGAGCTGTCTCAACATTGGTTAGTTGTCTAATTTTCCTAACGGCGTAAGCTGCCGAACTTAGTTTACCTGCTAGTACAGCTATATGGGGACTCCATTGCAAATATTTATCTAATGTTATGCCTAAGAAAATTGCCTTATCTATCATTTGCAAACACTCGTCATTTAGAAAAATACTAGAATGTACCGGTTTAACATTAGGCAAAGCGAACCTAACACATTTCGTTTTCTTAGCATTTAGAAGCAAATTGTTGCTAGTAAACCAATTAAGTACTTTAACTAGTGTGGTGTTAATCCTACTGTAGTCTACGGATTTTCTATCTCGATCTAGCTAGGTTTCGTTTGCTCGTTGCAACCAACACCTATCAGATTTTTAAAATTATGTACCTATCCGTTGTTCAAGAAAATGGATTAGAACAATGTAAGAATCAAATTTTGGTTGGCATGGTGGTAAATGATAAGGAATTGGTTGTTTGGTGACATTCGTTATGTAATGTTTTATGAATCATAATTGAGGGTGAATAAAAAGGTTGCATTGAATTACTTTGTTTTCTTTTGTAGGAAAAACTAGTAAGAGCAGTTATAACTTGAAAAAGATGTGATTGAAGTAACACGTGGTATTTGTAAGAACTTTAACTTGAACTTTTTGTAGAAGAATAAAGACTGTCCACGATAAAATCGGGCCATGCATGCTCTGGTGTATCTTTGCAATGAATGCATATTTTCAAACAGTTTTTTTTTAATTACTTGTTTAATTATAAAACATTATAATAAAATAAAATCGTATCATAATGTATGGGTTTGTGTGAGTTTTCGCCGAGTATATTCTATCATACCATTCATCTCCTGAACAGCGTTTTTTGACAATCTTCCCACGCTTCCTGCTACAATGTCGCAATTGGATTTATATTTTTACTAGCTGTTTAACACAAATTAGAATGTCGTTTTCCTAAAGAAATACTTTTTGAAACTCATTTCTATTTGTAGTAGTCAGGAAGACTTTTTACTCCAAGCACTGAAAGCTGATTTTGTATGGGAGGCATTTATTTGTCAAAAATTCAAATTCGCCAAAATTAAGAAACCTCAGAACTATCTCAATCTAAATCCAATTAGAAAAGTTTTCACTATTGGGAAAAGATAATGTAATAAGGTTTAATTTGGCTTGCATAATTAAAAATAATAAAATGTTTTAAACAGGAGAATTCAGAAAAGACTGTCAGTAGACCGTGTACAAAAAAATATTGGTACTGTGGATTATTATAGTCTCTTAGTCACAGACGCTGTAACATTTTATCATGATTGTATTTTTATTATGTAGTTTCATAACCACTGACTATTACAAAAAAGGGGCTGCTTGAAAATTAGCATTCATTAAAAAAATACACCAGAGCATGCACAGCCCGATTTTATCGTGGACAGTCTTTATCCCAAAACTTAGTACCAAATGAGATCTGTTAACAACAACTTAATACAGAAACGATTAGCATTAATGAAATTCCATGCACTAAAACATGTTTAGTGGGTAGACTTCCATTTTGGCACTTCTGGTAATTTAACAAAAATGTTTACACACGTATTGTATCGTTTAAAACCTCACAGGTAGTCCTGCCAAATTGATTTCTATTAAATAAGGCTTACGACTGTAGAACTGTCAAACTACATGGCTTGTCGTTCCACTGCTATTTGACGGAGCCCTATTTCTGGGCAGGTTACCCTTGGGGCATCTAAAGATACCTAACAAACCTAACCTGCCTACTTTTGCGGGGTTTCGACTCGTGGTAAATGATTTCTGACGAAAGCAAATAGCAGTGGAACAAAAATAATGGGACCACTAAACCTAAAGCCCCGGACACATGTCCACGGCACGGCGTCGTTAACGTGAAACGGTGCGGCGCCGTAGAAAGGCACGTTGCCGCGTCGTGCTAATACATGGTGCCGTGTCACATAAATAAATAAATAAAACTATCGATTTGTCGATACCATCGATAAACTGCGGTGTTCTCTCACTACAACTGGTCAAAAGCCGCCCCAAAATTTCCGGGCCCTGTTACACACATACGAGTATATTTATGCCAATGCCAAGTTTACACGATGTCACTTTTGCGGTGTTAAAATCTCGTCGCCAGCAATAAAGCATCGTATAAACAGTTACCGGGCCTTTTTCGTGGAATTTAGAGCACATGTCTATTTGTTGGCGCCGCAAAATTGTCGTCGTGTAAACTTACCTTTAAAGTACAAGAGCACTCAAAAAGTCTTTCAGGTTCTGGTGAATTCGGTCAGAGCGAATGAGAGACATACAAATCCTAAGGCCTTTTAAGAGCTATCGCACTCTACAGTACACTTTTCGACTCTATTTGTATGACGTTAAGGTTCAAAAGGGGTAAGGGACTTTAATGACAATCTTACACTTTTAAGTAATATGTAGTAGAATAGAAAAAAAAAAACACTGATACGGCTTACTCACGTTTTAATGTCACGAAACAGCCCGACATGAGTCGGTACGAATTCTTCGTTCTTCATCGAGGCGGCGTACTTGTGCCAGCTACAGGTGCTTGCGCAGTCGGCGCCGCGTGCGCTGCGATCCCGCGTGGTCCTCCTGCGCTCTCCGACACCGCACTCCGATAGCGAAGATATTATAAATAAACCTTTAGGCTATCATTATAGCCCACAACCTACTTTAAAACTAGGTATTGTTATTCTGTATAATTAAAAACCCAACTTTTTCACATTTATTCAATATTCATCTAGCTTTAACAAATAACTATTACTGAGTTTAATTTGTTTTACTATAAGGGTTAATAAAGTGTACGAAATCATTAGGTATCCCATATTTTATTTCTAAAGTGCAAGAAGTAGGTACCAGCCGAGCCAAAATTCCTGAGGGCTAAGAAGCTAAAAATAATGTCTGTAGGTCTGCAAAAGTGGCAATCGCGTGGTGATAGAGTCTGTCAAGACTATCTATTCTTGACGCCGCGTGCACAGCGCGTCCAATTGGAAACATCGCACATCATGTGGTGTATACAATCCACAGATGGGAAAAAAAATAGAAATAACACTTTCATCAGGCTCGATCTGGCTGTTTTCTAAAGTGTCTGCTTCTCAAAATGGCCTTCTTTCCACATTGTCAATTTCCCATGTCGTCTACTCCTTCTTACATTTTCTGTTCCCTGAAATGTCTAATTTTCATGTATTTCTGTTTACTTACTTCTTACATTGTCTGTTTCCTGTAAAGTCTACTTCTCATATTTGTGTTGACTGATTTCTAATATGACTGCTTTCTATAGTGTCTGCTTCTCATGTAATATGCCTTTGGGGATCAATTTCCATCACATTTTATCTGCTAATAATTCTAACAATTTTAACAGACTAAAAACAGGGCATTATGAGAAGCTCACATTGTGGGAATTCTTTAGACATAATAAGCAGAGAATAAAGGAAGCATACCATTTTTGGAAGTGGACATAATAGGAAGCGAACATTTTAGGGAATTGATATCACAGGAAACATCATGACAGGAAATCAACCAGACATTATAGGAAAGAGACGTTTGTTGGAAGAAGGACATTTTGTGAAGCAGTTTTTTTAGGAAACAGACAGAACGAGCCTGAGCCGTTTTAAAATACCGTAAAAGAGAAATACGGATAACACAAGCATTTTAAACTGCTTGATCCGATATACTCTGTGACGTCATGTACCAGGTCGGCCATATGAACTCCATGTTAAATTTTGTTCTTCTAGGAAGAAATAGGAACAAATCTTTGTTGGCTTATGTATCTTCGTTATTTTTATTATTAAAGCTGTGAAAAAAAGTCACGAGTATTCGACATTGGTTGTTTGTTTCATTGGTTAGGTTGGGATGTTAGTTACATGTTACAGCTACCAGTTACAAAACAATTGTAAAATTTATTAGCGCGTTTTAATTCTTATAAAACAACGAAAATTTAACTATAGTTAAAACTATACTCAAATTCTGAAAATAAGGAAAACACCGATGTACTTAGGTACCTAGTTATCTAGTTGTGGTAGAGTTTTTCAAAGGAGAAATATAAAATAAATCTTAACACTGCCGCCGCCGTGATCGCAAATAAAAACTTGACTTCACTTAATGTAGAAAAGGAACTGTATTTCTGTCACCTTCTGTCCGTCCGTATGTCACGGGACTCTAACTCGTAAACTGTAAAGGATTAGGCTACTTTATCTATAAAGTAAACCAAACAAGACCGAGTAAATATTACGAAATTCATTTAAATTACTTTAATGGGGTCCCAAAAAGTCCCAATACATGAAAAGAGAACATAAAAAATTTGTTCCCAAATCGAAACTATCCTATTAAACAAATACTTGATTTATTGAAGAATTCTCTTACAACATGATTCTTTCACTCCAAAAATAACCAATGCAAGTAAACGAACTTTATCAAATAGGTAGGTAACAATATTCTCACAAACCCTTCCTTACCTCAACCAAACAGGACAAATATAAATGTTATGTAAAATGTTAGTCACGTTTACCAATCTAATTAACAGTTTAAAATATCCTCATAACTCATAAGTCTCATAACCCATATTCCTTCCTCCACTCATACGCATAGTTCAGACATGAGCAGTCGATGTGACAAAATGGGTTCGAAAATAATAATAGGTCTGTGCGCAACGTTTATTGTAATTTTTATGTTACATCGTATTGACAATCATCATGTTTTCAAGTTTTATTTTAATACATATATCAATGCCAAGTCCAATGACCAGGGTGGTCTGAAAAAGTTATTTTTCCATAATTACTTGGCAAGATTCAACAAATCTTACGGAAGAGACGAGTTGCCAATGAGGTTTGCATTATTTAAGGTACGTATTAGATATTAATCTATAAATATTATACTTACCAATTAACCTTAAAAAAAACCTTTTCTCAAAAATGTTTGGAAATGTTGACATTACTATCTACGTATTGAGACGCGAAGGACATAGTTTGCTGACAGACTAAAAAATTAAAAAAAAAAACATTGCGTGCTCGCTACACAAGCCCGCAATGTTGCATACAAATTCCATTACTATCTAGCTTGTAACTTTTTAAAAAGTGAAAGAGCCCATAATAAAATGAGGGCACAAGTAAAAAAATGAGTTCAAGCGATGAAGATTTTACTCCAACACAAAAAAAAACCAACACTCGCAAGCTCGTCCGCTTAAAACAATACTCGGCCCGCAATTGCCTACTTCCATGCCTAGGCAATAATGTACTATTTCTCCCACATGCTTGGAAATGTTAACCTTACTGTTGTAAAATCAGTCCGCGAAGTTCTGAGTTCCAGGTCCAGGCAAAATAAAAATAAAAAACTAATTTATTATTTACCAACGACAGCGGCCGCGAAAATGTATGAAATTTCATGACGTACCTGGTGTTTTATTTTTTAAAACCATGTTTGGACTAGGATAACTATCTCAAAACAGCCAAACACTGGTGCAATCAAAATTCTTCCTTGTATATTTTACTTTTTAAATGTCATGGACTAAAAAGTTAAGCCTTTTCAAACACCAAATACAACGTATTTAAAAGTGTGTCAAATAGTTTGACTTTTTTAAATAGAAATTGCGTTCATAAACAAAATAAATTGCCTAAATCACATAAACGCGTAATAAATGTTATAAACTACATACATACATAATCTCACGCCTTCGTTCCCAGAGTGGGGTAGGCAGAGCTACAGAATTACAATCATCTCTAAAAACTTGTTGATAATTCTATAACCACAATTTGCACAATTAGGCTAAGATGTTTACCAGCGTATTAGTGACAGGTTGCAAGCCCATCGCCTAACAGTACTACAAGCCTTTATTCCCTTAGTCGTCTCTTACGACATCCACGGGAAGACATGGAGTGGCACTATTCTAACTCGGCAACCACACGAGGAGTTTAAACTATATTTTATTCAAATTGAATTTATTACGTTTAAATTCGTGATTGCTCTATTTCAGTGTTATACTAAATCGTACGTTTAGGTAGCGGTTCGCGCCGCGACAGAGACAAGCGACCGAGACACGAGACCGCGACCGGAGACCGCGACTGTCACTTGACCGTAGACATCGTATGAGCGACAATTCGCGAACGAGACAGAGACAGGCGACGGAGACGCGAGACAGGAGACAGCAAGACGTCTCGTTCGCGAATTGTCGCTCATACGATGCCTACGGTCAAGTGACAGTCGCGGTCTCCGGTCGCGGTCTCGTGTCTCGGTCGCTTGTCTCTGTCGCGGCGCGAACCGCTACCTTTTCTGTTCTTTTTTTCAAGGAAATATTGGGACTGTGTTTAATATTATTACCAATTGTGTTAAATTTCCTCACATTGTTGGAGAAAAGCACTATACAAGCCTAAACCGGGAAGGGCGGTTGCTGGATTCGTATATAGCGCGGCCTTGATTGCGTCTCGGCCACGCTAAGTCTACTCGTCCCGCAACGGCCTATTTCCCGGTCTGCGCAGTAATGCACTATTTGATGCATAAAAACCTACAGAGAAATGTAACGTACGTTCTTAACATGCTAAAGTACTGACATCTATATTGATTTTTTAGTAAATACCTTAACCCGCGACTTAATCCAGGATTTAAAAAAAATTGGTTCGAGAAAATACAATTTTTTTATGGACATAATTTTCTATGCAATAAGGTTCTTTTTGAATAGCCCAAAGCTTTTTAGTTTTCTGGATTTTTTCCAAAACTGTACAAAATTGACAACTTCATTTTATTTTTCGCGTAAAATAAACTTCGGAGGAAATTCATGTTTTTGTAAACTTTTGGCTAAAAATCAAAAAGTACGTCACGAAAAATTAAAAAAAAAAAGTTTTGAAATGTGCAGATTAATTTAAAATAGGTAAGTTAGAAAAATTATTTCATCTTTTTACCAAAAACAGGTGCGGGCAAGCAAGTTATACAACTATACCAAGTTTCAAGTTGATAGCTTTTATAGTTTCAAAGAAAAACTGCTGTGACATACAGACAGGTAGACACCGAAGTCTCACCATAAGGATTTGCTTTTTTGGTACGGAACCCTGAAAACGAAGAAAACAAAAATATTAAAGTTCAGTTTTCGGAAAAAGCATTCTTGTAAACTATTTTTTGCCTTATAAAAAATCCGATCTTTTTCCTACTAAATTCTCCCTTTTAAAGTAAGGCAGGTAAAGTTTATTGATGCCAATCGTATGCCAGTCACGACATATCTATACTAATCTATACTAATATTATAATGAGGAAAGATTTTAATTTTTGTATTTTTGTGCGTGTGTACGTTTGTAACGAATAAACTCAAAAACTACTGGACTGATTTCAAAAATTCTTTCACCATTAGGATGCTACATTAACCCTGAGTAATATAGGCTATGTTTTACTTTTTTGCGCGTACGGAGTCGCGGGCAACAGCTAGTTTAGAATAAATTGGGATAGGACAAAATTTAAAAATCTCTTTTGTACAGTCAAGGACTTTAATTGTTATGCCACTATGGAACCCTGTCGCATAACGTTAATCATTCATTTAAGCGTAATTTCTGTCATGTGGTTTGACGCTGTCATTATAACAGGGTTGCATAGTGGCATAACAATGAAAGTCCTTGACTGTAAGCGAAAATGTATGAAATTTCATGATGTACCTGGTGTTTTATTTTTAAAAACCATGTTTGGACTAGGATAACTATCTCAAAACAGCCAAACACTCGTGCAATCAAAATTCTTCCTTGTATATTTTACTTTTTAAATGTCATGGACTAAAAAGTTAAGCCTTTTCAAACAGCGTTTACAACGTATTTAAAAGTGTGTCAAATAGTTTGACTTTTTTAAATAGAAATTGCGTTCATAAACAAAATAAATTGTCTAAATCACATAAACGCGTAATTA
The DNA here is from genome assembly GCA_946894065.1 of Acleris literana. Classification (NCBI taxonomy): domain Eukaryota; kingdom Metazoa; phylum Arthropoda; class Insecta; order Lepidoptera; family Tortricidae; genus Acleris; species Acleris literana. Next base: position 6,238,398 of record OX335687.1, read on the forward strand.
ATGTTATAGTTTAAACTACATACATACATAATCTCACGCCTTCGTTCCCAGAGTGGGGTAGGCAGAGCTACAGAATTACAATCTTCTCTAAAAACGTACAGCCATTCTGATGCTCACCGTATCACCGCTATCTAATTTCACCCATAATATTACTCTATAATAATCATAATACAATACCGTACTCGCTAGCGACTCGAATGCTCTGTCCCTCGCACTCTATAAGAATAATGTGAGGGACAGAGCATTCGACTCGCTAGCGAGTATAGTAATTGTAACTCATGGTACGGGGACTGTAAAATGGAATTAATATCTGCAAATGAAAACAAATCGATGCTTTCAGGAGAATCTTAAGAAAATCAGGGTACTCAACCGTGGCCGTGGCTTAGAACGACCAACATTTGGCCTCACTAAGTTCTCCGATTGGACAAAAGAGGAGTTAGATAGTATTCTCACACATCCGCATAACGGAGAAGGTTGTCAAAATCTTAATTTTACGTGCCACAAGATCTATTCTCAACAAGAATTCCTTCCGAGAATTCCGAGAGAAGGGACGATATTGCCTGCATTGGACTGGTAAGTAGCAGCTATATTCTTCTAATTATCTATCTAAATATAAAAGAAGAAACTGACTGAGTGACTGACTGACATATCAACGCACAGCCCAAACCGCTGGACAAAGGGACTTGAAATTAGGAAAAAATATTCCTTAGTTGTCCTAGGGTTGCACAAAAAATATTTTCCGATTTTTTTATAGTGTAATTCAATACATTACTAAATTATCAGTATTAGATATTAGGTTTTGAAACCACACATTACCTACAGCTATTTTTAGGCCAAGAGACGCAAATGTGTGCCACACGATAACGATCTTTATCAGTATCATTAAAATCTTAATAACTGATAAACTAATTAACATAATGGAAAGTAATATTAAGAAATATATTCAGGACCGGTTGAAGTATAGAAGGGGCTTTCTTATCCTTAACATTTACGTCAAGTTCTCGGACATACTTTATGTATAGCTAGATACACGTCGTTGGATATCATTTTCGCAAAACATGATATTCACAAAATATCATACAAGCAAAACATCATATTCGCAAAATATAACATTCGAAAATCATAATAGTAAAACATCACATTAGCAAAACATCATTATTAGTAAGACATGAACAAGACAGTGTCGACGGAGGTCCGCCGCCGCGGAGCTCCTATTTCTGGGTGGTTTGGCCCTCCGGGCCTACGGTAAATCTAACATAACCTAAACCTACCTACAATTCTATAACCAAACCCGACTATTTGTAAATATCATGTTTTGCGAATATCGTGTTTTGCTAGTATGATGTTATGCGTAGGTATAATGATGTTTTGCTAGACATGATTATGTTTAATAGGTCGTTAAATTTCTTTGTAGGAGGTTGAGAGGGAAAGTGGGTCCTATACAGAATCAGAGGAGATGCAATGCCTGCTGGGCCTTCAGTATCGTTGGCGTGATGGAATCCATGTACGCCATTAAGGACGGTTTCTTCACTAGTTTAAGTATTCAGGTGAGTCCTGCCTAATTTACTGATAATGGTTTCATACAAAATGCGGTAACATATCTATAGGATACGATAATCTAGTCAGATTTGTACGATTTTTGTATATTTTATAGATATTATGAAAAACTAGGTCTGTACGTTTTTATATCCAAGATAATATTTCTTGGAAAGAAAGAAGTAAAAAAAATCTGATTCGTACAAACCTAGATTTTCATAACATGTATAACAACTACAACATATTCAAATATCGTAAAAATCGGACTTGATTTAATAGGGTAACTATGTGAAACGTTACCGCCCGGAGCTAAATTTGTATAGAAAAAAATTGACAGCTATGCGATTTAAACGACGCCTCACAATCCCTAAGTCGCCGATCCCCGTGTGCTAAGTAGGTATTTCAACCGGTTTACATTCATCTGGCATAACTTTTTTTGGCATAATCATCATTTGGCATACTCATCATTTGGCATATTCATCATATGGCATAATTATCTTTTAGCATACAGTATTTTTTTCTGAAACCGTTTACTTTTCAGGATTGTTATAAAATAAACCTAACCTAACCTAATGGGTTCTATGCAATGATATTTTAAATAATCCTGAAAAGTATACGGTTTCAGAAAACAAGACTGTATGCTAAAAGATGATTATGCCAAATGAGGATTATGCCAAATGATGAGTATGCCAAATGATGATTATGCCAAAAAAAGTTATGCCAAAAAAAGTTATGCCAGATGAAGGTACCCATTTCAACCAAAGCTGAACTGGCCAGGCAAGTGCCATGTGTCCTTATCCAACCCAGATCACTAATCCATATAATTTTAACTCGATACGAGTAGTCTATTGTTTTTTATCAAACATGCAATGGAATGTTGGCGTTATGTTAGTTATTTTAGGCCTCAAAGTATCACGTTGCGGGCGGAACACCTCGAGAGAACTGTAAAGGAATTTCATACAAAATTGAAAGCCTAGGCCTGGAAGTATTTTTTTTTAATTTTAGTGTATACATGGCGGCTGTGTTTATGAACAGCCTAAATAGCTGTTTTTTTTAAATATAATTAGCCGTGCTTCCAACCAAAGCGATTGCATAAAGGCACCAGGTACCAGGAGGGAAGAGGTTATTAGGGGTGCGTAGCGCAACTTAGATCGCAGGCGGTGTATGTAGCACGGTGCGGCCCGCGCGGCGGCGCAGCGGCGGCGGGCGGGCGGTCGCACCCGACACAGCGCGGATGACTGAGCACTGTAGGTTAATTATTTATATGTTTGAGAAAAGCACTATACAAACCTCGGCGTGAAGTGGGGTTGCCAGCCTCGTAACTATCCGAACTCGGCCGGCAACCCCCTACTTCACGGCCTCTGTAGTAATGTACTATTGTTTTCTATTTGTCCAATAAAAGTTCATTTATCGTAACTTTATGTTCATAAAACATAATATCAAAGTTTTAAATTCGATGTAATAGGAATAATTAATACAAAAAATCACAATTAATATTTTTACTTGTTCTACCTAAATTATAGGTAAACTTTAAATTATTATTTTCTTTTAAAAAAAACTAATTACCATATTCGTCTAAAGCAAAAAATCTAATTACCGTTCCCATATAACATTACCTATTACTCGTATATCAATAACTCGAAAACCGCTTTATTATAATTCTGATGCCATTTCGACACATTAATCATTTAGCTTCCCGTAGTTACTTAGTAGTATTCTAATATTATTCAGTCCATTAAAAAAAAATCCTTCGGTTAGGTAGAGAACACCCCATCATGTGAATGGCCGTCATCAGACCGGATGAGATCTTTATGCTACTGTGTGTTTCACAGGAAGTGATAGATTGCTCCTACCACAGTCATCAGACCGGCTGTTTACAAGGCCGGCCAATGCAGGAAGCGCTTGAATTTATTTGCAACAGTGAAATGGAAATTGCTACAGAGAAAGATTACCCCTTGACGCTTGCCTTGAAACCGTTAAGTGACTGCTCTGCCGTACCCACGGGGACACGGAAGATGAAGCATGTCGTTAATAGCTGGTAAATTCTAGGCACTAGTAACTTATTAGTCTACAGACGGCCCTGCCAAGATGCATTGCGCTAACTAGCGTTTCTATTCGTTTCGTTTTTAAGCCAATCGCGTCACTGGTAGATCACGTGACTTTTCGTATCACGTCATCTACCAGTGACGCGATTGGTTTAAAAACGAATCGAATAGAAACGTTAGTTAGCGCAATGCATCTTGGCAGGGCCCTCTGGACATTTCCGCTATAGACTGATTAGTCTACGGCATACGGGCCTCTATTCTAGGCGGTCAAACCACATCGTATTTGCCCTGTTATGGTATTGTTTTTAACTCGGCCGCCAACGAAATAAGAGCTATCAAAACGTTCATAATACGATGGATATAGTTTTTACCGCCTAGAATAGAACCCCTGACGGGTGGTCTAACGGTATCATTCGATTCGATATGGGGAACCGCGATCGGCAACCGCTACCGGCAACGTCGACTGGGACGCGCGATCCAACGCGCTATGTTTAGTATTGATTATATTGACTGCAATGTGATCCGGACGCGCGAAATCGCGGTCGCTTGAGCTGGGTCCATATTTGTATTATTTTAGCGATCACGATCATGCGTATCCTAAGTAGAGACGCTCACTTTAGGCATACCGTATCACTAGCAAAGTCGTGTGATAAAATGCGTCCATACTAGCCGTAGCGTAGCAGCGTATCGTATCATAACGCCGTATCCCTTTTGATGATTCGGTGAAAACCAACTCCACGTCCATACTTAACGATCTTAATACGCGTATTGGATTCAGGAGCGTGTGGGATCGGATACGACACGTAGCATAATCGCGATCTTTTTGCGTCCACACTAACGATCATGATACGCGTAGGTGCTACGCGACGGAGATACGATACGGCAAAATGATACAAAAGTGGACCCATTTTTGGGTTGGTCAGTGGTCCTTCGTATATTCCCATATGATTCACAGTAAGCAATGGGTCGCGTGACCCGCGCGGTCGCCAGTATCAGAATCCTACCTTTACGATGACTGTATTTTTTTAGTGAGATGCACAACAACGAAACGAAACTTCTGGAAGTACTAAACTATGGGCCGGTGACTGCACTGGTCCACGGAGGATATCTCTTCAACTATGATCACGGCGTCATCGACGTTAACTGCGAGTAAGTGGTTCATTTCTGGATACTCTACAAGTTTTCTACTTTACATGTACTACCAGCCCAACGGCACCCTGACCCTCCATAGCACCGTGTCACAGTGACGTTATAATTCAAGTCGTAAGAAGTGTCAAACAAATGGTTTTATAATGTCACTGTGACGACGTTCTAATGTGGGTCAGGATTCCATTATTGATAGAACAGTACCACCATTTTTCTAAGACTCACAAATATACTGTCAGTTGCGAGTGCAGGCGTGATAGCGATAGCCAGCCGATACTGTATATTCTGTTCTGTTAAGAGGATTGTGAAGAGCCGCTGAAATCGCAAAGCTGTCAAAAAAAATCCATACAAATGTAGCTCCATGCGATAAAGTTTCTCACTAAATCGAGTCCGATTTCCACGATTTTTGATATTTTTTTGTAATTTATTTCATTCTAAGAAATATTTTCTTGGAAAGGAAAACGTTAAGACATAGTTTTTCATGATATCTACAACAAAGATCGCTCAAAGGTTAACTGGAAGAGATCCCTTAAAGGGATAAGTTCGCCTTTGTACATACCTTTTGTGTTTCTGTCTATTTTGTTGTTTGTTATTTTCCCGTTTGTACAATAAAGTATTTACATACATACATACATACATACATATTCAAAAATCGTAAAAATCGGACTCGGTTTAAGAGGAGACGAACGTTATTGCATTTTGTATGAAAATTTTTAACTTCACAATCCTCTATTTCAACGTCAAGTGTGTGTGTCGAATTTACGTGACCGATGTCTACTTAACGTTAGCAAAATAAGTCTCGCTAACACTTAGCAGCCATATTTATTAACAAATGACGACATTGTGTTATATGAACTCTATTTTTATCACCACATCATCATAATTAAGTAGCGCTAGTAAAAGTCGGCCAAATATGATCTGTTAATTTTCACGCAAAATTCTACAAAATAAAAAAGTCGGCTCTTCGAATATTCTTTTTTTCACAATTTCAATAAAAGCTGATTCATGTCAAAAAAAGTTGAAAAAACATTTTTTTATAGCTATAAAAAAAGACAACAAAGATTTGTTCCTATCTCTTTCTAGCAAAACAGAATTTAACATGGAGTTTATATGATCGACGTGTTACATATGACGTCACACGGGCGTATAAGATTTATCTGGCTAAATTGCTGTCAAATTAAGTTAAAAATGCTCATATTGTCATCCGTATTTCTTGGTCGATTTTATCTTTAATTTCACTTTTGATGTTTTTTTTTACGGTATTTTCATATTTTGTTGAGAAGTGCAATTTAAAAAATCGGGGATGTCCAGTAGGATCACCTCGTAGGATCCCCCACGTACAAAATGAATAGGTAGGGGATCCTACCAGGTGATCCTATTGGACATCGCGAAAAAATCCATGCAAATTCCCTATCGACAGACACTTATCGAATTTGGGCCTGTTTATGATACGCTTGTAACGTGTATTACAAGCGAAAATCTCTTTCCAACAATATGTATTAAAAAGATTCATCCAGTTGCATTGTACGATTCACATCGTACAGTATTTAGCTGACTTGCGACCTACTTTGTTACATCGACTTTATTTGCTGTTAGTTGACAATTAGCACTGTTATCGATCGGCCACAGTTGAGCATATTTACTTTAACTTGTAATTTTATAATAAACTGGAATATTTTCTATAAGTGTGGTTTACGTTCAACTCAACTCATTACCTGCCAACTAACTTCTTCAAAGCTTCGACCTTACATTTGGTCCTTCGAACCTACAATACAGTGGTGTTTCACTTGGGACGTTTGCGTATCGGTTTAACTGGCTTCCCACAAGCGGGTCTCACCGGTTGAATTGAGAAGACGCATAGAACGTTATAGAGTGAAATGCGACAGAACCAGGATTGCTGAAAACTTCGGGATCTTGGGGAACTAGTGCCAACGGCGACACATCCAACTTTAACGACTAACGGTCAAATACGAACAACTTAGGTACTTACCTACTAAGTGCAACAACTTACTAACTTACAATGGGTCAGAAGCTGGAAGAACTTATCTCTCGCCAAGAGACAACGTTCTCGAACATCAAGCAACTGTGCGGGAACTATAAGAAGGATGGTCCCGAGCGGAAAACTTCGGAGTATTTACAGAAGAAAATTGAATCGCTTAACTCCAGCTGGGAACAATTTACCCAGAACCACCTGATACTGCAAACTACTGCTAAAGGTGATATCCAATACTTTACGGATAAGGTCTACGACAGGACAAAACAGATCTACGATGACGTTGTGGCAGACATACAAAAGCGTCAATCGGTCTTGCTTTTGGCTACAACAAAGGAATTGGCAGCGACAGAAGCGTCATCTAGCGCAGCGGAAGGTGGTCCAGCTAAACCTGGCTTTGACTTTGCTGGTGTTTCATTCTATGTGCCACCACCTCAAGTTAGGGAAAATCATGAAAAACAAAAAGATTTGTTAAGGCAACAATACTGTAACTTCAGGGCCTTCGAACGTACTGCGGAGAAGATTGAATTGGAGCTCATTACAGAGAAATGGGAACTAGAGGATAATTTGCATATCTTAAAAACTAAGTGGGACCACATCGAGAAAATACACTGGGAGTTGGATTACATCCTACAAGATGATGAAACTAAATATAAACAGAAATACTTATCCGTTGAGAGTACTTATGACAACTTACGAAAACAACTAAACCACAAAATATGGAACAGCTCGCATTACGAGAAGGCAACGCCGAAGATTGTGATTCCTGACTTTTACGGTAATTACAACCAATGGAGTACTTTCCGAGACCTCTACGTGGAAAGCGTACATATTAACCCACTGCTCTCGAACGCGCAAAAGATGCAGCATCTTAAGTCGAAACTCAAAGGGGAAGCAGAAAAACTGGTGCAGCATCTTGGCATTAGCGCAGAAAATTATTCTTCCTGCTGGGAGATAATCACACATCGCTACGATAATAAGCGATCACTTTTTACTTCATACATGAATGCTCTACTTAATCAACCTACGATACAGCAAGCCAACGCCACGAGCATTAAAAAACTACATGACGTCATGTTGGAATGCCTAAACGGCCTTAATAACATTGGACTGGACGTTACAACTTGGGATCCAATCATCGTTTATCTGCTGGTGCAGAAGCTCGACGGTGAAACTTATAACGAATACATGAAAGATCTTAAGGAACCCAGAGATCTACCGGATCTGGCAGAGTTCACAAAATTCTTAGAGAATAAGTTTATGGCACTGGAGACACTACAAGGTGGCAGCAATCAAAAAACATTCCAGACCTATAAACACCAACTTCAGAACAAACAGCAGAGAATGAATAATTTTCAAATGCCACGAAACAATAACAATGCATATAAAACTTATAACGCAAATAGGTCATCGTACCTCGGCAAGTCACAAACGATGCCTAACGCTAACGCAATGATAGCACGAAAATGCCCGCTTTGCAAAACTGAACACGTGTTAATGCAATGCAACAAATTCCTCAACATGAGCGCAGCTGGACGATATGACACCATTCGCAATTTACAACTTTGCAAAAACTGTTTGTACAGTCACGGTGAAAAACAATGCATTTCTGAAAAAAAGTGTAAAGTGTGTAATAAACATCATCACACACTCATGCACGAAGCGGAAACTAACCATCAAGCAAGCAGACAACCCTTAGCATCAACCTCGCATTCGGTGCACAACGTAACTAACGAAGAAAAAGAAGTTTTATTGACAACTGTACTGCTAAAAGTGAAGACAGTGGATGGAGATTTTATAAAACTAAGAGGGCTACTGGATCAAGGCTCACAAGTAAGCCTAACAACGGAAGATGCGGCGCAGCGCCTCAGGCTACCAAGACGAAAAGGAAGCGCGGTTGTGTCTGGGGTTGGAGCCCTGTCAGGGAATTGCAAAGGGTCTCTGCATTTGGAATGCAAGTCTATTCATTCGGAATATCAGTTCCAAATGGAAACTCTTATAATGAGAAAACTGATTAACAACCCACCAACAACGTCATTTTCTAGGGATAACTGGCACTATCTAGAAAACTTAAAACTAGCCGACCCTCAATTTAATATCTCGGGCCCAGTGGATTTACTTTTGGGTGCCGATATTTACTCAGAACTTATACTTAATGGAATCATGAAGAGTGAACATAGCGACTATCCTGTCGCTCAACAAACTAGAGTTGGGTGGATTTTATGCGGAAAGGTGAAAAAATTCAACTGCCTTGTCACACTTAACGACTTGGAAAACATGTCTCGCTTCTGGGAAACAGAAGAAATAACTGAAAGCCAAAATTTTCCAAGCGACGGGGAATTTTGCGAAATTAACTATATAGAAACCACAACTAGACTTGAAGATGGTAAATATGAAAATGATATTGAAGCGTTGCAAAGAAACGACCAATATCTACTGCAACTCATGAAATAATAGAGGCAGAAAATAACATTATAAAGAAGAGTGAGACATTCATGAACGAACAGCTCAAGACTATACATACCTATATGGATGAGACACACACCGAAATTACTAAAATTGAAAGCAGAGTACAAACGCTCTATGCAATCAACGACATAAACTCTGCTGCTATTACCTCGACTCTGCTTTTAAACAACCTTCAACGAATCCAGGAAATACTTTTAAATGCTTTGGGAGATGTATACAAAGGACATTTAGATACACATTTGTTTCCCGCCTCTCAACTGATGGAACAATTCAACATAATTTCTGGACAATTGCCACAAGGGTTATCACTCCCAATTAAAAATATACAAGAAAATTTCCGACACATTTACGACCTACTGTACGTCAAAGCACGAATTACGAGAAACTACCTACTATTTGAACTACATGTTCCTCTACTCAGTGATGACGAATACACTATATATCGAGTTATACCCATTCCATTTATGAAGCAAGATCGACTAAAGATAGTCGTTCCGTCGTCGAAATATATCGCTATCAACTTCATGAAGAAAATATATATAGGCATTACTGAAACAGATATTAAACAATGCACGACATATGGACAAGATAAATTTATTTGTATTGCCAGACAGCCAGTCTATAACTTATATGATAAGAAGGCACCTTGTGAAGCTAACGTGTTTAGTCAGCAAACCTCATTGTCATGCGTCATCAAGGATGTGCAATGCGAGGAACTCTGGACGGCGTTACATAACCCGAACGTATGGTTGTTTACATTATGCGAGAGGCACTTGATTCGTATCATATGTGAAGATCAAGTTTCACCGATAGCTATAGACGGCACAGGTGTCATTACAATGAAGCCTACATGCATTTTACAAAAGAAAGACGCTACAATCTACACCTACAACCACTTAGGAAGCAAAATCAACATTAGGACTGACATCGAAATACCAACCATAAACTCTTCAATTAACAATATGTTTGACTTAAGCTGGAGCAATGCACAGATAAATATAACGGAAAGAATGACGCCAACTACGGGGGATTTCAACAAAATAGAGGAGCAGTTACACCTCCAGAAGGTACAGGAAAAATTGCCCTCTACTTTTACCTCGAGCATGTCAGTTCACGATATTCATCACTACAGTGTAACCTCGCTTCTGCTGGGAGGATTACTGTTTGCAGCGCTTGGAGTATTCGTAAAGAAAAGATGTTGGAAACCTGCTACTGCAACCGAAACTACGACCCAGGAGCGTACAGAGGAGAATATTGAGATGCAGGTGATCCAGAACACCACACAGCCACGAGAACCTGTATACAGTGAACCAGAACCGAAATTAACTAGATTTAATTTTAAATAAGTAATACTACATGTTTTATATTCTTACTGTACTTATTTTATATTCTTACTTCCTATGCTCAACAGGCTCTTCTGAACTGTAATTCATTTTTCACTTTTCCCTCGGGAGTATGTACGATTCACATCGTACAGTATTTAGCTGACTTGCGACCTACTTTGTTACATCGACTTTATTTGCTGTTAGTTGACAATTAGCACTGTTATCGATCGGCCACAGTTGAGCATATTTACTTTAACTTGTAATTTTATAATAAACTGGAATATTTTCTATAAGTGTGGTTTACGTTCAACTCAACTCATTACCTGCCAACTAACTTCTTCAAAGCTTCGACCTTACATTTAGATTTAAAAGTTACAAGTTTTTGCTAAACGGGCCCCTTATGTCGTGTTAGTTAAAACGGTTTTGACCTCTAGTTATTTTAACTAGATTGGTCGATTTAGCTAAATAGTAATTTACTGTAGTAGGTTAGTCAACGAACGCTCTGATTGTAAGCTCGGCGTCAATAGAACTTGCGAACAATGTAAACAACACCAAACGAACCAATTCACCACGATTACTCGATAATGACGCACTTTTTAAGATCAAGTGAGGTCTTTGCAATGATTTATACACTAGATCATTATTTTCATATTAAGTTTAAGATGAAATAAGTATTCATTATACTTTTTTTAAATAAAAACACGCTTGGTGAATATTTGAGGTTATGTGTCAAACAGTACTAATTTGTTTACATTGTTCGCAAGTTCTATTGACGCCGACCTTAACGTGTTTTGTGTTAGGCATAAATATAAAAAATATCGAAATACTAGGTAATTTTATTTTAGATAATAACGAGAACAGATTATCATGCTTTGAATTTAAGTGGCCGAGCCACACCGGATGCGAGCTCGTAGACGTGCACGTGCGCGTACGCATTCCACTGCGTTTTATTTATTTTATTTTATTTTATTTATTTGGGGCATCAACAGCAATACATTTCATAAGAACAAATTAAACATTGTACAAAATAGTAAGCCAATAAAAGATGTCCACAAAAATACAGTTAAGTGAAACATAAGCAACAATTTTAACAACTTGCGTAACTCATATATATTCATACATACAATAACAACAAAACTTAGCATAAGGATATGTTGAGTAGCGAGAGAGCATGCACGCGCGCGCAGTTGTGTGTGTGTGTGTGTGTGTGTGTGTGTGTGTGTGTGTGTGTGTGTGTGTGAGTGTGTTTCTATACACCTAATGATTCCCCATAAGTAGAGTGACACGTTTCTTAAGCACAGGCTTACTACAGTCAAATAGGTCTATGTTATGAAATCGTTTATTATAATCTCTGAGAATACGAATAAGCGGGGAATTTTGCGCATATTTCGTTTGCGTTAAAGTGAGGCTAAAAGTGGTTCGTTCAGAATGCCGAGTTCGATATGCAGGAACGTAAAACTTTATTTCTGAGAGTAGTGATGGGCTGTCAATTCGTCCAGACAAGATATCGTGTAACACTGAAATGTCCATTAAGCGTCGGCGATCTTCTAGGCTTAACACATGATGTCGGCGACACATTAACTCATATGTTGCGTCCCATTTTTTGACACGAAAATTCAAAAACCGTAAAAACTTCTTTTGAATTTTTTCAATTCGCTCCCTGTATGTGACGTACTGAGGAGACCAGGTGCAGCTGCCATACTCCAGCAGGCTTCGCACATATGCAAAATAAACGTTCTTTATACAGCTTGTATCAGTAAATTCTTTACAAACCCGGAAAACGAAGCCCAAATTCTTACAAGAACGATTAACAATGTCGTCAACATGCTGTTCGAAAGTCAATTTTGCGTCAAGCATTACTCCCAGATCACGAACTGAACTGACATGTTGAATAGGCTGGCCGCTAATGGTATACTGATATCTAATCGGGATAGGACTACGAGTGAAAGAGATCTGTACGCATTTGGCTACATTAACGTTTATGCGATTTAGTAAATAATATTCAGACAATCGGTCCAAATCCTCCTGCAACTCGCCACAGTCAGTAAGATTACTTACGTCTAAATAAATTTTCTTGTCATCTGCATACATGAGAAATTTTGATTTTTGAAATATTGGGTATATATCATACAGGTAAGCATTATATAATAATGGGCCCAAGTGAGAGCCCTGCGGCACCCCGGAAGGGATATCTACGAAGTCTGACCTGCAACCTCCCAGCACGACCGCCTGGCACCTATTCGCGACGTACGAAGACACCCATCTGAAAATGTCACCACGCATTCCAAGCCAGTGCAATTTTCGTAAAAGAATGACGTGATCGACACGATCAAAAGCCTTTTCGAAGTCTGTGTAGATCACGTCAACCTGCTTTCTTTTGTCCATTTTGCGAAGTACATAATCAGTAAACTCAACAAGGTTAGATATAGTGGAGCGATTCCTTAAAAAACCGTGTTGTTGCGGCGGTATTCCTCTGCTTAAAACATTATAAATATTGGGAAGGACTAATTCTTCGAAAACTTTACTGAATTGATTTAAAATGGAGATTGGACGATAATTAATTATTTTTACTTTAGGTCCTTTTTTATAAATCGGCACAATCAAGGCTTCTTTCCATAACTTCGGGAAAGAACCTTCGGCCAAGGATCTATTGTAAATAATTGAAAGTGGTTTAGCTAAACTTAATGCACAACGCTTAATAAAATAAGGTGGAATACCGTCGCTACCAGCGCTCCCATCGGGATTAAGTTGGGACAGGATATTAAAAATTTGTTCTTTAGAGATGTGGACAGAGCTCACTGTCTCCCCATTGTCGTAAAATGGTGGAGCTAAGGAATGGTCTGAATAGCTACTGGCTGTTTCACTGAACACTGACCTGAAAAACTCGCTGAATCCCTCACATATAGCCTGGTTGCTGTCCAAAGTGCGACCTTGGTGCTCAAATGACCTAGGGTAAGAAGAGCCTCCGCGACGACTTTTAACAAATGACCATAGATGTTTTGGATTGCGTTTTACGTTTGTTTGAACTGTGCGAAGATACTCAGCCCAGCATATCTCTTGAGCAATTTTCTGGCGCTTTCTTAATAATGAATATTCGTCATAATCTAATGGATTGCCATATTTTTTCCACTTATGATGTAGTTTACTTTTTTCTTTTATTACTCGGATAAGGCTCGCGTTATACCATACTGGATATTTACGTTTCTGATTATGAGTGCCTAATGGTATAAGCTCCTTTATAACCGCGTTGGTAAGTGAGTAGAATTTAGAGAGCGCCTCATCTACGGACGGTACTGAGGTGATGTGCATATCCCAGTCAATTTCATCGAGACGTTCATTAATAACTTTATAATCTCCCTTGCGAAACCTAGGTTTAGGTTTACAACTTTCTATTAAGGGCATGGAAAAAATATCTCTAATGATAATTTCAAGGGAGGGATGGTGCGTATCTTCCTTAACTAAAGGAAATATTGATCGTTGCACCTCAATAGCAAAATTACTAAAAATAAGGTCCAAAATATTGTGGTTTGAGTTTTTGGTTAGGTTATACTGACTCAAGTTTGCAACACTTAAGCTCTCAATAAGCTTAAGAGCCGTCATTTGAACTTCAACAGCACCTCGGCGCTCAAAGGTCGGACTAGAGTCTTCGAACCATTGAATGTGGGGTAGGTTAAAATCGCCTACGAGACAGAAATTGGAGTCAATTGAATCAGTAAATACTGCCTCGAATATGGAAGTCATACTTGAGATGTGGTTTGACAGATAGGGACCAGGGGGCGCATACGCTGAACATAAATGTAAGTCGCGCGATGAGGACCGAGAGGTGCAGTAAGTACTCAGCGCGGCGGCGGGGATGGTCACCCAAAGGCACTCGACCCCAGGACGAGACCACTCAGGGCGCACGCGCGCACCGAGGGAGCGCAACACGAGGATCATGACACCGCCACCATCCGATTTCCCACTTTGTATTCTGTCTCTGTCCAACCTAAAAACATCATATCTACTATCGCACAGTTCAGTATCCAGGACGCCGTCACACAACCAGCTCTCAGTAATAACAATAGCATCATAGTCACCATTTAAAACGCCTCGATAAAACTGATGCGTTTTCGTTCTTAAACCTCGCGTATTTTGGTAAAATAGTTTTAAGTTAGACCGGGAGCCCATAATCGATAGGTACATAATTGCCGAGAAAAGTGTATATTCGTAACAGTAATCCTTGAAAACGTGGCGAATATTGTCAATGAACTCAAAATAATATTTAATGTGTAAAAAATGGCTAGAATCACTAATGTGTCTATATATAAATATATGTTTGTATTTGTGTAATGTATTTGTGTGTTATGTGTAAGTTGATTGTATAGATTGTTTAAAAAGACACGCCTATCAAATAAAGATAACTTAATTCCGGTAACAAGACCAGGCAACGTTGAAGGAAAGTCATTCAATTTTACGAAAGTCCACAGCTGATCTGATGTAGATAAGCGGCGCCTGGTCTGCTTTACGGGCGTATATCTTACAATTCCGCACCCAGACATGCACATAGCCTTTTTCAGAACAAAGTTGCTTACAGTCTTTGAGTAGTTTTTTGTTCGCCGGCGTCAGATGGTCATGCACGTATATCCTCTGAGAGTTACCGCTGAAGCCAATGTCCGACGTCTTGATCCCACGGCATCTGCGCAAGCCCGAGAGAATGTCGTCTTTTAACAGGCGCTGACGCAGTTTCACGACGATATTTTTGGGCCGGCTAGCTTGAGGGCGCGCGGGTTGGACTCGATGCGCAAACTCAATATCTTCCAGTCGGAGAGAGACACCGGCGTGTCGAGCAATCTGCATAATAACGTTACCGGGGGACTCACCTGCCGACTCAGGTACTCCGGATATTTCAAGGTTATTCATGCGTAACCATTGCTGGTGCGCGCCAAATTCCCCCTCAAGCTCGAGAATACGCTGCTGTGAAGTCTCTAGTTTTTTTTCGAGATCCTGAATGACGCTGACCTTCTCTTCTAAATGCGATATTTTTTTGTTTAACTCTCCAGTGATCGAGGCGACATGCTTCGCAATTTCAGACTTTATCGTCTCCGTAATCTGCTTTTTTAATGACTCATTGGAGCTCGTAATAAACTCCATCAGACGACTTTCCAAGTCAGCAAAAGCGGGTTGAGCAAGTGCGGGCACCAGGGCCGGGGAGATGGTGCGGGCAGGGGCCGGCGCGAGCTCGCGCGGCATCGTGGGCGTCGCGACGCCGCCGTCCGCGCCGACAGGAGCCTGCCCGGTGGACGGCGTGAGCGCGCCCTTAGCGCCGGCGGCGCTTGTGGAGGTGCCGGCGCGAGTTGGGGTACTATTGCTACGTTCCTCCATCTTGCAGACAGAGCATTTCTTTACCTTTTTTTGTTCGTTAGAAAGCTTTTTAAAATCCTCTATTGATATACGTAGGCACTGATAATGAAACGAGCGTATACAACAGTTGCATCCCATGACACCATCAGTGGCAATGAATTTGCCGCAGGCTTCGCATTTAGCCGTCATAGCGATAAGCGGGTCAAGCAAGGCAGCTCAGATAATAACGTAAAGCCTCGCGCGGGGAGCACGGTTCGTAATAGATAATGGGTACCTGAGTGCGATAAGTAGATCTCGCCGCTAAGCAACAGCGAGTGACGTATGCGCAGGTGTTGAAGCGGGATGAATTATGTCAACCGTCCCGTTTACCCGAGGTGAAGTGGGGCGGGTACAGCGGCGACCTCGCACTTTTAACCTCTGAATAGTTCACGGAATCTTTCGCACTATTTGTATTGATTTTAATGCCAAACTCGCGTACACTAGTTTATTTAAATTAGAAATTAACTGACTACACGTCCACTTGCAATGAGTTCCGAGAGCGAAGGGGGCTTGTATAGTATGAACCCTCATACAATATGTCACACCGCTTGCGTGACGTACGCGTGCACTTGTCACGCAAGCGGTGTGACATATTGTATGAGGATTCACGCATCCGGTGTGGCGGCCTTAATGCGTAAATATGTAGGTAATAGAATATTATTCAACTACTAACGGCCAAACCCTATATTCAAACCGCGGATAGATAAGCCTTACTACGGGTTAAAATTTGACATTTGCCCATACAAAATGTGTCAAATTTCAATCCGAAGTAAGCCTATCTATCCGCGGTTTGAATATTGGGTTCCGACATAAATGTATATTTCCAGATGTTCGGTTAATCAGCTGAATCACGCTGTTCAGATCGTGGGCTACAACACGACGGCCTCCATTCCCTACTACATTATCAGGAACTCCTGGGACACTGATTGGGGAGAGAAGGGGTACGCGCGGCTAAAGATCGGGGGCAACCAGTGTGGCATAGCTTATTCCATCGGCTATTTTGACGTCTATTAAATATGGATTGTGAATAGACGCTTCAAAAAAAAAAATACAAATTTAGCTTCGGGCGAGGCGATAATCAAGTCCGATTTTCTCGATTTTTTTATTCAAATTCAAATTCAAATTCAAAACGTTTATTTCGACCAACTGGGATCATATTTAAGTTAGTTACAATTTCTTAGATTAAAGTTAGTAAATATTATAACCTAATTATTACATATAAAAACTATAAAATGAAAATAAAATAAAAATAACACTTAGTAAGGCTTGACTGTCAGTACATGGATCATATGACAATGATTCAGATACTGACAATCAAACCTGTCCGCAAATGCCCTCAGGATACCATTAGAGCTAGCCCGCACCCTGCGCGCCAGTGATGTGCAACGTTTCCTCATAGTTGTGTAGAAACAGTCAACTCTGGCATCCGCGAACATCCCTGACGCACTACAGAAACGGGGCAGCCCCAATAACACCCTGAAAGCATTATTGTACTGCACACGTAGGGCGTTGTACTGCTTCCGCGTATAAGTGACCCACAGACTGCTCGTGTAGAGGGTCGTACAGAAGGCTCTAAATAGAGTTATTTTTACCTCGGCTGAACAACGAGCAAATCGGCGGGCCACCATGTTCGCTCTAACAGACAACGCCCTCCGTTCTCGCTCAATGTCTGCATCGTCTGTCAGGTCAGAGGTTACCACGTGACCTAAGTAACTAAAGGAGTCCACCATTTTTAAAGGCGTTCCATATAGACGAATAGGCGGTACCGGTGGCAGATTTTTGCCTCTGACCTGAAAGACCATGCATTCACTTTTTTTAACATTATATTGCAAGCCATGACTAAGTGCAAACTTTTCACATATTCCTAGTAGCTTAGCGAGACCACAAGGCGAGGCACTCAGCAGCACCATGTCGTCTGCATAGCTAATGTTATTGAGACACACGTCATCAATGTGGCAGCCGACATGAGTGCTGCTGAGCTCCTTTATCAGCTCATTGACGTACAGGTTGAAGAGCTTCGGTGAGGTAACTCCTCCCTGCCTCACCCCGCACTCCATCCTGTACGGCTCCGAGTACGCGTTCGACCATCGTACCACGTTCACCTGGTTATGGTACCAAAACCTGAAAAAATGGTACAGCTCTGTCGGCAACTCAGTGTGTCTTAACTTTTCCCACAGACGATCATACCTAACCAGGTCGAACGCTTTAGACAGGTCCAAGAAGCACGCATAGACAGCCGTTTTACGGTTTGTGTAGTACTTTACAGTCTGTTTTAGACACAAAATAGCCGTTTCCGTCGACAGTCCCGACCTGAAACCGAACTGATTTTGATGGATGTCTAGGTACTTGTCAAGTTGCGTGCTAAGCAGACTGTCTAGTACCCTGGCAACCACAGTCGCCAGCGAGATCGGCCTGTAGTTGTTTTTGTCACTTATATCACCACTTTTGTTTTTTACGACAGGCACTACAACAGTTTTCATTAGTGCTTCCGGCAGGTATGAGTGACTTAGACATAGGTTATATAACAAGGCAAGAACTCGCGGGAGATGTGGACCTGCGTGCTTAAGATGTTCCACGCTGAGGCCGTCATAGCCAGGAGACTTACCTCTCGACATAGATTTAATAAGTTTGTCAACGTCCTTGGCGGTAAATCTAGAAGTGATCTCCTGTCTACTCAGGTCCTCATCGGCCATCGTCCATGACGGTCCCAAGGGTGACACTACAGTAAACTGTTTCCTAAATATGCCGGCTATACACTTGTGATCACTTATGCCATCAATACTTGCCGGTTGATTAGCCTTGCCATTCAGCTTTTTAGTCGATTTCCAAAAGCTGCGAAAATCATGGTTTTTATGATGAGATGCTAATATGTCCATTTTAATTTGTTCACTATGGTTTTGACACCATTTCAGTCTGGATTTGAAGATCGAACGATTTCATTGCATCTCATCATAGAAACGACCGCACCTCGGCTTTCCATACAAAACCCATGTATTAAATGTATCCCTAGCTACTTTATGAGCCTCACTAATATATTTATTCCAGCCTACTACTGGTTTTTTCTTCAAGGGACGTTTCACAAAATAACAGGTCGAGGCTGCAGCGCTTACTACTCTAATTATACTACTATATAGATTATCAATAGTATGTTTATGTCCCTCTTCATAACAGCACTTATCACAACATGAGCGGAGATCACTAGGAAAATCAATTTGACTAAGATCATCATGACAAATTTTATTATACAATGTTACTTGTTCAGGTTTTCTTTCGCCCCAAAAAACCTTATTGGTCGTCGGCTTATTTCCACATAACTCCGTGCTAATAACATCTAGATCGCATTCTACACATAGCGGGTAATGATCCGACCAAGTGACGTCATATTTTACATAAACGTTCACAACAGATCTTGCCGCAGATTCGGTTGTCAAGACATGGTCTAACCAGCGTTTAGCCCCGTTGGCCTCACTAATGAAACTAAAAGTGTCCGATGCTAGCCCTAATATATCTATGTCCGAGCACGTCCACATCTGTTCGCGGCAGAAACCTATCATTTCATTATAGAACAGTTCATTCGGGTGAGCGTTAAGGTCCCCTAGTATGTACGCTGACGCGATGCCCTCATTACTAATAGTAGCACTTACCAGACTCAAACAATCCGTAAATTCCGCTAAGTTCACATTTTTATCCGTAGGCATGTACACACTGAACACTAAGATAGATTTCTGCAGCATAGTAATTTTTATCGCGCACACCCGCGCGTTATCACACTGCACAACAGAAACATTTGTAAATACGCTTTTATTCCACAATAGACAGACCCCGCCCCACGGGCGTCCGACCATCATGCCGCCGGCCGGGTCCATCGCCGACGTTCCCGTACTTCCGAATTTTACGTCGATGTCACACAAGTACTGCAGCTCATTAGGTCTAAGCCAAGTTTCCTGAAGTGCGATTATATCCGCTGATTGACATAATTGCCTGATGGTATCTACCGACCGCTTAACATTCTTACAGTTAAAGCTAGCCATTTTAACTGAGTGCAGCATAGTGCTATAGTATTGTACACCGGTTTGTTTATTAACTTTATCCATTTAAATGAGTGGACGGGCCGTCGACAGGAAGCTGTCTCTTCGAAATACTATGCCTATAGTGCATAAACCTCCGGAAAACAACATTCTGTGGCCATAATTTTGCATCCAGAAACAATGAAGCCTTGGACTCTAAAACGTAGAACTTGTAAGCATTATGTGAGCTGTTCTTTATATTAAGTTTTACTAGCACAATGTTTTCCTGCGTTTTTGTCCTAATGTATTCAGTTATATCGGTCTCCAGACAATTTTTACTTATATTTGGGATAAAAAAAATATTATTAGTATTTTTCTCTCAGCCGCCATAAACTTAATGTTACATTCCGCATCACATGCCATCCCTCGTTTACCAGCATAACGATAATTCGGTTTGTTACGCTTGTACGTTACTTCCTTCCAACTGCCTGCATGCTTTTTTATCACGCACTTGAGGGTAGTCGCTGATCGCCGCCGCAGCGCTCTGGGAGTTTGAGCTTGAACTCTCATCGGTCGTTGGTTTATGACATTCAATTAATACCGGCTGCGATGCGTGACTCATAATTTTGGTCGACACCAAATCTTGTGTTATCTCTTCTTTATTATTACTGATGTCTACCTCACCACATTCTACCTCAGTATCAGTGCTTAATGCGTTTGCTGGTTGATTTTGCTTAGTAATAGTCACCAACAAACTTGGTGAACTTTGCGTCTCAGTCGCCGTAGACGTAGACGTGCTTTTTACCTCCGACTCAATATTGTATTGAGAGAGACCGAAAGGCCCACTGTCGTTATGTAGCCAGGCCCCCCTTCTGGTATTCACTGCGCTGAAAGGTGTTTGAGGCAGTGACGCATATTTCATATTATGAACATCTTGTCGCAGCTCCTCTAACTGATTAGTTGTGGCATATGAGCACATAACCGTTTCAATATCCCTTTTCACTTTTTCGAGGTCCTTTATAAATTTCGTGCAGTCTACGTGGTCAACGGTTAGCGGGGGTAATTTAGTCAAATTACGCGCGTCAAACACAGGTACTTTATCGCTTTCAATGGATCTCAACAAAGCCAAGACGTCTTCCAGATCCCGGGCCTCCTTCCCCGCGTTTTTGCGTGATATTTTACGTTGAACCGTTGAAACAGATTCAAATAGAAGACATTTCGACATCTTAATTTCTTCACTTGTAAATGATGATAAACACAACCGCACTAAGGTGTTAGCATCCGTCACAGACAGCTTATTCTGTATAAAACACAATAACTCGTCACAAACTATGTTACACGAATTGCATTTAAGCACGTTCGTCATTTTAACGATATTTTGTTTACATCGAAAAAAATAACCGTTAGCGCTCGCAACCGGCACCGACCGCTGCGCGCGTGCGACTGTGTTGTAGTTGTCATATAAAACTAGGTAAAGCTGTCTCGTACGTTTTTGTCACGACTGTGCGAGGTTAAAATTCATGTACGAGTACAGTATTAAATTAAGTTCGATGGTTAAGTAATGTACAGTACAAACAAACTCCAAAGAATATGTTAACTATTTTAGTGCCTTTAATAACAAAATTTGAACTAAATACAACAACAAATGCTCAGAGTATTTAAAAAGGCTGGGCCAGACCGTGTGCTGCGTCTTACATTTCTAAACGTTACAACCGAACGCATTCGTGCACGCATCCGGTGTGGCTAGGCTTTTAGTCAATATTTTCAGGCATGCTTAAGATTATTATAGGCTGACTGTACATATTTATAATCAATGTACCTAAGCTAAAATTGGATGTTTTGCTTTAGCTTCTGAACTAAATATTGGACTGAATATCACTAATAGGGTTATGTATAATGCTTCGTATAGGTATCTAGTTATAGAATTATAAGTTTAAGGGTGTGTCATATTAGATCAAACGCTAAATGAGGCCAAGTCTGTTTTTTTTTTAACTTTTACATTGCTATTTATTTTGTCGAATACATAATTCAATAAAATGTCTACTAGTTGTTTTTTTTACAAGAACTCCTACTAAAGAGGAATTATAAATGTATTCCAATTGACATGTACTATCGCGATCGTTAATTTGTGACCCATTTCAAGAAAAATAGGCTTAAAGTCGTCAATGTCATTAGAGATGCCAAATCATTTGTAACTTATAGGAGACTCAACCTTATTGTTGTAGAATGTCAGAATGACTTTGGACCTAAGGTGGGTCCCAAATTAAAGTTCATGACTGTACAGGAATGGTATTCTAGGCGGTAAAAGCGATTCATATTCATATATCATAGTTTACCTGTTATGGTATTGTTATGACGTCCGCCGCCATTACTGTCAAGGAAATAAGAGCTATAAAACGCGCTATGATGTCTACAACTGATTGTGAGTCCGGTTAGTTTATAAAACCTGCTGATAAGATTCGAAAAAAAATATGGTTAAACAATACTAGTCTTTTCATGCATTGTACGGTAGAGTCGAATATCATTATAGTTTTCGCTGCATTATGCACCGGTTCGCGCGTCACTGCAACGTCACTTTAACCGATATGAAGCCAACATTCGTCGTCGCCGGTACACATAGACATGGTCGAGCGGTTAAGCCGAGATGCAGGGCCTATAGCACTGAGCTCCTGCGTTCGAGTCCCGCTTGGCTGTGTTTTGCCAGTCCTTTTTAATTTTTATTAAGTACCTACGTTTATTTAACTACATTTTTTTTAAATCCTGAATTTCTGAAATTTTATATTTTGGTTCAACTTAGTGAAAAATATAGCTTATGATTATGACACTCTTTTGATGAAGGCCAATCCAACGGTACAGTCACCAGCATTAATATATTATCCAACATGGGGCGCAAAAATATCTGTCATGCTCTTATACCTCTAGTAATAAAGAGGTGTCAGATATTTTTCGCCAAATGTTGAAATATATGTATACATATAGCAATATACCACTACGACTGTACCACACCCTAATAAAATTCGTCCACCCGTTTAGTCTATAGAGGATTTTACAACATTAAGTAATATACAAACATCCCTAAAATATTTCCCTCTTACTAGGGCAGTCTGATTAGTGATTACTATAGATGGATAAAACTTCCGATATAATGGGTGACCCCGTCTTTTAGAGCTCATATCTCTTAAAAGACTCAACCGATTTTCATGAAACCTACAGTCAAGGACTCTAATTGTTATGCAACTATGGAACCCTGTCATAATGACAGCGCCAAACCACATGACAGAAATTACACTTAAATGAATGATTAACGTTATGCGACAGGGTTCCATAGTGGCATAACAATTAAAGTCCTTGACTGTACCTAAGAACCACCGCTAGAAAACCAGATTTCAAATAAAAAACGCATCTAAATCGTACCATTCCTTCAAACTATTATGATACGAAAAAAAAATGGTTAAACAATACTAGTCTTTTCATGCATTGTATGGTAGAGTCGAATATCATTATCGTTTTCGCTGTATTATGCACCGGTTCGCGCGTCACTGTAACGTCACTTTAACCGATATGAAGCCAACATTCGTCGTCGCCGGTACACATAGACATGGTCGAGCGGTTAAGCCGAGACGCAGGGCCTATAGCACTGAGCTCCCGCGTTCGAGTCCCGCTTGGCTGTGTTTTACCAGTCCGTTTTAATTTTTATTACCTTTATTTTGCCCCGTGTCTGGCTGATTTATTTGCAAATATCAGTATCAGACAATTCAACTTCAGCTCTATCCTTTCCTTTTATATGACAAAAAAATATATTTTTTTATCTGGGGATTTGGATATAACCTAACGTAGGTTAGGTTTAGGTTATGAATGTTATGATATTAGTTTTGCAGCAGGCTCGGAGGGCCAAATAACCCAGAAATAAGAGCTACGCGATAGCGTAGCTCCGTCGATTCTGTCAAATTAGATTTTTGGAATAGAAAAAACCCGACATTGATAGTAAACATGTTGCTTAGGAAAAGAAGCGACTGGATAAAACTCGCAAGAGGAAAAACATTACTGTCCAAAAAAACTTTCACAGTATTGTTGCGCCCCATGTTCGATAATATATTAATGCTGGTGACCTTCATCAAAAGAGTGTCATAATCATAAGCTATATTTTTTTCACTAAGTTGAACCATAGTAGTTTTCACAATCGTGTTATAATAGAGAGCTTTTTAGTCGAGACCGTGTTTAGTTTAGGCCACGAAGCTTGCTGAGTGGCCTAAGTAAGGTACGAGATTAAAATGCTTGATAACGGTACTATTGTGAACAATACTTTTTGTACGAGTTCATTAAAATTAATAATTTAATTGGTTAGTTTTTATTTTAACTTTTTAAGCTTAGCTTTGAAAAGTTATCACACCACCGGCGTCCGTAATGTTCCAGTACTGTGCTGTGATTGGCTAAATACTAGCCAATCACAAAGCATAGATTTTTTATTTTTTTTATGCCCTGGATACAGCAGCAAGGTTAAGTAGATTTTTGACAGATGACGCGACGCTGCTACGTTCCGAAACGCCATAGATTGGCAATTTTGTATCGGATCGAGTCTGCTTAGACAAGGACACATATTATTGAGATACGAAGTTCTATTTTCAATTTTTTTTCGGTTGTCTAGAGCGTATCGAAACAGTTATTTCGGAAGTAACATAGACTATTCAACACGATGAAAAGAGTGACGTTGCAGTATTCTCTATGAAATCTTAATACACAGATTTTAATCGACGATTACAAAAAAATATTACATCTCAGAGAGTCAGGATTTAAAAAAAGTGGTTAAATAAAGGTAATAAAAATTAAAATGGACTGGCAAAACACAGCCAAGCGGGACTCGAACGCGGGAGCTCAGTGCTATAGGCCCTGCGTCTCGGCTTAACCGCTCGACCATGTCTATGTGTACTAGCGACGACGAATGTTGGCTTCATATCGGTTAAAGTGACGTTACAGTGACGCGCGAACCGGTGCATAATGCAGCGAAAACTATAATGATATTCGATTCTACCATACAATGCATGAAAAGACTAGTATTGTTTAACCAATTTTTTTTTCGTATCATAATAGTTAGAAAGAATGGTACGATTTCGATGCGTTTTTCATTTGAAAGCAGGTTTTCCAGCGGTGGTTCTTAGGTACCTAGGTTTCATGAAAATCGGTTGAGTCTTTTAAGAGATATGAGCTCTAAAAGACGGGGTCACCTATTATATCGGAAGTTTTATCCATCTATAGTAATCAGTAATCAGACTGCCCTAGTAAGAGGGGAATATTTTAGGGATGTTTTAATAGCCTTTAAACTTCGTGTAGTCAACAACGGAATAGGGGGCTCTTTTTTCCATTAAGTTTCTCACTCATAGTTCAATTTATTATTTAGTTATGTCATATTGATAATCTTGAGGATTTTACCCAGATGATCTATTACTTTTTATTAATAAAGAGAAATACAAATATATACAATATAACTATACAATTATAATTAGAATAATTAACAACTAATGTAACCTACTACCTAAAACTATATATTATCTACTTAAAACTACTTAGGATTATTAAATATATTTATGTACACAACTACAAAAAGAATACCCCCTCTAATAAATCCGTTCGCGGCATTGTACCCATGATGCTGGCTGCGTTACCTCTCTGGATAGTTAAACCTATCCTTTGGGAGAGGTAAGCGCCAGCTCTGGGATCCCGGAGGCGTCGATAAGCTTGGCAGACAGGGTCTTTATAAAACGTTTCATGTCAGCAGCCCAAGGTCCCAGAGTCTCCACTGCAAGCGCCGCAAATTCGTAATCATTAATTAATGATGAATATTGCGACACTTGACGGTCTGGGCCTGATCAGCTGCTGCGCCGGCCTGATTTCGGGTTGCTTGTATGTGAGATAGGGCAAAAGTGTCGACACAAGTTGCGTCCCACACCAGAGCCCTACCAAGCTTCCACGGCACCAATGTAGCTCCGACGGGGCGTTTACCATCGTCTCTGATCATACTGGCTGGTTCCAAGACAGCAGGTACAGAGGCGGTGGCAAGCGAACGACGGATCAAATCATTGATGGCGCCGTGGCGGAACAAGCGGCTGGCACTCCTTGAACAAGAAAGACCATGTCTACCACGCTCATCCGCCTCCTTGCCGCAGGTGCAAGAATGAGGGACACAGATCTTTGCTCCAAGCCGCAAGCAAATTGATATTCGCAAGCAGCTTGAGTCTAGGACTGTACCTCTGTTGCGAGAGGAAAGGGCGCGGAGCCAATGGCCCGACTCACTAGCAGTGACAGCGAGAAGACAGGCGAGATCTGAATCGTCTGGACTATTTGCTAAAAGGGCTGCATGTATTGCCATAAGACGAGCGGTATCCCAAGCTCATTGAATATGTTTATGCGTTGGCATATCCACTCCAGGGCACACCAGGCATCCCTGGCCTCCACCAGGTTCGCTATCTCAACGTCAAGTATCTGCGGAAGATTTAATATAATACTGACGAGAGACATCGAACCATAAGCAGAGGACAGGAACGCCGGTAGAGCTACACTTGATGAGCAACGAATACCCAGTCCACCGAAACGTACTGGGAGAACCGCTTGAGTCCAAGGCCTTTTTTCAAAATGGATATTTAATAATTTAGAGAAAGTTTCCTGAAGTGAATTATCGATTGCAGCCATGATAGAGGGAAATTTCCAAATTGGGCAACAAATACATAAATTTAGGAGTAAAAAGACAAAACCGAATGATGAACATTGCCATGTAAACCCTCAGGTTTACAATTTATGATGGGATTAATGGCTTCTTCAAAAATTGGGGAACCTAAAAGAGTCAGAGAGGTATTAGAGTGGACCGAAATGTTGGGCATGACTGCGTTAAATTTAGTAATGATTTAGGGATATTTGTATATTACGTAATGTTGTAATATCCTCTATAGACTAAACGGACGGACGAATTTTAAAAGGGTGTGGTACAGTCACCAGCAATAATATACATATATTTCAACATTGGGCGCAAAAATATCTGACACCTCTTTATTACTAGAGGTATAAGAGCGTGTCAGATATTTTTGCGCCCCATGTTGGATAATATATTAATATATATTTGCTAAAAGGGCTGCATGTATTGCCATAAGACGAGCGGATATTAATATATTTATGGATTGGCCGAACGAAAATTTTGTCATAATCATATTGAGCTTTGATTGAAAAGAGTGTCATAATCATAAGCTATATTTTTCACTAAGTTGAACCAAAATATAAAATGTCAGAAAGTCAGGATTTCAAAAAAAATGTGGTTAAATAAAGGTAATAAAAATTAAAATGGACTGGCAAAACACAGCCAAGCGGGACTCGAACGCGGGAGCTCAGTGCTATAGGCCCTGCGTCTCGGCTTAACCGCTCGACCATGTCTATGTGTACCGGCGACGACGAATGTTGGCTTCATATCGGTTAAAGTGACGTGGCAGTGACGCGCGAACCGGTGCATAATGCAGCGAAAAATAATGATATTCGACTCTACAATGCAAGAGTATAGTATTGTTTAACCAATTTTTTTTTCGAATCATATCAGCAGGTTTTGTTAACTAACCGGACGGACGAATTTTAATGATTCTAGCGCGCCCGTGAATGTGTTCAAAATATTGCACCCATCCAGTACGCACTAGATCTGTCGCCGAGACAAACGGCACGTTTGTGAATGCCCAATTTAATAGAACGATGATGATTAATGTAATGATGAATGATACTTTATTGGTAACATAATAATTATTACAAGTCAAGCAGTTAGGTATTATTAGCAGTGATCGGAATAGGTACAGTAAAGTACCTAAAGTTCGCAAAAGGACATAATATAGAGGGGTTACAACCGGATGAAATATTAATTTATTTTTATTGAAATCCGGATTCCCGGTATTTTTAATGCTAAATATACATAATATTTACTTACAGTATGGGATATTTTATGTTAGTTTGTAATAAAAGGGGCCTGTAACTCATTTCTTTTAAGTATCTAGTTAATAGGTGGAGCATATTTACCTAAACTTCGTAGAACAGAGACATAAACTAGAAACTTCCCTGCGACTACATTTAATAGTACTAGTAAAATAGCAGAAATCCGGAATTATATAAAAATAAATTAATATTTCACCCGATTGTAACCACTCGATATTATGTCCTTTTGCAAACTTTAGGTAAATATACTCTAGGTAGGTACCTATTCCGATCACTGATTATTAGTCATTGTGAAATTTGTGAAGTGGCCTGTGTGTTTTGTGGGTGCAAATCGCAAATGGGAAACTAGGAAAATAAATCTCGAATTATAAGCTTTCAAGGTGAGTTGTGTTTGTCAACAACTTTGTTGATTTTAGGCCATATTGCGGCCATTTCCAAGTACAGTCGAGTTCATGAATACATATGTGTACATTTTTGTACCTTGTCACTTTAATCACTGTGACAATTCATATATATGGCAGTTTAAACATGACATTAAATAGACAAGGTACTAAAGCGTAAACATATTTATGAACTCGACTGTACAACTAAAATTTTTATCATGGTATTACATATTGACCTTGTAATGAATACAAAGGCACTATGTGCAGCAAATGTAGGTACATTATTTACGAATATTTAGATTTTCTTTCGGAAGTACCTACCTACTACCTACGTACGTTTAAAAGTTTGGTCAATAACATATAAAGGGCACAGGCGTCATTAAAACAAAATAAAAGAAAAGAAAAAACATTTATTTGTGACAAACATACAAACAAAACGCAACAAAATACTGACATTGACAAAATAAGATGTCACGAAATTATTTCCAAACACAATAAACATAACAACGATAAACAGAATCTAGGCTAAAATAATAGATTTACAATAAGGGCATAAAACAAACCGCTTTATCCTAGACTTATGGTTTCCATCCGAGCCGGCAGGCGAGGGCGGATAATTAAGTCGAGGATAAAATGGGTTTTAAGACCGCGTTATATACACTCTGCTTTTCACTTCGATTACGAGGAAATAAAACAGTGATAATGTAAATTCCGTAACACAACAAGATTCGCAAAGAAAACAATGAATTAATGGTTCAAAATGGAACAAAAACTTTAACGTCTTTCCCGCCAGTTTTTCTTTTTAATTCTTCGTGTGATTTTTAACTTCGTTCGAACGCAATATTGCCAAGTCATACGTTGATTTTGTAATGTTTGTTATATAATAATGCTTGTTCTTACTAGTTTTAAATTTCTTTTTTGTTAGATGCAACATAGAAGGCATAGTTATTTGTTATACAAGGGGGGAAAGTTGTATTTAACCTGCGAGTGTTTCAACACACGAGACGTAGAATAACTTTTCACGCGTGTATAACATAAAACTTTTCACCTCACTACAGCGAAATAAGAAAAATAAGAAAAAGGGTTTGTACTATAAATGGGATTTTTCAGGCAAGCTCAATTCCGCATTTTGCACGGTTTCCCGTAATTCCACAGGTGTTAATACGTCTTAGTCACTCGAATCACTCATTTTTAATAACAAAACACTAGAAATACATGCGAATATTTAACGTTGACTGCTTAATTGAAAAGTTTTTACTTAAGTTTTTTTTTATTATTTCGGATGCGTTTTGTTCGCACATCGACTTACTTGGACTGTCAGAACATTTTATCCGTTTTTACAACAAGAATGAAGGTTAATGTTGAATGCTGATATTTATGAATAAAAATAAAGTTATAAGTCTGTATTTAGTGTTTTTTACTCGATGCAATTCATTAATAGTGATGTTAAAAATTCAGCACTTTTTACGTTTTGTTAGCTGTCAAATATCTCTTAAGCTGCCTTCAAATGTCAAAACTCTTTCTTCACATGTGGATAAAAAGCAATTTTCTCAATAGATATCAAACAAACAAAGACTACGGACTTGACAGAAGCGCGTGGAGCTAACCCCATGTGCTTCTGTTTAGTCCACCAGAGTAAATCTCTTTAACCGAACAATTGTCCTCGCGTGTGATATCCATGGACTTGTTTCTCTAATAAGTCCATGGTGATTGTCTAAAACTCGATACTGGCGAAATACACCTTGTTAAACACAAGGAGTGAAAGCCATTAACTAAGAAAAAAAAAAGAAGGGCTTTCCGAGCTAGTGAGATGAAAAGTATCTTGTATCCTTCTTCTTTCTTGTAACTTTCTGTTTGCCTTTATTATTACTAATATGGATTTCTAGGCGGGTATAGAGTCGGACCGGTGAGTGGTGACACAATAAAATGGCGGCTAATTAAAATATCACTAGCTGAGGCCCGTTTCACAAAGCTACAAGTTACAAATTACTCCTTTTGCTTGAAAGAAAATTCCGCTTGTAAAACAGCTTGTATATTTTAAAACAGATTTTCAAAGTTTTTTTGTTATTACGCCAGGTTTTTTTCAGATTTTTTGATTATTACACTTCGGAGATAAGGAGGATAATAAAATAAATCAAAAAGTATATACTCACCAGAAAATTTTAAAAAAGTCGTTTTGAAATGTGCATATTAAGCCCTTTCATGGCACACCCCATTTGCTATAATCAAACCACTTTCATTTTTAACCGCCTATTCTAGAACCCTTTTCAATTCCTTACAAAATTAATTTCATACTTTTTTTTACTAATACAGGCAGGCAAGCGAGTTGTACAACGATGCCAAATTTCATGTTGATATCATTTATAGTTGCTGAGAAAACCTTGTAACATATAGACTGAATGAAGACGAAGTCTCACCATAAGGGTTCCTTTTTTACCACTTTGGTACGGAACCTTAAAAACGGTACACTTTTGAAAGCGGTCATATATAGACGTCTCTTTTTAACGAAGAACATTTATAACGGGTGCGAAGAGTAACATTCTTTTAGCCATTATGATACTCCGTCTATGTTATTTTACGTCTAAAAAGTAAAACGAGTAAAAGGTCCTAGACTTCTGTGGCCCGTTTCACGAAGCTATAGTTACAAATTACAAGCGGAACTCTTTTTCTAGCAAAAGGAGTTAGAAAAAGACTTCCGTTTGTAATTTGTAACTTGTAGCTTCGTGAAACGGGCCTCTGGGGCCCGTTTTATAAAGCTACAAATTACAATTTACAGGTTACAAGTTTCCATTTGACACAACCTTGACCAATGACGATCAGCCAGTTGAGCAGTGTCACCAGTTTAGACCTGTAAAATTGTAACTTGTAGCTTTATAAAACGTGCCCCTGCTTGTAATTTGTAACTTGTAGCTTCGTGAATCGGGCCTACAGAGGCATACCGCGTTGATACCGTAATGATACCGTACATATCCATAATCTGTGGTGTGACCGTGTGACGTATCGTTTAAAAAGTTACTCTGTGGTGACGTGTGCGGTCTGGTGCAATGCAATGCGGCATATTGCACTAGTATTATAAGAGTTTAATCGTTAAATACGTGTTGACCTATCATTTAATTAAACTTCTGTTTTCATAAAATAATCATGGCTCAAGCAGAGATCGAAAAATTATCCTTAAGTGAGTAAATATTGTGATTTATAACCTTAGTTTGGTTCGGCACAAAATACGTAAGTTTACTTTATTAAAATGTTTTTACAGAGGAGATATTTACGTCAGACAAGAGAGGAAATGATGACACTGGCGACGGGTCTGAAAAAAACCCTTTCAAGACAGTACTTCAAGCTATGCGCAAGGCGGGAAAGGAGCCTTTTCCGACCATATATGTTGATGCCAAAGAAGACGGAAAAGTATACGACGTGGCTGCGAAGTCACAGTTGAAGAAAATTCAGAAGATCTGGGTGAGGGAAACTCACAAAGCTGCTGATAAAGCTAAGGCTGAGGAGGAAGGCAACGATAAGCGTATACAGAACCTTGATGAAGCAAAGAAAATAACCATCAAAGAGGACCCCAGCCTGCCAAAAGCGACTTTAGTTAAAATTTTTGCAAGTAAGTATTCGAACTTTTAAAATTTTGAATATATTAAAAAAAGCCGGACCAATGTCCTCCTTTTTTTGAAGTGTAATAAAATATTAAATAAAGTTGGTAGACCATAGCGAAGGTGAAGGGATGATTAACTTGCTTTTTAAAGTGACTGGTCAGGAGTTTCCAAGTACAGTCTGACATTAATAGGGTAATGGAACCAGTAATGGACAAGGCACCAATAATGGACACTTGGTTGTTATTTTACAGAAGATAAGGGTTATTAATTTGTTTTGTAACAAATGAATAACAATCAAATTTGGACTGTATGAAATTTTAATTAAGAGTAAAGTGTCCATTACTGGTGACTGTCAGCTAAAAGCGTCCATTATTGGTGCCGTCACCCTACAGACTATTAAAAAAAGTTAAGGCTGTTGTTGATTAACACATTCCATGACAGCAACACGCTATTCTTCTCTGTTTGTACGCAGTTTTCACTACAAAGTGGAAAAATTGCTGGGATTGGCTATGAACAAATGCATAAAAGAAAATTGCTGAACATATTTCACAAAACAAGTTCTTTTGCTGTTTATGTGTGGTAGGACCTTACACTTCTTACTTGGTCATTCAGGGAGGTAGCACAGGGCGACTTTGTAGCCAAGCAGTCAGTCATTCGGTATCACTGTCACTTTCACACATTAGAGAGCAAAATTGACAGTGATACAAAATGCGCAACTGCAAGATTGACAAGAAAATGTTTAAAACAGTGAATTCTGGCAAAATTCTACTATTTTCTTTCAAGAATGTTAGGACCAAGGCCAAAGAATTATGCCAAGTATCCAGCTAAATTGGCAAATAACTCCAGTTAATATCAACACATCATTGGAAAGAGCATTAAGTTTTCAAAGAACTTGAAGTGCTTGACTTCTTTTAGTTTTTTTTTTGCCTCTTTAAAACTTTACTGTGGCCTGGGCTTTTTTTAAAGTAATTATTTGCACCAGATATCAACTCTCACAGAACATTGCAACAGTCAAGATACAAATTAAAAAATATTAGCGGTTTTATTCATGTTTCTTTTTAATTATTTGATTTTTAGTTGCGGGACGAGTATGAGTTCACATTCCTGCCATGTTTTTTTAGTACCCATCACTCATAATGCAATTTTTATTTGATAAATACAAAATTTCTATGTAAACTACTAGACTGACCACGAAGCACTTTCGCTTCGCGCTTGACTGCTAAAATGACAAGGCTGGTTTACTAGCTCTCTCTAAATAACATACATTGTCTTATTAGCATACCAATAAAGGTTCAAAGTTCAAACTTTTATAGGTACTTAATTCTTACTCTCCGATATTACTTTGCGAGCTGAAATGTCAAGTGATATTGCAACAGTAAAGTAAGGAGAATATTTAAATAAACTTATAACGTCGGGTTGGGGCCGAACGTACTTTCTCTTTTTCCAGAGTGGGAGAGATGGAGCATCAATTTAATTAATAAGTAACCATCCTAACCATTTTAATAGCTGTGCTGTTAGCAAAATAAGTTATTGGCACTAATGGTCACTCACTGATGAGATGATTCACGTAGAAAATCTGCAACACTTTTTAAATAATATTACTTACTATGCAATAATAGTAAATGGTTAATAGGTATTTCGTTGTTAGTAACAATATCTGCTGAGTGTATTATAAATTACTAGATTCTGCCTGTGACTTTCAGCTGAAAGGGCATTGGGTAAATTTGTTTGAAGAATATTGTCATTTTTTTTCAGCAGCCACGGATGATTTTTACATAGTTATTTAGAGGACCTCTAAATACACATAGTTATATATAATTTATGGCGGTAAATAATACCGGAGCGTAGATTTTAAAGATTTAAGTATTCAGTTTTTAGTACAAAAGTACGCCCAAGTATGAATATTTAAATATCTCGGCTCCGATGCACTTTAGAGTATTACATTACATAACAAAATATGTTTATTTTTAATAATTCTATCATAATTTACCACTTTTATGAATGGCCGCTCACCTTGAAAATATATGAATTTTACAAATGACAACACTTTTACCCAAACCCCTTTAGTTTTAATATAATTAATTATCAAGTAGGTTTATTTAACGTTACCAGCACCAGTAAGATCCAATAGAATCCAATTTTTGATCCGAAATTCCGGAAGTTAAGAGGCCACATAAGATAAAGTCTGTAGTGCTCCGCAATCTGGATCTCAATAATCATAACGACTATGTGTTTGTTCTTTGGATATATTAAACGTGGACATATTTCCTTGAGACTGTTAAACGTGAAAATATGATTAGAAACAAAATCCTCGATAGTTTTATTTTTCGAACATGACACCCTTTTCGCACGTTTTTGGTTGAATCTTCGAAACCCTACAATCTTTGACAATGAGTCCATAGTTGAGTGCTTATAACTTCTTGGAAATACATAAGGCCATCCCTTTTGATTCTTGTGTGGGCTTGGCATCATATGTGGCCTGTTAAATTAAATTTTAATTATTGTCCTTCAGCTCCTGAACACCGCGGCAAGCGTATTTGCGTCCGCGGCTGGGTGCACCGCCTCCGGAGACAAGGCAAGGCCCTGACGTTCATCACGCTGCGCGACGGTACGGGCTATCTGCAATGCGTTCTTCACGGGCTACTCTGCCAGACTTATGATGCTCTGGTACTTTCCACCGAGTCCTCTGTGGTCTTGTATGGAACATTGGAAGTTGTTCCTGAAGGCAAAACTGTAAGTTCTTATTCATTATCTGTAACTTCATCTTTTCTATAAAAATAATTCATCACTAATAACATTGAGTAACTTTTGTTTTTTTTGTTGTTATGTGAATTCTAAACGGTGTTACAATCCTTCATCATCTTACACTTGGTTGTTTTTTTTTTCTTTTTTTTGGGCTTTGTGTCGTAGAGAAAAAGCACACAGGCCGCCTGGTGCGATCTGGGGATCCATAGACATATACACTGTCAAGACATCTTACGACCGCAATCCTGAGCCTGCGGCGCCAACCCTGAGGACCAAGATGAGGAATGCCTCTATGCTAGTAATAGGGGTGTGTCCTGGGTAAATTTAAATCTAATTAGTCCGTCAGTAAGATTATCAAAAAATATTGAACACGTATTTTTGCTTTTCGCAAATCAAAGTTCGGGAGAGGGGGCTCGTGACGTCACAACGTGGTATAAAGTGTGCCCCGGCGTGACGTCACGCGAGACTTCAACGCACTTTATCTTCGTCATTATTTGTTTAATTGTCAAAAGAAAAAATACGTGTTCAATATTTTTTGATAATGTAAAAGACGGACTAATTAGATTTTTTTAGGACACTAGCCTATTTTACCCGTTGTCTTATCCCCATACCAGAATACAACAATGCGAACACTGCTGCTCACGACACGGAATTTTACAGACATACAGTCGAGTTCATAAATATGTATACACTTAAGTACCTTGTCACTTAAATCGCTGTGGTAATTCGTATATGGCAGTTTGAACATGACATTAAATAGACAAGGTACTAAAGTGTATACATATTTAAGAACTCGACTGTACTTAAAAATAAGGAACACAATATGATGTTACGGGTTGGTGTAATGGGTTAATTCTAATCGCAGTTTTCTCACATGACTGTGCCACCGTGGTAGTGTTATAGGCGTACAACTTAATTGAGAGCCGGCGTATTATGTGAGATGCAGGGGTGAGGTAGGAAAAATCTCGACTAGTCACCATTGCCCCTCTCACCGCGCCTCATACATACCCCGACTCTTAATTAACCTATACGCCTATTATAGTGTAGGGCCTCCAATGACGTCCAATGACGAGTGAAAGAGATAGGGCACCTGAAGTTTCGACTTGAATGCTTCATGGTAGCCAACCTGATAGGAAGGACTAAGTCGCAAAATTACTGACACCGCACAACGACCATATCGCTTTTATTCCACATTACAAAATGTTCGAGTCGCAGACTGACCACTTTGTTTGTATATCTATGTAATGTAATGTTCGTTAGGTAACTTCAAATGCCCGAAGGGCATACCTACCGCCCAGGAATAGGAGCTCCGCCATGCGCGGCTTTGCTAAGAGAGACAAAAAATTTAAAAAAAACGTGGTCATTTTGCGACTCGAACTTTTTGAGATGTAGACTGCAAGTGTTGTGATATGTGGTCATTTTGCGTCCGTTTAACCCCCGACGCTCGCGTGTCCCAGGCGCCCGGCGGGCACGAGCTGACCGCGGACTACTGGCAGCTAGTGGGGCTGGCGCCGCCCGGCGGTGCGGACGCCATCCTCAACGAGGAGGCGCTCGTCGACGTGCAGCTCGACAACCGGTCAGTGCCCTAACAGGTCGGCCGTATAAACTCCATGTTAAAATCTGTTTTGCTAGAAATACATAGGAAGGAACACATCTTTTTAATCTTGGTTATTTTTATAACTATTCAAAAAATGATTTTCTGAACTGTTTGTTACATGAATCAGCTTTTATAGAAGTTTTGAAAAAAAAACCCTATTGCTAATAGGGTGGTGGAACCAGTAATGGACAAGGATTCATGATTCTTATTTTAAAGGAGATAATGGTTATTCATTTTGTTTTGCAACAATCAATTTATGGCCGATTTATTTATTTTACGTTTGAATTAAGGTTAAGTGTGTCCGCTATTGTTTTTTTCTAATAAATTAAAGTATTGTCTTGAAATGAATACACAATGTATAGCTGTACAAATAAATACACAATGTATAGCATATATGACAAAATTTAATTACGTCTAACCTTTGTGTAGTTAACTTAACGGAAAAAGGTGGCCACTTTTTTCTGATAAGTTTTGAGTTACTTATCAATTGTTATCAAGTTATGTCATATACCCTATAAAGTGTGTCACAATCCTTTAAAAGTGTACAACACTGGAGCTTTCGCTTTACGAGAGTAATATCAGGGTACAATATCGTCCCTTTACTTTCTCAACGTCGTATCTGATAGTATAGTTAGATAGGAAAGTAGTCTTTATTGTTTAGGGACGATGAGTGCTTTTCCTATCTTAACTATTCGATCAGATACGAGCCTTGAAGGTTAATTATAGTATGGTGGAACAATTATCACTATAGCTCTATCCTCGTGAGGCCCAGTGTGCAATAGGATGTATATAATCGAGACAATTTAATTTGAACTGTGTTGCGATAAGAACAAGGTTTATTTTCCTATGTTCATAAACTGAAAATACATTATCGAACAAACGTAATTGAACTTTATCGCCTTGACGGTAGATTTAAAGTCCCGCTCGCAAAAAACTTCGAGTTCGTAGCATACTACAAACCGCCTTACGAGGCTATGGAAAGCGGGTCGGTGTATAACCGTAGGGTGTTCGTCCCAGGCACATCATGATCCGCGGCGAGAACACGTCGAAGGTGCTGCGCGCGCGCGCCGCCGTGACGCGCGCCTTCCGCGAGCACTTCCAGCAGCGCCGCTACACCGAGGTGGCGCCGCCCACGCTCGTGCAGACGCAGTGCGAGGGCGGCAGCACGCTCTTCAAGTTCAGCTACTTCGGGTGAGCGGGGGGCTGCGGGGTCCACGGGGTATTCTCGTGACACCCGAGATTAATAAACTAACATGCGAGATGAAGATGTCAACTCCATATAAAATTGTATTTGTTTCGCCATATCTCCCATGTAATTTCATCTCTAGTGGTTCGAGATTAGGGGCCAAGTTTGAATTACATTTGAAAAAAAAGCCGTGACATAGTTTTTAGTCTGTGTATCAAGTGTTTAGCAAAAATGCACCTAATATTTTACGTCACAAAATGGTGTGTTCTTATTGGTCGATTTCAATTTTTCATTTTAAGGAGCTATGACACAAAAATTGATTGATTAATCTCATTGGTTCTTAAAGTTGGACAACAATGTTCTCGACCAATCAGCAAACACGCCGACAAAAACATTCTTTGTGTGTCCTTATAAGTGACGTTTTGTGACCCCAAACAAGACCATCTATGGCCATATTTCCGAGCAGTGTTGTGAAAAAGTATTATTTTATTTGCTGCACGCGAAGCCTCCAACAGTGCTTCACGTACGGACAGTCGAGCCTGTCTGCGACGACCCTCAAGAGGCTGTTGGCGCTGGCCCAGACCCTGCGCACCAGGGAGGCGCTGCGCTTGTGCATAGTAGCATAAAAACAGTCTACTCGCGCGTCCGCAAACATCCCTGATACGCTGCAGTACCGGGGCAGCCCCATCAGCATCCTAAACGCGTTAATGTTAATGGTTTTGATGTAAAAATTAGATAGGTACCTCAAGTAGCCAATTTTTATTTTTTTATTTATCATCTATCAGTCCTAACCCTATTCATAAGTTTATATCTCCGCAGCGAGGAGGCGTACCTCACGCAGAGCTCGCAGCTGTACCTCGAGACGTGTCTGCCGGCGCTCGGCGACGTGTACTGTATCGCGCAGTCCTACCGCGCCGAGCAGTCGCGCACGCGCCGGCACCTCGCCGAGTAAGTGTACGGGGGATAACTATTACATACCGAGAAAAACCCCCGTTATAATGGTGACCGTTCTTTCACAGCTCACATCTCTTAAACGGCCCAACCGATTTTGATGAAATCTGACTAAGAACCACCGCTAGAAAACCTGCTTTCAAATGAATAAATCCGCATCCAAATCGGTTCATCCGTTTAAGAGCTACGATACCACGCACGCAGGCGCGTCAACACTGCGAGTTGCACAATTGTGAAGCTGCGAATTTTGAAAATTAGGTCCCTGGGATTGCAAATTTTAATCGTGGTAGGAAATTGTGTAGGGTTCGTCCGGATTGCTCCTATCTTACAATTTAACCTGCCGCCGAGGAGTATTTGCATTTTTGTGGGGGAAAGACTAATTGGCTAACAGAGGCATTCTATCTTAGTCCTTAGGGTTGGCAGCGCTTTGCGGTCTTGAGATTGCAGACGTCTATGAGCCTTAGAGCCGACTTTCATATGGCCTGTGTGCTCGTTGGCCTTCTCCATTTCCATACGATAAAAAAACCTTAGCGTCTCCAAACTACGTAAAATCTGTGAGGATATTTAACCCTTTCATTGGCAAGCTTCCTCAACCGCACTATCTAGCTTTACAGACGCTTCCTCAAGCATGAAACCTATCGGCGTCCGCGGCGTCCAGTTTAGTTAAATTGGACGCCGATCGGCGTCACCGGCATCCGAGATCGAATTTTAGCAATAACATAATACACCGTGCCCGGGACGTTCCCGAAGGATTTTAACCATCGATTCTAGACCCTATTTGGAGTATATAATGTGGTATAACATGTAGTCCAATAACGCTTAAGGATAATTTACTAAGAAATTGATTAAACTAATTTATGTTGTACGTTGATGATATTGCTACTTACAACGTGAATCTTTCTTAGTAAATAATGCTTTAGGTTAAGGTGACAGAGTTCAAATTAAATAAAATATGGAATTGTTTTTTAAATAATAAAAATCTCGGAAATTATGCGTTATTGGACTATGTTATACCACATTATATACTCCAAATTGGGTCTAGAATCGATGGTTAAAATCCTTCGGGTACGTCCCGGGCACGGTGTATATTTTTTTCTGTAAAACCGACTACAACAACCGATACGATATTTATTTACGAAACATATTCCATGGAAGCGTTAGTGTAAATATGACGTCGGTTGGCGTCATTGTCGGCGGGTTAAGTCGGAACACTTATCGACAAACAAACTTCCCCTCTAGGTACGGGCACGTGGAGGCTGAGTGTCCGTTCATCTCGTTTGACGAGCTGCTGGACCGGCTGGAGGACCTGGTGGTGGATGTAGTGGAGCGCGTGCTGGCCTCGCCGGACGCGCAGCTGGTCTATGACCTCAACCCCAACTTTAAGGTACGACGGCGCCACTTGTGAACTTCTCGGGTACTCTTTCAGGAGTACTCTTCAAAGGGGTCATTAGTCATTACCTCCGACGAAAATGAAATGGCGTTTTTTTAAGAGATGAAGGAGATGTATGGGTATATACCAAAATAAATGTACGTAAAGACATAATTTAACGTCACTTAAATGATGTCTCTTACAATTTCGTTACATAAATGTATGTGTTTGACGTTAATCGACAGTTTCGTTACGGTGACTAAACTCTTCTTTAACTAGTTTTTTTTTTGGTTTATACCCATATCCACTTCTGGCCCTTATTACAATGCGATAAGGTGATCTTTGTAGTCGACTTTACTGCAAATTAATGCGGACTATTTTTGAACTTCTCAAAATATAAATTTCAAAATGAGTGCCATCGATATCTTGGTTTTTATGGAAAAATAAACAAAGTAACTGATTTCGAATATGTTTGTGTTATCAGAAACCGGAGCGCCCGTTCAAGAGAATGGCGTACACGGAAGCGCTGGAGTATCTCCGACAAAACAACATCACGAAAGATGACGGCTCCTTCTACGAGTTCGGTGATGTGAGTAAACTATGAGTTTCTATGAGGGTCCGTTACAAAATCCTAAGAGGTTCGTATCTGTTTTTTTAGGGTTCCTATTTTATCGAGCCATAGAGGCAATGTGGAATTTTTCAATCTTCACAACACCATCATCGTATACGGCAGACATGGCCACTTATTTCAAACCTGACACCTGTTCCCGTATCAAACCCAAACTTAACTGTGTTGTCGGAGATCTCCTAGGTTGCCTGAACATGCGGATATAAGGCTGCGGCTCCACTGAAGCGGAGACGAGCGGAGCGGCGCGGAGCTGTGCCAATATTAACCAATAGAAGGCACATGCGGTCACGTCGAGCGCGCCTTGCGCACGTTGGTTTAGATTCTATTGGTTAATATTGGCACAGCTCCGCGCCGCTCCGCTCGCCTCCGCTTCAGTGGAGCCGCAGCCACGCAGGTGGTCCAAAATAGTCTGAAGAAAAAAAAGCATATCAAATCCTTCCTCCACAAGGCTGATTTTTGTTTGCTATAAATTAGTTACTTATGTGTCAAATTTAAACTTGTTATGTGATCGTTTACTGGTCGCCCAAAGCGTTTAGTTTATGCCAAAAAGATCTCATTCTCATACAAAACGATATCTAGTAAACTTATCAAAAACTAAAAACAGAAG
This sequence comes from Acleris literana, assembly GCA_946894065.1. Taxonomy (NCBI): domain Eukaryota; kingdom Metazoa; phylum Arthropoda; class Insecta; order Lepidoptera; family Tortricidae; genus Acleris; species Acleris literana. The sequence continues at coordinate 6,279,316 of OX335687.1, forward strand.
TAGAATATTGTTTGCCTACTGCTGCAACTCGGAATACAATGTCATGATCTTTCCAAAGTCTTTCTCATTCGATATCTTTATTAGATGTGTGACGCTCTAAACATTTTTATATGAATAAATTGTATCATTATAGGCGACCTGTAAAGTTTATTCAATTGCAATAAAACTTGGTAAAGCGGATTTTTGAGTATTTTGAAATAAAAATAAACTTATGGAGAAACAATATTACACACTTTTGTTTTTTGGACCACCGTAGCGGGTATCTTATGCGTCCTCTTATAAGTCGATTCAACAGCAAGTGGCTAATTCGATGATAAGTTTTTTGTTTCGGAAATTAGTTTACAATTCATCTAGTTCTCCGTTCCGTAACGCCTTTTTATAGTCTAGCGAGGGCTCTGATCTGGCCCATTGACATTTATATTCCCATAACTGCAAATGACTCGTATGAGAACTGCGATGGAAGATATCCATACTAGGCATTTCATCAAGTCTCTTACCTATCGCACCAGACATACTGCGTATACCTCTACAGCTACTCTTAGACAGGTCTAGCGGTAGGATGGGTGGGGTAGCGATCCAGACGGACCCTGCTCAAATCTTACCACTCAGAAATCTTAAGAGGTCACATATGGTGCCACGCCCACACAATAATGAAAAGGGATGGCTTTATGTGCTTCCGCTCGAAGAATATGAGATGGAAATAGTTCGCGCCTTGATGGCAGCGTCAAATTCAATTAATTGCTGTTTACTTTTAAACCACAAAGTTTATTGAAAAAATGGTTTATCAGGTTTAAGAAGTTATATATACAAAACATTGTTAAAGAGCATTTGGTTTCGAAGGTTCAACCAAAAACATGCCACAAAGGTGTCATTGAAAAATAAAACTATCGAGGATTTTATTTCTAATCGTGTTTCCACGTTTAGCAGTCTCAATTAAATATGATAAAATTTAATAAATCCAAAAAACAGACACAAAGGCGTTGTGGGTATTGAGATCCAGATCGCGGAACACTACCGACTTTATCATATGTGGCCTCACTGACATGACATCGTATTACCTCGGTTCAGGACATCCCGGAGCAGCCGGAGCGCAAGATGACGGACGCGATCGGCGTGCCCATCCTGCTGCACAGCTTCCCCGCCGAGATCAAGTCGTTCTACATGCAGCGCCGCGCCGACGACGCGCGCCTCACCGAGTCCGTGGACCTGCTCATGCCCGGCGTCGGCGAGATCGTCGGCGGCTCCATGAGGACCTGGGACTACGACCAGCTCATGGAAGGTACGGTATCTTGGATCGTGTGTTGATCGTTGGTTCATTATCAGCAGAGGTCGGAATAGGCAGTGCCTATTTGCCTAAACTTCGCGGGAGAACGTAACTAAGAGTGGTTACAACCACCAAAAATAATGATTTATTTTTATTGAATGCGGGGATTTCCGGGATTTTTTTAATAATACATAAATGTGGAAATTGACACTAAAACTCAATATCACATGTTTAAAAAATTTATTGCATACAATTTTACAAGATAAAATGACATATTCTGATTTATTTCTAATAAGGTAAATAAACTAACAAAGTATTTCGTAATATATAATATTTTATCTCATAATAGTAGTAATTATGATTGTAATTATGATATTGATGATTCAGATTGAAACATGTTTTTGTTATTGATGATCATGTACAATTGTATACAATAAATGTTTTTAACATGTGATATTGAGTTTTAGTATCAATTTCCACATTTATGTATTATTAAAAAATGCCGGAAATCCCGCATTCAATAAAAAGTAATCATTATTTTTGGTGGTTGTACCACTCTTAGTTACGTCATCCCGCGAAGTTTAGGCAAATAGGCACTGCCTATTCCGACCTCTGATTATCAGTGATCGGAACAGGAAGTGCCTATTTACCTACACTTGATGCATGTTCATTCAACAAAGTATTCCCATCTCACTCACAAGTCAATGAACATGCGTCAAGTTTAGGTAAAGAGGCACTACCCATTTTGACCAATGGTCATTATCATTTTGATACACACCGACGAATCCATCTTCATATGAAAAACATCTTCATTTTGCCCGAGCGTTGCACGTACGGCTTCTTTGCTGATTTATCCTGAGTACTTAAAAAGGAAATATATAGTCCCTTCAGTTAGCAAAATGAAAATAGACATCGAGAAGCTAAATTGTGTGCAGATTTTTAATGATGACCATCTTCCCACTGCCTAAACACTTTGTAAGGTTTTAACTTCCTGTGATTCTGCATATAGTTGACCACTAAAGTCTTTTATCACTGTTAGACCTTAAACTCTTACAAATAAAGTTAAAAATAGTTAAAGAGTTTCTTGGTCAACTAAACAATAAAATATACATATAGGTAATACAAGTTAAACTGTTTTCCAAATAGAAAAAGTTATTTTTCCTTTGTTTTAAAATTGAAAATGGTATTTTGGAACAACAGAAACTGACATTTATGGCATGAATTATAGATGAACCCTCTTATGTATAAAAGCGCAATAAACCTATTTTAGTAAACCTTTCGGGACCCGGTGGCTAGCGAAGGAGCCAGTGCACAGACGGGTATTTGATATAAAAACCTGGCCATAAGTCGAAAAAAAATATAACGTCTAGTCGTATATGGATCGCGATGTTCTAATAGTTGAATAGCTATGACGTCACGTGGCAGCCATCTTTTGTTCTTCAGACTAGTATTTAGCCCCTACCGGCAGTTGGAATTCAACGTTCGTAAATTCTACACGTGTTAGTGCTCAACGCGCCCCCCGACATTACTTTCTTTACTCATTGTGAACATTTTTTGTTGTGGGCCTACAATAATTTAATATGGATTTGGAAGTTGAAGGCATGTACTATATTGTAAAGTATTTTTTATTTATTACAGATCAACATTTGTACCGATTTAGTGATATTAAAATGATATCGATAAAATAGAATATTTATAGATTTTTCTTAAACTAAATTAGTGTTATAGTACCACTGTCAAGGCTTGTCAACCCAGGATTGTAGGTTCATTGTATAGTCAAATACCTTCATTAAGTATTGCAAATGAAAAAAATCCCGCCTCCCCACGCCCTTTTTTTTAATAACTTTTCTTTGTGTCATAGTCAGAAAGATGATTTTAGTAATTTTATTAAGTTACTTATTGTCTTTTGAGAAACAAAGAAAATTTGAAGAATGTTTTACGAAACGAGCTCTATACATACATAAAAGAGTGTAGCGCCCGTTCGCTTGATGACAAGATTGAGTTTATGGAAAACCAAATAAAGTTTTTTTCATAACTACAAAATATTTTGATTATGTTCTAGATAACCTTCGGAAATGCTTTACGGACTCGTTTTAAACATTTTTCAACAATAAAATAATATTGGCCAGGTTTTTATGTCAAATACCCCTATGTGCCCTTTTCTTGGCAAAAATAAAAACAGTTATCGATTCAAGCCTCTTCAGATTTTAATCCAGCAAAAAAATAAAATACCAAAAAAGAAACAAAAAGTGAATGTTATGGTATGTATCTTATAATACACATCGTCAAGAAAAGGGTTAAAAACTACTTGATTTCTGTTTTGTCGCTATATGCAGCGGGTTTCGAAAGGTGTTTTCTTTGTTCCTTTCTGACAAATTCAAATGTCGTTATGACCGATAACGACAGCATATTTTAAGCACGCTTTAGCTAATGCGCGTTTATGAATAAGAGTTACTAGTATGTCGGCCGCAGGGGCCCAATTCTCGAAACTTACTAGACTAATAATATTAGTTTCCTTAATGCAACTTTCTACAAGTCTACTAGTGAAATGTATGTACCGGGGTCCGTTTCTCGAAACCCACTCTACTAATAATATTAGTCTAGTGAATTTCTAGAAACGCACCAGCGGGCCAAATATGGTCGCGTTTATCGATATGGATAAACGTGGACAATACATCTGTCGCTTTCTGACCAGTTTTTAAGCGCGAGAGTGACGGATGCTTTATCCATCGCGATATAAGCGACCAAAATACGGACCCAGGATGAACTAAAATTATTATTAGTCTAGTGAGTTTTGAGAAACGGAGCCCAGGTGGCAGTTTCACCACCAGAGGCCCGTTTCACGAAGATACAAGTTACAAATTACAAGCGGAAGTCTCTTTCTGACTCTTTTTGCTAGAAAGAGAGTTCCGCTTGTAATTTGTAACTTGTAGCTTCGTGAAACGGGCCACTGAGCTAACGAATATAAAATGTCAATAATCGATGATGTTTGTCAGGCTACAAGCGCGAGGGCATCGATCCGACGCCGTACTACTGGTACACGGACCAGCGGCGCTTCGGCTCGGTCCCGCACGGCGGCTACGGGCTCGGCCTGGAGCGCTTCCTGTGCTGGCTGCTGGACCGGTTCCACATCCGTGACGTCTGCCTCTACCCGAGGTTCCTCGAACGCTGCACGCCTTAGGAGCCAGGAGTACCCGCTTGCAGTACCACAAATCGCACTGCTAGATCAAAACAGTATCAACTCAAAATCCTTGCTAGTGTATTTCAAGTTCATAGAAGTTGTATTAAAGTTGATTTTAAAATACCGTTGTATTTTGAGTTACAACTGTTTGTATCTAGCAGTCCGAAATATAAGTTACAACGATGTACGGTCACGAGCATTAATTTAGGACCCATTTCAAGAAAAATATGCTTGAAGTCATCATGTCATTAGAGATGTCAAGTCATTTGTAACTTTTAGGAAAATCAACCTTATTGTTGCAGAATGTCAGATTGACTTTGGACCTAAGGCGGGTACCAAATTTAATCTCGTGACCTGACCTACGCAGTAAGCATTTTTTTGAAGGCGTGAGAACGCTTCAACCGGTAAAATCTTCGACGGCTATTGGTCAAATGTTTGGCAGCCATTACGCGGACGCCGTCGACGGCCATTTTATTTAGCGGCGCGTCAGTTGTCATTCGAGTTTCGCTGTCATTGCATATTCTACCTTAAGCGTAACACAGCAAGGTCTGTATTGAATTGATGCGTGGACGAAAATTGCCAACGGAACTTAATTTCTGGTTTTACTGTAACGCCGCAGGCTATAGATAAACCACTTCTGACCTGCCGATGCCAATGTTCCAGGCAATAAAAGGGGCAACTGATCAGTGCAAAGTCACATGATCAACATTTTATTCGATATTGAACTTAAAAACTACTCGTATAGAGTCTAATATGTTTCAATTCTTCGAATCCCCACGAACCAATTTACCATAGACATTGATCATTTGATGAATGAAACTTATAAACGTTAAACGCGCCATTTTGCGATAGATAAAGGGTTAAAGCAACAAGTTCGAACTTAACAAGCACGTGGGACTAACCCCAAGTGCTTCTGTTAAGTCCAAAAGAGAGACTCTTTAACCGAACTATTGCCCTCGCGAGTGATATCAATGGACTTATTAACTCTAATAAGTCTGTAGCGATTGTCTATAAATAACTCTACATTGGCAAAATACACCTTAAGAGTAGTGAAAGCCATTAATTAAAATAAAATTACGAGGTTTAGTTCGCCTTTCTACATCCAATTTTATAAACTTTGTATTTTGTGTTGCGTTTTGTACAATAAAGTATCTATGGTACATATGTAATGTATAGTCGAGTGCAAAAATATGTATCGAAAAAATCCTCTCATTAAATCTGTTACGAAGTTTTTATTACGCTGGAATAAGGTGCATTCGGACATATTTTTGAGATATTGCGTTCTCCCATATTTTTACACTTGACTGTACATAAATAACACTTAAGCTTTATGCCTCTTACTGACTGGAACTTACATGCAGCATTTAAAGTCCTTGATGGTACCTACTATCCCACTCCTTAGGTACAATGAAATTCAAAACAGTGTTACCAGCTTACTATTCGGATATAATATGGTCAAATAATTGTCCATAAAGTTGTTTGATAATAAAATTTATTTATTTTGCATTGTTTCAATGTTTCCTGGTTGTATTTCTTATTTATCTCAGACTGCATTTGTCTTGTATTAAGGAAGAAGTGTCATTAATACTATTTTTTGTAAGAATACAGCTTGTTTAAGTTATTGATCGTTTTTTATTCTTACCAAAGAAAACAGTTCTGACTAAAAAAAAGCCCCTTTTTAAGTCGGTTATAAACGGTCGTTGGGATACAAACAAGACGACCGGACTAAGTGCGGAGTACGGATGTCTCATCCTATTACAACTAATTAGAGTAAGACGCGAATCACACAGAAGCGACGTAAGGCGAAGACACGCCGCAGGCGCGACTTGGTACGAGCGGACAGCTTCACTAAAAAACTTGCTCATACAAAATACTCGTACGTCGCTTGTATCTGTGTAATTCGTTCGCCTAAGACAGCTATTTTTGACGGGCTACTCTAGCCCAAAAATTTACTCGTGTAAGTGTACCTTTAAGGTCACAGCTCATTAGAACCACCGGATAAAGGATACTCTCGAGGCTCTAATGAGCTGTTGCCTTTATACTGTGGTAAACGAGTGCTCGAAAGGGGGGTGTGGATGGAAAAGTTGAAAGCAGAAATTTTGACTTCGGAACTTTGTTCGAACTAGTTAGGAGATAAACATACTAAAAGTCCCCAAAGGTGAGCCCTAGGGGGGGGGGGGGGGCACAAAGAAGGTCCCGTTTTTTTGTTTTTTGTTTACATCTTGAAAACGATGCGTGATAGGAAATGGTGTTGTATGGCATTATTAAAGCTGATAAAATTCTCTACGACTTTGATTCTATACATTTTTCACCGTTTTTCAATCGTTGTCTAAATATGAGCTCCAAAAAGCGGTCGATTTTCAAAAATGTATTTTTGACCTCACCTATTTTTTCTTACATTTCTCTCCAACTTGCATATAAAACAAACAACATAGAAAACAGCCCCCTACATAGCTTGCACGAGGAAGGCAGCTGTCAGGGAGTAGTGGCGCCGAGTTGTGAAGCTTTCCACCAGCGCTTGATATGATGACCACGCCCACTCTGTCAAGAGTGAAAACGCCGAAGAAGAAGACTTAGCTTGTAAAGAATTTAATTCTCTTTAAGAATATATATATATATATATATATATATATATACATATATTAATATATCATCTACCGTTGAAAACTTATACCACATTTAAAAAAAATGGCAAATTTAAATATTTCACACCAATATTATTGCAAAGCTCATTACTTTCATTGATATTGATATCTGATAGTACTGGTGCTAAGTAAACTCGAACTGTACCGACAGTCACCAGGCGAGTTGAATGCAGAGTTCAGGAATGCGATAGTGCAGTGACGTAATCAAGGACAGCACTAACTGCAGGCGAGTAAGGCGAGGCGTACGGGCGCGGGGGGCTTTTCACCGCAGCGGGGCCTGCATCCAACTCGCGCGCAATCTACAGTCGGTGATCGAATTCGAGATCAAAATCCTAACCTCAACGGGCGCACATTCGCTGTGATCACTGTATTTTGGTTTAAGTATAGTTAGGTATTTTTATCAATAAAACTTACCCTAATATTACTGGGTACACGATTTCTCATTCATGTTTTTATGAAATAATGTTAAAATAACTAAATAATCAAGATGGGAACTGTCAGATTGTGATCTCGAAATCGATCACCGACTGTATAGCTCGTACTGTCTCTGGAGATCGTGGCTTCTGCATAAAATTGTAGAGATCGTCTAATTTAAAACTGATCGCCGTTCCACTTATCGATCTATGGAAAATTGCGTGCATTTGATTTAAGATTAGAAGATCTCGTTGATTTTTACAACACCCCTTAAAAAATATACCTAGTTGAAAAATATGCATTAAATTAAATAATATCAAAACCAATCAAAACAAGATTCCGACGACTTGTTGTGATCGACGACGATGTGACACGCAATAAATTATTTGAATTTTGAATTTGAATTTGACTTGAGAACCTCCTCTTTTTAATCTACGCGACCTATTAAGGTTTAAATTTACGTTGTTTTTTTACCCACCTTCGGGATGAGGAATTTCCGTCGTGGCCATGATATGGTTGTTTTGTTAATAAATGAAAAACGGGATGATTTTATTATTTTATTTATCTTAGTTAAAATATAAAAATGACACAGTGGTAATGTGATGTTTGCTTGCATTTACTATAAACTTCTTTGGTGCATTAAAAAAATCTAGAATTTGTACACTTCCATTCACATTGATATTGCCATAACAATTATCAATCTATAAATATTTAATTACCGCCATTGGTAGGTACTTGAGTAAATGTTGAAAAAAACATGTGACTCTGTTAAACAGCAAACGATGTTGTTGTGTTGATGATATACTATAGGTTTCAATCTAGCTATGACACATGGGATGGGAAGCCGATGGATGCGAGTAGAACAAAACCGGCCGTCCAGAGGGCTCAGACAAGATGCACTACGCTAACTAACGTTTCTATTCGATTCGTTTTTAAACCAATCGCGTCACTGGTAGACCACGTGACTTTTCGTATCACGTCATCTTCCAGTGACGCGATTGGTTTAAAAACGAATCGAGTAGAAACGTTAGTTAGCGTAGTGCATCTTGTCTGAGCCCTCTGGAGATCCTGGGGAAGGCCTATGTCCAGCAGTGGACGTCTTTCGGGTTATATGATGATGATGATCACACATTGAGATTACTACTTACATAAATAACTTGACTGTTAACGTTATTAAATACACTGTCTTCCTAAATGCTAAACCATGGCTTGGATGTCAAAGGTTCATCAAGATACTCGTAATTATAAAACAAATTGGGCGCTAGCGGCCTGTGGACTCTATTATAATATAAACAGGATACGCAAGCCAATAGAGAGTTACAAAACTTAACTCATAATGGCAAGATGGCACTGAAGTCATATTTTTATGGCTTGGAGAAGGCAAGCACACTGGCCACTTAGCACGCGCATTTGCCAATACGAGCATCGTAGCTTGGCTAAAATGTGGTGACAGGTGGAGCTACACTTTAACCAGTAACTTGGTTTTATTTGGTAACAATTGGATCATGTTGCCAATTTCACTTTTAACAGCATATAATTTTTCCAAACTTTTTCTGTCAAGCTTATGCTCTAAGGCCCAAGGACAATCGAATAAGGCAACCTTAAAACTACAATGCGTCGCCAACCCTGAGAGAGAATCAAACTGGAATGGAATTTCTCTAAGTTCTATGACTGTCTGTGGGTAAGGTCATGGACCACACTGGTGTAGATTTTTGAATCTTACTGATAATTAGCGAGTATACCTAATGAAAATTAAGTCACAAAGTGATCTTGTTTGTTAACAAGTAGCACTTGTTTTTGATATCAAAGACGTGAGAAATTCAGTCGCCAGTGAGAATAAAAAATACAAGAAATCAGAAGCAATCGGCGATTTTGATTATTGGTCACCGAATGAGGTTCAAAAATCGACTCCCAGGCCCATCATCGTTAGGTGGTATAGTTAAACTAGCAGGGCCGGGCTCAGGGCAGCCACTCGGCGTCGGCCTTCAAACTACGGTGCGCGCCGTCCGCCGGGGCCTCCGTAAGGTCTTCCTTACTGCTCGCCACCTTGTTGTACACCTTCTTGCCGGCGTCTACCACGTACTCTACTCCGTCCGCTGGAAGAATAAATTAGTTGGGGTTATTTGGTCTGTCTGTGCGAGCAACGGGTGTGATGCTTGTTTTTTTACCCCACTGCCCAAAAAAGGTGATGTATGTTGGGTGTATGTATGTAATGTATATGTAGATATGTTTGTTTGTATCCAAATATGCCTGTTTCTTTGTAACCTCCTGTAGATTTGAATTGTTCTTTCTCCAAGAGTTGTGTTAGAATACTTATATTTTAACACGCGCCATATTAATCGTGTCCTGCTATACAAATTGATGCTTGGACCACAATCAAACGGAACTATGTGTATGTGACGAAAGAAATCACAACTGTCAGACTTCTAAAGATTTGAATTATTGTGTCACTTTGATTTATTGCATCACTTTGGTTGGCTGCACTTGTAGATATGTCTCACCTATGACGCCGCCGGTCTTGCGCACAGCCTCGCCGATGTTGTGTGTGGAGAAGGTGTCAGGCTCGATGTTGATGTTGACTCCCTCGCCTTGCTCGTGCTGCGGACACTCATTCTGCGAGATGATGGACAGGTCGAACGGGTCCACGCCGAACGAGGACAGCTTCAAGCGCAGCTGGAAACAGGAATTTATTTTTAATTATGTTAAACAACTGTTAATGCCTGCCCTTTAACTTAATGGTGGACGGGGGAGAGGAAGGAAGCGCGGGCGGCTGGACGGTTATAACTGTTAATTACTAAGAAAACTATATTAATTAAGTTAGTGTTCTTACAACTAAAGATTTTTTTGGCAATTTAAGTGATTAAGCGCGGCCGTCTTTTAGTCCATAACAAAACAGACATATAGCTAGCGAGAACGATATGCCTAACTAGCGACCCGCCCTCGCTTCGCTTCGGTTTATGTGAGTTTTCTCTAACACCCGTACCTACATAAACCAGAATCTATCAGACATAAAAACCTTCAGTGAAAAATTATCTAACTCATGGTGAAAACCGCATGATAATCCGTTCAGTGGTTTTAGAGATTATGGCGAACATACAGACAAAGGCGGCGGGTACTTTGATTTTATATCATGCAGATGAGTTTTCGATCACTCTACATGAAGGAGTTCAGGACCTGAAAAGGACCTGCTCCAATTGGAGGAATGCCTTCAGGCTATAATAATGGATACATTCACATAGCAATATTAAAATGTGTAACTTAAGCAACTTACCTTGTCGAGATAGATCTTGTCGAGCATCTTGGTGCGCGAAAGGATGGTGGCGGAACGGCGGTGCCCGATGCCGAGCCCTTGGCACGTGAACACGGCGGCGTAGGTGCCGTAGTCCGTCGCCAGTACCACGTAGCTGGCGGAGCCGGCCACGCCTGCAACAACACATCATTACCATAATGTCGATATATTGCAAGACCAAATATGTTACCTTTATCAAGGATCACTATGATCCATCCTGTGCTATATATTCAACAAAAACAGCCGTATTGTTCGCATCATTGTGTCCTGTTGTGGGAATAAGACAACTTCATGTAGGTACTCATGTTTGGCAACTCATTTGTAGTCTTTAGGGAAAAAAGCGGCCACCTTTTCCCGTTAAGTTGACTACATGAAGGTTAAAGGTTATTTAACTTTGTCATATGATTGACAGTATGCAAAGTATGATTCTGAATTTTGAAATTATGCGAAAGGAATTTCTGCGAAAACATATTTCTGCCAAGTAACATTCTGGAATACTTAATTATGACATATCATATCGTCAGCGTCTTAAAAGTCTTAAAACGGAAGCCATTAATTAAAAAAATAAGAACTACTTAGAGATAACTTTTTGGTGAAATTGGCGTAAGTACTATACTCACTGAGTGGGAATCTAACTTTCATCCTTGCGGGCACCGCGGGGTCAGGTACGCTCAACACGCCAGTGTATCTGAAAACAAGAATTTAACGCGTTAGCATACAATAACTTGCTAAACAAGCAAAATTGGCACATAGTGTTACAAATCATCTGACCTATGCTCTCCTAAGCCAATAAACTAACTCAGATTCAATTTCCAAAGTAGATTCAATTCTCTCCTTTTAATAATGAGGTTGTGGTTGCTACAGGATGTTTGTACAAAGGCGAAGTTATCCCTTGAAGATGGGATCCCCTCGAATCACGGACTCTCATTTGATCGAATGTATCATTTCATCGAATTTCATTTCGTCAACAGCTAATTTCTGCTGAAACCTTATTGTTTGTAGGTGACCACCAAAAAAGTATGACTCCTGGGGCACGTTTTATAAAGCTACAAGTTACAATTTTACAGGTCTAAACTGGCAACACTGCTCAAAAATTTGGTCTTCATTGGTCGAGGTTGTGTCAAACGGAAACTTGTAACCTGTAAATTACAATTTGTAGCTTTATAAAACAGGCCCCTGCACGTGTGAAATGAAAATTCCGCGAAAAACATTCTATGAAATGAGTGTCGGTGATTCAAGGATAAAGGCCGAGCCACACCGGATGCGTGACGTGCACGTGCGCGTGCGCGTTCACTTTCCGCTGCGTTGTATAGTATGAATTCTCATTACGACATGTCACTATACAACGCAGTGCACGCGCACGTGCACGTCACGCATCCGGTGTGGCTGGGCCTTAAACCCTTCAAGACATCTCTTTCAAAAAAGAGTCCGAGGAAAGCCCATGGACATTTGTAATCTAAGTTGGAGTGCCTCCAGGCCCCTATCCCACAAAACTTTACAACAGTACAAATTCACAAAATTGTGAACTTATTCTATGGAAAATCTTACAATTTTGTCAAATTGTACACTTGTAAAGTTTTGTGGGATAGGGGCCAGGTCTCATGATCCGTTACCTGTAGTCGTGCTTAAGCGGCGTGAGCCCCAGGATAACGTGCTGCGAGACCTGCTCCAGCTCGTAGACTTTGGGCTCCGCGGTGGCCGTGAAGTTGTACGTGATGCAGGTGGATCCCGTCGACGTCTTCTGGATGACGTACCACACGCCCAGCAGCTGGAGGGAACAGAGAAATAAACTGTCATAGGACAAGCTCACAATCTTACTGTGGGTGTCCACTTGTCGGTTGTCAGATCCAATAAAATGTCGGATGTTTTGGGGGCAATATATTTTATATGAGGCTGTTCACATCTGTCGGCCCGACGGATTAATATAGAATGTAACACCCGACATTTAGTCGGATCCAACACCCGACAAGTAGGAACCCGGGCCGCTCTCACACAAATTGACCTAGTCCCAAACTAAGCTCTAGGCTTGTACTCTGGGCACAAGACAAAGATAAGCATATCTACATAGAAAAATACAGACTTAAACACATAAAAAATACTTGCGTTCATGCCACAAATAATATAGGTATTTGTCCATCCCCGGAAAACTAACCCGACCGCTAGCTTCGTACGAGGGTCACTACCTCTCTACCAACTAGGCTAACGCGATGTCAAAATGAGCTTGCTACAAAAAACTCACTTTAAAAGTCCTAATTTAAAGCTCCGCACTTTTGGTGTACTTGAAAATAAAACGGTAGTATAAAATAATGAAGTCCATAAGGCGTTACTGCCTTTTCGCGTCGGACTTGGACGAGACGGTATCGGTAGTTAATATGCCGCCGCCGGCGCCGTGCCGTTGATCTCTAGTTCGTGCAACGTTTATGACGTTGAATGGTAAGCATTGTGCGAGCTGAAGATCCAATAAATAGTTTATTTTTAACAATAGCATTAATTAAAAGCACCAAATGTTATCTATGTGTACGTAATTATTTACACGTGCTTCATTTAATTATTTCGATGTATGGTCGGTTCGTTATTGTAGTTAAATTTCTGTACCGGTTTTGGTCACTCTAAATTATAACTAATATCTAAAGCATTATGAAATTACAAACATACTTTTATATATACATACATACATACATAAAATCACGCCTGTTTCCCAGAGGGGTAGGCAGAGACCACTTCTTTCCACCTGCTACGATCCTGACAAATGTCTTTCACTTCTTCCACATTCATACATCGAGTCATGGACGCACGTCGATTCGGGTGCTACTTATTTTTATATTTTATCTTTAAATTAATCTTCAGTATCAACTATCTTCAGTCTTAACTATTTATGAATATTATTTTTAATATTACAGTATTTTTGATGCTCATTTCAACATTAAATTGGCAAAAAGGGTACAGTGGCCACAAACGGTACTTCTACCCTACCTAAGAGGATTGTGAAGCTGAAAATTGCACGCAAAATGCGATAACAATTTCTTCTCTTAAACCTGGTCCGATTTTTACAATTTTTGAATTCCTATGCTGTAGTTATTATGGAAAACTAAGGTTACCTTTCCAAGAAAGTATTTCATTGATAGAAAAAATAAATGGAAACGAACAAACCTAGTTTTTCATAGTAGCACAGATTACTATACTATACTCTAGTAGAATATAGTATATAGTAGCTAGGTACAACATATTCGTAATTATCGCTCAGAGCTAAATTCGTATAGATTTTTTTACAGTTACGCGATTCAATCGTTTTTCGCAATCCTCTTAACAAAGAAACGAACACAGTTTCACACTTACAATATAAAAACAGTCAAGTAAAATGATCAAATACCCTACCAAAATACCTATGAACTACTTATTTTTACATCCCAGAGTCCCAGACAAAGATTCACAAAGCATGTTGATTCAAACATTTATCGATAAACAAGACGCCATTCCACCCACACATACAAGTGTCAACAGATATCGATCGATAACGGAGACAAAGAGCACAGAACTTGACCTAACTGTCTTTGCTCCAGATAACGAGATGAATCATGCGCTAGCGTCAACACTGCTGTACATAAGAAAAAGGTCGTAAAAGAGTATGGTGTTCTTATATGCATAATGCCTTTTTATTTTGGACGGCATTACACTTACAATAACTAGGTACCTACTTAAGTTAACCAAACGTCGAAAGTATCGATGACCCCGGAGTGGGAATTAGTTAACATGTTTTGTGTTGAAAAGTATGGGCTCCCATTTATATGGAAATCAGTATCATGTTAAATATGTAGTTAAAAACAACACGATAAGCAAATGAGTCTCATGACCATTACGAAGTTCTTTTCCTGTTTTGTTTTTCTAATGCTTGCAGCATGCGGTGATGCTATCGTCAAACGTCCTCCTTTTCCCTAATTCCTTTTAAAATATCGAACAATAATACCAGGGGCACGTTTTATAAAAGTACAAGTTACAATTTTACAAATCTAAACTGGCAATACTGCTCAAATGGTCGTCATTGGTCGAGATTGTGTCAAATGGAAACTTGTAACCTGTAAATTACAATTTGTAGCTTTATAAAACAGGCCCCTGGGATCCGTATTATGGTGGCCCTTATGGCGGTGGATAAAGTATCCGTCACTCTCAAACTTAAATACCTACTGGTATAAATATGCAACGAGAGTGAGACGCGAGAATCTCACACAAACAAATTGACCTAGTCCCAAGCTAATGCCGGCACCACACTTCGCTATTCGCTATTCGTTATTCGGCTTATGCGCCTACATTCGACGAAGTGTGGAGGGTTTATTCGTCTATGTTTTCTTTATTCGCACGCATAACGCATAAGCGAGATAGCAAATATTTTAACAAATACGTCGCAGCCGCATAACGAATAGCGAATAGCGAAGTGTGGTGCCGGCATAAGCTCTAGGCATGAACATGACTAGCTCTAGACATGAATAAGTATATAAGTAAGGGTTCTAGACTAATTGGGAACGTAATTTTACATATACATAGATAATAGAAAAAATACAAGACTCAGGAATAAATACTCGCACAAATCAGAGGCCCTACTTTGAAAATCGAAGTTCGAAGTTACGTTAGTTTCATCCCTGTCACTCGCTATTCGAGACTAAATTGAGAAAAAGGGATGGTGCTAACGTAACTTCGAACTTCGATTTTCAAAGTAGGGCCTCAGTCATCAGTGTCATCAGTGTCATCACACAAATATTTACCCACACCGGGTATCAACCCGCGGGACCGCCAGCTTCGTAGGCAGGGTCACAGATTAAATAAGAGTTACTACGTTGTTACTACTTTGGCAGGGTCCCTACCAACTGCATCCTGCGTCAACTCAGGCTAACTGCGTCGGGAAACGTTAAACTTGGTTTATTTTCAATTGAATAGTATAACCATAACGTTAGCATAGCATAGTATGAGTCTTTCTTACATTTTTAATTGAGAGTATATGTGACGTTATCTATGAAAAGGGACCTTATTGTCGATGGCGCTTCCGCCATTATTCAAGATGCTCCGATATAAATACAACGTCGCGTGACGCAGTGCGGCGTAAGCGCCATCAACGATAAGGTCCCTTTACATAGATTTTAGCGGCCTTTACACGGTAAAGTTCGGACCGCGGGAAACGCCACGCGCCATTCCACGCGCCAGTCCGAACCGTAGGTTTTTTACTATTTTACTATTACAGTTGCATTTACACGTACGGTTCGGAGCGAAGATTGGAATGGCGCGTGGCGTTTCCCGCAGTCCGAACTGTACGTGTGCAGGCCGAGAATGCCACATATTTAGCTTCTCTTTGTAACTAGCTAACCAACAATGTAAACAAATATAGAAAGTCGATCTTAACCTACGTCATTGTACCTATGATGATGGCCACGGAAGGTGGCCATAGAAACCCTCAGTACCTATTAGTTAATAATTAGATCCGTCGAGATTAAATCCGCTTAACACGTCTTTTTCTAGGGTTTTTTATGCGTTAGGTACATTCGGGAACAAAGGTGTGATATTATTACTCATTATGTAATGTTTAATAAAATTCATTATATCACGTGTAACTTTATCTCGCCGTGTTTATACATCTGTAAGTATATACGAGAATCCACAACAATCGGTATAACTGACTGTGTTGTGAATAAAAACAATTCAAAATATTTATCAGGTAAATTGACCACATGGCTCTTTGTCACGTCGGTAACAATTATAACAAAAGCACGGAAATAGGTATAAAATCAGTCTTTGCGTAAACCGCGCCTAAATGTTACTTTTGTGGATTTGTTCATCTTGGCATTGAAACGGTCTCTAAATAGAGACCGTAGTTTTAACTTTCGAAAGTAAAACTGCTCGTAGTTTTTTTACGAATATAGGTAAACAGTCGTGACTACTTCAGTTAATTAGTATAAGCCGATTTTGCTTCTTTAACGTAACGTAATCATATACATGGCGTTATAGCAAGTATATGTATGCCAAATACCTACTATATGTATTGTACAAACAGGAAAATAACAAACACGAAAATAGTCAAAAAACAAAAGGTATGTACAGAGGCAAACTTGTTCCTTTATGGGATCTCTTCCAGTTAATCTTTGAGCGATTGCGAAATATTTAAAGATCAAATAGCCAGTACAGTAGAGTTCATAAATATGTGTACACTTTAGTACCTTGTCTATTTAATGTCATGTTTAAACTGCCATAGGTATATGAATTGTCACAGCGATTTGAGCGATTAAGTGACAAGGTACTGAAATGTGTTTTGTTTGCTTGGACGGGACTACTTAAACTCGCCGCTTCGATTCGCTCGTCCGTCCGACCGACCGCCGTTTTTTGAGAGAATAACACCCCTGAAGTGTGTTACACTGTAAAAATTATTTAGAGACAAGAAGGCTGTTAGTTTTCCGAATATAGGTAAATAAAATAAAATAAAATAACACCTATCCCATGTTCAACTATAACTTTAAGTTTAGTCCCTACGTTTGAGTGTTTCCATTTTTTATCAAGCTATAGTTGTATATAATCTTCCAAAACAGAGTTTATTATAAGTAGGTACCATAGCCAATTAGCCATAACAGAATAGATCTCAACTTCCCACGGCCAGAAAGAATTCCAAACTTCGGAACTCAAATCTCTCAAGTAAAACTACATAAGTGTTTTTTTTTAATTCCAATTACCTACTTACTTAATTTTTAAATTAACTTTATTTTATGAAACCTAAGACTTTACCTATACCCTATGCCTTTATTTAGAAGCTCCCTCTTAAGTGCTTAATCTCCAAAAGAAAAAAAAGGCTTTGACCATAATTATAATTTTCCGGATTAAGTGATAAAATAAGTAAAGCAATGTGTGATTTTATATCGAGAAAGGCAATAAATATTGCGATGTAATGCTACTATAATACCACTAACCTTGCTCATTTCAAATCCTGGCATAGGCTCGACGACTGGGCATGTGCCTAAGTGCCATGTATGGGAAATTGCGCCCCCGCACAGCGCCAAAACCACCCCTATCACTGGCCAGTACATCTTTGGAATATAATTTAAAATTTAAATTTGAAAAAGGAACTCTTCACGAGCGACGTTCGCGGGCCCGAGCGGTTGACTGACGACTCGATCGCACTAGCGGTCATTTAAACAAACCGGTACGCGCGCTCAAAACCGCGAATGTTTTTAAACTAGTTTTCTGTGTATTGTCTTTGATTTTGCATTAATTAGTTAGACCACAAAAATACCCTAATACGGGTCGCGGATTGTTTTTAGCATGTCCCCAGACACTTAGCTAAAAGTATTTTGTTAGTTTAAGTGAACTCGAAAGTTGTTTCTAAAACAAAGACGGACGGAATAAACACACTACTAAAAAAAACAGGTAAATAAAATAAAAAAATAAAAAAGTTGAAAGTAGCGATAGCCTATAGCGTGTGTTTTGTCTGTCGCTCTTTGTCATTGCAAAAGTAATTGGGTCGCTCTACATGTATAAAATCTCGATCTTTTGGAAAAGGCCTACGTCACCAGTGAACGGGTTTCGGATGTCATGGGCATAGTGACGAATGTGACGATGTTAATGGCCATTTTGAAACCATTTTGAGGAATTGGCTTCCTAACTATAGAATAATTGCCAGAGTATTTTTACAAGTTATTCGTGTTTTGGTCTTCGTAATTTATTTGACCTTTAATTTTTTCAGAGATTTAGAGTGCAACGCAGCTTTGCTAAAAATATCTAAAGCAAGCCTCAGCTCAAATCTTACAACGCACATTGGATACAAAGAATATTTAATAATCGAGAAAATGAGCATTTCTAAAAAAGTTTGTACATTTCAT
Organism: Acleris literana; assembly: GCA_946894065.1. Taxonomy (NCBI): domain Eukaryota; kingdom Metazoa; phylum Arthropoda; class Insecta; order Lepidoptera; family Tortricidae; genus Acleris; species Acleris literana. Next base: position 6,297,959 of record OX335687.1, read on the forward strand.
TCGATTTGCAAAAAAAATTGCAGTTTGGTAGGGTGAAGAAAGCCGAGCCTAACTAACATAGTCTCCCAAATGTCCTCATACATTTGTATGAAACTCCTTTTTTGTTACCATGAACCAAAGAGAGTTAGTAACAAAAAAGGCAAGTTTCACACAAATGTATGAGGACATTTTGGGAGACTATGTTATTTAGGCTCAGCGTTATTCACTCTACCAATCTGCATTTTTTTTTGCAAATCGAAGTCGTAAATGAAATGTACAAACTTTTTTAAAAACGCTCAAATAAGTTTACGTCATCCGTATTGCAATATCGGTATCGGTATTAGTATACCTAAGTAAAAGAATTGAATTAAAGAGGGATGACGATTAATAATTCAAATTTCAAAGGGAGATCTGGTTTCTGGTTTATATACTGCCCTCCTAAATAAAAAGGACGCATGAGCAATTTGATAGTCAAAGCAAACTCAACCCCCACCTTAAGAAATAAGTTCACTAATACATACGCGGTTCCATGAGACATACGCCCTTTTTCCTAAGGAGGGCAGTATAGGTGTCTATTGGAGATTATGCCACTAATAAATTATGCCCTAATGTGGGCCAGGGTTATTATGACTTGGGTACCTATACAGTTCATTTTATGCCGAGCGTAAAGGATAGATCTATAGCAGTTGTATAGCTCTGACCTTTTCTCTCAGCGTGAACTGACCTGCATAGCTATGTCATAATAGCCCCAGGAACTAAAATTGAACGTAACTCTACCTCCATTCATAAAGCCCTTTGTGATTACTTGATGACTGACGGCAACTGATCAACATCACTCTGCGAATGGGATGTTCCGCAACAGGTTTTGTAACGGCACGGTATACATATGAATGTATAATACCTACCTATACTAGCTTTTGCCCGCGATTCCGTCTACGTAGAAATCGTTTTGCCTTTGGGGAAATGTTCACCCCGGAATAAAAAAGTACTCTATGGCCATGGCCGGGTCATAAACTATCTATTTATAGTCACGGTAAGAAAAGGTTCTACACTTTTGGACCTTAATAGCGTTGAAATAGAGTCGAAAAGTGACGAACATTTTCATACCGTGACCATATCACGTTTCATGACAATTAGTTGAGGTGGTAAACCATGAAAACGGAACAAACAAATTACACTTGAACACCTTTGGAACACACATACCTACGTAAGTCGATGATATATGACCCAAAAACGGACGTGTAACGTAAATAAATATTTTTTTTAATATGTGGGCAACTTCTTAGTAAATTAAAAAAATTTAAAAATGTTTTTAGACTACAAATATTTTGCGTTCTCTATCTAATTTTTCTTTAATTTTGACATAAGTAAAATAGTCGAAAATTTACCGTATCCCTCCCACATCCATTATTTCCAAAACTACCTACTGGGCCTAAAATTTTGAGGTAAATACAGAAAATCGTTCTTTATCTATACATTACAAGAAAAACTATTATTAAAGTAACATAGCTAAAATCCATTTCTCAAAATGTACGGAAGCCTCTCCAAACAAGATTAAATCGCACTTATCCGGTTTTATTATATCATCCATTATACAGGGTGGTATTGGATAAACTGTACATATTGAAAGGGATGAAATTTTAGGTTAATTTATAGGAAAACAATTTTTTTTAAATAATTTTAGCCACTGGTTTTTTTTTACAGATAGTCAAACTTTTTAATAAAGTTTGGGTAGTACACTTACTTGTGACGGTGCAACTTTTGATCTAATAGCCCAAAAAAGATAAAACAAAATGCATAGTATTGACATTAGTTAGGTTTATAATAATTTATAACAATAATATATCAATTAAAAGAAATAACTGAGTAACTGCTTTTTTTGTGGAAAATTACTGCAAAAATATCATTTTATTTTCATAAAAACACGATTTTCTCAAAATTTTGCAAATATTTTCAATTTTTTTTAACGTTTCTTGATCTATAATTAAACGAGGAATTATAATAAGTAAAAAAAACTAGTGAAATATCTACAATATTTTGAGAAAATCGTGCTTTTATGAAAACAAAATGACATTTTTGCTGTAATTTATTAAAAGAATTAAGAAAAAAAAGTGGCTAACAATTTCTTTTTTAAATTGTTTTACCGATAAATTAACCTAAAATTTCATCCCTTTCAATATGTACAGTTTATCGAGTACCACCCTGTATTATTATACAAAGTGAATGTTTTAGCGACAAGGTAAATCTTCGTAAACTGCAGTCTGCGGAACTTACTTCAGTAATACTCGTTAACATTACAACTCATATTTAAATCATTCATTCATCATGTGAATTTAATTTTTAGGCATCATTTACTTGTCGGCAAATGAAGTGAATTTCCTAGGTCATCAGATTACACCGACATAAGTTAAGTTCCTTATTTCTCGTAGCAATTCTAATGTTATAGAAGACAAAGAAAACATGGTTCTCCTATGGAAGCCCTAATCGTCATTTGTCCTAATGCATCGTTTGTCCGAATTTTCATTTATACTAACGCCATTTCCGCTTGAATTTTTTAACTTTTTAGTATTGTTATAATACAACCCTAACCTAACCGAACCGCAGATATACTTAATTGGAAAACTTAAAAAGTTGCCTGACTCAGCTGAAAACCAGTTTAGGGCAAATGAAAATTCGGACAAACGATGTGTTAGGACAAACGTTGTTAGGGATTGTTAGGGACACCCAGAAAACATATTTGTTTCAATTGGAGCAATTTTGAGGAAAACATAGGGTGTTATTATACCATTTTTAACCACTCATTATCGAGTTATTAAGAAATCGTTCAATTATGTGGTGACTATGCTCAAGTTAAGGAAACAACTTCCTTTTATGAATAATAATTACAGACCAATGTTTACCCTACTGCAAAAGTACTAATTAAGTATACAAAGACGTTTGCAAATCGCATATTGTTTGTTAATTAAAATTATCAAAACACTCAAGTTTCAAAAAATGAATCACGCGCAGTGCAAAGGTAAACAGCGCGTTTGTGAATGACTAAGCTTCCGTGTGTCACTCTTGGTCTCAGAATTCTCGGAGCAGATAGTAGAAACGAGCACATTCGCGTTTTTGAGCCCACAGCCACTACGAAGAAGACATAAGTCGGTTTAATGCGTCTGAGTCATGGCCGTAGCGAAGCCGTATAGGCACGGGGTGACCACAAACTACCAATTGGATATTATTTCCTTGGAGAAACGATAAGTAATAAGTAGGGTAAGAACTTTTGGGGCATATCGTGGTTCTAGAATCCATGGAGTCACTCTTTCCTAATTATTATAAGCAGGGATGGGCAGTATTTTAATTACTTGTAATTAAAATAAGTACGTAATTGAAATACAAATACGTATTTGATATTTGTATTTCAATTACTTGCTTAAAATGTAATTTGTAATTCGTATTTCAAATACCTGACGCCGAGGTATTTTATAGTTAGTATTTCAAATACTTATGGCTTCAAAATACATTTAACCATCATTTAACGTACGGGTGCGTGAAGAAAATAAAGAAAATAGAAATGAAGAAAATAGCGCTCGATAGCTTTCGTAAGCTAAATGGCGACCGCTAAATATGTCGATCTTTATAAATATGTTTTCTTTAGCAGGTTTTATTCATTCTTCAATAAGAGGCTGTTTGTCTGACAGTATATTTAAAAATCTAGTGTTCATGAAAGGAAACTCTGGTTTTACTGATTAATCTTCTTTTACTATGCTTTTTAGATTATGCTGGGCAGGATTACTTTTTGTTCTTAATAGTAGGTATTTTGTAATTTGTATTTTGTATTTCAATTAAAAATAGCTAAAATACTGTATTTTGTATTTTATATTTCAATTACATTACGTAAAGATATTTTGTGTTTCGTATTTTAAATACTTACGAGGAAGTATTTTGTAAATTGTATTTCAATTAAAGCAAAGCATGTATTTTGCCCAGCCCATAAGACATACCACACATAAGACATACCAACTTGATTTTGGCCTTCAGTATTGTCATAATAATATTTCAAAATGCATTGATTCGTTGAATTGCTAAACCAGACTAAATGAATTTTGGTAAAGAGGATATCTCCTTTGTGAAAGTAGGTAAGGATAAACAAAACTAAAAATGAATTTAATTCATTTTGAAATTGCCAATGATGAAAGCCAAAATCAAAGTAGAACGTTTATAATAATTAGGAAATAGCGACTCCATGAATTCTAGAACCACGATAATGCCACCAAAAGCGTTAACTAATAATAAGCCTAACTTCTTTAGCAAAAACTCAGCTTTTAGCTAAAAATCTTAAAAAAGGGAATTTTATATTGTTTCTCGGTGGGCCTACTTACTGAAAAAACATCGTTTATTATTGTCTAACATAAATTACTAATGACAATTGATAAACTTGACCTAGCATTACTATATCAAACTATGATATGAATATAAAATAACACATCGTGCGTAGTTGAGCAGGAAAACGTGTCACCACTCTAGAATTATTACAAGAGTAAATAAACAAAAAAGTAGAGTAGGTATATAACATATAACCTACTTATTTAATTATGACGCTGCAAAACACATGAAAAAAAATCGTTTTCCTACATAAACCGTGTCCCCTAGACAAGATACAATGTTTAAATGTTTAAATGTCTTTATGTCTATGGTATTTCTAGGTTTCTGGTTTAGGCTGAGGCCAATCGAATTGATTGTCTGTGTAACAGATTTTGCTAAGGCCCGATGTAGAACTAGCGAACGAACAAGAATTCTATGGCATTATCTCTTACGTTTTCTTTGTAAAAAATAAAGACAAAACATGTTCTAGAGCATTCGCTCGTTGGGTCTAAACCCACCCTACGATTTTATCATTGATTACGGTTCTTAACAGGTTGGATTTTACGGAGGTAGAAAAATAGCCTTTAGAGAAATGCCACACAATGCGTTGAAACACTTGCGTCGCTGTATGTTAAAATCACAGGGTTGCGACGACACAACACACCGGCAATTCTCGTGTGGCAAAGCTATTAAGTAGTTGAATTAACTCATCATCATCATCATCATGTCAGCCGAAAGACGTCCACTGCTGGACATAGGCCTCCCCCAAGGCTCTCCACTCAGACCGATCTTGTGCTTTTCGCATCCACCGCGTTCCCGCGATCTTTACAAGGTCGTCACTCCATCTTGTTGGAGGCCTACCCACAGCTCGTCTCCCGGTCCGCGGACGCCACTCAAGAACCTTTTGAACCTTTTGAATTAACTACGGATTGAAAAACACATCATGTACACTAATCTCGTTGTTTTAGTGGAGTCTACTGTCCCCCTTATATGCCATCTTCATGCTACTCTGGCAATTTCAAAGTCTCGCTGTTTCAGAGCTTAGAGTGGGATCAGAGGGCCCTGCCAAGATGCATTGCGCTAACTAACGTTTCTATTCGTTTCGTTTTTAAACCAATCGCGTCACTAGTAGATCACGTGACTTTTCGTATCACGTCATCTACCACCACCGTCATTTTGTCTCGCGATAAACGCAGCCATATCAATCCCCAGGTCAATTTGTGTATCCCCCGATTATTATTCATTATTATTACTTACTTCTTCAGCCGTAGGGTAATTAACTTACTGCATGCATACCTATAACAATATAAGAGTAGTACAGGAAGTGTCAATCAAATGCAAGCGGATAGCGAAAACGAGAGTCACATTCATGTAGTATGAATATGACACCGTCTGCTGTTCACGGTAAGTGTGGTGCATTAGTGGGGGCCGTGACACACGATTCGCTGCGCCTGGGCATGTATTATGCTCTTCCTGCCGTCAATAAAGACCCCATACTCTATGGATCTCCCTAACTGTTGTTGTTAGATGACTCATCTAGACCTTACCCTAATCGGAAACATTTTGTTAGTGACTTGTTTCTGCAGAGTGCATTATGATAAAGTTGGTAGTGTTCTGCGATCTTGATTTCAATAACCATAACGCCTATGTGTCTGTTCTTTGGATTTATTAAACTTGGTCATATTTCCTTGAGACTGGTAAACGTGAAAACACGATTAAAAACAAAATCCTCGAAAGCTTTATTTTTCAAATATGACACCTTTTTTGCATACATATTTTTGGTTGAATCTTCGAAATCCTACGATATTTAACGATGCTTTTTAATTTAATAGTTGAGTATTTATAGTTCTTAATCCTGATAAACATTTTTTTTGAATATACGTTATATTTTTTTAAGGTATCAGCAATTATTTGAATTTGACCCTGCAATCGAGGCGCGCGCAAACTACTTATCTTCATCTCACGTTCTTTGCGCAGGAGCACATAAAGCCATCCCTTTTTATTATATATATGAAACCGCCTCTTGACTCACTTTGTAACATTTTTATGTAAGTATCTACTTTCCGTGCTGTGCTATGGAAGGTATGTGGTGCTCAATAAGGAGTATATGTTTTAAATTGTAGCTCTGTCTTATCCACTGCCTCTTAAACACTAATGGCCTGTTGTTTGATCGGAACTAACTAATGGTCAAAAAACGTTACTAATGGTTAAAGTCTCAAGGAAATGCGTCAAATTTTCTATTCCTTTTTCGAATTTTAACAATTAGTTAGTTTAACTACTGTTCAAACAACAGGGCCTTAAGGATAGCAGGGCTTATCAAGATAAAATTTACAAAACCTAACAATTACAATTAAACAAATAAATTATAATAAATGTCAGGGGGGAATCTCACGCAAATTGACCTAGTTCCAAACTAAGCTCCAGCTATAGGCCTGTACTATGTAAGATAAGATAAGATAAGGTAATGTTTTATTGACATAAAATAGGTACAAATTGAATAGGGAATATGCATGGATTTTTTAAACAGCATTTCTCAACAAAATATGAAAATTCCGTAAAAGAGATCACCAAAAGTGAAATTAAAATTAAAATCGGTCAAGTAATACGGATGATACAAGCATTTTAAAATGCTAATTAGACAGAGAGATCCGAAGTGCACCGGTGACGTCATCGTGCAGGACGGCCATATAAACAGAAATTGCATGTAAAATTCTGTTTTGCTAGAAAGAGATAGGAACAAATCTTTGTTAGCTTATATCTTGGTTATTTTATTAGCTATTCAAAAAATGTTTTTTCTCACCTGTTTGTTACATGAATCAGCTTTTATTGCTATAGCTGTAAAATAAGACATGCATATTCCCTATTGAAGTCCCTGATTTCTGAGTTACAGTTTGGTCGTTCTAAGAGGCCCGATTTGACAGCTGTCAACGCAGTATAAAATATAACCTCAAACACATATTTTGTACTGAGTTGACAGCTGTCAAATCGGCCCTCTTAGAACGACCAAAAAACCTACGGTCGGATAAACCTGTGATACACAAATCAGTGTCCTCTATATATTCGAGTAACATAATATTCTATTCAATGTTAATACTAGTATAGAGAAATACATACCTAAATACACAGAAACCATCTAAGACTGTGTACATACTTGCGCTCATCGCACGATTTGCCCATGCGAGTCATACCATAATGAACCCGGGACCGCTAGCTTTAGGCAAGGGTCAGAACCATCCAGGATAATCTCAAACTCAAGTTTGAGTTATGTGCCCTGCAATTGCGATATGGTTGACATTGGTACGCGATCCACCAGGCTTTACAGTCAAGTATCTACGGTCTTGATAGGCTCGTACATAATGCCGCATCATGCCTACGAGCGCACAGGTCAAGTAATTGTTGTTGGCCGGATGTAGTGTCTACTATTTAGTCTGTCGTTAATATTGGAACACATAACCAATTATTTTTTAAGTTGAATTATATTTAGGAATAAATATTATTCTCTATACCCAAGTACCTACAAAACTACAAAGCGTAAAGCTTAGCTCGGGACAAGTTTAACTTAGTGACTTTGTCTCCATTTTTTTAAAACTAAAATGTTGAAATCATACTGAAATATCAAGCGGCAAACGTATCGATATTAAATATTATGGTTTAAGTGAACAAGCGTTATTTATTATACCCATTAAGTGCTGTGACATGCAAAAAATTACAGCACAGTTGTTAGTGCCCTCGTTTTGACTATAGCAGCAGACCACGTGTAAGTAGGTACTATACTTTGACGACACGTTGGCCTAGTTGGTAGTGACCGGGGAATGCAAAAAATGTTAAAACCTGTTTTAACCGGTTAATTTCATACAAAAACTGTAAATAACCGGTTAAATTACATTCCCTAGCTTCGATGCAAGCGGTCCCAGGTTTAAATCCCGGTAAGGGCAGATATTTGTGTAATGAGCGTGAGTATTCGTTCCTGAGTCTTGGATGTTTTCTATGTATTTAAGTATGTATTTATCTATACGTATAATTTATCATTATCTGGTTCTTATAGTACAAGCCGAAGGTTAGTTTGGTTAATTGGTGTGAGATTATCCACTGTATTTATGATTTATTATTACTATTTACTCGAAGTAGCAAAATATATCCGGTGCTTGAATGTTAGGAACGAGGGTTAAGGCGAACCGCTATTTTTTAACCGACTTCAAAAAAGGAGGAGGTTATACGTTCCACTGTATGTATTTTTTTTTATGTATGTTCACCGATTACTCCGTCAATTGTCGACCGATTTTAAATTTTTTTTTTTGGTTTGATAGAGTATACTTCCGAGGTGGTCCCATTGTCACCAAATTTGTATCTGATGAGGGGATCAGTGAGGAATTGAGGGAACTCCTCAAATATTGTAGGCAAACATATAGCGATTTTAGTATTTTTAGTAACAAGTCCAGCATTTGCATTCAGAAAGTATCATTTGGTGTGGTGGAATTGATGATGAAGACCACAGATGGCCACCGGAACTCCTCAATGGTACCGATTTCAAGGGTGGCGATAAGATATCTCGATTAAGATAGTTGAGCGACTACCTACAACGAATAATATTTACTTGTTGAAATATGACTCTGACTTTCCCGCGGCGTTGCTTGCGGCGCGCTTGATATAAGTTAAAGTTTCATTTTAACTAAGAAGTGGGACTACGTAACAGCGTATTATGATCACTAAAAAGTATAAAATAAAATAAATGTTTTAAAAAACAAAAAACCGCCTTCAAAAACGCAAAAAATAACTTCTTCTTCTTAGTCCAACTGATGTCGGCTTTTTGTTGAAAATGTTGTGGTCGCCGACTTCAGTTGGACTAACCTATTAGGTGCCTACAATTTTAAAGGAGTTATTTTTTGCGTTTTTGAAGGCGGTTTTTTGTTTTTTAAAACATTTATTTCCGCAGAGCAATCAGAAATTAGATGTAATAGGCTATTTGACTAATTTTAGAAAACCTTTTTAAATGATTCTTTATTTAATAACAAGTACACTACATTGATATTTCCTTTAGATTTTACTGTATTCTCACTAAAAATCAAAGTTAAAGTTTAAATTTTCAAAACCGCGCTAAAAACGCTGTTTCTGTCATGGCGCTGGCCATATGAGAAGTGTGACGTCACACGCAAGTAAACAATAAACAATCATTTGAAGAGATATGCCCTTATGATCTGTAGTTACTTGCGTGTGACGTCACCAGCAAGTAACCACAGCTGCAAACCAATCACATAGCGTTTCTGCCACAGATAAAATTTCAAAAAGTATTACAATTTTTTTCGTGTAATTTCCAAAAAAATATGCATAGTTTAGATTAAAATAAAGTGAAATATGTTGTTTTACGCTATTATCTGATAGGATGACCACAATTTGTAGTATATTTTCAATGTTGTCAAATAGCCTATTATAATAAACAAAACAACGGGGAATAGGTTGGCCACACCACACACATGGTGAGCCAGGTGTCGCGAATAATCGCGATATAATATGCATGAAAGATGTCGGTTAGTGAACCCCTTTAGTTCAGTAGTATTTTTAGACGAAAAAATTATGACTGGCAACTCTCAAAGGTGGCGTCATGTAGTATAAGTGGGAAATAGGAGATTAGGAAAAATATGGAAAATGGTGAGGTTGGTTCTTGTTTGTGAAGTGAGAGATAATTATTATGTGCACTGTAAAGTGCTTATAAACTGTAATATGGTAGATAAGGCAATTTTCTTAGGCATAACATTAGATAAATATTTGCAATGGAGTCCCCATATAGCTGTACTGGCAGGTAAACTAAGTTCGGCAGCTTACGCCGTTAGGAAAATTACACAACTAACCAATGTTGAGACAGCTCGCTTAGTCTATTATAGTTATTTCCATAGTGTCATGTCGTACGGTATTCTGGTTTGGGGTAAGGCAGCTGACATACAAACTATATTTGTGTTACAAAAAAGGGCCATTCGTTCTATTTACAACTTAAACTCCCGTGACTCTTTAAGAGAACTTTTTAAAGAAATTAATATCTTGACTGTAGCGTCTCAATTTATTTATGAGAATATTATTTACGTTATTAGAAATTTAGATTCTTTCACCAAAAATTCTGATATACATAATTTAAATACCAGAAATAAAAATAAAATCGCTATCCGAAAATTCCGCGTCCGTAAAGTATATAAATCATTTGTTGGTCAATGCATTCATTTCTATAATAAATTACCTGACGAAGTTTTAAAGTTACCCTTTCCAGCACTTAAAAGTTACTTGAAAAGGTCGTTAATGTCTAAAGCGTATTATAGGATCGAGGACTATCTCACAGACAAAAATGCATGGCCTAAATCCGAAACTTAGTCAATAATAATTTATTCAAATGCAAAATCTTTATCTTGTCTAGGGGACACCGTTGATGTAGGAAAACATATCGAAACTTTTATGTGGTCGTCTCGCACCATCTTATATACACATAAGTATGTGTTTTTTTTTTCTCTATCTCTCCCGTAAGATTCTTAATTGGCATGTTTTCCTGCTGAACTGCGCATGTTATTTAATACTATATTTAATTTAATATTTATAGCTTTATATAATGCTAGACTAAGTAGTACCATTGTAATAAGAAATATGTTTAAAAAATGACTGACTGCTGAGTTTCTTGCGGCGTTTCTTCTCGGCAGTGGTCTTCTCTTGGGAAGCGCTGGTAGATTCTTGACGTGTAAAAGTGCCCGTGCGGCCTACTTACTGAATAAATTTCTTTTATCTTTTTATCTTTTAATATTGACGATATTAAAAGATGGCAAAAGATTAATATTGTTTTGGAGGCCTGGGTTGATCTGTAGGGGATTGTAGAGGATCAACAGGGGACCTTCGGGTCCCGCCCTTGGGCTCCGTGCTATACAACCAGGATCTAACCTGTAATAAGGGAGGATTGTTCTCGGACGGAAACTCTGATAAAGATAAAGATATTTATTCAGTAAGTAGGCCGCAAGGGCACTTTTACACGTCAAGAATCTACCTAATCTGTGACGTCGAACGCAACCCCTAATAAGTTAACTTTAACAGTAAATTAATGTGAAAAGGAATTTCTATTACCTACTACCTATCTCTCTATTATTATGCTTGTTTGATTGATTATGTCGTTCCATTATTATGATAATTTTATTTGAACCTAAGGCATGACCAGTGCCGGATTAGTCATTAAGCAAAGTAAGCAGCTGCTTAGGGCATCACGAGTCAGGGGGCACCAAAATCTCAGATCAAAAATCAGAAAATTAAATTTGAAATTTTCTTGAAAAATACTTGAGAATCTTGAATCTCGATGTAAGATTGAAAAATTCCAGTCCGTGGCAAGTTTCATAAAATCGCAATCGCTTTATGGACTTCTAAACGAAGACATTCAATTTCGGTTTTCCCGCGGAAATCGTACAATTTCGAACGGATTGCTAATTACGGACCAATCACCGCATTGTGCTATCAGTGCCAATTTTGCCCAATGATGACCCAACTCCTAAGGTACATTTAAACCTTAGAGAACAATTTAAAGTTACCAATTTCTGTGAATAATCTATGTATGGTACAGTATCATTGATAGATTATACACAGACATTCTTAGAAGAGGAGAAAATTATTAACATAGAAAGCAGGTTTTCATTTTTAAGTTTAATCCCTGATGGCAAAATTATGTGTCCCAATCTAACAATAAAATACCGAAAACATAGTACAAAAATGTAGTATTCTCATATCCACAAGACCTCAACACTGAATAATCCGCGGAAATTCAACAGTTTCACTCATAGGTCTGCTAAATTTTTGCCGTACGCTGCGCACACACAACTTTATCAAATCATTCACAACGACACCCTTCTGCGTTCAATAATGAAGACACAGTGTTACGGATATTGGAGGTTTGATGATGACTAATTGTTCAGCAGAGAGATCTTTTTGAAACATAAAAATACTGAAAAATTAAAGGCGTTCTACAATGAGGCAGGAAAGGCTCGATGCTCTAAGAGTATAGAGTTACACGTTAGAATCTGATGTTCTACGGAAACTTAGTTTTAATTTTGTTATGATCGACAATTTGCATCCCTCAAGTCTCAAATTAGATTTTATAAAGATCAGTTTAAAATTAATATATTTCTTAGCGTACAAGACAATGTAGTCAACCTGAATATCTGTACACACCGCTCACTTATGTATGTAAGTACTTTATTGTACGCAACAAACGCAACAAAATACAAAAATGGTGAAGGCGAACTTATCCCTTTCAGGGATCTCTTGCAGTTAACCTATGCGTTATCGAGAAGAAAAGTAATTGAGTAGGTATCATACACATGCATACATAAAATCACGCCTATCTCCCAGAGGGGTAGGCAGAGACCACTTCTTTCCACCCGCTACGATCCTGACAAATGTCTTTCGCTTCTTCCACATTCATACATCGAGTCATCGGTACGTCGTACGTCGTACGTACGTCGGTTTCGAGTACTTAAGATTCGGTCCTTTTCCGTTATTTCTCCGATTTGATTCGAAAAAGTACGAGTAGGTATCAATCAATGTGAATACCAGTAGTGTACCATGTAGTGTAGATCATCGGGTGTAGTAATATGGTCAGAGGGGGCACCACACTCGAAAATGCTTAGGGCACCACGGAGGGTTAATCCGGCACTGGGCATGACGAGCGAGACGTGTATGATTATGGTTTTCCATAATCTCGTGGCGACACCAGGACTAAAATAAAATGTAAATTGGTATTATGTTTCATGTTATGGTTTATGGTTCATGCTTTTGAGACCACTCTATAAGCATGATTTTTATCAGAATAACTTTTTAAAAAAAAGTGTTGTCGATTCCGGCCTTTGCCTTAGGTTTTCCTGCTTAGGGAGTGGAGTTCTCATTGTACCTTAGGATTTTTTGTTTAAGATTTTTTGAATTAATCATTCTTCTTATTCTAAAGCCGAGTACTCACTAGCGATCCGTAAGTGTAACTGTTTCACGTAAGATCGTGATGTGGTGATGTGTACGCGGCTCGCGAGCCTGTTCTCCACTAAAGGCTTGTTACTGCAATCTATATCTGCATCTCTCTCTTGCATAGGTATAGCTTTGTTTCAAAACTTACGTAATAACTTACAGGTGTAATCCCGGCCTTACAGTTAAAGCTCGCCAGCGAGTACCCGGCTCAAGGAAACTTAAATAAAACAAGTGTGAAAAAGTAAAAGCTTGTCAGTTTATTGGCTGCTGGGCACAGTGTCGCACTGGTTCGGCGTGTGGGCGAGCTCTACGGTGACCACGGAGCTGGCCTCGAGCGGCAGCACGGCGTTCTCGGCGCCCCGCCGCACGCGCACCGCCCGGGCGCCGCCGCTGCGGGACAACCAAACACGTTACAAACTTTAAAACTAATAGCAGAATACCCCACACAACAAAGAAGTTATGAACGTCGTCTATATAGAGAGATCATAGACAAGATACTTTACGCTAACGAAAACGATCTTCAAAAACTGTCAAAGTGTATGCAACTGACATAAGCGCTTGACGCGACTAGGGATTGCAATCCCGTAAAACGGGATCACGCATTCCCGCGGGATCCCGCTGCTTTTATTAATCTGCTGGATCCCGCACCTTCAAAGCGCGGATCCGCGGATCCCGCAAATTAAAAGTTTGGCACTAAATCTTTCGCGTAAATCGCGAGTAGCATGAGCGCAACGTTGCCGTTCCGAAATTATACGAATAAGGCTCAATTAAAAATATAAAACTGTTGTTAGCAGTAAGGGTAAAATTAAACAAAACTATTAAACTATGCGAAACACTTAAAGATTACTCTAAGAAAACAGATTACTAATTACTTATACTTAATTAATAGAAAAGAAATAATTTCTGTTGCTTTAGTAAGAAATGTTTAATGAAGTTGATTTTTACACAAAAATTTATGTGTAGTTATAATTTGATTTTATAACCTAATTTCAAGTATGCGGGATCCCGCGTGATCCCGCGCTGGACTGAGTAATCCCGCATATCAATCCCGCGGGATTGCAATCCCTAGACGCGACCATCTGACCGCTTACGTCAATCCTAATATTTTTGATAACGATACCGAACGCCGAATGCATCTTGTCGAGGGCCTCAGGGCCTCTATTCTACGGGGTAAAAACAATATTGTCTTTGATCTGTTATCGCATTGCCAACGTATTGATAGCTTATACGTATTATAATGGTGGCTGAGTTAAAAAAAAATATTGTCAAAAGCATTGTGGTTTTACCGTCTACTACTTATTATTATAACAAAAGGGTTTTATATGCTTAACTTGCAGTATCATGTGATCTTTATGCAATAAATAAAATAAATGTTTAAAAAAACAAAAACCCGCCTAAAAACTGCAAAAAATAACTTCTTTTAAAATGGTAGGTCAGTCCAACTGCATTCGGCTTTTGGTTTAAAATATTGTGGGACGCCGACTTCAGTTGGACTGACCTACCATTTTAAAAGAAGTAATTTTTTTCATTTTTGAAGGCGGGTTTTTGTTTTTTTAAACATTTATTTTATTTTATACTTTTTAGTGATCCTATTTATGCTGTTACATAGCTCCACTTCTAAATATTAATGAGAAACTATAGAACATTTCAAGCTCGCCGCAGACAACGCCGCGGGAATGTCATAGTCATATTTAAACCTAAATGTGCTTCGTCATAGTCGTTCAACTACCTTAATCGAAATGTCTTATCGCCACCCTTGAAATAGGTACCGTTAAGGAGTTCCGGTGGCCATCTGTGTCTTCACTTTCAGTTCCACTTCACCATATAGTACTTTTCAAAAGCAAATGCACTTTGTTACAGTGAAAAATACCAAAATCGCTATAGGTGCCTATAATATTTGAGGAGTTCTCTTGATTTCTCCAAGATCCCATCATCAGATGACGTGTTGACAATGGGACCAACTAGAAAGTATACTCATTCAAACAACGATAAAAATTTTCAAGTCGGTCTAGTGGTCTTCGAGTAATCGGGGAACATACATAAAAAAAAACCCGACGAATTGAGAACCTCCTCCTTTTTTTGAAGTCGGTTAAAGATAAGAAATATTATTATTTTTTCATTTCATTTCATATACGACAGGCAATCTCCGGAACCACAGGACCTATTTAAAAAATCTTTTAACATTTTAAAGTTACATTATTCCGGATAGGCTTAGGCTATTTTTTATTTGTTTAAATTGGAGCGAAACGAGGGCGGGATGCTAGTAGCTAATAAAACCCGCAACCGTATAAAGGCCCAGCCACACCGCTTGCGTGACGTAAAAACGCCCTTGCCCATTCCGAGACAAAAAAAAACTCGCACCACGCGTCTCCACCTTCGCTCTCCGTATGTTTACTTACGGTCTTACTCTTAAATTTCATAAAACATTAATACTAGTGTTCCTAATTCCAATCAATAGGATTTCCCAATTATTTAAAAAATCGATGAGTAATAAATAATCCTTAAAAAAAACATTCTAAATAAGCTATCCGCCTAAATATATAATTAAATAGTTAATTTTAAACATCCAAATAGCCATGAGCCAAATAAGCATAATGCAAATAAATGTCAACACATCGAAACCTTATTTAAAATGTGACTGTCAGCTTAACATCACAAGAATGATGTGAACAGGCAAGCAATATCAACGGCAAGTGAATGCATGAAACGACAATAAACATACTAATGTACTATGAACAGCGGCTCTATTCAAGACGGTAAAAACAATATCGTATTTGATCTGTTATCGTATTGTCAACGGATAGCTCTTATTTCCTTGACAGTAATGGCGGCCGACGTCATAACAATACCATAACAGAAAAACTACGATATCGTTTTTACCGCTTAGAATACCGGCCCTGTGAAGAACATACTAATCGCATAACAACAAGAGTTTTTCCATTATGATTTGACCCTAATAAAATAAATGTTTTAAAAAACACAAAACCGCCTTCAAAAACGCAAAAAATAACTTCTTTAAAATTGTAGGCACCTAATAGGTTAGTCCAACTGAAGTCGGCGACCACAACGTTTTCAACAAAAAGCCGACAAGTTATTTTTTGCGTTTTTGAAGGCGGTTTTGTGTTTTTTAAAACATTTATTTTATTTTATACTTTTTAGTGATCATAATACGCTGTTACGTAGTCCCACTTCTTAGTTGAAATGAAACTTTAAGTTATTTCAAGCGCGCCGCAAGCAACGCCGCGGGAAAGTCATGGTCATATTTCAATAACCTCCTTTTTTGAAGTCGGTTAACAAGTAAATATTCTTCTTAATCGAGATATCTTATCGCCACCCTTGAAATCGGTACCGTTAAGGAGTTCCGGTGGCCATCTGTGGTCTTCATCATCAGTTCCACTTCACCAAATGATACTTTCTGAATGCAAATGCTAGACTTGTTACTAAAAATACTAAAATCGCTATATGTTTGCCTACAATATTTGAGGAGTTCCCTCAATTCCTCACGGATCCTCTCATCAGATTCAGATTTGGTGACAATGGAACCACCTCGAAAGTATACTCTATCAAACCAAAAAAAAAGTTTTGAAATCGGTCGACAATTGACGGAGTAATCGGTGAACATACATAAAAAAAAAATACATAGAGTGGAACGTATAACCTCCTCCTTTTTTGAAGTCGGTTAAAAAAACGAGCAAGTGCCATTAATCATGTTCAGCGTAGGGTTCTAACGTCGTTAGTAGAAACGCAAAAAATAACTCGATTAAACTAACACCCGTATTTATAGTCAAGAAAAGTAATTACTTGACAATTAATTAATGTCAAAAGTCATATAAAAATCGTTACTTTAGTCATTACTTTTACTCAATTAATTACTTTTCTTGACTATAAATACGGACGTAAGTAATTTAAAAAAAACCACCACTGCATTAATTGTACATTATAAATGAATTACCGAGAGCGTGGAATTGCATATGTAGTGGTAATGTGTGTTTACAGGTATTCTATGTTTAAATTTCCTCTTCTTATACCATCAGCATAAAAAGAGTATTGTTATATATTACATAAGTAAGTACAAAAATAATATCAGCGTCAAATTCTAAATACTTTTTACAATGCACTAAAATATACGTCTTATTTTATTGTATTCTCGCAATTTTCAGAATTATTTTGACTGGGCACGTACGACTGTAAGTTTTGCAAAAATTATGGCAGAAAGTAGCAGTCATTTTGGTCCGATTGAGAGCTAAAGTAAACAAATAATTTTAACGGTCATAAATACTTTGAACTCGAACTAATGAGAAATTTAAATTCACCTTACACCGCTGCCCAATTAATTGAAAAAGCTACAGGTGTTTCTCTCTCGACTATTTATAAAATTATGACTGACAAATAAGAGAGAGTACTTAAGAGTCACAAATTCAAAACAACGAAAAAATTCCCCTCTCCAAGTAAGAAAAAGTTACGTACCTACTTGTTCGTCGACAGTAGATGATTTTGATCAAGAAGTCATCAGGAGAACTATATTTATGTAATTTTAATCTGTCCCATACCTAAGCAATTTCCAACCTTAAAGATGAAAAGTTAAGTAAATGATACCCACTAAAAGCAAAAAAAGGACATACTTATTCCACTTGTTTAGGGTAATCTCATTAAATTTTGAAAAATCTTAAATGGTTTTCCTTTTCATGCGACGGGTACAACCACTACATATGCAATTCCACGCTCTCGGTAATTCATCTATACTACAGAGGCCGGGACAAAAGGGGTTGCCGGCCGAAGACATATAGACGGATAGGTCTGAGGCCGGCAACCCCATATTTCCCGCCGAGGTATGTATAGTGCTTTTCTCAAACATCAAACATAATAATAATTCATTAAAAAAATAAAAATAAAAACTACAAGGTCAAATTACTAGGAGGGCATACACATTAAAAGTAACCGACAGTGCTCAGTCATCCGCGCTGTGTCGTGTGCGCCCACCCGTCCGCCGGTGCCCCGCAGCGTGCCCGCAGCGCACCGCCTGCGATCTAAGTTGCGGTACGCACCCCTAATTACCTTTGTTCTCCTAGTACTTTAGATAAACATGCAAACACTTTGGTTGGATTCACGGCTTAGTATATTAAAAAAAAAACAGCTATCTAGCCTGTTCATAAACACAGCCGCCTGTTTACACTAAAATAAATAAAAAATCGTTAATTGATTTTTTTAATACGCATAGTGGCAGAATGTCATGATGCCTGTGCCACAAATTGATGTGGAATGGAAATTAAAAAAAGGACTTTGCCGGCCTAGGCCTGCACGATTTGTATGAAATTCCATAAACGACCTCTTGTCCTAGCCGCACCTGAAACGTCATACTTGGCGGCCTATTATAAGGAACATAACGTCAATATTTCATGGCATGTTTGAGAAAAAATATTAACCGATAAGCGAAAAACAAGCTCTATAATCTATAGAAAATTGTAAGAGCAGTCTACCTACTTAACAACTTGAATATTGAAAAAGGTGTATCAGGCACTAAGCAACAGTGCTAATACTGCTAATGTTACATTATGTCAAGAAATTTATTTGTAATTCATTGTTTTGTCCCCGTCTGCAATACCTTCTCCACATACTTATACAATAACTAACAAAAAGCAAGCTTTCAAAACCCGACTGTTGCTAACCAACTTTAAATCGTTATAAATCCTAAATGATCATTCAAAATGATAAATGATAAAAGAAACCTAAAGATGATTTTTAAATCCCTATTCAATGATACCCCACTTGTCATACATGGTCGACTTTTTTTTTTTAATTTGCACAATATGGCGTCTGGTTGCCGCCATATTGAATTTTGATTACTGTCATATCTTCAGTGACACTCACCAGATTAAGATAAATCGATTGACATAAGAATCATCAAAATCGGACATCGGGTTTAGTTTTTATAGTGACACAAAGGAACAAACATACATATATAGGCTGTGAAACACATTACCCTCCTACTT
Organism: Acleris literana; assembly: GCA_946894065.1. Taxonomy (NCBI): domain Eukaryota; kingdom Metazoa; phylum Arthropoda; class Insecta; order Lepidoptera; family Tortricidae; genus Acleris; species Acleris literana. The sequence continues at coordinate 6,317,245 of OX335687.1, forward strand.
CGGCAGTCGGGTAAAAATACATATACATATGCATATACAGTAACAAGAACAAACCCTCACCTGTTATGAATAACAAGAACAACAGTGTTCCTCGGAGTGACAAACGCGACGTGCTCCAAAGACGCTTCAAACCAGCCCTTGGTCTCCTTCACGTCGATCCTCACCGACCCTCGAGGGATCCACTTGGAGAAATGTCCCAGCGCGTAGAACATGGGCTGCTTCACGAACTCATGATCACGCACGATCACGGGGGAGTCCACGAAGTTCTTCACCCAGTTCGGGCCGCCCTGCTCGTCCAGACACATGTTCCAGTCTAACCAGCCAATCATGTCATAGTTCAGGTCCTGGGAAACGAAGACTATTTGTTAATTGTGTCTGCGTGCAATGCAAAGCATTTACTTTGCAATGCGGAATATGAATGGATTTTATAGCCTCCTAAGGCCCACCATACAAGGAAATTTGTCAATGGTTCTATTGCGAATGAAATAAAGTCAATTTTCTAATTTGATCATCAGTCATAAAAACAAAAGAAATCCCACTTTACTTCCTTAGCACTAGATTTTTATTTGAATGGCCGTATTTTGTACTATTTTTAGTATAAGGAACCCCAGGAGGTTAAATCGAATTTCTCAACAAATTATGAATATACCGTAAAAGAGATCACCAAAAGTGAAATTAAAATCAAATACCATCAAGGAAAAGGCTTTCACACAAATCACGCAAGGAGGCATTTTCTTAATTTTCACGGCCGACCGGCTGCAACAACAGGCGATTGGAACGTCAGTAGCGACGGTCAATCCCGACGCTTGGTTGGGGTTCGGACACGCGAAGTAGATGTATTTGCGTTATCTAATATCTTTGTGTATCTATAGATGTGGTGTAACGCGCCTCCTTAGGAGGATTGTGAAGCTGTAAATTTTCATACAAAAAGCGTTAACGTTTTTCACCCCGTAAACATTGTCCGATTTTTATAATTTTGTAAATGAAAATGAAATGTTGTAGGTATAATAAAAGACTACGTCTGACCGTTTTGATTTTTAAGAAATATTGCTTACGTTAAAAGTTATTAGCACCTTAAGATCTATATTTTTGACACAAAAACTTTCTCTATCGTTTTATTTTTTTTAATTAAACCTTACTGATTTACCAAAAAAGGAAAACGGTCAGACATATATTAAAGTGTACTGAATCCAGTGATACTAAAATTATTTAATTTCATAAAGGTTTAGGGCTGTAAAAACGTTAACGCCCGAAACAATATTTCAACTAGGAAATGTAGGCAATTGCCTCAAGCCCTTGCAACTCTCTCTAACGCACGATACGGGTCGGGGGGCAGGGGTATTGTAGTGATGTCGGAGGTGGTATCGGTATAAATATTGCCTAGGGAGGAGAAAGGAATATCGATACATCGATCGATACTGAAAAGTTCATCAATCAGGACTACACAGGTCCATTTTAAAGGGTACACCGAAGAAGCACAATTTTGAACGACAGGCATTCATAACTTATTAGATGTACCTATAGGTACTTAGGTTACTTACTGTCATGATGTCAGTGATATAGCTTTTGGCCCTGGACCAATCTCCGAGTGACACAGGCTTTTGCCAAGGGGCGGAACCTGGAAAGACAGATAGGTTGATAATTTGCAAATACTGGCAGATTAGGTAGATTTATATGTAGATTATAATATTATTATTAGCTTTTTAAAGCTCGTAAGCCCTATTTATATACTTTTCGGGCATATCTATGTAGTTATGAACTACTACCTACTACTGGTAAGTAAATAAGTGACATCTTTTGTGCCGGCAGGCACGTTTTGTAATTGTTATCAACTCAACTATTGATGATGATGAATTTAGATTAGACATTATCTGTACTCTGTATGTGTATCTAGCGCGCATTAGTTAGTACTGTAGTAAGTTAACATTGTATATATACACATGTGTAACTGTTATTAAATTAGATTTTAACTGACTGGCAAAGTAGTTAAGCTGCGACCACACCGCTGCTTAAAATAGGGCGACGGTACGGAATCGCAGTGACGCGTCGTATCAGTACCGTTTTTGACGCATGCTCCACACACCGCTGCTTAAAATAGATATACTGTACATATTGAAAGGGATGAAATTTTAGGTTAATTTATCGTTAAAAAAATATTTCACTATTTTTTTTTTGCTTATTATTCCTCGTTGAATTTTAGGTCTAAAAACGTTGAAAAAATATTGTTAAATATCTGCAAAATTTTGAGAAAATCGTTATTTTATGAAAACAAAATGATATTTTTGCAGTAATTTTCCACAAAAAAAGCAGTTACTCAGTTATTTTTTTTAATTGATCTAATATTGTTATCAATTATTATAAACCTAACTAATGTCAATACTATGTATTTTGTTTTATCTTTTTTGGGCTATTAGATCAAAAGTTACACCGACACAAGTGTACTACCCAAACTTTATAAAAAAGTTTGACAATCTGTAAAAAAAAACCAGTGGCTAAATATTTTAAAAATATATGTTTTACTGATAAATTAACCTAAAATTTCACCCCTTTAAATATGTACAGTTTATCGAGTACGACCCTGTATATCCTTTGTTTCAACAAACTAGTTCTTGCCGGAAGTGTGAACAGCCAGCGATGAACTATTAATATATGTCTCCTTCATTGAAATGGGATCTATATCTTTGGTTCGTTTATTGAGCGAGAAAATATTCGATAGCTAATCACTTCCCGTGCCATAGGCTGGAACTTTTGGTAGAAAACGATAAACTACTTACTTATACAGAGAAATCGTACTTACCTACATAGGAACCATGCACACCTACTCACGCAGACTTAAGAACACTAGCGCTCATCACACAAATATTCGCCCATACCATCGCGGCACCGATAGCTTCGTAGGTTCCTCACCAATTAGTCTAACGGGAGGGTTATCATCATGACATACTAACGCAGTTCAGTACAGGTTGAGAGAAAGGAACAAAGCTATAGCATTTATACAGCTCTGTCCCTTTCTCTTAACCTGAACTGAGCTACTTTGGTTTGTCGTGGTAACACCGCAGCTCCTTTAACTGCCTTACCCTCGCAGGCCTCCGTGCTGATGAGGAACTTGTCGGGGTGCAGCTTGGAGACCAGCTCCAGGGTGGAGGCGGGCGTGATCTTGTCGGCGTAGAAGTGCAGCGCCACGCCGTCGATGTACTGCAGGGCAGCCGGGTACTGCGAGATCATCTGCAATCACGTTTATAGTTAACTCGCAGTGGGCTTAGTATAGCACATTATAGCACGCTAGCTCGCTGGAACCGGAACTATCGGGTGACTTTAAATTGATAATACAAAATTAATGTTCTAGACACATCTTCCTGAAACAAAATCCCTCTCCTAAGTCTCATGCTGCAAATTTTATAAAAAGTATATTTTTTCTTAATTTTTATTTAATCCCATTTTTGGGCTTTATGCGGTCACCCTATTATCTATGTTTAAATTGGATTGGTAACATCGAGTGATAGTTATGACAGTTAGGTATTAAATCTAGGGTAACCAAACTTAAGGACTTTAATTAGGTACTAGTTTTATTACAAAATTAACGATAATTAAAGAAGGCTAATGTAAACAACTGAGTTAATTTAATATTTATTAATTTTGTATATTAAGTGTATTAATTTATTGCATAAAATAATACACTTAATATACAAAAGGCGAACTTTATGCCGTAAGGCCTTCTCTACCCGTTAACCTTTACACTATTCGTCATTAGCTGAGCCACAATCAAGTGTTTTGTATTACCAATTTGAAGTCACCCTGTATAGTGTCAAATATGTCAAATTAAGACCACTCGGGGTTTAAGTTGTTTAATTATAAAAGGACTCAAGTCACACAACATACACTTTTATTTTAAATCTCATCTGTTTATTATTACGTTGGAATGTGGAATAAACGTATTAATTGTTCTTGTCCAAATCTGGATAAAACAGTTAAATAAATAATAAATAAGTAAATAGTGATTATGTACCTACAGTCAAAAGCACTAATATCTATACGGCTGATAAACCAATTATATGTATGAATGCACCTTATTTTCAATAGCATAGGGGCGTATGGATATATTTGTCGCCTTGGGTTGGGTACGAGTAGGTATATAAGTTCGACTGTACGATGTAGTTTATGATCATAAAGGGTTATACAATTTACAACTGAAATTTTATCTATATCTATAAGTAGGCACTTAGTATCATAAAGTGGTCAAATTGTGAGTTTGTTTGTAAGTGGATTGGGGGTGATATCTGATAGTTTTGAACCGATTTTAAATTGCATTATCCGTGATTAATAAACGCTGTATTTTATTGTGTTTTAACGGATGTGAAGCGAGTGCGGGTCGCAAGTATTTATTATGTAGGTCCTACCTATTAAAGTCTACATAGAGAATATAAGGAGCTACTTACGTCATTGAAGAAGAGAGGGATATCGAACCTCTGGTCGTCCAGAGCCAGTATCTTCAAGTGCTCCAGGTCGGAGGCATTTCTAATCGAAGGCCCTAAGTTCTGAGAGATCCATTTGCCCTGAAAGAAATTATGATTGTTAATTCTAAGCAGTTTTAATAACATACATACAGTTAGATTTACTAAAGCTGGCAGGAATGGAATGAACAAAAGTAATGTCACCTATCACTGTGTGAGCGCCGTCCTTTGAACCGATGTTCGAATTTCAAACTGAAAACCTGTTATTATTTTACACACTTGTATACTTTCGTTCACTCGTTCAATCCATTCGTGCCAGCTCTTGTGAATCGACCCATAAATAAACTCATGCCTTCATTCCCAGAGTGGGGTAGGCAGAGCTACAGAATTACCAACAACTGTAAAAACTTGGTGATAATTCTGTAACCACATTCTACACAATTAGGCTAATTGTAAGATGTTTACCAGGCTATTATTTAGTGAAGGGTTACAAGCCCATCGCCTAACAGTACTACATTCAGCCTTTATTCGCGTAGTCGCCTCTTACGACATCCACGGGAAGACATGGGATGGCACTATTCTTACCCGGCAACCACACGGATCGTTTTGTGTTTTTTATTTCTGTCATATATTTTTTTATACAAATCACACCAACGCGTCCAAACTTTATGAATTTACGAGTAAATAGAAAAAAATAGAGCTATTGAAATTTAAAATAGAATTTTGAAACTGTGAATACCAATTCTGATAGTAATACTGATAGTACTTAAATGGTTTTTACCATGGCACTTGGCGTCCAACCCAGGGTTTGAAATTGTACGAATGGAAAAAATGCGTCCGTAGGTTCATTCGTAGTGGTCATGCCCCAAAAGTCTATTCCATTTTTCTTGTATTCTCGTACAAACCTAAAACATTAAAATAGGAATTTAATGCACATATAACTTTACTACTTTATAATTATGGCTAAGGGAGACAATCGGGTACACTGACCATCAGAGCCCGTATTAGGTTCGCCTTTATCGCGGCGGATAAAGCATCCGCCACTTTCGCGCTTACATACTGATCAGGAAGAAACAGATGTTTTATCCACACCAATGAACACGATCATAATAAGCCCGCTGATAGCAGACCTTTAATAACTGTTATTTTCGTGTAACGTTACCTTTTATAACGTTCTTTTGAACGAATAACGTTATACTATAATGTTATTTGACGCCTTACCTGTAGCGGTATCCATTATAACGTTATCAAACAAAACGCTAAACGTATAAACGATACTTCGGTAAGCGTTATAATAACGTTAATAACCGTTATTTTCGTGTAATGTAATTTTTAAATCTGCGTTAGTTATTTGCATTTTAAAATGCATTTTTTGTGATAAAGAAGTATTTTAGCTGGCTATTTGAAAAGGAACGGAAAAAGTAGGTAATCAACGGACATCGAAAGGACGTTGGTTGCGATGTCTAAACGTACAAAAATCTTCCCTACTGGGACGTCCAGTCACGCAAAATGCCTACGTAGTAACGTAACGTTATGAAATTTATTAACTATGCGGCAACAGCGCGTAGTTAATAAGTTTCATAACGTTATTATAACGTTATTTAAGTGTAACGTTATTACGATTTCGTATCGTTGTAGAGTAACGTTATGAAAAATTTCGATATATTTAAACGAAATTTTGAGCACTATTGAAATATAACGTTATGATAACGATATTCTTCATAACGTTATAAAGGTCTGGCTGATAGTAAGTCAAATCTGACATTCATAGAAATTTTCAAGCCTACAATCTTAAGTCTTCAAATAGGTACCTGATCGCTCCCTCCACCTTACCCATTAACCTGCTGCCAAGCAGTATTCCTATGGTTGTGTTCCCAGGGTACGGGTAACACGACCGGTGAATGACTAGCATAGAGGCACAGATATGTCACTCACCACCGACTACCGTTATACTTAATTACCTACCGGACGGTGTATCCCTGGGGACACAAATATCAGAACCATTACCATGAGTTACAATTACCGTACTCGCTAGCGAGTAGAATGCTCTTTCCTTTAAACTCTATAAGAATACTGCGAGGTCTGCGAAGGACAGAGCATTCGACTCGCTAGCGTGTACGTTAATTGTAACTTATGGTAAGGGTACTTGTTGAGTCTCAAAATTTGCACGTAACGTACGTACGTCTTAATATCTGTAATATCAAATTGCTTTACTAATAAATTTATTATTTAGTTCCCAACCCTCACTTAGGAACGAATTGAATAACGACATGCGACGGACTAACAAATAGTTATGGTACTTTACATACTTGATGTAGTAGTCAGCGTAGGTCTGGAAGTACTCGTCCTTGATGGCGCTGGGCCCGGTGGAGCGTCCGTTCGTCTTCATCCACCCGGGGGGGGACCACACCGTGGCCACCAGGTGCACCGGCGTTGGTGCAGTCGCCATGATGCGTTGGAGCAGCGGGATCTAGGGACAGCAAGTCGAGGTGTGAAGTTTGCTGGGCTGAGTTGTGAATTAAGGCCGAGCGAGTAGACACGCAAGTGCGCGTGCGCGTTCCACTGCGTTGTATAGTGTGAATCCTCATACATATGTCACACCGGTTGCGTGATGTACGCGTGCACGTGTCACGCAAACGGTGTGACATATTGTATGCGGATTCATACAGGTGGCTAGGCCTTTATTTTAATTGGACAAGGTTTGAAGGAGTTTTAACACGTCTGAAACTGACTTTAAATGAAAATATAATAAATATCAGGGGACAATTTCACACAAATTGAACTAGTCCCAAAATAAGCTCTAGGCTTGTATATGGGTACCAAACAACGATATACGTGGTACCTTCTAGGATCTATAGATATAATTCGCACCCCGTAACATGAACCAATATGGCGGTTTTATCGCTCAGGTGGCCAAGATGCACTACGCTAACTAGCGTTTCTATTCGTTTCGTTTTTAAACCAATCGCGTCACTGGTAGATGGCGTGATACGAAAAGTCACGTGATCTACCAGTGCCGGGATTGGTTTAAAAACGAAACGAATAGAAACGCTAGTTAGCGTAATGTATCTTGGCAGGGCGTTCTAGAAATATGGTAACGCGCGCTTCCCTCACACCGCGCCGCTTACCGCTTCCTGTGACACCTAAAAATCAACTCTCGTGCAGATTCATGTTACGTGGTGCGCATTAAGCCGGGTATCCACTAGCGAACTGTAACTGTTACTAACTATTGCATGAAAATCGTGATGTGTACGCAGCTTGCGAGCCTATTCTCCACTAGAACTTAGAAGCTCGTTACTGTAACTGCTACGGTTACAGTTACAGTTCGCAGTTCGGCTTTAAGTATAGCCTATAGGCCCTTTGCCCACCTTGTACTGGAAGTCCTCCGGGGCGAGCGAGAAGTTGGCGAGCAGCTTGTCGTCGAGCGGCAGCTCGTTGTAGGCGTAGTCGTGCGTGGAGAAGTCGCAGCCGCCCACGGGCACGCGGCCCATACTGTACTCCAGCCCGCGCTCGCTGAAGTACGAGCTACGGACCACACGGACTTTACGTTCAAACCTTCCCATATCCTGCCATGACCTCCCATGGCTTCCCTTGACCTCAAATCCAAACCCCTAACATGTAACCCACAAAAACTACAGAAGGCTTCAAATCTTGAATTACTGACGCTAATTTTATAGAATTTTTTACTTCGCCGGAATTTTCATTTCATCGACCGGCGTCAAGTGCAGGAGTTATAATTTTTTGGTGATTACAGGTCTAACTACTAGGCTAGGTTTAAGCAGAAATTTGCTCTCGTTGAAATTATGCATTCCATTAAATGAGTGTCAATGATCAAGGGGATATGCCCATTGTGACACTTGTATTTGGATGAAAGAGGAGCATACCTTAACGAAAATAAATTAAAAGCTGATAATAGTCGTTAAACTGGCATAATAGATTTTTTTTTTATACGTTTACTTAAGTAGTATAGTCCCTTTTTTAAACGAGAAGAAAACTACAAACAAACAATCAGGAATAGCACGGAAAGTGTCCTCGCACGCACATTCCGTGCTATTCTTGTTGCCTTTACTTTTTTTATATATCTGTGTGAATAAACGTCTTCCTTTCTTACTTACTTGACAAAGTGCCCCTGCAGAGTCTCGGATAGGTTGGCGAAGTGGATGCCCACGGCGTCGGTGACGGCGCCGCCGAAGCCCTCGATTGTACGGTGCTGCACCGAGGGGACCAGCTCTAGGGTGTGGGAGCTGGTCTCATCTGGAACCATGGTCCTGGTTAAGGCATCTCTATGGTTTACCGTTATTTAGTAGACATTCATGTCACACAACGTATGACTTCGCAGAATTTACGTTTCATAGAAAGCTATTTTCTGCTGAACCCGTGTTGATTATTGGTTATCTTGTGATAGTTACAAGTCTAAACTAACCTACGTGAATCATATTTAAAATAACCTTAAATTAACACGCATATACTTGCGTGATTTTAATTGAAAGGGTGTTGAATGTTACGAATGACAAAATCTGGGACGTACAAGCGGGATTTCTAAAGGGAATGGGATGTACGTATCAGGTCTTTTCGCTACGGTCTATCACAGAAAAGTTCTTGGCTGTCAACCAAAAGGTTTTCTGTGCTTTTGTGGACCTGGAAAAGGCCTATGATAGGGTAGATAGAAAGGAGTTGTGGACGGTGCTGTCTATGTATGGAGTGAGCAGCAACCTGGTGCAGGCTTTGAGGTCCCTTTATGAGGAGGGTGAATGCGGGAAATCAAATTAACCCTGTAGGTACTCCTTTGTGAGCAGGAGGGGCGTATCGCAAAAAGCGCGACTGGCTGTTCACAATGGAGTGCTGGAGAGAGAAATTTGGACTAAAGGAAGATGTAGTGACTAAGATTGAAAAGGGCATGCTTCGATGGTTCGGTCATTTGGAAAGGATCGATGAAAGAAGATTGACGAAAGAGACATACAGAGCGAAAGCATAGTATAAATAGAAAAGTAGCTCGACTCCGGCCCTTTAGGAGATTCTGATACCTATTTGCCGCTCGGGCGTCAGGGTCGTCCAAACTTGTTTTTCAATTTTAGTCACCTACTTGGCCATACTGTGATTTATAATCATGTTAAGTTTCATAAATTACACAAACCTAAAGTAAGTATAAATATTGTTAGGTACCTAAGTACCAAATTTAAATTATTTTACTTACATACTTTTTATCTGTTGACACTAAATAATAATTATGTTTATAGGTATGTGACGTGATATGTAAATTCCTTTTCGACCTTTTGATAATACCGCTTTCGCGCAAGGCGGCTTCCTTTGACTAACTTAGGTACCTATTATTGGCGGCACGCGCCGTCGCCGCGCGGCTTCCTTAGAGCATTGGCCGCTCGCTTTGGTTCTAGGCTTGTGCTTTCGGTACTAGGCAACGATAAGCATACTTATTTAGTGAAAAATACATACTTAATATGACTACATAGGTACATATAAAACGCCCAAGACTCAGAAACAAAAAATACCTACTCGCACTCATCACACGAATATTTGCCCTGACCGGGAATCGAACCCAGGACCGCTAGCTTCGTAAGCAAGGTCACTACTTACTTAGTCACTACCATCTACCTAGGCCATCCACGTCGTCACATGTTACCTGTCACGTCACACTCAATAACTTAAATTACCTACTTAATACGAATTTATTTCACCTAGGTATACTATAGGCAGGCCGGTACGAAATACCTTTTATTAAATCTGGATATAGTTGTACCTACCTAAGCTAAGTTTAGACATCCGTATACAGAACAATATTTAAGCGTTTTCGGCAGCGACACACGACGCTCGATAGCTAAGTACGCGCGCTAAAACAAAACGTAACCGAACGCAATGACGCCGCGGCCCTAACTAGGTTCCCTCGAAATTTCTTGAGATCTCGTTTCGTATTGGTTCACCCCGCCACAGGCCCCGCCCACAACCGCAAGCCGCGCGATGTACCTTTGTTTGAAGACGATCTACTGTTCTCTATACTGTGGCGAAAGTGAGTGGAAGGGTCGGAAGGGGCCGCGCTAGGCGTCGTACCTACTTTTTCGAATCAAATCGGAGAAATACTGGAAACGGGCCGAATCTTAAGTACCCGAAACCGACGTGCGTGCATGACTCGATGTATGAATGTGGAAGAAGCGAAAGAGATTTGTCAGGATCATAGCAAGTGGAAAGAAGTGGTCTCTGCCTACCCCTCTGGGAAACAGGCGTGATTTTATGTATGTAGGTATGTAATTAACACGGTTTCAGCAGAAAATAGCTTTCTATCAAACTAAAATTCTGCGAATTGATACGTTCTATGAAATAAGTGTCGATGAAACAAGTGGACCCCCATCTCTATATCTTGATAACATACTCGTAGTATAAAAAAGTTGCTTACCGCCGTTTGTTCCCCTTTATATGCGCTTAGATCTTTCAAACTTCGCAACGGATTTTAATGCGGTTTTCATCAATGATTCAAGAGGAAGGTTTTCAGATTCAGGTGGAAGCGAGGGCGGGTCGTTAGTTACTAGGGCATGAATTCCGAGATCTCGGAATCTCGAAATCTCGGAATCTCGGACCAATTGTTCAGATATTACAATTCCGAGATTAGACGGAGCACTTTCAATATCGAAATTGAATTCCGATATTGGGCCTATCAATATTGTAAATCCGATATTCATTACCTTTTAATTCCGGTATTGTAATATCGAAAAAAACGTAGTACCTATTTCAAAGTTATCTGTGGAGTTGCCTGGTATAATTTCAAATTCTTACACATAGAAGACATCATCTTCTATGCATTACATGTAGGACATGCAGTATCGGACGATTTCTAGTATCGAAATTGAAAGTCGGTATTGAATATTGAATAAAAAGTGTGTTTTTCTAATAGATCCCCAATTCCGATACTAGTATCGGAATTCCGATATTGAGATACAATACCGAATTTTAATTCCGGTATTGGAAATAGTCGATATTGTATGCCCTGCGTAATTCCGAGATTCCGATATTGAGGTTCAATACCGATTTTAAATTCCGATACTGGAAATTTTCCGATACTGCATGCCCTATTAGTTACTTATACATAATATATATTAGCACTCACTCCAAATATGAAAGGAGCGCATCTCCCCAATGCTTTTCTTGAACCGCGATCCGGCCTGAAAAATAAAATGCATTTTACATCATTCATTTATGATTAGGAATTTATGATAATTAGGTTTATTGTATATTTTTATCGTCACTTCGTAAATAAACGTAAAAAAAAGATTTTATTTTACCACTTTCTTGGCGTGCCAAAATGTATATTCATCCCAAATTACAGCTTTGTAGACCTAAGAGTCTGAGTTAAGCTGCAGATTGACTACGGAACCCTAAAAAAGGTTATGTAACTCCTACAAAGACCGTAGAACGTACTCGTACAAAACAACGGTTCCTTTTATAAAATCGTCTAACAGTAAAGCGTTTCTATTCTAATTTCTTCCACAAAGCGTTGCTTGTCCCGGTTAAACAACGGACAGGAGGGTTACCATGACATACTCATGACATACTATATAAGATCTGTTCATCCTTACTTGTCTTATATAGTAAACAACTTTCTAATTTCAAAATGAACCTTTTTTGGCTAAAACAGCTACTTTAAACAAAATAAATCACAGACAATACATTGGCCAAGTGATGTCCAAAATGTTAACTCGGTTTATTTTATTTACGATAAAAGAGCTGTTTTAGCCAAAAAAGGTTCATTTTGAGGTTAGAAAGTTGTTTACTATATAAGACAAGTAAGGATGAACAGACCTTAGTTCAGTTTAGGTTGAGAGAAAGGGACAGAGCTATAGCAGACGTCAACATGTCGACAGCAATATAGTTTTATCGAGTAGAATAGCCCTTGTATTGCAATAAGGAGATCAAAAAGTCGCTATTGTTAGTAACAATTTGTTACCTGTTTGAAGTCAATGAAATTCAACGCAGTTCGTTTCACTAAACATAGCCAATTTTTTGCATCTGCATAAACCTTCATCATCATCATCATCATGTCAGCCGAAAGACGTCCACTGCTGGACATAGGCCTCCCCCAAGGCTCTCCACTCAGACCGGTCTTGTGTTTTTCGCATCCACCGCGTTCCCGCGATCTTTACAAGGTCGTCACTCCATCTTGTTGGAGGCCTACCTACAGCTCGTCTCCCGGTCCGCGGACGCCACTCAAGAACCTTCTGACCCAATCGGCCATCAGTGCCCCGCCCACTGCCACTTAAGTTTGGCTATACTTCATAAACCTCAATTTAGTTGAATTAGGATTGATTTTACCTCAGAAGAAGTGTACGCGACGTACTGGTTGTCTTGAGGCGGCTGTCGCAAGATCTCGTCACAGTAGGAGTCGTTGCATACGCATACGACCGACTGGCCGGGGATCTGTCTGGCTGCGCATGGCTTGTCTGCGTCTAGATTATACCATTATTCATTAAAAAATATTTAAATATATACAAGAAGAAACTGACTGACTGACATATCAACGCACAGCCCAAACCGCTGGATCTAGAGATTACAAATTTGGCACGTAGGTTCCTTATGAGGAAGGGTGAACTAGGAAGGGATTTTCGGAAATTCATCTCCTAAGGGGTCAATATAGGGGGAGTAGCGGGAAATTAATACTACGCGTACGAAGTCGCGGGCGTCCTCTAGTAATTAATAAAAATAAAACCTATCCTATCCTACTTCCTACTAATATTATAAATGCGAAAGTTTGTGTGTTTGACGCTGCAACGACTGGACGAATATGGATGAAATTTGAAATGGAGGTAGTTTATACCCTGGATTAACACGGCTGCTTTTATTCCGGAAAATTTAAAAGATTCCGATGGAATAAAGATTGTCGAAATCTACGGCAGAATCGCATAAACTCTCCTGGCAACGCAAAGGCCAAACCACTAAACCTATAAGGACTTAAAGTTGATAAAGTTGTACACTTGGCTATTCGATGCACAACTCCACTTTTCTCAATCTCTGAAGGGTTAGCTAGAGGAGATCCCTTGAAGGGATAAGTTCGCATTTGTATATATATATATTTTAATCTTCGTTGTATTGTTTTTCTTTCGTACAATAAAGTTTTACATACATTCATACATACTTTAAAACTATTGCACGCAATACAACTATTTACTAATTTAATAGTAGCTACGTATTCGCTACGCCAAGACATTTTACGTAATCTCATTATAGTAAGATGAAAATTGATAACGCTATAACACAAAGATAACCCTTCATTCATAAACGTAATAAACCTACTTGAGTTACAAATGTGTTTTGTCACTTTTAGCCATTTTAAATGTCTCAATGAAAGATAACGACAAACCGTATTTTAAACATACATAAGAGGGGTCAGTAATCTTATTGCTTGCAGAACATGAACAAATATTTTATAATCTGTTTACTTACGTAGATCTGAACAAACGACATACAATCTGTGAGTACTTAGAAGGTTCTTCGAATTTTGTACTTTTTCCTCACTCGCTCTTAATAAGAGCATAATGAGAGCGAGTGAGAGACAAGTACAAACCCTAACCACCGTAGAGCTATCGCACAGTACCTAATATTAGCGATAAGATTATTTAGAGGGCGTGCAGGTCAAGTGCCGAAGTGGCGTGGAAGTAGGGTTACCATATCTCAGGATTTGTCCTGAGATTTCAGGATTTTTGGACTCTTCTCACGATTGCGGCCGGATTTTGCAAATATTAGAAATCTCAGGATTTTTAGAATTTTCAATAACATACATTACCTACATGTTAAAGATCTCTTTAATATAAAGTAAAACAAACTAAGTAATGGAACCAGTAATCGACAAGGACCAATGATCGACACTGATTTTTATTTTACAGAAGATAAGGGTTATTCATTTGTTTTGTAACAATGAATTTATGACCGTATGATCTTTGAATTAAGAGTTAAGTGTCGATTACTGGTGCCATTACGGTAAAAATAACCTTCCTCCAGAATTGTGTTCTCAGTCTAATTAACACCGCCCTTTTTTCCACTTGGTTTTTGATAAAATTTATGCAAAATGTAGTAACATATCGACCATTCAAACTTTAATATTTATTGGGCACTTAATTATTATTAGCGGTTAATTAACCGCTAATAATAATTAAGTGCCCAATAAATATTATCACGTCACGCAAATATTAAAACCCTTCTAGTTAATTAACTAGAAGGGTTTTAATATTTCCGTGACGCGCGAATTAGAAAAGCGATGCGTTAATTAGGTTTACTTGCTTGCGAATTAAAAAAACTACGCGTTTATTAGATAAATGTTCATGCCAAATATATATATTTTTAGGAAATAAGACAAAAACTGTCAGACTGTCTATTAATTTTATCATATTTATTATATTGCAACGTTGAAACTATTAGGAACATAAAATATCCATCACGATATACATACATAATAAGCTAACTAATATTTCACTGAAATAATCGTTCTATAATCAACAATGAAAACGATAAAAAAAAATCAGAATTAATAACTTTACTAACATAATAACTAAGGTATAAACCTTAGGTATGATGAACAAACGATAACAAATAAATTGCCGTATCTGCTAAAGAAAAAATAATACTTCTTCCTCCTACTTTTTACATTCCCTATCTATCTTTAAAAAAAGTAATTTAAAATTTAAAAACCCGATGAACTAAAAAGATATAAATAAACTAGTTAATTTTATTGAATCTAAGGACACCTCATAATTCATGATGCTAAAATCCGTCGAGCCGTTTAAGCTTTACATACATAAGTTATGTAACATAACATACAGACATTCAACTTTAAGTATGTAGTTTAATTATTGCGGGTGGTTTTAATACATAATTTATACAAATATGAAGAATGATGCCGGGTCCCTAGGATTTTCCTTACATGATTAGAATTACAGTTGTCACTTTTTGTCAAAATGCAACTTTTTAATGCGGTCATCAAAATTTTCACGTTTTCCAAGAGAAATATGCTAGGAAAAATAAAATAACCTCTAAAAAACATATTGTCCAAATACTTAAGCACACAGATACGATCATAAGGATGATTTTAAGGTTAGGGCCCCTCTAATAACATCAGTTTGACATAATATATGTCATTCTAATCATGCCATCATTCTTCCGGGAATTACATTTTTGTAAAAAGATTATTCCTGTAAATTTATTTAAACTGGTTTAGCTTAAGCGAGCAATTAGAAATAAAATACTTTTATGTACCAAAAACCTTTTTGACCCGTGAATTAGACGTGTGTATTAGGGATTCTTGATAAAAAAAATATAACTTCTTTTAGGTACATGTGATAAACTACATAATCCAGTAACTGTTAAATACTGAGGTTCTTAATGTATACAATAATTTACAGAGCTATAGAGTTATTGGCTGATTTTAAAAACGTGAACGTGTTAATTAGCATTTACGAGAACCAAAACATGCGAATTAGATACTTACATTTGTAGTGTGCGATCCACACAACATTAACACGTCTTTCTCTCAAGAGGGTCTTGACTTGAGTGTCTGCTCACGCAAAATGCATTACAGACGTCTGTCTATTTCTTCAATGGCCTTGCACGGACAAGAATGAAAGCGGCGCGTGAATTAGTACACGTATCGGGACAAAGTTTCTTTATTTTATATCTTAGTGATATATTACTAAATAAATTTGGTATTTTTTTTGTAATTTGGATATCTTATCTTTCATTAAATAAAAATACTTTCATTCATCTTTCCTCTTGTATATGAAACGGGGAAAATAGTTATATTAGTGATTTCGGAAGTGGGACGCGCGGTGTTAATTAGGAGAATGGGGTATTGATTTTTTTTTTCTCCTAGAAAGGTATTGAATATTTATTTATTTATTATTACACCTCAATACGAGTACCTTCTACGAACAAAAAATATAAATTATACCAAATTCAATAGTTTTATATTTTTTAAGCCTGAGGACATACAGAAATGGCTGTCTGGAGAATGACCGAATTACGTTTGAGAGAATTCTCAAACTCCAACAAAATCTCAGGATTTTTCAATAGAAATCGCGCTTTTTCTCCGGACTTTTCATTTTTTCATCTAGTACATGTCTTTTGTATGGTCCCCTTTCATTTTTAACCGACTTCAAAACGGGAGGAGGTTCTATGTTCCACTGTATGTAAAAAAATATATGTATGTTTACCGATTTCTCCGTCAATTATGGACCGATTTAAAATAGTACATTATTGCCTCGGCATGGAAGTAGGCAATTGCGGGCCGAGTATTGGTTTAAACGGACGAGCTTGCGAGTCCGTTTAAAAATACGAAGCCCGCAATTGCTGTTCCTGCCGAGGCAAATATAGTGCTTTTCTCAAAAATCGCCAGAAAAAAATTGTGTTGAAATAAAATTTTCATCGCTTGAACTCATTTTTTAAATTGCATAACAGAAACTTCATGTGAAAAAACCATCACACTTTACCGCCTTTTTGTTTATGACAAGGAGAAAGGCAAGCTTTGTTTTAAAAAAAACCATAAGCTATTCCAGACACAGATAAAAAAGTTATGTTTCGAATAAAATTTGGATGTATAAGACTTGTGCCATCATTTTATTATGGGCTTTTTCACTTTTTAAAAAGTTACAAGCTAGATAGTAATGGAATTTGTATGCAACATTGCGGTCTTGTGTAGCGAGCGGAGAATAAAAAAAAAAAACATTGCGTGCTCGGTATACGAGCCCGCAATGTTGCATACAAATTCCATTACTATCTACCTTGTAACTTTTTAAAAAGTGAAAAGGGCCGTAATAAAATGAGGGCACAAGTCTTATACATCCAAATTTTACTCGAAACATAACTTTTTTATTTGTGCCTGGAATAGCTTATGTTTTTTTTAAAACAAGAATTGCGTTTCTCCTTGTCATAAACAAAAAGGCGGTAAGGAGTGATGGTTTTTTTACATGAAGTTTCTGTTTGTATGCAATTCAAAAAATGAGTTCAAGCGATGAAGATTTGACTCCAACACAATTTTTTTCTTGCGATTTTTGAGAAAAGCACTATATTTGCCTTGGCAGGAACAGCAATTGCGGGCTTCGTATTTTTAAACGGACTCGCAAGCTCGTCCGTTTAATCCAATACTCAGCCCGCAATTGCCTACTTCCATGCCTAGGCAATAATGTACTATTATCTACATCCATATCATAACTTCCCTACAATATGTTCAGAAGCGATAAGCAAATCGCCTATATTAAGAAACCTGTATCTGTGGTTGCATCTTAATAGTCCGGGCGGCGGCTGCAAATTAACTACCCCATCGAGTAACAGAAAAATATCGTCTTCCACGAAAAGAACACCTAAAATAGGTAAGAAAAAATGTGGTCTTCCGGGGCTCAGCTTGGGGGGTAATACGGAATTAAAATATATATGGTCCGCTTCTGACCATAATTTTACCTCATTTAGTTACCAAATGAAAACTTTTCGTTGGTTTTAGACACGATTAATAGAGTCTAAAAAAACATGTCTGCCGAGCCTAGTCTTGGAGGGTTCCGCAGTCCAACCATTTTTAGCAGCTAGATGGGGAGGTCGATTTTGCCCCATCGAGTTACAGAATGAAACCCAGTGCTCGTAGTACCTAAAATTATGCTCTTTAAATATTAATTGGTCTTCCAGCTCGCAACCTGGTAGTTTTTACAGTCCAACCAATTTTATAATATTTGGCTGAAATATTTTTTTTGTTAGCTTGGTTGCTTATTTGCTTTATTTTTATTTACTTTCTTGTCCCCGTACGTACCTATATACGTAGGGTGGGGAAAGTATTGCAATGCCGAAAAAAGCTATTTTTTTTATTATAAATATCCTCAGCTTATATCGGAAAACCAAATGCTTCTTTAATAATTAATGATTATGGCGACAAATCAATTTTAATGTACATATTAATTTTGCATCAGTAATTAAGCAAGTTTTTTTTTATTATGTAGTTGATGGGTTACCTCGAGCCGCGAGATCAATCTACCTGCTTGCCAGCGGCGACGAAGACGACCGGTTAGCTGCGCGCGGGGCTTGAGGCACACAAAATTATAAAAAGGGGAGGGATATACTATACAACAAGGTGCTAGAGGGAAAGAAACGCTTCATCTCGCCTCAACCCAACTGTCGAGTGTCGACATCCCATTCATTTCATTCATTTTTGTATCGTCTTGGAACTTGGACACTAATAGCTCGCTCGTGTGTTTATTCCTCATTTACTTGTTGAAGTTATTGCGTTTAAACAATGATATTACATATAAACAAGAAGTAGACAGTCACTACCGCTCCCGAGTTGAAGCTTCATAAAATACCCAATTGACCGCTCTCGCTCTCAGTTCACACGAAACATGGCGACGAGACTGACGTGAGCCGAGGTTGAACAAAAATAAGTAAAACGGCGTCGTGTGTGCTTCGGAAGTGCACAAATCACCAAATTAAGGTGAATAAAGCTCAAGAGATCACATATCACGCGTAATTTTACTAAATATTTGATTTTACTTCGTATTTTACTTAAATTAAATATTTGTAAAGAAAACGCGTGCTCAATTAAGAAAAGAGATAGAAATTTTAATAAATTGCGTGTATGATCCATCCTTATCAATCTTATAAGGACGGATACATAGATTAAAAAATCAGATGCGAAATCGTTGGTATCCATTATATCCGGGCGAATTAAGATGATAAAGTCGGTTGTGTTCCGCGATTTGGATTCTGGATCTTAATAACCATAACGCCTATATGTCTGTTCTTTGGATATATTAAACTTTGTCATATTTCTTTGAGACTGTTAAACGTGACAACACAGTTAGAAACAAAATTCTCGATAGTTTAATTTTTCAAACAGGACACCTTTTTCGCTTGTTTTCGGTTGAATCTTCGAAACCTAACGGTATCTTATGATGATTTTTGATATAATAGTTGAGTTTTTGTAACTTTCGCGCGCGATAATATGGCAACTATTTATGAGGATGGTTATTAAGATCCAGAATCCAAATCGCGGAACACAACCGACTTTATAATATGTGGCCTCTTAATTCACCCGGATATAATGGATACCAACGATTTCGCATCTGATTTTTTAATCTATGTATCCATCCTTATCATACACGCAATTTATTTTTTCTTTACAAATATTTAATCTTAGCCTAATTGTGCAAATTGTGGTTATAGAATTATCAACAAGTTTTTAGAGATGTTTGTAATTCTGTACCTACCCCACTCTGGGAACGAAGGCGTGAGATTATGTATGTATGTATATTTAATTTAAGTAAAATACGAAGTAAAATCAAATATTTAGTAAGCTTATTTAATTTGGTGATTTGTGCACTTCCGAAGCACACACGACGCCATTTTACTTATTTTTGTTCCACCTCGGCTCACGTCAGTCTCGTCGCCATTTTTTCGTGTGAACTGAGAGCCAGAGTGGTCAATTGGGTCTTTTATGAAGCTTCAACTCGAGAGCGGTAGTGACTGTCTACTTCTTGTTTATATGTTTAAACGCAATAACTTCAACAAATAAATGAGGAATAAACACACGAGCGAAAATGACCAATGTGAAAAATAGACAAACTACTATAACTATTAAAAATGACAAAGTAGACCTAGTTAATGATACAGTATTTCTTGGTTTAACGTTAGACTCCAAACTCCAATGGGGTCCTCATCTGGCTAAATTAGCAAATAGACTCAGTTCTGCAGCTTTTGCAGTTAATAAAATTCGGCAACTAATAGACTTGAAAACCGCTCGATTCGTTTATTTTAGTTATTTCCATAGTATTATGTCATATGGTATTTTACTATGGGGTAATGGTGCTGACGTAAACAGCATCTTTGTTCTGCAGAAGAGGGCTATTCGTGCTGTTTACAAGATGGGTCATAGAGACTCTCTTAGAGATAAGTTTAAAAAAACCAATATATTAACAGTATACAGTCAATATATTTATGAAAACCTTATGCATGTTCATAAAAACATCGTTAATTTTAAAAAGAACTGTGACATACATAATGTTAATACTAGAAATAAACATAAGCTCGCAGTGCCCTTTACACGGCTTCATAAAATAAAAAACTCTTTCACGGTTAATTGTATAAGGTTCTATAATAAGCTCCCAAGTAGTGTTACTCATCTATCAGTAAATAAACTTAAGAGTTACGTTAAACGTAAACTAATTTCTAAAGCGTATTATAGTATCAAAGATTATATGAATGATAACAATGCTTGGGACTGAATTGTTTGTATTACAATTATTATTGACCCTGGAGACTATATACATCTCCTTTGTATGCTTATTATTTTAATTTGACATCTGGAGACTCTTTACATCTCCATAATTGACCGTGGAGACTTTCTACATCTCCTATGGATGTTTATTTCTTAAATTCAATTTTAATTTGACATTTGGAGACTCTTTACATCTCCATAATTGTATTATTGACCGTGGAGACTTTCTACATCTCCTTACCTATGTCTATTTTTAATTTTTATTTGAACTTTGGAGACTTTACATTTCCAATTTAAATTGAATATACTTTGAGTCTCATAATTGCTCCTGGGACCTGTACATCCCTGTGACATTTAAATTAATTAGCTTAAGTTTATCATAGTAATAAGTTACTCATATAAAAAAAGTCTTCCTGTTGGGTTTCTTGCGGCGTTTCTTCTCAACAGAGTCCCTTGTAAGCGCTGGTAGACTCAGACATGTAAAAGTGCCTACAGGGCCTACTTACAGAATAAATGAATTTCAATTTGAATAAGCACATAAGTATCTAATTTTGGTGGTATGAAATACACTTTATTAATCGTGATAACTTAGATAAGTCGTTATTTCGCAAAAAGTTTTGTTGTGTGATAGTTTCTTCAAGTATGTTTATGGTGTCTTTTTAACTGTAACGAGTTAAGTTTTTGTTAAACTAAAACATTTGTTTTTAATTTAAAAAAAATGTTAAATTTTATAATTTTGTTGGTACAATTTTGGTGGCATTTGCGAAACAGCAAAATTATCAAAATTTCTGGTCTCCACCAAAATTATTTAAACAACAAATAATCATTATTTATTATATTAGAAACTTAAGTTTTGGATTTTCAAAAATAACAAGTAAGATTCCCTAACGATTATATTTTAATTAGCCCGATATGTTATTATTGATCGTGAGTTTTGCTAAGAAAAGTAATTTTGGTGGATAATAACAATTTTGGTGGTACATAATTAGTAAAATCGTTATATCTTAAAAAACACTTGGTATAATAAAGGCCCATTTTAACACTGTTTTTATAATGACTAATGACGTCACTTAAACGTTTAATTGTAAACCCTACTAAGAAAATAATAAATACCACCAAAATTAGGATAATTTGACGCTTGTTGAAATTCACCCTTATAATTAAAATTTTAACTTTTTTCGGCATTGCAATACTTTCCCCACCCTACGTATATAGGTACGTACGGGGACAAGAAAGTAAATAAAAATAAAGCAAATAAGCAACCAAACTAACAAAAAAAATTTTTCAGCCAAATATTATAAAATTGGTTGGACTGTAAAAACTACCAGGTTGCAAGCTGGCAGACCAATTAATATTTAAAGAGCATAATTTTAGGTACTACGAGCACTGGGTTTCATTCTGTAACTCGATGGGGTAAAATTGACCTCCCCATCTGGCTGCTAAAAATGGTTGGACTGCGGAACCCTCCAAGACTAGGCTCGGCAGACATGTTTTTTTAGACTCTATTAATCGTGTCTAAAACCAACGAAAAGTTTTCATTTGGTAACTAAATGAGGTAAAATTATGGTCAGAAGCGGACCATATATCTTTTCATTCCGTATTACCCCCCAAGCTGAGCCCCGGAAGACCACAGTTTTTCTTACCTATTTTAGGTGTTCTTTTCGTGGAAGATGATATTTTTCTGTTACTCGATGGGGTAGTTAATTTGCAGCCGCCGCCCGGACTATAATGTTTACATTAAAGTATAGTAAAAGTTGTAATGTTTACATTGAAGTGTCGGTACCTAAACATTAAAGTATCGGTAATACTGTACCACTAACTTGAAAACTCCTCATCGGTATACCTATTCCAAGGGTGGCGTTAATAATAGGTATATCTCGATTAAAATAGTTGAGCGACTATAGCGAAGAACATTTAATTTTTTAAATATGACTATGACTTTCCCTTCAGTTTTGGACTAACCTATTTACCTATAATTTTAAAAGAAGTTATTTTTGCGTTTTTGAAGGCGGGTTTTTTGTTTTTTAAAACTTTAATTTTATTAATATTGTTTTTTTTTTCATTATTTGTTGTTATACTTATTAGCGGAAATACACGCTCTGTGAAATGCAACCGTCTACCTATTTATCGGACGGACAGCGGAGCTTGGGTTACGGTTTGGGTTCATGAAAGGTTTCATTCAGGATTAATTTATGCCATATTAAATATTAGTTCTTCGTGACCACTAATCGAGAACTATAAGTACAGGTCGATCTTGAAACAGATAACAAAGTTTGTTAAAGTCCCATACAAAATGGGTGTTCGACGCCTATGTCTGTCCGTGTATAGTAGGTTCCAAACGCAGGGACCGAATTTAATGCAGTATTTTTACGTGAAATATTAATCAAGATGGTACTGGGGCCCGATTTTTGACTTTCGAGCGCTCGAAAGTTTCACTCGAAAGTGAGTAAAATGAGTGAAACCGTTTTTTGAAATACGAGCGGTAGAGTTGAAAACGAACGGTGTGGACCACTCGTCTTTAAATTTCCTATCGCTCGTAATTTCAAAAATACGGTTTCCTCGATTTTGCTCACTTTCGAACCAAACTTTCGAGCGCTCGAAAGTCAAAAATCCGCCCTCTGGACTAGGTTTAATTAAAATCGGTTTGAGAGCATAGAGGCCAAACAAACAGACAAACATTCATGTAACATTACTGCTAATAACTGCCTATCTTATAGAAAAAATAAAAACACCAAAATAACTAATTAATGGGAGTGACGTTAATTATAATAAGAATTATATTCAAATATAATTCTTATTATAATTATTCTTTCGTTCCGCTAGCACGATTAATGGCTTCTTACAATAAAAAAATGTCACGTTACCTCACGACGAAAACAATGACCTTCCTTCCCCTTTGCGCAGATGTTTCTTTTATTTACCAATTAATACTTAATGCAAATTATAATTAATTCCAGTTATTCATATTCTTTCGGTAGAAGTCGACAAGTCGATAAACGTCGTTACATTGCGTCAAACTTGAAAAAAAAAAACCGGTCATGTTCGAGTCGAAATCGCGCACAGAGGGTTTTGGTACCATCCACCCATCGGTTAGAATGTTAGATGGTCTACTCACGGATGTTTTTGAATTCCTCGGCCACCATTCAGTAACCAATTTCATTTCAAGCATTCGACTCTCTAGCGAGAACGGTAATTGTCTCATGGTAAGGGTAGGGCCTCACTTTTGACACGTTATCGTAGGTACTGTCATTACTCGGCCGCCATTACTGTCAATGTCAAGTAACTAAGCTATCATAACATTGATAATACGATAGCATATGGGGCTCTATTATATTCTAACCCCCTTACTAATAAACGTTGAGTAACGGTGGTATAGCTATACAATGTTTTGTCCTTATCTATCAAATTCAAATGTCACAATGACACATAAGGACAAAACATTGTATAGCTATACCACCGTTACTCAAAGTTTATTAGTAAGGGGGTAAGTATAGTATCCGTAGCGAGCTAAGGACAAGTCGAAGTGAATGTAAGGACAACAATGATATAAGCGTATAAGTAATATATTAAAAACCCGACTGCAATAAAAAACAGCTGAAAAGCGAAAAACAAGATATATAATCTATAGAAAATTGTAAGAGCATGTACTTATTCATATTTATAACAATTTAAATTTAACTTGATTATTGGAATAGGTGTTCCAGGCGGGGACAAGATAGTCCAAACGTAATTTTTTTTGAAGAAATAGGTTTTGTAATTTATTGCTTTCCTACAAAATAGTAGCATCAAAGTGTTATAATGTATATATATTTGGAATGGGCTATTTAATAGCTTTCATTTGATACCCAAATTGTTATATATAATTTAAACCCCCCCCCCCCCCATTTTTTTTCCGCGGACGCCATATTGAAATATTATATACCCTATGTCACTTCGGCAATTAAGACGAATCGAATGACACCTCGTATGTTAAAATCCGTCAAGCCGTTTAGGCTGCAGAGCGTGCCCAGAAATAGACATACATACATACATACATACATACGCTCGAAAAGCATAACCCTCCTTCTGACGCAGTCCGGTAAAAAGAGGTATATAGATATGTTATACGCACTTCGATAGTGGCACCCTAAAACCAAGCCAATTGGTACACCTTTACTTAGTCTTGCGCCGTCAACGGAACCGTGAACTAGTCTGCAGAGCAACGTACACTCGTTTTGTTTCCCTCCCGGAAATTAGCATACCATCCAGTTTTCACTTATCATTTAAGAATGATTGTGTAATTGCAATATTTACTGATTATGTGTGCGTAAGCCGGGCCATTTTTAAACGCGGAATACCGTATAGGTAACATATCTACCTCTTTTTATATTATATCATTGAAGGGCAAGTAGAAATTCACTTCGACTTGTCCTTAGCTCGCTGCGGATACTATACCTAATTGCTTTTGGCCTGTTATCGCATTCGTACATGTCAAAAGAAATTAGGCTTTACTGAATAGAAATAGGGCCCTTGGACGCGTCATGACCACGTTTAGTGCGTGTCGGCACTCCCTGTCCGCCGCTACAGTGGCCTGTAAGGTCCGATACCCACTGCTGCGCACGCTACGCACGCTATACAAGTCGCCCACGTGGGTCCATTGGTCTGGATACGTGTGTCAACATTTTCACAGCAACCAATGCACACACACGTAAAACGTGTGGGCCACGTGGCTACGTTGGTCAGCTGCGTGTGTCTACTTTCCCCAATGCGGGCCACGCACATGCACGCGCGCGCGGGGTGTGCGACGCTCTTGAAGCCACCTTTCCACTGCAACTCACGGGCAGCGTGGGTCGCGGTGGGGCGTGGCAGGCACTTCGGAACAGACCACGCGTGTATTAGTGACGTCATTTCGTGCGCAGCGTGCTCGTGCAAAATCCAAAACATGCTTACAAACTCACACTTATTCGTCTTCAATGGCCTTTTGCATCTATACAACACGATTTAAAAGCAGTGTCTGTCTGTATAGATGCGGCACCCGGTACCAGTATATACCTAATTGTACAAAAAAACCGGTTAAGTGTGAGTGAAAAAATATGTCACAGTTTTTTTTTCTTATGTATTTATTTATTCGAGGAGATCCAACAGCTTTACATAACAGTATAAGGTAGCATCAAATAAGCCAGTAACAGGATCTCGCTTATGGAAACAAAATTAACCACTAAACAAGGTGCCACACACAGACACCACGACAAATGCAAGAGATTGAGTTAAATTAATGAAGTAGTGAACAACTTACAATGATAACATAATGTGCATATTGAGCCCTTTTATAGGAAATCCCGTATACTAAGTATAATCAAATGACTTTCATTTTTCAACCCCGTATTCTAGATCCCTTTTCAAATATTTAGAAAAATATTGTCATATTTTTTACTAAAATCAGATTTATAGTTTATAGCGTCTTTAGTTTCAGAGAAAAACTGCTGTGACATACCTACAGACAGACAGACACCGAAGTCTCATCATAAGGGGTCGTTTTTACCAAATTGTCCTACCTAGTCCCAAACTAAGCTCCAGGCTTGTAAATAACTATGGGTACCATACAACGATAAACAATACTTACGAGTATGTACAGAAATACATACATAGAAAACTCGCCCAAGATTCAGAAACAAATATGCTGACTTTGTAAGGCTAAGTGTCGAAAAAGTCCGGAAAAATCCCGTTCTTTGCCAAATAACTCGTTTTTTTCAGATTTTTATGGAAAAATACAAGAAAATTTTCTGCTCTTATTTTTATCTATATTCGGTCTTATTTGCACCTACAAAAGGGCGACATCGACGACGTGGAGGCAGAAGCAATTGAAATAGGTGGCGAGAGTGACAGTGATTGACTATGAATAAATTGTCACATTCAATTCTTATTTTTCCTAAAAAAAAAAACGAAAAAATGGAAAAAAAACTAAAATTTCATAAACTCTTGAAAAAAACATTTGATTTTTTCCGCAATTTTCAACGCTATGCGGGAGCGATAGCCACGACCACACGCGTGACAGTTGTGACAAAGGCGTGTAAAAATAAACAGGGATGTACGGGAAAAAGTAGCACGTTAAAAACAGTCCCGGTTTCAATCTCTTGCTCATATATCCATTTTTTTTTTAAAGGGTCTGTTACAAATGATCTGCGGCCATCCGAGCCGGGTCATGCTCAGGTCAGGTCGCTCTGCGGCCACCCGGTTAGTTATTTTCTTTGGCACAAACGGAAGTGCCAACTGATTGTGAGTTTATCTTACCCCAGGTCACTTACGATTTTTTTGATAATTCGAAATCAGTTAAAAACGCTAAATGTTTTGTAAACGGTCATACAGTGTTAATTTGATGTAGATTATTTTTGAACCAACCAAATGATCAAACAGAAATTGAAAAAAATAGTTGTAAGTAAATAAAAAAGATGTGATTTTTTTGCAAAAGTGCTATAACTATTTTAATGGTGAAGAATTTAAAATGTATTGATTGACACCAGAGGCCCTACTTTGAAATTCGAAGTTCGAAGTTACGTTAGCTTCATCCCTGTCACTCGTCATTCGAGACTAAATCTTGAGAAAGGGATGAAGGTAACGTAATTTCGAACTTCGAATTTCAAAATAGGGCCTCAGATAGAAGGACCGAAACTAAAATCCCAAAAAAAAAGTATTATGAATCATAAAAACTTGAACTAAAAGTGGCATATTTTTTCACAGCTAAAATTATTTTCATTTACTTATCCCGTTTTTTTTCTGGTAGATTCAGTTCAATATACCTACGATAAGGAGCGTGTATGAAACATTAGCATAGCAAAACTAAACTGATATGATTGATATCATTCGAGTTATGTAAATTGCATGTTTTTTCTTAGATTCAGTTTCATTCTAAATGTACCTGCCGCTAAAATGGGGGCATACAAGAATATGGTGCGGAGCCCTTCGTGTCCGACTAGCACTTGGCCGGTTTTTTAGACAGGGCAGTTTTCAGACGCTTTGTAGTCCGAGCCTTACTTAATTCCCGCTTGTAAATACGTCATGCATGCAAAACTTATTATGTTATAATAACTATAAGTAGGATTCACAATTAACAGTCGACATCCTTATCAAGCGTATAACTGATAATATTGTTTGCAAACAAGACTAATTC
This sequence comes from Acleris literana, assembly GCA_946894065.1. Classification (NCBI taxonomy): domain Eukaryota; kingdom Metazoa; phylum Arthropoda; class Insecta; order Lepidoptera; family Tortricidae; genus Acleris; species Acleris literana. Next base: position 6,345,086 of record OX335687.1, read on the forward strand.
TTACCGGCACTGGCGAAGACGAAAACATTGAGAGCCAACGCGATGGCGACCGTTGTAGCCGGGAGCAGCATGACGTCCGTCGCCCCTCGTTGCCGGAGCCGTACTGGGCTATCGAGGCTAGGAGACCCAGAGATAGCAGTGTTGTCCCTGTCCCGCTCGTATAAAGCTCACATTCACAAATGCGCAAAACATGTGTTTATCCTTATTTACAAAGCGTCGGTGATACTGCAATCGTAACTAAACAATTCAATAAGTTGCAAAATGTACCTTACTGTCTTGTTTGCTAAGGTGTATTTTGCATCATTTTTAATTTGTTAGTTACGCGGTATTGCCACCGACGAAAGAGTTACTTTGCTCGGTTTAAGTTCAGCGAAATAAATTAAAATTTTATGAATAGCAAAAATACTTGCTAGTACCCAGTTACAGTGCAGTAGCTCTTGCTTCCGCTCGAAGAACGTGAGATGGAGATATGTGAGAATGGTTCCGTATCAGAACGCCTAAAATTAATAAGCCTAATGTATCATATTCCCTAAAAGGTCATAATACCTAAAAAGAAATTTCTGAAACCGAAAACTTTTCAGGATTGTTTAAAATGACTAAGGAGGCATAGAACTCATTAGGTTAGGTTTGTTTTAAGAGTTTACATACATCCATACATACATACATAATGCCTTATAGACGAAAAACTTAAGTAAATGACCTCTTGCATGTAGTTATGTACAAAACTAATATGGAATTTACGTCAAATTTCAAATATACAATGTCGAACGGTCTATACAGATGTGTTACAACACATGCAAGAGGTTATTTACTTAAGTTTTTCACCTATAATGAGAACTGAATAGTGATGCATTTATAACTAAACTTTTTTGCCACCTGGGGCCTGTTTTATAAAGCTACAAATTTGCAATTTACAGGTTACAAGTTTCCATTTGACACAACCTCGACCAATGACGACCAGTGGCCCGTTTCACGAAGCTACAAGTTACAATTACAAGCGGAAGTCTCTTTCTAACTCCTTTTGCTAGAAAGAGAGTTCCGCTTGTAATTTGTAACTTGTAGCTTCGTGAAACGGGCCTCTGGTTGTCAATTTGTTAAAACGAAACATCCGAATGACAAACTTGTGTTATTCGTCGATGATTGAAGTAACGAGGGCATTAAGCACTAAGAAAAAAATACAATATCCAGATGAAACTTTTATTAAATAAAGTAAAAAACAACAGTTAAACCTTAAAACTAAACCTACTTACAACCATACTTCACATACTTGTATTTACAAAGTAATCCTAACCAAAACCGAAATCAGTCAATATTTTAGCAAGTAAGTACCTATAAAAAATAGTAGTCAAGCAGCCCAAAGCCGTCATCCTAAGTCAGCACCAAGGCTCGGAAAAACGCCCGTCATTTTGAAAACAAAACCCTGTTCTGTACAGCAGAGACTCCCTTATGATGTTAATTCCATTTTTTTCCGATTCCTTATCTAAATTTTATGTGAATTTAGGACCCATTTAGGGTGCGGCTCCACTGAGGCGGAGACGAGCGGAGCGGGGCGGAGATGTGCCAATATTAACCAATAGAATATAAACTAAAGTGCGCAAGGCGCGCTCGACGTGACCGCATGCGACTTCTCAGTGGAGCCGCACCCTTATAAGTCAAAAAAGTTAGTTCACACTCTACTGACGTAATTGGGGCATATTTAATAGTTGAAATTGGTATACTGTTCTTCCAATATGCTTGTAGCTCGGCTGTTAATTTTCTTCTGTATTTCTTTTACAGATACATAATCAGGATTTCTATTTAAAATTGCTTGAAATTTTGATATAAGTCTAGATGTAAGACTTCAGGTAGGTATTCGTAATTTATCGATAAATGTGTTAAACTACATGTACTAGATATTTAGAGTAAACGTTTTCATTATTAAATAAAAAATATAAAACGTAATATCGTAACATCATAAGGAAGTCTCTGCTATACGGCACAGGGTTGTTTGTGTTTTCAAAATGGCGGGCGTTTTTCCGAGCCTTGGTCAGCACGTTATCCCTTTGTACATAAGCATCTTACACCCAGAGAGATTAAATGTACATCGCACTAGGTAGGTACTTAATCCTCGGAGAAGAAACGAGAACACGGGGTCCTGCTTTGAAAACCAAAGCTACGTCAGCTTAGCCCCTTTCCTTAGTCATGAGAGACGAGTGAAAGGGATGAAGCATACAAAGATTTAAATTGAGTGCTTCGTAGTAACCATCCTGATACAATTATCAATGGGGTTGCCATCATGACGTCGTCAAACCGTTGATTTACGGTCGCGTCCAAAATTAATTTGACTATAGTCCAGTCTAAATAAAGTTTACATAAACAACCATAGGGATTTTTAGACAGTTGTTACCCTTAAAATATTTGGACAAATTTTCAGTCTCATTCACCGTTAATCTGTCCTTACACACATCATCTTACATTTATAAGGCACGTTTTCTTTCATCGGTTCGTCCGGAGCTACGACTTTGTCTACTCGTTCAGAAGCGGCTGGAGCCATTGCGAGACGTGGACTGGACTCTCCTGGAGATGAACTCAGGTTGGCCTTTGACTGTCTACTCTTTAAAGCCTCGGTTAGTTTACTCAACAAAGGACTGTTTATTTTCTTGGGTCCGTTTAGCAATTTCATTTCCGGATAACTTAAGCGCCCTTGTGGCGTCGGTTGAATTTTTAACTTTGGTTGTGTTTTTAATAATGACTGAGTTTGAATCCTAGATGATAAAGAGCCTTCATTCGGCAGTAATGGTGCTGTCTTTATAGTTTTATGAATTGGGGTTACCGATTTGGATTTTAGTGGTGTTTGAAGTTTAGGGACTGCTGTGCTCGGGGATGTTCGGGAATCACCTAATTTAGTTGTTTTGGGTCCATCCCATGCGCTCCATGGCGTCTGCTGCCTCACGAAGGGCTTAGATGTGAAACGGTTGTTGTTAGAAACTTTAGGTCTTCCAGATGGGGTATTTTTTTTAGTGGTTGCAATCGGCGCAGCAGAATCAGGTCTTATGGTCGTCTGACCGAAACCAGTCAGATGGTTGTCTTTCGGCAATAATAGTTTTTTCGCACCTTGCAATCCAGGTTGGGGAAACAAAGGGTTTACCAATAATTGACTATCCAGGGGCTTTGATAATTTTGGCTTACTATAAATCTTCGGCAGGGCGGGCCGGTCGATGCGCGCTATAGTTGGTGCAGTGCCCGCTGATTCTAGTTTTGATAATTTAGACGAATTGCGCTCCTTACCGGTACTAGTAGCTCGCATTGTGCTAAGTTTGGAGACGCCAGACTTAGGTTTTGAAGTTTGTGAAACCGTCGATTTTCTGAACTCTTTTCTCTGTGCACCCAGAGACGGTTGCTTGGTTTTTAGAACTGGTCGCGCTGGTTTCTTTGCATTCGGCATACTCGTGCGCCTACTTGGGAGTGGAATATAAAATGATTCAAAGTATCTATTGTTAGAAGGTGAAAGAATTGTCTTTAGTCTTTCGGGATTTATTGCATCGTTGTGCATTGATTCTAAACGATCACTTAAATCAGTATGTATGGCAAATAACTTGTCGTGGAAATCTTCCCGATGATTCGATATTATTTGAAGAACATCCTTGGGGTCTGTAAGCGGTGGTAGGTCCTTAATTTGACTTTGTCTTAGTTTCGCTTTTAACGTCCTTTGAAACTCTTTATCTTTTGATATTAAACTCTCTGATAAATTAGGCGTACTTGAAGTCTCCAGCATGTTTCTCAAGGCACTATCAGCCTGAGATCTCAAATCATTTGCAAAATTGTTTATTGTAGGTACATTGAAATCGTTACTAAGTAACTTACCTGTAGTTAAAGATGGTTTAAGCTTTATTTCATTCCTCAGAATATTAGTGCTCAAATCAGATATCATAGGAGAATCAAAAGTCTGCTGCAGTTGCCTCATGGTGTTTTCCGTTTGTGATTTAAGATTATCGACGGCATTACTAATAGGAGGCCTATTTTGAAGGGTTTCAATAGCGTTTCTGCTTGAACTTAATAAATTATCGGAATTTGCCTTTATGTTTATATGTATGTCGTCAAAAGATGGATAATTAAGATTTTGGTGAATATGTTTTACTGTGCTTTCCGTATAATGTTTCAAATTATCGGCAATATCCTTTATATTGTTACTTGCTGTAAGATGAGGTCCTTTGATGGCTTTTGGAATAATCAAAGTGTGTCGTGCATTTGAATATTTCTCAGGCCGTATAGATAACGTAGCACCAACGAGACCGCCGCCATTGCTCAATGTAGAGGCTAAGTTCAACGGCCTAATATCCATCGAGTTGGGGATTGCTAATTTAGCTTTATACGTATTCATATTAAGTCCTGGTACTTCTATTCTTAAAGAATTTACTCGTGGTTTCAACTGTATTATATTTAAATCTATGTCTTTTAAAGGTTGTTTTTGTGATAAAGTTGAATCAGAAGGAAGACTACCGGTTGATAACACAGGATTTATATCTGAAGCAAAGTCGTCAGAATCTAGTTTATAAGAAACTTTTTCGCCAAAACTATGTCTTGCTAGGCCCCCTAAAATGTCCGAGATTTCAGATCTAATTTCCTCTAAAGTTGGTATATTTGTATTGAAGTCAGATGTATCTGGAATGTTTAGGGCCGGTGCAGGCGTAGGTTGCACAATGATATTTTGCCCCAGCCTCGATTTAAAGTCACTGAGGTGGTCCATTAGGGATTTTGAGTTGGGCCGCAGTTTACTGTTGACTGGTTCGCTTGCCAGTGGCTCCAAGTCGTGGTCACAGTTTGCCTTATCTATCGTCCTGGGGACAAGCATTTCATTGGTATTCGATGTTTTTTTCAAAATACTCGCATTCGACTTCCCCTCAGTAACTTCTTTTTTATCAATATTAGTTAATTTCCCTGCTTCATTAATTACTTTGCTAATTTCACTTTCGCTCAATTCGCTTGAATCGGAATTTTGTTCTTTTAATTTCTCACCAGATTTTAAGTTATGGTTGCTTTGTGTCTGATTTTCTTTTAAAGCTATATTTTTTTCACTTTCTTGTAGAAGAGAGTTTGACATGTTTTGAAGATCTATGTAACTAACTTCTTCTATAGATGCACTTACACCTGGTAACTCATCCGTTATTTCGCTAGTAAAAGATGTTGATTCGGTGGCTGGATCTTCTTTGCTATTAATTACCTGCCCAACAAGCGAAATCGCTTCATCATCAGTATCATTTCCTTCGGAGAATTTTTCTTTTACATTTTGACTGATACAGCCTCGAGCATTTTCCATTATCACAGCGTCTAACTTTTCAATTACCCTTTCTCTGATAATGTCTAATGTTTTCTGAGGGTGGCCTTCTACCAAAACTTTATTGTTCCTTTCTTTTGTTCCGTTTATTTCACGAAGGTCAACTGTTGAAGAGGGAAAATCACTAATTCCCTTTTGAGAACTAATTATCCTATTGTTACTTTCTTGGTCTAATCCTAGATTCTCAATATTGTCATTTACAATTTCTATGTATTCTGAACTGATAATTTCCGGATCCACGTTACTTATTGAATCTATTGCATCATTATTTAAATCGACGATATCAATATCATTATCATTTTTAGCTTTAGAATTACTTACTATTTCGGGATCAGAACCAAAAGATTCAGCACTGGTGCTGTTTAATAGAAGCTGCATAGTTAAACAATTATCTTTAGAGGAAACAAAATTTACTGATTCTGAAGGACTTGGCAGTGCGTCTAAAATGTCTGTCGTAACATTTTTATTTCTTGGAATTATTTGAACCAATGCTGATTCTTTATTATCTTCTACGTTAGTGCTACGGTCACTGTTCGCTTCATTATTCTTATGTGAAATCTTTGATGGTTTGCTCAACCAATCGAACAGTTTAGGTAACTTTATTGTATCAAGATCACTTTCTCTCGCTTTATTTAGGAAATTTCTTAAGTTAAAATTTGGAGTGTTCAATTTAGACGTAGGAATAGTTTTACGAACATCCAAAGGAATAACCTCCACATCTCTTAATTTCTGCAAGTTTTTTAAATAATTTTTAGTTATGAATTTAGGCCCAATTGCAGCATTCTCAGCGTTGTTCTCTTCTTGTTCAGTAGCTTCGACAAATTTACCTTGAGTATTGCTAGGAGTTGGGTCACTATCTAAATTATTCTCACTGATTTCTAAGGCGTCCTTATTAAGCAGAAAATGATTAACAAAAATGTTACTTATACTTTCCATTGCCGGTGGATTGGCATTGTTTGACTTTCCAGATAATCGTCGATCAGAACTCATATGATCTGAACTCCTCCCATTGTTGAAATCATTATTATTACTATTCTCAGCTGTGTTTACAAGAGGTACATTTAAAAAACCGGGTCTTCTAAGCTTGAACCCAGACAGGAACTTATCCAAACGATTATCGACTTTAACAACACTTTCATGCACATTGCTCGCTGCCAAGTTATTATCACGTTGCTTATGGATTAAGCCTCCGGGTAAAGGCAAATTAAGAATATCGTCTAAACCTTTATGAGAAACTTGGGGTTGTTGGTAATTTGAAAGCCTAGCGTTTCCTAAAGGCCCGTGTATGCATCTAGTGTCGTGGACATGGGACGCTTGGGACATTGAGTCGTCAGCAGAGCTCATGTCTTCGGGACTTACGATTATTGTGACCACGTTCCTGGTTTCTACTGGGAAGGTATCTTTGAGGATGAGGGTGTCCATGTTAGAAATGGCGGCCCTAGCGCCGTCTCTTTCTACCGCTTCACGGTACTCCTCTTCTGTGGCTTCCCGCAGCGTCTCTAGCATTACTGATGCGAGATCCACTTCTGGATGCAGAAGTGGTTTTGCATCTTCCTTTTTCTTGGGTCTGAAATGGTCAATGACAGTTGATAATATGTGCTATAATGTATAAGAAGTTTGAAAAAAACGCGTAACAAACTACCCGCGAAATACTGATTTCAAATGAAACGATTTGCGATGAATTTCAAAATGTTGGAATACTTAAAACAAAGAAATAGAAGCACTCAGCTGCGAAGCTTATCCTACTAGCAAATGTATCGCAAGGTTCGCTGCTTGTAGCGTGCTGGCTACATCTAAGTTATACAAGGTAGATTCACTAAAGCTGGCACGAATGGAATGAACAAAAGTAATGTCATCTATCATTAGTTCCTTTACTAAATTAAAAATTGTGAGCTTGGGTAACCATCACATGGCCATTAAAATATACAACAAGATACCACTCCAGACTCCACATTTAAAATGTTGTAAAAATGGTCACGTTTTGTAATGAGTTAAAAAAAAATATGTTATAATGTTATTATGACTTAAAATATTTTTTTGATTGTTAGTATACACACCTAGTATATATATATGATACAAAGTGAAAAGTAAACACTGGGACACCTAGTATGGAGAAACAAACTTCATGAGATTACTTAAAAAAAATACTGAAAAAAAACGGGCAAATAGGTTTAAAAACTTCGCTGATTCGTAATGATTCTAATTATGTAAGATAACACGGAAACACTTGAAATAAAACATGAAATTAATGATTTTTCGTGACATGGACATAAGGGAAAATTACAAAAATTCAGATTAAAATGATCAATATCTCCGAAACTCCGAAACGGGGTTAAATCGATAGATTTTTAGCTGCTCTATCAGCCCTTTCAGTTTTGACGTTGGTTTTAGGGACACCCAGTATAAAAGGAGATTAAACTGAATGAGTTTCTGATTGAAATAGGTATCAACGCATAACTCAAACCACTGGGTCTAGAGATTCCAAATCCAAATGTGACACGCAATAAATGATTTGAATTTGAATTTCAAATTTGGCCATTACGAACATAGGTACATACATGAACCTTGAAAACATTACTTCTTTTTTTGGGCAGTCGTGTAAAAATAAGTATGGCGCATGCGAAAGCGGAGGTGAAGAGTACCGCATGTCTCGCACGAGAAGGGCTTCTCGCCGGTATGACGCTCGTTATGAGGTCTAGGGTTGCATTAAGAAAGGATTTTCCGAAAATCGACCCCCAACGGGAAGAAATAGGGGGAGTAGCGGGAAACTAATTCTACGCGGGCGTCCTCGAGTCAGTACGTACTAAAGTTAAACGAGTTTCACGCGGGCGAAGTCGCAGGCAAGCGCTATAGTTATTAAAGGATCCATTAGAAGTATAAACTAATTGGACAATAACTATTTTTTTTGTTTATTTATTAGTATTTATGACAACAATCAATGGGAGCCTGCCGTTTGGCCGAAATATGTTTGCCAAAATGTTTCTTTTCCCAACCGTTTCATTTGCCAAACCCCTTTTTTCCCCGTAACTGTAAAAATTTCAGGATTTATTTCAGTACCATCGTGTAGAACCCTATAGGTAGGGTTAGGCTATTTTATAAAATCCTGAAATATTTACGGTTACAGAAAACAATGCGGGTTGGCAAATGAAACGGTAGGGAAACGATACTATTTGGCAAAGATAGGTCGCCGAAACAAAGGTAACCCATAATCAATACGTACTTACATACATAATGTTAGTTACATAATACATAAATTCAGGGATCGTAAAATGCGCGCAAAATTCTTTGAATGGCTAGGGTTGTCACTTATAATATAATCGAATAAATTAAATATGTATGGAGGAATGTGTTTATACTTATGAAAGCACTTATCATTATGGTAATAAATTTCCCCTATCAGTGTTCATGGTTTGTCTATAATGTTAAACTAAAACTTATTCAAATTGATAAGTACATTGTCTACAGATTTACGAGTATTATCTTGTCATGAATGTCAATCTGATTGTATTATTTGCATTGTCTCGCCATCGTATTTGTCAAAATTATTATTTTCTCAAACATGCAATGGAATGTTGGCGTTATGTGAGTTATTTTAGGCCTCAAAGTATCACGTTGCGGGCGGAACACCTCGAGAGAACTGTAAAGGAATTTCATACAAAATTGAAGGCCTAGGCCGTGAAGTTTTTTTTTTTTTAATTTTCATGTAATCATGGCGGCTATGTTTATGAACAGGCTAAATAGCTGTTTTTTTTAATATACTAAGCCGTGCATCCAACCAAAGCGTTTGCATAAAGGCACCAGGTACCAGGAGGGCAGAAGTTATTAGGGGTGCGTAGCGCAACTTAGATCGTAGGCGATGTAGCACGGGGCGGTGCGCCGCGGGGCGCACCCGACACAGCGCGGATGACTGAGCACTGTAGGTTACTTTGTTTATGCACTCCTAGTACGTATTTGACGTTGCAATTTTTTTTTTTTAATGAATTATAAGTTTGAGAAAAGCACTATACATACCTCGCCGTAAAAGGGGTTGCCATGTCTATATAAACTCGGCCGGCAACCCCCTACTTCCCGGCCTCTGTATCATGTACTATTACTATCCCAAGTGTAAAATTGGGAATTATTTGATTTGAAGTTATAAATATAATAAAAAATATACCAGCCAGTAAACTGAGTTTCGGATTGTGTTCAACTTCATAGTAAAAATATGTAATTGTATTATTTTAGTACCCAATATTTTCGTTCATAAAAGAACCATTGCCATACTTAATTTCAAAGGATTTTGCTCGCATATTACGATTCCTGTACATAATAGAAGATTAATGACAGATCCATTGGTTACGTCGTCTACATAAATCAAACAGAACCTACAAAAACATTGTGAAAATGTGCAATTTAGACAAATGCTCAAAACAAACATTTATTACAGAGTCATCGCCTTGCAATACTCGGGCATACCAAATATTTGCCCCTGCCGGCAAAGAACCCGGGAGCGCTTGCTTCGTAGCATGGTCGTATGGTCACAACAACCGACTAGGCCACTATGGGACATTGACCCACCATAGAACTGTGTCACAGTCAATTATATAATATAGTAAAAAGAGGTAGATATGTTATACGCACTTCCATAGTGGCACCCTAAAACCAAGCCAATTGGTACATCTTTACTTAGTACCAATTTCACCATAGGATGTTAACCACTTAACACACGATTAGAGGGTTAACAGCTGTCAAAATGTACGAACTAACAGTCGATTAACATTAATTAAATTTAACATCGTTTGGTGAAATTGGTGCTTAATCTTGCGCCGTCAACGGAACCGTGCACTAGTCTGCAGAGCAACATTACTCGTCTCTGTTTCGCTCCCGGAAATTAGCATACCATCCTGCTTTCACTTGTCATTTATGAATTAGTGTGTAATTGCAATATTTACTGTTTATGTGTGCGTAAGCCGGGCCATTTTTTACACGCGGAATACCGTATAGGTAACATATCTACCTCTTTTTATATTTTATCATTGGTCACAGTAATGTTATGAGTTATGACTCAAATTGTAAGAAGTGTCAAACAAACTTTTTTTGTAATGTCACCAGACATATCTTATAATCTGTGAATGTCACTGTGACACCTTTTTATGGTGGGTCAGGGTTTCTTTCGGCTGATAGTACATGTACGGAACCCGCAGTGCGCCCAACTTGCACTTTAGGGACCACTATACTCGAAAATCTAAATAAAGACCGAAATCTGACAGCTCCCATCTTGATTATTTCGTTATTTTAACATTATCCCATAAAATATGAACGAGAACTCGTGTAACCAGTAATATTAGGGTAAGTTTTATTGATAAAAATGCTTACACTACAACCAAAATGCAGTAATCACAGTGAATGTGCGCCAGTTGAGGTTAGGATTTTGGTCTTAAATTAGATTTTCGAGTATAGCTTCGTCAGTGCCCTCTATCTGGCTGGCATAACATTTATTGTCCGAAACTGTTTTAGCCTAACAGACTCGGCATAATAGGTTTTTGCCGAATGGTAATGGTAATTTTAACATTCCGAAAATGAGTTAATCCGAAATTAGGTTCGCATACCTACTATTATTATCACCGATTACTTTTACGCATAATTCCGTTTAGCATAAGTTTATGCGGTACATTATCGATTGTCCGAAACTAACTTATACTACCAGAAAAGTACTTAGGTTAGGTTAGGTTAGAACTTCGACCGAAACAAAAACGAACTGCTACCAGAAAAGTCGGGTTAGGTTAAAATTGTAACCTTATCAAAAACTAACCGCTACGTTAGTTTTTGACGTTCGTCCATAATTCAGTCAAGTAATGTTATGACAAAACATGTTTCTGCAACGATAGTTTTCGGCAAAACAATTTTATGCTCATTTAATTTATGCGTAGACATGATTCGGAGCATGAAAAATATGACCGAATAATATTCTGACTAACGTAATTCTGCGTAATCAAACTATGCGAATGTAGATTCTGCGATAACAGTTTATGCGCAAGGCCCAATATGGCTATATGGATTATGCCACAAAGAATTACCTATTACTTACAAAATTATGCCACAACAACAGGGTGAACCTCGGCAGGGGTCACCACCAAGTACAGGCTGGGGCAACGTGTCGTCAAATAGTAAAGATATTGTGACAAGGCGCCCTAGCCAAGATACGATCGCTACTAACACTTTCCTTTGCTATCGCTCAAAATGTATGGAACTACATTCTCTTGTGTTAAGATAAACCACGTAGTCTACTATCTACTGTTATCCCATACGTTTTGAGCGATAGTAAAGACGTTAGTTGGCTAGGACACAAGGATATTGTGAAAATGCAATTTTTATTTTAGAAATAATGAGTTGTTTTATTACCGAGGGATTGTTAGAATTTGTTAGTTTGTGGCGCCCTTGTGCAAAGCGATGACTCGGTAATAGATGTTTGTTTTGCGCATTTATTGTCTGACTCGCACATTTTCACAATGTTTATGTAGAATCTGTTTTATTTATGTACACGTAATCAATGGATATCTGTCAGTGATCTTCTATTATGTAACTAACATTATGTTATACGTATTTATAATACTAATAAATAAATAAACAAACACAGTTATTGTCCAGTTAGTCATAATGGACCCTTTATAACAGCGCTAGTCCGCGACATCGCCCGCGTGAAACCCGTTGACTTGTTGACTCATAGACTGCAATGAACAACTTTCTTAGGAAAGCTTTCCTCTTGAATCACTATCTATTAATGAAACCCGCCTTAAAATCTGATGCGTGGTTTGAAAGATCTAAGAGTTCATGCCTCGGTACAGGGACCAGGGCTGCCAGTTGATATTTTAAATTTATTCGGCCAAGGTTTTTAAAATTATAGGAAATTGAGTGTCGGGATACACTATCTGACCATTCGTGTAGAATGCGTATTAACACGTTCATTGCCAAGGTCAAAATGCAGAACTTTACCAGATGGCCAAAATAAAAAAAACGTTTAATTCCCTTCATTAGTGGCCAAACTAAAACCAGAAGCCAATACGCTACGGCCGTAATTTTGTGGCTCGAACAATTTTGTATGGGACCATCACGCGACGTCCAGTGATTGGCCACAGCGTATAAAGCCACTTCACGCGACGTCGCGTTATGTGGCAATAAACGTGTTAATGCGCTTCGGCGTTCGGTTTGCTTACAATTCGTATCTTTGTCTGGCTGTCATATAACTCAGAATGGAATTTAGGTTTCCCCTATCCAATTATGCATGAGGCTCTAGGATACGGAGAGGATACAATCAGTCACCCAATTATACAATTATTTTATATTATTATTTTGTATCCAACTATACAATTTGGCAGCCCTGACAGGGACAGACGGCGGGAAGCGTCGACTAGCTTTAATTGTCTTATACTATGTACTTATATAAAGATTTTTGCTTGTGATAAGTACGAGTTTTTGTTCTTAAATCTTGGATGTTTTTGATGTAAAACTGGCCAAATGCGAGTTGAACTCGCGTGGAGAGGGTTCCGTACATACGTAATACGAATATAATTTTACTATAATAACAAAAATACTGGGTGCCCCAAAAACCAACGCCAAAACTAAGAGGGCTGATAGAGCAGCTCAAAAGCTATCGATTTAACCCCTATGTATGTTCAGATTTTTACAAGTTTCGGAGATATTGATCACTTTAATCTGAGTTTTTGTAATTTTCCCTTATGTCCATGTCTCGAGGAATCATTAATTTCATGTTTTATTTCATAAGTTTTTCAGTGTTATCTTACATAATTAGAATCATTACGAATCAGCGAAGTTTTTAAACCTATTTGCCCGATTTTTTTTCAGTTACTTTTTAAGTAATCACGTGAAGTTTGTTTCTCCATACTTTTTTTTTTCTTGACATTTCTTGCAGTTTTTTAGCATTATGCATGTTAAACATTATACAAAGTATTACAAAATATTTTTAGGCGTTTATTGGAAATGAAAAATCTTTCGGAATAATGAATATTCGGGATTCGGAATAGTAATATTCGGAATTACAAAATTCGTTTTCCGTTTTGTCGGAATTGTGATATTCGGAAAAAATATTTTTCTGCATTTTAATAAGTCGGAAATGTTATAATTCGGAATATAAATAAATCGTGATTGTGATATTTCGTGAAACTAAAATTCGGAATAGTGATGATTCGGAGATTTAAAAACGGAATTCTGAAATTCGTGTTTATTAAATTCGGAAAAAATATTTCGAGATTATAATATGTAGTGTACCCATATTTATCATTGTCTACTACAAACTACAAGGCTAGAAGCTCATAATATTCCTTCCAAATTTCACCCTAAAGATTAGAGATAGTTGAGACACTCACATCATTGGATTTCCAGAAGAACGCACTGTGTTAGGAATAAAGATCGACGAGGAGGCCTCAGAGTCAGCGTCGCGAGGGAGGCAAGGGCAGTGCTCCAGGCCCGGGAGACCAGCGCAGTTAGCCGGGTCCGGGACACCCGGAGCCACCGGGTCTGGGGCTCGTGCCAGCCCAGTGTCACAGGGAGGGCAGCATTCGCGCAAACATGTCTCAGTTTTATTGCTGTCGAGCTGTGCTGATGTCTGTTACGAGAAAAGTAGCGTTAGAAGTGTTGGAACCTTGAGGCCCTGCCAAGATACATTAAGCTAGCTCACGTTTCTATTCGTTTCGTTTCTAAACCAATCGCGTCACTGCTAGATCACGTGACACGTGACGCGATTGGTTTAAGAACGAAACGAATAGAAACGCTAGTTAGCGTAGTGCATCTCGGCAGGGCCACCTTGATATATAAGGCTACAGACAGGCCGAGACGCAGCTATGTTAGAATGATGACGTATATACCTTTGTCATTCTCACAAGTAACTGCGTCCCTCTCTGCCTGTCAATCCTACTGATGGTCTGAAGACTGTATGTCGAATCACGCAACCCTGAACTATCCTATAACTAAGGGATAAGTTCGCCTTAGTACAGTTACCAGCAACAATATATGATCCAAAATTGGGCCCAAAAATATCTGACCCGTCTATTACTAGAGGTATAAGAGCGTGTCAGAGGGCCCTGCTAAGATGCATTACGCTAACCAGCGTTTCTATTCGATTCGTTTTTAAACCAATCGCGTCACTGGTAGATGACGTGATACGAAAAGTCACGTTAGCGCAATGCATCTTGGCAGGGCCTTCTGAGGGCTCAGACAAGATGCACTACGCTAACTAACGTTTAATTCGATTCGTTTTTAAACCAATCGCGTCACTGGAAGATGACGTGATACGAAAAGTCACGTGGTCTACCAGTGACGCGATTGGTTTAAAAACGAATCGAATAGAAACGTTAGTTAGCGTAGTGCATCTTGTCTGAGCCCTCTGATATTTTTGCACCCAATTTTGGATAATATATTATTGCTGGTGACTGTACATACCTTTTGTGTTTCTGTTTCTTAATTCTGTTTGCACAATAAAGAATTTATATACATTCATCCATATCCATCCATACCGTCTATTGGCTATGTGAATTATTACTTTGTGGTTTTTGCAGGAATGTCTTATTTTCACAATACTTTTCATTCAAAGCCGTATAAACTTATTATTTTTAAAACAAGAAAAACTGTCAGTTCATGTTCAATTAAATCATGCGTCAGAGCTATAACTAAGTTGCACCTGTATTTACAGTCGAGTTCATAAATATGTGTACACTTTAGTGCCTGTCACTTTAATCGCTGTGACAATTGATATACCTATGGCAGTTTAAACATGACATTAAGGCCAGCAGGCCTGTCGCGTAACTCACTCGCAATCGCGATCGGCTTCAAAACAAAACAATTGGTTTCATTTTGTATGCAGACAAGCCTTCGATTTTCAAAATGAAAACGATTGTGATTGCGAGTGTGTTACGCGAAAGGCCTGCCGGTTTTATTCTACTCATCGGACGAATTGTACCTACACTTACGAGCAAAACAATTGCATCACTTTGCATTTTTTCATGTCCGCCCATTATCTTTGTAAACCGGCTTTTCTTTCTGAAATATTTAAATTAAATAATGTTTCCATAATTTCCATGTTTGTTTACTTCTTGTAAAGCTTATATTACAAGAAACATGAATTCATTTAAATATTTCAGAAAGAAAAGTCGGTTTACAAAGATAATCGGTGGACATCAAAAAGTGCAAAGTGATGCAATTGTTTTGCTCGTAAGTGTATAAGTCCCGTTAGAGCGTACATTCAGCGTCACATAGGTATATCAGGGTGGGAAAAACGAACGCCGCATGGACGGCAACTTCCTTAAAAATTGGAAATAGCAAATTCTACGCAAAGGAGACTTACTTTTATTTTTGAAAACCATAAATGCTGCATTTATGGATTTTTGAAAATTCGTCTGCCTTTACCGGGAATCGAACTGGTCGAATATGATAAAACAATAAAGTCGTGTTCTTTTTACGGTCTTTATTTAGTTTAAAGGTGTATGTGTAATAGATATAAATGATCACTATCAATGACCCTTTCGATCTGTATCATAATTCATAAAACGCGACTCTATGGTTTTGTCATATTCCCGGTTAAGGCAGAAGAAAAACGAAAATCCATAAATGCAGGCTTTTTTTAAATAAAAGTAAGTCTCCTTAGAATTTGCTATGTCCAATATTTAAGTAGTTGCCGTCCATGTGGCGATAATTTTTTCCACTATATATATGTAGGTATTATATCGTATCAGCCAAAGTGGCCAAATAGTTCGTCACACCAATCACCATACAAATATATGGTGCTAGTGGTGTTACCATGGTGTTACGAATTATTTGGTAACTATGGCTGTAAACAAGGGTCCATATTGGCTCATATAATTATTTTTATTCATAAAGTATTGTAAGTCATAATTATCGCAACTCATAACGTATTTTTTATGCCCCTTCCGGTTTTCAGAAAGAAATTTCAAGAACTACTTTTCAACAATCAACTGTCAAAGAGTATTTAAAATATTCTAAGAGTGACCCACGGATTTTTTCAAACAGCGCCCAGCTGAGGGTCTCATTTGTATGCTTCATTCACACGGTCGTTACCAATTTATAACTATTTATAACAAATTGTATTATAGCGATTGTAATTATTATTACTGTAATACATCATTATTTTAGGTTATATGACTGAAATGAAATATATTATTATTATTTATGAATTGTACCTAACGAACTAATATCTTAGCCCTACCACTTTTACCCCTTATTATGTATTTGCGCAGTGAGCTAAGGTGCAGGCTGAAAATCAGCGCTGCGGTTTTTATAAATCGTGGCACAGGCTGAGCCAGAGCCTTTTGCCTGCTCAATGTTCTGTCTCTGTCTTGTTTTATTGTTTTGTTTTTGTGTTGTTTTTATTTTTATTGCTTGGATTGTATGATTGTGAGATGGGTGGATGTGAAATCAATGTATGGTGTAATTTAGTATATTTTTGTGAATTTCTAAAACTGTAATGTACCTGTAATGTGTTTATATGTAATGTGGCAATAAATGTTTTTTGATTTGATTTGATTTTTTTCAGCAACTGTTACTTTATCAGGATTTTTTATTAATCAAACCTAACCTAACCTAGTCTCATCTACATACCTATTGAATATTTCAGAACCTCTGAAAAGTTTATGGTTCCAGCGGTATAAAAATTACATTTTCGGAGTTCCAATAATCGGAGCTGCAATTCTATATGAACTTTGGCGCACCCCTGTTCCTGTTACAATAATATTTGACGCTGACCATACAAACAACATTTTTCAGCGTGCATTTTGAATTATAGTTGGGTGCATCTAGAATGATCCATGTGACAGCTCTATAAACACGTACCTACCTAGTAACTAGGTACTCAAGTTTCTTTGACTTACTAAGGGCCGAGTTCACCATCAATTATAAATAATAAATAAAAAATAAATAAAATAAAGTTTATTTGGTTAAACAATAGGAGTGTACATCACAATAAGGTTGGGATCTCCTATTAAGTATTTAAATACTTGTATCAGGAGAACCCATCCATCAATTAAACGGACGATTAAGTCATAATCAGCTGTTAATCAATACATTTGACACCCGTTAAACCGCCAATCGTCCGTTTAATTGTTGGTGAACTCGGCGCTTAATATAAATACTCGAACGATAGGTTAAGTGTGCTTTG
This sequence comes from Acleris literana, assembly GCA_946894065.1. Taxonomy (NCBI): domain Eukaryota; kingdom Metazoa; phylum Arthropoda; class Insecta; order Lepidoptera; family Tortricidae; genus Acleris; species Acleris literana. Next base: position 6,362,563 of record OX335687.1, read on the forward strand.
TCATTATAGTTCATTGCAACGTTTGAATTTGACGGAAAGAGACAAAGAATACTTTAACTTTAAATAAAAATAGGTTTACTGGTTTATAGAGTATGATTAACGTGCTTTGTGTTCTGTCGTTGTGACATTTCCATCCGATAGCAATTGTCAAAGCCTACTTTAACTAAAATAGGTTTATAGTGCGTTTATGGATAAGGGGAAATCGCGACCACGTACAGTAATTTAAATGATGAATCATATTTTAATAAGCGTTGCTTGCTAGAATAGTAAGTGTTTGATGTCACACGGATCATCTTACATTGACTGTATGATATGTACAGTCACGAACTTAAATTTGGACCCACCTTACGTCCAAAGTCATTCTGACATTCTACAACAATAAGGTAGAGTCTCCTATAAGTTACAAATTTAATGATTTGGCATCTCTAATGACATTGACGACTTCAAGCCTATTTTCTTGAAATGGGTCACAAATTAACGATCGCGATAGTACAGTCCAGTTCATAAATATGTATACATTTAGTACCTTGTGTATTTAATGTTATGTTTAAACTGCCAGACATGAATTGTCACAACGAATAAAGTGACAAGGTAATAAAGTGTATACATATTTATGAACTCGACTGTACCTAGCTTAACCATCGCTCAAGTGAGCTCGACTAAAGCCGTTTTTAAGACAATAAACACCTCTACTAGGTCCCGAGGAAATAGCAGAAACCACTATTTTTCACAGATGGAATCACAGGGCAAAAACTATAATTATCACAATAACAACAAACAAATATTAGGGGACAATTTCACATCAATCGACCTAGTCCCAAACTAAGCTCCAGGCCTGTACTATGGGTACTAGACAACGATATAAATACTTATACAGAGAAATATATAGGACTTAAATACATAGAATACATCCATGACTCAGGAACAAATATTCGCGCTCATCACAAAAATTATCTGCCCTTCCGGGATTTGAACCCAGGACGGCTAGCTTCAAAGGCACACTATCAACTATATAGGGCCTATTTACTAGAGCAACGCATCGTAAACTAGAAAAAAAAAGAACTTACGTGTATAATCACCATTGAAAAAAAAGTCAGAACTGTCCGCCGCCACATCTTCCCCACGGTCACATGTAGCCAAGTCTCAAATGCGGTGGCCTCCCTCCGGTCCTGATATTAAGGGGTATATTATCAGCTGATCGGGCAGATAGGCGCGTGCGCCGATTATCACGGACGTGACCGTTACGCTGAAACGGCACATCTCGCCGATTACAATCGATTATCTAGTTCTCTGGGTTACTAGCGACGTTTGCGGTCACATACTGCCGTAATAACAAATAAAGCGGCTTAACTGCATAGTTATAGTATAAGCATTTTAAATTTAATGTGGTTATCAATAGAGTATAGAATGCTTTGAGTACTAAATTGCAGTTAGCGTCTTTGGTATTTGGCAGCATAACGAGCTGGGGTACATTTTTACCCAACTATCCAAAAAGGAGGGTACTTAATGTTTTTCGGGTGTAGGTGGGTGTGTATCTACTACACTACATACCTAATTCCAAATTGATCAAAAACCCGAACTTTCATACGAAGGTAATGTTTGATATACAAGGTTTTATTTTTTGATATCGCTTATTAAACCAACTTAACTTAAAAACCTGCATATCCTCCTAAGGCCCACGGTCCTACCAGTAGGACTTAGGCACTAGTCCCACCAAGGGCGAGGAAGCGATTAGCTTTCGACTATTTTCTCGCTTAAGAAACGAACAAAAGATATAGATCCCGTGTCGGTAAAAGAGACGGATATATTTATAGTTCATCGCTGGCTGCTCACACTGCCGGCGAGGACTCTTTTCACTCGCTGTCAGTTCACACTGCTGGCGAGAACTCTTTCTCCACTAACTAATACACTCGCTTCTCGCGGCTCGCCAACTCGTTTCTAGTTTCTATCTCTAATCGCTTCTCGCTCATCGTCGGCGGTGGGACCAGTTCAGTGCCTTAATAGAAAACCCGCCAATAGCGTACCACGGTCCTACCAGTAGGATTCAATAGAAAACCCGCCATTTTGTTTTTTTAGTACTTGGGTCTGAATGAGTATAAGACAATAGTACTACTGGTAGGACTACGGGCTGTAGTGACTACATGCTGAATTTTTCGTTGGACCTTAGGAGGGTATAGCTATAAAACCATGCACAATATCTAAAACCGCTCGAGCATAACACAACTTTCGGAAAAAAAAACGTACCTTCGTGTAATTTCGACTTGGTTCGCAGATTTCGTTGACGAAGATTATCTTCCTTACGCGCCAATGTGAGCCCAGGGTAATTAAAGCTCGCCTGTGAATAATTCATCGACGCATTTAGAGGTTGTACAAGAAAATGTAAAACTTTGACACTAAAATGATTAAACCTAACTTTGACTTTTTTTGACGGTTTGTGATGTTACGTCATTATGACTGGGTTCCAAGGTGACTCTACAATTAAAGACAATAACAATAACAAAGCAGTCACTTTTGTACTTTATTGTACACATTTGACAATCTTGTTTGATTGTGAAGCACGCTGTCAAGATACAAAAGCTCGTATCTACTTTCACGCTGACTGTAGCAGCTGTACCTAACTAGGTACAGGTAGATTCACTAAAGCTGGCACGAATGGAATGAACAAAAGTAATGTCACCTATCACTGTGCGAGTGCCGTCCTTTGAACCGATGTTCGAATATCAAACCGAAAGCCTGTTATATTATTTATTATTTTACACACTTGTATACTTACGTTCACTCATTCAATCCATTCGTGCCAGCTCTTGTGAATCGAGATAAACAGGCCTCTATTCTTTACGACAAAACAATATTTTTTTTTATGATTTATGTAGGTATTATTGTTCTTAACTCGGCCGCCATTACTGCCAAGTAAATAAGAGCTATCAAAACGTTGGACAATAGGTACGGAAACAAGTCAAAACAATAAGGTTTTAGGTACCGTGCTAGAATCTCAGCCCAGCAGCGCCTCTATTCTAGGCGGTAAAAACGATATCGTAGTTTACCTGTTATGGTATTGTTATGACGTCAGCCGCCATTACTGTCAAGAAAATAAGAGCTATCAAAACGTTGACAATTCGATAACAGATCAAATGTTATATTGTTTTTACCGTGTTGAATACGAGGGGTGCCGTTTAAGTTCTGTCGTTTGAAAAAACTAAAGACAATTTAAGTGTTAAATGGTATTTATTGTTTTTTAAAGTAATCACCGTGACATGTAATACACTTTTTCATTCGATCGAACCAGTTTTCGAAACATTTATTCCATTCCGAAGTCGGGGTCTCCAAAATGGCCGTTTTGTATGCCTCAACCGCTTCTTCAGGCGTCCGGTACCGTTGACCACGAAGTCGTTGCTTGATTTTTGGAAAAGTGAAGAAGTCATTAGGGCTTAAGTCTGGACTGTACGGCGGGTGATCCAAATTTTCGACGTTTTGTTCTTTTAAAAACGCAATTGTCTGCCGGGCGGTGTGCGAGCTAGCATTATCGTGGTGCAGTACTATACGACGTCTTGGGTTATTTTTTCGGAACTCGCCGATAACTTCTGGTAAACAAACAGTGGTATACCAGTCAGCATTAACTGTTTTACGATCTTCGAGCACGGTCGCAACGTGGCCACCTTTCGCTACAAACGTGGCGACCATTTTTTCGAAGTGCTCCGTGAGCGTATTACTTTGGTCGGTTTTGGCTCATCTTGAAACACCCAAACAGTCGACTGCTGTTTAGAATCGGGATCGTAGGCATATATCCAAGATTCGTCACCACTGATAATGTCATAAACGTGTTTAGAGTCTCCTCGGTTGAATTGCCGCAGAGTTTTGCGGCACCATCTAACGCGAGCCGTTTTTTGGTCTTCACTAAGTAAATGTGGTATCCAGCGTGAGATCATTTTTTTTACACCTAAGTGATCATGCAATATATTTTGAACACTGGTCCCTGAAATGCTTAATGAAGCTTCTATCTCGCCTCGCGGTATTTCGCATGGCGATCTTCGACGATCAGTTGCCGTACAGCATCAATGTTTTCCTGGGTTACAGCTGTATTTGGTCGGCCTTCACGATGCCTATCACTAAGACTAGAGCAACCACGTTGAAATTCCAAATACCAACGTTCCACAGTCCGGATGCATGGTGCTTCATTTTTAAAAACCGTAGTCAGCTCTTCAAAGCACTGAAGACGCGTTAAACCCCTTTTAAAGTTGTAAAATATTATCGCACGTAAATTTTCCTTCGAAATTTCCATTTTCACAACCGACTTGTCAACTTTGAACCGACGCTGTACTAAAACGAATCGGCCGATCTCGAGACATTCTTTTGGTTTTGAATTCTAAATTCAAATATTTTAAGATGATACTAGTTTTTTTTTATTAATCACGGGAGTTTTGCAAACGACAGAACTTAAAAGGCAGCCCTCGTAGAGGCGCAGTTTATTTGCACTCTGCAATCTGTTAGATTGTCACAGTCATCAACGTTATTAATGCCCTAGTTTCTTTCAATTAACAAAGTATTAGTGACTCAGGAATTCATAATCAAATGATTGGCATTTCTAAGTAGGTACGTACTACCTACCGTACAGTTTTTATCGAGAAAAAGATTCTAGACTAACGGGCGACCACGTACCGAAAAGCGCATATGAAGGGTACACAGAACGAGGTACCTACACGGAATTGGCGGAATTAGAACATGTCTAGCAACTTTAGTAACTTTAAAACGCTTTCACGGACGTTTAAAATAACATCTTTTAAAATGGTCAGTCAACTCTTTTTTGAAGTCGGTTAAAAATGGAGGAGGTTCTCGATTCGACTGTATTTATTTTGTATGTTTTTTTTTTGGTAATCGCCTGAAGGGCCAAAGACAAAAGTCCTTGCTTTTGTTTGCTTTTTGCTTTAATTACTTTAAGAAAAAAGGGCAGTGGTGAAAATCCCTTCCGGAGACCTGGGAATGGAGGGCCCAGGTACTGCCGGGCTCGCACCAGCTAAAAACACCAATGCCCCTATTACCAACTAGAATTTAGACTCCCGCGGATACTACCCCAGCCAGTGCTGAAAGGCCCGAGGAGAAAGTCCTTCCTCCGTTTACATATCCGCGGGGTTTTTCCAAAAAGGGGGATAGGAATGGGTGTTGGGATGGGGGGGAGACTTATAGCTATGTGAGTCGCGGAGTGGGAATCCTGACGCATGCATGCTTACAGACTACGGGCTTCCTTTCTTTTTCCCGACAATGGAAGGGTTGGGTCGGAGATCTTTTTGGACCACTTGTGTGGCTGTGGATACCATCTTTATGGGTGGGGCTACCCTTTTTGAGGTTTTCTCTTTTGCCTGGAGATACTATTTTTTGCGCGTGTCTCCTAGCGCTGCCCTCTTTGGTGACCTCTTCCATTGCAACTTAGCCTATACATCTCCTATAATTTAATGGGGGGTTGTATGTTTGTTACATGATTACTCCGTTAATTGTGGACCGATTTTGAAAAGTCTCCCTTTTGTTTGATCGGTTATATTATACTCCCGAGGTTGTCCCGTTGTCACCAAGTCGGTATCCCGTGAGGAAATGAGGAAACTCTTCAAATATTATAGGCATACACATAGCGATTTAGGTATTATAAGTAAAATGTCCTCTATTTGCATTCAGAAAGTATCATTTAGTGAAAAGGAACTGATGATGAAGACCACAGATGGGCACTGGAAATCCTCAATGGTACCTTTACCTATTTCAAGGGTGGCTACTAAATATCTCGATTAAGGTATTTGATGGATTATGAGTATTATGACGAAGCACATATTTAAATGGGTTAAATACATACAATACTATAGGTACATATTGAGTTTTTTATTAATTGAGAATTGGGACTACCTAACTGCACCAGTAGCACCAATGGGGTCCTAGTAAAAACCGGCCAAGTGCGAGTTCGACTCGCGTGGAGAGGGTTCCGTCTTCACACCATATGCCTGTCTGTTAGTCTGTCTGTCTATCTGTCCATCTGTTACAGAAGATTTGCTCCAAAACTACTGGACCGATCGAGTTGAAATTTGGTACAAATATGTAAGTCGGTGGCTCAAAGACGGATGCGTAACGTAAATAAATGAATTTTGAACAAGGGGGCAACTTTTGGGGGATAAATTAGGAAAATTTTCGCAAACCTTATTGTGTGACTAGTCAAATAAAAGAACTTGTTGTGAGCATCTCAAATATATTCGTTTTATAACTTTAACATAAAAAGTTTTGAAGTTATTTAAGAAAATACTCAAAAATCGACCATTCCCCTCCCTTATCTCTGAAACTACTGATCCAATATTTTGAAAAAAATACGGAAAATAATCTATAGGTGAAGAACTATTTTCCGTATTTTTTCCAAAATTTAAGGCCCAGCAGTTTCGGAGATTAGGGGGGATGCTCACAACAGGCCCTTTCATTTGACATTTCACACAATAAGGTATTCAATTTTTTTTTTCCTAATTTACCCCCCAAAACTGCCCCCTTTGTCCAAAATTCATTTATTTACGTTACGCTTCCGTCTTTGGATGTGTACCAAATTTCAACTCGATCGGTCCAGTAGTTTTGGAGCAAATCGGCTGTGACAGACTCACAGCAGACAGACGCACGAGTGATCCTATAAGGGTTTATTTTTTCCTTTTGAGGTACGGTACCCTAAAAAGGGTATAAGTCGACTTAACTAGTACTAAAAAAGGGTAAAAGTTAAACCCTTATTCACTTGATCTTCAGGAGACTTATACCCCCTTTTGTCACTAGGACCCCAGCTTAAACTCTGGAAATCAGAGCCAACAGGTCGGATGTGCATTTCTGACACTTAACAGGACAAGCAAAAGTAATTTTAAAACGTTTAACACCGACTAACAGTATTAAAATAAAGAAAACTAGTAATTAATATTGAAGGAGCATATAACTGCAAGTATTTTCTGACATAGGTAGGTACAAGCTCTTTCTTACGCTATCAATAACATTGCAATTCAAATTTGATTATCAAAAGGTTGTTACATCCGACCTAAAATTAACAAGTAATATGCTATGCTGTGGTCGGATATTAACATCCAATATTTTAGTTGTAAGAAAATTTGTGAACACGCAATGGATAGGATGTATGTTTAAATCAGACTATACGGCTCGAAATGAAATGGAAATAATATATTCAATCTTATGTGAACATCAGACATTTTTGTGCGGGGAATCTCCACCATATCCACAAAAAAACAGAGAAAGCGATAAATTTCAATGGGCGATGGAAAGAGACAGAAAGTACACATACGCCCGACGATTGCCGAAACCTTACGATTGCCCGAGCGCGGCCGGCCGGCGATTGACAAAGATAAACCAGTTTGTGTCTAGACAGCGGGTGTGAAAATTTGGTGCGAATTAATAAAATAAAATAAATAAAAATAAAAATATTTTATTGGAATCAAAAGAGCACCTCCACCAACTTAATTAACTTAAACATAAGAAACCTAACATAACATAAGCATTGGTGGTGCTGCATCCTGACATCCTGAATTCATTTGTTAACAAGTGCAAGTGCATAGGCACAGGATATTCTAAGAGTTAGTTCCTATGGCCACCTTCTGACTGCATCATCAAACCAGCTCCGTGTTACCATATCTATTATTGCATTGATCCCTAAGATACGAAAGTTTAGTAAATTTCAACTCAATCGGAAACCGGGAAAAGGGTCAAATTTAACTTGCAAGATTTATCCCAAACTAACTAACAGGCCAAGTTGAATTAAAGCTTGTAAATACTATGTAATTAAGTAGTAGAAATAGAAACTAAAGCTAACGAGTTCAACGACACAACTTATAAAATTTCGCTACTTTTTCCGGTGTGTTTCATTTCGAAATTATAACATCATCAACATGCACTGACAGTGAAGGCCGTCTTTTGTTTAGTTGAAAAATATAACCGGAAACAACAATAAAGTCATTTTATTTATTTCAATAGATACCTACTGATACTTGACTCTAAAAATCCTGTTTAAAAACGAAATATTTGAGTTTAGAAGATAAACATGCATGACTCGATGTGTGAATGTGGAAGAAGCGAAAGAGATTTGTCAGGATCGTAGCAGGTGGAAAGAAGTGGTCTCTGCCTACCCCTCTGGGAAACAGTGTGATTTAATGTATGTATGTATGTAGAAGATAAACACACCTTGATTTCTTTTATTTTCTGCCTTTCGTAACTCTTGCAATATCCTGTGGACATGTGGGTTCATGTCGTACATCCCACTTTAGCAATAAACGCTCTTGCACTTGTTAAACAATTAATTAATTTGAACTGAATATTCATAACCGCGGTCTAGACACAACTGCTTTATACAAGCGCCGGCCGGCTGCGCTCGGTCTATATACTGTGGTAAACGAGTGCTCGAAAGGGGGGTGTGGATGGAAAAGTTGAAATCAGAAATTTAGACTTCGGAACTTTGTTTGAACTAGTTAGGAGATAAACATACTTAAAGTCCCCAACCCTCGGAGGTGAGCCCTAGGGGAGGGAGGGGGGGGGGGGGGGGCAAGGAAGTGTGGTATAACTTTTCAACGGTAGATGATACATTAATATATGTATATATATTCTTAAAGATAATTAAATTCTCTACAAGCTAAGTCTTCTTCTTCGTCGTTTTTACTCTTGACAGAGTGGGCGTGGTCATCATATCAGGCGCTGGTCGAAAGCTTCAGAACTCGGCGCCACTACTCTCTGACAGCTGCCTTCCTCGTGCAAGCTATGTAGGGGGCTGTTTTCTACAGACGATATATATGCAAGTTGGAGAGAAATGTAAGAAAAAATAGGTGAGGTCAAAAATACATTTTTGAAAATCGACCGCTTTTTGGAGCTCATATCTAGACAACGATTGAAAATAGGTGAAAAATGTATAGAATCAAAGTTGTAGAGAATTTTATCTGATTTAATAATGCCATACAACACCATTTCCTATCACGCATCGTTTTCAAGATGAAAACAAAAAACAAAAAAACGGGACCTTCTTTGTGCCCCCCCTAGGGCTCACCTCCGAGGGGTGGGGACTTTTAGTATGTTTATCTCCTAACTAGTCCAAAAAAAGTTCCGAAGTCAAACTTTCTGCTTTCAACTTTTCCATCCACAATTTTTCATTGCCAGGACTAATACGTCTTGCTTTCTGTCTCTTTCCATTGCCCATTTAAAATTTATCGCTATCTCTTTTTGTTGTGGATATTGTGGAGATTCCTCAAACAAAAAGGTCTGATATAAACATCAGAAGCTCCGTTCTAAGAAAACGTTAAAACCAATAAGTCTTATATGAACATCGGACCTACTTTTAAAGCCATACATTAATATTACTAGAGGCAAAAAGTCATAATTAAACATCAGTTATTTTGCCTCTAAGGTATTGTGGACATCAGACCTTTTTTAATAAATCCAACTTCGTTAATAAAAGTGATAGCGATATAACGGTTAGATGGCCTGAAAAATTGAGTATGATTCTAAAAAAAAAACCAATTTAAAACAAAAAACACGTTTTTTAAATTATCACCATTTGAAAGTTAGGATGTAATTATGCACGTTATTTTTTAAAGGACAAAAAAAGATATATTATTACGTAAGCATTTTGAACAATTTGATTTAAAAACTTTTTTTGACACCAGTAGGTACTTTGCTTTTCGGCACGTGATCAAATAGAACCATTCCGCACTAAACTGCTCCAACCGCCGTCAACTCTACGAGCAAGGAAAAAAATACCCATGTCCAGCAAAGGATGCCTTTCTCCTGATTATCTAAATTATCAAATTACATATTATAAGGTACTTACATAATTATAAGGTACTTATTACTAAGATACACTCGTACGACATGAACCCTGGGAGGGTATGTATAGCAATAGGTTAAATAATATTTGTTTATAATAAAAAAAACACTTGTTACAACCTTATAAATAACAATCTAAATTTTTGAAAAAACGTAATCAATCGTTATTTTAAGTTAATGTACAAATTTACTTGTAATTTTTTTTTTGTGCAATAAAGAGTTTACATACATACACAATCAACAAAATATAAGTTATAAAAAAAACTGTTATCTTTTTTATCTTCTTCTTTACAATAAAAAAAACCGGCCAAGTGCGAGTCGGACTCGCGCACGTAGGGTTCCGTACAACTATACATCTAAATAAATGTTTTTATTTATTCTTTATTATATTGGAGTTGATTGAATGAAAGGTAAAATGCGGTTTACGATTTATAACGTATTAAAAAAAAACTAATTATTAGATCTCGTTCAAACCAATTTTCGGTGGAAGTTTGCATGGTAATGTACATCATATATTATTTTTACATTTATCATTCCCTTATTTTAGAAGTTACGGGGGGGGGGACACACATTTTTCCACTTTGGAAGCGTCTCTCGCGCAAACTATTCAGTTTAGAAAAAAATTATAATAGAAACCTCAATATCATTTTTGAATACCTATCCATAGATACCCCACACGTATGAGTTTGATGAAAAAAAAATTTTTGAGTTTCAGTTCTAAGTATGGGGAACCCCAAAAATTTATTGTTTTTTTTCTATTTTTGTATGAAAATCTTAATGCGGTTCACCGAATACATCTACTTACCAAGTTTCCACAGTATAGCTCTTATAGTTACGGAATAAAGTGGCTGTGACATACGGACGGACAGACGGACAGACATGACGAATCTATAAGGGTTCCGTTTTTTGCCATTTGGCTACGGAACCCTAAAAAGATTTAAAAAATAAAATGAAGTCGCTTCCGCTGTCTGTGCGCTTAGATCTTTTTAATTAGGTACGCAACGGATTTTAATGCGGTTTTTATTAATAGATGAGTGATTCGAGAGGAAGGTTTTTATTATAATAAATTCTAGATTATGTACGCGTGTAACTCACATAAACTGAAGCGAAGCGGGGGCGGGTCGCTAGTAAACTATAAAACACAAAACTGCCTTTAAAAAAATTGGAGACTGGGATTGGGATTGGATGTTCAAAAAATTTATAAGTCATTTATTAATTTTGTGATGCAATTTTTAAAATAAAATTTGTGAGATGGTTAAATTTGATCTTGCATACCTAAACTCTGCTATGGAGTGCCTTTTTTTGCAAGGGTGTTTTTTAGTTTTTTAGGGTTCCGTACAAAAAATTTACTCACTCGTGCGTCTGTCTGTCCGTCCGTCTGTCACAGCCAATTTGCTCCGAATCTACTGGACCAAATCAGGTGAAATTTGGTAGGATGGTGTAATCTAGGACCCAAACAGATGTGCAAAATAAATAAATATTTGGTTAAAATAAGTGTCATTTTCGGGGGAAATATTAGGAAATTAAAAAAAAAGGTTTGCAAACTTTACTGTCTCTGTATCAAATAAAAGGGCTCGTTATGAGGATCTCAATTATGTTTTTGTTATTATTGTAAAAACAATAGTTTTGATTTTATTCATGAAAGAAGACGAAAATTGACCATTCCCCCCCCCTGACCTCGGCAACTTATGAGCCTAAAATTTTGAAAAAAATACAAATTTGTAGTTCATTGATTGCTTGTAGATTACAGGAAAACCAATAAGAAGTCTAAAAAAAATATATAAAAAAATTACATATGTACGGAACCCTCTCCACGCGAGTTCAACTCGCACTTGGCCGGTTTTTAGTAAATCCATTAAATAGAGAATGTCAGCCTGTTGAGATTTTTGGCTTACAGTATTATTCATTAAAAACTAAAAATAGCTGTAAAAAAATCATTTCGATACGTCAAATAGTTTTCGAAATATTAAATTTTAAACTTAGTATGCGGCGCTCGAAACCCGGCGGCTAGCGCTCACGGATGATGACGTCATCGCTTAACAGCGGTACGCGCCCTTATATGAAAAAGTAACTTTACAGGGCTATAACTTTTTAACCGTTATAAGTAGCCAGTTGATTTTTTTACAGAATACGTGTTATTATAAAATCTATCGTTTAAAATTGTACAATGAACAATAAAACAAATCCCAAGAGGAGTCCCCATACAAGAAACATGAAAATAAATCAATTTTTTTAGCATTTTTATACGGCTTGTATTTTTATAATGTCTTCTTACTTTGATGCTATTTTAAGCTTAAATTGTAGTCTAATTTTCATAGTTTCTGACTAAATAGCAATCTCAAGTAAAACTGCTACAAATATGTGACAAAACTGATTTTATCAACACGATGTTTTAGGCTGTCACCCATCCTGTTATAGACTACGCTTGTACTTGCTTAACTTTGTTAGTCGTAATATTTTTACGAATTCGTTTTGATGTTACTATGGCAGCTATGTTTATCTATTATTTTGTATTACATAACTAACTGTCTGTCACTGACCGGCTTTTCTATTTGTAAATTTTGTTGAATAAGTTGGTTAAATAAAATTAGAATAATAATCAAGCACTTAAAATTTTGGGATAGTGGCAATAATGCCTAGACCTAGCAAAGCGAGAGTATTGTAGGTATGTAGGTCGGTACGTCTATCGACTTGGTAGCGCACGCGCGCGAAATTTGAAATCGATGAAATGAATACACGAAGTATCAGAACTACTGCTAGGTCAATCAAAAATTCATGTTTTATAGTTCACTCTTTTATACAGTAGCGATATTAATTCTGAATTAACACGAAATTTGTAAAGAAAGGCCTACCACCAAAGTTATTCAACCACCGCTTACCTAAACATCGAACGTGTTCATTTAAACTAGGCACTTTTTAACATATTTGTAAGAGTTTTACTACAGTTTACTGTTTGGTCGTAAACTATATATGTTTGTATGGAGTTTTGATTATTATCTAAACTTAATGTGACACCGAAATAAAAAGCTATTATATAAATACAACCCGTACTTCGCCTTCCAAAGTTAAGCAACTACACGCGTAGTCTAAAACAGGATGGGCGACCGCTTAAAATATCGTGTTGATAAAATCAGTTTTGTCACATATTTGTAGCAGTTTTACTTGACATTGCTATTTAGTCGTAAACTACAAAAATTAGACTACAATTTAAGCTCAAAATAGCATCAAAATAAGAAGCCAATATAAAAATACAATCCGTATAAAAATGCTAAAAAAATTGATTTATTTTCATGTTTCTTGTATGGGGACCCCTCTTGGGATTTGATTTATTGTTCATTGTACAATTTTAAACGATAGATTTTATAATAACACGTATTCTGAGAAAAATTCAACTGGCTACTTATAACGGTTAAAAAGTTATAGCCCTGTAAACTTACTTTTTCATATAAGGGCGCGTACCGCTGTTAAGCGATGACGTCACCCCAGCAAGATGGCCCCCGCGCGTTTTAATATTATTGACCCAAATTTTAAACGTTCATAGAATCAAAACTACTGAGTCTTTTTGAATAAAATAAACAGTAGTATGTTTGTTTATTTATAAACTGTACTGCTACAAAGTTTCAAGTGATTTGGCGTACCTACTGACATTCTTCATTGTTGTAATTGTTCAACAAGTGACTAAAACAAGCCATAAGACACGAGATGTTTACGTAACTCACTCACTCAATATCACTGATTTGATTTGTAATGCTATTGAAGGTTTAACTATTTAATTTGATTATTTACGCAGGGACGATATCATTATTTTATTATTATTATCCTATTAAGTACAATGTTTCGTGAATTTATTTTTACTTACTTGAAATAATATCGAAGTCCTCGGTGGCAAGAAACCAGGGGACTATATTTATTAATAATGTTACTTGGTTGCACAAAAACCATGCGACATTCTCTCAACTAGGCAACTTAATAACTATTTAGAAACGTACACAAGCACATTGTTCATGATGATACAATGATGATAATAATGATCTCATCACTTTAATGCTGGCTAAACACACTCTGCGGGTCACCCCGAGCGAGACAGACCAAATTTTCGTTGCGTGTCGTTGCCCAAAATAACCTCCCGCCAAGCCTGAGCACGCTGAACCTCGAGTGCCTAACGAATGTGTACAGCCGGCATTATGATAAATTATAGCTGGGCAAAAATGAGTTTGCGTCATAGGTGACACCACAATAAGCATCCGTTTTTGTTGTAAGCACCCTCACTACACTACTTATATCCACCTATAACCAAACTTGTATTTCATGTTTTTTTTGTAAAGACAGATTAAAATATATTTTTTCCCTACATGTATTTTTGTAATTAGTTACCTATTTAAACCATCGACCGTTTTAATGGAGATGATAATTTTTATTAGGTACAGTCGAGTTCATAAATATGTGTACACTTTAGTACCTTGTCACTCTAATCCCTGTGATAATTCATAGGCAGTTTAAACATGACATTAAATAGACAAGGTAGGTACTAAAGTGTACACATATTTATGAACTTGACTGTACACGACTGCCCAAAAAAAAGAGTGTAATGTTTTCAGGGTTTATGTATGTATGTACGATTCTTTATTCCACCATAACTTCTAAACGCCTGCCTGAGCCGATTTAGATGTGTTTCGTTGGAATCCTTTCATCATCCCGGGTGACATAGGATACCTAAACTGTTAAATGCAAAATGTCAATTATTAACATAGGTAGGTATATCGACGACAACTTCATAACAACAGACAACTAGTTAAAACAAGGACAATTTGTTCGAACGACCAACAATAGACACCTTCACCTTACCGCACAAAAGAAATTTGTGACAGAATAGAAACCGAGAAACCTCTATCACTTTTACTCGTTGTAAACTTCATGGTGGCGGTGGTGTTTCGGCCACTCTATCTAGAATAGGCAAGAAGTAAATTAATTGAACCGAAATCTCAATAAAAAAATCAAGATTGCGAACTTCTTTGAAATTAATAAATGGTGAATATAAACAAAACTGCGTGACATGGAACGTTTTATAGCATTATTGCCAGTAGTAATTATAAATTCCTATTAGATGAAAATTATAGATTTTATTTATTGTTATTCAATGCATCAATCTGCTTCTAGATTCATTTTTAAGGATCTCAAAGTGCATAAAATAAATATTTTCTTCAATTTTAGGTTGCTTCTCTTAGAGGGAAGTATAAAAATGGGATATAAAAGGAACTATTTTAATTGTATTTGGCAACATTGAAGCGTATACAAAACTAACAGCTAGTCAAAAGGAACATTTTAAAAAGTTTTCGTTTGAAGTCGTTATTTCAGGTTCGTTACGACAATTTTTATCAAGAAGAATTGGCGGGTTAATGCTGCTATCAGCACATAATTACTTCAGTGAATCGCGTTTTTGTTGTCAATCATCCATGTGCTCGTAGAATAAATATAGATCTATTGCTTTGTCTTTAGATCTAAATCTGACAACGTTTTTGTAATAATCATTCAAAATTTTGCTCGGCAAAATGGAAGATTTTCTCAAAATAGAAAAGATCGGTGAAGGTACTTATGGTGTAGTGTACAAAGGAAAAAACAAAGTGACCGGTCAATATGTTGCTATGAAGAAAATCAGGTTGGAAGCTGACGATGAGGGAATACCGTCCACCGCGATCAGGTCGGTGCTATTTGTCGTAGAACTATATCAAACGTTGCCCCTGTCACCAACATTCGTTTCATTTCAATACGAATACCAATATCAAAGATCTGTGTTTCATAACCTATTAAGATATTTCACAAGGTCTAAAACCCAAAGAATATGAATGAACTATGCTGTATTTATTTTAGACTACCTGCCATTTTGCTAATCCGATTGTTTTGTTACATTTATTGGTTATAGCAACGTGCTAGTAATTTCTACAGAAAATCTGAAATCGGAAATGTTCAGATATTAAATTTATGAAACCAAAACATTAGCAATATTTTCTGTATTACGTTTTAGGGAAATTTCATTACTTAAGGAGTTGAATCATCCAAACATAGTTAAGCTGGAGGATGTGTTGATGGAGGAGGCGCGGCTGTACCTTATCTTTGAGTTCCTCTCTATGGACCTGAAGAAATACATGGACTCGCTGGGATCTGGAAGGGTATGTACATAACCTATTATACTACATGTACACATCAATAATATATCCTTATCATGGTTTTTGTCTAATGGTAACTATGTTGCAGTATTGTGATTTTGTTGATGATTTTGTCACATCTCAGACCATTTCCAGCTTGTTTAGAAAGATTCAGTTTGAAATTAGTGTTTTAAAACAGACGTTCTTAAACATTCAAGGTAGCGGAACACTCACTAAAACCCTTAGATTCTGCAAAACACAGTTTATGAATCGCTGGTATAATCCACTGATCAATGAGTTAAAATTGGGCGTATGTTTATGCCTGTTAATTAATAAATACAAATAATACATTCACTGGCGGCAATGCATATAATAATTTCCTGACTTTATATAGTGCCTGGTATTTACAGAATGAGAGCTTGATTTTTTCTTCTTCATTTATGGCAGTACCCTTAGTGATTTCACCAATGTCAAGAGAGTGAGAGTGTAAAACCAAGTATGTGGCACCTGCACGGCTAGCACATCTTGTCCGCAACTTACTTGTGGCTTGGATCTCCCTTTCTTTCTATTCTGTAACACACTGAGCAACAAGCAAGAAAATACCAATTGTGCTACCCGTGCTGGGTAGCCTGGACAAAGTTACAGCAGTAAATGTGTTATATTGAAATACCTCTCTCTGTTTTACAAATTCCATCATGACGCATTAAACAACAACTCCCAAAAGTGGGGTGTCCCAAAAAT
This sequence comes from Acleris literana, assembly GCA_946894065.1. NCBI lineage: Eukaryota > Metazoa > Arthropoda > Insecta > Lepidoptera > Tortricidae > Acleris > Acleris literana. The sequence goes on from OX335687.1 coordinate 6,379,266, forward strand.
TTATACCTACTTAGTTATTATTTATATATTTGTTTCCAGAAAAAGGGTGTATGAAAAATGGGTGTGAAAGTGGCTTATATTTAAAGGCTTATTAACATATCCAATGCCAAACACTCTGTTTTGCATATAAAACAGACCCAGCACGTGCTGGCAGCAAGTGCCTACTAGGGTTATACCCAGGGGTCGTATACTGGTATTATTTTCATACAAAAATACCCGTATTCAATTATTTTGGTTCTTCAATGTATTGATATAACAGTATAGTATAGTGCTAAGACCTAAAATTACAATCGAAAATATCAAGGAAATTTTGCAAATTGAGGAAGAGATATTTCAATTTTAATAAATACTGGTATCAAATTTTAATAAGTACTTGGTGTAGTAATTTGTGCAGGGCCAGCTGCTATATCTAATCTATCCGTGGATCAAGAGCAAATCACCCTCTGTATTGTTAGTCTCCAATGTCTCACCCTTATTCCCTTAGCCATCATAAAAACCTAGTGACCCGCCCTCATTTCGCTGTTTATGTGAGTTTTCTGTAACAGCAGTACATAAATCAGAATTTATTATACATAAAAACCTAAATAATTTTCTAACTGATGGTAAAAACTGTATGAACATCCATTCAGTCATTTTTCAGATCATCACGAACATACAGCGCCTCTTTTCTAGGCGGTAAAAACGATATCTTAGTTTGCCTGTTATGGTATTGTTATGACGTCAGCGGCCATTACTGTCAAGAAAATAAGAGCTATCAAACCGTTGACGTCAAATACGATATAGTTTTTACCGTGTTGAATAGAGGCGCAGACAGACTGAAACTCATTTTTGAGATCATCACAAACATACGAGACAGAAACGGAGGGGGACTTTGTTTTATTATAATATGTAGTGATAGTGTAAGATGGCTGTTGTTCGGATTGCAGTTGATGAGTCCGAGCATGGTGAAGAGCTACTTGTACCAGATCAACAGCGCCATCCTGTACTGCCACCAGCGCCGCATCCTGCACCGGGACCTTAAGCCGCAGAATCTACTCATTGACCAAACTGGCATCATCAAGGTATTCTACACATATAAAAAGCTATTCATTTCCTAGTGCTCTTAAAGTATTAAGGAGCAAATGGACAATATTGGCTATTGTCTGACAAGATTGACAGATTGAAGAGGCAAGTGACTGCCTGTATAGCCTGGTCCTGCCCAAACATTTTTAAGGAATTTCTGATTCCTGCTCAACATCCTCTATAAGAGTAATTTTTGCTACTAACTTTACCAGTTGTGAAATCCCCACACTGGAACACAACAATGTGAACACTGCTGCTTGGTGGTGGGTTATTGGATAAGATAGTGGTAGCGCTCCAGACGAAACCTCTGCGATTTGGGCTGTGTCATGGAAGAGTTTATATGGTGTCCCTTTGAAACTCATTCAATGTCATTGTTGTGTTCTAAAATCTTTTCGGCTATTGTGTAGATTAGTTAGGTTCGTTTTTCATAATAATTTAAAAAAATGTCTCCATTAAGACTGTTTTTGACCAAACAATGCATTAGGACAAAAGATTATGCCACTCGATATAGTCCCGCTTTATGTGAATTCAAAACTTTACTCATTCCATGTTGTGTGGCAGGTGGCGGATTTCGGTCTGGGGCGCGCGTTCGGCGTGCCAGTACGCGTGTACACGCACGAGGTGGTCACGCTATGGTACCGCGCGCCCGAGGTGCTTCTCGGGAGCCAGAGGTCAGTTTAATTATTATTTTTTAACCATAAAAGCGAACTAACCGACGGACAACCTGATGGTAAGTAGTCACTGTCACCCTTAAACATCATGAATGCTAGGGGCACAGCACATTGACTGCTAATTTATTTAACTAACATTTATTAATCAGCCCCACAACAGCCCCCTGCTGCATTGTCCCAAAGATGCTGGCAGCATTTCCTGGCTGAAATATTTAACTAATGTGCTGAGCAAGGAAACTGCTAACTGGATTCCTGTGATGTCAATCCTCTAGCAATGTCAAGCCTCTTCGAAATTTCTTTAAAGAGCGTGAGGGCCCCATATCAGATAAGTCAACTTAGCTTCTGGTCGACAAAATCAATCAATTGAAACACTATAAAGTAAAAGTCAAAGTGTTTATTTGTAAACAAGGGTAAAATTAAAATAGTGGTGGAAAAAAATATTTTGGTGGAACACTATGTTTTGCCGTGTGGCGTACAAAAACATGATGAGAATTTCTCAAACATACTATACTATTTGTCCTATGCTAAGATACAATATTAAATGTATGTAATGTTCTATGTTGGTTCACCACAGATACTCATGCCCGGTGGACATGTGGTCGGTGGGCTGCATCCTCTCGGAGATGTCGTCGAAGAAGCCGCTGTTCCAGGGCGACTCCGAGATCGACCAGCTGTTCAGGATCTTTAGGTACACTCCATCAAAAAATATCTTGTAGTGATCAAATTCAAATAAATGACCGGACCTGACCCACGCCCGCGTTTTGTGTGATTTGCTCACACTCTGTAGTGTCGTCAGACAATGGTTGCGATGCGAATAGATTTTAAAACTAATTTTGTTGCAGTTGTGTTTCTCCGTATTTTCTTTTTTAACTCTTGGCGTGACTTTTTGGGGCACGGTAACACATTTACTGCCATTAGCTAGTAGTTGTACGTAACTTAAGGGAGTGTCGTTAGCAAGAACTAGAATGTAATGTAAATGTATAGATACAACCTTGGCCAAAAGTCTTGAGCACCCTTGCGTTTTTACATAAAAGTCAAACAAGGTGCATTTATATCTTTTATTGTAGAAAGTTGTATATCTATCGGAAAAAATAGTGATATTTATTGACGTTAAGGGTAATTTGGTGGACAAAAATACAAATAATCATTTTGTTGTAAAACCCGATTTAATCTAGCTTAAGATTTGACAAATAGTTACGTAGAAATTATATCTACTAATGATTTGCACATGTTCAAACACAATTTATATTTTACATTTTTTGTGTATTTTTGAAATTAGAAAATACTTTATTAAAATGTATAAGTTACAAAGCAAAAAGTGGGGTGCTCAATACTTTTGGCCAAAAAAGTTCAGATGTAGATGTGTAGCATTGAGTGGTAACAGCGTGTTGGTTGGTCGTAGGATGCTGCGCACGCCGACGGAAGAGATCTGGCCCGGCGTCACGGCGCTGCCCGACTACAAGAACACCTTCCCCAACTGGAACACCTTCAATCTGCACAACCACGTGAGTTACGTCGACTATACGATCAGAGGCCCTACTTTGAAAATCAAAATTCAGTTACGTAGCTCCTATCCCTTTCTCTCGATTTAGTCTTGAATGTCTAATAATAAAGATGGAAGCTACGTAACTTTGAACTGTTAGGATGTTAGTATTAGGATTTAGGATCGTAAGGTATCGAGTGCTAACTCCAGTGGCCGCCATGTATCATTGAGTTTCTCTAACTTGAGTACCTGATGCTCTTTGGATGAATGAAAATATCGTGAGGTAACCTGCATGTTCAGACAGCTGAGGGTTAATTGAACAAAAGATTCTTAAGCGTCGAAGTGTGTTCGATAGGGCACATCTGTTCAAAGATGGAGATCAAACGTTTTAGGATTCCTGGGAAATTAGTTAGTAAAGATCATTATCAGCCGCAAGACGTTCACTGCTGGACAAAGGCCTTCCCCAAGGTTTTCCACAATGATCGGTCCTCTGGTTGGTTAGTTAGAATGTGAAAATGGTATTTTTTTATCCGGGCGTTTCCTGCTACGTTATAAGCTAATTTGAGTGTTGCGAAAGAGCTATATTGGTGTCTACTGCTATAAGACTAATGGTGGTATGTAAGTGGAAACTCCTGTAGCAAGTGTGACCCTATTATTAACGGGTTAGGATTGAATCTGCTTCGTTTACAGAGTTTGAGATACCGTCTATTTGTATATTATGAGGTCACTATATAAATGTATGACGAATATCGTTGCTCACTTGACTAAAGTTACTGTTTTTTAATTTAAGTTCGAGTTGACAGCTGTCAAATCGGGGCTCTTAGAATGCGACTATTATACTTACTCTTCTGGCTAGTGACCCAAAAATTGATCTTCGGTACGTGTCAGTTTGAACCTTTTAAAGATTTACGCACACGTAACCGCTCGGTATTGGATCGGCTAAACCTCAACTCAGGCTTTCCAGTATTCTTTGTATGAAACTCCATACTGTACCGCACACTAATCGGCATCGGAACGGCACCGCCCCGCCTCGGCACGAACTAGCAGTCGTCCACTGAAAAATGTATTGTCCTAACACAGATCGAAGCTCACTTTTCAAAATCTCACTGAGCCGATCCGGTGTCGAGCTGTTACGGGTGCGCCAACCTTTAAACGCGCTAAACTGGTCCCTCAGGTGCAGAACCTGGACGAGGCCGGCATGGACCTGCTGCGCAAGCTGCTGGTGTACGACCCCATGAAGCGGCTGAGCGCGAAGGACGCGCGCCGCCACCGCTACTTCCGCGACGTGCGCCTCCCGCCCGCGCTGCCCGCGCCCGCGCCCGCGTCCGCGCCCGCGCCCGCTCCCACATCCGCCCGCGACATCCCCGTCGCCACGCAGTGATACAGTGCAGTGATTACTTAACCAGTGATCGGTAGTGCCGATTTACCTAACCTATACAGTTTTTCAAAGTTGCTTTATTTGAAATGACGGAGATTCTATTGAAGAGATCTTTGAAATGCACGTTTTCGATTGGCACAGTCGAGTTCATAAATATGTGTACCCTTTAGTACCTTGTCTATTTAATGTCATGCTTAAACTGCCATATAAATTGTCACAGCGATAAAAGTGACAACATACTAAAGTACTTTGCTTTAAACCAGTGGTCCTTGGAAGCTTCTCTAGTGCTATGCTTAAGATGACAATAAATAACCTTTTATTTACTTACATTTATTTACTGAATATTACCTCCAAATCAATAAACCAACTGGGAGGTCCACGGCATTACGGAAAATTTGTCAAATGGGCCCCCAGGACTAAACGGTTAAGAACCACTGCTTTAAACTAACACGATTTTCACTCATACTAAAACTATAAAACGGGACTTAATCTCGTAATAAAATGAACCTCGACGTGGACCACGGCTGTTGTAACACGGTCGAAACGTCGAGGTAAATGTTCATTTTATTACGTGATTAAGTCCCGTTTTATAGTTTTAGATACTAAAGTGTACACATATGTATGAACTTGACTATACTATAGTGAATGCTATTACAATATCATCAGGGATAAGTAAGTACGTAACTAGCGAATTCAATAAACTGCAATAAAAATAACTTTTTAAGTTAAGTACCATATCACTCTTTTCTTGTGTTGGTAGTTACTGGGTATTGCACTAGCCCGGATGAAATTGCAAATATTATTTAAAAGTCTTCTTTTTTAACTATTTCTATCAATTCTCATGTTTAAACTTTGGCAAAATTAGCACTACCGATGCAATTATAACAGCCGATGACTTCAATTGAATTGTTATGTGACTATTAATTCAATGACATGTCTTCATTGAACATGGTGGTAAACTGACGTTAAACTCTGATTATGAGGCCTGTAACTTACTTCACACAGAGTAGGCAAAACACAACTCTTAATGGTTCTAATTACGCATTACGAATTATGTATCTATAGTATCATCTCTTATCCAACTAGCCACATTTTAATGATTAGGTACTTCCTAAATACCTTGAACCCTTGGTTCAGTCACTTGTATAAAAGTTAAATGGACTTACAGTGATTATATCAGATCAAAACACAGTAAGGACAATATTCTCTCACTTAAATTTTCCTTTAGTCTCTCAAAAGAGTACAGAGCCTTTACCATGAGTTATACCCTACTCGATAGCGAGTCAAATGCTCTGTCCCTCGAAGTATTGTTATAGAGTGCGAGGGACAGAGCATTCGACTCTCTAGCGATTACAGTAATTGTAACTCATGGTAAGGGTGCAGATGAATGAAAGTACATAAGAATGTATCTTTATGGACAGTTTTTAATGAGAATCTCGTGGTTTGAATGACGGTTCTTTGTGCTTTTTTAGGCTAATTCTTACTGAGATTCCCCTTTCTTTCTGGAGAAACGCGATACTGGATGATTGACGATACAGTTCTACGAAAAAAACAAAATTTTGAGCTGGTGTTTCAAATAGCATAATATCATTAGAGTTATTAGAACCATTCATTTTATTAGCGTCAGTTCTTAAAATGCCTGTAGCAAGAAGATTGTGTTAGGGCCCTTGACGAGTCCTAGTGGTTGAACTTTATTTCAAACAGCCGGCCTATTATGGTCGTGGTTTTCAACGTAGGTAAAACATCTGTCACTTTCTGATCAATGTGTAAGTGCAAGAGTGACGGATGTTTTATCCAGCGCGATAAAGGCGACCATAATACGGGGGCTGGACACCTCTTTGATAAGCTTCGTGATTAAATTCAGTGAATAAGTCTGTACCCAGTGCATCTTTGAGGTTACTTATTTTATTAATGTGTTGGAAACAAAGCCGACCTTTTTCAGACCTGTGTATAAATTGCACATCCTACAAATATCTTGATCACGGACGTGAGTGGCATTGCCTTGTCGCTCGTTTTTGATTTAAACATAATACTTCTAAGCAACACCTGACACGAGTCATTATTCTTAGTTTTACTTTAAGGTTGATTAAAAAAATTAAACCAATTCACTTATAATTAGAAGAAAATCTGACCAGAGAGACTGATCTGAGAATTCACTATTAGATAAACTCCACCATTGTAATGAGTGTGAAATGTGAATATTTGTGATGTTCACTGATCCGCATGTATGTTAAACGATTAAAATGTATATGTATAATGAATTTATAGGCCATGTATAGTCATGGTAAGAAAAGGTTCGTCACTTTTGGACCTTAATAGCATTGAAATAGAGTCGAAAAGTGACGAACCTTTTCTTACCATGACTAATATTGAGGAATTTGAATATTTAGCCAGTTGATACCATACGTAACTTTGCCGGATTGTACATCTTCCACGAGTCAAAAGTGTCACGTCAGATAATGTATAGCTTGTATAAGGTCTGTTCATTCTTACTTGTCTTATATAGTAAACAACTTTCCAACCTCAAAATGAACTTTTGTTTGGCTAAAACCGCTCTTTTATCGTAAATAAAGTAAATTGAGTAAACATTTTGGACATCACTTGGCCACTGTATTGTCTGTGATTGATTTATTTTGTTTAAAATAGCTGTTTTATCCAAAAATGGTTCATTTTGAGGTTAGAAAGTTATTTACTGTATAAGATAAGTAAGAATGAACAGACCTTAATTTACGTATTATGTCAAACTGCTAAACAAATATCAAACCAAGTTCAAATTCCTTGATTGTATAATGAAATAAGTGTCGTGGTCTGCATTTGAATATATTCCGTGTTCTGCGGTTAATTCTAGACTGATTAGCGATGTGATCGCTGTATCGCGCCTAAGTGTTTCTCAAATTAGTATACTGAAACAATAGTAAAATAAAAATAAGATTGACTTGACATACTCGGACAAGTTCGCGCGCGATCTTCCCACAGGGTGGGACGAGGAAGTGAGGGGACTGCCAGTAGACGTACCACGTCGTCGTGTACGTTTCCCTTGCTTGCTAAAGCTGGACATTCACGGTCAGTTGATGTGATATCCTGCCACATTGCTGCCGTAATTCACTGCTCCCATGTCATTTGATCGTGAATGCATAAATCTTGCGCTTTGGCATTTTGACGCGGAGCTCCTGAATGGGACCAATCACATCCATTTTGACTGACTACGATTGAAAATTGATTCGACGACAAATTGCCTTTCCACTCCAAGGGACGGTTGCGTACGAACTTGCTCGAGTATAATAGACTTAACGGAACTTGTGGCCTTCTTGAATATTAGTGTCGTCTAGCCTTTTGGTGTGTTTTCAAGTAGGATTGTTTGTCTCTTATTTAACCTTTTGAGCGCTAACGACGCTTAAAGTCGTCATGAGCCGTCGTGGGTACGATGCTACCGACGCTTATAGTTTCAGTTTAAAGACTTTATTTTATGTGAATTTAGATAAATTTTGCATAGCTTTCGAAAACATGCTTGGCGTGTAAGTGACACATTTTGTATTTGACGTAAAGTGTTCAAAAGGTTAATAATTTAACACCTAATCCATTCCCAGTCTGGACACTACAGCCATAGTACAAATAGAACAGTAGTTCAACTTCAAACAGGCGTTTCGCGCTGCTTGCATGTGTGCGTACTTGTGACCTACTTTTTTATTTATACCATGGTACAGAGAGTGCTTAAAATGACGTAGTCGTGCGTTGTTTACAATGTACGGTCACGGAAGTTAATTTGCAACCAATTTCAAAGAAAATCTGCTTGAAGATGTCATTGTCATTAGAGATGCCAAGTCATTTGTAATTGATAGGAAACTCAACCTTATTGCTGTAGAATGCCACATTGACTTTGAAACTAAAGTGGGTCGCAAATTAAATTCCTTGACTGTACCATAAAACGGGGTGAGTAGGGACACAACCTAAAATAAGAAATAACTTGGTACAAATAAGAACAATTATTAAATGGTCAATAACGTCACGTCTATTGACAATAATTTCAGTCTTATAATTAGTAACATATGCTTCAATTTAGGTTGTGTCCCTATTAGTATTCACCCCGTAATCCCTACTCACCCCGTTTTACGGTACCACTGACGCTGAGCTGTACTTGTCGGGTCGTGAATGGATTACAGTTAGGGTGGTTTGTTCAGCTTTATGCTGTTTTCTCGAGCGAGCCTCGCGTCTGGCACGCCGGGCTCATTCCGTATGCAGTGACAAATACTTATTTACAGTAATAAATTACTTTATGTGCCAAAGTGAGCGACGTAAACTTATCCGCGCAAAACTGTTCGACTTGGTCACTGCATTAGTTTTAAAATAATAATTAAATATTTAATTAGTTAATTTCTTGGAATTATGGAATGAAATGCATTTTAAACGAATAAGATTGATTTAATTTGTCGGTAATTATTGTAATATACTGTAATTATTTTAGTATTTTGGTGTTTTATTTTAAAACCTGTTACTTGCAGATTCCGGTGGTGAAGAGTTAAGGTTGATATTGTGGCCCTAGTAAAAGAGGATACAAGGTGACTTCGCTCGTAATAATAATAAATGGTATAAATCATAATATACAGATTATAGTAGACCGTTTCCCTCATTCACTAAGCCGAATAATTAAGGTAACAGCAGCGAGGCCATAAGGTCCCTCCCGAGCATTCGCCTGTAACATTTGATCCGATTTTGAGCAGTCTATGCCAAATGGAACTGGCAAAGATGTAAACACAACCAAACGAACCAATTCACCATTATTACTCGATAATCACGTGCTTTTAAAGATCAAGTGAGGTCTTAGCAATGATTTATACACTTGATCTTTATTTTCACATTAAATTTAAGATTAAATATTTATTCATTATTTGTTAATTTAAGTAAAAACGCGCTTGATGAATATTTGAGGTTATGTGTCAAACAGTACTAATTTGTTTACATCTTTGGCAATTTCGATTGACACAGACTATACGTTACAGTACCGTCTCACCGTCTCAAGCATGTAATACTCTGCTGTCCTCACTGATGGAATGCTCGAATCTGAATTGTCGCATTACAGGCCAATGCTCCTGGTCCATCTACTTAACCTTTTCAACGCCACAGTCGGCTCTGGCCGTCAACCAAGAGTCGCGCCACTGACGCCACGTCGGCTACAGCCGACAAGAGTTCAACATTAAAAGAGACTTTGTTTGGTAGCAATAAGGTGTAATTTGCATAGCATAGCAAACATGTTTGGCGTGTGGGTGTGGGTGGCACATTTTGTATTCGACGTATGGCGTTCAAAAGGTTAATTGCGTGGCGCCTACTTAATTTTTTATACACTGGCGCTATACTACGTCATTTTCACTGGAGGGGCGTACCTTCGTGGATTGAAAAACTATCAATGCACCTGGGTGCCGCATTTTATATCTCTTGCTCCTGTTACACTTGGCTACAGTACTACAATTAAGGGCACCAATATGTGTATACACCAGTCTCAAAAATATGTACACAGACCTTATTACTATATCAATAAGGTCTTTGTGTACATTTTATTGATTATGTAACAATAAGGTCTTTTCACGCTACTGCTCGGAAATTTGGCGAAAGCTGTTCTGTTCTTGGTCCCCAAAACAATCAATAGTTGTACATTGAATGAGCAGGCCTTCTATGCATTTGAACAGGACAACAATCTTAACATTGTTGGTCTGTTCCATTGAGCAAGCCGACTAATCACATAGGTCCGCTGATCACTGATTCGACCAATCAGAACACGACTTGTGCTGCATATGAAAATGATATGAAATTAAATTGGCCAATGAGAAGTCGTTTTATTTTTTAATAATATTCATCCCTTCACGAATAGGCAAAAGAATCAGATTCCATACAGCCATATGTCTGTTTTTTTATCTGAAATATAGTTCTGGCACGATCAGAGTCGTCAGTTTAAAAAACTTTGAATGATTGGCCACTAAACTAAGAACGGTATCGTTAAAAAAAAAAGTAAAAATCGGCGGGAGAGCGTAAAAATTTTAGTGTTGTAAATTTATTATAAGAATTTATTTTTATTTCCTTGCAGTAGTCGTTAAAAGCACTGTGTTAAGCCTCGGCCGAACTTACTTTTTAACCTCTGCAACAATGTTCTGTGCTGTCTGTCGCTATAACACTCACGCATATTCAATTTTAGGGCAGTGGATATGGCTAAAATAAAATAAATTATAGGTAGTAGTAATAAAAATATCTTTATTGCATTTATATTGTAAATACTATTTTATTACACACTATTGAAGTAAGTAATACTATTATGGCTAAATTTACAGGACAATTTGCTCTTAAGAGTCGCAAGCTTACTTAAGGCCTCTAGTACTAGTTTTTTATTGAAATTCAAACAAAGACCAGCTATTGAGGTAATTAACCTTTTCAACGCCACAGTCGGCTCTGGCCGACAACTAAAAGTCGTGCCACTGACGCCACGTCGGCTACAGCCGACAAGAATTCAAGATTAAAAGAGACTTTGTTTGGTATCAATAAGGTGTAATTTGCATAGCATAGCAAACATGTTTAGCGTGTGGGTGGCACATTTTGTATTCGACGTATAGCGTTCAAAAGGTTAATGATAAAGCTCGGAAAAATACAGTGATTGTTTATTACATTTTAATTTCTGCCAATCGCGACTCGCAAGAGAATAGAAATATATACATATGTAGATTTTTCACCATGTTAAAGGCAATTTGAATAAAGTAGAAATTATACTAAGTTAATATTATTATTCCAAATATTTATTTCATTTCCATTAACTAATGTTTTGGGCTAAATATTTCAATGGTAAAAGTAAAATTAAAAATTATTATTCATTGTCCTACAGCTAATATGGACATTACAATAATGTAAAATGTACAATAAGGGTCAGTTCAAACTGAGACGCGGCTAAAATGTACCTTTTGTGTACTAAATAAGTTCTATATTGTATTTAATAATAATAAGTACGCGTGTCGCCTCGGTGTAAGCGGACCCTAAAATTAATTTAACATAAGCGAAAAATACACTGAACGCGGGCGAGAGTCGTAACAAGAAACATGACTCATCCCGCGCCCGCGTTATGTGTTTTGCGGTTTAAGTATAGTGCACGGGCAAAGTAACCAATGGCAAGTAAATGTGACAATTCAGTAAGAGTTAGTAAAATATGTGTATAGCGTGGCATAAACGTGTTCGGTGTGGTGACAAGCGGACTAATACTGTTCTCAAGTGGCAACCACCATTGAAACAGTAGTAGGTATATTGTTAAAAACTGGACAATGTTGACTATTGCACTCCAGAAGCAATACATTTATTATTATTATTAATTGCACTCCGAACAACGCTCTCATATCTCCCTTAAAGTTCTCCTTTAAGTTATAGTATAAAGTCAAAGTTAAGCCAAAATTATTTAATGTCAAAAAAAAACTGCAACCCCCATATAGCAATGGTTCAACAGATATGTACAAATAATAATGGTAAATTATAAAATGGGAAGGCTTTTGTTAAATGAATAGCTGAAATCAAAAAATTTGCCCCTATTTATCTAGACGCAATGCTTTCCGTAATGATTTCGGTCGGAAATATGTAATAAAAAAAGCGACAGGAAGGAAAACTTCAAAATTCAAAATCGAGCTGTCACAGGGTTCGTCCTAGATTGACCCAAGTATAGTGCAGCACGGTATCGGCGGCTAGTGGTGCATGTTATAGGCGGCTACTCGGCGCGCTAGTGTCTGGTCAGCTAGTGGTGTATGGTGCGGGGGCGCGCTAGTGGTGGCTGGCCCGCGCTAGTGGTGGATGGTGTAGACGGGGTGCGCGGGCTGCGGCTGCAGGATGATGCGGTGCGCCACGCCGCCCAGCTCCGCGCCCAGCCCCGACACCATCGTGCCCGGCTGCAGCTGCAGGGATACCATACATATACTCTAATTTTACACTGGGACATTATGGGGAAAACATTAAAGATTCAGGAAAACGTTATTTACACATAATTAAACTATTTTCCGAAAAAAAATAATCGCGCCCCGTTTGAATCTTTCTACGCTCCTCAGGAACGCGCACCACACTGGTTGTGAAACCTGCACTAAGGGCGGCCGCACATTGAGCCACTAGTCGCCGCCACTAAACGCTACCAATAGTGGCCTGATGTGCGGCAGCTCTGAGTGCATATAACTTATTTATTTATTTAATATAATAACTAACTAATAACCAGAGCTCGGAAAGGGTGAGCTGTTTTGAGAGTTTGCATAACATGGACATACCCTGTCATTGAATGGTGGTCGTCTCATGTGTTATTTGATAATTAATGAAAAGATTTTATTTAGGCTGCCTTTCTGTTAAGAATTAAGTGAATTAGTATCTCCGGAATGTGATTGGTTGATTTTACACAGCTCCGTTGCAGTCCACTTAAATGCGAAGACAGTTTTAACTACTATTAGATCAAACCTCTTTAGATAATATATCCACGTGACTTTGAAGTTTTTTATCTTTGATATATACCTCTAAGTCAGTGTCAATCAAGTCTTTTATTCATTCTCAATTGAAAGGATGTTTACAAAAACAACATTTAATATTTATTTTCCGGGCGTATCCATATTAATCTCTACACATGACATTAATGTAGCTCACTCTTTCCGAGCTCTGCTAATAACTTAGCGAGATTTTCCTCTATGTACACGAAATATTGTTTGAGTATGGAACTTATACCACTGCACTCGGTACATACCTGAAGGATGTTGGGCAGCATGGTCTGACAGCTGGAGGTGGCCACGTGGAGCTGCTGTTGTTGGACCTGCTGCATGCCCACCGCCTGCCGAAATAGAAACAGCTTAAATAAGCGATCACTAAGGCAAATGTGAATGAGGTCATCCACATATAGTCGCACAGGTTAAGGGAGAGGAAGGGGGTACAAAGTGTGACATGGTATTGTACTGACCTCATCTCGAGTCAAACCTTCAAGCAAGAATTAAATTGTCTTTGGTATTTGACTGGTTAGAAAACGGAGAGTGTGGGGGTTGCTAGGAAACAGTTGGGAGTTGACGGGAGTGATCGTCGGGCTTGAAAAAAATGTTTTCTTAAGATTTTTATTTGCTTTTCTTTATAATAATAGTGGTGTATCCACAAAATTTTCCTTTTATAATTAATAATGTGCAGTGTGCATAATTGTGAATAACATATAGGAGGTGATCTATAGGAATTTTGCAGGGAGACGTTAGGAGATTTTCGTGAGTTTTCATGTAGACTAAGTCTACTTAAAAAGGTAAATATTGTAGTCCTATCGTTGTTGGAAACTCTTATCTATAAGAAATCATGTTTACGAATAATTTGGTTTATGGTTGGAGAACAAGAAAATCGAACTAGTGATTTCTCATAGGTATTTTAATCTTTCGTATATGTCTTATCATTAGAATAGAGAAGCTTGGGGATGAGTGTTCTGGTTGAGGATCTGAAAGACGAATGGAAGGGTGATAGTCGTTGTTTAGAAAGGGTTCCGTATGGTGTTTAATTTATTGTGAATGTTTGTTGTGTTTCTAGGTATAGTAATAGAGTAAGGAAAACTTTCGTAGTACAGGGAAACCTTAGTTGCATATTTAACCTTTCATTTTAATACATTTCACGCGGGAGCATGACCCTGAGAGCTCCGTCGCTTACTACGAGGGATTCTAAGCGGTTTGGTGTCGCTGTCGGGAGAGTTCGGTTTGCGGCTGCGCGGCCTTGACGTCTCGTCGGGACCCGAAGCTAAGTGTTGTCTTTTAGTGGTTACTCGATGGGTGCATCGTTGCACGTAGGGTAGTAATGCAGCTGGTTACGAATGACATTTGATCTCGTCATTTTCAAAATATCTTGAATTATGGAAGATGTCATTGCAATTTTGACAACAAGGCTATTAGATGATTCGTAGCAAAGTTGTCCTTGTTAGAACATGTTTATTTGAATATTTTTCTTTGATTTTGATTTTTTTTTTATTTACGAATATTTTCAAAATGTTTTGAGTTTCGAAATTTTATTTTTTTGGAAGGAACAATTTATTTTAAAAAACAGAACAATTTTTAAAAAATAAATCCTTAGAAGCAAATCATATTGAATTTAAAAGTGATATACGCTGGTCGTCGGAAAACCAAACTAGTGATAAATTTCTTTGAATTATTTCACGGGATTTTAATTCTATTGCGAAACTAATAATTATTTAAAGGTAAATAATTTTATTGTTCATTTGATATTCTTTTATAAATGTTTTTAATCAAGGGAATTCAAAGGTTTATTAATAATTCAAGACTGATCTAATTCTTTTGGATCTTGTGTACCTTTTAGGACTCCATGTCTAATCTTCAGTTTATTGGAAGAACTTTTCTAAATTTTCCCATGCTGTTTGGCTAAGATTATTTAGCTCTCTTTCGGCTCTTATATTGGGGTTTACAGTTTTGCTTGTGTCCTGGCAATTTAAATTACAATTTATCTTTACCTTTCTCGTTTAATGCATCGGATATTATACATGTTTCTATTCGAGTCGAAGAGGGTTTAGTGTCTTGGTGAAAGTTATCAGCGGGTCACAGACGTCGATGACATCTTACCGCCACTAAACATCTTGGATTAAAATAGCAAGCAGAGACACTTCACACTGTACGCTCAGTTTCCATACAGACTGCACAGACTGCTTCAGTGTGTTAAAGGTTCAAGGTTAATAGCTTCAAAATTTATCTTGGGGAACCGGGGGTCGGATTTGAGTTGCGTCAAGAGTCGATCTCACCTCTGGTCGAAAGACGTTAGTTAGTTGAGGTGACTTTCTGGCTTGGTTTTTATGATCTCATGTCAGCAAGGATGCCTGCGAGTTTAGCTCGGCAACTGCTTTCTACTCCCGGCTCTCATGTCGGTTCGTGGGGACTCGACTAAGCGAAGCGAAAGCTGAGCGTGTGATATCGGGTGCCTTGACGGATTCGAAGGGGAGGAGACCTCCAACATTCTGGGTTTGCTTTGATACCTGTCACACTGGATTGCAGAAAACACACACATTCCGTCGTCCTAAATATCCGAGGACACAAGAGGGGTAGTTTAGGTCAATAGTCTCTCCATCTAAATTATTAGGAGAATAAATAAAATCCTGTCTCTTGGAGTGACTATAATTTGTCGGGCCCTCTGCTCTCTTGGTTACGAGGACTTACTCAGACTGACTTGGCGACGTAATGGAAGCTCTCCCCAGACAAGTTCGGGACAGGCTGGCGGAGTGTGTCCAGCCTGGAGTCGAGCACACGAGCAAGAGCGGGGAGGGGCTCTGCTTTTACCAGACCACAAAACTTGTCGAATTTCCATAAACTGAAGTTCTCTAGATGTTTCTTTTCTTCAACTAATTCAATTATTTGAATTCCCTTATTCTTGAATATCTCTTTAATCAGAAGAATCTGTTATCCCTCATTCTCGCCTTAGGAACCATGGGTTACTAAAACATTTAAAAAAAACCACACAACGTTACTACCACTATTTCGATTGGCAAATATCTTTTGTCTACCGGTCCGCCAAACAGATTAAATAAATTAATCTTTCTTTTATATTTTATAAGGCCTGCCCCTTGGGGTCAGCACAATTGGTGCCGCGTGACCAGGATTCTAGGGTATTAAGCAGATTGAGGGGAAGAGATTTTGTGAATTAAGGGAGAGGCATTACTTTCGTTTCTCGAGATTTATGAATAGTGCAATTTGCAGGTTGAGGCACTTCACTATGCTAAAAGGAGGAAATAAAGCTTTCACTATTGCGATTGAGGGAAATATAGGATCAGGGAAGTCTACCTTATTAGAGAAATTGAAAGTGAATAAATTAGTAACAGTATTACCGGAGCCAGTACACAAGTGGCAAAACCTAGATGGGATTAATTTATTTCAATTGATGGTAGGAGAGCCTAAAAGGTGGGCGAGTGTATTCCAATCGTATGTCATGAGAACTTTGATAGATCACCATGTTGCGCAGGTGAATACTCCTATCAAAATAATGGAACGGTCCGTTTACAGTTCGAAGTATTGTTTCATGGGTGTACTTCTTGACAATGATATAATCCATCCGGTAGAGGTTCGAGTCCATGAAGAATGGATGCGTTTACTAAAGGACCATATGTCTATGAGTGTCGACTTGGGAATCTATATACGGACAAATCCGGAAGTTTCATTTCAGCGAACATTAAGTAGAGGAAGGTTGGAAGAAAGTTCGATTACACTAGGTTATCTCACACAGTTACATAGTAAGCATGAAGATTGGTTTTTGGGAGATAAATGGCAGGATTCTTTTCAGAGTATCAGAATTATAGATGGTAATTGTGAACCAGAAGCGATCGTTAATCAATATCGAGATATTGAAAGGGAAATAATAGCCACTTGGGAGACTAAGAATTAGATTTTTTTTATCATAGCCAAACTTTATTCCAGAGTTACAATTATGAGCAAGAAGAGCCGAATTAACCGAAAGACATCGTCACTGGCCGAGGAAATGAATGCTACGCATGAATCAGAAGGCCGTAAAAGGACTGTCGTCGGGCAAGCAGGTGCCTTGTCTTTGATGATTAGAACATTGCGGTCGACCATTGGGAGACTGAATTTGAGAGTGACAGAATTGCAGAACCAAGTCCAAGGTGGCCAGGTGAGTCTAGAATCTAGCTTAGAAAAGCCTCAGGTTGCTACTTGCTCTTTTATTGATGGAAGATTTGATCGTCCCAAATTTCCCGGAAGGGGAGATATTCACCCTGTCTCTTTTATAGAAGACTTATTTTCATATTTACGAAGAATCCCCACAAGAGAACATGTCATAGATAATATAATAGGATGTTTGGAGGGGGATGTTAGAAGATGGGCCAGAATTTATAGGGAACGTTGGAATACGGAAGAGGACTTCAAGTCAGATTTTATGGACACTTACTGGGGAGAGCCAGAACAGAATTTACTGCGAAGAAATATTGTATGTGGAGTGTGGGAAAAAAATAAGAACAAATCCATGATGGGATATTTTATATCTTTAGCAGGGCAGGCCAAAATGTTAAGTACGCCTATTCTGGAAGGTCAATTAGTTGATGATTTAATGCATCATTTCCCAAGGGAGGTCCAATATGCTTGGAGGATGAGGAAGGGAACGACTATTATTGAAGGAACAGAATTTTTAAGAGATTTGGATGATGTTGATAAGCAAAATCGTTACGTAGAGAATCGAGGTAACGGGCAGACGTCGTTTGGAACGAAACGTGCCACGACCGAATTGGTAAAACCGAAATTCACAAATAAAAGACCTAAGGTTGTTGCGAGGCTTGACGTGGAAGAAGAAGAAGATTTTGGTGGAACTGAAGACAATAACAATGATTTAAACTAGTTGAAGCTGATTCTAAGGACCCGAAATTAGCTTACAGGAAGAAGGGCATATATTGTAACATCCCTTTGCGGATAATGTTGAAAAATGGGTGGAAACCAGGAATAGGATTAGGGAAAGACGGACATGGAAATTTATATCCCATATCGGCTAATAAGACTTGGTCAAATTTTGGTAGATGTGGTTTTGGGGATGAGAATAGAGTTCAGAATAAGGAAGTTAAGTTGAATTTAGATGCTTTTCCAAATCTTTCCCCAAGTTTATTAGATCGGCCACGTGTTTCTGAATTTTTACAAACTTTTGTTGCGGCATCCTTGTTTGATGAAGAGGTATGTTTTGATGAGGGTTCTCGCAAGGTTAGAGCGGAGATTGTTATTGAGATATTAGGGAATACAATAAATGGGTTGATAGATACTGGGAGTGAAGTGAGTTGTATTTCAGAAGAGCTTTATGAATCTTTACAAATTACTAAAGGTACAAGATTTCCATCATTACCAGTGAAACCTATACAGATTAGAGGAGCAGTAGGGCAGAAAAGTTTGAAAATACAGCAGCTAACATCTGTTGAGTTAAAAATTCAGGGGATAAGTTTCGATACTGGATTATTGGTAGTTCCAAAATTGACAGTGCCGGTGATATTAGGCTTTGACTGGTTACTTTCTCATGATGCTGTTATTAATTTGCGAGATCCTAAGTCTTTAATTCTGTCAGGTAATGGGGAAGAAGTTAATGTACCGTTTATTGATGAAAGTCAAGAGAGTGTAGATGTTAGAACTCTACGAGTCGGTCAGGATGATAAAAGGGATTCCACTGTGAAGAGTGAGGATTTTCTGGATAGGCTTAATGTGGGAGTAAAATTGAATGATAGTATGAGGATGGATTTAAAGCAAGTTTTAGAGAGTCATAAGATAGTATTCACGAAGCAAATTGGTAGGGCAAATTGTTATGTTCATCATATAGAAATGTCAGAACACACTCCGCGAATAAATAGATCCTATCCGATTCCGTATGCTTATCGTAATAAGATTGATGAAAAATTAAATGAGATGGTAGAGTTGGGGATTATTTCTAGAGGGGCGACTCCTTATAGTAGTCCTTTAACATATACAAGCAAACCTGATGGGTCTATTCGTATTTTACTTGATGCTAGAGAAATTAACAAGTACATGGTGGCAGAGTCAGAGGCCCCACCAATGCAGATAGATGTTTTAAATGCATTTCATGGTGTAAAATTTATAACTATCGTAGATTTAAACAATGCGTATTTTCAAATTCCTATATCAAAAGAGAGTAGGCAGTATACCGGGTTTACTGTGAATGGGAGGTCCTATATGTATAATGTTTTGCCACAAGGTCTGAAGACGTCTGTGGGAAGTTTTAGTCGAGCGATGGATGTAGTGTTGGGGCCAGGAGTTAGAAGTTTTTGTGTAAATTATTTAGATGATTTGGCAATATTAACGAAAGGGAGTTGGGAAGAACATTTGGAGCAATTAGACAAGGTCCTAGAACGATTAGAGAATGCGGGTTTGACTTGTAATTTAGAGAAGTGTAAGTTTGCTTGTCGGGAAGTGAAAATGCTAGGACATATAGTTTCTACAGAAGGGATTCAGACTGATCCAAATAAAGTCAAGTCGATTCAAGAGTTTCCAACTCTGAAAAAGGTGAAGCATGTGCGAGCATTTTTAGGGTTATGTAATTACTACCGGAGATTTATTCCAAATTATAGTACTTTGATTATACCTTTGACAAGATTGTTAAAAAAGGAACAAGTTTGGTATTGGGATGAGGAGTTAGATACGGCATTTAAGAATTTGAAACAGGAGTTTTCTACAACTATTATGTTGTCACATCCAGATGTAAATAAAGTTTATTATTTGCAGACGGATAGTTCAGGGGTAGGAATTGCGGGAGAGTTATATCAATATGACGATGAGGGTAATAAACGGATTTTGAGTTTTTGTGGAAGGTCGTTGAGAGGATCAGAATTGAGGTGGACAGTTACAGAACAAGAATTTTGGGCAGTAATTTATGGGGTTAAGAAGTTTGAGACTTATTTAAGGGGGGCGGAATTAATTATTAGGACTGATCATAAAGCTTTAGTGTTTGTAAAGAACATTAAATTATTTAATAGTCGGATTACAAGATGGATATTGTATTTAGAACAGTTTAATTACACAATAGAGCATGTTAGGGGGGTCGAAAATGGGGGAGTGGACGTTTTGTCTAGATTTCCAAGGGATGGGGACATTCAAGAAGGGAAAACTTGGTGTCCATCGATAATGTATATGGGGGTGCAGAATAATACTGAATTAGAATCTAAATTAGAACAGATGGTTCAGTTTCAGGATATGGATAATGTAGCTAAAGGCATTAAAGAACGCGTGCTAGGGCAAGTGGAAGGAGGAAGTCGATTGTCTAGGATAGCGATGCGTTGTTCAGTTGTCGATGGTGTGCTTTATTTTAGAAAACATGTCAATGATGTTGAAGTTTTATATTTACCAGAAGCTTTGCAAGCTGAGGTGTGTAGACAAGTTCATTTGGAGTTAGGGCATTTGGGGATTTATAAAATGATGAAATATCTAAAGCAAAGATTTTATTGGCTTGGAATGAAGAGAATGGTAGAGAAGTTTGTTAGGTGTTGTCATATTTGCCAATTATCCAAAGTGGATAATGTTAAGTATGTGGGGGCGTGTAATTCTATTGTAACGGAGAATCCAGGGGATTTAGTTATGGCAGACCTTTATGGACCCTTACCAGCGTCTAGGGGGGGAATAACATACATATTCGTAATACAAGATTCTTTTACTAAATACATTAAATTATATGGGTTGAGGGTGGCAACAGCGAAAGCGGTTGTGGTTAGGATGCAAAATTTTGCATTAACAATAAAGCCGAAAACTGTAATGACTGATAATGGAAAACAATTTATAGGGAATACATGGAAATTAGGATTACGGAATATGGGAGTTAGGGCTATATATACAACTATTAGGAACCCTAGGCCAAATACGACGGAACGTGTTAATAAAGAGTTGGGAAAATTCTTTAGGATTTATTGTCATGAAAGGCATAGAAATTGGGGTTTATGGTTAGAGAAGATTGAGGAGTTGTATAACAATACATTTCATTTAAGTACGGGGTTTACACCTAATGAAGTTCTTTTTGGTAGAGTGACTCATTTATCAATAGATACCCATTTGCCTTATCTTGTACGTAGTAGGGATATAGGAGAGATTCGGGAGCAAGCTAGGGTTAATTTACAATTGGCTAGTCAACAGAGAAAGACTAGGTTTGATTTAACTCATAAATTAATTCAGTATCAGGTTGGAGATTTGGTTAAGTTGCGAAGATTGAATAAGTCTGACTCTATGAGTGGAGTTACTCGGAAGTTTGATTTAACTTATGAAGGTCCATACAGGGTAGCAGCAAGACAGTTTGATAATGTTTATGTTTTGGTACACCCCGAAACTTTGCAAGAGAAGGGGATGTTCAATGCAATACATTTAGCACGATATTATGTTTAATCAGGAAAATGAAGTTAGAAGTTGGGGAATTAGAAATTTTATAGGGACGTTGATGTCGGTTATGAATTTCCATGCAGAAGCATTAGTGAGTGTTATGTGGGGTAGGATTAAATCGGAGTAATTTTGCTTTGGAATATATTTGAGTATTAGATTATATGGTATTTGGTGTTTAGTTCAATATTATAAGGTTTTAGAAATATTAATAAAGTATTTGCTTACTGGTTAGTGGTTTTGAATTCATATTTGGTAATGGAGGTTTAATTTAGGAGAGGGGGGGGGGAAAGATGTAGCATAGGGGAAAAAGGATTGGGGGGGGGGAAGAAAGATAAAATAAGTTAGAGGACTCCTTAAATAGTTTTGGGGTTCAGTTGGTGAATTGGTTATGAAATTTAACTCTTGTTTGGGATTGATTGGAGACAAGGAGTTGGAATAAGAAGGTTAAATCTTGGCTCCGTTGAATATCGTCAAGATTTAGGGGGGGATTGTACTGACCTCATCTCGAGTCAAACCTTCAAGCAAGAATTAAATTGTCTTTGGTATTTGACTGGTTAGAAAACGGAGAGTGTGGGGGTTGCTAGGAAACAGTTGGGAGTTGACGGGAGTGATCGTCGGGCTTGAAAAAAATGTTTTCTTAAGATTTTTATTTGCTTTTCTTTATAATAATAGTGGTGTATCCACAAAATTTTCCTTTTATAATTAATAATGTGCAGTGTGCATAATTGTGAATAACATATAGGAGGTGATCTATAGGAATTTTGCAGGGAGACGTTAGGAGATTTTCGTGAGTTTTCATGTAGACTAAGTCTACTTAAAAAGGTAAATATTGTAGTCCTATCGTTGTTGGAAACTCTTATCTATAAGAAATCATGTTTACGAATAATTTGGTTTATGGTTGGAGAACAAGAAAATCGAACTAGTGATTTCTCATAGGTATTTTAATCTTTCGTATATGTCTTATCATTAGAATAGAGAAGCTTGGGGATGAGTGTTCTGGTTGAGGATCTGAAAGACGAATGGAAGGGTGATAGTCGTTGTTTAGAAAGGGTTCCGTATGGTGTTTAATTTATTGTGAATGTTTGTTGTGTTTCTAGGTATAGTAATAGAGTAAGGAAAACTTTCGTAGTACAGGGAAACCTTAGTTGCATATTTAACCTTTCATTTTAATACATTTCACGCGGGAGCATGACCCTGAGAGCTCCGTCGCTTACTACGAGGGATTCTAAGCGGTTTGGTGTCGCTGTCGGGAGAGTTCGGTTTGCGGCTGCGCGGCCTTGACGTCTCGTCGGGACCCGAAGCTAAGTGTTGTCTTTTAGTGGTTACTCGATGGGTGCATCGTTGCACGTAGGGTAGTAATGCAGCTGGTTACGAATGACATTTGATCTCGTCATTTTCAAAATATCTTGAATTATGGAAGATGTCATTGCAATTTTGACAACAAGGCTATTAGATGATTCGTAGCAAAGTTGTCCTTGTTAGAACATGTTTATTTGAATATTTTTCTTTGATTTTGATTTTTTTTTTATTTACGAATATTTTCAAAATGTTTTGAGTTTCGAAATTTTATTTTTTTGGAAGGAACAATTTATTTTAAAAAACAGAACAATTTTTAAAAAATAAATCCTTAGAAGCAAATCATATTGAATTTAAAAGTGATATACGCTGGTCGTCGGAAAACCAAACTAGTGATAAATTTCTTTGAATTATTTCACGGGATTTTAATTCTATTGCGAAACTAATAATTATTTAAAGGTAAATAATTTTATTGTTCATTTGATATTCTTTTATAAATGTTTTTAATCAAGGGAATTCAAAGGTTTATTAATAATTCAAGACTGATCTAATTCTTTTGGATCTTGTGTACCTTTTAGGACTCCATGTCTAATCTTCAGTTTATTGGAAGAACTTTTCTAAATTTTCCCATGCTGTTTGGCTAAGATTATTTAGCTCTCTTTCGGCTCTTATATTGGGGTTTACAGTTTTGCTTGTGTCCTGGCAATTTAAATTACAATTTATCTTTACCTTTCTCGTTTAATGCATCGGATATTATACATGTTTCTATTCGAGTCGAAGAGGGTTTAGTGTCTTGGTGAAAGTTATCAGCGGGTCACAGACGTCGATGACATCTTACCGCCACTAAACATCTTGGATTAAAATAGCAAGCAGAGACACTTCACACTGTACGCTCAGTTTCCATACAGACTGCACAGACTGCTTCAGTGTGTTAAAGGTTCAAGGTTAATAGCTTCAAAATTTATCTTGGGGAACCGGGGGTCGGATTTGAGTTGCGTCAAGAGTCGATCTCACCTCTGGTCGAAAGACGTTAGTTAGTTGAGGTGACTTTCTGGCTTGGTTTTTATGATCTCATGTCAGCAAGGATGCCTGCGAGTTTAGCTCGGCAACTGCTTTCTACTCCCGGCTCTCATGTCGGTTCGTGGGGACTCGACTAAGCGAAGCGAAAGCTGAGCGTGTGATATCGGGTGCCTTGACGGATTCGAAGGGGAGGAGACCTCCAACATTCTGGGTTTGCTTTGATACCTGTCACACTGGATTGCAGAAAACACACACATTCCGTCGTCCTAAATATCCGAGGACACAAGAGGGGTAGTTTAGGTCAATAGTCTCTCCATCTAAATTATTAGGAGAATAAATAAAATCCTGTCTCTTGGAGTGACTATAATTTGTCGGGCCCTCTGCTCTCTTGGTTACGAGGACTTACTCAGACTGACTTGGCGACGTAATGGAAGCTCTCCCCAGACAAGTTCGGGACAGGCTGGCGGAGTGTGTCCAGCCTGGAGTCGAGCACACGAGCAAGAGCGGGGAGGGGCTCTGCTTTTACCAGACCACAAAACTTGTCGAATTTCCATAAACTGAAGTTCTCTAGATGTTTCTTTTCTTCAACTAATTCAATTATTTGAATTCCCTTATTCTTGAATATCTCTTTAATCAGAAGAATCTGTTATCCCTCATTCTCGCCTTAGGAACCATGGGTTACTAAAACATTTAAAAAAAACCACACAACGTTACTACCACTATTTCGATTGGCAAATATCTTTTGTCTACCGGTCCGCCAAACAGATTAAATAAATTAATCTTTCTTTTATATTTTATAAGGCCTGCCCCTTGGGGTCAGCACAGTATGACAAGGGGGTCATAGGCTTTGTGACGTCACATCTAAATGTTTTTTGTAGTGTAAATGTACATGAATACACGAAAGTTTGTTCATAGGCACAAATATAAAGGTGTAAATATAATGGATTGGTTAATTTTCGTAAATATTTAATCTATGTTGATTTTGTTAAATATTTCAATTGGAACTAAACATTATTTTAGAACTGCTTAATTTAATGATTTTGACACAAAGGTGACAACGTGTGACAAGAACAAGGGGGAGTCGAAAATCATTAAATTCCTGTGAAGTCACTTTTGTCTTAAATTGCGGCATTAATTTGCCGGGTATGCATGAGGTGCGGCGAGAGGGCAACGGTGACTGGGCGAGCTTAAGGGCCTGGACACATCACAACGGCACAACGTCGTTAACGTGAAACGGCGCGGGGCCGTTTCAAGGCACGTTACCGCGACGTGCGGATACACGGTGCCGTCATTCATTATAAAGTGCAATATTAAGCCCTATGTCCTGCGCGTAGAGTTTAAAATAGTTGAAGCCGTTGTCACACGGCACAATGTATGTGTACGACGCGGCAACGTGCCTTTCTACGGCGCCGCGGCGTTTTACGTTAACGACGCCGTGCCGTGGTATTGTGGCCAAGCCCTTATCGTACTTTACCCCGCACCTCATGCCTACCTCGGCTCTCAATTAAGTTGTACGCCTCTACGCTAGGTTGCGTTGGTAAGAATAAACTATACATAAAATAACATCGACTTTAGTGCACCACTATTATTCCACCATAGGAAATTAAGTTTTATTAACCTAACCCTAAAACAAGTACTTACGTGTATTTGTATGGGCTGGTGTTGAGGGTGTATTTGTATGGTCTGCACCTGGAGTTGCTGCGGTTGTTGCTGCTGAAAACACCATTCATAATTCAGTTTTGACACATGTAGACCTTTAAGACGGTTACATATAAAAAGCGGGAGCCCTTTGTTTTCCATAATTTTATTGGTCATAAATGTCATAATGTAATTGGTGACATAATTTTTGATAGTCATAATTTTTTATATCACTGAAACTGTAAACTTTTCAGAAGTTTTGAAATATCTAACGTGTAGACAAGGCTAGGTTAGATTAGGTTTGATTTATAAAAATCCTGAAAGAGTAACAGTTTCTTTAAAAAATCGCGTTATGACTTGCGATGATTATGACCTAAAGCACATTATGACTAAAAATAATTATGTCAGTCAATATAGACCCATAAAAAGCATAATGAAAAGCTTTAAAACTGCCTTTTGGCACTCTTCGACATCTTTTTCTAGAGCTCTTTACAAGCGCATGCGTTGTATAATGGAGTAATTACTTGTTGTTGTTGGTTTTGCTGTAATTGCAGCGACTGGACTGATGATATCACGGGATACGGCGAGTGGCCGGTCTGGCAAAAAAATGAACGGTTTAGTACAAAATGTCGACACGTACAAAAATATACGCAGCTTCCGAACCTCGATCCGAACTTTAGCTCTGAGTGTAGTATAAAATACTGTTTTACGAACTCATTTCGCTACATTTGTTATTAAATTTCGTATGTTATAAACTAAAGTTTTCGAGTTGTTCAAATTCCAACTTGAACACAATAACACTAGGACAACGTCACAAAATGGAGGTTCTTATGATGCGAGTACAGTAGTTACGATATATACGAAACGAGTGTCTGCTGCTGCGCGTGCTGACTACCGTGTTACCTGGACGAGCTGCTGCACGGGCACTGCTGCGCGTGCTGACTAACGTGTTACCTGCACGAGCTGCGGCACGGAGAGCTGCTGCACGGGCACCGCTGCGCGTGCTGACTACCGTTTTGCCTGCACGAGCTGCGGCACGGAGAGCTGGTGCACGTCGCTCACCTGCAGCACCTGCTGCTGCAGCTGGGCCACCTGCGACACCTGCTGCACGGGCACTGCTACGCGTACTGATTATGGATTACCTGCACGAGCTGCGGCACGGAGAGCTGCTGCACGGGCACTGCTGCGCGTGCTGATTATGGATTACCTGCACGAGCTGCGGCACGGAGAGCTGCTGCACGCCGCCCACCTGCAGCACCTGCTGCTGCAGCTGGGCCACCTGCGACACCTGCTGCAAGGGCACTGCTGCGCGTGCTGATTATGGATTACCTGCACGAGCTGCGGCACGGAGAGCTGCTGCACGCCGCCCACCTGCAGCACCTGCTGCTGCAGCTGGGCCACCTGCGACACCTGCTGCACGGGCACTGCTGCGCGTGCTGATTATGGATTACCTGCACGAGCTGCGGCACGGAGAGCTGCTGCACGCCGCCCACCTGCAGCACCTGCTGCTGCAGCTGGGCCACCTGCGACACCTGCTGCACGGGCACTGCTGCGCGTGCTGATTATGGATTACCTGCACGAGCTGCGGCACGGAGAGCTGCTGCACGCCGCCCACCTGCAGCACCTGCTGTTGCAGCTGGGCCACCTGCGCCGCCGACACCTGGAAATGGAAATTATAATAAATATCACATAGTATAATGATAAAAAATTTAGTCAAATTTACCTAGTCCCCTCCCGAACTAAGCTCCTAACTTCAAATTAGAATCTTTATTCGACAAGAAACGCCGCAAGAAACAGTCAGTGTTTTCTTTACCTGCTGCACGGACACTTGTTGCTGCTGCTGCTGCTGCTGTTGTTGTTGTTGTTGTTGTTGTTGCTGTTGTTGTTGAAGTTGTTGCTGCTGCTGTTGTTGTTGCTGCTGTTGTTGTTGCTGTTGCTGCGTTTGTTGCTGTTGTTGTTGGGTCTATTGACAAAAAAATAGAATATGTGACAAACATTCACGGCACGGACCTGAAGCTCCTTCCTTAAGACAGTTTTATAGCCTGACAAGATTCTAGTTGGCCCTGCAATAGTTTCGCTACAACAGCTTACATAATGGCAATAATGTGCGTACATCATGTATAATCGGTACAGTATGTATTGGTTTCGTGTTAATATTTGTAGAATGCCAAAACATTGTTTTCAGAGAATCGAAGTTAACATCTTTAGCTTTATAATAATTACCTATTGATCCAAATCTGATTCCAAATATTCAATATTCAAATATTCTTCAGATTCGGACTCCGATGACATTTGATATTCTTCAGTTGATGTGTTGCTTTCAGGACCACCGACCTGTAAAACGTTCGGTCTGGGATTCGACTATAGGATCCTTTCTCCTATATTCGTCTTCAATTTTTTTGACAAAGTTCCTATATAATAATAAATCATAAAGGATAATAAGAAATCATAGCTGACATAAATTGAAACCTAATTTCAAAAAGACAGACGTAAGACTAAAAAAAAACTGGATTTTCTAAACCTTAAAATAAGTTTTACAAATGAAAGCTATCTTGAACAAGCTTTAGGAAAGCATCATTCATTAGCAATCGAAACATTTTTAGTTGGCACTTTTGCTTTCACAATGCTCCAAACCATCTCAATAGGAATTAAATCACAGTGATAGGGCGGTAACCTAATCACTTCGTGTCCATATTTGGAGAGAATCGTGTCTACTTCATATATTGCTTCAGGTTTATGACGTCTCGAAATCTCAAGCAATTTAGCTTTGGACGCCTTTTGTGGAAATAAAATGTTATTCAAACGCAGCCACTCTCCAATGATGTATTTTATTAATTCCGAAAGAATGGTACCGGGCATTATCCATTACTACACATGCGGGTTCACTCAGGTTGGGAATTAATTTCTGTAAAACCCATTTCTTAAAAATGTCTTTATTAATCGAATCATGGTAATCGGCTTTTTTTTCCTTATCTTATACCAGAAGTGCATTAGGAAGAAATCCCTGTGACCCACCGGCGTGAACAATAATATATTGTTTCCCGTTAAAACCGCTTTCGATACTCAAGGGTCATTTTCGCTGTGCCAACATTTTGTGTGATTCCGAGAAGTATGAATGTAGGTCTCGTCCAAATAAACAAGAGGCGTATTTTTGTCCCTTGTTTGTTTTATTTCGTCTAAATAACTTTCATTCTCGCCAAACCACAATATCGGAACGCGCTATCAGTTGGTTTCTGCATTTCTTATATTTGAATCCCATACTGTGCATCAGTTTTCGCAATTACTCCCTGCTGCCTGCAAAATCAATGTCTTTTTGCAAAACGGTAAGCTGGGTTTTGAGACTTGGTACTTGTTTTCGCACGGTATAAAATTCTTGAATTTTATGGCACATTTATCGAAGTCGACTATATTCATTCTATTTTTACGTGGGACCTAATTTTGTACAGGTGGCAAAGACGGGAGCGTCTTATTATTTTTAGAAAGGTTTTTTTTATCGTAGGGCTACATATAACTTAAATAAGAAAAAATACCTATTTAGTTATACTCAAACCAACTAACCAGTTTAATACAACCGCACCATAAAATGTCAACCAGTCATGTCAACGGCCAGTTTCAGATCATGGTTTGCTGGAATGCTACGCAATCGTTCGTCCTTTTTTAGATTTAAATATATTTTATGGCATTCAAAATATTTTTTCTTGCATATTTGGAAATCTTTTTTGGCATTTTTGTGGTAAAATCGTTTATAGTTGCGAAATATTTTGTTCTTGCTTTATTTAACATAGATATACCTTTACTAATATGCATTGTAACAATTGACGACAAATTAAATGAATGATATTAATTCACAACAAAAGTAGAAAATAAGAAATGAAAATAAAATATATATACACTATACAGTTCAAGTTCAATTATTTGATATATGGCTTCTGTCCAGTGGGACAATTCTGCCAGTGTCAAGGTTGGAACTTACACGTGATCGGTGTAAATGATATCAAAAAAAATCATAAGTCGACGTTGTACGGTGATCCTCTAGCCTCCGTGACGCGATGTAACTTTACGAAGACCGGATGGGATTTTCTTGGAGCAATCCTTCCAAAGGCGAAACGTGTTCAAACTTGAATTCTTCATTATACTGCACATTTGAATGTTAATTTACTGCATATTAATACATCATTACTATCCATTAAACAACAAAATATGCAAAAAAAATATTACAACGACGCCATCTTGTCGAAAACCCAAACAGAATCCCACTATACAGTTATAATACTACTACTACTTGTCGTAGTTTTTGTAGTTTCTGTATCTATCTTAAGGAATAATATGTAAAACTACTGTGCTGAGAGGGCAATAAATCTTTTTCTATTTCTATTTCTATTTTCTATAATTAGAATAGTTAAGAACTAATGTACATTCGGTGACATCCGATGACGTTTGACGTCTGTTGTCAAATACATTAGTACCCATAGAATAACAACATATAGCAAAGAAGCCGGACTACTTATAAGACGTACGTACAAGACTTAACATCAGCTTTCTCTACTTTTTAGATTACGTAATTACATTAGAGGAAATGAATTGTTAGGCAATTCATCGAGTTTATTTGTTCATCCAGTAACATTATTTTGATTGTAAATATGCAATCGAAGTTTTGACAGTGATGTGAAAATATATCGATATTTTCAGATTTCCAAAAGATGAAAACGTAATTAAGAGTGGGTTCGGCGAATAGGTAGAGAAAATTACATACCTAAAACGTGGGACAAACTCTGCTACATTTCCATCCCGTATCTTTTTTGCCAAGCCAACAAGGAAAAGGGCGACATCTCAAACCAGATGCCGTACTTATGTTCATAGTATGTATGACCCACTGTGTTGGGACTCATTCGCTCGGTAATGAAAAGCGTGGCGGAGGAGGTTTTAGTATGGGAACGCGCCGCACCGCTCTTTGTGCGTTTGCGGCTTAATGATTGAGGGGCAAAAACATACGAAAAAGGTGTCATGCATGTATGAAAAATAAAACATCGAGGATTTAGTTTCTAAATGTGTTTTCACGTTTAACAGTAACAAGGAAATATGATCAAATTGAATATATCCAAAGAACAGATATATAGGCGTTATGGTTATTGAGATCAAAATCGCGGAACACTATTTCTTAATATTTGTTAAGCAAGGGCGTGCACTCGGAATTAATTGAGATACCACACCACGTCGAAATTAACTTTCTAGGCTTTAAATAATGAATACCATCGTGTGAGTTACTAAATATTGGATATTCGATGTATTCACAAGCACGACCTATTTAACTCAAAGATTTTTTTATTATATAGTAGACTTACCACATGCGTAGCCATATGTTTCTTCAAGCTATGCAGGTACATGTAGGTCTTGACGCAGAGCCCGCACTTGTACCGGCGCTGCACGGGCGCGGCCTCGGTGACGACCTCCTGCTCCTCGGCGACGGGGATCTGCTCCTCCTCCGTCTTCTCCGCGTGCTCCAGGCTCTCCTGGGGCTCGTTGTTAGATTTATTCTCGTGCGTTTTGAGATGCTTCTTGTACGAGCCAGAGTCCATGTAACCTGTGGGAAAATTATTTCAGGATAACAAAATATGCAAGAAGGTAAATTGATACACAGGCCGCTTGATGGTAAATAAGATCTGAGATACATTTCCATTCTCAAGATTGCAATTCTAAGACAAATGCTTTGCCAACCCTAAGGACTGAGGTGGAATACCTCTATCCTATGCTACATAATTTTATCGGTTGTCTTGTCCCTGCGCCTGCTCGGCGGTAGGTCGTAGGATAAGACGGTGGTAGGGATCAGGACGGACCCTGCTCAAGGTCATATCACCACCACTATAGGATAACATTGTGAAAGAACAGCTCTCGCCGGTGTGTGTGTGCAGTGTGTGTCATATGTGTGCGTGTTACCTCTCGCGCACACGGGGCAGGTGTACTTGCGCTCGCCGGTGTGGTGGCGGCGGTGCACGGCGAGGTAGGACGCGGAGCTGAACCGTGCGCCGCACAGAGAGCAGCCGAACAGCTTCTCGCCGGTATGCTTGCTGGAATGCACGCGCAGCTCGGCACGAGACGTGCAGCCCTTGAAGCAAATAGGACACACGAACCTGCGGAGAAATAGAAACGTCACTAGGAAAATGAGACTCGTAAGAGAGCAAAGCGCATGTTGACGTAACATCGTCCGTTTCATTATTGAGGGCATTTAATTGTTCGTGTCAAGGTACCTCTTGTTCCCCGTATGCGTGAGCAAATGGTTGTTCCTTGCGGAGGAGGTGGTGAAGCGCGCGGAGCACAGCTTGCAGCAGTACGGCTTCTCCCCGGTGTGGGTGCGCCGGTGGTAGATCAGGGCCGACTGCTGCGCGAACCGCCGCTCGCAGAACTGGCACTCGAACGGGCGCTCGCCTGCAACAGGTGAGGCCTGGTATTTGCCATTGTTCGTGTTGGAAACTTTTAAGCCCTTTTCAGTTTTAGCTGGTCATTTCACACTTTCATCCCCAGTGCCTACACTTTGTCAGATTAGAGCAACAGTTCAAACATATAGTTATAGTGACAAGCCACTTAATAGTGCACTAGTGCACTATCTCATAAGGCCGACCATATCATTATGTACCACTTGACATTCATAGCACAACTAACTGCATGTGCTGGCACAAGGTCGAGTGCCGTCGGAAAGTCTTGTTGCACTCCAAGCACTTCCAGCACTTAACACTAATAGCACACCTAACACCTGTAGCTACTCACCAGTATGCACCCGCATATGCGCGTTCAGTTTGGAGACCTCGTAGAGGGCCTTCCCGCAGACGGTGCAGACGTGGTTGCGGATCCCGCGGTGCTTCTTCATGTGCTCGCACAAGGCGACTAGAGTGCTGTCGGAAAGTCTTGTTGCACTTCCAGCACTTGACACTAATAGCACACCTAACACCTGTAGCTACTCACCAGTATGCACCCGCATATACGCGTTCAGCTTGGAGACTTCGTAGAAGGCCTTCCCGCCGACGGTGCACACGTGGTTGCGGATCCCGCGGTGCTTCTTCATGTGCTGGCACAAGGTCGAGTCGAGTGCCGTCGGAAAGTCTTGTTGCACTTCCAGCACTTGACACTAATAGCATACTTAAAACCTGTAGCTACTCACCAGTATGCACCCGCATATGCGCGTTCAGCTTGGAGACCTCGTAGAAGGCCTTTCCGCAGACGGTGCACACGTGGTTGCGGATCCCGCGGTGCTTCTTCATGTGCTGGCACAAGGTCGAGTGCCGTCGGAAGGTCTTGTTGCACTCCGAGCACTTTAGAGGCTTTTCGCCTGTGTGGAGACGGAAATGAACCTGGGAACAAGGTTATCTTTATTGAATCGGATTATTCAGGGAATGTGCCTAAAGCGCGGATGGGAGCTGAAAAAATCATTAGTCGTTGGCAGATTAAGAACTATGCATAATGATATTTTGGTATCCTAAACAAGAAAGGTAAATGAGCACACAGGCCACCTGTTCTGCCCTCTTAAGGAGAAAAGGCGCAAGTGCAATTAATGCATAGAAGCATATTAAACTCTCTGAGGTTATAATAAGGTTGGAACTGTTGGAAGTGCAATAAAATTTATATAGTAGATGTGCCTTTTTTCGTAAGAGGGCAGTGTTGGTAAGTGGTGCCTGAGACTCAGATATTTGCAATTTCGAGACTGCAATTTTAACATTCCAAATGCATTGCCAACTATGAGGACTAAGATGGAATTTTAGTCATTTCAGCTGTTCTCTTATCCCTGCCCGGCACACAGAAATGTGAACATAGCTGCTTTGCTTGTCTCATGTTTGAAGAATACCTACGAGGAAAATTGTAGGTGGTTGTGGTTGTGTGGGCTGAGAGGCAGGGTACGCATATTCATAGTTAGTAAATGTAAAAGTAACAGATTGACATGTTCGATGTAAATAATTCGAAATAGGGCCTCGTGAGTACGGGGCTTAAAATCTCTGAAACTGGCTGACATCTATTCAATCATACATGGTTTAGACAAAACCTATTTGGAAAAAAATTTAAACCATAATCAAACAGCATAAAAAAACAAAACGACATTGACAACTTGACGCAGTCAGTCACATATGCCGAAGCAAAAGCGATTTTGTACGTTTATTTAGAATTATTTAAGAACGAAATGGGTTTCGACTACTACAGTATTTTAGGGGTAAAACGCTCGGCCACCCTGTATGAGGTGAAGCGGGCGTACCGCCGGCTCGCACTCAAGTACAACCCCGAGCGACACTGCGACGACGAGAACATGAAACGGATCGCCGCCCTCATCGGGGAGGCCTACGAAGTACTAGGGGACCATAAAAGGAGAGCCGTGTTCGACCAGTATGGAGAGGAAGGCCTCAAAAAGGGCGTACCAGGCCCGACGGAATACATCCAACCTTACGCGTACCACGGCGATGCTTTAAAAACCTTCCACGATTTCTTTGGAACGAACAACCCTTATGCTGATTTACTCGACTATTACGAGAACCCTCCTCCAATGTTCGACTCCCCCATGGGCAAGGGATATAAGGAAAAAGACGCCACCATTGTACGACCACTAGCGTTGTCGTTAGAAGAGGTATATAAAGGCGGTTTGAAGAAAATGAAGATTCAACGGTTAGTATTCACGGATGAGACCTGTTCGGAGTTAAAACTGCGCGAGAAAGTGTTGTCGATTCCGTTCAAGCCGGGTATCTACCCTAACACGGAGGTGAGGTTCAAAGAGGAGGGCGACCAGGGACCAACTAGGATCCCCGCGGACGTCATATTTATAACGGAGGACCGGCCTCACGAGACCTACGTGCGCAGCGGATTGAGCGACTTGGTAACGGTTAGAAAAGTCTCTTTGCAGGAAGCATTGTGTGGCTTATCCATAACTTTGACAACGTTAGACGGCCGGATCCTACGGACCATTATTTCTGACATCATCACTCCCACGTACGAGAAAATCTTAGAAGACGAAGGCCTGCCGGTCCCCGCGTGCCCCACCAGAGCGAAAGGCAACTTGATCATACGGTTTCGTATAGAATTCCCCGAATACATAACGAAGAAAGCCAAGATCGTGTTCGACGAAGCCTTCAGAGTGAATACCGAAGAGCTTGTGAGGTTCGAGAAGTTGCCTTGTGGAACGCTGTCTGTAACCTCTCTCGAATCACTATAGATATTTATTGATTATTAAAATTAATCATGTTTATCTCATAATTATTTTATTATTATTTAAGATATTTATTTAATTTTCTGTAACTTAGGTTTTTTATAACAAATATTCAAATACTAGGGTCCCGCCCTCGCTTCGCTTCGGTTAATATAAGTAAAAATAACCCAAGTTCATCTGGAATAATATAAAGAATTTTTAGATAGGTGCATTTGCATAGAGGTTTGCAGAATTCACTTTATTTGGCCACAAATTAGAAGTTCTTGTGGACTTACGTTCGGCCTACTTGGATGTTCAGTAGAAGATTCTTTGGCTCTCTGAGATCTGTTTATCCCTGTCGCCTGTTAGCCGAACGTCACGCTCAGTAGAAGATTATCTGGCTCGCTGAGATCTGTCTATCCCTATCAAGTCTCAGACGAACGTCACGTTCATTTCATTTCATTTCATTTTATTAGATGATTCTCTATTTCTTCGCAAAGAATTACTTTCTCTTCTATTTCAAAGCCTGATTTCCCTTTCTTCCTCGATTTCGTAATTAAGACGTCAATTGTTTCTATTATTATCCCTAGTTTGACACCCTATATTAGAATGACTTCTTAGAGGGATAATTAATTTTGAGTTTTCTACTTTAATAAAAACGTGTGCGTCTCGGGACGCTCGACAGAAGTGATAACTTAAACTAATCTAAGTTGAACTATACCGCCCGCGCCCCGCCCCGCCCGCTGCCGTATGCGTGAGAGAAAGGGACGCCAGATAGACTGGCGCCGTAACGCGTTACGTAACGAAGCGGTTTACCTTCCCATAAGAAGTTATCACTTCAAAAAATCTATTGACCCAAATCCACAAAATTACACAAACAAAAACAAATTGCTACTAAACTAACACCCGCCAGGCTATGGTAACATGCTAAAAGCACGTAAGTTAACATTTATTTTTAAATTTACAGCAGAAAATATGTAAGTGTACCTATATTCGAAATATTTAGTAAGAAAAATGGAGTTTTATCCCTTAAATCCACAAAGTTAAATAATAAACACTACCTCTCGTTGATAACCTAATATGTATTTTAAAAAAAACTGGGAATAAAACTAACGCCAGCCAGGCTATGCCAAAAGCATAAACCTTAATTTATTTACCTATTACGCAAATTAATTTATTTACTGTACAATGTATTCAAAAAATATGAAATAAGTACAATTACTTTTAATCAAAACCTAAACTCAATCTAACTAACCTACCCATTTCCCGAATTTAATAATCGGAAAATCTTGTATTTCTTTATTAATTAATAGCGGCCCGCCCCGGCTTCGGTCGGGTGTGGTTTAGTAGATATGTTCATTTTATATTAAGATAGTTGAGCGACTACAACGAAGAACATTGAATTATTGTTTAAAAATTACTATGATTTTCACGCGGCGTTGCTTGCGGCGAGCTTGAAATGTCTTAAAGTTTCATATATCAACCAAGAAGTGGGACTACATAGGCTTATTAAGATTAGGTACAAAAAGAGTAAAAAAAATAATTAAAAAAAACATAAAATCGCCTTCAAAAACGCAAAAAATAACTTCAATTAAAATGATAGGTGATAAATAGATCACCTATCATTTTAATTGAAGTTATTTTTTGCGTTTTTGAAGGCGATTTTATGTTTTTTAAAACATTTATTTTATTAAACTTGTTTTGTTAGTATGTAGCATGTAGGTACGTTATAATGTGGGAGTCTAATTTTGGAAGTTTATTTTAAACCAGGTCCCGTTATAGGATTTAGCTGAAATTTGGTGCACAAATTAAAACCCACTGACAATGCAATAATAAAGTATAGCTAGAAAAAAAGGTTGTCAGAAAAGTGAAATGTTTAACAAAAACTTATTGTTTAAATACCCACAGTGAAGACTGAAAACGATCTAATACGAAGTGTAGATTTTAGTTTTTCCTTTCTGAGATAATCGGATTTGAATGGAAATGTTAATGCTTTGTTATGGAATAAATGTTTGAACATAACACTCGCTTCTCTTTAGCTGCAGTCGTGAAAAACGGATAAATAAATTGATTGCTTTGAAACAACGGGAATCCCGTACAAATTTTCAACCCCTTTTTTATTCCCTTAAGGGTTGAATTTCCATAAGCGGTAAAATTATATTTCTTTAATTCGTACCAGGAGCGTACGTGTTAAATTGGATGTAATTTACTTCAAAAATGACATCTCCCATACAAACTTTAATGCACTATTTTGACCCTTTAAGGTTGAATTTCCATAAACGATAAAATTATGTTTCTTTAATTCGTACCCGCAGCCTAAATTTTAAATTTGATGTAATTTACTCAAAAAATGACGTATCTCCCATACAAACTTTAATCCACTATTTCGACCCTTTAGATATGAAATTTAAAAAAAATGAATATGGTACATTTACAGCCTCATATTTATAAGCCTTAATACTAAATATCATGTTCGTAGCTTTAAAAATGACGATCTTCCATACAATGGTTTATCCCCTATTTCACCCCTTTAGGGGTTGAATTTCGAAAAATCCCTTCTTATTACTTGCTTACGTCAAAAAATATACGTACTGTTAAAGTTTCATGTTTCTAGCTTCAGTAGTTTCGGCTGGGCGTTGATGAGTGACGCGCATTCCGGTTCTCTCTTTATTAATAGTATAGATAAAAGTAAAATAACAATACTAATACACAAAATAGACATTATAAAAAACCTAACTCACGAGTGCCGCCGGCAGCGGGGCAGGGCTTAAGCTACCGGTGGTTAGGGCTGCAGAGAGAGGAACCTCCTCACAATACGTGCCGTGTCTGTATCTGGCCCTTGATTCAGCCATCTAGCGAGAGTCTCTTGAGGTGTTGGTCGAGACTCTTCGCTATAAGACCGTTTGCCGAAACAACTATCGGGACAATGATCGTCGAGTCAACATCCCACATGGCGGTCACCTCGTGAGCCAAGTTAAGGTACTTGCTGAGCTTGTAATTGTCGGCCTTCACGAGGTTCTCGTCATGCGGGATGGTGACGTCGACGAGCACTGCCCGGCGTTGAGATCTATCTGTCAACACGATATCAGGCTTATTGGCAACAATAGTCCTGTCTGTGATGACCAGAGATCGGAATAGGTAGAGCTAATTTGCCTAAACTTGATGCATGTTCATTCAATAATGTATTCCCATCTCTCTCACGCATGAATGAATATGCGTCAAGTTTAGGCAAATTAGCTCTACCTATTCCGATCTCTGGTGATGATAGATCGATCCCAATAGAGCGTAGCACGACCATTTTTGAGAACTGGCGCGGGTGAGTACTTATAGTACGGCACTTCAGACTCAACAAGACCATATTGAAGAGCAAGTTGCTGATGGATGATCCTGGCCACGAGGTTATGTCTGTTCAAGTACTCGCCGTTGGCCAAATGAGAACAACCGCAAATTATATGTCTGAGGGACTCGCTTGGGCAACGGCATGCTCGACAAATGTCGACCGTGCCATCCCTCAGAATATATTTCCGATAATTGTTCGTCATTATGACCTCGTCAGCAATTGCACAGACAAAACCTTCGGTTTCCCCAAAGAGGTCACCAAATCGCAGCCAGTTCACGGACGCTAAAAAGTCTACGTAGGGCCTTGTTAGGGCCCGGTAGAAGCGTCCGTGTAGCTCCTTGCTCTTCCATACGTTCTTGCGGTCTTCAGTGCTCAACACCGTTGGTTTGCGCGAGTTCTCGTTTGCCAAGGAGAGAGGCGTGAGGCTCGAATCTTGTTTACTGCAACCACATCACGATGCATCCCACACTCATTGCTAAGGAAACAATCCCTGAGATTGCACACCTCGCGGTTGTGGAGATTCCTAACATTTAAAATGCCTCGACCTCCACATTTCCTCGGGATGTACAATCCCATAACAGATGAGCGTGGGTGCAACATTATTATTATTATTTTCATATGTAAAAGCAGGCAAAAATTCAAAATATTTATTCAATAAATTGGCCATATCCAGGGCTCGGATAACGGTATATTTTTCGAAACGGTTTCGTCTTTAATACCTAAAAAACGATTTGTTTCGATTTCGTTCGAACGGAACATTATTGAAAACGTTTTTAATCAGGATCACAATTTTAATCGTGTTTGATCAATAAAATGTTTTTAAACGTTTTTCCCCGTTTTCTGGGGTGATCGGTACGAAGCTACGAACGAACATTACGAATAATTTCATGCTTGTCGCTGTACGCGGCGCGTGCGGCGCGTCCTATAGATTAAACCGGTTTTTAAAAGCGTTCCCGTTTCGTTTTCGTTTCTAACAAAATGTTGTATAAAGAACCCTTCAAAACGTTTTAAAAACGTTATTTCAAATAACGTTTCCGAGCCCTGCTTTTACACGTCGGTGATATGCACTGAACCTACTGCTTCGGATAAGACCATCATTGCGTAGAAAAAAACTCCAGCAGATCATTTTTTCAATCATAAAAACATAATAATACTTAAAAGTAAGTTTCATTTTAATATAATGGGTAAATAATGAATAACGATTCTTAAAACTAGCAAAATGATGAAAGTTTGACAATAACCTCGTTCTTCGAACCTTCTTCGACCAAATTGATTCCATTTTGTAAGATCTAACTCGTGAAGCTAACTTTATGTGGTTCCTCCAAGTCCACAAGAGATAACTTTAACAAAAAGCAAGCTTTCAAAACCCGACTGTTCAGTTCCTAACCGACTTTAAATCGTTATAAATCCTAAATGATCATTAAAAATGAAAAATTATGAAAGAAACCTAAAGATGATTTTTAAATCCCTATTCAATGATACCCCACTTGTCATACTTGGTCGACTTTTATTTTTTATTTGCACAATATGGCGTCTGGTTGCTGCCATATTGAATTTTGATTACTGTCATATCTTCAGTGACACTCACCAGATTCAGACAACTCGATTGACATAAGAATCATCTAAATCGGACAACGGGTTTAGTTTTTATAGTGCCACAAAGGAACAAACATTCATATATAGGCTGTGAAACACATTACCCTCCTCCTTCGGCAGTCGGGTAAAAAATACTCTTTTAACCAAACAATGGTCCTCGCGTGTGACCATGGATTTATTTCCGTATTAAGTCCATGGCGATTGTCTATGAATGACTTGATGTCTGGCACAA
This sequence comes from Acleris literana, assembly GCA_946894065.1. Lineage (NCBI taxonomy): Eukaryota > Metazoa > Arthropoda > Insecta > Lepidoptera > Tortricidae > Acleris > Acleris literana. Next base: position 6,419,004 of record OX335687.1, read on the forward strand.
GCCCTGAGGCCCTACTTTGAAAATCGAACTTCAAAGTTACTTTATCTTCATCCCTGTCACTCGTCATTCGAGACTAAATCGAGAGAAAGAGATAGAGCTAACTTAACTTCGAACTTCGATTTTCAAAGTAGGGCCTCTGAGGCTATATTCGCGTTGACAGAGCCTTGGATCAAGAACCATTTATCATACGCGTAGGTGATTCGAATGAAGAAACATCTACCTCGGAAGAAAGATCAAGTTCGGAATGCGAGAGTGAATAACTCGGAACTTGATCTTTCTTTCCGAACTTGGTCTTATTCCACAGTCTTTTCACTCGAATCACCTACCCGTATGATCATCTTCTTCTCAAGGCTCTGTCTCAATATGAAAGTGAAAAAAAAAAAACATTTAATGTCATTGCGTTTACCTCGTAAAAACACCCATCTACACTTTACCATACGATGGTAATACATGGTTGTAGCGTGACGTTAGACGGTTTATAATGCCTTATTTTATAGTAAATTAAATTAAGTTAACAAATTTATAACCAAATACTGAATCCTTTATAAACCGTCGATAATCGAAAAATATGTAGTTATGCGATTTTCACTAACCACATCACTAAAATTGTCAAGTGACATCTGTCACAGGTACAATAATAAATGAAAAATATTATAGTCTACAGTAAATAGCACCCTCATGTTTTCCAAACTCTTTGCTAAGGTATAAAGGCAAGCTTTAAAAAACCCAACTGTTGCCAACCAACTTCAAATCGTTATAGATCCTAAATGACAATTCAAAATGAAAAATGATGAAAGAAACCTAAAGATGATTTTAAAATACCTATTCAATGATACCACTTGTCATAGTTCGTCTATTTTTCTGATATACAATTTTGATTACTGTCATATCTTTAGTACACAAGATTAAGAAAAATCGATGGACATAAGAATCATCAAAGTCGGCCCACGCGTTCAGTTTCTAGAGCGCCACACAGGAACAAACATACACACATGTATAGGCTGATAAACACATTACCATCCTCCTTCGGCAGTCGGGTAAAAATGCTTAACAGCTCTTCTACCATCTGCACATCACCTCATGCTTTCCAAACTCTTTGCTACGCTATAAAACGACGACGACGATGTTGACGACGCGCTAGCCTAGTTGGTAGTGACCCTGCCTATGAAGCTAGCGGTCCTGGGTTCGAATCCCGGTAAGGGCAGATATTTGTGTGATGAGCATGAGTGTTTGTTTCTGAGTCTTGGATGTTCTCTACGTATTTAAGTATTTATTTCTCTATATAAGTATTTATATCGTTGTCTAGTACCCATAGTACAAGCCCAGAGCTTAGTTTGGGGCTAGGTCAATTTGTGTGAGATTGTCCCTTGATATTTATTATTATTAAAAAACGTACTCACCTTCAAATCGGTAGGGTTATAGAAGCTCTTGGAGCACATGGAGCACACGTACGGCCTCTCGCCCCTGTGGCGCGCCATGTGCGACCTGAGCGCGTACCCGCTGTAGAACCGCTTCTCGCAGACGGAGCACTGGTGGGTCTTCTGCTCGAAGTGCGTCTGCCGGTGGCGGTACAGCAGCGTCTTGGTGGCGAAGTTGCGCTGGCACACCGAGCACGTGGGCTGCTTGGGCGGCCGCTGCTCGTGGGTTCGCATGTGCATCTTCAACATGCCTGGACCCTGAAACAATACCATGGGTTGAAATAGTTATTTTCTCCCACATCAGCCCGCGAAGTTTCTTTTTTTAAGGACATTTTGGGACTGTGCATAATATTAACTATTGTCTTATATTTTCTCGCATATACAAGCCTAAGGGAGCGGCTCCACTGAGGCGGAGACGAGCGGAGCGGGGCGGAGCTGTGCCAATATTAACCAATAGAATATAAACAAACGTGCGCAAGGCGCGCTCGACGTGACCGCATGCGCCTTCTATTGGTTAATATTGGCACAGCTCCGCTCCGCTCCTCTCGTCTCCGCCTCAGTGGAGCCGCACCCTCATCCAGGAACTGCGGGACTGCGTCTCGACTATGCTAACTCGTACTCGTCCCGCAACAGCCATTTTCCCGGTCTCTGCAATAATGTACTATTTCTACAACATGCTCGGAAATGTTAACCTTACTGTTGTAAAAATAGCCCACAAAGTTCTGCGTTCCCAATGGCAGCGGCCGCAAAAATGTATGAAATTTCATTATATACTGCGATATTACTTTTTAAAACCATGTTTGGACTAGGATAACTCCAAAATGCCAAACACAATATTTATTTTACTTTTAAAAATGTCATTGACTAAAAAGGTTAACCTTTTCGAATGGCGTTTACAGCGTATTTAAAGCGTACCAAATAATGTTATATTTTCTCGCATTGTTAAAGCATCGGCCGGGAAGGGCGAAGTTGCTGGACAACTCATACTCGCCCCGCAACGGCTTTTTTCCCGGTCTCTGCAGTAATGAACTATTGTGCAGCAAGAGAGCAAAGATGTTTTCCACCGAGGCGATCAGCTGTACCTTGAAGGTCCGTTCGCAGATGGGGCACATGGGCGGCTTCTTGCAGTTGGCCTTGATCCAGTTGGCGTGCGACCGCATGTGGAGCTTCAGCCAGCGCGCGTGCTTGAACTCCTGCGACCAACGAGCGAACGAATGAGTGAATGGAAATAAACGAGTAAGAAAAACAGATAAATTTGTAATTTTATAATATTTCAAGGACACAGATTTAATAGGCTTCTGCTGACGACACGTAAGCCGATTTCGTAGTGACCCTTTGAAGCTAGCGGTCCCGGGTCCAAATTCCGGTAAAGGCAGATATTTTTACCGGACTGCGGCGAAGCTCTAAAGGAGGGTTATGTGTGTGACCTGTATGTATGTCCGTAACTACTCAACGGGTCAAACGCTTTTGAAAAATGATACCGTCATTAGATTCGTCTTGATGGCGCGAGTCTCACATACACTTACCCTCTTACTAAAAAACGTTGAGTAACGGTGGTATAGCTATACAATGTTTTGTCCTTTTATCTGTCATTGTGACATTTGAATTTGACGGATAAGGACAAAACATTGTATAGCTATACCACCGTTAGAGACCGGTAGCACACCTCCGCCGCGAAATCGATGCAGCGAAACCGCTGACGTTCCGCCACCGTTGTCCGTTATATGGCGTGCGAAACATTAGCGAAACTGCCTGTTCTACCGCGTTAAATTGACCATGCTTCTATCTCTTTCTCGCGGAATATCGGCGATCTGCTCACATGCCGCTCACATCTCCGGGTCCAAACCGCCATTCGCGTTGGACGCGGAGATGTGAGCGGCGTGTGAGCAGATCGGTAGAACAGGCAGTTTCGCTAATGTTTCGCCCATCATATAACGGACAAACGGTGGCGGAACGTCAGCGGTTTCGCTGCATCGATTTCGCGGCGGAGGTGTGCTACCGGTCTCAACGTTTATTAGTAAGGGGGTTATATATAGTATAGCTTTAGGCGAGCTTAGTTTGGAATTAGGTTAATTTGTGTGTGATTAATATATTGATATTCTGCTGCTGGTACTAATTGGCCTTCCCAGACATTGGTCCGATAAGTAAATGTTAAGCTAAAGGGCTTTAAAATAGTTACAGTAGAAGTGTGGTCCACAAGTTCTTTTTTGTAATTCAGCTTCCTTTAGCTTTTTACTTTGTATGATTCAGTTGGTTAAGATCGAGCAATATTGTGGACCTTGTGGCAGAGGTTGCAGACGTGCCGGCCGGGCGTCACGGCGGCGGCGGCCTGGAACACGACGAGCTGCAGGTAGTTCTCCTCGTCCGAGTTGAGCGCGCACTCCTCCTTGTTGGTCATGGGCACCTCCACCTAGAGATGGTTGCATGGGTAGTGAGCGTTGCCAGGATTGTCAACAAATCGGGACTAAGCTAGAAAAAAATCGGGCTTGGGTTTTCAAATCAGTACAAATACAACATTTAAAAAAATCGCATCAATTGCAATTCTAACTGTTGCGAACCGTTTTTGGCTTATGGTGGTTATAAAAAAAGTTTAAACCTGTGACTGTTTTGGTGATGTGCTGGATATCTGGACAATAGGCGTCCCGACCAGGGATAATCTGGGAGACGTTCTAGACTCCTGAAAATCGAGACATCTAGCAACACTTAACCCGTCTTGATGGCTATTTACGTTGTATTATTTGTGGGAGGCTCTTTCCTATTTTTTTTTGGTCATAATGTCATTGATGACATAATTATTGATAATATCATTTTTAAATCACTATAAGCGTAAACTATTCAGAATTTTTGGACTATCTAACGCGAAGACAAGGCTAGGTTAAGTTAGGTTTTATTTATAAAAATCTTGAAAATGTAATAGTTACAGACCCATCATGTATGGTATTGTATGCCGGTGCTAGCACGCGGTTGCCGGGCTCGCGAGGCGAAGCGAACCCTCCTGTAAGACTAGAGAATGAAAACCAGTACCTAATAAGGTCTTTTTTACGGCCGTGGCATAATTGCTACAGCTCTGTCCCTTACGCTCGCCGTAAAAAGAACTGCATAGCTATGTCATAATAACCCCCCTCACACGCATTCGTAAGAAGAAATGCTGAGGCCCTACTTTGAAAATTGAAGTTCGAAGTTACGTTAGCTCGATGTCCTCTTGATTTAGTCTCGAATGACGAGTGACAAGGATGCAGCTAATGAAACTTTGAACTTTGATTTTCAAATTAGGTGTGGCCTATCATAAGTTACCTCCACAGGGTCGGGGTCGGGCGGCTTGTCGGGCAGCTCGAACAGCCCGTCGAGCAGCTGCGGCGCCCCGAGCGGCAGCTCGATGTACTGGACCAGCTGCGCCTCCGCCAGGCCCAGCTCCTTCTCCTGAAAAAAAATTCAAAACTTTTTAATTTTTTGCATGCCACCGACGGCTCTGCTGCCGTCCTAAGCCAATACGTAGTAACTAAGATAAACCACCTGTAGTAATATCAACCTTAATACTAATATAATAGAATTGAATCTGCTATCACCATCTTATTGTTTACAAACTCGTTCGCATTATTGTGTTACGTTGTGCGGGTAAGCCAACAAGTAAAATTACTAGCATAGAAATCATTCCATGTAAGTCATCAGGGTTGGCATTGCATTTACGGACTTATTATTGTAGTCTTCAGATTCTAGTCTTAAGAATGGAAATGTCCATGGGTCACAATCACAGATCCAACTGACGATCAGGTGGCCTGTGTGCTAGTTTGCATTCTTGATGAAAAAAAATAATTACTCATCCATGTATTGCTAACTGTCCGGCCCTACCACAGTGTTGTTACTATTCCCCCACCTCAATTTTCCTGGCCTCTTCGGCGGCGTTTTTGACATGCTCCCGTAATGTGTTATCATTCCGTTCCACGAGCTCCTTGAAGGCATAGCACCGCGATATCTGGTGCACGCACTGCAGGCACAACTGAGAAGGAAGCCCGTCGCCCACTGCCACCTGAAAGGTTTAAAACGAAGATAAATGTTATGATATAACTATTGATGCATACATGTAATCGTGATTTTAAAAAATGTATCTTGATTTCTCAGTTGGCTTCAGTAGGTACCCATTGTAATATTTCAATACAAAACTCCTTAATAAAACGACTTTGGTAAGAACAGAATCCTGGCCGACACCTAAGGTGTCTAAAAAGTTACCAAGATCAGTGCACAAACAATACATTTTTGACTATTACTAAAATAAGTAATTGTAGATTACATGAGAAAAATTATCACTTTAACAGTGATAAAGTACCTATCTAGTATGCTCCCACTGTCATGATCCCAATGTGACCATACATAGCTTAATGAACTGTATGATCCCACTGGGATCATGAGAGTCGGAGCATAATGGAATAAGCTGTTCGGATACTACTTTACTGATGAATTAAATTATATTTAAGTTAAATAAAAAGGACTTTAAAGAAAAACAGCAGCAACACACTCTCCTTAAAGTTAAAAAAAATAAGATTCTGATAAATTGAGAACTTTCTTAGCTTCCCCTTTTTTAAAGTCATCATTCACATTTAATACAAGATTAGAAGATACCTTAAAAGACTACATATTTATAGTTATTAACATATTTAGTATATAGTTACTGTATAAGCTACAGGTGATAAATCCTTTTTTGGTCAAAGTTCACAGTTCTAAACAAAATAAAATGCTCTTCCCGCCATTTCCATTATCCTTATCAGCTGTGATAAGCATGACAACACGAGATAACTTATTCAATCAAGTATCCGTCTCGGTCTTTCATCTCGCACTCGAAATACTTTATGTTATCACACCGACATTCTTACATCTCGCTCGCACTAAGCACTAAGATCCCACCAGACAGTGACAGAAAGATGTTTCTCAATCAAATTTCGAGAATAAGCATGATGTCACAGTAGTACAAATTGGTTTCTGAATTCTAAACAAAGATGACGCGATGCGTGTACTTCTGTCGGTCACCCAATATTATACACTTTCCCCACGAGTGCGAGAGAGAGCAACGCATTCCCAAAATAACACAATTCGTTATCTCACCTGCACCTTGGAAATGCCCATCAACATCGTCGCCGTAAGTTGTTCAAATAAGGGTCTCATATCTTTCTTAATTTGCAAGCAGGCACGGCATATTTGATCAAATTTCAAAGGCTGCATTTTATTGACAGCAGCCATATTGGGTTAACTAACGCGTAGAATCTGTCCTTGCCACATAAGTTGGTTCTGAAACAGTGGTATTAAATTTAGAATAGTGTTCTCGCATCTGAATCGACACGCAAAGAAATTACGCGACCCGAAAATCAAAAAAATAGTTATCACTTTAAAAAATGAACACACACCACACTATTGCACTGCACTGGCTGTTTGCGAGCGAAACCAACCGAGAGGAACCATCGACGACGACGAATCGAAAACAAAAATCATACGGGAGGGTGGGGGAGATAACGCCTGACAGAGAAAGTTATATTTTTGGTAAAGACTAAAAAACTTGTAAACACCATGATTCTAAATTACTTTAATATGATTTCATTATGTAGAAAAGATTTGAGAATTTAGAACTCAAAATTGTCTTCTTTTATTCGATTTGTCGTAAAAATCTCGTAAAAATTCAGCAAAGGAAAGAGACAGAGTACTACCGAAACAGTTCAATACAGCAGCCAAATGCCAGGCAGAGGGTCATTGATACATCGTGCTGTAGGTATAATAAAGTGTGTGGAATTTATTATGAGTGTTATGGCGAACAATATATATAGCACAGAGTTCATCTAATCGCAAAATTGACAATGGACATTTCAAGTTCATACTAGTTAAGTAAACGCAATGGGAACTTAAAATAGCAAACTAGAAACGCTAGTTCATTATGAGTCAATAATACTGTCATCTCTTTCACCCTGTTCGACTCGTCTTATAGTTTGAAAGAGACAGCATCTAAGTGACAAAGGTTACCTAGTTAACAGCCAATAAGTGAAAAGTATTGGTACACAAACAAAGATAATACAATTTAATAGGTAGTTGTTGCACGCGCTTCCGTTCGTAAAGTCGTTTATATGGTATGGATTAGTATGGAATGGAAGTATAGATACCTAGTAGCGAAAGAATTTATTTTACATACATATATGTATGAGCAATGTATAGCCAACGTAGTACCTATCTCTGTATAGTTTGTGACAAGTCTCGCAACCTATGGCTCAAATGGATTCAAATATCAAAATATGTGTAAATATTTGTTGTTGATACATATATCAGAAAAGTCCAACTTGTATTATAGTTATGAACTTGATAAACTAGGTAATTAATAAATAAAGACATGCACTCTCGACTGATGTCAGTTTGTTCTGTATTTTGCACTAGTGTTTCATACGCTGCATCCACATCTACAAGATTTAGAGAATATTCGTGTTGAAGTCTCTTTCTTTCTTATGTTAAAGTAGAGCCAAAACATAAATCTTCGCTATTTACCGTAGATGTGGCCGCAGCGATAGACTAAACGAAGATATCCGAGAAAGAACTAGATAACTTACTGTATTTTAGTTTATTCAACTACAAAAAGTAGGTTTATTTCGCGTAAGGCAACATTTGCTTTGCTTGCGTCATGTCATGTCATGCATATCATATATGTCATTCATACAATTCTGTCAATCAAATTGTATAGTGAGTTTTTCGTAAAGTATTGTCATCTAATTTCGCAATTTCTTTTCGAAACTATATCAAGAAAGTATTACAGAAGCATAGCATTAAAACACACTTATAAAGCACAACTGGAGATCTGTAACAATGGCCACTCTTACCGGCTCTTCTTGGGAAGGTACCGCTGATTCTTACTGTAATTCTTGTAAACACAAAAAGTTGACACTAATATTATGACGTAGCAAGAAACACTATTTTATTTGGTGCAGAGAACGAAAAAATATACCGTTATAACTGTTATAAGCAGCGTTTAATTTCCAAATTACAGCATTCACACTATCTTTTTGTCTGACATCTATTTATTTTGTGTATCCAGCCAGTACTTTAACAATAAAACTTCAAAAACTCTAGTCAATTTCTAAGGCGTCTCTTTGTTTATTTGTTCGGTTCTGTTCTGGCAGTTGGTGGTACAAAGTCCTAAAAGAGTTGCAGATTTTACATCCGTTACAACCAAATTTGTTAGAAGCAGAAGAATTAAAATGGATATTACATATGACCTAATAGTTCAGGAGTAATATAATTAGTAATGTAAAATTTTATATGCTGATTTGATTCACATGTTTCTTGTTAGAAAACCTTCAAGTATTAGGGCAGAGGACATGTTTCAAGTTCATTATAGTGATACTCAATACTAAATACTCAATACTCAATACTTTATTGCAATCATAATGTTTACAAAGATGGAAATATAATAAATGTCTCAATTATGAACCCTGTTGGGCACAGCAAACATATTTAGAGAGAGGGAGACTTAACCTTTTAATAATATGAAGAGACTTCATTATAAATATTTGAATTTATTGTATTTTTGTATAATTTACCTTTATTGTTTAATTTAACTAATTTACTTTATTTATAATTTGTCGTCTAAGTATTCATTTATTGTGTAGTAAGCTTTTGTAATTAGTAACTGTTTGAGTTTATTTAAGAAATTACGTTCATTTTTTTGTTGTCTTAATATTTCAGGTAAATTGTTGTATATTTTTATAGTCATTACGTAAGGGCCGGATGAGATGATTTTAAGGCGGGAAGGTGGCAAGATAATTTTATGTTTATGGCGTATTGGGCGTGTAGGAGGCATATCCTCGCATTTTTTATAGAAGTGTTCATGCTTACGTATGAACTTACATGCTTCTAAGATGTAGATGCTTGGAAGCGTAAGCAGTTTGTATTCCAGGAAGTAGGGTCGGCAGCTGTCAGTTTGCTTTATGTTGACTAATATCCGTATCAGTTTTTTCTGTAGGGTAAATAGAGATGGCGCGTCCGTACTATTTCCCCACAGAATGATGCCGTAGTTGAGCCAGGAGTAGGCGTATGCGTAGTAAGTGGCCAGAGCAGTCGCGAGGTCGGTAGTTTTTTTAATTTCACGGAGGGCGTAAACAAATTTAGATACTTTTGAATGAATTTTTTTTGTGTGTTTTCCAATTAATATGGGTGTCAATATCTATTCCTAATAAGGTAAAATGGTTAACTACGTCTATTTTAATATTGTTGTAGATAAAATTTATTAACAATTTCTGTTTCTGGTATAGGTAAAAGGTTATTAATTTAGTTTTAACAAAGTTTATTTCCAGGTTGTGGTCGATCATCCAGTTTGTAATTAAATCTAAAATAGAGCAGAGCTTTGTATTTATGTTTATGTTATTATGGCAGGTAGTGAGTATTGAGATATCGTCGGCGAACAGTACACAGGGGTCGTTTATGATTTTGGGAAGATCGTTGATGTAGATTAGGAAGAGACACCCAATTACATTACCTTGTGGAATTGAGGCCTCAGGTGTTATGACGTTTGAACGAACACTTGTTATTTTCTTGCTAGCAATATCAAAATGTTCTATCTCAACTACCTGTTCCCTATTTTTTAGATACGATGAAAGACATTTGTGCGCTAAACCTCGAATTCCTATTCCATATAGTTTTTGCAGAAGTATGTTAAATTGGACCTTATCGTAGGCTTTAGACATATCGAGTAATAGACCCACAGCGTACTGTTTACCGTCGATTATATTGAGAGTCTCCTGGATATACTTAAATACCGCTAGACTAGTGGATCTACCTTCTCTGAAACCGTTCTGACAATCGTCAAATATCTTATATTTTTCACAAAAGGCGTATATGCGATTACTCATTGCTTTTTCAAATATTTTGGAATTAGTGGGTAGAAGGGCGATGGGTCGATAATTATTGGGGTCTGTTTTTGAGTTTTTTTTGTGTATGGGTTTTATAACTGTTTTTTTTAATGAGTCGGGGAAGACGCCCTCTTCAAAGGATTGATTTACGAGAGTGCAGAGCGGCAGAGTCAGCTGATCCACACAGTGCCTTATCATGGTAGCCAGTATGGCCAGTGATGGTATTGAGCCACACACTATTTTTAGCTGTGGTAGTGTAGTAAATAAGTTGTAGACTCATCAAAAAATAACACAGTTATTACTTTTTACCTTCTTATTACCTTCTGCAAACTTGTAATTTAGTAAATTTCTTTAATTTACATGTTGACTTCATATTTTCTATTGAAATATTAGTAGAAGAGTTGGTTGAAATAATAGTAGCAGTATCCTGTGTGATAGCTTTTTAAACATGCTTTGGCTTTGTACTTTTATCTCACTCACTCACATGTCCTCGTATGCAAGATTGACTTTACCTGAGCCAGCTGCAGCTGAGCGCTTCTTTTTAACATCTCTTATAGTGTACTTCTAAGCGCAAGCCTCTTTAAATCAACATACTAAAATAAACAAAATTTGAAATTGAGAATTCCAAATGTTGTTCCAAAACCATCATAATTCGTAAATAAGATTTAATTGACTTGAAATTTTTAAAACTTTAACTAATTTTATTTACTATATTATGTTTATTTATTTCATTATGCAGGTAAAAAGTGCATTCAATGGCGTCAGCAGACGTATTTATTATATTTTTTCTTTGAATGGTTACTCTGGACAACTAATTTTGCATGAAAAAAGTGTAAGGGTCACCAAATTTTTTCATAAAAATGTTATTCTTAAAATTAAGTATTGTAGTAAATGAAAAATGTATCTAATCATTAACCTTTTCAACGCCACAGTCGGCTCTAGCCGTCAACTAAAAGTCGTGCCACTGACGCCACGTCGGCTACAGCCGACAAGAGTTCAAGATTAAAAGAGACTTTGTTTGGTAGCAATAAGGTGTAATTTGCATAGCATAGCAAACATGTTTGGCGTGTGGGTGGCACATTTTGTATTCGACGTATGGCGTTCAAAAGGTTAAAATTAGTTAACAGTTACTCCTTCAAAGTTAAAAATAAGGCATTCTTGCAGTGACAACAAAAGTTGAGTAACACAATTGTACTTAAATTCCGTGCTTAATTGTAAGCTATATCTTAATTCTAGAGCTGAGAAAGCAAGCTAGGACACTAGAGAATGATATAGACCTGAAGCTAGTGGCATTTAGCAAGCTGGGCATCAGCCCAGGCACGTCCGGGCTGAGCTCTGAGACCGCACCGCTGATCAACAGTGATGACATGTTCGATACCATGTCTATGGAGTTACAGCAGCTGCTAAATAAGGTACGATTTATTACATTCAGGACTGTAAAAGTTGGTTATACCTGGGCCGACTTCAGTTGATCCTTTCCACATCTCATGACTACACAATCTATTCCCACTAGTTCTATTAAAAAGGTGTTATTGTTAAATTCAAGAGCTGAAAAATTTGGTTATACCTTGCTGGGTCGATTTCGGATTTCGGTTGGTCCTTTCAACAGCTAATGTAAACACTGACACGGTCTATTCCCACTAGTTCTATTAGAATAATTATTAATACGGAATAGAATGTTACACTTGTCTTTATTGTCTTTTTAAAAATACTACATTGATACAAACTTTGCGACAACATTTAGTAATTTAAATGTGTATTTTTTTTTTCTATATAAAGACAGATTTGTCACCTGATGGAAATTATGAAATACGGTGTTTTGTAATGATATTTGCATTTACAGTTATCATCAATAAATGACAGAATGGGAGAGATAGCACCCAACAGTACAGCCACCATGCATACTATAAAGAGGCATAGGGAAATTCTTATGGTAAGTAGTTTTTCGTCTTCTGTTTTGGCTCCTTAAACTGTACGCAAAATACAAATGTATTTTGACAAATATTAACAAAAAAAAACTCATAGAATATATACATGCCACATCTCAACACTTATTTTAATTTCATTGTCAAAATAAAGTTTAGATTTTAAAATTCTCCTTAACCTTGTATGTGATTCCGTAACAAGTTAAAGCCAAGTTAATACATTTAACCAACACATTCACATTCACATTTTCCTCGTGTGGTTGCCGAGTTAGAATAGTGCCACTCCATGTCTTCCCGTGGATGTCGTAAGAGACGACTAAGGGAATAAAGGCTTGTAGTACTGTTAGGCGATGGGCTTGCAACCTGTCACTAATACGCTGGTAAACATCTTAGCCTAATTGTGCAAATTGTGGTTATAGAATTATCAACAAGTTTTTAGAGATGTTTGTAATTCTGTAGCTCTGCCTACCCCACTCTGGGAACGACGGCGTGAGATTATGAATGAATGAATGAATTCACATTGTGGTCTGCTATCCCCACAATTCATTATGTTATTATGGTGCCTTCGCATACTGTTTTAATTTAAGGTTTAACCGTAAACATTTAAAAGTAGCATGTCCAATTGTGATAGAACACCCTTGCGTCTTTTAGATATGCATAGTCTCAAGGGTAACCTTTGGGGTAATTTTTTTTTTGTTAATCGCCTGGTGGGCCAAAGACAAATGTCCTTGCTTTTGTTTGCTTTTGACTTGAATTACTTTAAGAAAAAGGGGCAGAGGTGAAAATCCCTTCCGGAGACCTGGGAATGGAGGGCCCAGGTACTGCCGGGCTCGCACCGGCTAAAAACACCAATGCCCCTATTACCAACTAGAATTTAGACTCCCGCGGATACTACCCCAGCCAGTGCTGAAAGGCCGGAGGAGAAAGTCCTTCCTCCGTTTACTTATCCGCGGGGTTTGGGGTAATCTTTGTATCTAATTTTATTTTATCGATTGTATCATTTCATCGAACGCTATTTTCTGCTGAAACCAGCCGCCGACAGCGTTTTGTGGATAACTTAAACATTAATTATGTAGGTTACGTAAGGTTAGATTTGAGACTACCAAAAAAAAAATAACTCATGCGGCGAGAAACTTTTGATGAAATCTAAATTCTGCGTAATCATACGTTCGTTGAAAGGTGTTTCGAAAAAAAAATAGGTACCCAGTTTTAATAGATGGTAATTTTTCGGAATAACCAAAACTGTCAACTTTTTGTGGTGTGGCAACACTACATCGCTGTCATGTCTGCAGGACTACCAGCAGGAGTTCACGAAGACGTCAGCACGAGTGAGCGCGCGGCGCGAGCGGGAGGAGCTGCTGCGCGGGGGCAGCCCGCCGCCTGGCGCCGCGCTCAACCGCCGCGACCAGTACACCAAGGAGGCCAGCCATCTGCACAGGTACAGCAAAACAATTCATATGGCGCGCGGATTTAGCAATAATAGACCCTTGGTCAACGACGTAAGACCGTAAGACCAGCCAGTTTGGAGCAGACCCTTACAGGTTCTGAACTCCTGGTAGGATGACTGAACACCCTCATCTGAATGATAGTCAAATAAGAACAGCTTGGCCTTCTGGATTCCTTCAAGCAACTTGGTGAATATTTTTAACCAGCTCATCCGAAACGCCATACAAGAAGAGCATTTTCATTTCGATTCAGCTCGATCGGAGTCGATATTATTTCGGTTTTGATCAAAGAGCAAAATAAAACTGTTCCTGCTCGAAATACCGATTAATTTCGCTCACTATTTTTTTCGTACCACTTATCACCCTTTTCTCGTCTTTCCTACCCTAATAGCTAGCTCTTCTTCGTCTTTCGCCATTTGGTCGATATTTTACTGGTGAACAAAGGGTATCCACTTAGCGCCTGTGTAGTGACTGCTGCACTCGCTCTAACCTTAGAGCCTGCGCTGGCTATTTGCAGTGGGTGGATCCAGGGTGATGCTCCCAGAGACAGTTTTAGAGATAAGTTTAAAAGAAAACGAGACCTTACCTTCTCCTGGACCGGGAATAGATTGTTTGGAGGTAATAGATTATCAGGGCTTATTACCCGTGGTCCCTGTCCCTGTCCCTCTGCTCTTTATCCCTCTGCTATTCGACGGATTCCTAGTTCTGGGCAGTTTGCCCTTCGGGCATCTAAAGATACCTAACTAACCTAACCTACCTACTTTTACGGAATAAAAAATGATTTCTGAGGAAAGCGGACTCTGACGAATAGCAGAGGGACAAAGAGCAGATGGACAGGGACAGGGACCACGGGTAATTGGAGATCATTCATCATCATCGTTTGGACATGATGATTCACGTAATTAATATTTCTTTACAAAACATCCGCTGTGTGACAAAAAATACTTAGATTATTACTATCGACCCGGCCTCGTTTCGTTACGGCTTATGCGAGTTATCTGTAATACCCGTACATAAACCAGAATTTATTTAACATAAAAACCGCATGAAAACCCTTTCAATAGTTTTTAAGATTCTCGAACATTCAGACAGACAGACGCGGCGGGGGACTTTGTTCTATAATATGTAGTAATGATTATTAATTATGTAAGGCTAATTTTCGTTGCACAACACAACTTTTTCGACTTCCTCGTACGTATGGTTAACTACTTGGTAATTAAGTAATTATGGGCAGCTGTTTGAACTTCCCCCATATATGTGTGAGGGTTGGCTGTTGCAGCTCGCACGTGCTGGTGGACGAGCAGATCAGCATCGCGATGGAGGCGCGCGAGCAGCTGGCGGCGCAGCGCCAGAGCTTCAAGCGCATGCAGACCAGGTTCAACGACATCACCAACAGGTAAACTTATCTACATAACCTCGTAAGGCACTGGTCCCACCGCCGGCGAGTAAGCGATGAACTATCGGCGATTTTCTTGCCCAAGAAACGAACAAAAGATAATAGCTCCCGTGTAAATAAAAGAGAGAGATATAAATGTATAGTTCATAGCTGAGCGAGTGAGCCAGCGATGACCTATAAATTTATATATATCTCTCTTTTATTTACACGGGACCGATTATCTTTTGTTCGTTTCTTGGGCAAGAAAATCGCCGATAGTTCATCGCTTACTTGCCGGCGGTGGGACCAGTGCCTAAGGCCCACAAACAGCCAGTTTCTTGTCAGTGGGACTTTGAATCTACCGTCGGGGCAATACAGTTCAAATACGTTTGTTCGAAAATGCCATTTTCAATTTATGTACAAAGGAAAATGAACTTTATTCCCATTGGAATACAGTTCAAATTGAATTGCCTTGATAATGTACAGCCTATTGCACACTGGGTCTTACGAGGTGCCTAATAAACCTTTGCCTGCGACTTAGTCAGCGTAGAACTCGTTAATCACTTTTGAGGGCATAAATAATTTTGCATTTAGAGCTGGTAGATTCACTCCATATTACCGACGTGTAAAAGAGCCTTGATCTTGATCATTTGATGAATCTAGCCAAGTTACTGAATAAATTATTTCATTTCATTCATATTATTATTATTATTATTATTGCCCTCGGGAACTGTCCGATATTAGATGTAATAAGTACCGTAAGTCCGTCTGCAGGCTATAAACTATCCCTGTACCAAATTGCACATCGATCGGTTGTGACGTTTAACCTCCAAAACGAACAAAAAAAACACCTTAGCTTTTATAATATTAGTAACGATAAGAATGTTTCAATGTGAAAATGAATGAACCCGCTATCTATTACGGTTTAAAAAATACAGCTCTTTAATGTTGGGACACTTGGGACGGACGGAGAGCGTAGGCATATTAATAGGCTCCCGTTGAGCGTTCATTTTTCAAAAGTTAAAGTGAAAACAATAGCCGGGTGCGGGCCTCGCGTCGTCCCCTGAAAAATGTATCGTACTAAATACAAATCAAAGCTCACTTTTCAATGTTTCATTTTGAGCTGAGGCGGTGCTGATCTGGAACCGAGGGGTTATAATGTGCAATGACTTTAACACATTCGCCACCCAGTACCCGATTATCAGGTATTCTATGATGTTCCCACGCCGCACTACCCGCTTGTCGGGTACTATTTGCTACTACGCTGGTGTTTGGTTGGGAATTTGTTTCGTGGGCTGCCACTGAATGTGTTAAGACGTTTTGATTTGCGAAAATAGCCCTTGTATGTAAATACTCTATACAGGGTGTCGCTAAAACCAACGTTAAAATGAAAAGGGGGGATAGAGCAGCTCATAAGCTATCGATTTAAAAACTTAAAAAAACGGGCAAATAGATTTAAAAACATTGCTGATTCGTAATGATTCTAATTATCGATACCTCTGAAAAACTTATGAAATAAAACATGAAATGTGGCTTTCCATCACAAAAGGGTCCTTATGGCAGTTTCTAGTTACGGAGATATTGACGATGTTGTAAAAATCATTAAAAATATATATTTTTTGTTTTATACGAAATAGTAAAATAAAGGGATAGACGTCTATTCGTAGCTTGGTTTCACTCGTGTATGTTAAATATTTCTAAAGTAAAATTGGGTACAAAGTTTAGTAGAAAAGGGTCCTTATGGCAGAGCACATTCAAGAATGATATATCTGGTAATAAAACTTGCAATGTTTGCTTAAGTTATATTGGTCCACTTACAAAACGTGCCTAATAACAAAAAATACCCAACTTAGGTAAGTACTGTCAAATATCTTACGAGCTATAAAATATGACAAATGAATAGGTAGGTCTGATAGATTAATAAGGAACCAAATACGAAATGGTGTTTATTTTTGCAAAAAAAGGCAATCAACAAACTAAATAATCAACAAAAATGTTTTTTGAGACGGGTACTCTTTATAAAACAAGATTTTAAGTAAACTTGTAAAAACATTTTTTCTTGGGTATTCTGTTTTAATATAAGATTAATAATAGATAATGTTACTATCGTGATATTACTATACTACTGTAATTATCAGCAATTATCTGTAATTCCCTAATGTATGGGCGTGAATTTGTGATTTTAATGTAGGTAACTCAAATCGTTTGTAACTATAGAAATAAGACATATAGATTGATCGAATATAATTTAGATCTCACTACACAAAAATTGTTAATGTTATAGAGCAAGATGAAAAAAATAAAAAATACGTTATTTAATTTAAAAAAAAGGATTTTGTTAACTATGTTATTTTATTTCAATCCTAAGACGTAAATTCAAATATCCCCAACTATACACTATGGTACGAATTACAACATATTAAACAACATTCCGAAAATCTTATTTTTCTTAATTTCGTTCTTATTAGCAAGTTGCTCTAATCAAAGGCTGATTTTTCAAAGTCTAGAAGTCACATTAAAAAAACCATAACTGAATATCAAAGAAAAACACATTGAGATACGTAATCAATCATCATCTATGTAACTTCCAATGGGAACATACTTAATATGAGTTTCAAACTTCTTTTAACGATTTCTCAAAAGTGCAATTTCGGCTTGTGTAAGTATGATAAATAAAATTTTAAAAAGTTTGGGACTTGGGGTCGTGACTCTTTCTTTATTAGATAGCCTATTTAACACAGATTTAGGATCAATGCTTAACTCAATATGTATCATAAGGACCCTTTAGCCATGGAACGCCACAAATTAATGACTACATACATAGGGGTTAAATCGATAGCTTATGAGCAGCTCATAAGCTATCGATTTAACCCCTATGTATGTTCAGCGATTTTTGCTAGTTTCGGAGATATTGATCATTTTAATCTGAATTTTTGTAATTGTTCCTTATGTCCATGTCTCGAAAAATCATTAATTTCATGTTTTATTTCATAAGTTTTTCAGAGGTATCGATAATTAGAATCATTACGAATCAGCAATGTTTTTAAATCTATTTGCACGTTTTTTTAAGTTTTTAAATCGATAGCTTATGAGCTGCTCTATCACCCCTTTTCATTTTAACGTTGGTTTTAGGGACACCCTGTATATTCCGAGGGTCATGCACGAACTGGTCCAATTAATACTGAGTTTGATGTATTTCCAGATTTCCAATGCTGAACAGTCTGATGTATCGGATAAACGCACGCAAGCGACGCGACTCGCTCATTGTGGGCATCGTAGTGGCGGTCTGCACTTTCCTAATGCTGCTCTATGCATTCCACTGATTCTCAACTGGAGTATTCGAGTGCATTTATAGTATAAGGTGAAGAGTGTTTCGAGATGGCTACCATTTAGAATTATAACTACTATTTCCATACTAAAAGTTTTAGTTTTAGGAAAACAAAGCATTACAGAGGCCCTATCTTGAAAATCGAAGTTTGAAGTTACGTTAGCTCCATCTCTTTCTATACAATTTATGTCATACACCCTATAAATTGTGTATTCATTTGTACGACAAACAACCATCCTTCGATTTGTAAATACGACGCCCTACAGTATAGGTCAATGTACGAAATTCTTCGTCGTCAGCGTCCGCGGTTTAGTTACTGAGACAAGACGAGTTCCTATTGGGGATGACTTCAGAGAAATTCCAATTGTTCCGAAAGCAACTAAAATTGGCGACCAAGTTTTTTTTCGTCTTTGGCTGCTTTTCGACTGCTAATACAATAATTAGTTAGACGATAGATAGACGAAGTCGTGAACTTTAGAAGAGTAGATATTTAATTAGAGCATAGAGGCATTCCATCTCAGTCCTCAGGGTTGCATTTCCAGTCTTAGGATTGCAGTCTAAAGTTTGTAGTTTAAGGGTAAAAATGTCTATGGGTCACAGATCCTACTTACCATCTGGTTGCCTATGTGCTCCTTTTGCGTTCTCTATGTCATAAAAAAAGTTTCAATGTTCCCATTCCTAAACCAAAAAGTCCTCTCCAATTCAATAGATAAAGCAGATTAGACCTACCCTTGTTAATAATTTGAAGAGTAACTTTTCCATTTCTTCTTATCATTTGTAGATACTGTTAGCCTCATGGCTCAGGTAACTACGGTATCCAAGGACGGCTTAGCACAAGTTGCCTGCGACTTGTTTGTCGGTAATCTCTCTATACCTCGGTTGTAACGAACGCACTGAGCGACTAGCGAGCAAATATAATGCTAGCCGTACTGGGAGCCAAACAAGATGCGTAGCGTAACTCTAACGTAAACGATTAAAAAAAACCGGTCAAGTGCGAGTCGAACTCGCGCACCGAGGGTTCCGTATTTAGGGTTGGAAAAAGCAAAAGAAAATACTTTACTTTACTAGTTACTTTGTTATGAACTTTATTATCTATGCATTAAGGCCCATTTTGACTAGCCTAAATTTTAATACAGATTTTTAAAGATTTTGATAATTTTTCCAAAACTGTAAAATTTAACAAGTTCATTTTATTTTTCCTGTAAAATATAAGTAATTATCTTTAAATCAGGATTTTTTCAGATTTTTTGGTCCTTAAACTTCGGAGATAAGAGGGGGGGGGGGGCGGTCATTTTTTGTACAATTTTGCGTATAAATCAAAAAGTACGTCCCGAAAAATTATAAAAAAAATTGTTTCGAAATGTGCGGACTAAGCCCTTTCATATGACACCCCGTTTGCTATAATCAAATAACTTTCATTTTTCAACCCCCCATTCTAGACCCGTTAACAAATACTTAGAAAAATAATTTCATACTTTTTTTTACTAAAAACAGATGCGGGCAAGTAAGTTATACAAATTGATAGCTTCTATAGTTTCTGAGAAAAACTGCTGTGACATACAGACAGACAGACAGACAACGAAGTCTCACCATAAGGGTTCCTTTTTTACCATTTTGGTACGGAACCCTAAAAAGCCGACAAAATGTATGGAATTAATATAAGCGGCCGAATAGATCGAAAGCTTACGTCAATCCTATACATTTTGACAGTTTTCTAAAATCGGCAATGTTAGCAATATACAGTCACGAGATTAAATTAGGTACCCACCTTAGGTCCAAAGTCAGTCTGACATTCTACAACAATAAGGTTCAGTTTCCTAAAAGTTACAAATGACTTGACATCTCTAATGACATTGACGACTTCAAGCATATTTTTCTTGGGTCCCAAATTAACGCTCGTAACCGTACATCTAAGGGCCCTGGATTGTCAAGTTGTTTTTATATTAAGAGGGCCCTGCCAAGATGGATTGCGCTAACTAGCGCTTCTATTCGTTTCGTTTTTAAACCAATCGCGTCACTGGTAGATGACGTGATACGAAAAGTCACGTGATCTACCAGTGACGCGATTGGTTTAAAAATGAAACGAAACGAATAGAAACGTTAGTTAGCGCAATGCATCTTGGCAGGGCCCTCAGAGATCATATATATTAGTCGTTTTTTTTACTAATGTCTTTCGCCCCTTGTTTTAACAAGTCGTGGTTCTGCGATGACAGCTGTCAGGGATGGCTTCTTTTCTTACTTTTACTGTAAATTATGAAATAGGGCTATGCATGGATTTTTCAAATCGCTTTTCTCAACAAAATATGAAAATACCATTTTAGAGATCACTAAAAGTGAATTTAACCTTTTCAACGCCACAGTCGGCTCTGGCCGTCAACTAAAAGTCGTGCCACTGACGCCACGTCGGCTACAGCCGACAAGAGTTCAAGATTAAAAGAGACTTTGTTTGGTAGCAATAAGGTGTAATTTGCATAGCATAGCAAACATGTTTGGCGTGTGGGCGGCACATTTTGTATTCGACGTATCGCGTTCAAAAGGTTAAAATGCTTGTATAATCGGCATTTCCGAGATGTCCGATATGTACTGTGACTTTGTATAACAGGTCGGCCATATGAACTCCATGTTAAATTCTGTTTTGCTAGAAAGAGATAGGACAAATCTTTTTCGGCTTATTTCTTGGTTGTTTTTATAGGAACTTATTCAAAAAAATGTTTTTTCTACTGTTTGTAACATGAATCAGCTTTTTTTGGAGCAGTGAATAATAAATATATATTGATGAAATCAGTGGTGTGAGTTGTAATATGCCTTGATTTATTACTAGTTGTTATGAGAATGCTGACTCTCCCTAATTTATTAATCGTTTCCCTAATATGTACTGTTAAGTTATCACTGTTGGGTTTTGTTTTCGTGGGAGAAAACGAAGGTGTTATGTTTAAGGAAATTTATTTCTTGGTAAAGTATATGAGCATAGAATAATTTGTAATCAACTTTTCTGCAATTATCTTTAAAGTCGAATTAAACTTTATACCATACCCATTCTAATTAATTATCTAAAAAGCTACTTAGAAGGAATTTATTAAAAAAGGAGCTGTATTCTTTTCGATAAAATCATATCACTATTGACATAATTTTTTTTCGAAGATTTTATTTTTTATTTTTTTTAAATTATAATTACATACTTGCCAAACTGTTGCCAACATACATCACGGTTAGCACAAGACAAGTTGCCCGCGACTTGTTTGTCGCTCGGATCTCCCTTCCTATCTAGTCGGTAACGATAGAGACGCACTGAGCGAAAAGCGAGAAAATCAAACTTGTGCTACCCGTGCATGTACAGTCGAGTTCTAAATATGTGTACACTTGTTTAATTGCTGTGACAATAGGGTATATGCATGGATTTTAAAATCGCATTTCTCAACAAAATATGAAAATACAAGAGATCACCAAAAGTGAAATTAAAATTTAAATCGGTCAAGAAATACGGATGATACAAGCATTTTAAAATGCTACTTAGACGGAGAGATCCGAAGTGCACCGGTGACGTATTCGTGCAGTTCGGCCATATAATACTCCACGTAAAATTCTGTTTTGCTAGAAAGAGATAGGAACAAATCTTTGTTGGCTTATATCTTGGTTATTTTTATAGCTATTGAAAAAATGATTTTTTTCTCACCTGTTTGTTACACGAATCAGCTTTTATTGAAGCTGTAAAAAAATGCATATTCCCTATTCATGTATGGCAGTTTAAACATGACATTAAATATACAAGGTACTGTGTAGGTGCACATATTTAATGAACTCTACTGTAATTGTATTGTATTTAACTCGGCCGCCAAATAAGAGCTATTGTAACATTGACAATACGGTAACAAGTCAAAAGCTATATGGTTTTACCAAGTAGAATAGAGTCCCAAATGCGTAGAGCTTGTCCAAGTTGCAAAGACGCGCCCCTTTCAACGCAATTTCAAATAAGCCTATGCAATTTTTAATTTTCTGTGGAGGGCCGCGTCATTCCAACTTAGACAAACTTCAAATCTCTATTATTAGATCAAACATGAGGTTTCCCATGCTAATTATTTCAATAAAATAAAAACCAGATTTCGCTTCCATTGATGTAAAAAAAGAGTAATTAATTTTATTTACATACATATCATAAAGTCCTCAATTATGCGTTCAGAACCCGAAGGCAATGACCAGCATTACCTGTGGTAGTAGGTGACAGCGATGACAGCTGTTAATTTTGGAAGATGTTCCAAATTTGAATCTTATTACCTTACAATATTCGATAACGTAATGAAATTACGTTACAGCTGTCATCGCTGTCACTACCACAGGTAAGGTAATGCTGGTAATTTGCCTTTCGGTTTCTGAACCCATCTTAGAGTACTTATAATATGTGTGTAGATACAGTATTGTACGCGACTCTGCGTAATTGGCATTACAACACTCGCCTTGCGGCTCGTTTCATGAACCGCACTCATGTTGTAATGCCTGTCATTACGCAACCGTCACGTAAAGTACTATTGAAACTCCATTATCAGATTGTTTAATGGACCAGCGCGCTCCAATCGCGCGATCCAAAGGCTCGGTCGGTGCGTACGATTGAGCGCGCGATCCAATTTTGGATCGTCCGGTGTGGACCCGGTTAGTACCAAGGATTTTGCAGTACTTGTTCCTACTTACTGCTAATTCGCTGGTAATTTTATGAAACGACTATCCCCCTTACTAATAAACGTTGAGTAACAGTGGTATAGCTATACAATGTTTTGTCCTTATCTGTCATTGTGACATTTGAATTTGACAGATAATGACAAAACATTGTATAGCTATACCACCGCTACTCAACGTTTATTAGTAAGGGGGTAAGTGATTAAGCATTACAAAATAATATCCAAATATGAACATAATCTTCGATAGAAGTTTTGTTAAAGAAAATTTACGGTTTATTACCAAAAAAATTACTCAATAGAGTAAAAAAGAAATTGTTACTGTAGTAATGAGATATTATTATTTAATGATATAAATGGACGCTAATTGAATTGCTGTAGAATATGTAAATTATGTCAAACATGTAAATATTTATAATATAGCTTAATATGCATATCTATTTAAACAATGATAAAGTACCAAAATAAAATCCCTTATTTTATATTTCGAGTTTTATTTCTCTACTTGTAATAAATGGTGTCGCAAAATTCAAGCAAGATTAGGAATTGCTGCAATTTGTGCGGAAAGTGCTCCATTTTTTCTAACACTAAACTGTCACTGACAAATCGTGTTATTTGTCCGTTGCTAACACTTTCCATATAAATGGCGGCAAATTCGAATCCTGCGTAAATTTTGCACATGCACACACCCATTAATATAATTATGCACTTGAGATCTCACATGAAGATAATTTAACACTAGTTTTTCAACCCAGGACGGCGCGCCCCGCTGCTCGAAGTAACTCGCACTGTTGCATAAATGTAGGTACGTAAATTAAATAGGGGGCGAGCTGTTGTGGATTAAATACACAATTCAACATACGTACAGTTGATTTATCTCACGAAAGCGGGTTTGCCATACTTGTAGTAGTAACACGTATAGGCACGCACACTACGGCGACGCTTAGCGAGACCTTCTGTTCCTTCTTACTTGTCTTATATAGTAAACAACTTTCTAACCTCAAAATAAACCTTTTTTGGCTAAAACATCTATTTGAAACAAAATAAAGCAATCACAGACAATACATTAGCCAAGTGATGTCCATAATGTTTATTCAGTTTACTTTATTTACGATAAAAAAGCTGTTTCAGCCAAATATAAGACAAGTAAGAATGAACAGACCTTACGCACTCAGAGACAACGTGCACGTGCATCTACACACACAAGTATGGCGAACCCGCTTTTCTACACTAATATTATAAAGAGGAAAGATTTGATTGTATGTTTGTTTGTTAGCATTGAATAGGCTCTGAAACTACTAGACCAATTTGAAAAATTATTTCACCATTAGAATCTTACATTATCCCTGATGAACATAGGCTATGTTTTATTTTTCTGCGCGGGCAGAGTCGCGGGCTACAGCTACTGTGAGATAAAACAACTGTATCTACAGTAATATTAAGTGGAGGACACTTTAATTTATTAACGCAAGGTACAAGAACTTATAAGAATTGATAGCCTTTTTGATTGCAGCGGCAAGTATAGTCTTTACTCGCTGATAATCATGTACAGATCTAGTGAATAATCCTTTCACATCGTGAAAACTCGTAAGTCACGTGTACTTCCGAATGATGCCGACATGTCAATGAATTATTGTACCTACATATCGTCATCTTATCAAGATCACGCTAATGAAACCTATTTTAGTGAATTAACGTAAAGTACAGCAGAGGATGATTCCACGGGCGTTTCAACCGCCGTCAGTGTCCTAAGTATTTAAGAAATAGGCGATAATATGCTTAAAATTCGATCAATTGTGGCAAGAATTACGGTAACAGTATAGCTCTGTGTGAATGTTAGCTGCTTGGTGTAGCTCATTCTTTCAATATTTATGACAGCGGACTGACGGCGGTTGAAACGCCCATGGAATCACCCAGAGATCGTTTTGCCACCATTTGACTCTATCATCATATCAGATGCCTAACGCAATCGCAATCTTTTTCATTTTAAAAGTCCAAAGCGAGTCTTCATACAAAATGAAAACAATTGTTCCACTTTGAAGCAGATTGCGATTGCTAGTGCTTTAGGTAATAGCGACATAGGTCCTAGATGCCATAATATTGCATTACCTACCCTCGGGTTTATGTATTCTAAATTCCAGCCCAACACGATAGCGGGAAGTGGTTTAAATTAGACTTATAATATTATGGCCGTGTAATTAAACAACTGTCACTTTCTGACGAGTAAATAAGTGCGAGAGTGACGGATGCTTTCCCCGTGACAAAGGCAACCATAATACGGGCCCTGAGCCTCTACTCGGTAAAACAATATTTGCTATTGACGTGTTTCCGTGTAGTCAATGTTTTGATAGCTTTTATTTACTTGACAGTAATGGCGGCCGAGTTAAAAACAATCGATAAACGTCAAAAGCAATATCGTTGTATAGGTAAAAAAAACTTAAGTAAATGTCCTCTTGCATGTAGTTGTAACACGTCTGTATACACCGTTCGACTTTCTATATTTGAAATTTGACGCAAATTCCATACTAATTTTGTACACAACTACATGCAAGAGTCATTTACTTAAGTTTTCCACCTATACTCAGTTAAAAAGAGGCCCTAAATGACACGTACGAATATAGCAAATACAAGCTTGTAGAAAAAGAATTAGATTTTTTACAGTAACATACCTTTGGCAGTGCCAACCACCTTAGAATACGCACGAAATACGTCAGTGACACACTAGACTAGACTAGAACCAATTATCCGTGGCTTTCGTGTGTAGCGTGCGTATGTAGCGTGCGCAGTGGCATTCCGACTTTAATAAAGCATTCAGCGTTCGTTACTTATCTATATTTCTTACAAATAGCCCATGATTAGAAATAATTCACATAAATATAATATTAGTAACTTTTATAAAAACATGTTTCTTTATTGCGATCCTAAATACTAAATGATTTCATGGTAAACTTGATATTTCACTAGACAAGAGGATGTAATGTTGCCGACACATTGCGGCTATAAGTTTTAATAAACACAGTGTGGAAGCACCAAAAGACCATAACAATACCCAGAAATACAAAAACATCAAAGAGCAACACCATGCATATTAAATTTAATATTTTAGGTACTTCTGCTTTATTATGTCTACCTTAAAACTATATTCACAAGAACATGCCCGAATCAACAGGTCTACAAGGATCTTTAAATACGTATTGTGTGCATTCAAAATGAAGCTAAAAATTCGCACTGGATTTATCTGTATCCCTATTTACTATTATGAACAGTAATGAACACTGGTTTCCTATAGTAAAAAAAAAACTGAACGTGCGGTAAAAAATAAAAGTTTTGAACCACCTTTTCTCGAGTACTTTTGCAGTCAATCGAACAATATTTTTTTCAACAATTTGACGCCATAAAGTAAATTTCCAACGTATGTAAGCTTCTTAGACCTCGTTCCCACTATGTCGTATGTCGGATTCCGATTTTAATCTGGTGTCGGCGCCTCTGTTCCCACTATGTCCGATGTCGGATTCCGATTTTAATCGGGTGTCGGCGCCTCTGTTCACACTAGTCGGCTGTCGGCCACTATGGCAGCCACGCGCGGGCGGAACAAGGGGTGCGGGCGGGGCGGGGTCGGCCCCGGCATCCGAGCAATGTGAACAGCGTCATACTTACTCAAAGGCGAGCGAGTCCCGACACAATTTTTATCCGAACGAGAGGGCTGACAAAACACACGATATTTTTTGTCGGATGCGACACAAAATCGTGGTCGGACGAGTGTGAATAGCTTCATATAAAACGTTCTGCCACTGGAACGACCGATTAAAATCCGGACCGACATACGACATAGTGGGAACGAGCTCTTACCCAACCAGTTAAAATTCTTTTTAAAGTACGGAAAGTACTCATCAGTTTATCATTCAATCTCCATCCGAATCCTTCGTATGCTTTATTGCAACGTGTAACCTCAAAGACACTCGCTGAGAAAATCCTTTGTTACAGACCTCGCACGTATAAGGTTTCTCACCCGTGTGGGTCCGAACATGTTTCACGAGGTCGCTCTTTGTACCAAACTTCTTCTTACAACTACTTTCTTTACAGATATATTTCTTGTTGTGAAACCGTTGATGTAAATACAACTTTTTCTGGTTTACAAATAATTTGTTACACATCTGAAAACATAGGCTTTATTAGTTTACTTATAAGAACTGCACATAGTTCAGCGCCGCGGCGAAAGATGCAACGGCCATTTCCTGATTTAGCGGTACAGTACCGGTGCGCTGTGGATATGTTCGGTATTAAAATGATACCACATTTTAAATTTAGATAAATTGTGACGTTATCTATGTAAAGGGACCTTATGGCGGATGGCGCTAACGCCGCACTGCGTCACGCGACGCTGTATTTATATCGGAGCATCTTTAATAATGGCGGAAGCGCCATCCGCCATAAGGTCCCTTTAGATAGATAATGCCACAATTTATAAAAACCCCCGATATAATGGTGTCCCCTTCTTTCAGCTGATATTTCTTAAACGGCCCAATCGATTTTCATGAAACCTAGCTAAGAACCACCGCTAGAAAAACCTGCTTTCAAATAAAAAAACCGCATCCAAATCGGTTCACCCGTTTAAGAGCTACGGTGCCGCAGACGCCACAGACACACACACATACCGCTCAAACTTATAACTCCCCTCTTTTTGCGTCGGGGGTTAAAATACCACTTCTATGAACTTGAAACAAAACAAGCAAGTTTTTTGAGTTGGTACTGTTTTGATCTAGTAGTCACTGGTACTCTAATTTCGGTATATTTTCAGTAAAATCGCTTATCGCGTTACCATTATATGCCACGAAGGACAGTTTTTTTTAAATAATGAGGCATTTTTTGGATACCTAAATACTTAAAGCAATTTTCAGCTATAAAGATACCAGGAGTAATTATCAGGTTTTTAGAGTACGATTTATTTTTTTAAGCAGTAAGTTCATCATTTGTACGTACTTGTGTATCGTTCAATAAAGTCAGAATAACTAAATTATTATACTTACACCACAAACATAATCAGTGTCTTCATCATCTATCTTGAGTTTCTTACACTGGCTTTCGTTTCTAACTTTAGCTTCCAATAAGTCATGTGGGTCGTCCTCTGATTGAGATTCACTTTTTATTGAACTCTGGAAACAATACTATAAATATTATAGTTTCAGTACTTGTCACGATATTTGTAGGTATGGTTTAACATATTTTTATTTCTGGAAGCATATAAATTGGACAGACATGGACATACCGTAGTAGGTGAAGGTGCTGAATAAAATAGGTCTTTTCTCAAAGAAATTTTTTGTAAAATTGTGGAACCAGTCTGAAAAAAATAAATACATATTGTAATTTTTAATCCGTTACCTTTCAGAACATCAAGTGAATTTGCGTAGAATTTGGTTATTGCTACTCCCTCAGGAACTGTACTATAAAAAGTATCCTATGTGATGTGACTCAAGCTATCTCCATACTAAACTAAAGGATCTGAGACGTGGGCGCTAACAATGTGCCTTATAAGGAAGCTCAAAGTCACTCAGAGGGCTATGGAGAGGGCTATGCTCGGGGTTTCTCTGCGTGATAGAATCAGAAATGATGATATCCGCAGTAGAACTAAGGTTACCGACATAGCCCGAAGAATAGCCAAACTTATGTGGCAGTGGGCGGGGCACATTGCTCGCAGGACTGACGGCCGATGGGGTCAGAAGGTTCTTGAGTGGCGTCCGCGGACCGGGAGACGAGCTGTAGGTAGGCCTCCAACAAGATGGAGTGACGACCTTGTAAAGATCGCGGGAACGCGGTGGATGCGAAAAGCACAAGACCGGTCTGAGTGGAGAGCCTTGGGGAGGCCTATGTCCAGCAGTGGACGTTTTTCGGCTGACATGATGATCTTTAATAATAGCGGAAGCGCCATCCGCCATAAGGTCCCTTTACATAGATAACGTCACATATAGATATCACTTACCTTACAATCGTTATCTGCAGTACTATTTGTGTTCACCTCTGTTTTGATCAATATGTTTATATCTTTCTCTCCGCTTTCAAAACTTAATTCTGCTGATACATTTTCGGGTTCAGGTTCAGGTTCATTTTCAGTGGTTTTACAACTGGCATCGGTCTGTAATTTTTTATTTTTTATTAGGCATCATAAATATAAAAGCATCAAATGTGCATTGGCAAGAACTAAGGTATTTAGCTACCCTAATAATGTAAAATGACAATAAGTGTTACAGTACAAGAGCATTATTTTTTTTACTCTCTCATACGCTCTTGTGCTAGTCTAACTGAGTTTACCCGAACCCAGAAGACTTTTTAAGAGTGATTGCACTGTAAATAGTTTACATACATATTCATTACTCCTTTTTATAAATGCGAAAGTTTGTTTGTTTATTACACTTTCACAGTTTAACCGCAGAACTGATTATAATGAAACTCGGTATGGATTTAGCTTGAACGTAGGAAACTTTATTGCATAAACTGGACAGTTTCAGGAGGAATAGCGACAAGCGCCGGAGTCAACAGCTAGTATTGTACTTAAAGGTATAATTTTTTGAAACATTTACTTTACCATAGTCTATGACACAATGGCTGTGAGTGTGGTAAACTCAAGCTTGATCTAGGTTATTTTCAAAAAGTTATTCTCAAGATAATATGTAATTTAAAAACAAATACAAAAATTGCGTTAACACTTAAAAAAGTACCTCAATAATATCAACTTCAGAGCCATTGTTAAACAAGAGGTTCAAATGTGCTTCATTCTTGGCAGCCAGAATTCTTAGCTCTTTTGCATCCTTTACAACTCCTGAGCATTTGTTGCAAATTTTATGCGGCAAATTGTCTGACATAGAGATCTGCAACAGTAACAAAATTGTAGGTCTGTTAAACAATTTACAACATACATATTTTGTAGTAAATAAACAGAATCTAAAATCTATATAAATAAAAATGAATCCCCGAAATGTATGTACACACACATAGCTTTGCACAACTGCACCATTTTTTTTTGCTTTGTTTGTTATTGTCAGGACAAGGTTGGAAAATAAATACCATGAAAGTTGGAAATTTGCAGAGGTGACGAATCCACTGGCGGGTAGCTAGTTAGCCCATATACCGAAAATAAAAAAATATAATGTAAAATTTGAGCACGGACCCTTGTTGCTGATAGACTTTGCGTAATTACTTGAGTATTCTAGCTGTGCTCAAGTCTATCAGCAACATTAGGCATGGATCAAGCATATACATGGGATTAAATACCAGAAGTGCGGAGGGTAAGCTCTGACCAAATCTAGTGCAATTTATATTTAAAGAGTTAAATGACTCCTTATTTATGTTTTGCATATACTTTCCAATAAATATAAAACTTTGAACTACGAATATGGTAGTGCAAATTGAGCTTTATCTATATATAAATAAAAATAATTTTTCATTGTTTGGTTGGCACACCCTGGCCCGCGGACGCAAATTCAATGTCCTGTAGAACAGTCAGTCAACAACATGACAAAGATTTGCAATTGAAAGTTTAATTGCGTGAGTAAGCATGCCCAACTTATTGGATATTACCACATATTATTAAGGATGGAGGATAAAAAAGGAGTTTAAGAAAAAGACACATTGTAACACTTGTCAGAGACACCTAGTTTGTTACAATTGCCAATTGGATTTTCAAGACTGTTTTGTATGGTTTTGATTAAGTTTGTTATTTGTCAACACAACGCATTGCATGGTTAGTCAAAGCAATAAGTTACAAGGCATAATAGAAATTAAATGACCCAGTTTTGTGGCGAAAACTGAAATAGGGTACTCACAGAAACGCCAGTGCATATGTAAATATCTTCAAGCAAATCACTGGATTCTAAGACATTAAACACTCCTGCATTGTCTAGACATAGTCTGCAGAGTTTATAAAGGAAAACAGTGTTGTGTTTGTTCATAGTATTAATTATTAAAAATGAAAGTTCACAATAAAAAGTTATCACTTGCAAAATCGTGTTTAAGAAATGGAAAAATGTATTCGATTCGAAGACGCACTTTTTTTGAGTTTATTCTGTTTTTTGTGATGTAATAATATACTTGAAATACGGTTCAATGAGTTAATAAAAATATTTAGAACAAGCCACAACACAGTTTTGCTCACAGACAGATTATAAAGGTCACAGATTATAAGGGTGGGTACATGTCAAACTGTCAATTGTCATATACTGACATTACATGACAATGTCGCTTCTTAATTAGGTTTAGCACAATGGATACTGATGTTTTGAGCCATACTTTTTCAACCCTTTCAAACGTAATTTTTTTATACGTAAAAAACAATATACCTCAATGTAAAAAACTTAAGTAAAGCTCCTCTTGCATGTAGTTGCAACACATCTGTATAGACCGTCCGACATTCTATATTTGAAATTTGACGTAAATTCCATATAAGTTTTGTACACAACTACATGCAAGAGGAGCTTTACTTAAGTTTTTTACCTATAATGGTTTAAATTAGTTCCACATTAGTTCAGTTGATAAAGTAATGAAAATACCTACAATGTTAAGGTAGTGATTTATTTTAACAGGTTCTATAAATTGTACCACAGCCCCAAGCTTAGTCTGTAACGCGAGCAAATGTAACAAGAATAAGAAACGCTGGAGACGTCGCTTCGCTTTGTGCTGCGTACAAACTGGGCCAACAAAGCTAACGAACATTTGTTGGGTTTCGAAGACGCATTCAAATTTATTTTAATGGAGCCTCGCTTCAGGCTATTTTTACAAGAGTTTATTTAATTTGCATCGTTTTGTATGTTTGTCATTCCGGGTCAAAATTTGTCATAATTTTTCCAACACTTGCTGGCATCTATTTAACCTGAAATTTGGCATACTTATATATCAACGGTGTCGATGCAGCCGCGAGGTGGCAATAGGATCGCCCTTAAGTAGACCCCCTGAGTATGGGTTCGTTAGTTTGGTCTTGATACCTTAGCAAGATAATGACTTTGCAAATAAAAGTACAGTCGGAAATGAAGGCTTATTACAAAAATGATTTGTAGGAAACAAAAAAAAGGAAACCGTACTGACCCCATACATCTTTGTATCATAATAAAATATATATATAACTATAATAATATGCAATCGACATCAAAGGTCCATGATAGGTACATATTTTAATGTTATCAACAGTAATTAATTGTCTCAGGCCCTAGTTTGAAAATCGAAGTTCGAAGTTACGTTAGCTCCGTCACTCGTTATTCGAGACTAAATCGAGAGAATGGCATGGAGCTAAACGTAACTTGAAATTCGATTTTTAAACTAGGGCTTCTGGCTACAAACGAACTAAAGTCAGCCAATGTTTAAATCGGATACTTTACGATCTGCGACGGAACATACGTAAACTGCTAAAATTATAACCTAATTGCTTCGCCGCAGTCAGTTCAAAGGGTAAATTTTCAGCGTTATGCAATCGAAATTGTGGTTTAATTTTAGTTAATTACAGCCTATTTCACGACACTGACGTGATTGGCCGTTAAATCGTGCCGTGCATTACAGCCGAGCGCTGGACGCTAAAACGTCGCCTGCGGCCTTACATTAAGCTAAAGTCACACAGGGGGCAACAGCTACTATTCCTAACCTCAAAATGCAACTTTTTTGTATATATAACAGCTATTTTGAATAAAATAAAGCAATCACGGACAAATACATTGGCGAAGTGATGTCCAAAATGTTTTTTCAGTTTAATTTATTTACGATAAAAGAGCTGTTTTAGCCAAAAAAGTTTCATTTTGAGGTTAGAATTTTTTTTAGGTACCATATAAGACAAGTGAGTCTGAACAGGGCAGCGCTAGGAGACACGCGCAAAAAATAGTATCTCCAGGCAAAAGAGAAAGCCTCAAAAAGGGTAGCCCCACCCATAAAGATGGTATCCAAAGCCACACAAGTGGTCCAAAAAGATCTCCGACCCAACCCTTCCATTGTCGGGCAAAAGAAAGGAAGCCCGTAGTCTGTAAGCATGCATGCGTCAGGATTCCCACTCCGCGACTCACATAGCTATAAGTCTCGGACATCGTTCGATCGGCCATCTTCCCCGAAGGTTACCGGAAGTGACTGATGTTAAACAGTGATGTTAGTTTAGCGTAGCGTAAGAGTACCTACGAAATTACTGAGAACTGTCAAGGAGGTAAGTACTTTTGTTTTTTTGTACACTTGTTCCTGTTTGTTTCTTCAATAAGCAGAGACATTCCATCTTAGTCCTTAGATTTGGCTACGCATTTGCAATCTTAGGATTGCTGTCTTAAAATTGTAGTCTTGAGAATGAAAATGCCTATGGGCTTCAGAATCCCTCTTACAGTCAGGTGGCCTGTGTGCTTGTTAGCCATCCCTATGCGGTAAAAAAAACATGATTGAGAATAAGTACGGTCGTTCCGCCAGTGGCAGCGACAAAACAAAATACCCGACTGCCGGCTGCCGACTGGAAGCGGTATTTTTGTATATATGTATCTCTATTTCTGAGGCACGCTCTGCAGCCTAAACGGTTTGATGGGTCTAACTAAGATTAGATTCGTCTTGGTTGTGGGAGTGGTATTTTAATCAAAGTAATGAAAGGGGGGTTAAATTTTCTAAACATTATAGACATCAGTATCAAAAAATGCAGCCGGGTTTTTAAAGCTATTTTTTTATTAGACTTCGTTGTTAAGCTTCATCTCTGACCTACCTAGTGTCGGTGTAGCCTCAGCTTAAGTCCAAAATTAAACCCCACTCGCTGAATTAGTCGCTTACATGTAAATTATAACTAATTCCGAGGCTGCTGCAAATTTTATTCGATTATGAACCGGGAATATTGGCAGATTTGGCAGCGGGTGAACAGGGCCTTATTGTACCTCGTATTTCACCTATTGCAATACGTGTGATTACTTAATAATAAAAAATATTATTTACTTAGAAAGCGACGCTGATTTATTTTTCAGCTGACTGTACGGTCGGGCTCATAAGTAGGTAATGTATGTATGCAAACACTTTATTGTATATTACACACGAAAATTAAAATTCCAAATTTCCAGAATAAGAATGTACGTACAAAGGCGAACTTAGAAATTTTTTTTTAGTAATGAGCTTATTTGATTAGTTTGATTACACCTCCCTGAAGTAGTCACTTGATAAGAGAGACGTAGCAATACTTGGAATGAGATGGAAATATTCCCATACGTGTTTAACGCATTGCGGTGTCCCTCTCCTCAGTGACTAATTTAGGAAAGTGTAATAAGCTCTTGGTATAGTTCGACTACACCTCTCACTCTTACAGATAAAAAGGCAACCATTCCGCCGTTCTTAGTATAAATTCGACTACAATAAGTTATGTATACTTAAGATACAGGGCAACTACAGGTTACTCACATATTGTAGAAAACTTATGTTATGCATGTAGATAAAGTTATGTATGCTACTGAACGCTTATTTGGCATTAAAACACTCGTGTGATCTTATTATGAAATTCGCCTTTCGGCTCGTTTCATAGAACCACGCTCGTGTATTAATCCCTCTCATTATGCAACAGTCACATAAATAAATATTTCTTAATGGCATGTAGACGTCAAACGAGCTCACAGGCCATCTGATAGTAAGTGGGATCTGTGATCCATAGAAATTTGCATGCTCAAAGCTACAATCTCAAGATTGCAATCCTAAGACCGCAGATGGGTTGCCAACCCTGAGGACTATGATAAAATGCCTCGATGCTAGTAATTACACATGAACACAACAATGTGAAATGCTGCTTTGCCAAGTATCAAAATGAATTTTGTTCTAGTAAGTGATCATTCTAAATACCGAACCAATCCAATCGATACGCAGACTAACGTAATTAAATAGCACAAAATGAAGGCTTTAATCACCAAGAACCCATTAAAGCACCGGATTATACGTTTAATTATGATCTTTATCAGTCGCCCGATAGTTTCTCTTTCGTCCCGTTGTCATGAAATCAGGGACCTATTAATAATGGTTTTTGCAAAGGATTTGTGTTTGTTAACCTCAAATCAAACAGCTTTGTTAAAATCGTAGGTAATTAAAAATCAAGTGTGATTTAAATTAACGTGTTATTATGAGAAGCTTTAAATAGTGAACGACTTTCACTAGGGTTTAAAGACAAATAACGGTTCGTTGTAAGTGAAAGGGTTAAGTTTAGAGACGTTAATAGGTACATGGCTTTTTGTGATGAGCGTTTGTTTATTAATTAGGTATCTGAGCATTTCTCAAAGTTTTGGCTCCAGTAAGTGTCATCTCCGGAATCTTCAGATTTCAAAAAAGAATTGGTTAACACATAGGTAGAGGAGATGATATTATGCAATAATTAATCAATAATATCCTTATGCGTCCAGAAAATGCTCGAATACTTTATTTTTTGTTACCAAATATGAACGAATTTCTTTAACAAAAAGGAACTAGGTACCTAGGTATTAAAATATTATTGAATTGTTGCATTGTTTTATGTTCTAAAACTACATGCCAATATTTTTTAAACTGGTAGATTTTTCCCTTTGACTACTCGCTCTTGAAACACCAATGATTAAACAGAGAGTTGAAGTTGTCCCATTAAGGCCGCGTTTCACCAAACCGGAATAAGGTCTTATACCTAGATTTAACGCTGAATTTGTATAGACTAATCTCGGAGTAAGTCTTATTCCAGTTTGGTGAAATGCGGCCTAAATTTTAAAAACAACATGTAACGCTTTCCCGGCGAGTAAGCGCGCTCGTACCTATGACTTGTATAGCTGGGTAGTCATTTAGTGTCTCTAATGACTCTAATATATGTTTTTTAAATAGTCCTACGTCTAAGGCTCCTGTCAGACTTCCTCAACTAAACTATTAAGTTTCGGCGACCACGTGTAGGAAGACGCAGCGTGGGTAGACCTCCCACAAGATGGTCCGACGACCTCGTGAAGGTTGCGGGAACCCGGTGGATGCAGGTAGCACGTGACCGGTCGTTGTGTAGTGGCGGATCCACGGGGGTGGTCAAGTACGTCATGACCACCCCCTTCGGCACTCGTAGATACGGGTCAGAAAGTAAATAGTCGTGTGGCATTATCTCGCACATGACCGAAATTCTACGTTCAGCAGTTAATGACCACCCCCTAATCTGAAAGCTGGATCCGCACCTGTCGTTGTGGCGATCCTTGGGGGAGGGTTATGTCCTGCAGTGGACATCGTTTGGCTGAAATGATGTTGATGAAACTATTAATTTGGAAAGGTAGACATTTTTAGTGTTCTACCACTTGTATTATACTGGTCTTTGTCTAGTACCCATACCCATAGTTCCTAGGTCTTAGTTTGTAGCTTAGGATGTGTAGAAATCTTCAATTTAACTCATCCAATTTGCGTGCTAAAAGACATCTTCAACCTATGACACGACGAAAGTAATACGTGAAAGCTCTAGAGAGAGACCTTTAGGGCTTCTACACACTAATGCAGGCGCGGATCCAGCTTTCAGATTAGGGGGTGGTCATTATCTGCTGAACTTTCACCGCAAAGGCCCGTTGCGTCTAGGAATTTCCAGATGCTTTGGGCTGTGAGCAGTTGTGTCTCTTGTGTGTCTATGATAAGACGCCCTAGGTAGATACTTCTATTACGCTCTATTCTATTATTGTGTAACATTCCCATTATTTTTATTAAATCAGTACTGACATTAAAATAAACATTGGGGTGTCAATTATGTAACAAACGTCGTTACTGATGTCCGTAACCCTGGTTATATTAGTGATCTAATGAATATTACAAAATTGTTACATTATAACCACATCAATATTTTGGTTACACCTTTGAGTGGTTTCCTGGTAATTATAAACGATATTAAAATTAACATTACACAAGCAAGTAAAAAATATTAGTTGGAAGAGCACAATGTCATCACGAATTTTCCAGTTTTCAGTCGGAAAAGCAATTGAACACAACGTTTAAAAGGCCATTTAGTCCGCTATTCACTCATACTCTCTCTTTGAACGAGTTTCAAAAAATAGCGAGTGCATATGCATCCGTGCAAATGCACTTTGATAGCACAAAGGGACGAGAATCAACTATAGTTTAGTGATCGATCCCATGAGTAACATCTACGACTCGCACTTGACCGGTTTTTATTTTAGGCTTGGCTGGCACAATACCAACAATACTCATACTCATTTTTTAATAACTAGCGACCCGGCCTCGCTTCGCTTCGGTTTATGTAAGTTTTTGGTTTATCCAAAAAACTTATCTCTTGAATCACTCTATCTAATAGCGGTCTTTACACGTAAAGTTCGGACCGCGGGAAACGCCACGCGCCATTCCAATCTTCATTCCAAAAAAAAAGG
Source organism: Acleris literana (assembly GCA_946894065.1). NCBI lineage: Eukaryota > Metazoa > Arthropoda > Insecta > Lepidoptera > Tortricidae > Acleris > Acleris literana. The sequence continues at coordinate 6,456,365 of OX335687.1, forward strand.
TGGTTGATTAGCAAATGTATCCAGTTTGCAGAGGGTTAGGTTAGGCGGTTGATTAGCAAATGTACCCACTTTGCAGGGTTAGGTTAGGTTAGGTTAGGTTAGGTTAGGTTAGGTAGATGTCAAGAAAATATATCCAGTTTCCAGGAAGTAAGGTTAGGTGGTTGTCCAGCAAATGTATCCGGTTTGCTGGGAATTAGGTTAGGTGGTTGTCCAGCAAATGTATTCAGTTTGCAGGGGCCCTTACGTTCAAGATAAAAGAGTTGTTATCTCGGGGGAGCCGTGCGCGAGATGACGCGACATACATATTAAACTCGCTTTACAGAGAACCTGTTATGATTTTATATTAAGATTGATACTAAATTTAAGGAAAAATTTATGCAGTGATGTCTCTGCTGAGTTTTCGAGATACATTATGCAGAAGGATATTTGTAAAATGTTAGATTTGCATCTTTATATAACTTTTGTGGCAAAGTGATGTAATGGTTTTGCTTGCGAGTGTTGTGGCTTAGGCCTAGTTGTTTGATTATTAGGTAGTTAATAACTGAACTAAATATTAAAATTCAAAAACCGAATGGAAATTGAGACACATTTCGTTCAGATTTAATAAATGGTTACGATTTGAAACAAACTGCCCTTAGGGCCTGTTGTTTGATCAGTAGTTAAACTAACTAATCGTTAACAACCGTAACTAATGGTTAAATCTCAAGGACGTGTCAAATTTTCGATTCCTTTTTCGAATTTTAACAATTAGTTGAATTAACTACTGATCAAACAACGGGCCAAGTGTATTATTTTTGGTAGTTAAAAAGTTTCCTTTCGAATTCCATCTCCCAATCTGATGAGTTTGAAGTGGCCGAGTAGCCAGAGCCACACATTGGGGAGCTTGAATGATAATTGAAATTATTAATTTCCATTTTTTCACTTAGTTATGTCGAAATAAACTACTATAATTTAGTTTTTTTTACAAATGCCAACCAAGCGACAGTTATACAAGGCGAGTGCATGCAGGTGCATTCGACGACGTCCAGGGGCTGCATTTTACTCGGTAAATCATATTGCTTTTGATATGTCATGTTATTGCTTTTTAATCGGCCGCCAAAACTATCAAGTAAATAAGCAATTTTAAAGTTATCGTAATGTTAACTAACTAACTTTCCAAAAGCAATATTATTTTAACGAATAGAAGAGAGTCCCAGTGTCGTAACTAGCCTTTAAAAGTTGGCTCATATAAACCGCTCAGCACAGCACTGGATCAGCGGCCCTAGCATCATGGTTGCGTTTATCGCGTGACATAATGTGGATAAAGCATCCGTCGCTCTCGTACTTATATACGAGTCAAAAAGTGACGGATATTTTATCCACATTTTGTCAAACTATAAACCCAGCCATATTAGACCCCCAGCTCAAAGTGAGATATTGAAAAGTGATCTTTGATTTGTGTTTCTACGATATATTTTTTAAAGTTACAGTGAACACAATAGCCGGGCTCAGCCCTCGCGTCATCCACTGAAAAATGTATCGTAGTAACAAAAGTCAAAGCTCACTTTTCAATGTCTCACTGCTTGACCGCTTCTGCGCCTTTTAAATATGGGTATGTAATGTTTAGCATAAAAACAAATGTTCTAATTTTCATTTTACATAACACGATATAATAGTCATGATGCATACACCGAAATGCATAATTTCTTAAACTATAATGTTTATAAATTAAATACAAATATTTCTAACGGCTTTCATTACTATTAATGCGGTCACAGTTCTAACCTAACCTAACCTAGTTAGAAGAAATTGACTTAAAATGCATAATAACAAGAAAATTATAGTTATAATAACTGAGTGTTATGTTATTCGATCGTATGCCAGATGAAATTATACAATTGGTTTTTATGCTAAACGTTCATTATGCTTTCCGTGGTTAGTTAAATTAAATTATACAAAATGTTTTTAGACTGATTGAAGCGCACCCTTTAAATATAAATATGCTGCGAATTTGGTCCCGGGGGGTTATCATGACAAAGTTATGCAATTCAGTTTAAGCCGAGTGTAAGGGACAAAGCTATAGTAGTTATATGTTTATGTTTCTTTCTCTCACCATAAACTGAATTGCATAATAATGTCATTACCTCCCAGGTCTGGTCATTTCTGCAGCCCTCCATGGTCACACCCTGTGCCTGGGCACCGCACCGCTGCCCGCTGGCACCGAGTTAATTACTAGTAAGACTGGAAAAGGCGTCGGCTCGGCTCGGCTCGGCTCGGCTCGATTCGGCTTTGCGAACGGATCGAAGTCGTTTTCGCTCTTAATGCATGGACATCAAACTTTTTCTTACCGGCTCAGGCCGATTCCGCGTCGATAGGTCTGGGGAGAACCTTAGTTAAGTTACGTCACTGACGGCGCCCTAAAGCGAGCTAAAATGTGGGCAGGTCATTATGACGATAATGCTGCCATCACCTGTCATGCATAACCGTCTTAACAAAAGTTCTATAGTCTGTGTCAATTGAAATTGCCAAAGATGTAAACAAATTAGTACTGTTTGACACATAACCTCAAATAGTCATCAAGCGTGTTTGTATTTAAAATAACGTATAAGTAATGAATAGTCATTTTACATTAAACTTAATGTGATAGTAATGATCAAGTGCATAAATTATTGCTAAGACCTCACCTTGATCTTTAAAAACACGTGATTATCGAGTAATAATGGTAAATTGGTTCGTTTTGTTGTGTTTACATATTTGGCAATTTCAACTGACACAGGCTATACCACTAGTGCCCTCGGAATAAGTTGTTTTAAGGGTCGCGGTGGTCAGGTATTAGTTACTCCACTGTAATGACAGGTGACAGGTGACAATAACATATACAATGATGAGTTAACAAGTTTTCACATCACTGGGATTCATACTAAGTACGCCATGTACACTGAAATGTCACCTGTCACCTGTCATTGTCAGTATGGTGAAATAGGGGGCTGGACCTACCAATTTTGGAATGATATTAATCTAAATTGTTTCCTGAAGAACGGGAAAAAGCTTTAAGCTTTTACACCGTTATTTACACCGTTATTTAGTTTTCACAAAGGGAGCAATCACAAGTAAAATAACAGACAAGTAATTATTGCAATTAAATTTTCACGCCTGTGCAACTTTGCAACGTTCTATGAAGGAAAAAGAGACTTTTTTTAATTTAATTTTGTCACCATTCCAATTATAAAGTTTTCTCCGGGTTTTTTGAATACGTACAACCTATTCATACTCGTATCCGTTTTTTCTTCAGCAAATAATATTAAAATGATACATATCGATACTTATGATTACCTCTATTATTATCGACGTTCGCGTCCCTGCCTTGCTCCGAGTTGCAAGCTGCTCAGTGTGGCTGAAAACTTTGTTGCTGAGCTCGGTACTGGCACACACGCAAGTGCTATTGAATGTCTTTGTACTTTACTTTAACTAAAATAGGTGTAGTGCGTTACGAATAAGGGGGTATTTCTTTGGTTAACTGTGCCTTGCTTATCCCTTGACGATGTGAGTATTTTTTTAAATCGAACACTACCTTCCACCCACGACTGATGCATCTGCCGCCCTTCCCACGAGAACAGGGCTTTTTATGGGACAAAAGGGAAACCTATAGTGACTGTCCTGTAGAAGTCAATTGTGACATATATAATTCCAGTGCAAATTATAAGAGTAGGTTTTCAAATTGTACTGCAATGAGAGATGTCAGAATTGACCTCTTATTGGCTGGGCAGTATAGTATGTGTTAAGTAAAGGTACCTATAAGATATCTCCATTTTTTAATTTCGAAATCGAAATTTGTATTAAATTCGCGTAAAGCAGTAAAAAACATACTGATTTACAAAGTTTTAGTGTGATAGAGCCAGCAAGAGCACACATTCCTCCGGTTGGCATCTGGGCATGACGCGTGGGCTCTGAGGTTAGTATTTTTTTTACCCCCGACAAAAAAAGGTTTGTTATAATAAGTTAACGTGTGTGTATTTGTGTCCCTGTGTGTCTGTCTGTAGCATTGTAGGTCCTAAACGGATGGATCGATTCGGACGCAGTTTTTTTAAAGAAAGCTAGTTTAATCAAGATGTTTCTTAGCTAGTGTAGCATTACCGCTACAAATCGCGTTGGTTCGCGTTATTTATTGCTTATTTGTTTCGCCTTTTTCGTTTCTCAGCCTTTTTGGTATTGCGGACTTGTTCATTGACCGGTTCGAGTTTGTAATTTCTACTGACAGTTTTGAATTTTGAATTCGTTTTTGTTAGTTCCGTTCCTTGTTATGGGACTGTCATTCGATCTCGTACTCTTGCCTTGATACACCAGAAAAATTGGATAGTCTCTACTCAACCCAAGTTTCTCTTTAACTGAAGCCAGCTTCGAGTGCCGCGTCCGGTTGTAATGTTACGTGAAGACCTTATCTATTACGCCGTGGTCTCAATAGTGGGCCGATCGTGTTAGTGCTGTTGTCTTGTGTGTCCGGATAGCGGGTGAGTTGGTTTTTGTTGCCGTCCAGCTTTCACTGCCTCCCAATCTTTAGGAAGCCTCTCTTCCGTCCTTTTCGTTCAATTTTGTGAGTAAAGGTGTCCTTTGCAGCACCTCCGCTTACCCCATATCTCGCGTCTCATCGCCCGGACTGAAGATTTGGACGACTGGTTCGGACATTCAGCGTGTGGTTCGCCATCGAGTTCGCTGGCAACGGGTCGTCGTGCGCGGCAGTGCTCGCAGTTTTTTTCCGCTGCGACAGTTGTGACGAACGCAGCGTTACGACTACATCTTCACACGGCGGCAAGCGACGACGGAAGTTCACAGGATAGTCACCATTTCGTTGTTTTTTTTTTTTTTTTTAAATTCTAATAGAGTCCGCGAACTCACCCCTAACCTACCTATGGTTATTTATTCGGATTTATTTTGGCTATAAATGTTATTAGATTTCTAGACCTTTTTTACCGATCAACACCACAATTTGTTACCCCTGTTTCATAATACTCCGAACTCCTCAGTTTTAATCATGAAGCGCTTCTTGCATTTTAACAGATTCATGTTATTTTAGTTCGAATCAGATTTACCTATAAATTGAATACAAGTTTTGGCCTGACCGTGTTCTAAGGTGGTCTTTTACCCTTTATTAGGCAATGTGTTTTAAATTAGAAAGGCTTTATTAATGTGACAATCCGCAGACCGTTTCGTGTTAAATTGTTTTGATACCTAAGCTAAGTTCCGTGTCAGCCTAGTAATCTAGTTTTTATAGTTACATTGTAAGTAGTTTGTTTTAATTTAATCATTGTGTGTTCCCCTTATTATATAACCTTGTTGAATTTCGTTCGGTTTTATTTTACTTATACAGGTCCAAATTTACGTGCTGATGGTTTTATCGCAACCATCCCGTGTAGTGTTCCGTACCTTTTATTTTTTATGGAGCGCTACACTAGGTTTTATGAAAATCAGTTGGGCCGTTTAAGAGATAGTGTGGTAATCTACGAAATAGGTTAATAATATCGAATTGGTTTGCACTTGACCCTAATCGAGCAGATTAAATCGAGACCCTAAGATTAAGGACAAGCGGGACGATAGAGCGAGTGCCAGAGCAACAAAACTCCATACATTCGTTTAAAGTGTTTTTTTTCCTTTTCTATCTCCCTCATACGAGTATTAACCGCTCCATACTACTATAATCATCGCAAGTTGAGACCCAAGCTACTCTGACCACTGCAATAAATTGGTAGACACTTGTGCACGCGCGCGTACGGCCGCTAATCCGGCCGTAACACAAATTGATCGCTGGTACAGTCGCGGTTAATTACAACTTACTCGTTCAGTGTTCAGTTACAGTAAGGGGGGGGTGTATGAACACTGCTAGAAGTTAGTTACGAGTTTTGCAGGTACCCTGAGCTCGAACTTTTACTTTATATCGAGTAAGTATCGTTTAATGTATCGTCAAAGAGGAAATGTGTTTATACTTAAAGAAGTTGACAGTTACGTTGACTTTCGTATTGTCAATCGATTAGTAAAGGTGCAGGTTATGTAAATTCTGGGGTCCTAGTGAAAAAGGATATAAGTTTCCTGAATGCAAGTGAAAGAGGGTGTAAGTCCGGTATACTTCGTTTATGTATATACCCTTTTTCATTACGAGGTAAGTCGACTTGTACCCTTTTTCACTAGCTCCCCATTAATGTATGGACACGTGAGTTTATTTTAGGGGTTAGGTTAGGTTAGGTTAGGGTGCATGTACGAGTGTGGGGAGCATGATTTCGAAGAGTAAAGGCCATTCGAAAACGTTACGTGTGGTTGAAATGTTCGTTCTCAAGCTAAACTCGGTTTATCTTTATCTAAGTATGCGGTAGGCTAACGGTTGATTTGTTAGATCAATTTCCTAAATTCGATATTTCTTAGTAGATAGCAGAATTTCAATTCGCATTTTTTCCTGACGCGTTTTTTCAAATCGCGTTTCCTATTCCGGAAATTGTGGCCCTATTGCAAAACTAACCTTAAACTTAACTATTTTGAACTAGTTATAAAAAAAGCGTTTGGACCAACTTAATATTCAAGAAAATATACAAAAAAAAATTCGAGTCACAGAAGAAAATACTTTGGTAAAATACATAATCTAACAAGGCCAAAATGTTGTACAAGGCCCTTTCTAAGGTGATAAACGAAAGTTTTACCATCAATAAACCCTTGTCATAATGACGCAACAATAAGACACGATAGCAAAATAACATTATCTAGCCACTATAGTTTTTTCAATAGGGTATTTGCCCATATTTTTTTTAGTATTTAAATTGAATCTTTTTTACCTTCCGAATAGCCTAATATAAATAGTTTTTTAATATCTTTAAAAATAAGAAAGACATTTATGTTTAAAACTTGCTTTTAGACGGAGAGGAAAATACAGTATCATGACGTCATATTACTCAACTGCCATATGAATTACACGCATAACATCGTTTCGTGAGAAAGAGATAGACAAAAAACTTTAAAAGGCTCTAACTTTTTTATTTTATTACCAATTTCAAATTTGATTTTGAATTATTTTATCATACTACGTATATTGATATATTATCCAAATGAATATATGAAATTTAATATCAGGCAAATAGCCTATTGAGGACTGCGCGGTCCGCCTCGAGCAAAGGCAGATAATTAAGAAGATATGATATACTTTGTCCAAAAATATAAAAAAACATGTCCAAATTTTGAGAACGTATCTGTGCCATTCTAAGGATTAACCCTTAAACGGATTTTGTCCTTTTTAAAGGACACATCAATTAAATACTCACCCTTCTAATTTCAACGAACTGTCGCATACATTCTGTACCAAGTGACATTCATTCGTTTATCTCTTTTCCACTTATGCATTAAGAACGACTATGCACGAGACGAGAACAAGACGTGAGAAAATAAAAAAAAAAAACAATTTAATCACTTGAAAACTTACATGATCTTGTTCTTTTCTAACCTTAATTTCTTACTGTAGTTATAGTTTAAAAAAAACAAGCACTGAAACGTAGAGAGATCATTTAAGGGCCAGTGCAGTTGTCAGTCAACGTAGCCGGTTGTGTTTTGTCAAGAACAATAATGTAACCTTAAAGTTCATTTTAATAAAATGGCTTCATCAAATACGGTATAAGGCATGCACTCTTCTTTATATTCTATTTGTGTTGCCCGAGTTCACGAGCTTTGGAGTGGACAGGCCGAGGTGAAATGCGACGAGGATCCGGCTTTCGGTGGAGGTATAAAAAGTACATTTTAATTAAAATTCGAGTATGTTTTAAATCAATTAACAAAAAGCAAGCTTTCAAAACCCGACTGTTGCTAACCAACTTTAAATCGTTATAAATCCTAAATGATCATTCAAAATGAAAAATTATGAAAGAAACCTAAAGATGATTTTTAAATCTCTATTCAATGATACCCCACTTGTCATACTGGGTCGATTATTTTTTTATTTGCACAATATGGCGTCTGGTTGCCGCCATATTGAATTTTGATTACTGTCATATCTTCAGTGACACTCACCAGATTAAGATAAATCGATTGACATAAGAATCATCAAAATCGGACAACGGGTTTAGTTTTTATAGTGACACAAAGGACCAAACATACATATACATATAGGCTGTGAAACACATTACCCTCCTCCTTTGGCAGTCGGGTAAAAATGGGTTTGCGTTTGACCTCAGTCTCATCTGATGTTAAATGACGACGAGGTCGAGGGTGAAAAAGCCTATTCTTTCTTTCTTTCTTTCTTTCTGGGAAAGAGAATCAGTAGTTTCTAAATCAATATCATGATTGCTCGGTAGCTAAAGCAGCCATTTCAATTTAGATACCTAGATCGATAGTTAGATCATAGACCCTGTAGTCTTTAGTTTTTGATTTACAAATACTTTTTCCCTTTTCCATGTAGTTTCACATACCTCACCTTACCTTACCTAAATCTAAATTAAAAACTTTAAACTATGAGATATGTTTCTTCTTGTTTACGGTTATTTACTTAAAGTTAGTAGTAATTTAGATTAATTGAATTAGTTTAGCTTTACCACTAGGTCGGTTAGTTTCTTTTTTTATTGGTGAGTAATTAGGTGCTCTTTTTTACTGCAAACGTTATACTTATAAATATTAATAATATAATAAATATTTTTTCACTTCTCATGCTCAAAAAGTGTATCATATTAGACTTATCAAGCGAGACTCAAATAGTACATGTAAACCCTAGAGAATACATTATATTCATATTTTCCCTAGGGAAAATATGAGAAAATAAAATGATTTACATTTACAGAACATTTTAATTTGACCATTCAAAATACTTCACCAAATTAAATCCACCAATCAAAATGCTTCACCAAATTAAATCCACCAATCACGATACACATCGACTGTCAATCGGAACGTTGGGTTCTTTTTGGTAGGTACGTATACACTTAACTCTTTAAAAAAAAACTTTGTATTTCGTATCAACCAACCAGAATACAGCTGTATTAAAATCGACCAATCAGGTAACAGGATTCATATCTCAAAACATTAGGTGTTTTTTAGTCCCTATTTTGCAATCGTTAAAATATTATGATTAAATCGATTGTGCAACGCTTTGAAGCGCTAAATACTCACACGGTCAGTGGCGTTTATTTGCGGTGTACATATTTTGTATCTGTGTCAACATTGACTACTTAGTTTAGAAAGAAACATGCCGCCAAATTAAAACAATATTTTCGCCGTGGAATTTGTGGTGGATAATCTTTGCAATTTTTTTACCTTTGTATAGGTAATGTTTTTATTTTCTCACAATCGAAGTGAAAAGTAGTGTGTATTACTCGGGTCTAAAAGCCATATTAGGTACCCCTCGAACAATTTTCCCTCGCTTTGCTCGGGAAAATAACCATCTCGTGGTACTAGGTATGGCTTATTTTAGACCCTAGTTATACAATCTACTATTTTCTACTGTTATAAAATATATCATGTGTTTCTTAAATCAATAACATCCTACTAATATTATAAATGCAACAGTTTGTGTGCGTGTGTGTTTGTGTGAGTGCGTGTGCGTGTGCGTGTGCGTGTGCGTGCGCGTGTGCGTGTGTGTGTGTATGTGTGTGTGTGTGTGTGTGTGTGTGTGTGTGTGTGTGTGTGTGTGTGTGTGTGTGTGTGTGTGTGTGTGTGTGTGTGTCCGTAAAAGATTTTTGTAAATTCTCTACAATAGCAAAGCTTGCAACTGGACAGGAATCTACTTTCCGGCAATTCCAATCAGCTAAAACACAGGACGTAGGTATTTCATCACGTGAGAGTCACGGCTTTTGGCGTCATATCGACAAAAAAACTAAAGCAAGGAGGTGAAATTTGTAAATGTGCGGCACAAAGGGCTTTCTTCCGTCGAAAGTCAAGCTTCATTCGTTATTCTTTATAGCAAGTAACAACAGAAATGAATTAAGTTCTCTACATCAAAATTACCCGCTAAACAATGAACTTTTATTTTCTTATCATAAAAAGTCTTCGAAGTTTTCTTAGACAGATTGGATATTGTGACATCTTCATGGGAGACCTATGACTTTACTTATTTTTTTTCACATTAGAATAATTATAACGGGTAAGGGCAACTTAACGCAAGTTTTATAATGAAGGATATTTGTTTTCACTTCTCATGCTCAAAAAGTGTGTCATATTAGACTTATCAAGCGAGACTCAAGTAGTACATGTAAACCCTAGAGAATACATTATATTCATATTTCCCCTAGGGAAAACATGAAATGGAAAATAGAATGATTTATTTGTACAAAACATTTTAATTTGGCCAATCAAAATACTTCACCAAATTAAATCCACCAATCAAAATACTTCACGAAATTAAATCAACCTATCACAATACACATCGACTGTCAATCGGAACGGTAGGTTCTCTTTGGTACGCATACTCTTTAACTATATTAACTCTTTGAAAAAAAAACTTTATTTGGTATGAACCAACCAGAATACAGCTATATTAAAATCGACCAATCAGGGAACAGAATTAATTTCTCAAAACATTAGGTGTTTTTTAGTCCCTATTTTACAATCATTAAAATATGATTAAATCGATTGTGCAACGCTTTGAAGCGCTAAATACTCACACGGTCAGTGGCGTTTATTTGCGGTGTCTATATTTAGTATCTGTGTTAAAGTACTTTTAAAAAAAACATGCCGCCAAATTAAAACAATATTTTCGCCAATATCTTTGCTAATTTTTTACCTTTGTATAGGTAATGTTTTATTTTCTCGCAATCGAAGTGAAAAGTAGAGTGTATTACTCGGGTCTAAAAGCCATATTAGGTACCCCTCGAACAATTTTTATAACCATCTCGTGGTACTAAGTATGGCTTATTTTAGACCCTAGTTTTACAATCTACTATTAAATATTCTAAATATTTGTTAGTTATCAATGACGAGAGCCCTTTGTTTCCCATAATTTTATTGGTCATAATGTCATTGTTGACATAATTATTGATAGTCATAATTTTTTATATCGCTAAAACTGTAAACTTTTCAGAATTTCTGAAATATCGAACGTGTAGACAAGGCTAGGTTAGGTTAGGTTTGATTTATAAAAAATCTGAAAATGTTACAGTTTCATTTAAAAAATACGTTATGACTTGCGATGATTATCACCTTAAGCACATTATGACTAAAAATAATTATGGCAGACAATATAGACCCATCAATGACACATAGAAGATACAATTTTATTTCAATTTGACTTTGTTTAAGACGGACATTTTTTCTAATGCGGAAATATAATATACCTAGCACATTTAACGGCATGTTTATAATAATCTGCGACTTGTATTTTTAACGATATAATTCTGAAAAGGTCAAACAACATATAAGCACAACTATTTTTATTAAACTACCCTTATTTTCTAATAAATATCGGTACACCTGTTGCTCGTGATGATACGAGTCGTCTTGTTCCCCGTCATATATCTTACTCCAACATGTCTCAACGTGTTAGAAACTGCGACAAAATTGATTGATCCTACCTCTGGGAATTTGCTCTTGGTCTACATTACACTTCTGTACCCTATAGCTTTTGCTCGCGAGTCCGTTCGCGTAGAAGTGCTTTCCTGTTTACTCGGGAATCACCTGGTTTTACCTACTCAATATATTTATAGTTAAAAGAGACTTAGGATGAGTATCCATCACAGCTGGGCGAGGTAGCCGAGCGGTGCGAGAGGAGTCTACCAATAGGATTACTTAATTTTCATAGCCTCGCTTAGCGCAGCTCTCCTATTGGTGGATTTTTCCCTCGCACACCGCTCCGCTACCTCGCATAACTTTAGTGGATACTCACTTTTAAGGCCGCACTCAGAGTGAGTTAATGACGATTAAATCGTTCTTTAGTGACCATTTTACACACACACACAAGTTTGAAAAAGGAACAAGATAATTTGACTCTAAAAAGTCTCTGAGTACGGTGGTTACTCGCGTAGAGTAATCAGAAGGCTCAGACAAGATGCACTACGCTAACTAACGTTTCTATTCGATTCGTTTTCAAACCAATCGAGTCACTGGTAGACCACGTGACTTTTCGTATCACATCATCTTCCAGCGACGCGATTGGTTTAAAAACGAATCGAATAGAAACGTTAGTTAGCGTAGTGCATCTTGTTTGAGCCCTCAGTAGGTATGGATTATCGACTTCGATGGACGCCTCTTCAGTCTTCTCATGACCACGACCGTTGCAATGCAATCGAAACGTAGGACAAAAAATTCTAAATAATAATTTTAAGCCATAAGTCCCGTTTAGCTACAAATTACCTGAAAGACCGCGCGTCACTTGGGTTGAAAACGAATTTTCCCGAAAATGACAATTTGACAGATCGATGTGTTAAAAAAGTTCAAAAAATCTAAAAGAACTCTTTGTCCGTCTTCGGGCTATAAACCATTTTTGTACCAAATTTCCTATTAATTGGTGGCGTTGATCTGTAAAGACGGAACAAACAAACAAACACATTCCCAAATTATAAAGTAAGGATTGTACCTCGAATATGTTGTTTAAAAATAGCATCATAATCACTTTCCTTATTGACCGTTAAGCCACCCACTCATTTATATTACCCCAGCATTGTTTTCGGCATTTAAAAAAATAATATTTAAAAAGTTACTTAGTCTCATGCTTGCAGCTAAATCTAATTTGGTCGCTGTCAAACAGAAAAACCTGCTGTTTGAGTTTCTGAGGTGAAAAAAGTATTTCTTCCTTAATTAATTAATTGTCTGCAATTCACATAACACTCTCGTCGTAATAAGGGAAATTATATATTCGGCCAAAATATTACGATCAAACGGCGACTTAACAAAGATACGAATTACAATGGTTGTTTATTTATCACCAAATGTGACCTACATATCTACATGACGATAAAAACCTTAAAAGAGTCTACAATATTCAAAGCTAAAGTTTTTTCTCGGTAGGACGAAAATGTAATACATTTACTGAAATGTCCATCAAAGGCAATTTAAATAAAACATGTCTGGGTGCGCACACGGGTTGAATGATACATGAACTCAACTCAAACTCTTCCTTTTGCAAATTAAAATTACATAATATTTGTATGATTCATGACTAGATAGAAAATTGTGGATTACGCTCACAGCTCCAAGAGATTGCAGATTTGAGAATTTGATATTAATTTCAACTTGATGACTCCAAGCGTACCTGGGAAAAAAGGTCTTGACAGACAGACAAACAGGATGGATAACGAAGTGATCCTATTAGGGTTCCTTTTTTGGTTCTTTCTTTCCTTTTGAGGTACGGAAACCAAATACACTGAAAAAAAAAATGTCGTTTCTAACAAGATAATGATTGTTGTTCATAAGCGTCAGGCGTTAGATACATTGTAACGATTGATACATTTCCTGCGTGAAACGGAACCTAAAGACTGGGGAAATATTTCAGATGTTAATGGCATTACTGTTCATTACTTTTGATTGTCAAACGTCAACACCATAGTTTTGTAGGTTGGTGTTGCCGCGTTAGTGTAAATTACTATAGGATTAGGGGATTATTCAATATTTGGTATAAGGGTGGACTTCAAAAATATTGTACGTAGTTAAGTACTCAATTAAAAAACCTTAATTTTTTCTTAGTCATTCGACCTTATTCTTAATTTTCGTCACACAAAGGAAAAAATTAAGGTTTTTTTAATTAAGTCCTTAACTACGAACAATATTTTTGAAATCCACCCATAAATCAATAAATGGAGTAAATAGTTAATTACATTTATTAAATAAACAAAACAATTCAAAGATTTCCTTTGGCAGTACTTGTACATACAAGAATTAAACAAACACATTTCAGTCAAAGGAACATTTAATGTAGTAGGTAATTTATTAATTAGGTACTTAATTACCCAGACTACCTAATTTGTATAGCTACATTCTATGCATTTTGTTGCATCTATGTTTTGTCTAACCAAGATGTTAGTTGAATCACTAAAGAACTTGCTGTAGTTACTTTCAGCTTTGGTTGACCTAATATAATAACTATTGTATTATTTTTTTGTCAAATAAGAGAAAACCTCTCTCGGTTGACTCTTATTTTATAAAATGTACCTACTGGTAGGATTAGTGATAGTCTACTAATCGTCTATTATTACATTGTTTCTACAACTACATCATCTCATTATGACACGCCTTTATTGTCACACACTACACACTAATACACTTTCGCGTAGGCCCTTAGCGTAAGTCTCCTACGAGAACCACTCCTCACCGGCAGTAATTCAAAGTCGCTTGGGTGTGATTTGTCTCTCGCAAGTTTGAAGAGGGTGATACGGGCCGTAACTCCGTATCACCCAATTTGCGATCTGACAGTTCGCGGGCTTATCGCCCCCGCCAGTCGACTAGATAATAATATGTCGCTGTCGATTGGAGTTCAGTTTCAATTAATTTCAGGAAATAGAATGGCTTTCTGTCACTCATAATGTATGGGATGACATTATCGTGCGTAGCGATAAACCATGTGGTCAATTGTCATCCCATATACATTTTGAGTGAGAAATGAAAAACTTTAGTAAAGTTTGCATGGCGTACATTATCGTTATCCCAAATGTATAATTGACGTAAGCTGTCAGACGGTCGCGTCGAGCGCTTTCAGAGTTCAATGTTTCCTAAACAGTCCCCTAAATATAAAAGTTGATAATTATATACCTACACCTACAGTAGAATGGAATACCTTTGATATGATTCTCTTAAGCGTGTCACCTTTCAACGCAGTTCATATTAACAGGCGAGTTCAAATAGTCCCGTCAAAGCGTACAAAATACAATTTAGCGCGTGCCGTGTATTGTCAATTACGCAGCTTTATACGACATAGAGCTCAAAGGATTTCAAATTCTCCTTGTGGCGGGGTTCCGACCACTCGACCCTCAGGGTAACTCCGGTCTTGACTCATTATGAGTATGTACCCTCCTTCCCCACGGCACTACTAAGCCGCAGTGACTGACCAATGATTTCTATTTCTAATTTAACGGATTCGACGGAGCTCCTTCTTCTGGGTGGTTTGGGTCTTCGGGCCTGCTGAACAACTAACATAACCTAATACCTCATGTTTATGATACTAGTTTTTATCAATAATGCAGGTTAGTAGTGCCGTGGGGCAGTCCCCCTAAGAGTTACGACAGCTCAGTGCGACAAAGTCCTATACGGTGTAACTCGAACACATTATCTTGGCATAGTTTAACAAAGTCGCTTCCGTCTGTCCCTCTGTACGCTTGGATCTTTCAAACTACTTAACATATTTTAATGCGGTTTTCATCACTAGATAGAATGATTCAAGAGGAAGGTGTTTATGTATAATAAATTCTAGTTTACGTACGGGTGTTAGAGAAAACTGACATAAACCGAAGCAAAGCGAGGGCAGATCGCTTGCTAATTATAAACAACACTGAAGTATCATCGAGTTAATACAACAACGAGTACATAATCATAATTTCCGGCATCTAATTATATCGGGATAATGAACCGGTGCGTGAACCGAATAACGAGGTATTTAATAATATGAGGAGAGGCCTTTTTGCCCTAATTGGACAAACAACTTAATTAAGCCAGGTATTGGACAGGCTTCACAATGGTATTGTTTTCGACGGGCATAAAACAGCCTGTTTGTATAATTACTCGTAATTGGAATCTAAATTGCGATTTGATTGTATTCTCAATATAAATTCTAAAATCAGTAATTTGAAATTGTGTTGCCGCCTTTCTAGTATTAAAAAAAACGGTTTGTACGCTAGACATACAGGGTGACTGCGTGGTCGTGATACAAATGATCACGTCTGTGTTCTACCCACGAATATGAACAACTGACAGACGTGATCATTTGTATCACGACCACGCAGCCACCCTGTATATGCGCGCAGACGCGATATATGCGTCACATAATCACATTGCCCCATGTGTGCCAATACGATATTTGCCAGCACTCGGTGAACTTGTGGACGCACTGACCGACGCCCTTTGATTGATAAATGAAATGTGGACCGCCCAGTGCGTCCACCCACGTACTCGTATTTGTCGTGGTCCAACTAATAAGCCGATAAAAACAATTACTCGATGGCTATTAAGTCCATACAATACCAATGACATACACAAGTTAATATGAATAGAGAGCGTAGTGAAGTCGCGTTTTTTGAACTAGTTCACCGCAGTATAACTCTTACTAAGTAGGTCCTAATGAATCACCAAATAAACTGCTCCAAAATATGCGTGTCATCGGTCCCACGTACTATGAGCGTCTACCCGCCAAACTTAAAAATGTACATTCCGACGAAGCATTTAAACACCAGCTTAGAAACCTTTTACTGGATAATCCATTATACTCTGTGGATGAATATATGGAGCTAAAATTGTAAATTTATTTATTATTGTGTTGACAGTTATTAATCCTTGTATATTGACATCGGACGAGTGACCATTTATTTGATGTTTAATTGTTGTTGTTTTAATTAATTATTTTTGTATTCTTTGATTATTAGTATTTATGTTTTGACGATCTCAATGTAATTTCGTATTTTTTGACATGCAATGCAACTTATATTGTAATATTACATTGATTAATAAATAAACTAAACTAAACTAAACTATGATCATGAATTTACGTACATTGACGTACATCGTGCAATCTCAAAATCGGAGGTAGGTTGCCTCAGTAGATTAAAAACATAAATAATGCCCGTTACTGAACTACTATGTACACCCACATTCAGCTCGGTGGTTTAGCAGTGACGTACCTACAATCGGCCAAAAAAGCGGTCTTCCACCAAGTTGATTTTCGTTCGCAAGTCATAGCATAGTCATAAAGCAACTAGGATAGAAGTTTAATTCGGTCGAATAATAGATGTCTGTCAATTTGAAAGTTCGACTATCGATATTTTCATTTGATACTCGTAGGTAGTTTTGTTTTATTGCCGTCGACGGGCATACAGGCAGACAGCCCACCTGATGGAAAGTGGTCACCGCCGCCTATGGACTTTGGTCTTAATTGCAAGTCCACTTATTTGGTCAACTTTTCAACCAAACTACTGAAACTAAGAGAATTTTGGTTAGATGTTAATATCTGCATATTATTATAGCAGAACAAGAAGCAAAAAATAACATTATTTAGGTGGAAAATCTCGGGATAGAGTTCCTTTAAGCTGTGATCTATTTGTAGACCTGTAATGTTCGACATAGTGTTACAAAAGAGACTTATTCATTTTACTGTAAAGCGACACTTAAACACTTTATTACATTACAATATTATCTGACGCTGTTCATATTTAATTCGACCCTTTTGTATAGATAACAGCGCCACAAAACCCGCAGAGATTATATTGTCGTGTTATATATTTACGCAGCCATAAAATGGCGGCTAGGCGGCCATTTTGTCGTTATTTCCGAGTTTAGTGAATTCCTCGGTTTACAGCGGTTGTACACGCTGTATAATTTAATGACCCTCGAAGGGCCGATGTTTGCTATAAAAAGGAATCAATACCTTCCTTGGCTTAAAATCTTACCAAATACCTAAAGTTTATTGTCTGTGTCTAGGAAAAGGAAAAGGTTATAAAGGTCACACCCGAATGTTCTGCTCAGTTATTGATAACGCATAAATATGTTTTCTTACCGATGTTTTTGTCGAGTGAACCAGTCATTCGGAATATGATAATAGGCAACTCATAAATGTTTCCGATTCGAAAAGTTTTTATTGCGATACGTATAAAAGAAGTGTTGGGAGCAACTTGCCGAATAATACTGCTATAATAAATTCACTTTACTGATTGTAACATTAAATCGATTTGGTATTCATGGTAATACCTATTTTAATGGTTGGAATCGTCATTTATAATTCTTGATAAAAAAATGATT
The DNA here is from genome assembly GCA_946894065.1 of Acleris literana. Lineage (NCBI taxonomy): Eukaryota > Metazoa > Arthropoda > Insecta > Lepidoptera > Tortricidae > Acleris > Acleris literana. The sequence goes on from OX335687.1 coordinate 6,474,230, forward strand.
TTTATACCATACATGATAGGGTTTGATGGAGTTTTTGTAACACATTAAAAATGTTTTAAATTTCAAATCCATTCGTATTTTTTCTTATTTAAGTAGGTACTCAGCGTCTCAGCTTGCAATTTTGTTTTCATTTTGATGTTTTAAACTAATTATAAATATATTTAAAATCTTAGGTAATGCAGTCGTCCATCGTCCATGTGAATGACAAATAAATAAACAGATTCACAAATTTTGTATTTTAAAATTGCTTATTCTTACCGATAAGAAGATAGATTGTCATACAAGTACTTATTAAAAAAAATAGACCATAGAGCTAACAATAGCAACACGCTTTTTAAGCAAATAAATTCGCTGCCTTAAATAAGTCATCAATAGAAATAATCCATGCGGAAAATAAATCAAGTTCTGTTCAAATCGTAGCCAAAGTTGTTAACAAAATAGAAATCCTCTGTTTTCGACAACTTGTCAGTCAGCGGCAGGAAAGTTTTCGACGGATTAATTGAACTTCACATTTCAAGGTGTTTATTAATTATAGCGCCGACTTCTTGATTTCATGTAGCCAATTTCATACTTCTGAAAAAAACTGTAATCTTTCGCTTTCGAAAGTCAATTTAGTTTTTTTTGTGTTATTCATTAAATAAAACGTTATGCCATATCCACAATCATCTACCTTCACATTCAGTCAGTTACAGTATGGTCGTTCTAAGAGGGCCGATTTGACAGCTGTCAACTCAGTACAAAATATGTGTTTGAGGTTATATTGCATTGACAGCTGTCAAATCGGCCCTCTTAGAACGACCAAACTGTAATGACAGTTAAGTTTTTCCTTAGTGACGATTTTTCATACACAATTTTGAAAAACCGGTCAAGGTCATGTCTGACCATGCTCAGTGTAGAGTTCCAAAGCCGTTACTACACAAAAACTAAACATAAAAAAAACAACATACTAAATACAGTAAGTTGTAAGTACTCATAAACGCTATTTTAACAGTTGAAGTTCCAGAGACTCATATTATATTTCAACAAAGCAATTGACCTGCATACATTCGCATTCGCTATACATTCGCATCGATTAATCGTAGGTGATGCTGCAATACCACGTACCTAAGTAACCATTTCAATTAGTTGCAAAATATACCTTAATGACTTACCTGCTAAGGTGCATTATTCACCTTATTTCATTTGTTCGTTACGCGGTATTGCAGTACGAGTATCACCGACGTAAAGTAAATACGAATGTCGAAGCGAATTTTTAAAATGATGCTAATCATAAGAGAATGCGAATGCAAATGTTCGTAAAATCCCTAGTTGTGACTGTACGAACGAAGTAAGTAATAAAAGCTTGTTATAAAAAGATTCCAGACGTAACCATTATTAAAACACGCGTGCTTAACGAAACTACCTTCACTAAAAATGCAATAACCACGCAGTAGCGGGAACGAGTCTGTTGCAGCTTAATGGCGATATCTCAGACAAAACACCTGTAGAAATTGCAGCCTAGTTACAAACAGAACAGAGTTGAATCTGCTTTGGCTATTGAATTTAGCTATTGCATTTTTGCTTAGGAGGGCAGAATTAACAATCATATATAAACTGTAAAACGCTTGTTTTAACTATATTATTCATGGCTGTGGCGCTCCTTGGGGGAGGCCTATGTCCAGCAGTGGACTGCAACAGGCTAATATGATGATTCATGGCAATAATAATTACAGACTGATCCAAAAGCTGGGTCCAAATTACGCGCGGCAAACCCTCGAACATTGGCTCGCTCGGCGCGCCTGGGTTTACCCCGTCTGACCCGTCTCCCGTCTCCCCAGCCGCCGCGCAAGCCAATGTTCGAGGGTTTGCCGCGCGTAATGTGGACCCAGCTTTACCGCACGTGTCGAAACATCGTGTCTAAACCTATTTATCATTATTAATTGTACTGTTTGCTAGATTAAATAAATAAATAATTATCAGGGGCTCATCACACAAATGGACCTAGTCCTAAACTAAGCTCAAAGATTGTAGTATGGGTACTAGACATCGATAATCCCCCTGTATAACGTTTGTTTGCCTGAGGCTAACTTTTACTCGTCCAGCAAGTCGTTGCTTCCCGGCCTCTACAATAATGTAAAGTGTGATAGCATTAGGTCCTTCGGGTTTATACTTCTCCCTCACTTGCTCTCATACGGTCTTATGCGATTCTAACCCACTTTACCCGAATCCAAAATACATTTTAAGACCTCTTGCACTATGCTATTATAATTACTCCACTTTAAAACTTCTCAGTAAAAAAGTTACGGCTTCGTAGCGCTACGACTCCGTAGACCTACGCCGTAGCAAAGTTCTACGACAGCTCATTTTTGTGTTCGTTACTTTGGAATGTACAGGGGCATAGTGGTATTTTTCTAAGATGTAGAAGTTGAAAACAAAAGAAAATATGTACATAAATAATCCACTTAAATACCTACCTTCCGTTCTAAACTATTAGGTTCAAGTTGTAATGGCCTGACATTAAAAACAGTAGCGGCCTTTGCCACACGCCTCGCTGGCCGTCTACCTGGATGAGCTCCGACAGCAACATATTGATACTTAGGGTTGCCATTTCAACTTGAACCTTACAGCTTGGACCGGAAGGTAGCTATTTGAGCGGGTTATCTTTTTACATAATTCCTATTGTTCTAAACTGCTAAACATAAGCTCTTTATGACCATTCGGACATCTTAGAAAAATACAACTATAACAAGAACCGTTAAAATATAAAAATTAAATCAGTAATAGTAGTTTACGAGACGGTTGCGTAATGACAGGCATTACAACATAAGTGTGGTTTATGAAACGAGCCGCAAGGCGAGTATCAAAATAGATCACACGAGTGTTGTAATGCTAATTACGCAGAGTCTCGTACAATACTTTATCTACACACATATTATAAGTACTCTAAGTTGGGTTCAGAAGCCGAAAGGCAAATGACCAGCATTACCTTACCGGTAACGTAATTTTGAAATTACGTTATCGAATATTGTAAGGTAATGAGATCCAAATTTGGAAAATCTTCCAAAATTAACAGCTGTCATCACTGTCACCTACTACCACAGGTAATGCTGGTCATTGCCTACGGGTTTTGAACGCATAATGGAGGACTTATGATATAAGTGTAGATAAATACAGTAACGAGTGAGTTACCCATGTTCTGCAAGTTTAATCATTTCATAGTATGTTGGATGGCGGCACAGTACGCGAATAACTAAGTTTAATACCAAGCAAGTAAAGTTAGGTAGGTACTTTTGATTATCGAATATGTTTCTATTGATGATTTATACCCGTTCCCGATATTCGAACCAGGAATAGATTGATTAAGTTTGATCAAGTTATTTTTTTTTAGCATGTGGAATGAAGTGGTCTCTGCCTACCCCTCTGGGAAACAGGCGTGATTTAATAATGTATGTGTATGTAAGTTAAATTTTTGCCACATAACAGCGTATCTGATGGTTATAGTTTTGAATTTCCTATTTTTGGCTTAACGGAGTCAAAATTAATTTGACAGATGCTCTTATTGTTATCGTATTGTCAAAGTTATGATAGGTCTTATTTACTTGACAGAAATGACAGTGGAGATAAAATTAAATACGATAACTATACGTGTAGAGACAAAGTACAATAAGGCCCTTACAGTAGCGGCATCGAGTGATGGAACTTTTGATAGCTGATAATTAGTGTTGTGAAATACTCCATCGTAAATATGACATTCAAGTGCGAGAAGTATATTTTTAAAAAGTTTATTAAAGAAATAACGCATAAAAATTCCAATCCATAAATTGTAGATCAAACTCTCGAAATAAACTGTGGCTAGAAGAAGACGACATAGTCAGAAAGTTGAAATATTGAGTCAAAATATACAAAAAGTGAAATTATTGATCAATTAGTGAATAAATAATCATAAAACCACGTTAACTCAGAGCTAGGACGCGAGTTTAGCTGTGTGGTTGCCGGCTTAGAATAGTACCTCTCCATGCCTTCCCGTGGACGTCGTAAGAGTCGACTAAGGGAATAAAGGCTTGTAGTACTGTTAGGCGATGGGCTTGCAACCTGTCACTAATACACTGGTAAACATCTTAGCCTGATTATGCAAAATGTGGTTACAGAATTATCAACAAGCTTTTAGAGTTGTTGGCAATTCTGTAGCTCTGCCTACCCCAAACTGGGAATAAAGGCGTGAGTTTATGTATGTATGTTATGTATTATTTTGTGATAATCGACCAGTTTTTTTCCCGCTTAAGGCAGACGAATTTTCAAAAATTCATGAATGCAGAATTTTTTGCTTTCAACAATAAAAGTAGGTAAGTCTCCCTTACGTAGAACTTACTATTTCCAATATTTAAGGCAGTTGCCGTCCATGTGGCGTTCTTTTTTCCACCCTGTATATGTATGCAGCGAAGATGGCACATACAAAGATTTATATATGTACTAGCTTTTGCCCGCGACTTCGTCCGCGTAGAACTCGTTTATCGCAGTTAAGTAAATTAATAGTTTTAAGTAATTCTCTTTGATTATTTACTCTCTAGATAGAGTGTGGCCCTGTAATCGCTATGACAAACACAGGCCAGTTTTTGAATGTTTGTGTGCGTGACTGCTTTGTCTGACACTCGCAGAACGTCATTCTATTTATCTCTGTGGGCATACGTAGGGATGCTAGCTAAAGACATATTTCCCATTTTACTGGAAAAACTGGTCATGTTAAGGTTTAGTTGTTGTGGAGTGTTTGAAAAACTAAAAAAGATATCAATTCAAATTGGAATGGTTGACTTCCATTGGCAAAATACACTCACCGGCAATTTTCTTTTTGCCCGTGGAAAATGTTTTAAGTTATTTGTTTTTCATACAGACATTGGATAAAACGTCACTAATTAAGTGTTTTAAGAAATAAATATTGTTGTATTTGTGACACAAAAATATTGCGTTTAAAATTCTTAAATTTAGACTTTTTATTATGTTCCGCTAAATATCTCGTGCGTAAAGTTGGAAGATGGGAAGTTAATATAGAAATACAATTTTGCACACAACTTAAATTTTATTCGTATTAATTACCGTGTCTTTGAATTTCTTTCTTGAATATTTTCATCATTTTCCACCATTTTCAACATACACTTTGTTTTCTTTTATTAATTTTATGTACACATATTTACATAAAATCCTTATGTAACTTTCATACTTCGACACTCACACCCCTAGAGAATTTCGTATTTAAAAACTGGCAACACCAACAAAAATGCCAAGATGGAATCGTAACAATTAGACATATTAAATAGATTGATTTTTGAAAAAAATACTTAGAATTCTGAATTGCTTATTGCCTTTGCTGGTTGTTTTTATACGTCCTTTGTAATTTCGACACACTTTAATAACGCAACTCGTCATGTTAGTGCCTTTTTAGCGAAATAAATTCTAACACATAACACGTGCGTATCCCTTGACAACACAATTGACACTAAGGAGCGGAAAGCTACTTATAGGCTAACAGTTAGCTGATAAAAATTTCGACGCATTCATGTCATCGAAGTTCTATCTAGAGCGTAAATAATCAAAGGTAATTCTATAGTTTGACGTCCTCCCTGGCAAGAATGATCTTTCAAACACATGTAATATTGAGCTCGAAATTTACCGGGACACCAACTTTAACCATTAACTCTTACGGGAGGGTACTCCCGATACCTCGAAAGAGTTCAAGAACTCTAATTGTAGGATGTGACTTGCTTTTTAGATCATCTGTGTTTTGTACAATATTACAGAATTCGCGGTTTAATGTATTCAAATCGTTACTATCTCTCGCCATACGATCTTCGCCAATTTTTAGTAGAGCTGCCGCATATATTGCCCCGACTGTGTATCATGGTGTACTCATAGTTCCTGGCATATTTGTAGTGAGGTATATTTTTTATATATATATCGCACCTTCAGAACAATAGTGACCTAATTGAGAAATTTTAAATTTCGAGTTAGGTCTCTATGATAATAAATTTATGATTCGAAGTTTGAAAGCACAAATTTTGAATTAGGTCATTATTGTTCTAAAGGTGCGATATACCCATATCGAAGATGCCGAAATGCATTTATTTTATCCGCTGGTGTGCCCCTAGTTATCACCGGTAGATGAGAATCTGTCTAAATTCACCGTCTCAAAGCACCATCCCTCCCATGATAGTTTGGTTGCTCTTAAAATATCCATCATAGTTCAATATTACGTATATTAGGAGTCTTAATACTAATTATTATGTAGGTATCTATCATTATAAATGGCGGAACTCCCAAACATCATCGGACCCCCTGAAAAAAAAAAAACTATATTCTTCAAACAAATTTACCCAATGCCCATTAATCTAATTTGGTTCCACGGTTAATCCGTGAAAGCGTAACAAACAGACAGACGACAGACATAATTGAATTGGCATTTTGAATTTCTACCTATACTTTCACATCATTTTCGAAATCTGCGTCCTCAAAATCTAAGAAAATGACAATTATGTCCACTTTTTAAAAAAGATCATGTCCTCCATCTTGAATTCTAAATTTGACATAATTTTCATAATCTGCGTCCACAAAATGTAAGAAAATTACGACTTTTTCAATAAACATCATGACGGCCATTTTGAATTCCAAATTTGATATCATTTTCGAAATCTGCGTCAACGCTATCTAAGAAAATGACACCCATGATGACTTTTTCAAAAAACACCAAACATTGTCGTTATTCCCTCGGAAACTTTTAAATTTTCCGGGATGGGATTTTTCTATGTGTAATCCAGGGTGCTACCTCCATTTTAAATTTCATCCTAATCCATCTAGCCGTTGCAGCGTTAAGGAGTAACTAAATAAAACTCCCTTTTACCCCCTTAGGGGTAGTTTTTTCTAAATCACTGAAAGCAGTATATTTTATTTATAAACAGTAGCCTAAATATCAATTTCCTAATTTAGCCATTTCGATATCTCCCATACAAATTTCTGCTCCCCATTTATCGCCTTAGGGGGAGTTTTACCGAAATCAATGAAAGTTTTTTTTAAATATTAAACAGTATTAAACAGAAGCTTAAACATCAATTACCACGTTTCCAACTAAAAAAAATAACATAAATTACCAAATTGTCATACTTCCACGTTTATAATATTAGTATGGATTTTCTTTCTACAGCAATATTATGTATACCTATCACTAATCACCGACCAATTCGCTGAAAAATTAAATGCCTGTACGTAATTATTTTCAAGTGATCATAATAACCGCCCTAATATTAAATAACAGCCGTAAAATTAATACGCCGTGAATAGTGAATAGTATTGAAAATAGCGGAAAAAAATGTTAAAATCTGGATATGTCAACGCTGACAACTTCAATCTGACACCGTTCCTTTTGATATAGACTAACAAAACTAAATGTAGGTACAAAACCTGTCTCATGTTGTCACACTGGATGGGAAAAGCCATAGTAGAAATAAGTTATTCAATTGCGCAATTTGGTCACATAATTACTAATCTTATTCTATATTAGTAATTATTTGCGTCCCCAAAAACTAAGAAAGTGTTACCCGTGACATTTTTTTCAAAAAACATCATTGCAGCCAGCTTGAATTCTAAATTTGACATCATTTTCATAATCTGCCTCCCCAAGATGTAAGAAAATGATAACAATGATGACTTTTTCAATAAACATCATGGCGGCCATTTTGAATCCCAAATTTGATATCATTTTCGAAATCTGCGTCAACGCAACCTAAGAAAACGACACCCATGATGACTTTTCCAAAAAAACACCAAAGATATTGTCGTTATTCCCTCGGGAACCTTTAAATTTTCCGGGATGGGATTTTCCTATGTGATAATCCAGGGTATAAGCTATCTCCATTCTAAATTTCATCCAAATCCATCCAGCGCCATTGCAGCGTGAAGGAGGAACTAAAGCTCCCTTTTACCCCCCTTAGGGGTAGTTTTTTCTAAATCGCTGAAAGAAGTATTTTTTATTTATAAACAGTAGCCTAAATACCAATTTCCAAATTGCTTATTTTAAAAATAACTAATCTCCTATACGAATTTGTACCCCCTATTTTAACTCTATAGGGGATGAATTTCCAAAAATCCTTTCTTAGTGTACCCTTATGGTACCTAAGGAATATTCCCTTCAAATTTCAAGTCCCTAGGTCCAGCGGTTTAGGCTGTGCGTTGATCGATCAGTCAGTCAGTTTTACCCCTTTCCATCCCTTCGGGGATGAAATTATCGAAAACGCTGAAACACGTATAAATAAATTTTCAATTTTCAACCTAAACACAAGATTTGAATAGTCTAACTTAAACTAAAACTGACGGACTTTCATACGAATTTTCATCCCCTTAGGGGTGAAATTTCCAAAAATCCTTCCTTAGTGGATCTTTACACTATATAAGGTATCTATGTGCAAAATGTCAAGTCTCTAGGTCCTAAGGTTTGGGCTGTGCGTTGATATATTAACAATCCGTTTCACCCCTTTTCATCCCTTTGGGGTTGAAATTATCATAAACGCTGAGACACGTATAAGCTAAAATTCAATCGCCAACCTAAACGCAATATTTGAAGCGTCTAACTTCAAAACTGACGGACTTTCATACAAATGTTTTTCCCCTATTTTACTCCCTTAGGGGTGGAATTTCAAAAAATCCTTCCTTAGTGGGTCTCTACACTATATAAGGTATCTATGTGCAAAATTTCAAGTCTCTAGGTCCAGCGGTCTGGGCTGTGCGTTGATATATCAACAATCAGCTTAGCATTTTATATAATAGATTTATTTATATATTATATATATTATATTAGTAACGATTAGTTATTAGTAATGTCTTAAGGAGGCGCGAGTTTTTTTTTTCTATTCCTCATTAAAATATCATGAAGACCAGGCCGCACAGCTACGATTGGCCATTGGTGGCACTGGGAAATCCTGGAATTAAATGGCACCTAATTATTAAGGGTTCTAAATGGACCTTTGCGTGTCAGACATAAAAGTCAAATGAGGTGATGTGATAATAGTACATTATTACCTAGGCATGGAAGTAGGCAATTGCGGGCCGAGTATTGGTTTAAACGGACGAGCTTGCGAGTCCGTTTAAAAATACGAAGCCCGCAATTGCGGTTCCTGCCGAGGCAAATATAGTGCTTTTCTCAAAAATCGCAAGAAATAATTTGTGTTGGAGTAAAATCTTCATCGCTTGAACTCATTTTTTGAATTGCATACAAACAGAAACTTCATGTGAAAAAACCATCACTCTTTACCACCTTTTTGTTTATGACAAGGAGAAAGCAAGCTTTGTTTTTTAAAAAACATAAGCTATTCCAGACACAGATAAAAAAGTTATGTTTCGAATAAAATTTGGATGTATAAGACTTGTGCCCTCATTTTATTATGGCCTTTTTCACTTTAAAAAGTTACAAGCTAGATAGTAATGGAATTTGTATGCAACATTGCGGGCTTGTGTAGCGAGCACGCAATGTTTTTTTTTTTAAATTTGAGAACTGTCAGTAAACTATGTATTTCGCGTCTCAATATGTAGATAGGAATGTCCACATTTCCGGACATTTTTGAGAAAATAACGTTTAAAGTCCTTAAAGTATCAATATTATTTGGCTTCATTTACTAGTATTTTATAAACACGACACTAAATCAAAGATTGTGTTTGATTCACATCTTCTTCCTCACAATTTTTACAGTACACATGATTAACGATATTTTTCGCTTAAGATCGAAGGGCTTTTAGGACATTTGCATGATAATTAACGTTATTATTATTTATTTATTTTAATGGCGTCTACAAGTTATGTAATTTTGCCAATGTCAAGTATATATAAGCAATTGTACGGTGAATCGTCGTTGTCGTCGGCGTCTTCCAGTCCCAGTCGGCACACCATTGAAGATGGCGGGCATCCACTTCAATGGCTTATTGGCTTGGAGTGTTCTTGACCGCTTGTTCATTCAGAATCAACTTTTCATTGTTATTATATTTGATGCATAACTAACGTTGTATTTGTGTAAAAATAACAAACAATAACAAACTGTGACAAGCGGTGAAATTTGAATTGACAGGCGTAAGGCAACATTGCCATATGAAAATCGATTTCTTTTTACTTTTAAAGTCATGAGATTCTGGTAGACCTATATCAATGTTATCATCACACGAATTGATTTTTTGAGATGTTTTTTGTTAGTTATGATTAAAACGATGAACGCTAGAGTGCGAGCAAATAAAAGCAACCTCAAGATGTAGCTAGTTACGAAATGCGTTTCGGTAAATTACAGCGCCAGCAGTAGGTACATCACTATTCCGGTACCTGCAACAATGAAGTTTGACATCTGTTCCTTTATACTTGCTGTCAATATTTAGGGAACTTCATGAGCGAGCAAACGTCAAAAGTGCCATCACTCGATGCCGCTACTGTAGAGATTGAAAAGTCAGGCGTTAATATGTACTTATTTGTAATTATTGCTTTTTAAATAAATTGCCTTTGGTGAAAATACAAATTATATTTCGCATTGCTATAGGTTTTTATTTAATAAGCGGCATCTAAAAATAAAGTCCCTACACGCAACTCTCACAACAATAAACGAAATATATCCTATTAAGAATCCAATTCGCAGTTCATTTAACCAAAAAAATATTTCGATTCCGTTGGATTACCGCAATAATAGACTTTATAAATAGAATCTAGAGGGCAGGCCGATAAGGGGGTTATAAGGGGGGTATAAGGGAGTTATAAAGGGGTTATGGGATGGAGTGCGTTGACCGCCACTAATCTCCAGCGGTTTTATTGTGATGTATGGACCCGCTGACGCCGCGGTGTGGACACAGCAATACAGTATTATCGGATCACGGTTATAGACTTGAAATGACGCGTCATTATAACTTATTTATAATGGGCTGGAGAAAGCGAACGTGCACACCAGCAACCTGATGGTAAGTGGGATCTGTGACATTTGCAATCTCAAGACTACAATCTTAAGACTGCAATCCTAAGACCGCAAACGCGTTGCCAACGCTGATGACTAATTAGCGGCCTTTACACGTAAAGTTCGGACCGCGGGAAACGCCACGCGCCTTTCCAATCTTAGTTCCCAACCGTATTTTTTTTACTATTTTACTATTACGGTTGCATTTACACGTACGGTTCGGAGCGAAGATTGGAATGGCGCGTGGCGTTTCCCGCGGTCTGAACTTTACGTGTGCAGGCCGCTATTAGTTCACATGGGCATTTTAGCAGACCTTAACGAAATCGACGTCCTATTTCAGGTTATTTTGGATCCCTCTGAAGAACTCACTTAACCTAAACCTACCTGTTAATTTTGGCCAGTCTACTCTCCGTAATCCACATAGGTGAACAACATAGGAGAACCATGGGCAATGACCCCTAAATAGGAAAGAGCTATTAGAACGTTGACAATAAAATAACAGGTCAACGATATGGTTTTTACCGCCTAGAATACGTACGGCCCTGTAAATATTTTATGTTATTTATCCTGGTAAAAGTGTGATAGCGCCTGCTGTCCCGTTTCTTCTATACTGTTATTCGATCGTCCCATATTTCAGCCGACGCGACGTTTCCTTGGCACGCCGACTGCGCCGCGTTGACGTATTACGTCGTTAACACTGCCGCGGCTGATGAGATTAACCCTTTCGCAGCCTGCATGCACTGCCAATATGCTGTAATACCAAAGATGGCGGCTAAGTGCATAGTAATAGTACGAGCATTTTAAAGAATGATGGGCTAAAATCTACGGAACCCAACCCAATCACCAATAGAATTATAACGTATGTAGGCTTATTGCTCCCACTATTTGCTGTAATTGTTATTATGACGACTATACTCGTACTGTGAAGGCTGGAAGAATCGAGATATTTTTAACCCGCGACGCAAAAAAGAGGGGTGTTATAAGTTTGACGTGTAAGTGTGTGTGTGTGTGTGTTTGTTAAACGGAGTAATCTCTGGAACTACCCGTCGGATTGGAATAAATCTTTTTGTACATGATAGTCAGTTTCATGAGGAATAGTTTAGTTTAAAAATTTGGTCAAGTTTGAGTCGGATATAGAAGAAATAGCATTGCAACGCATGCACGGCAAAGCTAGTGTAGTAATAAACGTTGTGTGTGTGTGAATATTTGCAGGCTGATAACTCTCTTCTCCGGGGTTTTTGTAGTTTGCCCCCGCATTAGAAAATGAAGCTTATGTAACTAGCTTTCACGTGGTATACATGAGATTGAATTTGTATTGGCTATATGGGCCAATTTGCCCATCATGTGGTTACCAATAAAGTATAAAATAGTTCGCTCGACTACTACATCGCTGTTACCCGCCTTCTTTGTTATTATATTACGGCAACAATGCCTTTAGTACAGTCAACAGCATAAATAAGTGATCATTTATGTACCTTGTCACTTTAACGTCGTGTTTGAAATGTCATACAAAATTGTGAAACGATTGAAAGCGACAAGGTACATAAATGATCACTTATTTATGCTGTTGACTGTACTTTATAGACTAGAGACGACATCCTAAATGCGAAAGTTTATATGTTAGTTTGTTACTCCTCCACGCTGCAACAGCTGGACGGATTTGGATGAAATTTAAAATGGGGAATTTATACCGGAAAATTTGTAAGTTATCGAAGGAGTAAGGATAATGGAAATCTACGCGGATGAAGTCCAGTGCAGAAGCTAGTTCTAAATAAATTACTTTATTTATGGTCGACAGGATAAAAAACAATATCCTGATGCCAAACAGGTCTGTCTGCCTCTCCAATAGTAGCTGCGTTTCCTGTATATGGCACCGAAAATAGTTATCGTTCCGTTTTTACCCGATCCTGGGGCCCTAGCCATGATGCAAAAATGTACGGGAATGTATGTATGGGATGACAGTCTCGTGCGTTACGATAGACCACGTGGTCAACTGTCATCCCATACATTTTGAGCGATAGAAAAGAAAATCATTAGTAGCGTTTGCATCTTGGCTAGTGTTGAAAAAGTCCGGAAAAAATCCGGGTTTTTTCCAAACAACTCGTATTTGTATAGAAAAAAAAAACAATGAAAATTTCTGCTCTTGTTTTAATTAATATTCGGTCTTATTTAAGTCTACAAATGGGCGACATCGACGTAATGGTGGCAGAAATAATTAAAATACGTGGCGAGAGTGACAGCGCATTAATAAGAGCGCAGAGCGAATTAATAAATTGTCATTATTCATTAGTTATTTTTCCTGAAAAACCCGAAAAAATGAATAAATACAAAAAAATCAAAACTCAAGTAAAAAAATCATTCGTTTTTTTCCCGAATTTTCAACGCTAATCTTGGCTTACAATCGTAACAAACTAACTTTAAATCCAAACTGCAGGAACTGTACAAAAATAAAAGTTTAATTCAGAAATTGTCATGTCACAAGTATTTCAGCGTGCGCACGTTGATCCCATGCTCGGCGATGCCACGTTCGGCCTACTGGCATTCGGCCTCGTGCAGCAAGATGGCGCGGCGGACGTACCGGAAGTGGTAGAAACTGAACACTATCATGAACGAGAAGAAGTATAACACTGAAACAAGGAAGGCTAGTAAGCAACGGTTAAAATCAATACTCGTAATTATAAACTAACATTGGGTAAAAAGTCTATTAGGCTGCTTGTCCACTGTAGCGAAGCGAGGCAGCGGAGCGGTGTGCGAGAAAAGATCCACCAATAGGAGAGCTGCGCTCAGCGAGGCTAGGAAAATACAGTATTTCTATTGGTGGATCTTTTCCTCGCTCACCGCTCTGCTGCCTCGCTCCGCTCCAGTGGACAGGCAGCCTTAAAGGGGTGATAGACGGCGAGTAAGTACGCCGTACTTTCACGACATTTGGGCATTTTCACGAAAAAGCGTACCCAATTAAGGACTGAAATTAAGGAACTTTAACTTTGTCAGTTTTGTGACGAAAATATACATTGACGGCCGCCAAGACTGACAAAGTTAAAAGTTCCTTAAATTCAGTCCTTAATTGGGTACACTTTTTCGTGAATATGCTCAAGTACGGCGTACTTATCCCGTCTATCACCCCTTTTATGGCGAAATATTTAAAAAAAGGATTGTGAACCGGCGCTTAAATCGCGTAGATGTTAAAACAATTCCATAAAAACTTAGCTCCGGCCCATAACGTTTCTCACCAAAGTCCAATTTAATCAACTCTGTAAAACAGTCTTTGTCGTGTAAGTTATGCAATTTTTTTAACTCGGCCTCCACTACTGCCAATTAAATAACAGGTATCAAAACGTTGACAATACGATAACACGTCAAAAGCAATATGGTTTTTAACAAGTAGAATAGAGGCCCAGGACATTCTAGGCGGTAAAAACCATAGTATCGTCTTTGACCTGCGTCGCTTTTGCCTAACGCACTCGCAATCGCAATCGGTTTCAAAGCGGAACTATTTTTTCATTTTATATGCAGATAAGCCTTCGATTTTCAAAATGAAAACGATTGCGATTGAAATAGAAATAGAAATAGCTCTTATTTACTTGTTATTAATGGCGGCCGAGTTAGAAACAATGCTATATCTTACACGTCAAAGACAATTAGGTTTTACAAAGTTGAATAAATTGGACTAGGCCTTGGATAGAGGCCCTGCTAGCTTATTTGGTCTATTTGTACCTACTTTGTGTATTGTGCAATAGATAAAATAAATAAATAAATAATGCACATCGGACGGAATAAACGATTGAGTATGACATCTTACGGCATTTGTTAAACCACCAAGACCCCTGCCATACATTTATAGCGATCCCACAGTTACACCCACGACAGTGACCACAAATCATCATTTAGTGGAGCTAATCAATTAGCGGGAGTGATCCGTCATCGCGACCGCGTCCATCAGCGTAATCATTTATACGGCAATTAGTAAAATGTGTTCCCGATCCGATGATTAAAACGTTGCCGCGCGTATTCCGGAATTTTCCATAAGAGTACAGCTTTGCCACCTAGTAAAGTTTACCCAACCATCGCAATGGTAAGCTTAGAAAGTATTTTTATTGGTAAAGTTATCTCAATTCTTCTGGCGTTCATTATTTAAAAATAATAAGGCAGGTGGATATGGTAAGAAAGAGCCGCATTGACGTATTCATAACTTTACTTTGACGCGCTGTAACGTGGCACAGTCACGTGTAAAAAAATATGGGAGAACGCAACATCTCAAAACATAAATACCTAATTATAAATACCTATACATATAAGTCCTCTCTCGGTGCTGTGCCCGACAGGGTTCATAATGCACATGTAATTACTGTATTCCAACCTGTACACATTATGAATTGCAATAAATTATTGAGTATTGAGTATGTCCCATTGCCCCATTATTCCAGTGTAATAAGAACTTCGTAACATTTTTCTGAGAGGATAATTTCGATACATATTTTTGCACTTGACTGTACCCAGAAGGACTCATATGGACGGATAATTATTAAAATGTACATAATTCCGTATCGATCGCAATCCCGAATTTTCATAATACCGACATATTTTTTTTTTTGTGCAGGCTTAATTTTTTTATGTGGCTTGTGATTCAAAGGTTTAACCATATCTACGTAAAGCAAATTAGATAATGCATTTAAAACTAAAAGAGAGCTAGTGTAACATAATTTTGAGAAAAAAATAAAAGTAACATTGAGCAAGTAATTGATTTTTTGGTGTTCCCTGTAAGTACATAAAAAAAATACTTCTCTTTACTTACACCAAAATAATAACCTTACAAAAAAATATCAGAATAACGTGGTTTGATCTGTGAGAGTGCAGTCCTTTGCGGCCACAGCTGATTAACATGATTGACGACTACACGAATAATACGAGTAACATTTATCGTTCGTTCAAATTAAGTTAATAGAGTGTGCTTAAAAATAGCGTTATAGGTACAGTGGTCCAAAAATGTGGTCTATGACCATACGGTTGAAGTTCATTTGCACGTCATGATACAATAAGTTTGATTTTCCCTTGCAATAATATTGTGGCAGTGACGAGTGTCAACCTTAGCGATAATTAGATCTCACACCACTTTCTTGGCCGACCGTATAGTTATGAAATAAACGAATAAACCAAATCTGCGTTGGTCATAATTCAAAGGCATTTTTTTACACGCTGATGATATGTTGTCAGGGAGTAAATTTTTGATAGCTCTTAGTAAAATTCAAAAATTGCTTTGTACCGAGTTATAAAAAAAATAAGTCACGCGGTGAACTCATTTACGAGTGGGGCACTTGTATTTGATATCATAGACGTTAGAACTTCATTCAGTAAGCGTGAGAATCAAAAATACCAACTTCTAGAAAACGGTAAAACTCGGCTATGATGGTGAGCTACTCAACGGATGAGATTCAAGAATGCACCCCCAGTCCCAAGCATTAATATCTAAGGATTTATTGTCATTTACTTCAAAAGGAAAATCATCCACTTGGAACGACCATTCTGAAGTTGGATCAAGAGTAATAGTATCCAAAGTGAATATAGTCAGAATGTAATTGTGCTTAAAAACATTTATAGCCAAATTTATTTTCGTTGTAATTATTTTAATTAAGCCGGAATGGAAATTTGTCCATTAAAATTTGGTCTTAATTTATGCACCAAGTGAATATAGTCTATTATGATTTATGAATTAATTAATTCCGATTAAGATAAAAATGTATGTTTGTATTTATGTATGTAAACACTTTATTGTACAAAAAACAGAAAATAAAATACAATATTTACAGAATTGGAATGTACAAAGGCGAACTTATCCCTGGGATCTTTTCCAGCTAACCTTTGGGTGATTGAGGAAAATAAGAAAAGAATAATGTGGTAGCTTAGACATTAGTACAAAACAACGTATTTAGCTACGAAGTGCCGTTTTTGGTCATATTTCTGAGTGAACGTAAATACAAATGGACATAAATATTTATCATGTTAGACAATTTTTTCATGGGGCACGATTCCATTTTGGACGTTATTTAGGTTAGACAATTTGTCTGGGCCTCAATTCAACACGGTAATATAAATGTTTAAAAAAACAAAAACTCGCCTTCAAAAAGCATAAAATAACTTCTTTAAAATGGTAGGTAAATAGGTCAGTCCAACTGAAGTCTGCTTTTGGTTAAAATATTGTTGGAGAAACTATAGAACATTTCAAGCTCGCCGCAGACAACGCCGCGGGAATGTCATAGTCATATTTAAACCTAAATGTGCTTCGTCATAGTCGCTCAACTACCTTTATCGAAATATCTTATCGCCAGCCTTAAAATAGGTACCGTTAAGGAGTTCCGGTGGCCATCTGTGGTCTTCATCATCAGTTCCACTTCACCATATAGTACTTTTCAAAAGCAAATGCATGAGTTACAGTGAAAAATACCAAAATCGCTATAGGTGTGCCTATAATATTTGAGGAGTTCTCTTGATTTCTCCATGATCCCATCATCAGATCCTGACGTGGTGACAATGGGACCAACTAGAAAGTATACCCATTCGAACAACGAAACATTTTTTCAAATCGATTCAGTGCTCTTCGAGTAATCGGGGAACATACATAAAAAAAAAACCCGACGAATTGAGAACCTCCTCCTTTTTTTGAAGTCGGTTAAAAACCAAATCGTTCTTGACTTGTTATCGTATTGTCAACGTTTTGATAGCTCTTATTTACTTGACAGTAATGGCGGCCGAGTTAAGCACAATACCATAACAGGTCAAATACGATTTGGATTTTACCGCCTAGAGTAAATAGAGGCGCTGGTTTGACGTATAACTTCGAGTCGTCGATTTTCCCTTTAACCCAAATGACAGTAAATCATCGTACAAAAAAACCGGCCAATGCGAGTTCGACTCGCGTGGAGAGGGTTCCGTCTCTACGCCATGTGCTTGTCTGTTAGTCTGTCTGTCTATCTTTCCATCAGTCACAGTAGATTTCGCAAACCTTATTGTGTGACTAGTCAAATGAAAGAGCTTGTTGTGAGCAGCTCAAATATATTTGTTTTATATCTTTAACATAAACAGTTTTGACATGTCACACAAAAAGGTTTGCAAAACAATTTTTTTTAATTTTCTAATTTAAAAATTCCAAAATTCATATGTGTACCAAATTTCAACTCGATCGGTCCAGTAGGTTTGGAGCAAATCGGCTGTGATAGACGGACAGACAGACAGACGCACGAGTGATCCTATAAGGGTTCCTTTTTTCCTTTTGAGGTACGGAACCCTAAAAATAATAATTGTAGTAAAAATAATAGTTGTGTTAAAAAGTAAAGAACCAACCTGCTCCGAAGAATGTGCACAGCCCGCTCACACAAGCTAGGTTCACCAGTCGGTGCTGTTCATCCTTTATCTTTGGAGCTGAAAAACCATTTCATTAATAAAATATACACATGGCTATATTGACTTCAATTAGTCATGGAGTTTTTAGCAAAATTAGGCGTATTTAATTCTGAAACTCATTAGTGTGAAGTGTTAACCAAGTTATGATTCCGAAAACTCTAGACATGATTTAGGTATTTTTTTCCGAATTTAAAATATTTCCCCGAATATTGATTGCCATAAAGTCCCATACCCTGATCACGAACTGTACCCTTACCAAAAGTTATAAATTACCGTACTCGCTAGCGAGTTGAATGCTTTGTCCCTCGCAACCTCGCAGTATTCTTATAGAGTGTGAACGACAGAGCATTCGACTCGCTAGCGAGTATGGTAATTGTAACTCACGGTAATGTACTTTACTATTATCGTACGCACGTAAAAAGCAACACTGACCAACAGTGACATTAATTTATGAAAAAAAAAACCATTTTAATAGTGACTTAATTACGGTTGAAAAGAATTAATTTTTGTATAAAAATTAGTGAAAACGCCCCGTGTCCGTACTTAGTAATAAAATTTGATAGCAAGTTGACATTGACGCTTACTTTCGTATCGCCATCGAGTAGAAAAGGTGAAGTAAACTTAAAGAATTTATGAAAATGTGCGTTTTAGAGGTTTGTGCTACAGATACGGATAGTTTCACAAGTTTTCGAATAATGCGTTTTGAAATTGTGACGTTAAAATGTGCTTTAGCTACCAAACTCGTCGATGAAATTCAAAACGAGAAACGTTCTATCAATAGGATCATTCAGTGATCCAAATAAGTCGAACCTGACCCGTAGGTACGAGTAACGTAGCCCCGCTAAACAAAAGAGCTCTGAATCAGTTTCAGGGTGCTATTCTGTTGAATACATCGTCGACGAACAAACTGACGAGCCTGCACGGCTAGCACAAGTTGCTCGCGACTTGTTTGTCGCTCGGATCTCCCTTTCTATCTAGTCAGTAACGATAGAGGCGCACAGAGCGACAAGCGAGAAAATACAACTTGTGCTACCCGTGCTGGGCGATCTTTGTAGGGATGCAGCCGCGCGTTCGCTGTCACTTTCACACATTAGAGAGCAAAAGTGACAACGATACGAAACGGCCGCCCTAACCCCTTATGACCCTGAGTACTACCCTACTTATTTTTAGGCAACACACTGCATTGACGGTATCAACAATAAAAAGTAGGGTAGTTTGGATTTTCACAAACACCCGCAACGAAGATGACGTCGCTGATTTAGTCTATTCGTGACCACGGCAGAAGCATCTCGGCCGAACCGTCAGATCAAAATAAAATAAAAAGGTATTTATGGACATTTTTGTACTCTCAGCGTATTAAGGCCCATTTTAAACAGACTAGAAAAAAGCAGGAGGTTGTCAACTCGTCTATTTTTTTGAGTGTGGATGAAAATCAATTTCTCCGAAAATTCTCGACCGATTTTAATAATAACTTTTCCAGGGTCCAGGGTGAGCCAACGGCTTAGTACTCGTAATTTAAAGTCGTTTCATCGTTTTTTTAAATCATCTATATTTATAAATCAAAATTAATCGCTGAAATAACTTCCACGCATAACTTCCGAGCGACTGCACCAAATTCGATAAGTTTTTTTTTTACTTTTGAGTTGGGACTGTGGCCGAGATGAGAATGTGGACGAATTGAGCATATTGACAAAGTGAACCTGATCTTTTTTTTGTGTTCGTCATTGTCAGGACAAGGTTTGTTTGACGAAAAAATATTAGAAAATCCACCAAGAAAGTCGGAAATCGGCGGGGGCGAAAGGCGCTGGCGGGCAGCTAGTTTGATTAATAAGCATTTTATTTTATTTACTTAAAATGTGGGTTTAGTTGTCGAGTAGGTACACCATAAAAAGAGCGAGAGCAAGAATAACACCGCTGGAACGGTTTCAGCTGTGCACACAAGCTTATTACCGTATCTCTAATCAATAGTCCGCCCGCATCGCGGACCATATTTGCTGACTACTCAAAACACGTACACCCTATTACGACTAAGTAAGGCTGATATTGCCACGTCTTATAAAATACCTGGATCTTGCAGTATCGGATAAAATAATCGCAGTATAGGATAAAATAAGGGAATCCGAACGTGATTGGTTTTCAGATATAAAAATGGATGAGTGATGTAGCGAATTAAATAAGAGTATTGGAATCCGTTAATTTTTCTTGTGGGTTCACAAGAAAAATTAACGGATATTTTGCTCGTCAGTAATCAATTGAAACTGGTCAAAACTAATTATTTTGTAAATCAAAAGTTTGGTTTGGTAAAACATAAAAAAAATTCAACTGCATAATGTAAGACATTAAACAATAATTTTAATTTTATTTAACCTAATCATAATTTTTTTCCAATAAGATGTCATTATTTGAAAACGTTTATTTCCGTATTTCGTTGAATTTACAGGATGGGGCTTTTCAGGGATGAACATTCAATCAACCTAGGGTTTAAGATATCTGCGGGAAAACAAGGTCTTATTTCAATCCAAGCTCCCCTAGATCTCTTTCTACCTGCTTGTTATTAAAGCATATAGGTATTTTTAATAAAGTTTATTCAGGTGTGTTACTTTCTATAATCCGACAAAATCGTGATTGACTTCCCGCGGGGTAAGTGATGGATGTTGGTGGAAGAAATCTGGGCTTATCACTCATTATAATATAACTTCACCGCTCTGGCAAGGGAGGCCTAGTCAAGTTTAGTGATGGGCGATTTCTGAAACATTGCAAAACTATCCTTAGCTGTGAAAATTACAGCTATTGAAAGTTATATAGTTAGATGGAAATGATTCCGACACAAGTAAAAATCATTTAAATTTTATGAAAAAATTCCGTTACTTACGTTACATGTCAAAACTATAGTAAGTTTTTAGAAAATAAACGATTTCACTTTAGTAACTTTCAGAAAATTATCCGGGGATAATGTCACACCAATTGACCTCTAGGAAACTAAGCTCTAGGCTTGTACTATGGGTACTAGACAACGATATAAATACATATATATAAATATATACTTAAATACATAGAAAACATCCATGACTCGGGAACAAATATGCGCACATCACACAAATATCTGCCCTTACCGGGATTTGAACCCAGGACCGCTAGCTTCGTAGGCAGGGTCACTATCAACTAGACCAACGCATCGTCAAGTGCATTGCATGGAATTTTAGGTGAAAGTTTCACCTTTGAAACTTACAAGCCGCCCATCACTAGTCAAGATGCATAACGCAGGATAACGCTAGTGATTATCTAAAATCGAAAAATGTAAGTACGTATAGGATTGACGTTAGCTGATAACAGATCCCGTCGACTCGTCACCTCAATACATTTTGATTCGATAGAAAACAGAAACGTTAGTAGCGTTTGCATCTTGGCTACACCTGCTACTCTGACGCTGGTCTATATTGGAATCCCTAATCGTCATTTGTCTTATGCATTATTTCTCCTAATTTTCTTTTATTTTAAAGCCATTTCTGCCTGGATTTTAAATATATTTTGTGTTGTAATAATACAACCCTAACCTAACCTAACCGCAGGAATTTTTGGAAAGCTTAAAATGTTGTCTCACTCAGCTGAAAACCAGTTTAGGACAATCAATAATTCGGACAAACGAGGCATTAGGACAAACGGTATTAGGGATTCCGAGGGACACCTGTTCTGACGCAGCACTATTCAAGTCCATTATGGCATCACCAGTTGAGAGCTTTAATGATCGTTATGCTGATAAGAAAATTAAGTACCGTCTTTGAAGCGAACGCACGCCCGGCCGATCTTAGTGATCGCCAGAGAGAATATCGCCATCATGATAATTGTAGCCACCAGAAGATATACCTGTCAACACAAAAATCGATATTTAAATGATATTAGAACCAACAAAACGCCATATCACTTACACTCTGATTAGGCGATTATTCAAATTACGAAACGGCGTCGCTAATTTTAGACCTATGGTATTTATGTAAAGGTTAATTTAAAGAAACTAGTGTAATACGTGTTTATTGAGCTGTCACAGGCACCACCTAGATTGAACAGAGCATAGCGAGGGTATTCTGGCAAAACAGAATAAGTGCACAATATTCAATAATGAAAAAAGAGCACTTTAAGTTTTGAGTGATCATAGCCTTACGTTGAAACATAATAATATCATGATTTCAAAAAAACCATACCAACTAAAAGCTTCTGCAGTATACAGTTTTGCTTGATAAATAAAGCAGAAAAAACTGAGTATGTCTATGTATGCAACTTTTTTTTAATTTTGTTTTTATTCAGTTTTGCCAGAATACCCTCGATAGCTGGTATCTTGTTTTGTATTCGCCTTTCACGCGAGTTTTCATTTTAAACTATTATCTAAACAATATAAAATAGAGTTGCTTTTTCTGTCCACGTGTCTATGTAAAATAATAATAATTAAATAAATATCTAGGGAAAAACTCACACTAATTGACCTAGTCCAAAACTAAGCTCTAGGCTTGTACTATGGGTGTGGGCCGACATCTAATTATTATTATTACCAATATCCATAATGATACCCATCCATACTTCCATGTTCCATAGGTACTTAATACTATAAGTACCAAAGTAACACACTTTATTTTAATGAAATTTGGTATGGTAATGGCTTGAGCCCCGGGGAAGGACATAAATTTTTTCTCAAGTCTGCTCGGAAATATGAACATTTTTGGTCTGGTTTGGGATCAGAAAAGATCACTTTTATGACAAGCCGTTTTCATACAAAAAACATTAGCCTTTTTCATACTAATTACGTAAATAATTAACAAAAAAAATACATTTTCTGCCTCGTAGTAGTTGAGAAAAGTATTATGTCTGCCTCGGCTGAAAGTGCAATTTAAGGACTCGTACACTACAGGGCCTCAACTACGTTTCGGCCCATGACTGATAAATATCGTACTTTCTACCCTGGGAAATAATATACTTTTTCCTTTCAGAAAAAGTTCCAGAGTAACAGTGATAAACGGGTTTGGCACGGACGAAGCACTAGATGACGCTAGTTCGCTACATATGCTTGGTGAAGCGGAGTCTACTTGATCGAGTGATCTCGCTGATTGCCGCGTCGTCGGGACGAGTCGAGCGGTCGCGGTATCGGTTTATTTCGAGTCGGTGAGCACGACAGAAACCCCTCTTATTTGTCAATAGACACGATAAACGCTGACTCGGATTGTCACTTAAGATATTAACACAATAACATTCATCAATAAGCTATGAGAGCGAGTTATGTCATTACTACTGACTTTTCCTGGTTTGTAAATGGAAAAATTGTAGTTGTAATTCATAATCGAAATAACTACCTACGATATATTTGGGATAAATTTGAATTTCAACCTTACATTGTAATTATAATGCACAGTAAATAAATAAAAATATAACAATAAAATAAACATTATAAAAAACCTAACCAACGGGTGCCGCCGGCAGTGAGGCAGGGCTCAAGCTACCGGTGGTTTGGGGCTGAGAGAGGAACCTATACAATTACTGTTATTAGGCCCGTTGGTTCGACGAATTAAAGAGAGTGCTGGCCCATGATGAACCAGATTAACTCATGATAGGGCAAATTGGAAGAAACTTGGGGAGGCATACGCCCAACAGCGGGCGGGAAGAAGAACATTGTAATCATCCATTAGCTTCCCGCAGTCTTCACCAGATCGTCAATCTACGTTGTGGGAGGCCTGTCAATGCTTTCCGATCTGCGATTGCCACAAAACCAACTGTCGGGGAGATCCTGGGGGAGGCTTATGTCCAGCTATGGACGTCTTTTGGCTGATATAATAAAAATGATGATGTTGATGATTGTAATCATAAACTAAAGTTAACCTTAGAATCACTACGCAAGACTCGAGAGGCATTCTCAAAAGTCCCCAAAAGTGCGGAATTTGACCAGTTTGAAAGTTTTAATATTTACCTAATAGGAATAGTTTTTAATAGATAAAAAACTCCCGATGTAATTTAAGAGCTCCCGATGACTGTTGAACCAAATATAAATCATCCCCATTCCCGGCTTTTAACTTAAAAATGCATGGAAATTGGTCTATCTATTCATGAGAGCAACATAGCCACAAATAGGCACACATACAGACTAGGCATCAAACTTATAACCCACCTCTTTTTGGTTGGAAGATCTAATAAAATGATAATCGGGGAACATACATAAAAAAAAAAAAAAAAAAAAAAAACCCGGCGAATTGAGAACCTCCTCCTTTTTTTGAAGTCGGTTAAAAAACACTCTCTATTTTAAGAATATCAACAATGATTGCTAAAAAAGTACCCTTGCCAATTTTGTAGAGGTTTTAAATTACGTGACTTTATCAACCAGGAAGATGGAATAGCTAAAAATAAACTTTAATCTCGAACCCTGTAAACAAATCGAAAAGTTACTTTCTCAAGCTCGCAATCACACAAATAAATCCTTCTAAAAACCACCCTATACACTATACATAAAGCTCAACATTACAAAGTCAATGAGTTTCAAATACATCGTCGAATAAGTAACCAGTGAATCGCTTGGGGCACAGGTCACGCGCCGCTTACAGCCATCGCTTTCGAATTAACGCGGCAAACAAATAACAGAAAAAAGAACGCTATTTTGTAGATTAGTGAACAGTCAGTAAACAAAAAGAGTTTTGTTTAATAACTTTAAAAGAAGACTGCACAAAGGATATGGCGGGAAAACGTTCAAACTGTTTAAGGCGTAACAAGCAGGTTAATGTGTGCTCTACCATTTTAAGGTTGAGATCCTTTTGCACGTCATAAGATTGTTTGTATTTGATTGATTGTAAATTGAAATTTTGTGCCGCCGATGCCCAACTATCACGGAGTTTTAAGCTTCACCATCTACGGCATGTATAATTTCAATTTTCCAAACCGTTCAAAGAGTTGATGATGATAATGATGATGATGACGATGATGATGATGATGATGATGATGATGATGAAGTATGACTCACGAGCATGGCGCGGCAGTTCTCCGTGAGCGCCACCACGATGAGGAGTAGCCCGGCACCGGTGACTCCGCTTAGCACCGTGCCTGTCGCCAAACTCATCACTGTGGAAACAAGGCAGAAGCACTAGTATTAAAACAAAACTTTTAGTATAATTTACGGAACTCTTTTAAATGGTTATAAAGAGGTATGGTGAGCGAGAGTGAATGGAAATGTCGGTACGGGAAGCTCTGTGATCAGATTCGCGATGCACTGAATAAGGGTGGAGGTTCTGGGGACGCCCGCGAGGGCTTCTGGCTCAAAAAATCCATGTCTATTTTTTACTTTGCGTGGTAGTGCGACGCATGCCAGGTACAGCTAGTAGCATATAAATATCTTCAACTATAATATCGTGACCATGATGGAAGGTAGCTTGGACGGGACATGTAGGCGTAAGATTGCAAGCCCCTTGCGGTCACCATGCCCCTCGCTTATGCAACCCACGCGACGGTCTCGCATGAACTTGTTCTACTACATCGACTCACGCTGCGACTTGCTGGTCTCGTGCATCTCGTCGTACTGTGTCCCGTGGGACAGCAGCAGCGTCATGAACACCGCGCCGGCGAGGACCTGGCAGAAGGCGATGAGGAGCACGCCGGGGAACAGGTTGCACATGCCGCAGCAGCTCTCGAAGTGGCAACCAGCCTTGTGCAGCGCGAAGTGCACAGGGGCCTGAAGACAGGTTAGGACTTGTTCAACGCTGACAGAGGGGTGTTTTATGATGAACGTATGTATCCGTGTGTTTGTGAATCCACTAACGGGTCGAGACTTCCCGAATTCACTACTTGAGGGAATTTGTTGCTTCCCGGATCGCATACTTTAGTTTTGATATCGTAGCTCCCAAAGGTACGCATTTTTTAAAAAAAAGCTAGTTTGATCGGGTGGTTCTTTGCACCCTTACCCTATTCAGAGCGTACTACACGAGCAGCCTGTGGGTAAGATACACCCAAAATCATTCAACGCCCTTCACGTCTAATTAAATAATGCGATCTGGATGCTGTTGAGTCTGCCTAGCTTCTGCAGTGCGTCGCGTCGGGAATGTTCGTGGAGGCAAGGGTTGACTGATTTTCCGCAAGTGATGTAATGTACTTCTCTGGTGCGCAGAGTGCGGGCCAGCTCCAACAGTATCCTCGCAATGATCGTTGACCGGTTTGACTGTCCATACATGATCCGTTGTTGCGGTTAGCATGCCCCTTATGACAAATTAATTGTTATGTGTTTTAACAAGTAGATTATAAGAATTTATGTAGGTAAATAATTTGAATATCAAAGTATCAATTAATTTGAATGTAGCTAGGTTTGATGAAAATTAGTTAAGCCGTTTAAGAGTTATCACTATATCAGCTCTCAAAGTAGAGGGTGTGTAGTAGTCGAACCATTCTATACTCTATTGGTAACCACATTAAATTTAAAATGCTTATACTATTACTATGCAGTTAGCTCCTTCTTTGGTAGGACGGCAGTCGGGTTCTCATCAATTTTATAAATAGTTGTTCAAGCCTGTACGAGTAAGTCTCAAGATCATAACACGAAAAACAAGACATCACAATAGCAACATTTAACATAAATATGTGTAAAGTTATGTGTGTTTTTATAATAAATGTTGTGAATTTGACTTGATTAAGTGTTCCAATCCTTTATTTTTATGTAAGTGTGCATACAGCAAGCTACTTAAATTGTGGTATTTTCGCGATCACAGCTGCCTATGAATGCTTCTTTTTTATTTGGTTCCAATAAAAACAATAGCTCTCCAGCACGTACTTTACTTTCTTAAACCCCTAAAAAGTTTTGGAAAAGCGGGCCGTTTAGTATAAAATAGAGAAATAGCAAATGAATAGAACTATAAAGAATCAAGTTCTTGGATAAAATTGCGAAGTCACCAAGTGGCTTAAAACTACTAACATGTATAGGTATGTTCAATAAAGTGTACTGTTTTGTCACGAACAAATTAATGAGAGCTTGCCTTTGTGGTGCTGGGACTGGCACTCTTCTCACTGGCCGTCCTGGCGGTCATGTCTTCTGTGGTACTTTTAGGCATGGTCTTGGAATGGAAGATTCTTCAGTTTAATCTTCAGGGGAAAGTTATTAATGTAATTATGAATTAAGTATTATTGTTTTGATTGATGTTATGATTGACGTTGAAATTGATTGAGAAGGTAACTTAGATTCGTGTGCCAGTTTGCTATAACTCTAACCTCTTTTCACATGTTCTATTTCAAAGATATTCCGGTGTCTTGTTCTAGCATAGGAAGTTAAATAAGGACAGTTATAGTTGAAGGCTACTTATCGAATAGAATAGAATAGAAATAGATTTATTGACAAAATTTGACGCAATGAATGTAACACAAAAAGATAACAAAAAAATATACAGTATAACACAGTTTCGAGTATCAAATATTGTCAAATAGGTACCACTCAGCATTATGGCGTGGCGTGGTGGACCACGACCCAAGACGCTGTTTTTTAGTTGCCCCTATTTGAAGGACTTCACGAATACCAGTATAAGTACCTACATAAAAAAAATACACAAAAATCCAAACAAACATTAAAAAGAAGAGAACAAAACAAAAAAAATACGCAACCAAAAAATAAAGACAATAGACATTTAACAGTATGAACTAGAATTAGGCTAACTTACCTCTTCCATTTAACCTTCGAGCGATTGGGAAATAATTAATGTAATGACAACGAATATCCAAATAAGTGCAACACTAAAGAAATTGCTGAATTATGAAATTGTATGACAACACTTGTGCAGGTCAACAAATTAACTGTTAATTTACACCAAGTAAGGGCCAGAGTGATTATGTCCTGTGACATGCTCCCACTACCAAGTAAAAAAAAAAAGTAATATTGCCGTGAACGGTTGCTAGTTTAGAAGCATAGTTGAAGTGGTAGAGCCACACGCTGTATTGAATCGTTAGGTTGAGTGCAGTATGAATGGGCCGGCTCGACCGGGGTAGTACCAACCTCCGACAGAATACCGACGTAGAGCAGTAGCTCTGTTGCGTTTCGTCTGGTCAAGTGAGAGTGCCGGTGGCCCAATTTCCCCTCTCCCCCTTCCTCCCCTCCCCTTTCCACTGGCAACGCACCGACAGCTCCTCTTGAGTTGCTGGTGTACCTATATGAGCGGTGGTAAATACTTCCCATCAGGTAAGGGTAACCCATATTCTCGTTTGTTAACCTCTCTTATAAAAAAAAGGATCGTAAACCCCACATTATAATGGTGACCCGTTTTTTCAGAGTTGATATCTTAAATAGCCTCACCGATTTTCATAGATACTAGTTAAGTGCGATCCCAATTAAAAAAAAACTTTAAAAACGCAGACACACACGTTGAACTAATATCACCCCTCTATTTGCGTCAGAGGTCCAAAATGAGGGCGGAATGGGGGGGAGTGAAATAAATGAATAATATAGGTAGGTACTGCTTTTAGGTACAACTGACCAGAAAAATAAAAAATCTCGCCATATTGCGGAAATTCTATGAACTGTCACTTTTATTGTAATTCACGAAACCCAGATAAAAAAAGTAAGTTAGCATTTAGGAGGCCCGATTTGACAGCTGTCAACTCGGTACAAATTATGTGTGTCTCTGTTAAGGGGAAGACACTGTTAATATGTACTTTGTGAAATTATGTGTTTGAGGCATGATTGAGGTTACGGGTTAGCACAGATTTAGGTAGGCGTCTTTTATATACCCGAAGTTAACGTTTTTAAGGCCTAATTTTCAGGCTGAACCCATATGAAAATAAACGGCGTCAGTTCTACTTTAGTCCTATCAGATAGAATCGTAACTTATTTGCACACAAGCCACACATACATAAAGAGCCCTCATGTGGCCAATTTACTGAATAAATATTTTGAATTTAGAATTTAGAATTTTGAATTAACTACAGAAAGACAACTTCTGTTTTTTCGAGTGTGTATGACCCTAATATTTTGTACTGAGTTGACACCTGTGAAATCCGGCCTTGTACAGCGGCGGGAGTATAGACATAATTATACACATTGACAGTCAAACGGGTCAAACTTAACCCAAACCAATTTTTTTAGTCGAGAGTTAAAAATGCCTTTTGATGTTCACGGCAACAAATAAAATTACAATCTCCATTTATGCATCGCAAATAATACGATGCAAATTGTTCAAATTTTATTTACATACTTATTTGAATTGTGGAGAACGATTCTGCATTTCGTTGTCAAGTGGGAGAATACCTTTTCATTTTTTATTTGCATATGTTACCTCTTTTGTTGAGAACTAAAGGACGCGTAGAATTAGTTTCCCACTTCTCCCCCCTTTTCAAAAATCACTTCTTAGTGCGCCCCTATAAGGAACCTACGTGCCATATTTGGAATCACTGGACCCAGCGGTTAGGCTGCGGCTCCACTGAGGCGGAGTGGAGCGGAGCTGTGCCAATAGTAACCAATAGAATTAAACTAACGTGCACAAGGCGCGCTCGACGTGTCTATTGGATAATATTGGCACAGCTCCGCTCCGCTCCACTCGTCTCCGCCTCAGTAGAGCCGCAGCCTTAGGGCTGTGCGTTGATATGTCAGTCAGTTTCTTTTAGACTATTGTTATAAAGAGAAAAGATTTGATTGTTTGTTTGTTTGCTTGCATTGAATAGGCTCCGAAACTACTGGACCGATTTGAAAATAATATTTTACCCATAATCCTACATTATCCCTGATGAATATAGGCTATGTTTTATTTTTCTGTGCGGACGGAGTTGCGGGCAACAGCTTGTCTTTTATACAGGGTGTCTGGAAAACCTTTGGAGAAATTTGGCGCGGTAATAGTTCGCACGATTCTGATCACGGGGGTATGGTTCATTTTTGTTTCTGTTAATGTAAAAAAAAAAGAAGGTTTAATTATATTAATTTTGTTACTTGATGTATCGCAGCCGATATCTTGACCTTGACATTTTGATGTTGATACTATACGACCCCAAACGTTCGTAGTAACTAACGTCAAAACTTCAAGGTCAATGACCTGAGACCATACGTTGTTTACATGGTATGTAAACAAACAGTTCGCCCCATGTAAACAAAAATCATGTTAACATTTTAAAAAATAATGATTAATTTTAGTGAAACTTACTGTATTTTCATTTTTGCAATTGGAACACTAGCTGGTTTTAAATGTAAATTCACTAGATCTCTTGTTCATGCTTTGCCAAGAGTGATCCTATCGTCCGTCTTGTCGAGATCTAACCATTTACCAAAGTTTTCTGCTCTAAAGTGGCCCACATAACTGGTTTACAGCAAAAATAATTACGACTTGAATATCTGAAAATAACATAATTTAACAATGACATCTAATGACAGCCATAAATTCATAGACTTTTAAAAGTTCTAATAGACATGGATTGCACGATCCAATTATTGCCCTCCGTATTGATCCGCATGGTATTTTTGGCAGTAGCCAACAGTTCGAATGCAAAACATTTTGTCGATGGATATAAAGGTTGTCGCACAATTCATTATAATTTATGATGATGTCACACTTACGATAGCCATGCCATGGAATTGGTGAACTTACGTAGTACAGCGCGAAAGCTCTTAGAAGGTGCTTCGGGTTTGTACTTCTCTCTCACTCGCTCTTAATAAGAGCGTATGGGAGCGAGAGACAAGTTCAAACACGAAGCACCTTCTAAGTCTTCAGAGACTGTACATATTCATTCCGTCTTACACAAACATTCCCCTCTGCCAAAATATTGGACCAAAATTAAATGATCTAACACATTACAAACAAAACTGTTAAGTCAATAACCTGTACATAAACTGACGTCTTCGTTCTGAGAGCGGGGTAGGCAGAGCTACGGAACTACCTACAACTCTCAAAAAGTTGTTGATAATTCCGTGACCAAATTTTGTACAACAAGGTTAACCTGTCATTATCTTACTCGTTTTCGCAATAAGAAGCTTCAAGAAAATGCAATGCTATAGCAGTGCAAATAATCCAATACAAAATTTGCGAATTTGATGTAAGGGTTTGCATGGCATCAAAGATAGATCCCATTGACAAACACTGCTTCCTGATAGATTTAAATCAAATTGGTATCTCATAGAGTACTTAGAATCTGGACTATATGATGAACTTTGCACCAGCTATTCTTCTCTACCTTTTATATTACGTATTTCTTAAGAGGAAACGAAACAAAAAGTAGGCTGTTTCTTCTCCTTTTAATGTCACGGCCACAACGTCAAATTCAACGTTGACTCTGACAATCACAGAATAAAGACTAAAAGCATAGAAACCGTACTAAATAAGCAGAAAATACATTATGGTTCACTTCTTTTTACTTGTGGTTTTCATAGTGAGTTGGAAAAAGATGAATCTATAGCCGTTCTTCCTTTATTTGGTACATCGTCACAAGTAAGGCGTGATTTGGACCTAAAAGCACCTATAGTATTTGGACCTATAGACAAGGAAAGACAAATCCTTCCTATAGGAAGGACAAAGAAGTCCCTGTGTAAAACCTTGTGACAATGACAGTTAAGGAAGAAAAAACAGCCTACTTTTTGTTTCATTTTTTCTCATGTAATACGTAATCTAAAAAGTAGAGAAAGATAGCTGATGCAAACTACATCTTGTAGTCCGGTTTCTATGCTGTATATTCTTATTCTGTGCTGACAATAGACCTCTCTTGGACTTTGAATACAGATTAGACAGACATATATTTAAAAAAACTTGTGACAACTTACCAAATAAAATCATGTTGCCAATTTCACTCCGAGCAGTAGTGGCCTCATTTTTACCCGTTTGGCTAAGCTACCATGACTACGGATAAAAAAATCGGTCCTAAAAACGGTTGTTACCCTTAGGTTCGCGTTCGCTCTATCCTTGTCCTGCGTAATGTCCTGCCCCGTTTTCGCGTGGTCCATTCATTTTTTCCTATCAATAGGACTACGAGGGAGAACTGTTTCTCGTAGTCCCATTAGTATTTATCTACTTCCTGTATACTAAAATAGGGAAGCGTGGTTTGCTAAAAATGTTAGTTTTGCAGCAGGCTCGGAGGGCTAAACCACTCTGAAATTGGTGTCGACGGAGCTCCTATTTCTGGGTGGTGTGGCTAACATAACCGAAACCTACCTACGTATTCTCTTATTCTATTTCCATAACTGTAAATACTAATGGGACTACGAGAAACAATTCTCCCTTGTGGTCCATTGATGCCCCTTTTTACCGTGGTCCCGCCGCTATGCCCCACTGTTGGGTGAGCAGGTAATTTTTTTTCCCCGTAGATCCACTGCACTAGAGTTTTAACATATCCTTTTCAATCCGGCAGTGCCAGTGAGACCACGGGTAATTCCTCAGGTAATTTCTTTCCCCGTAGACCCACTGATCTGTTAAATGGTTGCCAACGGCACCAATAAGCCGCACTACTGACCAATGATTTATATTTCTAATTCAAATTTAACGGAGTCGACGGAGCTGCGCTATCGCGGAGCTCTTTTTCCTGGGTGGTTTGCCGCTGAACAACTAACATAACCTAAACCTACCTCATATTTATTATACTAGTTTTGGTCAATAGTGCGGTTTATTAGTGCCGTGGGGCAGTCGGCCCCCACTTGACAGAAAAACATGACAGCGGTGGGACCCCGGGCTAAGGGTGCGGCTCCACTGAGGCGGAGACGAGAGGAGCGGAGCGGAGCTGTGCCAATATTAACCAATAGAAGGCGCATGCGGTCACGTCGAGCACGTTAGTTTATATTCTATTGGTTAATATTGGCACAACTCCGCCCCGCTCCGCTCGTCTCCGCCTCAGTGGAGCCGCACCCTAAACGCAAAACTCTAGTACAGTGGGTCTACGGGGAAAAAAATTACCTGTGCACCCACCAGTGGGGCATAGCGGTGGGACCACGGTTAAAAGGCTTATTGATGGGACAAATCAATATGACCACGATAGAAAGGGGTTGTCCTCTTTGAAGGTCATTTTTGTATGAATAATTTGAATTTCTTGGCAGAACGTACTAAATTTATTCGTTCTTATTAAAGGATATTGGGCAAGACGAGGCTATGACGACAGGTAAACTAAGGCCTGATTTTTCAATGTCCAGATAACGGTAACTGTTGGGTAACTTTTAGCTTGTTCCTTTTCTATGTCAAATAAAAGAAAAGGACCAAGCTAAAATTTACCCAACAGTACTGTTATTAAAAAAGTAGTGTTATTGAAAAATCAGGCCTAAGACGGCTAGTTTGCTTATTTAGTAGTAGAAGCATGACAACGAATGGAACTGTTTTTTGGTCGACTTCATTTGTGTGTTAACCGGGCTTATTTAAAAATTAAGTCAAAATCAAATCAAATCAAAATATTTATTCAGTAAATTGTCCACATACGGGCTCTTTTACACGTCGGTAATAAAGAGTGAATCTACTAACGCTTCGGACAAGACCAACATTGCGGAGAAGAAGCGCCACAAGAAACTCCAGCAGAAGGTCATTTTTTCAAACATAAAAAACCGCCTTCAAAAAGCAAAAAATAACTTCTTTAAAATGGTAGGTAAATAGGTCAGTCCAACTGAAGTCTGCTTTTGGTTAAAATATTGTTGGACGCCGACTTCAGTTGGACTGACCTATTTACCTACCATTTTAAAGAAGTTATTTTTTGCTTTTTGAAGGCGGTTTTTTGTTTTTTTAAACATTTATTTTATTTTATACTTTTTAGTGATCCTATTTATGCTGTTACGTAGCTCCACTTCTAAATATTAATAAGAAACTATAGAACATTTCAAGCTCGCCGCAGACAACGCCGCGGGAATGTCATAGTCATATTTAAACCTAAATGTGCTTCGTCATAGTCGCTCAACTTCCTTTATCGAAATATCTTATCGCCACCCTTGAAATAGGTACCGTTAAGGAGTTCCGGTGGCCATCTGTGGTCTTCATCATCAGTTCCACTTCACCATATAGTACTTTTCAAAAGCAAATGCATGAGTTACAGTGAAAAATACCAAAATCGCTATAGGTGTGCCTATAATATTTGAGGAGTTCTCTTGATTTCTCCATGATCCCATCATCAGATCCTGACGTGGTGACAATGGGACCAACTAGAAAGTATACCCATTCGAACAACGAAAAAAATTTTCAAATCGGTCCAGTGGTCTTCGAGAAATAGGGGAACATACATAAAAAAAAAAAAAAAAATATCCCGACGAATTGAGAACCTCCTTTTTTTGAAGTCGGTTAAAAATACAATAATAATTAAAAATAAGTTAAATTATAAGGTAATAAAGCAACAAATAGAAATTATTAAAACTAGCACAAATAAAAACATAACATGTCAAATATATTAAACTAAAAATAATGACTAGGAGAACAACGCGATGAGGTCTCTACGTCAAAAGCCATAACTGGAATAATTAACTGAGAAACAAGTCCTTGCAGACGTGAACAGACCGGACCCCACAAACAGTACCCATTCAAGAGTATGACGCGTATCTCAGTCATCGCGTATTGCAGCCTCAAGCATGTGTTCGGGAAGGTGGCGACCCGATCAACGACGCCGCCGTAAGCAAAGAACTTTGAGCGAGCACGACGTGCTCATGCTGCCGGACAACGTAAAAGTAATATTGTGTGATACTCGTACCTATAGCTGTGCGGCGAGAAACATCACAGTGTGCTCTCATTTAAAAGCGTAAAAAGTACACACAAGAACTAATAAAGATAAAGTACAAAAAGTAAACATACAATTTCGTGTTTGAATACACAGTTTGCCTAAAGGCATTTTTATCAAGATAGAAATATCAGAAATAACCTATACTTAAGAAATTACCTTAAGTAAATAATACCCTAGCCACTACTGAAATACATCTTGATCACCGATAAAGTCATTTACAGTATAGTATGCCCTAACCAACAAGCAGCGCTTGATGTGACACTTACATTTATTGAAAGGCATACTGACGATATCAGAGGGCCCTGCCAAGATGCATTGCGCTAACTAGCGTTTCTATTCATTTTGTTTTTAAACCAATCGCGTCACTAACAGTGTTGCCAGTTTAGACCTGTAAAATTGTAATTCGTAGCTTTATAAAACGTGCCCCTAGTGTTCAGCGTCCTTGAATTTTCCCTTGTTTTCGCATGTGACCAAAGTATGCCATTTGACGCCTTTTGATGGAGCTTAGGGGTTTACCCTTGTTTTGTAGACACTCATTTCACAGAACGTATCACTTCGCAGAATTTTCGTTTCATAGAAAGCTGCTTTCTGCTATTGCCCTTGTTGATTTCAAGTTATATTGGACTTCCGGATTGTTCACCATTATTTGTAACACAGTCTCATTTCGCACCTTATCCCTCCACGAAATCTTCAGCATGCTTAGGTACACTCACATTTCAAAAACTTGTAAAGAATACTCGTTCGCTCAAGAGATACAGCGATTGTTAAATAAGTAGGCCTCTTATTTTTTCATTTTATTTTAATTATTTATTATTATAGCGGTAATTGGTAGTAATACCCACTTTGTAATATTGCAACTGTCTACCTATTAGTTTGAGATATAGCCCGCTGACAGACGAATGGACGAACGTAGTAATAAGGTCCCGTTGACTGTTATTGTTAGTTGTTCTATCACCATCACTACAAAGTCGCTTCCCGCTGTCTGTCCCTAATCCTATGTAGTTATGCTTAAATCTTTAAAAACTACGCAACGGATTTTGATGCGAGTTTTTTTAATACATAGAGTGATTCAAGAGGAAGGTTTATATGTATAATAAGTTTTGGATTATGTACGGGTATTACAGAAAACTGGCATAAACCGAAGCGAAGCGAGGGCGGGACTTTTATAGAACTGGTGGAAAATCAAGTATACAAGACCTTTAAATCCTATTAACCTGGAGTAGCAAGGCTTAAATTTGAATTTCCCTTTTTGTCATGATATTCTGGTAGACCTTTATCAACATACCTACTCGTTTAATAACAGTACATTAATGGGCTATCAAGGTTCTAAAACAAAAATCATTAAAAATACCTCACGAGCTTGATTTGCTTGAATATTAAAAAAACCGGACAAGTGCGAGTCGGACTCGCCCACCGAGGGTCCAGCACATGCCACGGTTAACTCAATTCAAAATTTTGGACCGCCGTTCCTTGCATAAAGACCGTTTTTTTTATTATGTAATTAAAAATGTACAGATTTCAGATTTATTCCTATATTTGTAGTAAAAGACGGTGTTACTTGCCAAATTTCAAAGTTTTAGGTCAACTGGAAATAACCTATACATTTTGATTCCCTCGAGTGTCAAAATACAGGTTTTTTTTGGCATAAATGGCTATATTTTTTTTTACATTAATGTAGACGTTTGATTTTTTTCACAGCTTCAAAGAACTTGTAGACCGAAGTACTCGTATATGGTTTTAATTTCAACTCGATACTCCACGCGTTCACGAAACAAAGGGTCTAGACAGACAGACAAACAGACAGACAGACAGACAGACAGACAGACAAACAGACAGACAGACAGACAGACGGACGGACGGACGGACGGACGGACAAATATGGGAGGAAAACTGGACGAAGGTAGCTATTTTCGACGGTAACTCTCCATAGATGGTTCCATATCTTCGTCCCTAAGGGTCATGTAAAAAATCTTTAAAGTCAAAAGTTTTGGCAAATTTTATATTCTACAATATTGCAGAACCATGATTAGCACTAGAATGAACAACAGTATAGGCAAAAAAGGGAAAAAAGCGACAGTTTTTCTAGCTGGGGGAGACAAGGAGCCGGAGAGACGAAAGATTTGGGTTACCATGACTATATTGTCCTTTACAACATATTAAAAAACTATAACAATCGGTCCTTTTTTAGAGTACCGGAACAACGATTTACAAAATGTACGACGAAATTTTTTGTATGGGCTGCGCCTTTTCCGGTATAACATTCTTCCGGGTCAAATTTCGGAATGGCGACAGACAGATCGGTATTCTGCAGGGTCTGAACGCTCGGATAACGTTGTCACCCTAACTGTTACATGATTTGCCGCTTGCATTGGTTTAGAGACGCGTTTTCCAGTTTTGGGCCTAGTCTTATAGTGTCTTCTGATGATCCTGCTCACCAACATCGTAGGCGGGGACCTCTCGCCGAACAGCCGAGAGGAAGCGGAGCGCAGACGACGGAGGGTCAGGGGATCCCTCCGTTTACCGTGGCACACTGGAGGTCTGAGGGTGCCTTAGTAAACCAAGGCACCCTCCGGAAGTCGTTGGCGTCGAGGTGCTACTTTCGAATGCGCTTGCTCATGGTTAGGTAACGCATTCACAGTCTTGTGACTGCCACTTACCATCACTCGTTCGTTTCTACCTACCATTTGCCACTGAAAAAATCGAACATTCATAAGAACAGTGAAAGTAAAATAAAAGCTTGTAAAAAAAGCACACTTTCGCATTTTGACCTACGTATTTATAATAATAGTACTGGAATTTAATTTTAATATTTATCACTCTTCTCTTGAAGTTTGATTTTCAGTCATAGTGTTGCTCGCCTTAATTTACCTAAAACAGAGTATATTATTAGTATCTACATCTGTATTTATTTGTTTATAAAATGCCACAACGTACGTAATATTGGCCACGTTTCGAGTTCATCATCAGATCAGATCTTAAACGTCAATAAAAATACATTGACAATATTAGATATCATTTACTTATTAGTGTTTACACTAGGTATTTTATTCGTGCTTTTATGAATTTCTTCATTTATTCATACAAACCTTGTTAAACCGTTCTCAAGTATGATAGATGAGGCAAGTGATTCTTATCTAATAGAAGATTAATTTGTTTTTCGCTATTCCCTAGAAAACTACGGTTTTTGGGGCATAATAAAAACAACATCAGTACTAAATACCTAAGACCGTTTTTTTTCGATTCGTTAAGATCTTCGTTCGTAATGAAAAAACGAATAAGGAAAATTCTACGACCGGTACGCCGTCATCATCCGCTTATCGACCCGAAACTAACAAATCCAAACATGGTGAGCCTGTAATGTAGTCGCTATATTATGTATGTCGCTATATAATATTTGAGGAGTTCCCTCAATTCCTCATGGATCCCCTCATCAGATACTGATTTGGTGACAATGGGACTCGGAAGTATACTCTATCAAACTAAAAAATAATTTTTGAAATCGGTCCATAATTGAGGGAGAAATCGGTGAACATACATAAAAAATGAATACAGTGGAACAAAGAACCTCCTCTTTTTTTGAAGTCGGTTAAAAAGCCGTAATACTTAGTGTAACTTTGACAGTTAATGCTTAGAGCCATACAACGAACATCTAAGCTAGATTTGAAAACGCGTAGCCCTATCTGGTCACAGACCGTCACAGATCCCACTTACTATCAGTTGGGCTGAACTGAATGCTCGTTTGCCTTTTTTTTTTTTTATTATGGCTTTCACATCTTTTGCAATAGATGAATTTTGCCAACGTCTGAGTAGACTTCGGTCACGTCCAGAGAGTTGGGTCTAAAGGTATTGAAGATTTGTGGGAGGGTCGGACCGGAACCTAAAACAAGTAATAATAAAATAACGTAAACGACACAGACGAAACAGGACGATAACAAACAAGCGAAAGTTACAGGTAGGGAAGAAAGTTAGAAACTAATGGACAACAACGAGATAGAATAATAAGATGTGTAGTAAGAGTAGTTATAATTTTATATTATGTACCTGAACATATTTAACAAGGAATTTGGTAAAAGGAGATCCTACAAAAGAAAGAAGGGACTGAAAGTTAAGAGGTCTAGGGATGTCTTTTGGGAGAATGTCATAAAGGGACTGGGTATATTTAGTGCAGCTGAAAAATATGTGCTCAGGTGAACCGACGTCCAAGCCACATTCACAAATATTCACATTGATTCCGGATTCTAATTTTGGCTAAAAAGACAGGAGTGCACGCATGACCAAGTCGGAGTCGGCATATGGTGGATGTTGCTCTTTTGTTAAATTTTTGGTAGCGGAAGAACCACGGTTTATGGGGGATTTTTGGCTGTATATCCCCGTAGTATCGGCCCTTAACTAATCGAGAAATATCCCATATTTTTTGCCACGAATCTCTTACATCCGAACGGGCCATCATTAGGAGGTCAGAAGACTGAACGGATAGGTGCTCTTTAGGAGCAGATACGACTGCGTCTTTCGCCCATGAGTCTGCCCATTAATTACCCGCGATTCGTTTGCCTTATCCATGATTTAAAAAATCTCCACCGTTATGGGTCCTATGCAACGTACAATCAAGCAAAATCTGTCTTAAATTCCGCGTTTTAAGCATGCCGCAACGCCATTTGAAATCCATGATTTATTGTACCCGTACTTAAACCATCTGAAAGTATCCATCAGAAACATAATGTTGAAAGAGTAATTCAAACCGTTGACGTACTAATTGAGATAATCACAAAGATAAAAACCGGCCAAGTGCGAGTCAGACTCGCGCACGAAGGGTTCCGTACCATTATCAATAAATCTTTGTTGTATGGGAGCCCTCCTTAAATAGTTATTTTATTTTAAATTTAATGGTTTTTTTAAGTGAATATACAACTAAATATTCTGTGAATATTTCAAGCATTTACTTGTTGCCGTTATTAATATTGGGCGAAAAACGGCAAAAAAATCACGTTTGTTTTATGGGAGCTCCCCTTAAATATTTATTTTAATTCTGTTTTTAGTATTTGCTGTTATAGCGGCAGTAAAAATACTTAACAGTCTAGCTATCACGGTTCATGAGACCGGACAGACAGACAGACAGACAGACAGACAGACAGATAGATAGACAGACAGACAGACAGATAGACAGACAGACAGACAGACAGACAGACGGACGGACGGACGGACGGACGGACGGACGGACGGACGGACGGACAGACGGACTGACAGACTGATAGACAGATAGACAGACAGACAGGTGGGCAGAGGAATCTTAGTGATAGGGTCCCGTTTTTATCCTTTGGGTACGAAACCCTAATAAAAAACCGCCTTCAAAAACGCAAAAGATAACTTCTTTTAAAATTGTAGGTACCTAATAGGTTAGTCCAACTGATGTCGGCTTTTTTGTTCAAAATATTGTGGTCGCCAACTTTAGTTGGACTAACCTATTTGGTTCCTTCAATTTTAAAAGTTTTTTTTTGCGTTTTTGAAGACGGTTTTTTAGTTTCTAAAACTTTTATTTTATTCTTTTTAGTGATCATAATACGCTGTTACGTACTCTCACTTCTTGGTTGATATGAAACTTTAAGTTATTTCAAGCACGCCGCAAGCAACGCCGCGGGAAAGTCATAGTCATATTTCAACAAGTAAATACTCTTTGTTGTAGTCGCTCAACTATCTTAATCGAGATATCTTATCGCCACCCTTGAAATCAGTACCGTTGAGGAGTTAGGGTGGCCATCCGTGGTCTTTATCATCAGTTCCAGTTCACCAAATGATACTTTCTGAATGCAAATGCTGGACTTGTTACTATAAATACTAAAATCGCTATATGTTTGCCTACAATATTTGAGGAGATATTATTATCCTTTTTCTCCGGGACTCAACACAATTGGATCATCGCTATATCTCTAAAGAAAAATTAGTCGTACAACCAGGCAGAAATACTTACTAGTTTTAAGATCTGGGTTAAAATAGCTCCACTTTTTTTGCCCCATACATATCTTTCAATATCTTTTACGTTTATTACGATGTCTTTCAGATTTTTCAAAATGATTTCTTCTGACATTTGACAGTTTGACATAAGTTTGATACTTGTCAAAGACATTATAGCACTTGATAGCACTACCGAGTCATCATTCGAAAAAGGTTAATTAAAACCGCTTTACATAATAAATCGCAGCTTGGAGTGAAATTGGCAGCATGACCCAATTTTTACT
The DNA here is from genome assembly GCA_946894065.1 of Acleris literana. Taxonomy (NCBI): domain Eukaryota; kingdom Metazoa; phylum Arthropoda; class Insecta; order Lepidoptera; family Tortricidae; genus Acleris; species Acleris literana. The sequence goes on from OX335687.1 coordinate 6,515,448, forward strand.
CAAAACGAACAAAAATAAATAATTTGAATCTTTCCTCTGGAAGGTAAGTATGTTCTGTATAATTAAACATGTTTTTCAGATCGCAATGAACGCCGCTAAAGCCGAATGATATACGGTTGTTGGTATCAGTCAAGCTTTAGAACTTATAGCTGACATTTAAGTAAATAAAATATAAATATAAATGTATATCACGAAAATGAATTCTAACATGATTCGAGCTTGTTAGCTCACAGCTTTACATACCAATACCAAATATCACCATACCAAATATACCAAAATATCTTAAATATCTTCATATTATTGCTTCCAATTAGATCCTTACAAAAGACTGTAGACCGGGAGACACTGACACAAAATTTCCGGTCATTTGTACCAGTATGGTGACCCTTCAAGAGTCTAATTACGTAATGACGAAAAGAAAAATGATGGTTATAGCGCTGGTACCGGCGGCCCAAACGCGTGGGCGGCCATTTGGAACCGTCGGAAAAATATGGCATGGTGATTTTCGTGAACGGCTACTCGACGATGATTAGCTGTGCAAAAATTAGCCTGGTACAAATGGTTGGATTGTTTTTTTTAATTAACGTGTTTTCGTCGGTATGGCGGGCCTCAACGGAGAAGTATGGCATTACGCTACCGCCTACTTCTTTTTTCATCGACTATCGGAAAATACAAGAATTTTAGTGGTACAAATCGTTCGACTTTCGTAATTTATCCGACACGTTCGATTAACGTCCACGCATTTGGGCCGCCGGTACCAGCGCTATGACCATCATTCTCCTTTTCGTCATTACGTAATTAGACCCTTGAAGGGTCGCCATACTTGGTACAAATGACCGGAAATTTTGTGTCAGTATCTCCTGGTGAAAAATGTAAAAGCAAGTAGTTTTTTATTTGGTGTTCCCAATTACTCCAATGATTGTACATAATACGACGTTGATGTCTTCTTCACTGTGGTCTCCTCTTGAAGCGCTGGTAGAAATTAACGTGTAGAAGTGCCCGAGGGGGCTACTTCCAGAACATACATCTTTATCCTTATTTTTATGTTTTATTAAATAGTTTTTTTTTTCCATTTCAAAAATAAGTTTCCGTTTTACGTCTCGCCTCGACACTGTTTCCGTATATTGATCGTTTCCATACATAATTATTATAAATATTTTTCGTATTAGTTCCATAAATGTGTAAGTAATAAAATACTGAAATTAAATCTCACACAAAACAGGTTATATCAACATCCTTAGTATCCGCGGCCTTTTTTTTAAAGTGTTTTTAGCCAGGATCTTCTTTGTCAACATGATTAATTTTTTGCCCAAAACTTTCTGATTAATAAACTATTGCTTCCAACTAAATAACCACCATTAACTGCCGCACTCAGAAACGTCAATTAAGTTTAATGCTTGTTTAGAGACGTCAATTAAGTTTAATGCTTGTTTAGAGACGTCAATTAAGTTTAATGCTTGTTTAGTAACGTGTTGTCTTATTCTATTACTATAGCAAAGAAAGTGACAGACGCAACTTTAATCAAGTATAAATTTAATTGACGTCTCTGAGTGCGGTAGATATTCTTATTGCTATAGCAAAGAAAGTGACAGCAGCAATTTTAATCAAGCATTACAACAACGTGTATGATGCCAGCTTTAAATGTAATTCTGATAAAACGTAACGTGTAGGGACGATTTTATTTTTACGAAATAAACCTAAAACTCTTTTCATAAAGAGTTTTAATGACACAAGATTTAAAAAGATACTAATGTCAAATTGTCAAAGCACAATCACAAGTTCACAACTTTACTCAATGATTCGTTTTAATTATGTTTTTTTTTCGTAGTAATCCCCGATAGTGCTACAAATCAATAAAGTAAATCCATGATTCATGATCTCGTAAAAGAAGTTTAATGTACTCACGAGTACAAGTGTTATTTTAGCTGTGTGAGTGTGAGAAGAGTGGGACTTAAAAATCGTAATCGTAAGTTTCAATTTTAAATTATTTCACATAATAGCCCTTAACAGAGAACCTTCTTTTCATTTCAGAATAACGTGTCAGTTTTCTAAACACCATGGAGCTTTTAACCATGATTAGAAACACAGTTACATATAAGGAACACTTGTTTATTTACATTACGTTGTGACACATGTTATGAATGAATTAGTTAAGATGGGGCACACTGAGAGCATCGTCAGGAAAGGCGATGATAAATCAGTCTGTAACTCAGTCAAATATTAACTTAAAAAAAAGTTACCAATATAGGGATGATCCAAATCACCCACCCTATCTACTGTTAAAATTTCTCCAAAGGTTTTCCAGACACCCTGTATATTTAGACTGCAACGTATTGTTTTTAATTCGCGACAAAAAACGGGTGTTCCAAGTTTAACGTGTCTGTATGTCTGTGTGTCTGTGAGTCTGTCTATACAACTGTAGCACATTAAAGAAAACTAGGTTTCTTGAATATCAGTTGGAACGTTTAAGATATATGCAGAGAGAAAGAAGAGGTCGCCATTATATTATTGCTTGAGGCAATCTAGATCTGTCGGTTCATTTAAGGAAAAGTTAAAGAAGTTGTGGTTAAATGAACAAGATGAGTCGTGAGTGTTGTTCCTTTGCTCTGTTGTAGGTATAATTGCTGTTTACATATGTGGTAATATATTAGTATATTTTATTACCTATGTATTTATTTTATTAAAGCAGCTATTATTACTTTTAATGTCTGTTTTTCAGATGTAAGTATGTAACTTTTTTTATAAGTTATTTAGTCAACTTGCCTATCCTCTTGCATTATCCTGGCTTATTATACTCCAAGGTTAACTGGAAGAGATCCCATATGGGATAAGTTCGCCTATGTACATTATCTATAGTGATGCAAAAAGTTTTGTAATTTTTTATGTGCAATAAAGAGTTTACATACATACATATACTTATCGGGGTGTGTATTTATTTACTAGTTGTTTATAATTAAATCAATGGAACTAATAGTGAATTCCAGCTTATAGTTTAAAAGGCCGTTAGAACCTTAGCCCTTATCAAAATACTATCCCTTATGGACAATATCCTCATAACCAACCTTGGACTCGAGCTAAAAATCATGCATCTCTTGTCTCACGTGCACGCCTTAAGGTGGGCATTCACCGACTGCTCCAACAAGCCCAATACTTAGAGCAGCGCCTCGTCAAAATCGATCCGTGAATGTCAAAACAGTAGCGTTTAAAAGTACTTGGCGTGGTCCGTTGGATTTATAAATGGTCGGAAGGCCAGCGCGACGCACCAACGCGTAATCCGAATGGAACTATCGTGAATGTCGAAATTCAACGTTGGAATAGTCCACGCCACCGCGTCAAGCCAAATGGCGTCGTTGTGAATGCGTTCTCTGGCTGCCATTTTCTAATAAAGACTAGAACGTAAAGAAGCGGAAAATGCCGTGGCGCACCCTATGTGGTAAAAATATTATGCCCATCCAGTTGTATACACTCCATCTGTCACCGAGACAAACGGCGCGTCCGTGAATGCGCAGCTTATAGAGTGAGGTTGTGATGTGTTATATAGCTCGTTTAAGTTGAGTGCGCCTCTTCACCGCAATAAACATAATACTTAATAAGTCTGTGAAGTCCCTCTTATTCATAAACACGCAATAGCTAAGTGGGCTTGAAATATTCTTTGTCCTTATCTGTGACTATGACATTTGAATTTGGCAGAAAGGGACAAAGAATATTTTTATCTCAAATAGGTTTAGGTATTATGCGTTTATGAATAAGGGGGTTATTACTGCGATAATAATATAATATTGTGTTGTTTCAGTCTGAGTTGTCCTTTAATTTTGGGTATTGTTAGGGTCTATAATAATTCAAAGTAATTAATAAATATTATCATGAGAAAATCTCACACAAAATGTAATGCCAAACGAAACTCTAACTAAGGGCTTGTTTACGGAGACGTGTGTAGCGTTGAGCGGCGCGGTGTTCACTAAATTCGAAAATATGGAATTGTACGAAAGCGTTTATAAAGAATCAATTTTACATGCATTTTCTTCAAATACCTACAGCGTTACTTGCGGTGGAGCCCACGGATGGCATCCGCGTCGCACGCGTCAATAACGGCGGTACCCGCTACTGGGCTTGCGACACCGCTACTCTACGCCCCAGACCACGCGCCGCGACGCGCCCCACATCTTCATAAACAAAATCGGACATTGCCATATGTATATTTGGGTCATTCTAATAAAAGTGGCACGGACAGGTTAAAGTTTCTCCAAAAAAAAAGTTGTGTTTTTTTACCTTCTTTGCTTAAAATAAGCTTCCTGGTGTTCCAATTGTTACATAATTATAAAAGGGAACGGAATATACATGAAAATATAAGAATTATGGCTTGTTGAAATATTGAGATGCAGGTGAAAGTTTCATTAGACAGGTTAGAAGAGAGAAGTTTTCAGGTTAAAGAGAGTTATATTAAAATACAAATTACTTTAAAAAAGCAATTCCCTACATTTACTTTGGTAGATCACTGTTAATGGGTACTGCTTGATAAAGCATCTGTAAAGTTTTTCTGGGAAATTATATGCAAGTTATTAAAATAAAATTATTTAAAATAGTTATTCACTTTAGCTTGCCAATAGTCACACTAACCTGCACATTAGTGCACATATGTCTCTTTAACCCGCCAAGAGTTACATTAACCTGTGCCTAACCTAATCTATGCTAGTTACAGGTTAAAGTTGCACAGGTTAAAGTTAAAAGTAGATTTACAAGACATTTACTCTTAAACCGGTGATAATTTGAACGTTCCACTCTTAGTAATATAAGTATATACATCAGAATACCACGTTCAAATGATTAGTTAATTACGTCCCATACCGTTAACATTAAATAATTGAGACAAGATAAAGTTAACATACCCGTTACAAACTCCAGATTACTGCATTTGATCACTAATCTCCACAAAAGTATGACAGATCGTATCCAACCGTTTCGTATAGTGGTGAGCCACATACTGGCCGAATGTTTATCGAGGATTATGGTGTGCCTATTATTTTCCGTATGTGAGTGAGATACACTATCACGGACACACAGGTTAAAGTAAAAACATCACCGGACAAACTGTCGTGTGTTAATATTGATATATAAGCATATATTTTTGAAACCATATCATAACTAATTGAATGTCATAATATTCTTCTTGCAATATATTGTAAAATATATATAATAAAATATACACAAATAGTTCAAAGACCTAAAAAACGGAAACATGTCTCATTTGGACAAGACAGGTTATAGTAAAAAATAGTACCTACCATTTTTTTTTAACAAAATTAAGGAGAATAAATAAATAAAATGGCTTGGCCTCGATGTAAAAGGTCTGTGCTTATCTATGAATGTTTTTACTTTTTCTGTAAAACAAACATTTAACATACTTTGTATTCAAAAACTCATTGACAGGTTACGGTGCCACTTTTTTTAGAATTACCCATTTGTGATTGCGCGTGAGATAACCCGGACCGCCTCTCTGTGAACGGAACAAAACGCCCGACGCGCCGCGCGACGCCGAGCCGCACTCCACGCGCGCCGCCACTCGTCTCCGTAAACAAGCCCATAACAGCTAAACATAATTAGACGGAGTAATACAACCAGGACCGCTACTAAACTTTGCTCTAGTCTATAAAATTCTAATTTCCTAAGTTATGACGGTCTTAATTACGTAGTAAATAAGATCTAAATGACTAGGGTAGGGTTTAAGTACGGCGCGCGAGCCCGTCTTGCATTTCACGTTGTTTTTTCTTCCCCTGAAAGCATGGCGCATATTACTACATCTCATTTCGTTTAATAACAAAATATTCGCTAATAATAATCCTACATTAAGCCCTGTAATCCTCTGTTCTTATAAACAGAACAGAATGGTAACAATTTGTTTCCCTAATTCCGAAGTCGCGTTGCTTACAAAGGCAGGTAGATGGCGTCATTCGCGATTCGTGTACAAATTGCGAGCCGACGAGGCATCTGAATTTCTATTAACGAGTTATACTGGCCTAATCCTTTGTTCAGTGTATGGAACAAGTGTCTACAGTAGGCGTAGACAGAGAATTAATTAGACTAGCTGCTCGAGTATACCCTTTGAGATAACATTAGGTGCAGTCAACCCGACCAAATCACAATCATTTTCACCACACATAGCTTCCTTCTAGTCTTTGAGTGTCTATCTTATTAAGGCGGTTTATCATGAGAAATTATTACCAATGAAAGGTTATATTTTCATCTTTTCAGCACTGTGGGTCTCGCAGCCTAAAATACAACCATTCGGATCACAGATGTCTACGAAAGCTGAGTAAACTACATAAACCCCAACTAACCCATAATAAAATAGTTAAAAGCCACAATTCACTCTATTGTGTGTCACCAGCGCCTCTATTCTAGGCGGTAAAAACGATATCGTAGTTTATCTGTTATGGTATTGTTATGACGTCAGTCGCCATTACTGTCAAGCAAATAAGAGCTATCAAACCAAATCGGTTTGGGCGCATAACGTCCCACTCGCAAAAAGTCCCTCCACCAATTACGTCCCATTCGCAAAACGTCTTCTCTGCAAATGGTCCCTAATGTAAAATACCCCATTAGAAAAACGTCTCTTTCTCAAACCACCCCGCTCGCTGAAAGTCCCTACTGCATAACGCCCCTTTCGCTGAGAGACCCTACTACGAGTATATAACGCCCCTTTCGCAAAACGTCCCGTCTGCGAAATGACCGATTCGCAAAATGTCCCGTCTGGAACAAGCTTGTTTAATTAGAGACTAGGAGTCTTCTCATGGGATAAGAGATGGCCAATAATAATCCCTTGACGGATTTTGATGCGGTTTTTTTTAAATAGGTAGTGATTCAAGAGGACTAGGTTTTTATGTATAATAAACCGAAGCGAGGCGAAGTTACAGTAGTTTTATTAATAAATTACACAGGCAAAGTTTAATTACTATTTTTAATTTTTTTAACTAAGCTATTCCTAACCTAACCTAACCTAAACTAATTTTACGAAAGCAAACGTTTTGCGACCGGATCATTTTGCGAAAGGGACGTTTTGCGAACGGGTCATTTTGCGAAAGGGACGTTTTGCGAACGGGACTTTATTTATGTGGAGGGACGTTTTGCGAACGGGACCTTTTGTAGAAGGGCCTTTTTGCGTAAGGGACATTTAGGAAAGGGACATTTCGCGAAAGGGACAACCGGACATTCTGCGAGTGGGACGTTATGCGCCCAAACCACCAAATCGACCTTCGTATCCCATCTACATAGCGGCGTCGAGTGACGGCACTTTTAAAACTTGCTCGCTCATGAAAAGAACAGATGTCAAACTTCATTGTTGCAGGCAGTTACTGGAATAGTGATGTACTGCTGGCGCTGTAATTTACCGAAACGCATTTCGTAACTAGCTACATCTTGAGGTTGTTTTTATTTGCTCGCACTCTAGCGTTCATCGTTTTAATCATAACTAACAAATCACATCTTAAAAAAACAATTCGTGTGATGATAACAAAGGACCGCTGACTGGTACAACAACGTTGACAATGAAGTCACTGCACTTTCACGGCACCGCCGCTGGCAAACTTGCGTCCTAGCTCTGAGTTAACGTGGTTTTATGATTATTTATTCAATCATTTATCAATAATTCCACATTTTGTATATTTTGACTCAATATTTCAAATTTCTGACAATGTCGTCTTCTTCTAACCACATAGTTTATTTCGAGTGTTCGATCTACAATTCATGGCCTTTGCTTTTTATGCGTTATTTCTTTAATAAACGCTTTAAAAATATACTTCTCGCACTTGACTATTGCAATTTTTATGATGATAAAATGAAGTGTTTCGCAACACTAATTATCAGCTATCAAAAGTGCCATCACTCGATGCCGCTACTGTAGTGGTCTCGTTTAGTGGCGGCGACTAGTGGCCATAATATTTGGCCGCCCTAACCAATGTAATTCGTTCCTTATAGGTATATGTTTAGTTTTCAGTAGGCACACAAAATTGAGACTAAAAGTCGGTAAAAAAACTAGAACAATATAACAGGAAGTTTCGACTCCGTAACTTATTCGCCTACTGTAACTTGTTCGCCTGCGGGCTAAATTTGAGCGTCTGCCGCGGACAGCGCAGCTCTGAATTACATTTGGAATGAATCCTTTACATTGATCGGAGTTCCAGCGCTAATCCGGGCAGCGCTTGCCTCGTGAATGCAGCGCAGTTTGGAAACTCTGCTCAGTAATATCCTGATAATAGATTACGAAGTCATTGTGTAGTTAATGGCTTATAATAGCTGGTAACTTTGTAGTGGTAAAAGTGGGCTATAGTGGGTTTATCTTCGGAGAACTTTTTTTTATAGAAAAATAAAAATAAATCTTGACTAACTCACATAGACGTTTGTTACCTTTAAATTAGTTCTGTATGGTTACTCTGCCGATTCCACCGAGAGAATAGCTCGTAAGTAGATAATGATGATATTCGGCCCTTAATGAAATACCTCCAAAATCCAGATTTAAATTTTTAAGGGGCCATATAGTGCGACCAAAAAGAGTAGAAATTAAATGAGGGCGCCACTTTCTACGTAACTGTCACATTTTTGACGTAAAATGCGTAAACATGGCAACAATTTTGTATGGATTTTTTTTAGTTGCAGCTGTCACCACTGGCTCGACTTTTTGGCCAGACTATACATTTGGCATTACTAAACCGAACTTTACGCTAAAACTAAACTCTTGTTTTTTATGAAATTTGAAAAGTTGAACGACATTATCGTTCGCGACAATCTGTAGTAATACTAATTAATAAAGTATGAAGTCCCCAAGATACGAGTAAAATCCTTTTCTAGATTTTTCCAGTTATCGCCGCAAGCCTTAATAGAACATCGAACCGACACTCATTTATTCCAGGCTTAGAATAAGGCGCCTCATTTATTAAATGAACCGTTATCTGGCGGTCGTATTTTACGAGTTTCTGATAATTTTATTGCGATTCTAGAGCTTTGGAGCCAGCTTAAGTTTCAAATTCTGCAGACAATGTGGAATAATATTGGTAATTGGCAAGTTCTGTTGCAATCTGTCGCGCTAAAGTGTAAGTTTATGGATAGCTTGAGGCATCTTAGATCGTATTGGTTAGAGGAACAGTTCAATCACCTATTCTAAATAAAAAGGTCGTAGGTCATTCTCGTTTTATTTGAACTGCCAGACCTTTTAGATGTTACAGGTTGGACCTTGTTTGGAATCAGGTGGGAATTTTCATTATTATTATAGATATTTATTTAATTTTCTGTAAATTAGGTTTTTATAACAAATATTCAAATATAAAAGTAAAATAACAATACTAATATAAAAGAATAGACATTATAAAAAACCTAACCTACGAGTGCCGCCGGCAGCGGGGCAGGGCTCAAGCTACCGGTGGTTAGGGCTGCAGAGAGAGGAACCTCCTCACAATACGTGCCGTGTCGAGGAGTATTGCCTTCTGTATCTGGCCCTTGATCCAGCCATCTAGCTAGAGTCTCTTGAGGTGTTGGTCGAGACTCTTCGCTATAAGACCGTTTGCCGAAACAACATCGGGACAATGATCGTCGAGTCAACATCCCACATGGCGGTCACCTCGTGAGCCAAGTCAAAGTACTTGCTGAGCTTGTCCTTCTCGGCCTTCACAAGGTTCTCGTCATTATTATTATCATTAAAAATACGTAATTTATAAGTTTTTAGGTTTTGTTTTAGAAATTGTTTAATACTACCATATTGTCTTTGATATGTTATCATATTAGTGTAAACTCGGCCGCCATTACTGCCAAATAAATGAAAAATATCGTAACGTTGGCAATTTGATAACCTGTCCATGATTTAACCAGAAGAATAGAGGCCCTGATCGCATCAAAACAAAATAAGTAACGCACACCATAAATCATACTATTTGTTCTCGTTTTTCTGTATGCGACGCAAACTTAGCAAAGAGGTAATTACTCAATCCTGAGACGTAATTAGCCAACGCCATCTGTCGCTCGGGGGCAGCGTTAATTGTTTTGATTATTGCCACTGCACCTTCACTGCTCTAATTACTCTGAGCTAAGTTTGGACCCTCGCCACGAATATTTTGACTAAATTGGACTTCCGTTGGGACCGAATTGCGCTTTCGGTGTAAATTGTCACTGAATTTTGCGGCGACTAAATTAATTAACCTCCTAGTCTGCGACACATTGACGTTTCCTCGTGTCGTCAATTTCCCGAGAGATTGCGGTTTTGTAACTTTTTATTAACGAGCCTATATTAGCTTCCATTTCCTAAATGATTCGTGGACATTACAATAGTTATGGTACAGTACAGTGAACAACTTGAATAGCTTGTTATAATGATCGCTAATTTCAGGCACGAGATAGAAATTGCGTTAAAATTAATAATTGGCTTTCTGCAACTCTATACTGGCTCTACAATAATAGATGTTGATTGTACTATCCAGCTGGCATGATGATCCAGATGGAAGCCACAGGAACTCCTCAATGGCTAATAGTAGACCAAATGTATTTGAACTCGTTGGGCTTGAATTTTAATATCGAAGTATAGCGAAAGAGGAACAGCGCAAAGTGTCATTAAAAAAACTTTCGTCTCCGATTCTATCTGCTTAGGAAACTACAAAAAATATGAACTAGAAAAGTTTTCTGTCCGGTTCGGGTCCGATATTTATTCTTGTGTGTCTTGAATGTGTTTGTTCATCTTTAGTAAGAACAAAGTTAAGGCATAAGTACGTCAATTTTCGTGAAATTTCGATGTCCCCTGATATTTATTTCTTCATGACATAGGTAGGTACACATGAGATCTCATTTTTATTTCGCGGCAAAAATATTAGCCACTAGCTATTGCCCGCGAGTTCGTCCGTGCAGAAAAATTAAATATATCTAGCTTATGTTCAATGTGTTCATCAGGGATAATGTAAGAGTCTAATGGGGAAGGTAATCAAATCGGTCCAGTAGTTTCGGAGCCTATTCAATGAAAACAAACAAACAATCAAATCTTTCCTCTTATTAGTGTAGATTCAGCATTCGAATGTTGATTGCATAAAATTTAATGTATGTACATAGTTACCTATGCAACTTTAATAGCAGCAACTCATGATTATTGTCTATTCGATGATAGCGTAGAGTAATGGGTAATTAACAACTTAAATAGGGTGCAAGAATAAAACGCTTTCTAAGTAATATCAAAGTAAAATACACCTTATTTTCTTGGTAAAATACGTGATATTGTGCTATCAACGACATTATACGCATTTCACACGCTCTTTATGTATTTTTAATGCTCATCGGAAAATGATGTAGATTTTAATCGCTCGATATTGACGCATGGATAAACATCAGAGTAAATATCGTTAACGGCTTAAACCATAACGAGACGATGTCAAACAAAGTACTCTCGCTATTCGTATTTTGCGGATTCATAAATTCAACGATTTCAGCAACTTCAGTAAGTATTTAGGAAGAGTTTTTAAACTTTGGTACATAATTATACTAATTAATAGTTAGTTACAAAATGTTTTATCAATAGAGATGTCTTTTCTCTTCTTCCTCTTCTTCTGCAGCATTTTATTTGAATGTCTACTGTTAGGAATATGCCTCTCCAACCTTCTACCAATTGACAACAATTCATATGTGCTAAGGTAGGTAAATTAAAATACCGATTGTAGATTTTACACTGCTGATCACAGTAAAAATATTTTTGTTTTTTATGCTGTGGTTTTTTATTTATTTATAGGAATAACAGTAAAAACGGTGGATTGTGAATGTTAGGAATTCACTTATAGTGCCCTTAGTAATTGAATATGCATGATTAAATAAGGCGTGCTCAGTCCATCATTATTAAAAGCAAGCTTAAAGACCATTATCTATCGCTTCCGTAGTTTTTCTATGATTTCCTTTAATTCTCCTTCTATCCTATGACCTCGTTTGTTATCTTTGTTTGGCTGATTTCTAGAATTTATTATTTATTATTTATATATATATATATATATATATATATATATATATATATATATATTATATAGGTGTATTATAATATGTATTTAGTGTGTATTTGGTATGTATTTATTAACTCATTTACTTTATGTATGTGTATTTATATGTAGTTTATTTATGTGTAAGCAGACTTTATCATAACAGAAGTGTTTCTAGTAGTTTAGTTTGAGTTCTGAAGGAATTAGTTTACACCGCCTGCCATGTATTTTTGTCTTCTTTATTTCTCTGTCCAAGGTTGTCTGGAAGAGATCGCTATTAAGCGGTAAGACCGTACCTGTAGTTAAAATGTACTGTTCCGTGTTTTGTTTTTTTGGTGTTCAATAAAGAGTATTTGTATTGTATTGTATTGTAAATTGCTTTCAGGGTCCTTACACCACCACTCTTCGTGGATTCAAGCAATGCGAGAAGCCAAGCAGCCGTTACTTGCAAGAACCCATAGGCAGGGCTTGTATAGAACCATACAACGCCAAAAAGAAGAATGTGCTCAAAGGGAATATTACGATCATCGGGGATACTAACCATGTTAAGGTAATTTGATACCAGGTTTTATAATCATAAGAAAATAAGACGTAGTCAAAGTTTCTGCGACTACAGTGTCGGATAGAGCGGAGAAGAAATAACCAATTTCATTGTATTGGGTAAAGTCAACGCAATAGTTAAAGAGGACATTACACATGAGCCCCATATTATAACTAAGCTATACGCTAGATCAGGGTTTCCCAATATATTTTGCGTCGAGCCTCCCCGGATTGTAAATAATATTTTCATGCCCCCCTTTGATATTTTTCGAGACAAAAACAAACTTACATTAATTAAACAACATCGAACGATGACGTCGCGTTGTGATGCGGAGACCGAATACAAAACGCGACGTCGTCATTCGATTTTGTTAAATTAATGTTTATATTTTATTTACGTGGAAACTAGGTAGGGCACTGGTGTGGGACGCGACGTGCGTTGACACATTCGCCCTTTCCCACGTCCAGTCAACCCGTAATCGGGCCGGTGCAGCAGCTGATCAAGCCCAAACACTCAAGCGCCGCAAATATTCGTCATTATTAAATAATTACGAATTTGTGGCGCTTGCAGTGGAAACCATGGGACCTTGGTTAGCTGATATGAAAAGCTTTATTAAGGCCCTGTCCTCTCGGCTCATAGAATCCTCTGGAGATCCTAGTGCTGGTGCTTACCTCTCCCAAAGGATTGGGCTAGCTATCCAGAGAGGTAATGCAGCCAGTGTCATGGGGACCATGCCGCGAGCGGACCTGCTAGAGGGGGTGTTCTTTTTATAGTGGTGATTATTAATTATATATTTAATATTTGAGTAGCTTAGTTTAATTTTAATTTAAATACGTTTAGTTTTAATTTTTAATTGTATTAATGTTGAATTCTGTACTTAGTATGGAAGGATGTAAATAAAGTCTTTATTTATTTTATTTACGCATTGAATTCAAGTTTTTTTCGAAAATTTTAACTGTTTCGCGCCCCCTTGCCATCTTTTTACGCCCCCTCAGGTAGGCGCGCCCCACTGGCTCGGAAACTTTGTACTAGATAGTGATTTATACCTGTGATTCTGAAACAAATATGTACTTGCGCTCATCACATATTTTATTTGTTTTTAGAAGTAGCTCTTACCTTTAAGTAAATCGGAGCTAAGAACAATACGCTTACGACATAAAACTTAATTCATTTAAACTTTTTGCACATTAAACTATTGCTCAAATTGTAAAAAAAAAAAGGTAATACCTCACGAAACTTTCTGCCATTGATTGAACTATCTAATCGAGTATAGGTAGGTACTTAATCCTTTGAACACCTTGAAGGCTCTGGCCGTCAACTGAAACTCGTGCCACTGACACCAGCACCCCGACGGCTACAACCGTCACAAGTTCCAGATGTTTCGTATCAATTAGGTTGTAATTTGCATAGGACAGTTTAGCAAACATGTTTGGCTTCTGAGTGACACATTTTGTATTCGATGTAAGGCGCTCAAAAGGTAAATATGTTTCTCAAGGCAAACATCCAAGAGTTCTACTTCGAAGGCGGCAAATGGATCCTGACTTTAACCCTGAGGAACTTGAGCTGCCGCTCTCACTTCATCTCAGACCTGATAATGACCATCGACATGATGTACGACAAGAAAACCTGTAACATCCCTAAGGTATGTCAAAGAGATCGAAGAGCCAATCGCGTCACTGGTAGATGACGTGATAAGAAGAGTCATGTGATCTACCAGTGCCGCGATTGGTCTAAAAACAAATCGAATAGAAACGTTTGTTAGCGTCATGCATCTTGGCTCCCTAGCCTCTGATAACCTAGCCAAGTAGGTAGTATTATATCGTGACGAAAAACATAGAATGTGAAACAAGTATGAAACTGTCATTATTTGTCGAGTTATATTAAACTTGTTCAGCTTGTTGCGATTCTCAAAATTTACATATGAATGACATACACAAAGGTTACGGTATCGGTAGAAAAGAATGCAAATAAACATGCAAATAAAACGGTTATTATCTTAAAAAACTGTAGCATTTCTCATCAAAGTTAATGCGGTTCAAAATTGTACAAAAAAACATTCTTTATCATGATTTACTGCAACACCTGCCTAGCTAACACTCGTATTAAAATAAAATAATGATTTTGTATTTTTTTTAATTTTCTCGCAATCGGTACAAAAATAAACACTACGTAGGCACCCTACCTAATCAACGACAATTTTTATTTAAATAAGAAAATGCGTCTTCAGAGTATATTTAAATTCACGACGACACTGAAATCGGGTGTGGTAAAATGCAAATGAAGTCATAGATACTAATAAAAATCTCCCCGGAGTGTGCAGCTTGCAAATTGAGAGAGAATTTTACATAGATATCTACGGTCTTGCGTCGGCAGTGGGTAATTTAAATATATAATTATACAATAAAGCACGCTGTATTTATTTTAAACATTTTTATAATAATTTTTTATGATATGATACTTACCTCGTCTAGTACATTTTGCTTTACTTAGCACAATAATAGTGGCAATAATAATGTATAAATAATGTCATAAATACCATAGGTACATACAT
Organism: Acleris literana; assembly: GCA_946894065.1. Lineage (NCBI taxonomy): Eukaryota > Metazoa > Arthropoda > Insecta > Lepidoptera > Tortricidae > Acleris > Acleris literana. The sequence goes on from OX335687.1 coordinate 6,530,527, forward strand.
GTGCCTGTATCAAAGAGATAACAACGGGTTAATCACGTACGAGTTTTATTTCTCTTTAATATGTCTGAGTCTCACAGAAGATTTATTTTGTAAATTTCGAATAGATACAGGGTGATTATGCATGTTTTGTTGACATTCGTAATTTTCTCAAATATTAAATTAAACTTCCAACAAAATTACAGAAGAAAAACTAATATAACAAAGAAGCAACACAAAGCAACTGCCAGATGATGCCAAATGGTTTTACCATCATGACAAAAAAGACCTAGTCTAAGCAAAACCTGTTTACATAAATTTACTGGCGACAGCACGTGCAGCCGTCGCATTGCGCGTTGCGCCTTTAAAATTTCTTTGGGCTTAGATAAGTGGCATTTCAGGAAGTCAGCGACTACAAAAATCCAAGAATTTGTGGGATTATGCTGTATGTGTGGCACCCTATTTGACACTATTTGATACTCTCTTACTTTGTCATACTTTTTATTTCGTTTTATATTTGTGTTAAATGTATTGTGTCAAATTTTGTCAGTAAAATTATTTCTTCTTCTTATTCTCTGTAGGATTGATTTGAGCTTTAGTGCGGTAGCTATGTCATTCCATACAGGAACCGAACAAAAACGTTGAACACTTTACGACTCAGCAACTTATAATTAACTTTAAATTAAACATCAAACAACAAGACAATATTTCAACGACAGTGACATATAAATAACAAACTCAACCAACAGGTTCCAAGCGTCAACATTTTGATTAGGTTACTGTAGCAGCACATTGACATATTTTTAAAATCGTTTAAGTCTAAGAATATCAACTTGGCTAGGCCTCTGGTTTTACATTAACAGCCTGTATAAGTGTATATAACCGATCCCTTTATGAACAGGGTACGTACTCGTTCGAGTTGGACTACAATGCCGCGGACCACCTGTGGGCGTCCAGCAGAGAGTACGGGCGGATGCTGCGCCGGGTGGAGGCAAGCACCAAGCTGGGCACCGTGCTGTGTCTGCAGTTCGAGTCCGACGTCGTCGCTGACCAACAATAAAACTACATTATTCCTGATTAAATAATGTTTTAATAATGTTGCAGGCCTATTATGGTCTCATTTATCGATGTGGAAAAACGTGGATATAGCATCTGTCACGTTCTGACCAGTATGTAAGTGCGAGAGTGACGGATGCTATAACCACGGCGATTAAGGCGACCATAATACGAGCCCAGGTCAGCAAAGCCTCAGCTCAAAGTGAAACAATGAAAAGTGAGCTTTGACCTGTTGTCAATTAATTGTAAATTGTAAAGTTAAATCACAATCACGCGTGGTTACCCCATTTTTAGGGTTCTGAATACTTCCGAAGTCAAACTAGGAACCCTTATAGTTTCGCCATGTCCGTCTGTCTGCGGTCCAGCTCAGATACTCATGGTTCTACAAAGCTGTTATTTGGCTTAGTTATAGATTCAAATTACGTCAACAAATATGTGAAATAAAATCATGTCTTTTTTTGGGTACCTCAAAGCAATTTTTGTTTTTCATTATAACATCAAAAGAGGCGTCATTGGATAGCTTTTAAAAACATTAGTTACATGGTATAAACAGTTTTTAGATTCGGTGGACCGTTTGGGAAATATTGAACTCGAAAAGTGTAATTTTCGCTAGAGTTACGTGTCCCCCCCGACAGCCAAAACTATAGGTATTAAAAATCTGAGAAATATCCTAAATGAAAGCACATTTAACGAACTTAACTTCTTTAAAAGTGAAACTATCTTATGCCCACTAAAAATCATCAAAACAGCACTAAATAACTTTAAATAGAGAATTAGATCATAGATGTTGTTTTTTTTTAAAAAATGTGCTTGTCGTAACGGTTTCAGAACCCTACACTGAGCATGGTCCGAGATGCTCTTGCCCGGCTTTTTATTTTTGAATCGTTTGATGGTTTTACTTTTACTGGCCAACACCATAACCATTTACCAGACCTAACAGAAATAGACTATAGTTTTTTCAGGGTGCGCCAAAGTTCATATAAAATTGACTGAAAAACTCCGATTATTGGAACTCCGAAATTTTTTCTCATACCATTTTACATCATAATGATCACTCTTAATGATTACTCTTCATAATATTTTTTAATACTAATGATCGGAACTTATACTCATCTGAATTCATAACGCCAATATTCATGGAACCGTACACTTTTCAGAATTTCTTAAATATCTTACGATTAGATAAAATTAGGTTAGGTTAGGTTAGATTTATAACAATCCTCGAAAAGTAACAGTTTCTTGAAAAAATGTATTATGAATTGCGATAATTATGACTTAAAAAGTATGAAAAAAAAGTTTGAGCAAAGTTTTTCGGAGAAATGATGCGTATAAACACAAGTCGATATTTGTATAAAAAATCTAAAGAGCAATTTTATGGGACCCAAAATGGACCCATAGTTTTAAAGTAAAATTGTAATAGCAGTATAGTATTACTCATTTATAAAGTTTCAAAATGGCGCCACAAACAACCAACTTTACCTGAAACTTCTCGGATTGTTGGACAAAAGGAACTTACTTGCATAGAAACAAACTTGAGATCTAGGGTTACTTAATGGTGATACTTATTCTCTCTACTTGCTCTTCGTCGATGACTTCGCTGACCAGCTAATTGACCCGAAGGCACACGAATACGGTAGGTGTACGATGACCGATGCCCAGATTATGGTCATTGTGTTTTTTTCGCCTATCCTTAATACAAGTAACGCAAACATATTTTTTTAACATTTTTAGTATTACATTTAGTAAGGTGTCATTGGATAAACATTATGTGCATGTTATTTAAATATTTAACTCGAAAAGTGTATTTTTTGCTAGAGTTACATGTCCCCCCCTACAGCCAAAACTATAAGTAAAAGAAATCTGAAAAATATCTTAAATGAAATTACATAATAATGAATTTACAAGAAAAACTATCACAACTAAGTAGACTTGACTGGTTCCTGAGATACAGGCGACTAATGTGGTTTGACCTTCTAAAAATCATCTAAGACAGCACCAAATAACTATTAGAAAATTTGACCATACTTGTTGTTTTTTGAGGTTTTTTTTTGGGTTTGTTGTAACGGCTTCGGAACCCCACACTGAGCATGGTCCGACAAGCTCTTGCCGGTTTTTTCTTCAATAAAATAAAGTATTTATAACATAATAATATGTACATACATACGCTGGCAGGTCCACCGATCTAGTTGTGATTGCCGGTCGAGTTTCTTGTCCAAGAAGCTAGCAAGAAACTGTCGACAACGCGTTCCTATTTCATACACCATTGCGAAAGTGAACGGAGAGTAGATTGTTTAATCTCCCTAAGATAGTCGAGAATAATCCACAACTAATGAATAGTTGGTATTCAGAAGTTGGATGCAGTTGGATAAATGAATTGAAATGGCACCTTTAGTTTGGGGACTAATTATTACTTCTGTGAAACTAACTCGTTACTAACTCTGCTAAAACCAAAGTTGCCTACAGAAAGATAAGGCGTAATTGACAACAATTCATTTGTGCTAAAGTAGTAAAATAAAATACCGTTTGTAGATTTTACACTGTTGATTGCAGTAAAAATATTTTTGTTTTTTTTTATGCAGTAGTTTTTTTTTATATTTAGGAAAAACAGTAAAAAAAGTTGGATTGTGTATGTTAGGAATACACTTATAGTGCCCTTAGTCCATTACCACAGGAATTGAAAAAAGTATACAACTGTCATGTAAATTTTTCATCTGTCTCACGGATTACCTACTTGATTCTATTCTAACGACAAGCTTTCGATTCACGTAATAATATTGTTTTGATATACGCTATTTAAAATAAAAGTGACTAACGGATTTGTAAAAGCGGATAGCCGCAATCTGCCCAAAGTCGACGAATTTATGTTGTTACAGTTGTTATGGTTGACAAGTGACATGACATGACAGTCAGTTCTATTTCTGAATGAAGTAACTTTTTTTTATTATATATCATGCTAAGATCACGACATCAGTATTCCTAACTTTGTATATACGGTCTTTTTAATGACTATTTCTTTAATAAATTATTAACGACGAATTTAAATTAAATAAAGAAATACCGAGAAACACGGGTAGTCAAATTTTTAACCAACTATTATAAACGCGAAACAACAATCATGCTTTTTTTTTTAATGTTGTCAATTAACAATATGAAGAAACGCCACGAGTTTGTCTGTTCGTTTGTCTGTGTTAGGGCTAAAAAATGGCGGTTTTTACCCGACTGCCGGAGGGGTAATGTGTTTCACAGCCTATATATGTATGTTTGTTCCTTTTTGTCACTATAAAAACTAAACCCGTTATCCGATTTTGATGATTCTTATGTCAAACGATTTGTTTTAATCTGGAGAGTGTCACTGAAGATATGACAGTAATGAAAATTCAATATGGAGTCAACCAGACGCCATATTGTGCAAAAAAATAAATGTCGTCCAAGTATGACAAGTGGGGTATCATTGAATAGGGATTTAAAAATCATCTTTTGGTTTCTTTCATCATTTTTCATTTTGAATGATCATTTAGGATTTATAACGATTTAAAGTTGGTTAGCAACAGTCGGGTTTTGAAAGCTTGCTTTTTGTTAAAGTTATTTAGGCGTTGTGCCATGGTTTTATTTGCAAAACTAATTACGCTGGGCTGAGATTCTATATGCTTCTATAATGTAATGATGTAACCTTTTGTATCTGACGGGTTATCGTATTTGGTAGGCTACCACAAGGCGAATTTTTGTAGCGATGCAGTCGCGCGTTCGGTTTCGCTGTCACTTTCACACCACAGATTAGAGAGCAAAAGTGACGCGAAATTGTCGCCGTGTGCTACTTCCCTTTGGTCTCGACTAGGATCAAGAGCAAACCCATCTATATATATATATAAACTTTTTTCGTGACTAACTGACTTACTGAGTGAGACAACGCACACTCTCACCCGCTGAAAGGAAATTTCCCTTGGGTAGCGGTGCACTAAGACGAATTAAGGGAAGTAGTAGGAAATTAATTAATTCTACACGTACAAAGTCACGTTCTCGAGTATTATGTTATGTATTTTTGGGAGAAGCTTTTGTCGCCGACTGTACTTTTTGTTTGCAAAGTCATCAATCAAATCTTATCAAGATCAATGATGATGATGATGATGATGATGATGATGATGATGATGATGATGATGATGATGATGATGATGATGGTGAGTGGGGACGCGGCCGAGGCAGGCGGGCGATCGAATGGCTCTCCATTCATTCCGCCCAGTTCCCCTTGATCCAGCCTCAGGTTACTGGCTCTGCGGCGCTTCCATCCAGCATTGATCCCATCTTCTTGTTTTCCTACAGAACAATAGTGCGTCCTGAAGGTTAATGCTTTTAAGTGTCTCTGCTGACCAAGATCTGCTATCAAGATCAAACGAATGAGTCTTAACACGGTGGGTCTACGTCGAGCATGGCGGAGATCCTGTCACCGCCTTCCAACTCCAGCTATTTGATACCATAATGGGTCATACACAGATTTAGGTTACCGTCTTTCCTGTGGCCATTCCAGAAGTGAACGTAAGTCCTAGTCCTAGCAAATAAAAACATAACACACAAGCCTTTAATTATTGACCACAGGAGTGACAACGTAATGGGAGCTCTGCTCCCGCCATGGCCTTCGAGGTTATTTTTTTTCTGCCCAGAAAATCCAGAAAACTGCTGCCAGTAAATTAAGTATTAAAATCGTTCTATAGGCGTTTTTATTATACGTGCATTATGTTTTTTGATGTTAGATTAATTGATTTATATATGTTTTAAATCTTAGGTGTCATGAAATTACACGTTTTAATAGTTATATTAATTTATATTATATATTAATAATGTTATACTTTATGGAAATAGATATTTTGAAATTATATCTTTCGTTCATTATATCCAGTGAACGTTATACTAAACATGTTTATACAAAGTGAGCATATATATTGTGAGTGTTATATTATCAGTTCTTATATCTCGTATTACTTACCCGTTTATGCGAGTGTGTATGACCCTGATATTAAATTGTCATTCGTTTACATACGTGGTCTAAATTTCAGCCCAGTCCGTTAACGGGAATTGGTTCAAACTTGACTTGCAAATTTTAAAACGGTTAACTTGCATACAAACGAGCTGTGCAAGTTAAATAACAGCTTGTAAAAAAAAGAAGTAAGACCATAATTTCTGGAAGACCTTTTACATTTCGGTCGCATCTCACAATAGTTCCACAAACAACGATTTGCCACGTAATGTGACCGCCCAAGTAAAGGCCGCGCGCGAACTAAGTTTAATCTTTATTTAGCGGGACTGGAGAACTAATGTACTCCCATTTATTAATCAGAGTTCAGAACTTACCCTATTGGAAATGGGGTGGCTTTTCTGTGGGACATACGGAGCGAAACGTTGTCAACCCGTGCTTGACACTTAGCCTCGTAAGACCTACCATACTACAAACAGTCAGTTTTTTGCGAGTGGGACTTTGAATCTACCATTAAGGCAATAAAGTTCAATTACGTTTGTTCACTAATTCCATTTTCAGTTTATAAAAGTAGAAAAATGAACCTTATATCCATTGCAACACGTTTCAAATTAAATTGCTTTGATCATGTAAATGGGCCTTACGAGGTTAAGGCCCATTTACATTATACAACTTTCTTGCACATTCCATACAATAAAATTGTGGAAATAAAAAATTGCTCAGTGTAACCTTGCCTTTGGTACAATTCTTAAACACTATTATTGCAACAAAATAATTGCATACAATTATTGCCGATTCTTGTACAAGAAACTTGCATAATCTAAATGGTCCTTTAGAATAAATATGGTGTGCAACTTACACCCGTATTCACAAACGTCACTATCAGGTCTCACAGTGCTCACGAACGCACAGGGTGGTTCAAATCGTCTCATAAACAAAAGGTCGGTCGAGAAGGACCAATCACAGAGCTTTATTGAGCGCAGTGTGTTTACTCAGTGAAGGATCCCCTAAGAATTATTGAAGATTTTTTGGGCCTCTATTCTACGAAGTCAATAATACAAAAAAATATAGCTCTTATTTACTTGACAGTAATTAAGGCCAAGTAGTGGAAGTGGGCGGGTCATATATGCCGTAGAGAAGATGGGAGATGGGGCAAAAAAGTCCTTGAATGGAGACCCCGTTCTGGACGCCGAAATGTGGGCAGGCAGCCAATGAGATGGACCGACGATCTAGTCAAAATAGCCGGTAGAAACTGGATGAGGAAGACCCAAGACCGTAGAGAATGGAGTGCAATGGAAGAGGCCTACACTCAGCATTGGGTGGCAACAGGCTGAAGAAGGAGAGGGAGAGAAGAGAAGGCCAAGTTAAAAATAATACCATAACACGCCACAAGCAATTTTGTTGGAACTCGTAGAATAGAGACCTTGTTTAAAATTATTTTTAAATTTCATACAAAAGCTCCGGGCGATAAAGTTTCTCACTCCCTAAGTCAAGTTCAATTTTTGTATGTTGTATTTTCTTGGAAAGGAGAACGTAATCTAAGTAGTTTATCTTAATATCTACAACATATTAAAAATCGTAAAAATCGGACTAGATTTATGGAGAGAGACACCTTATCACATTTTGTATTGTTTTTTTTAGTTTCATAATCCTCTTAAACGTCACTTTATCAATATGTCCCTGAGGCCCTACTTAAAACATCGAAAATCGAAGTAAAATTAGCTCCATCCCTGTCATTCGTCATATGAGGCTAAATCGAGAGAAATTTATGGAAATAACGAGTTTCAAAGTATACTGTATATTACACGCTTGGGCGGTATGTATCTATTTCCCCGAGCTATAAATCGACACGCATGGAACTTTCTTCGGATATTTGTATTCTACTTGTGCCGTGATAGCAGGCATTAAGTTCATATCCGTAATTTGGAAGTTGCTGTTTGGACGAAACGCCAGAAAGGCTGAATGCATGGTAAAGTTTCGGAAAGAAAAAGTTATGATAAATATGCAAATTATGCAAAGTATTTTATCTACACTCATATCATAAGTCCTCTATTATGCGTTCAAAACCCGTAGGCAATGACCAACATTACCTGTGGTAGTAGGTGACAGCGATGACAGCTGTTAATTTTGGAAGATGTTCCAAATTTGGATCTCATTACCTTACAATATTCGATAACGTAATTTCAAAATTACTGCGTTACAGCTGTCATCGCTGTCACCTACTACCACAGGTAAGGTAATGCTGGTCATTTGCCTTTCGGCTTCTGAACCCATCTTAGAGTACTTATAATATGTGTGTAGACAAAGTATTGTACGAGACTCTGCGTAATTAGCATTACAACACTCGTGTGATCTATTATAAAATTCGCCTTGCGGCTCGTTTCATAAACCACACTCATGTTGTAATGCCTGACATTACGCAACCGTCACGTAAACTACTATTGAATCTGTCATTTAATCGTGCATATTAAAAACTAAATTTTACATACTTTGGTACAGTAGTGGTATTATGCGCAAAATATATCCGACACTCTCTTATGCTTCTAATAATCGTCTTGATCACCATGAAGAGGTACTATCAGCCCAATGAATCCCTGACCCATCACCCACCATAGAACTGTGTCACAGTCACGTTATAATTCAAGTCGTAAGAATTATCAAACAAATTGTTTCACAATGTCACTGTGACACCGTTATATGGTGTGTCAGGATTCCAATGGAACCTTGACCCATTACAGAACTGTGTCACAGTGACATTATAAAACAAAACGTAACACTTCTTACTACTTAAATCATAACGCCACTGTACCCGATTCTACGTGCATATCGCTTAAATAGCCTAAAACTTAATTGTCTAATTTTTAGACCTAGTTTAGACGGCAGATTTAACAAGTACTATTCCAGAATGTCAATATAATATTGAATAGACCGTCTAAAATAAGAAGCGTCAGATTGAAATTAGCGCTGTCGTTTGATTATGACAGCTGCTCGTAGAATATGTGTGCAAAGTGTTTTAGCGACACCTAAATAAACTTATGAAGTTTAGAGGCCACTGTAGAATCGGGTCCGGTGTCAGCTTACTTCATCTAATTAATAACATCTCTCTGATTCATAAACGCACAATAGCTAAAACATGCTTAAATATGCTCTATCCTTATCTGTCATTGAGACATTTGCATCTGAAAGAAAGTTATAAAGAAGGTATACTTTAACTAAAAGAGTGTTATACTTAATGCGATTATGAAAAATGAGGTTAGACTACACTTTATCATTGTAATAGACTTACAAGTAAGCTGTGCTCGTATCTCATAGCTTACAGCAGTTTTCGCACATGTTTGTTACAAAAATTTTACTCAAAACTCCCCACATAAACAGGGAACGTGACTGGGAAACGCTTGCTTCCCGTATTTAAGCGAGCAACGCGGGAACGTTCTAGAATTCTGAGGAACAAATCTTGGCAGTTTATTCGACTATTCTGGGCGTACGAAGTTCGATCGTCGATTTTGTTAGGTATTTCAAAAGTCATTTGTGTTCATTTAACTTGTTTCTTGATTTTTTTGTTAAAGTTTTGAATTTTTGTTCATGGTTTAACTTCAAGGCCTCTCGACATTAAAATCACACCCTTCCAAAAAACCGCTTTGCCCGTGGGGGGTGCCTATAACGGGTAAGACCTTTGGGCAATGCGGGTAGTGATTGTTTATATACGATTAAATCAACTTTGACATTAATTAAGCTCACAGCTTCGTCCTAAAATTTTCAATTTTAGCAAATGGTAAACATTTTTCATGTGTTTTGCAGTATAATACCAAACTTTTTCGCCGTATATTTGAGCGATTTTTTGATCGCCTCTTCCATAGTACCTAGCCACATTGTGGTTTCGCCCCACAACGCTTGGGAAGTTTTTCTTCTATATTGACTACCATCTACATAATAAAAGTAATTAAAATGTTAATCCGTTGATTAACTTGTACAAATAGAGTATGCGCTTTTCCTATACCCGATTTCCCTATGCGCTAAACGTAGATTCGCTAGGTGTTCAGACGCGGTAAAAATCACCTTATTCAAAGCGTACTGTACATCTATGTACTCGGGTAGTCTGTGGGTCAAGTATACCCAAAAGTCGCACAATGCTCTGCGGGTCCAATTTAATAACAGCTTCAGGGCGCTGTTACGGCTACCCCGATTCTGCAGTGCCTCCGTCATGTTTACGGAAGCCCGAATGGATGGTTTCCATGCTATCCTGAGGAAAAAAGTAGCATCCCTCCTAGGTAGAATGAGGTGTAGCAGTAACAGCATCCTGAAGATGATTGCGGGCAGGTTTGATTGTCCCTTAGTGATGGGTCTAATCAGACTAGTAAAATCAAATTTAGATTTTAACTTTTAAGTAGAATTAGTTGTAAATTACTTTTAGTGTTTTTGTGTTTGGTATTTGTCCTAAAATCGTCTTTGTAATTGTAATTGTTAACTAACCCGATATGGATCTCGTTGTCCGAAATAAAAGTATTTTGATTTTGATTTGATTTGATTTAAACGGCTACCTGCTTTAGGCAGGGTACCTACTTACTTTAGGCGTACTTCCCCTACAGTAGTTCCCCTGGAGTTTCTTGCGGCGCTTCTTCTGCACAATGATGGTCTTGTCCGAAGCGCTGGTAGATTCACTCTATATTACCGATGTGTAAAAGAGCCCTCATGTGGTCTATTTGCTGAATCAATATTTTGAATTTGAATTTGAATTTGTAGTTTTCGAGATCATCGCAAACATACATACAGAAAGACAGACGCGGCGGGGGACTTTTTTATGACATGTGGAGATTCTGGGACCTGTAGGTAGTTCGAGTAAGTTAGTGTAGGGACAGTCGGCCAAATAAGTGGTGTGTAAAGATTTCTGCTCCACGACATAGAAAAAGGTCGATAACATGAGTCCGTCAATTTGTAGGGTCGATTTTCACAACGATTTCATTCATCAAGAAGTGTATGTTGGCTGACAGTACCGTATAAAGTGGTTAATATTAAAATGAACAAGCGTAATATGGTATGGTGAAATACGAGATTCAACATTTCAACACCACTGATGGACATAGGCCTCCTCTAAGTTGTGCCACAAGGACTGTTCCTGCGTCGTTTGCATCTATCGGTTTCCCGCAACATACCTTAGCCGCCCTTAGTCCACCTTGTTGGAGGTCTACCCACGCTGCATCTTCCGATACACGGACTTGCCTCGAGAAGTCTTGACCCCATCGGTCATCTGTACTGTGGGCTATGTGCCCCGTCCACTGCGGCTTAAAATTGTAAGGGCCCGCGTACAATTTTTTTAACATAATACAGCCATTAAAATAAGGATCCATTTAAAAGGAAATAAAATTGATTTTCCTTTGTTTTCAGACTGACAATCGAATTAGAAAATTGAGTCTATGATATTCACAATAGGCTCATATGTCGTTGACAAGTTTCGTTGTACGGTGGGCCTGAAGAGGTGTCTACCAATTCTTAGGGCTATGTGGGTGGTGAGGGAGCGTCGGTGGCCTAGTGGCTTAGGGGGTCGACTCGTGATCGTGAGGTACCGAGTTCAAACCCCCGTGGTCACCATGTACCAATAAGAGTTTTCTAATGTACATTATCCGATGCTCTTACGCTGAAGGAAAAACATCGTGAGGAAACCTGCACATTCGAATAGCTGAGTGTAAGAGGGTAATTACACAAAAGATCCTAAAGGGTCGAGGGAAGGATCCAAAAGATAAGATACGGTGACTTTGGTTCTCATGCGGATCTCTTCATTTCTTATTCGATTACGCCGAGAAATCCCAAGCATAGCACTCTATTAAATCCGAGTATAGCCTTCATCAATACATAAACGATCTATTAACAAGACAAGCTCATACCTCGTAATAATTTGTGTTCATCATAAATTCTCCTCTGGCCTCGCATACATCAGGCTAATTAGTGAAAGAGACGGTTGCAGCGCAATTACGTTAATACTTAATGAGGGCCAAATTGGTGCGCCGCACTAATGTTCTATTGTCAAAATTAGGAGCCTCGTTGGGAGGGAGATTGTGCCTGGTAACCAGCTGGCTCTGGTAATTGTTTATTATTTCCTGTATATCTTTGATGATTTGAGGAAAAATAACAAACCTCGACAATCTGCACAGAATACTACATTGTTGCCTAGGCGCGGAAAGTAAGGGATTTCTTGACGAAGTGGCTAAAGTACGAGTCAGGAAATCCTCGTTTCCGCCGAGGCATACATAACGCTTTTCTCAAACAATGCGAGGAAATTAGGTATACAAATACATGATTATAAGTATTTTTAAAAACCTTTGACAAATTTGGAGAGAATGTTTGTTTGCAAAATACGAGTATTAGTTAAGATAGTTTCACGCACAACGAGCCGCCGCCCGCCGCCGCCGCTCCTCACTGCCCCCCACAAGTTGGGTGTACGGGATTTTTTTCATGGTCCTTTCGATTTTATACGCAATAGAAAGCACTTTTAAAAAACAATATGGGCATGGACGGAAAGTGTTTTCATATGGTTTTTTTAGTCCTAGGAGTAAAAAGAGGCATTTTCCGTCCTTGTGTTTCAATCGGAAAACCGTTCTTTCCGAGCATGTTTGAGAAATAGACATTTTCTCAAACATGCTCGGAAATAACGGTTTTCCGACTGAAACACATGGACGGAAAATGCCTCTTTTTACTCCTAGGAGTAAAAAAACCATATGAAAACACTTTCCGTCCATGTCCATATTGTTTTTTCAAAAGTGCTCTCTATTGCGTATAAAATCGAAAGGACCATGAAAAAAATCCCGTACACCCAACTTGCGGGGGCGCAGTGAGGGGCGGCGGCGCGGCGGGGCTCTGCGGAGCGGCGGCGGCGGGCGGCGGCTCGTTGTGCGTCAAACTATCGCTACTAATACTCGTATGACGCAAACAAACAGTCTCTCCGAATTTGTCAAAGGTTATTAAAAATACATATAATCATGTATTTGTATAATTTCCTCGCATTGTTTGAGAAAAGCATTATGTGTGCCTCTGCGGAAACGAGGATTTCCTGACTCGTATTTTAGCAGGCCTCGCTGTTGCTCGGCCTGCTAACCACCTCGTCAGGAAATCCCTTACTTTCCGCGCCTAGGCAACAATGTACTATTCCATAAGTATTACATAGATTAAAAACCCCAATATAATGGTGACTTCTACTTTTGGAGATGACATCTCTTAAACGACCCAACCCTTTTTAACGAAACTAGATATAAAAAAGATGTCCAAATTGAACGATTCGCTTGGAAGTTACAGCCGGACACACTAGTACACAAACACACAGATTATAGTGAAGGGGTTTAAAAAATCACCCATAATTTCATCGAATTCCACTTCATCGATTGCATCATTTCATCGAATTTCATTTCATCGAATGCTGTTGTCTGCTGAAACCACGACGTTTTCATATCTTAAACGTTAGCGACATAGGTTAGGTTAGGTTAGACTTGAGACTACAAAAAAAACTCACGCGGCGAGAAATTATATTAATCACAAATTATAGGTACCCGGTTTAAAAAGTTACGAGTGTACTATTTCCAAAATTAGGGAGCCTAATTAAGACGGAAAGATGCTGCCTCTTATAATTTGTTTAATATTTCCTGTTTCTCTTTGATAATTTGAAGAAGAAACGCGTATTTCAAAGAAGCCTCAACAGTGTACACAGGGTCGTGTTTTCCAAAAGATCTATTTTGGTCGCTCATAAGTATTTTGACAAGGAGATAATCAAGGTTTGCCCCGCTGTAGCTACTCAATGCTCATATCGAATACTAACTTTGAGATCTCACACTAATTAGTGCCACTTTTGTTAATCTCATATTCATCATCATACCTATACTCGAAAATCTAATTTAAGACCAAAATCCTAACTTCAACCGGCGCACATTCGCTGTGATTACTGTATTTTGGTTTAGGTGTAGGTATTTTTATCAATAAAACTTACCCTAATATTACTGGTTACACGAGCTCTCGTTCATATTTTTATGAAATAATGTTAAAATAACGAAATAATCAAGATGGGAACTGTCAGATTTTGGTGATTAGATTTTCGAGAGATAATAGAAGGATTGTAACGGCCGCACTCAGAGTCAGTCAAAGGCGATTAAGTTGTTTCTCTCAGTGACGATTTTTCATACACCACGTTTGAAAAAGGAACGAGTGATTGTGTTTAAAATTTCTAGTACGGTCTGATTCCTGAGTAGGGTGCTCTCAGAGGTGGTTCACTAATGTTTTACCAAATCATCATTTGACAAACTATATAATTTTACAAACTTTCAATTCGCAAAGACGTAGGTACTTCCCGCCACATATTTTTTAATTTTTTGTGGTAAAAGATAAAAAAAAAAGTTTGTAAATTGATATAGTTTGTCAAATGACGATTTGGTAAAAAGTCAGAGGTTACGTAAGAGTATCTTAAGTTCGGAAAACTTTTGTCTACTGTTTCGTTTATTCGAAAATTCTCTAAATCCGTTTGACTTTCCTGGGTGGTTATAATACTAACATAACCTAACCTACAGGTTCTGTATTATATCTGTTTAAACATTTTAAAAAGATTCGCTTTTGAAAATGTTGGGGGTTCAGAGAAAAATGATTTTCGGACAAATGAAAATTTCGGACAAACGAAACAGCGGACAAAAGTTTTCCGAAACATTAATAGGTTACCCTCTCGGAGCTATCAGCCACGCCATTTAACAATAAAGTGTCTGTATACTTCTGAGCACTGACACCCATCAGATCTTATTACAGATACGAGGGCTGCCTTTTAAGTTCTGTCGTTTGCAAAACTCCCGAGATTACTGAAAAAAAAAACTAGTATCATCTTAAAATATTTGAATTTAAAATTCAAAAACAAAAGAATGTCTCGAGATCGGCCGATTCGTTTTAGTACAGCGTCGGTTCAAAGTTGACAAGTCGGTTGTGAAAATGGAAATTTCGAAGGAAAATTTACGTGCGATAATATTTTACAACTTTAAAAGGGGTTTAACGCGTCTTCAGTGCTTTGAAGAGCTGACTACGGTTTTTAAAAATGAAGTACCATGCATCCGGACTGTGGAACGTTGGTATTTCGAATTTCAACGTGGTTGCTCTAGTCTTAGTGGTAGGCATCGTGAAGGCCGACCAAAAACAGCTGTAACCCAGGAAAACATTGATGCTGTACGGCAACTGATCGTCGAAGATCGCCATGCGACATACCGCGAAGTAGAAGCTTCATTACGCATTTCAGGGACCAGTGTTCAAAATATATTGCATGATCACTTAGGTGTAAAAAAATTGATCTCACGCTGGATACCGCATTTACTTAGTGAAGACCAAAAAACGGCTCGCGTTAGATGGTGCCGCAAAACTCTGCGGCATTTCAACCGAGGAGACTCTAAACACGTTTATGACATTATCAGTGGTGACGAATCTTGGATATATGGCTACGATCCGGATTCTAAACAGCAGTCGACTGTTTGGGTGTTTCAAGATGAGCCAAAACCGACCAAAGTAATACGCTCACGGAGCACTTCGAAAAAAATGGTCGCCACGTTTGTAGCGAAAAGTGGCCACGTTGTGACCATCGTGCTCGAAAATCGTAAAACAGTTAATGCTGACTGGTATACCACTGTTTGTTTACCAGAAGTTATCGGCGAGTTCCGAAAAAATAACCCAAGACGTCGTATAGTACTGCACCACGATAATGCTAGCTCGCACACCGACCGGCAGACAATTGCGTTTTTAAAAGAACAAAACGTCGAAAATTTGGATCACCCGCCGTACAGTCCAGACTTAAGCCCTAATGACTTCTTCACTTTTCCAAAAATCAAGCAACGACTTCGTGGTCAACGGTACCGGACGCCTGAAGAAGCGGTTGAGGCATACAAAACGGCCATTTTGGAGACCCCGACTTCGGAATGGAATAAGTGTTTCGAAAACTGGTTCGATCGAATGAAAAAGTGTATTACATATCACGGTGATTACTTTGAAAAACAATAAATACCATTTAACACTTAAATTGTCTTTAGTTTTTTCAAACGACAGAACTTAAAAGGCAGCCCTCGTACCTCTAACACTTAAAACAAAAGCCAGTTAAATACTGTTAAAAAAAACCCACGTCAGCTGTTCCCGGGATAATTCAATTTGGACACCGGGCCGACAGAGCCGTTCTAAATGAGTGACAAATCCCATTGTAATCAGCAGTCGTATCCAATCTGCGTTGAAACGTTTGCAAAATCATTTTTCATTTCGCGAAACATACGTTTTATTTCAGATAAAAGCTTAGTAATGGCCCGATGGAAATTGCATTCGAAACACGGGTAAAATAGTAACTGCATGCGAACAAAACTAGTAAAAATCCGACTGCGGTGGAAGTGGAAACAATACGGGTTTTGTTTCGCAAATTGTGCTTCGAAGTGACTATAAAATAGTTTATAGTCTGAATGCCTTAAATTTGAATACTGTGCCGTAGTGAATACGAATACAAGTCGACTTAGTTCGTTATGTTTTCTTTTTCTTAAAGGCCACATAATACAGGTTACAAGTTTTGTAGGGTGGATCAAGGAATATTGGCTGGTCGGTTTGGAGCAGAGCTTGTCAACGAAGATACTCTGATTGAACTGTTAGTACGTAAATATTACGTAATACGAGTAGATATGCATAGGCCTTGGTCAAATTTCGCCAGAGAAACTAATGAAGAAGCAAATTATGACTAGGTAAAGTCAACATCGTGTAGTTTTATACTAAAAAAAAAGAGGATATACACATATACATGCAATATATCTAGCCGATTACTATACACTATACTTGTAAAAACATAACCTTCCTTCGCGCTGTCGGAGAAATTAACAGGGCAAGAGCAACAGGGTTCTGAAGCCGTTACTACGAACACAAAAAACTATCTCAACAAAACAACATTTAAGAACATTTTTTTTATTTAAATTTGTTTGGTTCGTTCGTAGACGGCTTTTAGTAGGTATAAACACTTAAGTCGCCTGTATCTTAGGAATCAATCAAGTCTACTTAGTCGTGACAGTTTAATTTTAAGCTCGTATATTTAAAATATTTTTCAGATTTTTATTACTTGTAATTTTGACTGCATTGCACACGTAACTCTAGAAAAAAAGTAAATTTTTAGAGTTCAATATTTTCTAAACGGTCCCTCGAATCTTAAAAAATACTATTGCCGTTTCTTGTTGGCTACGGAACCCTAAAAATGGATGGGTGCCATGACCGAGTAACCTCCTCAGAAGCATCAGAGTGTTAATTACGTGCTTACAAGATACTAAAGCTATAACGACGTTATTTTCCGGCTAGCTACTATCGTTCCCTCACAATATCATCCCGCCTGTCGTTTCATTCGCAAAACGCTTTCATTGGATTACGTCGTTCCTTGTTACAAACACATTAGCAAGGTTTAGCAAAAAATAAACGGTATTCCGCAGGGAATGTTATAAGGCCCTTCAAGATTACAAATTGATTCGTTGTATTGTTGACGTTAACGTTTTCAAAAAACAGATTCTTTCTGAGGCCGTATTAGGAGATTTATGAGGTGTCAAAACCTGACAATTTCCAGGAAGAGAAAAGGACAAAGATATACGACTTCCGTAGGGCTATCTCTCACTGACTGGAACCTTGACAGCTCATAAGACTGCCTCAGTTTTGCAATTTTGATTTGAATACTTCTTTATGTATTTGGACCAAGTTATTGTTGTGGACCCTGAAATCATATTTTTTGGGAAGAAAAGTATACTAGGTATCCCTTCCCGTTTCGCGTTTTCTGGTGTTCCCAGAGGAGGATAATATTTTATGGGAATATGTCAGTTACTCACGTCTTGGAAGTCAGGTTATTATGATAAGCGTGTGTCACGTATCACGTAGAAACTAAAAGACGGACATACGAGATATATGTCACTATCGTTTTAGATTTTATTCTACTCGGTAAATCTTAATTGATTTTGACATGACATGTTATCCTATTGTCATTTATACGGTCGCGTCGAGTGCTTATAATGTCAAATTTCATACTTTCGTTTTTTTTTGATAATCGTTTACGTTAGCGTTAAGAGGATTGTGAACCAACTCTTAAATCACGTAGCTGTAATTTTTTTTCCATACAAATTTAGCTCCGGGCGATACCGGTTCTCATCCCGAAAATCAAGTCCGTTTTTCACGATTTTAGAATATGTTGTACTCGTTATGAAAAACTAGGTTTAATTTTACGTTTTCGTTTTTTTATTTGGTTCTTTTCAAGAAATATTTGGAAAGGAAAACGGACCTATAAGTAGACCAAGTTTTTCATAATATCTAAAACAGGACGAACTTACTTAAGGCTTAAGGGCAAAGAAACATTATCGTATTTAGGAAATTTTTAGCTTTACAATCCACTTACGTCTTGTCTTGTCTATGACCAGTATTGTGTTCTTAACACAACGCGACGACCTTGTTTTTTAAACCCTGCTACTGATTCAATTTAAAATATCACCATTACCCTATTCTGGAACCATTTCCGATCTCGTAACAGCATCGCCGAAAGACGACTCGGGCAAACACAATTTGTCGGTGTCTGTCGGATTTGCATACATATTGGAGTAGGTTTTGAGAATACGGGCATTGAAGGATTGGCCGCGCTGTTATCGAGTTTACTCGTGCACTTACACTTCCTTATTCAGAGAGGATTCGTTAAATTTAAATTGACTTTAAATTAATTGTAATGACTAATGAGAGTTGCTCGCTGCCCCTCATTATCATCGCCTTTATCGCGGTGGATCAAGTACTTACATACTGGACAGAGAGTGATAGTTGTTTGATCCATGTTTATCCACTTCGATAAACATGACCTTAATTAGACCTGCAGCGTGCCTAGTATGGCTGCATCTATGTTTCGTGTCAAATGTGGATAAAGCATCCGTCACTCTCGTACTTATTTACGTGTCAGAAGGTGACGGATGCCTTTTCCAAACTTTGTCACGCGATAAACGCAGTGATATTAGGGCCCTGAGGGCCCTGCCAAGATGCACTACGCTAACTAACGTTTCTATTCGATTCGTTTTTAAACCAATCGCGTCACTGGTAGATGACGTGATACGAAAAGTCACTTGGTCTACCAGTGACGCAATTGGTTTAAAAACGAATCGAATAGAAACGCTAGTTAGCATAGTGCATCTTGGCAGGGCCCTCTGGTCACTTTATGTGCCAAAATGGGTAGAGATTGCTAAAGACATTGAACACCGTAGGAGAAGATCTTGCCCAGCTATAAGACTGATACGCAATTAATTATTAGATAGGTTGGTTACCGTCGAAGTGATAGGGCAAGGCAAAGATGGCAGGACAACTTAGATCTCTTCCAAAACGGCTAGTCAGATATTGTTAAGGACAGAGTAAGGAAGAAGCCTTTATCCCACAGGGTGACGCTTATACTCGTAGGCTTTTCAATTAAATTATTTAGTTACTTTTCCGGTATACGATTAAATTATTTACAATAGAGCTGTGACCCACTTAAACAGGTCTGAACTAACTTAGACTCAGTAATTTTATTAAAAAACATAAAACCGCCTTCAATAGGACTGACCTATAGGTACCTAACATTTTAAAAGAAGTTATTTTTTGCGTTTTTGAAGGCGGTTTTTTGTTTTTTAAAACATTTATTTAATTTTATACTTTTTAGTGATCATAATACTTAAGCTGTTTGTTTTGTAGTTCCACTTTTTAGTTGATATGAAATTTTAAGACATTTTAAGCTCGCCGCAAGCAACGCCGCGGCAAAGTCATAGTCATATTTAAACAATTAAATGCTCTTCGTTACAATTGCTCAACTATCTTAATCGAGATATCTTATCGCCACCCTTTAAATAGGTACCGTTGAGGAGGTCCGCTAGCCATTTGTGGTCTTCATCATCAGTTCCACTTCAACAAATGATACTTTCTGAATTCAAATGCTGCACTTGTAACTAAAAAATACTAAAATCGCTTTATGTATGCCTATAATATTTGAGGAGTTCCCTCAATTCCTCACGGATCCCCTCATCACATTCAGATTTCGTGACAATGGGACAGAAGACAAATCTAACCTACTTCTTAAATTTAATTTTAATTAGAGTGCGTCGAACAAGTAATGAGAGCCCTTTCCTCTATGTTGTGTGAAAAGGAACCGAAGTAAAGGCATTCGCTTTAACGCAAACTTCCTTCGAGTTCGCTTTATGTCGTCGAGCATTCCAACTCGAATATCTTAGAAAAAGAAGGAATGTGAACTAAAACCCTAATGACATTGCTTTCTTTTATCGAGGTTAAGTAAGTTTTATGAATAAGTGATCTCCAATTACATTAATGGTATACTGAAGGATAATTTACATAATAAATTACAAAAAACCTAACTTCTTACCCTATTAATAAAGCATTATTGCTTCGGCGAAAATCTTTTTTAACACTACTAGTTAGTACCTTATGAAAAACGTAAAAGCGTTTCTTTATTCTCATTTTCCGTGACGTGACAGCAAAAATAATGCCTTCGCACGACTAACGTTCAAAATAAAATGTCGATAGCTGCTTCATGGGCAAATAATGTGATTTTTGGTGCAGATAAAGTTGGTAGGTCGCAGCGAGACATATTTTTTTTTTAATACATTTAACAATCTACGGTGTCCACCGAAGCTTCGGTAAATAATTATTTTAGCAAAGAATACTTTGGCAGCAGTGTGACGCCGCGCTACTGTCTATTGGACCTTTCTAGCTTTGGTGGATTAAAGGCTTTTAAATTCCCATATTGTTTCACATACTTACGTAGTACATAAATAATACAAACCAGGGGCCTTATTCTATTACGGTTCCTAAAAGATAAAAGACCATAGAGAGAGAAACATTATTGTTTTCCCTAGCGCATATTAACATCGGCTATATCCTGACTAAACCGTTACATTTCCGGACAGTCCTCTCTTGAATGGACGTTCAATACACTTTGCATTCAGAAACATTCTTTCCGTGTGACTAGTTTACTACAGAAATAAAATACCTCCCACACAATGACATAAATCGGAGACAACATTTTTCGTAGAAATTTCGCGGTTTCCTTACGAATGACTTTGATTTAGTGATTGCCTTCTTCAGCCGAAACCGTAACCAGACTAAGAATTTTAATTTGTCTGTCAGCTATTTTAACTGTTTATTAACTTTGTTCTTAAACAATGCAGTCCATTAATTTCAAGTCATTTTACACTTTGCATATTTCGTAAATCCATTAGAACTAAGACACTAAGTATTAAAATATTGGGAGATGTATCAATTTTATACTTATATAGCTTCTGCCCGCGACTTTGTCCGCGTAGACTTCAATTATCTTTATTCCCAAATTTTAAATTGTCCAGGATGAAATGTATCTACCCTATGTGTTAATCCAAGCTATAAGCTATCGCCATTTCATATTTCATGCAAATTCGTACAGCCGTTGCAGCGTGAAGGAGTGTAAAAAAAAGTGATTATTCTATCCTGTGACCTTTATAGACACGTATCCAATAAATCTGGATGATACCATACGTACAAGACACAAACCGATGTAATGTGACCTTTCATGAGCAAACATTCCAGCTCTGCCAGGGTGTTGTCGGACATACTTGTATCAGGGGACAATATAACACCACTTGAACTAGTCCCAAACTAAGCTCTAGGCTTGTAATATGGGTACTAGACAACGATATAAATACTTATATAGAGAAATATAAACTTAAATACATAGAAAACATCCATGACTCAGGAACAAATATTCGCGCTCATCACACAAATATCTGCCCTTACCGCGATTTGAACCCAGGATCGCTAGCTTCGTAGGTCGGGTCACTACCAACTACTGATATGCCAAAGGAAACTTTCCAAAATTGCGGAAAATTTCATGTAGGAAAATTTCGGAAACTTCTCACAATTTTATATGGGAATAGAAACTTTCCGTTTCTTAAATTAAAATTTCCTATATTTCTGGTGAAAGTTTCCGGAAATTTCTTAGAACTTTTCCAACTTTTTGGAAACTTTCCACAACTTGAACATCAGTACTACCAACTACGCCAACGCGTCGTCAACATCGAATCAAGTTCCGAGTTCGAAACACGATCCTGCCGTCTTAGACGAAGAATTCCTCGGAGACACTTGAAATGAAAAGCGTCAAGGTCCTTTTTGTGCAGAAACTACACCTCTGAAGCGCAATAAAGGTGAAATAATGGCGCCATACTAATAAAAGGCGGTGTTTGTGTGAAATCTGGGGTCGTGTGAGTTCAATTATCCCGGAGAGAGGAGAGTGAAGAGCCATTATAGAACTTTACGTAGACAGAAGTACTTACTTCACATTTGTTTATGACAATATTACTTGATGTTGACTCCATTTACTTGAGCGATTACCAGGGGCACGTTATATAAAGCTACAAGTTACAATTTTACAGGTCTAAACTGGCAACACCGCTCAAATGGCCGGTCGTCATTGGTCGAGGTTGTGTCAAATGGCAACTTGCAACTTGTAAATTGTAATTTGTAGCTTTATAAAACGAGCCCCAGAGGTCGGAATAGGTAGTGATTATTAACCTAAACTTGATGCATCTCATTCAATAACGTGTTTCTATCTCACTCACGCATGAATTAACTTGCGACAAGTTTAGGTTACTAAATAAGTGAGGTACGGCACAAATTACAAGATGTTAATCTTTTTTGATTATTTGTTTATTGTAAACTGTGTCATTTTTGTGTCAATATTTTTTTTCTTTCTCTCTAGCACTACCTAATCCGAACCCTGGCTATTCACATTAAATCCAAGATCTTTGGACTGTTATATCAAATTTCCTGCGCCCTAGGTATTTTCTTCAACATGAATTGGACACAAGCAAGCAAGTTATACAACTATGCCAAATTTCAAGTTGATAGCTTATATACTTTCTGAGTAAAACTTCTGTGACTTACAGACAGACAGACAGACGGACACCGAAACCTCCCTCCTAAGGGTTCCTTTTTAACCATTTTGGTACTGAACCCGAAAAACCCCTTCTTTCAGAGCTGATATCTCTTAAACGGCTCAACCGATTTTCATGAAACCTAGCTAATAACTACCACTAGAAAACCTGCTTTCAAATAAAACAAATCGCATCCAAATCGGTTCACCCGTTTAAGAGCTACAGTGCCACAGACACACACACATAGCGGTCAAACTTATAACACCCCCCTTTTTACCAGACTGCCGAAGGAGGAGGATTATGTGTTTCACAGCTTATACTTATATGTATGTTTGTTCCTTTGTGTCACGATAAAAACTAAACCCGGTGTTCGATCTTGATGATTCTTATGTCAATCGATTTGTCTTAATCTGGTGAGTGTCACTGAAGATATGACAGTTATCAAAATTCAATATGGCGGCAACCATACGCACTATTGTGCAAATTAAAAAAAAATGTCGACCACGTATGACAAGTGGGGTATCATTGAATAGGGATTTAAAAATTATCTTTAGGCTTCCTTCATCATTTTTCATTTTGAATTATCATTTAGGATTTATAACGATTTAAAGTTGGTTGGCAACAGTCGGGTTTTGAAAGCTTGCTTTTTGTTAAAGTTATTATATCGCGGGTTAAAAACCGAAACCAGAAACCAAAAATGGCCGTCACTAGTGGAAATATACATAGAGTTAAGACCAAAAGACGAAATTTAAAATTTATGCAAATACATTTTGTTGTTGTTCCATATGAAACACGGGCGTGGCATGTCGGGGAAGTTTTAAATTTGCTATTTAAATATTGTCATTCTCCCGACGTGTTCTCTTATGTAGATGATAAGAATTTCTTCTGAAGTCTAACTTGTGCTTTGAAATTCGTGATCGCTGGGAATTTTGCGTTGTTTGCGTTTTCGACTTTTGACAGCTAAATTTTAATGTGTCGTTTTATTCTTGCTTACGAAATCTTCCAGTTGTGAAAATATTAAACTAGGTAGCTCATAAACTTATTAACGTTGATTTTTAGGCGCGGTGACCAAAACTGTAAAGTATGAATAGTAATTTTAATTGTTGAGTCGCTTAAATAACCCTGTCATAATGAAAGCGTCAAGTCACGAGAAGAAATTACGTGAAAATTAATCATGGGCTTTCTGCGACAGGGTTCTATAGTGTTATTGCCAGTAACACTATTTTGAAAAACAAATTTTTCCCAACCCATTTCTCGCGTTATTCGCCACCATAGGGTTCCGCGCAGCGAGTGTGTTACAAAGTGTAATTTTGGTTTTAATGGCAGGGCATAGATTAAAGCAGCCATCTTGTTGAAACCATACTTCTTAACTTTGTTAAATGGATTTTCCAGAAATTCCGATTACCAAATTCCACATTTAACCAGTAACCGCGGGCATTAATTGTTAAACCACCATGGTAAAACTCTTGTCGCATCAAGTTGAGTTATTCAAAAATAAAGTTGAGAGCAATCTCTGTGGGTTATCCTTTTCAAATAATGATTCAAATAGTATTTATAAAGATTTGTTTGATGTAATTCTTCATCAATTTAACAACAATTTTAAGATGAAAACTGTTTCTGGGTCAAAAACTAAGTTTAGTGAATGGGCTACTGTAGGCATCCATAGAAGTAGAAATAGGCTTTATGAACTATATAGAGAGAGGGAGGAGAACAAGAATGCTGACTTCTTAGTTTACGTTAAGAATTATTCCAGGACCTTCAAGCGAGTTTGCTTAACTGCTAAGTCAAACTTTTTAAGTCTTAAACTCAAAGCTTCTGATAATAAGGTAAAAACAGTGTGGAAAATTATAAATAGAGAAACGGGTAAATCTAAAACTCGTGATAATCAAGTCACCCTAAACAAGGGTGACAAACAAATCACGTCAAACAAAGACGTGGCCTTAGCGTTCGAAGATTATTTCTCCACTATAGCTATTAATACAACGAAATGTCTTCAATCATCTGCGATTGTAGCTCAAAAACTACTTTGTGCTAATGTTACTAAATGTAATGTAACCTTTGATTTTAGCCATGTAGATTCAATTTCTATTGTTAAGGTATTTAAATCGCTCAGTTTAAAAAAAACTGAGGATTTATGGGGAGCGTCAGTTAAAGTGATCCATCATGTCATAGATATAATTGCACCTCACTTAGCTTTAATCTACAATAATTGCATTTCAGAGGGGGTTTTTCCAAATCTTATGAAATATAGTAAAGTCATACCACTTTTTAAATCGGGCGACATGTGTGATTTAACGAATTTCCGTCCCATTTCTATTCTACCGGTTTTAAGTAAAGTTTTTGAGAAGTTAATGTTAAAAGATATGTTAGGTCACTTCAATAGAAATAAACTGCTTAACAGTAATCAGTTCGGCTTCACCAGAGGACGATCCACAACTGATGCAGCATCTGTACTCATTAAATATATATACAATATTTGGGAGAAATCCTGTGATGCAATAGGAATTTTTTGTGACCTTTCCAAAGCTTTCGATTGCGTAGATCATGCGACTCTTATATTAAAATTAGAACATTATGGTCTGTCAAATAATTCTCTAAATCTTATGTCTTCATATCTTAGCGATAGAACACAAACGGTTGTTGTAAACCAAACACAGTCCATTGGAGCAACTGTTAAATTAGGTGTGCCTCAGGGCTCTATATTAGGTCCTTTCTTATTTCTGGTCTATATAAATGACTTACCACCCACGGTAGATAACCTTTGTGATATTGTGCTATTTGCTGATGATACTTCATTAATTTTCAAGGTGGACCGAAAATCCGTCGATTACAGTAGGATAAACGCCACGCTGGTTAAAGTACTTAATTGGTTTACTATTAACAATTTGCTACTTAACGCTAAGAAAACTAAATGTGTTAGGTTCGTTTTGCCTAATGTTAGACCGGTAAAATCTAGTATATTTCTAAATGATGAGTGTTTGGAGATGGTGGACAAGGCGCTTTTCTTAGGGATAACTATAGACAAAAACTTGCAATGGAGTCCCCATATAGCAGTACTAGCAGGTAAATTAAGTTCGGCAGCTTATGCTGTTAGGAAAATCAGGCAACTTACCAATGTTGAGACTGCTCGCTTAGTTTATTATAGTTATTTTCATAGTGTTATGTCGTACGGTATTCTGGTTTGGGGAAAAGCTGCTGACATACAGACTATATTCGTGTTACAAAAAAGAGCCATTCGTTCCATATATAACCTAAACTCCCGTGATTCCTTAAGATTACTATTTAAAGAAATTAGTATTTTGACAGTAGCGTCACAATTTATTTATGAGAATATTATTTATGTCATTAAAAATCAAGACTCTTTTGTTAAGAATTGTGATATACATAATTTGAATACAAGAAATAAAAATAAAATTGCTATTAAAAAATTTCGTGTCCGTAAGGTATATAAATCATTTGTTGGTCAATGCATTCATTTCTATAATAAATTACCTGACGAAGTTTTAAAGTTATCATTTCCAGCACTTAAAAATTACTTGAAAAAGTCGTTGATGTCGAAAGCTTATTATAGGGTCGAGGACTATCTAACAGATAAAAATGCTTGGCCTAAATTAAACACCTAAATAACTTAGTAATAGCTTAGTCAGGAAAATATCTAAACATTGTAGGTATAATTATTGTCTAGGGGACACGGTTTCTGTAGGAGAATGTATCAAAACTATGTGGTTGTTTTGCACCGTCATGGGTAAGTATATGTATACTATTATTATTACAATTTAAGAGTTCATCTGAACATACTGAGTTTTGACACATTTTCCTGCTCAACTACGCATGATATATATATTTTAATGTTAAATTCATTGTTTTATATAATGCTAGGTTAAGTTCTATAATTGTATAAGTAATTTTTAAAAAAAACGACTGACTGTTGAGTTTCTTGCGGCGTTTCTTCTCAGCAGTGGTCTCTTGCGAAGCGCTGGTAAATTTTTGACGTGTAAAAGTGCCCGTGCGGCCTACTTACTGAATAAACATCTTTTATCTTTTATCTTTTTTAAGTCAATAATTAGCTTAATCTCGCGACCTCGTTCGCGCTGAAGTTATTTAATTCTATTCGGTTTTAAAAGTGCCCTATGTCATCTCCGGGCTATAAACCATCTCTAGGTCTTATTCTAGTCGGCAAAACTTAACTGCTTTTGACATTTTATAGTATTTTTTTTCAATCGGCCGCCGTTACTTGCAAGTGTGTAAACAAGAGCTATGTCAAACAAAAGCAATTAGATTTTAACGAGCAGAATAGAGCCTGCACTAGACTAAAAATTACTATGTATTCTGTATTAGGTCAGGCAGTTATTTTGTGTTTTGTTTGTTTTTAGGGTTCCGTACAAAGAATGAAAAAACGGAACCCTTATAGGATCACTCGTGCGTATGTCTGTCTGTCCGTCTGTCACAGCCAATTTGCTCCGAAACTACTGGACCGATTGAGTTGAAATTTGGTACATATATGTAAATTGATGACGCAAACACAGATGTGCAAAGTAAATATATATTTTTTGAATAAGTGTCATTTTCGGGGGAAAAATGAGCAAAATTAAAAAAAAAAGGTTTTGCAAACCTTAGTGTGTCACATATCAAATAAAAGGGCTCGTTATGAGGATCTCAAATATATTTTTGTTATCATTGTAAAATAAATAGTTTTGATTTTATTCATGAAAGAAGACGAAAATTGACCATTCCCCCCTGATCTCCGAACTACTGAGGCAAAAATCTTGAAAAATATACTAAATATACATCATTGCTTGTAGATTACAGAAAAACCTATAAGAATTCTATCAAAACAAAATTAAAAAAAAAATATGTATGTACGGAACCCTCTCCACGCGACTTCAACTCGCACTTGGCCGGTTTTTTAGTATGCTTCCTGTCTTTTTGTTGGCTTTATTTATTTAGTTATGGCTAGGAGAAGGCAAACGAGCTGATATGTCAAGTGGGATCTGCGACCGATAAAGATTGGCATTCTACAGACTAATAAATACGTTGCCAACCCCTGAGGAGTAAGACAGAATAATTCCTCGTTCCCCCATACCAGTATACAACAATACGAACAATGGTGCTTGGTGGTAAGCCCGATTTACATTGGTCAAGGTCAGTGGACAGTGGACAGCAGTGTAAAGCCGCAATTACATTTAGTCGTCCGCCGCATGTCGCATACGGCGACCGCAACAGTGTAAAGAACACTGTAGTCGACCGCATTCGGCGAAGACTGTATATCGTAGTTTCGACTACGTACTCTCGGAATATCATGCTATCGATTGTTCATTGGCTCGACTGTTATTGGATCGAATATTCGCTAGATCGAAATACTTGTGGCCGAAATATGTACAATTGACAAAACGTAATCTACAATTGTATAGTTCCGATCAGTGGTGAATCGAAAATTAATTGGCTCGACTGTTACTGTAACGAATTTTCGCTAGATCGAAATACTAGTGGCCAAAATAAGTACAATCGACAAAACGTACCTAATCTAGAATTATACGGTTTATCTAATTTTCAGTGGTCACATTAAAACTGGGTCGATCAGCTGCAGGATCGAAATTCGTTGAGTCTTTTTAAGTCAGATATCTATTGAATTCGTCCGTTTTATTGCTGGTGAGGTAAATAACGCTTCTTGCTATCCTTCCTGCAATACGATAACTGTTTATTTGAAGTAAGTACATGAATAAAATAAGTCTAAATTGATTGAGTAATAAAGAGTTTTATTTAATCGCCCTTTTTTACTTGTAATGATTTTTAGTGTCTGATATCTTTTGTGGGATGACAATCGATCGAAACCTCAATTTCGATTTGACGATTTATTGTTTCTACCCAGCGAATATTCGATCCAGTAACAGTTGAGCCAATGAACATTCGTGCCTGAGATCTTCTGTGGGATGATAATCGAAACGTCAATTTCGATTTGACGATTTATTGTTTCTACGCTTTTGGACCCAGCGAATATTCGATCCAATAACAGTCAAGCCAATGAACATTCGATAGCATGATATTGCGAGAGTAGGAAGTCGAAACTATGATATACACAGTCTTCGGCGAACGACAGCTGGAACCGCCTAGTAACGTGATCTAAGTCGGCGGACAGACTAATGTGAAGACGACGTTCGTTCGCCGCAGTACTTTGAAACAAGTTCGGCGACCGCATTAGGTGAACGAACTAGTGTAATTGCCGCTTAAACCGATCAGACAGTACCGAGTCAAGTTGCCTTGCCAGTGGATCCAAATAGAATCCATTTTCCTTGGCACTGTGCTTGTCCTTGACTAATGCAAATCGGGCTGTAGGGTTAAAGTTAAAGGTTAAGATTGTGGTAACGATCCGAATGGACACTGCACAAAGTCAGTCAATATTAAACCTGCATCACGTTGTAACGAGGTCGTTACAACCTCCTTTTTGTTTGCGTTCCTGAGGGCCCTGCCAAGATGCATTGCGCTAACTAGCGTTTCCATTCGTTTCGTTTTGAAACCAATCGTGTCACTGGTAGATCACGTGACTTTTCGTATCACGTCATCTTTCAGTGACGCGATTGGTTTAAAAACTAATCGAATAGAAACGCTAGTTAGCGCAATGCATCTTGGCAGGGCCCTCTGGCCACTCTTACATTTCGATCTAAATCTTTCCAAATTAAAAATTTACTTTGATTTGATTTGATTCTTAACCTCATTCTCTAGAAAATGTCAATAGAACCAGACACGGGATCTCGTGTCTTGGTGCTTCTTTATAAAAATTTTTTTCTTATCTTTCTGTAATCTTATTATTAGAGAAAGTATTAAACACATAATTTATAAAAAGTGATTCATTTATTAACAACTTCAATACAACTTCTCTGTGTGGGTCTCAGCGATACCCCATACCGTCAGAACGTAACCAAATATATACATATTGGAGAATCATTCGAAAAGCCATGAATGTTATAGAAGCCACGCACCGCTAGTTTCACTCCAAGCAACGCCGGGTTGTAAATATCTGCCCAAGGCCCCGCCGCACTCCGCAGCATTCGTATGCATAACGTGCGTGGACATGATTTCATAATACTATTCGTCTCTGAGGAAGTACCGCTAGCAGAAAAGAGTTTTTGTTTTAAAAAGTATTTATTGAAAATCGCAGCGTTTTTAGTTGCAACTGTATTTATTGTTGCCTTTAAACCATTATCAGGCTTCGTTAAACATAATTCAAGCCTTGCAGTGAAAATGACATCGGTGGGAGCGTATTGTTTCATAATTATTTTCAGTCATGTTTCAGTCCGAATGTATTGTTATTCATAATTGTCGCAAGTCATAAAGTGTTTTTTACTGACAGCTGACTAATGGCCTGCTGTTTCATCGGTAGTTAAAGTAACTAATGGGCAAAAAACGTTACTAATGGTTAAATTTTAACCATTAGTGGCATTTTTAAATGGCTGTCATCCGACTAAATGAAACAATTGACTGATTTTGAGAGCATCACTTTCTGTGCGATATATCTCTTTATACAATACACTATCAGTGATACCTACACAGTTTTATGTAATGAGATTCCAGGGATATTTTTTAATGCGTCATAATTAAAAATGTTTACTTTTGTCAGATCAGTAGATATTTCGAGTCATATTCAATATATGGCTGGCGGAGCTGGGTGTATTTTGCCCACTATCCACTAGCTTGTAAATGAGGTTAGGTTAGGTTAGGTTTGTTTTATAAAAACCTTGAAGTTACAATACATTGGGACTACAATTTTTTATATGACCGGATTATGGACCGACGCTTAAGAGGATTGTGAAGCGCCGCTAAAATCCATACAAATTTAGCTCCGGGCGCGGTTTCTCACCCCCTAAATTAAGTCCGATTTCCACGATTTTTGAATATGTTGTAGTTATTATAAAGAACTGGGTCTGTACGTTTCTGTTTTTTGTTTTTTAAATTTGTTTCATTGTAAGAAATATTTTCTTGGAAAGGAAAACATACAGACATAGTTTTCCATGATATACAATATATACATATTCAAAAATCGTAAAAATCGGACAAGGTTTAAGGGGAGACGAACGTTATCGCATTTTGTATGGAAATGTTTAGCTTCACAATCATCTTAAACCGTATACCGTAACTGTAATTTTTTTCCTTACAAATTAAGAATAACGTTTCTCACCACCTAGATCAAATCCAATTTCCACGATTTGTAATATAAATAAAAAATAAAAAATATCAGGGGACAGTGTCACACAAATTGCGCTAGTTTCAAACTAAGCTCTAGGCTAGTATTTATCGCTGTCTAGGCTATTAGACAGCGATAAATTTACATTGAAAACATCCAAGAATCATTAAGAAGTCCTTATCTTATCTTATCTTGTGGGCGGGGTCCTTACGGATACACTTCGACCCTATGGGATCTTTTGTGTAATTACCCCTTTTTTAGCGCTTAGTCTAATGCAGCCTCCACCCCTTCCAGAAAGCGGATAGTGGAGTGCAATTTCAGTGCCTTGAAATCGTTCGGTTCTGGGTAGCCACAACCGAGGATTTTCATTTTTACTCCGGCGAGGGCATCACATTCGCACAGTAAGTGTTTCATTGTTTCCTACTCTTCGCCGCACAATCAACAATCTGTGTTGTCATAGAGGCCCATCTTTGCCAGGAGATGTTTAATCCCAAAGTGCTCGGTAAACATTCCGATAATATATCGGAGTTGTCTTCTGCTGAGTTTCCAAAGTTTTTTCGGTCCAGCTCTGGTCCACTCTTTCTATGAACAGCTTTAAGAAGTCCTAGTACTTATATGTTGTAGTTATTACCTATGTGAAACTGGGTTTGTTTCCTTCCACAAAATATTTTCTTGGAAAACAAAACGTACAGACCTAGTTTTTCATAATATCTACAATATGAAAAAATCGTAAAAACCGGACTAAGTTTTAGGGGAAAGAAACATTATCGCATTTTGTACGGAAAATTTCGGCTAAACAATCTTCTTAAGAGAATCACCTAATTATAAAAAAACTCCTACCTCATTCACGCGAGGCCTCGTATGAGATGTAAAATGAGTTAAACCTGCAACTAAATAGTTTTAAACTGTACATCGTACTTTGCTTTCGTTGCGGACTGTACGGCGGCGTCCGGCGTAGTCCGTTACAAAGTTTCAATCTGGCCGGTCAGCTTCCGGCGAACCCTTACATATATACTACAATGTATAACATACATGCAGCGTAGATTGTCCGCTATTGTTCGTTCTGAATATGCAATATCAGCGAAAATATTTTGAAAGTTTCTATCAATAGCGAAGACCTATTTTAAATTAAGTTTTAAGGAGTATGTTAGTAATTTTGTGATGAGTGATCACCGTTGGACCAACTAGGTATAGTTCATTTCAAATACCATGGCCCGATTCCATTTCAGACTTAACAATGAGTCATAATGTTTACTTATTTCTTTACTACCTGAGCACTTCAACTTCTTTCAACTATATTTTGTTATCACTAATCCTATTGTTCACGCTTAATGACCGTCTCAAGTAGAATCGGGCCTTGGTATATGAAATGAACTATATGCGCAATTAGTTCAACTGACCACATCTGTATCATAAAATTCATAAATATGAGGTAGGTTAAGTTCTGTCACTTCTTCAGCTTGCCCGAAGGTCCAAACAATTACAAACAGGAGCTCCGCGACAGTTGAGCTCCGTCGACCCTGGTTTTAAAGGATTTTGAAACAACCAGTTGAACTAGTTGTGCATATCTAGTTGGTTCATGAGGAAACCGGGGAACGATCACGTGGTCACAATTGAAACAAATATGATATTTGTGATTACATGAATTAAGTTAGCTTTAGTCCAGCGTATTGAAAAGGTAACAGGAGAAGCAAGATAAATAATAATATAATATAGATAATACGATGTCGTTTAATTATCACTATCACTACAATTCACCTCTTTAAAACCATATTGACTATTTCATGTTAGCGTATTGTCAACGTTACGATAGCTCTTGTTTCCTTGACGATAATAGCCGCCGATTTAAAACCATACCATGTCAAATGCAATATGGTGTTATCGAGTAGAATAGAGGCCCTGTATACGTTTGTAAAAGGTTAATAAACTTGTGTCACAAACGTATTTGCAGACAATTCTACACGCCGTAAATTTTCGTTTCAAACGTTAGCTATTTTAAAAATAAAATGTTGAATCGGTGACAGTTGTACATGGCTGCAATAAAGTCTCGTTTTGTGTGTTTATTGGTTTTATTTATTTGTACTCTTATGTACGCTCTTTTACATTAACTCGTAGTCGTTCAAACAGGAATCACCGACGGAGTGTTTTGTAACAAAAAATTGTTTCATACGCAATGAAATAATATAGTAAAAAGAGGTACTTAGATATATTATACGCACTTCGATAGTGGCACCCTAAAACCAAGCCAATTGGTACACCTTTACTTAGTCTTGCGCCGTCAACGGAACCGTGAACTAGTATGCAGAGCAACATACACTCGTCTCTGTTTCGCTCTCGGAAATTAGCATACCATCCTGCTTTCACATGTCATTTATGAATTAGTGTGTAATTGAAATATTGACTGATTATGTGTGCGTAAGCCGGGCCATTTTTACACGCGGAATACCGTATAGGCAACATATCTACATCTTTTTATATTATGTCATTGAACATACGAATTAGGTTGGTAATGTCGACTAAAAAGAGATCTATCTACTTTTAACCTTATTACTATGCAATAAGGTGAATAAGTGGATACATATCTTAAAAGAGCGTTCTCACTGAGAGCATTTGCGTGAATATTGGAGTGGTGTGGACGTTCAGCCGAGCGTTACAAAGCTTACACACCAATCGATGTTCGTGCCGAATGCTCATTACGCGCGAATGCTCTTAGTGAGGACGCTCCTTTATAGTCGACTGCCTATAATCGTAGAAACTTAACAAAGGACTTTTAAACCCTAATGGGGTGTTATAACTTTGACATGACGTATCTGTGTACTTGTATATCTGTCTGTAGCATCGTAGCTCCCAAATGGATGGATCGACGCGGTGTTTTAAAAAATAAAAATTAGTTTTATCGGGATGGTTTTTAGCTAAATTTCATGAAAATCAGCTCGGCCGTATAGTCAAAGTCATAAATATAATGTACTATCCTAAGGCGTCAAAAATATCAACACGCCCCTATGCCACTGATAATAAGGTCTATGTTTACATATATTAGATGCGATGGCCGTATACATATTTGTGTTTTTGACTACTAAGTGCAAGTTGCGGAAAGTTTCCAAAAAGTTGGAAAAGTTCTAAGAAAATTTCGGAATCTTTCACAAGAAATATAGGAAATTTAAATTTAAGAAACGGAAAGTTTCAATCCCCTTATAAAATTGTAAGAAATTTCCGAAATTTTTCTTCATGAAATTTTCCGCAATTTTTGAAAGTTTCCTTTGGCATATCAGTACTTTTGACTACACTATGTTGTGACAGTGACAGTATCAAAATAAAATAGTCTCTAGATTCTTCCGTTGATTAATTGCTTACTTAGAGATTAATTGGCATCGTAATTTTGAACGTGTTACCTTTTAATAAGCTGTGTATTTCATTGAAATACCTCCCAAGTAAGTAACAGCAAACAATCTAAACCAATATACAGACCTTCGCATTCTTGTTACCACAATAGTGATTTGTCAGGGGAGTATGACGAATGAGCTCATCAGGGCACAATGTGATTTGGGCAATCACAAGAAAGGTTGGCAAAATGAATTAAATGGGCGAAGGCGGTCTATTGGGGTCTTACTTGATTGGGCAGTTGGGTACAATTGGTGTTTCTTATATTGCTACTATTATTAATGTACATACCTGAAGTGTATTTGTATATTGAAGGTATTACATACATACAAAAAACGGGTCTAATGGATTTTTGTCGTTTGGGTAATATATTTTTGTCGAATGTACCATTTACCGAAAGGTTTAATTGTAAAAACTGTGAGCTTTTTTCATTGTGTTACAAAAATATATTATGGTTATTTTTTATACAGCAAAAATATGTCTTTTTTTAAATGAAATCTTTAACTAAGTACAATATTTTTTAAATTCGCCAGAATGAGGCATTTTCTGCCGCAGCCCGCAGCAGGTAATAACCTTGAGATCTAAATAAGCGGTTATGATATCCTGAAAATTAAACAAAAGTAATATAAATTGCTTTCCGGCGTAACGTCGGTGGGCCTCCAAGAAGGTGGTTCGACGACGTTTCTGGGGTTGCGGGAATCCGAAGGATGCAAGTGGAGCAGGACCGGTCCTCGTTGCAAACCTTTAAGAAGGCCTATGCCTAGCAGTGGACGTCTTTTGTCTGAAATAATGATCATTACAGTGATCGGATCTAGGATGCAATTTAAGTCCGTTATTTTAACATGGATATGAATATGACTTACAATCCCGCGAATCTTTTTGTTACCTACCTTTATAAGAAGGTAAATAACTCGTAATTTTAAGTAGTTTACACTATAAAATTAACAAAATATGTAATAACTAAAAAAAAAACAGTACTGCATAGAAGAACTGAACGTAACTTGAACGTCTTGTCTTTTATGGTATTTTTATTATTTTTATTTGTTTATTAGGTTAACCCTCGACAAAAGTTATTAATTATTAACAATAACCCATTTCCCAAAATCCCGGGAAATCTCGAGTCACATCCATGTTAAGCATAACGTTTGAGGTCGTTCACCCCAAATTGCATCCTAGATCCGATCACTGATCATTATTCTTTTAGGACATCAAAATTTGGCAAATCGACAAAAAGAATCGGTTTATTCGCATTTTATAAGTACGCTTTCGCACTTTTTTACGGACCTAGACATAAATATGAGGTAGGTTCAGGTTATGATAGGTTTTCAGCTGGCCCGGAGGGCTAAACCCTCGAAAAATAGGAGCTCCGTCGACTTTCTGCGAAAGTCTATAAAATGCGAATAAATCAAAGAATCGCTCAAACATCAGGCATCGTAAAAAAAAGGTAACAGCACTGTGTTGAGGTGGTGTGTTTGTTTGTTCAAACATCGCGCAAAATAACTACTGGCGGCCTAGACAAGATTTATAACGCTATCGTTACCGATTTTCCCAAACTGACATAATGTATAGGATTGACGTAAGCTGACGATATCAATAATAATACTACGGGACAATGTCACATGAATTGAGCTAGTCCCAAACTAAGCTCTAGGTTTGTACTATGGGTACTAGATGACGATATAAATACTTATATAGAGAAATATATACTTAAACACATAGAAAACCATCCATGACTCAGGAAAAAATATTCGCGCTTGTCACACAAATATCTGCCCTTGCCGGGATTTGAACCCAGGACCACTAGCTTCGTAGGCAAGGTCACTACCAACTAGGCCAGCGCGTCGTCGAGTCGATATATAGGTATTCATATGAATAAATTAGTAGGATTTTCATGGATGAGCCATGTATCTTAGAAACCAAGGGCTTGTTTACGGAGACGCGGAGCGTCGCGAGTGGCGTGCGGCTTGGCGTTGCGCGGCGCGTCGGGCGTTTTTTCCGTTTACAGAGAGGCGACGCGTGCAGCGGACCGCGTCATCACACGCGCAAACACAAACATATGGCAATGTACGGTGTTGTTTATAAAGATGCGGGGCGTGATGCGGCGCGTGATGCGGGGCGTAGAGAGTTGCGGTGTCCGCTACATCCGCGGTGGACTCTTGAGCGTGTAGCGGAGCACGCGGCGTAGCACAAGACTGTCAGAAGGTTCCGCCGCGGGCCCCGCTGCGGGCGCAGTGGCGGGAACCGCCGTTATTGACGCGTGCGATGCTACATGCAACGCGGCGATGCCATCCGCGGGCTCCGCCGCAAGTAACGCTGTATTTGAAGCAAACGTGCGTAAAGCCGCTTCTCCGTAAACGCTTTTATACAACGCCATATGTTTGAATTTAGTTCAGACCGCGCCGCCCAACGCTACGCGCGACGCCCCGCATCTCCGTAAACAAGCACTAATGTCGTAACATGTCACAAGAAAAATAGCTATAATACTGTGTCACATTCAAGTTTCTTCTAGTATTCCGAGATCCTATAGACTATATGTCACGGTCGTTCGATTCGAATATAGCTAAGCGATAAATTATAAATAAGAAAGATCGTCCGTCAGGCGCGCCGGCTGGCCGGGTTAATATCGCCCTGGCTCAATTGATGCTCGCAAATGCCTTTATCTATACTTATAAAGAACGAGGTTAAGTAAGACTATTCCATCATAATCTTAAAACTAGAATAAACCATTATAATTATATTAAAATAATCCCAGCGGTTTTTCCACCGGCGAGAGATGATTTTATTCTTTAATCTTGATTAGAGATTAATTAAGCGAATTCTACTAATTGATGTCTACAGCGTTGCTGGAAATCTTCAGAGGAGCCAAGCTTTAAGTTAAGACTTGGGATCTATTCTACTTTGTAAAACCATATTGTTCTTGGCATGTTATCGTATGTTACGATAGCTCTTAAGTAGGTATTTAGGGCCTGTTGTTTGGTCAGTAGTTAAACTAACTTATTGTTAAAAACCGTAATTAATGAAATGTCAAACTCAAGGAAATGTGTCAAATTTTCGATTCCTTTTTCGAATTTTAACAATAGGGAATATGGATGGATTTTTTAAAACGCATTTCTCTACAAAATATATTAATACCGTAAAAGAGATCACCAAAAGTGAAATTAAAATTAAAATCGGTCAAGAAATACGGATGATACAAGCATTTTAAACTGCTAATTAGACAGAGAGATCCGAAGTGCACCGGTGACGTCATTGTGCAGTTCGGCCATATAAACTCCACGTAAAATTCTGTTTTACTAGAAAGAGATAGGAACAAATCTTTGTCGGCTTATACGAGTATCTTGGTTGTTTTTATAGCTATTCAAAAAATGATTTTGCTCACCTGGTACATGAATTAGGTTTTATTGAAGCTGTAAAAAAAAACATGCATATTCCCTATTAGTTGAGTTTTTTTTTATGTCAAGGAGAAGGC
Organism: Acleris literana; assembly: GCA_946894065.1. Lineage (NCBI taxonomy): Eukaryota > Metazoa > Arthropoda > Insecta > Lepidoptera > Tortricidae > Acleris > Acleris literana. The sequence continues at coordinate 6,568,479 of OX335687.1, forward strand.
ACGCGAGCACTCAGGCCACCTGTTGGTAAGTGGGATCTGAGACCCATAGACATTTGAAATCTCAAGACTACAATCCCAAAACTGCAATCCTAAAACTTCAAATGCGTTGCCAACCCTGAGGACTAAGATGGAATGCCTCTATGCTAGTAATTTCACCGGTTGTCTTATCCTCACACCGGAACACAGCATTGCGAACACTACTGCTTGGCGGTGGGTTGATGGATAAGATGGTGGTAGCTATCCGGACGGACCCTGCACAAGGTCCTACCACCACTAAAAGTTAACTACTGATCAAACAACAGGCCCTTTAGGTACTTAACATGCAAAATGCAATATGGTTTTGCTGTACCGCGAAATAAGGTAAGTCAAATTAGTTTCAGGCCATATTGTAATATTAAGTTCATATCTATGTCCTAAATTCTCCAGGCTAGTTCTTATTCTTAATTATATTTCCTCGCGTATAATTTGAACAGACTACGCAAAACTATAATTCAATCCGGCCTTGCTTGGTTTTACTTAACAATAAAGCGGAAACACCGACCGCCGAGAACGACCAATTCATTTCAGCAAAGTGGCAACACTGGAAATAATTTTCCCGCCGCAACTTTTGGCGGGAGCCACGCAAAATGGCGACCAGCTAATGGGCTTGGCTAATTGTTCTGTGAGATTGGAAGTAATCAGAAGCTGCGATAAAACGCCAGATAGGATAAAATAGAACTTGCTGGATTAAATATTAAGAGCTGACGGATACTTTCTAGACGATTCTCCGCGGATGAAGTTTCGGGCAAATGCTGAATTCTTTTATCGTTACTGTCTCAAGAATTCGGTTGTGTCCTGGGTAAAAAAATAATAATTCTAATTAGTCCGTCAGTAAGATTATCAAAAAATATTGAACACGTATTTTTTGCTTTTTCAAATCAATCAAAATTGACAAATATAACGCGCATCAAAGTTCGGGAGTGAGGGCTCGTGACGTCACAACGTGGTATAAAGTGTGCTACGGCGTGACGTCACGCGAAACTTCAACGCGCTTTATCTTCGTAATTTTTTGTTTAATTGACAAAAGAAAGAATACGTGTCCAATATTTTTTGATAATGTAAATGACGGACTACTTAGATTTTTTTAGGACATTAGCCTATTTGGTTTTTCTGTGATTAAAAGTATTGCATTTCGTGTCCTGGGGTTGAAGCTATCTCTAAGTATCTCAAAGTTTATTAAAACCTTTTTAGATGTAGAGCTATGAACTGTATGAACCTGTAATGAGTGAACAAATTAAAACACTCAAATTAAAAATATTATTGTAAATAAAATAAGGATAAGGGAACTTAAACAAATAGTAAGAAGTGGTAATAAAAGTTAACATTAATAGGGCGAAGGGGGGTGGAAGATGAAATTATTTCCAAGAAAGTATGGTCACGAGCGTTAATTTAGGACCCATTTCAAGAAAAATATGCGTGAAGTCGTCAATGTCATTAGAGATGTCAAGTCATTTGTAACTTTTAGGAAACTCAAACTTATTGTTGTAGAATGACAGATTGACTTTGGACCTAAGGTGGGTACCAAATTTAATCTCGTGACTGTACCTAGCAAATAGTTTGAGACACCGTTTAATCTGCAGCATTGTATTCTGAAAGCAAAGAGTTCTGCTCTATAAAAAAAAAAACAATTTACAAAAGTCAAGTCGGTGAAACTGCAAAACCGCGTAAGTAACATTTTTAATGAGGAGTAAAATGCACCTTTTTTCTAAGATCTAAGGTTTATTTTGCTCTATAATAAATTTGTTGGTTACGCGGTTTTGCAGTATCACCAACGAATTCCAACAAACATTTGCCAATTGAACTTCACAACAATATTTTTTAATCTCAATACACTTCTAAAATAGCAGTGAAAAGAAATTCAGAGTATGGAGGTCGCGGACGTGGTTGAGCGAACGATTCTACCACAAGAAAATGATGACATTCAATTCAAAATGGCTGATGTTACTGATCAAAGCTGTCCTCTAAAGTTTTGCAACAGGGTTCCTTGTAATACACCCTGGCACAAGCCTTGCCGCTGCCCCAGTCCTCGCGCGATGAAGAGAATCTGGCCCATGGTCTTGTTGGTGGGGGTCATGGAATTATCCTTCGGGATCATATTAGTCGTGTTCCTGCTTCTGTTTTGCAACGATTATGATAAAATGTTCGGAACTCAACAATCGAGATGTAAGTCACTAATTTATTTTTGTTCAGATGCGTTTTGCTTGTTCCGGTTTTACAGTTTAACAACTGCTTGATCAATGTAAACTTGTAATGTTTAATGTATAAACATAAAAATAAACAATAAGTACACGTAGAAGCGAAACTCCCGGCTCCGGACGCGCGCTCGGCGCGTTAAATACCTACCGCCTGGCGACACCTGAGGTGTCTATTCAGTCAGGGGCCTCACAGACGGAATATATATTTATTAACCAAGATATTGTTATTGTGTCTTGAATTGGTTTTGGTATTTATTTTGATTTTAGTGTTTATCGTTGAACTTAGATAGTGTTTTAAAAAGTGAACGACTATTTACGGCAAAATAATTAGAAATAGGTAATTTATTGAATGTAGGAGTTTTATTTGTTAAATAGTTGTTGAAGATAAAAAAACGGAAACAATAAAACAAAGTTATAGACAAGAATAGTATTTTGTAATAAAGCTTTTTCAACTTAATAAAAATTGAAGTCCGCAAAGAAAAAAAGATCCCAGACTATACTTAAAACTTATTAAGCTTTAAAGGTCGTTTATTAATAGACTCGTTTCTGTGTTATAAAGATGATTAATAGCCACATAAGCCATTTTTCTGGAGATAATCTTAATATCATCGAAAATATTATTACCTAATTTAACGTAAATGTAAAAAACACATTTTGCAACAATGTTTCCACGTTGAAGGGGAAACATAAATAACATTTCGTGACTAAACTTGTATAAGACATCCATAAACCGATTAAAATATTTCACAAGTGACAGCCCTGACTTTGGGCGCGGAAGACAGAGGGGCGTAGCGGGGTGAAGGGGGAAGTAGGTATTAAAAGCGCGTCATTTGGGGCCTGGGTAAAGGAGATTCGCTTCTACGTGTAGTTATTGTTTATTCTTATGGTATAAGCTAAAATTTTCATCGCGCACGATTTTTTGAAAAATAAGTTTTATAAAGCATGATCTTTTTTCACGTGATTATGGAATAATAATGGTAAATTTGTCCATTCGATTTGGTTCACATATTTGCCTATTTCGATTGACAATTGAACACATGGGTGAGGGAGGCGATGGCTAAGATACGCGTCATACTCGTGAACGGGTGTTTGTGGGGTCCGGTCTGTTCACGTTTGCAAGGACTTGTTGTTCAATTAATCATTCTAGACGTGTGTTTTTGACGTAGAGACCTCTTCGTGTTGTTCTCATAGGTTATTATTTTTAGTTTAATGTCTATTGACCTTAAATTTGTAGGTATTAACTATTATTATGTTTTTAAATTGGCCTCGTGTGGTTGCCGAGTTAGAATAGTGCCACTCCATGTCTTCCCGTGGATGTCGTAAGAGACGACTAAGGGAATAAAGGCTTGTAGTACTGTTAGGCGATGGGCTTGCAACCTGTCACTAATACGCTGGTAAACATCTTAGCCTAATTGTGCAAATTGTGGTTATAGAATTATCAACAAGTTTTTAGAGATGTTTGTAATTCTGTAGCTCTGCCTACCCCACTCTGGGAACGAAGGCGTGAGATTATGTATGTAAATATTATTATGTTTTTATGATTGAAAAAATGACCTTCGGCTGGAGTTTCTTTCGGCACTTCTTCTTCGCAATGATGGTCTTGTCCGAAGCGCTCGTTGGTTCACTCCATATTACCGACGTGTATAAGAGCCCTCATGTGGCCAATTTACTGAATAAATATTTTGAATTTGAGTTTGACACCGACTATACCCAAGGTGTTTGTCCGCGGCATCGTAACTCCTAAACGGATAGACCGTTTCGAACGCGGTATTTTTAATACAACCTCGTAAGACCTATTATACCACAAACAGGTACTTTTTTGTGCGTGCGACTTTGAATTTAACATCAAGGCAATAAAGTTCACGTTTGATCGATAATGCCATTTTCGGTTCATGAGTATAGGAAAATAAACCTTATTCTTATTGCAACGCAGTTCAAATTAAATTGCCTTGATTATGGTGACCTGCTACGGAAAAAAGGCACATCTGCTATATTAATTGTATTGCAATTCCAACCTTATTGTAACCCTTGAGAGTTTAATATGCTTCTATGAATTACTTGCACTTGGTGGTGTTGTTTTCTCCGTACGAGGGCAGTATGTACATCCTATTGCACACTGGGCCTTAGGCACTGGTCCCACCGCCGGCGAGTAAGCGATTAACTATTGGCGATTTTCTTGCCCAAGAAACGAACAAAAGATAATCGCTTCCGTGTAAATAAAAGAGAGAGATATAAATTTATAGTTCATCGCTGAGCGAGTGAGCCAGCTATCTTTTGTTCGTTTCTTGGGCAAGAAAATCGCCGATAGTTCATCGCTTACTTTCCGGCTGTAATGCCTTACGAAAATGGATTTGTTCCTGATTCGTCATATTCCTAATTGGTCATATTCCTAACTCGTCATATTCCTGATTCGTCATATTCCTGATTCGTCATATTCCTAACTCGTCATACCATGTACATTTGCCTGCGAAATCTTATTATAGAGGTCTGTGGTAAATGATAAGAACCTCCTTAGATAATTAAAAGATGAGTGTTACGTGTCTATCATGAAGATAATGTCATTCTTTATTATTTACATCTTGTCATATACTCCTTAGTAAAATCTGTCCTAAAGTTATTAATCCTGTAAGCACATGTATGCGATTTTATTTGACTGTAGGTACAATGACAACTTAGGAATATGACGAATCAGGAATATGACGAGTTAGGAATATGATCAATTAGGAATGTGACGAATCAGGAACAAATCCGAATATGTTGAGCAGTTTAAGAGTTACCAATGTTATCCGCTCTGAAAGCCTCGCTATTATTTTTGGGTTTTTTTATCGTTTCATTCTCCAGTAGTAAGCCAGTCCACATTCGCTGGGCTGTTCGCGCTAACGCTGAGTGGTCTGATGCTGCTGGTGGCTCTGCTGCGGGACCAACGAAGAATGATGTTGGTGAGTTTTCTTAGTAGTAGTAGTATAGGTAAAAAACTTAAGTAAAGCACCTTTTGCATGTAGTCGTGTACAAAACTAATATGGCATTTACGTCTAATTTCAAATATACAATGTCGAACGGTCTACACAGATGTGCTACAACTAAGGTGAGATGGGGTAAGTGCGGCGCCTAACCATATATTTATAGGGTTCCGTACCAAAATGGTAAAAGGAACCCATATGGTGAGACTTCGTTGTCGGTCTGTCTGTCTGTATGTCACAGCAGGTTTTCTCAGCAACTACAAATACTATCAACTTGAAAATGGGCATAGTTGTACAACTTGCTTGCCCGCATCTGTTTTTAGTAAAAAAAAAATGAAAATAATTTTATAACTAATTGAAATGGGGTCTAGAATGCGGGGTTGAAAAATGAAACTGGGCGGATTATAGTAAATGAGATGTACTTTTCAAATTAAAAAAAAATATTTCAAAAAATATACAAAAAATTACCCTTATCTCCGAAGTTTACTGTCCAAAAAATTTGAAAAAATCCTGATGTAGGATTATTATTTATACTTTATGGGAAAAAAAAATGAAGTGTTCATTATAACACCAAGAAGAGCGAGCTCATGGTGTTCAAGTCGGGGACCAGGTGTCTGTCAGTTATACCACAAGTCATGCTAAACGGAGTTCCGTTAAACCGCGTGACCCGTTTCAAGTACTTGGGACACCTGATCACCGATGACCTGAGAGACGACGCCGACCTCGAGAGGGAGCGTCGGGCGCTGGCGGTGAGAGCAAACATGTTGGCCCGCAGGTTTGCGCGGTGTTCCAGGGAAGTGAAAGTTACTCTTTTCAGAGCTTTCTGCACTTCTTTGTATACATGCGCCCTGTGGGCCAACTATACTCGAAGATCGTTTAGCGCCCTTCGCGTACAGTATAATGACGCGTTCAGGGTGCTGGTGTGGCTGCCGCGTCGCTGCAGTGCGTCAGGCATGTTCGCGGAGGCGCGCATCGATTGCTTCTACACCACTCTGCGCAAGCGGTGCGCGTCTCTGATGAGCAGAGTGCGCGGTAGTGGCAACAGCATCATGGACATGATAGCGAGTAGGTTTGATTGCCCCTACATGGTTCACTGTATGCAGCTCCATGTAGGGAGCAATCGTACTTATTGTGTTTTTTTTTTTCGTTGTGAAAGTTTTGTGTAATTTTAATTTTAATTGGGATTTTTAATTGTAATTTTAATTGGGATTTTATTTTTAACTTTGATTTTTAATTTTATTTTAATTTTAATGTTTATTTAAATTTTATGTGTAATATGGAAATTTTATTTCTGAAATAAATAATTTTGAATTTGAATTTGAATTATTTACAGATTTTGAGAAATAACAAACTTTAAAAATCTGTATTAAAATGTAGGCTATAAAGTTCATAACGAAATGATTATTTTCTTTTGCGGTTACCAAGTATATTATCTTGAATACGGAACCCTTGGTGCGCGAATCCGACTCGCACTTGACCGGTCTTTTATGAGATATTGTTGGTTTTACGCACTTTCCCTGTAGACGGATGCCCCACCTGACCTTACATGTAAGAGGGGCTTTACTTGGCTCAATCAACTTTTCGTTGCACCTCGTTGCCACGGTGACGTCTCTTGGGTCACTTCTTAAAACTTTGATTTCGAAGGATATTAGTCCACAAAAAATCAGTTTTTTTCGCAATTACACACCCATTCTTTTATGGTTTTTCTCCTGAGTGTGTTAGAACATATTATAACATTGTTTCTATGAAACTCTATCACTATTTTCCCCTGGCTTACGGGACAGAATAACAGCAACAAAAAGTTGATCCACCCACTTGCGTTTATTACGTATACGATATTTCAGAGATAATTAACTTGTCCCTTTTTCAAACTTGTGTATAGAAAGTCGTCACTTACGGCGTAATCATTATTATCTGACCCTAAGGCTGGGTTTTATAAAGATCCGTTACATCAAATATCGGTCAGCAATGTCAAAACTTGTATGAAGTTACTAAAATTTGATCAGACATATTTACTAACGGACCTTTATAAAACCGGGCATTAGTCTTAAACTTCAAGTTATTCGGCTTTGCTTGGTATTTAATACACCAAGTTGAGTGCATTCTCTAAAACAATTAATTTTGTAGCTGTGTGCAAATTTAATTGAAGCTTTGTTTTCTATTTAGCTCTATTATACTCGTAGTATCATGTTACCACAGTAATGGTTTGTTAATGAATGCCTTAATCACGTTTGTAGCATTTACAACTGTTATCAAACTGATGTGTATGCTTGCGGACCGTAAACAAGTTTTGTAGTCGGAACACTAAATATGGGGTCTATATCGGTTGATCTAAAATGTTGCATACCAACGTTTCGTTTAATGATTTAAATGTCTAAAATTTTTTGATCGAAATTGTTTTGCTTAATATTGTTTGGTCGAAAAATTGTTTAGTACAACATTTGTTTGGAATAACTTTTTTTTGTCGAATGATTTTTTTGGTATAGCGTCGACCGTGAGGCGAAGTCGACGGAGGTCCGCTTCGCGGAGCTCCTATTCCGCGTAGTTTTAGCGCTTCGCGCCTTGACACGATTCTGAACTAACCTAACCTATAGATTAGTTGAGACCTAGGTGTTTTTTTACTGGGAGGGGGCTTCGACCAAACAATATTATGGACAAGATTTTAGTACTTAATTAAAATTTTAGACAAAACAATTTTAGACCAAAAGTGCTTTAGAACAAAAAATATGTATGCAAAAAAACCTTTATGCTAAAAAAGAAGTATGCCATTAAATATTATAGGAAACATTTTCGAACAAAAAATTTTAGCACATCAAATTTTAGGTCAGTCGAAGGGCACCCCTAAATATGTCATGCGTAGTTAGAAGTATGTACTATCATCACAATAGAAACCTGACCCCCCATAGAACCGTCTCACAGTGACGTTATGATTCAAGTCGTAAGAAATGTCAATCAAATTGTTTTATAATGTCACGGTGACGACGTTTTATGGCAGCCATTATACAGCAAATCTAGATCGCAATCCGTGATCGTGATCAGGTGATCTCGATCCAGATTGACTGTGTAACGTGTTAGATTGACGGATCACGACATCGGATTACATATTATCTAGATTTTTTTAAATCTCCTGCGATCCGTGACCTTGGTCGGATCACGATCTGGATTGACCGTGTAATGGCTGCCTATGGTGGGTCAGGGTTCCGTATCTAGAGGAACTAACTTTTTAGAACCCTAGATTCGCCGACTACTGTCGATCATACTTAATGACTTGTGATACATTTCGGTGTGTTACCGTATTGTTTTCAACTTGATCGCCATTATTGTCAAGTAAATAAGACCTATTGGAACGTTGACCACATGATAACACTAGGGTTATGCGCGCTCGTTCACTGAGCGGGTCGCTCCAAACTAATACAATCGCAAAAATGTACTAATTCGGTCTTTTAGTTCTTTTAGTACACTACACACTGAAAGAAACTGGTCTGTTCATGGTCCTTATTTGTGCTCCTTTGACTGAATGAGTGGCCGGTCGGTCATTCATTCGGATCGCTTTGCTGTCAGTGTCACTCACTGCTCCCCCTTCTCTGTTCGGTTCTTGCTCCGCGTGTACTAAATGAACTAAGAGCAGAAACTTTACGGAATAGTTCGTTCTAGTACAGTGACGGGAATTAATTATTTTCGGCTCTTAGTACAGTCGACAGCATAAATAAGTGATCATTTATGTACCTTGTCGCTTTCAATCGTATCACAATTTTGTATGACATTTCAAACACTACTTTAAAGTGACAAGGTACATAAATGATCACTTATTTATGCTGTTGTTATCTTGTTGTACTACACAATGCTAGATAACACGTCATAAGCAATATTGTTTAACCGTGTTGAATAGTTAACGATACAGCTGTTTCAGAGCATTATTTTGAGCTCAAAAACATGGGAAATGTCAGTGGCAATCTAAATCAGCACATTTATTTTAAAATAAAACAGCTGTAAATAAGTATAGCGTTTTGCTAAAAATAAGCGACGTATCTATCCGCTCGGCGAAACGGCCGCGAAGCCTCGGGCGCTTTTCCTCGTGCAGAGGTATACGTTATCGGTTATACAACACGGTTAATAAAAACACAGTTTTTCAGTCTTACATTGACGGAAAATATCCTCTGGATTTTAGTGTATTAGAATTATGAAAGAATAGTTTTCGTTTGGTAGGCCGTCCCTTAGAGCTGGAACTCTGGGGCTAACATACGCACGACGCGCTAAGTACAGCGTTCGAGAAGCTTTATTAAGGTGCTCGCATGCAGCACATGTATTGTAAGCGCGTTTAGCATGTGTTTGCCTAATCAGACCTTCTGGAAGTTAAAACGTCCATTATCTAAGCGCCTGTTTTGAAACGCCTATACTTTTACATTATAATAATAAGGGTGAAATTGGCAATCGTTTCAACACACATAGTAAAAAAAACTGCGTAGGTATATACGAGTACGTATGTACATTGGGGTAATTACGATATAAATTTTGACGAGTTGAGTAAACGACAGCATTTCAGTTAAACAATCATATTATTTTTAAATTCTACTGCCTATATTTTCGTATCTCTTGAAAATTGATGAATAGACCTATAATTAGTGGATATTACATACAAAAATACGTTATTGTTTCTTTTTTATGCATATTTATTGTTATGCCTCACTTTTTTGGACATTTGGGGGAAATACGAAATATGCCCGGGTAATTCCGAAACTGTTGAAAAGTAGATCTTACTACTCATAGACTGATGGTTTATAGAGTGTTGGGGTTATTGCGAATCACCCAAAAAGGCGCAAAAATCACTTGTCTGTCGAGACGGCACGTTGTTCACACACTTACGCTAGCAGCGACGAACGGCGACTGGAGCGTCAAAGCCGGTAACAATGGCGTCTAAAAGTAATGCTGCCAGTAAGAAAATATCGCGGCGTTTGATAGTTTTTATAAACTTTCTGAATATACCCAATTTCACAATTACCCCAATGCACCCAGTAAAGGAAATTGAAAGAAGTACATTTTTGTCTTAGTCACATTGTGACAAGAGCGAAAAAGGTACGTTTTTCAGTTTCCCTTACTGTACGTAAGTATTCTTGTTACTATTTTTTATTACATACATACATACATTGAATCACGCCTGTTTCCCAGAGGGGTAGGCAGAGACCACTTCTTTCCACCTGCTACGATCCTGACAAATCTCTTCACTAATATTTGTATTGTATTGTAATATCTATATTATAAACGAAATATAGTGTGTACTCCTTTTTGTTCCATCATGTACAGATATATCCACGCTTAAATGTTATAATATCATTTTCATTTTCAGTTTCACATAATGATGTCGACAGGTCTAGGCGTGTACATCTTCGTATTGTCCGTCATGAAGATCCACTTTGCACTTTGTGCGGTCGTAACAGGTACCTACAGATGTAGTGAAATATCCTTTCCCATCGTATTTTCTCGGAAATGTTCGTATTTGTCATGCTACTTCAGTCTGACTCAGTACCCATCAAGACAACGTGGATGAACGTCGCATCGCGAGAGTGATAATCGATATAGAGTGGTTAATACCAGAGTAGGTACTTTTTTGTTAATTAAGATTAAGTTTTTTTTCAATTCTTTTTAATAGTCATGCCGAACGCATTAAGACCTGGGAAACGTTTAGATCTACAAGCCTGTGAAATTATTTTCAATATTTATTTATATTTCTTCTTGTTTACCTACACCTAATTTCTATATATTTGATCGTGGTGGTTTTAACATCTCGGTGTGATATACTTCAAACTCGTGGTTTGCCATTTGACACTGATAACTAAAGTACTCTATTTATTTAATACAAAAATGTCACTTAATAATTCAATAATTCATTGACACGTCGGCATCATTCGGAAGTAGACGTGAGTTCCGAGTTTTCACGATGTGAAAGGATTACGAGTATTCACTAGATCTGTACATGTAGTTTTGTTGCTAAAGCGTGCGCTCGTTTGCCTTCTCTATGCCATAAAAAAAAACCGGGCCTCTATTCTAGGCCGTAAAACCATATCGTCTTTGACCTGTTATCGTATTGTCAACGTTTTGAAAGCAAGTAATAAAAAGTAATGGGAGTAATGGCGGCCGAGTTAGAAAAAAATACCATGACAGCTCAAAGACGACATGGTTTTTACCTATAACTGGGGTCCTAGTAAAAAGGGTATAAGTCGTCTGAAGATCAAGTGAAAAAGGGTTTAAGTCTAGTATACTTCATGTATAAGTATACCCTTTTTTATTACGAGTTAAGTCGACTTATGCCCTTTTTCATTAGGACCCCAGTAGAGGCCCATGGACTCTACAGCGCGCACGCTTTAGCAGGTATTTAGGTATTAACTGGTATGAATCAACAAATCATGTAAAATAAAAATTGGTAAAATTATTACAGGTTAATACTAGCCAATACGCAGTATCTCAGATAAAACTCCTGTAGCAATATCAACCTTATTACTAACAGTAGAGGGTTAAAACTGCTTTGATTATTAAATTTGGGATACTACTTATTAGGGCAGAATACTGGTTAATCGCAATCAAAATAAGGATCACGCAAGCAGCATTTGTAAAGGCAATGCTTCAGTGAAAATGCAAAACCGCGTAACTAAAAAAAAAATAGTGAGGAAAAAATGAACCTCGCTGACTTAATAAGTACTTAAGGTGCATTTTGATCCTTATTAAATGTGCAGCTGATAGGGCTTGTTTACGGAGACGCGGAGCATCGCGCGTAGCGTGCGGCTTGGCGTTGCGCGGCGCGTCGGGCGTTTTTTCCGTTTACAGAGAGGCGGCGCGTGCAGCGGACCGCGTCATCACACGCGCAAACACAAACATATGGCAATGTACGATGTTGTTTATAAAGATGCGGGGCGTGATGCGGGGCGTAGAGAGTAGCGGTGTCCGCTACGCGCGGGGAACCGCCGTTATTGACGCGTGCGACGCTGCGTGCAACGCGGCGATGCCATCCGCGGGCTCCGCCGCAAGCAACGCTGTACTTGAAGCAAACGTGCGTAAAACCGCTTCTCCGTAAACGCTTTTATACAACGCCACATGTTTTAATTTAGTGCAGACCGCGCCGCCCAACGCTACGCGCGACGCCCCGAGTCTCCGTAAACAAGCACATAGGCCATGGTTAGATGTGCTGCTGATGACTGTTAAAAAAAAACTGTTAGCAAAAAATTCAGAAGTTTTGTTTTTGATAGCAACTTTATGTTAATAATTAAGTAGTTGTTTGTTCTCACAGATTCGTATTTAATTTCCTCGCAAAATACGTATCTCCTGAGCACCGCTTGCGTCCTCGGCATCTTGACTCTGCTCGGATCTGGTAATACATTTTGTTTCTTTTTCTAACGCCTGAGATGTGCTATTTTGATAATAGGGATATACTTGGATTTTTTAAATCGCATTCCTCAACAAAATATGAAAATACAATAAAAGAGATCACCAAAAGTGAGATTAAAATTAAAATCGGCCAAAGAAATACGGATGATAAAAGCATTGTTTACTGCGATAAGACAGAGCGATACGATATGCACCGTGACGTCATGTAACAGGTCGGCCATATAAACTCCATGTCGAATTCCTCCTTGGGAACGTATATATTTTTATGACTGACTGTACGGTCGGCCAAGAAAGTGGTCTACCGGTTTTGACAAAAGTTTCTATGAGATCTAATTATCGCTAAGGTTGACACTTGTCACCGTCATAATATTATTGAAAGGGAAAATCGAACTTATTGTATCATGAGATCATGAAATGCAATTGAACTTCAACCTTGAATATGTGGTAGACCACTTTTTGGCCGACTGTAGGGTCAAGGAGGGAACAGTGGCTAGGATTTTTTCACCAGCTGTTGCATGAAAAATATAAATCCCTGAAATAGTTATTGCAAGCACAAAGCACAGTGCAATATTGAAGTTTCATATGTAGCAAATAGATTTGCTATTACTATTACCAAAAAAGAAATAAACAGTCTTTAAAAGAAAAAGGGAATTGAGCCACTGTGTACTACCCCCTGTACACAGTCACTAGTACCCCCAAGTACACAGTGGTTCTAACAGTGCACAGTGGCTCGAACCTTTGTTTACACTCCCTAATACACAGTTGTTCTTAGAGTACACAGTGGCTACGTTTTGATAATCAATGACCAAACAGGCTCTTTCGCAATCTTTAGGAAAAATTAAAAATTGATAAGGATTGGTATTTATTTATTAAAATTATAATGCTTAGGTATTTACTACCTACTTAGAAATAATTGTCACAAATATTAAATCACATTTTAGCACATCTACAACCATCCCTCTAAAGGCAAAAATAAAAAGATCATCAATATTCTTGTGAATTAAATAAACTCAGTAATAAATAATTAATACATAATAATAAATAATTTAATACATTTTTAATATAATGTAATATAAAGAGTTGCATGTACACAGTGGTTCGAGAGCGACTGTGTACTTTTCCGAAACGAACTACTGTTGACCCTGTCGCCATTTTGGATTTTAGATCAAACTAGAAGCAAACACCAAAGCTGAGGGCCTCGAATTATCAGCCAATACTAAGTCGATTAGACATACTCTTAGACAAAAACATAACTAATTAAAAATCTCGTACGAGATAAGAAAAAAATTAAGTGAAACTTATCTGAAAATGTAGTTTGGTCAGGGATTAAAACATAAACGCATCGTAACTCGTCCGCATGGCGCCGGAGCAGCTTACTAACTAGTTCGTGCATGATCGGGTACCGACCGCTTCCGATTTATGTAGAGGACAGACATAAAGCTCTTTCCCTTTCGTGTACAGCACATTTGAGCCACTGTTCCCACCGAGGTAGTTCCCTCCCTGATCCTACAAGCTTGCTCGTCGTTTTTACTCAATTCAATTCATTTCATTCAAATTTTATTCAATTCAAACGAATCAGCGAAGTTTTTAAACCTACTTGCCGCATATATTTTTTTAAGTAATCACATAAAGTTTGTTCATACTAGGTGTACCAGTATATGCTTTTCACTTTGTATGGAAAAAACAACTTTAGGTGATTACTTAAAAAAAAAACTGAAAAAAAAACGGGCAATTAGGTTTAATAACTTTGCTGATTCGTAATGATTCTAATTATGTAAGATACCACTGAAAAACTCATGAAATAAAACATGAAATTAATGATTTTTAGTGACATGGACAAAAGGGAAAATTACAAAAATTCAGTTTAAAATGATCAATATCTCCGAAACTAGCAAAAATCGCTGAACATACATAGGGGTTAAATCGATAGCTTTTTAGCTGCTCTATCAGCCCTAGGCGGGTTGACGTCGGTTTCTGGGATACCCTGTATAACAATACTTTTTTTATGCTGGTGGTATGAGAAGTAGAGGAAATTTAAATGTAGAATGCCTGTAATAGTACATTACTACAGAGGCCGGGAAGTAGGGGGTTGCCGGCCGAAATCATATAGGATAGTTACGAGGCTGGCAACCCCACTTCACGCCGAGGTTTGTATAGTGCTTTTCTCAAACATATAAATAATTCATTAAAAAATTAAAACAAAAATTACAACGTCAAATACGTACTAGGACATTAAAAGTATCCTACAGTGCTCAGTCATCCGCGCTGTGCCGGGTGCGCCCCGCGGCGCGCCGCCCCGTGCTACATCGCCTGCGATCTACGAGTAAGTTGCGCTACGCACCCCTAATAACTTCTACCCTCCTGGTATCTGGTGAGTGGTGCCTTTATGCAAACGGTTTGGTTGGACGCACGGCTTAGTATATTTAAAAAAAAACAGCTATTTAGCCTGTTCATAAACACAGCCGCCATGTTTACATGAAAATTAAAAAAAAACTACTTCCCGGCCTAGGACTTCAATTTTGTATGAAATTCCTTTACAGTTCTCTCGAGGTGTTCCGCCCGCAACGTGATACTTTGAGGCCTAAAATAACTAACATAACGCCAACATTCCATTGCATGTTTGAGAAAACACATATTATTATTACCACTATATATGCAATTCCACGCTCTCGGTAATTCATCTATATGTGTGATCTGAGACCCGTAGACATTGTGACGTTGTAAGCGGTAATCCATGGATCTACTGAACCGATTTTGAAAAATATTTTACCAATAGAAAGCCACGTTATTTGTGAGTGTCATAGGCTATATATTAACCCAAAAAAATGGCCCGAAGAAGTGGGCACGGGAACACCTAGTAAATGATAAAGTCGGTAGTGTTCCGTGATATAGATCTCAATAACCATAACGTCTATGTGTATGTTCTTTGGATAAGTTAAACTTGATCATATTCCCTTGAGACTGTTAAATGTGAAAACACGAACAAAAACAATGCTGCTAATTTTAAAAGAGTTTTTATTTGGTTTCAATTTTCCCATTTTTTTGCCATATTGCGGTTACCCTACCACTATGTTAAAATTAGATTGATAACGAGTGGCAGTTATGAAATTTACGTATTAAATGTAGGGTAACCACACTTTACGACTTAAATTATTAGTTTTATCAGAATATTAACGATAGTTAAAGATTGCTAATGTAAACAACTTAGTTAATGTAATACACAATTCGTCATTAACTGAGCCATAATCAGGTCTTTTTCATTACCAATTTGAAATCACCCGGTACTTGGTGTAAGTACCTATATTACTGTACCTACTTGTATAAATAATGGTATAATAATTAATTTCAGTTCATTTTCATTTTTCCGACGTGTTGACGAAATATTTGGTATCATTTTCAAACGTCTAGGTCGTGAAATGCACAAGTAGGCAGAATGACTCAATTGTATAAGGTCTTGATTGTATTGTCTTGATACGTGAAGATTATCCAGACCATTTGCCTATTAGAACATTATGACATTACGTCGTTTTACAGCAAAGTCATTCCGTCTACTATGGCTTATAGCAACGAGGGCGTTTTACAGACCAAGGCATTTTGCTACCCGGACAAATATTATACTTAGGTGCTTTGCTCGCCAAGGCTAAATACAAGTAAGGCCTTCAGGACCCAACCCCTCTGGTACAACTTTCTTCTCTACATGGATTTGAATCAACAGCTATTGGCATGTCAGGTGTATCTCCACGGCGCGTCTATTTCAGTCCCAAACTAGTTTTAAAGTCTGCTTATCATAAAATTCCAATGAAACGACTCCGTGGTTCAACTACTGAACTATTCATGTATAATCGCGCACTAGACTGACGCTAGCGGAATAATTAAGGCTATAAAGGAATTACCCAGCATAGCACTAGGTTTGACGCCGAAAATGTAACGTAATTTCGTATCTCAAATAGAGAAATTGCGTACCATTTGAAAGCTCTGGGAAAATTTGAAGCTTTGAAACTAAATTAACAGAATGTTTTTTTTTATGAAGGTTAGATTGTTACAGAGCGTGTCAGTTAATACATTTATTGGACTTATTAATGTCTTTCAAGATTTTAAAAGGACTTTTCAAAAACAATTAAGAATCAATGTCAAAGAAAATAATTAATAAATCCACTTTGCTCTAAATTGCTTTATTTGCTGAAGTTTAAGATAATTATAAAAAAAATAGGCCTAGACATTTTTAACTTTACCAGACATGGCGTCAAATAAATACATGATATTTCTTGTAATAACGTCATTACAGTTGACGAAATATCATCTGCGCCGATTACATTTCGACAAGTGTTCCCGAGTGTAACAAAATGTTGTACCGTGTTCTTAAAAAAAAAAACAAAAAAAGGGAAAAAAGGGAATATGCATGGATTTTTTAAATAGCATTTCGCAACAAAATATGAAAATATCGTAAAAGAGATTACCAAAAGTGAAATTAAAATTAAAATCGGTCAAATAATACGGATGATACAAGCATTTTAAAATGCTAATTAGACAGAGATCCGAAGTGCACCGGTGACGTCATCGTGCAGTACGGCCATATAAACTCCACGTAAAATTCTGTTTTGCTAGAAACAGATAGGAATAAATGTTTGTTAGCTTATATCTTGGTTATTTTTATAGCTATTCAAAAAATGTTTTTTCTCACCTGTTTGTTACATGAATCAGCTTTTATTAAAGCTGTAAAAAACAAAAATACATATTCCCTATTATTATATTCATCTATTTACAAGTAATATATTTTTTTAAGAGAAATTTTAAAGACAGTGTCTGGAAGTAGACGCAACGACGTATATACCATGCATGCATCCATGGATGACTCAACTTTTAAGGTACGCCCCATTTTTAGACATGTTTCACAAATTATGTTTTTAGAACAACTATATATTTGCGAACGACGTGGTTTATACGTTTATCAAATCAGACAAACAGGCTAACATTTGAGAATATTTGATTTAAAATATTACACTTTTAATAATAATATAGTTGGAAACGCAGGGGACGATGTTTTCCCTAGGTTTTGTATGAAAAATGTTCATTTTCCCACGAGTTAGCAGGATTTTTCAAAGATTAAAAAATATTTGAGGTGTTTAACAAGTAAGGACTGTAATGTTGGTGGTCTGATTTTAATATTCATACATTATTATTAACCTGAAGTTACTAGAAAAGGTGTAATACAGGAAAAGAAAAGGAGTACCTTAAAAGTTCATTCATCCCATATATAATACATGCTTATTACTTCATTTTTTTATCAGTTGATTTATAATATTGCTTATTTATACAGTGTGTTACCAACACCCTGGCTTTTTTTAAAGGAGGTTAAAATAACTTATATATGTAACGTAACCATGACATTAATTTAATTAATAAACAAATTTTCAGGCTTTGTTAACTTTCTAACAAAAATTTATTTGCCAGCAATGTAATGCACAGCAATTTGACGAGTGTTAAATGATAGTCGACGGATACTTTGATTATTATGATTTGCCCCCGTACCACGACATGCCGTGTACTAAGCAACAGCGATACTGATAACGATCAACACGCAGCACATACGCTACATTAAAAATGGACAGTATCTAAGAAAATTAATAGTGAAGTTATTTTAATTATTTTTTAATTGATAATACTTGCAAACAATTGCTAAAGCGACATATTAT
The DNA here is from genome assembly GCA_946894065.1 of Acleris literana. NCBI lineage: Eukaryota > Metazoa > Arthropoda > Insecta > Lepidoptera > Tortricidae > Acleris > Acleris literana. The sequence continues at coordinate 6,586,743 of OX335687.1, forward strand.
CGGCAGTTTTAATAAATGTCCGCATGCCGGTAACACACTGTATAAGCAATAAAGTGCAGTGCACTGTGCAACTACTTATAAGACCGACCATGCGTAGGAACAAACTCAGCGCTTAGTTTGGGACTAGGTAAATGTGTGTGATATTATTCCCTAATATAGTAATAAAACTGACCTACGCAAATAACGATACAAGAGGAAACGGTTGTGTGGTTCTGGTGTTGCCACACAAAAAAACTTACAAGTAAGGATGACCGCTCTCTATCGATTGTCGCTGAAGTTTGTGTCGTCATCCCTTTTTAAACGACTTCAAAAAAAAGGAGGAGTTTCTCAATTCAACCGTATATTTTTTTTATGTGTGTTCGCGGATAACTTCATCATTTATGAACCGATCTTGATGATTCTTTTTTTGTTGGGTAGGAGATATCCCAAGGGTGGTACCATGATAAGAAAACTAGGATCTGATGAAGGGATCAGTGAGGAATTGAGGGAACTCCTCAAATATTGTAGGCAAACATATAGCGATTTTAGTATTTTTAGTGAAAAATCTAGCATTTGCATTCAGAAAGTATAATTTGCTGAAGCGGAACTGATGATGAAGACCACAGATGGCCACCGGAACTCCTCAACGGTACCGATTTCAAGGGTGGCGATAAGATATCTCGATTAAGGTAGTTGAGCGACTACAACGAAGAAAATTAAATTAAATTGTTTAAAAATGACTATGATTTTCCCGCGGCGTTGCTTGCGGCGAGCTTGAAATGTCTTATTGTTTCATATATCACTAAAAAGTGTAAAATAAAATAAATGTTTAAAAAAACAAAAAACCGCCTTCAAAAAGCAAAAAATAATATTTATTAAAATGATAGGTAATAGGTTAGTCCAACTGAAGTCGGCGACTCACAATATTTTCAACCAAAAGCCGACTGTTTTTTGTTTAAGTCATCTGTTTTTCAAATGTGTGTATGCGTTGAATAAATTATTTCTATTTCTATAATATTTGTTATTATTTATTTACTTATTATGTCCTTGATTCCAGTGATACATTTCACCGGGAACATGGCAGTGTTCACCTACTACAACATGCGGTTCATCCATCCAGTCATATTCGGCCATGCTGTTTGACGCAAATCTCGACATCTTTAGGGATATATTTGGTTTGGGTTAAATTTGACATAGGCTAATTACTAAATTTGAAAATTTCTTTCTTTCTTTATCTTACCCATTAACCTGCCACTAAGAAAAACTGTGTCAGTTTGTGGCAAATAGCTAAATGCTAGCATAGAGGCATTTCGTCGTAGTCGTAGTGGCATGCTTTGGAGTCTTGAGATTGTTAATGCTTAAGCTTTAGCCAGTGCTTGCTTTTTTCATACTAAAAACAATTTTATCCGTTTGAATATTAGGATATTAAACTCGATGGTGAGCTCGATATGTGAAAATATGTGTCTCTACCTTAGTCGTTATGCACGCATTGAGACACGAACTAACATGTAATTTAACTAGAAAGATACGTTCGAATTATAAAAGTGTTTAATTCTGACTTTATTGCAACGACCATCTTTTAATAATATTAAATTGCTTGAAGTTTTAGAGTTAGCACCTTTTTTGCTCGTGTTCGAAATGGGAAGTATGTAGGGTGAATAAAAATATAATAAATTTTGTGATGTACCTGTGTGTGTGACTTATGTGCAATTTTGTTTATTATACGTGTTTTATTACTTTTTCTATGTTTTATTTTGTCGAATTAATCGCAATGGAATGGACACGTGCTTAATAAACATGGTAAATATTAGAACACGGGAAAGCCGACTATTCGGCATCATTTCTAGTCGGTGATGAGTCGGCGATTAGTCGGCAAAAAATGCCTGGCACTTTATTGCCTATGGAAAATATCGTCAAAAATGACCGCACACGCGATTTTCATTGCGGCATAGTTATAAAAAGCACTAGGTAGTTCGTTTTGATACTATAATTAGGGTTATAATTTTTTTTTTGTCGTGCAGAAAAAACGTAAACAAAATTGATCAAAACATGGTAGGGGTAGGTAACAAAGCGCGAGGGACGAAGCGAAACGAACGTTTCCGAGTTCACCCGAATTTGGCAAAATCTTACGATCGGCATTGCCGACTAGTCGGCCGATTAATCGGCAAATTGAAAACCGATTAGTCGGCCGACTGGCCAGTTGGCAAAGTCCGTAGTCGGCCCATCTCTAGTAAATATTAGTCAAAATATTCTGATTATTTGCAAAATAACGTCTTTGCACTCCAATGTCGATTAGATTCAGCTGAGGTCTTGGTTAGAATGCTTATGTGTTCAAACTAGTTTAATTCCTTAACATTAATATTACACTAAGTAAATTTTAGAATTTACCTTAATTTTCTTTAAGCACTTTAAATTTGAGTTAATTTTCAATTAAAAGGACAAGTAAGTAATCTTTCTGCCAGGAGTTTCTCAAATGTGTTTATTTTATTAAATTACAATTAAAAAGTATGTAATAACCTGTTTATTTTAACTTAATATTTCCATCATAAATCTTAAACATAATGTAATATAAAGAAAAACGGCTTAATATCTGAGTCAATCGGAACGCAAGAATCCTATAATAAATAATGAACCCTATTTCAAACCAATAAATCTCACCAAACACCGCAAATGGCCGATCATATTAAATTTACGGAAGGGTCCTTTTCTATATAAATTAAAGTTATGCTGAAAATAGTTTAGTAGGGCAAAATTTAAGTTTATAGGCAGAGGGATAATTTGGTGGAGCAGTTTGTTTGAATTATTTGCTTAGTTGGTAGCCTGCGTACTGACTATTAATTCTTGTAATGGATCATCAATATATCGTTATTTTGGTATATTTGCTTGTATACATATATGGCTGCTTTCCTTTTCTAATCTAGCTATAAACAAGTCACTTTTTTAGCCTCAGCTAAGTACAGAGATCAGCCATAATCATTAGTTGACATAGTTCGCGATAATTAATCAAATTATAATGTACCTTTTTAGTTTTATTGATTCGTCGTCATACAGTAATAGTAGTTTACGTGACGGTTGCGTAACGACAGCATTACAACACGAGCCGCAAGGCGAGTTTCATAATAGATCAAACGAGTGTTGTAATGCTAATTACGCAGAGTCTCGTATAATACTTTATCTACACATATATTATAAATAAGTACTCTAAGATGGGTTCAGAAGCTGAAAGGCAAATGACCAGCATTACCTTACCTGTGGTAGTAGGTGACAGCGATGACAGCTGTAACATAATTTTCAAATTACGTTATCGAATATTGTAAGGTAATGAGATCCAAATTTGGAACATCATCGCTATCATCGCTGTCACCTACTACCACAAGTAATACTGGCCATTGCCTAAGGGTTTTGAACGCATAATAGAGGACTTATGATATGAGTGTAGATAAACCCAGTTACATAACAAAACCACTCGAAGTAAGCCACACAGTCATATAATTGAAAGGTTTCACAATATAAATGGTCACAGTCAAACCAGTCCCTTTAAAGAACCAGCCACACAGTGAACCCAGTTACATAATAGAACCAGTGACATAACAGAACCAGTCACAGCAACACCTAGTCATACAAATGAGTGAACTGGATGATCACGATGAGGTACGTGGTGCACATGGACAGCATGGTGATCGGCAGCCGAAGGTCCACCGGCAGCAGACGCCACGCGCAGCGCAGCAGCGGGCGGGCCTTCATGTAGCGCAGCAGTTGCAACAACTCCGCAGTAGACGCTTCATCTGAAATTACATTCATTGGTTGGCCGAGGGGAAGAAAAAAAGAAGCGTAGAGTGGATACACTTCTTTTCTAATGTCAAATGTCCCGCTTGCCATTGTTGCTTAATGTGATGGTTGCCACTTGAAAATATTGTAAATCAGCATGTCACCGCTGAGTTGTATAACTGCCATAGCTCTGTCCCTTTCTCTCAAATAAAACTGAATTGTTTTAGCATGTCCTGGTAACCTCCCTGGTGTGGTGAGTAACCGGCCTGGCCACAACTTTGGGCTTTTATACAAATCAGCCCATCGCCGATCGCGGCGTCTACTAGTATTTTTCCTAAATCTCTATGCATTTGTTTATTACCACTCCCTACTTATCACTGCCGCTTCCTGACGTCGCTCAAAGTCATTCCGAGGCAGTAAGACATTTGGTAAAACGACAAGCGTAAGGTGTTAGGTACTGATAAAGATGTGTCTGATCTGGTGATCTGTTACGCTCATTCTCAAAATACCAAATTTTGAAATAACAGATTTCTCTCTTTGCCATAGGCCCAAAACACCACATTCGAAATACGGATATAAAATATTAAACCATACCTTAATTTAAAATGCTTAGGTTTGGGATTCCTGTATAGTGAAAATCTGGTCATTTAAAATTCTGGTATTTCGGGATGAGCGATCTGTTATTTAAAGCGTAAAAAAGGTGGTGGTAAAGGTGGTAGGATCAGAGAGTTCTGGATTTATAGATTTGTTTTACCTCTCTCGCTCAAGAGTCGCTCGTGTATAATCATCGTGATTGCGTCGATTTGAGCATGCACCATCTCGGCGACTATGGCCGGCACGCAGATCTGAATGGTGAGATGTAACCCGTAGGCGTATCCACAGCCGAGCGCCAGCCACGACTGGAAACCATAATTATAGTAGTTAACAGTTCATCTTACTTTGTATGGATGGAACATATCAAAAGCAATGAACTCATTTCTTTTTCAAACTTGTGTTTGAAAAATCGTCACTATGGAATGATTTAAATTATTTTAAAAAGCGGCTCCAGCCCATGTATCGTCTGTGTGCAATCAATACCATGGCTCTTTAAGAGCGCCGGTGCCGCGAGAGATGCATGCTCTTAGCAGGTGTCGCAAGCGGCGCTGGGCGCCCTTTAAGACCCTGCAGCTGTGCCCGTGTGCGCTGCATACCCTGCACCATAGGTAAGGCCGGCTAAGGAACTAATTCTCATTAACTTACTGTGAGAGCAGCCGTTACAGTCAATTTTTTATCAAGCGCCCTGTGTCCTGATGGTAAGTGCTAAGGCCCATAGACATTTGCTATCTCAAGATAAGCAACCCTCAGGGTTGACATGGAATTCCGTTTAATAGGCCCCACAAAAGGTTCACTGATGATCTGGTGAAGACCGCAGGAAACCGATGGATGCGACAAATCGTTGTGGAGATCCATAGGGAAGGCCTATGGATCAGCAGTCCAATTAGCTGATATGATGATGATGATAATGATATGGCATTTTCATTTTTGGAAATATTCTACCCTTTAAAGAGCGTCCCCGCGGAGAACATTCACGTGTAATGAGCATTCGGCGCGAACATCGAGTGGTGTGTAAGCTTTCTAACGCTCGGCTCAACGTCCACACCACTCGAATATTCATGCAAATTCTCTCAGTGGGGACGCTCCAATAAGTAAATGTGAATAAAGCGCCAGATTTTCACACGAATTATTGAATTATTAGAAAAGCAATAATTACTCACGTCTGAAGTTTTCTGTAGAACAAGTTGAGACCATATAGTTTGAATCCACTTAGGAGAGTCCGTAACGAATCCCAAAACCATCTAAAAACAAATTAAGTGACTAAAGATTAAGTTCTTTAAAGGTGCACATACACGGGCAACTTTTAACGGTATTTTAAAGCCAGCAAAAATTGTAGTGGTCTTACTCTAATTTTATGTAATAAAAAGTGACGGCCGAACTGTGGACAGGTAAAAATTAAAAAAATGAATGCCCGTGTAAACTCAATAATCGAGAAGCGTTGAGGCGCGGGCGCACAAGTGGCACATATTCACATTACCATTAACTACCCATTACAATCTTATGCTGTCTTAGTACATATATCATGAGTTTAGTACAGGCGTAATGACATTTATGAGTTTTTTATTTTACAGATAAGGTCTCAGAAAGACTTACTAGCTTGTCGTTGGTAGCTCGTATTTTGTCAAACAAATCGGCTACAGCAACGTAAGTATTCCTCACATGAGGCAACTCGCACTTCTCATTATGATAATTCATTTTCAAATCTCTCAATATGTCATAAACGTAATAAAACGCCAGAAAGTTGGAAATTGCAATGCTGTCGAGAGCTATTATAGGAATGAGTACCGGGTATCGTGTTTTATGCCACGGGTTCTGCACTTCGGTATTCATGTAGTACACAATACCAATCGTTAATTTAAAGCAGAACATCACTAAAGCATATACCCAAGTCAATATACCAATACGATCAGGTTTCCCCGATAGATACACCTTATCTAAAGATTTTACATCTAAAATAAAGTCGTACAATGGATACTTAAGGTTCACCAAAATAGTAAAAGCACACAGATACTGTATGAAGTAAACGATACACGTTAGTTCTGAGTATGACTCGGATCCTAAATATGCAATCATTACAAAACCCATGGCTATAGATATGCATCGGGTGGTTGTCTGAAATCTTTTCATTTGTTTCACAAAGCCGAAATTGAAACCGAAAAGCAGTTGCGTAGTAGCGAATAGAGCTATCAAGGATTTTGACAATTTTGGTGTAGGTCTTGTATTTATGTCTTGAACGAACGCCTGTTTCACTGTTTGGTGCATGGCGGGTGGTAAAGAATGCCAACTGTAGTTCCTAGAATGGTGAATTGTACTGGCGTGCTTAATATTGATGGATGTTATTATATCAACAGAAAGCCATAACCCTTTAATTTTGTGTTAATGTGATGGCTTTCTGTTGATTTAATTCATTCGCAGACTAGCGATATATGTAATTAATATTTGTGTTTGTTCGATGGGTCTTGACATATACATATTATAAAACAAAGTCCCTTGCCGCGTTTGTCTATCTATATGTTCGCAATGATCTCAAAAACTACTGTCCCTTGCCACGTCTGTCTATCTGTATGTTCGCAATGATCTCAAAAAATACTGAACGGATTTATATATGTGGTTTTTACCATCAGATATTTTTCCACGAAAGGTTTGTATGTATGATAAATTTTGGTTTATGTACGGGCCTTACAGAAAACTTACAGAAACCGAAGCAAAGCGAGGGCGGGTCGCTAATAATAGATTATATACCGAGTAAATACACGTCACTTGTGTTGACAGTTAAATTCAGACAGAAACAGGAAATGACTTACTAGCTTGTCGTTGGTAGGCCGTATTTTGTCAAACAAATCGGCTAGAGTGACGTAAGTATTCCTGACATGAGGCAACTCGCACTTCCCATTATGATAATTCATTTTCAAATCTCTCATTATGTCATAAACGTAATAAAATGCCAGAAAGTTGGAAATTGCAATGCTGTCCAGAGCTAACATAGGAATAAGAACTGGGTATCGAACCTTAAACAACGTGCTCTGCACTCCCGTATTCATATTGTACACGATGCCAATAGCTAATTTTACGCAAAACATCACTAACGCGTATACCCATGTTAGTATACCAATACGATCTTCTTTATCCGCTAAATACAGCCTATCTAAAGACTTTACATCCATAATAAATTCGTTCAATGGATACTTAAGGTTCACCAAAACAATAAAAGCACACAGATACTGTACGAAATACACGAGCCACGACAGGTCTAAGTATGTTATCGCGCCTAAATATGCAATCATTAAAACACCCATGGCTATTGATATGCATCGGGCCGCTGTTTGAAATCGTTTCATTTGTTTCACGAAGCCGAAATTAAAACCGAAAAGGAGTTGTGCAGTAGCAAACAGAGCTATCAGGGATTTTGATAATTTTAGTGTATATTTTGTATTTATGTCTTGAACGAATGCCTGTCTCCCTGTTTGGTGCATGGCGCATGTTCAAAATTACCAACTGTTCTTCCTAGAATTATGAATTGAACTGGCGGGCGTGTTAAAACGTTGATCAATGTTATAAATTAAAGTGTTAATGTGATGGCTCTCTGTTGATATAACTCATTTGCCGCCTAGCGATATAATTAATGTTTGTTTTCGTTCGATGCGTCTTGGAAAATAAACCAAGCAATGATACGTCACTTGTGTTAGCAATTAAATTCAGACTGAGAAACAGGAAATGACTTACTAGCTTATCGTTGGTAGCTCGAACTTTGTCAAATAAAACGGCTACAGCGACGTAAGTATTCCTCACATGCGACAACATGCACTTCCCGTTATGATAATCCATTTTCAAATCTTTCAATATATCATAAACGTAATAAAATGCCAGAAAATTTGGAATGCAGAGAGGCTAACATGGGAACGAGAACTGGGTATCGCACTTTAAACAACGGGCTGTGCACTTCTCTGATCATATTGTACACGATGCCAATAGTCAATTTTACGCAAAAAATTACCAAAGCGTATACCCAGTTAGTGTACCAATAAGATCAGGTTTCCCCGCTAGATAAGTCTTATTTAAAGACTCTACATCCACAATAAAGACGTATAATGGATACTTAAGTTTCACCAAAACAATAAATAATAATAATAATAATAATAATAAAAATATTTTATTGGAATCAAAAGAGCACCTCCACCAACTTAATTAACTTAAGGCGCAGGCATCCGCACAGGCGGAGTTGTATGCGATAATTGCCTGCACACAAGAGAATATTGATAGGCCGCCACAGGAGAGAACTATCTTTATTTTAAGTGATAGCCAAGCGGCACTTAAGGCGCTGACAGCGCCTAAAGTAGACTCAAAACTAGTCTACAATGGAATCCAAGCCTTAAACAAGCTTGGTAGGCACAACAAGGTGAAACTGATGTGGATTCCAGGACACGAAGGCTTTCCCGGAAATGAAGCCGCGGATGAGCTGGCAAGGGAAGGGTCCAAGGGCGCTTACGTCGGACCTGAACCATTTGTGGCACCATCACCGGGCACCATAAAAGCAGCCCTGAGCAATAACTCCCTAGTAAATCACCTAAAAGAGTGGAAAACTACGGAAGGCTTAGGGCATGCGAAGCTCTTCATAGATGGAGTTGACCAGAGCTGGACCAATAAACTTTGGAAACTCAGCAGAAGACAACTCCGATATATTATAGGAGTGTTTACCGGGCACTTCGGGGTTAAACATCTCCTAGAAAAGATGGGCCATTATGATAACACAGATTGTAGAATGTGCGGCGAAGAGGTGGAAACAATGAAACACTTATTGTGTGAATGTGATGCCCTCGCCGGAGTAAGAATGAAAGTCCTCGGTTGTGGCTACCCAGAGCCGAGCGATTTCAAGGCGCTGCCATTGCACTCCACTATCCGCTTTCTGGAAGGGGTAGAGGCTGCATTGGACTAAGTGCTAAAAAAAAGGAAGGGGTAACTACACAAAAGATCCCATAGGGTCGAAGTGTATCCGTAAGGACCCCACCAATAAGATAAGATAAGATAATTAACTTAAACATAAGAAACCTAACATAACGTAAGCATTGGTGGTGCTGCATCCTGACGCCAAAAGGGGTCCACTCAGCATGTGTTGCAGCACGAGTGCTGCAACGCTGATTTTCAGTGGATCCCGAGTTTGCGTGCGACGGTAAACAACATCTTAAGAAAATATTATAACTTGCTGTCCTGTTGAGTGCACTCGCATTGTCCTAAAAGTTGATTGTGTGAGTTAGTGTGTGGAAATAAATAGGCAAACAAAATAATGTGTTTAAATAAATGACTTATTAATATAATAATAATTTAACTTTCTACTGCGTATCTTTCCAAAACCAGATTGAACTAAGTATTACTGCCAACAAAGTTTGACACTGCACGAACTGTCTATGGTTGGGATTTCTGAATAAACGAAATACACACAGATACTGTACGAAGTACACGAGCCACGTTAGTTCTAAGTGACGATGACACAGAACCTAAATATCCAATCATTAAAAAACCCATAGCAACTGATATGCATCGGGCCGCTCTCTTAAATCTTTTCACTTGTTTCACAAAGCCGAAATTGAAACCGAAAAACAGTTGCGCAGTAGCAAACAGAGCTATCAAGTTTCGGATTATGTTTTGAATTGATGTCTTGAAAAATCGCCTGTCTCATGATGGACGTATATATTTTACTGTTGCTCCGTAGAACAACTATACTGACAAGATTTAATTTTATCGATGTTATAAATTAGTGTATCGATGTGTTAAAGTGATGGACTTTTGTTGACATACTTCATTTCCGGACTTGCTATATTATTAATGTTTGTTTTTTTTGGATGTAATAAACTGTGTAAGTACGTTGGTGTTAAAATTTAAAATTAGACAAAGTAAAACCAAGCTATAAATCAGATTTTGCTTTTTTCATTAAACTTACTTTTATGCAACGGACCCGATTTTAAATCCAATCTGCCAGTACATACTTTGGGAGATGAAAATGCTAATGTATTTTAGCAAATTTCTAACAGTCACCAACTTTTAAGAACCAACGCATATTGCCTTGTCCCAAATAACCCAATAAATATTTCATTTATTCATTCATTCATGCATTCCTAGGGGGTTAAAAAATTCATAGCTGCTGATATGCACCGTCTTAAATCTTTTCATGTGTTTCACAAAGCCGATGCAAACACTCACGAACTGAAATCATAACGGATTTCGATAGTCCTTGTGTAGCTAAATTTTGTATAATGTCTTTAACAAATTCCTGTTCATTTGCTTGTGCATGGCAGATGTTTAAAAGGGGTACCGATTATTTTATCGAAACACCTTTCCATCAGTATCATTACACAGAATTTTCATTTCATTTTACTGTCCGGCGGTCTGATTTTGCACAAACTAGTCATTATGGCTTAGTATTTATTGTGAAACCGTAAAAAATCGGACTGCCGCACGGTAACATTCCTTGTAGTACACAATCGCCCTATGGGTATTTATGGCATAACCGTAAATAATTATAAATTATTCTTTATTTTGAAGCTAATTGCGCTTTTCGAAATAACAGCGGAGTTTTGTTATGATTCACCGTCGAAGGGCGATTGTGCATTACAAGGGATTTTACTGTCCGACAGTCCGATTTTGCACAAAATAGTGCTTATGGGCGATTGTGCACTACAAGGAATTTTACCGTCCGGCAGTCCGATTTTGCACAAACTAGTCTTAATATTTAGTGCTTAAACGTAAAAAATCGGACTGCCGAAAAGTACAATTCTTTGTAGTGCACAATCGCCCGAACTGGTGAATCTATAATTCCAGAATCACGAAATTCCGGAATTTCGACACTTTACGGAATTAAATTTCTTATTTTTTATGATTTCATACCAAATACTAATAAGTTATAAAAAACGGAACCTTTAGAAGGTGACTTTGTTGTGCGTCTGTTTGTCCGTCTGTCAAGCTGAAGATAAAAGACTCTAGAAAATTACATAGACTTAGGAATAATCTATTTATTTTGGGTAAAATGGAATACTTACTTATGGTGTTATAGAAAAAATATTTTTTTTTTATGTCAAGGAGAAGGCACGCGATCACTCAGGCCACCTGTTGGTAAGTTGGATCTGAGACCAATTAACAGCTGTCATGGCTGTCACCTACTATCACAGGTAATGCTGGTCATTGCCTACGGGTTTTGAACGCATAATGGAGGATTTATGATATGAGTGTAGATAAACTCAGTTACATAACAAAACCACTCGAAGTAAGCCACACAGTCATATAATTGAAAGGTTTCACAATATAAATGGATACATAGTCAAACCAGTCCCTTTAAAGAACCAGCCACACAGTGAACCCAGTTACATAATAGAACCAGTGAAATAACAGAACCAGTCACAGCAACACTTAGTCATACAAATGAGTGAACTGGATGATCACGATGAGGTACGTGGTGCACATGGACATCATGGTTACTGGCAGCCGAAGGTCCACCGGCAGCAGACGCCACGCACAGCGCAGCAGCGGGCGGGCCTTCATGTAGCGCAGCAGTTGCAACAACTCCGCGGTAGACGCTTCATCTGAAATCTCGCTCAAAGTCATTCCCAGGCAGTAAGATATTTGGTAAAACGACAAGCGTAACGTATTACTGATAAAGATGTGTCTGATCTGGTGATCTGTTATTTAAAGCATAGAAAAAGCAAAGAAAGACAATTCATCTGAGGGCCCTGCCAAGATCATTGCGCTAACTACCGTTTCCATTCGTTTCGTTTTTAAACAAATCGCGTCACTGTTATATCACATGACTTTTCATATCAAGTTATTTACCAGTGACGCAATTGGTTTAAAAATGAATCGAAAAGAAACGCTAGTTAGCGTAATGCATCTTGGCAGGGCCCTCTGGTGGTAGGATCAGAGAGTTCTGGATTTGTAGATTTATTTTACCTGTCTCGCTCAAGAGTCGCTCGTGTATAATCATCGTGATTGCGTCGATTTGCGCGTGCACCATCTCGGCGACTATGGCCGGCACGCAGATCTGAATGGTGAGATGTAACCCGTAGGCGTACGCGCAGCCGAGCGCCAGCCACGACTGGAAACCAACAGGAGAGTTAACAGTTCATCTTACTTTGTATGGACTGAACGCCATAGGAGCGGTGACGTTTTTAATGGGCTTCACCGCCGTAGTCAGACACATATAATAATAATAAAAAGGTAATGAAGTCCTTCCTTTATCAAACTTGTGTTTGAAAAATCGTCACTAAGTAACAATTTAAATTATTTCAAAAAGCGACTCCAGCCCATGTATCATCCGTGACGTGTGCAATAAATGCCACGGCGCCCTCTAGGGTCTTTAAGAGCGCCGGGGTACCGCGAGAGATGCATGCTCTTAGCAGGTGTCGCAAGCGGCGCTTGGTACCCCTTAAGACCCTGCAGCTGTGCCCGTGTGCGCTGCATACCCTGCACCATAGGTAAGGCCGGCTAAGGACCTAATTCTCATTAACTTACTGTGAGAGCAGCCGTTGGAGTCCACCTTTTATCAGGCGCCCTGTGTCCTGATGGTAAGTGCTAAGGATCGTAGACATTTGCTATCTCAAGATAAGCAACCCTGAGGGTTAAAATGCAATTCCGTTTAATAGGCCCCACACAAGGTTCACTGATGATAGTGAAGACCGCAGGAAACCGATGGATGCAAGAAGCACCAAATCGTTGTGGAGATCCATAGGGAAGGCCTATGACCAGCAGTCCAATTGGCCGATATTCTGATGATGATAATGATATGGCATTCTTATTTTTGGAAATATTATACCCCACTGAGAGCATTCGCGTGTAATGAGTATTCGGCGCGAACATCGACTGGTGTGTAAGCTTATCTAACGCTTGGCTCAACGTCCACACCACTCGAATATTCACGCGAATTCTCTCATTGGGGATGCTCCTATAACTAAATGTGAATAAAGCGCCAGATTTTCACACGAATTATTGAATGATATAAAAAGCAATAATCACTCACTTCTGAAGTTTTCTGTAGAACAAGTTGAGACCATATGGTTAGAATCCACTTAGGAGAGTCCGTAACGAATCCCAAAACCATCTAAAAACAAATTAAGTGACTAAAGATTAATAAGTTCTTTAATAGTGCACATACACGGGCAACTTTTAACGGCATTTTATAGCCAGCAAAAAATATAGCGGTCGTACTCTAATTTTATTTAATAGAAAGTGACAGCCGTACTGTGGACTGGTAAAAATTTTAAAAATGTATGCCCGTGTAAACTCAATAATCGCGACGGTGGCGTTGAGGCCTACCGTTAATTATCCATTACACTCTTATGCTATCCTAGTAAGTACATCGTGAGTTTATTACGGATACAATGTCATTTATGAGTTTTTTATTTTACAGATAAGATCTCAGAAAGACTTACTAGCTTGTCGTTGGTAGCTCGTATTTTGTCAAACAAATCGGCTACAGCGACGTAAGTATTCCTCACGTGCGACAACTCGTACTTTCCGTTAAGATAATCCGTTTTCAACTGTCTAATTATATCAAAAACGTAATAAAACGCTAGAAAAATTGAAATTGCAATGCTGTCGAGAGCTATTATAGGAATGAGTACCGGATATTGTGTTTTATGCCACGGCTTCTGCACTCCGGTATTCATGTAGAACACAATACTAATCGTTAATTTAAAGCAGAACATCACTAAAGCGTATCCCCAAGTCAGTATACCAATACGATCATGTTTCCCCGCTAGATACACCTTATCTAAAGACTTTACATCTAAAATAAAGTCGTACAATGGATACTTAAGGTTCACCAAAATAGTAAAAGCACACAGATACTGTATGAAGTAAACGATACACGTTAGTTCTGAGTATGACTCGGATCCTAAATATGCAATCATTACAAAACCCATGGCTATAGATATGCATCGGGTGGTTGTCTGACATCTTTTCATTTGTTTCACAAAGCCGAAATTGAAACCGAAAAGCAGTTGCGTAGTAGCGAATAGAGCTATCAAGGATTTTGACAATTTTGGTGTAGGTCTTGTATTTATGTCTTGAACGAACGCCTGTTTCACTGTTTGGTGCATGGCGGATGGTAAACAATTCCAACTGTACTTCCTAGAATGGAGAATTGTACTGGCGTGCTTAATATTAATGGATGTTATTATATCAACAGAAAGCCATAACACTTTAATTTTGTGTTAATGTGATGGCTTTCTGTTGATATAATTCATTTGCAGACGCGCTATAATTAATGTTTTCTTTATTCGATGGGTCTTCACTACTTACTAAAGAACAAAGTCCCCGGCCACGTCTGTCTATCTGTATGTTCGCGACGATCTCAAAAACTACTGAATGGTTTATGTGTTGTTTTTACCATCAGATAATTTTTACGAAAGGTTTATATGTATGATAAATTTTGGTGTATGTTAAACAAGTCTTAGAGGAAACTTACATATACCGAAACAAAGGGGATAAAAAGTGACCTAAACCGAGTAAATACAGGTCACTTTTGTTAACATCTAAATTCATGCTGAGAAACAGGAAATGAATTACTAGCTTATCGTTGGTGGCTCTTATTTTGTCAAACAAATCGGCTACACCGACGTAAGTATTCCTCACATGAGGCAACTCGCATTTCCATTTATGATAATTCATTTTCAAATCTCTCAATATGTCATAAGTGTAATAAAACACCAGAAAGTTGGAAATTGCAATGCCGTCCAGTGCTAACATAGGAATGAGAACTGGGTATCGCACTTTAAGCAACGTGCTCTGCACTCCCGTATTCATATTGTACACGATGCCAATAGCTAATTTTACGCAAAACATCACTAAAGTGTATACCCATCTTAGTATTGACCACTTGTTCATACGCGAAGTGGGCAAGCGCGGCGCGCCCGCGCACGCGGCCCGGTCCACGGTGGTGCGTGACGCGCTAGCCGACCACTACGTGACGGGGCTCGCCCTTCTCAACGCAGATCTCATTAATACTCACAAAGTCATATACAAGATAAACAATCAAAAAGTTAAACACGAACTGTCTCAAATAGATTGGTCCCCAGTATTACGTTGTAATGACCCTAACGAAATAATTGATATCATTATTAATAAGTATCAGTCTTTGTATAGTAAATGTACCTATCAGTCGAAAATAAACTTAAATTCTAAGAAGGAATGTAATTGGATATCTGAAAAACTAATTAATATGTGTCACAAAAAGAAAGAACTGTACAACATATATTTAAAAGATACAAACATTAAGCAGAATGAATTGATTTATAAAAAATACCGAAATAGAACTAATAGGATGATAAATAACGCTAGAAATAAGAACATAAAAAAAGAAATCTGTATCAATTTTAGAAACCCAAAAAAGTTATGGGGAATTATAAATAGATTAACTGGTAGAATTATAAAATCGATTGACGATGTACTTGTAAAGTCCTTCAGACTTAAAGCAAAAGAATTGTGTGACAAATTTGCAACTGAATTTGATAATAATGTTAAGAACGTATTAAACACCTATGACGAGCCATTGCTTGACGAGGAAGTTTATATTAATACTCCTAGCATGTCACTACGATTGAGTAAAATCGATGACAAAATATTACACAAAATTATACAACAAATAGACGACAAAAAGAGCCCAGGCTATGACAAGATAAGAGCTAGAGACATAAAATACATCTCTGAACATATAACTCCAGTCCTCAGGCATCTAATAAACCAATGTATTTCTCAATCTAAATATCCCGATAAACTTAAGATCGGACTAGTAAGACCCATATATAAAAAAGGCTGTAAAACTGATACGAATAACTATCGGCCTATAACTATCCTGTCATGTGTGGACAAAATCATCGAAAGATACATCGGAACACAATTCAATAACTTCCTGTCAAGTAATGGCATCATACATGAAAAGCAGTTTGGGTTTCAGAGAAACAAAAGTACGTCCCAGTTACTGGCTTCATTTACAGATGAAATAAACGACCATTTAGAAAAAAGATTACATGTACTAGCTGTCATGATTGACTTTAGTAAAGCATTTGATACATTAAATTACAACATACTGTATCAAAAAATGCAACAAAATGGAATACAGGGCCCTGTACTCGAACTCTTAAAAAGTTATCACAATAATAGATTTAACGCGGTTAGCATAGATGGTGAATATAGTGCCATGATTCCCACCATGTACGGTACGGCTCAGGGATCAATCTTGGGACCGACTGAGTACTTGATATATGTCAATGATATGTGTAAAATATTCAAGCATGGCTCTGTGTACCAGTTTGCTGATGATACATGTCTTATCACAGCCCACAAGGACCTGGAGACAGCGCAATGTATGATGCAGGAGGAATTCGATTTGTTATGCAAGTGGGCTCACGACCTAGGACTTTCAATAAACTACAAGAAAACTAAGCTCATGTATATACACTCACCCTACAAGAAAACGACCTTCACTCCTAGGATCGTGGCTCACGAGCACTCGTGTATGCACAGTCGTAGTGCCCATTGTGTCTGTAGCCATCTCGAAATAGTAAAAGAGCACACTTATCTTGGTCTAATAATAGACCACAAATTTAATTGGGGTCCACATGTGGACCATGTATGTAAAAAACTTAGATCTATTCTTTCAAAACTATGTATATTAAAGCACAAAGTTCCGTTTAGCACATTAAGACTGCTTTATTTGTCACTTGCCGATTCTGTAATAAATTATGGTTTATCTAGCTATGGGAGAACATTTAGAACTTACTTAAATAACATTTATAATTTGCAAACAAGACTGTTAAAAACTATTGTACCTTTAAAGATTAAATATAAGTACAGAAATAACTATGGAAATCTGTTTACCTACTGCAAGGTGATGCCCGTATATGATAAAATTGACTTAGCCATCGTAAGCCAATACAGTAATAAAATAAACAATTTAAGCAGAAAAAAGAGACCAAATAATCTGCGCAACCTTTCACATCTTCCAACCTTTACTATACCGAATAGCAACAATGAATAGGGCCATAGAGTGTGGGAACGAATTTTGCCCAGTATCTTAAACAGATTTCCATACGAACTAGTAGCCAAACTTAATAACAAAACATGTAAACAAATAAAAAACATCGTAAGAAGATATTTATTACGTAAAAAACTACCGCTAAGTTAATATAAGTGTTGGCATTGTCATATTTATAAAAAATGTTAAAGAATATAAAAATTAGATATTAAAAGAAATAATTTGCAATATTATGTAACCTTAACTCACTAAAATCTTTATTAATTAAGATTAGAAGTTAAGCAAACCAAAAAATGTCTTACTTGAAATAAACAGCAGAATTTTTTTTTTTTTTTTTTTTTTAGTATACCAATACGATCTTGTTTCTCCGCTAAATACAGCCTATCTAAAGACTTTACATCCATAATAAAGTCGTTCAATGGATACTAAACTTAAGGTTCAACAAAACAGTAAAAGCACACAGATACTGTATGAAATACACAACCCACGTCAGTTCTAAGTTTGTTACAGCGCCTAAATATGCAATCATTAAAACACCCATGGCTATTGGTATGCATCGGTTTGAAATCATTTCATTTGTTTCACGAAGCCGAAATTAAAACCGAAAAGTAGTTGTGCAGTAGCAAACAGAGCTATCAAGGATTTTGATAATTTTAGTGTATATTTGTATTTATGTCTTGAACGAATACCTGTTTCCCTGTTTGGTGCATGACGGATGTTATAAAATGCCAACTGTTCTTCCTAGAATTATGAATTGTACTGGCGTGTTAAAAAGTTGATCTATGTTATAAATTAAAGTGTTATGGTGATGTATCTCTCTGTTGATATAACTGATTTGCCGACTAGCGATATAATTAAGGTTTGTTTTCGTTCGATGCGTCTTGGAAAATAAACCGAATAAAATTGGAATGAGAAACAGGAAATGACTCACTAGCTTATCGTTGGGAGCTTGAACTTTGTCAAATACTCGTAAATCGGCTACAGCGACGTAAGTATTCCTCACATGCGACAACATGCACTTCCCGTTATGATAATCCATTTTCAAATCTTTCATTAGGTCATAAACGATATAAAATGCCAGAAAATTTGAAATTGGAATGCAGTCGAGAGCGAGAACTGGGTATCGCACTTTAAACAACGGGCTTTGCACTTCTCTGATCATATTGTACACGATGCCAATAGCCAATTTTACGCAAAACATTACCAACGCGTATACCCAAGTTAGTATACTGATGCGATCAGGTTTCCCCGCTAGATACATCTCATTTAAAGACTTTACATCCATAATAAAGTCGTACAATGGATACTTGAGGTTCACCAAAACAATAAAAACACTCACATACTTACTGTAGGAAGTACACGAGCCACGTTAGTTCTAAGTATGACACAGAACCTAAATATGCAATCATTAAAAAACCCATAGCAACTGATATGCATCGGGCCGCTCTCTTAAATTTTTCATTTGTTTCACAAAGCCGAAATTGAAACCGAAAAACAGTTGCGCAGTAGCAAACAGAGCTATCAAGTTTCGGTTTATGTTTTGAATTGATGTCTTGAAAAATCGCCTGTCTCATGATGGACGTATATATTTTACTGTTGCTCCGTAGCACGGGGAATTATACTGACAAGATTTAATTTTATCGATGTTATAAAATTAGTGTGTCGATGTGTTAAAGTGATGGACTTTTGTTGACATACTTCATTTCCGGACTTGCTATATTATTAACTAGCGACCCGCCCTCGCTTCGCTTCGGTTAAAATAAGTTAAAATAATCCAAGTTCATCTGGAATAATATACTTTTCAAATTATAGATAGGTGCATTATGCATAGAGGTTTTATTTCATGACGATTTTAGAAAGACATCCAATTGTGCGAAATTGAGTTTTTGATGCCGTTAGATTTTAAATTCAATTCAAATTATGACTGCCAGCTTTCACAGAATTTCTCTATATACAATGTTTACAGCGGACTTCTCATTGCACAATACAAACAAATTTTGCCTGGAAGTGACGCGCGAAAGGGCTACATACCTCTATGGGAAAAACACTCAACGCTCGGCCTAGTAGCATGGCTGCGTCAATATCGCGCGTCAAATGTGGATAAAGCATCCGTCGTCACTCTCGTACTTATTTACGTGACAGAAGGTGACGGATGCCTTATCCACACTTTGTCACGCGATAAACGCAGCCATATTAGGCTCACAGGTCTAAGCCCGCAACTTTGAATGTTTGACCTTGTGACTTGTCAATTGTCATTGCAGTCGTTTAAACTGGAAAGTATGGAATCCGGGGAATTAAAACGACTTTTCCAGCCGCACATCCGGTCAGTATTGTGCACTCTATTATCAACGTTTTTGAAGATGTTATTTGGGTGGATTAAGGTTCCGTTGTGAAATAAAAGGACACCCCTCTTTCAAAACCAAATTATGCGGGACGATCCAGAAGGTTGTAAGGAATTAAGAAATTCCGTTGGGAAATGGATAGCCTCTTCCAGGTCGAGCACAGTGTCTACAGAGTAGCATGTTTGTGTCGGTGCATTGATTTTCTATACCTACTTGATTATTAGTTGGTGATAAAATAGCTCTCTCCTTAGTACAGTCTTAGAATTAATATTATTAATTTCGGAATAAACATTGTCGACTAATTATTTTACTAAAACGCAAAGGTTCTCATTTTGAAGATTAATGCTCCTATTATCTTGGGGCTTCTGTCCATTTCCTATTTTGAGCAACGACTCTGCAAAAAGCCGTTTTCATACGTGCAGACAACGAAACTCATATTTGTTTTGAGTTCTAATCTATGTTGCGCGTAATTTTGAATCTGCCATATATTCTAAAGTATTTATTTAAATAATATATTATAACCTACAAAATTGAATTGAATTGAAATAATATATTGTACGGGACAATATTAATCTACGTTAAATGCCCAAGGTAACCAACGTATTTATCTGGATAAGGTTAAATACTGAATCGGACAGAATAGCTTTGGTAATAACCTAATATTTTAAAATAAAATCATAAACATACTGTGAGTCAATTTTAGGAGATAGACATATGCCATTGAGGACGTTTCTGTAGTTTTTTTAGAGAACTACGATTCTTCAGTACATTATTTTGACACATCTCTTAAGGTTTACCCAGCGTAAGCTATGTAAGGGCCCGAAAAACGATATTTGACGGCGTGGTAGGAAAACATTGAGTTTTCTCAACTATATTAAAACTTAATTAGAATGAAATGTACATATAAACCATCAAGAATAAATTCCCTAAATGACAGTGAAAACCGTATCATAATCCGTTGCGTGGTTTAGAAGGAGTTAGCGGAGGAACAGGCAGACAACGCGAAGCGACTTTACTTTATACTACCTATTTAGAGAAGAGATTAGAGAAGAGATGCATGGTTTCGGTTAAATTATTAGATACTTAAGTAATAGATTTCTCATCATCACATACACGTACTCTTGAAAGTGAAAAGAAAGAAGTGGTCTCTACCTATCCATCTGTGAAACAGGCGTGATTTAATGAACCTATGTAGGTATGTCATACACTCTTTGATGCTCTGCTGACTCATTTACACAATATACAGGAACCATTAGCCAAATTTTACGTGTCTATCTATTCTCTGTTGTAGATAAAACCAATTAAAGTCACTTAGAGGGCTGTTTCAGCCTGTTTCTTATATTTCAATTTTGATAATTATTACACTTATGATAACTTTTGAATGGTATGTCCGATTTGAATAATTCAAAAAGTAATTTACAGGTACTGATATAGCCTTGAAAATGAAATGATTTATTTGGATACGGATTAATACCAAGGTATGAATAATGGGGCCCAGTTAGAACCGGCGTTACTATTGCATATTTTAACATGAAAAAGTAGTTACCTATTGTGACATAACTGTAATAGTTAGACATATGGTATTGTGAACTTTTTTTTAGAAATTGATGTCTTCTATAAAACTGTAGTACATCACATTGCTCTATTGTCAATAGTTTCCGCAGCGTACGCGATATAAGGATTTTTTTTGGTATATTTTTCACACCTTGGGTTACATTATCGAAGCTTTCATACGGATCCCTAACTTTTTGAAAATATAATATATCCTATGTTCATAAGGGATAGTGTAGAATTCTAATGGTGAAAGAATTTTCCAAATCGGTCCAGTAGTTTCGGAGCCTATTCAATTGAAACAAACAAACAAAAAATCTAATCCTTCCTCTTTATAATACCTCTAAGTGTAGAAGTGTAGACAACATAAAAATATCTTTTAATCAAAACCAAAACTCAATCGAACTACCTACCCATTTCCCTAATTTAACAATTTGAAAAGCTTAATATAAATATAAGTACCTACGTAACTAACAGGAGAGCTCCGGTGTTTGATACTATGTGATGCTGCAGGCTGTAGGTACTAAAGGGCGAAGCGTGGCTATACGTGGCTATAAGACCGGCGGCCAAGCGTTTCGATAATACAGATTTAGGTTCCGCATAATTTTGAATCTGCCATATCTTCTAAGGTATTTATTTAAATAATATAGTGTAAACGACAATTTTAATCTACATTAAATTCCCAAGGTAACTAACGTAGTTATATGGATAAGAATAAATACTGAATTGGAGAAAATAGCTTCGCAAATAACCTAATATTTTTTAATAAAATTTTAAAGGTAAAAATGGTTACTGTGATTCATCCCTAGGAGATAGACATATGCCATCGCGGACTTTTCTTTAGGTTTTTTGAAAAACTACAATTCTTCAGTACATTATTTTGATATATCTCTTAAGGTTTAGCCAGCGTTTGCAATGTAAGCGCAAAAAAATGTGTTTATTTACGACATCACATTAGAAACCTCTAAAATTATCAGTGTTTCTGTACTATGTTATGCATGTATTATACATATAAACCTTCCTCTTGAATCACTCTATCTATTAAAAAAGCTCGCATCAAAATCCGTTGCGTACTTTTGAAGATCTAAGCATACATAAGTACAGACAGACAGCGGCAAGCGACTTTGTTTTATAATATGTAGTGATGTTTGTTTTTTTGGATGTAATTAACTGAGTTAGTACGTTGGTGTTGAAATTTAAAATAAGGCAAGGTAAAACCAAACTATAAATCAGATTTTGCTTTTTTCATTAAACTTACTTTTATACAACGGACGTTTTAATTTTACTGTCCGGCAGTCCGGTATAGCACAAACTAGTCCTTATGGCTTAGTATTTATTGCGTAACCTAAAAAATCACCCTATGGCTAAGTATTTATCGCATAACCTAAAAGTATTATAAACTATTCTTTATTTTGAAGCTAATTGCGCTTTTCGAAATAACAGTGAAATGTTGTTATGTTTCACCGTCGAAGGGCGATTGTGCATTACAAGGAATTTTACTGTCCGGCAGTCCGATTTTGCACAAAATAGTGCTTATGGGCGATTGTGCACTACAAGGAATTTTATCATCCGGCAGTCCGATTTTGCACAAACTAGTCCTTATAGCTTAGTATTTATTGCGTATCCGTAAAAAATCGGACTGCCGCACAGTATAATTCCTTGTAGTGCACAATCGCCCGAACTGGTGAATCTATAATTCCAGAATCACGAAATTCCGGAATTTCGACACTTCACGGAATTAAATTTCTTATTTGTTTTTATTTCATACCAAATACTTATAAGTTTTGAAAAACGGAACCATTATAAGGTGACTTTTTCGTGCGTCTGCTTGTCCGTCTGTCAGGCTGAAGATAAAATACTCAGAAAATTACATTGTCTTGGGAATAATCTATTTATTTTGGGTACAGTAAAATACTTATGGTGTTATACGTATAGAAAGAAGATATAAACTGTCACAGGGTAAAACTATTAGGTACACTGAGCATGGTCCGATATGCTCAGGCCCGGGTTTTTTATGCATGTTTTTATAATATAACAAAAATAAAGTGATTTAACTAAAGGTAAATGGCAAACTTAAATTCCGGAACCAGTTCCGAAGTTCCGGAATCGGAGCCCGATCCCGAAAATCAATTCCGCAATCAATCCAATATTGCATGCCCTTTATAGGACCACCGCCAATTACGTATGTTCGGGTTGATCAAAGCGCACGCTGTTTTCTTTTGTTGCTTAGTTACTATATGAACATATTTATGTAGGAGTATTGATAAACATAGAAGAAGGTAATAACTATATGAAAAACAAGCTTTAAAAACCCGACTGCATTTTTTATACTGTCGTCGATATACCTACATATATTAATAATTGTCATTTTGCCATCGTTGTTATTTCAATTTTAACAGTTTAGGTATCCTATGTCACCCGGGATGACGTAAGGATTCTAACGATACTTCACACATCTAAATCGGTCAAGGGATTTAGAAATTATAGTGGAATAAAGAAACTCACATACCTACAAACATGAACCCTGAAAACATAACACTCCTTTTTTGGGGCAGTCGTGTAGTAAAAAGGGTCTTTATTTATTTTATAAAATTTGGTTATTATCTGCTAATGAGGACCTATTTAGATATTTGAGACGTTATCTACGAAAAGGGACCTTATTGTCGATGGCACTTCCGCCATTATTAACGATGCTCCGATATAAATACAACGTCGCGTGACGCAGTGCGGCGTAAGCGCCAACGACAATAAGGTCCCTTTTCATAGATAATGCCATATTTATCTAATACTTTATTTAAACTAGGTGGCTGGCTAGCCTAACTTGTCTCGCTTGATTTGAGCTGTCTCGAAACGGTTACGATTTTAGTTGTGGGCATTGTGGCTTTAGACAAGGTAAACTTAAACTTACCCTAATCTTATGCCGGCTGTACACACTCGTCGAGAGCCTCTCGCTGAGAGTCTCGGGCCGAAACCGACCGCGACCGGAACACAACGAGATGAGACAAGAGCGAGCGAGAAAAAGAGTGAGCGAACAAGACGAGAGCAGTATGTATTCACTCGCTCTTGGCCCGTCTCCGGTTGTCCCGGTGAGTGTGTACAGCCGGCATTAAAATCACCTAGGTTAGTATTATTTTTAATATACTCGTAACTGTAAAAAAAGTATGTATGTATTTTTTGGTCTATCCCCAAGCTTTTTCCGTTAGCATTATACAACTTACACACATGTGCAGAATGCAAGGCTGGAGTGAATCAGCTGTACGTAATAAAGTTATATTTTAAGCACTAGAGCCACAACAATGAAACCATAAAACCAAATGAACATCAAGTTATTACTAGCTGATGTTGAGACCCTCTCGCCGTTGTAATAAGGGCGACAATTGTATAGTTTTCAAGTGTATGATTAAACTGTGCGTGCTATGCCGTAGTTACCACTAAGTCCTTTAATCTTTTAATTTAAGCTACTTCGTATTCGTAGTTAATGAACGTATTGCAAAGTATTAGGGATGGTCGGAACAGTTGTTAACCTAGAAATATAAATAAGAAATAAATATAATGTTGGTTCTGATTGTGAAGAGTCAGGTGTTTGAATATTTTAATCACAGTAACGAGGATAAAAAGAATCTATTATATAAAATGCTAAGCTGATTGTTGATATATCAACGCACAGCCCAGACCGCTGGACCTAGAGACTTGAAAATTTGCACATAGATACCTTATATAGTGTAGAGATCCACTAAGGAAGGATTTTTGGAAATTCCACCCCTAAGGGGGTAAAATAGGGGAAAAACATTAGTATGAAAGTCCGTCAGTTTTGAAGTTTGACGCTTCAAATTTTACGTTTAGGTTGGCGATTGAATTTTAACTTATACGTGTCTCAGCGTTAATGATAATTTCAACCCCGAAGGGATGAAAAGGGGTAAAACGGATTGTTAATATATCAACGCACAGCCCAAACCTTAGGACCTAGAGACTTGACATGTTGCACATAGATACCTTATATAGTGTAAAGATCCACTAAGGAAGGATTTTTGGAAATTCCACCCCTAAGGGGATGAAAATTTGTATGAAAGTCCGTCAGTTTTAGTTTAAGTTAGACTATTCAAATTTTGTGTTACGGTTGAAAATTGAAAATTAATTTATACGTATTTCAGCGTTTTTGATTATTTCATCCCCGAAGGGATGGAAAGGGGTAAAACTGACTGACTGATCGATCAACGCACAGCCTAAACCGCTGGACCTAGGCACTTGAAATTTTAAGGGAATATTCTAAGGGTACACTAAGAAAGGATTTTTGGAAATTCATCCCCTAAAAGGTTCAAATAGGGGGTAGAAATTTGTATAGGAGATAAGTTATTTTTAAAATAAGCAATTTGGAAATTAGTATTTAGGCTACTGATAATAAATAAAAAATACTTCTTTCAGCGATTTAGAAAAAACTACCACTAAGGGGTGTAAAAGGGAGTTTTAGTTTGTTCCTCCTTCACGCTGCAATGGCGCTGGATGGATTTGGATGAAATTTTGAATGGAGATAGCTTATACCCTGGATTAACACATAGGAAAATCCTATCCCGGAAAATTTTAAGTTTCCCGAGGGAAGAACGACAATATCGTTGTGTTTTTTGGAAAAGTCATCATGGGTGTCGTTTTCTTAGGTTGCGTTGACGCAAATTTCGAAAATGATATCAAATTTGGGATTCAAAATGGCCGCCATGATGTTTATTGAAAAAGTCGTCATTGGTATCATTGTTTTACATTTTGGGGACGCAGATTATGAAAATGATGTCAAATTTAGAATTCAAGCTGGCGGCAATGATGTTTTTTGAAAAAGTTGTCACGGGTAACATTTTTTTAGTTTTTGGGGACGCAAATAATTACTAATATAGAATAAGATTAGTAATTATTTGACAAAATTGCGCAATTGAATAATTTATTTCTCCTATGGCTTTTGCCATCCAGTGTGACAACATGAGACAGGCTTTGTACCCACATTCAGTTTTGTTAGTCTATATCAAAAGGAGCGGTTGTCAGCGTTTACATATCCAGATTTTATCATTTTTTTCCGCTATTTTCAATACTATTCACGGCGTATTAATTCTACTGTTGCTGTTATTTAATATTACGGCGGTCATTATGATCACTTGAAAATAATTACGGACAGGCATTTCATTTCTCGGCGAATTGGTCGGTTATTTAATTCTAAAATGTCATTTCAAACAATACTCAAGGGGTAAAAAAAGCTATACATCGATAGGTATACATAATATTGCTGTAGAAAGAAAATCCATACTAACATTATAAACGTGAAAGTAATTATGTCTGTCGTCTGTCTGTTTGTTATGCATTCAAGGATAAACCGCGGAACTGAATTAGATTCAAATTTGTACCTCAAAAATCACCCCAAAGGGGGTGAGATTTGGGATGGTAGTTTGTATGACAATTTGGTCATTTATGTTATTTCTTTTAGTTGGAAACGTGGTAATTGGTGTTTAAGCTACTGTTTAATACTGTTTAACATAAAAAAAACTTTCAGTGATTTCGGTAAACTCCCCCTCAGGCGATAAATGGGGAGTAGAAATTTGTATGGGAGATATCGAAATGGCTACATTAGGAAATTGATATTTAGGCTACTGTTTATAAATAAAATATACTGCTTTCAGCGATTTAGAAAAAACCACCCCTAAAAAGGGGGGTAAAAGGGGGTTTTAGTTAGTTACTCCTTAACGCTGCAACGGCTAGATGGATTAGGATGAAATTTAAAATGGGTGTAGCACCCTGGATTAACAAATAGAAAAATCCCATCCCGGAAAATTTAAAAGTTCCCGAGGGAATAAAGACAATGTTTGGTGTTTTTTGAAAAAGTCATCATGGGTGTCATTTTCTTAGGTTGCGTTGACGCAGATTTCGAAAATGATATCAAATTTGGAATTCAAAATGGCCGTCATGATGTTTATTGAAAAAGTCGTCATTGGTATCATTTTCTTACATTTTGTGGACGCAGATTATGAAAATTATGTCAAATTTAGAATTCAAGATGGAGGCCATGATCTTTTTTAAAAAGTGGACATAATTGTCATTTATTAGATTTTGAGGACGCAGATTTCGAAAATGATGTGAAAGTATAGGTAGAAATTCAAAATGGTAATTCAATTATGTCTGACGTCTGTCTGTTTGTTACGCTTTCACGGATTAACCACAGAACCGAATTAGATTAATGGGCATTGGGTAAATTTGTTTGAAGAATATAATTGTCTTTTTTTTTTCAGCGGCCACTGATGATGTTTGGGAGTTCCGCCATTTATAATGATAGATACCTACATTATAATTAGTATTAAGACTCATAATATAATATATGTAATATTGAACTATGATGGATATTTTAAGAGCAACCTAACTATCATGGGAGGGATGGTGCTTTGAGACGGCGAATTTAGACAGATTCTCATCTACCGGTGATAACTAGGGGCACACCAGCGGATAAAATAAATGCATTTCGGCATCTACCATATGAGTATATATATAAAAAATTAACCTCACTACAAATATGCCAGGAACTATGAGTACACCATGATACACAGTCGGGGCACTATATCCGGCAGCTCTACTAAAAATTGTCGATGATCGTATGGCGAGAGATAGTAACGATTTGAATACATTAAACCGCGAATTCTGTAATATTGTACAAAACACAGATGATCTAAAAAATAACGTGTACCCCGATCTAAAAAACAATATAAAGAATAGAGAATGTTTGTGCGAGAGGGCGATATTAGCACCGACAAACGAAATTGTCGGGCGGATAAATATAAAAATATGTCTCATGTCTAAGGCGATGTTGTGGAGTATCTCTTGGTAGACAATGTCATAGACACAGAGCAAGTCACGTCCTACCCTTAGAGTTCCTGAACTCTTTCGAAGTATCGGGAGTGCCCTCCCGTAAGAGTTAATGGTTAAAGTTGGTGTCCCGGTAAATTTCGAGCTCGATATTACATGTGTTTGAAAGATCATTCTTGCCAGGGAGGACGTCAAAATATAGTTTTACTTAAAACTATTAATTTACTTAACTGCGATAAACGAGTTCTACGCGGACGAAGTCGCGGGCAAAAGCTAGTAATATATATTATGTTGAGGACAATATCAAATACAAACAAGTAAAGGTTCTCGCTGAAATGCTCGCACCCACCTCAACTATTCTCTGTTTGGCCTAGTGGTTGACTGGTAGAGAATGCCTTAACGCATTAAGTCCGCCATTTGTACTTACTTTTTGTATTGTGCAATAAAGTTTAAATAAATAAATAATATCAAAAAATGCAGTCGGATTTCTTTAACACATTCACTGCCAGGGGGCATGGCCAAGGAACAAACTTGAATGAGAGTGAACGCATATGTGCGTCGGTGGCAGTGAATGCGTTAAAGGTTGCTTTCTATTCGTTTTGTTTTATGGACATCGCAGATCCCGCGATTTCAACCCAAGGTTCGAAAACTTATATTTTTAATAGAGGTCTCTGCCACTAAAAATATCCAAAAATGGCGGATATCCGATATAATTTGAATACCACACAAAAAATAAACAAAGAAAAACTAAAACTTGAAGTTTTTATAACGGTAGATAACATGCAATAATAATCAACATTGCTTTATTTATAATTCGACCATTTCGTTTGGCTTAAGTTCGGATTTTTAGTCCCACAGAAAAATGTAAACAAAGTTACGTCACTGTCAAAGTGACATTTCAGCGGATCTCAAAGTTGGGCCAGCAAGAAATATAATATTAAGTTATCATTTTGCTCGAAACATAATATAAAAATAAATTCGAGAAATAATTGAAATTAAAATCGCAGAAATGAGTCACTGGAAAGCGATTACAACGCGAGCACGAATTGTAAAGCGAAGCGAGTGAAGTGACGTCTCACATCAATCAAGCGTCCCTCAACTTGTTGACACGGGTGTATCGAGTCAATGATACCAGTGCAATAAACAAATTATGCATACAAAAACAGTTTTCTCGTTTTAAATGAATACAACAAAGAGTTTATATCATAATAAAATTTGCCATCAACAAATTAAATTCTTCAATCTTACAATATATACTTTATTTTTTATAGAAAGTCGATTTCTTTTAAATGTGGAAAGTATACATATTTTGAATACTGCAAATGTTTTTCGCTAACGGCAACATCTTTGTTTACATTTTTTCTGTGGGAATAAAAATCCGACCATAGACTTAGTCGAACAAAACATAGCAATATAGTATCGCAAACAATATTGTTTTGGCAATGTCAAATATACAGGGTGATGTTAGACGGAAAGACTAGCCTGCTATTTAATTCAAATGAAAATATTATAAAATAAAAAATGACGTCTTCATTCCCATTATCACACGCGACGCACGAACTGACGACACGTCAGCGTCACGTACGTTGGCGGCACGCCATTCTCTGAAAAAACCATTCAGTTTTATGAAGACCATAAGAATAATACAAGCTGCAGCCGCTAAGTCCGGGGATCCTTGTGGTGTCACAGTTATTATTATTTATAGCCTCTCGGGCTTTCGCGGGAAAGAGAAGGAAACGTGATTTGTTTGGGGAACAAGCGGTTTTTTGACGGCTAAGCTGTACTTAACATATTTTATTTCGCTCCACGCGATTTGGCGGGTCGGGAATAGATTTTTCGGTCCTTGGCGCCGATTGTCCCTACTTTAATACACATACATACTTATACAGGGTGTCTCAAATATAATGATTATACTTTTGGGAGCTTTATATACATATACATACAGGATGTCTTACGTAGATGACTTCAACTCTAGAGGCTACTTTTACATTTGTGGTTTTATAGAAATGTATTCTCGTAGGTAGTCAGAAATATGTGATACTAAATGTAGCTTATGAAACAGGCCTGTGGGGCGTATAATATTAGGTATGTATCCACTTTTTTTGCCTTCGGTAAGTAGCCAGGAGTACTTGGTATGTATTATATACATACGTACCTTAGCGCTTCAAAAGTAGACAATTATAATAAAGCGTCATATTTTTTAAGTGTTCTCCATGCTGAGTTACATGCTAAGGGCGCGTACACATAGCGATCCGTTTTACAGGTCCGTTATTTGATGGCGTATGTAGTTGTATGAGCGAGTTCACACCCAAAACAGTATTCTGGATCCAGTAAAAAAGAAGATTACAAGGTGAAAAGATCCGTTAAAACGGATCCTGTAAAAACGGACGTTCTATGTGTACGCGCCCTAACAGAATGTCCGTAATTAACATGATGTATCAAGGACTTTATAGGTGCACCACTTCGATGGGGGTGTATGTTTGGTTGTGGTGTCGGTAGCGCAACAGTTGGTTAGGTATTTAAAACAAATCTATATTACTGACGAAATGTTAGACTACTCGTAATTGCTAGTGACCCTGCTTAGCTAGCGGTAATCCTGGTAAGGGCAGATATTTGTGTGATGAGCGCGAATATTTTTTCCTGAGTCTTGGATTTTTTCTATGTAGGGTAAATCCGGGATAGATGCCGCAAAGGGATAGGCGCCTATTTTTCAAAAACTTAACTACCCACAATCGTAGCAAAGAAATAATAGTCTAAATAGGGAGCGCAAGGGCCACACACCTCAGCCCCCGCAGGCCGTCGCGAGCAAAAGACGCGTGTCGCTTGTGTGTGTGAAAATCTCCGCGATGAGCGCAAAAAGTGCCTCAAATTTTCAAACGGAAGTATTTGCAGTTTCATAATTTTATAATGAGTATTAACTTCTGTTCCGTTTTTATTATATCAATATACTGGTTCATTAAGTGTACAACTATGTATTAATTATCGCTCTTTTGTATTTGGTTTAGATAAAAAATAAAAGGGCACCGTTCCATATCAAAAAGGATAGTCGCCGGGGTATATGTGCCCTTGGGGCATCTATCCCCCCCATACTCCTATATAAATAATCGTAGCATATATGTTTTTAGTGTATAATGTGTTTTCCAAAGGGCAACTATTCTCCTTAGAATTTTCATGGTGGGGCACCTATCCTTAAAGGTAGGAATCTATCCTAAAAAAAGGGTCCTGCAAAAACTCAATTTGTACACAATCAGTAATTATTAGGTCAACAAAAACAAGCCGTAATGTAAAATTAAAGACTAAACTAGCTATATCGAAAGGAAATATTCATGGGAAATTGATAGTTTTAAAATTAGGAGGCCTTTTCAAAAAGTGTGGCATCTATCCCGGATTTACCCTATTTCTTTATGTAAGTAAGTTTACCGTTGCCTAGTAACCATGGTACAAGTCTAGAGCTTAGTTTGGGGTTAGGTCAATTTGTGTGAAATTGTCCTCTTATATTTATTTATTTATTAGGTATTTGTATAATTAATGGGCAGTTGCTGTTGTCATCCATTTGTAACATTTTTATGCTAGTGCATCCAACTTACTGTATTTTAAAATCCACGAATAAGCTAACTACTTTATTTTACGTACCTATATTAACCCCCTTTTTCATAAACATACAATAAACCTATAGGTATTTATCTAAAAGTCCTCTAATGTTCCATCGAACAGCTGTGTTGATTTATCGCGTAGCGCGACAAAGCTGCGGTTAATGCCGGATTAGCGGGAAACGATACATTTCACCAAGCAATTCATGATCACCCTGGCGCATAATGACAATAGAACAAAACATGCACAAATTCCGCACCATTCTATATTGTTTCATTATTAGAATGTGTCATAAATTTAATAAATATGTTACGTACTGTATATCAGATTTTACAAAAAATACCGGTCAAGTACATGGCTCACACTTGATATGGTTTTGTTTTTAGGATTATCGTTATAATAAATGATATAAATTTAATAAATATCGGGCGACGAACTAAGCGTAGGCCTGTACCATGGTTACTAGGCAACGCTAAACTTACCTAGTTATATAGAGATATAAATCGGGGGACAGGTCGGGGGACAATCTAACACAATTAGACCTATCCCAAACTAAGCTTCTAAGCTTGTAAGCAAACCTAGGCTTGTACTTTGGATACTCTGCATTAAATATACTTATGTAGATAAATAATTACTTATATAGGTGCATAGAAAACACCGAAGGCTCAGAAACAAATACTTGCACTAATCAGTCATCACCAGTGATCGGAATAGATAGAGTATATTTACCTTAAGTTCGCAAAAGGACATAATAGAGTCCGGAATTCAATAAAGATAAATTAATATTTCACCCGGATGTAACCACTCTATATTATGTCTTTTTGCGAACTTTATGTAAATATACTCTACCTATTACATAATTAGATATAAGGAATGAGTTACAGGCCCCTTTTATCACAAACTAACATAAAATATCCCATACCGTGAGTAAATATTACGTATATTTAGCATTAAAAATACCGGAAATCCGGAATTCAATAAAGATAAATTAATATTTCACCTGGATGTAACCACTCTATATTATGTCTTTTTGCGAACTTTAGGTAAATATACTCTACCTATTCCGATCACTGGTCATCACGCAAATATTTGCCCTGATCGGGTGAATCCGGGGCCTCCAGCTTCGCACCTATCACACCTAGGGTTACCACGTCTCAGGATTTGTCCTGAGATTTCAGGATTTTTGGACTCTTCTCGGGATTGCGGCCAGATTATGCAAATCTTAGAAATCTCAAGATTTTTAGAATTTTCAATAAATTACAGTACATTTTAAAGATCTCTTTAATAAAAAGTAAAACAAACTAAAAATAATCTTCTTAATAGAGACAATAATTTAAGTAATCAACTTTGGTACCTACTGACAATTTTAAATTTGTAATTACGTTTGAGACAAAATTCTCAAACTCCAACAAAATCTCAGGATTTTTCAATAGAAATCACGCCTTTTGACGTTTGTATACAGTATGCGCCAGAAGTTGACGTAAGTTTACAGCATAGTAAAACCCTTTTTATACTGGCTATATGTATATGGTGCATAGTTACAGTATTAGTATTTTAAATTTAATGTGGTTACGAATAGAGTTTATATCTCCTAAACCAATGGACACGTTAGAAAGTAACTTATTTTTTTAATTCTAATATATAGTTAAATGGGGCTACTTTTGCCATAATATTTACGTCATGTTTTAAGACACCTGAATATTACCGTATTACAATTTAAAAAAATGAGAAAAGACGTTTCTTGTACTTATCCTTTACTTATTTTACTTATTTCTATTATTTGTAAATCCGCCGATACACATAAACCGTACTCTGAAAAAAAAATAGGTTATCAATTACGGTTCAAAAGATACAAGCTCTTTAAAGGTAGGGCCATTCAAGTTACGTAACAAATTTATTTTTTAAACGAGGCTAAGCCAAGCTTACCGCCTCAAAACACCTTCACATAAAATTATTCTTAAAAAATGAAAAAGCACGTAAATCTCCGGCGGAATTCAAGTTTGACAATATCAGCGGCATTAGGAGCGGCTGGTTTAATTAAACGAGGAACGGAACAAACTGTGCGTACGTCTGTCTGTACGCACTGCGCTGGCGCACGCAGCCTGTAAGTACAATACTTTTTTTTACCAACTGCTTTAGAATGAGAGTTATGTTTTTCAAGTACGTTGTCTATTTCTGTGGCACGCTCTGCAGTTTAAAACTGCTTGATTTTAATATATCAATAAGGTGTCGTTATATTCGTCTTGGTTGTGGGAGTGACATAGGCATAACATTAAAATCAAAGTAAAAGAGGGTTCTTTTTAAAATGACATATATTATTTAGACGACAAAATTAAAAAATGCTGTCGGTGTTTTAAACCTTGCTTTTTAATAAATTTGTTTAACCCAAATGCCCTATTTATCTTTTAACGTAAGTATACATATAATATATTTAGTATACCTTGAATCTAAGATTTTATTTTATTCTAGTTGTTATTGTGTGCCCTTAAATGGCGTCATGAACTGACCTTATTTTTTATAACACTATTATTAGTCCACCATCTGCATCGGTCCAATTGCATCAAATGGTGTCCATTTACATACATACATACATACATAAACTCACGCCTTTATTCACAGTTTGGGGTAGGCAGAGCTACAGAATTGCCAACAACTCTAAAAGCTTGTTGATAATTCTGTAACCACATTTTGCATAATGAAAACTAACTCTACCTTTTTTCAGTAACATGTATTAGTACTGAGCATATTCGCTGCCACGTAGCGCTACGTGCTACGCTCGTAACCTAATCCGGCGTTATCGGGCGGTGAATGTGGAATGTTATATAAATTTAGTTATTTTAACCCTTTACACACGAGCCTATTGTGAAGTTAAGGTCAAAATTAAACCATATTAACGCTTCATATTTCTATGAATGGATTCAGCCAATATATATTTTTTAATTACATCAATGATTTCATTAATTAAATTTTCGGGGTTCAAAACACACTCACAAAGAGACTGAAACTTAGTATATTATTAACTTGTTACTCAAAGAGTTCAATCATATTATTTTTGATTTTTGTTTATAAGGTTCATATTCAATCAGAAAAAACCCTCAAAATCGTATCATAAGGGTTAAATTCTTATTTGGAGATAAATAGCTACGAGGGCAGAGTGAGAAGTCTGGTAAAAATCATATTAGGGGTATTTTTTCACAAATTCATTAATGTCAAGTTGTAATGCAGCCTTTTTGGAGGTAAATCGTATATTTTCAGCCAGTTCGCATGGCTAGTTTTTTTTGACAGCTATGAAAAACAAAACAATCACTTTGGTGTTTGCAAACATGGAGAAAAGTGAGTTTCGTGTTCTGATTAAACATTATTTTTTAGTGGATCAAAAACGCACTAGGGTGACCCTGTCAGAGGCATGTTTGGCGAAGTTTAGGTGTAATGAAAAGGACTTCTTGCGTCGTTTCATAACTGTTGACGAAACCTGGATTCATCATCATACACCAGAAACCAAGGAGTAGTCAAAACAATGGATTGCTTCAGGTGAACCTGCACCAAAGAAGGCGAAAGCAGTTTTATCTGCGAATAAAGTTATGGCTACTGTCTTCTGGGATGCTCGTGGTGTAATAAATTTTGATTACCTTCAGAAAGGTAAAACGATTAACGGCGAATATTATGCCAACTTGTTACAGCGATTTTATGAAGTTTTAGTGGAAAAACGACACCATTTGGCGAAAAGGAAAATCATTTTTCACCAAGACAACGCACGGGTCCACACTTGTGCCGTTGCTATGGCTAAAATCCACGAGCTGCGTTACGAATTGCTCCCGCATCCGCCTTATTCTCCTGATTTAGCCCCCTGCGAATATTTTCTTTTCCCAAACTTGAAGAAATGGCTTGGTGGAAGATTTGGTTCCAACGAAGAAATCATCGCAGAAACCAATGCGTATTTTGAAGGGTTGGAGAAATCGTAGTATACGGAGGGAATCGAAAAGCTAGAAAAGCGATGGACCAAGTGTATTGAGTTAAATGGGGACTACGTTGAAAAAGAAATATTTACTTTTACCAAAAAAAAAATGTTTAATTTTTTCCAGAGTTTTCACTCTGCCCTCGTATATAGAGGTACAACTGTTAAGCTTAATTGATTTATTAATAGCATATTTTATAATATTACGAGTATGAAGCGAAATCTAAATAAGTAAAGCTAAATGATTTTTATTTGCTGTAAAAAAATCACTGTAAATAACCGCCCGTTTCAGCGCTCAGTGCGTACCGCTAATAATTGCGATTCAGGTTTAAGAGGTTATTTTCGCCGAGCCGCCGTGTTCTGCGTCTTAGAACAAATTTATGGCGCTTCATAAAACGCTGAGGCGTCTCGCAGTGCGTATAAATAATGTTTGGTTATTACTTAAGTTTATTAAAAGTGATCGCCGGGGCACATGTTTTTTTATCCTTTAACTTGGAAGGTCGTTACGAAAATAATAAAGGACTACTTTTTATCAATTTTAAATTTTAAACACAGTCGTAAGCTCGCATTTTTTTATAAAATCACCGCTTTTCATAGTTTCACGCAACGCACAGGTGCATTATATAAGTAGGTTCGTCATATGGAAAAATTATGCGTGTATGGTATTGTACAGTCAACAGCATAAATAAGTGATCATTTATGTACCTTGTCACTTTAACGTCGTGTTTGAAATGTCATACAAAATGTCGTACATAAATGATCACTTATTTATGCTGTTGACTGTACAGCGCCTCTATCCTAGCGGTAAAAACAAATCTTATTTGACCTGTTATGGTATTGTTTTTAAATCGTCCGCCATTACTGTAAATAAAATAAGAGCTATCAATTCTTTGACAATACGATAACAGGTCAAATACGATTTGGATTTTACTGCCTAGAATAGAGGCACTGATCGTTTCCTTATAAAACTTTTTAGTTTGGTTTAAACAGATGAAGGCGGTTGTTCTTTATACAATAAAACAGTACCTAGATACATCGCACCTTTAGAATTACAGTGACCTAATTCAACATTTCAGCTGTCGACTTTGAGACATATGTTTATTAATATAGAGACGTAATTCGAAACCCAACATTTGTGAATTAGGTCACTGTAATTCTAAAGATGCGAGTCATATTCAGCGAGTTAACATTTTAGTCTAGGACCATTTTTGAATAATTAGAATGCAAGCGGCAAATCATGTAATAGTTACATACATACATACATAATCTCACGCCTTCGTTCCCAGAGTGGGGTAGGCAGAGCTACAGAATTACAAACATCTCTAAAAACTTGTTGACAATTCTATAACCACAATTTGCACAATTAGGCTAAGATGTCTACCAGCGTATTAGTGACAGGTTGCAAGCCCATCGCCTAACAGTACTACAAGCCTTTATTCCCTTAGTCGTCTCTTACGACATCCACGGGAAGACATGGAGTGGCACTATTCTAACTCGGCAACCACACGAGTTCATGTAATAGTTAAGTTAGAAAAATAGAAAAAATAAATAATATTTTTAACGCTAGCTCCCCATAGACGATTTCATATCTTCGTCCCTAGTTTAAAGTTTTAGCAAATTTTGTACTCTACAATATTGCCGAACTAAATAAGCACTAGAATGACCTTCAACGACAGTATAGGCAAAAAATAGAAAAAATTGTCAGTTTTTGCAAGATGGCGGAGAAAGACAGAGCGGGAGGGACGAAAAATTTGGGTTACCATGACTATAATTATTGTCCTTTTCAACATAATAAAAAAACCATAATAATCGGACCTTTTTAAGGGTACCGGAACAACGATTTACAAAATGTACGACGACTTTTTTTGTATGGGCTGCACCTTTTCCGGTATAGCATACTTCCGGTTCAAATTTCGTTAAGGCGACAGGCAGATCCGTATTCTGCAGGGTCAAAACCCTCTGATAACGTTGTCACTCCAACTGTTACATGATTTGCCGCTTGCATCGTTTTAGAGACGCGTTTTCCAGTTTTGGTCCTAGTCTATTTATCTAAGCCAACCAATCCAGATAAAAAACTGGAAGCTTAAAACTCGAGTTCCAATACCGTTTCGACTGACTGTTTCAGTTTGTTTAGTTCTTCAGCATCGATCTATCTAAACCCTAAAGTTAATTGACGAGAAATCTGCGTCTCTATTCTACTGGGTAAAATTATATTACTTTTGACGTGATATGGTCATGTTAAAGTCAAGTAAATAAGAGCTATCGTAACGTTGAAAACACGTCAATAGTAGTTTACGTGACGGTTGCGTAATGACAGGCATTACAGCATGAGTATGGTTTATGAAACGAGCCGCAAGGCGAGTCTCATAATAGATCAGAGTCTCGTACAATACTTTATCTACACACATATTACTCGTATAAGTACTCTAAGATGGGTTCAGAAGCCGAAAGGCAAATGACCAGCATTACCTTACCTGTGGTAGTAGGTGACGGCGATGACAGCTGTAACGTAATTTTGAAATTAAATTATAGAGGACTTATGATATGAGTGTAGATAAAATAATATTGTTTGACCCTATAGAGGCCTTCTGAGTCTAGACAAGTTGCTAAACGCCAACGTAAACAATTATTATTACTGACAAAATGTGTGGAATCGACGTAGGCGCTTGACGCGACCGTCTGACAGCTTATATCAATCGGATACATCTCGGATAACTTAACGAACGAGGAATGCATTTTGGCTAGTGCCTTTTTGTATAAATTTTGCAAAAACTTTAACCGGTCTACGAAGTTCGTTTAAAAAAATACCGTTTATAAATATTATATAAAAGCTCTGATAGTCCATACTCTATAAAACATTATTCACTTCCGTTAGTGCTTGTTCACGGAGACGCGGGGCGTCGCGCGTAGCGTTGGACGGCGCGGTCTGCACTAAATTCAAACATAAGGCGTTGTATGAAAGCGTTTACGGAGAAGTGGTTTTACGTGCGTTTGCTTCAGAAACAGCGTTACTTGCGGCGGAGCCCGCGGATGGCATCGCCGCGTTGCACGCAGCGTCGCACGCGTCAATAACGGCGGTTCCCGCCACTGCGCCCGCAGCGGGGCCCGCGGCGGAACCTTCTGACAGTCTTGTGCTCCGCCGCGCGCTCCGCTACACGCTCGAGAGTCCGCCGCGGATGTAGCGGACACCGCAACTCTCTAAGCCCCGCACCACGCGCCGCATCACGCCCCGCATCTTTATAAACAACACCGTACATTCCCATATGTTTGTGTATGCGCGTGTGATGACGCGGTCTGCTGCACCCGCCGCCTCTCTGTAAACGGAAAAAACGCCGGACGCCCCGCGCAACGCCAAGCCGCACGCCACGCGCGACGCTCCGCGTCTCCGTAAACAAGCCCTTAGCGATTTACCGCTAAAGCTTCGTTAGGGACTATGTAGGTCAATTTGAGGGAGATTTTTCCTCTAATATTGTAATAATATCAGGGGAAAAATCTTACCTCATACTTGCACAAAGGGTTAAGAAAACGGTTGAGAGAATTGTGAAGCTAAAATTTCGATACAAAATGCGATAAAGTTTCTCTCCCCTTTAAACTAGTTCGGTTTTTACGAATATGTTGTAAATATCATGAAAAACTATGTTTGTACGTTTTCCTTTGCAAGAAAATATTTCTTGGAATGAAAAAAATTTAAAACAAAAAACGTACAGAACTGGATCATTATAATACTCGTAACTACAAAATATTCAAAAATCATGGAATTCGGACTTAATTTAGGGGGTGAGTAACGTTACCGCCCGTAGCTATATTTTTATGGTTTTTTTTTGACAGCTACGCGATTTTATCTGCGCTTTGCAATCCTCTAAAACAGCTTGTACTTTGATAGATATAAGACTGTCGAAGAGTTAAATTACTTTGCAAAACGCCGGCCTTCCGGCATTTTGGATATGTTTGGATTGCAGTATTGACTCTTTATTGTATACCTGGTACCTGGAAGACCAAGTGTCACTCGGGTTAATAATGAATTTCCTGCAGGTGACAACTTAACAGGTCATAAAAATGCTAGAAAAATAAACGATAGTACACATATATGTATATTTATATATTGCTCGTTTAATAATAGAGGCATTAGGGGATAGGATAAACAATTACAAGACATATTTGCATCGATGGAGGTAATGTACATAGGTGAACTTATTTACTTATTTATTTATTTCAGAAACATACAAGCTATAACAGTTATACCATATGGGATCTCTTCTACCTCGGGATCGGGATTGTATTATTTAATACGAGTAATAATATCTGGGTTCCGGCCCTCCTTACCATTGATGATAGCCTCTCGTTTGCCTCCTCGTAAATGAAAAATCCGTCAAAATATTTCGTAAACTGTAAAAACGCCGTATTGTTTCATGGGAGACCTCAAAGGTTGAAGACCGGGATTTTTAATACCTCTCTCTATAACATATTTCCAATCTTTCTCAAGATAAAACAATATATTTTTACTGGGTTAAGTGTATTGTCTGCCAAGATGAGTAGACACTTCACACGCCCACGATATGAACCCAGTTATCTTCGTCGCCGCGTCTCTCACCTCATCTTAATAGTTTGATATCACCGTTTTTTCCGAGAGCACGCCATTAGGTTTATCTGGCGGGATGCTGTGCTATCTCGACTGATCTCGAGTTTCCGAGGTACGTGAGTGTACAGGGGTAGCCGTCTCCATTGTCACAGCGAAAATTTTGAAACTTGTGAATCGGAAACAGAAAATTTCGCCGTGAAAATTTGAAGGTTAATAAATTTTTCGGAGTAGCAGAACCTTGGGCTTTGCACCTTAAGATTGTAAATTACATTACTTTTTGGAG
Source organism: Acleris literana (assembly GCA_946894065.1). Classification (NCBI taxonomy): domain Eukaryota; kingdom Metazoa; phylum Arthropoda; class Insecta; order Lepidoptera; family Tortricidae; genus Acleris; species Acleris literana. Next base: position 6,627,234 of record OX335687.1, read on the forward strand.
GTGGTGGTATTCGTTTGCCTTCTTCTGTCATGAAAAAACTTTCACATAAATAAAAGTTCATTTTAATTAGACCAAAGAGAATTTCAATTATACAGAGCGAAAGTCACTCACGTCGGGGTGGAAGGGGCCGCCCTAGGCGTACTTATTATTATTATTGTACCATGTAGATAGTTTTAATAAATAAATAAATAAATAAATAAATACTGGAAAGGGCTGAATCTTAAAGTTCCCGAAACCGATGTGCATGCCTGACTTGATGTATGAATGTGGAAGAAGCAAATCGTCGGTTTTAGTGCAATACCGCGTAACGAACTAAATAAATAAGGTGCAAAATAAACCTTATACTTTTAAACCAGTAAGGTACATTTTGCATTTTGCATCTTGTTGAATTTGTTAGTTACGCGGTATTGCAGTAGGTATCACCAACGAAATGAGTTTTGTCAGGATCGTAGCAGATGGAAAGAAGTGGACTCTGTCTACCCCTTTGGGGAACAGGTGTGATTTAATGTACGTATGTATGTAATTAGACCACTGTTTTATTACGCACTAACGAAAGACCAGCGTTGGCTTCACGGCCAGCACATGTCGAGTTGGGACCGTTTCGAAACAATTACCACTGGGTCTTTCGTCTATTTATTTTTTTGTTTAGATATTATTATTTTATCTAAGTGTGTTTATTTTTGTTGATAAATGTTTATTATTTCTTTACAGTCTGTATTTTCATTGTTAAACATTAAAATTTGTCAAGTATGTCCAGAAAACAAAATGCCGCGCCCCGACTTTACAGTTTAGTTTGTCATACTGACTTTAGGGTCCCCTTTTGAAGTTGTTTTTCTCAAACATGCAATGGAATGTTGGCGTTATGTTAGTTATTTTAGGCCTCAAAGTATCACGTTGCAGGCGGAACAACTCGAGAGAACTGTAAAGGAATTTCATACAAAATTAAAGGCTAGGCCGGAAAGTTTTTTTTTTAATTTTTATGTAAACATGGCGGCTGCGTTTAAGAACAGGCTAAATAGCTGTTTTTTTTTAAATATACTTACTATGCCGTGCATCCAACTAAAGCGTTTGTATGTTTAAATAAAAGCACCAGGTACCAGGAGGGCAGAGGTTATTAGGGGTGCGTAGCGAAACTTAGATCGCAGGCGATGTAGCACGGTGAGGCGCGCCGCGGCGCAGCGGCGGCGCACCCGACACAGCGCGGATGACTGAGCACTGTAGGTTACTTTTAATCTTTATGCACTATATTTGACGTTATAATTTTAGTTTGATTTTTTTAAATAAATTTTATGTTTGAGAAAAGCACTATACATACCTCGTCGTGAAAAGGGGTTGCCAGCCTCGTAACTATCCGTCTATATAAACCCGGCCGGCAACTCCCTACTTCCCGGCCTCTGTAGTAATGCACTATTATGTCATTGAGTAGGTAATAGCAATACAAGCCAATAAGGTATTATTGTAGTCTTGACCAGCCTATGGCGTCCTGTATAATTATATAATATATTATATTATTATAGAGGACGCCCGCGAATTTTGTACTCATAGAATTCGTTTCCCCCTATTTTAACCCCATAGGTGACAAATTTTCAAAAATCCCTTCTTAGTGCACCCCAGAGGTTCTTGCAAAGATGCATTGCGCTAACTATCGTTTCTATTCGTTTCGTTTTTAAACCAATCGCGTCACTGGTAGGTCACGTGACTTTTCGTGTCACGTCATCTACCAGTGACGCGATTGGTTTAAAAACGAATAGAATAGAAACGCTAGTCAGCGTAATGCATCTTGGCAGGGCCCTCTGGACCTCATAAGGAACCTACGTGCAACTTTAGAATCTCTAGAGCCAGTGGTTTGGCCTGTGCGTCGATATGTCAGTCTGTCATTTTATTCTTTTATTTATTTAGATTTGGTCTTTCGCATGACACACCATTATTATTTGTGTTTGGCATCATTTTGCCTTTGAATTTGAATTTGAACAGTTTTCTTCAACAACAGATTTTGTTCGTGTAACAAAATCGTCGGTATTATTTAATGAAGATAAAAGCAAGCGAAACTGCAAATATCGTAAAAATATCATCAACAATAAAAAACACGTGCGGCTCTACAAAGTTATCGTAGCATAATGGAAACAGCAATTCCTAAAATAACTTGCTGAAATAGAGTATTTCATATTTCGCCCCAGCGGAGACCGTCTGCGTCTCATGAAATTCAAGTTAACATTCAACATCGCCTGCAAGACATGTTTCTACTCAACGATACACATATTATTAAACACATACCAAAATATACTACTTTAATATTATAAATCCGAGAGGATGTCTGTTTGTTTGTTTGTTTGTTACTTTTACAGCTACATGGTACATAGATAGCTTGAACCCTGGAAAAGAACATAGCGTACTTTTTATTCCCAAAAGTTGAACCGTTTCATATTCATATTCATATTCATTTATTCATTGTCATCACATGGCACAGATGTTGTACAGATTGGTGTTAGTATCTTTAAAACTTAAGTATAGGTGAGTCCATGCGATACCCTGCAAGGGGACCACAATGTAAGGGCACTGCACTTATATAGGTACTAAATCTTACCTAAAAACGTATGTCAAATACGTTCAATCAATTAATTACATTTCCAAGGCATAGAAAACATGATATAGCTAATAATAATAATAAAAAAAAAGTATCATGCACATATAGTCAAAAGTTAGTACCGCCAATATAGGTAATAAATTATAGGTAATGTCAAAAGTCCAAAATTTTATCTGCTCGTAAAAATACATAGTCTATAATAATACATAGTTTTAAACAATTTCCTCATGTAAAATTTTTTCCGACATAAATTGATCAATTGTATTCTGAAGGGAATAGCGATATAAACTTCAACGTGGAGCTAGGACGTGTTTTAAAATATTTACCCTCAATGATGTCCACGTAGAAGTTGTTGAAGGCTTTTTCTTTGGGAACTATTAAAATATCCGGGATAAAAAGTATCGCATGTATCAATCCAGGATAACGACAATCTGTGTGCCTTTCATTCAAATCCTTTTGGCCGTTTAGTCGTGAATGAAACACAAACACCCAAATATCCATACGTACAAACTTTTACATTTACAATACTTATATTACAGTAGCAGCATCGAGTGATGGCACTTTTGACGTTTGCTCATGAAGTTCCCTAAATATTGACAGCAAGTATAAAGGGACAGATGTCAAACTTAATTATTGCAGGTACCGGAATAGTGATGTACGCTGTAATTTACCGAAACGCATTTCGTTACTAGCTTCATCTTCAGGTTATTTTTATTTGATCGCACTCTAGCGTTCATCGTTTTAATCATAACTAACAAATCACATCTCAAAAATACAATTCGCGTGACGATAACAAAGGAACGCTGACGGTACAACAACGTATGACAATGAAGTCACTGCACTTTCACGTCACCGCCGCTGGAAACTAGCGTCCTAGCTCTGAGTTAATGTGGTTTTATGATTATTTATTCACTCATTTATCAATAATTTCACATTTTGTATATTTCGACTTTATATTTCAAATTTCTGACAATGTCGTCTTCTTCTAACCACATAGTTTATTTCGAGAGTTTGATCTACAATTTATGGCCTTTTATTTTTATGCGTTATTTCTTTAATAAACTTTTTAAAAATATACTTCTTGCACATGACTTTTGAATTTTTTACGATAATAAAATGGAGTGTTTCACAACACTAATTGTCAACTATCAAAAGTACCATCACTCGATGCCGCTACTGTAGGTGAAAAACTTAAGTAAATGATCTCTTGCATGTACAGTCGAGTTCATAAATATGTGTACACTTTAGTACCTTGTCTATTTAATGTCATGTTTAAACTGCCATGTACGAATTGTCACAGCGATTAAAGTGACAAGGTACTAAAGTGTACACATATTTATGAATTCGACTGTAGGTTTAACACATCTGTATAGACCGTTCGACATTCTACATTTGAAATTGGATGTAAATTCCATATTAGTTTTGTGCACAACTACATGCAAGAGGTCATTTACTTAAGTTTTTAACCTATAAACTATTCCATTCTATTCTATCTTATGGTATCATACCACATATTATATATTTATTTTAAATTTATATTCTTTAAAAATTATATTTTACTAGAATTTGGGTAACCCATAACTTTATCGAATTTCAGTTCATCGAGTGCATCATTTAATTTTAATAGAATTTCATTTCATCGAACACTATTTTCTGCTGAAACCTTGATGCTTTCAGGATATCTTAAAAGGTTAGACTTGTGAGTAGCAAAAAAAACTCATGTGGCGGGAATTACCTTTCGATGAAATGAAAATTCTGCGTAATGATACATTCGTTGAAACGCGTTTCGATAAAGTAGTAGGTATCCATATGTAAGACATGCCGTATGAAGTACAAATTGACCTGACAAGGTGCCCTTCGTAAATTGTCCAAGTAGGTCGAATTCGTGTCGGTAAACGAACGACGCGGCGGGGGCATAAATAATTGATATTAAAAAAAAAGGTGCATGACATGACCGAATTACAACCGTGAGCGATTTTTTGAAAAAAAATGTTTCGGATAGGTACTTAATGTGAAAAAAATAGCGTATTTCCAAAAGGCCCATCAAAGACCAGTAAGAGATGCATTTACAAGTTAAAGCAACAACATAATTCTTGTATCACTCTTATGTTTTAAATAGTCCGTCTCATACGCTGGCCTATAAAAAAAAGCGGCCAAGTGCGAGTCGGACTCGCCCATGAAGGGTTCCGTGAAAGGTAAATTGCGTTTACTAGATCTCGTCCAAACCAATATTCGGTGGAAGTTTGCATGGTAATCATATATTTTTTTAGTTTTATCAATCTCTTATTTTAGAAGTTACAGGGGGGGGACACACATTTTACCACTTTGGAAGTGTCACTCGCACAAACTATTCAGTTTAGAAAAAAATGATATTAGAAACCTCAATATCATTTTTGAAGACCTATCCATAAATAACTCACATGTATGGGTTTGATGAAAAAAAAAATTAAGTTTCAGTTCTAAGTATGTGGAACCCCCAAAATTTATTGTCTTTTTTTAACCGACTTCAAAAAAGGAGGAGGTTATACGTTCCACTGTATGTATTTTTTTTATGTATGTTCACCTATTACTCAATTGTCGACCGATTTCAATTTTTTTTTTGGTTTGATAGAGTATACTTTTGAGGTGGTCCCATTGTCACCAAATCTGTATCTGATGAGGGGATCAGTGAGGAATTGAGGGAACTCCTCAAATATTGTAGGCAAACATATAGCGATTTTAGTATTTTTAGTAACAAGTCCAGCATTTGCATTCAGAAAGTATGATTTGGTGAAGTGGAACTGATGATGAAGACCACAGATGGCCACCGGGACTCCTCAATGGTACCGATTTCAAGGGTGGCGATAAGATATCTCGATTAAGATAGTTGAGCGACTACCTACAACGAATAATATTTACTTGTTCAAATATGACTATGACTTTCCCGCGGCGTTGCTTGCGGCGCGCTTGATATAAGTTAAAGTTTCATTTCAACTAAGAAGTGGGACTACATAACAGCGTATTACGATCACTAAAAGTATAAAATAAAATAAATGTTTTAAAAAACAAAAAACTGCATTCAAAAACGCAAAACATAACTTTTTTAAAATTGTGGGCACCTAATAGGTTAGTCCAACTGAAGTCGGCGACCACAACATTTTCAACAAAAAACCGACATCAGTTGGACTAACCTATTAGTGCCTACAATTTTAAAGAAGTTATTTTTTGCGTTTTTGAAGGCGGTTTTTTGTTTTTTATTTTCTATTTTTGTGTGAAAATCTTAATGTAGTTCACAGAATACATCTACTTACCGAGTTTTAACAGTATAGTTCTTATAGTTTCGGAAAAAAGACAGACAGACAGACAGACATGCCGAATCCATAAGGGTTCCGTTTTTTGCCATTTGGCTACGGAACCCTAACAAGGATCCCCATACCCATACAATCAACCGTTTTTTGCTTTTGTTTTATAAGTAGGTACAAACATTATATTAGAAGAAGCTAATAAATCTTGGAAGCACCAATAGTACAAAAGTTGAGGAGAAATAGAATGGCGTGGTAAGGACATGAATGTATATAATATGTAAATACTATCTTTTACCAATGGCAAAATAATAACAAAATAGACAGAAACACAAAAGGTATGTATGTACAGAGGCGAACTTATCCCTTTAAGGGATCTCTTGCAGTTAACCTTTGAGCGATTGGGAAATGATTGAAACAACAAATAGCCAAACGTACAAAAGTGAAAGGGACTAGATGTTTCATAATTACGTGTCGTAAGTAATGTAATGAGGAGGGACGAAGGAACCATAAATAGAAGAGGGATGAGTATGAATGTAGATGGATATATAAGGGTAGTGGAAGATTGAAAAAGGTTTGGATGGATTGTGTAAAGCATGACATGTGTATGAATGGTGTGAGTGCAGAGTTAACAACAGATAGAGAAGATTGGAAGAAAAAAACATGTTATGGCGACCTCACCTGTGTGGGACAAGGACAGGTTGATGATGGTGATGATGCTAATTAGGTGTGATTATGTTAGAAAAATGTTCCACTAAAACACGCATGCGCACTCTCAAACACACAGTCACACACACACGCACACACGCACGCACGCACGCACGCACACACGCACACGCGCACGCACACACACACACACACACACACACACACACACACATCGAATGATATTTTGTTGTTGTAGTTTTTTCTAGTTTTTAAGTTATAGATTAGTACCTATACTGTTTGTTATGGAGAACTGGGGACTTCCTGACACAGATATTTCTTACCTACTAGGAAGACCCATAATCATAAATCATAATCATAAATATTTATTTGCATACATACAGTATAGGGATGTTACAATACATTATGTTTCATGTATCAAGCTCGCATGCAAGCGTGCAAATATATAGTACCTACCTAGGCAATTAAAATGTCAAAAGAATAATAATAAAATACTAAAAAACAAATATAAAACGTCAAATTCAAACAATAGAACACAATAGAAAAACTTAACATAATAGGCATATTACAATTATATAACTAAATACTAATAATCCTAGTACTAGCTGTCGGTGCTCGAGAGTTTGTTAGACTGCGTTTAAAGGCGTATCCCTCCAGCAGCCTGAGTTCTTCCGGGAGATAATTATAGATGACGATGCACATATTAAAAACATTATTTTTATAAATCGTCTTGTGACTTCGAGGGTGATATGAAAGGTTCAATATTTTTACCCTGCTTCGCCTTTCAAGAACTTCGCTTCGTGTCTTAAAGTACGAGTGATGTGATCTGACAAAACTACATATTTCTCTTAATATTAGGCAAGGCAAAGGGAGAATTTTAGTTTTCTGAAACCCAACCCTATTGTCATTTTAAATAGTGATTCGCATTTATGAAATAAATTATTTTCATTTTCATTTTCATCTTGCAAACCCTAGAGAAAATAACAGATAATAAAAACCGTCCAAGCGTCGAGCCGGCGGTACGGAACTCTCAGTGCGCGGGTCCGGCTACACTTGACTGGTTACGTATGTCTTTTACTGCCTCCGTAAGAAATAGTCTTTCAAATAAGTCTTGAATTACTGCCAAGTATTGCAAGCGTAGACTTCCCATTTCGTTTAAATGCACCTCTCAACTCTTTTACTTCGTAGAAAATAAGGTTTGAAGTTGTAAAGCAAGAGGTTTAAATCCTGAGATCTGTAAGGGCGTAATGAAGGAGGCTGCGTTTCCGTCAAGTCGAGCTTTCCGAGCTTTCTAAGAGCTTTACAGGCAAGTTAAACGCTGAAAGCGCTTTTAGGGCTGAATCAGTTTTTAGGCCCAATTATGAGACCAGCTTTGGAATTATATTAAATTTCATTAAAACACTGTGGGAATATAACGTTAACGTATGTATGTACTCGTATATAAAATACTTTTTTTGTACAAAACATAAAATCCCAATACAATATTTACAAAATAGGAAAGGACAAAGGCAAATTTATTCCTTTAAAGGATCTCTTCCAGCTAACTTTTGGGTGATAAAGTCAGAGATTACGCATAATTTCTCATGTTATTTACTACTTTTCCTAAGTTCTGTTCATCCTTACTTGTCTTATATAGTAAACAACTTTCTAACCTCAAAATGAACCTTGATTTTGGCTAAAACAGCTATTTTAAACAAAATAAAGCAATCACAGACAATACATTAGCCAAGTGATGTCCAAAATGTTTATTCAGTTTACTTTATTTACGACAAAAGAGCTGTTTCAGCCAAAAAAGGTTCATTTTGAGGTTAGAAAGTTGTATATTATATAAGACAAGTAAGAATGAACAGACCTTAGTTATTTTTACTACTTTTAATTTTTGCTTTGTTTATCTGATAATTATAAAATGCAAAAGAAATCACCCCTAAAAAGCTACATTTAGTTTATGTGTTAGGTTTGTGTAAGGTTATAGTTTTTTTCAGGTTAAAGAAAAAAAACACAAAGCAAACTTTGTATTGCGGTTGGTAACATATGACAGCATTGCCAGTTGTACTATGTTTAAGTTTTATATAATTTAGAAAGAGCTGCAGATGTGTCCTATGTTGTATATAAAAGCGCAACCAAACCCATACACATATGCACGCTTACCGTCCTTCTTAAGTTTCTTAATTGTTATAGCTTGATTTGACTTACCAGTTTTTTTTTTTTACCGCGTATGTACCTAACCAATAATATTTTTACAGAAGAGCGGTGCCTCTTAATACTGGTATCAAGTATAGGTACGTAAATAGAGGCATTGTTATATACCTAGTTTAATTTACTGAATAAAATATTTATATTTTTTTCATTTTCATTATATTATGACGACACTTTATTCTAATATTTCATACAAATAAGACGTGGCACAGAACTCTCGGTGTTCGAGTCCGACTCGCACTTGAACGGATTTAATGTCATGAAAACAGTTTCATATAAACTTTCATAACACGCTTAATTACATGGTGTTATCATTGTAAATATTTAGTAACTTCGAGTACGATCATTCAAAGAAAATACAAATAAAATGGCCACGAAATAAATACCTTTACCCAATGTCATTAACACTCGTAATTATATAAACTTTGTTTGCGTATACGTTATTGAGTTGGTGTATAAATTAATTCGTTAAATAGTTATTCCTCTCCTACGACTGTAATCAAAGTCAATGCCCTACAAATACCACACGAGTTCGTCACCAAAAGTCGATTGGGTCATTTCCTGTCTGATTTCTGCGACACTAGGCCGTTTTAAGTCGGATAGCTTCAAATTCAATCTTAAGTAGGTATTTGTCATTTGAAATAACGTTAAAAATGTGTAACATAATGGTTGTAAGTATTAATTTTAGTCCCTGCTTTGACTGAGTGTTACACCCTAGAGGCTAAAGGGGCACTTAGTGCAAAAAATCGTACTTTGGTAGAGGGAGTTGACAATAAATAAATGTAGGTACGAGTAATGAGACTTATTATTTATTTTATATCACAGCGACAGCAAATATAAATAAGTAGGTATGTAGGTAACAAAACATTATATCTAGAATTGAATCGAAGTTGAATTTAATTTCAGCCTTTGAATTTGTTCTTTAACGCCAATGATGTGGACAAAAGCCAAATGAGTAACATACTAGGGTGATGGAACCAGTAATGGACAAGGCACCAATAATGAACACTTGATTCTCATTTTACAGAAGATAAGGGTTATTCATTTGTTGCAAAACAATAAATTTTGGTCCGTATACAATTTGAATTAAGAGTGAAGTGTCCATTACTGGTGCCTGTCAGCTAAAAGTGTCCATCATTGGTGCCGTCACCCTAGTAATATACTTTAATTGTTCAAATATAATATTTTGTGACTGCAATAGAGGCCAACTTTAACAAAATTACCGAGCAGTGTAGTTAATTTGTTTGGTGAATTCATTTTAGGTACCTTTTCCTTGTTTTGTATAAGTATGCCGTTTGTTTTAAGTTAAAAAACATACATTTAGTTTTGCCCGAGATTTACAATCACATTTTAAACTCTAGTGTAGTAGTAAAGTGTATCCGTAAAGATAAACGTCGAATAAATTATAATCGATATATATTTGTTTGACAAGGTCTTCCTAGCCCCTTGTCAAACACTTTACCATGTTCGGACAGAAGGGCTTATTACAAATAAGGGATAACTAAGTACATACTCAGGAGGCAATAAGAACAGCGTCACGTGGAAATATTATATGTATTATTAGCAACAGATGGGTTTTCAACTAAAAACGGTTAGGTACTTAGCAACTATAAAAATAATTCAATTTTATTCTTAGGTATTATTTTAGTCAGCAAAGGAACGAATTACACATACAATCAATTGCAATAGTAAAGAAAAGCAATGCGTTATCGAATTGGCTCACGTGAACTCGACGACCGCCAAGCGCAAAAAGCGTCATGGCCGGTGTAGGAGCGGTTTTGTTTAAAAAATATATTTACTGTTCTTAGTGTTGCCAACACGTATCTTCATAACCCTGAAATATCACTATGCCAAACTTTCGTTTTTAAACCAATCGCGTCACTGGTAAACCACGTGACTTTTCGTATCATGTCGACAGTGGAAAGGTAAAAATGCTTAAGCGCCATATTGGAAACTTTACAGAAATGAGGTTTAAAGTTTTTTTTTTGAGAAAAAAAATCATATCTCAAAAAGTTTTACGACTATTTCCATGAAAATCAAAATTTATAAGTTAGAATATGCCAGCTATTTATTTATGAAACAAGTTCTGACCTAGTTCTTCTAGTTACAGAGATAGATGTCGCTTAAGCAATAATTGTGTAGCTAGTTCCAAAAATGTCAGTCAGGTAAAAATGCTTAAATCGCAACTAACTATAAACAAAAATGACTAACGGTACATATTTTTTATGTCTAGAAAATACAAAATTTACTTATATTACTTCATCTTTCTACAAACTGGTAAAGTAAAAAATCTAACGAATGATAATTACTGTTATCTTGGATGGTGAATTTACTTAAAGTCACTAATTATTTATTATTTATAAATTATATATCACTTAACTGCCTAATTTTACTCATAATTCAAGTATAAAATGGTTTATAGCAAGCATTTTTGTTTCAACACGGACTACTAAAAGCTTAAATTCTAACTAATACATTAATATTCAGTGACTTTGACGTCATTTAAGAGAGAGAAGTACCAAAATGTCTTTTAACGGGTACGTATCATAATATATAAAGTTCAATAATAATGGGATACATAATGGTTCATAATATGAAATGGTGTTTTATCTGAAATCGTAAACTTTTCGGGATTGTTATAACATAAACCTAACCTAACATAATGGGTTCTATACAATGACCTTTTAAAGAATCCTGAAAAGTTTATAGCTGCATAAATAAAACCATTATTATTGATAGAAGTTTTAGATACCTGCAACTCTTAGGTACTTGCAAAATTTTAGTGAGAAAGAATAGTTGATTGACCCAGATACGTGTCGAATTTTTGGAGTCGGTTGAAAAATAACCTTTTCATATTTTTTTTTGCAGATTGCAATTAAAACATCATCAAAAATCTATTGAATCGATAGAATTCCTTCTGCTAACTATAAAAATAATTATTAACAGTTCACTAGGAATCTAAGTTATACCAGCCTGAATTACCAGTCTACCTGGGACCTACCATTCAAAATAGGATCTAACATATTTGCTATAAATTCAAATGATATAGAATTATGTTCTAAATAGTCATATGTTTTTAAATCACTTGCTATAATTTTTGTTACAATACAAAAAATTATAATTTTAATATGTCTAATATTCATAATACAATACAATTACAACCTTTATCATTATTTTTTATAATATTCACAATGTTTAATCGTTTAAACCTAAAACTCAAACAAATGCCAATTTTCGCGCTATAATGAATACGGTTAAAAGTGATAATATGAAACCTCACTCATATACTTATTATTGGCTTTATATATTTGTGTTTGACGAGGCCCTTTTGGCTTTCGGCTCCTATTTCGTGCTCTGAAGAACAAAATAATATTAAAAAACCTATCTACCTTACAAAAAAAATTGGTAAGGTTCATTTTTCATGGCGAGCCTTGCCCTCCTATCTCCGTTTCAATGCGGGGATTGCCCTCCGCCTTCCACAACCACTCGCTATGTTGGTTCGATTATAGCAAGTAAATACTCGAGATTTGAAGGTAATATAGGTACTAAATAAATCTTATGGCTGATGATTAGTAGACGAAATGACTTTGGTAAGTATATAAAATTTATGCTAAGCGAAGATTTTAGAAATTAACTTTTATAACATTTGAATTTACAGCAAATTAATTAAGAGGAAATGTAATTGTAGTCTTTGATTTTATAGCAAATAAGGGGATACGTTCACAACAAAGTTGATTTTATACCCACTAGCCAACATTCTACTTGTATTTACTTCGAAAGATCGGAACTGAATTCCGTTTTTTTAATTTAATATAATAAAATTTCAAAATTACATACGTAGGTATGTATGGGAAGGAAAACTTTGCAAGGCGTACATGGAGCGGAAGCCAACATGCAGAGGCCCTTTAGTCAATATTAATTTAGTAAAGTGATGGGACAATAACTGGCATTTGCCCCTGAGTTCACACTATAGATGTATGCTCCCACGGGCAGTCACCAGTTAGTGTAAGACTAAATGAGATGGACTGGTAAACTAGGCTATTGATAAACCTATGACGCCAATGCCAATTACTTTGGTTGAAATGACAGACATTAACTCGCCAAGTCAATGAAATGGGTCTCCTAAAATAGCCTTAACACGTAGTACCACACAGGCAATATTAGTTCCAGAGGGGTTGATAAGGTCAAAAAGGTGCATCTGGACTTTAAACGACGCTCTTGCGACTCCACTCTGGCCGGCTAATAAAAGATAGCCAGAGGTGAGAGTCTATTCCTCGTCATCGTACACTCCAACCGGCCGGTGAAGGCAAGCGTGAGGTGAGGAACAGGACCTTCCCTCGGGACCAACAGCTCGCTACTAGCTGCTGCTGTGGCCACATACGTATTATTATTATCAGTATTATCACACAAGATGCTTGACATCGCAAAGTTCACAAGATATGCACTTACTTATTATATACATCATCACTATCGCGCTCGTCGTCAGCATGGACTGAGTGTCCCGATTCAACAGGTTTTATGCGATAAATGGGAGCTTACACTCAAGCGAAGTTTGTATTTTCTTAAATGTTTTTCGAGTTTTTTCTTACTAGTACTGAAAACCCATATTTTTATAAGAAACTGAATCCGAAATAAGACTTAAGCAGTGTAACAGTCTAAAATGAAATATGTCTACTTTCACTAAATCAAAGTAAATAGTATTTTTTTTGATTTTATATTCTTCTAACATCCTAATTCTATAGATTGAGATGACATAGATTGTGCTTAAACACATTTTTCTTTAAAAACGTGGAATAGCATTTTTGCTTAAGCGCCAAATAGTAAATTATTGCATGAAGATAAAAATGCTAATACGAAAAAAAAATATGTATCACAAAAATTTGAAATTGCTAACAGTAATAACTCAACTAAAGATAAGAATAAAAAAAATCTAATACGATTGCACACCAAAATTTTACCTAAGGTTAAATGACTAACATGCTTCAACACGAAAAACATCAAAATAAACGTCGCTTTAGTTGTCACGTTCTCAAAAAAACGTGAAAAATTAGCCTGCTTAAGCGCCAAAAAAGTGCTCCGATCAACGTGGGTCCTAGACAGATCGACGCAGAAAAAAAAATGAAATTAAACTGTATATATAACTCATTTTCGGCCAAAGTGGCGCTTAAGCATTTTTACCTTTCCACTGTCGATGTCATCTTCCAGTGACGCGATTGGTTTAAAAACGAATCGAATAGAAACGTTAGTTAGCGTAGTTGCATCTTGTCTGAGCCCTCTGGACTGTATGGCATCTAGGCAATCAAAACGAGCGTTACCTACGTTAGTCTGATTAACTTTTACAATGAACGAGTAGGTATTATTGTATTCTTTTTGAAGAGTGAGCGAAGTCAAACGAGCAAGCTCACTCGACGGCTAAACCTAACTAATTGAGAATGCACGCCCTTGAATTTTGTTTGTACGAGTTGTTAAAGAAAAATCGCCTACAGGTTATGAACTTACAAATCCACACTTAATGTTTTAAAATTATTAATTTATTTTTGTCTACTTGGAGATTGATGAAAGTAGAGGTAGTGAAAGTTATGTTTAAACAGGTGCACCTGGCGTTCCATAGTTTTTGTCACCCCATTGGGAGACATGCGAGAAGGTATGATTGTCTATTGGATTTTTTTCAGTGATAGAATTTAGAAGGTACTTATGATCTTATGAAGCTTGGCCGAATTCTCATTAGGAAAGAACTTTCTTTGCTCGGATGAAATGGCCAACGTTATCTAACTTTTACCCCATTGCAGCAGTTTTATGAGGTGTGGCCACTTAAAGAGATTGTAGTGTTACCCGTTACAGAGTACCTAAACTTTAGCACCGCAACAGCTGGAAAGGTCGGTCCAAATCTGCTAGTAAAAGTCTATTATACCCTTGGAAAGTACGGTCGAACTCATAAGTAGCTGAACATTTAAGTACCTTGTCGCAGCTATTGATATTCTAAATTCAAACCACTCTCAGTTTAATACGTTATTGCGACATGGTACTAATACTGCCGTCCAACGGCAAAACGCTGCAAGTCAAAATACCTAGTTTCGAGAAAAACGCGTTTAAAGGTTTTTAAGTTTCACGCTAGAAATCACCTATTATTTTGCACTCAGTTGCCGCGTGTTGAATTGATGGTGATGCAGAGTAGGCAAAACGCTGCAAGTGGTCCGTTCCTAATTCCGAGGTAGTGGCCGTTAAGTACTCACAGCGTTCTATGGTGATGAGACGGCATTGACGGTTTTGGTATAAAACATCACAATTGTAGTCATGATGTTTTAGCTAGCCTTATGCAGATTTACCGCGTTTGACAGTTTTCTACCGTCTAAACTAGAACATATTTTTAATTAAAAGTTCTCTTGTAGGTATGATAGAAGCACTCATGAGGAATCGTTTGATGCAAGTTAACACAAAACGCTGTAACTCGAGTTGCATCGTTCTGCCGTTCGACGGCAGTAAAATGTACAGCTACTAATGAGTTCGACTGATGTCGATGTGGTGGTGGTGAAGGCGGTTTTGTGGATCTAAACTGAACCTCTATTCAGCATGGCAAACCCATATTGGCCTTGGTATGTTATCGTATTGTGAAAGTATTATAGCTCTTATTTACTTGACAATAATGGCCGAGGTTAAAACAATACTATAACACGTCAAAAGCATTGTTTGACCCAGTAGAAAAGAGGCTCTGATGTGATTTTTCCCACTACGGCGAAGTGAAAAATTGTGTTTCGCAAGGCAGCAAAGTTATTTGCGTCTCGTACCTTTGAATCGCACGCTGCGGATCCTATTTTAGGATTCGCTCGCTCTGGATTCAATTCCAGTGCTCGTCAAATAACTTTGCAGCCTGGCATCACAGGTCACGACTATTTTTGCTTAGCTTTTCTGATGTAGTGAAAGTAAGGAATATTATTTCCTTCGTAGCTTATTTTACTGGGTGAGTAGTAAGCTGATAGGTAATTATTTTGAACAAACGAATTATTTGAGCATTTCTAAAAGAGTTCGTACATTAATTGAAACCATTAAAACGTGCGTAATTCCGTTACTTGACTATCCATTTGACTATTAATTATCGATTTTTCTAGTAATTTTTTAGCAAATGTAATTTGCTGGTAATTAAAGTTCCACTATATTTTCTTAATAATCTAAAATATATGGTGACAAATTTAGAAAAAAAATCCGGTCAAGTGCGAGTCAGACTCGCGCACCGAGGGTTCCGTTTACGATAATATGGTCGTAAAACGCAAAAGAAAATAATTTTATTATGAACTATATTTTCTTTGCAATAAGGATCATATTGAGTAGCCTAAAGTTTTAATACCGTAAAATGCTGCAACTTTGCACGGATTTTGACGTTTTTTCCTTATATCTGTGAAACTATTTGTCTTATGTGGTTTAATGAGTATTAGTCGGAAAACAGACCCTATGCCTCGCCAAATTAGACTCAAATATCAGTAGGTAATCATACAATATTTCCTAGTTATAAGCATTTAAAGTGGCAGGCAAAGTTTTAGGCCTAAGACGTAACTTTGCCTAGACGGTTATCTCGATAAATAGCGTTTTGCTATTTGTAATAATACTTAATTGTGTACATGAGACATTGTGCTTGTCCCTGGCAGTCAAATTATTGCTATAAGCTTTATGTTTTTTTTTTTACAGGCTGTAGGCAATGTTGCACCAGGTTCCACGAACTTTCCATACAAAAATATCGGCAACTGTAGGGTTGTGCCAAAAAAAGATTGTTATTTAAAAAAAAAAATATTGTTTTAGTTAAAAAATAATCATCACAACGTATGCACTTAAGAGTATTACATTAAAATATGTTTATTTTGACTAATTCTATAATAATTTACCACTTTTACGGTTAGTACCTTGAAATTGTATGACTTTTACAAATGACAACACTTTTACCCAAACCAGTCTTGAGCCAATTTGACTCGAAAATCAATTTGCAAGATTTGACTTAACTAGTATTGCAAGTTATTAAAAAGCTAGTAATAAATTAACTCACTTAAGCAATTTAGGCACACCTATTTTTACTCTTATCTGTTCATTTATAAAACCCAGCTAGTGACAGCCTTAGACCCAGGCAAAATTGTGTCACTCAAGTTTCCAGAACACTGCCCAATATTGCCTACTACGTTATTATAATGAAATCGTGTCCTATTCTTGAAAATATTAGACTTACGGAAAATAGACAATATTTACTTACCCTGGGACGCACCTACTTCTCGAAAATCATGTTCCTTGTACTAAAAATTTTAAAAGTTGCGAGACACTAAAAAAATGCAGCCACTCCCTCCAACTTATGATGCACAACTGGCGTCGCAACAATGGAGTTACAAACGTAAAAAAATTAAAAATGTGTTGCCAGAATAATGAAAATTACTACCAAATGGTAAAAAACAAGAAAAAACTGAGCAAATGCGAGATATCGTAATTTAAACGAAATAGGCAAAATTGAGCTTAAACGGCAAAATTGCTGCATTTTACGGTACAGGGTTTTAAAGTTTTTCGATATTTTTTCTATAACTGTAAAATTTAATAACTTCATTTTATTTTTCGCGTAAAATACAAATAATTATGTATAAATCAGGATTTTTTCAGATTGTTTGGTCCATAAACTTCGGCGATAAGGGGTGGGGATGGCTTTTGGAAATTTTTGGCTTCATACCCGAAAAATTAACCACTTTAAAAAAAAAAACTTAATTTGTCCCGTCAGAGCAAATTTTGTTTTTAATTTTATTTATTAATTTAGTCATAAGTTTAGCAGCTTGGCACGATTGGCTAGTTAATACTTCGGCGTCGAATTGAAAAGCAAATTGTTTAAGAGAATAAAACCCCGGTGGCCTTAGACAAGATGCATTCTAAACATCGATAGTGGGATAGTCGCGTCAAGCAACGTCAATAAACATTCAATGTCGTCAGTTTTCGAAAATTGTTTACGTTAGCGTTAGCCGTCTTGTATAAGGCCTCTGTACAGCCACGAGATTAAATTTGGTACCCACCTTAGGTTCAAAATCAATCTGTCATTCTAAAACAATAAGGTTGAGTTTCCTAAAAGTTACAAATGACTTGACATCTCTAATGACATTGACGACTTCAAGCTATATTTTTCTTGAAATGGGTCCTAAATTAACGCTCGTGACCCTACATTCGACTAATTGAATAGGCAAGTCGATCATCGTTCCATTTCGGCTTAGACCTAAGCTCGATCGATCTCTTGCTTTGTGCCAAGTTGTGAACCTAGGGCTTAAGTGCCTATGTTATACTCTAGTGTTGCATACAAGGTTACAGATGAAGCTGTTATTGGCTAGCAGATAAATAGGGTATTTGCCTGATATTAAATTTCATATATTAATTTGAATAGTATATCAATATAGTATGGTAGTATGATAAAATAATTCAAAATGAAATCGGTAATAAAATAAAAAAGTTATAGCCTTTTAAAGTTTTTTGTCCATCCCTTTCTCACGAAACGATGTTTTGCGTGTAATTCATATGGCGGTTGAGTAATATGACGTCATATTCCTGTATTTGTCTCTCTGTCTGAAAGCAAGTTTTAAACATTTATATCCTTCTTATTTTTAAAGATATTAAAAAACTATTTATACTAGGCTATTCGGAAGGTAAAAAAGCTTCAATTTAATTACTAATAAAAAATTAGGCAAATACCCTATTTGGATTCAAAATTGCTTTTTATCATTTGGAACAATTCATTATACATCTATATGTTATTTATATTATTTATCTTTACTTTATTTTCTTGTGTATCCGTTACTTGTTGTATGTATGTTCAATAAAGTGTTTTGTATTGTATTGTATTGTAAGTACAGTCAAGGACAAGAAAAATATTGTAGGTTTCAGGTTTACCTACCTAATAATAATACCTATAATACCTAATAAGAGAAAATGCGATAGTGACTTTTCAGAATTTGGTATTAAATAAGGATACCTATTCGGCTGTCCCAAACCAAAACCTAGTAAGAGCCATTGAGAAAATTTTACAGGAGAAACAAAACAAACGTTTTTATGTCCCTCTTAAAAACTATAAGCCCTAGGTAATTGATTGTTAGTGCTAAATTATGAAAATAAATGACTCTAATAGATTAGTAAAAAAAATTGAAAAAAACACTGTAAATGCCAGTTTTATGAGACTTACTAGTAGATTTGCCGCTGGAAATGTTTCAAAAACCAAAATCAATAACCTAGCATAGTCTGTTTTCACTTATATAAAAACCTAGTACTTAAGTATGTGTGTTGTGACCATTGAAGTTTAAAATTAAGTGTGCAATATTTTAAGTAAATACTTGTTACATAATTATAATGATAAATAATTTTTCTACATTTTTACCTCAAAGTTACTCAAAAATGTATCTGATTAGATGAAAATGTTGACATTTATTTATAGTCTTATTAAATAATTAGAGGATCTGCAACTGAATCGTCATCAAGGCAATCTAAATCAAAATTTTCTAATTCTGGCTCCGTCCAGAAAAAAACAACACACGAGAAAAAAACGGATTAAATAATTTAACTTCACCCTCGTAAGCTGAATGTTAAAAAAGCAAAACCAAATCTCTTTAGTAAAATTAAGTTACCTATTTGATATACAAAATTAAATTAATTAATTAATTGTATAATTAAATACAAAAAAGTGTACAAAATTTGCACAGTTTTGCGTCTAAGCTTCCACGCAAAACTAACACATAATTAAGCGAAGAACCATTCGCGTATAATTTTTTTCATGAATAAATTAACCCAAAAATCTTATACGTACACAGTTTGTTTTTTATATACGTAGGTTACTCGTAACTAGGGAGTGGATGATCGAAATAGGTACCTACATATTTACCTATAGTTGGCGAAACGTCGCGAAAGGTCATGTAATTATATTAGTGCGGAATCGGGTTTTTAAAATGTATTTATAATATTTTTAATTGTAGTTTTTCAGTGTGACGTTTAACTCATAGTTTAAAAAAAACAAATCACAACGCAAATCTGAGCAAGTTTTTAATTAGCCAAATAAATAATAATATGTACCCACTCGACACCAAATGGATGGAAATAACAGCAATGAAAAATAATGAAATTTAATATAAAGTCCGCATCCTGCAACTACTACTATAACCAACAACACCGCCACGAAACTACCTATGTAAATATGTACCTATCCTTTCCCTACTTACCTATATTATAAGTACTATAACAAAAGAACAAGTTTAAACACCCATAATAGGTATGAAGCAGGTATATGTATCTATTTTATCATGCATACAAACAAACAACATAAAACAGAGTAAAGCCCATAGGTACCCACATTCATTAGATGCTTATTACTGTCCAGAAGAAAACTGCAATATAAATAGGAGAGCGTAACAATTGTTAACGCATTAATTTAAATTCAGAGAAAAAGTTTAATAGTAAACAATAAGTTAGTACATGTCTTGATAAAGCGGCTGCAAGAATGAGTTTGCTCCTATAACTATTTCGACCAATGATATAATATCGATGGGTCCTACGTAAGTTATCGTAACCCACAAAATGGCAAAATTCGGTTTATAGCAAAAATGCATTGTATTATTCCATTATTATTAGTATCTAAAACAAAAATAAACAAATTCGTAGTTTAAACCAGTTTTTAGAAACGTAAACTGTGGTATGTTTCAAACGGCTCCGACGTTTTCTATCGTAAGTACCTTGGCGACAAAGTACGCGGGACGGCGCGGGGAGCGTCGCGCGCGCTTACGCATCGCATGTGTCACTTGCGACCGGCTACGCGGGGCGGCGCCAGTGTTCATGTTTTAGTTGGGTATTAACAAAATTTATGGTTTAGATGCTCCATGTGAAACGTAATATTAACAAAAACTCTGGTTATGCAAATAAAGTACCGAACGTTTCGTCGAAAACGAAATTATTATACGAAAAAGCCATAGCCCAAAAACGAAAAACAGTTGTAATTCAAACGATGAGGCTGTGGGAGGAGAAACTCCCAAAGAACAAAGACGTAGAAATAACACTGCATCGGATACATGTACGAAATCAGGTAAGTGCATTTAGATTTCAATTTTTTTATTCTATATTAATTTAATTGTAGGTTCCAGCGTACAATATGGTAACTATTACTAACGGTCATTTACGTTGGAGCCTAGCATCTAAAAGCTATTGTATGTATGACTTACGATTATTTACGATGAGTTTTTTGTTAAAAAAACATGTGGTACAATTACTTACAATAGTATACTTCGGATTGTGATTCATTTTATTTGTTGTATGTCTTACTTGCTATAGTTTACTCCGGGTGAGAAATAAACATACGATATTATACCGATTACCAGTTACAAATTCTGCCTTCATTTTTATTTTTCTTACAGAATATTCACTTCCATTTGGACCTGATAACCGGTCAATGCATCTACCTACTTGAAAAAGTGTATTCAGCGAAAGTGACAAGGAAATCCGTGACGATCCTCAAGACAAGGATGATGAGGCTTTGCTTTACAACGCACCGCATGTGCAAAAGCATGTTATTATGTTCTAATGATACTAACTTGGCGCAGAGTAAGCTTATTGGTTTTATTAGAATCGCTGACTTGGGTATGATTTTGGGTTATAAGAGGCACGATTTTTTCTTTAAGTACACATCTATATTGAAACCCCCTTACTAAACGTTGAGTAACGGTGGTATAGCTATACTATTTTTTGTCCTTATCTGTCATTGTGACATTTTAATTTGACAAATAAGGACAAAACATTGTATAGCTATACTACCGTTACTCAACGTTTACTAGTAAGGGGGTAAGTGTTTTTAGCCTTTTATCACATTGCGCTACGATACCTCTAATAGTGGCGTGCTCGTAACCAGGCCGTTACTAGTAACAATTTGCTACTCAATGCTAAGAAAATTAATTATATTAAGTTTGCTTTGCCTAATGTTAGACCGGTAGAATGTAGAGGTATAGGTCGGAATATTTCTAAATGGTTGGAGATAAGGTGCTTTTCTTAGGGATAACTATAGACAAAAACTTGCAATGAAGTGGAATATTGCAGTACCACCGGTAAATTAAGTTCGGCAGCTTACGAGTATGCTGCCAGGAAAATCAGGCAACTCACCAATGTTGAGACAGCTCCCTTTTTATGTTATTTTCGTACTGTTATGTCGTACAGTATTCCGGTTTGGGGAAAAGCTGTTGAAATACAGACTATATAGCAAATAAATCAGATCCATCATCTCGCACTCCGTTTTATTCAAATCGTTTGTCTATTTCGAAAGCAAACATTGATGATTTCTAATTTTAATTTATGGCCTTCACTCCTGTTAGAATGTATTTTGCCAATGTCAAGTTATTTATAGACACTTCCAAGGACTTATTAGAGAAACAAGTCCATGGATATCACACGCGAGGACAATTGTTCGGTAAAAGAGTATTTTCTCTAGTGGACTAAACAGAAGCACATGGGGTTAGCTCCACGCGCTTCTGTCAAGTCCAAATGATGATTTATTAAGTTTAGAGGTATGCAGTAACAGGTTCAATCTTAAGGACTCAAAGTGTTTTTTTTAAGACTTTTATAAATTAAACATAAATTAGTACAAATACATAAGTCCTAACGTTTACCAGTGTTTATCGCCAAATTAGATTAATGTACAAATTAAGACTCATTTATTTTGTCTAGAATTGTTTAGAATTTTTGTTTGTTCATAATATGATTATTGTTGTTTTATTATTGTTCTTATATTCGTTTGACCTCGAAATAACTGCGGATTTTGTTTCGGTATTAAACTGATCTCATTAAATTTATGATGATATTATGATTTAAGAACTGGGGGTTTCCATGACATACTAAAGCAGTTCAGCTTAGGTTGAGAGAAAGGAACAGAGCTGTATAACTGCTATAGCTCTGTCACTTTCTTTCATCCTAATTTGAACTGCTTTAGTACGTCATAGTAACCCCTCTGGATATAAATTCGGGGTCAATAGAAATGATAAAACAAAACAAAACCAAACGGGTCTGTTTACCATTATTACACCATAATCACGTACTTTTGAACGTCGCGTGAGGTACACGATGCACGCGCTTGATTGTTACTTTTACATTCAGCTTAAGATTGAATAACTATTACCCATACGTTTTTTTAAATCATATCTTATTTGCAGAAATATTGTGGTTATGTGTCAAACAATACTAATTTGTTTACATCTGTTATCATCCAACCCCGACTTCAAAGGTATTATATTGTCCTATTCGTGTGGCATCAAAATAAGTGTGGATTTTGTTATGGTATTAAATTGATCTCATTAAAACTGCGGTTAAGGTTAAGCGCATTTAGTACATAATTCGGTGCTTATCAACATTTAAAACCATCTCAAAAAATACTATTAGTAGGTAGGTACTTTAACAAAGAGAGATAATCTATTCACCGAAGAATACAAAATATTTTGTCAATATAAATAAACGTTTTTTAACTGAAGTAATGTGTTTTAATACTTATCCATCTTAAAATAACAATTAAAGTATTTTTTTTTAAGATTCTATACATTTTTGGTTTAACTTCCCGTAGTACATTGTGGTATGTTCTACATTAGTATAGCACTATTGCCACGTAAGTTATGGTTTGTTGTACTTACGATATTTTATGCGCAAGCTATTCCGACGTACAACATGGTTAGTATCACAAACAATACTTATCGAAACCTTTAATCCACTTAAAAGTATCGTAAGAACAATTGCAGCTAAACCAAGGGCTTTTTTAAAATATTAGTAAGATAAGTTTAAACACTAAATTATTGTCGACATTCGTACCAAATTTTAACAGGATCCATTAAAAAATGGATCAACGGCATCAATTTTCAACTTTAAACTGCTCTGCTGTAAAGTTGCGTATTTCAAGTTACCATAACTTACGTAGGACCCATCGATATAGTAAAAAAAAGGTAGATATGTTACACTCACCTCGATAGTGGCACCCTAAAACCAAGCCAATTGGTACACCTTTACTTATTCTCGCGCCGTCAACGGAACCGTGAACTAGTCTGCAGACCAACATACATTCGTCTTTGTTTCGCTCCCGGAAATTAGCATACCATCCTGCTTTCACTTGTCATTTATGAATTAGTGTGTAATTGCAATATTTACTGATTATGTGTGCGTAAGCCGGGCCATTTTTACACACGGATTACCGTATAGGTAACATATCTACCTCTTTTTATATTATATCATTGATTTCGACTCATTTTGGTAAAGCTTTAACAAACAAAAACACATCGTTCAGCGCCAGAGCAAACTTAGTGACTGTTCGGCGCGCGTTGACGACCCTTCTCCCCAAGCAACGCCGCGCACTAAGGTTACAGGTGAAGTTACTGAGCCGCTCTCCCCGCAACACTCCTTATGCATCGACTTGCTAGATTTTGTATAGGAATAAATTACAAATTCTACAATACTGAATAGTTCGTTTCGTAAATCTAAAACCTAGTATGAGTAATTCACCAATCAAATTAACCTATCGAGTGCTATTTAACAAAATACAAAAACCTAGTAAGTGCAAATTCCAAAATCAAAAACCTAGTATAAGCCGTCTGTTTCATAAATCAAAAACCTAGTGTGAATAATTTCCCAATTCAAAAACCTAGTTCGTGCTTTTTAACAAATACAAAAACCTAGTCAGTGCAAATTCCAGAATCAAAAACCTAGTATAAGCCGCAGTTACTAATTGTTTGGATTTGGATATGTAACTTGCTAGGATTTTGATTGTGGTATCGACGAGTAGCAGATGGAGTTGCTAGGTTTAGGGGGTCTCATATCTTCGAAACTAAGCGCGATATAATTATGGGTGTTTTTGCATTACACGCAGCACTAAATTTAAAGATGTGTGGTGTAAAAAAACGAATTTTGACAAATTTGGCTCTTGCTAGGTTTTGGTTTGGGACAGCCGTATTATTTTGCTGTACATTTTAATACCTTGTCGTAGTAACGTATTACTGTGTCAGTGGTGTGAATTAAGTAAATCAATAGCTGCGACAGGGTACTAAAATGTGCAACTAATTCCGAATTCGACCGCACATAGTAAGAGTTTTCAAATTAGTACACCAGGGGCACGTTTTATAAAGCTACAAGTTACAATTTTACAGGTCTAAACTGGCAATACTGCTCAAATAGCTGGTCGTCATTGGTCGAGGTTATGTCAAATGGAAACACAAACATATAACATGTAAATTGTAATTTGTAGCTTTATAAAACAGGCGCCAGCTGATCGGCCTTAATAATTTTGAGCATTTTTTAAAGCCTGACGGAAGCAGAGGGGTAATAGAGGGGTAGAGTCTGCAGCATCCTAGCTCCAAAC
This sequence comes from Acleris literana, assembly GCA_946894065.1. Taxonomy (NCBI): domain Eukaryota; kingdom Metazoa; phylum Arthropoda; class Insecta; order Lepidoptera; family Tortricidae; genus Acleris; species Acleris literana. The sequence goes on from OX335687.1 coordinate 6,652,321, forward strand.
AGATAAACCTAGTAATTAAGCTAGTAAAACTGGAATGCCCTAAATGCAGCCTAAATCGCCTTTCGCATGTTAGCCTAAGCAACGAAGACAAATCAGTGGAAAAAACTCGTGTATAAGCGGATTTTGGCATAGTTGTAGGGAATGGTGTTTTAAATCACATACTAAAAGTACTGATGGGTGGGGGAGGAGCTAACGGGTGGAGGGGGGTGTAAAGGTCCCTTTTTTTAGTTTTTCGTAAATAACTCGTAAACGGTGGGCCATAGCAAAAAATGTTTCATTACATAATGAATCTACATAAAATTGTCTACAAAAAAGATTCAATACACTTTTTTTCTGGGATCAATATTTAATGAGATATGGAGGGAAAAATGATTCCCGAAGGGCCATAGTCGGGTTTGCATTGTAAGTCGGCCCTTACATCAACTGGGCTCCGGTTTTTTTTGTGAGTACCTCTTATAGTGAAGAATATTTATGCTGAGTATCAACATCTTCGTCGTTTTTTTCTATTCCCTCGGGAACTGTCAAATATTGCGGAATAAATGGTATATTTTATCCTTCCCCAAGATACACACCATGTCTTTGCAAAACTTCATCGAAGATCTGTTCATTTCGTCATGAATAACACACAAACAAATAAACCAAGTTCGGATTTATAAAATTGGTATGGTAGGTATTTTATATCAAAATCTTTGAAAAAGGTCTATCTATCCTCATCCGGCCCAATGTTCTTTAATAAGAAAAAAGTAGATTGTACAACAAGGGCATAAAACAAAATATTTTATCGAAGTATTATGGTATCCATCTGAGCCGGCAGGCGAGCTGGATAATTAAGTCGAGGATAAAATGGGTTTTTAGCCCGAGTTATACATTCTGCTTTTCACTTTGATTACGAGGAAATAAAACAGTGATAATGTAAAAAAAATTACATGAGAATTTAGGATATTTGCTAGGTACTTGTCCAGACTTTGAAATTTTCATACGTTTAAAGTAAATTTTCTTGATTTAGGCGGCAATGTCTGTTAAATAAGTTCTATTGCATTTTTTTCTATTAGTGTGTTAGGTGCTAAATTCCGTAACACCACACCACAAGTTTTGCAATGAAAACAACAACCAAATTAATAGTCCAAAACTATAGACAAAAACCTCTTTCCCGCCAGTGTCGCCAATTTCGTTTTGTTTTTTTTTTTTAATTTTCTTGTTGAGTCATACGTTGGTTTTGTAATGTTTTTGTTAATAATGCTTGTTTTTAATAGTTTTAAAATTCTTTTTTGTTAGATGCAACATAGAAGGCAAATAAATTAACGTAAATGTATTCAAATAACAAGTTTATTTAATGCAGTCACCTCGTCTGTCTGGCTGTAGGGCTTAATTGTCATAGTCTAGATGACGACAACACTTTATGCACCACTCGATAAAATGCGATTTTATGCAGCCTATACCCAGCATAAAGAAGGACTTTACGAGCATGAGAAGTGAAAAATAGATTTAGTGCATTCTGCCCTTCATAAAAGACAGGAATCAAAAATTACTTTAAAAAAATTGAGGCAGGACGAGGATAGTAGGATTAAAGGGCGTATTATACTACGCGGTATTCAGGGCCCGTTAGGAGGCCTGGCCAGTTATAAGGGCGTTTTCTCCTTTTCTCTTATTACTTGTGTAAGTAATATACACGTGCACGTACACGTTGCTTGTGTTGTGTATGGTTTTACCGTGTTGAATAGAGGCCCAGGATGGTGTCATCCTGGGCCTCTATTCAACACGGTAAAACCATATCGTTTTTGACATGTTATCGTATTGTCAACGGTTTGATAGCTCTTATTTACTTGACAGTAAAGGCGATCGAATTACAAACAATACCATAACAGGTCAAATACAATTTGGATTTTATCGCCTAGTTTAGATGCGCAGATTTAGGGAATAGGACCCTGAATAACGTATAGTGCAATACGCGTTTTAAATGTGATCGTGAGTTTTATTTATAGCCTAACTGCCTGTTTGGAAATATGTATATTTTCAAAATATCCACCGGCTCACGTAGCCGGTAATGTAGTCGCGCGGGGTCACGGGTTCCCATCCAAGCTGAAAACACCTCGTTAACATACAATACCGCACCGTACAAAGTCAACGCATTATAATACCATACTCGGACTTTATTGGAAATTACAGTTTTTTTTGGGAAAATTGTGTATGGCTAGGTTTTACCATGCATTTATACGTATTTATGTTTTATAGTTATATGAAATTGGCTTTTGTCTGTTTATAACCCCTGCCGCAAAATGAGCGGGTTAGAATTTTTGACCGCTATATGTGTGTGTGTTTGTGGCATCGTAGCTCATAAACGGGTGAACCTATTTGGATGCGGTATTTTTTATTTGAAAGCAAGTTTTCAAGCGGTGATTCTTAGCTAGGTTTCATGAAAATCGGTTAAGCCGTTTAAGAGATATCAGCTCTGAAAGAAGGAGACACCATGATATCGGGGATTTTTATCTACGTAATAGTTATTCATTTTCATTTTTATTATTTTAACTAGAGGACGTCCGCGACTTTGTGCGCGCATAGAATAGATTTTCCGCTACTCCCCCTGTTTCTTCCCATTGGGGGTCGATTTTCGGAAAATGCTTTCTTTAGTGCAACCCTAGGGTACCCACAGAATACTGCCTCCAAATTTCAAGTCTCTATGTCCAGGGGTTTAGGCTGCGCGTTGATATGGTCATTCAGTCACTCTGTCACGGTACTGTTCATCCATACTATACTATACTATACTATATACTATACTATATTCTATACTATATACTATACTATACTATATACTATACTATACTATATACTATATATACTATAATATTATAAATGTGACAGTGCGTATGTTTGTCCGTTTTTCACGCTTCAACCACTGAACGGATTGAGATGAAACTTGGCACACATATTGGTTAGGCCCTGGAATAGGACATAGGATAGTTTTTATCCCGGAAAATTGGACAGTTCCCGAGGGAGCAGCGATAAACGACTTCTACGCGGACGGAGTCGCGGGCGAAAGCAAGATATAGTGATGGTTTGAGAATAAAGAGTAATACTTAGTTTCACAGATATTTGGATAATGAGGGAATTATTACTCAAGTTTATTTTATAAAAAAGCAGTGTACCTGCTACGTTACTTTTTGGGCGGAATCGCTTGAATTCTACTTTACAATCATTCGCTGTGCTCGACATTTTGTTATATAATTCACTTTGCTCTGGATTCAATAAACCGCCCTCGCCGTAAATATATCATTTTGAACCCTCGTGATATAATCTACTATTGATAGTCGGTGAGTTGGGTCTCTTGCTTGGAAAATAAGACCATTCCGGAAGAAATCACTATTTATACACAGACAAACAATTGGTAATAAAGTTATTCGACTTATTTTTTTCGATACGAAAATCTTGTTGCTTTTAGCTCGTAATTGGATTGTCAACGGTTCAATAGCTATATTTACTTGACAGTAATGGCGGCCGAATTAAAAACTATCTACACTATATCACGTCAAAAGCAATACCGTGTACAGTATTCCCAGCTTCTTAACATCTTTCGGCCGGCTATCGCTATCACGATTGCACTCGCAAGTGACAGTATATTTGTCACCATAGAAAAACGAAGATTGCCGATACCTATTAGCAAAATGGTAGCACTGTAAAATAGACGCCCAGTTTTATTCCACAACATCGCGAGTTTTCCACTGCCAGCAACATGAAACTTTTTAAATCCACGCTTGAAAGAAAGTTACAGGGGGATGCCAAATTCATACGTTTGCTTAAAGGTGTCATTGAACTGATAGAGGTCTCTGATCTCTATTTTGGGCTCCGCTAATAAAAAATAATAATTTAAAAATAAATTAACTGTGTAACTAGTTTTAGTCAGAAATGTTTGTACATACTACGAGTATAGGTAACTAGAAAACAAAATCATGGTTACCTACCTGAAACACTAAAGAACGTTTGCCAGGTGTTTCATTTGTCATAATTTTCATTTGTCCGAAAGTATTTTTTCCCTGAAACCGTTTAACTTTCCTGAATTGTTATAAAATAAACCTAACCTAACCTACAGGTTCTGTAAGTATATCTCATTAAACATTTTGAAAAGTTATTGGGTTCAGAATAAAATGAAAATTATGGTAAATGAAACAGCAGCAAACGTTTTTAGTGTTTGCGATAGGATACCAAAAATCATTGATGCTTAAATTAAACTCTGCTCTTGTATTGTATAAAAGTAAATATTTTAAAAAGTTCACAATATATGAAACGAGAGCTTGTTTTTTTAATATTGCTTTTGCTTTTTGCTTCAAACGTTTAAGTGTTTTTTACTTAGTCTTTAACAATGCTATGAGGGTATATCCATGTTAAGCACTATCTGTAAGACCACTGCAAATACGATAGATGCAATAAAATTAATATGAATATTAAAACCTTAGTGTTACCCAACTTCACACAAGAACCATTATTTCTAACTGCCAATTTTATCTAGTTCTTTGTAGAAAGTTAATATTCTGTAGTGACGTAGAGGTGCATTAAGAAGGATCACCCCTAACGAGTAGAAATGGGGGAGAGCAGTGAAATACGAATCCTACGCGTGCAGCAGCCAGAAGCACCCTCTAGTGGAGAAATATTTATCTTTATTTACTCACTTATACCACACACTAGCGAGCTGTAACTACAGCTGTTACGTGTGTATTTATAAATAATAAACAAGCTTTAAGAAACCCGACTGTTGCTAACCAACTTTAAATGGTTATAAATCCTAAATGATCATTCAAAATGAAAAATGATGAAAGAAACCTACAGATGATTTTTAAATTTGTAAGTTCAGTCTGGGCCTGTTTTATAAAGCTACAAATTACAATTTACAGGTTACAAGTTTCCATTTGACACAACCTCGACTAATGACGACCAGCCATTTGAGCAGTGTTGCCAGTTTAGACTTGTAAAATTGTTACTTGTAGCTTTATAAAACGTGCCCCTGTAAGAATCTTTGGTATAATAAACACGTATATCTGAGTGCGCCTTTCGTTTGGTGACTCCATCCGTACAACCAATTCAACGATACCCCACTTGTCATAATTCGTCGACTTAATTTTTTTGTTTTTTACAATATGGCGTCTGGTTGCCGCCATATTGACTTTGATTACTGTCATGTCTTTCAAACTTACAAGATTAAGACAAATCGATTGACATGCGTTAGTTTCTAGAGCGCCACGAAGAAACAAACATAGTATATAGGCTGATAAACACATAACTCTCCTTTGCGTCGCGCAGTCGGGTAATAAATACCAGGGGCAGTCTCACAATTCGGCTTTGTTTTTTTTATGCTACAGGGGGCAAACCAGCTATTTTTTTTTGAAGTGATAACTTCTTATGGGAGGATAAACCGCTTCGTTACGTAACGCGTTACGTCGCCAGCATAGAGGTAGGAAAGCATATAGGGAGTATAAAAACAGCTAATAGAATAGTACTCTTCGCATCTGTTACAAATGCCCATCGTTAAAAAAGACGTCTATATATGACTTCTTTCAAAAGTGTACTCTGCCACTCTGTATTAGTGTGTGTAAGTTTTTAGTCAGTTAAACAATTTCAATATTAAATAGTTCAACTTAGATTAGTTTAAGTTATCACTTCTGTCGGGCGACCCGAGACGCACACGTTTTTATTTATAACAGTGGGAGGGAAACGGGCATGTACTCGTAGGTGACCTGATGGGAAGAATCCCCACCGCCCATAAACACCAGCAACTCAAGAAGAGTTGTCGGTGCGTTGCCGGCCAATTAGGGAAATGTAAGCTCTTTTCTTGAAGGCACCGATATCATAACTGGTAGGAAATACCGCCGAACGGAGTTCGTTCCACAGTTTCACTGTACGAGGCAAAAAGTGCCTAGTGAAACGCACGGTGGAAGATCGCCATTCATCAAGGTGATGTTGATAGAACCTGGCTTTACGAGGTGTAGACTAATTTATCGGGTTACCTGATGTGAAGTGATCATCGCTGCCCATGGACACCTGCAACACCAGAAGGTATTGCAGCTGGCTGCGTTGCCGGCCTTTGAGAAAAGTGTATGCTCGTCTTTTGAAGGTCCCCAAGTCGTAGCGGTCCGAAAATACCTCTGCTTCAGCTTACGATTCCGTAAAACTGTCGTGAGCGGCAAAAAGTTTAAAACGCATAATGGTAGGCCTAGTCGCAAACTATGCTCTGCTTTGAGTACTTGACAACGATAAACTTACTAAAGGACGCTGCATACGTAACGTGATCAGGACGAGGACGGGACGGGGACGGGACGTGGTTGCATACATTTTTGGTTTTCCCGTCCCGTACGTGCAATCATTACGTATGCACATTCCGATACATTTTCGATATTGTCGTCTCGTCCCGTCCCCGTCCCGTCCGTATAAAATCACGTTACGTATGTAGATAGAGAAATACCAATAATCAAGAAAAATGCGTCGTTTTCAGCACAGCTTTTAACGGTTTCATAAGGGGGGCGTAAAGCCTCCACTTATAATGTATTTGCTGTGGCGTGCGACTCCGCCCACGTATAAAATAACTATTTAAAATATTATAGCGGAATAAAAATTACTCTATCCTCCCTAAATATTATCCTTCCCTGAGGTTACATCTCCATACCGAATTCCATTAAAATCAGTTCAGTGGTATAGTTGTGACAGCTTAACAAACAAACAGTTGCTTTCGCATTAATAATCTTAGTATGGAAGTATGGATGGATATAATCAATTATCAACCTTTCTTCATTTTATTAAGGGTGTGTAATGTTTAGCATAAAAACAAATGGTCTAATGATCATTTTACATAACACGAATTGCATAATTTCAATCTGTATAATAAACCATCGATATAATAGTCATGATGCATAAAACGAAATGCATAATTTTTAAAACTATACTCGTAATGTTTATAAATTAAAAAATAAATATTTCTAACGGCTTTCATTACTATTGATGCGATCACAGTTCTAATCTAACCTAATCTAGTTAGAAGAAATTGACTTAAAATGCATAATAACAAGAAAATGATAGTTATACTAAATGAGTTATGTTATTCGATCGTATGCCAGATGAAATTATACAATTGGTTTTTATGCTAAACGTTCATTATGCTTTCCGTGGTTAGTTAAATGAAATTATACAAAATGTTTTTATGCTGATTGCAGCGCACCCTTTTATTAAGGATAGCTACAGCCTGTTATCATTCTCCCTCAAATACAATTATTTACTAAACAAGTTTATTCGCAACTATAAAGTTTGTAACGATAATTAATGTGGTATTGCAGCTATCTCGGGCTTAGGCGTGACGTTCCGCCCGCGGGCAGGCTTAGCGATTCGTAAGATCTGTTTGCCCGGGAAATAAGCCCCTGATAGAAACGATGCGTCGGCAGTGTGTAAGAGGCTTTAGTACAAGTAAATAGAGCAGGTCTTACATTTTTTCGGAATAAGATTTTTATATTTTTTATTTATGTATGTTTTTGATTTCTTATTATTCAATATAACAAGAAATTAGAGGTGTTATTTTAAAAACGGCTTCTAGCGGTTCGAGACCGAGCGGGCGAGGTTAGTGAGGCTACTGAATTGAGAATGTACTCCCTGAAATGTTGTTTGTACGCTTTGACGATACAACTTAAACTCGTCGGTTAATAACTCGTCCGTCAAGTTGGTAAGTAAGTCATTAAAATAATAGCAAGACAAATGTATGTAATTTTGGGCCGTGCTTAGGTTTAATTGAGCGAAAATAAAGACAGAAAACCCCGGTGTCACGTTGGAAAATATATTTTTATGCGTTTTACAAAAGAGTGACGCTCTTGTCTGTGGAGTAATTACCACGTTTAATAACTCTCATTTCGGAGAGTTTGGGGTATAAATGTCGAAATATTATAAAAGCGACTAAACGTCACTAGAACATTGTAATATAATAGAATAACTGTATTGTAGTCGGTTGTACTATTGCACCGTATTAATATTAAAGAGCACCCTGTATGTAAATACTTTTTAATTGTTCGTTTTATAAACAACTCGTGCGCACCGGGCGAGTCCAGACGAGTAGTGGGTGCCTGCCGGTGTCCACGTAACGGGTTCAATACGGTTCGTTCAGTTTTGTGAAAGTTTTGTGAGAATAAGGTGAGTTCAGGTTTATTTTTAGGACAATAACTGCACTTTGTAATCTTTGGAATTATATCTGCGCGTTATATCATTATTATGTCGCTTTTAATTTGTTCAGAAATGAATAAAGATTTTAAAAATATGTCTTTGTATATTAAAACTATTGAGCGACTTGGAATAAGTTGATAATTTCAACGTGCAAAATAAAGCAGATTTTACAAAAGGTATCATCATTAAAAGCATCTGTAGTAGAGGAAGACTCTAATATGATATTTCTATTATGTAACAGCTTATACCTATTTAGATACACCTGCCGTAAACAACACTATCTAATATTGCTGCACCTTTTGGTACTTTTGCATAAAAGGAGAATGGGCAGAAATGTATGAACACTGGCCTAGAAACCAATAACAATAAGCAACATCGGATATCCTTTTTAATTCTACAACAATTTGCGTAGCAGGAAACCTAAAATAACTGTGAGAAATATTTAAAAAATCTGGAACATCGGGACGGCTACATAGACAACGCGACGTTAGCATAATTACTTCGAAACACCGCTGTCGATATTTTTTTTCAAACAAAGATTTCGAACTACTTGCCATATTAATAGTTTTACAACTTAGAATTACCTATCCGGTGACATATCGCTTGTCCTCATTGGTCATATAGGCCAATTAGCCCACCCTCCCTTACTTAATTTATTTAATCTTTCTATTTTTTAAATGTCTGCCGTTTCCCAACGATTATTGGAATCTTAAACAATCGGAACAACAAAGCTATAAAGTTTATATTTTGTTTTCTTAAGTTTCTTTCTACAGTTATTATTAAAATCGAGCTGGTTTGGTGATAGAGGTGGAATGCGGTATAGAAAGTCCTAAAAGGTTAATAGGAGTAAACTACCAATACTCAAAAAAAGCTATGATAATATTGTCTTATTCTTAGAACAAGTAAGCCTTTATGCTTAAGTGCATAAACACTGTTTTAGTCCGCCTACACCACACACATTTTTTTAAACCTTTCATACATGAGTGTGAAAGGTCTTCCAAGGTCTTCTTGAAAGGTATCCAGCGTCTTCTGAAGATTATAAGAAAGCTTTTTAACTACAAATCATTAAAAGCATAATAAGTTACACATTGTAAACTTTATCAGGAACAGTTTTAACGAGACGGTACCTCTAATACTCGATCAAGTTTCTGCCGATCGTGTTACTTGTAGCAGCGTGATCGTGAAATACAGGAGCTAAAGACTAAGCATATTTCCTATAAGCCATCGTCAGACGTAGTATAATAATAACTTGCTTCAGGTTGGCAAGGAGTGTTGGAATGCAAGCCTTACGGTGATATACGCGTATACGTAATAGTAGATTGTTCAACGAGAGACTAAAATAAGCCATAAGGACACGAGGTAGTTACCATATAGGTAATATACAAAATAGTAGCCTGAACGTGAGCGAAGACAGATATATTAAGTTCAGGGTGCATAATAGATATTTAGGCACAAGTGTAACAAGTTACTTTTCACTTCTTAAGCGAGAAAATTCCTTACAATGCATCTTACAATTTTGAAGTCCCTTAGCACCATTATGACTAGATACGCCGCCTTTAATAAAATAAGAGACGTATTTATTTTTGAGAGTACTCGCAGCAAAAAGTTAAATAGAGTTTTTGTTTTAAAACTAGATTTAAAACTGGCATTTGCGTTTGGCCTGAATAAGCCTGAATATAATGAATATCAGTGGTCAGCTATTCAAAGTATATAAAAAAAACTTTGAATTACAATTTTAGCTGGATCATCTGCAAACAATATGGTTTTGATGTTTCCGTTTTATAAAATATGCGTAACATTGGATTCTATTTTAATTTTGTTTGACGTCACAGCTGCCCGGTTCAATAACCGTAGGGTTACATAAGTACCTACGCCTACAATTTTCACACTTCTGCCTATTAAGTACCCCCTCATTGATTATGCATTTCGCTTATTTATTTTTAACCGATTTCAAAAAAAGGAGGAGGTTCTCAATTCGTCGGGATATTTTTTTTTTTTTTTTTATGTATGTTCCCCGATTACTCGAAGACCACTGGACCGATTTGAAAAATTTTTTCGTTGTTCGACTGGGTATACTTTCTAGTTGGTCCCATTGTTACCACGTCAGGATCTGATGATGGGATCATGGAGAAATCAAGAGAACTCCTCAAATATTATAGGCACACCTATAGCGATTTTGGTATTTTTCACTGTAACTCATGCATTTGCTTTTGAAAAGTACTATATGGTGAAGTGGAACTGATGATGAAGACCACAGATGGCCACCGGAACTCCTTAACGGTACCTATTTCAAGGGTGGCGATAAGATATTTCGATAAAGGAAGTTGAGCGAGTATGACGAAGCACATTTAGGATTAAATATGACTATGACATTCCCGCGGCGTTGTCTGCGTCGAGCTTGAAATGTTCTATAGTTTCTTATTAATATTTAGAAGTGGAGCTACGTAACAGCATAAATAGGATCACTAAAAAGTATAAAATAAAATAAATGTTTAAAAAAACAAAAAACCGCCTTCAAAAAGCAAAAAATAACTTCTTTAAAATGGTAGGTAAATAGGTCAGTCCAACTGAAATCGGCGTCCAACAATATTTTAACCAAAAGCAGACTTCAGTTGGACTGACCTATTTACCTACCATTTTAAAGAAGTTATTTTTTGCTTTTTGAAGGCGGTTTTTTGTTTTTAATATTTCTGTTATTTCTCCGTGATTTATAGTCGGTCATCGTGTTATAAAGGAGAATGGGCAAAGTAGCCTATCGGCGGCCACTGGTGAAATTAGTGTCAAATGAAAGCTATGCTATTAAGGAATACTTTTTGTAAAAAAACTTTTATTTGTATCTGTTTTAATAAAAAGAAATTATTTAAACATAAGTCCGAATTCGATCACTTAAGACATTCAAGAAGATATTTTGTTACCAGCATCAGATTTATTATACACCGTGACTTATGATTTGTATACTTATTATATCTGTAAGTTGTACTTTATTGCCTATAGTAAATAAATAACATATTGAGAGTTGTTAAATACTTCACTTTGAGATGTTAGATCATCAATATATGTTGAGATTTCCCTTCTTTCCTAAACATTTGATATATTGATGATCTAACATCTAATCGGGAAAACTACGCAAAGTATTGTAAAAGAAAATCATCTTTTATTCTGATTACAATTAAGTCACGGTAATGAAACTTTTACCAAGTAACAGTAGGACTATACCACATCGTCAGATAAAAAAATTATCCTTGGCCGCTCATAGACCAAGTTCCATACAAATTTGCCCATTCTCCTTTCTAGAATCATCTGGATAATGAGTCATACCATCACCAACTTACAGTTTGGATAATTGATTACAATCACATTTTTAAACTTCTAAGAAATATATTTGTAGATTAAAAAAACGTGTAAGAATTACAATTATTAGTCGGAAACCATCTAGGATACAAAATATGCGATTTAACTGTCTTTTTAAATTGTTACCAGTGGTTAGGTAGTTAATCTTTTTGATACCGTAAAACGGGGTGACTTTGGAAACGCGAGGCGACTTTGATAATTTTTTGAATCATCGATTTTGTGCAATGTCTGAGTTATTATTAAGCTCTTTCGCGACATTACTTTCATATGTTTCATGTGCGAGCGCAAAATATTAGTAGTTCAAGTATTTTCAGACATATTGGATTTTAAACCTTCGAAACAAAAAAACACTATTTTTTGACATGCTTCGGGGGTGACTTTGATATTGTGATGTAAACACGGGGTTAACCAAAGTAGCCCCATTTTAAGAATCGAGATTTTAAGCTGCATCATTTTTTTTTACTACTAACCCGTGCACCGTAGTCTGCCTCTAGCTGCTTTAAGTTACTCCAAATGAGTAGTCGCCAATACAATATTTTTAATAATTTATTTTACCATTAAATGCGGGAGTTACAGAAGATTTATTTTTTAAATTAATCAAACTAACCCCATTTTACGGTATTCAATATAGTTAAAACGCCAAACGCACATTATACAGCTTAAGTTTAAAGTTGCCATTAAAAAAAGGCGCAACGGACCTATATCGAAGTGCCTTGACATTTATTACTCAACCAATCGGAAAAAAGCATTTTAGCATACTGTAAATGTACAATTAATATGTAGATGTAATCGAATAATTAACTACCCGCTTTTATTGACCTCGGAAAGGTTAAATCAGTAAACAGTGGCTCATTTACATTCACCGGGTTCACGTGTATTTTTACTTTTAATACGGTCAGGTAGAGTTTATTTTCGAGTGTTTGATGGAACAGCCAAGGGTTCACGTTTGTTGTCTAGCTATCAATTTCTAGAAATTAACTACGTAAGCAACACCATTAGTGGAAGTTTTTCGTCGGTATTGTAGCGAATGTTCTGTTCAAGGCTATGTCAGTCGTTCTGCTTAGTAAAACGGTTCGAGGTTACTTAAAAGAACTTTAATTGATAACATATAACATGAAACATTATTTTTTAATGAAAACAGTACATTGGCTCTCACAATTCCTCAATTTGCACTTAACAGTGTATGTACAATCGATGATCAGCTTTTAAAGCCAAATAATTAGATCTCATATCGTGCGCGTACACGTATGCTTCTGGAACGTTCATTACTGACCGTTAAAGAATCCACAGCTTAAACTACTAGACAACCAATCAATTAAAAAACAAAAGAAGCAAATGCTTTCCTTTGCAAACACCTTGCTTACTTCTTTCCATTCCTCAGATGGCACCAACCACGAAGGTCGAGGACCGTCTGACGTCCGGCCACCGGCTGTCGCACCCGCCGCCAGGGGACGAGGTCCTCATCACCGGCATCTCCGGGTACTTCCCTGATTCGGACTCCGTTATACATCTGCAGGAGAATCTTTTTAATAAGGTACCAACAATTGTGCAGGAAATTTAATGTTGAATGATTATGTCTACGACATAAAGTAACTAATACGTCATGTTCTCAATTTCGGCGGTGAAAATTATAACTTTCCACGACACAGCGCCGTATCGAGGCTAATTGCTTCGACCCTTAGGCGTTCCAGTACAGGGCAAAGATGCTGAAAAACACACAAACAATGTTAAATAAATATTGAGACTAAAAATAGCATTTCTCAGAAACTCAGAGGAAACCGTCAGCAAACCTATCTAATCGAGTGCCAGCCTTGCTCCAGCAGACTTCAGCTACTATGGGGAGATAGACCGTATCCGTATACTATCCCAAAGTGATAGTATTCTGCTGGCTCTCGATCAATAATATTGCCTTTTGTGTCTGTCCTGTAAAAAACCAGCGACCTGCATCTGATGTAGCAGCTGTTGGATACCGACGACTATGTGCTAGCTCTCATATTATGACCCCGTACCAGTAAAGACATCCATCCCAGACACCCCATAATGTACCCTATTCATTACCTCTTTGCTTTCTCCAGGTGGACTTGATATCAGGCGACGCTCGGCGATGGAAGCTCGCCCACCCCGAAATCCCGCAGCGCACGGGCAAGATCAACCATGTGAACAAGTTCGACGCGTCGTTCTTCGGCGTGCATTACAAGCAGGCGCACACCATGGACCCTATGTGCAGGATCCTGCTGGAGAAGTCGTATGAAGCCGTCATTGACGCCGGTAGGTGTAATTAAGTAATATAAATGAATGAGGAAAACCTTATTCCTCTTCTTCTTTTATTAATGGCAATCCACCGCGGAATTCCGCTGTGATTTCGCCAATGTCAAGTGAGTAGAGTAAACCAGTAAACAGAATAAAACAAAAGTAAAAGTTGGACATCTTTCAACCGGCCATCTTCTCTCCCCGAAGGTTAGCAGAAGAATCGAGAAAAACCTCATACATACCATAATGACAGCGTCAAGTTACGTCGAAGAAATTATGTCAAAATTAACAATTGCATTTCTTTGACAAGGTTAGAATATAGAGCATGCAATGCCGGTATTGGTTTTTATGCAATGCTTGATCAAGCCGGTCTCAAGTACATGCTTTTTCTCAAACTTACCGACGAACATCATATCTTTTCGGTTTTCTATAAGTGGATGAATTCACTTTTATTTATTTAGATTAGTCAAAAATTAACTAAAAAGATCACATGCCTACAAATATTGCAAGTTAATATCTTTACCCGTCGGCCCGCCTTGGGTTTTTATTAAACTCTATAAAATGTTTTATGAAATTACGTGTTTTTGCAAGAGCATTGCGTGCTGAGTAACGTGTAAAGTAAATGAGAACGTTTTTTAATAATGTTTGAACGAACCAGGTTAATTTGACGTGTTTTTTTTACTTTTATTAGACGTTTAGAGCGTGTTAGTGAGTTGACATTACCTACCCCACTAATATTATAAATAAATGTGAAAGTAATTTGTTAGTCCTTCACGCTGCAACGCCTTGACGGATTTGGAATGGAGATAGGTTATAACCTGGATTAACTCAAAATTTAAAAGTTCCCGGGCGAATAATTACGATCGTTCGCGTAATGTACGCGGACAGTCAAAAATATTGTCGTAAATAAAAACAAAAATGTAGTTTACTGAATTATTAATAAGTAACAAGATATATTTTTTACAATCTTATAAGAAATAAAAATTTAGGTTATATGAAACTTATTTACGGTACAAATAAATACCTAAAGAAAATTGCATTTGACGGTAGAAATAGATTGTTATTTGGGTTCTCTTATTACGTAGGTACCTATGTAAGTACCTATAATGTAAGTATGCGGTCTAATTTAGTGCTCCAAGAATGAATGAACGAACGAATCGTCCGGGTGAATGGGTTCGAGAGGAATGAATTTAACCTATTCTTGTTCACATAGAATTTAATTATTTTGAATTATTCAACAGAGCCTATATTACTATCACTTTCTTTTTTACTTCCATTGGCTGCTTCGGTGTCGAATAAAGTACAATACAGGCACTAATGTTGTTAATACGCAATGAGGCGGAATTCTCGGTAACTTCTTAAAATACTCTTACATACATACATTAAATCACGCCTGATTCCCAGAGGGGCATGTATAATTATTTGTATAATTATTAAAAGAATCCCAATGATCTCAAATATTTCAAAATTCATCTCAGTGATTGTTTGCTAACATTTTTCAAACTTTAGGAATTTTCGGCAACTTGCACATTGCAATGAATGATATGATTATGATTGTTTTTTTTTGTCAATTACTATTGTTTAAATCAATAAGCCTCACTAACCGTAGTTACATTTACCTACTACCCTCTGTACTGCAAATCTTTGTTAAGTCGTTACATTTACGTTACCCTCTGTATACCTTAATCTTTGTTAAAACTGAATTTCTTTCTTCTATAATGAGGGCAATTTGCTTGATCCGCAACTCGATTGAATTCGCCTCGGTCATTGGGCGACAATTCCTTCGAAGCCTTAAGTCCCTTTTCGCATTTACTCCCCAGCCGATCGAGGGATTCGATTCGAGGTTTTTTATCGGAGGGCCTAATTTGGAAATGGCGCGAAGTGTTTCTGATTGTCATTTACGTTAATGGGATTGGACATTGCTGCGAAGATTTTTTCGTTACTTTATAACACTGTTAAAATATGTATAACTACCTACATTCTTGTTTTCTGTTTTATGTCAAAAGAAAGATACACAATCTGTCTGTCCGTTTGCCAGCTTTAAATGTTACACACCATGACATTTTCTACGCAAGCGGATTCGCAGGGATTACTAAACTTCTGTTCACGACTCCGTCTACGCAGAATATTCCTTGAGGTCTGTACATTTTTTGCAAATAAAATGTACTCAAGGGCAATCTCCAGGCTATAAGCCATCGACCAAAGACATCGGTCACTTGAGGCATTAAATCACGAAGGCGAAACATACATATGCACTCTCGCATCTATCATATTAAATAGGTAGTAGAGCTACAAATACCTAAACCTTGCGATGTAAATTTACTTTAGTACAAAACTCACATTAAAATTGTATGCGCACTTGTTGTATACTTTTCCAGATTTACATTTCATCCTCCACCGGTAAAAATCCAAAACTCAAATTCTAAAACTCCTTATCTTCTAAGTTACGCATTGAAACAATAAACAAACTCAACAAACTCCGCAGAAGGCACCGAAATTACCAAATTTTTACATAAAACCCAAGTTTATACCACGTCCCTATCTCCAAATCCATTAGAGATATAACTGGAGTGATTATAACTCAATATTGTCGCAGCGACCACTTGGGCTCTTAAAATTTAAATTTTCTTCATTTCATATTCGCCGGGTAGGGTGCGACTGCGGCGTAGAATCAACTTGGAAATTCACTCGGCGATTTGGTACTTTGCCACTTCTGCTCACTGTTTTATGAAACATGCATGATGTCGTCAACGAGCGTACCTATTACATACGGCTTTTTAAAACTGGACGTATTTTCCACGTATATACACTCAAAATGATGAATAGTGACTTAGAATTTTTCTTTGCCGACATAAATTGGATAAAATAGCTATGACGAGCAACGAAAGCTGAATACATAACGACTTTCGAAAAAATACTAAATGTATGATTGGCGTAAGCTGATGACAGATTGCGTCAATCGCTATATCAACTCCATACATTTCAAATCGTTAGAAAACATAAACGTTAGCAGCGTTTGCATCTTGGCTAGGCATGCTCACCGAATTACGCTACATAATTGAGAATACACGCCCTAAAATGTTTTTTGTACGCTCTGACGGGACCACTTAAAGTCGCCGGTTAATAAAAGGTGCGTCGAGTTGAACAGTGAATCCCTGAAGTAAGGACCTATTGTTTGATCAGTAGTTAAACAAACTAATTATTAAAATTCGAAAAAGGAATTGAAAATTTGACGTATTTCCTTGAGATTTTAACCATTAGTAACGTTTTTTGACCATTAGTTAGCTTAACTACCGATCCAACAACAGGCCATTAGACACGGCTAGTAGTAACAACAGCAAGTTCATTTGTGATTTAACTAGTACACGGTTGTTTGTTAATGCTTTAAACGCCTCGTATAGAATGAAGACACAAGTATTTCAAAATAATAATTACCTAGAGCTGTGCCTAGAGCGACCCGCCCTTGCTTCTCTTCGTTTTATGTGAGGTTTGTGTAACACCCATACATAAATCATATACATAGAAACGTTCTTCTTAAATCACTCTATCTATTGATGAAAACCTTATTAAAATCCGTTGCGTAGTTTGAAAGATCTTAGCGTAGGCACATACAGAGGGACAGACGGCGGGAAGCGACTTTGTTATATACTATGTGGAGATACGTCAATTAAGAGAAAAGCTCTAGGTTGGCTCTTATTTTTTAAACTCAGGAAAAAGGTTCTAAAAATATTTAAATTTGGATTATAACTTTCTTTTTTATTGTATCGATTGTAAAAAAATTAAGTTAATTTTTTTCAACACATTATACCTTCGTTACAATTCAAATTGTAAAAGTGTAACATTAATTTCCGTTGTGCCCTTATAAGCCAAAAGGCGATATCTCAAACTCAATAGCCAAAGCAGATACAACCCTCTCTCGTTAGTAATAAGGTTGCACTTGCTACAGAAGTTTTGCCAGAGATACCGCCATTTGTCTAAGCAGGGCAGCGTTGTAATCCCGGCAGTCTGTCCGTCGACATCTTATCTGCTTAAGAACTTTGACTAGACGATCAGAATTTAATTATTAACAAGAATTATTATTTAAAATGATTAAAGGCGAGAAGATTTTATGAGGTCTAAATAATTATTGATATTAATTTTTATATAATTATCCAGTGAATTAAATAGTATTAAGTAATTACGCTATTTTGGCTGCTTATACTATACAATAACTTATAATGAAATAAAATAATTTGGTTGTTGTTTACTGTTATTAATTAATTTAATTACAATTCAACGTTAATTAATTACCGAAAACCAAACAAACTCTAATAAAAGGCACATTCCAATTATCGCCGAAGGTTATTCTGATGGAGTCGTGAATAATTCAGGACGCTTCCTAATATATTACTTACTTATAAGCACTTACTTTTATTAGACGTTTAGAGCGTGTTAGTGAGTTGACATTACCTACCCCACTAATATTATAAATAAATGTGAAAGTAATTTGTTAGTCCTTCACGCTGCAACGCCTTGACGGATTTGGAATGGAGATAGGTTATAACCTGGATTAACTCAAAATTTAAAAGTTCCCGGGCGAATAATTACGATCGTTCGCGTAATGTACGCGGACAGTCAAAAATATTGTCGTAAATAAAAACAAAAATGTAGTTTACTGAATTATTAATAAGTAACAAGATATATTTTTTACAATCTTATAAGAAATAAAAATTTAGGTTATATGAAACTTATTTACGGTACAAATAAATACCTAAAGAAAATTGCATTTGACGGTAGAAATAGATTGTTATTTGGGTTCTCTTATATATATCGACAACGGATCTGGTTACAAATTTTGAAGTCGACACTCTCACCACGCAGTTAGAAAGTGCACACCAGGAAATAGAAAAGCTTAATTTACAAATAATGGAAATGAAGAAAATAATGGACATTAAAGATAAAACTATACAGGTATACAAAAAACTTCTAACAGGAGAAACGCCTACCAAATATGCTGCGCAAAAACACGCTCACAATAAATGCAACTCGTCGAGTAATAACAGTAACTCGCAGTCGCCTGCGGAAGAAATGGCCCCTATTATATCTGAGTTCGAAGATAGAGAAATACAACTAGGGAAAAATTTAGACACATCAGAAAATCTCTCTAGTAATACAAAAATACAGGTAAAGGACAAAAACCAAATTAGTATAATAAGTGGTAACAACCACAATAAAGTGTTAAATATCGCCAATCGTTATTTGAACGAAAATAATGAAATTTGCCATTTTTTGATGCCACGCGTAGAGACTAGGTACCTTCTTAATAATATAGAATCCAAATTGATCAACTATACCAAAAACGATCACTGTATTATTTTTGTTGGCGAAGATGACTTTAAAATGTCTCAGAATTATACAAAATTGGTCGCAGATATAAGAAACGAATTACAAAAAGTGCAACACACGAACATTATTATATGCCTCCCAACATTTAACTGCAGTAATCATGCCAATGTCTACAACTGGAGGGTGGAAACCTTTAATAGACTGATATATCTCGACAATGAAAAATACGAATACGCATATATACTAGACAGCAATAGAAACATAAGTTATGATTATACAATGTTTCTCAAACGACACGGATGGATAAATAACTACGGTTTGGGTGTAATATTCCATGACATAACGAAATTAATAACACATATAAAAGATCACCAAAAAAGTACGAAAGAGATACTGACACAACGTCCGAAAACAACAAAAACTCAGGATAATTACGCTAAGTTTTTTCGTGACTAGTAACAACGATCCTGAGAACCTAAAAACTGAACATACTAGAACTAGAAACTTTAATAAGAAGGGTTATATTCTACACTATACCAAAAAAAGGAAAAATAAAGCAACAGGCCCATCTAATCGCTCGGGGGAATTAATGAATAAACAGATATATAAGTTAAAGATATTATATCAGAACGTAAGAAGCTTATGTAACAAGCTTCACTTAATAGAAGCCTTAACCGAGGAGGTGGATCTACCAATCATTTGTTTTACAGAAACTTGGATAACAAAAGCTAAGAAAGACATAATAATCCTAGAAGAATACAATCTCGCAAGTATTTTTTATAGATGTAAACATGAAGGCGGAGGAGTCTGCATACTGACAAAAGAAGGCATAGAATACGAAGAATTAAATGATATAAAAAACTTATCTTTAGAATATATAATTGAAATATGTGCAATTGAAATACCAATGTCGAATTTAATAATTGTGATTATTTATTGGCCCAATAGTTGTAGAGAAGTGGATTTATTTAATATTCAGTTGGAAAGTCTGTTAAAACTACTAACAATTAAGTATACTAAGAGAAATGTTATAATAGGAGGTGATTTAAATGTTAATTTCTTAGTAAGCTCGAACCAAAGTAAATTTATGACTAATTTATTTAAAAGTTATAATTTCGTTCAACATGTAAAGGAACCAACAAGAATTACTGAAACGTCATCAACTTGTTTAGATGTTGTATTAACGAACTTCCATACACAAAATTGTTTAATCGAGGTTACAGATTTTGGTTTATCAGACCACAAAGGCATAGTCATAACCAACGAATTACCAAAGTTAACCAAAGATCAGCCGCACTGGACGGAAAAAAGGGTATTTAATAATAAAAATATGTTATTTTTAAAGGAACAATTAAAACGTGTAGATTGGTGTAACATAATTACGGCAGATAAAAACACAAACGAAAACTATAACTCATTTCATAGAATAATGGAAACAACCCTAAACCAGTGTATACCTAAAAAGAAAGTAAGTTTAAATAGGAAAAATAAAAAACCATGGTTAAGTGTGGGGTTAAAAATCTCATGTAAAAATAAACGGATTTTAAAGTTATTAACAACACAAACAAGAAGTTCTATTTTGAATAAGTACTATAAAACTTATGAAAAAACTTTAAAGAGGGCAGTGAAAGTGTCAAAACGAAATCAATATATTAAAAAAATGGAAACCTCTAAGAATAAAACAAAAACTATGTGGCAAGTTATAAAAAAACAGACCAATAAAGTAAATAAAAATAGTATAAAAAATATAACATTGAAAATTAATGACATAAACATTGAACATCCTAATGAAATTGCAAACACTTTAAATGATTATTTTGTATCGGTAGGATGTAGCTCATCAATTAATACCCCAAAAGGTAGACCAGTCCTCTCCCCCACTCTTCAATCGATGTTCTTAAGCCCAGTTACTGAAAATGAAGTTTCTAATATTATCGGAAAAATGAAAAACAAATCTAGCTTTGGAGTTGATGAGTTCCCTCCAATTCTGATTAAACAATGCAAAGATGAATTAGTTACACCTTTAACACATTTGATTAATCAATCGTTCTCCGAAGCAACTTTTCCTGACAAACTAAAAATATCTGTTATAAAACCAGTGCCTAAAACTAAAGTAACGAATGACCCTAAAATGTTTCGCCCGATCGCATTGTTGTCCTCATTTTCCAAAGTCTTTGAGACTGCGATGTCAACGAGGTTGAAATCGTTTTGCGAGAAAATAAATGTATATGATGACTGCCAGCATGGTTTTCGGAAGGGAAGGTCAACAACCTCCGCATTGTATAAATTTTGTAGTAAAATTCTAGAAATAATAAATAAACGGAAGTATGCTGTAGCTATGCTCTTGGATATGAGCAAAGCTTACGATAGTGTCACACGACGTCCTCTTAGATAAATTATATGGAATAGGAGTGAGAGGAATAGCTTTCGAATGGTTTGTGTCATACCTTAAGAATCGCGAACAATTCGTGGATATTGAGTATCACCACTTAAATAAACGCTGCTTGATGAATATTAGGTCCCAGAAGCAGATTGTAAAAAACTCAATCCCACAGGGTAGCGTTTTGGGATGTATTTTGTTTTTATTATACATTAATGATTTACCCAAAATTATAGATCACAACAGTATACTATACGCAGACGATATAACAGTAGTATTCGAATGTAATGACAGTAAAGATTTAAAGCAGCAATTGCATAATGTTCTTTCATCAATAACTGATTGGTTGGATGATCACAATTTGAAACTAAACCTCGATAAGACGAAACTAATTCACATTAGACCGCGACAAAAACCGCCAATCGAAACTATTTTTTTTTTACAATAATGATAAAATAGAAAGTGTTTCATCTTGTAGTTTGTTAGGAGTAGAAATAGACTCTGAGGTAAATTGGAAGGTCCACATAAATAAAATGTCAGGGAAAATATCCAGATTCGCGTATGCTCTTTACCAACTAAAACGATGCACGAACATAAAAACGGCTGTTACTGCATATTATGCATATGCTCACTCATGGCTGAGCTATGGAATCATTTTATGGGGCAACAGCTCACAGGTCAACGACCTCTTTGTGTTACAAAAAAAATGCATTAGGATATTGGCAAACATTAACGATAGACATAGTTGTAGATCACATTTTCGCCGCCTAAATATTCTAACCTTGGTATCAATATACATTTACGAAATTTGTAAATTTCTAAGAAATCACAAAGACCTGTTTGGACGGGAAAGAGATGATCATGTTCGACCTAATATGAGAAAGAGAAATAAACTTGTTGGCTCTTATACGACTAGTCTCAAAATTGTGAGCGCGGGCACCCACCACATGGCCATAAAGATTTATAACAAGATACCACACTCAATTAAAAACATAGAAAAGGACACAATATTTATGAATGAGTTAAATAAATTTTTATTATTACACTCCTTTTATAATTTACAAGAATTCTTTGATAGTGATATTTAAATAATTAGTAAACTGTTTAATGGTAAATGTAATTGGTTGTAGTTAGGTAGTTCAGTAGGATTAAGAAGGTAAATTAAAATAAATTGCAATGCCCTTGCAGGGTTAGTGTTGACGCATGTAATAGTTTTTAAGATCTTTTGTACAACATTAAGCAATAAAGTATATGACTATGACTATGACTTATTACGTAGGTACCTATGTAAGTACCTATAATGTAAGTATGGGTCCTTGTTTCGTGTGTGCCAAACCGTAGCATTTCTGCCCAATTAAAGTGTCATTTGCGGTCTAATTTAGTGCTCCAAGAATGAATGAACGAACGAATCGTCCGGGTGAATGGGTTCGAGAGGAATGAATTTAACCTATTCTTGTTCACATAGAATTTAATTATTTTGAATTATTCAACAGAGCCTATATTACTATCACTTTCTTTTTTACTTCCATTGGCTGCTTCGGTGTCGAATAAAGTACAATACAGGCACTAATGTTGTTAATACGCAATGAGGCGGAATTCTCGGTAACTTCTTAAAATACTCTTACATACATACATTAAATCACGCCTGATTCCCAGAGAGGCATGTATAATTATTTGTATAATTATTAAAAGAATCCCAATGATCTCAAATATTTCAAAATTCATCTCAGTGATTGTTTGCTAACATTTTTCAAACTTTAGGAATTTTCGGCAACTTGCACATTGCAATGAATGATATGATTATGATTGTTTTTTTTTGTCAATTACTATTGTTTAAATCAATAAGCCTCACTAACCGTAGTTACATTTACCTACTACCCTCTGTACTGCAAATCTTTGTTAAGTCGTTACATTTACGTTACCCTCTGTATACCTTAATCTTTGTTAAAACTGAATTTCTTTCTTCTATAATGAGGGCAATTTGCTTGATCCGCAACTCGATTGAATTCGCCTCGGTCATTGGGCGACAATTCCTTCGAAGCCTTAAGTCCCTTTTCGCATTTACTCCCCAGCCGATCGAGGGATTCGATTCGAGGTTTTTTTATCGGAGGGCCTAATTTGGAAATGGCGCGAAGTGTTTCTGATTGTCATTTACGTTAATGGGATTGGACATTGCTGCGAAGATTTTTTCGTTACTTTATAACACTGTTAAAATATGTATAACTACCTACATTCTTGTTTTCTGTTTTATGTCAAAAGAAAGATACACAATCCGTCTGTCCGTTTGCCAGCTTTAAATGTTACACACCATGACATTTTCTACGCAAGCG
Organism: Acleris literana; assembly: GCA_946894065.1. NCBI lineage: Eukaryota > Metazoa > Arthropoda > Insecta > Lepidoptera > Tortricidae > Acleris > Acleris literana. Next base: position 6,676,141 of record OX335687.1, read on the forward strand.
GATTCGCAGGGATTACTAAACTTCTGCTCACGACTCCGTCTACGCAGAATATTCCTTGAGGACTGTACATTTTTTGCAAATAAAATGTACTCAAGGGCAATCTCCAGGCTATAAGCCATCGACCAAAGACATCGGTCACTTGAGGCATTAAATCACGAAGGCGAAACATACATATGCACTCTCGCATCTATCATATTAAATAGGTAGTAGAGCTACAAATACCTAAACCTTGCGATGTAAATTTACTTTAGTACAAAACTCACATTAAAATTGTATGCGCACTTGTTGTATACTTTTCCAGATTTACATTTCATCCTCCACCGGTAAAAATCCAAAACTCAAATTCTAAAACTCCTTATCTTCTAAGTTACGCATTGAAACAATAAACAAACTCAACAAACTCCGCAGAAGGCACCGAAATTACCAAATTTTTACATAAACCCCAAGTTTATACCACGTCCCTATCTCCAAATCCATTAGAGATATAACTGGAGTGATTATAACTCAATATTGTCGCAGCGACCACTTGGGCTCTTAAAATTTAAATTTTCTTCATTTCATATTCGCCGGGTAGGGTGCGACTGCGGCGTAGAATCAACTTGGAAATTCACTCGGCGATTTGGTACTTTGCCACTTCTGCTCACTGTTTTATGAAACATGCATGATGTCGTCAACGAGCGTACCTATTACATACGGCTTTTTAAAACTGGACGTATTTTCCACGTATATACACTCAAAATGATGAATAGTGACTTAGAATTTTTCTTTGCCGACATAAATTGGATAAAATAGCTATGACGAGCAACGAAAGCTGAATACATAACGACTTTCGAAAAAATACTAAATGTATGATTGGCGTAAGCTGATGACAGATTGCGTCAATCGCTATATCAACTCCATACATTTCGAATCGTTAGAAAACATAAACGTTAGCAGCGTTTGCATCTTGACTAGGCATGCTCACCGAATTACGCTACATAATTGAGAATACACGCCCTAAATTGTTTTTTGTATGCTCTGACGGGACCACTTAAAGTCGCCGGTTAATAAAAGGTGCGTCGAGTTGAACAGTGAATCCCTGAAGTAAGGACCTATTGTTTGATCAGTAGTTAAACTAACTAATTATTAAAATTCGAAAAAGATTCAATTCTCGATTGAATTTGACACATTTCCTTGAGATTTTAACCATTAGTAACGTTTTTTGACCATTAGTTAGCTTAACTACCGATCCAACAACAGGCCATTAGACACGGCTAGTAGTAACAACAGCAAGTTCATTTGTGATTTAATTAGTACACGGTTGTTTGTTAATGCTTTAAACGCCTCGTATAGAATGAAGACACAAGTATTTCAAAATAATAATTACCTAGAGCGACCCGCCCTTGCTTCTCTTCGTTTTATGTGAGGTTTGTGTAACACCCATACATAAATCATATACATAGAAACGTTCTTCTTAAATCACTCTATCTATTGATGAAAGCCGTATTAAAATCCGATGCGTAGTTTGAAAGATCTTAGCGTAGGCACATACAGAGGGACAGACGGCGGGAAGCGACTTTGTTATATACTATGTGGAGATATGTCAATTAAGAGAAAAGCTCTAGGTTGGCTCTTATTTTTTTAAACTCAGGAAAAAGGTTCTAAAAATATTTAAATTTGGATTATAACTTTCTTTTTTATTGTATCGCTTGTAAAAAAATTAAGTTAACTTTTTTCAACACATTATACCTTCGTTACAATTCAAATTGTAAAAGTGTAACATTAATTTCCGTTCTGCCCTTATAAGCCAAAAGGCGATATCTCAAACTCAATAGCCAAAGCAGATACAACCCTCTCTCGTTAGTAATAAGGTTGCACTTGCTACAGAAGTTTTGTCAGAGATACCGCCATTTGTCTAAGCAGGGCAGCGTTGTAATCCCGGCAGTCTGTCCGTCGACATCTTATCTGCTTAAGAACTTTGACTAGACGATCAGAATTTTATTATTAACAAGAATTATTCTTTAAAATGATTAAAGGCGAGAAGATTTTATGAGGTCTAAATAATTATTGATATTAATTTTTATATCATTATCCAGTCAATTAAATAGTATTAAGTAATTACGCTATTTTGGCTACTTATACTATACAATAACTTATAATGAAATAAAATAATTTGGTTGTTGTTTACTGTTATTAATTAATTTGATTAAAATTACACGTTAATTAACTACCGACAACAAAACAAACTCTAATAAAAGGCACATTCCAATTATCGCCGAAGGTTATTCTGATGGAGTCGTGAATAATTCAGGACGCTTCCTAATATATTACTTAATGGAATATTGAAACGGAAGAAACGGCATCTGTCGGAATCGGAACGAAATTTACACATTCTTGGCCAAATTAATTTCTCGTCGCATAGATTACGAAAATATTATTACGGGGTATAATTTCAACGCTAACATTTTACCTTTAGCTTTCATTTCTCGTATATAATTACAGTGGGTACACTCTTCAAAAGTCATTTGGGTTAGATTTTTTGAAGAGCCGTCTTACAAAACCTGTACTGGCAACGTCTTTTTATTATTGCATATATAACACGCATATTTAGATAGATACCTACATCAGATTCACAGATTTAAAATACTTCATTTTGAGAATTCAAAAAATATAATAAGAAAATCGAATTTGTTGAGAATAGTGAAAAAGGCTGAAAATATTTGCAAGTATCATTAAATCTAATACAATGACTTTGTAATTATTTAAATAATGAAGACTGCATATAATATCTAAATGGTTGAATTGAAATGACTGCTACAGTGGAGTTCATAGTTTAAACGTGGTTGTGTTGTTTTCACCGCTATATGTATAAAGTTCGTCATACAACGGTACCGCTCTCTAATAAAACACTAGTTTTTTTCTAAACCAAGTGTTAATTTTTCCTTGTATGTTTAGCAAGTACCTATACCGTTACTTCTCTGTTGCAGGAGTGAACCCCAAGGAGCTTAAAAATAAGAAAGTGGGCGTGTTTGTTGGAGCCTGCTTCTCAGAGTCCGAAAAGACTTGGTTCTACGAGAAAATGCAGGTCAACGGCTTCGGTATTACTGGGTAAGGGTCGTTTTTCCTTAGCGATGATCGACATTATTATCATTTCAATCCATTAGTCCTCTGTTGGGTTCTTCATTGTCAAGCCATAGCCACTCTGAAACTGTCTTTTTTTTTAAAATAGACGGACATTTTTGGATACTTGTCGCGTATATCTGACTGATGTTGTATTCCAAAGTTGGAATACAACATCAGATATACGTCCTACATCACCCAATATCCCGGAAAACATGGGCTTTAACTTTTAAACTAAATATTTGGTTTCGCAATTAGTAAAACTTTGGTAATATTTTCGACATTTAAAGGATATATGAACCCGAATATAGCCAAAAGTAATATTTTTATAAAATAGAGCATTGATTTTGAAAGAAAAATAAAACATCAAGCCTTCAATTTGAGAGGTATTTTGTTAAATAATCTCTTTTACTACTAATTCCTTTCAGTTGCGAATAATAAAAGTACAACTGCCTACATTTTAAAACTAAACTGTTTCAATTTCAGTATTCCCTTGTCAGTTCCCGTTCCCGTTTCATTTAATTTGCTACAGTTTCATTTGTTCCGTAGTTGCATATCAAGTTAAAAAGCGTTTCAAGTTTAACTGTGAAAGTTGACACGGGCAGTTTAGTTAAGGCAATTACTTCACTTCGGACTATGACGCCGAGTTAGCGTAGTTGGTAGCGGCCCTGCCAACGAAGCCAGCGGTCCCTAAGCTGATTCGATTCTTGGTATGGACCAATATTTGTGTACTGAACACGGGTATTTGTTTCTGAATCTTGGATGTTTTCTATATACTTTAGTATTTTCTCTACATATTTAAGTGTTTATATCGTTGTCTAGTGCCCATAGTACAAGCATAGAGCTTAGTTTGGGACTAGGTCAATTTGTGTGAGATTCCCCTAAAAAAAACCATTCACTCTCGAGCAAAACAGTAAAATTGCATTACTTTGAATTTTTTCATCTTTGTAAACTGGCATTTCTTTCTGAAATATTTAATTGAAACAATGTTGCGACCGCACCGCTGCTTAACGGTGCGTATTTAAGGTGCGTCAAAAACGGCGCCATGTTGTTACTATGACCCCGTCTTTTGTTTACGCAACGACACCGTATTTTACGCAGCGGTGGGGTCGCACCTTAAGCTGTACAAAAACATGGATATCGACCCAGTAATTTTCAGACTCTAATTTTCAAATTCGGGTAAAATTGTACAAAGATATTGGGTGGACATGAAAAAATCCAAAGGGATGCAATTGTTTTGCTCGCGAGTGAAGTACAGTCAAGGAATTTAATTTGTGACCCACCTTTGGTCCACAGTCAATCTGACATTCTACAGAAATAAGGTTGAGTTTCCTATCAATTACAAATGACTTGGCATCTCTATTGACAATGACATCTTCAAGCAGATTTTCTTTGAAATGGGTAGCAAATTAACTTCCGTGACCGTACATATAATCACGAATCCTTACTAGTTATATAAATGTAAATCAGTTTGTTCGCTTGTCTCGTCTTCGCAGTTCAACTGGGCCTGTATTATTCTACTCGACAAAACCATACTGCATTTGAAAATAATACCATAAACATGTCAAAGGCAAAATTATATTTCCCAGTAGAATAAAGCCCAACGGTCCTATTATGGGCGCGTTTATCGCGGTGGATAAAGCATCCGTCACTCTCGTACTTACTGCTTACATACTGGTCAGAAAGTGACAAATGTTTTGTCCACGTTTATCCACATCGATAAACGCGACCATAATAGGCTCACAGATTGATGCAAATACTGGTAAAGACAAGGATACTTTTAAAAGATAAAACTTAAAAAAAAAACTATATTTTTTTATATTTTAGTAATTTGTTACGATTCTTTTAAAGTTTGTATTATTGATAATATTGTTTATGATGATAACATTGTTCACGAAGAATATAAAAGAAGGATGTTTTAATGAACTTTAAAACACTGTTGAATATTCATTTTGATTTATAAAGTAAAGGATTCAGCTCAAGAAAACAGTTCAAGAGAATCAAACTAACTAGAACTTTTCTTCCCCGTGACTTGAAATCAAAACCGTTCGACGAAGCTTCCAATAATGGCAGTTGATCGAACAAAACTTTCCATTTCTTCTATTGAATTTAAAACATTTTAAGTCAACATGGTTTGCATTAGATATTGAATTTTATGGCATTGCGTTACGATTGAGTTTAGATGCATAAAAAAAGTGAGTTACTATGGTGCGTAATTGGAGAAGTGCAATAGTCAACTAATAAAAAGAAGGAATTGTCCGATGCAAGAAAAATATAATTTTTCAACTTGGCCTGACCCGGTTCAAGTTAATAAGAAAAGATGGGAGTTGCGTGAGAAGGAAGTTTTTTTTTTAAATATTAACTTTCTACTTTAACGTCCTTATCTTCTGTCTAACATTTGACAGACAAATTACTTATTGAAATAGTTTAGGTCAACCCGTTTTAAACCTTTGGGAAATTTTCCAAACGTGTTTATTTTTTTAATAATTTCTCAACAATTGACACTTCGACCAGTGTCTATGAGTAGAATAAACAGGATAAAATTTTGCATACATGTTTCCTTTGTATCTAACCCAAGTACATTTTGGTTTTCCGCCGTCCAAAAAAGGAAAGAAAGAAAGTAAAATGCCTCTTTCTTCCACAGTTGTTCCCGAGCTATGCTGGCTAACCGTGTCTCCTACTGGCTCGGCGTCACCGGGCCCTCCTACACCGTGGACTCAGCCTGTTCCAGCTCTCTCTATGCCCTGGAGCATGCCTTCAGGGCCATCAGAGACGGCCACTGCGACTCTGCTATCGTCGGAGGCTCCAACCTTTGCCTGCATCCTTATGTGTCGCTACAGTTCTCTAGGTAATTTATGGGAGAAATTATGTATAGCTACAAGTCGCTTGGACGAGGCTCGCCGCAGACAGAGGCGCATGGCACAAGATGGAGGAGGCCTATGTCCACAAATGGACAACCCAATAGAATAAGAAATTATATTTTTAATGTTGCATGTATTTAAAATTTGTTAAATCAATTTATTTATTTTCTATTGGATTAAATGGCTATAATAATAATAATAATAATAACAAGTTGAGAAGAAATATATTTAATGCGATTGCCTGTGTTAAAATTTGCCGCTTAGGTAGCCTCTTGTTTGAAAGGTCTTCAAGATAAATTGAGAAGGAAACCCTATAAGTCGGAATCTAACAGGTGATGCATACTGAAGATTAAAAGTGTTAAAGTATAAATATACTTACTTACTGCGGTTGAAAAATGGCTTAGGCCGCATCTCACAAAACTGGAATAAGACTTATTCCGAGATTAGTCTATACAAATTTGGCGCTTAATCTAGGCATAAGACTTTATTCCAGTTTGGTCGAATACAACCTTAATCTGTTAGGTACATTAAAACCAATGTTTACTCACATATGTCACCATATATGAGTAAACATTGTAGGATCTTTTTTTTTAATGGTATAGGCAAAAACCTTTTAGAAATGTTTTACGGGCTTGGAAGAGATCATAGTATTCGAAAGATTCAAATGACGAGTAACCAAGCATACTTGTTTTTACAAGTACCTAATCGTTGCATTAATAAAATGTTTATGCTTCAGGTTAGGAGTGTTGTCCCCCGATGGCAGATGCAAAAGTTTTGACAACAGCGCGAACGGCTACGCTCGTTCAGAAGCTATTGTGGTCTGCTTCCTGCAGAAAGCCCAGGATTCCAGAAGGTAAGCAATAATAAAACAGCACTTCATTTGGCTGTATATTTTTTCTGAATATTGAGCTCACGTCTCCCACATTTGACGTGCCGAATAAGGGATGAAAGTAAAATGTTTGGCGAATAATAGCAAAGTAAAGTGCCGGCTTATCCTTACGTACCTATAAAAAATATTATTTTTTGGGGATGAGTGTCGGTGATTCAAGGATAAAACTATTATGAGTTCGATCAGTTGTCTCTGTGTGGGGATGAGACAACTGATGAAATTACTGGCATAGATTCCATATTAGGCAACGTATTAGTAGTCTCAGGATTTCATTCTTGAGATTGAAGCCTTGATAATGCAAATGTCTATGGGTTCAGCTCCCATTTATCATCAGTTGGTCTGTGTGCTCTCCCTTTGCCTTCTCCTTGTCATAAAAATCATGCCACGAATGATATGCTAGTAGTTCCAAAGATAACCGTACTTTTTAGAGTATATGCCCAACTTCTTCACGCCAAGACGAATTGCGACGGGTACAAAGAACAGGGTATCACGTACCCAGCTGGACACATCCAGAAGATGCTGCTCAGCGAGTTCTACGAGGAGTGCTCCGTGCCTCCGCAGAGCATGGAATTCGTTGAGGCTCATGGCACAGGTAAACAATGACATTTTTAACCAGTGACCAAAAAAGTGGTGTGTTATAAGTTTAATGTGTGTATATGTTTATCTTGTTGCATCGTATCTCCTAAATAGGTAAACATTTCGACGCGTTTTTATTGGGTAGCTTTTAAAATATCATTATGTACCATGTCTTAATAAATTTCTAGATTTAGGGGACCGTTTAGGAAATATTTAACCCGAAAAGTGTGATTTTCGCTAGAGTTGCGTGTTTCCCTTCCCCTTAGCCAAACCTACAGCAGATAAAATATTTGCTTGTGAAACCTTCTGTACACTAGGCGAAGCTTGTCTTGTACAGCGACACTACACACGATTACTCAAATAGATGTGCGAGCGTTAAAGTACAACACAAGTGTTTAAATAGAACATAAAAGTGGAAAGAAAATTAAAAAAAAACAAGAAGAAGATAGGTGTGTGTGCGTGTGTAAGCGTGAGTGCTTCTGTTACTAAGAGTTTAATGTGAACGCACACAACGAAATTAATCTATCACGACTAAGTAGACTCGATTGGTTACTGAGATCCAGGTGATTTAAGTGTATGTTCCTAATAAAAATCATCTAAGATACCACATTATCACCAAATAACTTTAAATAGAAAATTAGTTCATATTTGTTGTTTTTTGAGATCGGCTTCCCTACAATGAGCATGGTCCGACATACTCTTGCTAAACCGTTAAAAATAATAATTATAAATGCGAAAGTATATGTGTGTGTGCGTGCGTGCGTGCGCGTGTGTGTGTGTGTGTGTGTGTGTGTGTGTGTGTGTGTGTGTGTGTGTGTGTTTGTGTGTGTATTAGTTTGTAACGCGTTCACGCTGCAACGGATTCGGATTAAATTTGAAATGGTGATAGCTTATACCCTGGATTAACACATAGGCTACTTTTCATCCCTTAAAATATAGTTCCCAATGGAATAAAAACAGTCTAAATCTACGCGGACGAAGTCGCGGGCAGTAGTGATATATTTTCTTCGATAAAATGGTGGCGATATTATCTCGTGAACCTTTTGCGAAACCATTTTGTTTGCCTGACCTGTTTGTCCATTAGGTTTGTGTACTGCCCTACTAAACTAATAAGTAGTATCCTAAATTTAATAACCAAAGCAGTTTTAACTCTCTTCTGTTAGTAATAAGGTTGATATTGCTACAGCAGTTTTATCTGAGATACTGCGTATTGGATTAGCAGAGCAGTGTAATCAGCCAAAAGTTTCGCTGCCAGACACTAAAAAAAGGTTTCACAATTTTTTGCCGTTTATTACCGTTGGTTAATAAATTGAAAAACTTTTAAACCTAGAGAGAACTTACAGATGAAAAAAGATAAAATATATTTATTCAGTAAGTAGGCCGCACGGGCACCTTTACACGTCAAGAATCTACTCAGCTTTATTTATTCTAATGATTTTTCTATCATAGATTGATTTTGACTGAGTAGTTTTTTTTTTAATCTTTATTAAAGTGCTTGGTCGCTGAGTAGTCCTTGAAAGCGTGTTTTGACTAAGTAGTGCGAAATCTAATTTATTTAAACTAAGTGCTTTACAATGATTCGTAATTTCATATGTCTTAATGCACGGTCAAATCCTTTAGACATTATGAAAATAGTATATTTAATACGTGCTTTATTTTAATATTAAAAATGCGTAAGTAGCTCTATATATTCGTTGGTTTTCTACGCTTTGACAGCTAAATAACTTTTAAAACTTTAATGAAATTTAGTAAAAAGATATTTTTAATTCCGACGAAGGACATAGGGTTCTTATTATGAAAAATGGACGCGGACGGAGTCGGGGCATTGCTATAATTTAAATATTGATGCACTCTTGATTATTAATTTAATATTATTTCCAAGCCTCGCATTTACTGTTTAGTCAGTTGGAAAGCCATTATTAACGGACAAATTGAATTTGCTAGAACCCAACCGAGTTGTGTAGTCACAGCATCTTTTACCTATAATTGTATCTGTCTTGTTGGATGGTCCGCTTTGTTCTCGTACCTTGTCTAATTGGCATTGTTGTCTGAGGCTCCTTAAATTGTAAGGTTAGTGAGGGTTAGACAGGGGGCTTGGGTAGGTTAGTATCTAAGAATAATAGGTATTAAATAATTTGGGAGTTTAAACTAAACTAACATTTATCTTAGAACGAAATTGCCAATAATGCCTTTCATGTTATTATAATTGTTTTTGGTTTTGCACCAAATAAACGATCTAGCTTCTTCTACTACTGGAATTAGCAAACTGCGAAACATCTTTAAAAATAAAAGTGTTGATTTTGACAGTTATTTCTGCTATTCCGATTTGCCAGAATTATACGAAACTAGGTTTCAAAACGAAGTGTTTCGCTACACCCGCCATTTTCCCTATTAGAAGTTGAATTATTAAACGGTAGTAACGGTTTCGGAACCATACACTGAGCCTGGTCCGACATGCTCTTGCCCGGTTTTTATAAGAATAGAATACAAAATATTTATTCAATACACAGAAGAGAAAACATAAAATAAAAAGAAGACATTACATTGAGTAGGATTCCTCTCAGCATTGTGCAGCAGTAGGGGAATTAACAAAGAACAGCTAACAGTAAACAGGTCAAACGTAAGACGTAAAGGTTCACAAGGAAATTAACGCTCTTAAAAAAAATACCACGTTTCCAACATGTGTGTTCTGCAGTGCACGGTGCAATTGTTAGCTATTTCATATTTAAATGACTCATTAACACGTTCAGCGCCTGATCCTTTGAATTCCATTCAAAATGGACCCGTTTAGCACGTTCCGAGCACAGAATGGATTTATTCTTCGTATTTATTTCTGCTTTGCCCTGGGAATTGGTCGTAATTCCTTCTAGAGTTTGTTGAAGCGAAACATAAATTTATAAGAAAGTACTCTACAATAGCGGGTTTACCGACTGTTACTAAGTATTGTAGAATTTTGTAATTAGTTCTCGGTCTCTAAGAAATTTCTTTGTAGTTCAGCGGTGCTTTTCTTTAAATAATTAAATTCCGTGATCCACGCCGTATTATACAATAATATCCAGTAATTTAGGTAACTGTTGTATAATGTTTCATAATAGTGTCATAGTACACAGTCGCCTACATAACTCTTTCTAAGTACTTTTCTATTGTAAATAAAAAAGACTCAAATAAGGGTGACTACTGCAGCTGCTTTTTATGTCTTTAAATATTTTTTTTCATTGTAACCTCGCTTTTTAGAAATATAACTTATTTAAGTACATTGTGTATTAAGGGTGGTAAAGACAGAAATACACACGAGAGTCTGTTAGTAGCCCGAAGCCGAAGGCTGAGGGCTTTAATGACTCGAGCTTTGTATTTTCTTTACCACCCGTGTAACATACAATGTTTTTCATCACAATTGCGAGGAAATGAAATAAAATGAGACAAACGGTCATATTTTTAACTTACGATTTTCACTAATAATTTTAGCCGCGTTGGCGATGTCCGGCGGAGTCGCGTTATCCATTTCTTCTGGTAACGACATGTTTTTATTGATATATAAATTTTAATATATGCACATAGACACCCTTTTAATAATTATTTTGGAATCACACAGTTTATAAGATTTCAGTATTTATAAATTAGCGGCAGACTACATAATTGTCTACGACTTACCACGGATAATGTAAAACGTGTTCAGGGGTCCGATTCTAGTGACAGCTGATATCAATAGTTTATATGCGAGATTTGTAGAAAATTTTATGCAACTGACATTTCATCTCGAATGAAACTTCTTATCGAATGGCACAAGAATTGGGGTCCTGACGTATTATGATAGTTTCGAGTCCACGTATTATATTTAAAAAAAAAACTATTAAGCACGATAGGGCGTAATGGTAAAAAAAAAGCCCGCGGGTATTATTTTGGATTTACGGTCGATTTTTCTAGCATATTAGGACACCATTTACGAGCAAGTGTGATGAAAATTCTTTAACGTGATATAAAAGTGATTCAAAATAGTGAATAAGAAATCCTTATACGTGTTGTGGCTATCAAACTGCTTAATGTATGCACGTGCTTTGAAAATGTTAAAACTTATTTAAATTCACTAAGTAAGGATATTGATATCAGAATGAGAGGTTTATGATATAAACATTAATCGATACTAAACTTGAATACTGGTTATTGTCTATTGTTTTGGAATACATTATAGAGCTAGAGTCAGAAGAAGTACAGTACCTACCTATACAAAATGTTAAAAACATGACTTTAAAAAAACTTTACTTTGAGTAAAAATAACAATAATAAAATAATAAAAATTCATAAAATTGTTCCCTCAAACGTATTGTTGTTGTATTTTTGTATTTAAAATAAGTATTTACCTTCTAAATAAAGTGAAAAAATAGAGGTGTAGTATATAGAAAAGCCTTATTGAACACCGCTTTGCACTTGGCAGGTTATTAATTCCTGTATAGTTCGACTCCTGGGAATGTGGGTCGAATGAACAATATAAAATTGCTGCAAGAAAATAAAAATATCGCTAAAATTTTCGTGAATTTCACGGTACTCGCTGGTTCTATTATCTAGGTCCATTGTGTATGGGATGCTAAACATAAACTAATTGCGTGGCTTTGTGCTCTCGCCGAAGCTCTAAGTGGATTTAACGGAGCCGCGGCCAGCAGGGAATAAAGGTCATGCTTTGCATGAGAACAGCGATCAGATAAACTTTTATAGGCACGAGACACTTGTACAAAATGATATAATAATAATTTTCTTTATTTCAAGTAACAAGACTCATACATTAATTAATTACATTGTTAAATAAAATAAAATTGAACTAACCTAAACTAAACTATCAAATCAAAAAATAATTGTAAAATAAAATCTTGTCATGGATGTCAAAAACAATAATAATAATAATTTAATAAAAATAGTCAAAGTAATAATTAATTAATTAATAATTAAGTACCTAGTAATATTATTACACTTTAAAAAAATCGGAATAACGCAAGTCGGACTCTCACACAAAGGATAAAAGAGGTCCGTAACATTGTTATACACGGGGGCCCATTTTTTTACCAATAAATTAATTTTCGAAAAGTTCATGTGCTTACCCACCTATTAGAGTTCAAAAGCTACAGCTATTGTTAAAGTCAAATATTGATTGTTAAGGTAAAATCACGTTTCTTGTTTATGGGGACATTTTTTTTATTATTGCAGCGGCAATAGAAATAGGTACATAATTTGTGAAACTGTCAACTGTGTACAAACGGACAACAGACAGATAAACGGACAGGCGAGGCTTAGTAATTTGGGTACGATACCCTTAAAAAAGCTATTGATATTCATTTCATAAAAGACCTTTGATATAGGTACTTATATTAGCCAAAGCTGCGGGGCAACGACAGCGAGTTCTTTTGTGAGTTTAGTCGTAATATTTGTAGTTAAGGTATTTAACGTCTTGTTAGGCTCGACGGCTCGTATGAAAAATCAAGCTTGTTTAATTCAAACCAAATTTTTATTATAGTCTTAGTTGGCAGTTGATTCCTAGATCACCATGGAACTATGTCACAATGACATTCTAAGTCATATTGTAAATAGACTTCTTATGGGTTCATTTATAACGTCCCTTTGACATAGTTCCGTGGTGGTCTATCAATAAAAATATTTCGACTGTTGCATGTCAATGCAAAAAGGGAGACAGGATTTTCTACGGGATAATAGGGAATATGCATAGATTTTTAAATCAACAAAATATGAAAATACCGTAAAATGATCACCCAAGTGAAATTAAAATTCAAAACGGCCAAGAAATACGGAAGATACAAGCAGTTTCAACTGCTAATTAGACAGGAATTAGACAGAGAGATCCGATGCGCACTGTGACGTTATGTAACAGAGGGCCCTGCCAGGATGCACTACGCTAACTAGCGTTTCTATTCGTTTCATTTTCACACCAATGGCGTCACTGGTAGATGACGTGATACGAAAAGTCACGTGATCTACCAGTGACGCCATTGGTTAAAAACGAAACGAATAGAAACGTTAGCGTAGTGCATCTTGGCAGGGCACTCAGGTCGGCCATCTAAACTCCATGTTAAATTCTGTTTTGCTAGAAAGAGATAGGAAAAAATATTTATTGGCTTATTATATCTTGGTATATTTTTATATTATCTATTCAAAAGTGATTGTTCTCAACTGTTTGTTACTTACATGAATCAGCTTCTATGAAGCTGTGATAAAAGTCATGAATAATCTCTATTAGCAGTTGACGAAGCGACGAAGTCGTGGCATAATTAGTATTTACTTAACTAGACAAAAGGTTAACTCCTAACGTTAAAAGAAGAGTTGTATTGTATTTTTTAAAGCGAAATAGCGTCCGCAATTCTACGTTAAGCGCCTTTTTGTAAAAAAAGTAGATTCACAGTGCAATAAAATATATGAACAATGCTTACATTTTCACAAACATGACATGTTAAAACTTATAGTATTTTTGTATGTTTATCTTTAGGAATCATATGTAAAACTGCTGTATTGAGAGGGCAATAGGTCTTTTTCTGTTTCTGTTTTATTATGTATGGTGTTCAGACAGTATTAACGGTTTGCCAATGTATCGAATAAATTAGAAGACATTAACAGATAAAATCTACAAATTGTGGTTAGTATTTTTACCTGCGAATACCAAAACATGCAGGCGGGTTTTTAAAGCTTCCTTTTTATTGAGTTATTTATTTTTATTATTATCGTTCATTGCCCCCCTCTAACAAAAGATATTCAGACGTTAAACTGTAAAGCGTTGGCCAAGTTTATAGTGCAAAGTGCCCGCGAGGCCAATTTGCCTTGTTTATGATGATGGAAAAACTACATTGTGGCAGGTCGCTGTGGCTCGAACGTGAGCTAAAAGATAATTTAGAAGAACATTCTCATTTTACTCTACCGAGGCAAACCTTTCTTATACTCGTTTTAAATAGCCAACGAACGAAATATGAATGTGTTATAGACATTAGCGGCCTTTACACGGCACAGAGGGCCCTGCCAAGATGCATTGCGCTAACTAAAATTTCCGCGGGAAACGCCACGCGGCATTCCACGCGCCAGTCCGAACCGTAGGTTTTTTACTATTTTACTATTACAGTTGCATTTACACGTACGGTTCGGAGCGAAGATTTGAACGGCGCGTGGCGTTTCCCGCAGTCCGAACTTTACGTGTGGAGGCCGCTATGTAGGTTTAAATCTTTGCTAGAAATGGATTAAAAGATGTAATCCTAAATAAGCGCAAACAGACATGCGGCGATTTTGACTTGTAATATAGAACGTACCTATATCTAGTCCATACCAACTGACCTGTCTTATTTAGTAAACACTTTTATAACCTCAAAATGCAACTTTTTCGCCTAAATCAACAATTTCCTCATAAAAAAAAACAATCCATGATGTAACATTGGGAAAATGATGTGCAAAATGTGGCCTCTATTTAGTTTATTTACTAGAAAACGACCGTTTTAGCCAAAAACGACGCATTTTGACGTTATTAAAGTGTTTTACTAAATAAGAAAAGTCAGACGGTATGGACTTTAAAGATTAAAGAATGAACGGAAATTATTTATTTAGCGCACACAAAGCACTTTATGGCTATGGAAATATGTCGTAAAATGCAATAATGGTGATGTATTTGTCTAGACTTCAATGTAAAAAAGGCTCATATTGTTATACTGCTATTTTCTTTTGCCGGCAGATTAGTGGACAATAAAGAACAAGCTTAATGGAACGTTTTCGATTATAATTTACTTAATTCATTTATTAATATAAATCTTATATGGAGACTATAAATAAACTTTCTGGAAACCCCTCGTGCGCCGCCCGTGATTGTTGTTTATTAGTTGCGCAAGAAAATGAGTTTCTAGGTCCATTGTTCCGTTTAGATTTATAATTAAAACGTAGGTAATTGAGAAAACAGGTTATCCATTAATAATAATCAGTTATTGCGTTGATATATATATACAAAATCAACGTATTTCAGGGCCGTATTAACAACTGATCTTAGGTAAGATGGCCGTCCTAAGATGCGTCATAAATAACAGTTTTCACAGCCGCACTCTAGAGTCACTTCATGACGTTTAAGTCGTTATTTTACACAAGGTTGAATAAGGGACGAGTTAAGTGTCTACTACTGTACTCTTTTCTTTTATACTCCAATAACCTTGTCGATTGAAAGTACGGGGTAGTTTGCGTCAAATCCGGTAGTTCTGAGGGCCCTGCAAAGATGCACTACGCTAACTAACGTTTCTATTCGACTCGTTTTTAAACCAATCGCGTCACTGGGAGATGACGTGATACGAAAAGTCACGTGGTCTACCAGTGACGCGATTGGTTTAAAAACGAATCGAATAGAAACGTTAGTTAGCGTAGTGCATCTTTGCAGGGCCCTCTGATTTGTTGCAGACTTGTTTATGATGTTGGCCCATTGAATAGGTAGTCCAAGTTTGTGATCTCGAGCGCCGAACGAATCTTTGTCAAAAATTGAAAAAACTATAAAAAATTCGGACTTTTCAGATTTTGGCGATTTTAACCATTATAGTTTCTGATAGTACCTTCTCAGGACGTTTTTAAATAAGACTAAATTTGCTAAAGTATGAGACTAGAATTGAGAGGCTACTATCAAGATAGTCCTTTAGGGTTAAAATCGCCAAAATATGAGAAAAGTCCGAAATTTTCGCTGTTTTTTTTATTTTTGACAATGTTGCGTTCGGATCTCGAGGTTAACAACTTCAATTATTCATTGGGCCAAAATCATACACAAGTAGGTAAGATAGTATTTATCTCGTTGTCTAGTACCCATAGTACAAACCTAGAGCTTAGCTTGGGACTAGGTCAACTAGTGTGACATTTTCCCCTGATATTTATTTATTTAGTATTACGGCAGTATTCAGGCTACTTGATGTATGCCTTAATTTTTTAATTGTACTTTGAAAATTTTGTTTTCGTGGTGTTCAATTAGAACTATTGTATTGTATTCTTTATTCTTAACCTAACAGGAACCAAAGTGGGTGACCCCGAGGAGCTGGTGGCCATCGACGAGGTGTTCTGCACGGGGCGCGACAAGCCGCTCCTCATCGGCTCCATCAAGTCCAACCTGGGGCACAGCGAGCCGGCCTCTGGGCTTTGCTCAGTCGCCAAGGTCAGCCATCAAACTTTTTTTAATGTCGCACTAGCAGACGCGCCATCTGATGCAGAGCGGTCACCATCACCCATAGGTATAAACAGTGCCAACGACATAGCCTAGATGACTTTTGGGTTATACCCTTAAGCCCAATACAGGAAAACAGGTACTTAGACGGCCTACCAGATTACTAACCTAACCTTATGCTACTGTTGGCGTGTTAATTGAATAACCAGGGCACTACTTACTCGTAATACCTTGCCAGTATTGAATAAATTACAAGACTTACTGCCGCACTCAGAGACGTCTATTAAATTTAATGATTGTTTAGTGACGTGTTGTCTTATTCTATTGCTATACCTATAGCAAAGAAAGTAGCAGCAGCAACTTTTTTCAAGCATTAAATTTAATTTTGAGTGTAGCAGGTTGCCATTTTTTTAATGTATTTAGCGCTACATACAACATTAAACTTTCTCTTTACTCCGCCGTTTCTTGGAAAATGGCCAACCTCAAATAGATCCGATCCAAGGCAACCCTACAAAGACTTGTTAACAAACATAAAGAATAATTTCATAGAATTCTGAAATAATATACTGTTTCTGCTAGACAACAAACACTCAAAGAAGGTGAACATTTAAATTCCGCTAAAACCGCACTCTTTTTATTTGCCTCAGTGAATAAAGCTTATAGAGCGCTTTCGCCAAATAGGAGAAAGCTCCAGCGAATTTCACTGTAATATATTAAGTCGGACTTAAAGCTTTTGTAAAAGCTGGCCATTGTACGTCTTTGCGGAGAATAATTCAACGAGGAAGCTTGCAGCCAGCCAAAAGGTGCGAGACAATGGTAAATACGTAAATAAGTACCTTCACTGGTGGAATTAACTAGGCGTATTGTATTGTCTTCACAGTAGTTCCCAGTAAGTAATAAAGTGCACCGCGTAATGGGAAACATTGTAGTGCTCAAATGTTTACTTGCTTACGCGAAATTGGCTTATGTTTCTAATGGTATTAGTTGACATAAAACGTAGCACGCAGAATTTGATGGTCGTTCACCCCTCAGTGTTAATAGTATTTTTCAATATAAAAAAATATGTCACTGGACAATCTCACACAAATTCACCTCAGCCCAGCAGCCGCATCTGACTGTCCCGTGTTGTCACACTGGGTGGCAGTAGCCATAGGAAAATTAAAATAAAATAAATAATTGTACAATTTGGGTAAATAATTACTACCTACGAGTATAATGTAGAATAAGATTTAATGTTACTCACATTCTATGGAACTTTATGATTCTGAAATAAATGTATTATTATATATGTTTTGTAACAAGGTGACGGCACCGGCTGAAGGCACCAATAAGGGACACTTAACTCTTAATTCAAAGATCATAAGGTTATAAATTGATTGTTTCAAAATAAATCAAAAATCTGTATCATAAGAATCAAGTGTTCATTATTGGTCCTTGTCCATCACCCCACCTAAACTAATCACCACCGTTGTCAACAGATGTGCATCGCCTACACCACCGGCTTCATCCCCCCCAACCTGAACTACACCACCCCCCGCGAGGGCGTAGCGCCCCTGATCGACGGCCGCCTTCAGGTGGTCACGGAGAAGCACCCTTGGAACAAGGGCATGTGCTCCATCAACAGCTTCGGCTTTGGTGGCGCTAATGCTCACGTGCTGTTGAAAAACATCGCTAGACCTAAAGTAAGTCTAAATCCTTCCTTCATAAAGGATTAGTTTCATTGGTCGATCGCTTTTTGTGATACATTGCGTCGCTGTAATAGCTCAAAAATGTTAAAACAACCCGTCAATGGATTGCTACAAGCATGCGAGCTATTAACAAAATAAAACTGAGCCTTAATGCATATTGAAAAAGAGCAGAATGCGCTTCCGGCGAGGGGGATTCGTGAGGAATTCAGGGAACTCTTTAAATAATATAGGTATACATATAGCGATTTTAGTATTTATTCTGTATTTCCGAGTGCATACAATCTGATCCTATTTAGAATAGGGTGAATAGGGTGAATAGGCATCTTTTGGGCGAGCTTGCTTCAGCATCGACAAAATCTTCGTCCTCCAAGGGCAAGAGTTAGTCAGGAGCAAACCCATTATCAATTTAAAAAAATCACGGATTTATATGAAATAGCGTGAATCAAAGGTATTTTATATTTTTATCCAGGAAATAGATTACCTCATCGGAACCCGTTCAAGCGTTTTTGCGTGATTAAAAGATACATAGGTATAATTATAAACAACTCAACATCCTCATAAACTTTCAAATAAAACTTTTTTTAGTGGGGTAGTATTCAGCACATAGAAGGTCCATGTTTTTGATTAAAACATTAAAATCCTTTCATCCCAGAAAACTGGATTCTTTACTTGTCTTATTGGTATTGTATTTGCATGGCTGTAATAAAATTAAATTTTAATTTTAGGCATATTATCTTCTAAGGTCAATATGACTTTACTAAACACTTATTTATCGAATTAATGTTTAAAACTAGGTGAACCACGGCTTGCCAAAAGACACTCTGCCCCGCCTGGTCTGTGCATCAGGCCGCACGGAGTCTGCCGTTGCCAAGATCTTGGACGACCTTGAGAGCAGACCCTTAGATGCGGAGCAGGTTCGGCTATGGCATTCCATCCACGATGAGGATATCGGAGGGCATGTTGTCAGAGGGTACAGCTTGCTACGTAAGTGATCGCAATAATAAAATGGAAATTTAAGACCAGTCGTAACTATAAAGACCGTAAAAACGATGGAAACATTACATTCTAATTGAGCTACTAGAATATAAGACAGTAAACTAATTTTCAACGAAATTCAGAGGCATAAAGCAAGCGGGGACCATTTTAGCTGCAATTACAAAATTAGGTTAAGAAAGTATCTGTGCTTGTAAACTGCTTTTTTATGTGCCAAATCAAATTATTTTTCATTTCATAATTTTTCATAAAATTAAATACCTGATGGGATCTTAGCAGAATTTAATTTTACATATAATCACGACTCTCTCGTGTAGACAGAGAAATTTTCATTCCACTTGCTACGATACAGACAAACATTCCTCGCTTCCTCCACACTCATAAGTCTCTTCATAAACGTGCGTCAGTTTAGGGTACTCCTAACCTAATTCCTGATTTAATTTTACTGTCTGGCGTTATACAGTTATCACAGCAACGTTTCATTCTGAATTGTATTTACATTTAAACTACGCATCAAAGCTAAAAGTGACGATAGACCACAATTATTCAAATTATCACTTTAGAGACATTATGACGCGTCACAATTCAACTGAATTCGATTTATAACAAAAACTTTAATTGAAGCCTTAACTGTTCGATGCAGGTTCCACGCCAGGCAATGCCCAGGCAGTTACCCGCAGCATGGAGTACTTCTCTGGAGTCCGGAGACCTGTGTGGTTCGTGTACTCGGGAATGGGCTCACAGTGGGCTGGCATGGCAACACAGCTCATGAGGCTGCCCATCTTTGCTGCCGCCATACACAAGTAAGAATAGAAGCTATTCCTTTTACTTTCAAGGGTTCAGCTTTAACTTAAAGATTTGACCCTCTTAAGCGAGCATTATATTATACAAATTGCAGAACATTACGAGTAGGTGAGTTAGTGCACTAATTTTGTATGGTGTAAAGACAGCTAGCCAGTTAGGGATCCAATCCGATCTAGTGCGATCGTTTGCACTCGGCCTCACTAGCACTACCTAGCGCACTAGAATTAGCATATTTAAAATACAATAGCTATATTGTGCTTAAAATGTGCTCTGTTCTTTTCTGCTACTATAGCATTTCCATTTGACTCAAAGTGACTTAAGATAGTCAGATAGTACCTTTGTATAAAAATAACTGTTGGTTTGTTTAAGAAGTAGAAGAACAAACAAACAAAGGAGACGCATTGTAATATTTGTTAGGATGCTTAATATTTCGAGTAACTTGCCGTTCATCGTTTTAACTCTTCCATGACTACCTATCGTCCTTTTCGAGCTTGCAAGTCCCTTACCTGTTCTTTTATATCAGATGCCACAAAGCCCTGGAGCCTATGGGCTTGAACCTGACGAAGATTGTGACGGAGCCTGACCCAAAGATCTACGACAACATCCTGAACTCGTTCGTTGGCATTGCCGCCGTGCAGATCGGCCTCACCGACGTGCTGAAGGCTGTTGGCATCGAACCTGATCACATTATTGGTATGATCTTTGTCTTTATCGTTGTTACACTATTAGTACACTCTTACATTAGTAGTCGAGGTCAATACATTAGAGTTGGTATCTTTTACCACCTCTCTCTATAACTGTATTCCTGGTGCACTCGTGGAGAGTATCGTTGGCAAGTAGAGTCTAAAACACCGGTTGTGATGGTAGCTTACGCTGCTTAGTAGTATGAATCTTCACTAAGTATTTTATGTTGATGACTTTGACCAGTACAAAAAATATTATCCAATGCGGTGCAGTCGTTCGGAGGTTATGCGCGTACATACATTTCTGCTATTCATTTTTATTACATATCGTCCCTTTACTTTCTCTACCTCTTATCTGATCGAATATTTTGATAAGAAATTAATCTTTATAGACCTTGGAACATGAGCGTTTTTTCTATCTAACTATTCAGAGATTGAGAAAGTAGATAAAGGGAGGATATACTAGCTACTGGCTACTAGCGACTCGCCCTCGCAAATAAAAACATTTGAATTACTCTATCTATTGATGAAAACCGCATTAAAATACGTTGCTTAGTTGGAAATAATCGTACATACAGAGGAACAGACGGGGGAGCGACTTTGTTTTACTATGTAACGTAAAGATAACATTTGCTTAACTAGGTACTTGACTAAAAACCATTTGTCAAGTGATGTATACATGCACTTCCGTAGGTCACAGCGTGGGTGAGCTAGGCTGCGCGTACGCCGATGGCTGCTTCACAGCGGAGCAGATGATCCTGGCCGCCTACTACCGCGGCAAGGCCTCCGTCGAAACGCCCTTCATCAAGGGTTCCATGGCCGCTGTCGGCCTTGGCTACAACCAGGTACATTTAAACTAATGGACTACCAAGTTCTTTATCTATGATTAGTATTTTTTTTACTATACTTTTGCTCGGTTGCAATTGCAATTACCCTACCTACAAAGCTAGCGGACCCGGGTTTGATCCCCGGTTAGAGCATAGTTTGAAACTATGTACCCCTAAACTCGTAGATCTATTTTTTTCATATTTACATATTTATTCGGATGTACTAATTAAACAAAGAATATGAGAAGGTAAACTAATTATATCATCAACAGATGAAGACGATGTGCCCTCATGAAATTGAGGTAGCATGCCGCAATGGTCCAGAATCTAGCACCATTTCCGGACCGTCCGACGCCATGAAGGAGTTCGTCGGCAAGCTGACGGCCAAGGGTATCTTCGCCAAGGAGGTCCCGTGCTCCAACATCGCCTACCATTCTAGATACATCTCAGAAGCTGGTAAGTACAAGAAGGACATTTGAAGAATTATAAAGATCCTAGGTTAAATAAAGCAGTATACTTATTCAGTTTATTCAGTTTATTCATTGCTTTCATGGGTAGGTACAATGGTGTTTAAGGTAAAATTTTCGTTCCTCCATGAAACCCCGCCGGGCACTACAATATTAGGCTTAAATACTAAACACTTGTTATATAAACTATCTTATTATAACATTTATAACGAAACTAAGTACATGTAATATATGGCACCAATATTATTATAATTATTCTATTTTACATTCAAAAAACTCTTGTAGGGAATAAAAACAATTATAGATTAAATATTTCGTAAGTTTTTTTGTAAATATACTATTTTTCTCCTCTCTTTTTATGTAATTTGGAATTTTATTGTAGACTTTAATGCACATCACGTGTGCACTCGAACTGTGCATTTTCAATTTCGATGATGGGATTGGGATATTATTTCTAGGGCGTAAATTAGAATTTGTGTAATCTTTTGGCCGTGGGAATAAATTAGGATATTTCCTTAGAAAGTTGCACAACTCAAGTATGTAAAGGGAGGTAACAGTAAGTATATTAAGTTTCTGGTAGTAGGGTCTACAGCTTTCTGTTTGTTTTATATTGACCAAAATTCGTATACATTTCTTTTGTAAAACAAACAACTCATGTACATTAGTGCTATTACCCCACAGTAAAATGCCGTATCGAAGTCGTGAATGGGCATATGCGTAGTATGCGCATAGAGCAGTCCTTAGGTCTGCGTGTTTTTTAACTTGCATTAAGGCATACGTAAACGTAGACAGCTTGGCAGACACTTTTTGGATATGAGATTTCCAATTTATATTTGTATCTATTTCGAGGCCTAGAAGATTAGTTGAGTTTATACACTCTAATGTTTGATTATTAAATGCAAAATTTATTTTTAAACTGGCTTTTTGATGGGGTCTAAACTGTGCTATCTTAGTTTTACAATATTTAATTCAAGGTTGTGGAAACTCAACCAATCCACTATTTTAGATAAGGTATTATTTAGAAGGGAATTTAAATTATTATCATTTTTTGAGTAAGGAAAGACCACAGAGATATCGTCAGCAAACACACTACATACTACTTTTTTACATCATTAAATAAAGCAAGAAGGAATCGTATTGCGCAGACAGTAGCAATATTAAAGATGTCCGTTGATCCCTCAAATTTATAATCCCCAATTGATTTTGAGATCAATAATTGTAAGACCATAATAAAATGTTGGCCTTACTTAGCGGTATTTTGAACTATGATACCTTAAACTATCTAACTTGTATGGCTCACTAACCCAGAATACACTCTCGCCAATCATATGCTTGAACCTGCTGTAGGTCCACTTCCACCGAAAACCATAATTACTTAATTATTTATTTTAATATCTTATTTAGCACATGAACCATTTCAGTTCACGTACTAAGGCCCATTTTGTTTTTCACTAAATCTTTTCTTATTACTTAGGTCCTACCCTACTCAAGTATTTGAAGAAGGTGATCCCTGATCCTAAGCCCCGCTCAGAGCGGTGGATCTCCACTTCGGTGCCCCAGCAGTTCTGGAACGACAAGAGGGCTGAGTTCTCCTCTGCCGAATACCACACTAACAACTTATTGGTAAGCTTGCTGAATTAAAAACAAAAAGGATTTTGTAGTAGAGTGCAGTGAACTTTAGCATTCATAAACCCAATGACTCGTTAAATTTTATAAAATTTCAATCAGGGAAAGAGACATAGTTATAGCAGTCATATAGTTCTGTCTCTTAAACTGCCTGGAATTTTCCAGGTTTGAAGAGTTCCTAATACGACCTCTGAACGCCTTAATAATAGAGCAAATTTGCACTTGTCTTCATCAGAGCCCAGTGCTGTTTGAAGAAGCATCCCGCCTGATTGACCCCAACGCGATCACCATCGAAATTGCTCCCCATGGGCTGCTCCAGGCTATCCTAAGGCGTTCTTTAAAGAAGGATGTCGTCAACATACCTTTGACACAGAAGGGACACGAGGATAATGTTCAAGTCTTCCTCACTGCTTTAGGAAAGTAAGTATATTTTGAAGTTTTCCCTTTTCAAGCTGCCTAAGAGCTGCCTAAGAAGCCATTTAGTAAGGACCTTCTGCAGGGTCAGCAGGGTAGCTAAGCAATAGAGGCATTTTATCTCAGCAATCTTAGTCCTCAAGGTTGGCAACGAATTTTTGGTCTTAGGTTGCAAATGACTTTGGACCTTAAAGCCCACTTACCATCAAGTGGCCTGCTTATTAGTCGTCTCCACGCCATAAAAATAAAAGAGTATTCAAATTATAACACATACTACTAAGAACCATTTTCCTTTCAAATAGCTGCCTTTATAAGCATTGTTTACAAGTTCTACCTTTACTAACCTTTCCCATTTTTCCAGAATGTACGAGGCTGGAATGAACCCACACCTAGCCGAGATTTACCCACACGTACAGTTCCCGGTGTCCCTGGGAACGCCGATGATGGCTCATCTGGTGGAATGGGAGCATAGCGAAGACTGGTAAGACCACTCTTTATGTGTGCTTTAAAAAAAACTCTATTCATTGCTGGCCCGTTTGCGGTATTGACTGTTGTGCTGGGATTTTAAAAAGCTATGGTAAACATTTCAATTAATAATGACCCTAGATTTTAGACTCACCTCGTTTGTTAGAAACGGTACAAAGGATACTCGAGAGATGGTAGTATTATTTAATATCAGCCCATCCTAATATTGAGTATCCTATCGTTCTCCCAAAAAATCAGTATACAAAATATCAAATTAATTGCCGACTGTTCTCATTTTACGCCGAAATAACAACCCCAAATTGAAATAAAATTAATAACGCTTTATTCTAATCTAGATTTACCATTAATATTAATAAAATGGGCAGCGGAAAGATCTCTCGATGATAAGCAATCCTTAATTAATCCTTTATATAAATTTTGCTTGTGTTAATATTCAGTAAAAAGCCTTTTAAGTTAGTAAGTATTTATGCTGCTGTCGTTTTAACTTTATTTTTGAAGAAATTATCCTAATAAGATTTTGCCCGCGGCTTCACCCGTATACAAATCAATAAACTATCAAATTCCGGACAGAAGTCATAAAATCAGTTCCTTGTTTTTGTCGTGTAGGTGTAAGTCAAAACTAACTTTCGAATTTGATAAATACTTTGCATATAGTGAATGTAAACTTTTCCTAGTCTAATATATGTAGAAACAATTATTTGGACATGTAATACAAGCGCGTGTTTGGAGTCAATACACATACAAAGTGGCTGCAATGGATCACAGGCAGCGATTTGTTTGCGGCCGCAGACAGATGCGCGACGATTAATATTAGTCGCTCGTTATTAGTTGGAGCCACACCAACTGCGTAGGGGAGCGTTGTAAGCGCACACACCGGGCGGTTTACCTCTAAATAGTTGTGTTGTTAATGGGAAAAAATATAAAGAGAACCGGTTCAAATAGATAAAGTTTCTTGTGAGAAATACTCGGTAACTTCTAACCCCCTTACTTATAAACGTGAAATAACCATGGAGTAGCTAAACCATGTTTTGTCCTTATCTGTCATTGTGACATTTGAATTTGACAGATAAGGACAAAACATGGTTTAGCTAATCCAAGGTTATTCCACGTTTATAAGTAAGGGGGTAAGAATATTGCAAACTGTATGGTATTAGAATATTCTCAAAACTCTCAAATGTTTCAAAAATGTTCCGAGTCTGTGTCGAGAAGATCTTAGGAATGTTTTGCAACTTGCACGTTGCTATTGTACCGGTTCGCGGTGAGGTGAGAGGAATAATTCACAATTATTACATTTAGTAGTAGGTAGGTAGTAATCTGTATTTTTTGTATTTGAGGTTATCCAAAATAATTAACGCTATAGGTGGTCGTCTACATGAAAGGTCTTATTACGGTGTAAGTCGCGTCTTACATGAACCTTTAATATGACAAACGCTTATTTAAATATCTCTTGAGGCGGGCATTTCATTCAAGACCACTTCATGAATGCAGTGAAACCCTTAGAATACAGATTCCAGATAGACGTAATGCAGAGCATTTATTCATAGACATTACACAGTATCTCATGCGTTAACGGATGCCTGTTCTCACTGAAAGCGGAACGGGGCGATTACCTCGCGAGCTCTTTTGTCACGCATCACAAAATGCACTAGACGCTCCTCTCCACACGCGCTGGTTTTATCTTTACGCATGCGGGCTGACTTCGTCTATTCTATACTCACGTCACCCTCACTTTAGCACACATTTTTGTAAAGCTTGCTTAAAAAAAAGTTTCACGTAGTGACGGGTGGAAGAACGATTCACATGTGGCAATTTGCTGATTTCACTCCGAATAAAGTCTTTATTTTTCCTAACTATTTTCTGCCAGCTATAAGAATGCATGAGCACTGATTCACGCGGGAGGATTACCCAGATCCTTTCACGCGATCTCATACATATAGGCACCGTATCGTAGTGTGTTTTTTTTCTTAATCGTTATTAGGTATGTCGGATATACGACGCATTCCTATAACGTAACCTGAACTATGATAAAACTAGGTACAAACTGTATAGCAGAGAGAGACACATATTCAAAAAATATATTTCATGATCCTGTGCGGTCGTTGTGGACCCGGCTCCGTAAAGCTCGAATTCCCGAGCTGCTAGTTTTAATTAAAAGAAACTAGACGGATTGGTTTGGTTTCTAAGATGAATATTGCTAACTTAGCTATCAAACAGGGAACTATTTCCAAGTTATAATGAAGACAAATCGACAGTTGGTATTGATATCGATCGTTTTTTTCCTAAATGTTACTAACATTTGCAATTATTTCTCCGTTGAAGTAAAGTGTTTTGGTGGTGATAGGACCTTGTATAGGGTCCGTCCAGATAGCTATCACCTTTTATTCTTTAATCTACCGCCAAGCAGCAGTGTTCGCATTGGTGTGTTCCGGTGTAGGGATAAAGCCAACCGGTAAAATCACTGGCATAGATTCCATCATATTTCTCAGGGTTGGCAACTTGTAGTCTTAGGATTGCAGCCTTGAGATTGTATTCTTGAAACCATCTGATGGATAGTTTTAAATATAAAAAAATACATTTTCCGAAAAACGTCTCTGGTTGTCGAGAATGTCGTAATTTCTCCTGATTTTTTTACATAGGTACGTAACATCGTACAAAGCTCAAGAGAAGATGAAGTCTGGTGAGCGAACAGTCAGGATGTCCATCGTTGACGAGGATGGCGAGTACATGGCTGGACACGTTGTAGACGGTAAGTTATTATTGCTACTGTACCAACATCAACATCATCAGACCCTGCCCACTGTTGGACAAAGAACTCTCCCATTGTACGCCATTTTGCCTGAGCTTCGAATGTTCTATTGTTAACCATTAACTAAGTTCTACTCTATTGTTCTCCGTAAGAAGAAAAGATACTGGCTATTTTTACTTGAAAATAAAAGAAAATTTAAAACGTTATCAAAAACAAACTTTCCTAATTTGGAATGCTAACTACTAGGTCTGTTGTTCCGGTAACTTGGTGTCTTGGGATTAGTTTCAAGTCCAATTACCTAAGACTCTCGTAATATTTTAATTTAGATTAAATTAGAGCAAAGGTGTAGAAGGAAGTCAAAATTATGAACCTCAAGTTTAATGGCTATACCTAATAGATATTTTTGTGTAGGAGCTAAACTTAGGTACTTTAATGTTATGTATTCAGCGCGTATGTTAAAACCTATTAGTGCGAGTATAACCAAATAATAGTTAAATGAATTCTAATGAATGGCTGCTGTAACTCTAAACCACAGCATCATTTGAATTTCAAGCTCAATTAATTGCGGTTTTGTTTCAATTAATTGGAATTGAACAAAATTTCTACCTACGTAACTTTTTGTGTAATAGGTACAGTGGCTTGCAAAATATAGTACCTTCCTATCCTTAAAATAACCCCTTTTATTTGCTGCAGGACGTAATCTTTACCCCGCTACTGGATACTTGGTCCTCGTGTGGGAAACCCTCGGCATGATGATGGGAGAACTCTTCACTGAGGTATCAGTAGTGTTCGAGAACGTTCGGTTCCAGAGGGCCACCAACATTCCCAAGGATGGAAACTTGGAGTTCATTATCATGATCCAAAAAGGAAGCGGGAACTTTGAGGTTGGTACTTTCATTTTTTTCTCTGTATGTACCTATTCAAAGTTTGAACCTATAGCTCAATTTTTCATTTAATTCACTGAACTGAAACTGCTGGCCAGCCATTTTCATAATTTATGGTCTTTCATAGATCGTTGAAAGCGGTGCGTCCATCGTGACAGGGCGTATCTACGCGCAGAAGGACGTAGGACAGAACTACCGTGTACTGCCACCGGTCCCAGAAACGACCGGACCCAACGTGAAACACATGCTTACCAAGGACTTCTATAAGGAGCTCCGACTCAGGGGCTATCAATATAGGTAAATTATACAAAAAGCCACAGGCAAATATAATAAAGACAAATAACACGACATAAAAATATAACTTAGCTCAAAATGTGAACAGTCATCAGTTTTGCAAACGTGTCTGTCATTTAATTATCATTTTGAAACTGATTAATCCGGATAACCACACGCCGCTTCACTCTAATAATTGGCCAAATTTGAATCTTGAAACCAACTACTGCACTGAAACTGACCAAACGCTAAAGACATTATTATTATTATGTGTTACTGTGTCGGGTTCCAAGCAATAATTTGATGGATAACATAGTATTTTTTGATTCAGCGGTCTGTTCCGTGGTGTGCTTGGCTGCAATATGGAAGGTAGCCGCGGCCGTCTCGCCTGGGTCAACAACTGGGTCACCTTCATGGACTGTATGCTCCAACTCAAGATCATCGGCCATGACACGCGTGGTCTCTTCGTCCCCACAAGGATCGAGAAGCTCTCCATTGACGCCAAGATGCACTACAACGCTATATCGAGCATGAACCCTGAATCCAATCGGCAGTCGTTTGAAGTCCGTGTCTATCCCGACGTTGGTGTTATCAGGTAAGTCTTATGAAATATCCTTTCTAGTGAACTTGTTATCAACCTTTTTATTATTTTTATTATTTTCTAATATTCTTTTAACAGATCCGGTGGTGTAGAAATTCGTGGACTCCACGCAACACCTATTTCAAAGAGGGTGCCGCTTGGTGTACCGGTCCTCGAGAAAAACGAATTTATTCCAAACTTCGGAAAGAACAAGATGAAGGTAGGTGCATTCGATTTCAATACAATGGTTCAGTTCAGTGTTCATATAGATCTGTTGATCTAATTTAGTTCAAGTTAATATATAGGTAGAAATACTGTTTTACATGCTTTTATTAATTAACAAGACAATAAGGGGCCATGCTACGGTAACTCTTTATTTCAAAATTCCATGTTCCACGTTAATTATAATTTATGCTTTGACATTGGCTTTTCACGCCCTTTCTTTGTAAGTAAGCATTTAAGGCATTGCAGAGATCTTATTTCATTACTCTCAAGTTGGAGCTCTATACGACACGTTGTTGTGGTGTCGATGCCTAACATATTGACAAGCTCTCGATGACGTTAAGATGCACTTACGCATTATCTGTTTAGTAATTGCATATAATATATTTGAAAGAAATTCCTTTTTACACAGGTTGAAGACATTTTACGTGCCGATATCCAAATTATCCTCGAGAACATTCAAGTCTTCAAAGTGAAGAGCATTGAATTAGTAGACGAAGAATATAAGAACAATGAGTACGAACCGTTGATTGAGAAAGTCGGCGATATCTTGGGTGACATGCCGCTCATGCAAGCAGAGTTGCTGGTGATTTCCGAAGAGACTCTAGAAATGCCTTCTAACGTCACTGTAGAGAATAAGAAGGTATCGGGCGAAACAAATACTGTTTTGTTTGTTGGAGCTAACCTGTTGGCGCGGCCTGATGTAAGTATTATTAGAGTTAAAATTGTTCAATTATAGGACGTAGGATAGATAACTATTGCGTCTGTACGTGTACATTTTTATTTTGAGTATTTTAATATTGCGAAGAAGGTAATTTAAAATTCAAGAATTATTGTTCTACAATAGGTTCTGCAGCAAGCGGTTTCAACACTGAAGGATAAGTGCTTCATCATCAGCCGAGAGAAGGAACGCCCGAACCCAAAGGAACACGCTGAGAAATATGACATCATTAGTGTCCACGACACCGGCTGTGAATACCTTGTTCTCTTAAGGAAGAGAGTCGGAGCTAAACCAGCTAAATTCATCAAGATTGCAGCCTCAGACGAATCCTACTCCTGGATTGAGACAGTAAAAGAAGAAATGAAAGAGGGACAGAAGATTGTACTGTACGCGCAAGACGAGCACATTAATGGTCTGCTAGGATTAGTAAACTGTTTAAGAAGAGAACCAGGTGGTGAGATCGTGTATGGTTTCTATATTACCGATCCATCAGCCCCGCAGTTTAATTCAGATTTGGAACTGTATGAAGAACAACTCGACAAGGATTTGGCGCTAAACGTTTTCCAGGACGTAAGTATTTAATGACATATATTTCAAACACAAAAAGAAATGGTTCATAGGTTCAAAAAATAATACGTGTTTATAAAGGTCTTGCATAATTCAAGCTATGTAAAAAAAACCTCCTTTCATTGCTAAACCGTTATTGCAATTTTCCATCTTTGAAAGACCGAGTCAAAACATCATAGACACTACAATCATTCATCTATATAAACTGATCTCAATACTTCCAGGGGCAATGGGGCACGTACCGCCACTTACTTCTCGGTGACCTGGAGACGATCAAAGCAGACCACGCCTTCGTGAACACCGTCACCATCGGAGACCTCTCGTCGATGAAGTGGCTGGAGGGTCCGCTCAAGCATGACATGACTTTCAAGGATAATGAACACGTATTGGTTCATGTAAGTTTGGTTGTACAGATAATATATCTGTCTGTAATAATGAATAATAAAAAAAACAATTGTAAAGATACTGCGGCTCTATTCAAGACGGTAAAAACAATATCGTATTTGATCTGTTATCGTATTTTCAACATTTTGATAGCTCTTATTTTCTTGACAGTAATGGCGGCTGACGTCATAACAATACCATAACAGGAAAACTACGATATCGTTTATACCGCCTAGAATAGAGGCGCTGGATGGGATACGAGTATGTTGACTGTGAAATAGTGAGTGAGTGTGGGTGTTCCTACCTACGTGAACAGAATTGATCGTATACCAAGCATGTCCATAACTGTTCTAATGTTAACGACAAAAACCCTTCCTATAGCACTACTCTTACCATTTACCATAAGAAGGAAGTCATGTAATTTGTCGAACTGCTGTGATACCGAACAATGAAGAGTATACTAAGATATCTATTGAAGTCTCTTAAGGACTGAGTGTTTAACCCTTATTAAGACTGTTTTAATCTTCTATCTTTTTACTTATAGCTAACGCCTCAAAACTGTTAAAACATACTTGAACATTGATTGTATTATTAGGTATACTGCGCAGCGTTGAACTTCCGTGACGTGATGACAGCGACGGGTCGTGTCACTGTAGACGCGGTGGCGCGCGGCCGTCTTGCGCAGGAGTGCGTGCAAGGGTTCGAGGTCGTTGGCAGGACCCCCAAGTGAGTATAGAAATCCTACAAACAGACTGCTAATATCTGTAGAATTGCACATGTCCTGGCCGGATGTTTCTTTCCCAATTCCTTAAATCTCTGCCACTCTGAGCTCATCTGAGCAAGCCATTTGCGAGATTTTCCCGATAAGAAGAACATCCTAAAATAAATTTGAGATATGGAGCCCTAGCCAAAATGCAAACGCAACTAACGTTTTTCTATTCTATCGCTTAAAATGTATGGGTTGACAGTTGACCACATGGTTTATCGTAACGCACGGGCATGCCATCCCATACATTTTGAGCGATAGAAAAGAAAAATGTTAGTACCGTTTGCATCTTGCGTAGGCCCCATGGGCACCAATGAGAAACGTTCCCAGACTTATCTCAACTGGCGACGATTATTTATTTCGATACGATGGTGAGCGGTCAGTCTGTATATCTTTTGGTAATAAAGGAAAACCAATGCCGTTGAGACTTTTGTACACAGAACGTTTTCTTAAAAAATCCCCGGAGTAATAAGGTGCGTCCGCACCGCTACTTAATGGTGCGTATATTACGGTGCGTCAAAAACGACGCCGTGTTGTTACTATGACCCCGTCTTTAGTTTACCTATGCAACGACACCGTATTTTACGCAGCGGTGGGGTCGCACCTTTACTCTTCTTAGATTTACGGGGGCACTGGGACTTAGATTTAACTTTTCCTTGTAAACAATCGTAGGGAACCTTTCTGTGTTGTTAGCGTATAAGGCACTAGTCGTCTATCTACATTATAGTCTTTCTTCTAGTTCTTATAACTTTTTGTAATAAATCTTTCAGTCTTTGAATAATAGTCGAGTTCTTGAGACTATTGTATCATCCACGTACCTAGTAAGTTTTTGGTTCTAACTAAAGTAAAGAAAAATAGCGGAGAAAAATGCTTGTTTGGAAAATGATATTTATTGTGTTTTGATTTATTTTACCGAGGAGTATATTGTTTCATCTTTTCATATATATATAAATCAAAATATTTACAATGCGGTGTACGGTCACGGACTTTAATTGATGAACCACTATAGCACCACCTTGTCGCATAAAACCAACGATTAATTCCTATGTAATTTCTATCTCGTCACTTAACGCTGTTATTATGACAAGGTTCATGGTGGATCAACATTTAAAGTTCTTGATGGTACCTATATCACGACAATATTCTTTTAGCGGTTCCCGTGTGATGTGCATGGTAAAGAACCGTGGCATGGCAAACATGGTACAAGGAGACAAGGCTCTGATGTGGGGCATCCCGGACGACTGGACCTTCGAGGAAGCCGCCACCGTGCCGGTCGCCTACGGCACTGTCTATTATTCCATGGTAATAATAAACGTGGTCATTAATATGTTCAAACTGATGCAAACACACACACATAAGCACCATGACGAGCAAGGGTAAATTTTTGCTTTAAATAATTTAACGTGCTAGCTTCAGGCACTATTACACCAAAAAACGCAACTAGGTTTCAAGAAAATAATCAATTTTATATATAGTTATTCATAGACTGTCGAAGTTATTGATCAATATGTTGTTTATTTACTTACTAGCAGATAATTGCAGAACCCCGCACTTCACCCGCGTAGGTTCAGATTATCGTTATTCCCTCGGGAACTTTTTAGTTTTCCGAGATGAAAAGTGATAATCCAGGGTATAATCTTAGTACAATTTTCAATAGCGATCTTCTATATAAGTTCTCAAACCAAACTTTATTTTACCAAACATCTTGTTTCCCAGGTAATGGTTGGCCAGATCCAGGCGGGCGAGTCAATCCTGATCCACGCGGGTTCTGGTGGCGTGGGGCAGGCTGCCATTAACGTGGCGCTCCACTACGGCTGCGAGGTGTTCACCACCGTCGGCACGGCTGAGAAGCGAGCCTTCATCAAAAAGCTCTTCCCTGCCCTTAAAGGTAAGATTATTGGCAGAATAATAGGTAGAAAGATACAGATATATTTTAACCCTGTAGAATATTTTGTACAATTATCGTTCTACACGTTCTGAATGTGTTCAGGCGACCTCTAGGGCCTAGATTCATAACGCGATTTGCGAAAATCGATATAATTTATAGGATTGACGTAAACTAATGGCGGATCGTGTGGCCGCTTTTGTCAACGCTATACGTTTAGAGTTGATAGAAAACCGGTATTTATGGGTCGCGATGCTCACTTACCATCAGTGGCCCGTTTCACGAAGCTACAAGTTACAAATTACAAGCGGAGCTCTCTATCTAACTCCTTTTACTAGAAAAAGAGTTCCGCTTGTAATCGCTTGCTCGTCTACCTCCTTTTTCACATAAAAAACAGAAACGTTAGCAGCGTTTGCATCTTGGCTAGGGCCACCGGTCTTATTAGCGTCTTTTGAGGGTTAGAAATAATACGCGTAGTTATATTTATCAAAAGTAAAGGAGCAAAGAACTGCACATTTTTCCCAAAGTTACCTGTACTTACATCACTTTCTATGCTCAAGCGAACACATATTAATGCTATTGTATTTGTTTAACAGACAGCCACATCGGAAACTCTCGTGACACATCGTTTGAAGATATGATCCGCAGAGAAACCAACGGAAAAGGTGTAGACATGGTGCTTAACTCCTTGTCTGATGAGAAACTTCAGGTAAGAAAGATTCAAATGAAGTTCAACAACGACTTGTGATGCTGAATTTGAAGTCACTGACAAAAAAAAAGTACTTGTCTCCTGCTGCATTAATTACCTCAACGTGAGTTTGAAAAAATTTTCAAGACATTTGTGTTTTTGTTAATTTTGTTAATTAACATAAATTGTTTTGTGTTTACGCTTAATCTTTAGACGCCGTTTGATCCCCCTATATAATTTTGTAGCTGAATCATTAAAATTAATATGGGTTCATAGGCATCAGTGCGCTGCCTTGGCTACCGCGGCCGGTTCCTCGAGATCGGCAAATTCGACATCAGCAACAACACTCCCATCGGCATGTACTTCTTCCTCAAGGAGACTTCCTTCCACGGCATCATGTTGGACTACATATTCGACCAGACCTTCGAATTCAGGAGGGTGAGTAGACATTTCACATTTGACTGCAAAGTCGATGCAATACTTATTATAATCCACCAGAATTTAATCCATTTTATATTTTTGCTGTTAAAATGGTAGTTTAGCTTATCGTTTTGTGTATCTAATATCTGAATAGAAATTAATAGTAATCGTGATATCACAAATACCTTTAGCGAGTATTTTTCTCTAAATTAATATGTGTTTGCAGAGACTGCAAGATTTACTCACCACCGGTGTGGAGTCAGGCGCGGTACGTCCGCTGACATACTGCACTTTCGAGAAGCAAGAAGTAGAGACAGCATTCAGATACATGGCTGCCGGCAAACACATTGGCAAGGTTGGTGAAACGAACCTTAACCATACATAGTTAATCTGCTTTTATCACTAGAGAACCCGTGTTCCCAAAAATAAGGATAAGTTCCAAGCTGCGCTTACTTATGTGCTTATCATGATGGTTTATTTCAGGTGATCATCAAAATTCGGGACGATGAACGCAGCCACAGGACTGTTAAGCCATCACCTCTGCCCATTGAAGCAGCACCAAGGTAGGAATGAAATTAAGATTTGCACTGAGACTAATCTTAACGAGAAAATATTCTTCAGAAAAACCAAAGTATTCGGCCTTATTTCTTCTAAACCAAACGATGACGCGGTCTATGATGTGTAGACCCTTTACGTACGTTAGACAAAGAGTAATAAAGATTTTCGGCCCAGGTACATGTGCGAGCAAGATAAAGTGTACGTGATCATCGGCGGGCTGGGCGGTTTCGGCTTGGAGCTGGCTGACTGGCTGATCATGCGCGACGCGCGCCGCATCCTGCTCACATCTCGACGAGGCATCACTAACGGCTACCAGTCTTCAAGAATGCGGTTAGTATTTCACAATAGTTGAAGATCTTGCTGATTATTTTAACTTTAGACGTACATAATTATACTCACTTCCAAAACATGTAGATATAAAAATATCCTTACATAGTTTTAATACATAAGTGGCAATAGTGCTCAATAATTTCACTTTTTAAACGTCAAGATCATGATTTTTCTTTGAACCAGTGCCTGGGCAGCGTATGGAGCTAATGTCCAAATTTCCACTCACGATGTCACAACGGAAGCTGGCTGCGAAGAGATGCTCAAGGTGGCTCTGGCCATGGGACCCGTCCAAGCAGTCTTCAACCTTGCTGTCGTTCTAAAGGATCAGATCTTCCAAAATCAGACACCAGAAAACTTCAAGATCTCATTCGCACCTAAAGCCTTAGTGACTATGCATTTGGATAAACTGACCAAGAAGATGTGCCCTGGATTGAAGTAAGTTTCTTGGAATATGTTTATGTACTTATAATAATGGAACAATTTACATTAGTTATGCAGGTATCCGTATGCGGATAGGAGCACGTAATCGTACTGTCTAAAACGATAGTACTCGTAAGACGACCTCGCTTGGCGACAAGATTGGTCATTGTGTACTTGAGCAGTGAAAACTAACGACAACGATCGTTCATAACTAACATTACGTCCATTTTGCAGGGACTTCGTGGTGTTCTCATCAGTGTCCTGTGGCCGCGGTAACGCCGGTCAGACCAACTACGGCTTGTCTAACTCCGTGATGGAACGCATCTGTGAGTGGAGGAAGAAGATGGGGCTCCCAGCCCTGGCCATCCAATGGGGAGCAGTTGGAGACGTAAGATATTATCTACTATACTCATTTATGAGATGATATAAAAAACAGATATGGTTTGGTAGCATCTTTTGCCAAAAATATTTCCTACATACATTAGTTACATAGTTACGGAAATCACTTTTTAAGAAACGACTTAAGTATGAAATGGCAATGTGTAAGAACTATGAAGTTATTTGATGCAAAAAATTAATACGAGAAAGACCTTTTTACCAGGTCTTACTCCGCCATTATTTTGATTGAAATCCAAACTAACTTTAATTATTTCTTCAGGTGGGTCTTGTAGCCGATATGCAAGATGAAGACGTCCAGCTGGAGATTGGAGGCACCCTTCAACAGAGGATCTCCTCATGTCTCCTCGCTCTTGACAAGTTCTTGAAGCAGGACGCTCCTATCGTCTCTTCGATCGTCGTGGCTGAGAAGAAGGCTGGTGGCTCCGGCTGTGGCAATCTGGTGGATGCCATCGCGCAGATTATGGGTAAGATAACCATGAGAGTAACCTAATATTCAAGTCACTTTTGTCCATCGTCGTTGTTTTTTTGGTAAGAATTTAGTTTTAGGGACATAAAGTATCCTACTACCTAACCAACTGTCAAGCCTATCTCCATTTGTTCGCGTATTAGGAGTGTTCCAAAGTTTCGTCAAAATACGTTGATCCATTTATGTCTATTGGGTCACAAACATCATAAAGTCATTGCTTCTGTTAAATTCACTATGTGTGCTTGCATCACATGAATAACTTTTGATTAGACTGTTCAAGTTTAAAAATTGCCCTTTAAAATAGGGCACAAAGTGAATTTGGCGTTTTATTTATGCAAGTCCAAAACATACTCAAACTTAGCTAACGTTAGTTTGAACAGTTAGTTTCTATGCTCTGTCCTCAAGCATAACCTTTCTTTATCAGGTATCAAGGACCTGAAGACCGTTTCCCAGCAAGTATCCCTGGCTGAGCTTGGGATGGACAGCATGATGGCCGTAGAGATCAAGCAGACGCTAGAGCGAGAGTTCGAGATCTTCCTTACTGCCCAGGATATCAGAACGCTGACGTTTGCCAAGTATGTTCTTAGAAAAGTATCAATTGTTATATTCATTTCACCGAATGCGTGCCAGAAACCTGTTCCTGCGTTAGCAAGGTACACTCCAGAAGAAGAAACAATACGCAATACTGATTAATGGAACTGGTGTTGTGTTGGCTCTGAGGCCAACTGATGACGTATGAACGTTTTGCTTAATCTACAACCAATTTTAATTCTAGCCTAGTCAACCAGCATAAAACGTCTTTATAGTCGTTTATCCTATGACTGTTCTTATCCCTGTAAAATAGGGGTATACGTAAGAACAGTATGGTTGCCTGGTTAGAATTTTGCCACTCCGTCTTCCCATGGATATCGTAAGAGGCGACTAAGGGAATATAGGCTTGTAGTACTGTTAGGTCATTGGCTTGCAACTTGTCACTAATACGCTGGTAAACATCTTAGCCTGTTCGTGCAAAATGTGTTTACTGAATTATCAACAAGTTTTTAAAGCTGTAGGTAATTCTGTAGCTCTGCCTTGCCTACCCCACTCTGGAATTACAGGCGTAAAGGTATTTAATTTTTTAATTTTTTTTTTCGGGGTCTTCATTACAAATAGTTTCAATTGTCTACAAAACGTAAAAGAACTCTTAGGAATTCAGTCTTAAGACTGTAGTCTTTAGAATTAAATTGTCTAAGTGTCACAGACCCTGCTCACTATCAGGTGGTCTGGGTGCCTGTTTGCCTTCCCTATGCCATAAAAAACATTCAGATGTAGGATGTTGATGTCCTTAGACTGTATATTCTTCTGACTGTTCTTATAATAAAAAAAACTGCTGTCGCCTAGGCTGGTGGAGCTGACAGCGCAGCGCGAGGCAGAGTCGTCGACGACGGCCCCGCGCCCCAACGCGGCAGAGGCGGCTGGTCTGCGGGTCCTCGTCAGGAACTTCGGCGACGAGCGCCTCGTCTCCGAGCCCTTCATCTACATGCCCACTATGGTCACCGATGGCACCGAGGTAACAATCATCATCTTAACGTGAAACTCTTCCGTGACTGGCTGACTGACAGTCTGGTAGGGTTACCAGGCTGCAGTAATAAAGGTTTTTTCGAAAATTAACCGCCAACTAGAAGGGAGTAGCGGTAAATTAATTTTACGCATAGGAAGTGTCCTCTAGTAGGGGTGTACTTGTAACAAGAGCTTCACATTTTCCCAGTTTTTAGGATTACTTAATGGTATTTACGTAACACCTGGCCATAATGTGAGTTTTATCGCACGCTGCGCGCACGGTAAAACTCGCATTGTGGCCAGGTGAAGACGTAAAATTGTGTACTCATCACGGGCAGTAAAAAAGAAAGCCCTCTATCGCATATTTACAACCCTCGCCTACGGCTCGGGTCTCAAATACCTGCGATTTCGGGCTTCCTTTCTTTTACAGCCCTTGTTAAGTAATGTACTATTATACCACCGGCGACGCCAGTGAAGGAGTATTAGGTATATGATAAAATCAGTATTGTATGGAGTCAAGATCATAAGAATGTTCACTCTAAACAGAAACAAAATAGTAGATTGTTCAACAAGGGACTAAAACAAGCCATAATGGCACGAGATGTTTAGCCACCCATACGGAGCGAGGGTGGCTATAGTTCGAGTGTCATTATGGTTGTTTAGTCTCGCGTTAAACACTCTTCACTTTGAATGCGAGGAAAAAACTACGCCACGTTCCATACAAAATTACAATATTGATTACAACAAAGTTTCGTAAAAATTTGTTCCGCTGATATTTTTTTTGTTAAGTAACGCTTGAAATGCTCGCATTTTTAGCCAACAGATTCAAATTTGAAAACTATTTTAAAACTAATTGGACTATGCATAATAAAATTAATTCATCCTAAATATAATTAAGTAGATTCATATTCGTAATCATTAATCGTGTTTCACGAAATTAAATCGTTTATTTCTATATTTTTGCACAGTTGTCATTTTGAGGTTATTTCCATGCCCTAAAAATTGTCTATACACAATCACTGAAAAAGGCGATAATCATCTATTCAAAAATACCGTGATTGGATGTTTAAGGGGTTCCAAAGTAAATAAAAAGAAATACTTTGGTCCCTGTAGATTAATAAGGAGCTTTAGTCCCCATATAAAGAGACTAAAGTAACATTTTAAGAGAATGAGAAGTAAATTTGTTGATATGTAGATGATATGATGAGATTTCAATATTTTATACACTAGGGTTTAAATATCCAAACATGTCAAAATGATAATAATGTTAATGCTTCAGTAAAATAGTAACTACTCGGTTTTAATCACACTTTCGTTTCAATAAGGATGGTTTTTTTAACAGGACATTTTGTTCCTCGTAATTCTTTTACCGAACTCTAATTTGCATACATCGCAGACTGACTAAAGAGCTTTTAAATATGCGGGATCACGAGCTTATGCAAAGCTTTAGTTCTCCCGAAATGGCTAGTTTCATTACGGATTCTCCAACGTACTTACCCGTAAAGTGGAAAAGTTCGTTTATTTCTAAAAGAATATAAAATATACAATGAATATTGGTAAGACTTAATTTTAAATGAATTTTCCAATCAGCGCCCTTTTTTTACCTATAAAATTTATAAGCAGAAAGCTTTTAACAAAAAATGTGCTTTGAAAGTTTCTCACTTTGTTTCTTTCAAGATTCTTTTAGTTTAGTTCTCATAACTAAAAAGAAAAAACGTTAAGTAAGTTGGGACGGTAGTAGTGCTTGGATTTTATTTTCAGGGTCTCTATTCTACAGCGTAACGATCACAGTCAAGTAAATAAGAGTTATAATGTTGACAATACGATATCACTTCAAAAGAAATAAGGTTTTGCCGTGTAGAATATTGCTCAACAGTTTACGTATTTCCACTGAAAATCGGTTTAATACACTATACCCAAATCGCTTTTCCCTTGCATTCGGACATGTGCAAGTATTTATAATAATTACGACGTTGGTGTCACCTTGGTTCAGAGTCATTGTAGCGCGGCTTTACCATTACATAAAAAGTTAAATTAAATGCCTAGTAAAATGCCCTTAAGCTAAAAAGAGGTTTACTCAAACCTTATAGGTACATTATGCAGTTTTCTAATCATGAATACACGTCCAGCTTAATTTTACTTAACGTAGCGCTTTGGATTGGAAACACGTTTTGAATAGCTGTGTGTTGAAAGACAAAGATACAAACATTCTTGTCAAGGTTAAACTGATTTGGAATTATTCATCACACAAATTTCCATATCCGGGATTGATAAATAGGATACTTTTTATCCCAGAAAGTATAATAGTTTCCAAAGGGAATAACGATAAACGCGTTCTACATTGGTAAAGGCTAGTTACTTATTTATATCTGACTAAACCTTAACCTTCTTCCCAGGGTCACGAAGCCATCCACGACACCGAGAACCCCCCGATGTTCATGCTGCCAGGGTTGGAAGGTGCCGCCACGGTGATGGAGCCGCTCTGCCGCAGACTGAAGTGCAAGGTGTGCGTGCTGCAGCTAGGAGTCGAGCATCCCAACGAGGATATGGAGGCCATGGTCAACAGGCTTTATCTGGTAAGAGATTTTTAAATTTACCTACTTTTAACAACTATTCTGCCGTCCAT
This sequence comes from Acleris literana, assembly GCA_946894065.1. Lineage (NCBI taxonomy): Eukaryota > Metazoa > Arthropoda > Insecta > Lepidoptera > Tortricidae > Acleris > Acleris literana. The sequence continues at coordinate 6,717,191 of OX335687.1, forward strand.
AGAAAAAAAGGCGTATGTCTCATAGTACCGCGTATTTATAAGTGACCTTATTTCTTAACAGCGGGGGGTTCAATTTGCTTTGACTATCAAATTGCGCATACGTCCATTTCATTTAGAATTGATGACGTCGGTTCTTGGCAAAATTATAATACCCAACCGCATACAAGACATCTTAGAATTACATTTTGGTATAGTCTTATCGAGAAAGGAATCAAATTAAAGCAGGACATCCAAAGAAAACCCAAAAGAAGAAAGACAGGCAAAATCCAAGAGAAACCTAAGAGCAAAACAAACAAACGTAGCTAATAGGCTTGCGCTGTGTTTATTGTCAAGTCCAGGGAACTTCTTGCACATACTGAAAGTGATCTTATCTGCAAACCATTTTTCTTACTTCTCCCTATCCTCCCTTATTCTCTAGATATGTGAAATGCAGGTGTTCGAGATAATGAAGATTCCTATCATAATTTCTTCTAGATTCTAGTCACATATTGCATGTCTAAATCATACGTTTACTTCTAGACGGTGAGGACAAGACTGGCACCTGGAGGACCGTTCACCCTCCTTGGCTACAGCTTCGGGTGTCAGCTCATGCTGGAGCTGGCTGCTAAGCTGGAGAGCGAAGGTCAGTGCCCATCAAGAAATAGTATCTGTTTAAAAATATTTCTACATTCTGATTGGTTTTTTCACACCGTTCTATTTCTGCATTTAACTTCACTTGACATAAAATACATCCTAAAATAGAGATAATAATCTGTGATTCAGTTAAATTTGAATGGTAAACATACAACAAAGTAGTACTTCAGGCATTAGAAGCATAACTAACACTATTTATCCACTTTGGTGCTCAGTAGTTAAACTCCCCGTAGAACTTATTTGGTTCAAGTTAGAATACCTATTTAACAAACTATTAACTTTAAACTAGGTACCTCTACTTCGAAACCAGCCATTAATAGAACGTTAGTTATTTAAAGCCCAAGTTGTTGGCTACAGTTCAGAACTTGGATTGGATTTTACTATGGACATTTTGAAATTAATTTTCAACGCATTTACTGCCGGAAACAATAGAAGCGCTTTCCTGGCTTTCCCTCTGCGCCTTGAAATCATTTGTGCTTTCCATTTTCGACATCAATATTTTTATGTTAAAATTTTATCAGATGATATCTACACCTCTAAACAGATGCAATAGCATACCTATCAAATTTACCCAATCATGTTTACTTTACTAACCTCTATAATTTTTTTGTGCAGGTCACAAGAACGGCCTAGTATTCTGCATAGACGGAGCTCCTGACTTCCTCCAGGGGATCCTCACCACGGTCATCAGCTTCAAGAACGAATCCCAGCTCCAGAACAGCCTCATCTGCCACACCATCGACGTCGTGGCACCCAATAACGAGGTCACCACCACTCTCATGGAGAAAATGAGCGAAATTGAAAACTTTGAGGATAAAGTCAAGTTGGCCATTGACATTTCTCCCATACAAGACGCCCGCTACTCTCCCAAATTCATTGCTGGAGTCGCTGGCGTCACCTACGACAGGGTCAAAGTAGTTCTCAACTACAGCTCGAAGGACATCAAGAAGATCCAAGCGCCTATTGTCCTTTTGCGTCCTAAGGAGAACCTACCGAACTTAGTCTGCGATGAAAACTACGGTCTCGAGAAATTCACGGAGAGTACGGTAACTGTACATTATTTGGAAGGTACCCACGTGACTATTATTGAGAACAAAGATTGTGCCAATATTATTAATAAGATTATGCTGGAGAAGGATGGAAATACGGGCAAGCAGATGCAAAGTGTCACCAGTATGGTCCAAAGTCATAGGCAGTTCATTTGCAGTTAGAATGTTCCAGGGATGTCCTTGGTTGATTGTGTTCTGTTGTTTATTAAGAAATAATTAAATTTATTAAAATTGATAGTCGCAAAATTCCTTTAATTTAAGCGTTATTTATTGTTTTGGGGGGTTCTGGGGTATACGATTATATTTTCATAATAAGTGGCCGTATTTTAACTGTAGTTTTAAGGAAAATATTTTATTAGAAGATTAAATTAGTTCCTTTAGGTTTACTTCTGTCCGAAGAGACGCCGGTACCAAAAAAATATTCATTAGTTAAGATTGTATGTTTTCACATGTCTTCCTATTTTGTAACTTTGGATAGGGTTTGACTAATGTTATAATTTCGGTGTTAATTACCCAGGGACTAATAAACATAATACTTATGACAAGCTTTGTTTTAATTCCACTTTTCAATGTTCCTTGTCTTATTTACCGATTATTAATATAGTTTATTTGGTACATTTTTTAAATTATTCTGCCTCACACAATAAATATCGTACACAAAGTATTACCTAGACAAGCTGTTTGCGTATCTCCGTAAGGCTTTTTTGTAAGTGGGACTTTCAATCTACTATCAAGGCAATAAAGTTCAATTACGTTTGATCGATAATGCCATTTTCAGTTTATGAAAATATGAGCATAACCCTTATTCTTATTGCAACTTAAATTGTCTTGATTATGTAGATACATCCTATTGCACATTGGGCCTTACCCTTTGAGATAGCAATACAGACAACCCAACCAAATCACATTATCACCTTTCGCAGACAAAGCTTCTGTCATTAAGTGCTTACCTTATTAAGGCGGTTTTATCATGAGAAATTATTACGGGTGAAACGTTTTCATATTTTCGAGCAATGTGGCTTTTTCAGCCTAAAATACAATACAATACAATCATTCTGATCACAGATCAGACCTTCGAAATCACCAAACCTTCGAAAAGACACATAAACACAAACAACACACTACACAAGTTAAAAGCAACAATTCACTCCTCAGTTTGTCACCAGTTATTTATTTTTCTGTCTAGGTAGTACTTTGTCTAGGACCTAAACATTCATGATGACATACGCTCATCCATCTTTCCTAACCCATAGACACACACACCTATGGAGTAGGGCAATCTGCCCATAGCTAACAAGTTTTAGTTTTAATATAACGACATTCTACCAGTCCGCATTGTACGCAAACAAAACATGATGAAATTCTCGACGAATAGGAATTTGCGAAACGTCAGCCCACCCGTCAGAGCGATGCTCTTTTATAATTCCTTGTATTTATTTCCTAGCCAGAGATTTTCCCTGCAAAATATTGTAGTTATAAAATGATATCCCGCTATGCTTTGTCAGTTAAAATTGAAACCTTGAGTTAGTCAAGGAAACCAAATTCAAATTAAGTCATTAAATTACTTCAACGTACGATGAAAAGAGGAAATGTTTGATATTTTAATCTACTTAGCAAACACTTAATACTCGATGCCTCAATGCTAAGGATATAAGAAAAAGAACTAGTTCTAAGAAAAGAACTAGCACTAGATAATGATAACGAAATACATAACTGTTTACAAAGAAAAATAAATGCCTTAAAACGTCCAACACTCAGAATCAAACATTTGTGCTCATATTATGCCTTTACCAGCAATAGGGGTGTGCCCTGGGTAAAAAAAAAATTCTAATTAGTCCGTCAGTAAAATTATCAAAAAATATTGAACACGTATTTTTTTCTTTATCAAATCAATCAAAATTGACAAATATAACGCGCATCAAAGTTCGGGAGTGGGGGCTCGTGACCTCACAACGTGGTATAAAGTGTGCCACGCCTTGACATCACGCAAAACTTCAACGCACTTTATCTTCGTAATTTTTTGTTTAATTATCAAAAGAAAAAAATACGTGTTCAATATTTTTTGGTTGTCTAATTAGATTTTTTTTAGGATACTAGCCTATTGAACATGCACTACTACTTTCGTAGGCACGGTCACTATCGACTAAGTCAACGGCATCGTCGAATATCTGTGAAATCTACAACAAACAACGAGAATATGAATATCTACAACAAACAACGAGAATATGAATGTCACTTTAAATATACCTATAAAGTGAGTAATTTTAGTACTTATTCTCAATATTCACTCAAGCAGCTCTTAATTCTTCCAACGACTTTAAAATCTATAGAAACTATAACATTCTTATCATTTTATCCCTAAAAGCTTATAGAAAACACTTTATGAATTCAATTACTCCCTTCAAATCTACCCACGTTCTAATACTTAGCTACTTTCTAGCAATTTATTTAGTTAAAGCTTTCCTTGCCGTAACGTTTTGCTGCCAATAGTGAAATCGAGTTAGCGTCTAGTCATGTCTAGCCAAGCGGGAGCGAGGCGGGAAAATCGACGGCAAACTAACGTTGTAATGAAGTCTTCAGCTACGAAGATTTAGTTTCAAGGTGTATAAGGTACTTGGACTTTAAGACAAAAGAGACGTTAAATGAAGCGTCACACTTAAGGCACATGTAAATGAGCTATTACAACGCCGATATGAATACAATAAAGAAGCTAGATGGGTGAAAGAAATTATATATAATATGATAAACTGGTTGAACCACTGGGAAATAATAATTACCTTGATCAACGTGTCACCAGCAATAATGTCTTGGTTGTCGTCAAATTATCAGTAAGTAGCAACTTTCTATATAACAAGAGACATATCGTGGAAGATATTTATGAGCCAAAGATCTTGGTAAGATAAAGTTATACAAATAAATACATGTTCTTACAATTGATTCAAAATAAATACATTCAATCAGCGTCAGATCACACACCGGACAGGGGCCTGGTCAAGATTAATAACGTTAAGTTGGCCTTTTTCGAAAATAAATAAATAAATATCAGGGGACAATGTCAGACAAATTGACCTACTTAGTCCCAAGCTCTAGGCTTGTACTATGGGTACTAAACAACGATATAAATACTTACATAGAGAAATATAAACTTAAATACATAGAAAACATCCAAGACTCAGGAACAAATAGCTCTTTCTTCGTAGACAGGGTCACTACCAACAAGGCTAACGCGTCGTCAAATATATTTCGATTTGATTTGATTTAAAAAAGACATAGTACCTATTAACGTAAGCTTATGACCAGGCTTCGTAGTTTTCATAGCACAGTAAGACTAAAGCGAGCTATGGAGTCGACATTCATATTAAAACTCGCCCCGTACTCATACTCAATCATGTGTATCATTCCACAGTTTATTCAATCATTAACAAAGAAAGTAACAATTCTTCCTATTTATATAAATAGGTTGCTTTTAATACTTTAACATAATCTGATGAAACGCATTATTCCTGTAGCTACATGCTTTATGGATATTGATACTTAGATACCTACATTACGGCCTGGCCACGACATTGCGCGAATTGCGGCGCGGTGAGCGTTTTCTTAATACATTACACGGTCGAGACGCGCAACGTTCTGCGGTTAGTTGGCATCACACGCAATGTATAAGAAAATCGCTTGCCGCGCCGCAATTCGCGCAATGTCGTGGCCAGGCCATTATAATACGGTTATGATCGTAACACATTTATTAAAAAAATAGTTTTTTTTTTCTGTTTCAACAAAAACAATTAACGCTTTTTTATTTATATTAACAATTAAATAGGTAATAATTGTAGAAACAATAAACAATTGAGTATGAGTATGACGCAAATTTTAATTATAATGTCAACTCCATAGCTCGCTTTAGTCTTACCTTGCTATGAAAACTCCGAACCCTGCTTATGACAGATCGTGTTGACCAATAATGTCAACTCTATACATTCCGAGTCGATAGAGAATAGAATCGTTAGCAGCGTTTGCATTTTGACAAGTTCTACTGTAGAGGTCGTCAGCAGAGCAAGTGTTCAGTACCCTTACCATGAGTTACAATGACCGTACTCGCTAGCGAGTCGAACGCTCAGTCCCTCACAGTATTCTTATAGAGTGCGAGAGACAGAGCATTTGACTCGCTAGCAAATTTTATACGTTAATTGTACCATGAGTTACAATTAACGTACTCGCAAGTGAGTCGAATGCTCTGTCCCTCGCAGACCTCGCAGTATTTTTAAAGAGCTAGTACGGTAATTGAAACTCATGGTAAGGGTTTGGTGAAGACGCGGACTCAGCGGCACGATCTGACCAATGCGCGCGAGCACAGATGGGTTGTCTTTATTGTTTAATAGCTGCCTAAAGGCTTGGCTGAAAACCAGCAGCGCTGCAGCGTGAACGTACTGAAACCAAATTTTGAGTGCAGTTTCTTTTCTTGTATGACAATACTTATATTTTTTTTTGAAACAAAAGTCAATTCTATTAGTTTTGCTGCCTTTTCAGTCGCTATTGTATTTATCTACACACATGTCATAAGTCCTCTATTATGCATTCAAAACCCGTAGGCAATGACCAGCATTACCTGTGGTAGTAGGTGACAGCAATGACAGCTGTTAATTTTGGAAGATGTTCCAAATTTGGATCTCATTACCTTACAATATTCGATAACGTAATTTCAAAATTACGTTACAGCTGTCATCGCTGTGACCTAATACCACAGGTAAGGTAAAATGCTGGTCATTTGCCTTTCGGCTTTTGAACCCATCTTAGAGTACTTATAATATGTGTGTAGATAAAGTATTGTACGCGACTCTGCGTAATTAGCATTACAATTTTACGGAACCGTCACGTAAACTACTATTATGCCATATTTCATTTTGTCAAAAGAAGAAAGAAGATCAAACTTCTTACCAAATTACTTTGACTTATAATTTATTTATGTCTGTTGTTTCTTAGTAAATAAATAATGACAATATTTTTCAAAACACTTATAAAAAACTAGAGGCGATAATTTAAAAGCAACTTTTAAAGATATATTCATATTATCGCTAAAATTTAAAAGTTTCGTAGCTCAATGCTAAGAGTTAAATAAAGCAGTATTGGCTCGGAGCTCCTTCAACTCATTACGTCTATTAGAGCAAATCGGACGCCGGCTCTTAGACTATTAATACCTTCCATTTATTACTACACGGTGAACTAGATAATTTAAACTACCTTCATAAATCAAATAGAAAAGTGTTATTTGATCACAAAGCCAGTAACTTCTTTTATGGCAACCACCATTTTAAGGCAAAAAATAATATTTAAATGATATCATAACCGCCGTACTTTAAATACATTGAATGCCGAAGGGTATTGTTTCACAGCCTATATATGTATGTTTTTTCCTTTGTGGCGTTCTTGAAACTAAACGTGTGGACCGATTTTGATGATTCTTATGTCAATCGATTTGTCTTAATCTCGTGAGTGTCACTAAAGATATGACAGTGTTTAAAATTCAATATGGCGGCAACTAGACGCCATATTGTAAAAAATAAAGTCGACGAACTATGACAAATATCATAGAATAGGTATTTAAAAATCATATTTAGGTTTCTTTAATTTAAAGTTGGTTGGCAACAACAGTCGGGTTTTTTAAAGCTTGCTCTTTAATTCAAGTTATTAATTCAAACTTGTGTATGAAAAATCGTTATTATCTACATGACAATGGTTAACCAAAATAATGTGATTTTAATGTATGAATGATACAGGTGGAACAAACGAACGCCACATGGGCGGCAACTACCTTAGATATTTTAAATAGCAAATTCTACGCAAAGGAGACTTACTTTTATTTTTGAAAACAATTAATACAGTTTTTATGGATTTTTGAAACTTCGTCTGCCTTAACCGGGTATCGAACTGGTCGAGTACGATAAAACCATTAAAGACCTGTTCCTTTTACGGTCTTCATTTAGTTTAAAGGTGTATGTGTAATAGATATAAATGGTCACTATCAATGATTTTTCGATCTGTATCTTTAAACACGACTCTATTGCTTTGTCATATTTGACCGCAGTTCGATTCCTGGTTAAGGCAGAAAAACATCAAAAATCCATTACTGCAGGATTTATTTTTTTCTCAATTAAAGATACTTAAGTCTCCTTTAAGTAGAATTCGCTATTTCCAATATTTAAGGTGATTGCCGTCCATTAGGCGTTCGTTTTTTCCACTAAAATCGTTTCTCTTGTAAATACTCATCCCACTATTCAAAATGATCATCAATTATCATCACAAATTTATCTTAAAGTAAAATCCATCTGGACTTACGGTCCCTAAGGAGATTTCCTTCCAGGACAGCCCGGGTATTTTAACGAGGTGTATGTACAGTCAAAGACTTTAACTGTTGTCACTATGGAACCCTGTCATAATGACAGCGTCAAACCACATGACAGAAATTACGCTTAAATGAATGATTAACGTTATGCGACAGGGTTCCATAGTGGCATAACAATTAAAGTCCTTGACTGTACCTATGTATTACACCTCGTTAAATTAAAGTCAATCTGGAATTTTGTATCTGGCAATTTTTATGCTAAGTTCTAAATTTGAGTTCATTTAAATTCTACGATCGTCTGCGCACGACGACAGTTCAGTTGCTCACGAACCCCAAGCTCTTAACAAGCTTTCAATCGTATTAACATTTAAAAAAAAAAACAAATAAATAATTATATTACAATAATGAAGTGAGAATTATATAAAGAATAACCGTCCATCTAAATTCCGACTGTTTATGGCACTAATTGTGCCTTATTATTAGGGTTCGGAGTTTTCATAGCACGGTAAGACGTAAGGGAGCAGTGGAGTCGACAATAGCATTAATACTCATACTCATACTCATTTGTTCATTTAATTCCTAAATGCTTTTATATGCCTCGTGTGGTTGCCGAGTTAGAATAGTGCCACTCCATGTCTTCCAGTGGATGTCGTAAGAGACGACTAAGGGAATAAAGGCTTGTAATACTGTTAGGCGATGGGCTTGCAACCTGTCACTAATACGCTGGTAAACATGTTAGCCTAATTGTGCAAATTGTGGTTATAGAATTATCAACAAGTTTTTAGAGATGTTTGTAATTCTGTAGCTCTGCCTACCCCACCCTGGGAACGAAGGCGTGAGATTATGTTATGTTATTTATGCTTTTATATTCGCCCTGAGCCCCTGAATAAAGCTGCTAAGCTAAGTAATGAAAGATTACAATAATAAACTAAATTAGTTTCATGTACATATTATTTAATATTAATCTCATAATGTTATGAATATTAAAAGTGAAAGTTATCATGCATATTTATAATAAAATTAAATTCTGCAATTATGTAAACAAATGAGGATGAGTATGAGTAAGAGTTGAATTTTAATGTTAATGTCGACTCCATAGCTCTCTTACGTCTTACCGTGCTATGGAAACTCCGAACCCTACTTATTATATTATTAAACCAATAGAAGACTTTTAAATAAACAATCCTGTGCTGGACTTCTTCTTTATCATACTACTTCCTGTTCCTGTTCCGGTCGTACCGTGACAGCCTTACAGGTATTTCAAACATAAACAAGCCCTCACTTAAACCCGGTAATTAAAAAGGAGAGTTGTTCACAAACATAAAAACCTCTGCGCAAGGCTTTTAATTCTGTTCGTGCCGAAAAAGATTTAAGTAAAAGTGTTGTCATTTGTAAAATTGTTGTAATTTAATAGGAGACTGGCTATTCGTAAAAGTGGTAGATTACTAGAGATCTATTCTAAAACATATATTATAAATGCGAAAGTTTGTGTGTGTGTGTGTATTAGTTTGTTACTCCTTCACGCTACAACGGCTGGACGGATTTGAATGAAATTTGGAATAGACATAGCTTATACCCTGGATTAACAAATAGGCTACATTTTATCCCGGAAAATTACGAGTTCCCGAGGGAATAACGATAATTGAAAATTACGGGCAGAAGCTAGTTTTTTTTTAAGTTAATGGATATAATATGACATTTTGACGTGGTTTTTAAACCTTAATTTATCTCAACTCCAATATTATTAGAGGTCGTCTAATGGCCTGTTGTTTGATCGGTAGTTAAACTAACTAATGGTCAAAAAAAGTTACTAATGGTTAAAATCTCAAGGAAATGTGTCAAATTTTCGATTCCTTTTTCTAATTTTAACAATTAGTTGAGTTAACTACTGATCAAACAACAGGCCCTAAATCATGTTAAACTAAATCTCAACTTGACAAACAAACAAACACAGTCAACGATAAAGTATACAGGTCATAACACATAACAGGTCTTTTCAACAGCACATTTTCATTTAAGTCCGGTTTTTCCAACAAAAAAGCGCAAACATCCGTTTATCAACGCATTAACCAGCTCCACTTCACACTTCGAGGAAAGGTCGCTGTTTATTCCACCAAAGGGTTCCAACTAAATAAAACTGAGGTCTGAATTAATTAAATGTTGACAAAGAAGGACAAACATCCGTGCCGTTTCACCCTGGAAAGAATTAATTCTACCCCAGATTAGGGTCTGAAATGTAAAAAGAACCGTGGCCGTGGTAATGACAACCTTTTTGAAAAAGATAAGTCCGTGCTTCTTGAAGGTTTCGTACCCAAAGGGTGTCAACGAGACCTCATTCCGTCCATCCGTCTGCTTTAAGGGTTATATTATTTATTTTTACACAGGGTGTTATGAATACCTCGTGTGGTTGCCTAGTTAGAATAGTGCCACTCCATGTCTTCCCGTGGATGTCGTAAGAGACGACTAAGGGAATAAAGGCTTGTAGTACTGTTAGGCGATGGGCTTGCAACCTGTCACTAATACGCTGGTAAACATCTTAGCCTAATTGTGCAAATTGTGGTTATAGAATTATCAACAAGTTTTTAGAGATTTTTGTAATTCTGTAGCTCTGCCTACCCCACTCTGGGAACGAAGGCGTGAGATTATGTATGTATGTTATGAAAAAAAGTGATATAGTTATAAAGGTCAAGATCAAAATTGCATTCTTTGTTCAGGCTGTTATAGTAGGGGATCCGAATAGGAGACGACCTTCACCGGGCTGTTTATTCGATAAAAAGTATTTTACATCAAATTAAATATGCTAAGTAATGTATGGCGAATAGGTTGACTGAAAAATTTCAGTCCAGTCCTTATATGAAAAAAAACGGATATTCGGATCTTAGACCATTAGATGCCATAGTTAAAAACCAAAAAATAAAAATTAACCATGATCTGCTATGATGATTATGAAAAATATAATGAAGTAAATCCCCTCAGTGTTTTTGGTAGTCACCATTTTGGTCTGCTCTTTTGGTTGCTTAACTTGGATGGTTTTTTTAACGAGTTACCATTTATAATAATTTAGCTAACGGTAAGAGTCTGTTTGGAATTTTATCCCTTTTTTTAGAAATAAAAAAAGGATATTCCTATTACCCCAAGGCATTTCCTTGAAACGAAGACTAAATCACTTTTGATATCAAAGACAAAGCGTTATCATCCCTGAAGCGATTAATGATTTTGTTAATTATGCTTTAGGCTCGGATGGAGCCATTAACGATCTATATTTATAGTGATTTATATAACAACGTCCTGGAGGAGCATTCAATATTACTTTTAATTAAGGAAAAAATATTCAGTTTCATTAGATTTACATTCTTTTTTGTTTCTGGTTTGATCAAGTTCGCATTTTGTAAACATTTTTTGTGCAATAAGTACTTATTTACATAAATAAACAATTCACTGAGGCAGAAAATTAGCAAAAATAGGATATTTTTGTTCATTTTAGATTTATATTTAGAAGGTTTTCACTTTTACCATAGTTTTACTTAGACGATACGTTCAGAAATCGCTCTACAGTTTTGTCATCAGTAAAACGTCAGTTTAGTATCTTAGATTAGGTACCTACGTCTTTAGAAATTATAAATATTTATTCTTGATCAAAGCAATTGAGTCCTTTTATTGGAATAGGCAGAAGATAATAATAATGGTATCCTGCCTTTTGGCCGAAATACGTTTGGTCGAATGTATCGTTTCCCAACCGTTTCATTTGCCATCCCACTTTTATTTCTGTAACTGTAAATATTTCAGGATTTATTTCTGTACCTTCGTGTAGACCCTATAGGTTAGGTTAGGTTAGATTTTATAAAAATCCTCTTAAAATCCTGAAATATTTACAGTTACAGAAATAAAAGTGGGTTGGCAAATGAAACGGTTGGGAAACGATACATTCGACCAAACGTATTTCGGCCAAAAGGCAGAGAACCTATTATATAGTAGGATTTCTTGCCCCTCTTGCTTCTGTATCATTTTCATACTGTTGGCGATATGTCAGCACTTGGTTCTCTGCCTTTTGGCCGAAATACGTTTGGTCGAATGTATCGTTTCCCAACCGGCTGGACGGATTTGGATGAAATTTGGAATGGAGATAGCTTATACACCGGATTAACACATAGGATATTTTTTTCCCGGATTTTTTTTAAGTTCCCGAGTGAATAACGATAGTTGAAATCTACGCGGACAAAGTCGTGGGCAGAAGATAGTAATTGAATAAAGGCCCTGGGGTTCTCTTCTACTCGATAAAAACATATTGCTTTTGACATGTTATCGTATTGTTAACATTATTTACTTGAAAATAAAGGCGGCGATTCGAAAACAATACGATACAATATCATTAGTAATTGGTTTATCCGAATAAAATAGAGACCCTGCAGCTACTGATGTGCAAGTTGTGGAAAATTTCCAATAAGTTGGAAAAGTTCTAAGAAATTTCCAGAAACTTTCACTAGAAATATAGGAAATTTAAATTTAAGAAACGGAAAGTTTCAGTCCCCATACAAAATTGTGAGAAGGTTCCGAAATTTTCCTACATGAAATGTTCCGCAAGTTTGGAACGTTTCCTTTGGCACATCAGAGGGCTCAGACAAGATGCACTACGCTAACTAACGTTTCTATTCGATTCGTTTTTAAACCAATCGCATCACTGGAAGATGACGTGATACGAAAAGTCACGTGGTCTACCAGTACCTACGCGATTACGCGTAGTGCATCTTGTCTGAGCCCTCAGTTCCTGCAACAATAATGTTATCTCCGGGATGTCAAGAAATGCATCTTTCTGGATGCAAAAATTGCAACGCGTAAAATTCAAGAGTCTAGATTTTCTGTGAACGTTTGGCCCTGCAGTGCCACAGGTTTCATAAAACACACAGGGAATAATAATGCCGCAGGAAAAAGACGAGTTTTCAAACCGAATTCGTGATTCAGTAGTGATGAAATCTTCAAATATACTGTGCCGAGGACCGGCGTCGCTATTGCCTAACGCAATCGCAATCGCAATCGGTTTCAAAGTGGAACAATTGTTTTCATTTTGTATGCAGACAAGCCTTCGATTTTCAAAATGAAAACGATTGCGATTGCGAGTGCGTTAGGCAATAGTCTGGTTAAATTTCATGGCGGCTAACTTTGTGTGAAAGACAATACAGTGGATTTTGTTTTTAACAACCTCGGTTGCAAGTTTTTTATTATTTATACGACGTAACAGTTACGTCCCTTGAATTCTGCTGTAATATTTAATAAGTTTATGTCAAAAAATTCATTTTTGGAACCAACTTTTGTTGCCGAATCTACTTTTTGTTGCACAGTCGTCATCTGCTCGTCAAGGCGATTCTAACGAGCCCTAACACGACGGGTTTATCATGTGTCATTTAGGAGTTCCTATGGCCACCCGGAGTCTCCATCATCAAACCAGCTCGATGGTACTATATTATTGTATTGTCATCAGAACTGAAGGGTTATGCAAATTTTCAGCTTCATCGGAAACCGGGAAGTGGGTCAAATTTAACCCGTCGTGTTAGGGCTCGTTACAATCGCCTTGACGAGTAGATGACGACTGTACAAAAAAAGTATAGTCGGCAACAAAAATGAAGTTTTTGACAAAAAAAAATATTTTTCCTTGTGATTATTCTAGTTTGCGACGAGGTAAATGTAGCTCATATTAATATTACATTTATCATTAAAATCAAGTAACTACAGCGTGTATTCATGAATTCATGAGCACGAGCCAGATATTCTGTCGCCCTGCGGTCGAGCGGTTGTTAGTATTACAGCTGAGTAGCTGCTAACACCACCCCCGAGAATATCAAGGATTTAGGCTCGTACTATCATTGTCTTTGTAGAATGCGGTTCGAAATGTATGCTTGAAATGATTAATATTAAATACGTAATAAGTGTAATAACCCCCGATGTCATAGGGAATATGCATGGTTTTTTTATACACCATTTCTCAACAAAATATAAATACCGTAAAGAGATCAGCAAAAAAGAAATTTTAATCAAAATCGGCTAAGAAATACGTATAATACCAGCATTTAAAATTGCAGCAATTAACGTATCGGTGACCGATACTTTAATGTAAACATTAAGATACAGGGCAAGCACAGATACAGGTTTCACACATATTATAGAAAACTTATGATATATTGAAAAGTTATGTATGCGACTGTACACATAATTAGGCATTATGCACCAGTCATATAAACTACTATAAAACTAACAAGATTACAAAACTATTATGACATACGTAATTTATTTTATTTTATTACCATACGTAGATTGTCCCACCTGGGGCCCATTTCTCAAAAAGTATTATTCTAATAATATTAGCGTTTTGTCTCGTAAATACTACTAAAAAATGGGACAAAACACTAGTATTATTAGACTAATACTTTTTGAGAAACGGGCCCCTATAGTACTCGGTAAAACGATATTATTGCTTTTGACATCGTTAACTCATTCGCCATTACTGTCAAGTAAATAAGAGCTATCATAATGACAACACGATAAAATATCAAAAGTAATATGGTTTTACCAAGCAGAATACAGACCCTTTATGATTGACTGGTCAGATTTAAGATAAGAATGAAAATCATATTTTTTTCAACTCGCGAAAAAAGGTTGATTACTTACCTCAATTATACGTTATCAGAGCGCCATATTTCCGTATTTGTTTGAAGCTTTATAATGAAATGTTTTGTTGTTCACACAAGATGAAAAAACGCAGATTTTTTTCTCGGAGGCACGAAAGCAGGGTTTACAAAGGAAACGCCCAAACCGCAAAATGTTGGGAAAACTGTTGAAATTTTAAACTTTTCATTTGTGGCACAAAGAGATTCGGCCTGTGACCAGACAAGGAGGGTGTTTAGCGTTAACAATGCGGTTTTGTTTGTTTTGCTTAGTCAAAAGTTTTTACGTTGCTGTTGTGGAGACAATTTCGTTTTTAACCGACTTAAATAAAGGCTCGGGTTTTTAATTTTACTGGTTTTTTTGTGTGGTGTTATAGTGCCAACGGCAACGAGTCGTGTCACAAGCATTTGTTGTTTTCTTACATGTTAACATTTTTATAGCGCGTTTACATTAGGTCGGTCACCGAATGCGTCGGCAACATTTGGTTCGTTAATTACTAAGAAAAAATCTTTTACACTAGTTGGTGTCCGCCATAATTATTTTTTGTCATAATACGTAACTAAACTAGAAACTATTACTTTTTCACTGTGTAACTGAAACTAAATATTTGTGCTGACGCGTAATAGGTTAGTTCACATGAGCAATCATATTAGAATGATTTAGCTCACACGTGCTTATTTTTATAACGCTTCAAGATTACGAGGAGTTGTGCCCCACATGTGATGCAGCCACGTGTCGTTTGTACGACAAAATGCATCATATATGGGGCATGCAATGCACAGGGAACGAGGTAACCTAGCCTTGTCTACTACCTTTGCAAGTATGTGTGCACTCGCATTTGATTCTGTCTTGGATGTTTTCTACGTATTTAAGTATATATTTCTCTATATAAGTATATATATATCGTTGTCTAGTACCCATAGTACAAGCCTAGAGGTTAGTTTGGCACTAGGTCAATTTATGGGATATTGTCCCTTGATCTTTGCATAATACTTCCTTACGAGTATTAAAGTCTTTCGAGTTCGGGTAAACTCTGGTAGACTAACAAAAACGCGTATGAGAAAAAGAACAAACACGAAGGTCGTTTGAAAAGCTAATAGTAATTATCATACACGCTACGGATTTCATACTTATTTAAAATTATTAGGTGTATTTCTTAATATATGTATCGTGGTTAAATTATCTACAGCATGATGTCAAAACGACGGCCTATCCCTATTGATCAATTCGAATTTTTCATGACACATAAATCAAAAAGTAAACCTGAAATATTTCATTCAATTGTCCGTATTGATAGCAGAGCTTGTCAACCCAAGGTCCAAGCAATTAATCATATTTGTTTCTTTCTTTATTTGTATCAAGACTCATTAATCACCGGCGAAATTGAATTTATCCTTTGGAAACTGTGAAAAGAGAAACAATGGATATATTTTAACTTTGCTTCTGGTTCGGTACCTCTGAGTTTGAAATTACTCAATTATTTTGCGGTAAAGTTTTTAACTCGCAATTTACGATTTGTTTTGTTGTTAAATTAAGGGTTGTGAGCGAATGTGTTGTGGTTGGAAACAATTTTGGGCTCGTTGTTATACAGCAGCGGTCGGCAACCTTTTGGCAGGCAAGGGCCACAAGGTGACCAAATAAACTAAAGGCGGGCCGCACTTGTGATATTAACCCTAGACGGCCAATATTACCTATAATTATACAATAATATAATTATAATTATTATTAATTATAATTATTCGTTCTGGGTCGTGGCTGGTTCAGCAGGTTTCCATTGCAATCCAGCGGGGCAATGCGGCCGGTGTAATGGGAACGTTTGAACCAGCCACGGTGCGGGGTTGGTGGTAGGATAAGTCTGTGTTTTAAAATTTGTTTTGTTAGTGTTAAGGAGATTTGACGAAGCGGTTGCCGATGATCATTCCTATGTAAAACGTTTTGACGAAGCCTGTTGCTGATAATATGTTAATGTATTATTTTCTTATGTGTTATACTGAAATAAATGATGTTCTATTATACAATTATTTAACAAAACATTCACGGGCCGTTTGTTGCCTATACTTGGTAACAGTTCGTGAACTCGTAGAAAAATGGTCCTTACTCTCAAAATATTATGGTTGTTATATCATTGAAGGTCGAATTATTTTATAAAAAAAATATGATGAAGGATTGATTTTAATAATCAGAGTTGCAATAGAAAAGAGAAGGCTAATGTAGTTGACGACGCGATACCCTAGTTGGTAGTGATCCTGCCTACGAAGCTAGCGGTCCCAGGTTCGATCCCTGGTATGGGCAAATATTTGTGTGAAGAGTACGAGTATTTGTTTCTGAGTCTCGGATGTTTTCTAGATATTTAAGTATATATTTCTCTATATGTATAAGTATTTATATCGTTGTCTAGTACCCATAGTACAAGCCTAGAGCTTAGTTTGGGACTAGGTCAATTTGTGTGAGATCGTCCTTTGATGTTTATTTAATTATTTTTTTGTTGTTTACTTAGTACCAAATATCTTGAAAACTCGCTTTTAAATATTTCTCTACAATCAATCAACATAGATTTCTAGGCGTCTATGGTGCTGTGTCAAAGTGACGTAATCAATTAAATCCTGAGAGGCATACACACATACATACACTCACGCCTCTATTCCTAGAGTGGGGTAGGCATAAAAAGGTGGTGTTAAGGTGGTGGTGTAGGTAAGGTGGTGTTATAATAAAACAGGAAACAATTTTAAAATGCGTTTATTATAACATTTTATTTACACAAGTCGTTTTGGATATGTATTCACAAACTAAGTATTGGTATTACACAATATTATTTATTTACTGCGGAAATTGTAACTAACAGTAACATATTAAATATCACTAAGCTTCGACAAACTAATTTCAATAAATATGGGATGAGTAAATACATTTCCAATAATTGAGTTGAATTAATGTAAGTTACATTATATTTTTGAACACAAGGACCGTATTTATTTCATTTCTTTTGAGTTTTCAGTGTATCTCTTTGTCTAACGTTTACTTTAGTGTATTATTTTAAATAGTCGCGTAATAACAAATTTACTTCGATTCACCATTATATTGAAAAAAATAGTTAAACTCCATATTTGAATTGATCTGTGCTTTTTATGTTAACACCTGTAAAAACTATTAGTAAGTTATATTATGTTCATTTGATTTCTGGAACCTCAACATCCTGTATCTGTATAAAGTAAAAAGAAACCAAACGAAAATGTTAGGTGATATTTAAATATATATTATTTATATTCTCACAGTTTGGGTCGTGTTTACTTAGATTATTGTGATAAGTAGCTCTACATCGTTTCGTTGAGTTGGGTCACAAGAAAAACGTAACTACAGACGCATTTTTTCTCTGCGACCCGAGAAGCTCAAGATACAGCATGATTAAAATTGATGCTATATTTATTAATTCAGCAATAAAATGCACTTAATACTAAACACTTAAGGCTATTTTACAATACTTACCTGTTTTATGCAAACTTAGTTTTCTAAAAAATGCAATGTTCAAAATATTTTTTTCTGAACAAACTTAATTTCCTACGTATATTGATCATACAAAGCATTATAGTTTTTATTTATTGAATTATTATGACAAATTTTGTTACACCAACACACCTTAACTTTTTATACATTTTTTTTACTATTTCTGTGCTATATTTCTATTAGTGTGTATATTAAATAACTAGTATGGCTTTATACAAAAGAATTTGTGAAATATGTTGATTGAAAAAGCAAGTATCCGAGATTTGCTTGAGAAATTTAATATTTCGTAGCAGCTACGAACGTGTTGTGATGTGCTACGCAGCGCCTACGGTCGTCTACGTCGTAGAAACTTCAAATCTATTTAATAACATGGCCGCTATTTGAAGTATAATGCATTTTTACAAAAGCAATATTTTATTCTCTTGCTCTGTCGCCAGTATATTTTGACCTCCAAACCCTATCATTTACAACAAGTCCATGATCCAATTATGCTGGACGTTGAAACGCTGTTTCTGTGGGACTTACTAGCACGAGGATTTATTTTTTCACTAAAATCAACTTACGAAATCGCGCAATAAATTCATTTGCTACCAGAAAAAAGTAGCAATAAAAATGCACTCCCCGTTCGAGCAATATACCCCGAGCTGCCAATAAATAGTACACAAAATCCAGCGTTCTGAAATTTTAATGCTTGTTTATTTGCTCGTGCCGATTCGGCTGCCAGCTGAATAGGATCAGAGCCAGGCGATTTTTTACAGTAAAATGAAATTCCTACATCCATAATCATCAATCATCCTTATCATTTCAATACACTCTATCACGCTGCAACAATGGACTATAATTTAGTGTCGCGCAGAGGGTACCATGAAATGCTTTTTAAGGGTCACACCAAACGAGCATTTATATTTTGTTTTTGAGTCTGGCAATTCACATGAATTTACTATATATTTAAGGACCAATACGTAGTTTAAAAAACAGTTGAATGGGACTAAAAAATTGATAAATGAATGAGTTTATTCAACAATTTCAATTGCAAAGAAAAAAAAAACGATACATCGTCATTTTGCAATAGCCTGGGGATATTAAGTCCCAAGTATATTCATAAAGCGACACTATATTATGTTAAAGCAAATTTTACTCGCCTAGTCACCCACTGTTTCTATTGAGTTTGTTGTTTGTAACAAAAAAAACACCCTATGGACGTCTAAGCAGGTATTTTAAATGTAAAATATTTTAACGTGGCGACCCTCAAGGTTCTATGTGTACGTAACATCCTTCGCTAGTGTAAGTATATTAAAATTCCGTGGCACGGTCTCACCATGAACCCTTATTCTGAATAACTTCAGCAAATTCAAACCACGATAAACTTTTATGAGTCGAAAGTGCCGCAATGTTTTCAAAGCACTTTTCACTTTTACAGAGTGAAGTTACTCTTGTAAAATTACCTCATCTGAATTTTTATTCACTTCACTAGTTTTATTTTTATCGCTACGCTGTTTTTTTTTTATTTTATTGTTTGTACATTCTGGTATACCGCAAAGGTAACCTAATGGAGATAGAATATACATATATATAATATACATGAAGAGAACAGATTTACATACGTAAAATGAATTAAACAAATAAAGACATCACCATGCATAGTGCCGAGCCGTATAAGGAGAAAAAATATATGTTAAAACAGCTTTTTTCCCTTTACTTCACTGTTATTCAACTGGAACGCATCCTTTAACTAGCGAACCATGCCCCTATCTACCGTATAACTGAGCTCAAAAGATAAAGTTGGAGCGTAGATCTACAACCGACCTTAAATACTAAGGGACAGAAGTTGTTTCACAACGCTCGATGTAGATTGATTGAAGTTGAATACTTTGTAACATCAATGGGGAAGCGAAGAATGGGAGTATTCTGGAACTGCATTATAACTTTATTATGGCTGGTTAAAAGTTTATCGTAAAATCGGCAACAGTACAGTGGCTTTGGGGTAGAAAAAGTTTTCATCATCAAAGCAAAAGTGGGGAATGACAAGAAAATTGCGGTTTCTTTCATGTCTTTTGTTGGTAACAATGGTTTGACAATAGGCAGGTTACATTGTATTTTGAAGAGATTACTATTGATTGAAACCAAATTATAAGTAGAGTGGTATAGATATTATCCCTTCTATTTTTAAGTCACGACTTGAGGGCGGAAATGGTCAATGAAGTGTTTTGTTCGAATTTTGTAGTTTCGATGAAGGTACTATATAATGTACAATGTCAGCTTTTGTTTGCTATGAAATAAATTCAAAAGCGTTCAGACTTCATTGCCATTTTAATCTATTTTTATTAATGATAGATCATCAGCGTATGAGGTGATTTGATAAGATGTTTCGACGACATGATTATTTTTATATAACAGAAATGATAATGGACCCAGTAGACTTCCCCCGGGAACGCCCAACTCATTTTTCCAATTCATCCGAGTGGATCGCGCCGCAGCTTTAAACCGCATCCAGTTCTTAAACTATTGCATATTTTAAGTGTCTGTAAGCGTTTAATAACAAATTCATACATATTAACGACTTCCTTAAATTACAAAATATTGACGAAGCAACAGTAAAGGATTTCAAGTCGCTTTTTTTTGAGAAGGAACTAGTTACAAGTCGTGTCGTGGTGGTCTACACGAAGATGAAGTCAGGGTTGGCGCAGCAGTGATTACGCTTGTCAGGGCTGCCAGCACGTTGCCACTTGCCTCGGCAGTGGGGAGCCACAAGGGCGTAAAACCTTGTCGTGTGCCCAGTGACGCCGTGGCCCCCGCAGCGCCATTTTAGGTCACGACGCAGAGCTGCTGATTCGCAGAGGACGCATACTTTATCTCCTAGAAGTAAAGACAAAATGTTAAGATGGGAACAATAAGGGGGGTGAAAAGGGGTAAATGGATGCAATGTAACGTTTAGTAGGGCTAGACAAAAGTTATTGCAGAATCATACTTATGAATATTTTTATAGTCACTATGGTTGAACGAAATGCGAGCTGTGCTTAGATTACGATATACATTTTGAGACGCAATAAAATTTATATTATAGATTTACTACATTTCCAAATTTGTAAAAAAATATGAACAATTTAAACTAAAGTTAGTAATACAAATTTAATTTGAATCTTGCATAATACTGCATACATGCACAACTTTTCAATTACTTTATACAATGTCCTTACACAAGATAAATCATGGCAAGATAAACAAATCGTAAATTCAAAATAAATTGCTTTTGTGACCTTATATTTTATGATTTATGGATGGATACGCGATATTGCAGAATCTCGTGAAGATTATAAAGGGGAGCTTTTACCCGTTTGTGTTCTGACCGGTCGGCTCAAATCGGAGTCCAGCTATTTTATGATCGACTAGATTTTGCTTTTGGCTTCGTTCGCTAAAAATCGTTTATACCTAGGTATCGTTGATAATGGCCTATGTGACTCTGGCCGTCTGACTCTATGCAAAAAAAAACTCGTAATTCTTTGCTGCTTGTAAGAAA
Source organism: Acleris literana (assembly GCA_946894065.1). Taxonomy (NCBI): domain Eukaryota; kingdom Metazoa; phylum Arthropoda; class Insecta; order Lepidoptera; family Tortricidae; genus Acleris; species Acleris literana. The sequence continues at coordinate 6,738,885 of OX335687.1, forward strand.
TAAAAATCAGCAGAACACATTTTTCTCCACTTACGTTATCCCCTTCGCCTTTGTACATCCATATTTCAATTTATTGCATTACTAGCCCCCACCACGATTGGTGGTGGTTACCACTTACACTACAAAAAACTCGCATCATCATGTAGCGTGAAAGTTACTATTTCTGCGACACCCTGTATACGCAGTCTTGTTCACTATTTAACAGGGTTTCAAAAGTGACACGTGTCCACGTTTTTGTCATACCTTCCCGCAGGGCCCTGTAGTCCGAGTCGGCGTGACAGGCCTTCGACACTTTGGTGACTTGGAACTCGACGCAGTACCTGAAGCAATTTCCGGAAAATCGAATGAGAATGTGTCAAAGTATTTGATGCTGGGGTGATTCAATACGTAAGAGTGAAAATGTTGGGAATTATTTTCTGCAGTCTGAAAAGGTATCCGCGCAACGTGACCAATGTATCATACGAGCAATTTTTTTTTTTGGAGATCGTATCATAATAATATAAAGTTCAAAATTCATAAATACTTACATAAATAGTGGTCATAATGGTTTTATTTCTGAAACTGTAAACATTTGAGGATTTTTTAAAAGCAGGTATAGAACCCATTACGTTAGGTTAAGTTTGTTTTATAATAATCCTGAAAAGTTTGCAACTTCATAAAATAAACCATTATATAATTGACAATTATGTATTTTGAACTTTTTATAATTATGATACGTACCCATTTATTTATTTGTATCATTTGCGTTTTCAAAAACACCTCTAATTAGTTAGATGAAAATTGCGAATAGTGTTTTTTTTGGGTGGAGGTCGAACTGTCAAATTGATCTTCGGGAAAAGTCGAGTGGTTTCCCAGTTACTCACGCTTCAGTGAGAAAAAAACAAAGCCCGCAACCGTATTTCTCTCCGGAAATTTAAATCTAGTCTGGTTTGAAATACGGGTGCAAACATTAAGTGTACGTCGGAGTGCTCGAACCGAGCTGAAAAATCGTTTCGTCTAGCTTAGCAGATCGGAAGTTAAAATGTTGGGTTTGCTCGTTAGGTGTCAAGTTGTTTTGGATACAAGGAAATAATAATAATTGGTAACGATTAGTAAATTTATAAATACTGACGCCTTCATTCCCAGAATGGGGTAGGCAAAGCTACAGGATTACCAACAACTCTAAAAAAACTTGTTGTTACAATAAAATTCTGCTAAACAAGACGCGATCTTCAAATATGAGTTGCTTGATTTGTGAAATTTGGAATCTTTTTGCTCTTCTTGTAATAGCGAGTTTTTAGAGTTAGAAGTAAGTTCATTTTTTTATTTATTAACATGCTATGAATTACTTAAAATCTTTTATCTGTGTATTTTAATAACTCTCAACGTATTATGAACATACTGTATATACTAACATAGCTATAGCTAAGGTTTCTATAGAATTAAAATAATACTTTATGCCTACTTCCCAAAAACACATCCCAAGAAACCTTGGTCACAGCTTAGCGGAACAGTATTATATTAAACGCGCAAACGTTGCAAATATTTGTGACCGGAGCCATTTTGATCGCTAAAATAACCCGGACCTTTTGCGTGTCCGGGCATGGGCATGTTTACCGGCTCTGTCCGGCGCTAGCGACATGTTTGCTCATTAAAACCGTCCAAACTGCGTCAAGTTTGATTACTGTTGAATATTTCGGCGCAAATCAAATTTCAAACGTGATTTGTTTGGGTTTTATACGGTATTTGCGTTTGTTATTCATTTAATAGCGTAATTTAAAACGGTTTGGTTTAATTTTGGAATTGTATGTTAATGTGTGTTTAAGTTTAATTTATAAGTTGGGTATTTATGTTAGCCATGGTTTGTTATAAGTTTTTTTTATATACAGTGGTGGCCACATAATTAGGGACACTTGTTTTTTCCCCATACAATTGCCTACAAATATGACTTTTCAATTTTGACCACTAATCAAAAGGTTCTCGACCAATTTTATTGCTAAATACATTTTACTTTACATAATTAACTAAGGTTTAAACGGATGTACAGTGAACTAATATTAAAAACGGACCTTATATTTTATAAGGATTTAAAAACTAAGTGCTGCCGCGTCCATACAAAATTCTATAACTTTGTATGAGCGCCGAATATTTATTTTTTCAAATGCTTATAAAATGAAAGATCCGATCTCAACAGAAATAAATTGTACATACATTTAAACTTTACTTTATTAGTTAACGATAAGTGTAACTAAAAATATAATTGGTTAAGAACTTTTTGATTGGTTGTCAAAATTGAAAAGCCATATTTGTACGCAATTGTATGGGGAAAAAACAAGTGTCCCTAATTATGTGACCACCACTGTATATGGCAAGGAGAAGACACGCGAGCACTCAGGCCATCTGATGGTACACTGAGATCTGAGACCCACAGACATTTGAAATCTCAAGACTACAATCTCAAATATACAATCCTAGGACTTCAAATGTTGATTTTTGTCATGGCTTGAAGCCGTCAATTTCATTAGAGACGCCAAGTCATTTGTAACTTATAGAAAACTCAACCTTATTGCTGTAGAAGTCAGATTGACCTAAGATGGATTACAAAGTCTTCGACGTTTTACGATTTGTTCTACTTACTCCCGATGTGAGTTGGACTCGGGGTCGTCAGGGTTGCGCAGGCGCAGGTTCTTGCGGATGTCCACGGTGGCGTTGGGGTGGCGGCTGGCTGACAGCGCGCCCGGCAGGATCATGGCCGTCTCATCTGTCAACACAATAACTATTAGGGGACCAATGTCACACAAGTTGTACCTAAAAGACAACGGATAACGTACAGTCAAGGACTTTAATTGTTATGCGACTATGGAACCCTGTCGCATAACGTTAATCATTCATTTAAGCGTAATTTCTATCATGTGGTTTGACGCTGTCATTATGACAAGGTTCCATAGTGGCATAACAATTAAAGTCCTTGACTGTACTTACGAGTATATAGGTAGTAGTGAATCTTTCTTCTAAGACACTATGTTACTTAACAAGAATTATTATTTTTTGTTCATTCTTTCGATTGGCATCATAAAAATACGGGTGATTTTTTTTCACATTTAATTCGGTTCGATTCCCAGACGAAGCAAATTATTTTTAGAATATCTTTGATTGCAGTATCACTAACTTTTAAAAATAACATAAAGTCTTCTTTCAGTAAAATATCCTATCTACGATATTTTAGATACTTTCCCTTCATGTCCCATAGTCTTGGGACGCCCTGTGCACCTTAGAGAAATATATACTCTTTAAAGCCAACATTTACTATGAGCACGATCATGACCTCATCTTCTACTCACCTCGCAAAGGCACGTCGCTGTCATCCCCACATCCCTGATGTTCCTGGCACGCGCGACGCTGCACCAGGGTGGGGCAGTGCCTCCCGCCACGAGCTGGTGCCCGGATCACACGCCGGCTGCGCACCATGCTGCCAGCGCCGCACTGGGTGTCGCAGACCGACCATTGGTGCCACGGAGAAACTTCACAGTCCACCACTGGAAATAAAAGAGGGGATTAGATTTTACAATCAAAGGTTTAAAGAAATCTGACATCCTTACGGTCTAACTGCTTCACTCAGAGACGTCAATTAAATTTAATGCTTGATTAAAGTTACTGCTGTCAATTTCTTTACTACGGCAATAGAATAAGACAACACGTCACTAAACAAGCATTTAATTTAATTGACGTCTCTGAGTGCGGGCATAAAAAAAATGTAACACAGTAAATTAATTTAAAACTGTTAACGAATAACTGGAAAAGTTCCCGTAAGGGATAAGTTCGCCTATGTACATTACCTAGGGTGCATTGGGGTAATTACGATATAAAATTTGACGAGTTGAGTAAACGACAGCATTTCAGTTAAACAATCATATTATTTTTAAATTGTACTGCCTATATTTTCGTATCTCTTGAAAATTTATGAATAGACCTATAATTAGTGGACATTACATACAAAAATCCGATATTGTTTCTTTTTTATGCATATTTATTGTTATGCCTCACTTATTTGGACATTTGGGGGAAATACGAAATATGCCCGGGTAATTCCGAAACTGTTGAAAAGTAGATCTTACTACTCATAGACTGATGGTTTATAGAGTGTTGGGGTTATTGCGAATCACCCAAAAAGGCGCAGAAATGACTCGTCTGTCGAGACGGCACGTTGTTCACACACTTACGCTAGCAGCGACGAACGGCGACTGGAGCGTCAAAGCCGGTAACAATGGCGTCTAAAGTAATGCTGCCAGTAGGAAATATCGCGGCGTTTGATAGTTTTTATAAACTTTCGGAATATACCCAATTTCGCAATTACCCCAATGCACCCATCTATTTATGCAAACATGTTTACTTAATTACTACTAAACAAGTGTTCAACGATTGCTTTAGTTTTTTATTAACACAACTAACACCTTCGCTACTCGTAACCGGTTCAAGCGTTTTCCGCTTTGTGGAGAAAACTGCTTAGGAACAGAATGCCGTCCAGCGGGTTGCTAGTAGTAAAACTGCTAAAGTATTTTATTACGTGTCAAAGTGTTAAGGACTCACGCTCACGCGTAAAATACCTAGCTGTAACCACTTCCTAAGCGGGATCAATAATATCTAGCAGATGTTCAAGCTCTGAACAACTGCTAGATAATTATTATTTTTTAAATGGGTTGTCGTTTGACGTTAGGCTTGTTTCACACGTACCACAACCACACCACATCGCAGACCCTAAGTCTCACCTTATATTAAGTGACGAACGAGATCGAGGGTGGTTCACTCTTACCCAGAAAAAAGCCTATTCACTATTGCTTTGAAAACACCAAGGTCATACGACTCCGGATAAGCAGACACAGGGAGATCATAGAAATAAACGACCCCCAATATTAATATGTAACTGGTTCAAAAATAATAATAACAAACGAGTAGCTTACGAGTAAGGTAACTTCAAACTCGGATAAATCCATGCAAAAGGACAACGGAATTTGCGTCTTTTTTTCCAACAACTCAGGTTTTAAATTCGTATACCAAATTTCAAGGACATATCCGAGTTTGAAGTTAAGCGACTCAAATAATAGTCCTGCTAGTAAGGTAAACGCAGCTATCAACGACCCATCGAAAATCTGCAGGTATTACCGACACATTAGCTTAATTCGAAATTTTAACGTTTCTGCAACTATTTTTGTCATTGTAATAGAAAAATACACGCGTTTGTTCATTAAGCATCGAATAATCTTACATTAGTGTACATGGCAGTTCGAAAAGGAGGTAAAATACATCAGTTTCTGTGCGGCCGGCGTAAACGCAGGTCTTGTCGTACTGACCCTTGTTCCTGCAGGTAAGTATCTAACTTTTCTGCTTAAGACATTTAATACATATAAATGATGCTTACAATTATCATGTAGTATGAAATGTATTCGTTTACTTATAAATTCTCGATTTAGTAATGCGTTTTATTGAATAAACGTCACTTTATATCATAAAACTTTAAATGAAAATAGGGCGGTAATAGCTTCTTCCAATTTAGTTGCTGCAGCCATCAGCGACCCATAAGTCGGTAATGGCCGCCACGTAGGTTTTCGTTTATGTATCTTTTCTGTTGAAAATTGCCAATTATACATGTATTTGAATAAACTATTTTAATTAAAAACAATCAGCCTTTGTACAAATCCATTAACGATATACAATAATTGGTCTAGTTTTCTTGTTTTGGGGTTGTAAACTTGCGAAAAATGACTACATTATTCGTAGATTGATATAGGTTAGAGACAATAATTAATTACCATATTTTAATTAAACTGTGTGTTTATAGTTCAATGTTATCTTACTTTAATCAATCAAGGTTTCTTTTACAGTCAGGAAACCCCCGATTATAAATATTACGTTCTTTTATGAGTCGGTAATACATTTTACTATTATGCTTACATTTTCTATCACCGACCCATGTGGGTCGGTAATAGCGACAATGAGCAGCTATTAGCGATTCTATACAAATTTATTAAACTTATTTGACGTTATTTCTATTTATACAGGGTTTTCAATAAAATTTAAAATCTAAATGCCTCATGCCTAGACCGATCCGAAACACCCCCATGTATGTTCAGCGATTTTCATTCGTTTCAATATTTTTCACCATTTCAATTTGTATCATTCTCTTACGATCGGTAATACCTGCATAAAAATCGTTAATAGCTTCACAGCCGTTACTATGGATCGGTAATAGAAACAATCGACTTACCCACTTTATTAATTATTTTTCACCATAAAATACTTTATTTTGAAGCATTTATCATCATAAATATAAACCCAATATACAATATTACCATATAAAAATTACATAAGTACTGTGACGACTACCAATATTCTTAATAAGTATGGTAAATTTCAAAATTGCCTTAGGAGGGTCGTTAATAGCTGCATTTACCTTAGGTTCTATAAGTAAGCGCACTAACTTTTCTGAAAATAAGTGAGAAGCGTTGTTTAGTTGTACTTTAAGTAGTATAAACAGAGTAAAAACATTAAGTGTGATTTTAGAAACAGTTTCTAACTTACAGTCACTAAATACTTAATGCCCTAACTTGAAATTATTAAATTTTAATTTATTCAAAACGCAACCTCGAACATTGACAGTAAAAGTACAGAATGGCCTATAAAAGTCGGTAACTGCAATTTGTCAGCTCTGCCCTAATAGCCGGAATTATGGCGAAGTTATGTCGCGGAATTAAAGAAATTTCGTCGTTAAAATGGCGGTGGATCCGGTTTATGGACACAGGTAGCTGTCAATATTTATGAGCAGGTTGTAATTTTTAATATCCACTCTATCATGGTCCCTCTACACATTGGCGGATCATGGGCCAGCGTAAGGGACGGAGAAATACGTAAGAGTGAGATGCAAGAATATGTTGCTCACTCTAAGGTGTAAATGCGTCCCTTACGTTGGCCCATGATCCGGTAATGTGTAGAGGGGCCATAGAGAGTATGTCGTCCATTTATTATATGTCTTATGTTGCGGGAATACTGCGGTTGTTAAAGATTATAAAGATGACGCTGTAGTATAAAAAAATAACTCGTTAACATTTTTAGATTAAGTTGAATGTTGTCGTGTTAAAAAATAAGTAAGGTGTCATTCTCACAGAGAAAGATCTCGTCTCAAACTGCTTAGTTGGTACAGTATAACGAGAGTATTAAAAGTACTTGGCTGGCTAATGTTTTGATACTTTCTCTGGCATTACAAATAAGGTTTTTTTTTAACCAGCTCGTCAGAAACGCCATTCATTTCAAATAGAGCATTTTCATTTCGATCCGCTCGAACAGAATCGATATTATTTCCGTTCTGATCAAAGAGAAAAATAAAACTGTTCATGCTCGAAATAACGGTTAATTTCGCTTGCTAATTTGTCCGCACTGCCATCGTTTTCTCATCTTTTGTACCCTATTAGCTAGCTCTTTAGATACATTTTCACTTGCTCAGCTTGAAGTCAAGCCGAGTTTATCATTTTGGTTACCAAGCCATCCAACTGCACAAAATGCAGCCAACTTAGGGATTATGCGCGGGCGCCCTGCTGGAGAGGGTGTTCTTTTTATAATTGTGTGTTGATTATTATTTATATATTTTATTACTTAAATGTTTGTAATAATTTGTATTTGCATTTTGCATTTGCGTACCGGGAATCAAACCCGCTTCGTGACATGGGATCATGATTCGATAATTCGATATCTCAAACTGGGTTGTGATTCTCTCAACAAGCAAAGGTGATCGTTCGCTCGAGTGAAGGTCCAAGCGGCGAGTTTAAGTAGTCCCGACAGAGCGAACAAAACACATTTTAGCGCGTGTATTCAATTTGGCAGCATGACTTCACGAACGTATAAGGCTCCCTAATTGACAATGCACGCGCTAAAATGTGTTTTGTTCGGTCGGACGGGACTACTTAAACTCGCCGCTTTTATTCGCTCGTCCGTTCGACCGGCCGCCGTTTTTTGAGAGAATAACACACCTGTAAAGTCCCGACACCGAAGTTAAAAAAGCTGCAAATTCAAGCTGTGTTAAGGAGTGACAGTAGAGTTTTTGGAGTTAAGGTACGTCTTTAGTGTGCGTAGGCTCAAAACAATTATCTTCCCAGCCACCCAATTCTCCTACTTGGTGAGTGCTTAGGGAATTCATTAATTACATATTGAACACAACCACATTATTATTCTAGTTTCAAATTAGGATTCCCTTCGCTATGTAATCAATGTTTCACTAATACGTAATGCCGAGAGAGAATACTATAAGGTAGACCGATGATATTTGTATATGGCAGTTTCCAATGATTAAACCGTAGTAGATTTAGATACTTTAGGTTAATGGGGCTTGAGTAAAATTGTTTATTACCAAAAAAAAAAGTGATTTAATCTTTTATATCTACGTTCCGCTTCGATATTATTGAACGTATAACATTTTACGTATTTGCATGTATTTAGAGGTCCTCTAAACCATTATAGGAAAATCATAGACTTCCGCTGAAAAACAATAGTACATTGTTGCAGAGGATAGAAAGTACGCGATTTTTGGACGAGTCATATAGACGGCCGAAACGTAGTTGAGGCCCTCTAGTGTACGAGTCCATAAATTGCACTTTCTACCGAGGCAGACATAGTGCATTTCACAACTACTGAGAGGAAATAAAATAAAAATTCATATTCAAAACTTAAATTTTAATTCATGTTAATGTGACATCACCGCCAATTTTCCCATAGATAACTTTTTTTTAATCTGGACCCCTATTCTCGTGGTACTCGAGATTAATAAACTAACATGCGAGATGAAGATGTCAACTCCATATAAAATTGTATTTGTTTCGCCATATCTCCCATGTAATTTCATCTCTAGTGGTTCGAGATTAGGGACCAGGTTCAAAAAAAAAGCAGTGACATAGTTTTTAGTCTGTGTATCTTTTAGCAAAAATACACCTAATATTTTACGACACAAAATGGTCGATTTAAATTTTTCATTTTAAGGAGCTATGACACAAAAATTGATTGATTGATTTTCATTGGTTCTTAAAGTTGGACAACAATGTCCTCGACCAATCAGCAAACACGCCGACAAAAACATTCTTGGTCTGTCCTTATAAGTGACGTTTTGTGACCCCTAACAAGACCATATATGGCCATATTTCCGAGCAGTGTTGTGAAAAGACAATTTTTATGTTCATACCCATTGTTCTTTGACTTATTTTGTGATCATATCGATCTGTGGTTAGAATATCGGAAATAAACATAATGTGTATACTTATTGATTATTTAGTGTTCGATTTTCGTTTATACGCCGACCGATCAACTTAAACACGTTGGATAATAATTCGTTAGTCCAATTAAGAAGCGATTTGCTTATGAGAATCATATACCTAGCTGATGATTGTGCGTATCGTCTGTAACTAATGGAAGGACGACGGATGCAAAATCACGTCAAAATATTGTCGAACGATATCCGTAATATGGATATGACTACAATTGATTTAAAAAAGAGAACATCACTGCAAAAAAGTTATAGAATTTTATTGTTGAAGTAAATAATCATATTTTTTCTTTATTATTTTCAGTATATTTTTTATAGTTCACTATCTACTTATATAGGGAAAATGACCTACATCTACAGACGTAAGAGGGGCGTATTCGTAAAGTGATACTTCAGTACATTCTCAATAAACAAAATATGTACTGATTTATAACAAAAACTGCATCACACATAAATAGGTATTTTCACACATAGTTCTCGAAAGGGCATTGGGTAAATTTGTTTGAAGAATATTTTCATTTTTTTTTCAGCGGCCACGGATGATTTTTACATAGTTATTTAGAGGACCTCTAAATACACATAGATATGTATAATTTATGGCGATAAATAATATCGGAGCGGAGATTTTAAAGATTTAAGTATTCAGTTTTTAGTACAAAAGTACGCCCTAGTATGAATATTTAAATATCTCGGCTCCGATGCACTTTAGAGTATTACATTACATAACAAAATATGTTTATTTTTAATCATTATAATATTTTTATTTTAATATTTTATTATTATTCAACTTGTTTTTTTTTATTTAAAAGTAATAAATACACATTTATTTGTAAACCACTTTTTAATCATTCTATCATAATTTACCACTTTTATGAATGGCCGCTCACCTTAAAAATGTATGAATTTTACAAATGACAACACTTTTACCCAAACCCCTTTAATAAAACTCTTATCCATCTTGTGCTTTCGTCACCATATTGCATCCGTCGTCCACCCATTAATGATAACCCATTATTTATCGAATTTCACTTCATCGATTGTATCATTTCATCGAACACAAATTTCTGCTAAAATCACGATGTTTTCAGGACATCTTAAACATTAATTAAATACCTACGTAGATTAGGTTAGGTTAAACTTGAGACTACCAAAAAAACTCATGCGGTGAGAAATGCTTATCGATGAAATGAAAATTCGGCGTAAAGATACGTTCGTTGTAAGGTGTTCGATAAAATAATACATAGTGAAGAGAAACTCAACCAATCATGTGCAAGCACCGGTGAACGCCGCGGCGCCGCGAAAGACGCCAAGGTAGCGAGCGATCTGCTGTCTCTCTTCCCCCCCACCGCCGCGCCTGTGCGCGGCCGGCAGCGAGCCGTGCGTCGGCGTTTCTCGAAGCAGAAGCCAGCCATAGCTATTCGGAGCATGACTACGTCACTTTTCTGTTATATCCGCGCGCGCGCCTCCTACAAGTGTGTTGTACTGAGTATCGTTTTAAATAATAAACTTTCTTTAACATTTTCGCGTTTTCTTACAATAGGTACCCGTTCTGAATGCTGGCAGCACGGGATCCAACATGATGGCAATACTTGAATGTCTTCTGGCTGGTATGACGATACCGATAATTATCATAATAGGGTGATGGAACCAGTAATGGACAAGGAGCAATGATGGATACTTCATTCTTATTCATACATCGTTATCGCGGGAGCAAAAACGATTTGACAGTGGTGAAAGATTATGACAAATAGGCAATAACAGAAGTGACACGCGTACGTTTATACCTACGAGTTCAAAATGTATACATTTTCTTTATAATATCTTACCTCCGTACTGACTTGATTAGTAGTACATATTTAAAAAAGATTAGATACGCAATCCTTACGTCAACCTCTTCAGTCACTTCTCCTGCTTCTTTAGACATTTGTCATTCTTGATTGTTTTGATATGTACAAAAACATGCAAAAAATATATCTTAATTAAATTTGAGTGCAAATGGAAAACATATATTTAAAAAGTTACAACTTTTGACATAATACAACAAAATATTATTAAAGTTGACACGTTGACTTATAAAAGCGTTTACTCAGTATACGACAAGTTTGATTGACCGTTTCCAGCGAAAACTTCGTGCTAGATATGAAGAACTTCTTAGAGGCTTAGAATGTACAGGCAGAATATTCCGTTTATACTAAACAGACATTCTGTTATATGTATTTAATAGATTTGTTTAAGCTCCCGCGATAACGACGTATGCTTATTATCTGTGTTTTGCTTAATATTATACAGAAGGTAAGGGTTATTCATTTGTTTTGCAACATTCAATTTAGGACCGTAGGATCTTTGAATTATGAGTTAAGTGTCCATTATTGGTGCTCGTCAGCTTAAAGTGTCCAACACTGGTGCCATCACCCTAAGGTGGCTGAACACTGAACAGCTAAAAAAACTGTGACGGATTACGAAGCGGATTTAATTCAAATTTTATGCTAAATATTTTCACTCGACTCGTGACACAGGGGGATTAATATCGTGACACGATGATTAATTATGTTATGAATAATTTATTTTATATTAGAACATCATATAATACCTTAATACTTTAGCATTGCGTTATATAAAAGTAGTCAGTCACGCTACGGTGCAGTTTCTTTGCTAATAAAACAATTAGGTGGGTCCAAATTTGTCCTGCCTGCAAGTCGCCCTGCTAGATCAAAACTGCATCAACTCAAAATCCTTGCTAGTTTTCTTTCAAGTTCATAGAAGTTGTATTAAAGTTGATTTTAAAATACAGTTGTGTTTTGAGTTACTTCTGTTTAGATCTAGCAGTGCGATGGTTGCAGGACCGACGTGACAGTACCGGTTATGAGGACGGTATTTTGTTATATTACAACACACGTGTGTCAGTCGCAATGAGACTACTCCCGAGCGCATCATTTACACTGTCCACATTAAACGTTAACAAGTCCTGTGGATTTGCCACGGAGTCCGATCCGATGGAGCCCTATCGTGTGGACCCACCTATACAATGGATAAAATGTGTCTGTCAATTTGATGGGTTGAAGTTACAAGGGGCGGCTGAAAAGTTATCTACCTGACTATGAAAGACGAGAGGTAGCTGGCTAGTTTTTTTAAAATTTTCTTTGTAATCCCCTTCTACCAAAATGCACTGGTTACAATTGTCAAATAATGACATTAAACCGTTAAAAAAAAATCTTACGGTTTCCCGTCAAAATAGTCATTCACCGCGGCTATCATCTGATCATCGGTAGAAACTCTACACCCCCTGAGATCTTTCTTCAGAAGACTGAATAGGAAATAGTCACAGGGGGTTTAATCTGGGCTGTAAGGGGGATGTCGATGACATCGAAGCCATTTCTGGTCATGACTAGCTATGTTGTGCGAGCCGTATGGCACAGGTGCATTGTCGTGCAAAATTAAAATTCCGTTGCTGTCTTTGCGTCTCCGTTTTTCTCTCATAGCGTGCTTCAACTGGAAAAGTAAATTTGCGTAATAATTGGCATTCACTGTCGTTTTTTTTGGCAAATAATCAATGCGCAATATCCCTACTGAATCCCAAAAGTGTTTACTAGCCGAAGGACGAACCTTGAACTTCCAAGGAGGCTTTTCGTCTTTGACTTTCTATTGTAGGGACTCCTGTTTACTTTCTAGGTCCCATTGTCTAATCCAAGTCTTATCACACGTCATAATCCTGGAAATAATTTCTTCCTCTTTCCCGCGACTCATGTTTAAAAACTCCTGATGACATCTGACATGTCTGTCTTTGTCTAACGGAGTCAGCATTTTGGGGCACCAGCGTGCACTAACCTTAGACATATTTAAATGACCGTGGATTATTTATTTTACCCATTCCTTACTTATGCCCACATCTCTAGCTATCTCCCACTGTTTTACCCGTCGGTCTTCTAGAATAACTTTTTTCACTTTGGCCACGTTTTCTTCAGTGACAGCAGAAATTGGTGATCCGCTACGAGCATCATCTTCTAAGCCCTCACGACCCGATTTAAATTGTTTACTCCAGAACTTTATGGTATAATCCGAAAGGCACGAATCACCTAATACAGCGGTCATTCTCCAGAATTGTGTTCTCAGTCTAATTAACACCGCCCTTTTTTTCCACTTGGTTTTTGATAAAATTTATGCAAAATGTAGTAACATATCGACCATTCAAACTTTAATATTTATTGGGCACTTAATTATTATTAGCGGTTAATTAACTAGAAGGGTTTTAATATTTGCGTGACGCGCGAATTAGAAAAGCGATGCGTTAATTAGGTTTACTTGCTTGCGAATTAAAAAAACTACGCGTTTATTAGATAAATGTTCATGCCAAATATATATTTTTAGGAAATAAGACAAAAACTGTCAGACTGTCTATTAATTTTATCATATTTATTATATTGCAACGTTGAAACTATTAGGAACATAAAATATCCATCACGATATACATACATAATAAGCTAACTAATATTTCACTGAAATAATCGTAATCAACAATGAAAACGATAAAAAAAATCAGAATTAATAACTTTATATTATACCTTAGGTATTATGAACAAACGATAACAAATAAATTGCCGTATCTGCTAAAGAAAAAATAATACTTCTTCCTCCTACTTTTTACATTCCCTCTCTATCTTTAAAAAAGTAATTTTAAATTTAAAAACCCGATGAACTTAAAGGATATAAATAAACTAGTTAATTTTATTGAATCTGAGGACACCTCATAATTCATAATGCTAAAATCCGTCGAGCCGTTTAAGCTTTACATACATAAGTTATGTAACATAACATACAGACATTCAACTTTAAGTATGTAGTTTAATTATTGCGGGTGGTTTTAATACATAATTTATACAAATATGAAGAATGATGCCGGGTCCCTAGGATTTTCCTTACATGATTAGAATTACAGTTGTCACTTATTGTCAAAATGCAACTTTTTAATGCGGTCAGCAAAATTTTCATGTTTTCCAAGAGAAATATGCTAGGAAAAATAAAATAACCTCTAAAAAACATATTGTCCAAACACTTAAGCACACAGATACGATCATAAGGATGATTTTAAGGTTAGGGCCCATCTAATAACACCAGTTTGACATAATATATGTCATTCTAATCATGCCATCATTCTTCCGGGAATTACATTTTTGTAAAAAAATTATTCCTGTAAATTAATTTAAACTGGTTTAGCTTAAGCGAGCAATTAGAAATAAAATACTTTTATGTACCAAAAACCTTTTTTACTACTCTTAAACTAATTAACGCGTTCATTTTTGGCCCGTGAATTAGACGTGTGTATTAGGGATTCTTGATAAAAAAAATATAACTTCTTTTAGGTACATGTGATAAACTACATAATCCAGTAACTGTTAAATACTGAGGTTCTTAATGTATACAATAATTTACAGAGCTATAGAGTTATTGGCTGATTTTAAAAACGTGAACGTGTTAATTAGAATTTACGAGAACCAAAACATGCGAATTAGATACTTACATTTGTAGTGTGCGATCCACACAACATTAACACGTCTTTCTCTCAAGAGGGTCTTGACATGAGTGTCTGCTCACGCAAAATGCATTACAGACGTCTGTCTATTTCTTCAATGGCCTTGCACGGACAAGAATGAAAGCGGCGCGTGAATTAGTACACGTATCGGGACAAAGTTTCTTTATTTTATATCTTAGTGATATATTACTAAATAAATTTGGTATTTTTTTTGTAATTTGGATATCTTATCTTTCATTAAATAAAAATACTTTCATTCATCTTTCCTCTTGTATATGATCGGGGAAAATAGTTATATTAGTGATTTCGGAAGTGGGACGCGCGGTGTTAATTAGGAGAATGGGGTATTGATTTTTTTTTTCTCCTAGAAAGGTATTGAATATTTACTTGAAAATTCATGTACACCTCAATACGAGTACCTTCTAGGAAGAAAAAATATAAATTATTCCAAATTCAATAGTTTTATATTTTTTAAGCCCGAGGACATACAGAAATGGCTGTCTGGAGAATGACCGACAGGTAACATACGCTGTCTGATCTGCGATGGCGTATTACGTTCCTTAGAAGAAATTTTATGTCTGCATGCTGCTCAATTTTAATCAAATTAGCTTTTTCTAAGAGACTTGTCCAAACAACGACGAGCAAAAAACAAATGAGCGTTCAAAATTTTGAAAAAAGAACAATCAATAAAGGTGAATTCATAGTGGCCAGTTTTTTTTTTAATTCCATATAGTCTAGGTAGATAACTTCTCAGCTCCCCTCGTAGTAATACTTTTATCTAAAATTAAATACGGGGCTTCATTCACAACCCAAACGTTAACAATCTCAGCTGTTTAAACAGTTTAAAATAAAGCCAAATGGACTATGTTTCCACTTTAATTTAATTATTGTTAGACTCGTTTCGATGTCGAACTCTCAGGAACACATTTGATGCGTATCGATTGTATTAATTACCGCGGGAACCATGTTGTTTCCCGATTCCGCTTCAACTCGTAAACAAGTGTAAACTTTCTGATGTAAACACGCTCCTGAATCTGTTTAGATTAAATTTTAAAGCGGAGTGGATTGACTTTTTTAGGGTTCCGTGCCTAAAGGGTACAAGGGACCCTGTTACAAAAACAGCTGTTCGTCCGTCTGTCCAGCAACAGCAGGGCCGAGATTCTATACGGTAAACCCTTATTGCTTTTGACGTGTTGTTGTATTATCAACGTTACGATAGCTCTTATTTACTTGACAGTAGACAGTAATTGCGGTCGAGTTAAAAAAAATACCATTACAAGTCAAAGGCAGCATGTTTTACCACGTAAAACCTTAGACCTCGACACTTGAAACCTTTAAAGAGTCATTATAATCATCAATCAGCACGTCTTTTTATTCCAAACATCCCAACCTGCCGTCATCTCAGTATTCACTTCCTTGTTTTTCATATTGCTCTTCAAATATTCCATCCATCTCTTCTTAGGCCCCCCCCTTTGCACCAAAGCCCTCTACATTATAATAAAACTTTTCTCGTCACATGATTTTCATTCCTCTCATATAATATGTCCATAACATGACAAATCTATTGGCACGGAATAGACGAGCAATATTATCATTTATCACTATACTGGTATGTCAATATTTATCGCGGATATCGAAATGTTTGGTTATCCTTGTGATACGCATCAATATTTCGTGATATAACCGTGCCATTCCATTTTTTCTCTCACTGGCGGCGCCACTTTTAAACTTCCTCTTACATACTCGTTCCTTATCCCATCCATTCCTGTTACACCACACATCCATCTCAATATTCGCATTTCGGCCACATGTATTCTTTGTTCATCCATTTCCTTTGCAGCCCAGCGTTCTGATCCATACAAGACAACAGGTCTTACCAAAGTATGTGTAAATAATAAAAATATAAACGGTTTATAATTAAACTAGCGACCCGCCCTCGATTCGCTTCGGTTAATGAGAGTTTTCTGTAAAACCCGTACATAATCCAGGATTTATTATACATAAAAACCTTCCTCATGAATCACTCTATCTATTTCTGAAAACTATATTAAAATCCGTTAAGTAATTTAAAAGATCTAAGCGAACAGGCACCCGAAGCGACTTCATTTTATACTATGTATAGATGTTATACAAAAAGCGTGTGTTTAGCTCAATCTTAATATTGTATAGTGATACGGAACCTTGCGTTTGCGAACTCGACTCGCTCTTGGCCGGTATTTTTTATTAATACACTCACACAGTAGAGTGTTGACACAGCAAAAACATTGATGGCCGCTTAATGGATTGGTAAGCTAGCATAGAACTATGTTAAAGTGACCTAATCTATTAAATACCTACTTAGAGAGTTTTTACGACTTATTTTATTGCGTTACTTTCTCTAGTTTACTATCAACCCAGTTATTCATTTTGTTGACTGTAGTTAATAGGGGGTAAATGTGTAATATAATATGAAAAGTTACAAGTTCATGAGCACAGCATAACATAATTAGGTACCGATTTGGTACAAATAACTTAAGCATAGTACCAATTTCACCATACGATGTTAAATTTAATCAATGTTAATCGACTGTTAGTTCATACATTTTCACAGCTGTTAACGCTCTAATCGTCTGTTAAGTGGTTAACATCGTTTGGTGAAATTGGAACTTAATATTTTTAACACAGCACTAACTCCTTACTGCTTACCAACTTATAAAAGATCATTATATCCCCAATTTACTAAATAAACATTTCTAATGTTGAAATCACTATCCGAAATTTCGACAAGCTCCTTGTTCACAGCCTTGTTCGACTATACTAACTAGGCATACTAACATCCAATATCCTGTTGAAAATAATCACGAGATACGAGTATGTTTAGAAATAAGCTAACCGCAATACCTGGAGATCTAGTCATGATGCATAAGGATAAGTCAACGATTTTCGAAAATCGACAAACAGTAGGATTGACGCAAGTTGATGACGAATCGCAACATACAGTATTCCTAGCTTCTTAATAGATTTCGGCTGGCTATCGCTATCACGCTTGGACTCGCCACTTACAGTATATTTGTCACACGTGTGTCGTAGAAAAACTATGATTGCCGATCGCTATTAAGTTCGAGTCGATGGAAAATAGAAACATGAGCAGCGTTTGCATGGAGATGGCTTTAAATTGGCGACTTTTAGCTGCTTAGGTAAAAAGGCTTAGGCCTGCAACACCAATAAATGAAAAAAAACGTTAACTCATCGTATATGTATACTACAATCTTAAGACTGCCATCCTAAGACTACAAGCCCCTCTACATTCCTAACGTTTACACTCTGTACTTCGATCTTATCAAACAAAGATCCAATTAGTTCTAAACCGTATCTATTTCAAATAAATCGTTATTATTTGAGAAACGGGAATTCCGGGATGACTTCACGGTAACGATTTATTGCTGTACTGTTACAATTACCCTCACCATGAGTTACAATTACCGTGCTCATTAGCAAGTCGAATGCTCTGTCTCTCACAGTATTCCTATAGAGTGCGAGGGACAGAGGGCCCTGCCAAGATGCACTACGCTAACTAGCGTTTCTATTCGTTTCGTTTTTAAACCAATCGCGTCACTGTTAGATGACGTGATACGAAAAGTCACGTGATCTACTAGTGACGCGATTGGGTAAAAACGAAACGAATAGAAACGTTACTTAGCGTAGTACGTCTTGGCAGGGCCCTCTGAACATTCGACTCGCTAGCGAGTACGGTGATAGTAACTCATGGTTAGGGTGCTGGATTCGCATCGGAATTCCCGTTACTGGTTCACCGCTTGAATTATTCCCGGTACTTAAGTACCTGAAACATTTAGCGTACGGTTCGGGGAGAGATACTTACGTAAATTCATGTCCATTAAAATTTATAACAAATTGCCAAGTACATTACAAAATATCGAAAATTAAAATAGCTTTGTAAACACACTTAAACGTTTAATGATAGAAACATGCTATTATTCAATAACTGAATATTTAGATGATAATTTATAATGTTAATAGATGAGTAACTAAAGAATAAACCACTCTTAGCAAATAAGCGCTCTCACTAGTTTATAAGTGGCTGTGCCCTACAGCGTCCATTATGATCTCATAAGTTTTAAGTTAATTTAAGTACCATCTATAAATACTTTATGGAATGCAATAAATAATTGAGTATATGGTATTGAATATTATTGAAATTCTATCAATACACTGGTATAAATAGTTGCCATCAAATAAGTTGGAGCATACCAAGGTTCTAAAATATCTGAACATGGTCTTACTTTTTTTTAAGAGAGGGAGGCAAACAAGCCTACAGGTTACCTGATGGGAAGTAATCACCATAAACATCAGCAACTCAAGAGTTGTAGGTTCGTTGCCGGCCAATTAGGGAAATGAAAGACCTTTTCTTGGCACCCATGTCATAATGAGGGCCCTGCCTTGATGCACAACGCTAACTAGCGTTTCTATTCGATTCGTTCTTAAACCAATCGCGTCAGTGGTAGATGACGTGGTATGAAAAGTCACGTGGTCTACCAGTGACGTGATTGGTTTAAACACGCATCGAATAGAAGCGCTAGTTAGCGTAATTCATCTTTGCAGGACCCTCTGGTTGGAAATACGTCGAAGGGAGTTCGTTCCACAGACGAATTATGAATTCAGGTATTAATGAATACTTAATGTTTGTTAGGATATTTTTGAATGCATTTATAGCTATAAAAGTACTCGGTTATTTTCTAATCATTAAGTATAATTTAAAAATTATATAAAAACTGAAGAATTGAACTAGTTCATTAGTTTATTTCATTAATTAACTAAGTTTTGGTTTGCAACTTCTTTTGGTTAGGTACAGGTAGATTCACTAAAGCTGGCACGAATGGAATGAACAAAAGTAATGTCACCTATCACTGTGCGAGTGCCGTCCTTTGAACCGATGTTCGAATATCAAACCGAAACCTGTTATTATTTTACACACTTGTATACTTTCGTTCACTCATTCAATCCATTCGTGCCAGCTCTTGTGAATCGACCTGTAATCATTGTTAACCCCCGACTAAAAAGGGGTGTTAAGTTTAACAAGTGTATTTTTGTATATACGGCGGGCACGGTGCCCGGGACGTACCCGAAGGATTTTAACCATCGATTCTTGACCCTATTTGGAGTACATAATGTGGTAGTTTTTTTTTAATTTTATTTATTTAATTTGAACTCTGTCACCTTAACCTAAAGTATTATTTACTAAAAAAGGTTCATGTTGTAAGTAGCAATATCATCAACGTACAACATAAATTAATTCAATCAATTTCTTAGTAAATAATCCTTAAGTTAAGGTGACAGAGTCCAAATTAAATTATCTATGGAATTGTTTTTTAAATAATAAAAATCTCGGAAATTATGCGTTATTGGACTACATGTTATACCACATTATATACTCCAAATAGGGTCTAGAATCGATGGTTAAAATCCTTCGGGTACGTCCCGGGCACGGTGTATGCATAATGTTAATTTAAGCAACGCATGCCGCATTCACTTATCGCATACATTATTGTTACATTTGTTACCCTAGCACCTTTACCTTTAGTATAAATAATATCGATGCATAGCAACCTAGCGTACTGAATGAAATATGAATGTACCCACATGGTTAATTTAGTTCGGTTGTTATTCATCTTATAGAATGTCAGCACGCACGTTTAATTGTAACACTTCATAGTTCTCATGTAGGTGAATTTATGTAAATTATTATGAGAATAAACATTTTTTGCCCATATATGTATAGGTATATGTGTATATTATGTTTCGGTTTTCGGTCTGTGACATCGAAACTCCCAAACGTGATTTGATGCACTTTTGAAATTAGCAAAAAACTATGCCAGCTCGGCCCTAATTAAAAATACAATTAATCAGATCGTTTTGGGAGCTACGACTTCATAGACAGACAGACAGACATAGGAATCACGCTATAACCCCTTTTTTTGCTTCTGGGGTTAATAAGCATACGTCAAACTTTTGCCGGTAACAAGAGACGTTAATGTACAGTCGACGTCAAAGATATTTTTAGTCAAAGATATTTAGTACCTTGTCACTTTATCCGCTATGACAATTTCATATGGCAGTTAAAACATGACGTGAAATAGAATAGAATAGAATACAATAGAAAATCATTTATTTCGCTTAAAAATTATAACATTACAGTGCGTGATAAGTATTGCTGCGAAAATGGTATCCACTCAGCTATATGTCGTACCACCTATTGGCCATGCGACGCTGGTTTTCTGTGGACCCACGGACTGGTTTTGCTAGACAGCATTCATTGCATTCGCTTCTCCCCTCAAGTTAAATAGGAAAAAAGTCACTATACATAAATCAACTCAGTACCTACACAATAAGTGCTTATATCGAATTAATCCTGTTTTTTTAAGTATGATACAATAATTAACTTAACCTGCCAATATTTTCATACCTGTATTTACATTTGTGTTAAATAGACAAGGTACTAAAGTGTAAACATATTTATGACGTCGACTGTACCCCTTTTCGTAAAATAAGCTGTAACTCATCCAGTGCTAAGTAACCCCTCGAGTAGCACTCCATGTACTTAAGTGGTGAAATATGTAGCACAGGATTACGGAACACACGCTTCGCAGCACTTGTTGTTCCATTCTCACTAATGTGAACATTATTCTCTTAAACAAAAAACAATTCTATGTCGACAAAAATAGAGGTGAATATATTAAAATTTGCGACGTTCAAACGAATATGAAACTTATGTGAGCTTCATACAGTCTTTACTGTGTACTGTGTATTTTATAAACCAACTGGTTTAAACGAAAATAAATCTTATATTGTGCTATTAAAGTATGAATTGTATTGTACCGACGTGGGTTCAGATGTTGAGAACGCAAGGTAGATTAAAAATGTATTTTTGTTTACTTTAGTGCATCGTATGTGGCAATTAGGTTGTGTTATAGCAGCGATTTCTCAAAGGAATCGGTTTGAGCTTTCATTGAATCATTTTCTGTGGTTTATGAACAAAAAAATACGTAGATTGCGGATTAAAATGTTTTGAAGCATTTGGTAAACGTTTCTTGTAATTTATGAACTAATTTTGTCGTTTCATGCCTGTAAGTCTAAAACATTGTAAAAAAAATCCTTAGCTTAACGTTGACTTAGCACTTTACTAGCTCACTGTGCACTAAAGGATGATTTCCACCAAACGGCTCGCATCGCATCGCATCGGAAAGGATACGGACGGATGCGGCGACAGCCGATCGCGTCTATTAAAACTGTTATTGTCTATTTATGACGGAGCAGATCGCGCGTCGCAGCATATGCTCGGCTACGATCGCGTGCCGCGGAAGACGCCCGCGGTCAAGTTGCTGTGCGCGGCTTGGTAATATAGACTTTAAATACATGATTTTAATATCGTTTAAAGACCATTAAATTCTTTCTGTTCCGATCCGCTTGGTGGAAATAGTGCTTAATTGATTTTATTTATGAACTGGTTTCAGTTTGCAACTTCTTTCATTAAATAATTGCCATCGCAATACTACAATCTCAAGACTGCAACCCTAAACAACACGTTATATATAATCTTATGAGTGAAATGTCATCTTAGAACATGTAGTTGTAGATTAAACAATAACAGGGAAGGCTAAGGCAATGCTTTTAAGTGCAGTAATTGCTTGCACATTGCACTGGAGTTGGAAACAAAAAATGTACTTAATTAAATAATAATGTCATGCAGTAAAAGCTCCTGCCGCCAGTGCTTAGCTCGTTAGAAAACGTTTCTGTATATTAACGATGCTGCGTCTGTTTGTATTATTGCATATTTATGTTTGAAACAAATACATAATATTATATAAGGCTTTAGATTCGACTATTATAAGCTTAAGTTTTAGTACTTGGAGTAACCGTGGAGTAGCTAACCCATTCTGTGTCCTTCTCTGTCGAATTCAATTGTCCCGATACTTAAGAGATAAGGACAAAACATGGCTTAGCTACTCCAGAGTTATTCCATGTTTATTAATTAAAAAAAGGGAAATTAACTTTAAATAATATTGTCCGTGCCTACTGCTAAAAGAACTTGCAACCAAACAAAAAAAAACTTTTTTTGCCCTCGTTTGATCATTTTAATTTCATATCATGAATAGTACCTACCTATTGTTATAAAAAGGAAACTTTAGACAACTAAGTACAGTACTATCAAAGTGAACGTTAATTTATCTAAAAAATAAGGATCTTTAGTACCAATTTCACCACACGATATTGAATTTAATCAATGTTAATCGACTGTTAGTTCATACATTTTGACAGCTGTTAACGCTCTAATCGACTGTTATGTGGTTAACATTTTGTGAAATTGGAACTTAATATTTTTAACACAGATCTCTTACTGCTACCAACTTATAAAAGATCCTAAAATCCCCAATTTACTAAATTAACATTTCTAATGTTGAAATCACTATCCGAAATTTCGACAAGCTCCTGTCTTTCACAGCCTTGTTCGACTATACTAACTAGGCACACTAACATCCAATATCCTGTTTACCTAATTGTACCGAGATGCGGTAGATACAGGGCGCCGCGATTGCACGGTCAATGACTTGTTTGATCAGGCATTGATTGACAATCTTGGACAGTGATTGATAATTTACGTAAGGTCTGTTCATTCTTACTTGTCCGTTAGAGTAAACAACTTTCTAACCTCAAAATGAACCTTTTTAGGCTAAAACAGCTCTTTTATCGTAAATAAAGTTAACTGAATAAACATTATGGACCTCACTTGGCTAATGTATTGTACGTGATTGCTTTATTTTGTTTAAAATGGCTGTTTTAGCCAAAAAAGGTGCATTTTGAGGTTAGAAAGTTGTTTACTATATAAGACAAGTAAGAATGAACAGACCTTACATAATATGCAGTCAAGATCAATGAAATCGGATCACTATGTACGTAAATTTGTATGTACAATATTTTTTCTGGGCACACTACTTAATTCCGAAGAGTCATAATTCCGAAATGACCGAAGACCCCAATTTTCATAATCCCAAATGCAATGTGTTGATAGAAGACTTTAATTTTTATATCGCTTGTAAATCAAACCTAAAGCAATTACATTATGGATTTATTATAATAATGGCTTCAGCATAGCTTTCGGAAAAATGAAAATACGGACCAATTCGGAAGGAAAACTAGGAATTTTAAGGTGTTTCCGTTTTTTCTTTATAACACTTGATACTCCTGGAAGGATCTGTATATTAAATTTAAGTATATTCTATAATTATTCCACTTAAATAGATAGTAAGAAGAAGAGGGGTCTTATTTGTAATCCCTAATAACGTTTGTCCTAAGTACTGATGTGAAAGTTGCGGAAAGTTTTCAAAAAGTTGGAAAAGTAAGTAATTTCGGGAAACTTTCACTAGAAATATAGGTAATTTAAATTTTAGAATCAGATAGTTTCAATACCCATACAAAATTGTGAGAAGTTCCCGAAATTTTCCTACATGAAAAATTCCGCAATTTTGGAAAGTTTCCTTTGGCACATCAGTAGTCCTAATTCATCGTTTATCCAAATTATCGTTTGTACTAAACTGGTTCACAGTTGAGCCAGACAATTTTTTAAGTATTCCAAAAATACCTGGAGTTAGGTTAGATTTAGGGGCGTATTATTTGGGGGCTACGTTTTGGCGCTATCGCGGTCCCGTAGCCCCCTCCTAAAGCGATTTGCGCAACGCCCCGGGGGTTTTAGCCCCTGCAAGTCGGACATAGACCGTCCTACCCTCCGTTGGGGCGAGTATGCATTGGCATTTTCTCCGTATATAACAACACTAAAAAGCTATAAATTTCAGGCGAAAATAGCTTTAGAATAAACGAAACTTCAGTCAATCAGTGCATTAGGACAAATGACGAATAGGGATTCCCATATAGACCTGAACAAGAGACATCCTTTGGGAACAGTCCAATTTTCCTTGCCAAAATGCCCTATGTCTGTATATGTGCTATAAACTATTTCGTCAATCGTTGAAGCAGTATCCGTTAATAGGAAACAAACAAATAAACTTTAGCATTATAATATTACTTAGGATGGGAGCCCTTTGTTTCCCATAATTTTATTGGTCATAATGTAATTGTTGACATAATTTTTGATAGTCATGATTTTTTATACCGCTGAAACTGTAAACTTTTCAGAAGTTCTGATATATCTAACGTGTAGACAAGGCTAGGTTAGGTTATGTTTGATTTATAAAAATCCTGAAAAGTTTCTTTAAAAATACACGTTATGTCTTGCGATGATTATGACCTAAAGCACATTATGACTAAAAATAATTATGTCAGTCAATATAGACCCACTTAGGATATGGGTAAAGGTTGCAGCTGGCACCACTACAACTAAACACCGTATCGCAACCCTTAAGCGATTCAGCAACCCAAGAAACAACCCTTCAACCAGTTCCAAATATTAGCCGAAGCATTTAATTTCCCCTTATCCCGTCCGTTGTCTAATTAGGGACGAATCGGGCACCGGCCGGAACCCGTATTTACATTGCTAATTGTGGCACAACTGTTTTTTAATGTGATTCCATTTAAATTTACCGTTAATTTGGAACGCTTTTTGAATAACCTCACGAATTTGGGTTTAAAAGTTACGATATTTGAATTTGATTATTAGTATTTTCAATTGTCTGACTTTGACTGGTTAGGAACTTAAACCTAAGGAATGGGATTTTTGGTGTATTTTAACTTAAAATAATGGCGGTTTAAAGGTTTTTCAAGTATGTAATGAATGTGAACAGGAACACTTTTTTGTACAAAACACAGAAATGTAAATACAATATTTAAAGAAAGAAAGAAAGAAGAAAGAGAATCATTTATTCTTGACAAAAGTAATCAAGAACAGATACAAAAACGTAGGTAGGTACAAGATGAAAGTAGTCACGAAATGGTCCCAACTCAGCGTAATGCTGGCATTAAAGTAAGCGCTGAGGGGCCTGCCAAGATGCACTACGCTAACTAACGTTTCTATTCGATTCGTTTTTAAACCAATCGCGTCACTGGGAGATGATGTGATACGAAAAGTCACGTGGTCTACCAGTGACGCGATTGGTTTAAAAACGAATCAAATAGAAACGTTAATTAGCGCAATGCATTTTGGCAGGGCCCTCTGGTCCTCCGTTGGAACCGTAGGTTAGAAAATAGGAACGCACTTACAAAGGTGAACTTATCGCTTAGTTCGCACTGAATGTCATGATTTCTAGCCGATTTTGCTTATGTTTGACCTCAAACGTTGCATTGGTCTATTAGTGTCATAAATGTCGAATAAACAAAACTTAAGTTATCATTGAACAAACTTATGAATTTTATCTTGGTAGATTCGCCGAGCAGTAGTGTTCGCATTGCTGTGTTCCGGTGTGGGGATAGGACAACCGGTGAAATTACTAGCATATAGGCATTCCATCTTAGTCCCCAGGGTTGGCAACGCATTTGAAGTCTAAGAGCCGTATTAATAAACTCATCTTGGCCGAGATGCCGGTCACAAGATACGTCAAAGTAAACGTCAAACCATAGAACACTGCCATTTTTGACGCATTTCGAGACGAGCATTAGAGTTGAGATTTGTTTATTAATACGGCCCTTAGGATGGCAGTTTTGATCTCAAAACTAGTAGTCTTGAGGTTTCAAATCTCTATGGGTCTCAGATCCCACTTACCATCAGGTGGCCTGAGTGCTCGCGATCTTCTTATTACCATTTTAAAAAAAAACCCAGAGATTTAGTTGCCAAAAAATGTATTCCCGTCACAGTTGATTTTATTTTTCTGTGGTCACTAGTCTAACCTAACAAAATAGACGTAACAAGCTTTTTAAATACCGGATATAAACAAATAAAATACAAATTGCTTTTTGGGAAATTATCCTTTGGACAGAAATATTTTGTCCAAACGGCAGGCTCCCTGACAACACCCTATATTGTTAAAAAGATGCGTGTTTCTCAATGGTAAACAGACACCGCGGTCAGTCGAGGGGCAAAACTTTGCCCAAATTCATACCAATAGAACTCCGGAACACCCGGACAAAATTCCAATTAAGTCGAATAATTAGAACAAACCCTTCCGGAATTAAAACACAAATTAAGTTCTGTTTGCTTTATACCGTTTTGTTTTTAATTTTCCGTCTGCTGACGGCGCTGATTGGGGTTCCCGGAATTGGACTTAATCCGTTTAAAAAGGATCGTCATCATTTTCGAATTACAATAGCCGTTTTCGAGGTAACGAGGAAAACGGTACGAATAATATTATTGTTGTATGACTTGCAACTAGTTCAATAATCTTGACGTTTCAAATCATTGTAACGGCCTCGGTTACGACATGACACAGTAGTTAGTTTATATATTATTACTTATTTATTTATTTATTGTATTCAGGATAACAACAGCCAATAATAGGTAAAATATACAGTTGTTTGGACATTTTGAATAGGCCAATAAGAGTTATCCACAAATAGAAATACATAAAACAATTAAAACATATATTGAACTAGTAACAACTAGTTATACTAAAAGTAACTATGAAGTTAAAATGGCAGGTAGTTAGGTACATATGGATATAAATATGTGTACACACACGTGTGTGTGTGCGTATGTGCATGAATGTATACATACATGCATATATACACACGCAATTGATTAGTTGGTCTTAATATTTTTAGTATATAAATATTACATATAAATTAATAACAAATTAAATCTAAAATAAAGGCCAATAAAAAAATAAAGCAAAAATAAACCTAATTAGAACTAAGCTACAATTAAATAAGATTAAATTAGTACTAAATAAAAACTAAAAAGGAGAGGGCCCCCGTAACAGAGTACAGTCGAGTTCATAGATATGTGTACACTTTAGTACCTTGTCACTTTACACGTTGTGACAATTCATGTGTGGCAGTTTAAACATGACTTTAAATAGACAAGGTACTAAAGTACCTATTTATGAACTCGTCTATACCAGAGATACTGGCAGTACTTCCTCGTTGTCTAGCAATGCTTAGGCGTTGTCCGAGAAAGCTGCCAGCTCTGTGCTCTACGGTTGTTTCTATTAGCCTTTTCGAAATTTCATTAAATTGGCCAATAGCACTGGGTCTCCATGGACCAAGGGTCTCGACTCCTCGACGCCAATAGGAACGATGCTATGTTAATAATTAATTAATAATAATTATATACATACATAGTTCATCATTTGATTCAACTTGAATCTCTATTGTACTGGGTAGAATTATATTGCCTTTGACATGTTATCGTGTTCTTAGCGTTAGGGTGCGTTCACATAGAAAGTCCGTTTTACAGGATCCGTTTTAAGAGGCCACCTATGGTGCCACGCCCCCACGAGAATAAAAAGGGATAGCTTTATGTGCTTCCGCCCGAAGAATGTGAGATGGAGATAGTTAGCTCGCGCCTTGACGGCAGCGTTAAATTCAATTAATCGCTGTTTACTTTAAAACCACAACATTTATTGAAAAAATGTTTTGCCAGGATTAAGAAGTTACATAATAATATCCTCAACTATTGAATCGAAAATCATCGTTAAAGATTATAGGGTTTCGAAGATTAAACCAAAAACATGCAAAAAAGGTGTCATGTTTGAAAAATAAAAGTATCGAGGATTTTATTTCTAATCGTGTTTTCACGTTCGAAAGTCTCAAGCAAATATGATCAAGTTTAATATATCCAAAGAACAGATACAAAGGCGTTATGGTTATCGAGATCCAGATCGCGGAACACTCCAGACTTTAGCATAGGTGGCCTCTTAACGGATCTTTTCACCTTGTAATCTTCTTTTTTACTGGATCCAGAATACTGTTTTGGGTGTGAACTCGCTCATACAACTACATACGCCATCAAGATCCGTTAAAAAGGATCCTGTAAAAACGGACGTTCTATGTGAACGCGCCCTTACAAGTAAAATAAAGGCCCAATTTAAATTTAGGTATAAAAACGCCAAAAACAACATTATTTATCCTGACCTTCATTAATCACTGTTTTTAAGCAGGTACTGGACTGGTGGGCTATTATAATAATATATAGCTAATTAAATGCTGGCACAGAGACCACCTGATGGAGAGCCTAATCTGAGACCAATCTGAAGACTGCAATCACAAGATGACAAATACGTCTAGTTCTTTAATTAATAGTATAATATAATAGTACATTACTGCACAGACCGGGAAATAGGCCGTTGCGGGACGAGTAGAGTTAGCGTGGCCGAGACGCAGTCGAGGCCGCGATATATACGAGTCCAGCAACCGCCCTTTACGGTCGAGGCTTGTATAGTGCTTTTCTCCAAGATGTGAGGAAATTGAACACAATTGTTAATAATATTAAACACAGTCCCAACATTTCCTTGAAAAAAAGAACAGAAACGTACGATTTAGTATGACACTGAAATAAAGCATTAAATAAAATCACAAATTATTTAAACGTAATAAATTCAATTTGAATAAAATACAGTTTAAACTATAACATTTATTACGCGTTTATGTTATATCCGCAATTTATTTTGTTTATGAACGCAATTTCTATTAAAAAAATGTCAAACTATTTGACACACTTTTAAATACTTTGTAAATGCTGTTTGAAAAGGCTTAACTTTTTAGTCTATGACATTTAAAAAGTAAATTATACAAGGAAGAATTTTGATTGCACGAGTGCTTGGCTGTTTGGAGATAGTTATCCTAGTCCAAACATGGTTTTAAAAAGTAAATCACCAGGTACGTAATGAAATTTCATACATTTTTCGCGGCCGCTGCCGTTGGTAAATAATAACTTTGTTTTTTTTTTAATTTTGCCTGGGCCTGGAACTTAGAACTTCGCGGGCTGATTGGACAACAGTAAGGTTAACATTTCCGAGCATGTGGGAGAAAAAGTATTTGGAATAACTATACCCATTCAGATTGTATTTGGTTCCTAATAGTTTCATTTACTAAATACTGCATCTTGGCCGACGGTAACAACTCTACGACACTTTACTCCAAAACCTCACTAACATTAAAATATTTTACTATAATTACGAATGCTTCTTCAAAACGAAACCAAAACCATTTTCATCCCAACAGGAAACGCCGATTAGCAGAACAACAGAGTTTCCGACGTTATAAAAGCAGCAATCGTTCTCCATAATTTCCTGGCAGCATGAGAGAGCGCTCGAGCAGCGGCATCAGTTGTGAAAACTGACACCTCATTGTAGAATACAGCCTGTCACAGTCATGTGGTGCAGCAGTAAGCCAATTAATTTTTTAGAGCCTTGAGCAGTGCCGTTCAAGAGAAAAGGCAGTATAAGATTTTTTTACAACACTGCTCGGAAATATGGCCATAGATGGTCTTGTTTGGGGTCACAAAACGTAACTTATAAGGACAGACCAAGAATGTTTCTGTCGGCTTGTTTGCTGATTGGTCGAGAACATTGTTGTCCAACTTAAGAACAAATGAAAATCAATCAATCAATTTTTGTGTCATAGCTCCTTAAAATGAAAAATTGAAATCGACCAATCAGAACACACCATTTTGTGTCGTAAAATATTAGGTGTATTTTTGCTAAAGGATACACAGACTAAAAACTATGTCACTGCTTTTTTTATAAATATAATTCAAACTTGGCCCCTAATCTCGAACCACTAGAGATGAAATTACGTGGGAGATATGGCGAAACAAATACAATTTTATATGGAGTTGACATCTTTATCAGTTAGTTTATTAATCTCGAGTGCCACGAGAATAGGGGTCCAGATTAAAAAAAAGTTATCTATGGTAAAATTGGCGGTGATGTCACATTAACATGAATTAAAATTTGAGTTTTGAATATGAATTTTTGTTTTATTTCCTCTCAAAAAAAGTTCTGAAAAGCACTATGTCTGCCTCGGTAGAAAGTGCAATTTATGGACTCGTACACTAGAAGGCCTCAACTACGTTTCAGCCCTCTATATGACTCGTCCAAAAATCGCGTACTTTCTATCCTCTACAACAATGTACTATTTTTATAGGAAGTGAAGACCAATGAGCACAGGACACCTAATGGTACGTAGGATCTGAAACCCATAGATATTCACATTCGCAAATGCGTTGCAAACCCTGAGTACTTAGGTGGAATGCCTCTTAGAACTAATTTCACGGGTTGCTTATACCCACACTGGAACAAAAACATGTGAACACTGGTGCCTAGCGTAGATTAAAAGATAAGATGGTGGTAGCGATCCGGACGGGCTTTGCACAAGGTCCTACCATCGCTAAAGTCCATATTCCACAGTGTATGAAGTCCATATGAGTCGCTTAACTTCAAACTCGGATGTCTCCTTCAAATTTAGTATTCGAATTTAAAACCTAACTTTTTTGAAAAAAGACGCAAATTCCGTTGTCCTTTTGCGTGGATTTATCCGAGTTTAAATTTAAGCGACTCATATGCGCATACTTCCTTTGTGCTTTGGTCAGGGGTGTGATTCTCTCAACAACGACGGACGGGCGGACGAACGAGTGATTTTCCAAGCGGCGAGTTTAAGTAGTCCCGTCAGAGTGAACAAAACACATTTTAGCGCATGTACTCAATTTGGCAGGATGACTTCTCGAACGTATAAGGCTGCCTAATTGAGAATGCACGCGCTAAAATGTGTTTTGTTCGCTCGGACGGGATTACTTAAACTCGCCGCTTCGATTCGCTCGTCCGTCCGACCGACCGACGTTTTTTGAGAGAATAACATCCCTGGGGCCGCACGGATTGCCACCCTCATGCTACCTGATACCCTCGCCAAGCACCAGTATTTGCACCGTCGTGTTCTGACACAAAGGTTAAGACAGCCAGGGCCTCTATTCAACACGGTAAAAACCATATCGTTTGTAACCAGTTATCGTATTGTCAACGTTTTGATAGCTCTTATTTACTTGACAGTAATGGCGGCCATTAAAAACAATACCAGATCTGGATTTTACCGCCTAGAATAGAGGCGCAGAACGTTTGACACGCATAGTTTCTGTCTTGCTAGTAAGGGTTAGCACAGAATCTGCAAAGTTCAAAAACCTGTGTTTGTTTGCATCGTCCATGCCTGCAAAATATATACAGTATCAGGTATTTCACTTATTATTTTAAGCAACAACTTTGAAATTCTTCCCGAGAACTATGTAGAGGCATTTATCTCTGTGTGACGTAATGAAACAGCGCTACAGGAATTTACATTTCGAGTTTTATTCACTTGACTCTTTACCTTCATTAATCCGCTTAAGAGACAGGCTTATTCTTGGATATCCCGAAAAAAGAAAAAAAATGACGCTTCTAGCAGCAGAAAGACTTCATTTTACTTGTAGGTACAGTCAAGGAATTTAATTTGTGACCCACCTTAGGTCCAAAGTCAATCTGACATTCTACAGCAATAAGGTTGAGTTTCCTATTAATTACAAATGACTTGGCATCTCTATTGACACTGACAACTTCAAGCAGATTTTCTTTGAAATGGGTAGCAAATTAACTTCCGTGACCGTACCTATACTACGAAAAACGTCATGTATTTTCCTTCAACTTAAAATATAAATGTATATACATAACCGTCGATGGCACAAATATGATGAATGACACACTCAGCCACTACACTCAGCGAACATAATGGAACCAACCTTAAGTGAGGGATCGCATCTATATTGTTGATTTATTGAACGTGCTAAAGCTGCGAAAATAAACTTCACGTAGAAAATAATCAAAATAATTACCGACGTTAATTGTTAAAATGATGTTATAAACTTTAGATCAGCATGAAAAATAAAAATATCAAAGTTAAAAATAACTAAATAAAATAATGTTCGAGTATTTACGTTAATTTAGTAAGAAACATAAATACAATTTTAATTTCTACTCAGCTAAGTTATATCAATATAAACATTTTCTGGGCTTGAAAAAATTTGTTTGAAGAAAGCAAAGGGATCTTTTCCACAAATATATACGCAAATACAAGATAAGATTGAAGGCTCAAAGGATAAGCGTTTACCAGAAAACATATTATGATACAAAACCATGCAATACTCGTACAAGGCTTTTCATTGTGAAATAAAGGCTCCAACACCTATTGAAGAGGCATCCATTCGTACTCGGAACTGACGTTCCATCAAGCGAGACCGTGAGGGCTCTCAAAGACGAGGATTTATGTTGGTTAGGACATCACCGATACCTCTCAAGCACTCTGAAACAGGGCTGCTAATGGACAGGATATTATTTGGTATTAGATAAATACATCGAAGATAGACGACGAATCGACGTAGTCCGTCGGCTGTCGACTCAACAGACACAGAGAGTATATTGGACTATTAGTAATTGTTAGTTCGAGCTAATACTTAATCGAGTAAACCTAAAATTAATGGGTAATCAGCGTTATGAGTAAGATAAAAACAACATAAGAAACAAGAAATCGCCATTAAAACAGTTATCGCTATTAGCGATAAGACCGCCTGTTGTCTACCGTTTCAGAATTACATAGCATACATACATACCTTCACGCCTTCATTCCCACAGTGGGGTAGGCAGACCTACAAAATAACCAACAACACCAAAAAATTGTTGATAACCAGTATTACTGACAGCCCATCGCCTAACAGTACTACAAGCCTTTATTCCCTTAGTCGCCTCTTACGACATCTACGGGAAGACATGGAGTAGCACTATTCTAACCCGGTAACCGCACGAAGAATTCAGATTTTCACGTAGGTATTTGTCTTTCCTTGCTTATTTTCCTTTGTGTGGTGTTCAATAAAGCGTATATTTGTATTGTATTGTATTGTATTGTTATAATGAAATATAGTCATGATCATGATAATAAAAACTAGGACATGGCAATCAACTAACCTTCCTTTTCCCACTCAATGACAATGAATAACGGGCCACTTTACGTAGGAATTAACACACGACGTAACCTGTGGATAATCATCGCTCTTGGGTGTTTTATGCATAATTAAGCCACGTGAGTGTAACTATCCAATCTACAGTTTCCTCAGTTGCGTTACTGTCAAGATTTCCTTGCGGACAAAATAAACGAGCCTGTTCGAATGAACTGAACTGAAATACGTTGGCGCGGTGCTCTGGCGCGAATATAAAACACCTGCGCCTGTATCCCAGTTGATTTGAGCACGGTATTTGTTTAAAATGCTCTCAAGAGCTAAAAAATGGGTCACTGTAAGTACTAAGTTATTAACAGTGTGACCATTTGTTATTGCTCTTGCTCTAAGCTGGCTAAGTTGCTCTGTGGACGGCCAGCAAATGTATCTTCTTCATGCAGACCCTTGACTGTAGGGTTTATTAAAAACTAGCTTTTGCGTGCGACTCCGTCTGCGTAAAAGTCGTTTATCGCTTTTCCCTCGGGAACTTTTAAATTCTCCGGGTTGATATATGGCCTTTGTTTTAATCCTTTTAAATTTCATCGAAATCCCTCCAGCCGTTTCGGCGTGATTGAGTAACAAACATGCAAACTTTCGCATTTATTATATAAGTAAGATTTCTTGACAAATAGGATCTAAAACAGCTTGTATCTACATCAAGAAGCCCTAAATCTACGCAAGCGAAGTCCGATGCAAAATCTAAAATACAACTGTGCCTACTCTACAAGTAGCTCAACAAATCTTGCCCCAAATTAGGTTAATACAGCAACTTGTCACCCCCTGTGTCTTCAAACGATTTCCTTCTGACACGATAGAGATTCCTTGCAGACAAGGCATCAATTTCTATCAATAGAGGGTTCACTACTCAATCCGGCGTCATTTACAAATGCCTCTTTATCTGACAGGAAAAAATTCACTGACGGGCAGTTGCTCGAGTTGGATCTAATTGGATGGAGAGTTCTTCTAAAGGAAAAGTTCTAGGCAATTAAGCGTCTATGGCATTGTTTTTTAACCCCCAACATAAATATAGGGTGACAATAAGTTTAACAACACTTTTATTTACAGAATTCAACAATAATACAATTAAAAATTAAAATATCTAAATAAATAAATATCTGGTGCTTACCTCTCCCAAAGGATTGGGCTAGCTATCCAGAGAGGTAATGCAGCCAGTGTCATAGGGACCATGCCGCGAGCGGACCTGCTAGAGGGGGTGTTCTTTTTATAGTGGTGATTATTATTTATATTTTAAATACGTTTAGTTTAACGTGTGTATTTATTTATCTTTGTGTCTGTATCCGCATATTTGTGAATCTGTGCATCGTAGCTTTCGAACGGATGGTCTGATTTGGAAACGGATTTTGACTAAAGGAAGCTGATTTGGAATGTTTCTTATCCTGTTTTTAATGAAAAACGGTTGGGCTATTTAAGAGTAATTAAATTTTAATCTATTAAACAGTTTATTTGTTAGTCAATAAACGTTAACTTACAAAAAAACAAGTCATTTTTAACTAGCTTCCGTTATTGTAATTGGCTGATATTTAAAATAGGTACAAGTATAATTTATGTTTGCTAATCTGGTGATGGATACGGTCGATATCTCCAGGTTTTTTTGCTAAGCTCGTTAATTGGTCTCGGTAATTAAATGATGACTTTGCAAAAAAGTCGGTAAAGATTAAACAATATGTGAGAAAAATCGATTGCCAACCAAACAAACCAAACACGCGTCTCCTAAATATTAGAAACACATAAAATGGAATAAGGAAACTCAGCACTCAGCTCTGATACGTCACGGAACTAAAAGTTTCCGCCCCGGGGGTCGAAAACACCCGGCGTGTTTCTAACGGCTTTTTCCGTAACTCGAACAGCGCGAACCGATTCTTCAGGGAATTGATAGATATGTTGGCGAAAAATTGGATTTTTTTATAAGGCTAATCGGAAATTGATTTTGATTTTAAAGCGGTTTCTTGATACAGGATGCTGTTGTAACTTTATACTACTTGCAAACAATTGTTTATCAGACAAAGATATACAGAGTGTCTTTTATTTAGAAGTCGAAGATTAACCTGAATACCTGTAGATGAGCATACAATAACAGAAATAAATATGTATACATATGTGTGTAATAAATAAATAAATAAATGAAAATTAAATCTAAGATACTGTATGTTAAAGGAACGCTAACTTAAGAATTTAATACATCAGTTTCTTTTTAAAAGGCCGTTGTAAATAGCAATCGGGCCAGGAACAGCTCAGCCTTAAAGAATTTGTTTGAGACAGGCCTTTGATAAAACGTTTCAGGCAATAGGTATTGCTTCTTAGGAATCACGGAACGAGAAAATTCCTAAGCATGTTTCGTATATTAAATGAAGTATATAAAGTAACGTTTCAAATAAGTTGTAAATTGATGTTAATGTTTTTTTAACTGTTGTTTTTTTTTTATTTAGTAAGATGTCTCGGCAAAACGTAAGACTGATATTTTTTTCACTCACACTACTTACCATATGGAAGAAATAACGTATACTGTTATAGAACCACTCGGATTAATAAAATAAATTATGGGCATTAAAAGAAAATACATATTATTTTTTACACAATTATCATAAACACCCTGTCGTGATAAAAATATCTACATAAAAATGAAACGTTCAATATTGCTAGAAAACCAAGTTACCCGTTTCAAATTATGCATCAATTTTCGTTTGACGTTTCACATTCGAATTTTGAAGTAACAAAACCGAAGAGCATCGGAACAAATGGGGTGGGCAGTATTTAAAATGAAAACAGCAGTAAATAACCCATTGTAAGAAACAGAGAGGTATAAGACTCAGCACAATGCCAGTGGAGTGTTTCGTGGATTTATGGGCCAGCAAATGGCGCGGGAATTTCGTTATTTTCCCGCGCTTTTAAACGGCACTTGAATAGCTTAACAGTCATCTTTACATTCTTTTATAATCGATTAAGATATTAAGTCAAACATTAAAGGCTTTACTGGGTCTTTACGTTTAATTTTCTACGTTATATTATTTAATTAATACTAAGTATTTTATTTCTTGATAAAAACCGTTAGATTTATTTTATTCTCGTTAAGTTAGGTTAAGTTTGGTTTGTTGTGATGTTATATCAATAATCATAAATGAAATACCACAATTTGACTTTCCTTATTGAGTATTTTTTGCTGTATTTATCAATACTTGACTAACTTGACTTTAATAACTATCTACGTACTACTTTCCTGCCAAAACGCGTCGCATTTTCAACTACAAAGTTTAAATTTAAACAAAACGATTCATACTTTCCTAGACCGAACGTTTGCCTTAAACTCCCAAGAAATATTGCCAAATTTATCTTGATTTAGGAATAAACGTCCAAAGTTTCAACTACAAAGTAAAAAGTATCCACAAAATAGCAGCGAAATTGTATTAAAAATTCCCCAATAGCTTTACCGTTAACCGTTCGTAAATCATACTTTATTTTACCTGAAACGGTTCCAAGCGAATAACTTTCGTGTTTCGAATAAAACTTTCCAGCCAGTAAACAATACGGTCTTTCAAATTTCGAATCCATACATTACTGGCCATCAATGGATTATTAATCCGCGCGTGCATTACCTATCCATTTATTTACATTGCTGTTCCATTGATAAATTTAAATTCGCTTTTCACGACGGATTTCGTTTAAAATATCAATGCGGCCGGTAGTCATATTATTATTGAAAATGCTCGCTCGCTCGCGTGGCTCAACATCTCGTGTCATTATGGCTTGTTTAGTCTTGCGTTAGACACTCTGCTGTTCACTTTGAATGGGAGGGAAAAAACGACGTTCTATACAAAATTACAATATTTAACAAATATGTAACAAAGTTTCTGAAAAAATTGTTTTGCGGACGTTCGTTTTTTGTAAAGTGACACTTTAAATGCTTGCATATTTAGGTAGGTTATTTTTTCTGAACCCCTTATCTCCTTCCACTCACCCTGTACAAACGAGGAAAATTTATCTAAGATCGTCGCCAAACATGTTTAATTACTTCAATTCTGTCTTCAATTTCGATGTAAAAAGCCCAAGAAACCCGATCCTATCAATATAACCTCAAGTATACCTGTTTAAAACTCAGTCTTATGTTGAGATATAGCACCGATTTCCTTCTATAACTTCATTTTCATACATACTCGTATATCATTTAAATAGTTGCCTTTAGCACTTTCACTTCGTTCTAGCACTTCGAAGGAGTCGTTACAGTGGGTCGGTTTCCCGAAGTTGCGGGGATATTGAATTGACTGCAGCGGCACAACTTGGTGAGATTGCCTTTATTGGATTTAAATGTAACTCGGAAGCTGGAAGGAGTTTCTTGTATTTTTACGGATTAAATTCTTTTTACTGCCTTTTATTTCACTTAACATTCTCGTTAGTGTCGTGGGGACTATGGAGGCCGTATACTTCTGCTGTAAGTACTTAAGTAGATCGCTGTTGGTAAGTCAATGGGAGTAAATGAAAAACAATTATCAAGTAATAATGACATACATGGCGACGGTTGCTACGTAAATCATCTAAACTCAAAATTAACGTTTTTTTTTATTCGTGTAATCTACTTCTTTTAACCGAAACAGACGGAACTAGTTCTTTATAATAACTACAACATATTCAAAACTATCGGACTCGATTTAAGGGGTGAGGTATCGACCGAAGCTAAATTTGTATGGTTTTTTTGACAGCTACGCGATTTTAGCGGCGCTTCGCAATCCTCTTAAGGGATCACATATATTATGCAGCGTCGCCCACACTAGAATCAAAAGAGATGGCATTATCAAAAAAATACCAGTCTTAAAAGTCAATCCTACACAAAAAACTAATATACTAGTTGTTGTCCGTGACTCCGCGCGCGTAGAAGTTGTATAATTGCTACTCTGGATAAATAGTACTCTATGTCCTCCCGCGGGGTTCAAGCTATCTCCATACCAAATTTCATCGAGATCGGTTCAACGGTTTAGCCGTAAAAGCGTAACAAACAGACAAAGTTACATTCACATTTATAATATAACTAGCTGTCCCCGTGCCCACTTTGTTGGGCAATAACCTTTTTTGGGTTAAGATGCCTAGCCTATGACATTCACAAATAACGTGGCTTTCTACCGGTAAAAAAAAATCTGTCCAGAGATTACCCCTTACAACGTCACAAACAATTAGTATAGATTATGGATTATGTGAATTGTAAACGTTCGCAGAATGAATATTGCAGGCCCAGTGTCCAACATGGTCCAATTAAAATAAAATTAGTGTTGGTACCAGTGTTCGACATAAAGTGACAAGCACCAATAATGGACACTGACTCTTAATTCAAAGATCATACGATAATAAATTCATTGTTGCAAAACAAATGAATCCTTTATCTTCTGTAAATAAAGATTCAAGTGTCCATCATTAGTCGCTTTCCAGCACTAGTTTCGTCACCTACATTATACTGCTATAATAACAAATGGAGGCTGCTAACTACAATTTACTCGAAGTCGAAGCATTCTATGTACTATCATCATATCATGGAACTGTGTCACAGTGACATTATAAAACAATTTGTTTGACACTTTTTAGGGTGCTGGAACCAGTAATGAACAAGCACCAATAACGGACACAAGATTCTTATGGTACAGGATAAGAGTTATTCATTTATTTTGTGACAATCAATTTGTAACCTTATGATCTTTGAATTAAGATTTAAGTGTCCATTATTGGTGCCTTCAGCTAAAAGTGTCCAACATTGGTGCCGTCACCCTACGATTTGAATCATAATGTCACTGTGACACAGTTCTATGGTGGGTCAGGGTTCCATTGGGCTGAGAGTAGAGTCAAAAACGGGACCCACCTAGCATTGTACCGAAAAGTAACTTCTCAAATTGTGAAAGTTTCTTATGAGAAATTTTCGGAAATTTCTTAGAATATTCTTATATTTTGTACAGAAAAAGAACATTCTCAATGTTCTCAAATGTTTCCGATAATGTTCTCAGTAATTTCTTAACTTCTGAGAATGTTCTGAAACTTGTAAAAAAGATAAAAGATAAAAGATGTTTATTCAGTAAGTAGGCCGCACGGGCACTTTTACACGTCAAAAATCTACCAGCGCTTTGCAAGAGACCACTGCTGAGAAGAAACGCCGCAAGAAACTCAACAGTCAATCGTTTTTTTTTTTAATAACTTATACAATTATAGAACTTAACCTAGCATTATATAAAACAATGAATTTAACATTAAAATATATATATCATGCGTAGTTGAGCAGGAAAATGTGTCAAAACTCAGTATGTTCAGATGAACTCATAAATAGTAATAATAATAATAATTATATATATATATATATATATATATATATATATATATATATATATACACATACATATATATACATATATGACGGTGCAAAACAACCACATAGTTGTGATACATTCTCCTACAGAAACCGTGTCCCCTAGACAATAATTATACCTACATTCTTTACATATTTTTCCGACTAAGCTATTACTAAGTTATTTAGGTGTTTAATTTAGGCCAAGCATTTTTATCTGTTAGATAGTCTCGAGCCCTATAATAAGCTTTCGACATCAACGACTTTTTCAAGTAATTTTTAAGTGCTGGAAATGATAACTTTAAAACTTCGTCAGGTAATTTATTATAGAAATGATTGCATTGACCAACAAACGATTTATATACCTTACGGACACGAAATTTGTTAACAGCAATTTTATTTTTACTTCTTGTATTCAAATTATGTATATCACAATTCTTAACAAGAGAGTCTTGATTTTTAATGACATAAATAATATTCTCATAAATAAATTGTGACGCTACTGTCAAAATACTAATTTCTTTAAATAGTAATCTTAAGGAATCACGGGAGTTTAGGTTATATATGGAACCAATGGCTCTTTTTTGTAACACGAATATAGTCTGTATGTCAGCAGCTTTTCCCCAACCCAGAATACCGTACGACATAACACTATGAAAATAACTATAATAAACTAAGCGAGCTGTCTCAACATTGGTAAGTTGCCTGATTTTCCTAACAGCATAAGCTGCCGAACTTAATTTACCTGCTAGTACTGCTATATGGGGACTCCATTGCAAGTTTTTGTGTATAGTTATCCCTAAGAAAAGCTCCTTGTCCACCATCTCCAAACACTCATCATTTAGAAATATACTAGATTCTACCGGTCTAACATTAGGCAAAACGAACCCAACACATTTAGTTTTCTTAGCGTTAAGTAGCAAATTGTTATTAGTAAACCAATAAAGTACTTTAACCAGCGTGGCATTTATCCTACTGTAATCGACGGGTTTTCGGTCCACCTTGAAAATTAATGAAGTATCATCAGCAAATAGCACAATATCACAACGGTTATCTATCGTGGGTGGTAAGTCATTTATATAGACCAGAAATAAGAAAAGACCTAATATAGAGCCGTGAGGCACACCTAATTTAACAGTTGCTCCAATGGACTGTGTTTGGTTTACAACAACCGTTTGTGTTCTATCACTATATAAGATATGAAGACATAAGATTTAGAGAATTATTTGACAGACCATAATGCTCTAGTTTTAATATAAGAGTCGCATGATCTACGCAATCGAAAGCTTTGGAAAGGTCACAAAAAAATCCTATTGCATCACAGCATTTCTCCCAAATATTGTATATATATTTAATGAGTACAGATGCTGCATCAGTTGTGGATCATCCTCTGGTGAAGCCGAACTGATTACTGTTAAGCAGTTTATTTCTATTGAAGTGACCTAACATATCTTTTAACATTAACTTCTCAAAAACTTTACTTAAAACCGGTAGAATAAGTAGAAATGGGACGGAAATTCGTTAAATCACATTGTACATTGCTAGACCCACCTTAGGTCCAAAGTCAATAAGACATTCTACAATGATGTTGAGTTTCCTCGAACGAATGATAACCCATGTTGTGTTTTCTTTTTACGTTATTTTGTGTTAATGTTAAGTGTGTCACTTTCCGTCTCTTCACCAAGCGGTCCCAACGGAAGACCAGTGCTGGCTTTAGGCGGCCTTTACACTGAAACTTACGACTTACGTAAGTAGGGACGCAGCTATTGGTTAGAAGTAGATAGAAATATTATTTTCTCATTCTAACAGATAGCTGCGTCCCTAGTGTCCCTACTTACGTAAGTCGTAAGTTTCAGTGTAAAGCCGGCCTTACGGCTAGCGAATGCTGAGTTGGGACCGTTTCGCAACGATTTTTCTGTCTTTTTTTTTTGTATCTATGTAGTGTGATTTTGTATTGTTGCGAATAAATGTTTCTTTATCTTAATCTTTATCTTTATAAGTTACTAATGATTTGGCATCTCCAATGACATTGACGACTTCAAGCATATTTTTTTCAAATGGGTCACAAATTAACGTTCGTGACCGTACAATCGAGTTCATAAATATGTGTACACTTTAGTACCTTGTCACTTTAAACGCTGTGACTATTATATGGCAGTTTAAACATGACATTAAATAGACAAGGTACTAAAGTGTACACATATTTATGAACTCAACTGTAACTATGCTTTAGATTTTAAATGCTTATACTATTTACTATGCAGGTATCCGCCTTACTTGCTATAACGACAGTATAGTGTTGGTAGTTGTAATTTTTTATTATGTGTTCCATAATTTACCCCTCTTGTTGTGCGGCGTACGGCCTTGTCTTAACTACCCCCGTAATAGGGTGACGGGGTAAAAGCTGAAACGATTTCCCCGGCAATCTCGCCCGTCGTCACCCTCCAATTTGTAGGGGTGAAAAAATGGTTACAGCATTCGGAGTTCCGTTTAAAAAGGTTTTTATTTTCAAAAGCAAACAAAACTAATGAAAAGCTTATTTTTAGATAAAAAAAATACGTTTTTGTAAACTCTTTGAATAATTAATATTGTACTTAACTATTATGACGAGACGACGCGTGTTTAACCTAGTTGTTGACCCTGCCCACGAAACAAGCGGTCCCGATTTCGGTTCCCAGTTAAGGTAAATATTTGTGTTGTCACTACCAACTACACTTATGTGTTTAACAAGGTGTATTTCGCCAGTATCGAATTTTAGACAATCACCATGAAATTAGAGAAACAAGTCCATGGATATCACACGCGAGGACAATTGTTCGGTTAAAGAGATTTACTCTGGTGGACTAAACAGAAGCACATGGGGTCCACGCGCTTCTGTCAAGTCCTTCAATTCATTTATTTAGGTACCAACTGAACTAAGTATAAATAAAAAAACCTGACATAGCCGTATAGTTTTTCAACCCATAGAAGCAGACCATAAAGAAACGTCAAAGCTCGACAAAAGAATTTTGATTGGCTCTCTGACAAACCCACGTGGTTTGGTTTGTTTACATTTCAATAAGTACCAAAACAAAATGGAGTAGGTTTATGCTAAGCGCGCCGTCATGGTACCTACTAATATTATAAATTCGAAAGTTTGTGTGATAATTTGTTACTTCTTGACGCTGCAACGGCTTGCCGGATTTTGATGAATTTTGGAATGGAGATAGCTTATACCATGAATTAACGTACAACTTTATCTACGCAGATGAAGTCGCACGCAGGAGCTAGTTGTGCCATAAATATGTTAGCACCTACTTTTCTTGCTGAGTCTACACGTGTTGACACATAATCTAACACGAAAATGCACGCCACGGGAAATAATTCACTCATAATGAATCCCTAGGTACTCCTTTAATTAACCTTGTAGACATTTTCAACACCTCTAAGTTAATTAAGATGAATATGCTTACTCGTGCTTAGGTCTAAACAAAGGTAATGTTGAGGCGGCCGAAACGTTTCGTCAAAAGTTATTTGCATGTAAGGAGATTTAATTTTATGTCGGTGGTGGAAAGATTTTGCGAAACTTTTGAAATCCAGACGTTCCTGATATTTCTGAATGCGAAATTGTTTGTCAGTGTAGGTACACGGAAATTATTGCTTAACAGATTTGCACATTATAGATGGGATACTTTTTTATCTCGATTTTTTAGCCCTGCAACGCTTTTTAAAAATCTTATGAAAACTGGATGATTAGTGCTACTCGACGATAGATGGCGCTTTCTATTACTCTATTACCCGTTAGATGTCGCTGTATCGTAATGTGAGTGAATATCATCATTAGCAAATTAGTTAAAAATGGGACTGAACGCGAGATGTAGAAGTAAAGGTCGGTATATAAATTATTAAAAGTTTATGTGAGTGTGAAAGACAAAGCGAAAGTTAAAAACATCTGATGCAAAAAATGAAGGACGGAACCTGCGGAAAGTTCCCACTCTGCCTTTTAGCGTGTCAAATAGCTGCTACAAAGGCCTTTGCAACAAAGTTAGTAAAGAGGCGATGCAAAAGGTCGGTTGTCTTGGTAATGTGTTTAGGTGCTTGTATGTCCTATCCCAGCGCATTAAGGTGGGTCCACATTTGTGACATTTCATCGTAACATGGTTCCGTGACTGTGTTAATAACGCGTGTGAGTACCGGTTATGTGGACGGTATTTGTTAGCAATATAATGCGTAACACCTGTAGATTTGCCGTGCAACCAGCACTTTGTCCTTAAATTATAGTTTCGTTTTCTTTGTTTTTTGTTTTTGTTTTTTGTTTATTGAATTGTGCCAAATGGTCGATGCTGTATACTGGCTAAGTAGGTATATTTATTTTAAATATTATATTTCTGTAAGGTATTTGCATGTAGTTTTTGTATTTATTCTGTCACAGTGTCACTCACTATCTATAAGTATTTGTTTGGTAGTATATATTTTTGTATTACCTAGACTATTTATTCGTTTAGCGTACCGTCCGTCTGTCACAAACGGAGCTGGCTGAAAATCAGCGCTGCAGGTGTTTAACACCTCAGCATTATGCTGAGCCAGTGTCCATTCACTGCCTCGAAGACACACTCACTACTCTTTTTATTGCTGTTTTCTGTTTTTACTTTTGTTTTCTGTGTGTCTTATGTATGTAGTGAATAAATGTATTTTTCTTTTCTTTCTTTTTTTCAATACGATCCGATGGCGTGCTATAGTGTGGCCCCACCTTTAGGTGCCGTGTAACTGTCACATGGTAATGTTTCGAAGTCAAACTAGGAACGATGAAAGTTTCGCCATGTCCGCCCGCGGCTTAACTCAGAGACTTTTCGTTCTTCAAAGCTATAATTTGGCATAGTTACACATATACCCCCTTATTATAAACATTGAGTAACGGTGGTTTAGCTA
Organism: Acleris literana; assembly: GCA_946894065.1. Taxonomy (NCBI): domain Eukaryota; kingdom Metazoa; phylum Arthropoda; class Insecta; order Lepidoptera; family Tortricidae; genus Acleris; species Acleris literana. The sequence continues at coordinate 6,783,823 of OX335687.1, forward strand.
TAGAATGTTTTGTCCTTATCTGTCAAATTCAATTGTCACAATGAAAGATAAGGACAAAACATTGTATAGCTATACAACCGTTATTCAACGTTTATTATTAAGGGGGATAAATTACACCGACAAAGTAGTAAAATAATATCTAGAAAGAAAAATGTTTCGTGTTTTTGGAAAGCAATGGTATACTATTATTATTCAATTTTAACATCGAGTGTCTCCCCTCCCTTGCAGCCAAAACTACAAGCAGGTACAAACAATTTGGAAAATATCCTAAATGAAAACACATACACACACATACACAAACTCACGCCTTTATTCCCAGTTTGGGGTAGGCAGAGCTACAGAATTGCCAACAACTCTAAAAGCTTGTTGATAATTCTGTAACCACATTTTGCATAATCAGGCTAAGATGTTTTTGGTTAGCTGTGTGGTTGCCGGCTTAGAATAGTGCCACTCCATGCCTCCCCGTGGATGTCGTAAGAGTCGACTAAGGGAATAAAGGCTTGTAGTACTGTTAGGCGATGGGCTTGCAACCTGTCACTAATACGCTGGTAAACATCTTAGCCTGATTATGAAAACACATATAACTGTTTTTTCCAGAAAATAGGTAACCGTACACGTACCATACCAATTGCAGTAAATTAATAGTTAATCCAGTAGTATGATTATTTGTGCAGTGACTTGGATGACTTCAGACTTCACTAGCCCAAGGTAATCTGTGGTTAAAACAATAGAAAAAACTTAAAGAATCTCATGCTGCTGACATTAAAAAATATCCATACCGAAGAAAAGGTATTGATATTTGTATTTTACTTATTAAATTGAGAAACGTTTTTACGTAAGAAGAAGAAGAAGAAATACATTTATTCAATACACAAAAAACACACAAATAGATTTAAAAATAAAAAGAATAATGTAACCAATACAGCACGGAGTTCGTGTCCTCGCAGTAGTAAATCGGACGCTGGCTCAGCAGTACATACCGTTACGTAACTCAAAACGCACACAATATCTTTGGGCCAATTTATAACAGAAACGTAACATGAGTACACATCAAGTGATCCTTAATATTGACGAAACAAGATACTATAATTGTATTTTTATTCGATGTTTGTTTAGTCAATATGTTATCCTTAACAACATCGTAAATTGATCAATAAGGACATCGCCTCAGGCAAGGACCGACCAGTCTATATTCGACTCATAAATATTGTACTCTCCCTTGTTTACATGCTTCATGGAATTGAAATTTAAATGTAACGGGATCAAGGTTGATTGTGCAATATCATGATAGTGGAGGTTACGACTTTGTAAAATACATACATGGAATTAGGTAGTATTTAAGGGGGGTTCCGATGTTCGATACGACAAATAGTTTCCAATTACTTGAAGCATCCTCAGAACTTTAAGTCGAGGAACTATCGTGTTTCGAAATTTTAGGGAAACCTTACGGGAAGTACGAGGTAGCTTGTGAGAAGGGAATTATGGTGTAGTACGGGGAAAATGGTTAAGTACAGTCTTGAAGTTAAATTGATGAGCCACTCGAAAAGCCGTCGTATATATACAGGGTGTCCCAGAACATTTTTTATAAGTACTTAATATAGTTTTAACTTTCCAATATTTTAATTAGTTGAGGAGTTATTAAAATTTAAATGATTCTGGAAAAGAAAGATTCAATAAACAAACCAAACCCAAGGAATATTCCCTTAAAAACATGTTTCTAAGTTCAGCAAGCTCAATTGCTGATGCTAAAACACGCGCTTCGCTACAAGGTTACGACAGCGATATATAACGCACACAATTCGGCAAATATTTACACACTTACAACCCTCTATTTACCGCATTGTCACGACGCATAATTAGGTTCACGCAAGTGACAGACAGGTTAGGAAATGTGCCTATTAATGTGTGGCGCCTAGGAGTTCCACATTCCAATGAGATTGGTTATTTTAACCTTCAAATCAAAAAGACGGAACGTCTTTTATTGCCTAGGATATGAACGCGTGAGCAGACTTCAATGCGTTTTATATTATGCCTCTTTTCTACGTTTCTTTACACCCATTGTAAAGAATTTATCCGACAAAATACAATTGACAACATTTCAAAAAAAAAAGCATTTTGATTTTTTCGCGTTTATTATAGCTGGTTAAAAATTAGACTTCCCGTGTTTCTCGGTTTTTCTTTATTTAACTTAAATTCGTCGTTAATAATTTATTACAGAAATAGTCATTAAAAAGACCGTATATACAAAGTTAGGAATACTGATGTCGTGATCTTAGCATAATATAAAATTAAAAAGGTAACTTTCAACAGAAACAGAACTGACTGTCATGTCATGTCACTTGTCAACCATAACAACTGTAACAACATGAATTCGTCGACTTTGGGCAGATTGCGGCTATCCGCTTTTACAAATCCGTTAGTCACTTTCATTTTTAATAGCGTATATCAAAACAATAGTATTACGAGAATCGAAAGCGTGTCGTTAGAATCAAGTAATCCGTCAGACAGATGAAAAATGGACATGACAGTTGTATATTTTTTTCAATTCCTATGGTAATAAATGGACTAAGGGCAATATAAGTGTATTCGTAACATTCACAATCCAACTTTTTTACTGTTTTTCCCAAATATAAAAAAAAACTACTGCATAAAAAAATCCAAAAACGTTTTTACTGTAATCAGCAGTATAAAATCTACAAACGGTATTTTATTTTACTACTTTAGCAGATATGAATTGTTGTCAATTATCCGTATCGTACGTCGGATAAGTTCGTATTTGTCTTACTTTTTCAACTTGGGTTCTAAAATATTTCCGACCAAAACAATGTGTTTATGAGGGGGTTAATATTGTTGTGTACAAAATGCTAAAAAACGGAATGCTCTCCTTTTCACCTGACTAAATCTGCCAGAAAACATTATGTTACAATATGTATATGACACGATACAGACAGCTTAACATAATTTACTCTGTACGTTGTTTATTATTTTTAGCTACATCTCCAACCTTAAGACCCTTAATTCCCCCCCACAGGTGTTGCTATAGTGGGGATTACATTACCATCGAGTTTGGAGCGGAAGACTTAAGGTATTAGTTAACTCGACGAAATTAATTCCAAACTAGTTTCAGTTTGTTCTAGTTCAGTTATTAAATACGGTTTAGTTACGGTTTAGATACCGATTTGAAGGACAGTTGGGGCTCGAAGTGTTAAAGTATGCGATCGTTGAGGTCGGAGCAAGACGGTATGACGTGCGTTTGACGTTTGGAATATTGAACCTTCATTGTGTCATGAATTTGACAGAAAGAAACTAAATATATTTTAATTAAAATAGGTTTATTGTAAATTTGTGTATAAGGGGGCTACTAGTCGGCGACTAGTTTCCAGCGAAACATCATTTAATTAAGGTACAATCAGCCAGTCAGTTACTTGATTACGGTTCACGCTGATTAGTTGCAATTCGCGGCTTAGAATCAACCGGCAACAACAACAGCGCGACTCGTGGAGCGATTTAGTCGGTCAACTTTTAGTTGATCTAGTAAATCGAAAACCGTTTAGAGTCCGTTCAAAATGGCGTTAAGAGAATTCTGCCCTCATAAGCCAATAGGTAAGTATTTTTTGGAAAGGAAAACGTACAGACGTAGTTTTTCATAATATCTACAATAAATCGATCAATTCAAAATTGAATCGTAAAAATCGGAGTAAGTTTAACGAGAAAGAAACTTTATCGCATTTTGTATGGAAATTTTAAGCAAAATCCTCTCAAGCGAAAATTATAATGATGTTCTCAACTAGGGAATTGACTGTGCTTAAGGTGATTTTCCTAAGTGGAGGCGAGATGAGATAAGGTAAGACGAGAATGGAAATCTTTCCGCCACATTTCTATTAAAATTTGCCATCATACTCATTCATACTCATACATATTTATTTATAATATGAAATATTACAAGACAAGTTATAATAAAATATTGTTTCGCATTGTTGCGTTCGGTGTGGGGATTAGACAACCGGTGAAATTACGAGCATAGAGATATTCTATCATAGTTCTCCGGATTGGCAATACCAATGAGGGCCCTGCCAAGATGCACTACGCTACTAGCGTTTCTATTCGATTCATTTTTAAACCAATCACGTCACTGGTAGATGACGTGATACGAAAAGTCACGTGATCTACCAGTGACGCGATTTGTTTAAAAACGAATCGAATAGAAACGTTAGTTAGCGCAATGCATCTTGGCAGGGCCCTCTGCAGACTTATCATATTGTAGACTTGAGAATGCAAATATCTATGGGTCTTAGATCCCACTTAGCATCAAGAGGCTTGTGTGCACTGTTGCCTTCAACTTGCAATTTAAAAAAAATTTATAACTAGCTTGCGCGTGTTGGATTGGTGGGTCTTTCCTGGTTGCCTCATACACAACCAGTAGAAACGCAGCCAAAATGTAGGTAAACGACTTTGGTTTAGCTCTAGTGAATGATGTTGACTGACTTGAAGATTACGAGATCGTTTTCGTTATCGAATATGTATTGGATTGACGTAAGCGTAAGTAGAGTTACAGTTAACGTACTCGCTAGCGAGTCGAATGCTCTGTCCCTCGCAGACCTCGCAGTATTCTTATAGAGTGCGAGGGACAAAGCATTCGACTCGCTAGCCAGTACGGTAATTGTAACTCATGGTAGGGGTACTTATGTCTATTTCATACACTTTGACAGTTTTCGAAAATCGATACGATAGTATAAAGCATCTTGTCTAGAGCCTCTGATCAACACAAAAATACCGAGCAACTTACGTAAAACGAGATTGAACGTCGCTGTTTATTGAGACTGAAACAGCTCTTGTGGTAAAAAGCCAATGCGCGTTTACAGCATTTCTCACATCGCCCAATAAAACATATAAGTTATCAAACTCGGCTCCCGGGCGTCATTCTCGATGCTTGTTCAATCTGCCATGAAATTGGTTTCGTCGTCAACTCGCGACAAGAGTCAGGCAAGCTTCATTTGACTATTTCAGGAAACAATTTAGGGTGTTCTGTTTTAAATTAACCTACATATGCTACAAGCCACGATTTGTCATGATAATGAATTCTGGGCTTTTATTTTACTTTGGTTTACGTTTCATTCGATAGTTATCTAAAGTCGTAAGAGCAAGATTGCATTGCATCTAACTGCGGCCGTAGACAAAATGCATTCTGCGGGCCTATACTCTAAAATCTAATTTAAGACCAAAATCCTAACCTCAACCGGCGCACATTCACTGTGGTTACTGAATTTTGATTTAAGTGTAGGTATTTTTATCAATAAAACTTACCCTAATATTACTGGTTACAAGAGTTCTCATTCATATTTTATTGGAATAATTATAAAATAACGAAATAATCAAGATGGGAACTGTCAGATTTTGGTCTTTAATTAGAGTTTCGAGTATAGTATAGCTGCATCTATATTGCGTGTTAAATGTGGATAAAGCATCCGTCACTCTCGTACTCGTACCCATTACGTGTCAGAACGTGAGACGGATGCCTTATCCACACTTTGTCACGCGATAATCGCGCCCATATTAGGCCCCCTGCAAATGTTATCGTTATATATCGAAACAGGATGGTTAATATGAAGTCATAAATTCGAAACTTCGGATTCCCAGTCCCTTTCGATCCGCATCAGTGGCTAAGTCGAGAAAAAGGGATAGAGCTAATGTAACTTTGAACTTTCATTTTCAAAGTGGGGGCCCCAGTATAGGATTTACGTAAGCTTGACGGTCGCGTCGAATATTTAAAACAATTGCAACCATTTTGACAGTTTTCGAAATTCATTTATGCTAGCGTTATGCATCTTATTTAGGGCTCCAGATGACGTTATGACAGCTGCTACTAGGAAGAGAATAAAGCTGTCATATCGTCCACAGTATGATTACGGTGATTGATTACCTACTATACCTATGGAAGAAAGATGCGGGCTTAACTAAAGTATAATAAAAGCAGGCAATAGCACGTCGGACCATGCCATACAAACACAAAAACAATCGCGAAATACAACAGGGATAAACTAATTTTCCATTAGTTATTTAGTGCTGTCCTAGATTATTTTTAGTAGGCTTAAATACTTTATTTGCCATGTCAAGAAACAATCAAGTCTACTTAGTCGTGATTCATTATTATGTATTAAGATATTTTTCAAATTTTTGTTACGTGTAAGTCGTTTTTAACTGTAGCTGTGCAAAACTAGTACGAAAACATAGCGATAGAAAATTATTTCATTTTTCCAGTTTTTTCGAGATGTAAATAAATAACGATTTTTAAAAGCCTTCTAATGATACTTCATTCGATGTTATTATGCAAAAAAACCTTTGTTTACTCTAGGTTTGTTAGGTACTCCAGATGTCTTTGAGTTAAACCGCGGACAGACGAACAGACGGACTGACCGACATGGTGAAACTATAAGAGTTCCTAGTTTGACGTCGGAACCCTTCAAAAGACACAGTTATATAAGCTACATAAGGTCCTTGCGAACTCCACCGTGTAAACCTTCCTTACAACTTTGAGCGACCCTTAATGCTCCCCAACTGCCTTATAGCGTCTGAAATTCCCAACTCAATATGCCTACCTAAATTTCCATTTTCAAACTAAAAACCTTTTCGCCATCAATTCTTATCACAGCTATAAGTGCGCAAAACTTACGTCACGCGGCCCAAGAGCCGTAAAAGCCGAGGTGACGCCCTAAAGTATAAATAAAATGTTTTTTCGCACCTATCTTGATTGTAGATCTCTAGAAAAGCACTCAAGCGGAATTTACTGACGTCCTTTACCAGGAATAGGCCTTGAGGTAGAGCCTGAATTAATTTAAGTTTGTGAATAAATTGGCCCCTGATTTTGAATGCTGAATTTTTTTTCGTTTGTTTGTACCCTCTGCCTCCGGAGACTTTGAAGATTTTTAATATCTACATTTTTTTGTCAGTTGTTTGTATTACTGAAAACAAATGAAAAATATGTACAACATTTATTTTATAGCATCAGGTACTGTCGACGTCATAAATATGTTTACACTTTAGTACCTTGTCTATTTAACGGCATGTTTAAACTACCATATGAAATTGTCATTGCGGATAATGTGACAAGGACGTAAACATATCTTTGACGTCGACGAACAGCACAGCCGTAGGTACCAGTATTGTGCTGTTTTCGAAAGAAAGCCACTGTTAAAATTTAGCTTAAAGAGTGTTGTGAAAGTACAAAATAGAAGCATTTTTAGGATAACAAGCCAGATATTTTTTGTTTATTAGTAAAACGTTTTATTGGTCGTCTACCGATAGCAAATGCCATTCGTCACTTATTCAAATAAATTAAGTAAATTACCCCAGTTCATAAAGAAGGAAAAAATGCAACGCCAAAGACGTACAATTTAAAAGCGTACTATATTGCACGTGCCCTATTTGATAAATAAAATCAAAGAGAATCAATAGAAAAGAGATCAAAACATCAATTCCAATAGACTTTCGGGTTATATTTGACCACACAAGACTCAAGAGATGTAAAGTTACACACAACTGCTGTCGTATTGAGAGATGATGAAATATCTCCAAGGCAATATCTCACCGAATGACGTGCTCAGCAAAAGTATGAAGAGTTTAAGTAGGTACTTAAAAGTAAGAACGCCTGAGACCCCAGCAGCTGTGCCCACAGATATTAAAAAACGTATTAAATTGAGAGGTTATGCGCACCAAGTACGCTCACGTGCGAAACGCACCAACATACCTAAGTACTAGATTTTAATTAAGGTTTTGGTAGGGAAAGCAATATATGTTTTATGTCTCATAGTCTTAGAAGCGGGTTGAAATGACAATGGACCTGCGCAGTAGCAGAAACCTATACCTACAGCCTCTCCTTAGTAAGTTTATTAAAAAAACCTAAACCTGTTCTGAGCCACGATAAAATCTTATACAGCCACTCTTTGGTCAAACTATACCTTACCTTTTATAAGTTTTATTATCCAGTTTCCTCATAATCTACATTCATCAACAGTAGAGCGTTAAACTTGGGGTCACCATTTATTTCACACTGAAAATATCTCGTGTGAAATAGGTGCCTTTCTTCCCTTGGTTAACAATCTACTATTGTATCTGCTATGACTATAGTAAAAGGCTGTTAAGAAGTCAATTCTGACATATGTCATCCCAGTACAAATTATAATCTGAAACGTAAAAATGGGTTGAATTTTACAATCTGGTCGAGCATGCAGGCCCCATAATTATTCCACTTTGTTTTAAATCATCTCGCTATCATATTGAACCTTGACGCAGTGTATTTTTTTTAAATTAAACCTCAAGTAGCCCCAACGCATTCCAGTGACAGATTGACCGTAAAATAGAAGTCAGTGTTGCCAGTATTCTAAACCTCACTGTCCCAAGTACCTACCCACTGTGAGCCAAGTATCAACTTTTGACGGTACGCTAAGCCAGGTTCCGTTTAACACTTTTCCTCCCAACGGTACAGAAAAAAAAACAGTCGCGTATGCAAATGGAGGGGGGGATTACAGGCTCAACGATCACCCCTTCTCATTATAACCGGTGAATACAGTGTGGCTGACAAGCAGCAGGGGAATTAAACACTTTGCCAAACAAATACAGCACTTTGTTAAATAAATACATTCGAAGGTGTGAAAAACATTGTTTTACTTTAAACACTTGCTTGAACTTTCGATTTTAGAATAGTAAAATTATTTCAAAGAGAAAATGCTGCCAGTATTTTCGGTACCATGGCACGAGAGTATTTTTTAGATAGTATTAGCCTAATTAATTAATTTTTTTGTTTTTTAGTTTGAAGGTAGTGTTTAAGTCTTAGTTTAGTGCATTTAGTACCTTAATATTTATTTATGTACCTTTTTTTTTGTTTATCTACTTATACAAATAAATCTTCTCCGTGACTGAGTGACACGGATTTTTTGAAAATACCTGCGCCATAAAAATGCTAAAAATTAGGCAAAATGTTGGATGGAAAAGTGAGTCTGTTTTAAGGGTTCATGCTACGGTTAGATTATTTTTAAGTAAGTATAGTACACGTTTTAAAATTAGTAAGATGATTCGAAAACATGACGATTGATTGAAATGTACGTGCTTAAGCTATTTAAACGGATATTTTATACTTCTCTTATTCCCTATTACTACTTATTCTAACATCTTAAACTTGCTAATGAAACATTACAGTTGGATATAACTTTAGACATGATTTAGTTTAAGCAAGAATGCAAAGCGCCTTTAAAAATAATAACGCAACACGTTCTTTCTGCAACTCATCAACAAAGTATGCTAGGCGCTGATAAATAAAGGATTTTTTTTGTCTCACACACTTAGCACCGTCAACCCGCTAGTAGGGCTCTTAAGGGTCAATTCACACCGAGACGCGATGCGACGCGACGCTGCGCGCACATGCGACTCAAAATACACTTTATTTACTACACGAACAGGTACACATTTCATTGTGAGAATTCATGCTGCGTGGTGCAACGTATTCTGAATTCTCACAATGAAATGTGAGAATGTGAGTCGCATGTGCGCGCAGCGTCGCGTCGCGTCGCGTCTCGGTGTGAATTGACCCTTATTCGTAGGCAATTTTCGCTACAATGCGGAAAAAACGCTAGATTAGGTCACGAGCGTAACGCGAAGCGCTAGGTGGCAGCGAATGTGTTAAATCGTAACAGTTTCAACTGTTAGCTCAACTCAATCTTAACGTAGGTACAGTCAGCGTCATATATAAGCTAACATTCAAAGATGTCAAATAGTTCGTTACAACACATTAATTGTATGGTGTACCGAACTATTTGAGCACTTTGAATGTTACCTTATAGTATTATATGACGCTGACTATACCTAAGTTTAACCCTCTTATTCGTTATCGCACAATGGATAAAGTTTGCTCGAAATGTGCTGTTCTGATCTGTCATTGTGACATTTTTATTTGACAGAAAGGGACAACGCATACTTTAACTAAAGAAGGTTTATAATCTGTTTATGAATAAGGCCGTAACAATCTAACAATATACGGTACACGCACACCGTCAAATACTTCTCGAAATATTCAAACTATAGCTATTTCTCATGTATTATTCATAAATAAGCGGCAAAAGACAGCAATGAACTTCACTAGTGACCTTCAAACATCACCTTGACCTTCAAAATTGACGATGCCTGATGAATCTAAATTTCATAAATAATGTTATCACTTACCCCCACAAGTTTCCCTAAAATCAGGACAGCAGTCTCCCAGCTTCAAGCACGCGTGGTCGCAGTAGCACGGCTTGTCTGTCAGGTCCTCAATGATCGCATTTTGGTGGGCTTTTTGAACCACACAGGAACTGTCCCGCCCTGGACAGCAAAGGTTGGTGTCCCTACAGTAGTTCGCGCCACAGTTTCCCGCCAGGAAGAAAACGAAGAAAAGCCAGTAACGCAGCATCATGGACACTTGGGACACCTGATTTTATCACGTTAACTTTTTTTTAGCTTTTAGTTCTGAACTCGTATGCCCGCTCTGAAACAAAAGAAAAAAAACTTAGTTCAAGTTAGAATTGCATTTGCATATTATATGGTGTAAGACTGAAGGTGCAGTGCCAAATATTTGGTCGGCCACCTTAAAACGCCACTAAGAGTCCGTCGACCGATATTGGCCTGTCAATTGATCGCATTAGAACACAATTTGCACTGACAGGCGGCGTGTTAAACTTAGGACTATAAGTAAAATTAATCAATAAGTCGATAAGATAGGTCTGTCAATTTAAAGGGTCGACTTTAGCGACATTTTTGTTACATAGGAAGTTGTATCAAAATTGGAACACACTTGTCTTAATTTGGGCGATTGTACTCTAGCAAATAAAAACGCTCGTTCGTTCAAAAAGGCAAATTTCCTACACAACAGGGCCTAAGTACTAAGCACCTTAAGAAAGAGTACCTAGAATTGTAGGTACCTAAGTTTGATCACCCATAAACGCATAAAAAAAATTGAACTTCTATAGTGTAAAACTTTGTTAGGGAATGAGATACTTATTTACTTAATTAGTATCTTTAGTGTAAATTTTTCGACCCATGTGAATTTTAAGACCCACCCACGTCTAATATTAGTTACACTAAAAGAGCTTGACTTTAAGCCCTCGGGCTGTAAACATTACGTTATCAGCGGAACATGATCAATAATGACCACAAAATATGCAATTTCAAGATGTTAAACAGTTATAAATAAACCATCAAGCGACAACGACCCCACAATGATTTAGTTTTTTTTTCTACACTTTGAACAAGCGTCCTACCCTGGCTTCGCTCCGGTTAAAACAAAACAATAAAATATCCTATAAAAGTCGGGGATTATGGACCTTCCAATTATTGAACAATTAATCGGTTCATTACTTAGTTCCAGAGATTACCCTTAATATACATACAAACAAACAAACACAGTTTTATTGGTAACCTATCGCAACCTCGAAAAGTTTTTGACCGAATTTCATTTGACCGAAAACATTTCGTTTTTTATCGTTTCTCCGATGGCACGATTCGTCATTTTTTTATTTCACCATTTGACTTTAAGTAAATGGTTCGTTAGTCCGAGCAACTTTTCTCCTTGTAGTCACGTACCCTATGTATTGTTACGTATTTTATTTCAAAGCCCATTTTTCATTACACCAATGCTACAACTAGCCTGTGGATAGTTTTGTATTTTGTTTCTTAACCCATTTTTCACTTCATCAATGTTACATATAGATTTTGCTACGTTACGTCAAATATTCATTTCGGCCAAAAAATCTTGCTTGTAATTAGTTTCAACTATCTACAAAATGCAACGAGCAAGACGAGTCAGGGCAGAACCGACTCAGATAGGTTAGGTTAGAAGGCCAAGGCGGGAGCTTTGCTCCCGCCTTGGCTTTCGAGGTTATTTTTTTTCTGCCCCGAAAAACTTGCTTAAGTATAATTTATCCAGACAATGCAAAGATCAAGACAATCAGTTAACATGGTCGATTTAAAATTAGGTAAACTATGAATAAACCGAGCCGTAATATTGGGCAAAGGATACTAAGGTAAAATCAGAAATAGGAAAAAGACAAATAGACAAAGCATTACATTGGACAACTGTTGATACGCCGAAACCAGTAATGAGGTATAGATAATTTGTCAAATCGTTAAAAAACCAAAACAAGTAATGAATAAATAAAACTATTCGAAATGATCATTCGGCCAAACGTAAAAAAACCCAAACCATAATTGACGAAAAGTATTTGTCGAACCAAAATTCGGTCAAACATTTTTCGAAGTTGTGATAGGTAACCAGTTTTATTATATTAGTATTGGTAATATAGGTTTAACTGACAAGAGATCACCAGCCCTATTTCAACATCTTGACAATTCGGTATACATTGCTAAGTTCACACGCTGATACATCACTGGGTTTCATATAAGCTGCGCCATGTACACTAAAATATCACCTGTCACCTGTAATTGTCAGGATGGTGAAATAGGGTGCTGCCCACTATTTCATCAACACAAAGTCGACAGTGACAGTTGACAGTTAACAGAGGGCCTAATATGGCTGCGTTTATCGCGTAACAAAAGGTGGATAAAACATCCGTCACTTTCTGACCAGTTTGGAAGTGCGAAAGTGACGGAAGGTTTATCAACCGCGATATAGGCGTCCATAATACGGGCCTTGGGTCTAATAACTTGACGACGACGTTCCTGTCGGTGTCGTGTCACTCGGTCCGTGGGGTCCGTGGGGTCCGTGCTTGTTCGATGAAACGGTGACCAAAGAGCTGGCAGCTTCCTCGCTCTCCGTATCAGCATTGCATTCAGCGATCATTTTTCAGCAAGGAAGTGCTGCCACTGGCCTGCCAGCATCTTTGGCGCTGTGCCACAAGGGCCCTACGATTTATTTTTATATTTGTTTCGTATTTGAGTAGGTGAGAACTTAATTTATGGTGTATTATTAATATTTGGTTATTGTGACATTTTATTTTGCATGTGTGTACATATTTAAAAAGAAATTATGTGAAGTCACCAATCCGCACGAGGCGCGCGTGGATGGGTAGTGTCGAGTTCATAAATAAGTGTACACTTAAGTACCTTGTCACTTTAATCGTTGTGAAAATTAATTTATGGCAGTTTAAACGTGACATTGAATAGACAAGGTACTAAAGTGTACACATATTTATGAACTCGACTCTATGTAGGTACTATTTTACTAGTGCTAGTAAGTACGTAGGTATACTAGTGTAAAATTTGATCCGTTATTATTTACGAGTACTTACATATTTAAAATCTTGTTAACAAAGGTAGTTTAAAATAAAAATACTTAAATTTATTAAATAGTACCAATTGAACGAAAACTATAAACAATGTGTAGTGACACAATGTGTAGCGGTCCAGTTAGATTTTTTTACAAGAATTATGGTATTTTAGCATTAAAAAAAAGTTATACAGTATAATGAAAATAACTAAAAACAAAACAAAAAGTACTATAAGTAGTGCCTCCTGTGAGGTTTGAACTCACGACCCCTGGTTTACGAGACCAGTGCTCTACCACTGAGCTAAAGAGGCTTACGCAAGGGGATGCGAAATAGGGCTACAGTTGCTCTGACTCATTTATTGACAAGGAAAGATAAAAGTTATGAATTTTTGACAGATAGAAAATGCAGTGCTGACTATTATGAGAAGCTTGGCGTTATTATGGCTTATGGCAAAGTATAACAGTCTAATAAGAAAAAATGTTTAAATTGTTTCAAAAAATGTTTTAGAAATTCGAATGCTATAGGATGATACATTAACAATTATGTACCTACATAACCTATGTACCTAATAATATATTTTATTTCAATTGTTTTTCAGGATTTTATAGCGCCTAATATGATTAGGTTCGAATAACTAAGACAAAATTATTGCTGGCATCGTCTTTCGCAGAAACCAAGCTGTAAGTAGTTACATACCAAATTATTTTAATTAAGTATGATATTCAATATATGAAAATAAGTTCTAGGTAGATAATTTCGCGATATCCACTCATATTTGTAGTTAAACGGGACTTAATCGCGATACGAATATGATAGAATCGTCGAGGTAATGCCTACCTAATTCAAAATGATTACTATGATTTCTAATGATTAGTATATGCGATTAAGTCTTAACTACACATACAGGGTGTAATCATAAAGTGTAGCCAGGTGATTATTATAACATATATCAGAAAACTGTAAACTGATATCCAAAGTACGTTACCCAATGAGTAAAATCACATTGATAGCTTTTTTTAAATAACAGTAGTAACATTAAGGGGCTTCTAAACGGGCCATATTTTCACTGCAATATGTGGCCGGCAACTATTGGTGTCTTTCTCTAACGTACGAGTAAGAGAGGGAAACCAATAGTTGCCGGCCACATATTGCAGTGAAAATATGGCCCGTTTAGAAGCCCCTTTAAAAATATTAAGTTTAATCGCTCCCATACCCATATAGTGCGAAGGTCCTTGAGGCTGTAATTTCCCTACCGTAAGAGATAAAACTATCTTTCTATACTTAATTAATAGTAATACTGTAGCGAGATAGAGAGCGGATTTTGTAAGTCAGTTTAGTGTGCAAGGGAAATTCCAGAACAACAGCACGAATTTGAAAAAATATTTCTATAGAAATAAGCTAAGTGAGTCACTTAGCCTAGTTCATTAGTGAAGTGACCAAGCCTAGGAAGCTCCCGAGTTTGATGTCCGGTATGGGAAAATATTTGTATGACGATATGATATCATTCACGCAATAGATAAAAGAAAAGGAACAATGATGGGACACATATTTAGACACGATAGCTTTATAATTAACATAATGGCAGGGCAGATGGAAGGAAGGCGAGGCCCGGGAAGACCGAGAACCAATTATGTCAGATCAGAGAGATTCAAGAAAGAGTAGGAGCAAGCGGATACCAAGAGATGAAGAACCTTGCACAAAATAGAAGTAAGTGGACAGAAGTACACCGACAAGAGCTACGCTCTTAAATTTTATGATGATGAGTGCGAATGTTTCTTCCTAAAGTCTATTTTCTACGCAAATGATATTTATTTCTCAATTTAAGTATGTTGCCCGTTGTCTGACTAGGTCAATTTTAGTAAGATTGTCGCGTGATATTCATTTTCTCTTTATTTAAGAGCCATGCTCTTGTCGAGGGATAATCGCCAACCGCCTTCCTCCGTCAACTTCTTGACTTTCTGGTACGACCCAACCTTCTCTTTTATTTTATTTATTTTATTTGAAAGTACTTAACTTTCAAATAAAATAAAGGTCAAGGACGATAATTTGTGACCCATTTGTCAATGTTATTAGAGATGCCAAGTCATTCGTAACTTATAGGAGACTCAACCTTATTGTTGTAGAATGTCAGATTGACTTTGGAGCTAAGGTGGGTCACAAATTTAATTCTTTGACTGTAAAGATAGACTTGGCTATGTATTATGTATATTATTCAACCCAGGCGAAGTCGGGACTGCACCTTGTTTTAGATAAATATGTAAAGAGACAATGAAAGAAAAAGCATTTATTTAGTGATACACATACAGCACCTAAGTGCAAACAGTAAGTAGGTACAAAATAGTAAAAAACAGAAAAAAAACCCACGGAACCCCAAGTGATTATAATCGCACGCTCACAAGAATCGTACCTACAAAAACACCATTAATTCCCGTAACGGTATCACATACTTATAAGGCCAGGCTAATTAAAGTACCAATCGGATTGAACCCGTCACCCTGCGCACGCGGCCCCTCACCCGGTCGTCGACCCGGACTGGTTACCGAACTTGACAGATAAGCGATGTCAGCCTGTCACTGCTGACTGGTAAACCAGTCCCTTTGTGTTTTTAGGGTTCCGTAAGTGCTGAAAAACACGGAGCTCTTGTGGGATATTCGTGTGTCTGTTTGTCATAGACAATAGAGAATATGCATGGATTTTTTAAGTAGCATTTTTCAACAAAATATGAAAATACCGTAAAAGAGATCCCCAAAAGTGAAATCAAAATTAAAATCAGTCAAGTAATACGGATGATACAAGCATTTTAAAATGCTAATTAGACAGAGAGATCCGAGGTAAACCGATGACGTCATCGTGCAGTACGGCCATATAAACTCCACGTAAAATTCTGTTTTGCTTGAAACAAATCTTTGTTAGCTTATATATTGGTTATTTTTATAGCTATTCAAAAATGTTTTTTCTCACCTGTTTGTTACATGAATCAGCTTTTATTGAAGCTGTAAAAAAAAACATGCATATTCCCTATTTGCGAAGCTACTGGACTGATTAAGTTGAAATTTGGTACACGTGGATTTTCGAGATCCAAATACAGACGTGTAACGTAAATTACCGTAAAATGTTAGGCACATAGCTTTTATTGAAGCTGTAAAAAAAAACATGCATATTCCCTATTTGCGAAGCTACTGGACTGATTAAGTTGAAATTTGGTACACGTGGATTTTCGAGATCCAAATACAGACGTGTAACGTAAATTACCGTAAAATGTGCCTACTTTGCTCCAAAATTTGCTCCAAATTTCGAAATCATTGAATTTTTATGAAAATCATTATACTTACTGTGGTATGTTGATTTATGTATCTTTGTAAAGAAGAACATCCCACTAACATGTTGTAATACCTAAATGACATCGAAATATTGTTTTAATATAAATATATAAAGTTGATTTTAGGAGCAATGTTACCCAGTGTTTGGGAAACTTTACCCTTGAGTTAAATTTGCTTTAAAACTTGTATTAGAAAGCGTTTGGTGCAGTTTCACACTGTCGTCAGTCAAAGTATGCTCCAGTAACAATCATGTAAGCCTAAGTTTGAGTAGGTTTGGAGCAAAGTAAGAAATGAATTAAGTGTTTGAAACAAAAATATATTGGTTTTTACTTAAAGTTTTTTATTTTTAATATAATCACAATATTATTAAATCTTAGTAGGTATATCTTCGCTTAGAAAATAAAATAAAATAAATAAAATAATCAAAAGAAAATAAAAGTCTTCTAAAAAAGGGTGCGTACCTAGGTAGGTAGGTACCTATTACCCAGTTAATCACTTAACTTAAGCAATATTCAACAAAAAATAAAAATGATCGTCTGAGAGGGTATCATAACCCTGTTAATTAACATTATAGGATATAAATAATCTCATGCCGTAAGTTATCTTATCCCCTATCCCCAAATTTGGTTTAGTCCAGGAACTGCAAAAATTTCACGTCGACCATTTCTTTTTGGTGGACTTATGGACTCTAAAATTTAATTCCAGTGATAATGGATTTCGTCTTTCGGTTTTGGCCACTTCCAACATTTTTCATGAAAGATATATAACTATATTCCTGGATCAAAGTTACCCCAACACGTGGAGTAAAGTAGGTACGTATATATTTTTTTAAGATTAAGCCTTGAAAAAGCTAAAAACTACTAGAACTATTGTTAACATGGAATAGCTGATTATATACAGGCCTGAACACATCAAAACATACTGCCCGTGATTCGATGAACAATTACTTAGATGGAAGTGGCTTTTTCTAATAATGAATTTTTAGTAAATTTTCTTGTTGGCACTGAGCGACGCCTGACAGGAAACGGAAATGACGAAGCGAACAATTCACGTTCATTTTTGCCTCTTAATTTGCAAATGTATCGAACGCTTTCGGCAATTTTGACGAATTGACCCAAAGGCTTCGACTTGCAGGGCAATGAAACTAAATACAGAATCGGAGCAAATTTACCCAGTAAGGAGCAAAGTAGGCACATTTTACGGTAATGAATTAGATTCAAATTGGCCATGTTTTTTTATCATAAAATAGGTACCTAGTTCATCTTTACATAGTATAAAAGGAAATCGCTTCCCGCCGTCTGTCCGTCTGTATGTTCGCTTAGATCTTTCAAACTACGCTACTGATTTTAATGGGGTTTTCATCAATAGAGAGTGATTCAAGATCCATATTTGTATGCATCATAAATTCCGGAACCTCGTAAGGCCCACCATACTACAAACAGGGAGTTTGTTCGATAATACCATTTTCTGTTTACCAAGATAGGAAAATACACCTTATTACCATTGTAACACAGTTCAATTTAAATTGCCTTGATTATGTACATTCTATTGCACGCTGGGCCTTACGAGGTCATGAACTGGTGTTAGGCCGAAGCGAAGCGAGAGTGGGTCATCGCTAGTTACTTATAAATTACAGAAAAACTTGTAATAATTGCACGGAACCCTGTCCACGCGAGTTCAACTCGCACTCAAGTTTTTTTATTTGAAACACTTGATCCACCGCCTCCCCAGTAATCCCTACTAAGTCAAACGTGTTTATAAAACCATATTAATAAGAGTAACTATATAATATCAAATATAAACATAGCAATATCTGTGGTAATAACTTTAAAATGTTCCATCCGACGAAGCATTTAAACATCAGCTGAGAAACCTTTTATTGGATAATCCATTATACTCTGTCGACGAATATATGCAACTTAAATTGTAAAATTATTATTGTTTATTTGACTTTATTACTTTTTGTACATTGACATCGGAAACTGACCATTTATTACTTGTTTATTAATGTTGACTTTGATTATTTGAGTATTATTTTTGTATTATTGTATTATTATTTAGTATTAATTTTGACAATATCAATGTAATTTCGTATTTTTTGACATGCAATGCAATTTATATTGTAATATTACATTGATGAATAAATAAACTAAACTAAACTAAACTAATAATATTAAAAGTTACTAGTGACCCGCCCTCGCTTCGCTTCGGTTTATGCCAGTTTTCTGTAATACCCGTACATAATCCAAAACTTATTACATATAAACCTTCCTCTTGAATCACTCTATCTATTAAAAAATACCGCATCAAAATCCGTTGCGTAGTTTTAAAGATCTAAGCATACATAGGGACAGACAGACAACGGAAGCGACTTTGTTTTATACTATGTAGTGAAGTGATGATATTGATAAGCTTCCCAAGAATACAAACGTCAGTAATAAAAAAAAAACGCGTGAAATAAAAAAATATATGCGCGCGTAATGTTAAAAATACTGACTTAAGTTTCTTACGGCACTCCCTGTCAGCAGTGGTCAAATATGGTAATAAATAGTAGTTTACGTGACGGTTGCGTAATGCTTATTACGGCAGAGTCGCGAACAATACTTTATCTACACACGATATTATAAGTACTCTAAGATGGGTTCAGAAGCCGAAAGGCAAATGACCAACGGCTCTATTCAAGACGGTAAAAACAATATCGTATTTCGATACCCTAAGGCATATGCACAATCGTACTAATGATTTTATTTTGCCAGGAAAGTTACGAACTTATTATTTGTGCACAAACATTCTAATTACAATAACTTTTCAAATGTAATTAGTACAATTGTGAACTAAGGTATCGATTTGATCTGTTATCGAATTGTCAACGTTTTGATAATTAGCTCTTACTTTCTTGACAATAATAGCAGCTGACGTCATGACAATACCATAACAGGAAAACTACGATATCGTTTTTACCGCCTAGAATACCGGCCCTGCATTACCTTACCTGTGGTAGTAAGTGACAGCGATGACAGTTGTAACGTAATTTTGAAATAATGTTATCGAATATTGTAAGGTAATGAGATCCAAATTGGGAACATCTTCCAAAATTAACAGCTGTCATCGCTGTCACCTACCTACTACCACAGCACGGCTAGCACAAGTTGCCCGCGACTTCTTAGTCGCTGGGATCTCCCTTTCTATCTAGTCAGTAACGATAGAGACGCACTGAGCGACAAGCGACAAAATACAACTTGTGCTACCCGTGCAGGTAATGCTGGTCATTGCCTACAGGTTTAAAACGCATAATAGAGGACTTATAATATGAGTGTAGATAAATATACTTACAGTATTCCCAGCTTCTTCATATCTTTCGGCTGGCTATCGCTATCACGCTTGCACTCGCAACTGACAGTATATTTGTCACTCGTGTGTCATAGGAAAACGAAGATTGCCGATCGCTATTAAGAAAATGGTTGCTCTGTAAATAATATTGTCAAAAGTAATAACTAAAAAAAAATATCTTACTCAAGCACAGAGACGTGACTCACGTGACGTCAACTATACTTAGAAAAATTGATCATTGTTGTCAATTCATTACCTTTACACGGCAAAGATAGACGGCATTCCTTAAGTGATTTATACCAAATTCGACCCAACTCTGGCTCTAAAAAGGGTCACTATTGTACGGCCTTCTGTTTTTCGCACTGTAAGTATTGTATATTTCATTTCTCATTCATCTGGCCGAGCCGAACCAATTTCACGCATATCGCTCGCAAGATTGATAGACAGGAAAAAGAGAACTTCAAAATATCTAATCCACCAGAAAATTTGGCCTGAGATGCCCAGCAAGTATATATTTAATGTGATGTTGTATCATTTTAACCGAAATTAAAGAAGGTGATTCTTAATTTAGCTATATTTTACTGTCTAAGAAGAAAAAATATGTTTTACGGCTGTAAGTATTACCAAGTAGGTCATAGTTCATAAATATGTGTACTTTAGTACCTTGTCTATTTAACGTCATGTTTAAACTGCCTTTGTCACAGCAACTAAAGCGACAAGGTAGGTACTAAAGGGTACACATTTTTATGAACTCGACTGTACGTAATTTACCAATGTCATGATTCTGTGTGACTTGTGAGTTTTTGAAGTGCGGAGTATTGCTATATCCATTCTTAATATTTTCATAGTATAAAACAAAATCTCTACCCGGCGTCTGTCCCTCTGTATGTACAGTCAAGGAAATGTATTCGTGTACCTTTTTGACTCTTATTGTCATTGTGACAAGAGTGAAAAAGGTACGCGAATACTTTTCCTTGACCGTACGATTATATCTTTCAAACTACGCTACGGATTATAATGCTGCTTTCATCAATAGATAGAGTGATTCAAGAGAAAGGTTTTTATGCATAGGTAATAAATTCTAGATTATGTACAGGTGTTACAGAAAACTCACAGAATCGAGGACGGGTCCACTGAAAAAAAATATTGGTCGCTTGTAACAAGATTGTGATTGTTGTGCATAAGCGTCTTGATCCCATACGAGCCTAACAAGACGATAGATACATCAACGAAGACGTTAGATACATCAACTAAGATGTTAGTTGAATCACTAAAGAAATTGCTGTAGTTAACTATCAGCTTTGGTTGATATAACTAATATCTTAACTACTGTAATCATTTTTTGTCAACTAAGTGAAAATCTCTCTTTGTTGGCTCTCATTTTTTTGAGTGTCGCTAATATTATACATATAAATATGAAAGTAACTTTGTCTGATTGTTACGCTTTCGCGGCTAAACCGCCTAACCGATTTCGATGAATTTGGTATGGAGATAGTTTAAAACCCGAGGAAGGACATAGGGTACTTCTTAAAGTAGCGATAAACGATTTTACGCGAACGGAGTCGCGGGCAACAGCTAGTTGGTCTATCTATATTAACGTACATACAGTGCGATAGCTCTTAGATTTCTTAGGTGCTTAGGGTTTGTACTTGTTTCTCACTTGCTCTCATACGCTCTTATTAACAGCGAGTGAGAGAGAAGTACAACCCTGAAGCACCTTTAAAGTGCTCACAGGCTGTAAATATGAAACAGGCAGTCGAGTTTGTAAATTATTTAATTCAAACACAAGTAGGTATGCTAATATGTGGGGATGTCCAGTAAGATTACCTAGTAGGATCCCCCACGTACATGCCCCTTATGAATGGAATAGAATAGAATAGAATAACGTTTATTATTTAAACGTTTACCTACAGAGGGCCCTGCCAAGATGCATTGCGCTAACTAACGTTTCTATTCGTTTCATTTTTAAACCAATCGCGTCACTGGTACATCACGTGACTTTTCGTATCACGTCATCTATAGTCCATTCGCTTAGATAGTGTCGCTCCACTCGCACGTCCTTGTGGTTATTGTAATAAAATACGAATATATTTCGATGTAAACTGCCAAATTCACTAGCGGGTGTTACGGCGCAAGTAAATTTGGCAGTTTGTGTCGAATTATATTCGTATTTTATTACAATAACCACAAGTACGTGCAAGTGTAGTGACACTATCTAAGCGAATGGACTAGGTATACCAGTGACGCGATTGGTTTAAAAACGAATCGAATAGAAACGCTAGTTAGCGTAATGCATCTTGGCAGGGCCCTCAGAGATGTTAACAAGTATATAATTAGAACCAACAGTTTATCCATCACGGACATACAATATAAGTCACTTATTACTAAACAGAATTTATTAATTCATGCACAATTTATTACCTATTATAATACTCATTCATATTGTAGAAGGCTCTATCAATGAGCCAACCCCTTAGGGTAGTTTTAAATGGTTTACCTTCAAGTGATTTGATTTTAATAGGTAGGTTGTTAGACTCGCATTGCGGCAATGAAAGCACTCTTATACATAAGTTTATTGCAGGGATCAATACCGGTATTAATTAAAATTGAAATATCTTCCTTAATTTGCATTATTTCCTTGATATTTTCGACTGTAATTTAGGTAATAACACTATTCTATTATATAAATTCATTGAACAGCAAAAATATTCAATAATAAGCGAGATACCGAAATTGAATACCGGTATTTTTGTATGAAAATAATACCGGTATACGATCCCTGGTTTATTGTGAACCTTGAGAATACGATAATTAAATTTGTACTGAGTGTGCGAATTGTGATGCCTTTTCAGCCTGCCTGCGTGTCTATCCAGCGACAGATTAATAATAGACAAGTAAACTGAAACGAAATTACTATTTGAACATCGCGTGCGCTTCGTCCCAAGCAAGACCAGTCGGAACTAGGGTCGTGCGCGCTCGTTCACTGAGCGGATCGCTCCAAACTAGTATAATCGCTGTAATGTACTAATTCGGTCTTTTACAGTACAATCAAGGACTTTAATTGTTATGCCATTATGGAACCCTGTCGCATAACGTTAATCATTCATTTAAGCGTAATTTCTGTCATGTGGTTTGACGCTGTGATTATGATAGGGTTCCATTTATTATTTAATAAGTACAATATTATTAAAGAATTACAAATTAAACATTGCCCCACAAAACTGGAGTAACAGTTTGACTGTGGGAACGGCAGTCTCTAGGTAAGGCTTAAATTAATTAAATAGCAGAACTATGCTGTACACAGTAACAGTACTAATCATACATATTATTATTATATTAGTAGATAATGGTTTTTTAAAAGTCTCTTAAATTTATTCTTATTTTTCTCACGTCTAATGGCTTCAGGCAAACTATTGAGTAGGTATGGGATACGCTTTTTGAGAGTTCTGTCCCCATAGTCATTATTTATCCTAGGAACGAATAGTTTACCAGTCGCCATAGCCTTGGTGTTATAGGAATGATCAATGGGTTTTAGTGCAGAATACTCTGAGTCATGTTCCAGACAGCCATGGTTATTAGTGGCAAGTAGATACTTATGTTTCATGCTTACAGGTAATATTCTACAGATTTTATAAAGTTGACGATAGTTCCCTTTACATTTGAGTTTGACTTTTTCGTTTACAAGTAATTTTAAAAATCTAATTTGAATGGCTTCTAATTTATCGATATTGGTCTTTGTTGTGAGCCCATAGCTGTCATGAGCATAACCCAGTATGGAGTCTACTAATGACATATACAAGCATCTTAGTGTGCTAATAGGAACTCTGAATTTTAAATGATAAAACTTCCCTAATAAAACTCTAAGTTTTTCATAGTGGCATAACAATTAAACTCCGCGTGTACTGAATGAACTAAGAGCAGAAACTTCACGGAATAGTTCGTTCTAGTACAGTGACGGGAATTAATTATTTCTGGCTCTTAGTACATGTACAGTCAAGGAATTTAATTTGTGACCCACCTTAGGTCCAAAGTCAATCTGACATTTTACAACAATAAGGTTGAGTTTCCTATCGATTACAAATGACTTGGCATCTCTATTGACAATGACATCTTCAAGCAGATTTTCTTTGAAATGGGTAGCAAATTAACTTCCGTGACCGTACTACAAAACCCCAGTCGGGACGATAGTCGTCGTGACTTCAATCTAAAGATTTCATTTACTTTACCGTAAAAACCGTCATATTTCATTTTATAACAATACCCCAAATCTCCTAAATTATTGTTTATGGCAGACTAATCAACCATTTGCATGTGACCTATTTCTCCAACCAATTTGCCTCGAAACCAACTTTTTCATTCAATACCTGCCTGGCAATTCAGTCGCTTTGTTACCAAGATATACGCTGATAATTCGGTACAATACCCAACTGAAACTATTGCTTACTGTCGACAAACAATGGAGTCAAACACGCTGAGGACAGGGTAGCAATGTTTATTTTGTAGTGCTATGAAGGTACGTGATTTACCTGATTATTTTGAGATAGGAGAGATTTATTTATACCAAGAACTTTGAACAGGCATATCCTATAGATATAGATGAAGTGTAGGTATTTTATCAATAAAACTTACCCTAATATTACTGGTTACAAGAGTTCTCATTCATATTTTTAAGAAATAATGTTAAAATAACGAAATAATCAAGATGGGAACTGTCAGATTTTGGTCTTTAATTAGATTTTCGAGTATAGATTACTATAAACAAAAGTAATAATGTTAGTATGTGTATGCAAAAAAAATACTTATCCAAATGTGTTTTTGTTTTACCAATAAATATCTGAATCTTAATCTGAATCATTATAGACAAACTAAAATTGATTTGTTTTACCTTAACAAATAAAAAATAAATATTAAATAAATAAATATTAGGGGACAATCTTACACAAATTGACATAGTCCCAAACTGAGCCCTAGGCTTGTACAGTCAAGGACTTTTTTTTTTTCTTAATTAATGGCTTTCACTCCTTGTGTTTACTAAGGTGTATTTCGCCAGTATCGAGTTTTAGACAATCACCATGGACTTATTAGAGAAACAAGTCCATGGATATCACACGCGAGGACAATTGTTCGGTTAAAGAGATTTACTCTGGTGGACCAAACAGAAGCACATGGGGTTAGCTCCACGCGCTTCTGTCAAGAGAGGACTTTAATTGTTATGCCACTATGGAACCCTGTCATAATGACAGCGTCAAATCACATGACAGGAATTACGCTTAAATGAATGATTAACGTTATGCGACAGGGTTCCATAGTGGCATAACAATTAAAGTCCTTGACTGTACTATGGGTCCTAGAAAACGATAAACTGAGTTATATAGTGAAATACATACTTAAATACATAAAACACATCCAAGACTCAGGAACAAATACTCGAGCTCATCACATAAATATTTGCCCATACCGGGACCGAACGCGTAACACTAAGTAATTTTGTTTGTTGTTGTTAGACTTTAACTTGACGCGCTCTTCCTCGCTTCGACATCGTACTAAGTATTTAGGATGAAGTCTGTGATAGCCGTATTTCGTCATTATAATTGAAAAGCATAAGGCTGCCTATCCCCTGGAGCGGAGCGAGGAAGCAGAGCGGTGAGCGAAGCAAAGATTCACCAATAGGAATACTGTATTTTCCTAGCCTCGCTCAGCGCAGCTCTCCTATTGGTGTTTTTTTTCTCGCAAACCGCTTCGCTGCCTCGCTCCACTCCAGTAGTAAGACAGGCAGCATAAAAGGTGTTAATCATTTGTAGGGTTCCGTACCCAAAGGGTAAAAACGGGACCCTGCATCTTGCTGAGCTGGTCGCCGGTATATTATAATAAGTTTTTACTGTCTTGCACCTAATAAACGTTTGTCTTTCTTTATTTATTTCTTTTTTTACTAAGACTCCACTGTCTGTCTGTCCGTCTGTCTGTCTGTGTTTCACCAGGCTGTATCTCATGAACCATGATAGCTAGACAGTTGAAATTTTCACAGAATCAGATGATGTATTTCTATTGCCGCTATAACTACAAATACTAAAAATAGAATAAAATTCATATTTAAGGAGGGCTCCCATACAAAAAACGTGATTTTTTATAGATAATAGTACAGAACCCTTCGTGCGCGAGTCCTATTCGCAAATGGTCGATGTTTTTTATACTATTGCAAGGTATTGCAGCTACGTATTGCTCCGTTTGGGAGCTTAAATGCCACAGACACACAGATACACAGTACAAACGTCAAATTTACACCACTTCTTTATTTGTCAGGGGTTGAAATTCGTCTAAAGAGTCACCTTACAAATTGTTGCTAAAAACAGTAACTTACCTCTATCCACAAAAATGTAGTAAATCGAGTTTTGAGCACATAAAACGTGTGGTAATCGAAACGAGCACTTAACTCTTGCAGAAAATGACAGTTAAATAAGCACCAAGGTGCAAAACACGATAAGAGTACCGTTAGCAACCTCGGTGTTAAAATACACCGTTTGCCTGTGGGGTCCGTAAAGCTTTTTTGCTCTTTTTAAAGACAATGCGGAGGTGCACTTCTCGGAAGGCATATCGGAATGAGTTCTCTGAGACAAGGGTGCTTGTATTGCAGTTTTTTTTCTTTGTGATGCAAATTCTTGCAATTAAGAGTTGAATTGTAAAGCAGGACTCGGCTAAAATATGTATTATTACCATTTTATTGAAGGCACAAGCTTTATTTGATTAAAAAAAGACTATATCCTCTTTCGGCTCAATGTCCTCTTTGAAGGACATTTTTGTATGGATAATTTAAATTCCCCGACAGAACGTACTAAATCTATTTATTCTTTATATAGAACATTGGGCAGTTCGAGGATATAAAATTAAAACTAACAATTAGGTACAATTCTATCAAATAAATTTACTGAAACTATTGTCTATTTAAATAATGTAAAACCTTCTTCCAACCTCTTTTATTCTCCAATTCTCTCAAAGAATACCCGCATTAGTGTAAAGACGTATGAAAAGCAAAGTCAGCCTACATAGTGGAATCGGTTTAATTACACAAAGTGCGTGGCGTGGCAGGAATATTAATCAAAACATTGCCCGGTGTGCCCCGGCCCGAGCGGAGTGCGGTTTGTGGGGCGCAGCCGTATTTCCACACGACCGCAGGATTGAAAGAGCTCTATGTAATACCAGCCTTAAGTGAATTTATATTAGCAACACGTGTATAAGGTGATGAAGTATTTTTTAACAAAAAAAAAAGTTGTATATGTTTAACGGATGTGTAGGTAGCCCATCACTGCCCTGCTAAGACATAAGGTGGTAACTCAGACAGAACCCCTGTAGCAAATGCAACCTTATTACTAATGGGAGATAATTTAATCTGCTTTGTCTATTGAATTTGAGATAACGCCTATTGGCTTATGACGGCAGACCATTTTATCGAATTTCACTTCATCGATTGTAGTGAAGTCTCGTAGGTAGGTATCATTTAACCGAATTTCAATTTATCGTCCGTTATTCTCTGCTGAAACCATGTTTTCAGGATATCTTAAACATTAATTACGTAGGTTAGGTTAGGCTAGACATGTGACTAGTAAAAAATAATAATTCATGCAGCGAGAGACGTCTTAACATCAAATGAAAATTCTGCGTAATGATACGTTCTTTGAAAGGTGTTTCGTTGAAACAATTGGTACTGTAAAACGGGGTGAGCAGTAAAATGAAGCATATGCTACTAATTATAAGACTGAAATTATTTCCAATAGATGTAACGTTATTGTCCATTTAATAATTGTTCTTATTTGTAACATGTTATAACTTATTTTAGGTTGTGTCCCTACTCACCCCTTAATCCCTACTCACCCCGTTTTAAGGTATCTGTATGTATGTATATATATCGATCCTGACCGATTTCGGCCACAGCGACTGGGATTCGACTATTTTAGAGCGTCGCTTGTGAACTCTATGATGACTGACATAGCCGAGTTTTGCATCAAAAGTTCGACCACGTCGATGCAAGTCACGCGCCAGATCTGGGTACTCGTATCTGTATATGTGTGTATCGCACAGAATAAGAACATATAGCATAGAAACCGGACTATAAGACGTACTTTGCGTCAGCTATCTATCTCTACTTTTTAATTTACGTATTACATGAGAAAAAATTAAAGAAAAAGTAGCCTGTTTTTTCTTCTTTAACTGTCATTGTCACAAGGTTTTACACAGGGACTTCTTTGTCCTTCCTATATGAAGGATTTGTCTTTCCTTGTCTATAGGTCAAAATACTATAGGTGCTTATAGGTCCAAATCACGCCTTACTTGTGACGATGTACCAAATAACGAAAGAACAGCTATAGATTCATCTCTTTCCAACTCACTATGAAAACCATAAGTAAAAAGAAGTGAACCATAATGTATTTTCTGCTTATTTAGTACGGTTTCTATGCCTTTAGTCTTTATTCTGTGGTGTATCGTATGTCTTTTTGTGGTGTCGTAGCTCCAAAATGGATGGACGGATTTGGACGCGGACTGTGACACAGTTCTATATTGGGTAATGATTCCGTAAAGGTCATCTCACATCGACCTCGGCACCAGAAGGCCAATTATGGTAGTGTTTATCGATGTAGATAAACGTGGATGAAGCATCTGTCACTTTCTGATCAGTATGTAAGTGCGAGAGTGACGGATTATTTATCCACCGCGATAAAGGCGACCATAATACGGGCCCAGATCAGCACCGACTCAGCTCAAAGTGAAACATTGAAAAGTAAGCTTTGATCTGTTGTCATACGACACATTTTTCAAGTTTAATTAAAAATGTAAGTAGCTCTTATCATATTAGTATCTTTCTCCTTCTCTTCTTTAATCTGATAAAAAAACATCAGTCATTTTATAAAACCTCAAGCTAACCGCATGTAATGCGGGTAAGTCTTTATCTCTCTTTCTATGTTGTTCAGTTAGAAAAGAAAGGCAAACTCAAGGATCAAGTAATATACAAAGTTACTCGCTTATAGCTTTTACCACACGCCCAACAAGCACGTTAAAATCTCATGTCATAGATGTATTTATAAATGATAGACGCGATAGTCATCTAATGGCCGTTTCCAATATTCTAACCACAGATACATTAGATAACTTACTTCGATTGGGTTACAGATTATATGCGTACAGCCGTCCTGAGGCTTTACTTTGAAAATCGAAGTTCTAAGTTAAGTTAGTTTAGGTTAGGTCCCTTTCTCTCAATTTAGTCTCGAATGACGAGTGACAGGGATGAAGCTTACTTAACAGTATCTTATAATATTATAACCTACCAGCTTATGCCCAAGACTTCGTCCGCGTAAAAGTCGTTTATCGTTATTCCCGACAAATTTTCCAGGATTTAAAGGCAGGATTTAAAGGGATTTATATAGCAATTCCGTAGCAGAACTATCTGTGTGCCATTAAAATCTATTCAACCATTTATCCAAATATTCACATTTATAATATTAGTAGGACAGGATGTAGCAGTGTGACTGTCACAAATTATGTATGAGCTGTAAAGGTCAAAGTAAAAATAAATATGCGCACAAAGTTGCAAAAATATGTACACATAGACCTTATTGCAATAATAATAAGATCTGTGTACATATTTTCGACATTTTGTGGGGTATACATATTGGTGCTCTGTACGCACAAATATTACTGATAAAATTGCTGTCGAATTATTCGTTCCTTTATAAAATCGTCGCAGCTAAAGTAAATTTTAAACTAACATGGAACATAATGTAACTTAAACACGGTTTACTGACTTATAAACTTGCACATCGACGCGTCTACACTTACACTTCATCTTTTAAACTTCAACAACTTTAGATACTTAAAAGTATGTACGGCACGAGTAATCCACGTCATTAAGCAATTATTAAGTTGTTCATAAGAGTTCGCTTGTTAACGCGTTCGGATTTGCTCGCAACTTTGGTTTCGAGGTTGTTAGCTCTTGGCACCTTTTCTTGTTATGAAGTGTGGAAAATTTAATCTCAATTCTTCTACTCGTAAAGTTAGACTTTAGTCCCATGGGAGTTAAGATTGAGTTTTATCCACTAGAGGTATAAAGTGTTTTTTGTAATAGCGACTTTAAAAAGTGAGTTCATGTCGTGTTTTTTAAACTTTATTTTGGCTTTCTGGTAATGTGACTTAATTTGACATCTAACAAGAAAAAAATATTCTCCGTGGATTTCTATGAAAGTGAGTTTTTGGCGCATTAAGCGAAATTGTAACTTAAAAAAAACACCCAATTGCGAGTTGAACTCGTGTGGAGAGGGTTCCGTACATACGTATTTTTTTAAATAGAATTCTTATATGTTTTCCTGTAATCTACAAGCAATGATCTATTATTTCGTTTTCTTTTTCAAAATTTTAGACTCAGTAGTTTCGGGATCAAGGAGGAAATGGTCAATTTTCATTTTCTTTCATGAAAAAAATCGAAACTATTTATTTTACAATAATAATAAAAATATATTCGAGATCCTCATAACGAGCCCTTTCATTTGATATAATATGATTATATGACACAGTAAGGTTTTCAAAACTTTCTTTTTTAATTTTCTAATTTGTCCCCCGAAAATGACTCTTATTTGAGAAAAAATGTGTTACTTTGCACATCTGTGTTTGGGTCATCAATTTACATTATGTGTACCAAATTTCAACTCAATCGGTCCAGTAATTTCGGATCAAATTGGCTGTGACAGACAGACGGACAGACAGACGCACGAATGATCCTATAAGGGTTCCGTTTTTTTCATATTTTATACGGAATCCTAAAAAACAAACGGGAAGCAACTAATAAAACTGATGATAAGAGTACCCTAGGGGCACAAAGAAATAAACCTTTTAAAATCGAAACCAAACCGAATAATATAAAAGTATCAATCTCATCTGTCACTTCTGATATTTAATATTGTAGCAAACAAAGGCGTTTTGTTCGTGCCTTGTTTTTATTAAATTAAACCTCATTAAAACCTGTAAGTCAAGAGGATTAATGGATTACGTTGCTAAGTTCATAATGGGGGATGAATGATCTATTTTCCGAGGAACATCGTAAAATAAGATAGGTACTTTGATTTTATGAACCGAATGGAAAATCAAAGAAGGATTTATAATACGTAATAATATATATGTTTAATCTTTGAACATATCAATATCATGTTTCATACTTCTAAAAGGGTTTAGAAAACTAAAATATTATCACAGGAAATTAAATAAAAATACTTATAAAGAAGCTTTTAATAGTAGTTTACGTAACGGTTGCGTAATGCTAATTACGCAGAGTCTTGTACAATACTTTATCTACACACATATTATAAGTACTCTAAGATGGGTTCAGAAGCCGAAAGGCAAATGACCAGCATTACCTTACCTGTGGTAGTAGGTGACAGCTGTAACGTAATTTTGAAATTACGTTATCGAATATTGTAAGGTAATGAGATCCAAAATTGGAACATCTTCCAAAATTAACAGCTGTCATCGCTGTCACCTACCACTACCACAGGTAATGCTGGTCATTGCCTACGGGTTTTGAACGCATATTTAATAGAGGACTTGATATATATGAGTGTAGAGAAATATTTTTAAAAACTTAAGCTCTTTGGGAACCTTTTTACTGTTGTATTACGTTTAATAATTTATAATAAACAAAGTCCCCGCCGCGTCTGTCTGTCTGTATGTTCGCGATGATCACAAAAAAGACTGAACGGATTTTCATGTAGTTTCCTCCATCAGTTAGATAATTTTTCACGAAAGGATTTTGTATAAAATAAATTCTTTTTTTTCTACGGATGTTACAAAAGACTCACAGAAACCGAAGCGAAGCGAGGGCGGGTCGCTAGTAAGGTTATAAATGCTCGTAATTATATTTATAATGATTTAAATCCATGCATCTCTACCTTTTGAACTGAGACAGGCTAAGTCACTTCCTATTTTTAAGAATCTTTTAAAAGAACACCTGTTGTCACTTCCTTAGTTGTTTTCCTTACCTTTTTTATTTTGCATTTATGTATTTCTTATTTACATACCTATATGTATATATTAAATTCAGTTTGCACCGCCTGACTATTTCTATTGTATATATTTAACCATAATCTTCTTTGTAAGGTTGTCTGGGAGAGATTATTAGCGATAAGACCGCCTGTTGACTTCCTATGTAATCTTTATTTTACTTTCTTGTATATCCGTTACTTGGTGTATGTGCTGATTCAATAAAGTGTTTTGTATTGTATTGTAATAATGGCTAGTTAACTTGATTTTATATAATGGTGTTAAATCAACGTTTTGTAACTAAGTGACCTGTAAACAGCATTTTAAATTACCGTTAATTGCCCTTTGAACCATCGCTCCATTTAAATGGGTAATTAATTAAATTCTCCTGCTTGTGAATAGGTACATCGAATATCCAATATTTGGTCAATCACGCGACGGTATTAATTATTTGAAGCCTAGTAAGTCAATTTCGATGTGGAATGATATCTCAATTAATTGTGATTGCACTCAATTGCAAAACAAATATTAACTACAGTTCATAACAGTCGTTATTTTAATTTGTTTCAGCCCATCTTGCTTTTGTATTGTAGTCATATTGTTGACTTTATAGTAGCTTTGACTAAGTAACAAAGTGGAATTAAAGAACAAAAATAGTTAAGCAGCTAATTGCTCGTAGCAGATTGACAATACCAAGTAAAAAATAGATTAGTGGCCTGCACACGTAGAGTTCGGACTGCGGGAAACGCCACGCGCCATTCCAATCTTCTTCGCGCCCGCCGAACCGTACGTGTAAATGCAACTGTAATAGTAAAATCGTAAAAAACCTACGGTTCGGACTGTCGCGTGGAATGGCGCGTGGCGTTTCCCGCGGTCCAAACCGTGCCGTGTAATTTATTTATTTATTTATTTATTTAGGATCACCAAAAACAAGCTTTCAAAACCCGACTGTTGCTAACCAACTTTAAATCGTTTTAAATACTAAATGATCATTCAAAATGAAAAATGATGAAAGAAACCCAAAGATGATTTTTAAATCCCTATTCAATGATAACCCACTTGTCGTAATTGGTAGACTTTTTTTTTTAAATGCACAATATGGCGTCTGGTTGCCGCCATATTAAATTTTGATTACTGTCATATCTTCAGTGACACTCACCAGATTAAGACAAATCTATTGACATAAGAATCATCAAAATCGGACAACGGGTTTAGTTTTTATAGTGCCACAAAGGAACAAACATACATTATAGGCTGTGAAACACATTACCCTCCTCCTTCGGCAGTCGGGTAAAAAGAGATTGACTGATTGAAGTACAGACGGCCCTGCCAAGACGCATTGCGCTTACTAACGTTTCTATTCGTTTCATTTTTAAACCAATCGCGTCACTGGTTGATCACGTGACTTTTCGTATCACGTCATCTACCAGTGACGCGATTGGTTTAAAACGAATCGAATAGAAACGTTACTTAGCGCAGTGCATCTAGGCAGGGCCCTCAGGGACTGTGTTACTGCGTATAACAACGATGTTATCTATGAAAAGGGACCTTATTGTCGATGGCACTTCAGCCATTATTAAAGATGATAAATACAACGTCGCGTGACGCAGGGCGGCGTAAGCGCCATCGACAATAAGGTCCCTTTACATAAATAATGCCACATATTGTCTTTGAAATTCTATCGTATTGTCAACGTTATGATACTTATGTTCTTGACAGTAATGGCGGCCGAGTTAAAAACAATACAATAACGGGTCGAAGATGATATGGTTTTATCCAGTAGAATAAAGGCCCTGGGCCCGTATTATGGTCGCCTTTATCGCGGTAGATAAAGCATCCGTTACTCTCGCACTTGCATACTGGTCAGAAAGTGACAGATGTTTGTCCATGTTTATCCACAACGATAAACGCGACCGTAATACGCTGGGGTTTAATGTGGATAAGGCATCCGTCGCCTTCTGACATGTAAATAAGTACGAGAGTGACGGATGCTTTATCCATATTTGACAAGCGATATAGACGCAGCCATTCTAAGCCCGCTGGTAGAACTACTAAATATAAACAGTAGTTACTCATGAAGTAATTTTTTCTCGGAACATCGCGTTCGTAATTATCCAAAAGTTTTTTTGCAACGCTGTTCATATTTCTACAACTCAAGTAAGAACAATAAATATAATTATTAGGAAGTCCATTATCCGGTCAAAGACCGGTTGAAAACCAAAGACAATTTTTAAAGGAAATTTATGGAAATAAAAACAATTATTAAAATCGAAGGGCCGCCGCACATTCTTACCCATTACGGGGAGAAATACGAGCCACGTTTTTTGCAGGTGAATAATTCATTTCGGGAATGAAATATGATTTTTCAGGATTTAAGAGGGTTTGTGATGCCGGCCTTATGGGCATACTTCATGTCAGGGCGTGACGTCAATGACGCTTGTTGTGAGACCGCCTGAAGAGCGGAGATTGTTTTATTTTTTATTTCTTATTTTGGAATTCGTTTTTTTTTCCGCTTTTATACTTTTTTGTTATTTGGTTCACGTCGTGTGTGCGGTGTGTGTATGATCATGTATTTTGTCTCTTTTTTGATGAGCGATCTAAGTTCTTTATTTTTGCCGGAGGCTCTGAGCTCTACTAAAAATATGAGAATAGTTTTAAGGCCTGTTTCAAAATATCCAAAGAATACTATGCGACGGATAAATTATAGCTCTGAGATTCTCTTTCATATTATGACAAATCAAAGCTATAACTTTAACTGGCAGATAAATATATCTGGAGATTATGAAACAGATCTCGAAAAACAATATAACTAACATAGTTAGGTATGTAAAATGCCTTTGTTCTGTGTTTAACAAAATTAGAATAATATTATTTCAATAAATGATTAGCATTTAGTATGCGGCACGGAAAAAAAATATCACAAGTTCCAGTATCTTTAGATTATGATATCCTCGTAAGGCCCACCGTACTACAAACAGCCAGTTTTTTGTGAATGGGACTTTGAATCTACCATCAAGGCAATAAAGTTCAATTACATTTGTTCGATAATGACATTTTCTATTTATTAAGAAAAAAATTATAATTATTTATAAAAAAAGATTTATAAAAGTAGTGATCAGTACTAAACTAAGTCCCTCTTCTCTGTTTTCTCTACTACTGTTGCTGTGCCCGGCAGGGTCCGCATATCATGAACATTTATTACAACAACATCTGTAAAATGTGGAATGCAGTAAATACAGGGTGGTACTCGATAAACTGTACATATTGAAAGGGTGAAATTTTAGGTTAATTTATCGGTAAAACATTTTTTTTTACCCACTTTTTTTTCTGATTTTTTTAAATAAATTACAGCAAAAATGTCATTTAGTTTTCACAAAAACACGATTTTCTCAAAATTTTGTACATATTTCAATATTTTTTTTTGCTTATTATTATTACTCGTTTAATTTTAGATCTAAAAACATTAAAAAAAATTGTAAAACATCTGCAAAATTTTGAGAAAATCGTGTTTTTATGAAAACTTAATAATATTTTTGCAGTAATTTTCCACAAAAAAAAACAGTTACTCAGTTTTTTTAATTGGTCTAATATTGTTATCAATTATTATAAACCTAACTAATGTCAATACTATGCATTTTGTTTTATCTTTTTTGGGCTATTAGATCAAAAGTTACACCGTCACAAGTAAGTGTACTAAAACATTATTAAAAAGTATGACAATCTGTAAAAAAAAAACAATGTTTTTTTTTAATGTTTTACCTATAAATTAACCTAAAATTTAATCCCTTTCATTATGTACAGTTTATCGAGTACCACCCTGTATATTGAGTATTGAGTATTAAGTCATACGAGCGATTAAATGTGTCTTTTTTGCTGGCCATATAATTTCATCAGATAGTATGAGTCAATGGATAAAAATAATATTGGCTATAACATCTTAAAGGATATCCTTAAATAAATGCAGGTTGAAACAAACAGACCCTTTAGACCTCTAACGTCCTAACTCTCCTAAATATTAAAGGTCTGCCCAGCGGTCTTGTTAACGCGTCTCTGTAGACGTCCCTTCGCAAAGCTGCTTAACACGTTTCAACTTGTTCGAGCCGCTGCGTTAATTTGAGGTTATGTGGCGAGGACCTTAGGTCACTCAGGGTTACAACTAGGCCTGAAGTTATGAGTAATTATTAATATTGTTCAAGATTATAAAGATGCTGTTTGCTGACGTGTGTCATGCGTGGTCATGCTTATACAGTGTGTAAATGGAATATGAGCAAACATTGTAACGACGGTTAATATGCATCGTAATTAACATAAAACATGTGTATCGTTAACATACGTTGCATTTCTTTTTTTTAAATAGAAAAAGAAATAGAAACATTTATTCGACGAACACAGAGAAAAAAAAAGGATGGCAACACAAAAATAAAAACAAAAACAATATAGAAGGAAAGAAAAAATACAATCATAGAATAATGTTGCCATGGGTGATTCTGTGACGTCGAAATTGACACCACTCAGCACTATGTCACAGCATAAACCGCGACGCTGGTTTTCAGTGGCGCCAACGTGACACACGAACGAAGAGACAGTGTTTAATTAAAGAATATAATAAATAGTAGTAGATTAACAAGTAAGATAATAAGAAATAAATTAAATACATTTTTTAATATGAAAACTGACACACAAATACAGATTAATACAAATTAATACAAATTAATTAATTTATACAAATTAATTCGCCACGCAATGTATCAGAAATAGCCCAATTAAACTGCGATTAACTGAGACATAAATCTTCGTTTACATGATACATTGCTGCTCGATGGGATCTTTAAAAATTATTTGCGCCCTATGTATTAGAGTTATTAACTTGTAGTATTTATATGACTTGTAGAGCCATCCTACGTCTATTTTAAATATTTGCTTGTACCTATTCCCTTTACACACTGTATACACCTGTCTTTGCGCCTGGTTTCGCGAGTATAACACTGAACAAGAACCTAAAAAAATACGGACGTAAAGTTTCACTAAAAAGGTGTGAAGCAAGCAACTTTCGTTCGTTATACACGACATACCGCACGCACACAGTTAGAATAAGTAAGACAACGTGCCGAGCCACAGCACGAGTGACAGTTTACGTGTGTGCGTGTGCACACAGTCATTTTGCATGCTTCACTCATGATTAGACGAGGCTACGTCCGTATTTTTTTAGGTCTGTGCCTATGAAGCAATTTTGAAGAAATTGGATATGGAGATAGCTTGAGCTTCGGAAAAGGATACTATTTTTCCCGGAAATTGAATAGTTCATGATTGAACAGCGATAAAACGAGTTCCACGCAGCGCAAGTCTCTTTTGAAAACTAAGTTGAACGACATAATAGAAAAAAATACAATATAAATAGATTGCGAAAAAGTTCCATTATTTATTATCACGAAATCTGCGTACTATACAAATGAATTTTAAGTTTAAATATTTAATTATCTCTTTTTAGCTTATCTTTTTTCTGGAAATACTTGACGAGGCATTAGCCTAGTTGGTAGTTTTTTTTTTAGTTACCCTGCCTACGAATCTAGCGCTCCTGGGTTCGATTCTCGGTATGGGTAAATATTTGTGTGATGAGCGCGAGTATTTATTTCGGAGTCCTAGTTATTTTCTATGTATGAAGTACATATATATTTCTCTACATAAGTATGTTTATCGTTATCTAGTACCCATAGTAGGTACAGTCAAGTTCATAAATATGTATACACTTTAGTACCTTGTCACTTTAATCGCGGTGATACTTAATAAATGGCAGTTTGAACATGACATTAAATAGACACGGTAAGTGTATACATATTTATGAACTCGACTGTACAAGCCTAGAGCTTAATTAGGCAATAGATCAATTTATGTGAAATTGTCCCCTGTATTTATTTCTTTAATACCACAAAAATGGTCGAAAAAAAACCAAACTCAATAAGAAATCCTGTATTCTGTAACCCTCGAACAACCCTTTGCCAACTCCCAAGGCTCATATTCGCCTGCATATATAATATATTAATCCCTAAAACTTCTGCCCACAGATTCCACATGGTAAATTATTCCCGACTCGAAGTAATGAAGTTACAAGACTTACCTACAAGTTACCAATTTGTAGAACCCAATTATGATTTACTTCGTACGTTAATCTTGGCCAAAGTTTACGCTTTTCACTTTGTGAACATCTTTACATAGTTTAAAACAGTCGCTTGGCGCCGTCTAGCTTAGCTCGACTTTACGCTTAGATGTTTAATAAAATAATAATAAATAATAAATATCATGGGACAATGTCACACCAATTGAGCTAGTCCCAAACTAAGCTCTAGGCTTGTACTATGAGTACTAGACAACGATATAAATACTTATATAGAGAAATATATACTTAAATACATAGAAAACATCCATGACTCGGGAACAAATATTCACGCTCACCACACAAATATCTGCCCTTACCGGGATTTGAACCCAGGACCTCTAGCTTCGTAGGCAGGGTCACTACCAACTAGGCCAGCGCGTCGTCCATAAATATCCCAAACCAACAAACTATAACCAACCCCAACCCAACCAACGGATTTTAACCCCGTAAGGCCCACCATACAACAAACAGGAAGTTTTTTGTGAGTGGGACTTTGAATCTACCATCAAGGCAATAAAGTTTAATTACGTTTGTTCGATAATGCCATTTTCATTTTACGAACATAGGAAAATAAACCTTATTCTTATTGCAATACAGTTCAAATTAAATTGTCTTGGTTGTGTACATCCTATTGCACACTGGGCCTTACGAGGTTAATGCAGTTCTCATCAATAAGTGATTGAAGAGGAAGGTTTTTATTCAAAGTAAATTCTGGATTATGTATGGGAGTTACGGAAAACGACTGATGGCCGATGGGGTCAGAAGGTTCTTGAGTGGCGTCCGCGGACCGGGAGACGAGCTGTAGGTAGGCCTCCAACAAGATGGAGTGACGACCTTGTAAAGATCGCGGGAACGCGGTGGATGCGAAAAGCACAAGACCGGTCTGAGTGGAGAGCCTTGGTGGCCTATGTCCAGCAGTGGACGTCTTTCGGCTGACATGATGATGATGATGATGTTACGGAAAA
Source organism: Acleris literana (assembly GCA_946894065.1). NCBI lineage: Eukaryota > Metazoa > Arthropoda > Insecta > Lepidoptera > Tortricidae > Acleris > Acleris literana. The sequence continues at coordinate 6,822,857 of OX335687.1, forward strand.
CTCACATAAATCAAAACGAAGCAAGGGCGCGTCACTAGTAATTAAATACTGGTGAAGGAACACATATTTGTTTGTAACACCCGGCAGAAAAAAGGAGTATTGTAAGTTTAACGTGTGTATAAGTAATTATGTGTATCTGTAATCAGTAATCGTAATGAGTAATTTATTGCAATATCATAATGTTACAAAGATCTTATTTAATTAATAGCTATAGTATTACAACAGTTCATTATGAACCCTGATGGGCACTGCAATTTTAGGGAGAGGAGGACTGTGTGTATTTGTAGCATCGTAGCTACCAAACAAGTGGACCGATTTGGATGCGGTTTTTAAAGAAAGCCTAGTTCAATTGGGATAGTTCTTCGCTGAGTTTCATGAAGTTTAGTTTAATGTCATGGTACCGCTGAACCTGAGTTAAGAGCCTCATATTTTGCAATTTTGTCCGGTCTAGGTACTCATTATCAATTTTCTATTAAAACGGAGAAATTACAGAAGTTTAGAATTTTAGAGATGAGATGAACTCTTCCACCCACACCGCTTTTGTCTCCTGATGCGTTCCCAACAGTACGATCAACTTCCACACCAATTTATACATAAACTTAGCTTCCAATTGTTTTAACAAAGCCGCAAGAGCTTTTTTGAAGACCTATCCAACGTTACACCACACTATGGGATAAACAAGAAATAAAAAAATTTCACCAAGTTACGTTTAGGGAAGGTACAATAAAAAAAAAGATTTTTCAAGAATTTAATTAACACTTTGTCGGCGTGACTAATATGTATATTCATGCTAACTAACAGCTTTCTAGAACTAAGAGTATCTGAGCTAAGCTGAAGACGGACAGACGGACGGACATGGCGAAACTATAAGGATTCCTTGTTTGACTACGTAACCCTAAAAAGGACTACATAACCACACTTGGACCGTATTAATAAACTCATATTGACTGAGATGCCCGTCACAAGATAGGTAAGTCAAAGTAAACGTCAATCCTTAGAAAACTGTTATTTTTGACGCATCTTGAAAAGAGCATTATAGTTGAAATCAGTTTATAGATCTGCGGGCCTATTATTATCCTGTGACAAAATGTGGATAAGACATTCGTCACTCTCGTACTAATAATAGCGTCAGAAAGTAACGGATTTTTTATCCGCATTTTGTCACGGGATAAACGCAGCCATGTTAGGCCCCCAGTTATCTAATACGGCCCTTAGAGCAGGTATCTTATTTTGCAGTTAACTCAACTAAGGGTCTTCTGTCTGATCGGTAATTAAACTTACTAAATAACTGTTAAAAACTTAAAAATCGTAACTAATGAATAAATCTAAAAGAAAAAAGTAGGTATGTCAAGTTTTCGATTGTTTTTACGAATTTTAACAATTAGTTAAGTTAACTAAGTACGTGTCAAACAACGGACCCTAACAGTTAAAAATTCTAGCGTATAGTTAGACCTGAACAACCTTCGATTACAGATCATAAAACTCGCCCTAACCAACCTAACATAACCTAAAACATCTTACACCGTCTCTATCGTGATATCGTCTAACAGCCCGGCGCCCCGGCTATAAAGGGACAAACTTAACATGTCTTAGGCCATAAACCATTACCGTAGCGATCGTAAAGGTGGCGTTAAATCAGAGCAACAGGCGTAGTGGACGCCACCCTAATAAAATGGCGGGCGATAGGCCGCCCTCGTGCGACCAAACAGGGTGCATTTATTATCTGAAACTACTTTTACGGTGTGGCAAGCACAACTTGATTTTATTTATTTACTAACTAACTTCTGCCCACAACTTTGTCTGCGTAGAGTTCATTAGTCATTATTCACTCGGGAAATTTTAAATTTTTCCGTACGAAAAGTTACCTATGTGTTAATCCAGGGTAAAAGCTATCTCCATTCCAAATTTCATCCAAATCCATCTAATCATTGCAGCGTGAAGAAGTAACAAACTAACACACACACACACAAACTTTCGTATTTATAATTATTTGTGGGATTTATTGCATATTTTCTTGCTTGTTACTCAGTAGGTATCCCGATTAAACTGGCCTTTTAAAAAACCGCGTGTAAATCGGCTCGATGCACACCCAGATACACAGATACACACACACATACATACCTTTGTTTCGGCGAAATATGTTTGCCAAATGTATCCCTTTCCCAACCGTTTCATTTGCCAACCCGCTTTGTTTTCTGTAACCGTAAATATTTCAGGATTTTATAAAAAGTAACCTAACCTAACCTATAGGGTTCTACACGATGATGGTACTGAAATAAATCCAGAAATATTTATATAAAATTGGGTTTGCAAATGAAAAAGTTGGGAAACGATACATTTGGCAAACATTGTTTTGCCAAACGGCAGGGTCCGTCTGAAATTACAATGGTTTTCGTTGGAAATAGCGTTCGATGAAAAGATACAATCAATGAAAATGAAATTCGACAAAAAAAGGGATACCTAGTAATAGTATAGGGACTAATGGCAGGGTAAATTTAAATGTAGTTCTTGTTTTTAACCTAGATTTACTACTGACAGTTCATTACTTTTTAACTCGTATGACTGACTCATTTTACATTTTTTCCTGCATGACCGAAATTCTTTCCAAATATTTATAAAAATATACCTAGTAAATTTTTATCCAGGAAAATAGATTAAATAAAGCAGTTAAATAAGTTTTATTAATTAGTAATTTAGGCAACCAATATTTTATTATGCGATCATTTGATTATATAAAATAACCGAAATGCTCCAAGAGTAAAAAAAAGAGTAAAAAATCAACATCACTCTAATAGTAGACACGAATGACCAAAACGCGCACCATCAATCCGTGTTCGTATCACCCTCCGACCTTATCGACTAACATACATTTAACGGCGTATCGCTGTGTTAAAGGTTGACCGACGACTCGACCTGACCTTTTATTGTGTTCTAAATAAAACACATCATTCTGATAAGGTTTATTGACCTATTTTTATCTTCCAGGAAGTTTTGATTGAAAGGATTTTACTTAAACAAAGTAATAAATAAAAGTAAACTTCTTTGCATTAGTGCCTGCATGGGAAATTATACCGAGTAATAATGGAACCGAGGGTGGAAGTTGCGTTAATCGCGTGAGAAAACGAGGATAAAGCATGCGTCACTCTTGTACTTATATAAAGTGTTAGAAAGTGACGGATGTTTCATCCATACTTTGTCACGCAATAAACGCAGCCATATTAAGCCCCCTGAAGGACATTTCCATGTACACTATGAAAAAAAGAGTTTGACACAGTGATGTGTAAAACTACTGACAATATTAGTTAGTTATGATGTCAAATAAAGTCTCAACCTTTTCTTTAATATTAGGAGATAAACGGTTTTTTTCTAAACATAAAAATGACTTTTAACTACACACATATCATAAGGTACTCTATTATAAACCCGTAGGCAATGACCGGAATTACCAGTGGTGGTGACAGCGATGACAGCTGTTAGTTTTGGAAGATATTCCAAATTTGAATCTCATTACCTTACAATATTCGATAAAGTAATTTCAAAATTACGTTACAGCTGTCATCGCTGTCACCTACTACCACAGATGCTGGTCATTTGCCTTTCGGCTTCTGAACCCATCTTAGAGTACCTATAATATGTGTGTAGATAAAATATTGTACGAGACTCTGCGTAATTAGCATTACAAAACTCGTGTGATCTATTATGAAACGCGTCTTACGGCTCCTTTCATAAACCACACTCATGTTGTAATACCTGTCATTACGCAACCGTCACGTAAACTACTATTATGTTACACTGCCCCCCACTTGACCCTGCATTAAACACTGAACGAACGAATGGTAAAACCAACGTTTAAATTCAACGTTGTCATCTAATACAATGCGAGATTAGAACAACTGGGAACGGGCACTATATATACTAAATATTTATAGAAACTGAAAAAGAAAATTGCTTTAGAACCATTTATTCTTTACTTGTACTCAGCGACGATATTTTTAGCTTCTAATGGATGGGGAAGTCTGAACTCGTTTTACAGCTCTACGTGGCAAGAAAGCAAAATATACTGTGTAGAAATATTAAATGCTTGAAACTAAATTAAGTATGTAGTTATTACTGAAATACCTTCCTATTTTGTGAGACTAAATTTAGAAAAAAAAATGATATTTTATTTGCCATTTATTTTGTGTCTTATAAGATAAAGTTTAATAGGTTTTAGTTTAAACCTACTACCGTAAAAGAGCAAATTTCGTAACATTATAAAATTAATTATATTTACATTACAACGCATTTAGGGTGTTGATGGGGCTGCTATGCCTCGATTCTGCAGCGCGTGAGGTATGTTCGCGGATGCAAGAGTGGACTGCTTTACGCCGCCATGCGAAAACGCTGCATATCCCTGGTGCGCAGGGTGCGGGCCAGCTCCAACAGCATCTTGGCGATGTTCGCCCAGAGGTTCGATTGCCAGTATGTGGATCATTATTGCCTGATTCACGTCCTGGCACATCAATCCAAGTAGGTTAGCTTAGGTATGTGCATAGTTAGAACATTACTAACATTAGGTTTAATTTTTAATTTAATTTACTAACACTTTATTATTATTATGGTCCAAAGATGGCTGAAATAAATGATTTTGATTTAATATCTAAATTGCAACTAAACCAAAATTAAATTAAGTAATACAGTAATTCCGTTCCGTTCCGTTACCAATCATTCATGTTTATTTCCTTACCAGGTACCTACTAATACACTGAAAAAAATAATTGGTCGCTTGTAACAAGATTGTGATTGTTGTGCATAAGCGTCTTGATCCTATACGAGCCTAACAAGACGATAGATACATCAACTAAGCCGTTAGATACATCAACTAAGATGTTAGTTGAATCACTAAAGAAATTGCTGTTTGTTACTATCAGTTTTGGTTTATATAACTAATATCTTAACTATTGTATTCATTTTATGTCAACTAAGTGAAAATCTCTCTTTGTTGGCTCTCATTTTTTTGAGTGTATTATACATTTGAAAGAATATTTGTTTATTTGGGGGCTGGCATAATAATTGGATGTCCTAATGATTGTTTGGTCGAAAACGGTTTTTACAATTGAAACTGTACTTTTTTTATTGTTATAATAAACTAACCTAACTTAACTAAAACTACACAATAGATGTTTATTAAATTCTGAAATATCAGTCCAAAAGGGTGACAAACGATTTTCGACAAAACAATCGTTAGGACAAAAAATCATTATGCCAAACGATGGGCTCCCGTTTCTTTGTCTATTCCTTCTTTACCGATCAACGCCTCGACGTGATATTTAGTATGAAGATATTTTATAGCCCGGAGACGGACATGTTATCCTGGAAAATTGGGCAGTATCCCAGGGAACAACGATAACCGGCTACTACGCGGACAAAGACTAAACAATGGGAAAACCCGAGGTAAAGTATAGTCGAATTCATAAATATATGTACACTTTAGTACCTTGTCTATTTAATTTCATGTTTAAACTGCCTAATATAAATTATCACAGCGATTAAAGTGACAAGGTACTAAAGTGTATATATATATATATATATTTATTTTATGAAGTCGACTGTACTACAGGTACATGCTGGCAGCATTTCCATGTTGCACAGTAATACTAGGTGATGCCCGTAAAAGATACCATCTCTATGGTCTTTGGTTAAATTGAAATCTCCCCCTTAACCTCCCCCCTTGTCCCCCTTGCCCCCCTTTACCTAACATTGCCCCTCGTATTAGACACCTTGGGATATTCATCAATGCACACACGATGGTCTGTGAGGTATTCAGAGCATTTTGCTATTGTCGGGAGTTTCAATAGAGACGTTTCAATCTGAATTTCAATTAACGTTTCGTGTCTGCACCAGACGCGATTGGCAGCCTATAAACAGTTCGATACTGGTGATCAATGATGTGACATTACATCTGTGTACATACATCGCATTAATGGTTGTTGTGCCCAAACGCCTTTCCAAGCTAACTTTGTGCAAGCTTTTCTTCTTTTGTAGTGATAAGAGATCAATATTTTCTTTGATAAAAAACTAAATTACTAAAAAAATTGATTTTAATACTTAGGTACATTAACTCGAAAAAAAACATAACTTAGCGCACTAAACTCAAACTCGCAACATTTATTTGACAAAAACACACTGCAACACAACAAATACCTACAAATACCTAGATAGTAATCTGTGCTACAAATAGGGAATGCAAATAACCGGTTATAACCGGTTATTTTCATACAAAAACAGTTAATAACCGGTTAAATTGCATGCCCTAGCTACAAACTAATTTCGAAAATACAACAAATTTCGAAAAAAAAAGACAATCTAACGTAAAGCTAGATTGAGAAGCCGTTTGGGTTCAAATTCGCCTTAATGTGAAAACCATAGCTCGCTGGTTGGTTACAAATTCGCAAAAAAAGGTATTTACCCTGACAGTAATCGAAATTATACACAACTTTGCTTGTGATTGATGTTCAGCATAAGTATCAGATATAAATCTTCAAAAGTTTATTCGGATATGTGATAATCCCGGGTTTCAGAGTAAGAGGCTTTGCGGAGAACGCTGCGTAATCCGCCTCTCGCCACTCTGCTTGCCTTCGTTGCTGCTAGAGCAACGAACCAGAGGGCCCTGCAAAGATGCATTGCGCTAACTAACGTTTCTATTCGTTTCGTGTTTAAACCAATCGCGTCACTAGTAGATGACGTGATACGAAAAGTCACGTGATCTACCAGTGACGCGATTGGTTTAAAAACGAATCGAATAGAAACGTTAGTTAGCGTAATGCATTTTTGCAGGGCCCACAGTCTGGTGTGTTATTCTCTCAAAAAACGGCGGCCGGTCGAACGGACGAGCGAATAAAAGCGGCAAGTTTAAGTAGTCCCGTCCGACCGAACAAAACACATTTTAGCGCGTGCATTGTCAATTAGGGAGCCTTATACGTTGGTGAAGTCATGCTGCCAAATTGAATACACGCGCTAAAATGTGTTTTGTTCCCTTCACTCGAGCGAACGATCACCTTTGCTTGTTGAGAGAATCACCACCCTGAGGTGGCTCACATTAAACTAACAGCTCACGGTTTTCTGTTACTTATGAGCCATTATAGTCCCCACGAGATAAGATGTGAATCCTGACAGCTGTCAAAAATACACTTAGAACAATGCTGCGGGCATAGTATGGTTGCGTTTATCTCGTGACAAAATGTGGATGGGTTTACATCGAATTATATTTGTATTTTATTAAAGTTACCACAAGTACTGTCACGAACTTTAATTTGGGACCCACCTTAGGTCCAAAGTCATTCTGACATTCTACAAAAATAAGGTTGAGTCTCCTATAAGTTACAAATGATTTGGCGTCTCTAATGACATTGACGACTTCAAGCCTATTTTTCTTGAAATGGGTCACAAATTAACGATCGCGATAGTTCGTGTGAGTGCAGCGACACTATCTAAACGAATGGACTATAGTTATATCTTGTTAATCCTGGTAAACGTTTTTTTACTTATTTATAAATGTGGTTTTAAAGTAAACAGCAATTAATTGAATTGAAAGCTGAAATCAAGGCGCGCGCAAATTATCTCCATCTCACGTTCTTCGCGCGGAAGCACATAATAAGCTATCCCTTTTGATTCTGGTGTGGGCGTTGCAGCATAATATATGGCCTCTTAACAATGCACAATCATGAAGTTTCAGAATATTGACAACGTTGAAAGTATTACAACAATGCTAAACTTATTGATTTCGTATGTAGGAATAGTAAACAGCATTGTTTTACTGCTGTTAACATAATTAATAATCAGAGGCCCGTTTCACGAAGCTACAAGTTACAAATTACAAGCGGAAGTCTCTTTCTAACTGCTTTTGCTAGAAAGAGAGTTCCGCTTGCAATTTGTAACTGTAGCTTCGTGAAACGGGCCACAGAAACTTCATGGTTGTGCAATTTGTCAAGATTTACTGTTTTTTTACGGTTCCCTTATAAAAATCCCTAATTGTCATTTTTCCTAATGCATAGGTTGTCCTAATTTTCGTTTCTCCTAACCTAACCGAACCGCAGATATAATTGGAAAACTTAAAAAAAAAAAAAAAAACAGTTTAGGGCAAATGAAAATTCGTACAAACGATGTGTTCGGACTAAAGTTGTTAGAGATTCCAAAGGCCACCCTTTTTTTACGTAGTAGTTCACGCTTAAATACGCATGATTGGTTTGTAATTAGGAGGGAAAATGATTTGGTACAGAATAAGAATTTATAAGAAAAAAACCGTAGAACTCTTTTCACCGCACACGTTTTTCTTTGGAAATAAATTCTTTGAAGCGACATAAGACCCTATGTTTGGTGGGGCGAGAGACGTATCGGATACAGTGAATCATATATTACAGTAACCTGTAGAAAGTCTATACTCGTTGACTATAAATCAATGGGAGAAATATTAGGTCTAACGCATAACTGAGTCTGTTCAGACTAATCTTTGGTAGCAAATCCCGTGTGTGTTTTACTTGAAGGGACCTGTTCAATTAACACGTATTGACAAGGCTGTCTTCAATACGCGTCAATTGAACAGGTCACTTCAAGTAAAACACACACGGGATTTGCAACCAAAGATTAGTCTGAACTATAGAAAATACCCAAGACTCAAGAACTGACTCAGTTATGCGTTAGACCTACATTATAGTTACAATTTTATCATGAAGTTAACTTCAGCCACAGTTAGTTTTATTAATCTTAACCTCATGCACTTCCAGATTCACGAGATAAGTTTGGTATCCCCCCCATTTTTTATGAGACCTTTTTTAGGAACTATCTAAGTATATATTTTTTCCTTTATGTTGAAGGTTAGCAAGTTCTATCATAATTAAAATGCCTACCAGACCTTTGTGCACTTTTCAGCTGATAATGACGAAGTAAAAGCTTTTGTTTATGGCATGGAGTTGACAAACAAGCACACAGGTCAGCTGATCGTACGTAGAATCTGTGACCCATAAACATTTGAAATCTCAAGACTACAATCTTAAGATCGCAATCCTAAGACCGCAATTGCGTTGCCAACGCTGGGGACTAAAATGGAATTCCTTTATGCTAGTACTTTCACCGGTTTTCTTATCCCCCACCGGAACACAATGCGAACACTCCTGCTTGGTGGTAGGTTAAAGTATAAGATGATGGTAGCGATCCGGACGAACCTTGCCTATCGTCACTAAAAAAGCGACCCTTTACCAAAAAATATTAATTCAAATCCCTATAAGGGCGAATATTTGTGTCAAGAGATCGAGTAAGCACCTATTTATAACCTAAGTCTTGGATGTTTTCTATCTATTTACACTTTACAGTATTCCGAGCTTCTTTATAGCTTTCGGCTAGCTATCGCTATCACGCTTGCACTCTGCAACTGGCAGTATATTTGTCACTCGTGTGTCATAGAAAAACGAAGATATCCGACCTCTATTAAGAGAATGGTTCTTGCAATGTAAGTATGTATTTTTCTCTGTATAAGTACAGTTTATCGTTGTTTAGTACCCACAGTTCAAGCCTAGAGCTTAGTTTAGGACTAGGTAATGTGTGATATTGTCCCCTAATATATTCAAGAGCAATGAAAACGGGTCACTTTGTATTGAATTACCATAGAAAATGACCCGTTTTCATTGCTCCTGAGTGTATGTGTTTAATTACCAGGGTTCGGAGTTTTCGTAGCACGGTAAGACTAATGAGAGCTGTAGAGTCGACATTAACATTAAAATACAACTCTTATTCATACTCATACTCATTTGTATATTTAATTCCAAATAGTAGATTGTACAACATGTGCATAAAACACACCATTTTACGCGAGACGTTTTTTTATATAAAGTCGAGTGTTAAATGGCTTTTATGGACGAGTTGTACACTCTAATTTTCACTTCGATTGCGAGGAAATGAAACAGCAACATGTAAATTATTGTAACACAAATATTGACAATGACAAAACAAAATAAGTATGGTTCCCGCAAATTAACTTTTTTTTTCTTTTTTTTCATTAGGTACGTGACATCTGACTTACGTCGTTACATACCGCTCAGTTATAAAAACATTTTGTTTTTATATCTCTGATAACTTATTGTCATGCTTTAAATATATTGATTTACTTACTCAAATATAATAATAATAATAATAAATGCGACAAAATAAAAATTATAAGTATATTTCATGAAGTTTTATTGTGTACTTTGGCCGTTGGTATCCTTGCCTTGGTCTTAGAATACTAACGAAACGAAATAAAATAAAGAGGTTATTCTATGAAGTTAAAGTTGTTCGTGTGGCTGTTGGACCGATTGCCTTGGCCTTCGACGAAGATTTTACTTTATGCACTAGAGCATAAAAAGCGACTTTATGTCGCCTACGCACGACATAAAGACGGACTTCTGGAGCATGAGAAGTGAAAATGCTTTTATACTCGCCTTGAGCCCCCGAGTAAAGCTGCTAAGCTAAATAATGAAAGATAACAATTATAAACAAAATATTTTCATGTACATAGGTATTATTTACTATTAATCTCATAACGTTATGAATATTAAAAGTGAAAGTTATCATCCCTATATAAAACAAAATTAAATTTAGCAATATAATAATCGAATGAGTATGGGTATGAGTAAGAGTTGATTTTTTATGGTTATGTCGACTCCACAGCTCTCTTTCGTCTTACCGCGCTATGAAAACTCCAAACCCTGTTAATTACGTACTGGTTTGTCTATGGTCGCTGTGTCCAGCCCGTGGGCGTAATATCCGTCCCTCGGTCCTTTTATTTCCAAGCCCGCCCGATTGATCCGGTCTCATCGGCTGTCCCAATACCTTTAATTTGGAAATTAATTTACCTCCTTTCGATCCCTCTCCGGTCTTTCGACACTTGTCAATTTGCCTGACATGTAGGGTTGCTGTATGATATTAAGCTGACAAATGTTGACCAGCCCCCTATGTCACCGTTTTGACAATGATAGGTGACAGGTGACAATTCGGTATACATTGCAAAGTTAACAAGCTTTCACATCACTGGGATTCATATAAGCGGCGATGTACACTGAAATGTGAAGAGATCGTATGAAAGTTATGATATTTGTAGAATAGGTAGGTATATCCTGCCAGTAGGTAAGTATATAAGTAGTATGTTATGATTTCAAATTATGTCTAACTAATAAATAAGTTTCAAGAAATAGGATCTCCATAATTCCGACTTAAAGTTCCATTTTTTATAACACAGACAAACCCCTATTTTGCGTTGAAGTAATTTTATGCTAGGATTTGTTTAATATTGCTTTTAATATATTGTATTATTTATGCCTTTTTATTGACGCGATAGAAAGCCTCGAAAATAAACAGGTTAACACTAAAAACTAACTCAACTAGCCTAATAACCAATAACTAAAATACTTTGTACACAAAATAAACAAAATCCACGTCCAAAATCCAACATATCTAAAAAATTTTTATATTATAAAGAGGATAGATTTGTATTTTAATATTTTAGTATGTTTGTAACGAATAAACTCAAAAACTAATGGACCGATTTCAAAAGTTCTTTCAACATTAGTACGCTACAATATCCCTGAGGAACAAGGCTACTGTTTATAGAACGGTTCCTGTGGGATGACAAAAATACGAATTCTACGCGGACGAAGTCGCTGGCAGAAGCTAGTATAATATATCCCAGTAAAATCTTCGGTATGTGGGCGGTTTTGGACAGGGCAAACGTAGGCGGTTTAGGAGAGGGCAGAATAAATGTGTCCCAAAAACGTCAGGAATCTCAGCCCAAGCACCAATATCTCTTCTATAAATCAACCACTTCGCATTGTGCCCGGCTCAAGCTGAAATATAAACCTTAGGGCATTCTTTCATCCCTCGCGAGAGAGCCAGCAATTTTATACTAGCAATTTTACAAGTATAATGTGGCTATTTTTAACGTCTTGCTTGAGTGAAGTTGTGTGCATACTTTATTATCATTAGTCTTGGTGTTTTGAAGATGGTTTAGTAGTTTACGTGACGGTTGCGTAATGACAGGCATCACAACAAGAGTGTGTTTTATGAAACGAGCTGCAAGGCGAGTTTCATAATAGATCACACGAGTGTTGTAATGTCAATTACGCAGAGTCGCGTACAATACCTTATCTACACATATATTATAAGTACTCTAAGATGGATTCAGAAGCCGAAAGGCAAATTACTAGCATTACCTGTGGTAGTAGTTGACAGCGATGACAGCTGTAACGCAGGTAATTTTTAAATTACGTTATCGAATATTGTAAGGTAATGAGATCCAAATTTGGAACATTTTCCAAAATTAACAGCTGTCATCGCTGTCACCTACGTATTACCACAGGTAATGCTGGTCATTGCCTACGGGTTTTGAACGCATAATAGAGGACTTATGTATGATATGTGTGTAGATAATAGTAGTTTATGTGACGGTTGCGTAATTACAGGCATTACAACAGGAGTGTGGTTTATGAAACGAGCCGTAAGGCGAGTTTCATAATAGATCACACGAGTGTTGTAATGCCAATTACGCAGAGTCCCGTACAATACTTTATCTACACACATATTAGAAGTACTCTAAGATGGGTTCAGAAGCCGAAAGGCAAATGACCAACGTAACGTAATTTTGAAATTACGTTATCGAGTATTGTAAGGTAATGAGATCCAAATTTGGAACATCTTCCAAAATGAACAGCTGTCATCGCTGTCACCTACTACCACAGGTAATGCTGGTCATTGCCTAAGGATTTTGAACGCATAATAAAGGACTTATGATATGTGTGTAGGTAAAAAGTATTACGTTACACGTCCGTCTTCGGGTCACCGACTAACATATGAGTACCAAGTATCAACTCCATCGGTTCAGTAGTTTCGGAGCAAATTGGCTGTGACAAACGGACGGACAGACAGACACGCGTGTGAACCCTAAAAATTGTCATAACCTTATAACTATTGACAGTTTGATATAAGTGGGTAAGTATGTATTAGATAGTTATTACCTACCGATAATTTTAAATTAAAAAAGCAAAGTAGTCATTGTACTAGGTCTATTAGGAGAGGAGAACTGTTCCAACCATCAGCTAAAAACTGTTATGGACAGAGAACTAAAGAATATTTCATTCCCAAAATTTATAACAAATACCCCCTACTACTAGATGAAAATAAATTAAAAATAGGCTTCTTGAAAATAAAACTTAAACAAATATTACTGTCTGATAGTAAGTCCTGTTAGGGTTGATTGTCCCATTAATTGAGTAATGTCGTAAAATGCAGATGAAACTTATAACCATTCTGGCACTCCAAACGTAAATTAAGTTAGTAAGTAAGTAAGCACTAGTATATATGTACCTACCAAATAGTATTAGATTATTGAGCGCATCAGTCGCCAACAAACTGACACACAGTTTGGCGACATTTAGATTATGGTACTATGTAAAGAAAAACATATTTACAACAAATAAAAATAAAAAATACATAGTATAAAACAAAGTCGCTTCCCGCCGTCTGTCCCTCTGTATGTGCATAAAATATAAAATATAATAAATAAATCACTTACAACAACACCACTGAATTGGCTCTTTAAGTACCTACTGCCGGAACTGTCATGAACCAGTTACGATGATATATTAAGTTTTGTTTTGCCCCAAACCGAAAGATAGCTGAGAGGAATAGTTCGAGAACGCTTACGTGTTAGTTAGTGAAAGTTCAATCGCAGGACCAGATCTAACTTTGCTGTTATGAATAATTATTTACTTGTTATTAATAGGGAATATGCATGGATTTTTAAACATTTCTCAACAAAATATGAAAATACCGTAAAAGAGATCACCAACAGTGAAATTAAAATTAAAATCGGTCAAGAAATACGGATGATACAAGCATTTTAACCTGCTAAGTAGACAGAGACATCCGAAGTGCACCGGTGACGTCATCGTGCAGTTCGGCCATTATAAGCTCGACGTAAAATTCTGCTTTTCTAGAATGAGATAGGAACAAATCTTGGTTATTTTTATAGCTATTCAAAAAATGTTTTTTCTCGCCTGTTTGTTAAATGAATCAGTTTTTATTGAAGCTGTAAAAAAAAACATGCATATTCCCTATTAACACAATATTACATCATGGAAGCAGAAGTCTGAAATGTCTTGTTAGTTTTAACGCTATGATATATTCAAGATATCCATTTGAACTCGAATAATCACTGTCATAAATGTCGCTACAATTTAGTACCGTACCGCTTTAACTCCTTTAGTAGTACGCAGAGCAGTTCAAACACATTTTTAATGCGACAAGGTAATCAAATGTACACGATATTCATCACAGTACTGCACATAACACGACGTTTTGCCTCCTTTAAGTTTATGGAAAACTTTAATAAACAAATATCAGGAGACTAACTCACAAAAAAAACAATTTCTAAGTTGTACCAACTTGTACCAACACTGAAACCAAATTTTATCGCTTCTAACATGATTATGTTTGTGAGCATTAGTACCAATTTCACCATACGAAGTTAACTACTTAACAGTCGATTAGAGCGTTAACAGCTGTCAAACTAACAGTCCTTTAACATTGATTAAAATTAACATCGTATGGTGAATTTGGCACTTAGCGTATTGAGTCCATACGAGCCTAACAAGACGTTAGATACACCAACTAAGATGTTAGTTGAATCACTAAAGAACTTGCTGTTGTTACTATCAGCTTTGGTTGATATAATTAATATCTTAACTATAGTAGACATTTCTTGTCAACTAAGAGAAAATGCCTCTTGTTTGGCTCTCATTTAGGTTTTTACCTTCTGGCAAGGTATGTATCTTTCTTGGGATGTCAATTTAGAAGAACGACATGTTCGTTTTAAGTCCATATCTAGACATTCATATAAATAAATACATATTATGGGCACCAGGGACGGATCCGGAATTTAATTTAAGGAGGGGGAAGGGAATGACGTCCAAACATAGTCCTACCATAAGAATAAACAATAACTACACGTAGAAGCGAATCTCCTTTACCCAGGCACTAAATGCCGCGCTTTTAATACCTACTTCCCCTTCACCCCGCTACGCCCCTCTGTCTTCAGCGCCCAAAGTCAGGGCTGTCACTTGTGAAATATTTAATCGGTTTATGGATGTGTTATACAAGTTTAGTCACGAAATGTAATTTATGTTTTCCTTCAACGTGGAAACATTGTTGCAAAATGAGTTTTTTACATTTACGTTAAATTAGGTAATAATATTTTTGATGATATTAAGATTATCTCCAGAAAATCTTATGGCTTATGTGGCTATTAATCATCTATAAAACACAGAAACGAGTCTATAAATAAACAACCTTTTAAGCTCTCAATAAGGTTTAAGTATAGTCTGGGATCCGGAATTACTTTTTACGTTCCTTTCCGGACTATTAAGGACTATTAATTTCAATTTTTTTTAAGTTCATAAATCTTTATTACAAAATACTATTCTTATCTCTTAATTCGTTTTTAATGTTTCAGTTTTTTTATCTTCAACATCTGGGGGATGTACTATTTAACAAATAAAACTCCTTCATTCAATCAATTACCTATTTCGAATTATTTTGCCGTAAATAGTCGTTCACTTTTTAAAACACTATCTTAGTTCAACCATAAACACTAAAATCAACACAAATACGAAAACTAATTCAAGACACAATAACAATATCTTAGTTTATACATATATATATTCCGTCTGTGACGCCCCTGACTGACTAGACACCTCAGGTGTCGCCAGGCGGTAGGTATTTAAAGCGCCGAACGCGCGTCCGGAGCCGGGAGTTTCGCTTCTACGTGTATTTGTATTATTGTTTATTCTTATGGTCCTACTCATATCTGGTTTCGATTTCTAGCCTAAACCCTAGAGGCAAAGAAAACATTTAAGATTCCACAAATATTTACCGAAGATATTCCGCTAGAGTCCAATAATGTCGTCAAATTAAATATCACACCGCAAAATAATACTTCCAATTGGCAAATAAATCGAATTTCAATATATTCAAAGCTATTTTTCCGTGAAAACGGTACATATTGGCTCGAAATATAATTTCGGTGAACGCAGCCGTACAATATTTGTCCAAGCAAAATTGGTTTGCATGTTTTTCCTCGTATATTCTCAAAGGAGCTCGCTTTGAGGTATTTTTGGTGCCTCTGGCTGGGCGAGGAGAGCTTGTGACCAACAGTGGGATATAACTTTTAATAGAGGATAACGGTTCGCGTGGCTTGGTTGTCTTGGCAACAGTGGAAAGGCAATAAGGTAAAATTTTAAATGACTAACTTTTATTTAAATTTTTATACATTTTCGAAAAGGTCTGTTTTCTGCGCCGAGATTTTAGGCGGTATAGATGAATTAGCGAAAGCGTGGAATTGCATGTGTAGTGGTTGTACCGTTCGCATGACAAGGAAAACCATTTAAGTTTTTTCAATATTTAATGAGATTACCCTAAACAAGTGGAATAAGTATGTCCTTTTTTTGCTTTTAGTCGCTATCATTTATTTAAATTTTCATCTTTAAGGTTGGAAATTGCTTAGGTATGGGACAGATGAAAATTATATAAATAATAATATAGTTCTCCTGATGACTTCTTGATCAAAATCATCTACTGCCGACGGAGGAGTAGGTACGTAACTTTTTCTTTCTCGGAGAGGGGAATTTTTTCGTTGCTTTGAATTTGTCACTCTTACTCTCAGTCATAATTTTATAAATATTCGAGAGAGAAACACCTGTAGCTTTTTCAAAATTGGGCAGCGGTGAATTAAAAAAAATTCATTAGTTCGAGTTCAAAGTATCAATCGAACCAAAATTACTGCTACTTTCAGCCATAATTTTAGCAAACTGTGTAACTGTGCGTGCCCAGTCAAAATAATTCTGAAAATTGCGAGAATACAATAAAATAAGACGTATACTTATTTAGTGCATTGTAAAAAGTATTTAGAATTTGACGCTGACGTAATTTTTGTACTTTCTTATTCAATATATAACAGTACTCCTTATTATGCTGATGGTATGAGAAGTTCAGGAAATTTAAATATAGAATGCCTGTAAACACATGTCATATTACCACTACATATGCAATTCCACGCTCTCGGTAATTCATCTATAAAAACCATATCGTGTTTGATCTGTTGTCGTATTGTCAACGTTTTGATAGCTCTTATTTACTTGACAGTAATGGCGGCTGAGTTTTACAAGGAATTGTTGGAGAGTAGATAGTCTAAAATAACAGACACTTATATTTTTTAGCTGCCCTATTTTAACCTAAAAATTGTCCTCCAAAGTACTGAAAAGTGGATAAACCCTCAACTTCAGTAGAGAATTAAAAAAAAACTGCTAAGTAGTTACCTACTGGTCTGATTGTATGTTTAAGAATATGAAAAAATAATGAGAACCTGTTTTTTAAATCGCCTCGAAATCATATTTAAAAAAAAACAAAGAAAGTGTATCTTCGATGAGAAATATATAACTTTGAAAGTTTTTTTTTATATATCTACTTACCAATTCATTATTTGGCAATCTATATCATTTTACAAAATTTCATTTCGCAAGAGATACTTCCCGCCGCATTGTTTTACTTTTTTTGTGGTCAAAAGTCTAACCTAACCTTACTTATTTAATAAGCCCATGTAACCTATGTTATATGTAATAGTTTAAGCACAATCACGTTTTTGCGTACAGAAAGTTGGTGATGATACGTTTGTCAAACGCACTTTTGGTCAAATGAACGGACCCCAGTTTATTCCCTTGTAATAAATATTTAAACTAAATTAAACTTTCCGATTTGAAAACATTAGAAGCTAGATAAAAGCTTGGAAAAAACAAAAGCCGTACAAGCGAGTGTCACGGTCAAGCACCTCTTGAACACTTTAATTGAAACAGTAATGTCTTAAACGTCTTAAAACACTTTAAATAATCTAAGTCTTAAGTACGGTTCAGTTGTGTTAACATGTTTGGAATAGTCAAACTACATCAGGGGTCTTATTCTCTTCAACATTTAATTTCGTGACTGCACCGAGCATCCAGTATCGCATTATTTTCAGATATTTATTTAATTTTCTGTAAATTAGGTTTTTTATAATAAATATTCAAATGTAAAAGTAAAATAACAATACAATAAATAGAGAGTCTCTTGACGTGTTGGTTGAGACTCTTCGCTATAAGACCGTTCGCCGAAACAAATATCGGGACAGTGATCATCGAGTCAACATCCCACATGGCGGTCAACTAGTGTGCCGAGTCAAGGTACTTGCTGAGCTTGTCCTTCTCGGCCTACACAAGGTTCTCGTGGATGGTGAATTCGACGAGTACTGAATTGTGAACTAACTAAAGTAATAGCGGCCTTTACACGGTAAAGTTCGGACCGCGGGAAACGCCACGCTCCATTCCACGCGCCAGTCCGAACCGTAGGTTTTTATACTATTTTACTATTACAGTTGCATTTACACGTACGGTTCGGAGCGAAGATTGGAATGGCGCGTGGTGTTTCCCGCAGTCTGAACTGTTCGTGTGCAGGCCGCCTCCTTTATTTAATACCTTTACGATTAGGCAAATCGAATTTAAAGCGTTGATGCAATTATCTAACAAACAAAAACTCTACCTGGGTTGTGATTCTCTCAACAAGCAAAGGTGATCGTTCGCTCGAGTGAAGGTCCAAGCGGCGAGTTTAAGTAGTCCCGACACAGCGAACAAAACACATTTTAGCGCGTGTATTCAATTTGGCAGCATGACTTCTCGAACGTATAATGCTCCCTAATTGACAATGCACGCGCTAAAATGTGTTTTGTTCGGTCGGACGGGACTACTTAAACTCGCCGCTTTTATTCGTTTTTTGAGAGAATAACACACCTGCGCTAGAGTGGATAAAATAATCGTTTACTTATAAGTTAGAACGGAACCGAATGAAAGTTCCATTATCGTGGGTACTCTGACTATTACTATTCTATTATCTTTACGGCCTATTATACCTGTTAACTGCGGGTTGCCGGTTCGATCCAGCTAAAGTTAGTTTGCAATTTCGGCTTTGTTTTTCGATTAAAGGTTATAACGCGGTTTTAACGTAGTTTTGAAGTGGTTTTCGCTAAGTTGGGTTTTACTTTAAGTGGGTCTAGGGTTATTCGCATACGGATAACTTTTTATAGTACACGGTTTAGGCTGCTTTACAATTTTCTATCGATTTAATCGTACTATTAGTTTTTTCATGAGTCGTTTACTAGTTGGCGTCCTCTTACACCCTAAGGGCCGTATTAATAAACTCATCTTGGCTAAGATGCCCGTCACAAGATTCGTCAAAGTAAACGTCAAGCCATAGAACACTGACATTTTTGTCGCATCTCGAGACGAGCATTAGAGTTGAGATTAGTTTATTAATACGGTCCTAAGTGTCGGTTTAATTTCCAAATAGCTTATCCGAGGACTATAACACTTGTGAATTCAAAAAGACGAGCTATATTGGAATATGGTTTTAACGAAAAATTTATATCCAATGAAAACTACAGGGTGATTTTACATTTAAAACAAAAAAACTTTATTTTAAATGCAAAAAAATACTCAAAAATTTAATTTAATTTATTGTAGGCATGGTCAATGTCACAAACCTAATAATAGAGTATATTATTTCTCTCGGTGCCAAAAAAAAACAATTTTAGTTTACCAATATATGTGACTGAACACTAACTCTATCACCAGTAAATATAATGAACCTATAAACCAAACCAGACTTAGGTACTATTTGTAAGATCAGCCAAAATAAATCGGTATCCAACCTAAAATTAATAACACAATGAATCCAACTTATAAGTACGCTTTTTAGGTACCATCAGTACAATAACCCCGAAAATTGTAAGCCTTGTAATACAGTTAACTATCAAGTTTAATGTATGTATGAATGATTTATTAAATCACGACATAAAGATTAGGTATCACAAAAAACCGTATTCAATAGTAAACACAATTAGATATTAATTGAGGCCGTTAACCCTTTTCTATCTCTAGGAGCTGTGACCCCTAAGTGTCGTGTTTCTTATCGGCTTTCACACATTGTTTATCATTTAAATTAGACTAACCGGAAGCTTTATCATTTCACTGTGTTATAGTCGACAAAAACTTTTGCAAGGGTGTTCTGTTGACATACCTAAAGCAATAGGTAATATTTTATGGGTATTAAAAAGATCTGAAAGACTTCAAAATGTCTCAAAATGCTAATGAAACTACACTAAAATAAATGAGAGCTAACCAAGAGAGATGTTCTTTTAGTTGATAAAAAAGTGATGATATTCAACCAAAGCTAATAGTAACAACAGCAAGTTCTTTAGTGATTCTACTCACATGTTACAGCCCCGGATCTAGATGGGCAACTGGGGTACCCTGCCCCGGATCTAGATGGGCAACTGGGGTACCCTGCCCCGGGCGGCAGTTTCAAGGGCGCCAAATGCATATGTTTAAAGAAAAAAACTTGTTTCATAACCGTGGACCTGGTGGAAAGGGAGCGTCACTGTCAAGTTCTGACCCGGTTCGGAAAAAACGTAGATCCGGGGCTGACATGTTATATATGAATTAAGGAGTTAAGAGCCTCATGCAAAACAATCACAAACTTATTACTTACTCGTGTATAATCGACCGAATTGAAAACTTGGTATTAAATAAAAGACTGGTCTTCTCTCCTCGCTGGTAGACTCCGACACGTGAAAGTGCATACAAAGATTTTAAATTTAATTTCAATGATCAAGCTAAAAAAAATATGATTTTTATTGAAACACCCCATAGTTTTAAAAGTAAAGCACTTTATTAACAAATAATAATGCTATAGGTAGTAGGTATCCTTAAGAATGGAATGGAATATAATAGAATATAAAATATTGATTCAACGCCTACAGAAGAAAAACAATAGAAAAATATAAAGTACGTACTTGATGATCTTCCTCAATTTAAACCGTTTAACTCCGAAACGTTAGGTAACTTCAAAGTCTTTAAACCAAGATTGATAACAGAACTTCTAATTCAATAATTAATTTGATTAACAAATTGTTTTAATAAACTCCAAACTGACTGAACAACTTGAGATTCAAATCAATCTTAATTATTCAGAAAACTCCCGGAAAAGTTCGAAAAAGTGTGCATTAAGAGGGCATTAATTTGAAAACATATTTAAAATATCTTACATTTTAAAAAACCATTTACACGATGAGATCGTTATTGTATAATAATTTTGCTGTAACAGACACACATAACTTATTTTGAAAATAAGTGACATCTTTTAGGAATAAAACATGTAAGTATTAATTACATCAAAAAGACATAAATTATTGGTGACTACTCGTATGGTTTTTAATCATTATTTTTGAGCTTTCCCTTCCTAAGCCATTTTAAAACTCATCCTGTATAATAAATATTATTTTATTTATTGTATTTTCCTTTCTCAAAAGTAACTAAAACATTTTAATACTAATCCTGTATTTTAGTATTTCACAATATCGTCGGTTGATTTATTGCAAATGTTTGGACTTTGTCAACGTGACGTTGTAAACCAAATCATAGGAAGTCTCTTACGTTTTGGTTGACAACGTTACTTTAACATGGTCCATAGTGGCCTGGAAATCAAATTGGTTGACTGTATATACGGATTTACTTAATGGTCTAAGATCCGAATAGGAGACGACCTTCACCGGGCTGTTTATTCGATAAAAAGTATTTTATATCAAATTTAATATGCTAAGTAATATATGGCGATTAGGTTGACTGAAAAAATTCAGTCCAGTCCTTACAAAATGAACTTTTTTTTTAAATCGCTATTGCTTGGTAATTAGACCAATTACATAATAATCGAAAGCATGAAGCCTATAGAATATAGAAACGTTAGGTTTAGTGCAAATTATTAATACCGACTTACCTACCTACCCAATATTTATGATGGGAAAAAATAGTCAACCTAACGTTTGCATATTCTATAGGCTTCATGCTTTCTATTAGTATGTAATTGGTCTATTTAACAAGCAATAGCAATTTAAAAAAAAGTTCATATTCCGTTTTTTTTTTTCATATAAGGACTGGACTGAAATTTTTCAGTCAACCTATTCGCCATACATTGCTTAGCATATTAAATTTGATATACAATACTTTTTATCGAATAAACAGCCCGGTGAAGGTCGTCTCCTATGCACATCCCCTACTATAAGTATTAAATAGATCACCCTGTCTATTATAGTTTTCGACTTGGTAACGCGGTGCAGAATAACTTAACTAATCTAAATGGAAATTTAAAAGTGGTTGCAGTTTCTGCCTTTTCGTTCTCCTTCTAATTCAAAGCAACTTTTTTTTAAACATATCTCATCGGATTAAAATTTCAGGTTCTATATTTATGCTCCTTTTTACTTACGTTGCCCAAAACTTATAAAGGACTCGAACTTTTAACATCCGTTACACCTTAATAGTACCTAGATGAATTTTAAGAAAACCATTCTTCCTACTAAGATAACAAAGGCATATCTACAATTTGAAAGCCAAAGCATATGAAACCCTAAAAGATTTTAAATTCAAATTCAAATTCAAAATATTTATTCAGCAAATAGGCCTCATGAGGGCTCTTTTACACGCCGGTAATATAGAGTGAATCTACCAGCGCTTCGGACAAGATCATCATTGCGGAGAAGAAGCGCCGCAAGAAAATCCAGCATAAGGTCATTTTTTCAATCATAAAAACATACAACAACAATACTTAAAAGTAAATTACATTAAGTAATAATAAGGTAATAAAGTAATAAATAATAATTTATAAATAATAAATAGAATCGCGTACTTAATAGAATACTTTGCAATTTCTAAAAAGTGGGACTTCTTTACGAAGGAGTTTTGCAATTTTTTGGCGATCATCTAAAATACATAAGGATTCAGAAAGGGAATGCTTAAGTTAGAAGGTATCGTGACAATAGTGAACGAAGTCACGAAGTCAAGCGTTATATAATGTGTCATCGTTGTTAACCGTGGTTGTTATCCATAACTAAGCTTCATATCTGTTGAGCTAAAAAAGAAATAAAAAGAGATGAAAGAGCTCGAACTTTTTATTGGAATTTTAATAGAAAAATGAGGTAGGTTAAATAACCTATCACCTCAAGTATTTTTTACCTTTAAGACACCCTATACCTACCAATAACCCGCGCAAAAGGCTAGTTGCATAACTCACGAAGAACTCCCAAGGTGCATTTATTTAAACTAGTTCTAAGAAAACAATGTTGTCATGTTCAACCGCTCTTTTATCTATTAAATACCGTAAAAAAACACAGGTTTAAAACAAGAGAAAACCAACCAACGAATACCTTTTACTAATTTAAGTTCACAATTGTACGGCACAAGATCGAATTTCAAACAAATGCCATTATCATCCTAAAAAAGACTTCATAAAGATTGTCACGGCCGCACAATAGCCCTTTAAAAGATCCTTAACACTTCATTGTTGTCAAAAGCCGTTGCGCTGGAACCTTTCCCGTTTAACGAAGTATACGCGCCACCAAGCTAATTCATCAAACACGTTAAAACGACAGGGTACTAAATTGTAAAGGGTCGTAATTTAAATATACCACCCACGGTTTTTTACCGTGTAAGTGAATTGATACGCTGATGTATTGGATTCTAATGAAGATTAATGTTCAAGTAAATGATTTCCAATATCACGAACACGTTTTTTTGTGTGTTGGTACAGTCTCCAACTTTAGGCGCAAAAATATGTGAGACGTTTTATTACTATAGGCCTAGGACTAAGATACGATTACATAATTAGTGCAGGTCACTGTAGAAACGAGATTTACAGATATATACCTAGTATCCGCATTTTTATCCCGTTTAAACTAGGTCGTATACTTATGGCCCGGTTTTGGACCTGTCCTGTCAGATCACCTACTTAATAATACGGCGGCATTCGTACGCAATACGCACATGATATATCTGTAAAAGTGCTAATAAGTTCGTATTATAATTATTGTCTTTGATTATACAGCTCGTTGGAAGCTCTTTGTAATACACGCTCTCAACATGGAAATAATATTCGAGAAAATATATACTTATAGCAAAATTCCAAATAGGTATTTAAGTAGGTATGTAACCAACCCTTAAGGGATTTTTTTGCGTACCTCCTACTGTAGGTTGAAAGAATTACCTTAGGTAGACAATACTGATTTAGCTATACGTCAAGTGAAGTATGTTTTAAACCAACTTCAAAAATGAGGAAGTTCTCAATTCGTATCTATTAAAAAAATGTGTTACGTAAGTATACAAGGTTTTCCAATATTCTAAGATAAGTATGATCAAAATTACCTTTCAATACACTAATAATATTATGATTGCTTAAAAATCATAAAATTATTTGTGTATTATTAGTAAATCAATTTTTACTAGTTTTCGCTTTTGTTAAATAAAATCACAATAACAAAACTTTCAGGCACCATGGACTGCAAAATTAATATTTATTTAAGAAAATTAACCCGCTCGAAGCAGAAAATATTTCGAAGGGTCGCACTTAATTTAAAAAATAAAAACAAAACACATTTCCAAAATGTCAAACTTGCGTCATAATTTAAAAAAATTACATACTTACGTATTTCCCGCCAAAGTCACTGTCACTTTATTTTACTTTTTTGTAACTTTTAAAACTTGTCTGTGGTCCGGGCAGAGTCCGAATTGCGGTGCGCGCGCGAGGGACGTGCGGCCTCCTCGACTACCGGGGGAGGTATGAGAACCGGACAGGGAACCCTCCGGACCGATACGTACGAGCAGCTAGGTTGAGCTTTGAAGCATTAAGTTTTATTTGCTGTGATCATCAGTCATCACTATTTTGTTATGCTTTGTGAGAAAGAACATTAATTTCTCGCGTTTAAAAGTAAGTAATTAATTCAGTATACTGGCCACATTGGGTTCCTTTACAGGGTCTATATCGAATCGAGTGGCATAATTGTTTGTCCTAATGTATTGTTTAGTCGAAAACGGTTTTTATAATTGAAATTGTTTTAATTTTATTACTTTAAAAACATCGGTATCTCAACTTAACACGACCCAAAAATAAGGCTTTTTTCTAAAGTGTTGCACACCTTTCTTTTGTATCTAAATCATGTTTACGTAAATATGAACTGCCACAACGTCAACAATATGATTTCTATATAGAAACAAGATTGGCTAAAACAGTAGAATAGAGGCAGTGTTTAGTTGCCCGTCTTTTTATTTTTTATTTCTCACAATAAGTAATGAGAACAGTATGTATGTATGTATGTATGTAAAACTCTTTATTGCACATAAACAATTACAAAACATTTTGCATCACTATAGGTAATGTACATAGGCGAACTTATCCCATATGGGATCTCTTCCAGTTAACCTTGGAGTAGAATAAGCCAGGATAATGCAAGAGGATAGGCAAACTTACAAAATTACAGATAAAAAAAGAAAGGTACATACATCTGAAAAACAGACATTAAAAGTAATAATATCTGCTTTAATAAAATAAATATATAGGTAATAAAATATACTAATACATACTACCACATATGTAAACAGCAATTAAAACCTACAACAGAGTAAAGGAACAACACTTACGACTCATCTTGTTCATTTAACCACAACTTCTTTAACAGTTAAAGGATAGTTTGTTGAAGGTACGGGTCATTTTCACTCAAACATTGTTGAATGCGTTATAACCTTTTTAAAGTGTTAGCAGCTTTAATCGGTTTCGCAAAACCATACCGTACACGTATTTTTTTTATTTTTTTTCATGTTTCCTAAGACTAAAGAGTGAAACTATCAATCTTCCATAGTAATTATGTTGTTTGTTTAAACTATTTGTATTTGTATTTTTATACTTTGTACAGATAATAAAAAGCTGAATAATATTGCTTGTCGCTTCATAGAAATAATTATTATTATACGACAAATTGAACAAAAGGACTTAAAAAGTACAATATCCGCTGGAACAGTCTTAATTGGCCAGAGCTTGGACGCCAGTGAAGATATAATTTGACCTCATTTTTTTTTACTTCTAAGTTTTTCCATGTTTTTCTTAATGCTCACTACTTTCTATTATATTACGTCAAGATTTTTTATTCCAGCGTTGAATTTATAAAATATCTTAAGCCAGTAAAAAAAAAACAATAGTTGATGTCAGGTTTCTTGAGTTTTGTTTGTAAAGCGGTTTTTTATTTAATTAACCTAACGGCTAAGCACTCCATTTGCTTTAAACATAGCGGAGGTTCTTAATTCGAATGTATGTTTTTTTTATAAAATCGTTTCGCACCAGTACGCATCATCATTATCAGCCGCAAGACGTCCACTGCTGGACAAAGGCCTTCCCCAAGGTTTTCCACAACGATCGGTCCTCTGCTGCTGTCATCCAGCGGTTTCCCGCGACCTTTATCAGATCGTCAGTCCACCTTGTGGAAGGTCTGCCAACACTTCGTCTCCCGGTTCGCGGTCGCCACTCTAGAACCTTCCCGCTCCAACGGCCATCAGTTCTACGAGCAATGTGCCCCGCCCACTGCCACTTAAGGTTTGCAATCCGGTGAGCTATATCGGTTACTTTAGTTCTCCTGCGAATCTCCTCATTCCTGATTCGATCTCGCAAGGAGACACCCATCATAGCTCTTTCCATCGCCCTTTGAGTGACCTTGAGCCTTCTTATGAGGCCCATTGTGAGCGACCAGTACGCATACAATAGGGTATTTGCCTAATTTTTTATTAGTATTTAAATTGAAGCTTTTTTATCTTCCGAATAGCCTAGTATAAATAGTTTTTTAATATCTTTAAAAATAAGAAGGATATAAATGTTTAAAACTTGCTTTTAGACCGAGAGACAAATACAGGAATATGACGTCATATTAATCAACCGCCATATGAATTAAACGCAAAACATCGTTTCGTGAGAAAGAGATAGACAAAAAACTTTAAAAGGCTATAACTTTTTTATTTTATTACCAATTTCAAATTTGATTTTGAATTATTTTATCATACTACGTATATTGATATATTATCCAAATTAATACATGAAATTTAATATCAGGCAAATACCCTATTATGTGCGTGACTAAACTTAAAATACTTAAAATAATCTACAACCTCTTTAATTATTCATTGAGCTTTACGAAATAAAATAGAAGTAAAATGATTTACCTACTTTATAACTTATACAGGAAATTGTAATAACACCTCACAAAGCAAGTTTAACTAAAATTATCAAATTAGAGTAATGAACTCATAAAATACAGATCCAACAAGAGTTTCTGCAAAGCGATAATTTATTTAACGACAGTTTATTTTTACTTTTAAAGCGACAGAAAGCGGCGGCCATGTGGCCTCTCCCACAGAGGCGACAAATTCAACACGTTACTTGTTTTACTTTTTACAATAGTATTGCAGTCAGTGCCAGACTGCTTGAATCCCCCTTATAAAGGACCCCGATTCGAGTTCTTGGCCGTTAAAGTGTTGTACAGTGTATGTATACAGTCCTTGGGTAGAGGGGGTTTAACCTTGGGTCCAAAGACCCCTAGGGTCCGTGACACGCGTACTGGACTTATTACTATTTTTATTTTGTTTTTAGTTCTCATTGCTCTAAAAGCAACTCTTAGAAGCCATGTTAATCCTTTATACTTTTTACTCAAGGAACTAAAGTACTTATTCTTTTTATGTTTTTTTTGGAAAGCCACCAGAGCTATATGGCAGTGGAGGGTACATTTTCGGCATTAAGAACGTGCACCTCCTAAAAAAACTTTCGTCTTTCGTGCTGTATAATTTAATAACGAACAATTTTTTTTTAATACAAATAGATGCCGCGGTAATTTAATACCATAAATAGCATATACATATATCTACGCTGTGGTAAACTTATTGCACCATCAGAACCGCAGACCTACCGGAACCTATATTGTCTGTAAACTCACTAAAGTGCTAAAAGCGTTGGTGTAGTAACTGAACTTTTAATTTTGGACCCGGACATTGATTTAGTTTCCGAAAATATTGAAATTTCAAGTTCAGCGTCTTCTACGCGTAGGTACCTATATTTTACAAGCTTTTATTTAACTTGCAATGTATGTATGTATGTGTGTATGTATATATGTATGTATGTATGTATGTACGCATGTATGTATGTATGTATGTATGTAAGTAGGTATGTAAGTAGGGGTCGAATCTTGCAAATTAAATTTGGCCTCGATTTTACCTATTTCTAGGGTGGCGATAAGCACAATAATATATCTCGACTAAGATAGTTGAGCGACTATGACGGATGAAGCATATTTAAAAATATACGACTATGACTTTCCCGCGGCGTCGCTTGCTATTCGCTTGAAATTTCCTCCACTTTCTTACAAGTAAATTGAGAAGTGGCATATGCTTATGATTAAGCATTATGATTACTAAAAAGTATAAAATAAAATAAATGTTTTAACAAACAAAAAATGTTGTTTTCATGTCATTACAGGATTGTTAATGTATTTTCAAACTAAAAAACGTGTTATAGGTATTGTAGATTACGTGAACGCTGTTTTCTTTATGTTAATCTACATTGTAACACCCACATTATAACACTGGGCAAGTTTATGCGAAGAGTTTAGTTTCAGTATTCCGACACAAGCTCTTAGTTTACAACTTGCAATGAAAGTTCGCAGCTTCCGCAGCGAAGCTTTTGCAACTTAGGTTAAAAGATTAGCAAGGAAGCTCTCAGTAATACTTTGAAAGCGAAAAGTGCAGTATTTGCATTTATTATTTGCAAACCCGCAAGATAGATCTTTTGTTCTTACTGTCAAAGAGTTTACGTGTCGTGTGCGAGAATTTTCTATCGAAATGTCTATACCTAGATGAAAAACTTAAGTAAAAAAACCACTTGTACTCGTATGTAGTTGTAACGCATCTGTATAGACCGTTCAACATTCTATATTTAAAATTTGACGTAAATTCAATATTATAGTCTGTTCATTCTTACTTGTCTTATATAAAAACAACTTTCTAACCTCAAAATGAACCTTTTTTGGCTAAAATAGCAATTTTAAACAAAATAAAGCAATCACAGACAATACATTAGCCAAGTGAGGTCCATAATGTTTATTCAGTTTACTTTATTTACGATAAAAGAGCTGTTTTAGCCAAAAAAACGTTCATTTTGAGGTTAGAAAGTTGTTTACTATATAAGACAATTAAGAATTAACAGACCTTAGTTTTGTACACAACTACATGCAAGATGTCATTTACTTAAGTTTTCACCTATAGCGCATTAAACTCCTAATTTGCCGGACTATCACAGACATACAAAATAAATGTTTTAGAAAATAAAAAACCGCCTCCAAAAATGCAAAAAATGACTTCTTTTAAAATGGTAGGTCAGTCCAACTGAGGTCGGCTTCTGGTTAAAAATATTGTGAGTCGCCGACTTCAGTTCGACTGACCACCATTTTAAAAGAAGTTATCATAATAAGCTGTTATGGTTATGTAGTCCTACTTCTTAGTCGACATGAAATTTTTAAAAAATCATGTCAACTAAGAAATAGGACCCGCAAGCTACGCCGCGGGAAAGGCAGTCATATTTAATCAATTAAATGTTTTTCGTTCTCTTCTAATTTTAATTGAGATATGTTATCGCCACCCTTGAAATAGATACCGTTGATTAGTTACGGTGGCCATCTGTGGTCTTCATCTTCAGTTCCACTTCACCAAATGATACTTTCTCTATGCGAATGCTGGAGACTTTAATGAATCCACAATGTATAGGATTGACGTTAAGCTGTCAGACGGTCGCGTCAAGCGCCTACGTCAATTCCATATATTTTGTCAGTTTTCGATAATCGCTTACGTTATCGTTAAGCAATGTCTAGTAACTAAGCTCCTTTTCGTTTCTTTAAAATGTTTAAAAAAACAAAAAACCGCCTTCAAAAAGCAAAAAATAACTTCTTTAAAATGGTAGGTAAATAGGTCAGTCCAACTGAAGTCTGCTTTTGGTTAAAATATTGTTGGACGCCGACTTCAGTTGGACTGACCTATTTACCTACCATTTTAAAGAAGTTATTTTTTGCTTTTTGAAGGCGGTTTTTTGTTTTTTTAAACATTTATTTTATTTTATACTTTTTAGTGATCCTATTTATGCTGTTACGTAGCTCCACTTCTAAATATTAATAAGAAACTATAGAACATTTCAAGCTCGCCGCAGACAACGCCGCGGGAATGTCATAGTCATATTTAAACCTAAATGTGCTTCGTCATAGTCGCTAAACTTCCTTTATCGAAATATCTTATCGCCACCCTTGAAATAGGTACCGTTAAGGAGTTCCGGTGGCCATCTGTGGTCTTCATCATCAGTTCCACTTCACCATAGTACTTTTCAAAAGCAAATGCATGAGTTACAGTGAAATATACCAAAATCGCTATAGGTGTGCCTATAATATTTGAGGAGTTCTCTTGATTTCTCCATGATCCCATCATCAGATCCTGACGTGGTGACAATGGGACCAACTAGAAAGTATACCCATTCGAACAACGAAAAAATTTTTCAAATCGGTCCAGTGGTCTTCGAGTAATCGGGGAACATACATAAAAAAAAAAAAAAAACCCGACGAATTGAGAACCTCCTCCTTTTTTTGAAGTCGGTTAAAAAAAAACTTAAATACTGTTCGTGCAGATGTAATAATTGTGGTTCCTTTATCGCGTTCCACTGGTTCTATTCAATTAGGTTTAAGCTCGTTAATTAGGTCCTGGCAGAATATCAGCGTCGCGAAGCTATTCGCGGCGTCACTAAGCCTTTACGCGACGGAATTGTGTAATCCTCTATTGTTTGTTGTTTTCATTTTCTTTCTTTCTTCTTTTAAGTTTATTGTTAGTCTTTGTTTCTTAGTCAATATGCTAAGTTCAATTAAGCTAAGTTTTGCATGCTAGTTTTAATTTTAAATGTGTCTATCGGGATGGGCTAGAAATAAATTAGGAATACATACACTCACCGGTAAAAATACCCGCACACCCGTCTCTAGTTCATAAAATTTTTAACAAGTATAACCACATAGTAAGTTCAAAAATACATCAAAATAAAGGGGCTTGGTTAAAAAATTGGGAATTTTATTAAAATAAACATATTTTGTTATGTAATCTAAAGTGCATAGGAGCCGAGATATTTAAATATTCATACTTGGGCGTACTTTTGTACTAAAAACTGAATACTTAAATCTTTAAAATCTCCGCTCCAATATTATTTAACGCCATAAATTATATATATCTATGAGTATTTAGAGGTCCTCTAAATAATTATGTAAAAATCATCCGTGGCCGCTGAAAAAAAAGTTACAATATTCTTCAAACAAATTTACCCAATGCCCTTTACATAGAAATATACTGTGGAAATAGATCAAAATTGGTAAAGTATTTTTGGAGTTACTCTCTGGTTTAAGAAGGTATATTTGTAAACAGTTGTATGAGCAAAAGATGGATGAGCGAGTATTTTTCCCGGTGAGTGTGTCAAACCAAAGAAAATGATGGAGTCTGAAGTGGCTAAAGAAAATGATAATTACAGAAAAAAGTACAATCGGCTACCTATATACGGTCAAATTGCATTTTATTTTTTACATCAGTATTTGTTAGCATCTAGCATTCTTAAACGAGCGAGCTACGAGCAGTACAAACTCTCGCTGAAGTCCTCTCCACTCGAATGTTCCAATGTTTGTGAATAGCTCTTATGCTGGGGCCACATTTGCGGGATTCGCAATGATTCGTATTGTCAAAAGAAAAATAAAGAATGAAAACGATTCCAGCTCGAATACGCGCCATTCGATTCAGCGCAAAAAATTACATGGAAAATGACATTTCACTCGCCTATTAAAATTTCCCCCCTGCCCATACCACCGCGATGGGCGTAGGACCCCTAAATTTTGGTAGGACTCGGCAGATCCTCATTTCTAGTGCCACGGTAAAGTTATAAACAAAGTTTCATTGATTTACATAATTTGCCGCCAAACTGTTATATTTAGGCTTACTTTACCTGTATTACTTGAGTTTAGCGGTCTTGACACCCACATCCGTGATACCGATCTTGGGAATGTTTTTGTCTGTCTCTTTGTTACGATGGTTATGGAGATAGCTTGTACTCGAAAAAGAACATAGGGTACTTTTCTTTCTGCGAAGCCTCCGCTGTTCGTCTACCCTAAAGTGTAACATATAACCCTACAAAAGTGAATTTGTATATGCAACACTACTTCAAAAACATAAAGAAGGATTGATTAGCATTTGATTGATTAGCTTTTGAAATTGGTCTTTTCAGTTATTGACGTTATAATAGTACGGTCAAATTGGCTAATTGGTTTATATCAATTTTAAGATATTGGTTGAAGATGATTACAGAAAAGAAAGTCCCATAACCATTTAACCGCCGGTATCTGAAATATATGACAGCAAATACCCAGCTCATTACGCCGAAATTTAAGACAAAGTTTTCATGTTTTTGAGCTAGTGTAAGGATAACACTAGTTAGTGTTTAGAAATTATAGCAAGCACTACTGGGGCGCCAAAAATCACATAATTTTTCAACTCCGTTTATCGAAAGTCCGAAATGTTTATCATTGAATTTTACACCATAATAATCACTATTTATCACCTTAAAAGAACTTACCTTAAGTTAAGTTCTATCTGAATTATACACAACTGCCAATCCGAGACACGGTTTACATGTAGTAACGCATATGCGTACAGCCATCAACTAATGTCACATAGGTAATTTCAAAGCTAAAAAAAGGTTGTCTGCGATAAACGACTTCTACGGGGACGGAGTCGCAGGCAAAACCCAGTACTAATATAAATAAAGTGTTCAAAACACCCTTTAAGCTGGGTTCATACTGTCGTCATTGTCCCCTGAAGCCGGTCAAGAGAGAGTATTACCCGGGTCCCGTTTCACGGTTACCCGTGCTCAAAGTAGCTTAAATTCCGTTTAAACCATTTAAACAGAATGGCCAACATTGTACGAAGAGTCTGATCATGGTTACCATCGTCAAAAGAATGTTCTTTTTTGCGTTTTCTAGTCATTTTCTCTACAGACTAGAATGTCTCTTGGCTAAAATTTGATTATTATCTACGAGCGATAAAAAATGATGTAAATAATTAGTTAATTTCTGCCCATGCTAATTAATTTTTCTTTTAAACACGTAAAATTAGTAAAAAAATCTTAATGACGCAGTGGTGTTTAACAGGAAAAAGATAATTAAGTTATAAATCAACTTTATTCCTTAGTACTTGCCATTTTTACAAGTCTATCAGCGCTTTCCAAGAGGACACTAGTATTGCAATAGTGCCGCAAAAATATATAGTTAGTTACAGTACCAGCTTCTTAATAGAATTCGGAATTATTGGAATTGGTGGAATTCGCTATCGCTATCGCGTATTCGCCTTGCACTCGCAACTGACAGTATATCTGTCACTCGTGTTTCATACAAAAACGAAGATTGCCAATCTATATTAAGAAAATGGTTGCACTGTATAGCCCTAGTAGTCAACTCATATTTGATCCCAAACTCTCTTCGGGTAGCCAATGAATTAGAAGTATCATTCAAGAAATAATTAAGACTTGACAAATACAGAATCTTAAAATAAAATTGTATGATATTTTTTATCTGACTACTTTTTATGTGTTTATTTGAACTCCTAATAAAATTTCTTTTTTTTTTTTAATTAACATTATGCGTTGGTGAGTTTGTAATAGTTCTATTAGTAAAAAGAAAATCTGTAATTGTGTAATGTGCTGTTAACCTAAAACTTATCAACAGCTGTAATTTTTGCTGTTAATTTACAGTGTAATAAAAAAGTAGGTAAGTACTCGTACGTAGGTACTTAACAGGAATGAATATAATTTAAATGAAAATACTGAAAAACACATTCGGAGTCTGGCTGGCTTGGCGCAAGCTTTTAAACGCTCGATGGTACTTCAATAGTCAATCAAGCCAATTAGCATCCCAACATATTTTAATTGCTCCGATCGGGCGCCGCAAACAAACTGCTCTGTAAATAAATGGGTTCACTTTATTACTCATTAATCGCTATTCGGTCCATTTTCCGACTGTTCCACAGTTAATGGAAAGACCTATTTAACTTTTGGTCGAATTGAATTTCTCCGAAAAGTAAATTATCGTAACATTCTGGGAAGTGTCAAGATGAAGCCGATTTTATTTCGGTGTTCAGAACCGTAGATCGATATTTCCGCAAATATTAAACGATGCGTACAAACTTGTATGAAAATACAAGAAGAAGTACAATATGCGGCATTTTACCTTGAAATTTAAGCTTAGTTGTAAATACTGATATCAACATCCAACTAAGTACAGAATTCAACATTAATACAATTAAAAATTAAAACTAAACGTGTTTAAATTAAAATTAAACTAAGCTACTCAAATATTACAGATATAAAGATATAAAGCTTAGTTTTATAAACTGCATTGCATGTCAAAAAATATGGAATTACATTGAAATTGTCAACATTAATACAAAATAATAAAATAAATATAAAAATTAACACTGAAATATTTAAAGACAACATTAATATACACCGTGCCCGGAACGTACCCGAAGGATTTTAACCATCGATTCTAGACCCTATTTGGAGTATATAATGTGGTATAACATGTAGTCCAAATTCACATAATTTCCGAAATTTTTATTATTTAAAAAACAATTCCATAGTTAATTTAATTTGAACTCTGTCACCTTAACTTAAGGATTATTTACTAAGAAATTGATTAAATTATATACTCCAAATAGGGTCTAGAATCGATGGCTAAAATCCTTCGGGTACGTCCCGGGCACTGTGTATAGCCTATGTTAATTGAAATAGCCAATTATTACTGTTTGACACATAACCTCAAATTTTCATCAAGCGTATTTTTATTTAAAATAACGTATAATGAATAGTTATTTAATCTTATACTTAGTGTGAAAGTAATAATCAAGTGCATAAATCATTGCTAAGACCTCTTTTGACCTTTAAAAGCACGTGATTATCGAGTAATAATAGTAAATTGGTTCGTTTGGTTGTGTTTACATCTTTGGCAATTTCAACTGGCACAGGCTATACAACTAATAAATGATTAGTTTCCGGCGTCACTATACAAAAAGTAATAAAGCGCTGTAATAAAGGTCAAATAAACAATAATGATTTTACAATTTAAGTTGCATATATTCATCGACGGAGTATAATGGATTATCCAATAAAAGGTTTTTCAGCTGATGATTAAATGCTTCGACGGATGGTACATAAGTACTAGTATGTACCAGAAATCTCAATACCAGTTTCAATACCGTTATCGGTTTCATTATTACTAAAGTAAATAATATACACTAGTACAATTATTCAATATCACATCAATCTCCACCACCATAGTCGCAACCTTCTCCAGTTTCACATCCACCCCCGTCCCAACCCCCTCCAAAGTCCACACCTCCTCCAGTGTCGCAGTCTATGCCATAGTCCTCACCCCCTCCAGTATCACAGTCCCCTCCAAAGTCCTCACACCCTCCATAGCCATCACCCTCTAAAGTATCAAAGTCCCCTCCATAGTCCCCATCCCCTCCGTAGTCCCCATCACCCCCGTAGTCCTCACCCCCTCCAAAGTTCCCGTCTCCTCCATAGACACATTCCCCATCGTAGACATTGTCTACCTCATAGCCACAGTGGCTCTCGATCAGGTAGCGCAAAATCTGAAAAAATGGAATAAATCCTTAACCTCGTACTTACTTAGAGACATTTTAGACACAATTAACTCGTTCCTTACGAGTATTCAAACTTGTGTATGAAAATTCTTCACGAAGGAATTAGGTACTTAATTGACATTGACTGACTCCGAGTGCGGTGGTAATAATTATAATAGAACTGTTATTACCATGGCAACACTCATTATAGAATTGTTTTCGCGCTTCGATACGCTATGGTATTCTGATAACGTTAACGATATCAATATTAGCCGTTTATAGCGCGCAAGTAAAAAAAATGATTTTTGGGCGCGTTGAGGGCAGAGAATGTTCGACTTGCTAGCTGAAGGCCATTGGAACCCATTGGTTCAAATCGGTGAACGCATTGTGTTCCAGTGTGGCGATAAGACAACCGGTTAAATTACTAGCATAGAGGCATTATATATTAGTCCTCTGGGTTGGCAACGCATTTGAGGTCTTAAGGTATAATTCCTATGTTAGAGACCAGGAGCGGAAACCGCGACCGGCGAAGGTGAACATGTCGCGCGACCCACTGATCAACGCAAGCGACTCCGTCGCGCGACGTCGTGGTGGCTAGGTTTAGTCGCCGACATCGAAATTATAGCTTTAGGATTGTAGTCTTGAGGTTTTAGGCTTGAGAATTCAAATATTTATGGATTGGCCGCAACGGCCTCTTTTGATGGTGTTGAGACTGTGATGCTTCTGATTTTTCAGAGGTAGTCGCTAAAAAGTAAGTCTTATGGTCACTGGAAGGAATATTTTGATGACCGGTTTCGTGATAAAGGAATTTGGTAGAAGAGTTTCAGCGTGAGCCTCCTCGGGTGCCTTGGTTTGACTATACTTGGCTACGCAGAGCAGAGGTTGTCAGCGCGCATGGGCTTCGGTCCAAACATGTTCCTTTAAATCAGTTTACACATCTCGTGAGGAAAGAACAGTCGCCCAACTGTGAAGAGTGCGGGACAGTAGAGGATGTGCAACACTTTTTAATGGAATGTGTTCGGACTCGTGCAAAGAGAGAACAGTTGTTTATAGACTTTGTTATTAATTGTTCAAATGTTGGCATCTTCCAATCCATAGTGGCAGAGCCTCTGTCAGATGTTGCTTAATTTGTTTATGCCTTTTTTACTAAATAAGCGTTTCCAAATTTGGTGACCTTTTTTTTATCTAGCGTTTTTTTTTATGTGTGTTATTTGTAAGCTGGAGCTGACATGTTGAAGGTTGAACAAAGCTCTAAATAAATAAAGAGGAAAAAAAATTGAACTAAAGTGCGGCGTAGACTAGCAATAACAAATTGCAGAAGTTGAACTTAAGTTCTAGAGCAAAAAGC
Organism: Acleris literana; assembly: GCA_946894065.1. Taxonomy (NCBI): domain Eukaryota; kingdom Metazoa; phylum Arthropoda; class Insecta; order Lepidoptera; family Tortricidae; genus Acleris; species Acleris literana. Next base: position 6,859,907 of record OX335687.1, read on the forward strand.
ACAATTTTTCTTGTCTATTCTAACTTGAAAGTTAGAGTCAGACAGCAGTCAACTTCTGCAAATTGCTAGTTTACGCCCCGCTTTAGATCCCACTTACCATAAGGTGATACAGGCCACCTTAGGATTTACATAAGCTGATGACAGGTTGCATCGGCCGCTTATGGCAACTCCATACATTTCAAGTCGATAGAAAACAGAAACGTGAAGGCCCAAGTCCATCATGGGCCAACGTAGGGACGGAGTATTTCGTAAGAATAAGATTCAAGAATATGTTGCTCTCTCTAAGGTATACATGCGTCTCTTACGCTCGCCCATAATGGGCCATCGTATCGCCTATAGTCTGTGCCTACTGAAATTGGCAAAGATGTAAACACAACCAAACGAACCAATTTACCATTATTGCTCGATAATCACGTGCTTTTAAAGATCAAGTGAGGTCTTAGCAATGATTTATGCACTTGATCTTTACTTTCACATTAAGTTTAAGATTAAATAACTATTCATCATTCGTTATTTTAAATAAAAACACGCTTGATGAATATTTGAGGTTATGTGTCAAACCGTACTAATTTATTTACATCTTTGGCAATTTCAATTGAAACAGACTATAAGCATAAGCATAGTTTGCATCTTGGCTAGATCGACTTGTTCAAAATTGACCTATAGGTGAAAAACTTAAGTAAATGACCTGTTGCATGTCGTTGTGTACAAAACTAATATGGAATTTAAGTCAAATTTCAAATATAGAATATCGAACGGTCTATACAGATGCGTTACAACCTTACAACTATATGCAATAGGTCATTTCCTTAAGTTTTTCACCTATAACGCCCTCTTTAACTGTAACACTAAGGGCCGAGTTCACTAACCAATTGAACAGACGGTTAAGTCTTAATCAGCTATTAATCAATACATTTGACACCCGTTAAACCACTAACCGTCCGATTAATTGTTGGCGAACTCGGCCCTAAAGAGTCTGGTACACGATCAACTTTTTACGGCAATGTGTGGCCAGCAACGATTGCTATCTTACTCTTATTTCGTATGTTAGAGCAAGATGCGTATAGTTGCCGGCCACACTTTGCTGTGAAAATGTTGCTCTTTAAAGGGCCGGTTAGACGAGCAATATTTTCACAGCAATTTGTGGCCGGCAACTATACGTATCTTGCACTAACATACGAAATAAGAGTAAGACAGCAATAGTAGCCAGCCAGACATTGCCGTAAAAAGTTAATCGTGTACCAGACCATTAACCGGCCCTTTACGTAGGCGGTGGCGCGTCACATATTGTTATCCTCTCTCACACACTGTTTATACTATGGTACTTACGAAACAGAATATTCCAAGAAACACTACAACAACAATGAGCAATAGTAGAGTTGTTGGTTCCATTTTATAAATCGAACACTTTCAATAGCGAACTGTCAAAACAGCATTTAAAATACAAGAAACATCTTTGTCGCGTTTTAAAATTCACGAATCTCTTCCAAACTGATTCAGATTTTGTATTGTTTATAGACTGAGTACGTTATAAATACCTACCAGACGCCTTATTATGAACTATCAAAACCTAGCCGGTTCCATTGAGAGCACGGGATAGAGCTATACGACTGCTATAACTTTGTCTCTTCCACTGCCTGGAACGGCCTCGATTCTCATTCTCATTTCAATGCATACCCGCGCGTAAAACAAGTCAACGAACTCACACACTGACGTTCTCGTACTGATATATGCTGTATTCCTAAGTAAAAATGACTCATCTGCAATTTAATAACCAAAGCATTATCAAACCTACACGGTTGCACATAAAGACGCATATGCAATAAGTTCCCATACCCGATTCGCCCTGCTTGCTAAGCAGTATGGCTGCCAATACAAGTGCACATGCCGTTTAATGTTAAATGGCCCCGTTTTATGTACATTGAAGCCCGATAAACGCCATGAACTTCCTGAGGGGATAATAACGGGTCAATGGATTACGCAATGGATTTGTGTGTTGCCAGACTGAGCGTTTGTTTATGCACACGTCAGTGAGCATTGCTATTGAGCAAGGTCGTGATTTAAAAGGTATATGAAAGTCAAGAAGTCAAAATAAATGTTTTAAAAAAACAAAAAAACGCCTTCAAAAACGCAAAAAATAACTTATTGTTAAATGGTACCTTGGTAATAGGTCAGTCCAACTGAAGTCGGCTTTGCTTAGAAATATTGTGAGTCGCCATATTACCTACCATTTCACAAGAAGTTATTTTTGAATGCTGGGCTTGTTACTAAAAATACTAAAATCGCTATATGTATGCCTATAATATTTGAGGAGTTCAATCCCTCACGGCTCCCCTCATCAGATTCAAATTTGGTGACAGTGGGACCACATCGGAAGTATTCTCTATCAAACCAAAAAAGATTTTTATAAATTGGACGGAGGAATTGACAACAATTCATAATGTGCTAAGGTAGGAAAATAAAATACCGTTTGTAAATTTTATACTGCTGATTACAGTAAAAATATTTTTGGATTTTTTTATGCAGTAGTTTTTTTATATTTAGGAAAAACAGTAAAAACGTTGGATTGTGATTGTTAGGAATACACTTATAGTGCCCTTGGTCCATTTATTACCATAAGGAATTGAAAAAAATATACAACTGTCATGTCTATTTTTCATCTGTCTGACGGATTACTTGATTCTAACGACACGCTTTCGATTCTCGTAATACTATTGTTTTGATATACGCTATTTAAAATGAAAGTGACTAACGGATTTGTAAAAGCGATAGCCGCAATCTGCCCAAAGTCGACGAATTTATGTTGTTACAGTTGTTATGGTTGACAAGCGTAAACAGAGTATAGAATAGACCTGGCCCGCGCGTACTTTTGAGATGGAGATAGTATCTATACATAAAGTGTGGTATATATGCAATCAATTCTGAGTTGCCAAGAATTTGCTAAATTTCCCCAATAGCTACTTATTACCTGACTACAACAACCGGTCAATTGAGAGTCGGAAATATAATCCTCGTGCTTGTGACATTGGTTCTAGAACATAATATACACTATAATTTTCATACGGCGTTGCTTACTGTTTTAAATCACATTCGCAACCACCTAACCTCCAAATGTATGTAAGTATTTGAATATCGAAAGTTACAATATCGAACGGTCAAAACATCTACAGTAATTATAGAATTCTATATATGTTTTTAGGTCTGAAATGCCTACGATTAAAATGCTACTTGCATGTTTTTGCAAATGTTTATTTATATAAATATTTGTTACAGAAGGTACAGTCATATATTATATTAACAATGTGCTTCGAAGTGTTCTGAGCAGATACGAGAAAAATTTGTTGGTTGCCTATTTATGCTACATGTAGCTATAATCCAAAGCTTCCTTGCTTCAGTATCAGATGGGTATCTGAAAAATATTAAAAAATGTTCTAAAATTTTGCGAACGTAAAAAGGTAAATTTTAGGGATTATAAGAGTTAATTAAAAAAAAACTATGTCAAATCAACAAAACTTGTTTTATTAGTATAACAAAATACCCAATAATATCATAATTATATATTACCCCGTTTGTTGGGTAAAATGCATTTTAGATGGATGACAACACGAAATTGGTTATATACGACTAAATTTAAATGTCAGCAATCACAAGGATTACTATGTATTATCGTTATCAATATAAATCGGACGGTTAGCTGAAGAAAAATACGATTTATTTGAACACAAAACCGATCCTTTTTTATGTTAAAATGTAACTAGGAGACGTTATTTCAAATAATTAGTTGTTTACATAGTCAATCAGGATTTATAAGACCACAATAATAGTATAATGTATCCACTTACGTATGAAAGGTTATGTGCTCATATTTCTGCTCACTCCGGCTTTTACAGCCTAAAATACTGCAATTCACCATCACGAAATTGTTCTTTAACACATTACACGTAAACTTCACCCTTGTATTTTGCAAAAAAACTCCGAAAACAGCTAACCACTAAAAATCGCATCAGCTGTCGGGGTTTGTTTGCCACAATGTATTATGGCAAACACGTCGAAAAGGTATACGCGCGAGAGGGACAGTAAAAGTAAGTGCATCTCGTTTATACATACGTAATTATGTATAAACGCATCTCAGACTTCCCACCTGGTACTAATCCAATGCCCACTCCATTCTATTCTCCCTCTACGTTGACAAGTGACATGACATGACAGTCAGTTCTCTTTCTGTTTAAAGTTACTTTTTTTATTTTATATCATGCTAAGATCACGACATCAGTATTCCTAACTTTGTATATACGGTCTTTTTAATGACTATTTCTTTAATAAATTATTAACGACGAATTTAAATTAAGGTAAACGAAGCTATCAACGACCCATCGAAAATCTGCAGGTATTACCGACCCATTAGCGTAATTCGATATTTTAAGGTTTCTGCAACTATTTGAGTCATTGTAATAGAAAAATTACACGCGTTTGTTCATTGAGCATCGAATAATCTTTAATTAGTGTACGTGGCAGTTTGAAAAGGAGATAAAATACATCAGTTTCTGTGCGGCCGGCGTAAACGCAGGTCTGGTCGTACTGACCCTTGTTCCTGCAGGTAAGTATCTAACTTTTCTGCTTAAGTCATTTAATACATATAAATGATGCCTAAAATTATCATGTAGTATTAAGTGTATTCGTTTACTTATAAATTCTCGATTTAGTAACGCGTTTTATTGAAAAAACGTCACTTTATATCATAAAACTTTAAATGAAAATAGGGCGGTAATAGCTTCTTCAATTTTAGTAGCTGCAGCCATCACCGACCCATACGTCGGTAATGGCCGCACCGTAGTTTTTCGTTTTTATATCTTTCCTGTTGAAATTTGCCAATTATACATGTATTTGAATAAACCATTTTAATTACAAACAATCAGCCTTTGTAAAAATCTAATAGCGATATACAATAATTGGTCTAGTTTTCTTGTTCTGGGGTTCTAAATTTGCCAAAAATAACTACATTATTCATAGATCGATATAGGTTACAGACAATAATTAATTACCATATAGTAATTAAACTGGGTGTTTATAGTTCAATGTTATCTTACTTTAATCAATCATGGTCTCTTTTACTGTCAGGAAACCATCGGTTATAAATATTACGTACTTTTTATGAGTCGGTAATACATTTTACTATCATGCCTACATTTTCTATCACCGACCCATATGGGTCGGTAATAGCGACAATGAGCAACTATTAGCGATTCTACACAAATGTATTAAACTTATTTCACGTTATTTCTATTTTTACAGGGTGGTCAATAAAATTAAAAATCTAGATGCCTCATGCCTACACCGATCCGAAAAACCCCCATGTATGTTCAGCGATTTTCATTGCTTTCAAATTTTTCACCATATCAGTCTCTTACAATCGGTAATACCTGCATAAAAAACGTTAATAGCTTCACAGCCGTTACTATGGATCGGTAATAGAAACAATCGACTTACCCACTTTATTAATTATTTTTGACAATAAAACACTTTATTTTGAAGCATTTATCATCATAAATATAAACCCAATATACAATATTACCATATAAAAATTACAAAAGTACTGTGACGACTACCAATATTCTTAATAAGTATGATCAATTTCAAAATTGCCTTAGGAGGGTCGTTAATAGCTGCATTTACCTTAAATAAAGAAAAACCAAGAAACACGGGTAGTCTAATTTTTAACCAGCAAAATAAACGCAAAAAATCAAAAATGCATTTTTGTTTTAAATGTCAATCGGTGAACATACATTAAAAGAAAATACATACAGTGAAACATTATTTGAAGTTGGTTAAAAAAGATGAAAGGACGTAATATTCCTTTGAGTTGGTAACATTACATGTAGGTAACTGTAGAATTTCCAGCAGTAAACGTACTTAAAAATAAAATGATGTGTTGCTCCTCGTCGTAAACATACATTCCACAATAAAAATCTTAGGTAAATAAATAATGGTAAGTAAGTTATATTAAATAAAACAATAAAAGTGTATCCATTTAAGAAAATATTATGTCATTCTCCGATTTTTGTTGATGATACAACAAAGGCATTTGTATTATTTTACAATTATTAACTCTTGTACCGATATACACTAATATAAATAATTAACTACGACGATTCTCAATGTTTTTGACATTTTACAACTAATCAAATAATTTGTTTAACGAAATATAGACCAACAACGGCATGAATGAGGGTAGCTTTTGCTTTAAAAATCCTTATGTTACAATTTTATAAAGACACGTAATATTTTGAATTTCGAATTGCATTCATTTCATTTTTAAATTTTCCAAATGGAAAATAAGTGCTGATGTCCCTATTCAATGTTGATATGGGTAGGATAAAGAACGCAAAATTTGGGCTAAATAAATACCTATTCTATCTTTTGCTTCACTTTACGTAGTAGAACTAACAGACTGAATACTTACCCAGTGTCCTAAGTAGGTAGGCGTTTCGCGCCTGTCATAAAAGTCACGTAGAACACTCGAGACACGCCTTAGTTTGAAATTTTTCGCGTCGCATCGCGTCGCGTCAATAATCGCTTGTACGTAGGACACAAAATAAAAACACACTTATTCTAAGGCTGTTTAAGAAATTCTTTTGCCTCTCACTTTTTTAAAGAGGGTATTTAAAACAACAATAAAAGCCAACAATTCAAATAGTTGAAACAAGAACACCCGGTTTCTGTAGAATCACGCGAAAATGGCTTTTTACAACAGGAAAATATCTAAAAACAAAAACTTGATGAAAGCGTGGCGCGCCGGACATCAGATGAAATTAGATGACGAAGATATATGCGTGCCGGAAATATGGTAAGATTGTTTTACATTTGTTATGAGTGTTATGACGGTGAAATTGTCCATCCAAATTAAAAAAATATATATTTTGTGATGCTGCCGTGTCAACTAAGCGTTAGGTAGGTACTTTCTTACCATTTTGGTACGGAAACTTAAAAGATAGGACTGATAGATGGATGTAAAATGTTATCTGTGACGGCCGTATTTAGAAAAAACAGGTGAATTATCAATTTATACCGCTACCGCATTACGAAGCCAACTAAAATTACGTTAGGTTGACGTTAGGTAGTAACTATACGTATGAATAGCTACTTGCAAAAAATATCTTTACCACAATTTTTTTATTTCAATTTAATTTGCCTATTTACATTCGTCTACAATCACAGCCACAATTCATCGCCCTACCTACCTTGTCGAAGAAAGTCACAAAAATTTTAGCGAATTATCTCCGGTGATTCAGTATTAATTACTTGATTATTTCAGAGTCCTATAGTGCGGACCCACTTTAAGGGTCGGCAACGTTTTGCAGCTTTACGATTGTAGTTTTAAGATTGCAAGTGTCTGATCTCATGAGATCTTAGTAAATCCATTTACTATTTAGTCCCTTATTTCACCATCCTGACAGTGACAGATAACAATTCGGTATACATTGCAGAGTTAACAAATTTTCACATCACTGGGGCTCATATCAGCTTCGCCATGTATACTGAAATGTCACCTATCACCTGCCACCTGTCATTGTTAGGATGGGGAAATAGGGGCAGGTATGGAGCAGGTAGTCCATGTATTCGATACCTTTCCACGTGTCATAATTCTTTTTTTAACCACACTACGACACTTAAAGAACGCCTTATTTTTGTGGCTTACAAACACTTCTTGTTACAACCAGTGGCGAGATCGAGAATTGGATGCGCCGGCACCGGCATCCGCGCAGCCGTCTCTCTCTGCGCAGCTTCTCTGTCCTGCTCTCAGGCACGATCAGGCTGTACCGGGACGAAGTGAACAAGTTATTGATTGGTAAGATACATTCATTAAGATAATGGAAATCACATCAATCTCCACCACCAAAGTCAACCCTTTGAACGGCGCGACTATATAGTGAGATTCCAGTCTCAAGACGCTCAAGACGCATCAAAGATGACAGTTTTCTAGAACTTGTCAGACTCGTTATCGGGTCCACATCGGACATCTAACTCAAACTCAGTTACCCACGCTATCATGGTAATTAACAAGTACAAGTCGCCAAACAATAACATGCTGATGATAATGAGATCGACTTAACTAAAATTTACGGTTACTGGTTTCAATATTAAATCTATCGCCTATCTGCCGTATCTGTAGCCATCCTCGTCGTCAAAGACAGAAAATTAAAGATTCAAATTAAACATTAGATAAATAAATAAATAAATATTAGGGCACGATATGACACAAATTGACCTAGTCCCTAACTAAGCTCTAGGCTTGTACTAATGGTACAAGACAGCAATAATGATACCTATGCAGAGAAATACATAACTTAAATACATAAAAACATCCACGACTCGGGATATTAATCCCCAGAGGGCCCTGTCAAGATGCATTGCGCTAACTAGCGTTTCTATTCGATTCGTTTTTAAACCAATCGCGTCGCCGGTAGATGACGTGATACGTGAAGTCACGTGATCTATCAGTGACGCGATTGGTTTAAAAATGAAACTAATAGAAACGATAGTTAGCGCAATGCATCTTGGCAGGGCCCTCAGGGATTAAATAATCGCGCTCATCACACAAATATCTGCCCTTACCGGGATTTGAACCCGGGACCGCTCGGAGGCAGGGTCACTATACCAACTAGGGTACCGTGTCGTCATAGATTGAATGTACCGTGTCATTAACTAATTGTGTATCATCTGTTGTTCAAGATACCTTGAATCATAGTTGGGTGAAAACTCCAACGTCACCCCGACCTATCCTAAGGACTTTAGACCAAGGAATCTTGCCACTAGGTAAGTCATCGCAAAAAGGACTTTACACTGTCATGTCTCCTGTCAACTTGTTACATAAATGTAGTCTTCGGCGTTCTAGTATGCCTTCAATCGTATCCGTAAAGTTGAATTTTATGCTGCCTTTCAACTGTTATTTGCGTGTATAGGTTAAACGGTTAAATGTTTATTTGTTAAATTTTCCAACCTCCTCCTGTTTGCGACCTGTATGTGTTCGAAGTGACGATTTTTATCTAAACACGCACATTATTTTTAGATTCTTCGGAAGACTCGGAAGAAGAGTCTTTTGTCTTAATGCCTCCATTAAACGAGTCAAGTAAGTAATAAAATAAATATCATAACACACGTCCGCGGACTGGGAGACGAGCTGTAGGTAGGCCTCCAACAAGATGGAGTGACGACCTTGTAAAGATCGCGGGAACGCGATGGATGCGAAAAGCACAAGACCGGTCTGAGTAGAGAGCCTTGGGGGAGGCCTATGTCCAGCAGTGGACGTCTTTCCGCTGACATGATGATGATGATGATGAACACACATCTTCCACCAGACTAGCGTTAAATAAATTATAGAGATTATCCCGTATTGTATGAAACTGCATAATCGCAATCGGCAAAATGGAGCCTTTACCCACAATAGAACTGTTTCGCAGTGACGTCATAAATCAAATATAATTGTCCAACAAAATCTGACTGTGACACAGTTCTATGGTGGCACAGAGTTTTATTTTGCCGACTGTACCTATATTTATGTCGAGAAACCTCTTGAAGCTTTATAACTAAAGTAGTACATATCAAAAGCATATATACCTACAGTGCATTTTCATCAATGCTCTAATGACGTTCTTAATGTTTCACCGACTACAGTTTTATCAATATTTGAATATGCCTATATATGTCAAAGAGTAAAAAAACAAACAGGATTTTCGGGTAATTTCATTCATTTTTCTGATCTGTTTAAATATGGAATTAAAACCTATGTCTTTTATTTAAATCATAATTTTGTACTCGACTGTACTTCTTAACACGATTTTCTTATTGTCATCTGTCATTGACTTCTTACCTAACTTTTTAATTGTACAGTACTTCTAATTGTCAGATTAACTTGAAATTTGAATACTGATGTTATTTCAATGACAATACAATAATAATGTGGTAATGGTACCATTAAATTGGCCGTTAGACTCGTATTTTAATCGCTACATTATCATCAGTGTTAGAAGTACAGTCGGCAACAAACTGTGTGTTTTTTTTTCATTACACAGGTACTGCTGTCAATGCTTCACGAAAAAAACAGTGTTCGTCTATAGATGATGCTGCTATACCCGCACCTTCAGCAGACTGCCAACATTGTGATAATGGAGTTCTGTCTAGTGACGAATCAACAGTGTACACTGTACTCCCAGATGATAAGGTAACTTATATTTTATAATAATAATGTTGGACCTATGTAAAGTTAAAAGAAAAAGTATGACCAAGTGAATGATGACAAAGGGCATTTGTTAAATTTGTTTGAAGAATATTGTCGTTTTTTTATTCAGCGGCCACGTATAATTTTTACATAGTTATTCAGAGGACCTCTAAATACACATAGATATATATAATTTATGGCGTTAAATAATATCGGAGCGGAGATTTTAAAGATTTAAGTATTCAGTTTTTAGTACAAAAGTACGCCCAAGTATGAATGTTTAAATATCTCGACTCCGATGCACTTAAGAGTATTACATTATGTAACAAAATATGTTTATTTTTTATAATTCTATCATAATGTACCACTTTTACGAATGGCCGCTCATCTTGAAAATGTATGAAATTTACAAATCACAACACTTTTACCCAAACCCCTTTGCTTATGATATGAATCATCAAAATCATAATAATAATGATACAATAAACAACGATATAATACAATCAACTTTTTAGGGACTTTTCTAAAGTGTGATTGTGTGAGAGCTTTCACACCGATAACGATTTGATAACGATATAGTTTAAAAGTAAGATAAATCGTCCACGAAAGGTTCTTTTTAAACCATTTTTCTTCATTCTAAACACTTCAGTCTATTTTAGTTGTACCCTTTTTATCTTCCTCTATGTTCATAACATAAAAGTCATAAAACATACACTCACTGACATTTATTTATTTCAGCAACCTGAAAAATGTCCTAACCTAGACACTCAAGAAAGAAAAACTCAAGCAGTTCAAACTGAAGATATTTCAACCGACGACAGTGGCCAAGGTTTTTATACAAATAACCCCTTTGGGTATATCCTAGTCCACGAAAACTATAATTCTAGAATTCCTAGCAAAATCATATTCACAAGTCTGAATAAAAGTATATTTTAAATAAATTATTTGTGGTCATAATTGTTCATTTGAAAATTTAAAAGTTTATTTTTCAAATTATTTTCGAATCAAAAATCGAGTTCACTAATTCAATCAAGAAATAATTAAGAAATTCATTTGGTTAAGTTACCTATTTGCGTTTGTTACTTGGTTTTTAGAAGTCATTTGTTCGCCAAAGCAAGAATCAATAAATACATCTGTAATAAATAATTCACTGTTTCATTTCAAAAATTGTAAATTAATATGTAGGTATTAGGAAGCCGTGCTAAAGAATAGCAAAGAGGCATTTAATCGTAGTCCTCAGGGTAGGCAAAGCATTTGGAGTCTTAGAATCAGTTGAGATTATACGAATGTTTATGTGTCTCGGATTCCTTTTACCATCAGGTTATGTGCTCGTTAGCCTCCCCCATGGACCCCATGGCATAATGAAAATCCGACGCAACGTCGACCATAAAAACAGGTGAATTATCCATTTATACCGCTACCGCATTACGAAGCCAACTAAAATTACGTTAGGTAGTAACTATAAGTATGAATAACTACTTGCAAAAAATATCTTTACCACTAATTTTTAATTTCAATTTAATTTGCCTATTTACATTCGTCTACGATCACAGCCACAATTCATCGCCCTACCTAAATACCTTGTCGAAGAAAGTCACAAAGATTTTAACGAATTTTCTCCGGTGATTCAGTATTAATTACTTCATTATGACAGAGCCCTATAGTGCGGACGCACTTTAAGGGTCGGCAACGCATTTGCAACTTTACGATTGTAGTTTTAAGATTGCAAGTGTCTGATCTCATGAGATCTTAGTAAATCCACTTACTATTTAGTCCCTTATTTCACCATCCTGACAGTGACAGATAACAATTCGGTATACATTGCAGAGTTAACAAGTTTTCACATCATATTCATATTCATATTCATTTATTGCATCCATGGTATTTACAGTGGTCTTACATTGTAGTATAGAGCTAAACATGGACCCTACTAGGGTATGGCAATATTAAAACTAAATAAAGGATATTAACCTAGATATAACAATCCTTTTAGCTGCTTCATTTCTCTTAGAATCATTTGACGTCTCTTGGAAATTGGATGAGGAGTAGAAGGTGATTGCTAATGTCTTATCATCTGCCAATGAGCCGAACTAAAAGAACTAAAGTAGTATAGTGAAAGGTTTGGCGAATCGGCTACTGCGAATTGATTGGTTCGCTCAATCTGCGCTCCTCCAGTCGGTATTGCGGCTTGGATCTTTCGTTGGTTTGCTGGGAGTTTAAGGTTTCAGCCTGGTTCTCATATCCAGGCGTTCCAGAGCTGTAGTAGATTGTTTGGACTTGATTGTTCGGACCACCTGGTGCCACGAATAGGGTCCACTGAACTTTGTATGGCAGAGTCACTTGAACCAGGTCCCGTATAATCTTCTCTTGTTTCGTACCCAGTCGACCGCGCTTCGATACCTTGAGAAAAACAACCACAACTGTAAATCATGTTCTGCAGTGAATCAATCGACAAATCTGGTAATTTTGAACAAAAAATGTTTAAAAAAACAAAAAACCGCCTTCAAAAAGCAAAAAATAACTTCTTTAAAATGGTATGTAAATAGGTCAGTCCAACTGAAGTCTGCTTTTGGTTAAAATATTGTTGGACGCCGACTTTTGGACTGACCTATTTACCTACCATTTTAAAGAAGTTATTTTTTGCTTTTTGAAGGCGGTTTTTTGTTTTTTTAAACATTTATTTTATTTTATACTTTTTAGTGATCCTATTTATGCTGTTACGTAGCTCCACTTCTAAATATTAATAAGAAACTATAGAACATTTCAAGCTCGCCGCAGACAACGCCGCGGGAATGTCATAGTCATATTTAAACCTAAATGTGCTTCGTCATAGTCGCTCAACTTCCTTTATCGAAATATCTTATCGCCACCCTTGAAATAGGTACCGTTAAGGAGTTCCGGTGGCCATCTGTGGTCTTCATCATCAGTTCCACTTCACCATATAGTACTTTTCAAAAGCAAATGCATGAGTTACAGTGAAAAATACCAAAATCGCTATAGGTGTGCCTATAATATTTGAGGAGTTCTCTTGATTTCTCCATGATCCCATCATCAGATCCTGACGTGGTGACAATGGGACCAACTAGAAAGTATACCCATTCGAATAACGAAAAAATTTTTCAAATCGGTCCAGTGGTCTTCGAGTAATCGGGGAACATACATAAAAAAAAAAAAAAAAAATCCCGACGAATTGAGAACCTCCTCCTTTTTTTGAAGTCGGTTAAAAATATGTCTTGAAATATTACAGAAAATCATCGAACTTCGAAATTCGTCTCGAGAAACGAAAAATAGGCTCTTATATTCAAAATATATAAATATATATATAAAATATCTAAAAAAAATATATTTTCAATAGCTAACTTTTGGCGGATTTTTGTATATATTTAAATATATTCAAAATATATTTAGAATATATAAAAAATAAATAGATGGAAATATAAAAAAAATATAATTTATATATATTTTGAATTAGAAAAAAAAATATTTAAGTGATAAAATAATAGTTCATTTTTAAATTTCAAATGTATATTTAACATATTTTTGCATGCCTTAAGCGCGAAGCGCGTAGGTATGTTCTACTGTCGCCTGAAAAATCCCGTAAACACTGGGTGTGACCACGATAACTAAAAAACTATTTAACTTATAATCTTAATTTATTTTTTAATCTCATCACTAATAAATTGAGAAGAACTGTATTGAAAATCACAGCTTGATATTTGCTGCCCTTTAGCTGTAATTGAATTTTTTAACTTGCAGTTTATACTCGAATTTGTTATGTTTTGATCCGCCATTTTTCCCTTATATCTAAAATAGAGGTTGAGATTGAGCGTGAAGTTGTTTAGTATCGAGAGGGCGTTCGGTGCCTATTTGCGGGAAAATTCAAACAAAATGTTTTTTAAATACACGGATTATTTTCTTTTTTGCTTTCATTTTTTATTAGTTTTTTTTTTAAATTGATTTTTCATTGCGATTAAATTAAAAAAAAATTTTTTTTTTTCGATTTTTCATAGGTGAAAATAAAAGTTCACACGCAGCACGCAGTTCAAATTTCTAGTTTTTAGAGGTTGAATACAGTTTTAAAAATTTTTTTTTAAAAAAAGTATAGGAGTCTTTGTAAAAAAGTTAACAAATATACTGATGTAAACATTTCATCTAAATAATTCGTGTACGACATGAGCGCTTAAGGCATGCTCATTTGGATTTTCCAAGCTATTTTATACTTCCATTCATTTACTTTTTATATATTCTAAATATATTTAAAATATATACGGAAATCGGCGAAAAGTAAGCTATTGAAAATATAATTTCGATAGATATTTATATTTTCTTAATATATTTTAAATATATTATTTTTATATTATAAATATATTTTTCATCTATTTAAACATATATTATTTTTATATATTTTTTTCATGGCGGAATGGATTTTTAATACTCACAAGCCATGACCGCGATGGTGAAGAGAAGGAACAGGGTAATTTTTCTGCACATGGTTGCTTGAATGTCTTCAAGTTACTTAAGTCCTCAGAGTTGTCTTATATGCGTTGCGTAAGCGTTGCGTAAGCAAATCGGGAGCCGGACGGACATGCGCTCCGCGTCGCGTTCATTACAGTAGGCCTAGCAAAGAGCCCATCGCTACCAGGCGTTTTCGTCTCTAACGAATTCAACGCCTAAGCGTAAACGAAGCCAGCAAAGAGCCCGCGGATGGAATGGAATATCGAATCGCCTTTTCCATTCGTTTTTCCCGTTACGTTGGCATTTTTTCCATTGAAAATGAAAAAACTTTGTTAATTGTCTATGCTTTGCTCTACTAGACACGTCAACGAAAGAAATGACATACAGGGGTCCTTTTGACAGTTGATATACAGAATTATAAATTTAAATATGTAAATATTTGAAATGCTTATGTATCAAGTGAAAAAGTAAATTGCCACTCCTTTGGTCGTTTTTCATGAGTCCGTGCCCGGCGCGTCCAACGCGTTCGGGCTCCGCGCACGTACCGTCCAGTATCCCAGCCCTCACGCCCGGCCCGTCTACGCTGCAGGCCCTCAACCCGACCTGTCCATGTAGCCCTCCCCCGTTACACCGCCGCTCTCAGTACAGTCGCCGCTCTTAGTACAGTCGCCGCACTCGCTACCCCAAAAGTGGCCGAGTTGCATGAGCGCAACAAGGACTGTTGAGGAATGTTAAAGAAATGTTGAGTGCTTCTGGCCACATTTATGCAGATTGACGAAGTAATCTGCTCGGGGAAAAAATGGAAGAGTACTGTACTGTTTGATTTTGATTAGTGTTAACAAGAATAGAACAGGGCAAAAGTAACAATTTTTTACAGCACAATTATATAAAAATGTTTTTATAGCACAATTATATAAAAAAACAATTTTGTTAAGTAGTTAAGTTGAGTAATTTATTGTTCCTATTTTTCTGTTGATTTATGCACAAATTTAATAAAAGTCATATTTTGTAGAAACTGTTTTCATAACCCAACCTAATTATTTATATTATAAGTAAACTGTTAGAGGTAGGATCTTAATAAGTAAGATCTCATAAATATATTTTTATCATCTAAAAGTTATTTTATATTTAGGAAGTAAAATAATACTGTTTTTTTAAATATTAAAATGTCCACTTTTGTAAAAATAAATCTTAAAAGAAAAAAGGTTGATACCAATAATTCAATAATAACTACACTTAAGGTGAGTCGGGGCTATTGCATCTACGGGCATATTGTAACTTTTCATACTAAAACATGTTCTACTTTTAAAATTAGTATGAAAAGTTACAATAGCCCTGTAGGTGTAGCCCCAACTCACCTTATATTAAATAAAAAACATTGATTAATGCTTAAGAAATTATAAATGTGATCTACAACATCTTTTGTTATATTTTAAACAATTAGATGCACTTGGTCCAGTCCGGTTTGCACATGAGTCAGTATTAGGCCCTGTTGTGTTCCAAATTTACATATGGTTTTGACTGTTTAGAATTTTCAATGTATCCCCTCTACAACATTATTTGAGCGCTACCCACCATGTCTATTCAGAGTTGTTATATCACCACTAGAGTCAGCGAGTAAGGTGGCTGACGTCCCTATGTCCTCCGTATGCCCAATGCTGTAAATAGCCTTTTCTGCGCCCTGTGCGAGCTTCTATAACTGTGCCCTTGTTTTTTTCAAGATATTATATTATAGGTACCCTAGAGAAATGCTATGTATAGGCCTACTTTATTTCATTCAGAGTGATAAAATAAAGCTCAATGAATTCGGTGTTGGTGGCTCAATTACCTATCTAAATTTTGGAAGAAAAATCTAATTTTTTTAAAAACTGATTTGGGCAAACAAGCAGACGAGCCATCTGATGTTAAGTGGATCCTTCGCCTATTAAACCACCCACTGTGTCTCACTCACTAAAACTCAAACGCAAGTTCACTAGTGAAAATGCGTTGCCCACCCTGATGCTTAAGATTTAATTTTTGGGCCACTATGGTCTTCATACTTCTATAATGAAATAACACCCTCCAAAGTTTCAGTAAACTATAAATTAATTTAATTATAAGAACTTGGTATGGTAGAGTTTTGAATAAGGAAGGTAGCATATAGGGATTCGGTCACTTACGGCAACTTTCCTCGCACGACCACGTGCCTGGAATGCCCACATCCCTGAACGTCCATGTCGCTCGAACGACTATAATACTAAAAAGGCCACATGCCTTGAATGACCACATCCCTGAACGTTCATGTCGCTTGAACGACCATAATACTAAAAAGGCCACGTGACTTGAATGACCACATCCCTGAACGTTCATGTCGCTCGAACGACCATAATACTAAAAAGGCCACGACACGTGCCTTGAATGACCACATCCCTGAACGTTCATTTCGCTTGAACGACCACTTTTAAAAGTGTCGATGCCTTATAAAAATTAAAATGTTAGTGTCCCATATTCTGCTACGACACTTTGCTTTACGAACAAGGAAATGTACGAAAAGAGAAGTGGACGAACAAGGAAATGTACGAAAAGAGAAGTGGACGAACAAGGAAATGTACGAAAAGAGAAGTGGACGAACAAGGATATGTACGAAAAGAGAAGTGGACAAACTGGGAAATGTACGAAAAGAGAAGTGGTCGTTCAAGGATGTGGGCGAACTAGGAATTTGGACGGTGGTCAATAAAGGAAGTGGCCGTAAGTGACCGAATCCGCATATAGTCCATTCGCTTAGATAGTGTCGCTACACTCCCACATGCTCGTGGTTATTGTAATAAAATACGAATATAATTCGAAGTAAACTGCCAAATTCACTTGCGGCGTAACACCCGTAAGTGAATTTCGCAGTTTACTTCGCATTATATTCGTATTGTATTACAATGACCACAAGTACGTGCGAGTGTAGCGACACTAAGCGAATGGACTATAATATAAATTGTTTAAGGCCGCACCCGCACTACGGCTACAAAACACTTGATAAAAGAGTCACGCGGTTAAAAACCGCGGCGGTTTAGCAGTAGTGCGGGTGCGGCCTAAGTATGAATTGGTGAAAAAACGTTTATTCGAAAATATTTGCAAGATTATTCACAGCTACACAAATGAATGAGACCACAAATAAATGAGTTCAGATAGTAAAGATTTATTAAAGCAAGCCATAAACTTTTTTAAAGATTTTCTTTTCGTGCTTTCTTCATTGTGATATCGTTGATAACCTTTTCATACGACAGGCACCGTTCTATGTCGCGTTCAATCGACAAAATCGCTAGGCCGGTCCAACTTTCTCGGCCAATCCTTGAGCGCAAGTAAGTTTTTATTAATTTGAGCTTACTGAATGATCTTTCACAGGAAGCTACAGTCACTGGCATTGTTAAAAATATCTTTACAGCGACTACCACATTGGGAAACATCTCTTTTAAATCTAGTTCGACTATAGCTTTAAGTAGACCTAGACTTGAACTATGGTCACATTTATCAAATAAATATAGTCATTTCAATAAGCTCACTCGTGCGCTGCCAAAAAAATGAGCGCGATTTTTTGTCTAATTTAATAGACGTTTTAGATTATACTGGCATATAGGTATGTATGTGTTGGAATCGAGCACTAGGGGCGCAGTGGGAACTTATCAGGAGCAAACCGAAAAAATAATAGTCCTGCCTGGTCTGGCCATTCTTGCGCCCCCCAGAGTCTACGCCCTGTGCCTGGGCACCGGTGGCACCGCCCTATTTACGGCACTGCGTATGTCCTGTATACTGATCAGCATCGGGCAAATTCAAATAGTTGGCATTTCCTTGGGCGTATTACCAAATTTATTTACGCCTATGACCTGTGCTGTGCATTTACCTTTTTGGTAATTTAGGAAAAATCTCTCACTTTTGTCCATTGACGTTGATCCTTTTTGTCAATTTCGGCAAATGGGCCATCAACGGTAAAAGATCTTGGTATTTTGGTTTCGATGTTAGGTATTTGTATTAGTAGTATATTTCCGTGAACTTCAACATCTTTAAGTGCAATGATTGCCAGTTCCTCACGCCTGCAGGCTCCACAAACCCCAAATATGAGTGCAACCTACGAACAGAATCAAACTTTACTTATAAAATCAAATGAATTACTAACCTTATGATAAACTAAAATCATAAATAGGAGAGAAATCATACCCTTGTAGCCAGATATAGATGATCTGGAGCATCATTAATAAACTTTTTCATGTCTTCTGCCGTTAATACTTTTGATTTTTTACTTTCATAACCTGTAGATTGTGTCTTTAAAAACGCAGTCAATTTATAGATTTTTCTGGCAAAGCACTCTCATTTGCAATTGCAGCCTTCTCACAAATGTCTGGTGGTGTTAAATCAATTTCAAACTCTTGATTCACTCATTATTGAAAAAAAAATCTTCTCTATTCTCTCATCTGCGATCGGCTGTATAAGCCATAATCAGATTTGGTGACTGTAGCAAGTGTATGGGTGCTGTTTCAGTGAACTTCATCCCATTTTAATTATAATTTGACATTCACTGTCTCTGATCAAGGTTAAGGATTTGCCATCTTTTAAGGCGTCGCGTATTATTATAGGAATTTATAATACTCCCTTGCTAGTAAGTTTTGCTTGATTTTCGAGTCTGCTTTTACAAGCTCATTTTAAAAGCAACTTTCTGAAAATTTAAGATTGGTAAACAAAGTCGTTGTAAGACTTGTAATTGCGCAGTGATAATTTTTGACATTATGAAGAGGTGTTTTTTTTAGCTTTTATTCGATTGGAATGGATTTTGTTATTAATGTTATTATTATAGAACCCACTTCAATGAACGTTTTTTTTTCAAATGCGTGTTCTTTAAGACATAAACAATTGTAAATATAAAACATTGTACTATTATTACCTAAGTTTCGTTATTTAAGATTATTTGTGCATCGTATATTTTTAAAAACAATATCGAATGTTGCCTTTGGCAACTTGAAACACGATTGCAGTAAGAAAAAACGCCTCTTCTTTGACAGGCGTTTCGACAGCTATTCCGTTCCATTCAGACAAATTATCAAGAACGGTTTTTCAATATTCAATATTAAAAAATGAACGTGTTATAATGATGAATAGGTAAGTAATAAAATATGAAATATGTATATTTTTCTTGCATTAACAGTAGGTTTTTTTTGATTACGACGTTTAAAGGAAACTAAATGTTACAATTAATTAGTTATAATAAAATTAAGAATTTACCTTCATTTGACCCCTTAATGCCGGTCCGAATTGCGCTCTTTTGAGGTTTTACATAAAACATATAAAATCTCTGCAGTATTTTATTTTATAAGTACAATTTAGGTACCTATCTAGCTGACACCTACACACACTAGCTGACTGCTCCACATTCGCAGTGTTCACAGTATAGTTCGCGCGCTCGACGATGGAACTAGGTCTACATTAAAAAATTAAAAGTAAAAAACGAATTAAAAAGAAATGGAGGAAACGAAGATGGTGGATGACGAGTATTCATCGTAATTGAATGTTCGTAATATTTTATACAGTATTAGTGGTATTCTAGTGGTATTGGGCTAATATTTTATAAAAGTTGGAATGTGGAGCCTTGTTGCCTCGTTCGCGCGTTCGCGGGCCCTTTGACACGGGCCAAAATACCGAAAACAAGGTGCGAACCCGCGAACGCCCTCCACAGTCACACTTTCACGCGTTCGCTACACTCGCACATGCTCGTGGTTATTGTAATAAAATAGGAATATAATTCGAAGTAAACTGCCAAATTCACTTGCGGCGTAACACCCGTAAGTGAATTTCGCAGTTTACTTCGCATTATATTCGTATTGTATTGCAATAACCACAAGTACGTGCGAGTGTAGCGACACTATCTAAGCGAATGGACTATACTGCATTTGCGCGATCGCGCGTGAATGTAGAGAGCCTATTACGCACAAGTTTCGTAGTAAAGTACCTACTCATTCAAAACGGAACGCCTGAGCGATTCCATCACGATTCCATCACAAACTCTTAGCAAAGATCATTTAGAGTATGGAGTCGTGTTTTCCACGCAGAATTATTTGTAGGTTGGCAAAATATCCACAACTGTCTCTGGTTTTTTCTAACTGAAACGTCAATCAACGTAATGAATGACATCAACTGTCAAGTCAAGTCTGTCAATGATTCTTGTCTAGCTGTCATTTTGAAAACATCTGTCTATTTATTTCATTTTTTGTAAATTACTTTATCGTTGATTTTGGTTCGCAAATCCAGGGCAACTTTGTGAAGTAACCTCCAACACTGACGAAGAATATGCATCAAATAAAATATCAGTGAAAAGTTGATTCTGAATGAGCAAGCGGTCAAGAACACTCCAAGCCAATAAGCCATTGAAGTGGATGCCCGCCATCTTCAATGGAGCACACCGTATTTTTAAAGACAGGCCGACGCAACTCGTGACCAAAATCCTGGCCTATATTTGGCACGATTAAGAATTGCTATTCAAGCTAGCAATGCCGCCAGCATTTCGGGAACAATGCTCACTAATAGCGTTTTGTCAGATTAGTGTAGTTTTAAGTAATTTTTTATGTTCATGTGAATGTAGCTCTCTGAGTAACAGGCATGATTTAATGTATGTAATTTTTTTAATTTTAAGTACTTATGTCACTATTTAAACCTAAGTTTTTATCAAAAACTGTTTTTACAATGTAAATTAAAAATGTAATTACTTAAATTAAGTTAACAAATTTATAACAGTCTAAATCGTATTATGAGTTGTGACAGATTGTGCTAAAGATTACTTGTATGAATAGAACAGAGATTAATTAATAACATTAGTTTAAACCTTGTTTAAACTATTTGAATTTTAGCTAAATTAATGGGGAAAAAGCAAGCATTCCTAATCTGGCAACCACTGTCTTGACAACACGTTAGCCTAGTTGGTAGTGACCCTGCCTACAAAGCTAGCGGCCCTGGGTTCAAATCCCGGTACGGGCAAATATTTGTGTTATGAGCATGAATATTTGTTCCCGAGTCATGGATGTTTTCTATGCATTTAAGTATAATATATTTCTCTATATAAGTATTTATATCGTTGTCTAGTACCCATAGTACAAGCCTAGAGCTTAGTTTGGGATTAGGTCAATTGGTGTGTTAGTGCTTTTACTTGTTTATTAATTGAATTGTTTATATTCTTTGTTATACTGCTTTTAAGTACCTTAATATTGTAGTGCCCTTTTAGGGCGTCCATGTCCATGAACTGACTAATCTAGAATAACAACACCTTTCTTTTCAATGTATGTGCCTCTATGTGACAACAATAAATGATTGATTGATTTAAATTTAAAATGTTTGTATAACATGAATTGTAGACGTTTTAGGGCATTTCCAGTAGTTATCACCAAATATTTTAGTGGTAACAAATGGGAAAATGATTCCCTGTTGTTACCACCGAGTACTTTTGTGGTAAAAGATGAGAAAATAATTCCCAGCTGTTACCAGTGGTAACATACCTATTGGTGGTAACAGGTGGGAATAACCCAGTTTTGTGACGAGAATTAGCCATATATCGCGGCCGTCAATGTATAGCTAATTTTTGTCACAAAACTGACAAAGTTAAAGTTCCTTAATTTTTGTCCTTAATTGGGTACACTTTTCAGGGAAAGCGCCCTTTAGTGCATTATACTTACTTACTGTACGTTTAACCTTTTGAACGCCATACGTCGAATACAAAATGTGCCACACACACGCCAAACATGTTTGCTATGCTATGCAAATTACACCTTATTGCTACCAAATAAAGTCTCTTTTAATCTTGAACTCTTGTCGGCTGTAGCCGACGTGGCGTCAGTGGCACGACTTTTAGTTGACGGCCAGAGCCGACTGTGGCGTTGAAAAGGTTAATAATTAAAGGTAAATAAATTAATGAATCCTGGATTATGGCCTTATACGTCAGTTCACAAGAGGTGCTATGAATTAATAGATTGAATGAAACTACTTATACATGTGATGTGAGTTAAATTAATACAGGTTTTGGGTCCTCATGGCAGTTCTTTTAAAACAACTTACTTATACCTACTAGTTTAATATAGTCAAAGTAACTTTATCCAGACAACTGATTTCATTTCATTATGACATGATAAGGAAGAAAATAAATCAATAGTCATTATTTAAAGTCTTTTAATTTCCTAAAAAGCATCATTAATAATTGTTATTATCCGAAAGGCAACTTGACATCATCCTCAACTTTTTGCCTTATGACGATGTAAAGTAGAGACTTGACTTATCATCAGTGTAATGAGTAAAATTCAACACCATATTTTGCGATATGCAATATACATAATATACACATATATGTCACTATGGTGCTAATACTGGATGTGCCTCTAGCAAGCATCTCGAATAAATAGGATTTCATCAACGCTGAATCACCACTCTATGGTCCTTCCTTGAAATCAGCATCATTATCCACGGTCTCTGTGTGTATTCTGGATCACCTTGAACACAAAATTTATATTACAGTTGAGTTCATAAATATATGAGCATTTCCAAGGCTTCAAAAATAAATGTACATAGAAATGTACATAAACATCTGAACAGACTTGTCGATCGAATATATGTACACATATCACCTATCATATTAATCTGAACAAGCCTCTCAATAATATCTAAGTAACGGAAAACTAATAAATATCTGTAATAATATTTTTTAAAATTATTTAACCAAGTGAAAGTGCATAAATATCTTAACAAGTGTTTTTTCAAATATTTATAAGCATTTAGTGGCTCAAAAATATCTGTACTAACGTATTCCAACTTTATGTGAACAAGTAGAAGTTCATAAATAGCTAAACAAACATAACACTTCGAGTTCATACACAAATCGTGTTCGTATGCATTGCATTAAATTTGGGTCCATATTGGCTCACCTAATTATTTTTACTCATAACGACTCATAAGTCCTAATTATCGCAACTCCTAACGTATTTATTTCAGCAACTGTTACATTTTCAGGATTTTTATAAATCAAACCTAACCTAACCTAGTCTTATCTACACATTGAATATTTCAGAACTTCTGAAAAGTTTACGGTTCCAGCGGTATAAAAAATTCATTTTCGGAGTTCCGATAATAGGAGTTGCAATTTTAGTTGAACTTTGGCGCTCCCATTAAATTTACATGTGTACACTCTGGTACCTTGTCTATTTAATGTCACGTTTAAACAGCCATATATGAATTTTCACAGCGATTAAAGTGACAAGGTGCTAAACTGTACACATATTTATGAACGCGACGTAACTTCTTCCATGCATTCTTCGTTTCATTATTTTAATGGTTCAAAAAATGGTATAAAAAGTTCATAAATATGTGTGCACTTTAGTACAGTCGAGTTCATAAATATGTGTACATTTCAGTACCTTGTCACTTTAATCGCTGCACTGTGACAATTCATATATGGCAGTTTAAACATGACATTAAATAGACAAGGTACCAGAGTGTACACATATTTATGAACTCGACTGTATAAAACATTTTTTTGTGCCACTATATGTTTATTAATATTTGAAAAAAAACTTGCTTAGATATTTATGTACTTTCACTTGGCTAAATAATTTTGAAAAATAATTAGTACAGATATTTATTAGTTTTCCGTTACTTAGATAATATTATTGAGATGCATGTTCAGATTAATATGACAGGTGATATGTGTACATAGATTTGATTGACAAGTCTGTTCAGATGTATATGTCCCTCTCTATGTACGTTTATTTTTGAAGCCTTGGAAATGATCATATAATTTTGAACTCGACCGTACAGTGCATGGTATACTACTAAATTATGACAATACATAGTATACAATACTATGTATAGTATTGTCATAATTCATAGGCAAGCTCACTAACTACCAAACCAAAATTGAAGGTTAACAATATCAACTTAGCTGGTAGAGCTAGGAGGTAAAGATAAATATTTATGTGATTTGCATGAATATTAAAGTTTCTGAGTCGAATGATTTTTATTAAGGTATGCATTTATTGATACAAAATTTGTTTTTCATGCTCAGTGGATACAGTTAACTTGGTAAATAGAAAGTACAATAAAAAGGTCACGCTTAAAGGAATAAATAAAAAATAAAACATTTAATTGAAGAAGGAAAAAAGTGCCTTGTGATGCGTTAGTGTGTGTGTTTGTGTAAGCATGTATGCATGTGTGAGTGAGTATGTGTGTGGGCACTGGGCGTGCTGTACCACACGGGTAAAAACACAATGTTATGAGGGAGAGTAAAATTTGCTCCAAGTAGTTATAGCGTTTGAAGTAACCGCTTTAATTTTTGCAGTGTCAGTGAGAGTTTTTAGTAGAGATGCGCCTAATATTCGTTTGGTATTCGGTATTCGGCGTATTCGGCATCTTTTTCACTATTTGTATTCAGCCGAATTATTCGGTTTTTGTGCCAAATATATTCAGTATAAGTATTTCTATTTTCTTCGCTATACGACTTGGCTATTATATTATAAGTCAAAGAAATCCTATGAAGAATATGTTGAATAAAGCTAAGAAAATAAAGCAATTAAACTTCAAATCAACGTTTATTTTGAAACCTCAAGTCAACATATTTATTTCTTAACCTATAGTTAGGCAAGCGGTGAGCTACGGCTCGCTAGTCATCTAGCCAGCAGCGACACGTAGCGTACCTACATGTTATAACAGTTTACGCGGCGAAACAATGAAATGGTAAACCGAATAATTCGGCCGAATATCTGGTTCAGTAAGAATTAAACCGAATAGTATTCGGTATTCGGCTATTCGGTGAAACCAGTATTCCGCGCATCTCTAGTTTTTAGCTCATATTTTATCATAATTCGTATTGATCCTGCCACGATGTAAACAATTATCATATTACACTTAGATAGGTTTTATAATAATTAGGTACTCTGTACTGTATTTGTTAATTGTGGCAACTTCACTGGTCAATGTTTTATGTAAGTTTTTCTGTAATATTTTTTCTTTACTTGTACTGTTTGTGCCCAAATAAACATTAAACATTAAACATTACTAGGAGGCCCCAACTTTAATATTGTTACGAGCATCGAAATATAATAAGTATGGAAGAGTAACACCGAACAAACTTGACGTTGAAATATGTCCCATTTCCTCTACGCTTGAAACGTTTGAGTAGACGCCATTACTGTAGAGGTTGTATATATTTTCACCCATAAGAAAACTTTGATTAGTTAAACTGCTATGACAAGAGATTTGATTGGTCTATATTTTTCTCGTTATGGCTAATCAAACACGTTAGAAAATGACACATCTGACATTTTGCTGAACTTGGATGGTTTAATGCAGAAGTGATCCGTACTTTAAATAAGTTAAGGTGTATACTTTATTTATACAGCAATAATGTTTTAGTAAATATTTATTCTTAAAAATATAATATTTAGTAGGCAATAAATAACGATATTATACGGATATAATTATCTACATAGAAAATCGACAAAACTCACATTATTATACCTAATAGGTAAATCAAGATTTGTTATGATGAGGCGTGGCGGTATTTGATCGTACCTAATTTAAATAAAACAAGTTGCAGTACCTAAGTATTACCTACTAAAACACATATAATTATTTTTTTTATAAAATTTCGTAAAATGAATGATGAGGTGTGTGAGGCTATTCAACATAGTAAAACTGCACTTTCGGAATATAATATTAATATAGTCGTTTATTCTTAATATCATCTTGTCCAAACGCTAAAAAAACATCACTAAATATATACAAAATACTATCAGAGTATGTCTCCTTAAAGTAAAATGAGCCAACTTAAGGATTTAAGGTAGTTTCCCTCCAGGGCCCGACTTATTTTCCACACAGTACATGAAAAAACGAAATCATCATCTACAACCTTGATCAAACCTTAACTCGGCAGATTCAGATAAGTTACATACAAAATTACAGATTAGCTATCAAAATCTCGATACGATGCAGCGTATCCAGCCAAGTTCAAAGAAAAAGAAACTGGCGACGTAGCAGCCGTGTGTTGTTACACGAAACATTTCTATCTATTTTTGACCCCATCACAACTCAAAACTTATTTAACCTACTTACATACAAAATATAGCTGAAAATTTAGAAAAAAATATATGAAAACCTATGTACCGCGAAATATGGTTAATTTGTTTAATTTTTGACGACTGGAATTTAATAAAGAATCTTGTTTTGCGATGTAATGAAGCCTCACTCTTAAAAATTCTTCTATGACCGTTTTCAATAACAGCATGGTATGGTTGCTGTCGAACGGATGGCTGTTTGACAATGCCCTTAAAATATCACCGTTTTCTATTATTAACCTTTGACACTGATTCACAATAACTTGAAGGTTTTTGGCTCTGTACAAAATCTTCTCGTGACTATTGCGTTTTATCATTTCTCTTAGTATTCGCTCTGATTGGGCACATATTTTAAATACTATTACTGACGAATAAACCAAACCGCCAAAATCTTTCAAAGATATGAGCTTATGAAAGTACAATTTCTCATTTGCAAATAGCAATTTGACGCAATCTGGGCAATGTAATTTTGAATGAACTTTATTTGCTACAAATCCTGCAATGTATCCGACAATTTGCTCAATAGTTTCTGGCAGTGTCGTTCACTATCCAGCATATTGGAAAATATTGAGCAATTTTGCATTTCCGTGTCGACCGTACTAGTTGCAAAAACATCTTCACACTCTTGATCGTTATGTCGATACCCAAGAGTGGACTTATTAATTGTCGATGAGCAGTTCAGGATTGGAAAATCTTGCAAAGGGATGCAATTACCGGTGAATTTGGATCGTAGTTCTAAATGTAAGAGTGTTTTTTTATAAATACCCATAAACTGTTTTGCGTTTGGGTTGTTATTGCAACGGCCGTGGTTCCGAATGACTCCAAAAAATAGCTCAAGGTGATCTTGACTGAATTTATATGGCAGTATGAATTTCAGTTTCTGTCGGTTTTCAACGAGATCTGTAAATAGCGTTTTTAGACTTTCAATGCATACAAGTAGTCCTAAAAAGCCAGTTTTAGATTGGGTTTTTGTTATACATTTTTGGGTTGTACTGTTTACCGTTATTTTTTGACCGTCATTGGACGGTCGGATCGGATCGTCAAAATTACATCCTAGAAGCTTAGCGGTTCCAATATTAGATGGACACCCATCGAAAGTTAGACTGACGACTTCGGCACCAGCGTCATGACATGTTTTTAAGCACATTTTAATGATATTGGATCTCTGTTCTGCAGCCAACCCATTTACAAAAAAATATCCCAAAGGCAACTTAAATGAATCGTTTAGGGATACAATCATCAACACGTAGGCTTGGCTGGCAATATCTCCTTTAGGACTGAAAGTGACATTACCCACGAAATCATTGCCATTTAAAATCCTTTGCTGTCGTATAGCCATTTCATCTACCATTAAGCAGGCAAGGTTTTTGTCACTTTGCTTATATTTTGATTTAAGTGCCCTGAAACTTTCCTTTGTAAAACCTGGCCCGCCCTCGATAGATTGGTACCATTTTGTTAATGTGGAAGGATGCGGCAGACATAAGTTTAATTGCGTTCTTACATATTTGTAACCAGCTGGGGAGTAATAATTTAATGTCAAAGCAAATTTTTTTATGGCTGGTGTGAACTTAAAACTAGCCCTACTTTTTTGAGATTGTTTTTTTTGTAAGTTAGTAACTAAATCGCCAGAAAATCCCCCTAATGCGGTATGGATGTTTGACTGCCCGTGGCCTTTTTTCTTTAATTCTGTAAGAACATCCTTTAAACTTATGTTTGTTTTCAAGATGGTTCGGTTTCTCCGTTGTAATTTTTTAATTTTCGTAAGTCGCTTTTCTGCTAGATGTGTTTTACGCCTGAGTTGTTCTTTGATTCGAAATGTTTTTGGAGAATTTAAAGTAGATTCTATTTCAGAAGATGAAATTGAATCGAGGTTATCTTGTCTTTTCATGACTTTGGAAGGACTTTCGTTGTCATCGTCTAAGTTACCTTGCACATTAAACTTGCATTGACAGTGCGGGCATTGAATCGTTGAGCTTGGCTGCAATGAAGAAACTAATTTATATCTAGTCATTTAAGATAGGAAAAAAAATCATCGGCTTAACATTTTTTTTGATTCTCACCAGTTTATGCTTACGTGACCTTACGTGAGGTGGTGTCTTGTTCTTGGTTTCTGCGATAACACCAAGTTCGCGATTTCCGTTTGAGTGAATTTTTCGTGAATTAACCATCTGTAATATTTAAAAGCCGGTTAAGTGGCCCTAAAAGTATTGTTTAGTCCGTATTTCAAAAGTTAGAAGAGAAAAAAGCGAATACGTAAGACCTTTGTGGTTTTACATTACATTTATCTAATTAGCCCTATATAGATGCCCCACCTCCACGCTTGTATTGAATTAGTTTTTTCTTACTTCACTCAGCTTGTTGACATTATATAAGTATCGTAGGATACCTATATGTTGCGGTTTCACATTTAATCTAGTTAGACTGAATAGGTATTTTAGTCTCAGAGAAATAAGCTGTGACATACTGAATGGTTATTATAAATAGAATCGAATAAATAGAATAGAGTGCACGAATGTCCTTCGGCTAAAATGATGATGATGATGATGATGAATGATGATGCATGAATCTAATGTATCCATTGTAAATATATATTTTTAACGTACTGTGCAATTTGGAACCGCTGAGCATTTCAAAAAATGTCTCCCAGTTTTTGAAACTAAAAAGTCAGTTTCTTCAAAATGGATACTGCATATCCTACAATGTTTGCTGGGAAGCCACGTTTCATCGCGTTTTTCTAAACGAACTGCAGCTATCCAAGCAAAACGTTTTTCTTCATTTCTAGGAAAACTAAAAAAAAACATTAATCTTTAATATTATAATTATTTCAGAACTTATATTGCATAACATCGGCCATGTCCATTTTGTAAGGAAATTATTTAATTGTAATTACTTACTAATGGAATGAAATTACATCCTTTTTAGGGTCCGTGCGACTCCTACACCAATTTACGGTGCACGTCGGCATCGTTGTTGCTATAGTTTCTTCTTCTTATCAGTTTTTTATAATTATTTTACAAAACTATGATGACAACCATTTGACATAACAACTCAAAGCCTACTGCAAGCCAGTTGAGCACCAAGTATTAGCTCCGCCCATTTTAGCACTAAGTATGTGGAACACTTTTTGAATGACAATTACTCTTCCATACTTATTATATTTCGATGGTTACGAGACACAAAAGCAATGAATACCTACTTAAGTATGTTTTATTTTTACTTCATATTATTATCATTATATTCATTATAGGCATATGAAGGAGAACAAAGAGGTGCATTTATAAAGAAAGTTGCCGTCTAGGGAAAACCACCACTCACTTGCGCTTAGCATTCGTCCACACACTTCTTGTTTGGGTAACCGAATTCATATTTTAATGGCTGGTTGAGGGCTGGCATTACTAGTTTACTGGGTGCTTCAAGACATCTATTTGCTGTTGCCACATCCTATGGTAAATAAATAGGACCTGAAAAAATACCATCTATGAAATACGTGTTTATTTACTTACTTATCAAATCAATGTAGGTAAGTACCTAGTAGTGTAATATGTTAATAACGTAGCTCGCATCATTCCTTTACTTACTCCGAAAATAATTACCCTTGTTCATCTCAAGAGTTTTACTCAGTAAGTAGCCGCACGGGAACTTTTTCACGTCAAATATCCACCAGCGCTTCCCGAGAGGAGACGACTGCTAAGAAGTTTTGCTGCAGCTTTAGTCAACCATTTCAATAGTTAGCAGCCAAAAAAAGTCGCAAGGAATACATAAAAAACTTGATTTAACACAATTAATCCTCCCTCACAGCTGACTAAAAATCGCCATTTTAAACAAATTCCAATGGAATGGCTTCTAGGCGTGAGCCCAATTCCGTGAGAGAACATTAGCGTTAATCAACTGAGGAATATGGAAAAGAATGTTTGTCAAAAATGGCTCTTTGCTAGACATTGACAGCACTGTTCGCTTGGTGCGTTTCGATATGCTTCCTTGTATGTTGTTCAATATTTGAGTAGCTTATTTTAATTTTAATTTAGATACGTTTAGTTTTAATTTTTAATTGTATTAATGTTGAATTCTGTAAATATTACGTTCTATGATTATATTATAACCATATCCATATTCCCGAAGCATATCGAAACGCACAAAAAGACCAACTTGTCATCGCATACATTTCATGTTGATGGAATGGAAAACGCTAAGTGGCACTTTGCTAGACATATGTATGGGTTTTGACATTGTGACAGCACTGATCGCTACTTTGGGCGTTTCGATATTCCATTCTAACGCGTACCCTTTGGCTCTTTGCTAGCTTTTTAGGCGATTCTTTGAGATAAACCACGTCATCCATACATTTCAACTCGATGGAATGGAAAACTCTAACGTCGCTTGGATCTTTGCTAGGCCTACAGGACTGGCGAGGGGCGCGCGGCGGTCGGCGCCGGCGCTGGGTCGCTCGCTTGTAACGGGATTTTAACCTACGTTAGAGATGCGAGGTCTTGTATTTGGCGCGGCCGCCACATCAGTCATGGTGCTTCTACGATCCAAATCCATAACGCCCATCAACGCCAAATAACTGGCGACGTGAGTTATGGGTCTTCGACTAGACAAATTGGAAATAATTATGGAGGCAGTGCGGACGGAAAAGTTACCCATGGGTCTTCGACTCGCCAAGTTAAGAATACTTATACTGATTCGAGAACCGGGAACGTCACCTATGGCTCTTCGACGTATCAAGTTTATAACAACGTCGATACTCATTAGGACAAGAAGCCGCAAGTATCGTAGATACGATATAGCGATTTAATATAGTGTGGAATTTTGGCTAATTGCCAAATAGTTGTATCATCTTCAAATTTACTCTTTTCCTATTTCTTGTTTCTGAATTCTACGAAATTAAAATGTCTTGTCATGTTGCCTGAAATAAATCATTCTTATTTCAACTCCTATTTTTTATTTACTAATAAGATTTTTGTCCTAAGGAATGACTAGACTAAGGAACTTTTGGTATCCATAAAAATGGTATTGTAAACCCATCTATAGACGATAATGTTCGTATTCAAAATTTATTTCTATTCTCGCTAGGAAAATTGAAAATTTTCAAAAATCAAAAAATTTTCAACTGCCAAAAAGGCGTATTACAGCAGTTAGATAGGGTTTTATGCCAAAAGGACGTGTAAATTAGAATACCGCATTTGGCGCGCGTCATGATATTCTCATTAAAAAAACTAACAATTTGTTTATGAAACTCATCCGGAATAACCTAGCGTGACCACAAGCTGATTGCTGCTCTTATCAACCCGGTTTCTTGGAGCTCATTAGTATTTTGGTTCTAACTCGTCAAAGCAGCTTCTGTTTGTTGATAAGGTTAATTAGGTTAATACCTACTTCGAACAATCATTTCGACGGTATTACCCTTTTTATCGGAACGCTAAGGTCATTGCGGTCAATACCTACTCACAGCAATCATGTGGTAGGTATTAGCGAACTAATTAGATGGTCATGCGCTATTTTCGTAGAATTTACTAAGAAACTCCTACTGGTTTGTTGAATGATTTTAAATAATGAACTAAAAGAGATTCATAATGAACTTAAAAGC
Organism: Acleris literana; assembly: GCA_946894065.1. Classification (NCBI taxonomy): domain Eukaryota; kingdom Metazoa; phylum Arthropoda; class Insecta; order Lepidoptera; family Tortricidae; genus Acleris; species Acleris literana. Next base: position 6,892,269 of record OX335687.1, read on the forward strand.
CTTCTATGCATGACTGGATTGACTATTCTAATAGCTTTTTGAAAAATGAACTTAAACGATGATCAAATATCCAGATCAAGACAAGGCACTCGTCATACAAACAGCAGCATCTGATTGGTTTTTCCCAAGACCTCCATTACCCCCGCCCCCTCCCCTTCACTCTGAATCACAGAAAATAGAATCACACGGCATCGAAACGTGATATAGTCACGTGCTGCGTGATCACTGTTTGTTCTGGTTTTTTCCACACGGGAATCAAAGGAGAACAAAACAATGATGCCATCTGGTTTTGGTCTCTGGCCTGAAAACCACAAACAGGAAAACCTACCGATAATAGCGAATCTGTTTTGCAGCTGTCTATCAATTGTTGGGCCTACATTGACCTTCGGCTACCCACGCAAGCCGATAATTCTGGATAGCCCCTATTTAATGACCGTTAGGAAAGGAGGATAATCATTGTCTTCACGACATCCAGAGAATCATGTTGTCTTCCCAGACTCTTGTGGTGCTACTTGTGGCCGTGATTGGGGCGTCATGTGAGTATATCAACAAAACTCTATCTTTGGAACCAAATCCTGTTTCATTCTGCTAGGGAAATTTTATTTATAACTCTGTTTTCTCTTCAAGGTGCTGAACCACGGAATTATGCAGCTCAACGTACTGACAGCAGATCTCAAGCATATGATTATCAAACTACTCCTTCTTCCGCTGTGCCTATCAACTACCATGGATCCGTGACTATCCAGAAGGACAATACTTACTTGACGCAGCCAGGTACCACCAATTTGTATGGATCGATCACACGACAATCGAACCAAGTGTATGAATCTGACAATGCTCAAGACCCCGGTCGTGAAGAGTACATTAGGATGCAATCGGGTGGTTCGGATCCTAGGAGGTTTCAAACAAGCAATGGAGAAAACGTCGTTGTCCATGGAGCAGTAACTTCCCAATCGCGCACAACCTATGTACCTCGAACAAACTATCCGAGCCAGCAATCGTCAATCCTCCCCGAGCCCTACAGTTCACAATCATCTCGCCAACCACAGCAACCGTCTCTACAGAATGGAGGAAACCCTCGTCCGACATCCTCTCCTGCTCGTCAATCCACCGAAGAACTCAGGAACACTGACTGCTGAGCTTCGCCGTGAAATTCATAACCTCGGAGCTGAAATTCGAGATATTAAGAATTCCGTTACCAGATTGGTGAGCAATCAAGAGGTAATGAATAGCAACATTAACAGTTTGTTGTACAACCAGCAGACTCAAAATCAGGCACGGTACAGAGGCTAAAAAGACGAATGATCACTTCAATAATCATATAGTCACAAAATAACTATATGTAACAATAGTAGTATGCACAAGTGTGAAATAAATAGAACCGACCCATCAATTCATTTGTTTTACTCATACCGAATCCCTGAGATAGACTTCAACCAACTTCAATTCGGCTCTTTTTACCATGACAGCGGAGTTGCTCCCCCACTCTGTCACTCATTTAACTGCGCAGGACATTGAGCATGCGCGGATGATGTCAAAAAGGAGAAACAATGCTATCGTTATCCTATTCTAACTAATGGATTATAAGAACAGGCTACATCGTGAATTCCAATGTGAAATGCTCTTCAATTTGCCCAGTTTATAATAGAATGGTTGAACAGAAATTTACATCATGTCACAATTCTATCGAATACTCCAGTTAGGCATAACAGATCTGAAGCCTGTTGATTAGTCTTGAAATTCTAGAAAACGAAGTTGACCATGTGATCTTATAAGCCTCGATAGCAAAGAATATGTTGAAGATGATAAGCCCGAAGATCGGAGGCCAAAAAATTCCATGTAGCTTTTCCCGATTTAAAAATAACGACGTCACACCTACGTCAGATGGACTATATATAAAGCCAAATGATCTTTCTCCCTGCATAATCAATCGGGACGTCGAAGCATCATGTTCAACGGAAAGCTGGCAGTGCTATTGCTTTTCGCAACCATCGGTATCACATGTGAGTACTGCAAACTTTAAAAGTTTCTTAGTCTTGACAGACTAAACAAACACTCTAGGGCATGCAGTACCGGGCCCGGTTCCGAAACTTCCATTTCCCGGTTCTAAGCAGGGACGGTACCGGGATTCCCGGTTCTCCCGGTTCTTTATTTTTTACCTCAAATCACCGCAATCATGGACATTTGAGATAAAAAACGATTGAAAAACATTAGGAAACTTTAAATATAATAAATATGCAATAAAATCATGCACGTTTTCTTCAACAAAAACATATCTTGATTAAGTAAAATATTTACTAGAAAGTTATTTGTTCTTCCTTTTATGAATCTAGAGATTTATTATTGCAAATATGCCACAAAATATGATGGATGTTGATGCGATGTTGCCGCTTGTGCCGGCTTCGTCGCTCAGGTGTGAATTGGATATATGTGATACGCGCCACGATATTTGTTTGGTATTTATGGAAAGAACCGGGAGAACCGGGATGTAATCTTCAGTACCGGTTCTTTAGGACCTGTGAAATTCCCGGGATTTCCCGGGAATTACAGAACCGGGATTTCCCGGGAGCATGCCCCACACTCGACCCTGCAGCGCCTATGAGTCTAAAGTCGCCTTCGTGATCAATGACAATGATTTTGTTCTATTTCAGGCGCCGAGGTAACATCTTACGACAAGATATGGACGACGAGACACAGAAGAGATACCGACTCGGGAATTCAGGTTGTCCACGGATCAACGAATCGGCAGATCCAAAACAACTTCGAGTTCGCTGTTCAGGATAAAAATGAGAGCAGTGCAGGGACAGGCTCTACAATTATTACAGGTTCTGTTACGAGCCAGAGCAACAACAATCACACAAACGTTGGTCACGCTGATAACGTCTACGTAGTCCTACCCCGATGGTTTAGAGTGAGAAATCAGCAATCACCTTCCAACGCTGAAGGTAACGAAGAAATCCAAATGACTTCTGAAAGACGTCAGACTGTCCAGATGGCAATAAACATGCTGAAACAAGAATGCAAAGGCATCAAAGACAAATTGGACGCGCTGACAAGTGGAAAGAGTGGATTGTCCAACATGTTTCGGGAACAAACACAAGAAGAATCTAGACGAGAATCGAAACTAGACATGATCTATAAGAATTATCTGTCGCTAGAGGCAAGAGTAAGGAACCAGCAGTCACTTCTTGATGAGTTCAATACAGAAACTCCATGGGTTTTGCAGGATAACTTCAACGAGAATTTGAATTCCCTGCGTGTCATGATCGATCGAGCGAAGTTGAGGTTGTTGGAACTGTCTTAGTTTGCTAGTTCTCTTATCAAGTGGTTTTTTTCATTGTGCTGATAAATAAAATACTCATTTCATAGACTGGCGTTTAAATTAACCCCAATCTCGATAATATCCTCATGACTAATCATTAGACCTTAAATCTTCAAGAAGGAATTAATAAAAGTGTTATTGTGGTCGCGCGTAACGTCGTAAATTTAGGAACGGGACTATACCCGCTGATTAGTCGCATTAATCACCGATCTGAATGATGGTTACAGCTAGGTATTGACCCCTAAGACCTCATACTGTTCCCAACATGATAAGAGTAGGTACCAGAAAAGCTACGTCATAAACGAGCTTACAGCGATATAAAAAGGGGGAACCAAACCCTCGAGACGCATAACAATTCGGGACGTCTGGGGAACATGGCGCTCAAGAGATTGGTTGTGTTCCTCACAATTATCGTCGGAGTCACATGTCCAGCCTTGAATTTTTAGGCCTTTTCGTATAAAAGCCGAAGACAACTCTGAGGACTTAAGTAACTTGAAGACATTCAAGCAACCATGTGCAGAAAAATTACCCTGTTCCTTCTCTTCACCATCGCGGTCATGGCTTGTGAGTATCAAAAATCCATTCCGCCATGAAAAAAATATATAAAAATAATATATGTTTAAATAGATGAAAAATATATTTATAATATAAAAATAATGTATTTAAAATATATTAAGAAAATATAAATATCTATCGAAATTATATTTTCAATAGCTTACTTTTCGCCGATTTCCGTATATATTTAAAATATATACGGAAATATTATTTTTATATTATAAATATATTTTTCATCTATTTAAACATATATTATTTTTATATATTTTTTTCATGGCGGAATGGATTTTTAATACTCACAAGCCATGACCGCAATGGTGAAGAGAAGGAACAGGGTAATTTTTCTGCACATGGTTGCTTGAATGTCTTCAAGTTACTTAAGTCCTCAGTGTTGTCTTCGGCTTTTATACGAAAAGGCCTAAAAATTCAAGGCTGGACATGTGACTCCGACGATAATTGTGAGGAACACAACCAATCTCTTGAGCGCCATGTTCCCCAGACGTCCCGAATTGTTATGCGTCTCGAGGGTTTGGTTCCCCGTTTTTATATCGCTGTAAGCTCGTTTATGACGTAGCTTTTCTGGTACCTACTCTTATCATGTTGGGAACAGTATGAGGTCTTAGGGGTCAATACCTAGCTGTAACCATCATTCAGATCGGTGATTAATGCGACTAATCAGCGGGTATAGTCCCGTTCCTAAATTTACGACGTTACGCGCGACCATAATAACACTTTTATTAATTCCTTCTTGAAGAATTAAGGTCTAATGATTAGTCATGAGGATATTATCGAGATTGGGGTTAATTTAAACGCCAGTCTATGAAATGAGTATTTTATTTATCAGCACAATGAAAAAACCACTTGATAAGAGAACTAGCAAACTAAGACAGTTCCAACAACCTCAACTTCGCTCGATCGATCATGACACGCAGGGAATTCAAATTCTCGTTGAAGTTATCCTGCAAAACCCATGGAGTTTCTGTATTGAACTCATCAAGAAGTGACTGCTGGTTCCTTACTCTTGCCTCTAGCGACAGATAATTCTTATAGATCATGTCTAGTTTCTATTCTCGTCTAGATTCTTCTTCTGTTTGTTCCCGAAACATGTTGGACAATCCACTCTTTCCACTTGTCAGCGCGTCCAATTTGTCTTTGATGCCTTTGCATTCTTGTTTCAGCATGTTTATTGCCATCTGGACAGTCTGACGTCTTTCAGAAGTCATTTGGATTTCTTCGTTACCTTCAGCGTTGGAAGGTGATTGCTGATTTCTCACTCTAAACCATCGGGGTAGGACTACGTAGACGTTATCAGCGTGACCAACGTTTGTGTGATTGTTGTTGCTCTGGCTCGTAACAGAACCTGTAATAATTGTAGAGCCTGTCCCTGCACTGCTCTCATTTTTATCCTGAACAGCGAACTCGAAGTTGTTTTGGATCTGCCGATTCGTTGATCCGTGGACAACCTGAATTCCCGAGTCGGTATCTCTTCTGTGTCTCGTCGTCCATATCTTGTCGTAAGATGTTACCTCGGCGCCTGAAATAGAACAAAATCATTGTCATTGATCACGAAGGCGACTTTAGACTCATAGGCGCTGCAGGGTCGAGTGTTTGTTTAGTCTGTCAAGACTAAGAAACTTTTAAAGTTTGCAGTACTCACATGTGATACCGATGGTTGCGAAAAGCAACATGATGCTTCGACGTCCCGATTGATTATGCAGGGAGAAAGATCATTTGGCTTTATATATAGTCCGTCTGACGTAGGTGTGACGTCGTTATTTTTAAATCGGGAAAAGCTACATGAAATTTTTTGGCCTCCGATCTTCGGGCTTATCATCTTCAACATATTCTTTGCTATCGAGGCTTATAAGATCACATGGTCAACTTCGTTTTCTAGAATTTCAAGACTAATCAACAGGCTTCAGATCTGTTATGCCTAACTGGAGTATTCGATAGAATTGTGACATGATGTAAATTTCTGTTCAACCATTCTATTATAAACTGGGCAAATTGAAGAGCATTTCACATTGGAATTCACGATGTAGCCTGTTCTTATAATCCATTAGTTAGAATAGGATAACGATAGCATTGTTTCTCCTTTTTGACATCATCCGCGCATGCTCAATGTCCTGCGCAGTTAAATGAGTGACAGAGGGGGGGAGCAACAAACTGTTAATGTTGCTATTCATTACCTCTTGATTGCTCACCAATCTGGTAACGGAATTCTTAATATCTCGAATTTCAGCTCCGAGGTTATGAATTTCACGGCGAAGCTCAGCAGTCAGTGTTCCTGAGTTCTTCGGTGGATTGACGAGCAGGAGAGGATGTCGGACGAGGGTTTCCTCCATTCTGTAGAGACGGTTGCTGTGGTTGGCGAGATGATTGTGAACTGTAGGGCTCGGGGAGGATTGACGATTGCTGGCTCGGATAGTTTGTTCGAGGTACATAGGTTGTGCGCGATTGGGAAGTTACTGCTCCATGGACAACGACGTTTTCTCCATTGCTTGTTTGAAACCTCCTAGGATCCGAACCACCCGATTGCATCCTAATGTACTCTTCACGACCGGGGTCTTGAGCATTGTCAGATTCATACACTTGGTTCGATTGTCGTGTGATCGATCCATACAAATTGGTGGTACCTGGCTGCGTCAAGTAAGTATTGTCCTTCTGGATAGTCACGGATCCATGGTAGTTGATAGGCACAGCGGAAGAAGGAGTAGTTTGATAATCATATGCTTGAGATCTGCTGTCAGTACGTTGAGCTGCATAATTCCGTGGTTCAGCACCTTGAAGAGAAAACAGAGTTATAAATAAAATTTCCCTAGCAGAATGAAACAGGATTTGGTTCCAAAGATAGAGTTTTGTTGATATACTCACATGACGCCCCAATCACGGCCACAAGTAGCACCACAAGAGTCTGGGAAGACAACATGATTCTCTGGATGTCGTGAAGACAATGATTATCCTCCTTTCCTAACGGTCATTAAATAGGGGCTATCCAGAATTATCGGCTTGCGTGGGTAGCCGAAGGTCAATGTAGGCCCAACAATTGATAGACAGCTGCAAAACAGATTCGCTATTATCGGTAGGTTTTCCTGTTTGTGGTTTTCAGGCCAGAGACCAAAACCAGATGGCATCATTGTTTTGTTCTCCTTTGATTCCCGTGTGGAAAAAACCAGAACAAACAGTGATCACGCAGCACGTGACTATATCACGTTTCGATGCCGTGTGATTCTATTTTCTGTGATTCAGAGTGAAGGGGAGGGGGCGGGGGTAATGGAGGTCTTGGGAAAAACCAATCAGATGCTGCTGTTTGTATGACGAGTGCCTTGTCTTGATCTGGATATTTGATCATCATTTAAGTTCATTTTTCAAAAAGCTATTAGAATAGTCAATCCAGTCATGCATAGAAGGCTTTTAAGTTCATTATGAATCTCTTTTAGTTCATTATTTAAAATCATTCAACAAACCAGTAGGAGTTTCTTAGTAAATTCTACGAAAATAGCGCATGACCATCTAATTAGTTCGCTAATACCTACCACATGATTGCTGTGAGTAGGTATTGACCGCAATGACCTTAGCGTTCCGATAAAAAGGGTAATGACCGCAATGACCTTAGCGTTCCGAAAAAAAAGGGTAATACCGTCCAAATGATTGTTCGAAGTAGGTATTAACATAATTAACCTTATCAACAAACAGAAGCTGCTTTGACGAGTTAGAACCAAAATACTAATGAGCTCCAAGAAACCGGGTTGATAAGAGCAGCAATCAGCTTGTGGTCACGCTAGGTTATTCCGGATGAGTTTCATAAACAAATTGTTAGTTTTTTTAATGAGAATATCATGACGCGCGCCAAATGCTGTATTCTAATTTACACGTCCTTTTGGCATAAAACCCTATCTAACTGCTGTAATACGCCTTTTTGGCAGTTGAAAATTTTTTGATTTTTGAAAATTTTCAATTTTCCTAGCGAGAATAGTAATAAATTTTGAATACGAACATTATCGTCTATAGATGGGTTTACAATACCATTTTTATAGATACCAAAAGTTCCTTAGTCTAGTCATTCCTTAGGACAAAAATCTTATTAGTAAATAAAAAATAGGAGTTGAAATAAGAATGATTTATTTCAGGCAACATGACAAGATATTTTAATTTCGTAGAATTCAGAAACAAGAAATAGGAAAAGAGTAAATTTGAAGATGATACAACTATTTGGCAATTAGCCAAAATTCCACACTATATTAAATCGCTATATCGTATCTACGATACTTGCGGCTTCTTGTCCTAATCAGTATCGACGTTGTTATAAACTTGATACGTCGAAGAGCCATAGGTGACGTTCCCGATTCTCGAATCAGTATAAGTATTCTTAACTTGGCGAGTCGAAGACCCATGGGTAACTTTTCCGTCCGCACTGCCTCCATAATTATTTCCAATTTGTCTAGTCGAAGACCCATAACTCACGTCGCCAGTTATTTGGCGTTGATGGGCGTTATGGATTTGGATCGTAGAAGCACCATGACTGATGTGGCGGCCGCGCCAAATACAAGACCTCGCATCTCTAACGTAGGTTAAAATCCCGTTACAAGCGAGCGGCCCAGCGCCGGCGCCGACCGCCGCGCGCCCCTCGCCAGTCCTGTAATGAACGCGACGCGGAGCGCATGTCCGTCCGGCTCCCGATTTGCTTACGCAACGCATATAAATTTCGTGTTTTAACTTTCTTCCTTTCTCTGTGTTGGAACTCTTTCTCTTTCCCTTGTGCTTCTGACTCTTGTGCTTGTGCTTCTACTCTTTGTGAACTTGTATTAAATAAGTGTTTATAATTTACTACGGACTTAGTTATTTATCGCCCGGTAAGACACCTATATTGGTGACCCCGAACACTGGACATTATTCGCGAGTGCAAGTTACAAGTTTACCGTTACAATGCCTCAGGGCTCGGGTGAAAATGCGCAATCGGACGCGAACGTTAACGAAGATTCTGGAACGCTATTTAAAGTTGGAGTGCGCGTGCCTCCATTTTGGCCGGAAGAACCCGCTTTATGGTTTGCGCAGATGGAAAGCCAGTTCGCGTTGTCTGGAGTTAAGGGAGATCATACGAAATTTCATTACGTAATCGGTCAGCTGGAACATCAATATGTGATTACTGTTAAAGATGTCATACAATCGCCGCCCGCTGAGAATAAATATTTAAAATTAAAAACCGAACTGATTACTCGGTTGTCCACGTCGCAAGAACAGAAAACCTTGCAGTTATTAAAGCATGAAGAACTCGGAGACAGAAAGCCTTCACAGTTCTTAAGGCACCTTCGTACATTAGCAGGTTCGTCAGTAACAGAGGAATTTTTAAAAACTGTATGGACGTCCCGTTTGCCTGCAAATTTGCAAGCCGTGATAGCTTCTCAAGCCAAGTTAAGCTTAGACGAGCTAGCTGAATTAGCTGACAAGGTGCACGACATAGTGCCCCAGGTGCCACAAGTGTGTGCCTTAGGTGAAAGAGATTATGTGTCGGAGATCGCAAAGCAGATGGCTGAATTAACCAAAGAAATTGCGGCGTTAAAAACGCAGGTAAACTCGCAAGCACACACGTCACGTTCGCGTTCTCGGTTTAATAATAAAGAGAAAATTGGGCATCGATCAGGCAGTCGTAAACGTTCTTCGTCAAGGTCGCATGATCCTGCAATGTGCTGGTATCATAATAGATTCGGTGACAAAGCTACGAGATGTACTTTACCATGCAGCCAATCGGAAAACTTCATCGGCAGCCGAAGGTAGCGGCTAACGACTGCCATGCGATATCAGGCCGCTTGTTTGTGACTGACCGATATACAAAAATAAATTTTCTTATTGATACTGGGTCCGACTTGTGCGTATATCCACGCTCTGCGTTAAGGGAGCAACGCACGAAGACGAGTTATCAGTTGTACGCAGCTAATGGTACTGTCATTTCGACGTATGGTCTCGTGCAATTACAGCTGAACCTGGGATTACGTCGTAATTTGATATGGAAATTTGTTGTGGCAGATGTGTCAAAACGCATTATTGGCGTAGATTTCCTTTCGTTCTACAACTTGATGGTAGATTGTAGGAATCATCGCCTCATAGATGGCCTGACTAACATGAGCGTGCAAGTACCAGTGAAAAAGTCGGCGGAAGACATTACCTCCGTAAAAGCAGTGAATGGTGATACATGTTATCATAGTATATTACGGGAATACCCCGACATTACTCGTCCTGCTGGCAACCCTAAGCCGCCGAAACACAATACGGTACATCACATACGTATAACACCGGGGCCGCCTGTTACAAGCCGTCCTCGACGTCTACCGCCAGATCGCCTAAAGATTGCTCAAAAGGAATTCGATGATATGTTGGAAAACGGCACTGCGAGTAGATCAGAAAGCCCATGGTCGTCTCCGCTCCATCTCGCAAAGAAAAAAGACGACGGTTGGCGGCCATGCGGTGACTACCGCGCCCTTAACGCACGCACCATCCCTGATGAGTACCCTATAAGGCACATCCAAGACTTTACGCACCAGTTAGCGGGAAGCAATATATTCTCCAAAGTAGACTTAGTTGAAGCCTACAATCAGATACCGGTTTTCGCTGATGATATACCAAAGACGGCCATAATAACACCTTTTGGCCTATTCCAGTTTCCTTTCATGACGTTCGGCCTCCGCAACGCGGCTCAAACGTTTCAACGATTGATAGATGAAGCGCTGCGGGGCCTGGATTTCTGTTATAGGTACCTGGACGATATCTTAATATTCTCGACAAACGAAGAGGAACATCAGCGTCACCTTCACGAGTTATTTCAACGCTTAACGAAATATGGAATTTTAATTAACACTGCAAAATGCGAGTTTGGGCAGACTAAAATAACCTTTCTCGGCCATGAAGTGTCCCCTAGTGGTATTAAACCCCTCCAGAATAAAGTCCAAGCAGTTTTAGATTACCCCGTGCCTAAAAACATAAAAGAGTTAAGGAGATTCCTTGGAATGTTTAACTTTTATAGACGCTTCGTGGAAAAGGCATCATCTTTACAAGCACCGCTCAATGTCCTGCTGTCTGGGCCCAAAAAGAAGCCATCTGAAGAAATTACCTTTACAAAAGAAATGCTGGACGCCTTCAGGTCATGCAAAGAAGCTTTGTCTCAAGCTACCATGTTAGCGCATCCCAATCCTGCTTACGAGTTGGCAATTCACACCGATGCGTCGGACACATCTATCGGGGCAGTGCTGCAACAGAGGATAGACCAGGGTGACTGGGAACCTCTAGCCTTCTTTTCTCGACCTCTCAAGCCCGCCCAGAAGAAGTACAGCCCGTACGATCGGGAGTTACTCGCTATTTACGATGCAACATTCCGCCACATGGTCGAAGCCAAGCCCTTTGTCATCTTTACGGACCACAAGCCGATAACTTTCGCTTTCACCTCCAGACGAGATAAATGTTCACCAAGACAGTTTCGATATCTCGACTTTATCTCACAATTTAGTACGGACATACGATTTGTAGCAGGAAAGGATAATGTCGTGGCTGACGCGCTCTCAAGAATAGAGTCTATCGGTGAAACCATTAACTATCAAGCCCTCGCGCAGTCTCAAGAAGAAGATACCGAGCTACGCGAGCTATTGATTAATGGAACCGCGTTAAAACTGAAGAGAGTGAAGATGCCTGGCACGGATTGTCAAATATACTGCGACGTGTCTACGTCCAAATTAAGGCCATTTATCACTGAGCCATTTAGACGGTTAATTTTCAATACCTTACACGTGTTAAGCCATCCAGGAATAAGGGCCACCGTAAAATTAATTACGCAAAGATTTGTTTGGAGTAATATAAAAAGGGACTGTCGGCAATGGGCTAGAGAATGCGCTGAGTGCCAAAAGAATAAGATCTCACGCCACGTCACCTCTCCCATCTCACTTTTCCCTACTCCTACTCATCGCTTTTCCCATGTTCATATGGACATCGTAGGGCCTTTACCTATTTCCAATGATTACAGGTACTGCCTCACCGTGATCGACCGCTTCACACGCTGGCCAGAGGCGTACCCACTGCCCGACATCACAGCCGAGACGTGTGCCCGCGCCTTCATTGGGGGTTGGGTCGCACGTTTTGGTTGCCCTACCAAAATAACAACGGACAGAGGCAAGCAATTCGAGTCCCAATTATTCAGCCGCATGTCGAGCATACTTGGCGCTCAACATCGTCCAACAACTGCATACCATCCGGCGTGTAATGGCATGGTCGAGCGGCTACACCGGCAGTTGAAAAGTGCCATAATGTGCCACTCTAGTTCCCGCTGGTCTGAAGTACTGCCACTGGTGCTGCTTGGTATCCGCACCGCCTGGAAGGAAGACGTCAACGCTTCAGCTGCAGAGCTAGTGTACGGCGAGCCGCTGCGTTTGCCCGGGGAGTTCTTCGCCCCTGATACGAGCGGTACGATCGACTACTTAGACTTCACTGCACGCCTGCGCTACCACATAGCAAAGCTTGCACCAGTTCCCGCCAGTCATCACACGGCAGCGCAGAAGTATTTCTACATACCAAAGGCTCTGGTGACCGCTGACTTCGTCTTCTTTCGTCAGGGTCATGCAAAAAGATCTTTAGACCCACCGTACACAGGCCCTTACAAAGTTCTAGAAAGGGGGTCCAAGACGTTCAAGTTGGACATTATGGAAAAACGAACACTGTCTCGATTGACAGGTTAAAGCCCGCCTTCATCATTAAAGACCCCACCGACTCCAGTACCCAGGCCACAGCTGTCCAGCCTTGCCCGACACCAGCACCAGTGGCCATGAGGAAGACGCGGAGTGGAAGAGTTGTGCGGTTTCCTGACTACTATCGACCGTAGCAGGCACGGTCTCAGTGGGGGAGTGATGTGGCGGCCGCGCCAAATACAAGACCTCGCATCTCTAACGTCGGTTAAAATCCTGTTACAAGCGAGCGGCCCAGCGCCGGCGCCGACCGCCGCGCGCCCCTCGTCAGTCCTGTAATGAACGCGACGCGGAGCGCATGTCCGTCCGGCTCCCGATTTGCTTACGCAACGCTTACGCAACGCATATAAATTTCGTGTTTTAACTTTCTTCCTTTCTCTGTGTTGGAACTCTTTCTCTTTCCCTTGTGCTTCTGACTCTTGTGCTTGTGCTTCTACTCTTTGTGAACTTGTATTAAATAGGTGTTTATAATTTACTACGGACTTAGTTATTTATCGCCCGGTAAGACACCTATAACTGACATTACCGGCCACATTACTATCGTAGGTGTTGTTAGATTGGATGGTCGCAGACCCATGGCTGACATCGCCGACTACGTTGCCTCGGTGGGTGTTGTTAATTTGCTCGGTTGAACTTCCATGACTGACACTGCCGACGATGTTGCCTTCATAGACGTTGTTATGCTGGATCAAAGAAGCGCCATGAGTAATATTTCCAGTTACGTTGCCATCATAAATGTTGTTGCGTTGAACAATCGAAGGTCCATAGCTAACGTTGCCGGTGACGTCGCCTTCATTGATGTTGCCTTCTTGGATGGATATCGCGCCATAGTTGACATCGCTGGCCACATTTCCGTCGTAGATGTTGCCGTCTTGGATAGTTAAATCTCCATATTGGATGTTCCCTTGGACGTTGCCGCCATATGTGTTGCCGGATTGGATTGATACTGTCCCATGATGGATCCCATCAGAATTATATTCTTCGTTTAGTTCGTCTGTCAGAGAGTCTAGCTCCTTGAATAAATCGTCCAAGTAGGAGTCTGCTGGAGCCGCTTGGATATTTGCGGTGCAGATCGCGAATAACAAGACCACGGCTCGGGACAACATGACTGCGCAGCCTCCCAATTGTAATTACATCAAAATAGACAGCAGCTAATGTTAAAAGCGGTTATCATTGGAGTATGACGTACATCCAGTCACATAAGTCATCATCTTGAGGACGATTGGGTCAAAACTGGAGTTATCATATTAAGTCAATACCTAGTTGACCTAATCATGACATGGCATCATTAGTCAAGATAATGGCTTCCACTGAATTGTTTTTGCTGTTAACAACATTGATTGCCTGACGTTGACCTTGAATCAGCACAAACAGAAAAACTGTTTGCGAAATTGTTAGATTGATAATGGCTTTTATCAGCTCTAGGAATAAGTCCGTAGTTTGTTATGAGTTGGAAATTTTGTTTAGTACTCGTGTACTTGATATGCTGCTAGGTTGAGTACTTGTGTTCTTGATATTCTCATGCTTCAAAGGTTACGCTACTGAATAATAAAACAAAATATGTTGAATAATTTAGTATATATACAAAAATGTAACTTATAATCTAACAATACTGATAAGATAAACCTACAGATCACATCAAAGAGCTACCAATCATAGACTAGCAGAAAATAAATAGTAATAGTAGCCTTATTCAAGATCATAGACTAATCACCAATGAGATCGGATAGTATTAAGAATAGTATGCTAGCATGTCCGCAAGCTCATCCAGGTTCCTTTAGACTTAGCTGTTTTCTGTGCCAAGACCAACTTCGTGTTCGATATCCATTTCCGCACCTTATCGTGCTTAGCGCACTGACCCTAAAGAGACTCGCAAATGACTTTACGATTGCGGTTGATCCGAACAAGCGCTCTCAGCAGAACCACCTCTGTCTCTACTTCCTTCTTCAAGCTCACAATTTGATCCAATCGTTCTGAGTCCATCATACCGTTAGCGCATCGCTTGGAACTTGATATGTCATGGTTGACGTGATAATCTATTATCTTCATCATTCCTTCATGCTGTCTTCTCATCATTCCGAGGGAAGGAAGTCGTCTATTGACGTTTTCATTACCACTTGGGCCAGCAGCAGCCGTATGACTTTCAGTCGGGTGAAAACGATTGTCGGATCGATTGACGACAGTATCGGCGCTGATCTTGCCAGGAGAATCGAGGAAAACGTTCCCCCTTTGAATGATGATTGGATTTAATGCTTCTTGGTTGCCTTCTACCGCCCTTGGATAAGTGTTGTTCGTTTGATTGACCACCGCACCGAACTTGTGATTTCCGGTGATGTTTTTAGAGGAGTAAACGTTCCCCTCTTGAACGACTACAGGCCCATAAGTTTCTCCTTTCCCCGGAGTTTTGGGATAAGTGTTACCGAATTGCGTGACACTAGGTCCGAATATTTTACCTTCTATTCCACTTCCTTTATAGACGTTACCCCTCTGTATAAGAGTAGGTCCGTACGTGTTAGTTCCTTGAGGATTCTCAGGATAGGTATTGCCGATTTGTACATCTCTGGAACCAAATATCTGTTCTTCTCCAGGAGTTCCAGAATAAACATTACCAATCTGAATGTCTCGGGAACCGAAGAAGTTTGTCCCTCCGGTACTTTCCGGATACGTGTTGCCAATCTGGATATCACGGGATCCAAACATGCTGCCACCGTCGGAGATTGAATTAGTACTCTTAGAATCGTCGTCAGAGGAAAATATACTACCGATCAATCCACCGAAGACTTCTTGGACCCCTTTAACAAAACGAGAAAATTTTGAATACTCACAATAGAAAAACGATTCAATTAGAAATTAGAAGCGTGGTACAGTTAGAATGCGTGTAGAGAGCAGTCATACTTACAAAAGGGGTTCATAGCAGCCACTATTAGAAAGGCTAGAGTTTTGCAGTGCGTCATGATGCTTCTGGTGTCTCAAGGCGAATAGATCATGTCTAGACGAATCGGATCTTTTATACCGTTTTCTGTTTGCGTAATGACCCATAGATCTAAACGATTACTAAACGTGTAATTACATCTCCTACGCCATGAGAGGCACCAGATGGGATCCACGTGATCTCACGAAAAAAGATCTTATGGCTTTGTTTACTCTGCTACTCATCGTCCTAGTTCGCAATGAAATCATAGTTATTTTTAGCGAGCGTTGGGAACCAATCGGAGCTCTGGGTTTTTACGGCCTGCTATAGGTACGTTTACTTTCAAAATCAAATTAGAAATCAGCACACTCACACACTTACATCCACTGACACACACATACACGCGCAATATATTGTAGCGACCGTTTCGTGGAAAATTCCACTACCGATAATAGCTTGTATCTATTGGCATGAACCAAACAGGTTTATTAGCGGAATGGTCGCGTGACTTGTTTGTTCATAAGCAAACAGGTTCGGAGTGGAATGTTCCGGTATTAAGACTAATAGCTCCCTCTATCCGCCTCGAGTAGAACCCAGATAGATACCGGTACTGACCGTGGGTCGGTAAGCAGTCACGACTTTCACGCGTTACTAAAAGAGGCAATAAGGCGAATGTGTTTACGCAGCGAATCTCATATGATTCATTAAAAGAGCTACTTCATAGAATTTTGCAACGGAAAATTCTGCATAATCGTCAAGTCGAAATCAGTGGTGAGTTTTTATTTGGTATTTTTGTAAACCTTAAACTCATCTATGGTGATAAGTTGATTCAATTCTAGCGGATTTGGAATGGAATTTGTTATTATAATGTTGATTTGTGCAATTTCCATTGGAGGCAATTTTATGTTGAAGCAGACAATATTTTGATAGGAAAAGTCATAAATATAATAGTAATAAAATTTATTGCTCACAACAATCATCACAACTCATTATTGCTGAAATAGAACTCGAATTTACATAAATTTTTCTCAAATATCTATTGTGCGCATGAACAAAAGTTAAGTCTGAATTAAAGAACACTTGGACCTCAGGTTCATCATAGAATTGAATCTTCAAACACTTCCATAGTTTTTTAACGAAGTTTTTGGAAGACGTCTATTATTGTGAGCATCTCGCCAGCAAGATTATGAAAAACGTCACTAGTCACAAGACGGTCATGTTTCTGAATAGCTAATTCTGGGGGGTGGATGTAATAGTTTAGCCAATTTTGTTGCTTCTTTACCATCAACTCCGCCTTTTGTACTCCGTCCGCCAAAGATAATATTCGTTTTCGTCGTTCATCAGAGCTTTCATCTTGCAGGAGAGTTACTCCGTTTTCGACGATAGACTGCAGAACACTGCAGAACTTTTTGAATTCGTCCAAATCAGACTCCATGGTGATCAATCGCAGGAGCAGCAACTCAGGTGAAGCAGACGGAACTTCACATTTTGAGCTGGACAGCTCAGACTCAGGGTCAATTTCGTCAGAGATGCGACTGCCCTGTTCGTCCTGCAGCGAGCCTTCGTCCTGCATCGTCCAGGTACCTGATCCTCCACTTACATAAACTGCTGGTCAGAACAACGAAAGGAAACACTGAAACGTGCTCGTCACCATTAACGTGCCGCCGTCTAGGTAAGTGTGCAGTTAATGGCATCCGCAAACCAATTTATTCTAAATATCAATCAATATATGACGCATTAGTATCATAATACCTAATTCAATAGCCCTTTTAGGTATTTGACGTATTGGAACACAGGAAAATAGTCACAGCGCTTATCAGTTGTTATTCATATTCAGTTATTTGTGTGAAAACCAGGAAAATCGTCGTTTGTGGAAAGGCCCGTAATTTAAAATGGACTGCATCAATATTCAGAGGTTAATTAGGCTAATTAGTGAGATTTCCACGTAATGTGGACTATACTTTGTACTTCTATCATTATTAATAGAATCAATAATAATTGCCAGTTTGAACTGTTAGTACCTTATTCCAATTGCTACGAATCTATATCTATTTGGTTAATCGAAAATATTAAAAATCTATCTTTCAGAAAATTACTTTATAAGTATTGAACTATTTAGCGTTTGACCTTGAATCCCTACTTAGTTTGAACCATACGTGTTCGTGGAGTGAGGGGGCAAAAAAATAGTAGAAGGGGGCGTACGCATACGCCAGTACTCTTGTATCTCATCCATACAAGCTAAAGAAGCGCTATGATTCGCGCGCTCCCCACTATCGACACACCTAGACGTTCCAAGATCCTCAGACGTTATCTAAAGGGTTTACTTGGAAAGTTTGAATGTTCCCGAGTCGGAAAAATGAACTAGTGTGAGCTTATTCGTATTGAAAAACAATTGATGTAAGCTCACATTAGTTCATTTTTTCGACTCGGGTTTACTTCGTCAGAGTTTTATCGTGATTTGATATTATCATATCATCAGTTAGATCTGTTTATTCTAGAGATAGATTTAATTTTAGCGGATTAGGGTATGAAAATAATACAATGGTTCCATTATAAAGCTGCTTTATTCAACTTTTATTATTATTAACTTTTATGCTAAGACAGACAATATTTTAAAAGTCTAATCCAAGCTAAGAAAAACAAGCAAAATTGATTAGATGATAATTTCGTTTGTCCGTTAGGTTTCCCGAGCTTCTGAGAGTGTGCTTCACCTTCCGTGCTATTGCTTGAGTTATTTGATGTTTGCTGGTTCGGGCGAGAACCATACCGATTTCCCTCTTGAATTGTTACTGATCCGAAAGAGTTCTTGCTACCCGGATTGGTGAGATAAGTGTTCCCGCTCTGATATGTGTAGGATCCATGTAAGTTTGTACCTCTACCGCCGGGTTTCTGGTTTTGATTAGGTTGTTCTTGGTACTGAGGTTCTTCTGACCTTACGTAGGATACTCCTTGCTGTCCAGGACCTCCCGGCGCAAAAGCGGTGCGAGTACGAGTGCTGGATGGTCGAGAACTATCAGGTGATTCATAAACTTCAGTTTTTTCCTGTGCGATGGAACCATATATGCTCTGGTCATTCGGGCCAGTTTTGTAAACGTTGTCTTTTTGTACCGTCAAGGCTTCCAGCACGGTTCCGCTTTTATCTCCTTGTTCCCCATCTTCCGATGCTCCAGCTCCTTTAACACGAAAATGTGCAATTAGACTTCATGGACGCTAATTGAAACAGAATGCCGTAGATAAAAAAAGTCAATACTTACTTAAAATAGTGATGCTAGCGACGAGCAGCGTCGCTATCACGTTGCGGCACAACATTCCGGCTCCGGTGTTCGACCAATACTGCGTCATTGCGGTATTTCATTACTCTAGCTAGTTTATCAATTTAGTAACGCAATCGCGTCAATGGTAAATAGTTCCATTACACATTGTGACAAAATCACATCAGATCCCGGGTGATTCATCGTTTTATGAGCAAAAATTATCATGTAACCTTGATTTTTATCATGCGTTGACCTCATTCAATTTTAATGTATCGCTCAAATACTTGGAATGTCGCCTACTAACTATTAAAATTCATGTACCGAGTAGTTACTAATTAGTTTGTATGCCGTTATCATATCAGACTTAGATATACTTGACTTAGTACTCTTATCATTGTGATTTCTAAAAAGACATCATCGGCATTAAATTGTTTCTTGATTAAACACTGAAGAAAAAAAAATTTTCTACTTAAAATAATAATATTTTTGAAAAGAAATATTCTCTAGGTGGAAAAATCTTGTTTTTCAGTGTATATTTCCATTGAGTTATAAAATCAAAACATCTGATCTGTACCCTTGTCAACAAAATCTCTTCAATGTCGTGATTGTTCCAAGCCATCAATTTAAAGAGGCAGATGTACACTGAAAAAAATTGTAGTATAAAAAACTAAAAAAACACGCTTTTAAAATTAATTGAACAAAGAAATTAAAAATAAAACTGTAGTAATCAATTAAAAAATTCATATTATTGTACAAAGTATGTGGGGTGCTTGTTATAATGACTTCTGATATAATAAACTATCGATAAAATATTTACAACAATCGAAATCAAGCCCCCCACGCTTTTTGTACAATAATATGAATTTTTTAATTGATTACTACAGTTTTATTTTTATTTTTTTAGTTCAATTAATTTTAAAAGCGTGTTTTTTTAGTTTTTTAAACTATAATTTATTTTTTACTTTTTAGTTAGCCTTATTAGATTTAATTCCTTCTATATCGATAATTGTGAATATTATAAATATCAGTATGTTTTTTTTATACTCGTCAGAAAGTCTTCGGCTCTGTTGTGCTGAGCCGAGTGCCACAAGCAGAGTCCGAAACTCGACGCATGCGCAGTTCACGCGCTCGGTCGTTGTTAGTCTCATACAGAGATCACTAAAAAAAAATATTAATCCTGACGATCCTAATCAGGATAATGGATTTTTTTTTATCGAATTATTGCATTGTCATCGGTCCTTGAGACGTGTGCAAAGTTTCAAGTTGATCAGACTTCTAGAAACCGGTGAAAATTAAGCGCAAAGATTCCGTTACATACATACAACCCAAGCTAATAATAGCGTGTTAAAAAAGTATGAGCCCCACGTTTATAGTATAAGCGCCACACTTATACTCTATAGTATCGCGCCATCTAGTATAAGTGTGGCGCTTATACTTTAAGCGTGGGGCTTATACTTTTTTCATCAGTGTAGGAGACAAAGAAACACCATTACTATACTATACACTTTTTATTAAAATTCTAAACAAGATAAATCTTCAATATATAATAAAAGTATTCACATATCACATGAGTTATAATGATCCACTAATCGAAGCAATTACATTTTCAAACTATGGACTGATGACACGAACTTGATGTGAAGAAACTTGACAAAGATAAATGATAAGATTGCTGGCCCAAGTGCTTAGGCCCATAACCTGTAGATGACTCTCAGGTCATCCTAGTAGTAATCTTAAGGATTGTTGGAATAAGTGTAGGAGACTCGCTCAGGATAGTAAAAACAGTGATACAATCATCTTCTGATCCCAACAAACCGTGGTTCCGTACAGTGACTAACACTGAGAGCGAAAGTGGTCCGTCCGGTTCGACTAGCCACATGTGTTTAAATTTCAAAAAAACTAATTTACTTCAATTCAGGCCCCACCAAAGACAAAATTTAAAAATAAACTATTCCTATCTCAACAACAAAATTGAATTCGTAAACAGATGTACATTACTAGGGATCAATATCGACGAACACCTTAACTGGAAAAGCCACATTGAAAAAGTTGCTGGCAAACTTTCCAGATTTGCCTATGCCCTAAGGGAAATTTTAAGAACTACTGACCTAAAAACTGCACTCACTGCCTATCATGCGTTTGCACAGGCGTGGCTCTACTATGGAGTTGTACTATGGGGAAACAGCACAAACGTAAAAGAGCTATTCCTGCTGCAAAAGAGATGCATTAGAATATTGACACATATCAAAAACGATGAGACATGCAGACCACATTTTGTAAAATTGAACATATTAACCCTACCTTCCGTTTATATATTAGAGTCATGCAAATTTGTCCGCAACCAAAATAGCCTGTTTTCTCAGGCAAAGGACCTCTGCACACATACATTTAATTTACGACACAAAAACAAGTTGGTCTCATCGGTTCCTGCTAGAATAAAAATGTACAGTAGAGGTCCAAATGCAATGTGTATAAAAATTTATAATAACTTGCCTAAAGAACTAAAAGCAGAACAAACATATAGCACTTTTACTTCTAAACTTAAAATCTTCCTAATTAAGAAATGTTATTACACATTGCAAGAATACTTAGAAAATAATTAATAATAAACAATGTTTAAGACGCCGACTAATAAGTTGGGATAAGGGCAGGAGAATGATGATGACGATGAATGTTTAAGAGAGTACCTAATTCGAACTCTTCTTTTTTATTTTTATTTTATATGTTAATGTTAATGTAAGTATATTAAAAATTACAGAAACGGAGCCAGGAGTTTTGATTCACGGCAGCCGAATGGAGGATGGAATAACTATCCCGGATCTTCCTCTTCAGGAGCTCTTACCACAGGAAGGGGCAACGACTATTATCAAAATGCAGGTTACGGAGGAATTGGACAACTTCCTTACAACTATCCTTCCGCATCATACTACAGCGGACCTTACACTTATCCTTCTTATCAAGGGTATGGAGCAGGTGGGCAACAATCTTCCTCGAGCTATGCTGTAACTAGATCGAAAGTGTTATCTAGACTTGTTATTAGGTCGTTATTGTGATTACTGGGGATTACTATGGAGATGTCGTCTGCATAAAGAAAACATTTGATATTGTTTGTGGATATTATTTTAGGTAAGTCGTTTATATAGATAATGAATAAAATACAGCCCAGCACACTACCCTGCGGTATAGAGCAAGTAGTACGTATTTCTTGTGATCGTACCTTAGTTACCTTTTTTAATTTGGTATCGAAGTAATCTATTTCTACTATTTGTTTCCTATTTTTTAAATATGACACGAACCAATTATGGAGTGTACCGCGGACTCCTATGTCATAAAGTTTATTTAAAAGTATACTGTGCTGCACCCTGTCGTAGGCCTTGCTCATATCTAGAAGTAGTCCAAAAGCATATTTTTTATTATTTATTGAACTCAATACTTCCTCTATAAATTTGTAAGCTGCTAGTGTCGTCGATCTTTTTTTTCTGAACCCGAATTAACGGTCATCAAATACGCCAAACTTATCACAAAACGAGCACAGTCGGTTGGCCACTATCGTTTCAAAGACTTTGGAAAAGGTGCACAGAAGGGCTATAGGACGGTATTGCTCGGGATCAGAAGAATTATTCTTCTTTGGTATAGGTTTTATAAGTGAAATCTTAAGAGGCTCTGGAAATACTCCCGTTGCAAGGGACTGATTTATCAAGATTGAGAGAGGGATAGTAAGTTCATCGACACACTTCTTAACTAGGGTTGGAGGTATTTCATCGATGCCGCAGCTGTTTTTATTTTTTAATTAGAGTACACACTTGTGAACTTCTGACGGGCTAACTGGTGATAAGAAAAATGTTTTGCTAGTCGGGGTGTGTACTGGGCGGCCCCGCGGTTGGGCTCCCGGCGGACGCGCTCCTACCGACGCGAAGTACGAGTTGAAACAGTTTGCTATACTATGCGGCTCATCGGTAAGTTGATCGTTTATTTTTAATTTAATATTTTTCTTGGGCTTTATATTGGTTTTATTTGTTTGTTCACGTATGATTTGCCAGACTGATTTTACTTTGTTACTAGACTTTTTGATTATTTTAATATTATGCAGTTTCTTTGATATTATTACAGCCTTTTTTAACACATTACCGTAATTTTTACAGTGTTTTTTTAAAACTAAATTGTTAGGTTCGCATGTAACAATTTTGAGTAGGCGTTTATGATTACATGACTTTTTTATTCCAGGTGTTAGCCAATGTTTCTTTGGTTTATATTTATTTATTTTCTGTAATTCTTTCTTATAATAATCTAGATTCTTGATTGAATAAAAACGTTTAGAACAAGATATTTCGCCATTGTCACTTTTTGTCTTATCTGAAGTATCAGGTACGGAAACTAGGACTCCTTTGTGATCTGAAAAGCCAAGTTCAGTAACATCAACCTGAATGGTGTTTACTATGAAATTTGAAAATATAATATCCAGGCATTTTGCAGTGGAATTTGAGGTTCTTGTGGGTTCCGATACATGTTGTTTCATATTAAACATTCTAAACAAGTTCAATAACGTTTTTGATTGAACCGTTGCCCTTAAAACATCTACATTTAAATCTCCCCCATTAATAATATTTTTCTTTCCGTATTTTAAATTTACATATTTCAACAATTTTTCAAGGCATTCAATAAACAAGTCGGGCAATCGGTCGCTGTTAGGCCAATATACCACGTGTCCCAAAACTCAACGATAAGCCGGCACCAGAGGATGGAGCTGCTTATGATTAGTCGAGAAAAAATAAGGAAAAAAATATATCTTTTCCTTATTGGTATTGGTATTGGTAGTATCTTGACGTGTAAAAGTGCCCGAGCGGCCTACTTACTAAATAAATTTCTTTTATCTTTTTTATCTTTTTTATTTTTTCTCGACTAATCATAAGCAGCTCCATCCTCTGGTGCCGGCTTATCGTTGAGTTTTGGGACACGTTGTATAACTATCAATATTAAATTTAATTTGGTAATTTCTATGGCACACGTCTCAAATATGTATTCTACAGTCATGTTTTTGATATCTAACAATTCAATATACTCTATACCGTCCTTTAACAACACACATACTCCCCCACCTTCATAATTTGATCTATAGTAAGAAGTTGCCAAATTAAATCCTTCTAATTTTAACAAATCAATTTTTGATGTTGTAATCCATGTTTCAGAAATACATAACGCTTTTATATAAGGTCTTTCATCTATAAGGTCATCTACTAAATGTATTTTGTTTCTTAAACTACACATGTTTTGATATAATATACTTAACTGGCTGGGTTTAGCGACGAAAAAAAGTTTCGATAGATGGCGTGGGGAGGTCTTCTGAAGTTGGGTGCGGCGCTTGGTTGCGTATTGCGTGGTCGACGTGCCGCGGCCGCAGCCCTGCAGCATTCACCGGCGTTGTAGTGGTTGTAGTGGCGTGTTGGGGCTGCCAGTCATCAGGTGGCGCTGCTGATGACGATATTTCTCTTCCATTAATAAACAATTTATTGTTGCGAATTATAGCTTTCTGTCCACTTCGTCGCGCTTCTTGTAATTTCTCTCTCAATATTTTATTTTGTTGTAGACTTTGTGGGTCTAGAAATTGAGATAAATAGAGGCCCGTATTTTTCAGGTATTATGCATTCTCTAGAAGGTATCTTGCCATTCTCTTACTAAGTAGTTCAATGACAATAGGACGCCTAGATGTCCTACGTCCCATCCGCCACAACTCTTCGATTTGGCCTACATTATAGATTTCATAGAAAAGGCCTATGATTCGGTCAAGCAGGACGAGTTCCGGTTCCTGTTTTAGCTCATTTAATCCATATAAGACAATTTTCTTACTCCCTTCGAGGTTACTTAAAGAATTTGCTTGCTGTGGATATTCTACTATTTTAGGGTTCATATTGCAAGAGTCCGTTGTACGTGGCGATTTGGTAATATCTGCGTAAGAGGTTGGAGGTTTTAACTTATCTTCTAATAGCTTGGTTTGTTTTTTTAAAACTGCTATTTCGGTTTCTAGTGATAGAATGTTATCTTGAGTTTTATCTATACGCAGATTAGTTGTTTGTAGAGTGGTGTTCATCAATTTGTTTTTACAATCGTAATCCTTTTTTATTTCATGAATATTCGTTTTCAGGTCAGAGTATTTTTCAGATAAATCATGAATACTTATTTAAATTTTTTCAACAAGCAAGGTCAATTTTTCTTCCTGAATTTTCAAATTGGTCGTCATTTGATGGCGGAAGCTTCTCAATTCAGTAAGGATTATTTCAGATACATTACTACTCGAGTTGGAAATTTGTTCTAAATTACACTCAGTAGTTAGTAAGTTGTCACTAATATCGTGTACCGTGTGTCCTTTTTTTCTTATTGTAATATTGGAGTCATTGGACATAAGTGTATCTTCCATTTCACCTTCAGACAGTTGTTGTAAATCTTCCACAGAGGAGAAGATCGCGGAGCTCTTAACAGGTGGGTTTGTATTACAGCGCCAGTATTGGCAAAGTCAACTTTCTTTTCGTTCATTTGCCATCAAATAGAAACGTCTTTCTGTAACGTTGGTGCAAACCAGGTTATATTTTTGTTTACAAGAAGCGCAGGTCAAGTATTGTCGCTTTGGCAAAATTTGTCTGCAACCCGCATACTTTTGCGCCATCTCTTGGCCATTTTCCGTTCTTATTGATGACATCTCAGTACCTATCGTAGTGTCTCTTAGTGCTCAAATTTTCAGCAAGATGTCGCAGATGTTAGTAAGCGGCGAAAATCCGTAAAGCGCTTCGTTATTTTCAAGCGCAGAGTGTTGTGCAGTAGGCGTCGCGTTTATTGGTGCGGTCGCGAGAAATAGGTCGTAAGCGCCGTGCAATCTCTGGCACTTACCCGTTTTGACACTTCACTCGGTATTTGGCGGGCAGTTGCGCGGCAAGCAACGGACTTTTCAAGATTGTTGTTTACAATTTTTGAATTTGTGTGGTTAGTTAACGAATATTGATAAAACCATATTAAATTATGTTGTTTTGTATGAATATATTGTAATATTAAGGGTCACACATTTGTTTTTAGTACACTGCATCGCTTTAATTATAATGTTTATGGTTAAAAACACAGAAATCACTTAAATGTTGTCACTATTTTAGGTTCACTTATAACTTTTAAATTACTTATTGTTTGTCCAGGATAACACTCACACTATTGCAATATGCTTTGTGGATTATAATAATACTATTTATTTCAAAGGCAATGTAATTAATAACATTTTAAATGAATTTTAAATGCGGAGCTTATGTTTACCGTGACGCTAGCGCCGTCACTGGGGCTCATATCAGCTTCGCCATGTATACTGAAATGTCACCTATCACCTGCCACCTGTCATTGTTAGGATGGGGAAATAGGGGCAGGTATGGAGCAGGTAGCTCATGATCTGGTTTCCTTTCTCCATGTCAAAAAAAATAACCACAATATCGATACCTTTAGACTCAATTGGCGTAAACGCCATTTCGGCCAAAATGAGTTTTTAATGCAGTTATACTCAATTTTTCATTCTCTATCGATCTGTGTAGTTAAAGTTGAGAAATTCCCAAAAAAAAGTCGAATACGACCCAGAATATTTGGCCCAAAAAACGTGATTTTTGTAATTGTTTGGGCGTATTTGCTGTATTTTTGTATTTTCTACATTTCAAGGTCGTAAATGATATTGTTTTTATAGTAAAAGGATGTATGATGATATATGTAAGTCTAACGTGGCTTATACGACCCTATTGTTTCTGCAAAAAATAATAGGTGGCTTTTACGACCCAACATAAAAGAGCCTCAAATACTTAAATTGAAGGTCGTACTTTATAATAGTCGTATAAAGAGGATACATTTTGGCCTCTTATAACCTGATTAGAAATCGAAACCTTTAGACTCAATTGTCGTAAACGCCAAAACTCAACTTTTTAGGAGAGCTAGCAATTATTTTAGTTTTTTAAAATTTTGTCGAAACATTTTTATTTTTTGGGTATAAAGTTCAGTTTTGGAGATAATAAATATAGTAAATCGGGATAAAGAATATAATTAAGTATTATTTAAAGTAAACCCAGTATTTAAGAAAACGGAAGGCTTATACGCCGTGGAAAAATACTAAAAATGTTACTTACGCCCCAAAAAAATACTGTTTCTGTGATAGGTTTGGGGTGTAAAAGCCGGGTGGATATTTTATAACTGTAATAGGGTGTATAAGAGAGACACTCATCTGTTACCTCTGTCGATATAAGCATAAGAATAAATAATAACTACACGTAGGTGCGAATCTCCTTGGACCAGACCCCAAATGCCGTGCTTTAAATACCTAGTTCTCCCTTCACCCCGCTACGCCCGTCTGTCTTCCGCGCCCAAAGTTAGGGCTGTCACTTGCGAAACATTTTAATCGGTTTATGAATGTGGTATACAAGTTTAGTCACGAAATGTTATTTATGTTTTACTTCAACGTGGAAACATTGTTGCAAATTATGTTTTTTACGTTTACGTTAAATTAGGTCATAATACTTTTTGATGATATTAAGATTATCTCCAGAAAATTACATTGCTTATGTGGCTATTAATCTATAAAACACGGAAACGAGTCTATAAACAACCTTTATAATATTAACTAAACACCTCAGGTGCCGCCAGGCGGTAGGTATCTAACGCGCCGAGTGTGCTTCCGGGGCCGCCAGGAGTTTCGCTTCTACGTCTAGGTATTATTTATTCTTATGATATAAGGTTGAAGGTGCCAACAACTGTTGTAGCACTATCCAACACTGGGACCCTTACCAGAGGGATTGCACTGGGCGTGTCGCGCCGCCTTAGTAACCTTCCCGGTGGTCCATTCTGAGCATGGATATGAGTCCGGGGCCGGCACCGACGCCGGCGCCACGATCTACCTGCCGCCGTCTTGAACGATCGATCTCGGGGCGTGCCGTAATACGTAATGAAGTTAGTTTTGTGAATAACCTTAAACTTTTTATTATTTACTTGTTATGTGGTGTTGATTGATAGTAAAACACACGATGAAATGAAACGCACTCGGAAAAGCGGTTACATTGTACTGTTATGTAGGTAAATGGTTGTTTGAATAAACAAAAGGACGTAAAATATTCTTTTTTTACGTTGACTAAATATGAAATTGCAATACTTAGTATAACCACAATTTGGGTTTTTGATGTCCCGCTCGATATTTCGACGATGTTACAATCGTTTATACTATATTTATATATATAGGTACTGTTATTATATTAAATACGTTGTTAAGGGAATATACATATATAAATAATCCGACGAATGGAGAACCTCCTTTATTTTGAAGTCTGTTAAAAACACGTCGATACGACCTTATTACGACCGCCGCAAGCGAGCGAGCGACATCTGGTGAGCTAAAACATTTTAGCCCTCATTGATGTATTCTAGGCGTGTGCCAACCCTAGCAATACACGTGCCACATGCGAATAAATACAAGTTATACGATAGTAAGAGAGGCATACATGTGATTATAAATACAGGTGCTTAACTAATTATTAAATAAATGAAGATTAGCTGACTATAATGTCATTAAAATAAAGATGTTTGTACCCAAATCATATTTCGTGTGTTTATTTCACCATCCTATTAATTTAAATGAATAATTATATACCGAAAAGATTATAATATATGTATTTGTAAACACTTAAGTTAAATGTAAAGTATGTGTTACTTTGTACAAAATATTAGTATTATGGCCCGCTAAAAAGAAGATGGCCACCGTAGCCTATGAAAGTTTACATCATTGAACCATAATTTCTAGGTCGCCGACCCTGCAAAAACCTTTTACTTATTCCTTTTTGAAGAACCCCATATTGTAACCTCTTCGAAAAACAACCGCTGGGAGCTCATTCCACAACCTGAGCGTTCGCGGGATTACATAAAATTTCTCTTATACACCCTATTACAGTTAAAAAATAGTCCTCCTGGCTTTTACACCCCAAACCTATCACAGAAACAGTATTTTTTTGGGGCGTAAGAAACATTTTTAGTATTTTTCTAGGGCGTATAAGCCTTCCATTTTCTTAAATACTGGGTTTACTTTAAATATTACTTAATCATATTCTTTATCCCGAAAATATATTTATTATGTCCAAAACTGAGCTTTATAACTCAAAAAACAAAAATGTTATGACAAAAATAATTTTGAAAAAAAAGTTTTTTTGCTCTCCTGAAAAGTTGAGTTTTGGCGTTTACGCCAAGTGAGACTAAAGGTATCGATATAACACTTAAAGACCGCCTTATTTTTGTGACTTACAAACACTTCTTGTTACAACCCAGTGGCGAGATCGAGAATTGGATGCGCCGGCACCGTCATCCGCGCAGCCGTCTCTCTCTGCGCAGCTTCTCTGTCCTGCTCTCAGGCACGATCAGGCTGTACCGGGACGAAGTGAACAAGTTATTGATTGGTAAGATACATTCATTAAGATAATGGAAATCACATCAATCTCCACCACCAAAGTCAACCCTTTGAACGGCGCGACTATATAGTGAGATTCCAGTCTCAAGACGCTCAAGACGCATCAAAGATGACAGTTTTCTAGAACTTGTCAGACTCGTTATCGGGTCCACATCGGACATCTAACTCAAACTCAGTTACCCACGCTATCATGGTAATTAACAAGTACAAGTCGCCAAACAATAACATGCTGATGATAATGAGATCGACTTAACTAAAATTTACGGTTACTGGTTTCAATATTAAATCTATCTCCTATCTGCCGTATCTGTAGCCATCCTCGTCGTCAAAGACAGAAAATTAAAGATTCAAATTAAACATTAGATAAATAAATAAATAAATATTAGGGCACGATATGACACAAATTGACCTAGTCCCTAACTAAGCTCTAGGCTTGTACTAATGGTACAAGACAGCAATAATGATACCTATGCAGAGAAATACATAACTTAAATACATAAAAACATCCACGACTCGGGATATTAATCCCCAGAGGGCCCTGTCAAGATGCATTGCGCTAACTAGCGTTTCTATTCGATTCGTTTTTAAACCAATCGCGTCGCCGGTAGATGACGTGATACGTGAAGTCACGTGATCTATCAGTGACGCGATTGGTTTAAAAATAAAACTAATAAATATATAGAAACGATAGTTAGCGCGATGCATCTTGGCAGGGCCCTCAGGGATTAAATAATCGCGCTCATCACACAAATATCTGCCCTTACCGGGATTTGAACTAGGGTACCGTGTCGTCATAGATTGAATGTACCGTGTCATTAACTAATTGTGTATCATCTGTTGTTCAAGATACCTTGAATCATAGTTGGGTGAAAACTCCAACGTCATCCCGACCCATCCTAAGGACTTTAGACCAAGGAATCTTGCCACTAGGTAAGCCATCGCAAAAAGGACTTTACACTGTCATGTCTCCTGTCAACTTGTTACATAAATGTAGTCTTCGGCGTTCTAGTATGCCTTCATTCGTATCCGTAAAGTTGAATTTTATGCTGCCTTTCAACTGTTATTTGCGTGTATAGGTTAAACGGTTAAATGTTTATTTGTTAAATTTTCCAACCTCCTCCTGTTTGCGACCTGTATGTGTTCGAAGTGAAGATTTTTATCTAAACACGCACATTATTTTTAGATTCTTCGGAAGACTCGGAAGAAGAGTCTTTTGTCTTAATGCCTCCATTAAACGAGTCAAGTAAGTAATAAAATAAATATCATAACACACGTCCGCGGACCGGGAGACGAGCTGTAGGTAGGCCTCCAACAAGATGGAGTGACGACCTTGTAAAGATCGCGGGAACGCGATGGATGCGAAAAGCACAAGACCGGTCTGAGTAGAGAGCCTTGGGGGAGGCCTATGTCCAGCAGTGGACGTCTTTCCGCTGACATGATGATGATGATGAACACACATCTTCCACCAGACTAGCGTTAAATAAATTATAGAGATTTTATTTTTATTATCCCGTATTGTATGAAACTGCATATGCAATCGGCAAAATGGAGCCTTTACCCACAATAGAACTGTTTCGCAGTGACGTCATAAATCAAATATAATTGTCCAACAAAATCTGACTGTGACACAGTTCTATGGTGGCACAGAGTTTTATTTTGCCGACTGTACCTATATTTATGTCGAGAAACCTCTTGAAGCTTTGTAACTAAAGTAGGACATATCAAAAGCATATATACCTACAGTGCATTTTCATCAATGCTCTAATGACGTTCTTAATGTTTCACCGACTACAGTTTTATCAATATTTGAATATGCCTATATATGTCAAAGAGTAAAAAAACAAACAGGATTTTTGGGTAATTTCATTCATTTTTCTGATCTGTTTAAATATGGAATTAAAACCTTTGTCTTTTATTTAAATCATAATTTTGTACTCGACTGTACTTCTTAACATGATTTTCTTATTGTCATCTGTCATTGACTTCTTACCTAACTTTTTAATTGTACAGTACTTCTAATTGTCAGATTAACTTGAAATTTGAATACTGATGTTATTTCAATGACAATACAATAATAATGTGGTAATGGTACCATTAAATTGGCCGTTAGACTCGTATTTTAATCGCTAGATTATCATCAGTGTTAGAAGTACAGTCGGCAACAAACTGTGTGTTTTTTTTTTCATTACACAGGTACTGCTCTCAATGCTTCACGAAAAAAACAGTGTTCGTCTATAGATGATGCTGCTATACCCGCACCTTCAGCAGACTGCCAACATTGTGATAATGGAGTTCTGTCTAGTGACGAATCAACAGTGTACACTGTACTCCCAGATGATAAGGTAACTTATATTTTATAATAATAATGTTGGACCTACGTAAAGTTAAAAGAAAAAGTATGACCAAGTGAATGATGACAAAGGGCATTGGTTAAATTTGTTTGAAGAATATTGTCATTTTTTTATTCAGCGGCCACGTATAATTTTTACATAGTTATTCAGAGGACCTCTAAATACACATAGATATATATAATTTATGGCGTTAAATAATATCGGAGCGGAGATTTTAAAGATTTAAGTATTCAGTTTTTAGTACAAAAGTACGCCCAAGTATGAATGTTTAAATATCCGACTCCGATGCACTTAAGAGTATTACATTATGTAACAAAATATGTTTATTTTTTATAATTCTATCATAATGTACCACTTTTACGAATGGCCGCTCACCTTGAAAATGTATGAAATTTACAAATCACAACACTTTTACCTAAACCCCTTTGCTTATGATATGAATCATCAAAATCATAATAATAATGATACAATAAACAACGATATAATACAATCAACTTTTTAGGGACTTTTCTAAAGTGTGATTGTGTGAGAGCTTTCACACCGATAACGATTTGATAACGATATAGTTTAAAAGTAAGATAAATCGTCCACGAAAGATTCTTTTTAAACCATTTTTCTTCATTCTAAACACTTCAGTCTATTTTAGTTGTACCCTTTTTATCTTCCTCTATGTTCATAACATAAAAGTCATAAAACATACACTCACTGACATTTATTTATTTCAGCAACCTGAAAAATGTCCTAATCTAGACACTCAAGAAAGAAAAACTCAAGCAGTTCAAACTGAAGATATTTCCACCGACGACAGTGGCCAAGGTTTTTATACAAATAACCCCTTTGGGTATATCCTAGTCCACGAAAACTATAATTCTAGAATTCCTAGCAAAATCATATTCACAAGTCTGAATAAAAGTATATTTTAAATAAATTATTTGTGGTCATAATTGTTCATTTGAAAATGTAAAAGTTTATTTTTCAAATTATTTTCGAATCAAAAATCGAGTTCACTAATTCAATCAAGAAATAATTAAGAAATTCATTTGGTTAAGTTACCTATTTGCGTTTGTTACTTGGTTTTTAGAAGTCATTTGTTCGCCAAAGCAAGAATCAATAAATACATCTGTAATAAATAATTCACTGTTTCATTTCAAAAATTGTAAATTAATATGTAGGTATTAGGAAGCCGTGCTAAAGAATAGCAAAGAGGCATTTAATCGTAGTCCTCAGGGTAGGCAAAGCATTTGGAGTCTTAGAATCAGTTGAGATTATACGAATGTTTATGTGTCTCGGATTCCTTTTACCATCAGGTTATGTGCTCGTTAGCCTCCCCCATGGGCCCCATGGCATAATGAAAATCCGACGCAACGTCGACCATCGTGTCTACTGCGTTCTGATGGCACTTTAATGACCATGTCGCTTTTCATCGAATCTAGCTAAGAACTATTTCGTTTTAATCAGCTCTTAATCTTTAAAAAGGTCTTCTGTCACAGGTATTCTTTTACTAAGAGATCCCAACTTCTGTACAATTTTATGTACCAAAATTTAAACCAAAATAAACATTTTTCATTTTCATTTTTTCGAACAACGAATTGATATCGGTCTCTCCGTTTGGGAGCAACTTATTACACTTATTTTTGGTTGAGAGTCGAAAACTTATATCCGCCACAGAATAATAAATGGTACAAGTATCCGTTTAGCATATTCTGAGTCAAGATTTAATATTTAAAAACATTTTTAAATCTAAAATTCGAAAATCTCTCCGACGAGAACAACATTTAAACGGCGAAATACATCTTTAAAATGCACCCAGAAAGCATACTTCAGTAGTCCAGCTCAGATAAAGGCCAATAAATCGACGCAGAAGCTTGTAAAAGTTTAAAACGCAAAGTGCTCGCTCACGGTATGTATACGGCAGCCTTGAGTGGTCATTTTTAGGGTTCCGTACCCAAAGCTGGTTAACTTTTTTATGCCCTATCACATAAGGGCGACGCTCATGAACGTTCCAATTATTATTCAATATTGGACAATTGAAACTTTGCGCGAATGTATTTTCACGTACACTCAAAAAAATGAGAGCCAATAAAGAGAGATTTTCACTTATATGACAAAAAATTAATACAATAGTTAATATATTAGTTATATAAACCAAAACTGATAGTAACAAACAGCAATTTCTTTAGTGATTCAACTAACATCTTGGTTGGTGTATCTATCGTCTTGTTAGGCTCGTATGGGATCAAGACGCTTATGCACAATAATCACAATCTTGTTACAAGCGATCAATTATTATTTTCAGTGTATGTATAGATGTTTGTGGATTTTGATAATATTTGTCTCGCATTTTTCATTCCGGAATACTTAGCAAGTTTTTGCAAGCACGGGAAAAAGATTTTCTTAAAGTTTAAGTACGTTTCTATACGGAACCGACACAAACTATCGTCTTACTGCAGGAGCTAGTGGAGATAACTACAGTCCACAAGTGAGTGGAACCTGACCTGCTCTACATCACCCTGTTAACTCGCTCCGCTGAAATAGGAATGTTCAAGGAGCGAGCCAATCGTCGGATTTATAGCTATGGCTGATCGGTGCCACGGATCGGTGGACTTGTTTGCCTCAAAGTATTATCACAGTTGTATGTAACTGAGCCATTACAACACAATTTATAATTAGCTTGTCCGAGTGGCAGTGCCTTGAAGCATTAAGTCCACTAAATATATTTATAATTCTACATTAAGTTTAAAAAATACTCGACAGGTTAAAATCACGAAATAATGTATGTCAAAATTACGACGTCTTTTTGCGAGAAGGTTCTATGATAATCAATAAAAGTGCTATTTACGTCTGTATTAATAAAGGGTTCTTGTCTGCGATGCCTATCTTAAGATTAAGACACGACAAAAATAACAGTGTAGTGTTACGTTTACTTGGACATGTCTTAAAGCGAACATCTCCGTTTTAATAAGGCCCTAAGTGTCGCGTAAATAAACCCATCGTGACTCTAAAAACTTTCCAAAAATTACAGTTACTACAGTTACAGTTATTATTTACTTTGACAAATCTTTACACGGACTTCTCTGTCAAGATTAGTTTGTTAATACGGCCCTAAGTCTTTTACAAGACATTGATTGGTCATCATAAAACCGAAAAATATGCAAAATTAGATATTAATACGTGGCTTAGTTTCATAT
This sequence comes from Acleris literana, assembly GCA_946894065.1. Lineage (NCBI taxonomy): Eukaryota > Metazoa > Arthropoda > Insecta > Lepidoptera > Tortricidae > Acleris > Acleris literana. The sequence continues at coordinate 6,927,029 of OX335687.1, forward strand.
AGTGTTGCTGATCTAATGCTCAGACGGAGGGCACAGGACCTACTTGACTTAGACTCATTTAATTTAAACTACCTAATTAGATTGGACTCGATATGCAGTTTAAAAAATACAGTGCTTTAATAATATTAAGTGACAGTTGCAATTGTCATCTATTTGTAAATGCTGGCACACACATATGAAAACTTAAAGTACAGCCATTCTTTTTTTATTACTTTTGACTAATAGTTACTTCCAATTGGAACAAGAGGTCTCCGTTTGTTACATTAGAAACACGCATTATACCAATTTGTCTTACGAAAAATATAATGCAAGGGTAAAAGTGGGCCCTACCTGCTGACTGGCTTGGGCCGCCCTTCGCGACACCCTCATTACTGCGCAGACGACAGCGAGAAATGTCCGCGCTTTATAAAAATGCACATTTTCACTGACTCGCCGGCCGCTCTGCCAGTCACACCGTACCGTCACTCAAGCACTAATCTATATCTAAATACTCAAACGTTTATTGCATCCCATAATATTAGTTAACAGTTGACAGGCTAAGCTAATAATAGTAATAACTTAATTTATACATACATACGCGCATAACTTCCGAACGACTGCAACAAATTGTATTTTTTTTTGTTTTGTTCGTAATTACCAGGACAAGGTTTGTATGAAAAAAATTGCAAGTTCCGTAACCGGGAAAGTCGGAAATGGCAGCGGGGTCGAAGCCGCTGGCGGGCAGCTATTAGCTAGTTTCAAATGAGATTTTAGACTGACAGTATACTTAGAAACGTATTCATAATGTAATCTTGAATGGGATGGCCAAGTAACATCACTTAATTCTCTCTCTCTCTGAAGCTTCTTGAGACAGACATTTCACTCAATTCCTTTATGCGATGAGGACGCAGTGCCAAGAGGCCACGTCTGTGATTAACGAATTTGTAAGTAGAAAATAGAAGAGGTCGCATAAAAGCCGGTAGGAAAAAGCTCCATTGCAGCCTCGAATCGTATTGTTTATTACTCGGCTAAAAGGAGCTATCATATTTCTTAACACAACGATAACGATAAGGGCAAAGACAATTAAAATAACGGCCCAGTGGCCCTAGACAAGATTCTTAACGCTAACGTAATCGATTTTCAAAAACTGTCAAAATGTAGACTTGACTTAAGCGCCCGAAGTGACATTCCGGCAGTTTACGTCAATCATATACATCCATTTTCGTTGACGAAAACGCTCGCCTAAAATATCTCGGTATACGTACGAGTAAATCACACTGTTTTACTGGCTATAGTAACAACGTTAAAATTAATGTTGCTTGAGAAAAATGCATAAAAACTGCCACGTGCCATAAAAAACGCTTACAATGAACACAGCAACATGAACAAGAAAAAATCATACGTTACGGTGTGAGTTACGACCGGAAATGAAGGACGGCTAACCCGGTATGGAGTCTGAAATGAATTTATAGCAAACATACTTGTACGAAATATTGCGAGCGAACTATTCGCGCGTTGGATCCTTTTTGAAACGTATTTCATTCTGCTGCGTTCTGTTGCTACATTTTACGCCATCTTAAATGGTTTCGATATTTGTTGGCGGCACATTTTTATTTTACACTTGTTCAGTTGGTAATACCGTGAATGTTTTTAAAAAGTTATACAGCTCTTGTTTGATTCGCTTTGTACTTTTCGTGCAAAAATCAAAACAGAACATGAATAGAAAATGATAGAAAAAATATTATCGCGAAATCAAATGTGTCTTACGCGAACAATTGTCCTCGCGTGTGATATCCATGGACTTGTTTCTCTAAGGTAACGGCACCTATTACCATGGGAGTTAAGGTAGTTTTCAAATAAGAGCCAGAAATTAAGGGTATCAAGACACCCTAACGACCAAAAGGTTTTTTTTTATAAGAGTGTGGTGATTGAACTTTGTAATTTGCACCTTTTTGGGCTTGTTTTAGGTGATTATATGGGATGAAATAAATATTAAACACAAAAAGTCGAGTTCTCTTATTACCGAGGTATTGGAAGATCTTTGACCCTATTACCGCGGATAAGGTTCCTATTACCGAGGGTAGAGGATTAAAGTATTTTTGGTTCCGTTCATTTAATATTTAACATATTTGTTTAATACAATATAAAGCCCATCTCTGCTAAATACAATATAACAATTTCGATAAGTACAAGATGACTGTATTGTCATCAGATTTACATAATTATTTATATAAAAATGTCAAATCAATGCGATACCTGGAAGCGGATTATTCAACCTTGTTTTACCCTAAACTGGCTAACTAACAGGCTTGTCATGTAAAAAATAACTATTTTATTGTTTGATTCTTAACAAGAAAAACCACATTAGTAAAGAATTAAGTTCAAACTACATCTCGAAATATCCGATACGAGTTTTTTCTTAAGTAGTAACGATATACTCTCTCGTGCGTAGCTATGAATATCCACGTTTGATAGTGAGTTTAAAATAATTGGTACTTGTGTTCATAATGTAAGTACATTATGGATGCCGCTGACTTCAAAACATAAATTAAAACTATAAAAAGAGCAAGTTTTACCGAAACTTTTGAAATACAAAATAAACATACGCCTAGTATTATTATCTCAGTTTTCGACCGACTAACATAAAACCCAGTCTACCAGATTTAGCGTTGTACCATCAGTTAGTACAACAGTTTCCAACAGGTAAGCTTTACTATCAAAAAAATCTTAATTTTATTAAAGAATCCGGACTACGGTACCCTAACATTGTTATTTCATTTAATGTCACACGGTAATAGGAGATAGTATGGGATCCTAACTCCGACCCATAAAAAACCTAAATACCTCGGAACTAGGTTCCCATACATCCTATTACCGAGGGTTATCTTTTCTTACCCTCGGTAATAGGATAAATTCACGGTACTATAAAACCTAATTACGACACGTTATCGTGACGTTGGTTAAACAAATAAATACTTAACATTTTAACCATCTAATAAAACGAAACTGATAAAACTAATAAGAATATCTTTAAATATATCTTTATATTTAAACGACTCAAACATTTAGGGCTTTCTATGGAAACAAGTAGTATAATGCACTAGTTTTTAATAAAAAATAAGGACTTTATTAGTATTTTTCATACCACGGAAATTGCTCTTTAACTGCTTAGATAGATAAAGTTTGTTTATAACACTTAAAAAGTAAATAACCGACAGCAGATATAAAAAATAAAGGCCATTGAACCTAAAGTACTATTTTAGCTATTACCGTGGTATACCCCGGATTTAAGAGCCATAGCAAAAAACGAAACAGATTACCGCGGTATTTTGTATTCTAATTTTAACGTATTTCCAGATAAAAACACACTAAAATAGTATTTGGAAGTCGTAAAGAAAACAATAATAAATAATTTAACAATCTTAGCATTAGATTAGTCATTACAACTATTACGCAAATCACTAAATAAAATGTGAGTTTTCTTACGTGTGGCGTCTCGCGTTTCTATGGTACAACCTGCTCCTGCGCCGGCGTCGCGGATTTTGACGGTTTGCGAGTTGTTTATTTGATGCATAAACACTAGAGCCAAAAAAACCGGTACTCTACAAACTGAGCTTTGCTCGTATAAAATAAGTTTCTTAGTGAGTAAATCAACTTGTTCATAAAACGCAGTTTTAAAAATACCGCGGTAATGGATGCCGATTTTGGGAAGAGCGGTAATAGGTGCCCTTACCTTAATAAGTCCATGGTAATTGTCTAAAACTCGATACTGGCGAAATACACCTTGTTAAACACAAGGAGTAAAAGCCATTAATTAAGAAAAAAGAAAACGAAGCCACATGCATCTTGTCTAGGGCCTTTGTACCACTTGACGCGTAAAATCTAAGCTATGAACTATATGTTGATAGTAATATGTGCACCCATAGTTTATAGGCGCCGGCGGAAGGTATACATCACTGAAAGTGTGCCCGGGGCGTCCATCACTCACGCCTCTGTCAGCCGAGTAATCTAGTGCAGGTTCAATCTTGTCCTAGTTTTATATGCTTAGATATCGGATTTATTATACAGCGTTAAGCTATTGAGTCTATATATTATTATGTATACGCGAGCAAAAATTTGATGTTCCACTGTAACTCCTATATAGACTTGACAGAAGCGCGTGGAGCTAACCCCATGTGCTTCTGTTTAGTCCACCAGAGTAAATCTCTTTAACCGAACAATTGTCCTCGCGTGTAATATCCATGGACTTGTTTCTCTAATAAGTCCATGGTGATTGTCTAAAACTCGATACTGGCGAAATACACCTTGTTAAACACAAGGAGTGAAAGCCATTAATTAAGAAAAAAGAAACTCCTAATAATTGACCGATTTTACAAGTTTATTAATGAGATAAGTAGGTTCTTAGGGTAAGTATCATTATTATGGTTTGTGGTTTGTTTACTAGTGTCATTCAATTAGGTGTCATTCATAAACTGAAATGTACAAGGTTGCTTATGGGTGATTATTTATTCCTGAGTATTGGGTGTTTTCTATGTACCTCATTACTAAAGTATTTATTTCTCTATATACTTAGGTATGTTTATCGTTGCCTAGCACACATTGTACTATAAGCTTAGAACTTAGTATAGGACTGTCAATTAGGGTGATACTATCCACAATTCCATATGATATTTATATATTACTAAACTAAATGAACTATCCTTGCAGCTTGGTATCCTGAAAACATCATGGTTTCAGAAGAAAAAGCGTCTGATGAAATGAAATTCGATAAAATTATGGGTTACCATCGTAGCCATATGTCACAATGACGTAAACTCAAACCTCAAGAAGTAATTCACGTCAAATTGTAATCTAATGTTAAGCTACTCATTTCTGAGGCATTTCAAATGTCACCCACACTTCGTTAGATTATCGCAACACTCGCAACACTTCACTTCGTATAAATGTCCCACCTCATTGTTTTTGTCCTTTTTGTCACACCAAAATGAGTGAAATAGATGATACTCAACACTCCACAATGAAATATTTATTGCATTCCACAATGTAAAGTAGCGTATCGAGTAACTTCGGTGTGAGTGAGCAAAAGGGCAAACATACAGCATTCGAGATGGGATATTGTGCCACTTCATTTTACGATATGAGTCGGAAATGGAATAGAAAATATCTTTATTTGTCTCTGTATACATCATACCCATTTAAGTAAGGACGTAAGGACCTACCTGTGCCAGGGGATCCCGCTATTCTATAGCATATGTTACACGTGCTTATTAAAACAGTTACTAATTGGGTCAATCAACTACGTATATTCTTTCTAAATTTAAGTATGTCTTAATTATACAACACTGTTAAACCAAAGCCCGGTATAAACTATGTTTTTTAATCAGTAGACTCATTGTCAGTACAAGTGAAAATAAGGTATCCAAATCAGAATAACATTTTTGCCAAAAATACTGGTAACTTAGGGGACAAACCAGTATTTTCATACAAAACTGGGGACAACATGGTCCACTGAGTTACCCGTGAAAGAAGAAATTTTAATTGTTTAATAAATATATCTAGCAGGTCATAGAATTCACTGTTCTGTGTAATAAACACCCAATATTTTAAAGAAACCCCATTTAGTTTTTCTTTATATTTAAAAGCTTTACAAACTTGAAAAAAATAGTGTACAAAGATTAGTTAATTTACCCAATTATAACCAGATAAACATAAAGAGAATCTAAAAGTTCATACCTACATACATACATTAAATCGCGCCTGTTTCCCATAATCTAAAAGTAAACAATGTAAAATCTGTGTATCCATCGTTATAATAATATCTTGAATTTGTGCCTTTTAATCATTTTAGGTTCAAGTCCTGCACCCATCACTATTGTATTGCATTTAAAATCATTCCTACGACAATGTTCTACAGATGTAGATGTAGTGTGTAGTAAGGAACCATACGACATTGTTTTTGGCGGAAAAATGGTACTTATGTTGCTTTCTCAGTCAGCTGTAGATCTCAAAATAAATAAGAAAGGAGAATGGGCAAAAATGTATGAACGCTGGCCTAGAAACCAATAACAATAAGCACTATATCATCGGATATCCTTTTTAATTCTACAACGATTTTGTGTAGCGGGAAACCACCAATAATTGTGAGTTTTTTTTTAAATTTGGAACATCGGGACGCCTACGTAGACGACTTTAGCATAATTACTATGAAATACCGCCGTCTTTGCATGGCGATAACTTATTTCACACAAAGATTTCGAACTACCTGCCATAGTAATAGTTTTACAACTTAGAATTACCAATCCGGTGACATATCGCTTGTCCTTATTGGTTATATAGGCCAATTTGCCCACCCTCCTTATCCGACAAAATACGACGTAGGGTTATGCACAACATCCTTACAGTTGCTCACCAATCAACTTGACTGTAGTTCTCATGAGATTTAAATTCGCAAATCTACGACACGCTACTATGCCACATAAGAGTACTGACTGTAAATCTATCATTATTATCTATACCAGATACCTGTACTGCACTATACCTGTACCACACACGAAAATATAGGCTTTATACAAGCGGCAAGAATCAAATCCTGGGTTCCCCCTACTAAGTACTACCTGCTAACTAGGTAATAGGCATGCGGACCGACTAATCGCGGATAAACACAAACTGGTCCAAACAGAGCAATCCCTCTATTTGTACAATCGCCGACCCGCTGTGTAGGGCTACAATCGCCTGTCAAAAGCCATTACAGATGCGGCTTCTATCACACAAGTTAAGAACAAACTTAAAAAATGGCTTCATGAGCGACTGTTTTATGATTATAATGAGATAAATGAGTTTTTGAATCCCACAGGGTAACAAATAATTAGGTGTATTTAATTTATCGACATTTTCTTAGTTTTAATGAATTATTTAATAATCGTTTAACTAATAATTATAATGCATATTATTATGATGCAATATGTACACTGACCTGTAACATTTTTATTTAATTTCATCAAATCAGCCAAAAAACGTCCACTGCTGGACATAGAGCTCTCCCAAGGATCTTCACGATATTCGGAGAATAGCCTATTTCAAATATCAAGAAATATAAGTATTATCCTATATGTAAACAAAGTTACTACAGTCCTAGGCAGATGAGTGAGTGAAGTCAATCCTGACTAATTGCACAACCATACATACATACATACATATTTACATACATACGTTAAATCACGCCTGTTTCCCAGAGGAGTAGGCAGACACCACTTCCTTCCACCTGCTACGACCCTGACAGATCTCTTTCGCTTCTTCCACATTCATACATCGAGTCATGCATACACGTCGGTTTCGGGCACGTAAGATTCGGCCCTTTTCCAGTATTTCTCCGATTTGATTCGAAAAAGTATGTACTCCTAGGGTGGCCCCTTCCGACCCTTCCACTCACTTTCGCTGTACCTATATATCCCTTTCGTCAATCTTCTTTCATCCATCTTTTCCAAATGACCTAACCATCGACATCATACATCTACTACATCTTCTTTTAGTCCACATTTCTCTCGGATCATTTCATTCCTTACTCTATCAATCAGTTTCACACCACAGTGATATAGTGATATTATGAAAGCAAACATTGCTGTTATATTGTGTTCCTTCACACACAACGAATAATTATAGCACTGTTTTACTGCTGTCAACATTTGATTGATTTCTTACCTGCCTAGTACCTACTATAGTCAAAAAAGAAACGCGAATTTCCAGCACCAGCGGAATATAACAGAAACTTGAATACCCGACACAACGGATCAATTTCACCGGCTCATTTCAAATAGAGCTGAATTCGCTGAAATAAAATTTTCAAATGGAAACGGCGCACGTGAAAGTTCGGATTCTATTTTAAAAAAACCTCCGCAAAAAGCGGCAAACTCCCGGCGTGTTGTCGACTTTTTGCCCGGACACGAACTCCGCGCATCTGCTACGGACATCTCCGTTGCTGGTTTTGTGTAATTATATTTAATTTAGGTGCCTGAACATAAGACTAGTTTTAACATGAATTAAGCGTTTGTAGAAATGTTAATTGATTTGAAGTAATCAATTAAAGTTACATACAAGGTGACAGCCGCAAAAGCCAAGGTTTTTAAATATGAAATTATGACTTAATAATGTACCTAAGTAAGATACGACCTCACTCAGAGTCAGTCAGTTAATGACGACTAACGATTTTTCACATAAGTTTAAAATAAATAAATAATAAATATCAGGGGCTAATGCCACACCAATTGATCAAGTCCCAAACTAATCTCTAGGCTTATGCTATGGGTACTAGACAACGATATAAATTGTACTTATATAGAGAAATATATACTTAAATACATAGAAAACATCCATGACAAATATCATATCTGCCCTTACTGGGATTTGGACACAGGACCGCTAGCTTTGTCACTTGTAATGCGTACTGCAAAAGATTGGAATGCGCTTCCGGCGTCTGTATTTCCGAGTGCATACAATCCGAACCAATTTAAAGCTAGGGTGAATAGGTATCTTCTGGGTGAACTCGCTTCATAGTCGATAAAATCTTCATCCTCCAGGGGCATGAGTTAGTCAAGAGTAAACCCATTAGGTACCCATAAAAAAACCAGCTAATCTTGATGCGATCGGAAACAGGAAGTAGCCCCCCACCCATAAAAAAACTTTGTAATAGTTCGTTAGATTGTGTGTAATGATAGATGCATAAAAGTAGTCAGCAAATAAAGCTACAGATCGTCTCATAAATATAATTGATGACAAAAAATATATTCATAAGTCATGGTTCCGAAAACTGAAACAAAAGTGAAGTAAACAATGGTAGAGCAAAAATAAAAAACTACGAGACAAAGGAAGTTATACGGAAACTTGTGAATTCCGACAAACGTTCCGGACACCCGGAACTTTATCCGCGAGGGAATTGAATCATGCAAATACATTGGCGTTTAAAAACCCATTACGTTTGAGTTTTACTACTAGAGTTTTTCCGGGAACGCTGTCGGAAGTGACAATATTTACTTTGAATACGATGCGATTAGTTTAGAAAAATGCCTCGATATTGATTATACCGCGAGTTTATTAAGTGCTAAGGATTACCATTACTGTGGTAAACGAGTGCTCGAAAGGGGGGTGTGGATGGAAAAGTTGAAAGCAGAAAGTTTGACTTCGGAACTTTGTTTGGACTAGTTAGGAGATAACCATACTAAAAGTCCCCACCCCTCGGAGGTGAGCCCAAATTACATAAAACCCAAATTCTCTACAAGCTAAGTTTTCTTCTTCGTCGTTTTCACTCTTGACAGAGTGGGCGTGGTCATCATATCAGGCGCTGGTGGAAAGCTTCACAACTTGGCGCCACTACACTCTGACAGCTGCCTTCCTCGTGCAAGCTATGTAGGGGGCTGTTTTCTACAGACGATATATATGCAAGTTGGAGAGAAATGTAAGAAAAAAAATAGGTGAGGTCAAAAATACATTTTTGAAAATCGACTACTTTTTGGTGCTCATATCTAGACAACGATTGAAAATAGGTGAAAAATGTATAGAATCAAAGTTGTAGAGAATTTTATCAGCTTTAATAATGCCATACAACACCATTTCCTATTACGCATCGTTTTCAAGATGTAAACAAAAAACAAAAAACAGGACCTTCTTTGTGCCCCCCCCCCCTAGGGCTCACCTCCGAGGGGTGGGGACTTTTAGTATGTTTATCTCCTAATTAGTCCAAACAAAGTTCCGAAGTCAAACTTTCTGCTTTCAACTTTTCCATCCACAATTTTTCATTGCCAGGACTACATGGTCGTTAGCCTAATTGGTAGTGAACTGGGCTGCGAAGCCAACGGCCCCTTGTTCGATTCCCAGTTAGGGCAAATATTTGTGTGATGAGCGCGGGTTTTTAATTCTTAGATGTTTTCTAATTAAGTATATCGTTGTCTAGTACCCAAGTACTCATACTCATACTCATTTATTTATTGCATTACGTGTATACATGATCTTAAAAATATATTTAGTCCAAACATAAACCCTGCAAGGGCGCTGCAATCGAATCAAAGAAACTACTTACGTTATTAACTAATTCAATTCAATTATGTCAACATACAATTCTAGAGCTAAGATTTGTACTAGGTCAATTTGTGAGATGTGCTTTGATATTTACATACCTAGTTACTTATTTATTTTATATATGCATAGGTACAGACTTCATAAATATGTACATATATACACTTTTGTAGCTTTAATCGCTGTGACAATTCGTATATGGCCGTTTTAACATGACATTAAATAAGTAGACAAGGTACACACATATTTATGAACTCGACTGTACAATTAAAATGTTTTCTACTTCATAGTTCAATAGTACCTACCTATGTCAATCCCAAAAAGTCCCAATCGTCATAGGTACCTGCTGTAAGGTTTTTGAATGTGCCTACTACCTATCAATATGTTAAATAAATAAATAAATAAAAATAAAAAATACTAACAACAACGCACAATTAAAGTAAAAATAAATAAATAAAGCTACACAAAGTTGGACAGTTGTTGTAGAACGGTCCCAATCCCAACTCAGCTCTGTTAAGCCATTGCTGGTCTTCCGTTGAGACCGCTCGGTGACAGCACGGAAGGACGGAACATTTTTTATAAAAAAAAACACAAATAACAAAAAAAAACAACAACAAATTAAAAACACTGGTGACTGTGTAAGTTAACCATCAAAGAGTTCAAACACATATGGCACTATTATCTGTGCAATACATTAATTAAATCTCATCTGTGACTATGCCTGCTCGGACAATAACATTAAAAACGGAATCTTATTATGTTGATCTGCAGGTACAGCGTACAGCAAAACCAATCAATATTTTCCTTACTTTAAAATGAAATGACAATATCAATCAAAAGAAATAAAGCCTTCACATTAATTCGCACAAAGTTTACCGGGCCATAAACAAAAGCATCCATCTGTGCGGTGTCACGTTCACAAAATGGCGGCCAATTCAAAATGGCGTCCGATGATTTGCGGTCCGGCGCGCAATTGATGAATGAACATGTCGCAGTCGTATTGAGCCGGCAGTTTTGTTTTAAAACGGTAAATGGGAAATGCGTGCCAATTCGCAAAGATTGAATAACTTTTGGTAAATTCAATCACTGGTTGTTTTAAAGTTGCATTCAGCAACTACCGTCACACGCTTTCGCATGAGAAATTGTAAACAGGGGCTCGATTCTATTTAGGAAAACCATTATAGCTTTAGACATGCTATAGTATTGACAATGTTTTGATAGCTGTTATTTAATCGACACAATACCATAACATGTCGAAAACAATATGGTTTTACTAGGTTGAAAAGTACCCTTATGCTTCTAATAGAAATACTAGGCCCTCTAGTTCACTTTGTTTTAATTTTAACCTATCTCGCTATTTAAAAAAAAACAATAACGATATGGTGTAAGACAAAGTAGAGTAGCTGCCAGTAAGGTAGGTACTTTAGAGTTAACCTAGTTACACCTTCCTTCAGAAAAATATGCACATTCGTTACGTATACAATGAAATCCCACATCTTCAATATTCACCAAGTTTTGAAAAGGGTTTTGAGACACTTTCACGTCTTTAAAAGTATATCTCTTCACTCAACAACAAGGTACATCGTACCTACATATAAATTATATATGATACTGTCATTAGCCACCCTCACCTGGCTCACCCCTGCACTTTGCATATTCGAATACACGCCCTTTCGTAAAAATTTACCATCTTAAAGAGTGTATTTGTCACCTTTCCCTCTGTGTACTCGCCGTGAAATTGGTGGCATTTATCCAAATCGGGTAAAGTGGGTGGGATGAGGCGCGACACGGATGCATTGTACTTTGATAGGGGTTTTCGAGTCAGAGTTGTGCGTGTAGGGAAGGCATAAGGAAAATACACGCGGATATTCTTTTGTATGTAGATGCGAAAGGTGTTGTCTTGAATACTTGGTTTCGATGTGACTTGAAATGACAAATAAAATGCGATCTCATTTACGTCATAATATTCGTTCTGAGAGCTGAGAGCAATTTGCTAAGGAAAATGCACATCAGTACACAGGCCACCTGATGGAATCTTTAGATTGTAGTCTTGAGAATACAAATGTCTAGGGGTCACAGATCCAACTTACCATCAGACCCCTAGTTCTCCATCCTGACAGGTGACATTTCAGTGTACATGGCGCAACTTATATGAAACCTAGTGATGTATCAGCGTGTTAACTTTGCAATGTATACCGAATTGGCACCTGTCACCTGTCACATGTCACTGGGGGCAGGTGGCCTGTATGCTCGCCTCGCCTTTTAAAGCCATATTTTTTAATAAAAAAAATACATGTTTGAAAAAGGAACTTGTTAAATTGTCTCTTAAATGTCTCTGAGTACCGTCAGTAAGACATTAGGGAACCGGTGTGAAGTTAGCGGCTGATTGGCTTCAACATTTGGCCGCCAACTTTAGGCCGCTAACTTCACACCAAAATTACCCTACCAAATAAAGAAGTTCCATAGAAAATTGGTTCAACATAACAACAAATAGTTAATTTTGCGACTGCAGTGAAAAATCTGGATCTAATTATTAAATAGTATCTGACTTAGGTTCCATTAGTTTTAGATCAAAAGACGTGTGTGTCAGTTTAATAAGAAAACCGAACTTAATTAAAACCGGAATATATAACACTCTAAAATGGCATACAGTCAAAACAATATTACAAGAGCTTTCCGTAGAGGTCTTCAGAACTAACTTACCTACATTATTTTAGCCACTGTGCCCGTTTAAAAGTTAGCAGGCGATTTCAAAACATAAATAAATTCTCAATAAATCAAAAAATAAACAAGACAGGTTTTATTGGTGACTTTAATTCAAAGCATCAATAACAGAGCTTTCGATAAAAGCTTTAATACCTATCAAACTTTCTACAATTAGTTTAAGAGATGTGTGTTGAGACCTTCAGACCACACCGCTGCTCAAAATACGGTGACAGTACGGAAGCGCAGCGACGTGCTGTAAGCATCACGATTTTATCGCATGCTCTCCACATTGCTGGTGTGTTATTCTCTCAAAAAACGGCGGCCGGTCGGACGGACGAGCGAATAAAAGCGGCGAGTTTAAGTAGTCCCGTCCGACCGAACAAAACACATTTTAGCGTGTGCATTGTCAATTAGGGAGCCTTATACGTTCGAGAAGTCATGCTGCCAAATTGAATACACGCGCTAAAATGTGTTTTGTTGGCTCTGTCGGAACTACTTATACTCGCCGCTTGGACCTTCACTCGAGCGAACGATCACATTTGCTTGTTGAGAGAATCACAACCCTGCTCAAAATATGGTGACGGTACGGAATCGCAGCGACGTGCCGTAACGGTCACGGTTTTATCGAATGCTCTCCACACCGCTGCTCAAAATGCGGTGACGGTACCATCACAGTATTTAGAGCAGCGGTGTGGAGAGCATGCGGTAAAGTCGTGACGTTTACGGCACGTCACTGCGATTCCGTACCGTCACCGTATTTTGAGCAACAGTGTGGAGAGCATGCTGCAAAGTCGCGACGTTTACGGCACGTCACTGCGATTCCGTACCATCACAGTATTTAGAGCAGCGGTGTGGAGAGCATGCGATAAAATCGTGACGCTTACGGCACGTCACTGCGATTCCGTACCGTCACCGTATTTTGAGCAGCGGTGTGGTCGCTCCTAAGTAAGTACATGACATACACTAACGAACCACCGCGCCCAATAGTTCTAATCACTACATATGAGAGCCCATCAGTCAAAACTAATGATAAACAACAGCGAGCTTTTGTTCGGAGCTTAATGAGCCCCCTCCATTATCTCTACAATGACACGGAGCTTATTACAACGGCCCTCGGCTGGCGAGCTCCACCTGTAAGCTCCCACGTGGCCTTTTGTTACTTAATTTACTATATGGCCTCTTTTCTCTACTGTTACTCGTTTGGCAATATCTCCAAACATACTAATGTGAAATTAGTACAACTACCTATAGTGTTCTTAACCGAAGTTTAGACTAGCAATAAAAATCGCAGAAGTTGACTGCTGTCTTACTCTAACTTTAAAGTTAGATAAAGACAGCAAAATTGTGCTTCTTACTCTAGAACTAAAGTTAAAGTATTTTTATTTCCAGTCTATTTCGCCCTTTAGCCTCGTAAGGCTCAGTGTGCAACATTATGTACATTATTAAGGCAATTCAATTTGAACTGTATTGCAATGGGAGTAAAGTTTATTTTCCTATCTTCATAAATTGAAAATGGCAATTTCGAACAAATGTAATTGAACTTTATTGCCTTGATGATAGATTCAAAGTCCCACTCACAAAAAACTGTCTGTTTGTAGTACGTAGGGCATTACGAGGTTAGGGCCGCAATAAGAAACTCATCTTGGCAGAGACGCCCGTCACGATATATGTCAAAGTAAACGTCAAGATAATACGTCATCTTGAGACGAGCATTACAGTCAATGATTACAAAGATCAGTTGATTAATACGGCCCTTAATCTACGGAGTCCCGTCCTACTAATTTTTCGATGTACAGTCCAGTTTGATTCCTAGGTTACTACGGACTTTGTCAACGTGACGTTGTAAACCAAATCATAGGCAGTCTCTTACGTTTTGGTTGACCACGTCACTTTAACATAGTCCATAATGGCCTAGAAATAATATTGGTTGACGTATAATCAGGTAATGTGACATTTTCGCTAAAGTAGCGTGTTCCCCCTCCCCCCTAAAGCCAATACTACAAGCGATAAGCATCTGCACGATATCTTAAATAAAAGCCCATACAACGAATTTTAAAGGAAAACTACGAGCGACTATCACTTAATTGGTTCTTGAGATACAGGCTAAAAGAGTGTTTTTACCTACTAAAACACATCTAAAGGGCGCTGCATACGTAACGTGATCAGGACGTGGACGGGACGGGGACGGAACGTGGTTGCATACATTTTTGGTTTTCCCGTCCCGTACGAGCAATCGTTACGTATTCCGATACATTTTCTATGAAACGATATTGTCATCTCGTCCCGTCCCCGACCTGTCCGTGTAAAATCACGTTACGTACGGTATGCAGCGCCCTTAAGAGGATTGTGAAGCGCCGCTAAAATCGCGTAGCTGTCAATAAAATCCATACAAAACTAACTCCGGGCGAAAACGTTTCTCACCCTAAATCAAGTCCGAATTTCACGATTTTTGAATGTGTTGTAGTTATTATAAAGACCTAGGTCTGTACCTACGTTTCTAGTTTTATTTTTTAAATTTTTTTCGTTCTGAGAAATATTTTCTTGGAAAGGAAAACGTACAGACATAGTTTTTCGTGATATCTACAACATATCCAATAAATGTTTTAAAAAACAAAAAAACCGCCTTCAAAAATGCACAAAATAACTTCTTTAAAATTGTAGGCACCTAATAGGTTAGTCCAACTGATGTCGGCTTTTTGTTGAAAATTAAAGAAGTTATTTTTTGCGTTTTTGATGGCGGTTTTTTTGTTTTTTAAAACATTTATTTTATTTTATACTTTTTAGTGATCATAATACGCTGTCACGTAGTCCCACTTCTTAGTTGAAATGAAACTTTAACTTATATCAAGCGCACCGCGAGCAACGCCGCGGGAAAGTCATAGTCATATTTGAACAAGTAAATATTCTTCGTTGTAGTCGCTCAACTATCTTAATCGAGATATCTTATCGCCACCCTTGAAATCGGTACCGTTAAGGAGTTCCGGTGGCCATCTGTGGTCTTCATCATCAGTTCCACTTCACCAAATGATACTTTCTGAATGCAAATGCTGGACTTGTTACTAAAAATACTAAAATCGCTTTATGTTTGCCTACAATATTTGAGGAGTTCCCTCAATTCCTCACGGATCCTCTCATCAGATTCAGATTTGGTGACAATGGGACCACCTCAAAAATATACTCTATCAAACCAAAAAAAAAAATTGAAATCGGTCGACAATTGACGGAGTAATCGGTGAACATACATAAAAAAAAATACATACAGTGGAACGTATAACCTCCTCCTTTTTTGAAGTCGGTTAAAAATCGTAAAAATCGGACGAGGTTTAAGGGGAGAGAAACGTTTTCGCATTTTGTATGGAGATTTTTAGCTTCACAATCCTCTTAAGACGGCACCAAATACTTAATTTAAAGTTGAAAACTAGTTCATACTTACTGACTGGTTTTTTGAGATAGTTTTTTGTGTTTGTAGTAACTGCTTCGGAACTCTACACTACACTGAGCATGGTCCGACGATGCTCTTGTCCTTTTTTTGTCGTAGGTAGGTACTTTACTTATTCCGCGGTCTGATACTGTTACCTATTGAAAAGTTCAAGGTTAATTTTATTTTACCACGAAAAACATTACGTTTATGGCTGAATTAAATACAGACCCAGGTAGGTAATTAAAATGTTTCCCAACACCTTCCGTAATTTAATTAAATCTAAACAGGAGCCTCATAAAATATCAAATTCCCATTATTATTACATCATTTATATCGTATAATTCGTACTGTGCTGCCACATATCATTTAAATACAATGGTAAACGCTTTACTGTTAAACATTTCTCCGTTAAAACGAAAACTGTGTTCGAATATTACTGAAATTAATCTATTCACGAAGCCATTCACGAAGCGTACTATTTTACATTAAAATCCCGGAGACTAACCCACATATACACAAACGCATTATAACTAAAGTATGGTTTGTCTTTATCTTTCATCGTGACATTTGAATTTGACAGAAAGAGGTAAAGCATACTTTGACTAAAATTGGTTTATGGTTTGTGAATCAGGGGTATGTAGGTATAAGTTAAAAGAAATTTCATAATAAACGATTAAGTTCTGAATCCACGAGAGTTTGGCAAATATGACGCTGCGCCAAACGTGACTTACTACGTTCTAAAGAAGACTTTACACTACATGAATTAGTATTAGCACAGTATAGAGCATTCTTCTATTTATACTATGGTAGGTATTGTTACTAGTTTCGGAGATATTGATCATTGTAATCTGAATTTTTGTAATTTTCCCTTATGTCCATTTCATGTTTTATTTCATAAGTTTTTCAGTGGTATCATACATAATTAGAATCATTACGAATCAGCGAAGTTTTTAAACCTATTTTCCCGTTTTTTTATCAGTATTTTTTTAAGTTATCACCTAAAGTTGTTTTTTCCACACAAAGTGAAAAGCAAACACTGGGACAGTACAGAGAAACAAACCTAATGTGATTACTTAAAAAAAATACTGATAAAAAACGGGCAAATAGCTTTAAAAACTTCGCTGATTCATAATGATTCTAACTATGTAAGATACCACTGAAAAACTTATGAAATAAAACATGAAATTAATGATGTTTCGTGACATGGACATAAGGGAAAATTACAAAAATTCAGATTAAAATGATCAATATCTCCGAAACTAGTAACAATCGCTGAACACACATAGGGGTTTAATCGATAGCTTTTTAGCTGCTCTATCAGCTCTATGCGGATTGACGTCGGTTTCTGGGACACCCTGTATAACTATTTATATACAAATACAAAGAAAACACCCAAGATTCGGAAACAAATACTCACGCTCATCACACAAGTCGTCACTTGTTTGTCGGAAACACCTTAATAAGAATACAACTAGTGTAGTGCTAACCGTAATGTATGCCAAAACCTTCCAAATTTCATTCAAAGCCTGCGTTATTCAAAGACAAACATCTTTCGAAACAATTGAATCATCAATAAAAATAAATAAGATAATTGTATGTGTGATTGTTTCGCGATATCTTCGCTGTTTGAGAACCGATTTTTAGGGTTTACCTTTACATTTAACGCGTAACCCATGGGGTTAGTTATTTTAAAAAACAGTACCTGGAAGACCGAGCGTCGCTCGGGTTGATAACGAAATTTCCCGAAGATGACAACTTGACAGATCGATTTTTCGCCCCCGTAAACCCCTATATTTCAAATTTCATCGAAATCTTTGGAGCCGTTTCCGAGATTCAATTATATATATATACTGTTAGCTGCATCAGCATCCCCTACCTACACACGTCCGGCCAGCCCAGACCACGTCACCGAGCCTATATAAGATGCCGCTCAGTGTGTCCAGAGCACCATTCCTAATCCCGGCGGCGCGTACTTTAATCGATCCCTCTCTGCTCGTAAATTTGTAACGAACTTAAATAAATTTGGTCATTTTGTTATTTCTTTTTATTTACATACATACATAATCTGACGCCTTCGTTCCCAGAGCGGGGTAGGCAGAGCTACAGAATTACAAACATCTCTAAAAACTTGTTGATAATTCCATAACCACAATTTGCACAATTAGGCTAAGATGTTTACCAGCGTATTAGTGACAGGTTGCAAGCCCATCGCCTAACAGTACTACAAGCCTTTATTCCCTTAGTCATCTCTTACGACATCCACGGGAAGATATGGAGTGGCACTATTCTAACTCGGCAACCACACGAGGAACTCGGCAACCACACGACACGACGGGTTTTCTTTTTATTTAAATTGTAAAAATATATATATATATATTGTATATGCAATAATTGCTCATTTAAAGTTATTAGATAAGTGGTCTACCAGTTTTGACAAAAGTTTCTGTGAGATCTTATTATCGCTAAGGTTGACACTTGTCACTGTTATAATATTATTGCAAGGGAAAATCGAACTTGTTGTATCATGACGTACAAATGAACTTCAACCGTAGGGTGGTAGAGCACATTTTTGGCCGACTGCACATAATAATAAAGGTAAAATGAACTTTTCCATGAACCTGCACTCCCCCTAACACACCCCGGCGTCTCTCTGTTTGCCCTGCACTCCCCAATAACTAACTACGGCGATTAAATATTGGCTAGGATTACGTCAGAACTTTGCATAGGTACAGTCGAGCAAATGTATTCGCTGTAAGACCATGTCGCAGTGACAGGCTGCATTACTTAAACTTGAGCAGTGAGGCGTGTCGTATCTCGCGTCATAGCGACAGGGTTCTTCGGTGGCACGAGAATACAAGATAAGCTCGCTCTATTCGAGTACTATTGCTAAGTGAGGTTAAATTCAAATATCGACTTCATATTCTTATCCATCCATCCAAACAGCAGCAGCTCGATTTTACTCGGTAAAACCATAGCTTTCGACATATTATCGTTTTGTCATCGTTATGATATAGCTCTTATTTACTTGGCAGTATTGGCGACCTTGTTATAAACAATTCGATTATTTTTCAATCAATCAAATCAATCATATGCGATATCGGATAAATACGGATATTTTAATTCAGCCCCACTTAGCAATAGTAGTCGAATAGAACGAGCTTATCTTAACTGCTTCAAAGAAATCGCATCAACCCACTGCAAAATATTCATCAACAACATTTATGACTTTAATAACAATAATAACATACACAAGTGGAAAAGAGAGTATAGGTAAAAAACCGGCCAAGTGCGAGTCGGACTCGCGCACGTAGGGTTCCGTACAACTATACATCTAAATAAATGTTTTTCTTTATTCTTTATTATATTGGAGTTGATTGAATGAAAGGTAAAATGCGGTTTACGATTTATAACGTATTAAAAAAAAACTAATTGTTAGATCTCGTTCAAACCAATTTTCGGTGGAAGTTTGCATGGTAATGTACATCATATATTATTTTTACATTTATCATTCCCTTATTTTAGAAGTTACGGGGGGGGGGACACACATTTTTCCACTTTGGAAGCGTCTCTCGCGCAAACTATTCAGTTTAGAAAAAAATTATAATAGAAACCTCAATATCATTTTTGAATACCTATCCATAGATACCCCACACGTATGAGTTTGATGAAAAAAAAAATTTTGAGTTTCAGTTCTAAGTATGGGGAACCCCAAAAATTTATTGTTTTTTTTCTATTTTTGTATGAAAATCTTAATGCGGTTTACCGAATACATCTACTTACCAAGTTTCCACAGTATAGCTCTTATAGTTACGGAATAAAGTGGCTGTGACATACGGACGGACAGACGGACAGACATGACGAATCTATAAGGGTTCCGTTTTTTGCCATTTGGCTACGGAACCCTAAAAAACTAGAGTAAATTACCTCTTGCATGTAGTTGTATATCTGTGTAGACCGTCACATTCTATATTTGAAATTTGACGTAAATTCCATATTAGTTTTGTACACAACTACATGCAAGAGGTCATTTGTTTGTCACCTATAGATATTACTAGCTTCTGCCTGCGTCCGCGTACAATTCGGTTATTGTAATTCCCCCGGGAATTATAATTTTTTCCGGGATGTAAAGCTAGTAGTCTATTTGTTAATCATCATAATAAATTCCATAAATTTCATAAATCATAAAGGGTGTAGCCGGATAGCCCTTCAAAAATCATAGATATTTAAAATCATAGATGTTCGTCTATGATTTAAAAAAAAATCCTTCATATTCGTGACACTGACACAGCACAAGTTTGTGTTGCCGCCATTTTTGTCGTCAAGTCGTCGGCTTCAGAACCCATCTTAGGTACTTATAAATTATGTATGTAGATAAAGTATTGTAAGCGATTCTGCGTAATTGGCATTACGCAACCGTCACATAAACTACTATTATATTTAGTATATTAGGTTTCTTTAGTACCAATTTCACCATACGATGTAAAATTTAATCAATGTTAATCGACTGTTAGTTCATACATTTTGACAGCTGTTAACGCTCTAATCGTCTGTTAAGTGGTTAACATCATATCGTGAAATTGGTATCTATAACCTTATACACTTGATACGTCAATTGATTTTATCCTTGTGATTTGCCTATTACATTGCAGAATTCAAAGTTCGATTGAGTTCGTGAAAACTCTACTGAGTTAGGATTATGGCACTAGTCTACTTCAAGGCAGAAATTTAGTGCATAGTTAGTTAAGGTCTAACTAGCCGACCTTCGCAACTTCGTCCGCGTGAATACCGCTTGTAGTCATAGTTGTTATGGCGAATTTTTAGCCTAAAGCTGCATTTTGTGATGGAAGCAAGTCGCTTTGTACATACATACATAGTAGGGACCAAAATAAGCGATTTTACCCGCAGCATCAAAAGTTTCACCCCTTAGGAACACAGACGGCGCCACTTCAGTTTTTCATTATTCAAAAAATAGTATAAGCTAAACGGCTTCATCGATTTCAATAATTAGCGTGACAATCGAAAGGAAATTAAACAATGTATTATAACAAAAATATACCAGGAAAAAACAAAACAGAATTGCTACCAAAAACCCCGCTATTTTGTTATCTTTTTTTAGCGATTCGCCAGTTTTTTTTTTATTTACATTAATAAGTGCAAAAAAAGGGTACAACTATTTTTTTGCTAGCAATTATGTTTTGTTTTTTACAAGAAAAGGGTATTATTATTTTTTGCTAGCAATTATGTTTTGTTTTTTTCTGGTATATTTTTATTATAATACATTGTTTAATTTTCTTTCGATTGACACCCTAATTATTGAAATCGATGCAGCCGTTTAGATTGTAGAATTTTTTGAAAAATGAAAAATTGAAGTGGCGCCATCTGTGTTCCTAAGGGGTGAAAGTTTTGCTGCTGCATGTAAAATCACTTATTTTGATCCCTACTAACACTGTGCAAAGTGGCTTGCTTCCATCACAAAATGCAGCTTTCAAACCGTAACAACTAGGACTATTGAAACCTTAGCAGACGATCGCACGACATTCAAATTCGAAAGTTTCACCGCAATAGGAGGAATGATATGCTGAGGAATGGTAGGTATGGGTCCAGTAACAACCCATTTTTAATTTATCGTTTAATACACAAAAACAAACACATGGCGGATTTAATGGCCAGTTTCCATTTCCTATTTAGTTTAATGAGCTACCGGTGGCTCAATGCGGACTGGAACTCGAAGACACACGACGGGCTGCCTATTGTCGTCCACAATGCGGAACTCGATCGTTGTAGCCACACCCTGAAAAAAAAAGGAAGTGAGAGGAGAAAGAAGTAAGAAGAAGCAAGTTACACCATCATGCCAGCCGATATAACTCGACGGCTGGACTGTCTTTTAGCAGGCCTTCCTTAAAGATCACCACGATTGGTTCTATGCTGACGGTATCCAACGATTTCCCGCTACTCTTATAAGATCGTCAATTCACCCTGTATCAAGGCCTGCCAACATTACGCATCCTTTCGTACGTATTTGCCACTACAAAACTTTTTACGCTAACAGAATCGACCCGCAAATAACTGCAACACCTGAAGAATTGAGGGTGTGATGCTATTTCGCTAGCATTAAAGTTTCAGTGGGTTAATATAGAACATGTGAAAGTGGTAGACTCAAGTTTACTATATGTAATTTAAGCAAATAACACATACCACTGGGAAGATACTCTCGATGTACATCCTCAGCTGATAACGGAGCTGCTGTCCCTTGGTCACGGGACAGGAGACGTTCTGGAGGAAGTTGCAGGTCACAGCGTTTTCCCCCAGGTCGTATGGAAATCCAAAGATAGAGATATAAGCTGTAGCCAACGTGGTCATGTTGGACATGTTGTGCGCTAGAATTAAGAAACAAGTAGTTTTACTGATTGAGATAGACTATTAAATGTTACAGTTAGATGTAGTGAATAAATATACAAAAAGTTTTTGCTAATTAAGAATTGGCACAATCAAAGCGGATTTCTGCGGCCTTCACCAGACCTCATTGTGGAGCATCTACCCACGCTCCGTCTTCCGGCACATGGTCGCCATTCGAGAACACTTCGATCCCTTCGGTCATTCGAATCTACTCACGTGCTTCAAACTCGATGTCGATGACAGCATCCTGCAGCTGTGGCAGCCCGCAAGGGGGCGTGGAGCAGCCTCCGATGCTCACGCTTTGAGGCAGCTCTCCAGAATTGCTGGTGCCTGCGCACAACAGAGGCTGTATTATAAGCTGACAAAATAAACATCAGGGCTCAATCTCACACAAATCAACCTAGTTCAAACTAAGCTCGAGGCTTGTACTATGGGATCAATATAACCAGTAAATCGATTTTCCAGGAGGTTGGTCCTCGTACAGGGTCCATCCGGATCACTGCCACCATCTAACCTAGGGCTGATTTTTCAATATCCAGATAACACGATCTATCAGGTAAATTGTAGCTCTGTCGTACGTTCTTTGTCATAAGAAAGATAAGGACATAGCTACAATTTACCTGACAGATCGTGTTATCTGGAGATTGAAAAATCAGCCCTTAGTTAATTAAACTATCGCTAAGCATGAGGTATCCGCACCTGCGCCTCTTCTACTGGGTATAAAATAACATTGCTTTTGACTTGTCATGGTATTGTTTTTAAGTCGGCCGAAGTAAAAGCTATCAAAACGTTGACAATACGATAACACGTCAAAGGCGATAAGGTTTTTACCCAGTAAAATAGAGGCCCTGTAGGTCTAGCCAAAATACAAACGCTGCTAAAGTACTCATATCTATTTTCTATTGATTTGAAATTATATTGAGTTCACATAAGCGGTCGACGCGATCTGTCATCTACATTTTGTCGATTTTCGATAATCGCTAACTTAGCGTTATGCATCTTCACGAAGCCCCCTTTTGTTTCAGTGTGGGGGCAAGATGACCGCCGAAATTAGTATATTTCATCTTGATCCTAAGGGTTTCAATCGCCTAGTCCATTAGGTAGCCTATGAGACTGGTAAGTGAACTCTAAGGCCAATGTACAATACCATCTTAAATGATTCTAAATGGTATAAATAACCCTAGGACTAAGAGTCTATGCTAGTAATTTTAGTATTTAAGAGGATTGTGAACCGATACGCTTAAATGGCGTAGTAGTCGATTTTTTTCCATAAAAATTTAGCTCCAATATCGCCCGGATCATTTTCAAAAATGGTAAAAATCTGACTTGATTTGGGGGGTGAGAAACGTTATCACATTTTGTTCATCATCACAATACTTCTCAATGCTGCTTGGTATACCAAAATACAGCAATATTTTTAATGATAATGATAGATGTTTCAAAGTGTAAATTATTCATACTCACATCGACTCACTGCTGTTTGTCCACAAGCAACCGCCAATAGAGCAAGAAATACTAAAGAGCGAAACATCTTCACAATGGAGTTATTACTCAAATTAATAACAGGTACAACCTTTTCTGGATTTCCACCGAACTGTTTAATGATTTAGTCAACATTGACCAGTATTTATATGATTTTTTATCAATCAGCTAAGCTATCTAATTTAACCAAAATATAATGTTGAAATTGTCCATGAATCATTTTAACAAACACCTGCAGATAATCGATAATCAGGTCGCATCCTGCTGAATTCCTGCATTACAAGTAATCTCTACTAACATTACTAATGCCAGGATGAGTTTGTTCGACTGTCTGTTTGTAACATCTTTATGGCTATGGTGATGGTATGAAGATAGCTAGAGGAGGATATAGGATCCGACGAGAAAACTACAAAGTAGCTACGTCGATACAATTATTTTAGATATTTTAAACGTAGATACTATATCTGCAAAATCGTGCAACGTCAAATTAAGTGATTGACAGCGTCTATGACATTGTAATACCGTTGCAAATAGCGAAAGAACTTCACGTCGTCATGAATTAAAGACAAACATTTATCAATGTAATTATGAACACGGATCATTTTATGACAATTAAGTTTTTTACTTATAAATAGCTAGATAATCATTTCCACCTAGCAGTTCAAAGTGGCTCCGCTGCAATGGAGTGCATACTTATATACTCCGTAGCGGAACAGTCACACGGTAATTGCTCATTATTTCGTTCCCTAGTATAATAATATTAAATTTATCCTGATTACAGATTTTTAACCGACTTCTAAAAAGAAAGAAGTTTTATGTGTCGATGTTTGTCTTTTTTTCATGTAGGTATGTCTATCGATTTCTTCGCCAATTGTGGACCAATTTTGAAAATTCTTACCGCCTTTAAAAACGCAAAAAAGTAACTTGTTTTAAAATGGTAGATTTTTATCTATCATTCAGGTCAGTCAAACTGAAGTCGGCATCCCACAGTATTTTAAATAAATTGGACTGACCATACCATTTTAAAAACAAGTTTTTATTTGCGTTTTTGAAGGAGGTTTTTTAATTCAAATAAATCAATAAAATTTAATCTAGATCGCATAGGACTAAAGCAATTCTGCACGATAATTGCACACAATACAATACACATAGTGGGAATACCTGATCAATCCCTTCATCACTTAGTTACCTATTTCGTCACAGAATCTGAGACATTCTCGACAAACGACCGGGTGGGGACCTACTGTCAAACACATTACACTGCGGTGCTGATAGTAAAAGTGCATTAGGCATTCTTAGTACCCGAACATTTGACGAATTCCTATATGAGACGATTCTTTTGCTTTTGGAACTGCAAGAACATTATGGGTCTTACATGTTTTTAGGGACAAACGGGACCGACAGCCTTACAAGTTATGTCACAAGGTCGGGACAGTCCGCGATACCCCGAAACATATTACAACCTGACGTCAGAAGAGCACAATTACACCTTAGAGCTCGTTCCAAGTATGTCGTATGTCGGTCCGGATTTTAATCGGTCGTACCAGTGGCAAAACGTTTTATATGAAGCTATTCCCACTCGTCCGACAACGATTTTGTGTCGGATCCGACCAAAAATATCGTGTGTTTTGCCAGCCCTCTCGTCCGGATAAAAATCGTGTCGGAACTCGCTCGCCTTTGAGTAAGTATGACACTGTTCACATTGGTCGGATGTCGGGGCCGACCCCGCCCCGCCCGCACCCCTTGTTTCGCCCACCCGTGGCTGCCATAGTGGCCGACAGCCGACTAGTGTGAACAGAGGCGCCGACACCCGATTCAAATCGGAATCCGACATCGGACATAGTGGGAACAGAGGCGCCGACACCCGATTAAAATCGGAATCCGACATACGACATAGTGGGAACGAGCTCTTACTTCGAGAGAGTTGAAACCATTCGAACTCAGAAAGAACTTAGTAGGTTATAGGAAACTAATAATAACCATACATATTCCTATACAGTGTGTTACCAGCACCCTGGCTTTTTTTAAAGGAGGTTAAAATAACGTATATCTGTAACGTAACCATGACATTAATTTAATTAATAAACAAATTTTCAGGCTTTGTTAACTTTCTAACAAAAATTTGCCAGCAATGTAAAGCACAGCAATTTGACGAAGTGTTAAATGACAGCCGACGGATACTTTGATTATTATGATTTGCCCCCGTACCACGACATGCCTTGTACTAAGCAACAGCGATACTGATAACTATGAACACGCAGCACATGCACTACATTAAAAATGTACAGTATCTAAGAAAATTAATTGTGAAGTTATTTTAATGATTTCTTAATTGATAATAGTTACTTGCAAACAATTGCTAAAGCAACATATTATCGGCAGTTTTAATAAATGCCCGCATGCCGGTAACACACTGTATATAAATCGCAGCATGGATTTTTGTACTTTTTAGCGTACGAGTGCCGCAAACCAACATGTATACATCTACACCAACGCGAGCTTTTCATATATTAAGTACGAGTGTATGATTCTACTGTTTCGTTCGCATGCCAGCGACTCCTTCATAAATAATAATAATTAGAAATTACGGCGGATTCCCAAACAAATAATATATATATATATATACATATACTTAAAGGGTTATTCATAAAAAATTAAAATAAATAAATATTTAATATTGAGCTGTGTGGTTGCCGGCTCAGAATAGTACCACTCCATGCCTTCCCGTGGATGTCGTAAGAGTCGACTAAGGGAATAAAGGCTTGTAGTACTGTTAGGCGATGGGCTTGCAACCTGTCACTAATACACTGGTAAACATCTTAGCCTGATTATGCAAAATGT
Source organism: Acleris literana (assembly GCA_946894065.1). Taxonomy (NCBI): domain Eukaryota; kingdom Metazoa; phylum Arthropoda; class Insecta; order Lepidoptera; family Tortricidae; genus Acleris; species Acleris literana. The sequence continues at coordinate 6,953,919 of OX335687.1, forward strand.
GGTTACAGAATTATCAACAAGCTTTTAGAGTTGTTAGCAATTCTGTAGCTCTGCCTACCCCAAACTGGGAATAAAGGCGTGAGTTTATGTATGTATGTATGTAATATTTACAAGAAATGTTTTTTTATCAACGTCTTGTTATTCTTTCTGTATCGTAAAACCGTTTTTTTTTCTAACACTGATTATAAACTCATTCTCTTCAGATATTGAGTATTGAAAAGTAGGTAAGTACCTAGTATGCAGTTATGCAGTTAGGATACGTGATTTAACGATGATTTAGCTCAAATAGATAAATAATTAGTCAGTAAGTCAGTATACATTATCAGTATTTTTCACTGATAAATCAACACCTGCTTCGTCGATAACAAATGATTATCTTATCACATATATTTAATTAGGGGTCCGTACCCCGTCACCCCGTGTGCATCTGTCTGTCACAAGGCTGTATCACATAAACCGTATAGCTAGACATTAGAACTAGGCTAGTGTTCTAAAAAAATCTAATTAGTCTGTCATTTACATTATCAAAAAAAAATGATCACACACAATTTTTCTTTTGTCAATTAAACAAAAAATTACGTAGATAAAGTGCGTTAAAGATTAGCGTGACATCACGCCGCGGAACACTTTATACCGCAATGTCACAATGCGACAATCCCATTGTGACGTCACGAGCCCCCACTCCCAAACTTTGATGCGCGTTATATATGTCAACTTTGATTGATTTGAAAAAGCAAAAAATACGTGTTCAATATTTTTTGATATTCTTACTGACAGACTAATTAGTTTTTTTTTTTAGCCATGACACACCCCTATTTTACAGAGTGTGTATCACTGTAGCCACTATAACAACAAGTAATATAATTGAAATAAAATTAAAACTTAAAAGCGTCCAACTACAAGAAACGCATTTGTTCGGCGTTTTTTGCTCGACCTTAAAAATCGCTGTACCTATCTCATGAAACGTATCAAGGTGACGAAATAATTTTTCAAAAAAAATGAAATATTATTATAACAACAAATAATAAAATATAAAGAATTCAGAGGGCCCTGCAAAGATGCACTACGCTAACTAACGTTTCTATTCGATTCGTTTTAAACCAATCGCGTCACTGGTAGACCACGTGACTTTTCGTATCACGTCATCTCCCAGTGACGCGATTGGTTTAAAAACGAATCGAATAGAAACGTTAGTTAGCGTAGTGCATCTTTGCAGGGCCCTCTGGAATGGTACGGAACCCTTCGTGTGCGAGTTCGACCTGCACATGACTACTTTTTTTGTTATACCTCACTCAGTATATCCTATTTCTATGTATCGGTCGGTCGTCATTTTTGCTGCCGCTTTGGCGGTGGTTCTTGGGCAAACTACGGAAGTGAGCCAATGTGAGTAAATTTGCTACAAAACGATTACGTAGGTAATGGTTCTGTTGTTCGTAATAAAGGCTAATTCATTGAAAACATTTATGCAGGGAGGGAAGGAAACCTCCTTGGGTGTCCGTCCGCCTCTACAGCGTTCTTCTTATTCCGTTCCCTGTTTTACTGCAATCGGTTGGTTAGCAAGTAGAAGACCATACATTTCTAAAGCAGGCATTATGACGCGGCGTCCGACCTGGGGGCCTAGCCAAGGTGCAAACTCTACTAAAGTTTTTATTTTTCATCGCTCAAAATGTATGGGGGGACATTCTCGTGCGTTACGATAAACGTCATCCCATACATTTTAAGCGATAGAATAGAAAAACGTTAGTAGCGTTCGTATCATGGCTAGGGCCGCTGATGCTCTAGGTAAACGAGAGACCAAGGAAACACTGGTTGACTGTGTCGTGGTATAATTTTGTATATACATGTCCAGGCACGGTGAACGCCGGAGCCTTGCCGATCAACGCCTTGGTTGAGGGGTGTGGCACGCCGCCCTGCAGGCTGCCGCAGCTGGAAAATGCCGTCATCAACATCATCTTCAGAGTACGTAAGTAATTTTTATTTGTTTTGGGTATACGTACATTATAAACAGATGCAAATAGTAGGTGCACGAGGTGGTTCGCGCTGCTAAAGCCCGAGTCATGCAATCCCGGTTTCCGTCGAGGCATATACGAGTATAATGCTTTTTTCAAACAATGCGAGGAAATAATACAAATAGTTAAGGACCAAAAAGTTGGGCATGCTAACTCACTCAATTAAATTTTCTATGAAACTTTTCCGTTTTAAATTAGCCATACACTTGCAGGGACACTTTTCGTCGCACAGCGGAACTTTTTTCGACTTTGTTGTTTGTATGGTTAACTACGCTATTTAGTAAGTATTTGTAAAAAATATTTCGACGAATTGAGACTTTTTTTGAAAACAGCCTCTTCCATACCATTTCGACCACTCTTTTCGTCTTCGTTTTTCAAAAGTAAAGCCATCGTGTCCGAACATGTTAAAAGCTTCATTTAATCTTAATTTCTTCTTTTGTAATTAGTACCCAAACTGACAAACAATTTTGCTCTCGTATAATAATAACGTAGGTATGTGTGTAACTATATCGTTTCTATATTACAATCGCGAATCTCGTCGCTCTTCAACTCTATTTCAATCCTGTTAAGGTCCATAAGTGACGAAACTTTTGATTCCGCAACTATACTAGTGCAAGCCTAATGCTAGGTCTGCAGGCCAAGTATGGCTGCGTCTGAGTTATCGCATTTTATATGGAAAATTTCAAGTTAACCATTTTATTAAAAAGTATTTTAGTTTAGGTAGATTAGGAGATCGAGTGAGAGAGATATACCTACCTATAAAATTTAGGGCCATTTTACACTGTATCGCGCTATATTATTATGTTCAACATTATTAGTACCTACAGTACCTAAAATCCTTGAGCTTATATTGCGACTAAGATAATTTGAAAAAAAAAAACGATTACAACAGCAAATACTTGTCTCCAGCACACACCGTCCGCTCCATGACCACCCTAGCCACGGCGTACCTGGTGTTCCTCGGCGTCACGGTCCCCATCCCGTACCCGCTGGGGGAGAACGCCGTCACCTGCAACTTCCTGGCGAACTCCTACTGCCCCATCCTCGAGGGGGAGGTGCTGCAGTACGTGCTCAATATGTTCATTGAGAGCACCTTCCCTGTGGTAAGTTGTATTGGGTGGTATGGAAAGATTTGCAATTTCAAGATTGCGGTACCAACCCTGACCGTAACTTGTGTAGGATGAGTGGAAATGTGAAATAAATAAATAAATACATTCTTTACAGTCGGGAGAAACTAGTAAAACATTTATATTCCGGGAATTGGCTCCGTAATTCAAAGCTCGACTTGGTTGCTTATACGGACAGCGCTTTATAATTCATACAAAGCACTGAGTCGCAGTTGCCAGGCGCTAGTAAAAGGCAACAGTGTCTTTCTACAGCCTTAACTGTCAACAGTACGTAAAGGCTCTAACTCGTCCTAGGCGCCACGAGGTCGTTCGTCGTACTAAAGCTTGTCGCACTACTCGCACAACTCACAGTCTGGGGAAAATAGTAAAATAATTATATCCTGAGAATTTACCCAGATCCGCGATTTGCAGCTTGACTGTGTCGCTTTCACTGCCAGACTTTATAATTCATACAAATCACTGAGTTGCGGTTACTGGTCACCCGTAGACGGCATCACAGTCTTTCTATTCAATTTCAAGAAGTTGACTGCCAACGGTCCTTATAAGTAGCCACGTTTTTTTACCATGTGCGAGAAGCTTTTCGTATATCCAACGACCAGAAGTAACTGGGCCAATCTTTCCATCTCCTAACTTTATAAATCGACTTACAGGACACCTCAGCGAACATCGAGTTCCGTATCGTGGACGAGACGAACACGGCGCTCATGTGTATCCGAGTGCCCATCCTGATTACCCCGCCCAACTCCCGCGCAGCTAACAACGCCACGCGCATCGCTAACGCGCAGAACCAAAGGCTGGAATTGACTAAGCATTAACTTACGCATTACTCTGTGTATACGCGGGTTCATTTATCATACGAAAGTGTAAACCTATGACTTGTAATGTATGTTTTCAATAAATTCTTTGAGCGTTTATTCTTGTACCCTATATGTAATGTATCCTAGATAATTATGTTAGATGATGAACTAAAATCCTACTTTGTAAATAAGGTATGATGTTTGTGGGTAGGAGTCTACTTGTTTTATGTAAATTTATTGTAATTTATAGCGTATTAATTAATAATCCTTGCACAAACCTTTGAGATATGAAGTGTTTTTGAAATGTATTTGTTTTTGTTTGGCATTAAATAATTTCAATACATGATAAATTAATGATGTCTCTAGTTTGGGAATAAACTTGGCGTGCACACTGTGCGGCGAGCGTGTATTGATATAGTAGTGTCTTAAGTCCTAACCTACAGCGGGCCTATTACGGTCGTGTTTACGGATGTGGATAAACGTGGATTAAGCATCTGTCACTCTCTGGCGACTGAATACCGTGATAAACCTCTGGCGAACGATGGGTCGGACGTATAAGGCTGCCTAATTGAGAATACACGCGCTAAAATGTGTTTTGTTCGCTCTGTCGGGACTACTTAAACTCGCCGCTTGGACCTTCACTCTTGCGTTCGCTCATCTTTGCTTGTTGAGAGAATCACACCCCTGAACAGCATGTTAGTGCGAGGGTGACGGATGCTTTATCTACCGCGATAAAGGCGACCATAATACGGGACCTATCCAACTCGGTAAAACCATATTGCTTTTGACGTGTTATATATGTATAGTCAAGACTAATGAAAACGGGTCACTTTGTATAGAACTTCCACAGAAAGTAATCCGTTTTCATTGCTCTTGAGTGTTTACCTGTTATTTTTAACTCGGCCGCAATTACTGTCAAGTAAATAAGAGCTATCCAACGTTGACAATACGATACACGTCGAAGGCAATATGAATTTTACCCAGTAGTAGAATAGAGGCCCTGAGGCCGTGCCAAGATGCATTACGCTAACTAGCGTTTCTATTCGTTTCGCTTTTAAACCAATCGCGCCACTGGTAGATCACGTGACTTTTCGTACCGCTTCATCAACCAGTGACGCGATTGGTTTAAAAACGAATCGAATATTAGAAACGCTAGGAAGCGTTAAGCATCTTGGCAAGGGCCTCTGAAAGGCTTAAGAACAATTGCTAGCCAGCGAGTAGTCGTAGTTGTAACGGAACAAAGACCTTTAAAACCCATCCGGCTTCGTTCGAATGTGTATCTATTAATGTATTTACAATGTATCTATCACCTCAACGGAACCCTGATCCACCATAGAACTGTGTCACAGTGACGTTATGATTTAAATCGTAAGAAGTGTCAACCAAAATGATTTATAATGTCACTGTGACATAGTTCTAGGGTGGGTAAGGGTTCCATTGGGCTGATAGTAGGTATACAGGGTGTTATGCAGAAGGTTGGACAAACTACAGGGACTAACTCGCGAAAAAAAAAACAGCTGTTCCATACATTTCGGCTGTTTAGCTCTCAAAGTTTGTATGGAACAGCTGTTTTTTTCTCGCGCTTTGGATGTTGGTCCCATAATAAAAGTTGATGAGTATGACCTACAAAGTTAGTCCCTGAAGTTTGTCCAACCTTCTGCATAACACCCTGTATAAGAGGCTCAAAATGCTCAAATCTTACCTAAGACTCATAAAATTATCTGTAATAATTGTGTCGTAACGGATATTTCTGATGTATATTTTTTATTACCTACTAGAACTAGTAGACATGGCTACACAATTCTATAACCGAAAAGAGTTTATTCAAAGTATCCGTAAACTCTGACAGGTATTCACAGGAAGGCAATAGGTATCTATAAACAAACAAGCGCCGATACGAGTCTACCAAATTCAAACAAAATTTCAAATGACAGCACTCCGCCAACTTTACTTAGAGCATCGTTGCAAAAATTCAAGAAAGCTCGCAAAACGTACGCGCGCCCGTCAACGATTCGGGACGAATCCCGATGCCGGCCATTTTGTCAGCACGTGACGCGAATGTAAACAAGATGGCGGAGACGCTACGTAACGTTGCATTCAATTGTGATGAGAGTATGGTAATAAGATTACAAATTGGGTTGTTAACTTTGAAAGATTTTCCTCTTAACAGATGTCGGGTTTTAATGACATTTTATTTTTACCATATTCGCATATCCTGTAAAAACTGTCATAACACAAAAAAGTGCAAATATTAACCAATGATACAAAAAAAAACACTTTTTTATTTATAATCTACAACAACGCCATATTCTTAACTCAAAATTTTGCGGTCAGAGGGCGCTTGTGTCTCTTTGATCCGGAGCGACATTGACACGCCGTCAATCTACAACAGTGCCCTAACAGTGTTTACCGCACGCGTGTCGGTGCGGGTGAAACCCGTCATAAGCTATTGTGCGACTTTATTGCAGGGTTGTGCAACTTCACACACTGTATCACATACTTTATTTGTACAAAACAGTCGTAAGATAGAATATGACTTTTTTATATAACGATTTGTTTGTGTTTTTCTGATACGGAATGTAAGTAAGAGTCATATCACAGGTTATGACAATTTTTTATAGTGTAAAAACACTACCTACTTTTGTTTGTGCCTATTGCAGTATACAGTCATATTATCATATATTTAATGTCACTTTTTAAAATTATCTGCTATTCAGAATTTAAAAAACTGTCATAACATATGACTTTTTTCAGTTAATAAAAAAATAAAAATGCTCTTTTGATGACACAATTTTTATTTAACTAACTTTTCAGTTATAATATAAACTATTAATAAACATTCACAATTAAACGAAGAAGGAAACAAAAAACTTTAAATGCAATTTTCTCAAAATCCCTTTTTTTATGTTACCACTCTTTTTTAGAGGACGTGCCATATGATACGACTACACCTATGTTTACTAATACTACAAGGTCTACAAGGACCACTTGCACCAAAAATTTAACCCTGGGTTATAGCTCGAGTTTCGAGTAGTGTCTACTCTTAACCCAGGGTTAAAGGACATGGCTAAACTTGCTATGGGCGACTGCCCTAGCAATGCCTAAACATTTTAACTAGTAATATATTATGCTAATGAGCTGAATATTAGTATTCTGCATAAAAAATGTTTCAGGAACTTTCCATATCGTTACAATCCTGAAAATAAGTCGTAAAAACTCCTTCGCATACAAGCTGCAACAAGCAATCAGAAAATGATTTTGCTATGAACTTTTGGCTAGGCTCTGCTATTAATATTATTTATACTAGCAACTGTCGGAAGTCTGAACATATAAATATACAAGTAATAATAAAAAAAAAGAAAAAAAGAAACGAATAACTGTCACTAATATATACACTACTAAACAAATGTGCAAAATGTGGTTACAGAATGAACAACAAGTCTTTAGAGCCTACCCCACTCTGGGAATGAAGGCGTGAGTGTATGCATGCATCCATGAAACAAATACTTTCACATTTAAAAAATGTACGACATCTAAGGCAACTACTCTGTCGTCGTGACTTACAAGATTATCTAGTATAAATCTATTGTCATTGAGCGTATAATATATTCTGAGAACCGCGGTGAACAACCTTCAAAACGCTTTTGCTCTTCGTTGCTTCTCATATTTATGGGTTGTAGAATGATTTTAACTAACTGTACATTACTTACCTCAATTGTTGACCACTGTGCTAGGATGGTGAGTAAAAGGCCTGGCAATGAAGCACGATATAACATGTCTCCGCAGTCTTTGCGTAGCTAAACCACAGTTTATACATCTCGTGATGAATCTATAGGCAAGCTTAGGGCTTGTTTACGGAGACGCGGAGCGTCGCGCTTGGTGTTGCGCGGCGCGTCGGGCGTTTTTTCCGTTTACAGTGAGGCGGCGCGTGCAGCGGACCGCGTCATCACACGCGCAAACACAAATATATGGCAATGTACGGCGTTGTTTATAAAGATGCGGGGCGTGATGCGGCGCGTGGTGCGGGGCGTAGAGAGTAGCGGTGCCCGCTACATCCGCGGCGGACCCTTGAGCGTGTAGCGGAGCGCGCGGCGGAGCACAAGACTGTGACAAGGTTCCGCCGCGGGCCCCGCTGCGGGCGCAGTGGCGGGAACCTCCGTTATTGACGCGTGCGACGCTGCGTGCAACTCGGCGATGCCATCCGCGGGCCCCGCCGCAAGTAACGCTGTATTTGAAGCAAAACGCGCGTAAAACCGCTTCTCCGTAAACGCTTTTATACAACGCCATATGTTTGAATTTAGTGCAGACCGCGCCGCCCAACGCTACGCGCGACGCCCCGCGTCTCCGTAAACAAGCACTAAGTCCGTATAGAGTAGCCAGAACTCAGTAATTAGGCGAGCTCACACAATAAGTCCAATAAACAAGCGACGGTCAAAAGTAAGAATCAAAATAATATATTATACTATAATATATTATAAAATTAATAATATTTTCGATCAATATACGTAAACAGTGTCGTGTCGAGACGTAATAAACCAGAAATATATCTGTAGGTAAGTGTTGCTTAGGTACTAACAAATCTCATACTGAGGGTTTATCACAAACTCGCAAAAAAAAGATAAAGATGTATGTTCTGTAAATAGGCCCCACGGGCACTTTTACAGGTCAATTTCTACCAGAACTTTAAGAGGAGACCACAGCAAAGAAGATATCAACGTCGTAATAAAATCGTTGAAGTAACTGAGCTATCTTTAATAATATTATAATATGAAGATGTTTAAGTTGTTTTTTTATAAGAGCGGGAGGCAAATGAGCATGTAGGTTACCTGATGGGAAGTAATCATCACCGACCGTAAACACCAGCAACTCAAGAAGAGTTATCGGTGAGTCGCCGGCGAATTAGGGATTGTAAGCTCTTTTCTTGAAGGCACCAATGAAATAACTGGTGGGAAATACCGCCGAAGGGAGTTCGTTCCACAGTTTCACTGTACGAGGCAAAAAGTGCATAGTGAAACGCACGGTGGAAGAACGCCATTCATCAAGGTGATGTTGATGGAACCTGGCTTTACGACGAGTAGTTCGATGGTGGAACTCAGCGGCCGGTAAAAGTCCGAATAATTCTTCAGATGACTCTGCGTTATAAAACCTATACAGCAAGCAGAGTGAACTGATGTCCCTTCGGATAGAGAGGGAATCCAATCGAACAGAGATCGCTGGGTCGTTGACGATTCGAACCGCTCGTGCGTTGTATCCGGTCAAGTGGAAGAAGGAGGTATTGGGGTGCCCCAGCCCAGAGATGAGAACATTACTCCATAAGCGGCTGGACCTGAGCCTTATAGAGTTGGAGGCAGTGGTAAGCTGTGAAGTACTGTCTCGCTCTACCAAGCACGCCAAGCCTCCTGGAAGCCAATCTGGCTTCATCTTTCAAATGAATACGGGACTGAATATCCTGTGATATGTCAACGCCTATATTGGGCTTGATGGCGAGGGAAGTGCTTTCGAACTGAGGTGCTATGATGAAAGGGCTTTTCTTAGCTAATAACACGCACACTTGTGTCTTATTACTTAATATTTGCTAAAAGATCTAAAGCTTGATTGATACCAACAGCCGTTTACCATTCGGTTTAAGACGCATTCATTGCAATCTGAAAAAACCGGTTTCTTGCTACAGAACATACTTTCCAGAGGTAAGATTCAAATTATTTATTTTTATAAGTTTTGAGTAAAAATTGGATCATGATGCCAATTTCACTCTAAACTGCGATATATTATGTTGTAAAACGTTTTTAATGAACCTTTTTCGAACGATGGCCGCAATAGTAGTCACGTCAAGTATCAAACTCATGTCAAACTATCAAATGTCAGCAGAATTGAATTTGAAAAAATCAAAAATAACAAATAACTGTAATTAATAGATACCGAAATCAACGTAAAGTTGTTTAAAAAGTGTACTAATGTATCTTCGTGCAAGCTTTATACAAGCTAGATTAACTGGGATCTAAAAACTAGTAAGTATTTCTGCCTAGTTGTATAGTTGATTCCACCCTAGAGATAAGGCGATAAACCAATTTTATTTGAGTTCCGGGGAAATAGGATACATATCTACCATGAAAATCGATATTTACCGAGTAGATAACTAAAAACGAGCGGACTTATGCGGACTAAGTTGTGGGTAAAAGGCAGCTTCCCTGTTTGACCTTATATGTATAAATGTATGTTTTATAGCCAGCTGTCCGCGCCCGGCGCTGCCCGGGTGTATTTTTTTTTCATACAAACCTTATAACTCTTATGACCCATTTACTATCAGACCTACTGAATATACACACAACATTTCATAAGAATCGGTCAAACCGTTTCGGAGGAGTTTTGTTACAAACAATGTGACACGAGAATTTTATATATTAGCTAATGGATTTTAATGTACTATTTACAATATTTACGTATGTACCACCACGTACGTATACGTACGTATAGGGTTACGTACGTATGTACGTATGTGTATGCTGAATGCGAGTAGACCGATCACGATGGAGATCTTGGGGAAGGAATGTCCAACCGTTGACGTGTTACGGCTGACACGATGATGATGATTGTATGTGTAAATATATGTTTGTAAATTCGCGATTATTTCAAAAACGACTTTTCCGATTTGGTTAGGTCATTTGGGAATATTATTCTCGATTTTTTCAAATGGTATTTGGATTAAATATACTATGACATTCACGCGGCGTTTCTCGGGGCAAGCTATAAACATCCTAGTGTCGCGTGAATTCATTTTATCTTTGCGATTATCTCAATTAGTACATCAACGGTTTGAATTACTATTTCAACAATATGCGGCGTGCCTAAAATGCGGAAACTAATACACATTTTGCGTGATTGCATGTAAGTATGTATGTTTGTATGATTGTGCTGATTGCGAGTAGTAACACGGGATAGATTACGCTAGAGATATTTACCATGAATAAGGCAAACGAGCACTCAGCCACCCGATGGTACCTAAGTGAGATCTGTGACTTGTGACCCACATTCATTTTATATTCTGAAGATTACAATCTGAAGACAGCAATCCTAAGTCCGCAAATGCGTTGCAAACCCTGTGGACTAACAATAAATGCTTAATTTCACCGGTTGTCTTATCCCCACGCAGAAACACAACAATGCAAACACTATAGCTTGTCGGTAGATAAAAGAATAATATGGTGGTAGCGATCCCGACGGACCTTGTATACAAGGTCCCGCCATCACTAAATAAAAATAAGATCTTTGGAAAAGGACTATGTCCAGCTGTGGACGTGTTTTAGCTGTCACGATGATGATGATGATTTATCTATGTATTTTTAGGTATTTCTGTAGCGTTGTACATTTGTATCTTTGCGATTACCTATCTCAAAAATGACTTCACTGGCTCGCAATATGGAAACATAATTCTCGGACAGCTGAAATGGTTTTTTGGTAATTAAAATACACAGTGACTTTAACGCTGCGGTACTCGGGTCAAGTCTAAAACAATCCAAAGTATGCCTATTTAAGTTATAGCATCTACTCGTATTAGCAGCACCCTAGGTCTGTCAAACTGTACTCAGTCGTTATTTTTTTAAACCCAAAGCCGATTCCTGTTTGACTACAAACCTTGTAGGTATTTTGTCTAAAGTTGATATAATGTGTCGGACTCAGAAAGCGGTCGCATCTCGGTGTACTTAAAGCAGGGTCGCTTAGTTTGAACTCTATTGTACGAGTATGATGTTTTACTTTTAAACGCTTTAATCGATTTAGAAGCGTGGGTTTTTCTATGTTGCTTCGTGATTAGGTACTCATGTAGGTACTTATTATTTAATACAAACATTTCTGTTTCAGCCTACTACGCCTACTTTTTCCTTTCATTTTATTACAAGTGCTGAAATGACACAGATCAGATAGAGCTAACCGTTATTCAAATCAAGATGTTTGTGAAATGGCTATAAACAGAAACTGTCAAAGTAAGACTATTACGGATTATTCTGTTTGGTTTTCATTTACAATTTAACCGTAAGTGTACGTATGAAAAATCTTTAGCATTTACAGGTACCTACATACATAGGTACACACCATATGTACATATGTAAACGCACTTTATTGTACAAAATATAAAATCTATACATAATATTTACGCGTTTCTTACCTTTGGGTGATTTTTCATACGTTTTTGAGTTAGTTTAGCTTTTAAGATTCCATAGCCTGTACTGTCCGTCCCTTCGTCCGTCCGTCCGTCCATCCATCCATCCATCCGTCCGTCCGTCCGTCCGTCCTTCCATCCGTCCATCCGTCCGTCCGTTCGTCCATCCGTCCGTCCGTCCGTATCCCGTACCCTTTATCCGCCAGTGTCTCCTTGTGATTATTCGTCTATCTGTCCGTATGTCCATTGGTCCATCCGTCCGTCCGTCCGTCCATCCTTCCGTCAGTCCGTCCATCCGTCCGTCCTCCCGTCCGTCCGTCCTCCCGTCCGTCCGTCTTCCAGTCCGTCCGTCCGTCCGTACATCCGTCCGTCCGTCCGTCCGTACATCCTTCCATTCGTCCGTCCATCCATCCGTCCGTCCGTACGTCCCGTTCATCCCCTCCATTCGCGTATCCGTTTATGCCCCAGTGTGTCCTCGTGTCTATTCGTCTATTCGTCTCTCTGAACGCATGTCCATCGGTCCATCAGTTCGTCCGTCCGTGTATGTATGTATGTCACACTTACAATTAGTTTTTCGCAAAAGCTGACATTTTGTATACATATAGATATTCTATACTGCGCGCTAAACTAATGATAATAAAAAAAGTCTGACCTTAAACCGGAGGTTCTCAATTCGTCAGTTTGTTTTTCTTTTTAACCACCTTCAAAAGGAGAGAGGAAATAGGCAGTTCCAAGGAGACCGGTAATTAATTCAGTTTTTAAAGACGGCATATTTTTGTGAAAAAACATGACCAGTGACCACGCATTACGTTGGAAATACAAGACATGGACCGATTTACATTTTTTTTTATTGAAACGTTATACCTGCTGAATGGTCTCTTGATTGTAGTGAAGTTAGGGTCTGATAGATAACAGAAATCATGAGTAATAGGAACTTCTCAGTCATTATAGGCATATGTAAAGCGACTTCGGTATTTTGTGTTATAAATGCGATTCAGGTAAGGTGCAACAATTACAAGACTAATATTATAGTCAAAGTTATAAGTACCTAGTTAAGTAACTTATATTGTTTCCACGCGTTATACATAACTTCTTATAGCTTTTCCAGCCTGGTGTTTTTTCAGTAAGTAGGCCGCACGGGCACTTTTACACTTCAGAAATCTATAACTTTCCAAGACTGAGAAGAAGCACCGCAAGAAACTCAACGGTCAGTCATTTAATGAGTTTAACAGTGCCATCGACAGTATTATGTATGAAAGTGTATAGGTACCAAAGTATGTATGTAAGTATGGTTCCCTATACGTGATACTTCTAAAAAATCAGATCTTTTACTGTAGGTACCTCGTTAAATATTTGACCGAGTATGAATTGATCGGTAAGGCCAATCGTCTCTTTTGTTTTTTCAGACGAAGTGAAGGCATATGAATCCCACTGATATGAAAACTTCATAACTTTGCAATTACTGAGCAGTCACCTTTATACTGATAGTAAGTGGGATCTATGACCCATAGACATTTGTATTCTCAAGACTGAAATCATAAGATTGCAAATGCGTTACCAATCGATATGACCTTGAGCCCGTTCCAGAAAGCCACTCTGCAACTCTCCACTCTGCACTTTGCAAATCCACGATAATGCAAAGTGCAGAGTAAACGTGTTCCAGAAAATACTCTGCGTAATTTGCAAACTCTGCAAAGATTCTGAGGGCCCTGCAAAGATGCACTACGCTAACTAACGTTTCTATTCGATTGGTTTTTAAACCAATCGCGTCACTGGGAGATGACGTGATACGAAAAGTCACGTGGTCTACCAGTGACGCGATTGGTTTAAAAACGAATCGAATAGAAACGTTAGTTAGCGTAGTGCATCTTTGCAGGGCCCTCTGTTCCTAAAAGATACTTTGCAAATCCACAAATCCACACTTTGTATTTGACTCTGTCTCTTCAACTTTGCGAGTGTTTCGTGGAACAGAAATACTTTGCAAATCCACAAATCCACACTCAGCATTTGACTCTGCCCCTTCAACTCTGCAATAGCTTTGTGGAACAGAAAATACGTTTGAAGAGTGGGATTTGTGGAGTGCAGAGTTGCAGAGTGGCTTTCTGGAACGGGCCCCAGATCCTATTTTTCTTTTTTTTTTCTTTTTAGTGATCCGGACGAATCCTGCAAAAAGCCCTTCGAATATAAAACCCATCCCGCCTTGCTTTTTGATCATGGACTAGAACTAGAAAGTAGCCATATTACTTTTGAAAAAGATTGCGGTCTATGTTATTGACCGTCTTGGGCTGGCCAAATACAAAAATATAAAAAGTAAAGCCCCTCCACCACTTCCACCCAGCAGCATAACGCTGGCAGTTTTACTTTACCCCTGATTCCCGTTTTATATTTTGAGACCAGCTCTAGGTTTCCCGGGGGCGTCGTCGACAAGGGTCCTAGAACACCCAGTCTCCAATTAAGGTCTGTTCATTTTTACTTATCTTATATAGTAAACAACTTTCTAACCTCAAAATGAACCTTTTTAGGCTAAAACCGCTATTTTAAACAAAATAAAACAATCACAGACATTGACACAATACATTGGCCAAATGATGTCCAAAATGTTTATTCAGTTTACTTTATTTACGACAAAAGAGCTGTTTTAGCCAAAAAAGGTTCATTTTGAGGTTAGTAAGTTGTTTACTATATAAGACAAGTAAGAATGAACAGACCTTAGAAAAAAGTATAACTTGTATTAGTTTTAATTAAAATACTGTTGTTATGTTAATAAAACAATTTTAATTTTCCTTTAGGTGAAAGAAAACGTTATTTTATTGCTACAGGATTATATATTATGTTATGAATTATTATGGCACTGGCGGTCAGATCGAAAGGTCAAAGGTCTATCAGCGCCCTTAGAGTCCAGCAAAACAACGCGTTTAGGGTTAGAGCGTGCAACGCGTCGGGCTTGATGGCAGACCGCGCTTCTACGGCTTTCCGGCCCATGTTGCGAGACGAGAGCGGACAGACTGGACAGTCGTTATCTACAGTATTATGCCCGCCTTCCATTGCGAGAGGAGCGGGCTCCGTACGGACTCCGTTTAGCATACAACGGTGACTTCAAGAGGTTTGCTCGCGGTGGAAACACCCGCTCCGCTCGCAGTGGAAGGCGGGCATTAAGCAGGCCTGCACCGCACCCTTTGTATCCCTCCGGACCACATGTACCAATAGGGAGCATTGATGGTACAAATGACACTGAATTATCCCACTAGTACCATGAAACAATATAGGTACAAGTAATATTCGGCGTTACTTGCATAATATGATGACAATTCCTACATTGTGAATATTTATTTTATTATTACGCAAATGCAACAAAACCCCAAAAATCGCCTACATGTGTTACATTGTGCTAGAAATGACAAACAAAAATGTGATTGTAACAAAAAAAGAACTCTACTCCAATATATTCAAACCAACCAAAAAAAGAACTCGACTCCAATATATTCAAACCAACCAAAAAAAGAACTCTACTCCAATATATTCAACCAGTTGAACATATTGGATAACTTTCCTCCAATGTGTTTATCACTGTCATTTGTACCATCAATGGTACTGCCTAATGGTACAGGTGGTCCGGGGAGCTTTGTACCTACTAATCTACTTCAAGTCGAATACCTTTACATGGCTGATTTTGGGTCATTTACCCGTAGTTCACCTGGGCATTTTTAGCATAGGTGAACTTTTTTTTTTGAGGTCTGGTTTGGATTTTTGGTTTAAAACTTTATTCTATTGTAGTAACTTTCGAAAGGCGTAAGATTTGAAGCTAAATTATAGGTACCATTAAATACGTCTTGCATTGTGCCTCCTACGTGAATATAAAAACGAGTTTGGACATTATTCGGAAACGACTCATGGACCCACTGCTTGTTGTCCCACTGCTATCCGAGGGAGCCCTGCCTCGCGGCAGCGCTCCTATTTCAGGGAAGTTTGACCTTCGAGCATCTAAAGATTTCCAGCGACTAATAAAAACGATAAACTACCTACTTTTGAGGTATTCTGGACTCGTAGTGAATGATTTCTGATGAAAGCAAATGGCAGCGGAACAAAATGTAATGGGACCACTTAGCATATATTTTGTGGTGGTGTGTTGTGGTCTCTTAACAACATTGTAATTCCACGTATCACCAAATAAAACTGCTTTTTGCTGAGCTAACTATTAAGCTTTTTATGTGGCCATGACACTGCAGCGCGCCACTGAGGTGGACTTTATTGGTGCTGATAGACTTGAGCACATTCGCTAGAATACTCGAGTAAATGTTCAAGTCTATCAGCACCTCAAGGTATGATTCCGATGTTGGCGACTGCAACGTTATGCAACATAAATGAATTTATATGGAGGCTTGACCAACGCGAGTGACCTGGGCCTCCATTCCACGCGATAAAACAATATTGGTTTTGACATGTTATCGTGTTATCAACGTTATGAACTCTACCTACTTGACATTAAAGACGGCCCAGTTAAAAACTACGATAATCCGTCAAAAGCAATTATTTTACGGCAGTGATTAAAGTTCCCGGTCGCGCCAGACGTCGCGATCGCATGGGTTGGTTATCGTTTCATATCAATTCATACTAAACTGGCGCGGAATGATAGTGGTTCCCTCATTCATTACACAATTCATAGGATAAATAGCTTGTTGTTGCTGTCTCCGCCTATGCCCTGCCATACCCATGGTGCAGAGGGCCTCAGTCGGCGACCTTAAGCTCACTCTTGACAGAGCGGCACCGTGATCGGCTCGATCGTCTCTCTGTCGACCTCCAGACTTCCAGACCTCCAGTATGTACTCGTAAGCAATATTTGCGGCCCTGGTTTTCCATTTTCGAATGGTTGGGTCAATCCATCTTGTTTGCACCGCGCTATTTCCGCGGTAATAGGTAATTGTCAGCACAGTACAGTAGATCTTTGTTACGCATTGTAATCGGCCAGAAAACCCGAAGGATCCACCTCAGAGGCTTATTAACGATAACTTGGAGTTTGTTAAGCCCCTGGTCACTCTCCATCTCTCGTGGCCAAATTGAAGCAGAGAGTTCACAGTGGATTCAAAGATGGAGATTTTTATTTGGCGTGTTAGCACAATCACGGGTCTTAGTTGGACAAAAGCGGCTTTGGATTTACATAACTTAATAACAATTAACGTTCGAGTAAGCAACTTAAAGGAGCGTCCTCACTGAATGCTCTCAGTGAGGACGCTCCTACGTAACCTAGCTAGTCAGCTATACGAAACAATGATTTGAATGTACCCACGGCATTAAGAGTATACGGCACATTTCAGCCTAATTATGTGTAAAACAAGACTGCATGGCATTCGCCAGTGACTATCCTACATGTTATTCCTCAAGAGTAGTCTAACAATGAGTGGATTATAATTATATTTTAGTAAATGGAGAAACGCTTAAAACGTCGCGTTACGGATTCAAGTTAACTGGTTTTTTTAAATCCAGCGATGATATAATCTCTTATAGTAAATCATTCTGACAGAGCCATATTGAGATACTTTGGAAATAAGACATCTTGCGAGTAACGTGTTGTTATAATTATTTCTAAATAACTTTTTTTATACAAGATCTTCAGAAAAATGAAAACCGCCGCATTGTTTTAAATATTTTTCTACATCACAGAAAACCCAATTCTATAATTAACCATCACAATATTTTCTTAGCCAAAGCTTCTATGGACACATGGCATTGTTCATCCGATAAAAGCTACCAAAAAAAATCACGTTTTGACACGTATTGTGATAAAAAATATAATAATTAATAGTTTATTTCATCTTTAAACGCAAGTTAAAATGTATGTTCAAAAAAAAAATTTCATTGTCCACATTTTACGCAAAACGGATCGTCGTACT
Organism: Acleris literana; assembly: GCA_946894065.1. Classification (NCBI taxonomy): domain Eukaryota; kingdom Metazoa; phylum Arthropoda; class Insecta; order Lepidoptera; family Tortricidae; genus Acleris; species Acleris literana. Next base: position 6,971,895 of record OX335687.1, read on the forward strand.
TACTTCTGTTTTCTGGGGCCCTACTTTGAAAATCGTAGTTCGAAGTTACGTTAGCTCCATCCCTGTCACTCGTCATTCGAGACTAAATGGAGGGAAAGAGATGGAGCTAATGTAACTTCGAATTTCGATTTTTAAAGTAGGGCCTCTGATTATCTCTGTCGCTGTCAGGTTTTGATGGCAAACAACAGGAACATGAAAAACCAAGTAAACACCTTTTAAATACTTTCTTATTATCCGAAAGTTCTAGGAGAATAATAAACATGTAGTAATTAATTAACGAATTTTAGAATGTTACGAGCTATTAAGAAATTTCTAGGCATGCTTAGGGCAGTAGTTTAGCCATGTCCTTTTTGGGGCAAGTGGTCCTAATTATCAAAAATGTGCAAGAGCATATTGAGTCATGCCTTAGGGGGGCTGGCTGTGTTAGCTCATACCAATCTGTGTATTTTGAACCATAATTTTAGAATGATGATAACTAATAGCTAATTGTTTGACTACTTAAAACACTTTCCTACCTAGGAATCGAAATTAAATTTTCAGGCATCAAAACAACCCTCTCTGTGGTTTAACTTGATGTAAAATTTAATTGTGTTTGAGATAAACAAGTTTAAAAACAATACGAAAATACTAATTATCCGACCAAGAGAGATTTGTGCCGTGTGGTTGCCGGCTTAGAATAGTGCTACTCCATGTCTTCCCGTGGAAGTCGTAAGAGGCGAAAGGGATTAAAGGCTTGTAGTATTGTTAGGCGACGGGCTTGCAACCTGTCACTAATATACACATGGTAAAAATCTTAGCCCGATTGTGCAAAATGTGCCTTACAGAATTAACAACAAGTTGAGTTGTTGGTAATTCTGTAGCTTTGCCTACCCCACTCTGGGAATGAAGGCGGGACGGTATGTGAGAGATGAAAAGTATGTTCGAGTAAGTGTACTAGGTGCTTCATTAATGAAAGGCGCTACGAAACGCACTCCCGAGTCAAAGGCGAGCGGGGCCACTGCGCTCGAAAGGAAGAAGTCCTAATTAGGGACCTCGCCCTCTAGTTTGCAGTCTCTATGCGCAAGTTCATCTTTATTACGGAATATTGTTTTGCATATAACAGAAGTGATTTCATTGTGTAATAAAAATGAAAAGTTATAAACTGCTTGTCTGTCGCACGCTTATTTTTTATAATTATAGCCTATTAACTATTGCCATTGTTGCCAACTGCAGGCTATCTCTTGGCAAATCACCAATTTCGGTAGTATCCGAAATATGACAATACTAAAGGTCGAAATCAAAATGGTATGTACTTATTGGTATTAGCTAGAGATGGGTCGACTATAGATTTTGCCGACTGGCCAGTCGGCCGACTAATCGGTTTTCAGTTTGACGATTAATCGGCCGACTAGTCGGCAATGCCCATCGTAGGATTTTGCTAAGTTCGGGTGAACTCAGAAACGTTCGTTTCGCTTCGTCCGTCGCGCTTTGTTACCTACCTTTGACCAGTTTTGTTTACGTTTTGTGCACGGCAAAAAAAACAATTAGAACCCTAATTATAGTATTAAAACGAACTACCTACTGCTTTTTATAACTATGTCGAAAAGAAAATCGCATGTATGGACATTTTTTGACGATATTTCCTATAGGCAATAAAGTGCCGAATATTCGGCATTTTTTGCCGACTAGTCGCCGACTAATCACCGACAAGAAATGATGCCGAATAGTCGGCTTTCCCGACTAGTCGGCCCATCTCTATTATTAGCACATTCTACTCCTTTACCTTTTTTAGTTAGAATAAAATAAGTTACGTTCACTGAGTTTTTATACGTACCTACCGAGTTCGAACCCCCACGGTCACCATGTACCATACCAATGAGCTTTTCTAACTTATGTACATTATATGATGCTCTTACGCTGAAGGAAAACATCTTGAGGAAACCTGCACATTCGAACAGCTAAGTGTGCTAGGCTGCGTTTCCACCAGAGCTATGCGAATGCGAGGCCGCTAAGCTATGTTGCGAGGAGAAATCCACCAATAGGATTTATTTTGTTTTACTAGCCTTACTCTCCTATTGGTGGATGTTTCCTAGCAACACCGCTTAGCTGCCTCGCATAGCTCTGGTCGAAACGCAGCCTAAGAGGGAGATTGTACAAAAGATCCTAAAGGGTCGAAGAGTATCTGAGAGGGAGTCCAAGTTTAAGATTAGTAGATTAAAACGGTGGTAGGACACTATCACCCGCGTCTGTTGGTACAGGGGCGGTACTTGAACCAGGGCCGAGATTCTAGGCGGTAAAAACCATATCATCTTTGACCTGTTATCTCTATGATAGCTCTTATTTACTTAACAGTAATAGCGGCTAGTTAAAAACAATGCTATAATGGGCCCTTTACAGTATTGGCGAATACAGACGATTACGGGCGAGCCGAGTATGCCTTCTACACTAGAAGGCATACTCGGCTGTATTCGCCGATCATCGTCTATGATCGCCGATGATCGCCTGCAACCCGTGATTGGTCGGATTTCCGGGCACGCATCAAAGGGAATCGCCGTATTGTGCTTTGAGCTGTCAACACTATCGCTGATCATCAGAGGTCGGAATAGGTAGTGCTTATTAACCTAAACTTGACGCATGTTCATTCATGCGTGAGTGAGGTGGGAATACATTACTGAATGAAGATGCATCAAGTTTAGGTTAATAAGCACTACCTATTCCGACCTCTGCTGATCATTGATTCCCCGGTGGTCAATTATTTAAAAATTAAATTGTATTATATAGTTCTTGTATCTACATACTTCGTTTTATTCTGATTAATGCTCAAGCACAACCATCTTCTTTTCCTCCATTTATTAAATAATAAAGCAGCAACACAATCCATGTCCATCTTGTACGCTTGCCTTTCGAAAACTACTACGGGCGATAGTGTGGGTGTTTGCACGATCATCGTGCCGATTATAGACGATCAGACCATCAACGATCATCGCCGATAGTTTAGAGGGCCCATAACAGGTAAAAGACGATATGATTTTAACCGCCTAGAGTAGAGGCGCTGTCTTTTGTTTTGATGTCACGAGAAATCTGGCGACAGCCCTTACTTTATAGAGTCCGTACCCAAAGGGTGCTAAACGGGGCTTTATTACCTTTTGCTTTCCGTCCGTCTGTCCTACTTTTAAAGAGCTGTATTTTTTAATCGTAAAAGCCGCTAAACCTTTGTTGTGATTCATTGTTATACTGACTTGACCTCGAGTAGTAAATTACTGCCCTACTGCAGTGACGTCCCCATACGTGTCAGCTAAAGTTCACGATAGTATTTTTGTTGCTATTTCAATTTGTCAGGTGAACATTATGGTATGTTCACTGTGATGAACATATCAAATTAAGGGTTCAAGTGAAAAATTTTTGATTGCCAATTGAAGGGTTATGTTATGTGTAGGGCTAGGACTCTTGGTAACGTACCGTGGTTTCTACATGGAGTCGCTTTTTCCTAATTCTTTTACAGGGCGCCTTTGCAATCGGGACTTAAAATGTAGGTACGTATCGATTCAACTTCCCAAACGGAACTCCTTCTATTCTACAACTTTAATAAACTAGTTAATTTCTTAATTTTTATAGTTTCATCTTTACATAGTATAAAATGAAGTCGCTTAGATCTATTAAACTACTTAACGGATTTTAATGCAGTTTTCAGCAATAGACACTCTATCTATTGCATTCAAGAGAAAAGTTTATATATATAATAAGTTTTGGTTTATTTACGGGTGTTACTGAAAACTCAAATAAACCGAAGCGAAGTGAGGGTGGGTCGCTAGTGCAATATAAATAGAATTTTCAATGCACGACGTTCGTTATGGTTATAAAAAGGTCGCGAATTTGAGAACGTTGAAAAAAGCTGGTTTTTACGCACTAGCAAAAAGTAGAGTAGAGTAAGAGTAAGTTTAATGATCAAAATAAAGATTTCAATAATGCGACCACTTAATACAGTAAAGTTCACAGTAACGACTAAGAACAAGTTAGGATGGGCCGGAAGTCCGTCAATTTGCAACCGACTAATCACAGGGCTCTGTGACTTCCGGACCGGACCCACTTCGACCTTATACTACCTATATAAAGCAATTATGTCCTTTAGTGTATCACATATATTATCATTATTAATAAAAAGTATTTTGTCGCAAATAAGTTTCTGCTACAAACTTCAGTCTATATCAGCGTTTAAGGCCGGGATTACACCTGTAAGTTATTACGTAAGTTTTGAAACAAAGCTACATGCAAGAGAGAGATGCAAATATTTGCCACTCACTCTTACCCATAGTTGCGTCTCAAAACTTACGTAATAACTTACAGGTGTAATCCCGGCTTTATTGCTACTAATTGATCAAGATCAAACTGTGTAGCCTGCTGCCTTTTGGTCTGGCCTTGGTGCGTTTTATTTCGCCCGACTTCGCAAACGCGGGGTGGGGGGAATGTGTCCCATTTTGGCTTCACTCTGGATCCTGCCCTAGGTTCCAGAAGTACCTTTAAACAACCTCTTAAGGTGGGTCCACATTTGTGACATTTTGACCGTGTCAGTAACGCGTGTCGGTACTGTTTATGAGTAGAGAGTATGATAGTTCCTGTCGACAATGTCACTGTTTGTTATAAATACTTACTTGTACTAGTCTTATCCATATTAAACTTGTAATCGCTACTTCAAATCCGCTCTCTAAGGTCTGTTCATTCTTACTTGTCTTATATAGTAAACAACTTTCTAACCTCAAAATGAACCTTTTTTTGGCTAAAACAGCTCATTTATCGTAAATAAAGTAAACTGAATAAATATTATGGACATCACTTGGCTAATGTATTGTCTGTGGTTGCTTTATTTTGTTTAAAATAGCTGCTTTAGCCAAAAAAGGTTCATTTTGAGGTTAGAAAGTTGTTTACTAAATAAGACAAGTAAGAATGAACAGACCTTAGTAAAGAGTACAGTATTTGTCATGTTACGACGTACTGTCGCGATTGGACCCATTCCGAGCACACAAAGTCGACATGAAGCATATCATTAATTCCTTTTGATTGATTGATCCTATAGATTTGCCACGCAGTCTAATCCGATGAAGCCGTATAGTGTGGACCACTTTTAAGGCTCCTCCGCTGTTGGTCCCAGCACTTCCGACGACACGGATTGCAAGTCGTTTTTTGAAAAGTAAGTGCTCGGCTAGTAACGTCTAGCGAGTATAAAAAAAACTATTTTATCGTTTCCATTCTCAAAAATCAAACCGCAACTGAGGGCCCTGCCAAGATGCACTACGCTAACTAGTGTTTCTTTTCGATTCGTTTTTAAACCAATCGCGTCGTTGGTAGACCACGTGACTTTTCGTATTACGTCATCTACCAGTGACGCGATTGGTTTAAAAACGAATCGAATAAAAACGTTAGCTAACGTAGTGCATCTTGGCAGGGCCCTCTGGGCTCAAATCGCCTCCGTGAACACCTTTTGATAGGCGTACCGCCGCTGCACCCTGCCGTATTATTCTTTTCGAAGTTACTCTGGTTGCTAGCTGCGAACGATTTGAACGTTTACAACTACTTATGCCGGCACCAGACTTCGCTATTCGCTATTCGTTATTCGGCTTATGCGCCTACATTCGACGAAGTGTGGAGGGTTTATTCGTCTATGTTTTCTTTATTCGCACGCATAACGCATAAGCGCGATAGCAAATATTTTAACAAATACGGCGCAGCCGCATAACGAATAGCGAATAGCGAAGTGTGGTGACGGCATTACAGAAACATGAAGGAGAGGAGTACCTGTCAGCAAGTCGACGAAGCCCCGCTATGCTATACAAGGTAACTAACCGATCTACCTGCGTAATGTTAGGACCATTTTAGGGTGTTTTCTAATGCAGGGGGCTTTGCCCAACCATTACGAGTACTTAGTGCAAACGTGCTATGGGATAAGACTTTAGGAAAAAACGATATTATGGATCGTGAATGACAACCATTTCAACAGGTTTTTAACAGCTGGGGCCTGTTTTATAAAGCTACAAATTACAATTTACAGGTTACAAGTTTCCATTTAACACAACCTCGACCAATGACGACCAGCTATTTGAGCAGTGTTGCCAGTTTAGACCTGTAAAATTGTAACTTGTAGCTTTGTAAAACGTGCCCCTGTTAGCGTTTTTAGAATACATTTACGAATTATGCCCGGTTCCTATATTCAAGAAACGAATAGTTTTTCTTACTTCTCGTTAAAATTTGACATTTCCTACTAACAAATTGTGTCAAATTTTAACGAGATGTATGAAAACCATTCGTTTCTTGAATTTAGGAACCGGGCATGAGTCATAACGACGACACGTTAGCCTGGTTAGCCTATACTAGTAGTCATACTGCCTACGAAGCTAACAGACCTGGGTTCAAATCCCGGTGAGGGCTGACATTCCTGAGATGGATGTTTTCAATGTAGGTATTTAAGTATTTATTTCTCTATATACCTTAGTAAGTTTATCTTGCCTAGTCCCCATAGTACAAACCAACAGTTATGTTTGGGATATTTTTTATAACTTAAACTACATTAAAACTCTCTAGTCAACTTTACTTTAGACAAAACAAATCGCATAAGTATAAAAATGCTATATTTGATGAAATATACATCATTTACAAAACTTGCAAGCTCAAATAATAAAAGGTAGCTGCAGGGCTGTCGCTAACGTCCAATATCCATCGAGTCTATGACCGAGGCATAATGTCATGAATATAAACAGGTAATTAAGTAATCCAAGCGAATCTATTGTTCGCTGCATCTCGTTACTTCTATTAATCGCCTCGATCATTGCTAACCTGTTTGCGTGTACGCAACAGCTGACACCGATGCAAACATCGTTGTCTCTGACTAACACATGGACGGAGATATTTACGAAACATCTGTCTCTTTCTACGGGCTATCGTAAACTTGACCTTTTCTGATTCTACTGTCATTCTTGAAGTGCTCGGCGCGTGTTATGCTCGTCGAATATTAATATTTAATTTAATAAACAGAAAATTTCGTGAGTGTTGTGAAATTCTATCCAAAATGGTAAGGATGCAGTGAGTGAAGTGTTTAAGTGTGGGAGAAGGAAGTTTTTGTTCAAAAATGTTTTTAATTGGTTTTGAGACGAGTTCTTGGTACCGGTTCTTGAAGGTAGATGTTTTAATATTAATTGTTTACGACATAACGGATATCCCAGAAATAGAACAGGTTTGATAAAACGTTTAAAAATCATTTTACAATGTTAATGGAGTAGGTCGTCTTTACTTAATAAAAGAATAAAACTTTCCATATTTCGCTTTAACAGGAAAATGGTCAGCATTAAAAAGAAATCGCGAATTTGATTATAAAAGACCGAGAATAATTGATGATTCATTTAAAAAAAAAGAAACCTTATAAAGTATAATTATTGTTATCGTAGACAAGGAGCACCGTTTTCCTTTAGCTACAGGTCAATCATTTGTTTTTGTCTAGTTGACCTGGTGTGTCATTTGGTATCATAAAGAATGATAATTTGTGGTCAAAGTCTGCGCATAAATAAACATTGAACGTCATACACACCGTCATAAACATAAAGGATTTTAATCTAAAACAAAGCTAACTCAAAGTAATTAGTCTGTGCCAATTAAAAATAGCAAAGGTGTAAACACAACCAAACCAAAATTTATCATTATTACTCGTTAATCACGTGCTTTTAAAGATCAAGTGAGGTCTTAGCAATGATTTATACACTTGATATTTACTTTCACATTAAGTTTAAGATTAAATAACTATTAATTATACGTTATTTTAAATAAAAACACGCTTAATTAATATTTGTGGTTATGTGTCAAACAGTACTAAATAATTTGTTTACATCTTTGGCAATTTCAATTGACACAGGCTATAGAATATAATTCTGCCCTCCTAAATAAAAAGGACGCATGCGCAATTTCATAGTCAAAGTAAATTTAACCCCCTATCTTAAGGAATAAGGTCACTAATACATGAGCGTTTCTATGAGACTTACGCCCTTTTTAATTACGCCGCAGTACAAGGCCCAATTTGACAATAACATTTGACTTACTATAATAGAGTAAATATACCTATAATAACATAATATATACATGCATCTGGAAAATCACAATATCTGCTCACGGTTAATATCAATATAACCCTTAAAATATACTTAACGCCGACGGCCGCATTTGGTTTAGCCGGATTCGTTATTTAATACGTAAAAACCGTTTACACTGGCCGATGACCGAAAACGCCCCCCTTTAAAAAAAAAAATAAGTATTTAATTTAAATCAATTTATGAAATACAAACAATACCTAAGACGTGCTTCAGAAACCTGTATGAACGCGTATTTTAGAAAATTATCAGCAGCAGAAATGAAGCACAAATAAACAATGTGACATACAACTTTAGGTTGGAGGTTGGAGTCTAATAACAGCTCCTAAGGTACTTTTGGTGTAAATTAGATCATGTTTTACGTAAGATACTAATTATTATCTGTAAAAACACTAAAACGCCCACCTTCGATAGAAACCCCTTAATTGATCTTGATATCGCACAGTGGTACGGAACCCTTTCGTGTACGAGTTTGTCTCGCACTTGACCGTTTTATAATAGTACATTGTGCGTCAAGGGCGGTATGAAGGGGATTGCTAACGAGATACTTTTAATGGCTCGAGTTTGTAATCCCCTTAATACCCGTGATACACACAATGTTTTTCATGACATATGCGAGGAAATAAAAAAAATAAAGAAAAAAATATATACAAAATACGCTTCGGAAACAACAATGAAACAAATGAACTGGACTCGCTAAAAGAGTTTGTCAACTTTTTTCAATATAGGTAGTCTTCCACAGATAATGTGCTTAGAACTGCTTTAGTTTTTAAACTTGACAGGCCATACTGCCAGATTGTACCGATTTTCAAAATGAAATTTGATAAAATAATTGCAAATGTCTCTGAAATAATTAAAATATAAATATAACGCAGAAAAATGAACCGTATAAGTTTAATTATACAATAAAATTGGTTTATAGCCAAGTTTTGAATATAGGAAATAAACCTTGGCTGATTTAACACCTCCTTAGCCTGAAATGATGTACGAGAGTGGATTATATATTTTAAAACTAAACTCATAACTCCCTAGGGAGCTAAATCGGCTATAACTGTCCTATACGCCTGCGTGTTATAACACCCTTTCCGAGCAGGTGTGATGAAAAGTATTTTAATCACGCTTCAAGAAATATAAAATGACCACACTATTCGCAGATTTTTTGAAACAGCCTTATTCTATTTTCTTGTTTTATTTCGATAAAATACGCTGTTTCTTTTGGCACTTTGTTTTGAGAAATATCACGCCAGTTTTATCAAAAGAGAGGTTGCCAGTCTCTGCGCTATTCTATCAGAAAACTGAATGTTGCCAGCACATACATATTTACTTACCTATAGTAAATTCATTAATCATTAATTAGGTACCCATTTGTATAGTATCATTCAAACTTTCCCTAATCAGTAATGTTTTGCCACTGATCGCCGATTAAGAATCACCGAACACAGTTCAAGTTAACGTTTGTGGTGTGAAATGGCTTCACGAGGAAACTATCCCGTGACCCTCGGGCGCAGTGAGCTATCTCCATCTCCCCCGCTGACTTATATTGCCGCTTCGAACTTTATTCATCTACAAGACTGACTGACTGACTGACAGACGACGTGAACATGAACGCCAGGACTTAAAATGTAGGGTCTTTTTTTGAAAATCGACCCTCATTGGGCAGAAATGTGGGGAGAAATGGGAAACTAATTCTACGAGTAGGAAATGGCGGGTGACAAACTGATAATCAGAGCTCGGAATAGGTAGTGCCTATTTACCTAAACTTCGCGGGAGGACGTAACTAAGAGTGGTTACAACCACCAAAAATATGTATTTCTTATTATTGAATGCGGGATTTCCAGGGATTGACTGTATTATTCTAAAGTAATACATTTAACTTTACTTATAAATCTTGCTATATTGCATATTATTTATTTATTTATCTTGAAACAAAATAACAATCAGTCATGAAACAATATAATATAGATCAAATTGAATCAAAGGGAGCCTGAAATTTGATCTTTTTTAGTCGATTTAAATAGAATTATAATATCGTATAGAATGTATTCAACAAAAACAGATGTAGCCGACACTTTAGACGTGTACTTACTACCTGCTGCAGTTTGCGACCCTGATGATAACAGGACGCTCTCTAAGGACATGCGAGTGCGAAAGAGATAGCACGATGCTTTACGATATTATAATTCTATTTAAATCAACTAAAAAAGATCAAATTTCAAGCTTCCTTTGATTCAATTTGATCTATATTATATTGTTTTATGACTGATTGTTATTTCAAGATAAATAAATAAATAATTGCAATATAGCTAGATTTATAAGTAAAGTTAAATGTATTAAGCCTTTAGAGTAATACATTCAATACCGGAAAATCCCGCATTCAATAAAAAGAAAAATAATTCTTTTTGGTGGTTGTAACCACTCTTAGTTACGTCCTCCCGCGAAGTTTAGGTAAATAGGCACTACCTATTCCGAGCTCTGCTGATAATGCAGCAAAAGAGTGCGGGCGGTAATTGATGGGTCATAATTGTCGTTCCCAACTAAGCTGTTGTATTTGTCTGAATCTTCATAACTCATAAGTTAGCAATGCATATTTTTCTAAAACCGTTTATGTTTTCATGATTGGTATATAACCAAGTTTACCTAACCTATGTATAGGTTCTGTAACCCTCCGCATAAGAATAGTTAAATAATAACTACACGTAGAAGCGAATCTCCTTTGACCATGCCCCAAATGCCGCGCTTTAATAACTACTTCCCCCTTCACCCCGCTACGCCCCTCTGTCTTCCGCGCCCAAAGTTAGGGCTGTCAATTGCGAAATATTTTAATCGGTTTATGGATGTGGTATACAAATTTAGTCACGAAATGTTATTAATGTTTTACTTCAACGTGGAAACATTGGTGCAAAATGAGTTTTTACATTTACGTTAAATTAGGTAATAATACTTTTTGATATTAAGATTATCTCATACAACTCCTTCATTCAATCAATTATTTCTAATTATTTTGCCGTAAATAGTCGTTCACTTTTAAAAAAACTATCTTAGTTCAACCATAAACACTAAAACCAACACAAATACGAAAACCAATTCAAGACACAATATAAATATCTTGGTTAATATATATTACTTGTGTGACGCCCCTGACTGAGTAGACACCTCAAAACTTCGGACTAGTGAACCATTACCACCTAGTACCAATTTCACCAAACGATGTTAAAAGTTAATCAATGTTAATCGACTGTTAATTCATATATTAATTATTTTGACAGCTGTTACGAGTAACACTCTAATCATCTGTTAAGTTGTTAACATCGTATGGTGAAATTGGTACTTAAGATCGCGTAGCTCTCTGTCAAAATTCGCTCCGGGCGTTTTACATTTTAGCTTCACAATCCTTTTAACCAACGCGTCATTAGAACCATAGCGAATTACAACATCGCTATGACGTCAAATTTTATTAATTATCGAAGTTCGCGAGCGACGATCGCCCTTGACACCTTGGTATTTTTAGTTATTTCCCAGCGAGGAACCCAAGCCCGCGAGGAGGAAAACCCGCTAATTACGCGTCGGCTAACTGCTCACTCCGAGATTGTTACCTCTTAATTGATCACTAGAGATAGGCCAAGAGCTAGTGTCTCTTTTACCACGGCTTGGGAACGGTTCGAAAAATGCCGGTTAATTATGGTTCTTACCCAGGTTTTTCGTAAACGCTCGCACGGAGCGGAATCGATTCGAGCGCTCGGATTAACCTGGCATTTTTGGTCTTTGATTCTTCCCTCAGTGGCCAATTAGCGAACGATATTAACCGTTATTTCGAGCAGGAACAGTTTTATTTTGCTTTTTGATCAGAGGGCTCAGACAAGATGCACTACGCTAACCAACGTTTCTATTCGATTCGTTTTTAAACCAATCGCGTCACTGGAAGATGACGTGATGCGAAAAGTCACGTGGTCTACCAGTGACGCGATTGGTTTAAAAACGAATCGAATAGAAACGTTAGTTAGCGTAGTGCATCTTGTCTGAGCCCTCAGAACCGAAATAATATCGATTATGTTCGAGCGGAATCGAAATGAAAATGCTCTATTTGAATTGTATGGCGTTTCTGACGAGCTTAATAAAAATACCAGGTTTCCGAGCCCTACTTCTTACCCCCGACGCAGAGAGAGGGTGTATAAGTTTGACGTGTCTATCTGTGTGTCTTTGGAATCGTAGCTCCTAAATGGTTAGACTGATTTGAACCCGGTATTTTTTTCTAAGAAATCTAGTTGAGCCTAGATGGTTCTTAGCAGGGTTTCATTTCGGTTGGGCCGTGTATGAGACCAGCTCAAAAAGTAGGGGATATGTAGTTAGATATATTACTAGTTTACTAGTTTATTCCATAACATATTACTAGTTTACTCGCAGATGGATAAACTACATCAACTTAAGAAGAATTTTCGAGCAAATTGATGTTGTTATGAGTCTGCCAGTTTAGTTGTGTTTAGATATACTAACGCAAGTAATTTGATAACGCACGACATGATGAACGTAGTATTTTTACTTTTTCCGGGTAAACTACATTTGTACCGAACATCACATGGATTGGTTGAGGCATTGAGTGAAGACGGAACATACAAACAATTAAATACAGAATTGTGATATAAGAAAGGATTTTTGAGTTTAGGAATGTAATTTTTACTTTAGAAAAGATACAAATGCAAAAAAATATTGTGGATATGCGACCTTCAGTTCGCCATTATATGCATTATTTTAAAATAACTTAGCTTGTTAGAACCTATAATAGATATGCCTTGAGACATGAAACCTCATAAAAGAACCTCAGGAATACAAACCTCCTCTATTAGATCTCTCTTTTGATTCAGCCTTTCGCTTGTCAACTGAAATAGATAGAAAACTGCGGTAAACCTAAGAAACGAACCTGGCCTTCTGCCAAGCCTTGCGAGTTACTCCCGCCATCCCAATTTATAAGATTGGTTTGACCAGGTCATTACTAAAAACAGCATAAAACTTCGTTAGAGCGGTCTCCCTCACTCACGAGTGGCAATTCAACCGCGTGAAAAAGACAACTCAATTCGATTTCAAGTTTTCTGACGGTCCTGTCCTCTTTCGCTCTAATGACTACAATTTCAACTTTCCGAATATGAACATTACTTTTCCAGTTTCTATAAAGTAGTTATGACTAATTGTTTGGTAGCCGGCCAAGAGTTGGTCATTTGAAGTACTTATTTTATCGGCAAACCGATATGCAGTAAAGTTCCTTCCTTAGCAAGTAAAAGTAAAAAAAAAGTTTTAAATAAGACTTGACTGTTAGGTACTTAGTGGAAAATATTGGGTTGATGTAGGTATATTCTACAGGAAATTAAAATTAACAAAAATGCTTAAGCCCCGCGTTTAAGAAAGGCTGTACCACTTGGCGGATCCTTTAGGTATCCCGGATGGACGGATTTTGAAGTAGGGGATGTCGGTGGATTGTTCTTCACCCAAAAAGTGTCATTTGCTGTAACCTTTAACCCGTAAATTCCAGCATCCGTCAATATTAAAAGCCCACAAAGAAACCGTTCACTTGGATATATGTGTCTTGTATTTCTTTTTTATTCTTGTACGTACAATAAAAATAGTTTACATACATACGTACATACTTATCCACATACCAACATACATTAAAAATGCTCAAATATAAAGTGCGAGTCAGAGTAATAATTTTACATTTCATTATTTTTTTATTAACCGTTGTTATAGAGGCAATATAAATACAAACTCTGAGAAAATTTCAACTGTCTAACTAATTCCGGATTATGAGATATGAACAGCCCGCAGACAGGCGGACGGACGGACGGCAGGCCGGACAGCGGAAGAGTAATAGGGTCCCGTTGGCACCCTTTGTGTAAGAAACTTTAGTAATCAAAATTTGTATTATATAATTGATACATTAAAATACTGAACTAATATGTTTTGTTCAAAAAAGAAGACTACTCTTGGCCTATAAATGATGCGCGAAAATGTGCCATAAGCATTTATTTGTTAGCGTTTTGCGCGCACATACAAACATTACTACCTAGTATCAAACACCCAGGCTCCGCTAATACAGATTTTCTACTTGACAGTAATTAAATTTGGATGTTTATGTCGTAGTGACTATGTTATAATTAAAAACCGCCGTCGACGGTCCTCTACACGAATGTACCATGAGGGCGGCAATTCGCGAAGAATGACGTGACATTGTGAAGCATTAGACCCTGCCAAGATGCATTACGCTAACTAGCGTTTCTATTCGATTGTTTTAAAAACGAAACGAATAGAAACGGTAGTTAGCGTAATGCATCTTGGCAGGCCCTCTAGGCCACAAAATCAACGTGACGACCACGAACATTATGGCAAGAGTGTTACGCCAAAGAATATTTTATAATTATTTAGGTACAGTTAAATTGTGGCATTTTTACGCTGACATGAGTAAATAATTTAATGAAGTTGATGACAACAATGATTCGCAAAATTAACGCACGCACGCCTGCCACAGTGTTTGTGTATAATTACATTTTAGTTGCGATTGTCGTTTGTCATTGTCATGTCGTAATTTAGTCATCCCGGGCCCTAGGCTAGGTACGTTATTGATCTTCGAAATCGGTCAAAATGTATGGAATTGACATGAGCGTTCGACGCGACCGTCTTGCAGTTAACGTCAATTTCATACATTTTTCGATAGCGATAACAATCGCTAAATGAATCTTGTCTGACCAAGTCAAGATAAAAAGTACTTGTTTACCCTATAAATGTCAGTCTCCGGGATTTTAATTATATCTGTGTAAAACTCACTTATGGCTATTCTCTCTGTATTTTCAAGTGTTTCACTTCTCATTACCTATTTGTCATATATGTACCACTGCAAGTACTATCGACCATGAATTTATAGATAAAGGTGGAGGCAACACTCTCTGAAGCCGAATGAAGCGTCCTTGAAGTCATTCTATCTCAAACACTTTAGTCCCCTCCTCTCTTTCTGACTAGGGTAGTTAGAAAGAGAGGAGGGGACGAAAGTGTTTGAGATAGAATGACGAAAAAGTACATTCAAGACTCTTCATTTTGGTCTAGAGAGTGTGGCCTCCACCTTTATCTATAACTTCATGCTATCGACCCAGGGCATGTATGGAGGTTATAGCTAAGACGAAG
The DNA here is from genome assembly GCA_946894065.1 of Acleris literana. Taxonomy (NCBI): domain Eukaryota; kingdom Metazoa; phylum Arthropoda; class Insecta; order Lepidoptera; family Tortricidae; genus Acleris; species Acleris literana. The sequence continues at coordinate 6,987,164 of OX335687.1, forward strand.
TAAAAAGAAACAAGTTAACCAATTACTTAGGTAACCGAACCGCACGCGATTTATAATTACAGTTGTCACTGACTAGTGTCCGCCATATTGTCAGTATAGCGCGCTTTGTAGCTCGTTTATAAATGAATAGAATTAATCAGTAGGGGCATGGTTATAAAAAATACACTTACACGTAAATTGACCTAGTTTGTCTAGATTAATTGTCAAATTTCCTGATTCTGCAATTCTACACATCGCACCTTCAGAACAACAGTGACCTAATTGAGAAATTTTAAATTTCGAGTTAGGTCTCTATGATAATAAATTTATGATTCGAAGTTTGAAAGCACAAATTTTGAATTAGGTCATTATTGTTCTAAAGGTGCGACATTATCGATTGCCTTTCTTTTCAAAGTTCCGACGCGTTGAACTTTACTCTCAAAAATAACCCTAAGCTCACAAAGGGTTTCGTACCATTTTTGTATGGAGGGCCCCTTTAATTCTTATTAAATTAAATTTTAGGTATTTGTTATAGCGGCAATAGAAACACACTCTCTGTAAAAAAGACTGTCTACCTATCACGGTTCTTGAGATACAGACGGAAGAACAGCGGCTTAGTAATAGGGTCTCGTAGGCACCCTTTAGGCAGAACGCTAAAAAGGGCGAATAAATGTCAAAACAAACCACAGCCCTTCTTTCCCCATATCTTAACGAGATCAACTACCTAAATCGTCACTTTACTTTCTCAAGCTCTTATCTGATCGAATAGTTAGATAGAAAAAACACTCGTGTTCCAAGGTTTATAAAGATTACTTTCCTATCAAAATATTGGATCAGATAAGAAGTTGAGAAAGTAAAGGGACGAATGCCATATGATATATGCCTTTCTTCCAGCCCAGGGTCCTGATGCTCCTGGCGCTCCTGGCTGCCTCCTCGCAGCAGCAGACTCCAATGTCCCCTTGCCCCAACGTGTTCAGCTACGAGCCGCCCGGCTCCGAGCCCGGCCGATGGTATGGCGTGGTCAACCTGTCCACCGACAGCATCCTACACTCCGTGTGGATTAACATCGTGCTGGACAGCAAGGCGGATATACTTGGAGTAAGTGAACAGGGCAACTCTTGAAACTACCTTCGGGATTACCTTTTGAATTCTTTTATCTGACCTTTTATCTTTTATCTTTACCCGAGCCCGAATGCCTTTCTAAAACTTATTGCACTCTATACCCATTATTCATACACAGTTAATGCATGTCGTCATTAACTTGGTTCTTAAGCGAAGGTTGGCAACTTAATAATAAATTAATTAGTAAGGCAATTTGATATTGAAGATGTAATATAACATAGGATAAGGCGCACGTACGCTACGTGCCAATTTTGACACTCAACAGATATTTGTATCCCCGGGGACACACCGGCCGGTAGGTAATTATAACGGTACACTGTGGCGAGACTGGCGAGTGACGTATTTGTTACGAAGTAACTAGTATAAGGTAATATGTGCTTTCGTAGTTGTCCAGAAACTTCAACCTGGCTCTTAATTACTGGTGTTATGGAAAGAATACATAGCGTTTTTGTGAAAAGGTAGCTTACTTAGCTGTTTTTCATTTGACAGTAAGAGTACTATAACGTCAAAAAATATGTTGCCGATATAAACAAAAGATGGTCTAAAATTTATTGGAATCGTGCCCCTGCAAAAGCAAATTACGTCCGCGAATTTCCTAATGCGTTGGGCAGTGAATGCGACTTTTACAATGTCATCAACAGTAGAAGACTGTTTGTCGGTTCGTTTTCCGCATTCCGGTGTGAGGTCAACGCCCACTGTCACTCATTACTCAGTAGGTATTCTTAGAACGCTGTAAGGATATTTAAAATATTTAAATGCAATATACCCCCTTTTGCCCAATCACTCCTTCAGGGACCCTAATATGGCTGCGTTTATCGCGTGACAAAGTTTATATAAGGCATCCGTCACCTTCTGACACATAAATAAGTACGAGAGTGACGGATGCTTTATCCACATTTGACACGCGATATAGACGCAGCTTATACTAGGCCCGCTAGTCTATTTTATTCTAAGCTTTTTTTAATTAAAGTACCTACTGCAGTGGGGCCCATTCGGATTAGTGTTCTCTAATTTCAAATTGCTATAACTACTTAAAACTAAATTTATAAACTTCAAATTCAATTGTAGACTAACAAAATAGTTTCACGTTTATAAATTAAGGTATACAAATATTTAATATGAAAGAAGACAGATCCAAATTCGGCCGTGTCGGTAAAAAATGCCGATGTGTACCATTATACTTCTAAATAATGATTAAAGTATAGTAAGCATCACATATGTATACATGGCTATATACTTTCAACCTCTATAATCCCTTAACATAGAAACTTTACATTCTAAAACCAGCAACATTTTCAGAACTGGGTTGGCGACGTGACCACCTCAGACAACACCGACTTCAAAATAGAGAACACAAAGATGAGAATCCACCCAGGCCCCGCCACGGCTGTCCGTTTCTTCGTCCAGTACAACCCCCTCAACAAGGCTCCAAAGGTCACCGCTATCAGACTGAATGGCAGGGAGATATGCAACTCGAATACCCCACTACCGGCTGTGGATAGGCCAGATGATAGGAGAACTACCAGACCTGATATCAGGCCTGAGGACACGGCGCAGTCAAGGCCGGTGCACGGCCAGCCTTCAGGCGCGGGGCCGGTCTACTCATCCACGCAGAACCCCGTTCCGCAGAACCCCGTCAACCTTAACATGTGAGTACCTGCACCTTTAAAATTTAACAGTAGTTAGTGCTATTGAAATCTACTTTTCCTCTACTTGCTTACACTTTCTTGGATATATTATGATATCATATAGGTATTTTGCCAAACCAATCCACAGGTATTCCTACGGTTTTACGAAAGTACCAAGACACTTAACAAAATTTTCAAACATGACGTTAACGCGACACAGGATTAAAAAGTGAGAGTGAGCAGATCATACTTTCAAAAACCAAATCCGAAATACGTTAGCTCTGTCTAGTCAGTAGTGGTGTTAGGGTAGGGCGCAGTTGTGCGACCGCCCAGGGTGCCAAATATAAAGGGGATCCTGTGGCTGGTTATTTCATTCTGTCCCTTGCCTTTTTTTCGTATCGCTTTGAATGCCAGATAGGGAGCGCCGTATAAATCTCGCCCTGGGCGTTAGTAGTTCTAAAACTGACACTGTGTCTAGTTGACCCGATATACTCCGCAATAACAAGTACCTAAAACAGATGGATATCCCAAGTTCCGAATTTAGCACTTCGTAGTACGCACGAAGTAACGACCCCGGTATTTATGTCAGTGACTACACATATGAGGCTCACAACTTAACTCGCAACTTTTACGTCTCCGCCAACAAGATTGCTCACAATAAAACCCTTGTGAAACATGAAGGAAAGGACGCGAACAATTATTTACCCCTTTCGTACCCATATTTTATTTCGCCGTATATAAAATCCGCCCTTTGTAGTTCGGGATCTGACCGTAATTTACCTACGTCGTTGCATAAAGGATAATAACGCGAGAGGTCGCCAAGTACGCACAAATAAAAGAGGAACAAACAGTAAGCTAAAAAACGCGTGTGCATGTTTTGATATTTTCAAATCAAATTAAAAAAATGTATAAACATTGCACTATGTTTCGCCATAAGCCATAATTTCATTTAATAGCGAATTTGACAGGAAACAAACGTCGAAATGATTATTATTTTACACCATGTTTCACTAAAGTACTTAGTGACACTTGCAAAAAGGCTGGTCTGGTCATCAACAGTAATTTAAAAAAAAAATGGATCTACTCAACTAAATCATTTACTAATATAATTAAATAAATAATAAAATAAAATCAGGGGACAATGTCACACCAATTGACCTAAAGCTAGTCCCAAACTAAGCTCTAGGCTTGTACTATGGGAACTAGACAACGATATAAATACTTATATAGATAAATATATACTTAAATACATAGAAAACAGCGCAGCCTTATGAAAAGTCTAGCAACACCTCGTTTGTCGAGATCGGGCTATTCGTTCAGCCTCCACGAGACACCAAAGAACCATACATACATACCTACATACTCGTACATATAGTCTGTGTCAATTGAAATTGCCAAAGATGTAAACAAATTAGTATACTGTTTGACACATAACCTCAAATATTCATCAATCGTGTTTTTATTGACTACAACGCATAATAGTGATCTAATCTTAAACTTACTGTGAGAGTAAAGATCAAGTGTATAAATTGCTAAGACCTCACTTGATCTTTAAAAGCACGTGATTATCGAGTACATAATAATGGTAAATTGGTTATTTTGGTTGTATTTACATCTTTGCCAATTTCAATTGGCACAGACTATACATAATGGTTAAAAATATAACCCTCCTTTACAGTCGGAAAAAAATATCTTGTTCGTTTGTAGCTTAGTTATTAAGTCCTTCTAACCGGATTTTATGATAGTGTAAATTATTAAAGAAACTTTTAGCGCATAAACTGTTAACTTTGTGTGAGGCTAGACGCGATAAAAGACGTTTAGTGGGTAATAAATGCACTTGGCTTTAAATTTGTGACCCTAGTGAAAAAGGATACAAGTCTCCCGAGGTTAAAGTGAAAAACGGCATAAGTCTAGTATACTTTGTACATGACGTTTACCTTTTCTTATTAGAAGCTAAATCAACTTGTATCTGTATTCACTAGAGCCACAGAAATTTAGCTAAAGATACAATGTTATGATGATGCGGTATTCGCGAGCGCTCATTTAACGAGATGTTCTCGGGTAATGTCGTAAGTAGTTAAACACTTCCTTAAAACTTGCTTATTTTGTTAGTTTCTTGAAATACTGATTAGTTATAATAACCGATTATAAAGTCTGTTCATCCTTACTTGTCTTATATAGTAAACAACTTTCTAATCTCAAAATGAACCTTTTTTTGGCTAAAACAGCTATTTTAAACAAAATAAAGCAATCACGGACAATACATTGGCCAAGTGATGTCCAAAATGTTAACTCGGTTTACTTTATAGCTGTTTTAGCCAAAAAAGGTTCATTTTGAGGTTAGAAAGTTGTTTACTATATAAGAAAAGTAAGGATGAACAGACCTTACAGTGTGTTTTTTTTACTGCGATAGTATGGGAAAATCGGGAACCATAGGAGATACAGGGAAACGGTCTTAAAACAATTAAGTTATTTTTTGGCATAGTCAGTTTTGAGTCAAGAGTGAGCTGTTTAAAAAAATGGGTTTTATTTCATTTTATATAACGATCATTTCATTGTACGGAAGGAAGAAAATTGGGACAGCGAAACTAAGTAAAATTAAGAAAAAAAACATTTTTAGTTGACTCATTTATTTTTGTAGTTTTTTAAAACAATACTATGTCAATAGCAATGACGTTTTACCAAGTAGAATAAAGCCAGCATAAATACTATGCCTAAATTGTATGCACAAAAAGAGACCTAATTGTTCTTACGACAGTTTCCCTCTAACTCCTATGGTTTCAATTTTTCTCATACCTACTGTCCCAGTAAAAAAAAAGTGTTTGAATATAATAACAAGAACCCTTATTAACTTCACAACTCGTCAAGTATAATTATGTTTAGGTTTTATGTATTGTAATATTCGTCTTACTTTATCGACTACTAGTATATCTTGAAATATCAACAAATATTTCCTAGAACGTAATAGTTCTCGGTATAATCGATTGATAGTTATTTACCGCGCAGTAGTTAAGTTAATGATATTAGATAACCGTATAATTACGAAAAACTTTTTATAACTTACTATTAAGAGGGATACTGAAGTAACTATGATTTATTGTTTCAAGCAAAAAAATATCGTATTTCAGTCAGTAGGCCCAGCAAAGATTTAAACGTTGCTAACATTTCTGAGGGCCCTGCCAAGATGCATTGCGCTAACTAGCGTTTCTATTCGTTTCGTTTTTAAACCAATCGCGTAAGGCCTCTGTGCGCGGCATAAGTGGCGACAAGATCTGTTATCAGCGCAGCGGGCCTACCATGGTCGTATTTACCGATGTCGATAAAGCATCTGTCACTCTCTGACGAGTATGTAAATGCGAGAATGAAGAATGCTGTATCCACTGCAATAAAGGCGACCATAATACGGGTGGCCTATTGCCTAACGCACTCACAATCAACAACTTCAAAGCGGAACAATAGGGTATTTGCCTGATATTAAATTTCAGATATTAATTTGAATAAAATATCAATATAAGTAGTATGATAAAATCATTCAAAATCAAATTTGAAATTGGAAATAAAATTAAAAAGTTATAGTCTTTAAAAAAAAATTGTCTATCTCTTTCTCACGAAACAATGTTTTGCGTGTAATTCATATGGCGATTGAGTAATATGACGTCATATTCCTGTATTTGTCTCTCTGTCTAAAAGCAAGTTTTAAACATTTATGTCTTTCTTATTTTTAAAGATATTAAAAAACTATTTATACTAGGCTATTCGGAAGGTGAAAAAGCTTCAATTTAAAGACTGCCAAAATGAAAACGATTGCGATTGCGAGTGCGTTAGGCAATAGGCCTGCTGGTCTTGCTTACATCAATCCTATACATACATTTTATTTTCGAAAATCGCTAACTTATCGTTATGAATCTTGACTAATTTTGTTCGATCTGCGATTTGTTCAAAAGCCCACTATGCTTGATAATTCCGGTTCACACGTTCGAAGTCGAACTTGCTCGAGCGTAAAATAAAAATGTCGAGCAAGCTTGAACTTAAACACTAAGTTTTACGGTTGAACGTACTTTTCCTTTTACTTATTAAATAAAAAATAGAATCATCATCATTCATCATCATTATGACAGCCAAACTGTGTCTTGCTAGACATGCTCGTTAATGAGAGCTACGCAAAAAGTTATATGTAACCAAATTTATCATGGAAATGAAATTAAGGCGTCATTTGATTAGTAACGAACGTCTACGAGGTCAAACGCCAGTAGTGTTGAAATAGGTTATCATAAAATTGTTTACTCATAAATATTAACGGCTTGTAAGTAACCTTTTCTAACTGGTAAATCCTTTTTATAAACATACTATAGAACAAACTTTTACGTAATATTTTACCTAATATATAGAAAAAACTAAATAATTATAAAATAAGGACCTTTATTCGCGTGGCAGAATATTGTTCAGCTTACATCTAATAAGCCGTCGACACGCTAAGAAGAAGTATAGTACAAGGAAGATATGACGTCAATTAACGCTGACAACTGTCATTGCAGAAGAATTTATACCCTATCATTGAGGTTATAATTCTGGAGTCCCAGTGAAAAAGGGTTTGTCTAGTATACTCTGTTTATGTATATACCTACAGGGTGTAATCGTTAAGTGTGTCCAGGCGATTAGGGCCTGGACACATGTCGACGGCACGGCGTCGTTAACGTGAAACGGCGCGGCGCCGTAGAAAGGCACGTTGCCGCGTCGTGCAAATACACGGTGCCGTGTGACAACGGCTTCAACTATTTTAAACTCTACGCGCAAGACATTGGGCGTAATATTGCACTTTATAATGACTGACGGCACCGTGTATTTGCACGACGCGGCATCGTGCCTTTCTACGGCACCGCGCCGTTTTACGTTAACGACGCCGTGCCGTGGACATGTGTCCAGGCCCTTATTCCGTATATATAAAAGATATCAGAAAACTTTAAACTCATATCGAAAGTACGTTACCCAATGAGTAAAACCACATCACTATTTTTTTTTAATAAAATCAGAAATATCCCAAATATTAACTTAAAACCCTCCCATGCATTTAGTACGCCGTTCGTTGAGTTGAGAGACTCTCTCTTTCGGCTTTAGTTTAAAAGGCCTAGTTATTTCACCATTATCGTATGATTCACTAAATGGGTAGTGACCCCCCACCCCCATGAGTATGGGAACGTTTAAACTTAATATTTTTTAATATTACTACTTTATTTAAAAAAAGTTTTTAATGTGATTTTACGCTTGCTCTTGGGTAACGTACTGTCGATATCAGTTGAAAGTTTTTTGATAGCTGTCATATTTACGGAATAATCGCCTGGAAACACTTAACGATTACACCCTGTATATCCTTTTTTAGTACGAGTTAAGTCGACTTATACTCTTTTTCACTAGGACTCCAGAATTTGTACTGCGATGACAGTTGTCGGAATTAACTTCTTATCTTCCTTTTACGTAATAACAAATTCGTAAATGGAATATTTAGGTAATACGTCCAAGATATTTCCCGCGCTCCAAACTACCATATCATGAAGCAATCCAAAACTCTAGTTATCTGCTGGTTCCCAGACAACATCAATTATATCGCGTAAAACACAAGCAATAAAGGCTTTCGTGATAATAACAATATATAATAATTGTTTATATCATATCGCCACGCTCCAAATTCTCAGAACCTTTGTGCGTAATATTCTTGAATAACATTCCGAACAAAAAATTCGCGGAAAAACCTGTGCACTAGCGACTGGCAGGACTGGCTTCTATAAATTTAATGCAATATTCTGTATAACTTGATGCTATCGCATCTGATGACGTAGTGCATATTGAGTGCACGCCCCGTGCTATTGTCGATGCGTAGATTCATAAACAATAATTCATTAGGAGGTTCATAGCTCAAAGTAGATATTGAAGCGGCCCAGTGAAATGACCTTAAGAGCCGAAGTGTCTTACAAGCTGCTGACGAATGCCGATCGGGTTTATAATTTTTGGAGTTAAGGGAACACTCTAAGGATACTGTTATTTATTTATACATACATACATGATCTCACGCCTTCGTTCCCAGAGTGGGGTAGGCAGAGCTACAGAATTACAAACATCTCTAAAAACTTGTTGATAATTCTATAACCACAATTTGCACAATTAGGCTAAGATGTTTACCAGCGTATTAGTGACAGGTTGCAAGCCCATCGCCTAACAGTACTACAAGCCTTTATTCCCTTAGTCGTCTCTTACGACATCCACGGGAAGACATGGAGTGGCACTATTCTGACTCGGCAACCACACGAGGAGTTTTTATTTATAAAAATACAAATTTGAGTCCAAAAGCCTAACGGCATTTTCTATCAGTTGATCTTTGTGCAAATCAGAAAATTGTTGTAGATGATGCCGTTTAATATTGTACGAACGAAAGCATATCGGATAGCTATAAAGTTTTCTACAGTATTCCCAGCTTCTTAAGGCTGGCTATCGCTATCACACTTGCACTCGCAACTGACAGTATATTTGTCACTCGTGTGGCATAGGAAAACGATGATGGCCGATCGCTATTAAGAAAATGGATGCACCGTACGTCAATACGACAAGACGTATTTAGCCGAAATCAAAGATAATATATAGAATTGATGTAAACCTGTCAGAAGGAGCTTTTAATTTCATTGCAACTGTCTCCAAAAATCTTTAGCTCTCTACCGTAGAATGCAACTGGTCTGGCCCGCTATACTAATTTACGAAACAAAGGCTGATTTGGTGCACATTCACACTATTCACAGCCAGCAACGCATTTAAGCGTTTACCCAACCGTTAGCCAGTGCCTTAGTAAATTATGTTAAGTTGGCAATGTCTTATACAGCGTGTAATGAAACACCGATCAACTGTAAAACTATTTTGCATGGAGGGCTACCTAACTAATAAGTACTTAACTACCCCCACTGAAGTAACTATTATTTATTTATCTATTTTGTTTTCAAATTTTATTATTACGGGTGTTATGTCTCATGCTGCATATTTCGTATACCTAGTTGAGATTGAGCTAGTCCGTCTTAATATTTCTGACTATCAACACCATACAAAATTCTTGAACCCTATTTTGGATCCAAATCGGACATGGAACGAAAATACCCATAGACCTCTTCCAAGGCAAATCCGTGTTTATAACACATAGCTATAGCTATAAATAGTCGTACCTACGATATAATAAGAACCCAAGAACCGCAAGCAGTTTCTCAGACCCGTTTAACTCTAGGACATATTTAGAATACATTAACATAAGGTTCTAGGTACTTGCAGCTTTACTGGGATCCTAGTGAGGGGGGGTAGTCTTCTGAAGATCAAGTGAAAAAGGGTTTAAGTCTAGTATACCTGGAAAACCGAGCGTCGCTCGGGTTGAAAACGAAATTTCCCGAAGATGACAACTTGACAGATTGATTTTTCGCCCCCGTAAACCCCTATATTTCAAATTTCATCGAAATCATTGGAGCCGTTTCCGAGATTCAGATTATATTTATATATATATACAAGAATTGCTCGTTTAAAGGTATTAGATAGATATAGGTGAGAAACTTAAGTAAATGACCTCTTGCATGTAGTAGTAACACATCTGTATAGACCGTTCGACATTCTATATTTGAAATTTGACGTAAATTCATTTACTTAAGAACATTTGCAAGAGGTCATTTACTTAAGTTTTTCACCTATACCCTTTTTTATTACAAGTTAAGTCGACTTGTACCCTTTTCCAATAGGACCCCAGTTAATTTACTTATAAGTTTTCTTCTTCTCCTTCATTGATAACAACAGAAGAGGCCTCTTTTTTCCTGTCACATAACCACAGACAAAAAGTCCTTTCAGTGATGCACATAGCAGTCTTTTATCAAAGGTCACTTCTTCTTCGAGATTCCTATGAATACATTCAAAAATTAGAATTAGCTAATTATTCACTTCCATCACGCGGATACATATTATATAGCTTAAAATTATTCGGGTAAGTAAGTCTTTACCTCTAGTCCACTAATTTTTAGTATAGTTTATAAAAGGTATACATTTTTCCCTGTTGTAGCTAAAAACTTACTCACTTGCATATTATTATATAAAACTCTATAAAATGTATCCGCGTGGCGGAAAAGAATAATGAACTAATTCTAGTTTTGGAATGTAACCGAATTAAATGAGTCAACAACTCATTTCTCTCCTTCACTCATAAGAGGAACAGAGAAAATAATGTTGAATGTAAATCAGTTAATGACACACTTCCTTCCAGTCCATACATCCACTCGTCCAAGCATTGCGTCAACTTTTTCGCTCCCTACCCATTTTTAAAAAGACATTGTCAGCTCCATTAAAAACTCAAGACATTTTACGTAGGTACTTCACTTCTTGTTCGTCTATTTTGTTATTTTATTAAACAAAGTAAGATTACACTTGAAACAAAAACCGCTCGGCAGATTAACCAACCGCTATTTAGTCTGATAAAACACTGTCTTTTCACTCAATTAATTATGTTAGAAAGCTTCAAGTTTATTTAGGTTTGTAAGAACAAAGGCTTACTAATGGGGCTCGAGAAAAGACTGAGTAGGTAAGTGAATAGATACTGATCTTGGAGTTTCTTTTGCAAAGAAAAATATTAACTTACTTATAATCGACTAATTTTAGTTAGGCCAGCTGACCGAACTGGTGAATGGATTCCGAATAGTAAAACAAAAAGCACCTCACTTCTCACCTACTAGCTAGCTACCTGTCACCTAATAGATTAACTCTCTTCTCCACTTCTCACCTAGTAGCTTAACGGGCATAATAAAAAATCTAGGATCTAATGCTCATGCAATACGATGTAATTTAGAATGCACGCGCTAAAATGTGTTTTGTGCGCTCTGACGGGACTACTTAAACTCGCCGGTGTGGCGACTTCACTCGTTCACTCGTTCGACCGACCGAGCGCCATTTTGAAGAGAGTAATACGATTTTTCATTTTCATTATATTCGATTCGTTTTTAAACCAATCGCGTCACTGATAGATGACGTGATACGAAAAGTCACGTGATCTACCAGTGACGCGATTGGTTTAAAAACGAATCGACTAGAAACGTTAGTTAGCGGCGTTAGCGCAATGCATCTTGGCAGGGCCCTCTGACATTGTGTGATGAACGCTGATGAACGCGAGTATTTGTTTCTGAGTCTTGGGTGTTATCTATGTATATAAGTATGTATTTCTCTATATAAGTTAAGTATGTTTATCGTTGTAGTACCCATAGAAGCCTGGAGCTTAGTTTGGGACTAGGTCAATTTGTGTAAGATTGTCTCCCGATATTTTACCGAAAGGAAAACGTAAAGACATAGTTTTATTGATTTCTACGACATATTCAAAAATCGTAAAGATCGGACCAGGTTTAAGGGGAGAGAAACGTTATCGAATTTTTATCGAAATTTTTAGCTTCATAATCCTCTTAAGATGTCAAACTTAATGTCAAATAGAAAATGGTGTCAAATCCGTATTAAACTTTCTGAGTTCATCGATACTGATAGGTATTGAGATGGACAGTATAGGTAAAAAACTTAAGTAAAGCTCCTCTTGCATGTAGCAGTAACACATCTGTATATAGACCGTTCGACATTCTATATTTGAAATTTGACGTAAACTCCATATAAGTTTTGTACACAACTACATGCAAGAGGAGCTTTACTTAAGTTTTTTACCTATAGCAAGGTATTAATCTCGGCACAGTGTATAAATACGGCCTAAATATGAACTCTTATTTGAAGAGTTATTTTAGGTACTACACTAGGATGAAAACTGTGTTCGAGTCAAGTTTGCGAGTCCTATTGAAGTCCTTTTTAGACGTTTTTTTAACATCAAAAAACAACCTTAAATCCAGGAGAAACTCATAGCAATCTCAAATAATTAGTGATAATAAAGCAACGTTACCAATTCGAGACTAAACACTAAAATAATTCTCTTGAAACAAAAAAACAAATATCCGTCTAACGCTAACTCACACGCTAAAACGATGATATAAAATTATTTACTAGGTATACATATATTTCAAAATATTAGACCAAAATGTTAATCAGCACCAATATGATCAGCACTGTATTTTTCATATGCCTTTATTTTATATCACTACGCAACTAGCTTTTTCTTTCAACCTATTTATTGCAAAGTACAAGTAGATTTCTTTTACCACTAAGTCGATAAGCAATATGTACCTATATGTATCACTTATTTCCATGTATAGCATTGCACTTTTTTAGATAGTTGTACCTATTTGCTTCTTTAACTCTTTGTTAAAGCACCTCTTTCCGCTTGTTAACAGTGGTGGTGGCCCAATCCCAGCGCAGAGCATTGGCTCCCAAACCAGCACCGGTACGCAGACCGGTTCAGGATTCGGTTCCGGTACACAAACTGGTTCCAACTTTGGTTCCGGTACGCAAACTGGTTCAAGCTACGGTTCCGGTACACAAGGTGGTAACGGATTTGGTTCCGGTACTGGTACACAAACCGGTTCAGACTACGGTTCGCAGACTAGTTCCAGTACACAAGGTGGTAACGGATTTGGTTCCGGTACTGGTACGCAATCCGGTTCTGAATATGGTTCGCAGACTAATTCCGGTACACAAGGAGGTAACGGATTTGGTTCCAATACGCAAACCGGTTCCGCCTTCGGTTCCGGTACACAGAGTGGTAACGGATTTAGTTCCGGTTCGCAGACTGGTTCCAACTTGGGTACTGGTACGCAAAGCGGTAGCGGTTTTAGTACCGGGACGAGCAATTCCGGCAGACCGGGCAATGGATACCGGTTAACAACGGCGGCACCGATGCGCACCACCACCAGATATGACGACGAAGAAGATTTCGATGATAAGTAGGTATTATCATTTTTTAAGTTTTTGTTTATAGTAAAATGAGGTACCTACCTACAGGGCCTCTATTCAACTCGTTAAAACGATATTTCCTTTGACTTGTTATAGTACTGTTTTTAACCCTATCGCCATTACTGTCACACTTCTGTCAAGTAAATAAGAGCTATCAAAACGTTGACAATACGAAAACACGTCAAAAACAATAAGGTTTTAACATTTACTATCTCAGCTCTGGGGCTCTATTGCGCAATTGTCCCACTGCTGGCGAGAGAGCGATTTAACTATCGACTAATTTCTCGCCCAAGAAACGAACGAGATATATAGATCCCGTGTCAATAAAAGAGACACATGTCATATATTACTGTTCACTCTGCCTGCAAGAACTCTCTGCACTAGTTTGTCGAAACAAAAGATATAGATCCCCTGTTAATAAAAGAGACATATATATTAATAGTTGATCGCTGGCGCTGACTCTACTCGCTTCCCGCTCATCGTCGGCGGTGAGACAAGACAATACCTATAATTATACAATTATTTAACAAAACATTCACGGGCCGCAAGCCGCTAGTAAGACTTCCGCGGGCCACATAGCAATAGAACTATAGTGCCAGCAGCAACTTTAATGAAGCATTAAATTTAATTGACGTCACTGAGTGCGGCAGTAAGAAAGCAAGAAAACCATTTTTTTTTTTATTGATTGATTGATTTTATTTGATGTGATGATTCATATTACTAAGATCAAGTTTAATGTACTTTGGCAGTTAAAACCTAACAATCCATCTGCGCCTCTATTACAGGCGGTAAAATCCAAATCGTATTTGTCCTGTTAAGGTATTGTTTTTAACTCAGCCGCCATTACTGTCAAGTAAATAAGAGCTATCAAAACGTTGACAATACGATAACAGGACAAAAACGATAGGTACAGTCAACAGCATAAATAAGTGATCATTTATGTACCTTGTCGCTTTCAATCGTTTCCCAATTTTGTATGACATTTCAAACACGACGTTAAAGTGACAAGGTACATAAATGATCACTTATTTATGCTGTTGACTGTACTGTCTTTACAGTGTTGAATAGAGGCCCTGTATTCTTGCACACTTACTTTCGCCATGAAAATAAGTTGATTGTTTATACAGTATTCATTAAGATCTATCTTTTGTTTCGACAAACTAGTGCAGAGAGTTCTTGCCGGCAGAGTGAACAGCCAGCGGTCAACTAGTAATATATGTGTCTCTTTTAATACCTTTAGCTACATATGTATTTTTTGTACTTTTTTGTCATATACTTACAATAACGTCTTCTGTATGTAGGGTTCTGTATGTTTCACTAGGTTCTACTAGAGTAGTAAGACATACGCGCAAATTCTAAACCCTAATGACGCAAATTAAATTACTGTTTTTTTTCCTTCAAGCGGACATGCATTCACACGTTAGAATTTATAAAAACATAACTTAATATGATGCGAAACCTGTTCTTCTACTGATTAAAATTATGTCGAGAGCCATTATTGCAGGTTTTGCTTTACATTATAAGAAATGGGAATCACCTTAAGTCGACTCATGAAGGTTTCCTTTTGAACGTTTTCGAAGTAATGAGTAATGAGTCATTGTGGTTTTAAACGCGGATATTCATTAGGAGGAAATGCTATGTACCTAAATCATTCTTCGGATGCGGTTGTTGCGTGTAGTGATAAAGTATAATATTGAAACACATGTCATTGCGCTTGTGTTAAATAGTGTAAACACCCTAGTGATAGATAATCACTTAAGGGTTTTTCCAACTTTGAATCCTTTTACTATCCTGTGATCATTTTTTCGTTGTTTTACTGCTTCAAGGGATCCTTGATGTTCAACAACAAAAGTAACTTCTGCGTTTTTTGATATTTGTTTTAAGTTTACATACATACATACATACATAAACTCACGCCTTTATTCCCAGTTTGGGGTAGGCAGAGCTACAGAATTGCCAACAACTCTAAAAGCTTGTTGATAATTCTGTAACCACATTTTGCATAATCAGGCTAAGATGTTTACCAGTGTATTAGAGACAGGTTGCAAGCCCGTCGCCTAACAGTACTACAAGCCTTTATTCCCTTATGTCGGAACCCAATATTCAAACCGCGGATAGATAGGCTTACTTCGGATTGAAATTTGACACATTTTGTATGGGCAAATGTGAAATTTTAACCCGTAGTAAGGCTTATCTATCCGCGGTTGGAATATAGGGTTTGGCCGTTAGTCGACTCTTACGAAATCCACGGGAAGGCATGGAGTGGCACTATTCTAAGCCGGCAACCACACAGCTGTTTTAAGTTTGGATTTGTATTAAAAAAAGACACAATAAATAAACGATTTCAGAATGAACGCCATAACCAGGGTGAATAAGCACGAAAAAACTTGTTAGTTCAGTGGGTTTAATGCGTATTCTAAACTGGGGTGTGATTCTTTCAACAACGACGTACGAACGGACGAATGAGTGATTGTCCAAGCGGCGAGTTTAAGTACTCCCGTCAGAGTAACAAAACACATTTTAGCGCGTGTATTCAATTTGGCAGCATGACTACTAGAACAATGCACGCGCTAAAATGTGTTTTGTTCGCTCGGACGAGACTACTTAATCTCGCCGCTCCGATTTTCTCGTCCGTCCAACCGACCGCCGTTTTTTGAGAGAATAACACCCCTGAGCGTTACCCCAAATTCGCAGGAACCAGTACTTCGAAGGCCCACAACCCACGTTCATCGTGTCGAGCAGGCCCACCAATAACAACAACAACAACAACAACAACAATGCTTACGGAAACAACAACGGGCAGGTATGAGCACATAGGCAACATTTCAAACTTTTAAGACGATAAATCGGAATATTCGGAATCTATTTCGGCACTTGGTATTAAAGAGTCGACGTAGGATCAGAATTTAATACGGAACTTCTAAATTACAGTAGCCTTGAAACAACTTGAAACGCACCTTCGCATAATAGGCTGCTAGAACGAGCATCACTCGCCTTGGACAAGTTGCCACGAAAGTTATTTCACGCCTATAACGATATTTTATCTACACTCATATCATAAGTCCTCTATTATTCGTTCAAAACCCGTAGGCAATGACCAGCGTTACCTGTGGTAGTAGGTGACAACGATGACAGCTGTTAATTTTGGATGATGTTCTAAATTTGGATCTCATTACCTTACAATATTCGATAACGTAATTTCAAAATTATGTTACAGCTGTCATCGCTGTCACCTACTACCACAGGTAAGGTAATGCTGGTCATTTGCCTTTCGGCTTCTGAACCCATCTTAGAGTACCTACTTATAATAATTATGTGTGTAGATAAAGTTTGTACGAGACACTGCGTAATTAGCATTACGCAAACGTCACGTAAACTACTATTATATCATAGAAACGAAGTTCTCTGGGGAACAAGGGAGCCTTCACAAATAGCGAAGTATACGGAAACGTGTAACAAGTTACTTGCAGAAATAGATTTTCCATCTGAACTTAGAGATTGTTGTGACACAATGTGTAGTAATGTGAATCACAGAGAATATATTAGTAAGCTATACACTAGGATAATAACTGTGCTTAGTGAGGCGGCTGTCCTTAGTTATAATTGTAAAAAACCTAGTCATGGCCGGTACATCACTGGCTGGAACAAGCATGTCAAAGATGCTCATAGAGGGGCTCGGCTTGCTTTTCTTGACTGGGTTAGTAGTGGTAAACCTCAACATGGCCCTGCCTATCAGAAAATGTGTTCTACCCGAAAGTATTTTAAAATGAAACTGAAATGGTGTCAAAATAATCAAAGCCAGATACAAATGGATATTTTGGCATCGCATCACGATGCTAAAAGGTTTGGATCCTTCTGGAAAAAGACCAGTCGTCTGGATACCAGGCCGAGCCTACCTGTGAGTGTCGGGGGTACGTGTGAGCCGGTGGATATTGCAAATCTTTTTAAAACACATTTTGAAGTTCAACCCAGGCATAACTTTATGAGTGGGATGCCCACGACTGAGGAGCCATGTGAGGGCGTGTGTAGCCGACCTATTTATTTTTCCGCTAGGGAAATATCAACTGTCCTACGGAATATGTCGCGTGGCAAGTCGCCTGGCCATGACAGCCTCAGTGTTGAGCATCTCAAGCACGCCGGTTCTCACCTGCCAAGGGTACTAGCAATGTTCTTTGCATTATCCATCGGGCATTCTTATCTGCCCGACGATTTAATGAAGACAATTGTGATTCCGATTATTAAGAATAAAACCAGTGATGTATCGGATCAAAACAATTATAGACCCATCTCTCTGGCTACTGTAATTGCAAAAGTGCTGGATGGTCTGCTTGATCAACAGTTAAGTGCTCACATAAAGCTGAATGACGCTCAGTTCGGTTTCCGAGCTGGGTTGTCGACGGAGTCAGCTATTTGCTGTCTCAATCACACTGTCCAGTATTATGCGAAACAACGAACCCCTGTGTATGCCTGTTTCTTGGACCTTTCTAAGGCCTTCGACTTAGTATCGTATGATATCTTGTGGTCAAAACTATCCAAAGAAACAGACATGCCTAGGGAGCTGGTATCAATATTTAAATATTGGTATAGGCACCAGACCAATGTTGTGAGATGGGCTGGTTGTGTGTCGGATGTATACAGGTTGAATTGTGGAGTGAGACAGGGGGGGTTGACATCTCCGAAGCTGTTCAACCTGTATATGAATCGACTGATCGAGGAGCTTAGTAACACGCCAATGGGTTGTTCCGTTGGTGGAAAAGTTATAAATAACATCAGCTACGCGGACGACATGGTGTTGCTGAGCCCTTGCATCAGTGCGTTGAGGAAGTTACTGGTGGTATGCGAGAGCTATGCTGCTGCCCATGGCCTTAAGTACAACGCGACTAAAAGCAAGCTGTTGGTGTTTAAGGCGGGCAATAAAACCTATGACATTGTCCCGCCAGTTGTACTTGACGGCACACCACTGAAAAAAGTCACTAAATTTAAGTACCTGGGGCACTGGGTAGTGGAGACGCTATGCGACGACCTCGACATAGAGAGAGAGCGCCGAGCATTGGCAGTCCGGTGTAATATGCTGGCTCGTAGGTTCGCGCGGTGTAGTGAGGGTGTCAAAATTACTTTATTCAGGGCATTTTGTCAATCCTTCTACACGTGTGCGCTATGGGTCAGTTTTACGCAGCGGGCTGTCAATGCATTAAGAGTGCAATATAACAATGCGTTCAGGGTGCTGATGGGTCTGCCCCGCTATTGCAGTGCATCAGGCATGTTCGCGGCAGCGGGCGTGCCTGGATTCCACGCTATAACGCGCAGCAGAATAGCGTCACTCATGCGTAGGGTGCGGAGTAGTACCAACAGCATCCTGAGCACGCTTGCTGAACGGGTGGATTGCCCGATAATACGGCATTGGGACGAGGCACATGCTCCGGTGCGTGCCCCTGCCCGCCGATATTAGCCATTAAGTTATTTTGTTCCTAACCCTAGTTTTAAGTTATTAAATTGTTACTAACAAAGTATGGAACCAGAGTCCGAAATAAATGATTTTTAATTTAATTTAATTTTAATTTATTAACTTTGCTGAGTATAGGCTATATTGCACAGGGATGGATATTACACTATAATTAATATCAAAAAACTTTTTCAAGTAACTCGGTAAATGTCTAAATAATTTAGTTGCTTCATAACCTCAATCCTTCTTTTTTACATTTTAAATCAAATCAAATCAATATTTGAGATTATGGCATGCTATCCGCTCAGTTTTGTATCAGTTATTTAGTTCAGTTGCTTATGAATGGTAAAAATTTAAAAAAAAACACGTGCGTTTCGCACTTAAGTAATTTAATTGTTGATCGATCATCCCTAACCGTGGCGCGAAGATAGTGAATTATGGTCATTATAACGTCACTATGACGTTTATTGGTTGTTTGATACACTTGGCGGACCTCCAAAAGAGCGTCATCTAAATCTGTCGCAGATCGTTTCCATTTCCTTGAAAAGGACGCACAAAAAACTGTTTAGTATTAATCAAATTCCACGCAGCGATGATCTTATACCTTTCTGACCACAATATTATTGCAGCAGTAGGGAAGGATTATTATTACTTAGTAACTACTTACATAAAAATATTTCTTGAAAATACATTTCGAAATAAAATTCCTCAGCGCACTCGATAAAAAACTCAAATTTTGAATTTACTCTATTTTGTGGGTTGAGCTAAAAAACAGACATAACTCTAGTTTTTATACTCTAGCTTGATGTAATAATTATAAAACAATGTTATCAATAGCTGCTAATAGTACAGAATAAAATATTCTTACATGTACAGTACCTACGTACATACTGCGCCTTACGTTATACTGTTAATCTTCTAAACAAAAATCATGATTTGAATAATCGTATCCTGTTCTCATACTTTGCATAAAATAAAACCATTGTTTATCCAAATTATAGTAACAGTATACAATAATGTTTCTATAAATAATAAAAACAATGCAGAATAAGTTCATAATATTGTTGTGGGTATTAATTTTATGATTTGTGATTTAAAATTTAAATGTGCCTTTACCTTTTTCTCCTTTTTACTTTGTACTAGCTGTTGCCGGCGACACCGTCCGCGCAGAAAAATAAAACATAGCCTATGTTACTCAGGGATAATGTAACATGCTGATGGTGAAAGAAATTTTGAAATCTGTAGACTGATTTCAAAATGTTGTTTTGAGTTTATTCCTCACAAAAATACAAAAATGCTAATCTTTCCTCGTTATAATATTAATGATAGATTTATACGTCAAAGTCAACTTCACACGACACGACCTTTCGATTCTCTTAAATAATTAATCTTGCCAATTCATCAGAATCATTTGACTTCTGAGTTAACTTTTGTTAGTATTTATTATGTTTTTATTTCTTCGTAAGTGCATGAAGAGGTTGATGAATATAGAGGAAGTGAAAGTTGTATGTTTAGACCGGTGCACCTGACGTTTCATAGTCTCTGCCTACCTCATTGGGAGACAGGCGTAAAGGTAGGTAGTTCACTTTCAACTTCCGAGGATCCAAAAAGAAGGTTTGTCTGAGCGTTTGAGTTCAAGGTTAATTTTATACGTACCTACATTATTGCTTTTCCTGGTTGCAGACGCAGTGCGGTAAAGTAGTTCGCAATAACCCTAACCCGCTGGTGGTCAACGGCCACCCGACCCTAGAGGGGCAGTGGCCCTGGCAGATAGCCCTTTACCAGACTCAGGTGAGACAATTGCATAAGTAACAACTTCTACATATATAGTCCGACGACTTATTGCGCGACCATCCCACAGGGGGACAGAGGGAAACGAGGCGACTGCTAGTATACTCCCCCCCCCCGATATTGTAATAAATACCTTGTTAATACCGGAATACAAATAGAACAAGAAGAAAAAGTAGAAGAATAGAATAGGATAGAATCAAATGTTTGTGGCTTTGATATTTCACACGCCACTTTTCAAATAAATAGAACTTATTTTCCAGCAAAAGCACCTGACATTTACTCATACAATCGGATTGACTAACATGTTTCGACATGGTCACCATATAAATCAAATTCTATTCAACAAAAGTAAGTGTCACATATCCCAAAACACATGAAATTTTTTTATGTAGATATATGAATTAACGTAATATCCCGACTTAAATAAATATTTTTTTTAATCTTATTTTATTAAGTACGTTGTTTTTATTTAAATACAATTTCTCATTACAACAACGTATCCCAAATCTTGTTATGTTCACTTACCAAATTCATATAACTTCAGACGGTAGACAACAAGTACATCTGCGGCGGCACCCTGGTCTCCCGCAGCCACGTGATCACCGCGGCCCACTGCGTCACGAGGAAGGGCTCCAACCGGGTCGTTAACCAGAACACTCTCACCGTCTACCTGGGGAAGCACAATCTGAGGACCTCTGTGGAGGGCGTGCAGATTAAACTAGTGAGTATACTTAAGTGGCGCCCACCGTGGGACTTCTAAACCCGTCATTTTAGGGCAAGTTTTATACATAACACCGTTGTCTGACGCTAAAGGTGTTAGGTATATACTTAGTCGCAATGTGCACATCTCAGTTAAAAGCGTGGATATATTAGAACGGTGCCGAAATGATTCGTAAGTGGCGCGCACAGTGAGGCTACAAGATTACGAGTCATAAATTAAAGGTTTATGGTTTATTAGCCCACCAAGTCGCGTTTCAATAGTTATTTTTGAATGAATTTTACGCGTTGCAACATCGCAACGTAAAATAAAGTTAACGGAATCATTTAAAGTGGCGCCTACCGTGGGACTACATGATAACAATTCTCTATTCGACATTATATTAGTCCATCTTGCTTGTATATCGTAATCATGTGGTCACTTGACAATAAACAATATGATCACGATATCTAAGCAACCTGGGCTTAACGAATTGGAAGATGAGACGAAGCCGCTGTATATTTACCGACTAAATTTATTTTCCAGGTGGGTGAAATTAGAGTGCATCCGTCGTACAACGCATCATCGTACAGTAGAGATGTCAGCGTGCTCAAGCTGCGAGAGCAAGCGCGCTACACCGACTGGGTGCGGCCCGCCTGCCTCTGGCCTGACAACGAGATCGACCTGTCCAACGTCATTGGGAAGAAGGGATCGGTGAGTCATATCCTACCAAAAACAAAAACGTACGAAATAGGCAGTCTCATGTCATGTATCACCAAAAGTTTAATGTAGTGTAGACCCAAAGAAATATTTTTGGAAAAATAAATTGGTAAATCACATTCGATGTCAAATTCTGTTTCAAGACTATTTTTTTAGGTACCTAGGTTTTTAGATGTCTCACAAATTCAGAACATGCTCTTTGTTAAACTTACAAACCTAATTAAAATCCAAATTTAGTGCAGTACAGCTACAGCTAGTGTCAGCGAATGGCCACTAATTAATTTACCTGTCTAATTGATTGATCGCTACTGGACAGTGGACATTGTGTCCGTCTGTTTACATTCAACTGAGCACATAGATCAATTTAATTTGAGGTAATACGATTAGTTGACTGCAAACGTTCAACTCTCAATTTAGAATATCCCATATACGGTAATTGGGATTCGCTTAATAAAATAAGCTAAGTTTAAGAAATACCTCTTTGAAAATAAACCATTATGAAAAACTAATGAAGTATATTTTAAATTTCTTAGTAAATATTTTGCAATTTTCACTCTTTGATGCATTTTCTCTATAAATGGTTGTAAGTAGGTAGATAATTGTTTGTTTTAAACATTCACGACGTTCACACGTACATACTGAAAAAAAACTAAAACGGGACTTAATCGCGTAAAAACATTATATATACCTTGACATTTCGATCGTGTTGCAACGGTCGTGGTCACGAGCAGACTCATTTTATAATGTTTTTACGCGATTAAGTCCTGGTTTAGATTTATTACAGTAAGTGCAGTGTTCACCAACAATTAAATGGACGGTTAGCGGTTTGACGGTTGTTAAATGTATTGACTAACAGCTGATTAACACTTAACCGTCTGTTTAATTGTTGCTGAACTCAGCCCTAAGTAGGTAGATAGTAGACTCGTAATCGTAAAGTACAGAGTACGAACCCAGCGGTTGCCATATACCAATAAATTTCTGGAACCTATAGTCGCGCTGTTTTAAAAAGCTTGATTTGACAGCTGTCAACGCAGCACAAAATACCCCAAATGACTGTCCTACAGTGTAAGCAAAACATTTTTCATGTCTCATACTCTGAAAGTAGGCCATTGTTCATCTTAGAAGCGGGTTAAAAGTGATGCATGTCAACCCTAGGGAAGAAAAGTAATCGGGCCCGTGCTGAAACCTATACGCGCCTATACTTACAGCCTCTCTGTAGTAAGATTATGAACCTTTTGGACGCCACAGACGGCTCTGGCCGTCAACTGAAAGTCGTGCCACTGACGCCACCGTTGGCCACAGCCGACACAAGTTGAAGATCAAGAGACTTTGTTTCGTATGAATTAAAGTTGTACTTAATTTGCATAGCATAGTAAACATGCTTGGCGTTTGAGTATATTTCGTACGAAACAGGTGCTTTTGATCCCTTCGTTAACAATCTACTATTACAAAACTAAACAAGCGAAGAACTGAGGGGTAAATGTGCACAGTTTCGAAATATAGTTATCCTAAAGGGCCCAACTGTACTCGTACTAAGATAACTAAACATGTTCGTTGTCAGGTTGTAGGATGGGGTTTCGACGACAAGGGCGTGGCAACAGAAGAACTGACGCTGGTGGAGATGCCGGTGGTGGACCAGGAGACCTGCATCCGCTCCTACAGCGAGTTCTTCGCCAGGTTCACCTCGGACTACACCTTCTGTGCCGGCTACAAGGATGGTAAGAATTCACCCAACTTGGTCGACCCAACTAGTTCTCAAATCTGACAGTTAATTTCTGTTCTTATTTTTTCACAAAACAAAATAAAAGGACCGGTGCAAGGACCGATTCAGTGCGGGGCGTGTCATCAAATGTTTTTAACGTGTGGCGGATGACACGCTAGGCGTGTTATCATATTCTATGGCATCGTCCTAATAGAACGCGATTGTGCGATCATCGCGAGTTCACGCGACTGTGTATATGACAGTTTACATACAAACAGTCGCGCGAACTTGCGATGATCGCGCAATCGCGTTCTATTAAGAGGATGCCTATGGCGTATGGCACGCCTGGCGTGTCGACCCTTTACTTTCTCAACCTCGTATCTGCTATCTTTCATGAGGGTTGTCCATTATTCAAGAGACGTTTTTGAGGCTACTTTTGACCCCTCCTCCCCTTGGCGATCTTGGCTTTACGTACGCAACCCAAATATCACTTGTGATTTGTTTCAAAATCTATACATACATATTTTGTTAATAAAATCGTAGAAGAAAATATATAAAATCACACGAATTGCATAATGATTTACTGCGTTTTTTTGCCTTTGCGTTTTTTAATCTATTTAAGTCTATTCACGTGAATAAGAGATGACCTCTTATGTGCTCATACTTATTTACTTAAATTTTACTTGAGTTACTTAAGTCATATTATATTTGTGTACCTATTTTTAATTTTACCCATACATTATGTACATTTAGAGGTTATGTGTATTGTTTTCAGGAAACTTCGATAAAAGAACAGGCACTAGGAAAAGTATGTCCCATTTGTACAATAATCGTACCCTAACTGTGTATAATCCAAGTAATTTAACCGGCACCCAATACTAAACATTCTTAATTTATCTAATAATGTTATTGTATACTGTTCTCTTCACTTTAAATAATTAAAATTATCTGATCTGTAGGTATAGATTAATTAACATTTAACAAAATAACTGACTAACTACCTAATATTTTATCTGACACTTTAACTCCTAAGTTTGATATTTAAACAATACATTTATTAAGTCAATGACAATGATTTTGATTTAAAAAATACGATTTAACTGTAGGTAATATAGGTAACGGTATCGCTCGGCTTTGACTCCTGATAAATTAAGGGAAATAAAGTTAAAATAGAGTCCATCCCCTCGCAATTGATAAAAATATATGCACGAACTTTTAAACCTCAAAAATCTACCAGCTGCTGGTAGATTGACGACTGTTTCAGTGTAAACCTTAAGGTTCGTATTAACTACGATATTGTTCGAGTTATATAAATGCCCGTTTCAGGGCGGTTCAGAGATGCCAATTTCCTATGGCTTACTTAACATTTATTCTAAGACTAGTTAACTAATACGGCCCTGAGGCATGCGGTGAAATTTGGTTCTTATGGTCCTTAGAGTAAGCCGGCTGTCTATAAAGAGTCCGTGGGCCTCGGCACCCATTTACCATCCCACCAGGCAGAATTCATTTGTTTATCCTTCAATAGGTCTTTGTCTAACTGGTCTATAACGAGACGCCTGATCTACGAGAAATAAGTAGTATGACATGTTGTGCCTGCCCTATCTGGCCTGTTTCTTTTTCCTCCTCCATAGCATAAAATATAATTCTCCTGTCGCAGGTAGTTCCGTGTGTAACGGCGACAGTGGCGGCGGCATGGTGTTTTACATGCGGAACGCCTGGTTCCTCAGGGGAATCGTGTCGCTCTCGGTAGCCCGGCAGAACGAGTACCGATGTGACCCGACACACTACGTCGTGTTCACAGACCTCGCGAAGTTCCTACCGTGGATCCGGCAGAATATCAATGATGAATAGATAAATGTACTGTCGATTGTTTAGCTTGGCAAAAGAGGGCGCTGTTCGGTGTGAAATTGACAAGATGATAGGTACAGTCTGTGAACACTTAGGTGATTCGGGTTTGTACTTCCCTCTCACTCGCTCTTAATAAGCGCGTAAGGCAGCGAGTGAGAGACAACTACAAACCCAAAGCACCTTCTAAGAGCTATCGCACTGTACAATTTTTAACCAAACAACTCGTACTTTAAGTGGCAACACTTGTGAACTATCAGTTGTCACCAAGTTCTTTTCTGCCAAGCTCTAGGTACCTATCATGTAAATCACGCTATTTTTTATTTAACATGTTGAGTTAAGTTATGGTTATTTTCAAGGACATCGCGTCCATATAGGCAAATTAAGCAACTTCTTAGAACCACCAGAAGAGTACGCCTGGATAAAAGTATTGCTCCATCAACAGACCAGTGGCCCGTTTCACGAAGCTACAAGTTACAAATTACAAGCGGAACTCACTTTCTAGCAAAAGGAGTTAGAAAGAAACTTCCGCTTGTAATTTGTAACTTGTAGCTTCGTGAAACGGGCCTCAGCTCTTAGACACCATGACATTACAAAGTCGTGTCCATGACATTGCAAATTGGGTTTACACGTGTATTTCAAATGTTAGCTTATTCTAATTATGGGAACTGCTGGTCTATTGCCTAACGCACTCGCAATCGCAATCGTTTTCATTTTGACAGTCCGAAGGCAAGCCTGCATACAAAATGAAAACAATTGTTCCATTTTGAAGCCGATTGTGATTGCGAGTGCATTAAGCAATCGTGACGCTGGTTCAAAATAGACTTTCAAGACGAGAAATTAACTTGCCTACTAACAGACGCCCCTTTTACATTTACCACTGATCGTCATTTGCGATGCACATTAGTGATACATGCGTCAGATAAAAAAATGTGTGTATTTTAAGAATGGAATATGCTTGAATTTTTATTGTATTTATATTTTACAACTAAGTAAGAACCTATTAGAGATTTGCTCAAGACTAAGTCAATATTTTTTTGGATTTTCCTACTCTGTACTATTAAACTCGCTGATTGTACGTCGTTTTCACAATACCTAATTATAAAGTCTTAAAATGACTAATTTTGGTGGAAAGTGACATCTGGTAGATCGTAGATGATTGGTCGTCTTCGGGACTAACCATAGCAAGAGCGCTCGAGACGTTCCGCGCGCTTGCTAGGGTAAGTCAATTTTAAAACAGATCGCACATTTCACCGAAGTGACTTAAACTAGTAAAGAAGATTTTTAAGTACCTTACTTTGTAAGATAAAATACCTTCGAATATTAGCTGCTTTATTTCTAAAGTAAGAAGGTCGAATTATACATAATACTGATTTGGCAGCTTAAATATTAACCTTTTGAACGCCATGGAACTCGTGCCACTGACGCCACTGTCGGCCACAGCCGACACAAGTCGGAGATTAAAAGAGACTTTGTTTCGTCCGAATTAAGTTGTAATTTGCATAACTTAGCAAACAAGTTTGGCGTGCGAGTGACACATTTTGCGTTTGAAATAAGACGTTCAAAATGTTAAAATTTCACAGCATTGTAATAGTGAGCTTTACGAAGAAGTACTCTATGTTCATATTTCAATGTAATTAGTCTAATAAGGCCCACAAGCCTAAGTTAGTGCAGAACCTAATCCATATTTCGATTAACGATAATGAGACTGAGGAAAATCGGACTAAGCTCACAACGATCATTTTAATTTGTGTCCTAAGCCGGAGTTTAACAGCGGAGCCTGCTACGCACGTGTCTGTACGTGCGTAGCATAAGCCAGTATTAATACGCTTCGTATCAAAATGTATTATGTGGAATAAATACTTCCAAAGCCGCACACAGGCACAAAATAACGTCAGTAACACACGTCTAGAAAAAAATTGATCCAATGCAAGTGTAGCGCCGCAATGTAATTCCGGCTATAAGCTTGCATTTATTGTACTAACTAGCAACCCGCCCTCGCTTCGCTTCGGTTTATGAAAACTGCATTGAAATCCGTTGCGAAGTTTTAAACATCTACGCGTACATACAGAGGGACAGACGGCGGGAAGCGACTTTGTTTATACTAAGTAAAGATTTATGGATAAGTCCGCATTAGTCTCATTGCCTCATTCAACATGGGCCTTACAAGCTGAATAACTAGAAAGTTCCAACGACATGCTCTGTAAATGTTTGTATGAGTGCGAAAACACTCACGATGTGTGCGTGTGAGAATACCTATAATATATTGAGATTAAACTTTACAACACATGCACGTTTTTTCTTCTCGATCGTCAAAGGATCAAATAACAATGAAAAATGTGTGGGTTTCAAAAAAATAGGTACTAAATACTAATAATCCGCCCTCGCTTTGATTAAAAGTACATACATACGACAATGTACAGTCGTGAACTTAAATTTGGGACCCACCTTAGGTCCAAAGTCATTCTAAGATTCTACAACAATAAGGTTGAGTCTCCTATAAGTTACAAATGATTTGGCATCTGTAATGACATTGACGACTTCAAGCCTATTTTTCTTGAAGTGGGTCACAAATTAACGATCGCGATAGTATTTATTAAAGAAAAATAATGATTTTCCAGAAACTACCTGTAACGAACATACACAATTTTACCTCTGAATAATATTATTATATTATAGCTATTAAAACAATGATCACTTTTCAAACTCTATAATGTTCATACAAGAATCTTAGGTAACGATAAAACAAACTAATTACAACAATAAAACACAGGAAAATTGACAAAAAGAAGGTTGACAACTTAACTCAATCACAAAATAAACCGAACAAACCGGACTTAAAATTAAAAAGCCAATTCATAAACCAAAATATTTTTTATTTCAAAATGAAATAAAGCGTTTTACATAGTCGTCCAAAAAAGGGACCTAGGGGCGGCTTGCAGCTAGCCCTTCTTGTATTTTACTGCAAGAACAACCACGAATGAAAATATACCTAAATCTAATTTTGAGCCCACTTTTTATGGGGCTTGTTAGATTATTTTTCCAAATTATTTTTGTTTTCTCAAGCAAAATTTCTATTCGCATATTTTCCAATCTTATTTATTCCCGTCGCATATTTTCCGCTCCGGTTTTCTCCCAGTCGCAAATTGTCCCGCTTATAACAAGCCGAAATATGTAGGTAGGTTTAGGTTACGTTAGACTTACAGCACACCGAGCTCCGAAAGAAGTATTCAATTGATTTCTGGAATAGGAAACAATGCGACGGGAAAAAACGCGTCAGGAAAAAAACCCCGACTGAAAATTTAGGGAAAAAATCCGAATCGAAATTATGCTCCTAAGAAATTTCAATTTTAGAAAATTTATCTAACAAACCATTTATGCGCTGTATCAATAAACTAATCTTGAGTAAGAAACCTGATTAAAGACATGTTAAATACAAAAACTATGCCCGCAAATTACTCAAAATTAAATCTTGAATTCTACAACGACGCACGCTACACACGAACGCGAGGATATAAATCGCTTCATGTAAAAATGTCCAGTACGCGCGCGATCCGAGTGCAGAGCTTAGGCTAATGTGCTAGTACGGGACGGCGCTATACAGCGTAGTGCACACTGGAGGCGAGAGAGGAGAGGCGTGGCGCCCTTCATTTCAGGCACCGACTGCCCTTAGATCGCACGCGTACTGTACGTAGATACTACTACAGCAGCGCGCACACGAAATGACGTCAGTGGCACACGCCTAGCTAATCGGCAGTATCTCAAATTCAATAACCAAAGCAGTTTTAACTCTCTTCTGTTAGGAATAAGGTTGATATTCCTAAAGGAGTTTTATCTGAGATACTGCCTATTGGCTTAGCAGGGCAGAATTGATCCGTGGCTCACGTGTGGCGTGCGTGCGTAGCGTGCGCCGCAGTGGCATTCCGACTCAATTTATTTCTACGGCCCTGAGACCCCATTTGATAGTAAAATTTCATTTGATTAAGACATTAGCGAATATCATACACAAATTAATACATTTTGAACAACGAAAAAATGCATAGGCTTGCCTAATACGCAATATATACAAAAATGCATTGCATATCGGCACGAACTAGAAATAATCATTTTGCTTTATAAATAATAAAACCAAAGTGCGTTTTTAAATAAATCAATCTGGTTAATCAATTAAAGCTGCTTCAAACTACTGGTTTTCTAGACTCCATAATGTGTGTAAAAATCAAATCAATGGCCTTAATAGACATTTTTATTCGTTAAAGTATCAGTGCGTATTTGTAAAGCGTTTGTACATTTACTGATAGGAACGCTTAAATTTTACATTGTAAGGTCGCGTTCACAATAGCCTCTCAGCCTGCTCTCGTGCTAGCACGGGATCTCTAATGGTTGCTAAGCAACCGACCAAACAAAACTCAGCATTCATACCGAACGCATTCTGCTACAAGGTCATTAACGCTGGAGATCAAAAGCTGATTGCATAATCTAACAGCGTCCTGTTAGCCTATGTGAACACTCTTTTCAAAATAGTATTGCACGCTATTTAAATAGGTCACAGTAAACCACAAACTGTAAGCGCAATGACGGCACTTTACTTGGCGGTGTTTTCTTAATACTAGTCACACACACATTATCTCTCACACTTTACACGCCGTATGCAAGAGATAAAAGAGAATATTTAACAAATTACAGCCTAGTGAAGTGCCGTCATAATGTGAACACCGCTTTACTTTTGCCATGTTTAAAACTAAGCACAGAAGCTTTAAGCCTTTTTCTTGCCACATAGCCACGGAAAGACCAGAAGAAAATCAAAATCAAATTTTATTTTGATGATCTCAAGTAAAAATTATTAACAAATAAAATATTGCCACTCTTGTACCGACAGTGTTTTACGCAACCAGTTTAGAGTGCAAAATTCCTGCCACGTAAGAAGAGAATAAAAAAGGGAAGCTTGCGGCCCGTCTTGATCTCGACGACTTTAAGGTATCACACCTTTTTTCACGTCATTTTTGTAGTACGAATCACCGCCGAGACAGCCCTGTGACGGCAAACAGTGCAACATTCAATAAAATAATTGCCGTCATCAACAGCTTCCCATATACGTTTTTATTCTTGTTGCAATCGCTACCATGAAAACTTAAAAATATGTACATCAATGAGATCTAATGAAACTCTCAGAAAATATACAATTTTTCGAACATATTAAGTTGAATTCCATGTGTTGAGCAGCGGTACCCTACCAGTACGGTGTGGGTCCGTTTCTGCATCTTTGACCTCGGAACCTTTCTTCGCCGAAATTGGGGCCCCAGGGTAGGTTCCTTCCTCTGTTGGGCCTCGGGCCCTTGCCAGGGAGGTAATTGGGGTAGCCTACCCTGGTGTTGGCGCAGGCGCCCGGCCGGCATCCGCTGCGAGGAGTGTTGGGGTGGCTTCCCCCAAGGGGTGGGGCTGAGAACTCGTCCCAGGGTTCTGGCATCATGCAAGTGCCGCAGCTCCAGGAGTAATCACCTAGGGGGAGAAACAATGTTTAAATCTGCCGGTGAAGCAAGTATAGCATGCATTTGCAGTCTTGTGATTGCAATTTTTATGGGTCATAGGTCCTACTTACCATCAGGTGGCCTTTGTGCTCGTTTGCCATCTCCTTGAGATAAAAAAAAAACTTTAGTTAGTAAAAAATAATGTTAAATACAGCAACAGTACGGGTTGTTATCTCTGGGCTAAATTAAGGCCGTGGTGTTTATCGATGTGGGTAAACAAGGATCAAACATCTGACACTTTCTGCCCAGTATGTAAGTGCGAGTGTGACGGATGCTTTATCCACCGCGACCATAACACGGGCCCTGTTGTCGGCTCGCTATCGCCACGCCAAGGGTGGGGTTGAGTGGTATATCAACTACTTTTATGTAACGCAGTGTCCTATGTAAGCGATTAGCGAAGCGACGTAATGCGACGCGAATCGCTTGCGTAGGACACTGCGTAAGAAGAGAAAGCAAGTTCAACGAGTATAATGTGCGCGTGCGACGCAACTGTAAGGTTGATTTTAAGGGTTGAGCTCTTTAAGTACGATTTAAATTTATAAGTAAAGCTAACCTGAGTATCCTTGTCTGCTTAAGAGAAATAAGTAAAATCACAAGCAGATTAAAATTTAACCAAACAAATTCAGTGTCATGAATAATATTTATTATATATCATAACTACCGTTTTGGCCAAAATTTGGAAGAATACTTTTCGTCTTTCGTTTGACCTATCGTGTTTACATATTAACCCCTAAACGTTCAATTTATGAAACAATCACGAAAAATCAAAATCAATCGAACACATAACAATGATGGAGCTTTATATTCAATTATTACAAAACACATTCGAAATTGAAACGGATAAAGTGTTCTAATATATTGGAACATAAAATTTATCGATAAAGGCATTAAAGTGTATACCGACATTTTGAGCACTTTATTCGTTCCAATATATGTAACCGATAAAATTTACATTTGCGATGCATAAATGAGTAGCATATAATACTATGTGGGTATATGTATTTCAAAATAGAATTAAATTTTACTTCATCACAATCATAAATTTAAGACACCCATAAAAGATTACAATTACTTTAGTATAAGGCTACATTTTATAAATATCGTCATTTACTAACGACAAATTGCTTTCAAATTATAACAACAAGCGTTATATTTTGTAAATTATTCATTGTTTAAAAAGATCGATCATTAATGGAATAGTACTGTTAGTAAACACATTCACTGCCGGCAACGCATATAAGCGTTTTCCTGACTATCACCACCCTTAGATATACGTCTGTGTTTTTACAGTATGCGAGCTTCGAAAGGGACGTATTACCTTATAAGTAAGGTTAAAAATAAAATAGAGACTGGATGATGCCTAGGATTTCGTACACGTAGAAATCGTTTCGCGCTGTTCCTGTTAATAAGGTCGATTTTCGAATATATAATTTCACGCTTGTAAGAGCCGTGTTAATAAATTGGTCTTAGCTGAAATGACCGACTCAAGACACGTCAAGTCATAGGAAACTGTCAGTTCTGCGTCCTTTACCCGTGTAGTCTGTAGACTACGTTGTTAGTCTACACTGTAGACTAATCAAATAATCCTGTAGACTCTACAGGAATATTTGAATTTGGAGTTCAAGAGTGGTCCGAACTATGAGTGGTGCATATTATTGTAAATGACATAACGTTCCACGGGTTAAGTTTAGTAATTTAAGAGTTTTCTGTCAGTCAGTTACGAAACAGATATATACGTAAAATAAAGATTTGACATTTAGTCAGGCAGATTTTCATGTCTAAGAAATTTTGTTGCATTTGTAAGTTACCTGACAGTTAAATAATACTACTGGCGTCCTGATAGCACAACTAAGGACATAATTTATAACGACTGTCTGTACTATTCCATTACTACCCATTACAACACCGACAAGAGCCTGGCTCTTTAATAAGAAGTACTATTCCATTAGAAATCGTATTCACTATGATCCACTAATAACGAGCTACTAAAAACTCTTAAAAATCTATATTTATAAATATTAAATATTAAATATTAATCATAAGTAGACTTTAGACACACAAAATAGGCGTATTTATTTTATGGATCAAGTATAAGGTAGGAGTATTTGTGATAAGAAAGAGGGTTTAAGCCGGCTGATATTTTTTATGTTATAAATTCTCATTACATCATTTTTATTACTTGATAATTTAAAAAAGTCATTATTTTGTGACACCTTATTATTCATACTAACTAATAGTATAATTATGTTAAATTGTTTACGGCCTTTCAACGCCTATTTTGTGTAGCTGAACTTAAAAATATTACCACATTTTGATCTTATAAGGCGATTAATTTAAAAAAACCTGTCGACAGCGAGTCGGACTCGCGCACCGACGGTTTCGCATCATCACACAATATTAAAGCTAACTAAACGGTAAAGAATTTAATACTCGATACTGAAATATTTATTCCATTCCACAATGTTTACAGATGCTAGGTAGATAATCACGGGTACAGGGCCCTAAAAAAGCTAAATCTATAATTGTTCATTCCTCATTTTAGGTGCAATCTTAGGCTATAATTCCACCAAGCAAATATATTATAAATAATATGCATTATGTTTATTTTGCAACAGCCATCGCAAGCGATTAAACAAAATAGCATGTGCGGTACGATTATTTCTACTTTGACACTCGGGACATCTCGGTTTTAATCGTAGAAGTTCGTGTTTTCACATAGAGTATAAAAATCTTAGAATTTACTCACATAAAATATTCAAACCTATTTAGTATAATTAATAACCAACCACCAACCTAACACACATCACTTCACACACAACATCAACCTAAGCATAGAAACTTCATTCATATTCTAAATATTCAAATAGACTATAATCAACTTTTTATGACATGTGACTGGTTAGCTTTTAAAATCAAAGGAATTTGCTTAGATTGAAATTATCTGTTATTTACATATACTAATTTAACATTTGTGTTTTGTAATGTAATGCGAAAGTAATGCGATGTAATTACTTAAATCAGCCACATCTATGTTATTCATACGTCTACTGTAAAAAAAAATCATTGTGGCAGGTGATCTACATTACTGGTGTAGACTGTTAAGTGCACACTATGATATTATGAATACGAAGCAATGTGTCTCGTGTCATTTGCACTTCCGATCTCTCCCGAAGAATGTCGAGAATTGCCGAGTGTCAAAGTTCAATTAATCGTACTGAACTTCCTATGAACTTTTAACGATTCCTCGACTTTACTTTAGAACTTAAATCAAAAATCTAATCGGTTAACAGTTTCGAGTTCCCGAATCTGATTTACTGACATTAGGTACAAAGGAAAGTCGTCCACTCGAAATGACCATTCTGAAGTTGAATCAAAAGTAATAGTATCCAAAGTGAATTTAGTGAAATTTAAAAAAAAAAAACTATGGTGAAAAATATTTACAACCAAAATTATTATCTTTATAAATTAATTACCTACGTCCGTATGGAATTTTGTCCATTAAATATTATGAGCAAAATTAAATATGCACGAAGTGAATGTAGTCTAATATGAATTAAGACCATTTATAACTCAAGAATGACTCGACCGATTGTTATGATCTTCGATTTGTTGGATTTCTCTCTGCCCCAAATAGCAGAGTAACTATTAAAGCATCGGAAAAAAATACGAGAAAACATTCTGAGGCGGTACTAAGTCCACCGGGTCGACTGGGACGTATTTACAAGTGGTCATATTTCTGAGTGTACGTAAATACAAATAGATATATCATATCGGACATTTTTACCATGGGATTCCATTTTAAACGTTATTCAGGATGGAAAATTTTCCTTTTGGTTATATTTCAAATGGCAATTTTTCCTTATTGACGTATAATTTCGAGTGGTCAATTTTCCATTTGTACTTAATGTCAGTAAATCGCGAATCTTTTACCCACTTTATTTTTCCCTTTTAGCATAAAGCTACGGTTCCACCGGAGCTGTGCGCGGCAGAAGCAGTACGCGAGGAAAATCTACCAATGGGAGTACTTCATTTTCCTAACCTCTCGCACAACGCAGCTATTCTATTGGTGGACTTAGTTCCTCGCGCGCTTGGCTCTGGTGACCCAACCCAATAGGGTAGAAGAGAGGTTTTGAAAAAGATTGGTGGAATCTATAACTTATTATGATCTACAGCACATCATTATTTTCATTAAAAAACATAGGTTGTTTTTATCTATCACACTCGTCCTGTCTGCCAAAATATGTTCTGGCGGCTACTCACGATCACTTTTAACTGTCATGTTTGTCTGAACTTTTTAAACTGACGGTTTTCATCCTCCGTTTGTTTTGTCTGACAGTTTAACCAGTTCAAACTGATCGTAGGTAGCCTTTACATTTCTTAGAATCAAGTCAAGGGTACTTTATGGTAGCAGGGGCTGATTTTTGACTTTAGAGCGCTTGAAAGTTTGGTTCGAAAGTGAGTAAAATGAGTGAAACGGTTTTTTGAAATACGAGCGGTAGAATTGAAAACGAATGGTCTGGACCTCTCGTCTTTAAATTTCCTATCGCTCGTAATTTCAAAAACACGGTTTCACCGATTTTGCTCACTTTCGAGCGCTCGAAAGTCAAAAATCGGCCAACCGAACTTCTTTTTTTCAAAAATATGAATACGCGCTCTTAAATTTATTTACCATAGAGTCATGTCGATATATTTTTAATGCTTTGGCCGCTACCATATTTCGCCATTGACCGTACTTTACCTACCTCACGCGTCACTCCAATCTAAATCATACAACGAGCATCATATCAAAAATAACGCTACCGCGTCACGCCTAAAAACCTGGCTGTTACAAAGCCAAGTGTTATTAAAGCCCACAATTGTAATCCCCTTACTAATATTAGACCAGTTTGCTATTTTGCGGCTATTGAGATATTACCGTTGTCGCTTACATCCAGTACTTGCGGCCTAGAATGATACATGTCCCAGAAAACAATGATTCATTTCGATTGTGTTTTTGTTACTTGATACATTATTATTTTGGCTCAAACATTAAAGACCAACCATGATCGATCGTAAAAATGAATCGTTAATCGAAACTTTAGGCGAATGCAAGAAGTTTCAAATTAACAACTACCTCGGAGACTAGCAACGATGAGGCCAGACAAGATACATTCTGCTAATGTTATCATTGTCGAAAACGTATAGGATTGACGAAAGCCGCCGGACGGATGCATCAAGCGATTATGTCACTTCTATACATTTTAGTTTTAGCGTAATGCATCGTTTCTTAGCCCCCGGCTACAAGCGACAAACCATTTTAACCTCGTAAGGCCCACCATACTACAAACAGGGAGGTTTTTGTGAGTGGGACTTTGAATCTACCGTCAAGGCAATAACGTTCAATTACGTTTGTTTGATAATGACATTTTCAGTTTATGAGGATAGGAAAATAAACTCTATTCTCATTGCAACACAGTTCAAATTAAGTTGCCTTGATTATGTACATCCTATTGCATTATTATCCGGGCCTTACGAGGCTATATCGCGTAACGTGACAATGTTATGAGTAGGTATAATAACACCCATTTCACAGTAAATACTTTCACAGTTGATAAGTAACTTTAAACCCCATATTCAACAACTAAATCGATCTGCGCTTTATTTCTAGGGCAATAACAGTACGAGTCCCTTTCACACTAGCGAAGTTAGACAGGGACAGCTGCTTTAGCACCTCTGAACACTGTATGGAAGACTTCATTAGTAAGAGGGCCACGACTATAAACTATAACAGAGACTATTTTTATACGCCACAGGACTTAAACTTCATTAAACATTATCCGGTGAACAGTATATTAGTTAGAAATAACGCTTTTTTAGGCACAATTCACACTTGGAAACTAACTCTAGCATTCTATACTAATCGCGAAGTGGGGATCGATTAAGAACCTCTTCCATACAAGGATGGTTTAACAATGCTTTAGTTTTATCTACGACCCCACTATACTACGCTTATAATTATTTATACATCACTACTTCAATATACAGTTCAATATACATTTTAAAACTATGCTATGAAGGGACGAGAGAACTGTGATGGATACCAAAAGTATTTTCTAATATAATAATATTCACAACTTGTCACTTTTTAATGGAACATAATCCTGAAAAGATTTTTTTTCGTTTAAAACTTAATTGTTATTAGTTACTCTTTTAGCCTCCTGGCCTTAAAGTACCTATTACACTAAAAGTTTTCGTAGTAAGTAAACTAATAATTCTCAAGTGCTAACATAAAAAAACGTTAATAAACAGGATAAATAAAACATGTCCTATTCCTACCACGTTGATTTAGAACTATAAACTTCCTCATTATATTATATCATCTTAGTTGATTTGCTCAC
This sequence comes from Acleris literana, assembly GCA_946894065.1. Classification (NCBI taxonomy): domain Eukaryota; kingdom Metazoa; phylum Arthropoda; class Insecta; order Lepidoptera; family Tortricidae; genus Acleris; species Acleris literana. The sequence goes on from OX335687.1 coordinate 7,024,877, forward strand.
TCATATTATATCATACTGATAAGATACTATATCCATTTCACATTTCATACACAATCTAATAATATCGTTAAATGTTTATCACTTTTTTTTATTTACATTCCAAAATTCTTAACATTATCTTTAATAAAAAACTGTATTTTTTTTTGGTATCCACCACAAAGTAAATACATTTAGGAAACGACAGTAAACACTTTATACTTGAATTTTGTCTGGATTCTCAATAGCCAAAAACGTTAAGCCGCTATCAAATATATTGGAGCATACAAGGTTATCAAAAATATATAAACACGCTCTAAAGCCTTTGACAATAGAGTCGAGTATAGATATTTTGGAACGTCTTATTATGGCCAGAAAGCATGTTTGATGGCGACTGTACTTATTTAAAAAATCACTGCAATGAATCAAGTTATTCCAAGACTAAGTTCATACAAGTCTCCAAGACTAAGTTCATATTGTATTGCGTTGTGTATTTAAAAAACGTTAAATTTATTTATAAAAAATCACGAAGCTAAGATGAAATAGACATAAGAGTAATAAAACACAAAAAAAAACTATTATGTAGACTGACGTCTTGGGAATCCAGACAAAATCTAAGCATACCTTTTGGGGGCACAAGAGTAACACACATAGACTCCAAAACTACTACGAAACATTCGAATCACCGCTTTGTATTGTCACTGAAACGACCTGATCCATAACGTACGCGTCAACAAGAAAGAAGCCAAAACAATTGATAAATCACGAACTTAACAATACACAACAATACTAAGTTACAGAATGAGAGACAACAGCAAGATATGTATCGGATTATTTTCAAATCGTTAAAATAGTTTGTTTTTATTTAACTTAATGATGTATCACGATTATTATTTTTCTGCTAGAAAGGAAATAACCTAATTTTATTTTTATTACACGCTTTATTGCCGACTGTACCGATTATAAACTCCCAATCAAAAGACGACTCAAATGAGTCCAAACTAGGCGGATATGCTCCATTGAGGAGTTCCTATGGCCACCTTCCGTCTCCTTCATTATACCAGCTCGATGGTACCATATTATTGTATTGTCATCGGACCTGCATATGTATGCCAAATTTCTACCAAAATTTGATTACCTACATTGTTAGTTACAAATTAAGTTAATATAAAACGTTTAAAAAAGACAAACATAAGCGATTACGATATATCTTTATAAAAAAAGCTGGATAACTCCGTTATTTTTTTTTAATTTAACAGTTACAATTAGAAAAAACCCGAAGAAACTTTTAATGGCTCACAGACTGCACGGAAATATAGAGGCAAAAAAAAGACAAACAAGTAAATTAAATGGACCGCGTACGACATGTCAAGTCTACCAAGGTTCACACAGAACTAACACCGATACATTGAGATTTCTAACTTCACAACAGGTGATATATTCCGACTCTATTTCTATCGAATAGGAATGCTCATATCATGCCAAACTGTGCCTTATTGCATTTAAGATTCCTCTTCGTAGCAAGTAAATTTTATTAGGCAAACTATAATTAATAATGAACGTTAGGGTTGGGACAGACAATGTTGGTGTGTGAGAAATGTTGATGGCACAGTTAAGCACTATTTCCACCAAACGGCCCGCAATAGATTGGATCTGAAAGAATTGTATGGTCTTTAAATGATACTGAATCATATATGTACTGTTTTTAAGTCTACATTACCAAGCTGCGCACAACAGCTTGACCGCGGGCGTCTTCCGCGACATGTGAACGTCACCGAAAGTATGCTGCGACACGCGTACGGCTCCGTTCGCTTGCGATCGGCCCCTTTTGCTTGTCGTCGTGTGCGATCGGAACTTTTCGGCCGTGACCGGGCGAGCCCACTCATTCTCGAAAGTGCACTCAAACACGTGGTAGGAACGAAACTATTTTGACTGGGTGCGGATACGTTCGCAAGCAACCGTACGGTGCCGATCGTGTGCGTCGACATCCTTTCGACCGCGAGCGGCTGTTACCGCCCGATCGTATGCGTCGACATGCTGCCGGACGCGATCGGCTGTCGACTCATCCGTAAGTATCCTTTCCGATCCGATGCGATGCGAGCCGTTTGGTGGAAATTATCGTTTAAAAAATATTTTTTTGCATTTTTCAATATCTTGGATGATTAAGACCGAATACGCCAAATGAAAGCCATGATGATGATAGTCGGGCATAGATTTGTTAACAGTTCTCTGACAGGTCTTGTATATATCTAATCTAAAATTAAATAATGAATGGCTGCCTGATAGGCGTTCCATCTTAGTCCACAGGACAGCAGCCCTTTAGGCTAAGGGGCACCATAATCTAACAGTCCGTCGGCCGATTTTACAGCATACGTTTCTCCAGAGATTTTGAACTGTCAGTCAGCAGCCTGAGTCTTGATACTGCGGGTAAACTGTTTGGGCCGTATTATAACTCATCTTGGCTTAAATGCCCGTCACAAGATTCATCAAAGTAAACGTCGAGCCATAGAAAACTGTCACTATTGACGCTTCTTGAGACTAACATTACAGTCGAGATCAGAACATTAATACGGCCCTTACTGTGGGGGCCTTAAACCCGAAAAATTGTTTAACAAGGGATTTTCATTAAGGCTGGCTCACAATGAATCGCCACTGCCTCAAGGTTAGCAACGAATTTGCAGTCATGGGATTCGAAATGTCTATGGGTCTCAGAGCCAACTTACCATCAGAGAGCTTTTGCCGTGCCATAAAGATAAAGATCTTGGTTCTCTCACACACCATCTTGTCCTATCAACTGGTTATACAACAGTTCAGTTAGGCCCTTTTAAGTACATATTTAATATCAACGGCAACTATACAATAAGGTAATATAATAAGCTATAATGCTGTTTTACAGACGACATTATTCTATTGAGCACATATCGTGTTTCATAAGCCAATAAATTGCGTGTCACATGCTTTTAGACCGTAACTCTCGTATTAAGTCATAAATCCTTCATAATAGTCATAATAGGTAATTTAAATATTGGTGATATCGTTATATAAAATTATTAAATTGACTCTAGCACAACTTATGTTAGTAAAATTATTGTTTTGTTTAGAGACACCGATTAAAAAGAGAAAAATACCACACTAAAAACCTCTTTCATACTTATTTTATCATAGAGTTTTTTTGTTATTTCTGTTTTAATCATCGTCATAATCACGTAAGCCGAAAGAGAGACCATCCGTTCTTATTTGTTATATTTTAATATACTTACTTATATTCTTTATTGAACACATTCAATGGGTTCACACATAGGCATGAACCCATTCATCCATAGGATAGCCTTATTTTTCTTGTAATAAACTAACCTAAATAAAAAGACGACCTAAAATATTCTACAATTTAAATGGAGCTCCGAGGATCTTGAAACTTTGTGTCGGGAGGTTTTTCTATAGCTGTTATTATATTTGAACTGTAACAATTAAATATTAAATATATCCAATAAATCTTTGCTTTTTAATCGGTGTCAAATGATAAGATTGATATATTATTATAGTACAAATCTTGGAACCTATAACAATGCTAGTGTCTTAAGTGCACGTCTATGCCTAGGCTAGGGCCAGAGTAGAATTATCTAGATAACAGTGGTTTGTGCTGAGACGGGGTCCCTTTGTTTTATAGTTTATTTTTATTGGGAAAATGCGATTCCGTGCTGAGTTAAATCTGGGGCTTGATTCCAATTATTTCGGCCACCTTTATTTTAAATCATAATCATAGTGTTAATATTATGAGTTCTTATTCACTTGACAAATTTAAATCCTCATGATTGTGAGTGAAATAATATTATAAAGAGGTAAAATTGCGTGTTTGTTTGTTTACATGTTGGGGGTAATCTCTGAAACTACTGAACCGACTTTAGATTTTTTTTCTCTAATAGTCTATAGGAAACTACTTAGCCAATCACCGACATAATTTTATTTTGTTTAAAATTAAGCGGGGCAAGGGTAGTTTTAAATAAACGTCCTCATAAAGATATTAATTAATTAATTAATTAGTAAGCCTAATATAGTGTCCCACTACTGGGGTTCTCCCTTGATCTCTTTTAAGATATACCCGATGTAAAAAATATTCTATAGTTGTTTTGCCTCCGCAGTCTATAAATTTTCAATCAAATGATTGTGTGATTGTCTTTTTCTATTTTTACAAAGTTCGTGGAGACAAAACACAATGTTGATTTAGTCAGCAATGAGTAGGTGCAGTAAATGTAAATTATAAACATTAGTAACTATTTTTAATTCATCTTAAGTCTTTATTTGTTATGTACTGGTTTTGCAATCAATATTAGTTTTCTTCAAAATGAAGAAAATGTTTAGACAGCATCAGTTGAGTTTTCATGTCAAAAGGCAATTTATGTAAGTATACAAAAAATCAACATAAAATTACGGACAAAGAAACCTCTTGCATACCAGATTAACTCAGCACGAATACATTCTCCAATTTTCAAAGACAAATTTCAACGCCATTTTTTAATAATAGGTATATTTTTTAATCACCACAATGCCTCAGTCGTAACAAACATTCAGCATTTTTGTGAACAATTTTTGTTCATAACATGTTTAACAATATATAATTTATAATTTAATTTAAAATATTAAGAGACATTTAATCACAGTTCGGTACCAAAAGCACTATTATTGAGCAAATAAAACACTTAAAGGGGAAATATTTTAAGGCTGTTAACAAAAAATGTCCACAAAACTGGCAACCCCGTGAGGTAACATCCTGGGTACAGGCGAGTCTTCTCTAGGTTTATTATCTATGCTTATCATACAGAACAAGCGTCAGGAAGGTAACAATGGACAGGGTCACTACGTATATGCAAAGGAAGTACAGCCTTTTCGTGGAGCTGTTGTTTAGGTGTTTTAGAAAATTGCGCCTATTTTATACAAAATATCCTTTAAACAACATTTTTTTAAGGAGATTACTATTTTATTTTCTGTGGATAGGTAATTACGTCAACAGAAAAATACATCACTTTTGTAACTCTGTAAGAACCTCACATCGTATTTGATAAAGTAGGGTCCGAAAACTTAGTATAGATATATACCGTTTAGGTCCGATATACAGATCTAATACGCCACCATTATAATAGTAATATGGTCACTTCGGATAATACTAAGAAATTAATGTGTCAAAAGAAGAATACATTTTCTCTTACGGCCGTAGCCAGAACAACAGCACCACATTAAGACCCTTTAAACACTATCCACTAACAAACCAAAGTCCGTCGCCTATATCCGACTATCAGATAGGCGAAACTTTTTACAGTACACCCCTTTTCAAAACGGGCGGTGATGGGTCATGTAAGCCGACTGATTGTAGAAGTCGCGGCGGAGGTAACGGTTGGAGGGGTTGGAGTACATGTTGTAGTTGGTCGTGTAATCCTGCCGGCTGTGGAGCATGTCTAGCTGGTCGAGGCTGTGGTGGCGCTGCGGCAGCACAGGCCGAGGGTCCACTGGGCAGCGTGCAAAATGGCCAGGAGTTTAGCTTTGGCTAATGCTAGCATGTATACCAATGTCGAACATTTGAGTTATATTTAGCAGCCCTAGTTATTTAGTTTAGGTTGGTAATGTACCTTTGTAGTTATTTGACAGCCTTTATCAGCGTACTCTCGTAATTCGGTATTCAATAAGAAACGACTGGCCAGTAAGAAAGATCGCGTGTTAACCTTATACCGCTGACATAAGGGTCTGAGACATCCTGCACTCACGAGTAAAGTATCATTCGGGTCTTGGCGAGCGTGAAGCACTGCATCGTATAAATTAATATTGCTCCAGAAACCAACACTTAGTTTTTGAGGCGATTGCGTGTCAAAGAGATTCCTTCGCACAACGTCCAAACATTACCAGAGTTAGAGTTTAAAACCCGCCTTGGCTAGGCGCTTAGGCAGTCTACTTTCGCGTCGCGCGTCGAGGTCTCCAAGAATCGAATGCTACTAAACATGTCTTTAAATATACCGCTTCAGTATCTTCAATTCACGAGCACTACTTTTTCTACCTACAACACAATCCTGCAACGAAAACATATTAAAAGTTACAGAGCTGTTAGTTATGATAGAAAGTTACCTCGATTGTGGTGAAATCCCGCCGCCCAGCCGGCGTAATACGCGGCTTTCTGTTTCCCGTGCTCCTCCGCTACCTGCGAAATGAATTGTGATCAAGAAACATTCACACAGTGAATGCCGACGATTGAATTTAACGTTATCTTCTAGAGGATAACATTTGAGTGATGGTAACATTCGTAAAAGATTAAAAAAGGTTTTGCTTTAAATATAAATGACTGTTTAAATCAATATGGCCACATCTATGTAGTATGAAAACCTTCATGCTTATAGTACAAGCCAAGAACAAAAATTTTGATGGCAACTGCACCTACATCAAAGCCGTTTCCTGACAAAAATCCCTAATTGATTTAAAAGTCATTGATAGTCATGAACAGCAACTTAACAAGTAAAAAACACGTCGTATATAAAAAAACATTCTCATTACCTAAATCATTAGTATTTTATTTTATAAGTAAGCATAGTTCATATAACTAATTTATTATTATGTTTTTGAGTTCCGTACGAAGTGCGAAAACGCCCATACATTATTATTATCAATCATTATTTCGCACCGTCAGTCAATTTCTTGCAAATTAATACAAAAAAATCCGTTCAAAAGAGCATTGAGCACATCTGGTTTCATATAATGACCACCATTGTCACCAGATTTACTCGCTAACGCAGATAAAACTAAATCATTTCAACAGAATGTTCAATGTCCACAGAAAACCTACCAAATAAAAATACAAAGAAGCAATCTACGTGTCGCACAAAAACGCTGTGGGACATAAACCGGGCCATCACCGGAAATAACTAAATCTTCTTAGATTGCGCTCTATCCAAATTTATAATAGACCAGGGTCCGGTTGCGATTGTACCTTACGTGATTGGATCCACGGATTAATAACATAATATCGACCTATAGTGTATTTCCAATGCATTGTAATATTTGCGAATTGATTGCTAATCCTTGTCTGTTTCAAGCTTAAAACGCGTAAGGTCCGATATAAACTCGGATTCATAATTAGATTCCATCAAATCTACCACGGTGTTGCCATTGAAATGAAACATTCCAACATTAGTTAATTTACTCTTGGCGAGAATGCACGTAAGTAATTAATTACTTAGTAATTTTAAGAATAACATTTAAATGCTTTCTTTAAATAAAAATGCTTATATAAAAACCTGTTGTTTAAATAAATACTACGTAAAAGAAAAAAAATAACCACTACCTAGTTGTGTTGCCTATTTTTAAGGCGTATTACATTATCCTGACTGTAGCATCCTAACTGCAGGAGGGGCGTTAAACCATCTCACTAATTAGAGCGAAATAATTAGGATCCTTTTAACTTATAATTTAGGAATATATTAATATAAATGTTTACTTCGATACATAACAAACGAGAGCCCTTCGACTCCCATAATTTTATTGTTTCGATTTTCGAAAGTCAGAAATTGGTATCCATATTATTTTTAGTCATAATAATCAATAGTTATAATCGTTGTTTGGTATAACGCGAAATAGATATAATGATAAAGTACTATAATGTTACATATCATACAAGGCAAAAGTCATAAAATTGATCAGCATACTATCAAAAGGCATACCGTTTATTTTTCATAAATATCGTAGGTCATATTTTTATATTTACTATTTATTATTTTTATTCATATCATTTTATTCTCTAATGTTTTAAAGGCCTAATTTTAAAATTCAGGAAGAATACATGTCGTACATAAACATAAAACACCGGCTTTCAAAAAACCCCCGGCTGTCAGAAAAGTAGGTTAGGTTAGGTTAGGTTAGAACTGTGACCCCTGCTTAGTAGTTCCGTGAGGAAGGAGGGGAATATAGCTTATCTTATCGGTGGAAAGACGACTGCCCCACGGCACTACTAAACCGCACTACTGACCAAAACTAGTATCATAAATATGAGGTAGGTTTAGGTTATGTTTGTTATTCAGCAGGCCCGAAGGGCCAAACCACCCAGAAAAAGGAGTTCCGCGAAACCGGAGCTCCGTCGACTCCGTTAAATTTTAATTAGAAATAGAAATAATTGGTCAATAGTGCGCCTTAGTAATGCACTATTCGGATAAATAATTTTCAATCTTGTAAGCGTTATTTAAAATAATAATATTCCTTTTGAAATTCTACCATTCAATACAAACAGCACATTGAATGTTATGACCAATAACGGTATGGCATTCGATAGTTATGACTAATGAAAAGGAGGTTAAGGAAATTATGACTATTGAAATTATGACCAAAGACAAAATGACGAGCAACGATTATGACAAACAACGGTATGGATAAAACAAATCGAAAGATTAATGTTATGGGAGTCAATATAGACCCATAACAAACATCTAGGAATCAAAGTAGTATAGGCGACAAACTTAACGAAACCCCTACGTTTATGTAATTGTATAGTGCCTGTGTACAGAAAATGGAGACTATATTTGAATTTGGACGTAAATTCCCTTAATTCTCTACACAACTACAAAGACTTTCGTTAATTTTTTCACCAGCAGTAAGATAATTATATTTTTTATTATTAAGAAAGGGGTGGTGGGATCTGGACCGTCATACTGACATTGACAGATGTTATTGTGACAGTGACATTTCTTGGTAGATTTGATGGAATCTAATTATGAATCCGAGTTTAGTTAAATCCAAAAGTAACTACATTTTTGGTATATAATCTTGGATTAATTAAATCCTTATTTCAAACTGGCCAAGCTAGTCAGAAGACACCAAAAATAGACGGCAACATTACACCACACAAAACATCTAATTAGCATTTCTTCTAAAGTTCTTGGATCTCAACTTCAATCAATCTTCAATCTTAACTTGAATGTATACTTATGATACTAAAGCATTATCAAACACTTTTGTAATATACCCGCTAAAGGGCACTACAAGGCATTGTTGAGACTGCGATACCAAATTTTTCAATCCAAAACATTAGTTTTGAATAATTATGCAGACATAAAAAAACGCATCATGCCATTAAAATCAACCATCTAACAAAACCAGCTTAACAAAAACAACAGAACAGAAACCGCCTTAGAATCAAATCCCACGGACACATAGTCTTCGTCTAACTAACCCATTTCGACTACCCCTCTCCGCTATGCTTAAAAAACTACTTTCCACGTATCTAACCACACAAGGAACAGCACGACTGGATCTCGGTCTACGAAACGAAAAGAAACAAGTACGTAAGAAGCTCTCTCGCACCGTATCGCTGTGTAACCGCAGGCGGCTGCCCGAGCGGGGCGCGCGCTTCACCTCCGCCGTCACAGGCTAGAAAACACACACAATTTAGACCCCCCGGCCAATGACCCCGAGTGCGCACACTAGTGAACAAAAAAGGCTAACAACAAAGCAAGGTGTTAATAATTTACATTAACGCCATCTATCCATAAGTAGCAAAACTACCTCCCTAACGATTGATCGATGTTTTAGTTTTTTATACAGCTCTTTACTTGCTAGTTGAATGGTTGCTGGTTGGTTATTGGAAAACCACATATACCTGGTTTGAGAATATTATAGTCTCTTTCTTCCATCCACTACGGACCGATTTATTATAACCTTTCTTATTTTCACACAAGGTTTGAAAATCCGACTGCCTCTGCATTAGTCCATGCGGTAATCAAATCGTGCAGTCAAACAACTTATTATTTTGCAAATAAATAACCCAAATAAGCACTGTGTACACACTCCAATAGTTCCAAATTCAATCTATTTATTTTAGATTCGGATCATAACTCGTATATTAGTAGTTTGCGCGGTTTAGCAATTCATAGCCCATGCAGTGTAAAGCCACGGTGGTGCGCTATAGTTGTTGTTAGTTCGTGACGTTGCCGATAGACGGCGCTCACCTTAACGCTTAGTGGTTCAGTGCCGCCCTCTGGTATCACATTATTTAACGCCGCTATTGCCTCTTGCGCTTCTTCTCGTTTGTCAAACCTGAAAAGGAATTATTATAATTTATTAGTTTATGTCGTTTTTAGCCGCTGAACTAACTACCATATGAGTATTTCAACTTGCAACGTATTTAACTTTAGGTGGCCTGTGTGGTGTATTCAACTTAATTGAGTAAGGGTAAGCATGAGGTGCGAGAGTGAGGTACGAAAAATCTCGACTAGTCAATATTGTCATCTCTCTGCACTTCACCGTCCATCATGAATAAGTCACGTAAAAGTAAAGTAAAGGAAACAATATCAATTAAGATCGTACCGTATGTACTGCAACTAGATGTCGCTATTGAACTAGAGACATTTTTACCTAACGAACGCAACGCCTCTCACCGTGCCGTTGCTCTTGCGCACAATGTGTTTCTTCATAATGCGACTGGAATTCGTCACATCAATGTTAGTTAAACGTCACGTAGTCATGCCTCATCAAGTAAAAGTCATGTCAAGTCATGTCAAATTCAAGTAACATAAAATCACACACTACATTATGGTCCCGTAAGAGGCAGAAAATGTCACCTAACACGTTCAATGCCAAGCGCTCTGATTTTAATAGAAAACTGACCCGACTAATGGGACGCTGGTGGTGAAAGTGGCATATTATTATTTACACTACAGATATTTACATCTGCAGACTTAGAATTACAGACTAAAGATTGTTAATGCCTGTGGACCCCAAAGCCTACCATTAGGAGCCCTGTGTGCACTTTGCCTTCTCTATGCTATAGAAATAATATTTACCTAACGAACGCTACGCCTCTCGGCGTGCCGTTGCTCTTGTCACGCAGGATGTGTTTCTGCACGATGCGGCCATACTTGCCGAATATCGTCTCTAGCTGGTCTTCGGTGATGGCCCGCGGGAGATTCGTCACGTAAAGATTTGTCTCCTTTATCTCTTCGCCGGACGGCCGTGCGTATGATACCTGGAATTTAGAATTTTATTGTGTTCAAAAACAATTGAGACATTTCTCAAAGAACCCATTTTATTTGGGTTCCATTAAACCTTTTTAAAAGAGATTCTGAAAAAAATCATGCTTGTAGATGTTTGTCCCAAAAGCATAGTATTTTTTGTTCATTATTTACTGAGGAAATAAATAAACAACTGTCTGCTAATAGCTAATGAGTTTCTGGGTCATTATTTGGGCGTTTGTTCCGAATCACTTACAAGGTCTCATTTTTGTCGAAGTGGCTGCAGATTTCGATTTCGTTTCTGGTTAGGTAGATATCTTAGTTTACCAGAAGTCTAACAAATATCAAAATATACGCCCAATTATTCAAAAATATATCCACAGAAGTATAGCGGTTGAAACGCTCGAATAATGACCCTTCTACGTCACAGCTACTACGTAACGCGGTTACAAACAAAATGACGTCATTCCGCCTACTATTTAGTCCAAAGCGGGCGTGGCAAACACTGATAAAAAAAAACTCGGTATATAATAATAAAAAAAAAAATTGGGACAAACCTCTATAAGCATGATTTTATTTAAAGCCCGTTTTAAAAATTTCCTTTTGTCAAATTTTGAGACGTAACGAAAAATGACACGACATATTCTCCGACATGTTCCTCATTCCATATTAACTTATGCAAAAGAAGTCCATTAAAAAGCTAAAAACAAAAGCCGGCGACCGCCGTAGACTGAGCAAGGCAGGGTTTCGCCGTTGCGTTTAGCTGCATAACCACAATAACGAGTGTGGACAACCCTACGTGCCTGAGCGGGTGCACAATATACTCCTCTAGGACCGGATTTGAACTACTTTTCTATATTTACTTTAACTGGGCCTCTATTCAAGACGGTAAAAATATCGTGTTTGATCTGTTATCGTATTGTTAACGTTTTGATAGCTCTTATTTACTTGACAGTAATGGCGGCTGACGTCAAAACAATAAAACAGGTTAAAGACGATAATAATATGGTTTTCACCCACCCAACCCGGCGGGTTATAATATTGTACTGAATCTCATTATAACCCGCTGGTAAATAATGAGATTTGAATTCGTATGAAAAATTGTTCCATAGAAACCTACAGCAAACAGAACTTATTTGAAAATCGAACTGGCCACTACAAGAAATATACGCAAAGCAAAGAAAATAAAACAAAAGGTGAGAAAAGTAGAGTATTCTCCTTTGGGATAAAGCTGTTTTCGTCTTGGGCGAACTTGAATCCCTCGCTGCATTCAGGACCCCGTTTTAATTCCCTCGCTTGGCTCAGGAATTAACTCGTAACACCCTCGCTACGCTCGGGAGTTAAATCTGGATTCAATATCGCGCCCGTGACATAAAACAGTGCTTTATCCCCTTATAATCTACTATTTTACCGCCGGGAATAGAGGCCCTGTATGTCTGTTAGTTACCTTTAACCGTTTATTCCTGAGCTGATAACCGTTGAAGGTGTCGATGGCTCGCGTAGCGTCCTCCTCGCGAGTGAAGTTTACGAAGCCGAAGCCATAACTGTATCCAGTCTGAAATTAACAATGTCACCTTTGAATCTAAATCCTATTCTGTAAATATTGTGCTCGAATTTCTGTGTTTTGTACAATAATGTGTTTACATTACATCTATCATTCTAATCTCTTTTTTGCACAATTATATTAGTGACAGTTAATAAGACTTCGTAGGTAAACATAAGCTTTTCTGTTCAGGTGAAATCGTTGTTTTTTTTTCATGTGAGAAATATTTTTTTTTGTATTTATATATCATGATATAAACAAAAACTATGCCAAGAAAGTGGTCAGATTTCATTCTTGCAAACACAATTTATAAATATTAAATCGTTTAAAGTATAATAAACAACTATTTAACGACTTCCACGCTCCCCGTTAAGTTCATACAATCTGATAAATGTGGTGTCGTGCCACACGCACCAAAAGTTATTTTCGTTCTGTTCAATGAAATTTGTGACTTAATATCGACTTGCTTTGTGAAGCTCGTATCTCGTTAAAACAGTTACATCAACTTAGAACCTTACCTAACAAGGATAGAGTGGTTTTCCCAAATTAACGTTTTGGTTAGTTACATGTTTGAGAAAGTAATCGTTTTTACTGTAAGAAGTTCTTTGCTTAAATTCACGCTTCTTAGTAATTCCTGGCACCCCGATAAACTTGCCACGACATTTGTTTATATGAAACAAATCATGTTCATTTACATTAAGGTTGATTTTTTAATATGACCGATTAAAATTCTCGATTGTTCTTTTAATCGGTCCCGTTGTCACGAACACACCTTATCTCGTGTTTAACTGTGTTTTATTTTTGAAAAGAGAGTTAGTTAATGAGGTGATTTTCTAAGTGATTGTTACCAACGCTTTCCATTTTTGTCTGGACTGAACAGACCTAACCATTTGGAGCCCCTAGGTAATTCTGATCTGAATGAAGCCCCGTTACCCTTTTCTAACTTCCTAAATTGTATTTTTTATCTGTGCACGGCGCCCTTAGGCAGTTACCTACACTGCCTTATGTATAATCCGGCGTTGGGCTATAAAGAAAGCAAATATTCACACATGATGGTAAGGGGGCTACTATGCAATCTCAAGATTTCAGTTATGCTATGCTATACCCACTACTATGCTCGCGAATTTTTATGTTTCGGAGGAACGAAGCAACTGATGCCTTCTCAGTATAAAACGTCACCCGCGAATAACACTATCATGAAACATACCCAGCAGCAAGAAGTCTACAATAGGCTTAACCCATTCCAGGCCAGCACTCCCAAAATCGAAGAAACTTGGGTAAACCCTATTCCTTTTAATTAAGGCGGTCAAAAGGAAGACGCATTTCTCTCGCAAAGCGTCGAATTGTTTGATAAGAAGCACCAAGGCCACTTTTGCCTCTCCAGTTTTTTGATGGGACATTATGGTGGAGAAAAGCAATCCGAACAATACCTTAAAATCCTTGGCATACAGGTTCTTCTCTGTCATGGTATGCGGCAGGTAGTTGACAATCAGGTTCGTCCTGCTAGAGTCGCACGCGGCGTACGCTCCTTCAGACTTGCTGCCCATCACCAGGGCCAGGCTTTGTAAGAAGCTACTTCTTAACATGAGGGGTACAATGATCCAAATCATACTTTAAAATCTTTCATGACGCGTCAGCTCTCGATGGTCATAAACATGGCGTACAGGTCCTTGTCTGTCATGGTCTGCGGCAGGTAGTTGACGATCAGGTTCGTCCTGCAAGAGTCGCTCGCGGTGGGCACTCCTCCTCCTTCAAACATGCTGCCCCAACACCAGGGCCAGGCTCTATAAGGAGCTACTTCTAAACATGAGAAGTGGAATGATCTAAATCATACCTTAAAGTCCTTCATGACGCGACAGCTCTCGATGGGACCTATAGTCATGAACATGGCGTACAGGTCCTTCTCTGTCATGGTCTGCGGCAGGTAGTTGACGATCAGGTTCGTTCTGCATGAGTCGCCCGCGGCGGACACTCCTCCTCCTTCAGACATGCTGCCCCAACACCGCGGCGGCCCGCCGTAGCGTCCTCTGTACTGTTGTTGGATTTGCTGGAAGGAATGTTGGAAATATTAAAGGTTTTGTGGATAAAGTGTCATATCACTGTATAGTGTTCAGTTGGCTGGATAAAGTAAAGCAGGTTGGTAGGGAAGCAACTAATGAAACTTTTTTTTGAGAAAAAAAAATCTTTCTTCGTTTAAGGAGAATTCTAATGGCAAAGTGTGTACGGTGGCGTGACATTTACGATGCTAATAGTAAAGATTTCTACAATTCTGTAGCGGCTGAATATTACGAGTTAAAAAAACATAACATTTTATAGGTACTTAAACTACGAGTAAAAGCAAAATATATTTGATACAAGGTTCTATTCATTATTTTAAAACTAAAAATACTTATAATTAGGTTGATGAGCTTGCGTTAACTTGTTGGGCTTTACCAAAAAAAAAGTATGATTTTGACAACTGTGGCGTTAGTGCACTCTATCTTAAAGCATATCGTTATCATATTGTTAAGTTTAAGGTATCTCTTAAATCTCTTAATGAAAGTAAAGGCAGCCGTATTGTTAAGAATAAGCAACGTGATTTTGAAAGCGAGATGTGTTTAAAAAAAGTCGATGAGGTCTTGTTCAATCTTTATTCCGTTAAGTTGTTGGTAAAATTTGACATTCATATCACAAACTTTACGTAAAAATATTACAGTATTATAACCATAAATTCAGTTATAAGCAACCCGCAAGATAAACCGAATCCGATGCCGCTACAACCCCTACTACGGAAGTCGCATCGAAAAAAAATCCGCAGTATAAAACATTTACGCACAGAAGTAAAACACTGTAAGTCCAGAATCAACACTAGCCTAATGTAGACTTAAATGCCTCTGTTTAAAGTCGTGTAAAGCGTCAAAGTTGAATTTGGCTCGAATCTCTTTGAGCGTTTCTGACCCAAATACAAAGTATGCGCACCAATAAATTCAGTTTTTAATATAATAGTATGTCAAGGCTGTATAAACGCCTCCGAGCCTTTGCTAAGTGAGTAACGAAGAGGTTATATCGCATCGAAACAGCGCGTGCGAGCACTGCTGCTTGACGTCAATATTAGCGGGTATTATGGCAGCAGCGAACCCGATGGATGCAAATGCTACTTTGGGATTAATTCAATGTCTGTAGTCCATAATCCGTAATAGCGGTACAGTCGGCCAAAAATGTGGTCTACTACCCTACGGTTGAAGTTAATTTGCACGTCATGATACAACAAGTTCGATTTTCCCTTGCAATGATATTATAACAGTGATAAGTGTCAACCTCAGCGATAATTAGATCTCACAGAAACATTTATCAAAACCGGTAGACCACTTTCTTGGCCGACCGAACCTAACGAATCCTTTTATCGAATTTCACTTCATGTATTCATCTTTTTTTTCATTCATCATTTATAATTTCATCGAACTTTATTTCCCGCTGAAACTATGATGTTTTCAGAATATCTTAACCATTTATTATTATTACGTAAATAAGATTAGAATAGAAGACTACCAAAAAAAAAACTAATGTGGCATTTATCCTTTCGAAGAAATGAAACTTCTGCGTAATGATACGCTCGATGAAAGGTGTTTCGATAAAATAATAGGTACCCCATAATAGTACAGTCGAATTCATAAATGTGTACACTTTAGTACCTTGTCTAATTAATGTCATGTTTAAACTGCCATACATGAATTGTCAACGCGGTTAAAGTGACAAAGTACTAAAGTGTACACATATTTAGGACTGTACCTATATTATGTTGAAATTATATTAATATGCATCTGATTAGAAAATCGAAATGTAACGTTTGCGTGCTTGCACATCGTCACCCACCACCATATCGCCCTTATGCATGACGGGTCTCACCAACCCCTATTGTATGTTCCCCAACGAAAACAGTTTGGTAATAAATAATAATACAGTAGTAACAGTCGGATCAACTTCACTAGGAACAACGCCCTTCTTTTCGCCCCAAACTCAAGTTATACGTGTCGTACCTACTAATCCATCGCCATCCGTCCACTTTTCCGGTCGAGTTATTAAATAAGTGTACACTATATTAAAGAGACAAGGTACTATAGTGTAGGTACATATATTTATGAACTCGACTGTCCAAGCTTATGAAATTTAGACGTTTTGAACCGTGATACTGGAAGATGTGACCGGTGAAAATATTCACAGAATATTTTTTTCTTATTTTGTGTTGAATTCACGCGAGTGTATTTGTTCTATTCGGATATGCTTTTTTACAAACTGATAAACAGACCTAGGAATACACGGGGCCAAAATTAAATGTCAGCTAGGGATTGCTTATATCGATAAAATCAATTATCGATGCTTTTCCCATATACTAGTGATCGCTTCAAGTATTGTTTGTCAAAATAAATGTTTATTGAAAGCATGCAAATGAAACAAAATAGCAACATAATTCTAGTTATTCTTTATTTTAAAAAGATTAACCTTAACTCATCTTCATCTTTTTTTTTCACTCCACACAAATTCTGATCGTTTATTTTAACAATATTAAATGGGACAGTCATTCTGAAATACACAATAAGGAAAAAATATGTTCTTTATATGGTTCTTTTAAAATAAAGAATAACCAAAATTAAGAATGTTGCTATTTTGTTTCATTTGCATACTTTCAATAAAATTTTATTTTGATAAACAAAACTTGGAGCGTTCACTAGTGTATGGGTAAAGCATCGATAATTGAGTTTATCGATATGGGCAATCCCTAGCTGTCATTTAATTTTGCCCCGTATATTCCTAGGTCTGACAGAAGCCTTGTCAAAAAACTTTGTCGTGGTAAATACTGCCTGTTAACTTAATCAAGTTTATATAAAACTGGGTTAAACTGCCTCCTAAATTACACCCCAAAAGCGACTGCAAACACAATTAGCCTCTTGTAACTTGACACCCGAAAAAAGACAAGTTGCGCCGCGCAGCAAACTTTATGCCAATTAGGACGGAAGCAGAAATTAGAGTACCGCATAAGTAGAGGCAATCGTTGTCTTCATTCAGCAGAAAATTACTTTTAAAGCCGTTTTCTATTTTCTGTTGGCACAACTGAATCTCGCTTTGCTTTTAGCTTCTTTGTTTGTAGCTAGTACGTGCGTCTCTCAAGTAGTAGGTAGAGAGAAAAATCGTAGGCGATTTGTGCTCTAGTGCGCGACGGTGAAGTGAATAAAACAATTAATAAAAACACATTTAGATTTAAACACAGGAGCATACATTCACGTCGACCAGCAAAATAAATTGGCGTAGACGTAGGCACATTTGAGTCTTTAATTGTATACGACACGATGGGAATTTAAGTTCTTAAAACTACAGTACCTTACTGTCTCCTCTAGGCACTCGACTTGTTCTACTAAATTCAGGTTACTCCATCAAACACCCAATTTCATCGCAAACCCGGTCACACAGTTCACAATGCAAAACTGGGTCGCGCCCCTGACCCACATCTCCAGAGCCATTCTGATACACCCAATACGGATTACCCCGACAACTATGGTTATAGCACGTTCACCTAATGCGGAAGTAAGATAGTGTCTATTTGAATCGACAGGATAATCAAGGAAACACCTGACAGCTATTACACGATGCATAAAATATTATGTTACTCAAAATGAAATTAATAATTTGTGAAATGCAATAAACATTTCAGTATTGAATGTTAAGAGATAACAAATATACCTACCAATTCGTAGGTTTAAACTACAAAAAACTTGGCTAACTTCCGTTACCGTGGTTTTTACTACTTACGAGCCAACCCCTCCGCTTCGCTCGTGTTAAAACAAAATGAATTAAATTATTAAAAATAAAAAAAACCCGACTGCAATAAAAAACAACTGAAAAGCGAAAAATAAGCTAGTTGTTTTTTATTGCAGTCGGGTTTTTTGTTTATTTTTAATAATTTAATTTATTTAACTCTTTTTAGTTTTTATTAATAAAAAAGTGGTTTAATTAATGATTACTAAGCAATATATGAGCTCTGGAGCTTAAATTTTTAATGTCGCGAAGCTACAAGTGACAAATCACAAGCGACACTCTCTTTCTAGCGAAAGGAGTTTATTACTTAACATTTACGTATTTTTTTGACTTTCCTGCAAAATAGTAGCATCAAAGTGTTACAATGTATATATATTTGGAATGGGCTCTTTAATAACTTTCATTTGATACCCATATTGTTATAATAAAAAATAAAACCTATATACCCTAACCTAACCTATATAAACCTACCTATGGCCTCGTGTGGTTGCCGAGTTAGAATAGTGCCACTCCATGTCTTCCCGTGGATGTCGTAAGAGACGACTAAGGGAATAAAGGCTTGTAGTACTGTTAGGCGATGGGCTTGCAACCTGTCACTAATACGCTGGTAAACATCTTAGCCTAATTGTGCAAATTGTGGTTATAGAATTATCAACAAGTTTTTAGAGATGTTTGTAATTCTGTAGCTCTGCCTACCCCACTCTGGGAACGAAGGCGTGAAATTATGTATGTATGTAAAAAATAAAAAAATATTACCCCCTCCATATTTTTTTCCGCGGACGCCATATTGAAATATTATATACCCTATGTCACTTCGGCAATTAAGACAATCGAATGACACCTCATATGTTAAAATCCGTCAAGCTGTTTAGGCTGCAGAGCGTGCCCAGAAATAGACATACATACATACATACATACATACATACATACATACATACATACATACATACATACATACATACATACATACATACATACATACATACATACATACATACATACATACATACATACATACATACATACATACATACATACATACATACATACATACATACATACATACATACATACATACGCTCGAAAAACATAACCCTCCTTCTGACGCAGTCGGGTAAAAATAGCCTATATGATTATTAGTCAGGAGTAATGAATCTTCAGCTCGTCAGCTTTATCAATGCAGTAGTTCCGGACAATACCTTAAAAAAAATATAACTCTTTATAATCTTAGAATAGATTAAGCGAATTAAAAAAAGTAGCTATAGTCTGTGTCAATTGAAATTGCCAAAGATGTAAACAAATTAGTAGTGTTTGACACATAACCTCAAATATTCATCATGCGTGTTTTTATTTAAAATATCATATAATTAATAGTAAACTTTATGTGAAAGTAAAGATCAAGTATATAAATAATTGCTAAGACTTCACTTGATCTTTAAAAGCACGTGATTATCGAATAATAATGGTAAATTTGTTCGTTTGGTTCAGGCGCGGATCCAGCTTCCAGATTAGGGGGTGGTCATTAACTGCTGAACGCACAAGTTCGGTCAAGTGCGAGATAATACCACACGACTATTTACTTTCTGACCCCTATCTACCAGTGCCGAAGGGGGTGGTCATGACGTACTTGACCACCCCCGTGGATCCGCCACTGGTTTGGTTGTTTACATCTTTACCGCACAGACTATCGCGTTTCGCTAGTAACACTGCACTTCCAACACTCCACAAACAATTGACGACTCTTTCAACCGCATCGAGCGCAGTTAACACGTTGTCTCGCCACAACAATAGTTAGGCTGGATTTCCTTTAGAGCTTTGCGAGGAAGCTCAGCGGAGAGCGTGAAAAAGATCCATTAATAGGATTAGTTCATTTTCCTAGCCTTGCACATTGGATTTTCATTGGTGGGTTTGTTTTTCGCTCATTTTCTTCACACTGCACTTCTAATGGAAATCCTCGTAACTTGTACTTAGTACCTACTTACAGATGTAGTAAAAAATAAACGAGATCGTATTTTTTAGAGAAAGTCCATTTTTATCCTGCTTTCTCACTCGGGTTTGATATCCATGGATAAGTTACTTCATTGAAAAAGTAAGACGAATACAGAAATATCTGTCAAAATACGGTGTCGCTTGATTATGAAATCTGTGGTTCACTCGCGTTTCACTTGCTAGTGCTACGAGTACATTCTTAACCTCGTAACTGAAAATGGCATTGTCGAACAAACATAATTGAACTTTATTGCCTTGATGGTAGATTCAAAATCCCACTCACAAAAACTCCTTCTTTTTAGTATGGTGGGTCTTACGAGGATACTTTAAATTCTGACCCACCTTAGGTCCAAAGTCAATCTGACATTCTACAGCAATAAGGTTGAGTTTCCTATAAGTTACAAATGACTTGGTAGTCTTGGTATCTCTAATGACACTGACGACTTAAAGCACTTTTTTTTAAATGGGTCCGAAATTTACGTTCGTGACCGTGCACTGGCACTTGACGAAAACTATCACTAACACAAGTGCTACGGTCGAGTCAACACATCGGCTAGCCAAGCTACAGAGGTATTGAAGACAATGGTTAAATATATTGTGTTAAAATATCCTTTTCCAACTCCGTGATAAAACTCTTCCTAACTACAGTTCTCGTTAAAGTAACACCGTTTAATGTAAAAATAGAGTTTAAAATGGAAACTAAAAAAGTTTTGCTAACATCTTTTAGGATAGATAAAAAAATAAAACAGGGTTAAGTACCAATTTTACCATATGATGTTAACCACTAAACAGATGACTAGAGCGTTAACGGCTGTCAAAATGAAGTAACAGTCGATTAACATAACATTAAGTATATATAATTTATGACGACTAAGTAAAAATTTATCATATTAAAATTTAAAGTCACGGAGCTTGGGTTGGTTTAACAAGATTATAATTTAGAAGTTGAAAGAGTCGTACAGGTTACGTGAAAGTCATACATACCCAACATGAAGTTATTTTTTATAGAAGAACTCCTTTGTAAAAGTCTTTTCGGAGTTTTTAAAACCGGTTAATCTCCATCGTTTATCGATGCTAATAACGAGTCTTACTTTATCTAGTAAGGATACAACCCCTTCTTCCCCAGGGGATGAGGGGCTTCAATCACTCTAACCCGTAACTCCGTCGCAATCGGCAAAGGCCAGAAAACTGCGAAAATCAATTGACGTGGAGCGCGTACTTACGCGCTCCACGTCAATTGACTTTCGCGGATAGGCTTTTCTGCACGCAATGTTTTATATTCTGTGGTTATAATATCCCTATATAGCCCAGCGCCATGGCCCCCCTATCACAAGCATGGCGCTGGCGCACTTCCAATGTAAATGGAGGCCGAAAACGGGAACCGCCCAGATTCATTAATAATGGATTAGTGGAGTTGCTAGTTGTCCAAAAAAATGGGCGTTTGATGACACCAGTATTGCGGGAGAATTATACGTGTCATCTCCACGGCTTTATGTTTTCTGTAAAACTGTATACGAACAGTAATTAATTATAATGTTCCCTGGTTCATATGCATGGTATACTGTTTGGTTTGAGATTTTATGTAGCTTAGTGAGTACGAATAATGCTACGACGACTCCTTTGCCGGGTGTCTCTCGGAATCCCTAATAACGTTTGTCCTAGCACATCGTTAGTCCGAATTATTGTTTGTCATAAACTGGTTTTTAGCTGAGTCAGATAACTTTTAAGTTTTCCAAAAATACTAGCGGTTAGGTTAGGTTAGGGTTGTACCTATTATAACAACACTAAAAAGGCTTTAGGATAAACGAAATTTCGGACAAACGATGCATTAGGACATATGACGATTAGGAATTCCGATATAGTCCACTCCAGGCATCAACGTGCGGTATTTCTGAATTTTAACATCGTACGTGCCAATACGTACTCCTTTACTAACTTCTCTAAGCGTTGAGGTGATCAATGCTATGGTCGATCAATGTCAAAAGAAGACGAAATGAAGCAATCAATCAAATCTAGTGATTCGTTCGACGTTTGATGCGGTTGAAATTCAATATAAATCGTTAACATCGAAAAACGTTGGTTGAATAGATGAACTTAATATCGTCTGTGCGTAGAAGAGAGGGTTTTACGAGGTATAGATATTAGCTAGCTAGCATAATCAAACCTCTAAAGATAAGGCCATTTTGTGGCTTACTGTTCCTAAATTATACCTAATACCGCAAACCCTACTAATTGGAACGGCTGACTATGGCTAACCAAACTGGCGTTTTATTACAAATCAGTACCTAAGCTAATTCTCCGCATACAGCTTTACTCCGTCTCGTGAACGCTCATCTTATAATAGTATGGAGGGGACGCTAACTGATGCCTCACAGTGAGCAAAAATTGTGAGCCTAATAAAGAGTAATGACACGCTCAGAAGAATTTTAACAGCATTATTTTTTAGAAAGGCACGCCTTTTGATAGGTTGTTTTCTTTGTTAAATATGTTTGTTAAATATAACACTAATAGATTCCATAACGAAGATCATCAAACAATATGGATTCTTGATTTAAAGGTTCTTATGACGATTTACAACTTATTGGCCTAATTCGAAACTACTCATGTAGGTAATCTGTACTTACTCAGTAACCTTCTCAGGCCAAACAAAGCAACCAATTCCACTACTAAATACAATACTCAATTATGAATAGCAGGAGAAACTTTAAATCAATATATCGTGAATAAAGCAAAACATGAAAAAACCTCCTCATCGCAGAAACAAAGAACAAAAACTGTTGCTGCGACCAACTAGATTTGGGTTAATGAACTTGTAGATTTTTCCAAAATTCTAAATATGATTATTCATACTGAGTGCTCAGAGGCCTACGCTTCATTTAGGTTTAATATCTACAAATTATTGTATAGGCTTAATATGTATTTGCTTTTACAAATAGTATTACATTTTTATAAAACTAAGCGTCTTTGAAGTGTACGGCAATAATTGCGAAATACTAAACTTCTTTAGGCCTGTAACATTGCTGTCTCTTTTGCTCCTATGAGTAGTCTAAGGTGCACATACACGTACAATTTTTGAGCAACAATTGCTGTCTTACTCTAATTTGGTGTAATAAAATGAGACGGACGTATTGATTAGTGGAGAATTTCTCAAAAAAAAAACGGTATGCGTGCACCTTAAAATTAGAGGACTTTAGCACACCGTTGGCGTTACGTCTGCGGCGTGGTCAGCTTTAAATTGAATCTGATCCTGGGGTGTTATTCTCTTAAAAACGGCGGTCGGTCGAATGAGCGAGCGAAATCGCAGCGGCGAATTTAAGTAGTCCCGTCCGAACGAACAAAACACATTTTAGCGCGTGCATTCTCAATTAGGCAGCCTTAGACGCTCGATAAGCCATGCTGCCAAATTCAAAATGCACGCGCTAAAATGTGTTTTGTTCGCTCTGACGAGACTACCAACCAACGGCCAACGGTGTGCTAAGGTCCTCTAATTTTAAGGTGCTTTCGTCCGACCGAACGCTGTTTTTGAGAGAATCACACCACTGGACACGGAACTCATCTCCTGAGAATGCTGCGATGCATTGCCCGAGCGCTACGCGGTTAGCTAGCACACTTTAAATATCGAAGCTTAAAAACACGGAGTGTTTGTGTTGCGTACTCGTCTAGAGTTCTTGAGCACAAATGGCCCGCGACTTTTTTATCGCTCGGATAACTCTTTCTAACAAGTAAGTATTAAACGATTGAGACCCACTGAACGACTGGCGAGAAAATACAAGATGCCGCTTAGTACGACATAGAAATCGTCGACAAAACCTTAGTCTTTATTATCTTTACATAGCATAAAATGAAGTCCCTTCCGCTGTCTTTTCGCTTAGATCTTTTAAAATACTCAACGGATTTTAATGCAGTTTTCAGCAATAGATAGAGTGATTCAAGAGGAACGGATGTATAATAAATGTTGGTTTATGTACGGGTGTTACAGAAAACTGACATAAACCGAAGCGAAGCGAGGACGGGTCGTTAGTAGGTTATAAAGTAATCATGACATGACCGCTTTCCAATCACTTTTTTGTGTGTTGCTGTGTTATATCACACAATGGGTCATAATCTTAAGTCCTTCCAAATGGAGATCATGGTTCTACCTAATGGTGCAAAGCTTAACCTTCTCTAGGAGTTAGTTAAAACCACGCCGCGCGCGAGCCGCAGTTCGAATGCTAAGGGTTTTATAAACTTAAACGACACAGGACTAACGAAGTTTAGTTTCAAGCATAACGAAACCTCAGGGGTCAGTTTGACCCTCATGTTTATACAGGGTATTTTTTTAATCATTGAACAAATTTTAGGGACTAACTTTGTAGGTCATATTCATCAACTTTAATTATGGGACCAACAACCAAATCGCGAAAAAAATATCAGCTGTTCCATACAAACTTCGAGAGCTAAACGGCCGAAATGTATGGAACAGCTGCTTTTTTATTCGCGATCTGGGTGTTGGTCCCATTATAAAAAGTGACCAGTATGACCTACAGAGTTAGTCCCAAAATTTGTGCACTGATAAAAAAATTACCCTGTATAGGCAGGCTAATCCCGTTAGGGCCATCAAGACCATTATAGTACGTAATTATAACTAGATTACAGTACTTTAATAGGCAACTAACTAATACATAATTAATTAAGTATGTCACAATACAAATACTAATTATATAATTTTAAAACTAAGCTTGTCATTAGTCGGTAAAATACGGAGAAAAAAAGCTTCAAAAATATGGTTACAAACAGTAGGAGCTCGATATTGGTCCCAATTATATGTTGTCCTAACGAATCGCAAGTCCATATTGGGTGAGACGGGTGTCTTCTACTTCTTTTTTATAGATAGCCATAAAAGACAAACGAGCAGACGGCCCACTTGATGGTAAGTAGTCTCAGTTGCCAATAAACGTCAGTAATGCCAGAGCCACAGCCAAGTTGCTGCCTTTCAGTGGATACACTTTTGAATCCGCGTCTAAAGGAGGACATGTCATAGTGCCGTGGAAACGGACCTCTGGAAACGAACTGTACCTAGTCGATTTTAATGGTACCAGGTCATATGGACAGTGTATCTCTACTGGCGATACAAATTATCTTTATCGTCGTTTTACAATAAAACTATAATTCAAACTAACGATAGTTACAACAGGACTACAGACAATCTAAAATTTTCAAGCGCGTAGACTCACTTTTGGGTCATTCTACCGTAACACCCGAAGCAGCTACTTTTCATTAGTGATTCTCTTGTTATTCTCTTATACTTTTAGTTATGCGTGTTAAGGAAAATAAAATATTATCCAAATAGTAGACCATTCACTAGTCATTTTCCTAGTTTCTTATTACAATATCGAAATAAACCTTAATAAAAAGTAGCTGTTTCGGGTGTTACGGTGGAATGACCCTTTTGTGACTCCTCACATAGGTACTGCTTTTAAATGCACAGTCCGACGGTGTTTACCCATAATTTGGCACTTAATAATAGAATACATACCATTTTCATGTTTTGTTTCAAACTTTTAGTGAGATTGGGCGGGGCTATTCCGACCGCATTCACCCCTCTGTCGGAATATCCCCGCCCGACCTTGCCCTTTTAAAATCAAATGAGGTTTTTTTGTCAAATTAAGGGTAAACAACGTAATTATGACATTAACTCTCCGAAGTAAGCATTGTATGTGAAAGGTCACCACCCACTAAAACGGATCCTACTACGACTACTGGCCATTACGGGATCGTACAGTCATAGAAAAAAAACATATAACCCGACATAGAACCTCTTCCTTTTTTGAACTCAAGTTAAAAATACGGGTTTTAGTGGGTGGAGGCCTTAACATTACATTATATTGCATAATATTTTCTATTCAAGATCGAATCGAGTGATCCTATTCTAATGTGTAGTAGGCATAGTAAAGCTTGACAAAGCTAATGTAGACATACATTGGACTCAAACCCCGTACCGTACCCCTTGGACCGGTACCGCGACCGGGGTAACGTAACGCCATAGGAATCGTGTAGCCGCAGCTAATAGAAACAATGTAAAGGGTCAGTGTAGGGGTCATCGTGAAGTTGGGTCACTGTGACCTGTTACCTCATTTCAAAATTACATTTAATAATTCTAGATTTATTGCAATGTTATTTACTCAAATTCAAAGTTTACAAACATTTAGAAATTTAATATTTTTATAGCAAGTTAAATTTCTAATTAGATAAAATGTATGGGTTGGCAAAAAACAGTTTGACATGGCGGCAGGTGGAACTAACACATTAAGCTTAACAATTTGGAGGAATTGGATCATGTTGCCAATTAAATGCCAAACAGTTTTTTTGCCAAGCTATATTAAAAAACTGTTTTTAATTTCTGAAAGGATGTTTGTTAATTTATAATCATTTATTAAATATTATGCTTGTGCATGTATTTTGTATTCATTAATTTAGGATCACAGTCACATGTAAAAATATGTGAGGAAAAGGCAACATTTCAAAAATATTTCCCAATGCACCTTATTCGAGTGTAACAAGAACTTCATAACATATTTATGAGGGGATTCTTTCAATACATATTTTTGCACTTGACTGTACCAAAAACATGATTATTAAGTAGTCTTCCGGATTTAACTTATACCTTTTGGAGTCTGCCTTATTACGTACTTCATACAGTCTAATAATAGAAATGATTTTTTTCTTGGGTTTAGTTCAGATATACTGTCGCTTCATACACACATCCCTTCAACCTGTAACTCTAGTTGTATGTTTGTTGTAACTTGCACATAAACAACCTGGATTATATGCCAAAAATACCCAAACTATACATACAAAGGAAGGTGTGCGTAAGAAGCGACCCTAAATCAACAGTAGACCGTATGTCCAAGAAGTGTTAAGCATTACTCAGAAATAAAAGTTACAGAAATAAAATAGTACTCACATTCTCCAAGGAGTTGAAACTTCTGTCCCAACTGCTCACAGGCATCCCACCGAACAGATACCCCGGATATCGTTCACTCATGACGTACACGGCTTCTAAACTATACTAAAATATTGAGCAATCAACTTTAACACTTCATTGCGATCTTAAAAACATAGTTATTTAACTCCTTATGTATTATTTAATGGTGTAGATTACCTGAAAATAAAAAAAGGTTATTTATTAATGATCATATTATAAAGTTTGTTTCATATTGCATTGTTTTGTGCCTTTCTTCCCCGTTTTGAGGCCATACAAGATTAAGGTAAAACAGGCATCCATACTTTATATTGTAAAAATGAAAGTAGCTTTGTCTGTTTGTTACGTTTTCATGACTAAGCTGCTGAATCAATGTCGATAAAATTTGGTATGCAGATAGTGCTTTTACCCACAAGTAACGATAAACGACTACTATGGGGATGGAGATGCAGGCAACAGCTAGTCGTAATTTGCAGTACAGCACGACACAATTAATAAGGTGCACCTCAAAGCGCTTACACCATTGACCAAGAGTCTTATTGCCTGATCCACGCACTATAGTAGTTGTGTCCTGCTGTAAAGATGTGTTTAAATGTCTTGATAAACCATTGCCATTTGATACATGATATGCTGCATCCCATTCAGAATCAGTTTTTGCCAAATCATCAAAGGGGATCTGTTACAGCCATATGATTTTTGACATTATACAAAGATTATATCTCCCTTGATTTAGCTACTGTGAGCCACCCCGCAGAGCTCATTGCTCCACAGTAGTTATAACTCCAAATGGATTTAATACTCTTAATAATCAATTACCTCTGTAGAACTACTTAACGCTTTGAAGTGTAGTACTAAGATTAGACAAAGAATCAATTACAGTATGATATTGATTAAAGTGCTGCACAAGATCATACACAAAAATAAAATTATTGGTCTACCTAAAAATTACAACAGCAATTAATTGCAATTGTAAAGAAATGTACTTTTATATCGTAGAAAAAGTTAATTGGAACAAGCAAATAAATAAAATTGACATAGTGTTTCTACCTGTATATAAACCACACAATAACATGAATATCAATCCTGTTGTTTATGGTGTAAAAAACAACAAATTTAAACATGAAACTAAAATGGAAATGGCTAACTTACATGAAAAAAGACAGAAGAAAATAAGAAGGGTAATAAACAGTGATTGGATCTAGGATGCAATTTGGGGTGAACAACCTCAAACGTTATGCTTAACATGGATGTGACTCGGGATTTGCCAGGTTTTGGGAAATGGGTTATTGTTAATAATTAATAACTTTTGTCGAGGGTTAAACTAAATAAACAAAATGAAAATGTTCGCTATCTATATTAATAGGTCATTTATTTTACATATACTTTAAAAAAAATTTTAGATATAAAAAAACTCTTAAGCAGAAATGTAATTGTATAAATAAACGAGTTACTACTTTCTGAAACAAAATTTAAAAATAAACATCTTAACAGCATACAATATTTATTTATTTATCTTTGCAGTACTACTGTATTTTTTTTGTTGTTATTACATATTTTGTTAATTTTATAGTGTAAACTACTTAAAATTAAAAGTTCTTTACCTTTTCATAAAGGTAGGTAACAAAAAGACTCGAGGGATTGTAAGTCATATTCATATCCATGTTAAAATAAGGGACTTAAACCCCGGGGAATTGCATCCTAGATCCGATCACTGGTAATAAAGAAGTCATATAAAGCAACTGTTAGGACAACCAATGGTCAAAATATGAATAGAAAGAAGATGTCCAGTTCTCGAAGAAATTGAGAGTAGAAGCTTTAATGAGCATATATTTTAACTTATTAAACAGTTGCGTTGTCCTGTCTCATCGAATTCAATATTATCACGCCAATTAGGTTTTAATCTGATTATTAGTATACAAACTGTGATGGGACCTGTATACAATCTCCCCACCGACGGCACAATGGATCTGAACCAGAAAAAGTATAAACAAACACCCTGTGCGACATAAAAGTCTACCGTTCAATTAAAACTACCAATAATAAGTGTAATAAAAGTAATGAAATATTTACGCGGAGCATTGTTTAATTTTACAAATACTTTTTGTTAAAGACTAACTCATAGTCAAAATCTACTAAATAATAATAACAAATAAACTTACGTTAGTGTAACAAATTTCTATAATCGCTTTATCCCTTGATGGTACAATCTTGGTAGCAAATTTGATTTGCGCAAATTATTCACCAACGATGGACGATTTTTTGTGACAGTTATTGAAGAGAGATGTTATATGACTAAAATTACCCCAAACTTACTTAAAATTCACCGAGTACCATGTACGTATTACTGCGTATACAGCAGACTAAAGTCACTGTGGTATATTATCTGCCTAGAAAAATGGTTAAAAAAATACTTATAGACTGAGTGATAAATGAAATGAAAACAGAGTAATTTATATTCATCTTAACATATATTTCACCTGCTTACTTACAATTTGATGTGTCTCTTAGCACCATAGATTAAGTACACAAATTTCATAAAACTTTAAATTATTCATATCCTAAAATTACCATTCCCATTTATCTCGTCAAAAATGTAGACTAGGTACTACGTTTACGTTGAGACAGATTATTTATAATACAAGAATTACCCCATAATTGTAAAATGTATCAAACTGCTGGCAACCCTGATTTTCTCTGTCATTGCACAGATAAGGTGAGGATTGCGTTTGGTTTCCAACCAAAATTCTTACATATATATGATCGCGTGCGTCTTTTTTTGGTTTAAATGCTCCTTTCACTCTACAGTTATTGACGTTATTGATGGAATTTAAAAAAAGGCACGGGACTAATTGGACTTTAAAATTATAATTTGAGGATGGAATTATAGTAATCACATTCCAGATGCATTAAACCGTCTGTGCCATTTTTCCTACTTCGCGGCAGGCGGCAGCCATTTTATAAAATCGTCTCGTTTCGTCCTGCCTGTGTAAACGCAAATTTTGCAAATAAATGATTTTATTCGCAAATGATATAGATTATTACTAACGTGGTTAAGCCTTTTGTGAATTGTTAATGTGTAAAATGATGTTGTAATTTCGTGCTTGGATTTGCCGTCTTAGCTATTATTAGGTAAGTTTGGTGATAAAAGCATGGCGCCTAGTCTACTTCGCAAGCGTCATTATACATTATTTCGTTCTGATAATGTGTACGAGCTTGGTTCGACATCCTGTATAATGTTCCTAAATATTACAATACAGTCAGATTTTCTAGTTCAGTAATCGCGTAAACCTGTGATCGTCAATTATAGTATTCGTTTCATCGTTCATCTTGAGCTGTTTCATCAACTGGAAAATGTTCTGGTACCTACTGGTACTGCGTTATCGCTTCTGCCATTCCTATAAGCAATAGGTATGTTAGCGTCACGTACGTGATACCTAATTTTTTTATGATGCTGCAATACAATCTTAGTAGTTATTGTATATTAAATTCATAGAAAGCGAAATATGACATTATTAAATACTCAATATCCAATTAAAATAACTAAGCTAAGACTTAAAAAAAACTTGTAAAATGAAACTAAATATGACTAAGTAAAATATATTTAAAAGAAGCCCCCATTGAGCCGAGGTTACTGGCAGCATTTCCTCTATGCTTGCTTATTCTCTGAGAGGAAGTTGCCAGCTCTTCGGTCACCTGTAACGTCAACTAGGGGCTACACGGAAGTTAAGTTTCAATGTTCTTTTGAAAGTTATTGTTCTCATGTGTCTTTTTTAGAAGAACATTGAGCTTTGCTATGTTGTGAATGTGCTAGAGATTGGCGGCTGGGGATGTTAAATCATTTGATAACCAATTAATTTCATTTGCTTTTGCTATCACTTGCTCTAAAGTCAGATCTAGAACTGTAAATATTATTATAATCTTGAAACTTGTTATAATATCAAATCAAAATGTTTTACTTATTTGCTCTAATGTTCATAAGCAAAGTAGCCACTAGGCAAGGTGAAGAGTGAGGTAGGTAGGAGAGTCAGGTTAGGTTAGTTTTCAGCAGGCCCAAACGAACAAACACCTGAACAGTGGTGTAACTATAGGGTGGCAGAGTAGGCAAAATGGAAGGCCCCCAGTCTGAGAAGCTGTGAGCACAGGAAGAAACTAATATTTACTACATTTGTTCTAATATTAAGGTAAGGCCCTATTGGATGAATTTGTCACGGGCTTCAGGTCGGATAGTTGGATGCTGTTACGCAATAATGTGTCAACCCACAAGTATTTAGCAATAAAATGTCAACCCACAACGATAGTACTGAGGGTTGACTCTTTATTACTAAATACTTGTGGGTTAACACATTATTGCGTAACAGCATCCAGTTACGCCACTGCCTCTGAAAAAAGGGGGTCTGCTTAGTGGACTCTATGGCCTATGTCAAAATTTGTTGGGCATTTTATAAGGCGTACACAAACCAATAATATATCTAAGGTAAATGCTGCATGCATATGCATCTTCTAGAGGGAGGCAGATGCCCCCCTCTGCCCGTACTTCGCTACGCCCCTGCACCAGTAGTAATATACCCTATTATTATTATTTTGTGTATCAAAATCTCTATCAATATTTATTAAAATATAGTAAATAGAAAATATTCATCTTTTGGAAACCATCTAAAAACAAACTATAAAATAAAGGAGAACGTAAATGTCTGCTATTAATGATGTTAATTGAAATTATGATATGAGAATAATATAGGTGAAATCTGTAGTAAACAAGTATTTAATGATGCATTATTATTAGGCATTATCGGAAATATTTAATCACATTCTAAGAATTTCAATCATAAATAAAATTCACTAATAGTTTTCTTTTCTAAAATTCATTAGTGCTACCCTCACTAGCACAGATACTGATTCTTAATTTCTAAAATCTTGATTGCTGTTAAGGACCTTACCTTAGCCTAGGTAAGTTTTTTATTAAAGCAAAATAAAATGTATTGTCTTCATTCTTGGGAATGAATTACAACATATTATAAATAGGTATATGAACTGGAAAATGGACAGGTTGTTTCACTTTTTTATAGGTTCAAAGAAGACAGCAGCCATGAGCGTCATCATAAGACTACAGAACCTTCCTTGGTCCGCTAATGCCCTGGACATTAGAAATTACTTTCGGGGCCTCTCAATTCCTGAGGGGGGTGTTCACATCGTAGGAGGCGAGCTTGGAGATGCGTTCATTGCGTTCAGGTAGCTATATTGTAATCATCACAGACAAAAGTACCCTACTATTGCTAGGTAATATTTTCCATGGACATGTTTCATCGAAAGTATTCCTTGCTTTAATGATCTCATCCCTATATAACTAGGTATTTATATTTTATTATAGTTCTAAGGATTATTATATTTATACACTGATAAGTTATTAAAAAAATAAACAAGACATCCTAAAATATTTTTTTGCAAATTGAATCAACCAGATAAAACCATTTAGGTATATACCCTTTAAATGTTTTAATAGGCTGCAACACACTCAATCTATTTTGTCAAGGTGGGATAAATTTATAAATATAAAATTAATACTTAATAATAAATATACATAGTAGTCACTTTAACAAGGTCAATGCAGGATGATCCCATTGACAGCTTTTAAACACTACTTGTTTCTTTAACTCGTATCACAAATCAACAATAATTGGTGATCTAAATCATTAATCCCTCATGTGGCTCCTTTATATGCCTCCCTTGAGAGTCTGAAATTACTACATAAGGCTGTCACAGAGAGCATCCTTTTTTTTCTATGCTGGGTAAATGCATTAACGCATCTGGAAGCCTGGATCATCCATTTTTATGATCCTACATTGACCTGCATATAAAACTAGGTATTTTATTCACCAAAGTTGACTAATATTTGCTGGTGTGCAACTTTCAATGTCCTTAAAGCGCCTGGAACATATGCGTATTTTGTACCTGGCAACAAAAGGGTTAGTTGTTAGGTTTAGGTATTTTTAGAGCAAGAAAGATGCCTACATGAAAATAGATTGGATTCGTCAACTTGTCAGACACTGATCTGAAGAACCAGATAACAGAATTAGTGGTGGAATATGGGTTATAAAAGAAGCAGCTGTTGTGACTCCTTTCACCCTCTGCAATATTTCATCTACATTGACGCTATACTGAGTTGCTGGCACTGATCTCGACAACAACAAATGGTATGACATGTGACCCAACTTTACACGTCAATTCTCTTCACTCATCAGATAATGTGAGTATAAAAAGCCCAACATATACCCAAACTGACTTCACTGTGTCTAGTATCTTGTACAAGATACAATGAGTACTGCAAGTTCTTAATCTAAAGGTGTCTTGACTTGTTTAAGGTTCCGAACTTTAACAAACCAGACGCCACTCAGTAGTATATGAGTTGCTATAGTCGCTCGCTATAAATTAGACCACGGGACAACTCACGTTTTAGAAATAGCTTTATTAGGATTAACTACCTTAGCAAAAAATGCTTGCGAATGAGATGTAAGCTCCGTAGTCTATGTAAGAAACATGCGTTAATAAATCTGCGGTATTTGTAATGTCTTGCTAAAAACAGGTAGCACAGTCTGTGGAGATAATCTGACTTAGGAGTTAAATAGAATTTTTACACATCGCGGTGCTTACACGTTTTGAGCACAACATAAGCATGCAGAATTATGATGTATTTTCTATAAGATTTACAAGCCTCTGTAGTCTGCCTCGTCGGGCCACTTTTATGAACCTATAAGTTACTAATACTACAAGTGTAAAGTGGCAACATTTACCATCATTAGAATGGATGTTGAACAAATATTGCCATTTTATGGTGGTAAAAATTTAAGTTTTAGCATTATAAACAGTTGGCATTTGGCTCAAAACATGGCCGAGAAGTTCTTCCGTTATGTTTGTAAGTTGTACCTTCCAGATCATCGCCTAGATTAAACTGGTAAGTAGTTAAAATACAAATATGTGCTTTATTTCTGCTGATTTCTGTCGTTTCTAGTTATTCGTCAGATTCTGTTACTTCTCTCTTAGTCGATTAATGGTTGTGTAAACCGGCTAAAACTGGTCCTGTGTCAGTATTCAAGACAGATTACATCAATATTGAATAAGTCTTTTCACCCTTTTAATTTTAGTCCCCATGCTAATGATTCTGTTTTATTTGCTCGTTTTTTTGGTTCAGTTATATTTAGGTATTTCAACCGAAGGAATTTAAGCTTTTACTGCAAATCCTACAATAATTGTTTTTTGGAGCTGCTTGTGTACGTGAAAGAATGCTTCTTAAGCAGGATTTGGAAATTGGATGGAGGATTGGGAAAAAATGCCTTGGATTTTTCAGCGCGGCACTTAGGGTATTGTACGTTTAATTAATTCAATAGCCCGAATACCTACATCGCGCACTCTAATCTAGAATTATCTACATTATACTCATACCTATGCCTTAAAAACCAACTTGTTCTCTACATAGTCGGTCTTCCCGCAATAGTAATAATAGTTTACGTGACGGTTGCGTAATGACAGGCATTACAACATGAGTGTGGTTTATGAAACCAAGGCGAGTTTCATAATAGATCACACGAGTGTTGTAATGCTAATTACGCAGTCTCGTACAATACTTTATCTACACACGTATTATAAGATTTATAAATACTCTAAGATGAGTTCAGAGGCCCTACTTTAAAAATCGAAGTTCGAAGTTACGTTAGCTCCATCCCTGTCACTCGTCATTCGAGACTAAATTGAGTGAAAGGGATGAAGCTATCGTAACTTCGAACTACGAATTCCAAAGTAGGGGCTCTGAAGTCGAAAGGCAAATGACCAGCATTACCTTACCTGTAGCGATGACAGCTGTAACATAATTTTGAAATTACGTTATCGAATATTGTAAGGTAGGTAATGAGATCCAAATTTGGAACATCTTCCAAAATTAACAGCTGTCATCGCCGTCACCTACTACCACAGGTAATGCTGGTCATTGCCTTCGGGTTTTGAACGCATAATAGAGGACTTATGATATGAGTGTAGATAAAAACTATTTAAAGATTTGCGGAGAGTTAGGAATGAATCTATAAGAGACTACCTATTGTACGTGAACATTAAAATGTTATTGGTGGATTTTTCCTGTCATACCGATCCTTACTATCACACATCTCTGGTGGACAGACTCAATCATTTGAAAATACCCATTAGTAAACGTCTTGTTTTCTCCACTTGGTCGACTGGACGGCTAGCACAATTTGTCCGCGATGGCGTAACGATAGTCGGCACTAAACGACAAGTGAGAAAATACAAAATGTGCTAGCCGCTCTGAAAAGAGGACAGGAGCTCGGATGGGAACGTCTCGGATAAACATATATGATTTTCGTTTATCACGACTTTTCCCAAAGACTACCACCTAAGTCATGGCACAATACTTGATGGCTACTTAATACCGGTACACGGTTAAACTGTAATGAAACGAATAACGCCTTGCGTAGTATGACATATGTTTTGGTAACGAATCTCGCTTTCGCAAAATTTTAACGGAAAATAGCTAAACCTAAACTAAGAGTTAAGATTCACGTTTTAAACTTTCTCCGTTATTGTACGTTAACCCAGCAGCATCGGTCTTCTACGCGTCAAAGTCATAAGTATTCTTCGATGTTATAGTAATGCAACGAGTAACGCCTTGCGTAGTATGACATACATTTTGGTAACGAATCTCGCCTTCGCAAAATTTGGATGGAAAATCGCTAAACCTAAGAGCATTCACATTTTAAACTTTCTCCGTTATTGTACGTTAACCCAGCAGCATCGGTCTTCTACGCGTCCAAGTCATAAGTATTGATGTTATAGAAATAAGATAAGCTAATTTTAAATAAATTGTCTAGCCGTTATCAGCAAAAACAAGGCTTCATGATGGACTCTCGTAAAACGAAGAACTGGTTTGGGCAGTTCTTTAGGGCGACAGCGTGGACTTCAACGGGTGACTTCAGATAAACTGTTATGTTTTACCCCTGAAATTGTAGCCAAACTGTTTGATATAGGAAATCAAATGATGGCGTTTGGATTATCCAAGAGACACCATATTTCATATCTATTTCAGGCGGTCGTTACGATTTTAGTGATAAAATAATTATAACTGACTGCAACCATAAATACAATACAAGGCCTCTCATCCAAACAAAACGGGTCTGGGGAGGTTTGTTGCACAAACTGCATGCTAAACAGATCGATAGAAAGCCATGGAGGTTGCTCTACATTGTCATTTCTCCGTAGCTAATAGCGTTGAAACATTCCCTACTCCGCAGCTCTGGAATGACCTGGACTCTCATAAGACAGCCATAATATTTTTACGCGAGCAGGAGGGCAACGAGCTTACAAAACACTTGGTGGTCATGGACATACGCAATCTCAGGTCTACATATTTAGGTCTAGATGGCCTTTTGGACTATTTTATAATAAAAGTTCTCCAAGGAACGAAAGCTAAAGCTGATTCTTAAAATGTCATATTTTACAATTATAATACATGAAATAAAAAGTCCTTAGCTTAGAACCTAGCCTTTAAATTGACGAGCTATTGCTAAAGCCGCAAACACACTGGTAGTGGAGGCGCGTTCCCATATTAAAAAGCTTTTTAAAAACGTGGCGGATAAGGTTTTAGTATGGGAACGCGCCGCTACCACTTTCATTGCGTTTGCGGCTCAACTGAATATTGAGGTAAATATTCTTATGAAAGTGTTTCTAACCTCCGCCGACTAAAAAGGATAAGTTTGACGAAGTTGATAAACGTAAAATCAGTCGTCCCAATTTCTTTAATTCTCTGTGATCTAAACTATGTCGACCTCTGCAAGTCCTGCAGTAGACTCGTTAGTAGGTGAGTACGTGAAATATAAGGAAAAGTGTGGCATTGATATGTTGTCCCTCGTAGAAGCTTTTTTTTACCTAGATACTTATCATACATGACAGGATTTATGGTGACAAAAAAGAACTTCAAAATAATAACTATAGATGAAATAGATTTAGAATAGGGGGCCGATTTTTGACTTTCGAGCGCTCGAAAGTTTAGTTCGAAAATGAGCAAAATCGGTGAAACCGTATTTTTGAAAATACGAGCGATAGACAATTTTAAGACGAGTGGTCCACACCATTCGTTTTCAATTCTGCCGCTCGTATTTCACAAAACGGTTTCACTGATTTTACTCACTTTCGAGTGAAGCTTTCGAGCGCTCGAAAGTCAAAAATCGGCCACTAGATTCCAGAAATCATTGAGACAAACGTTTTCAAAGTAACCTTTTCATTACCTACCATTTGGATTTGAGGATCAACGAGCTCAAGTTAAGGAACAAATACGATCTTTATTATGCTTAACTTATGTTAAACTGAATCTAAGTCTCAACGGTGTTAAATTCCTACAAACTTAATTATTATGATATTTAAGATAGTGGTCAAGAATAATAGGTAGTTAATCGTTTGAATCGGCTATATTTGAAGATGTAATTTTTCAAAACAGTTGATAAAGGAAAGGACTGGGACCGGCCTACTAAAAAATGTGTGCCTACGGGCTTTTTCCTCCTGTTCGCTCTGAAAACTAGTGAGATGTTTTTTCCCAGTTTTCCGCAGTGCGAACAGATGGTAAAATAAACTCCCATTAGTCCGCACCCTCAATAATTTATTTTCCCATCTGTTCGTAGTGCGGACAACTGAGAAAAAAACCCACTAGGAGTGCGGACAGGCGGGAATAGCCCGTGCAAACGTTGCAGTAAACAAGAACATAGCTAAAAAAAACTATGCATAGGTACACTACACGATGTTATAATTTGACTATATAAGTACTCCTTGCAAATAACTAACCAATGGACGAGAATACGAGACTGACGCGGGGATGGAGTCGCAGGTGATCATCAATGTATACGGACTTCTTACTAAACAAACCCTTCCCTCACAACCACAATTCATAGTTCCGCAATCGGAAATAGAAATGCGTTAAAAATCGATGACCCTCTTTCGGCGGTCGGGTAAAAATAATGTAGGTTTATACAGACCGGATAGTTGTACAAACAAATCAGTCCCCTGAAGGCTGACGAGGAATTTAATCGTCGATGACGATGGAACTTGTTAATAACGCACAATAAATGTTAAGAATTTATGTACTCTCAGAGGTACTGCCACAATTGACTACAGGTACCGAAACTCAGCCTTCCCGAAGACGAGACGTAATGTAAATAAAGTATAATGTACCTAACACTGCCTATAAGTCATGTTAACTATCTAAAAGACTAGAAGGTACCTGCTACAAAATACAAGCCGCTGGTTGCTCCAGGTGGGTCCTTGATTGATGTGCATAGGCTAACTGTTAGCCTAGATATCCTGTTAGCCGCTAACAGGATATCTAGGACTCCTTTCTGTGTATTTAAAATTGGCCCTGCCTTTACACTGTAGATGTGGTGTCATAAATTGCCGTGAAGTTAGATTTGAGCCGTCGAAGCACCGTTACCGGCCGTTCACCGCGCCAGCCAGCGAGCTACCTACTCGTCAACTGTTTTTCGGACATGTACTTACCTACCCACGGCGCAGTTTTTCGTAAGGTAAGAATTCGGAGCACGGCGAATTTCCTACATCATTTTTACCCGACCACGGCAAGCCAAAACGGTTTATGGATTTTAACAGTCTTATATGTAGGTACTTATCGTAGCGGACGAATGAACTACTGGACCGATTTTTATCACGAAGATATTGCTGGATTAGTTTTATAGTGTCAGTGTTACATTATATGGAAGCTACTTCCACGCTGAACAATCAGGCTGGATTTACATGTAGGTAGAGATACCTTTGTCATCTTGAAGTTTTCTGTTCCTTGTAACGTAGTTCCATCCTAACCCTCTATCTTTAAGTGGACTAGCTGTTGCCGAAGTCAAAATTATCCTAGTAACCTAAGTAGATTTATTAATTACTTACAAAGACGATGTTGCTGGTATAACGATTTTGCATTTCCTCGATAATGGTGTTACATATAGGCTAGGTACTAGGTATATTAACTTGTGTTAAATGTAGGAGACTCATATTTGTTTAGTTGGAACAGATTGATTTCAAGTTTCAACACTTAACAACTAACTGGGTTGGAAACTAAGATGTCATGCTCCCTGGACACCCCACTGTCTGTTTTATAATGTTTTAAAGCATAACCCTAATGTACACAATATGTACCGAATTTGTACATACTTAAAAAGAAATGTACCTCAATAGATCGAGAGTATCTCTTATTTGTACTTTCGATCTATGGAGGTACATTTAAAACAAAGTGCGTACTAATTGAGTACATATTGGGTACAACAGCGGTATGTTTTAATAAATAACAAATTCTTAAATTAATCTTTGGGGTTGCTGGGGAGATGCTCCACAGCAACCCCAAACTCATACTCTCGATCTATTGAGGTACATTTCTTTTTAAGTATGTACAAATTCGGTACATATTGTGTACATTAGGGTTATGCTTTAAAAGGATTGTTTGGACTGGACCAAAACAGACAATGGGGTGTCCAGGGAGCATGACATAAACTAAAACATTTTACGGTTGGTTAAATTCTACACTTTTTAAGTCGGTGAGATTAAGACCGTCCAGCTGCACCACAAACAAGAACAAGTAGTTCCAAATGCCAACAAAGAATTGCGAACAAAGATATGGACGATACCCGAAAGGGATGGTATAAGAAGAAAAATAAAATATTTTTGGACCACATGGAAAAAGTCCTACAACGGAACGGAACACGGAACCGCTCTGTGTGAACGCATATAGATAAGCGTTTTTCTGGCGTTCAACCAATGCCTGAACGGCGTATGTGCGTTTTTTTACAGTATGAGAGCTTCGTTTGATGTTTTACCCAGGCACAGGGACGGCAGCGCGTGTTTTAATACAGGGTTCACAGTGTACCTATGGCTTAAAAGGATTGTGACTGGTTATGGCTGAAAAAAATCCTACAAAATGCGATATCGTCTCTCT
The DNA here is from genome assembly GCA_946894065.1 of Acleris literana. Taxonomy (NCBI): domain Eukaryota; kingdom Metazoa; phylum Arthropoda; class Insecta; order Lepidoptera; family Tortricidae; genus Acleris; species Acleris literana. Next base: position 7,065,094 of record OX335687.1, read on the forward strand.
CCCCGTAAATCTAGTCCGATTTTTACGATTTTTGAATATGTTGTCGATATTATGAAAAACTAGATCTTTACGTTCTTCTTTCCAAGAAGATATTTCTTGGAAGTAACAATTTAAAAAAAACGGAAACGTACAAACCTATATTTTCATAAAAACTACAACTTTTTCAAAAATCGTGGAAATCTGACTTACGGGGTTATTTGGGGGGTGAGAGACGTTCTCGCCCTGACCTAAATTTGTATGATTTTTTTTAACAGCTACGCGATTTATTCGTCGCCTCACAATCCTTTTAACTTTACTACATCCCAGCAGCTGTGTTCGCATTGCTGTGCTCCAGTGTGGGGATTCCATCTTAGTCCTCATGCAATACCGTCTCTACCATAAGGGCACACAGGGCCCGTGCCCAGGGCCCCCGTCCTCAAGGGGCCCCGAAGGACCGACAATTTCTCTTTACATTAATTCTCAAAACAAATAGAAAAATTATAGTATAATTCGCTTTCTTTACTATCCAAAAAGGCCCCAAATTCTTGTGTGACCAAGGGCCCCAGCAGTCTTTGAGTTTGCAGTCTTTACAATATATGGGCCTAAAACCCCATTGCCATGAAAAAATACGGTAATTACCAGGGATCGGGAATTCGGATGGATATTTACCTAAACTTTCGCGGCGGCGATGTTGTTCAGTTGTATGGAAGCGGACTCAATCGTATAATTAATTAATACAATTCCCGGGATTTCTAAATAAATAAATTATGCCAGCATAAATTCATAATTAAGTATTCATATTAAATATTTGAAGTTATTTTCCATGTATAGATTTACCAAATGTTATTTAATTTACCTGTAACTCATTGACCTAACGAATTTATAGGAGCAAAACCGGACGTTTTATCCTACAAGTAAAATAATAATTATTAACGTTTTGTAGAGTCCCGGAATCCCGGAACTTTTTAAGACGCCGACGCCATGTTCGCCTATGTTTTTTGCGGGATTTTGCCAACTTTAGGTAAATATCGATCCGAATTTCCGATCCCTGGTAATGACGTAGGTATACCTACAAACAAGATGATATACCAAGACGTCCATAAATTAATAATTCTTCAAGAATGGCTAGCAATTAAATATTGATACATCATCATCATCATCATCATATATCGGCCGAAAGACGCCCACTGCTGGACATAGGCCTTCCCCAAGGATCTCCACGACGGCCGGTTTTGTGCTACTCGCATCCATCGGCTTCCCGCCATCTTCACCAGATCGTCGGTCCGCCTTGTGGAAGGCCTGCCAACACTTCGCTATCCAGTCCGCGGCTGTCACTCTAGAACTTTTCCGCCCCAACGGCCATCAGTTCTACGAGCAGGTTTTCCTTTAGGCATAACTTCGTGGCACAACTGGCCAATGATTTCTATTTCAAAATCAAATTTAACAGAGTTGACGGAGCTCGGCTATCGCGGAGGTCCTATTTCTTAGTGTTTTGGCCCATCGGGCCATCTAAAGAACCAACATGACCTAAACGTACCTCATATTTATTATAAGTTTGGACAGTGGTGCCATGGGGAAGTCAATATATTATATTATAGGCCCCTTTAAATCCTTCTTTTGGGAGTTTGTTAAGGTTTATCTGTGCTGGTCATTTTGTTTTTAAAAGCTATTATTAAACTTGCCTCGTTCGTATGTCTGACATTCTAATTCATTGTAGTTCAAATCTTGAAAGTAAATTATTAATCATCTTCCGTTATCGTATTGAGCTAAAATGTAGAATAGGAACATGGCGAACCTGTAACTTAACATAAACCCACCGATTAGCTAGGTCTCGATAAGCAGATGATGACCACAAAAAAAGTAGCCGTCAAAACTAGTGTGATATACCTAATACTGAAATTAAGTGTCTTAAAAAAGGAAATCTGCTCATATTTTTTTCATATTAAAGGGGTGTTGGACTGGTGGGTTTTTTCTCAGTTGTCCGCACTGCGTACAGATGGGAAAATAAATTTTTACTAGTCCACACCCTCAAAATTGAGTGCAAACTAGTGTGACTGAAAAAAATACAGGACATAATAACAACAAATAGGACTTGACAGAAGCGCGTGGAGCTAGCCCCATGTGCTTCTGTTTAGTCCATAGGAGAAAATTCTCTTTTACCGAACAATTGTCTTCGCGTGTGATATCCATGGACTTATTGCTCTAATAAGTCCATGGGAGTGTCTATAAATAACTCGACATTGGCGAAATACACCTTAACAGGAGTGAAAGACATTAATTAAGAAAAAAAAAACAACAAATAATTCATTGATCCATAAAATAACAACAAGCATTGTTGTCAAGACAAACTAATCTAATAGACAGTTATTTATTTGTTAAAAGCGTTAAATATTATATATTTGACAATGACCGTAATAATGTTTAATATTGATCAAATTAAAGAATCGCAAATTACTGTCACTTTCGCAACTAGCAGTATTCCGCTACGTAGTGATTTTTGATCTTTCAAACGCCACGTTGAGTAAAAACTGCGCGAATGACCTTACACGCCAAGAGACCGGCGGAAAAAGAAATAGGTACTTACATTGATTTTGCAAACAATATAACAATCTTTAGACAATTGTGAGGCGACGCGTATCGCGTAGCTGTCAAACATTTTCCATACAAATAAGGCTCCGGGCGATAACGTTTCTCTCTCACCCTCTAAAAATCAAGTCCGATTTCCACGATTAATGAACATATGATGTTATGAGAATCTAGGTTTGTGCGGTTCGGTTTTTTTTGTTTCCTTACAAGAAATATTTTCTTAAAAAGGAAAACGTACAGACCTAGTTTTTCATTACATCTATAACATATTCAAAAATCGTAACAATAGGACTAAGTAGATTTAAGGGGAGAGAATAGTTATTTGTGCAACAAGAGAGCAAAGTTGTTTTTTGCTGCGAGTGTTAATTTTGAATCCCGAGTAAGCGAAGGATTCTATGATTGAATCTAGGTTAGAATCCTAAGCGTAGCAAGGGATTCTAGGTTAGAATCCTAAGCGTAGCGAGGGATTCAAAGACACGAGATGTAAATAACTTTGGTCTCGTGTGACACATACAACTTTTCACCTCAGCAGCGAGAACATATTAAATGATTAATTTTATACTAATGAAGGACTTACTTTTGCAGCGAGAAAATTGCAGTCCGGAGCCTAATAATTATACTTTTTAAAGTCAGCGGTCAAAAAAAATTTGGACTTCCTGGATTTGTGCCGTACTGACATTCTCTTCAAAAATGCAATAAGTTTGGGATAGCTTCCGAAGTGCACGTCATCTTTTGTATTTATTGTGGTTTTCAACATTAAGTAAATACTCCACATTAAAGATGGTTGCTTCTTGATAATTCTATCAAGTACGCTAACAGTCTCAGAAAAGTGTCTCCATTGCTTAAAACTATCATAAGCTTTTAGATATTTTTTGCGAGACTTTTCAGGCAGGAAACTTTTTTACACGTTGCTTCAATGCTTCCGGAGTTAAATAGCAGACTTCGTCACTGGACTCACTCATATTTAATTATTATTACTTTTATAATATCCAAAGTGTATCGAAAGTAGATAGGTAGTGTAACAGAAGAGAATAAACAAAAACGATAAAAATAATCCCGCTATTTTTTAAGGATGCGTTCTGAAACTGGCCCCGCGGTTTATGTCACAAAATTCAAGATTGTTAGAACGATAAATAATGTGTAGATACATGTTAAACTTCGTATTTTTTTCATAAATATTTTCTTCATTTCATTTAAAAAAAAGTATAATCCGATTATGAATAAAAGAAATATAATAATCAATCACATTTAAAACTTTAACAGATAATTTGCAATTTTACGGTTATATGTGTATCCGAACGTTTTATTGTTTGATTCTTTTTGGGCCTACTAGGTATCGAATTTGAAAATCGAACTTCGAATCGACTTGTTGCTATCTCTCGCTTTTTCTGTATCGAAGTGAAAGTGACAGAACAAAGTGAATTCTTTCGTATGTTGTGAATAGACCCAGCACTGCTCTCGGCATATAAAAAAAAAGAATTAAAAAGTTACTTTGTCTCACGCTCGCAGCAAAACCGAATTTTGCTCACTGTTTATAAGCAGCAAAACATGCTTGTTTGAGCTGCTGAGGTGAAAACGTTATTGTATTTTGTATGTCAAGCGTGATGGATTTATCCGTCGGTGGCCGTAAACCTGTGGTGCTTATATCCGTTAGGTGGCGTTGTACCGGTTATTACTTAACCCTATAACTAATGCATCAAAAACCTAAACAGATTCTGGACCATCGTTCCTGTGCTGTGATGCTGACTTCTGAGACTCTTTATTACCCAACTAAGTTAATGTTTGTATCTATAACCTTAATACTACAAATAATACCTACGAAGCTGTATTTTGTGCTGTCAAATGTGATGTATTACCCATCACACGCGTACAGTAGATTATGTCCGTCAAAGGCTTTAACCCATAAACTTAAAAAGTTACCCATTCTCAGTCATAAACGAGGTTTCCTGTGCTGCAATGCGAGTCAGTGTGCGAAAAATTCAAGTTAAAACAAATACAAGTTACAAAATAACATTTACTTTTGAGGAATTCTGTTAGAACCTTCGCCCAACGTCTTAAGGTGAACGTCCGAGTGCCAGGCGCGGATCCTGCTTTCAGATTAGGCACCCCCTAATTAACTACTGAACGCAGAAGTTCGGTCAAGTGCGAGACAATGCCAAACGACTATTTATTTTCTGACCCGTATCTACGAGTGCCGACGGGGGTGGTCATGACGTACTTGACCACCCCCGTGGATCCGCCACTGCCGAGTGCTCGTCGCTGCACAGTCGCCATCAGATATATTGTAGCGGGCGAGGTACTCAATTATTTCGGAGCAGCATTACTTTTCAATAAATTCGTTACACTAGTTATGGTCAATAACACCAGAACATGCAATTTGTCATAAATATAAGAGCAGCGACTTTTCAATAAATTCGGAACATATAACGAGGTAAAAATATCAGAAAGCACAGAACGTCAAAGGTATATACGCACTCAGGGTGATCATAAAGATCGGAACATTTATGGAAAATATACCTTAAGTCTGTATCACACAGTTTAAATTCGTTACTATAATTATTATGCATGTCGAATCTACTCGTGACGTGTATACGTCACGAGTAGATTCGAATTCCAAACAAAACATAAATACGTTCTGTGCTTTCTGATATTTTTACCTCGTTATATGTTCCGAATTTATTGAAAAGTCGCTTCTCTTATATTTATGACAAATTGCATGTTCTGGTGTTATTGACCATAACTAGTGTAACGAATTTATTGAAAAGTAATGCTGCTCCGAAATATTTGAGTACCTCGCCCGCTACAATATATCTGATGGCGACTGTACTAGTATTATGGCATGGGCATTCTATGTCAAAGTGACATGGCTTAAATTCGAATGAAGAATAATCCTCTTAGTTCGAATTTAACCCATATTCCTTTGACATACAGTGCCCATGCCATATACTAATACGGCGTCGAGCACTCGGACGTTTTCCTTGCTTTTGTGAAATAGTAATCCAATCCGTCATTTACCACAATAATTTTGTGTAACACACGAAAAGGGCGATTCAAAAGCTCCCGAGTCATACGTTTATCTGCATTATAATATATATTACGTAAATGTGTGTAGGTATCTCTAAGCTTCATACATGTAGTGTTTTTCATATATAGCGTTATTTGATATTCGCGTTAACCTTTTGAACGCCATACGTCGAATACAAAATGTGCCACCCACACGCCAAACATGTTTGCTATGCTATGCAAATTACACCTTATTGCTACCAAACAAAGTCTCTTTTAATCTTGAACTCTTGTCGGCTGTAGCCGACGTGGCGTCAGTGGCACGCTTTTAGTTGACGGCCAGAGCCGACTGTGGCGTTGAAAAGGTTAATATTATAATTACCTACCAGTAGGTTTTTTTTTGTCGCATTTATTTCCCATTCCAAAAATCTAATTTGACAGAGTCGAGGGAGCTTCGCATTTCTGGGTTATTTTGGCCCTCCGGTTCTGATATTAAAACTAACCTAACCTAACCTACCTACGTATTACGATGTAATTACTAGGTACTCGGAAAATTTGCGATTGGGAAAAAATTCGAATAGTAAAAATAACCGAACGTAAAAAATAACGCTACATAAAAAATTGCTACATGAAGAAAACCGATTAAGAAAATTAACAATTACTTATAAAAACTTTTTTTTTCAATCACACGTCTCGTTTTCGAATCGCCTTTATTATTCGAAAATTTGGTCTGAACCTATCCGTAGCACGAAACCCTAAAAAACTCATCTTTTCATACATTATAAGTAGGTACTTATTTCACGCATAGGTACTTCACCCCGTACTACTATACTACACCTACTACTCGATGACGATACGAAAGTCAACGTCGATGTCTTTTCGCTATCAAATTAAAGTATTAAATAGATACTAGATAGAGGGCGCTGATCCCAATCGCCATATACATTATTTCGATGACGATACTCGATACCAGGTAAAACTTTGTGTTCGGGGTATAGATAGCGAACGGGCTAAGTACACAGACTTTCAAAATCTAAAACAGAAGGGATTTATACTACCGTTTAAACATCCTTTTACTGACCATCATCAACGGCATGCATATAATAATAATATCACGCTTTCCCTTGTATTTTAGAAATCAGGTGACCACATGCTAGTTCCGTTAAATCCGAAATCTGTAATTTTGGGCTATTCTGACTTGTTCGCAACTCCGCACCCTATAAGTCCCACTAGTTCGCACTCAGTATAGAAAATGCGACTGGTGAGAATTTATTTTCCCATCTGTATGCAGTGCGGACAACTGGGGAAAAAATCCCACTAGTTCACAGTGCGAAGTGCAAACAAAAGGGTGTGGAAAAGTGGAAATATCCCTTAATTTAGAATCATTACTCAACCGCCGCGAGGTGACATCATACGCTGCCTTTCATATGCGTTCTAAATTGTAAGTTTGAGTAGTGAACACTGTAAACGGTTTGAAAAAAATCTCAGTACATATGTACAGTCACCGGCAATATTATATTATCCAACATTGGGCTCAAAAATATCTGACGCGTCTTTATTACTAGAGGATAAAAAAGTGTCAGATGTTTCTGCGCGCTATGTTAGATAACATATTTTTGCTGGTGACTGCACACAGTTACCACTACCTACTTGGCAACAAAGGTCTTAACAGGTAGGGTTATAAATTTCAGCTAACATGACCTTTTTTCTGCCAGTTAATTGTACTCTTGTTGTCTGTATTTTGTCTTGTCGCGTATCTCCGTAGTTCCGCACTTTTGAAAACTGTTTGCAATTTCTAATGACACAAGTTTGAAAAATGTTTGCAATTTCTAATGGTTTTATGGCTTTTTGTCCTAAACTCTCCGCAGATACTATATCGGGAACCGATTTCGATAGTTGTTATTTACCTACACTACAAAAAATTGGCGTGATCTGATGATGGGATCTATGAGGAATCGAGGTAACTCCTTAAAAATACAGCTACTCGTGTAATGATTTTGATATTTCCTGGTATAACTCATAGGGCCGCCATAGACGGACTGCTTAGAGCAGTCAGGACCGACTGCTCCAAAGATAAAAAAAGATAAAAGATGTTTATTCAGTAAGTAGGCCGCACGGGCACTTTTACACGTCAGTTTCAATACGAACATAGAGAATTAAAATTGCAGATTGACCAATAGCGACCACGGTGCTGTCAGCCCTGACTGCTCTAAGCAGTCCGTCTATGGCGGCCCATAGGCTTAACCTTTTCAACGCCACAGTCGGCTCTGGCCGTCAACTAAAAGTCGTGCCACTGACGCCACGGCTACAGCCGACAAGAGTTCAAGATTAAAAGAGACTTTGTTTGGTAGCAATAAGGTGTAATTTGCATAGCATAGCAAACATGTTTGGCGTGTGGGGGGCACATTTTGTATTCGACGTATGGCGTTCAAAAGGTTAAACTTCATTTGGTGAAGTGAAACTGATGACGACATCCAGGAGACCACCTGGAACTCTCGGCGGAGATGAGATATCTTTATTAAATTTGTCGAGTTACTTTGCTCGTCAATATGCATGTAGTGAAGTGGAACTGATTGCGAAGTACCGGAAGAACTCCTCAACGACTACCCTCACTACATCCTATTTAGGTAGAGTCGTGAACAGTTGGCGTTAATCTTATTGCAACCTAATGAAATGAATGAGCCTCGTAGTGAATTACAGAACATGATCACCTTAATGATAAACATGAAAATATGAAAAAATAGCCCTCTTCAAAAAATAACTATACAAATAGCTACACACAGATCAACGAGAATCAAATCTACACTTCTAGGAATCGTAACGTCTTTTAGAAATCACATTTGGAAACTCAAGTTAACGGTGTTTACCACTATGATTGCTCTTATAATATTTAGAGCTATCTTAGTTGCAGAATGAAGCCCCAAAAATGGACTACAAACCTTAAAAGATCTCGCTGCCTCGGTAATAATCGGTAAATCGAATCTATACCTATTGTACGTTAGGGTGTTTCACATTTTTCAAACTTAGCAATTTTAATAATTAATTCGCTCGCACTCCTCGCTCCTACTTATCTAAAAGACCAGTAATCAAAATTATAATAAAATTCGTTGGTATTTAGGGTTGCACATGTTGACCACTTTAAAAACAATTTTTATGATTTTGCAAATCTCCAACGCCGCAACAGGCAGAAAAAATTGGTGATGATGGTTGATATATCCTTAGTGTTTGACATAACTAGTCGGGAAAATTAGTTATTGCTTGTTGTTTTTGGAAAAATAATTAACATTGAAAATCTGCTAAGTACCTAGCATAAGTGGTCAATTTGTGCAACCTTTAAATTAGGTCCTTACGCCTTGACACTAGATATTTTCGTTTTTTTAAGTTATTAGGGGTATAGCGTTTATTACGAAGAAGAACCTATTTATTATCTTTGTCCGGCCCTCAATGCCGTCTTTACCATAAGGGCACACGGGCCCCGTGCCCGACCGACAATTTACTACCCATAATAAATAGAAGATCATAGTAGAAAAATGTGGCCTATTCCCAGTTGTCCACACCCCCTTTGTCCACACCCTCGAAAATATGTGTGGACAACTGGGAATTTTTATTCCCAGTTGTCCACACTCTTTAATTTGACTCGACTGTGTTAGTTTTTATTAATGTACGTAAGTAGATATATTCGTATTTATATATTATACCCAAATTCAGAAAAATACAAAAAGTCATTTAAGAGTACCTAACAAACGTTTACTTAAAATCTGGTTTATATATCTGGTCTAGTTTTAAAGATAATATTAGCAAAAATACATGTATTCGTGATCATTTTCATATTTGTATAATTTTTTTTCGCAATATATACCAGATTTTAAGTAAACGTTTGTTAGGTACTCTTAAATGACTCTTTGTATTTTCCTGAACCTGGGTAAAATATATAAATACGAATATATCTACTTAAGTACTGTACTGACCTCATCTCGAGTCAAACCTTCAAGCAAGAATTAAATTGTCTTTGGTATTTGACTGGTTAGAAAACGGAGAGAGTGTGGGGGTTGCTAGGAAACAGTTGGGAGTTGACGGGAGTGATCGTCGGGCTTGAAAAAATGTTTTCTTAAGATTTTTATTTGCTTTTCTTTATAATAATAGTGGTGTATCCACAAAATTTTCCTTTTATAATTAATAATGTGCGGTGTGCATAATTGTGAATAACATATAGGAGGTGATCTTTAGGAATTTTGCAGGGGGACGTTAGGAGATTTTCGTGAGTTATCATGTAGACTAAGTCTACTTAAAAAGGTAAATATTGTAGTCCTACCGTTGTTGGAAACACTTATCTATAAGAAATCATGTTTACGAATAATTTGGTTTATGGTTTGAGAACAAGAAAATCGAACTAGTGATTTCTCATAGGTATTTTAATCTTTCGTATATGTCTTATCATTTAGAATAGAGAAGCTTGGGGAAGAGTGTTCTGGTTGAGGATCTGAAAGACGAATGGAAGGGTGATAGTCGTTGTTTAGAAAGGGTTCTGTATGGTGTTTAATTTATTGTGAATGTTTGTTGTGTTTCTAGGTATAGTAATAGAGTAAGGAAAACTTTCGTAGTACAGGGAAACCTTAGTTGCATATTTAACCTTTCATTTTAATACATTTCACGCGGGAGCATGACCCTGAGAGCTCCGTCGCTTACTACGAGGGCTTCTAAGCGGTTTGGTGTCGCTGTCGGGAGAGTTCGGTTTGCGGCTGCGCGGCCTTGACATCTCGTCGGGACCCGAAGCTAAGTGTTGTCTTTTAGTGGTTACTCGATGGGTGCATCGTTGCACGTGGGGTAGTAATGCAGCTGGTTACGAATGACATTTGATGTCGTCATTTTCAAAATATTTTGAATTATGGAAGATGTCATTGCAATTTTGACAACAAGGCTATTAGATCATTCGTAGCAAAGCTGTCCTTGTTAGAACATGTTTATTTGAATATTTTTCTTTGATTTTGATTTTTTTTTATTTACGAATATTTTCAAAATGTTTTGAGTTTCGAAATTTTATTTTTTGGGAGGAACAATTTATTTAAAAAAACAGAACAATTTTTAAAAAAATAAATTCTTAGAAGCAAATCATATTGAATTTAATAGTGATATACGCTGGTCGTCGGAAAACCAAACTAGTGATAAATTTCTTTGAATTATTTCACGGGATTATAATTCTATCGCGAAACTAATAATTATTTAAAGGTAAATAATTTTATTGCTCATTTGATATTCTTTTATAAATGTTTTTAATCAAGGGAATTCGAAGGCTTATTAATAATTCAAGACTGATCTAATTCTTTTGGATCTTGTGTACCTTTTAGGACTCCATGTCTAATCTTCAGTTTATTGGAAGAACCTTTCTAAATTTTCCCATGCTGTTTGGCTAAGATTATTTAGTTCTCTTTCGGCTCTTATATTGGGGTTTGCAGTTTTGCTTGTGTCCTGGCAATTTAAATTACAATTTATCTTTACCTTTCTCGTTTAATGCATCGGATATTATACATGTTTCTATTCGAGTCGAAGAGGGTTTAGTGTCTTGGTGAAAGTTATCAGCGGGTCACAGACGTCGATGACATCTTACCGCCACTAAACATCTTGGATTAAAATAGCAAGCAGAGACACTTCACACTGTACGCTCAGTTTCCATACAGACTGCACAGACTGCTTCAGTGTGTTAAAGGTTCAAGGTTAATAGCTTCAAAATTTATCTTGGGGAACCGGGGGTCGGATTTGAGTTGCGTCAAGAGTCGATCTCACCTCTGGTCGAAAGACGTTAGTTAGTTGAGGTGACTTGCTGGCTTGGTTTTATGATCTCATGTCAGCAAGGATGCCTGCGAGTTTAGCTCGGCAACTGCTTTCTACTCCCGGCTCTCATGTCGGTTCGTGGGGACTCGACTAAGCGAAGCGAAAGCTGAGCGTGTGATATCGGGTGCCTTGACGGATTCGAAGGGGAGGAGACCTCCAACATTCTGGGTTTACTTTGATACCTGTCACACTGGATTGCAGAAAGCACACACATTCCGTCGTCCCAAATATCCGAGGACACAAGAGGGGTAGTTTAGGTCAATAGTCTCTCCATCTAAATTATTAGGAAAAGAATTAAATCCTGTCTCTTGGAGTGACTATAATTTGTCGGGCCCTCTGCTCTCTTGGTTACGAGGACTTACTCAGACTGACTTGGCGACGTAATGGAAGCTCTCCCCAGACAAGTTCGGGACAGGCTGGCGGAGTGTGACCAGCCTGGAGTCGAGCACACGAGCAAGGGCGGGGAGGGGCTCTGCTTTTACCAGACCACAAAACTTGTCGAATTTCCATAAACCGAAGTTCTCTAGACGTTTCTTTTCTTCAACTAATACAATTATTTGAATTCCCTTATTTTTGAATATCTCTTTAATCAGAAGAATCTGTTATCCCTCATTCTCGCCTTAGGAACCATGGGTTACTAAAACATTTAAAAAAACCACACAACGTTACTACCACTATTTCGATTGGCAAATATCTTTTGTCTACCGGTCCGCCAAACAGATTAAATAAATTAATCTTTCTTTTATATTTTATAAGGCCTGCCCCCTGGGGTCAGCACAATTGGTGCCGTGACCAGGATTCTAGGGTATTAAGCAGATTGAGGGGAAGAGATTTTGTGAATTAAGGGAGAGGCATTACTTTCGTTTCTCGAGATTTATGAATAGTGCAATTTGCAGGTTGAGGCACTTCACTATGCTAAAAGGAGGAAATAAAGCTTTTACTATTGCGATTGAGGGAAATATAGGATCAGGGAAGTCTACCTTATTAGAGAAATTGAAAGTGAATAAATTAGTAACAGTATTACCGGAGCCAGTACACAAGTGGCAAAACCTAGATGGGATTAATTTATTTCAATTGATGGTAGGAGAGCCTAAAAGGTGGGCGAGTGTATTCCAATCGTATGTCATGAGAACTTTGATAGATCACCATGTTGCGCAGGTGAATACTCCTATCAAAATAATGGAACGGTCCGTTTACAGTTCGAAGTATTGTTTCATGGGTGTACTTCTTGACAATGATATAATCCATCCGGTAGAGGTTCGAGTCCATGAAGAATGGATGCGTTTACTAAAGGACCATATGTCTATGAGTGTCGACTTGGGAATCTATATACGGACAAATCCGGAAGTTTCATTTCAGCGAACATTAAGTAGAGGAAGGTTGGAAGAAAGTTCGATTACACTAGGTTATCTCACACAGTTACATAGTAAGCATGAAGATTGGTTTTTGGGAGATAAATGGCAGGATTCTTTTCAGAGTATCAGAATTATAGATGGTAATTGTGAACCAGAAGCGATCGTTAATCAATATCGAGATATTGAAAGGGAAATAATAGCCACTTGGGAGACTAAGAATTAGATTTTTTTATCATAGCCAAACTTTATTCCAGAGTTACAATTATGAGCAAGAAGAGCCGAATTAACCGAAAGACATCGTCACTGGCCGAGGAAATGAATGCTACGCATGAATCAGAAGGCCGTAAAAGGACTGTCGTCGGGCAAGCAGGTGCCTTGTCTTTGATGATTAGAACATTGCGGTCGACCATTGGGAGACTGAATTTGAGAGTGACAGAATTGCAGAACCAAGTCCAAGGTGGCCAGGTGAGTCTAGAATCTAGCTTAGAAAAGCCTCAGGTTGCTACTTGCTCTTTTATTGATGGAAGATTTGATCGTCCCAAATTTCCCGGAAGGGGAGATATTCACCCTGTCTCTTTTATAGAAGACTTATTTTCATATTTACGAAGAATCCCCACAAGAGAACATGTCATAGATAATATAATAGGATGTTTGGAGGGGGATGTTAGAAGATGGGCCAGAATTTATAGGGAACGTTGGAATACGGAAGAGGACTTCAAGTCAGATTTTATGGACACTTACTGGGGAGAGCCAGAACAGAATTTACTGCGAAGAAATATTGTATGTGGAGTGTGGGAAAAAGATAAGAACAAATCCATGATGGGGTATTTTATATCATTAGCAGGGCAGGCCAAAATGTTAAGTACGCCTATTCTGGAAGGTCAATTAGTTGATGATTTAATGCATCATTTCCCAAGGGAGGTCCAATATGCTTGGAGGATGAGGAAGGGAACGACTATTATTGAAGGAACAGAATTTTTAAGAGATTTGGATGATGTTGATAAGCAAAATCGTTACGTAGAGAATCGAGGTAACGGGCAGACGTCGTTTGGAACGAAACGTGCCACGACCGAATTGGTAAAACCGAAATTCACAAATAAAAGACCTAAGGTTGTTGCAAGGCTTGACGTGGAAGAAGAAGAAGATTTTGGTGGAGCTGAAGACAATAATAATGATTTAAACTAGTTGAAGCTGATTCTAAGGACCCGAAATTAGCTTACAGGAAGAAGGGCATATATTGTAACATCTCTTTGCGGATAATGTTGAAAAATGGGTGGAAACCAGGAATAGGATTAGGGAAAGACGGACATGGAAATTTATATCCCATATCGGCTAATAAGACTTGGTCAAATTTTGGTAGATGTGGTTTTGGGGATGAGAATAGAGTTCAGAATAAGGAAGTTAAGTTGAATTTAGATGCTTTTCCAAATCTTTCCCCAAGTTTATTAGATCGGCCACGTGTTTCTGAGTTTTTACAAACTTTTGTTGCGGCATCCTTGTTTGATGAAGAGGTATGTTTTGATGAGGGTTCTCGCAAGGTTAGAGCGGAGATTGTTATTGAGATATTAGGGAATACAATAAATGGGTTGATAGATACTGGGAGTGAAGTGAGTTGTATTTCAGAAGAGCTTTATGAATCTTTACAAATTACTAAAGGTACAAGATTTCCATCATTACCAGTGAAACCTATACAGATTAGAGGAGCAGTAGGGCAGAAAAGTTTGAAAATACAGCAGCTAACATCTGTTGAGTTAAAAAGTCAGGGGATAAGTTTCGATACTGGATTATTGGTAGTTCCAAAATTGACAGTGCCGGTGATATTAGGCTTTGACTGGTTACTTTCTCATGATGCTGTTATTAATTTGCGAGATCCTAAGTCTTTAATTCTGTCAGGCAATGGGGAAGAAGTTAATGTACCGTTTATTGATGAAAGTCAAGAGAGTGTAGATGTTAGAACTCTACGAGTCGGTCAGGATGATAAAAGGGATTCCACTGTGAAGAGTGAGGATTTTCTGGATAGGCTTAATGTGGGAGTAAAATTGAATGATAGTATGAGGATGGATTTAAAGCAAGTTTTAGAGAGTCATAAGATAGTATTCACGAAGCAAATTGGTAGGGCAAATTGTTATGTTCATCATATAGAAATGTCTGAACACACTCCGCGAATAAATAGATCCTATCCGATTCCGTATGCTTATCGTAATAAGATTGATGAAAAATTAAATGAGATGGTAGAGTTGGGGATTATTTCTAGGGGGGCGACTCCTTATAGTAGTCCTTTAACATATACAAGCAAACCTGATGGGTCTATTCGTATTTTACTTGATGCTAGAGAAATTAACAAGTACATGGTGGCAGAGTCAGAGGCCCCACCAATGCAGATAGATGTTTTAAATGCATTTCATGGTGTAAAATTTATAACTATCGTAGATTTAAACAATGCGTATTTTCAAATTCCTATATCAAAAGAGAGTAGGCAGTATACCGGGTTTACTGTGAATGGGAGGTCCTATATGTATAATGTTTTGCCACAAGGTCTGAAGACGTCTGTGGGAAGTTTTAGTCGAGCGATGGATGTAGTGTTGGGGCCAGGAGTTAGAAGTTTTTGTGTAAATTATTTAGATGATTTGGCAATATTAACGAAAGGGAGTTGGGAAGAACATTTGGAGCAATTAGACAAGGTCCTAGAACGATTAGAGAATGCGGGTTTGACTTGTAATTTAGAGAAGTGTAAGTTTGCTTGTCGGGAAGTGAAAATGTTAGGACATATAGTTTCTACTGAAGGGATTCGGACTGATCCAAATAAAGTCAAGTCGATTCAAGAGTTTCCAACTCTGAAAAAGGTGAAGCATGTGCGAGCATTTTTAGGGTTATGTAATTACTACCGGAGATTTATTCCAAATTATAGTACTTTGATTATACCTTTGACAAGATTGTTAAAAAAGGAACAAGTTTGGTATTGGGATGAGGAGTTAGATACGGCATTTAAGAATTTGAAACAGGAGTTTTCTACAACTATTATGTTGTCACATCCAGATGTAAATAAAGTTTATTATTTGCAGACGGATAGTTCAGGGGTAGGAATTGCGGGAGAGTTATATCAATATGACGATGAGGGTAATAAACGGATTTTGAGTTTTTGTGGAAGGTCGTTGAGAGGATCAGAATTGAGGTGGACAGTTACAGAACAAGAATTTTGGGCAGTAATTTATGGGGTTAAGAAGTTTGAGACTTATTTAAGGGGGGCGGAATTAATTATTAGGACTGATCATAAAGCTTTAGTGTTTGTAAAGAACATTAAATTATTTAATAGTCGGATTACAAGATGGATATTGTATTTAGAACAGTTTAATTACACAATAGAGCATGTTAGGGGGGTCGAAAATGGGGGAGTGGACGTTTTGTCTAGATTTCCAAGGGATGGGGACATTCAAGAAGGGAAAACTTGGTGTCCATCGATAATGTATATGGGGGTGCAGAATAATACTGAATTAGAATCTAAATTAGAACAGATGGTTCAGTTTCAGGATATGGATAATGTAGCTAAAGGCATTAAAGAACGCGTGCTAGGGCAAGTGGAAGGAGGAAGTCGATTGTCTAGGATAGCGATGCGTTGTTCAGTTGTCGATGGTGTGCTTTATTTTAGAAAACATGTCAACGATGTTGAAGTTTTATATTTACCAGAAGCTTTGCAAGCTGAGGTGTGTAGACAAGTTCATTTGGAGTTAGGGCATTTGGGGATTTATAAAATGATGAAATATCTAAAGCAAAGATTTTATTGGCTTGGAATGAAGAGAATGGTAGAGAAGTTTGTTAGGTGTTGTCATATTTGCCAATTATCCAAAGTGGATAATGTTAAGTATGTGGGGGCGTGTAATTCTATTGTAACGGAGAATCCAGGGGATTTAGTTATGGCAGACCTTTATGGACCCTTACCAGCGTCTAGGGGGGGAATAACATACATATTCGTAATACAAGATTCTTTTACTAAATACATTAAATTATATGGGTTGAGGGTGGCAACAGCGAAAGCGGTTATGGTTAGGATGCAAAATTTTGCATTAACAATAAAGCCGAAAACTGTAATGACTGATAATGGAAAACAATTTATAGGGAATACATGGAAATTAGGATTACGGAATATGGGAGTTAGGGCTATATATACAACTATTAGGAACCCTAGGCCAAATACGACGGAACGTGTTAATAAAGAGTTGGGAAAATTCTTTAGGATTTATTGTCATGAAAGGCATAGAAATTGGGGTTTATGGTTAGAGAAGATTGAGGAGTTGTATAACAATACATTTCATTTAAGTAGGGGGTTTACACCTAATGAAGTCCTTTTTGGTAGTGTGACTCATTTATCAATAGATACCCATTTGCCTTATCTTGTACGTAATAGGGATATAGGAGAGATTCGGAAGCAAGCTAGGGTTAATTTACAATTGGCTAGTCAACAGAGAAAGACTAGGTTTGATTTAACTCATAAATTAATTCAGTATCAGGTTGGAGATTTGGTTAAGTTGCGAAGATTGAATAAGTCTGACTCTATGAGTGGAGTTACTCGGAAGTTTGATTTAACTTATGAAGGTCCATACAGGGTAGCAGCAAGACAGTTTGATAATGTTTATGTTTTGGTACACCCCGAAACTTTGCAAGAGAAGGGGATGTTCAATGCAATACATTTAGCACGATATTATGTTTAATCACGAAAATGAAGTTAGAAGTTGGGGAATTAGAAATTTTATAGGGACGTTGATGTCGGTTATGAATTTCCATGCAGAAGCATTAGTGAGTGTTATGTGGGGTAGGATTAATTCGGAGTAATTTTGCTTTGGAATATATTTGAGTATTAGATTATATGGTATTTGGTGTTTAGTTCAATATTATAAGGTTTTAGAAATATTAATAAAGTATTTGCTTACTGGCTAGTGGTTTTGAATTCATATTTGGTAATGGAGGTTTAATTTAGGAGAGGGGGGGGGAAAGATGTAGCATAGGGGAAAAAGGATTGGGGGGGGGAAGAAAGATAAAATAAGTTAGGGGACTCCTTAAATAGTTTTGGGGTTCAGTTGGTGAATTGGTTATGAAATTTAACTCTTGTTTGGGATTGATTGGAGACAAGGAGTTGGAATAAGAAGGTTAAATCTTGGCTCCGTTGAATATCGTCAAGATTTAGGGGGGGATTGTACTGACCTCATCTCGAGTCAAACCTTCAAGCAAGAATTAAATTGTCTTTGGTATTTGACTGGTTAGAAAACGGAGAGAGTGTGGGGGTTGCTAGGAAACAGTTGGGAGTTGACGGGAGTGATCGTCGGGCTTGAAAAAATGTTTTCTTAAGATTTTTATTTGCTTTTCTTTATAATAATAGTGGTGTATCCACAAAATTTTCCTTTTATAATTAATAATGTGCGGTGTGCATAATTGTGAATAACATATAGGAGGTGATCTTTAGGAATTTTGCAGGGGGACGTTAGGAGATTTTCGTGAGTTATCATGTAGACTAAGTCTACTTAAAAAGGTAAATATTGTAGTCCTACCGTTGTTGGAAACACTTATCTATAAGAAATCATGTTTACGAATAATTTGGTTTATGGTTTGAGAACAAGAAAATCGAACTAGTGATTTCTCATAGGTATTTTAATCTTTCGTATATGTCTTATCATTTAGAATAGAGAAGCTTGGGGAAGAGTGTTCTGGTTGAGGATCTGAAAGACGAATGGAAGGGTGATAGTCGTTGTTTAGAAAGGGTTCTGTATGGTGTTTAATTTATTGTGAATGTTTGTTGTGTTTCTAGGTATAGTAATAGAGTAAGGAAAACTTTCGTAGTACAGGGAAACCTTAGTTGCATATTTAACCTTTCATTTTAATACATTTCACGCGGGAGCATGACCCTGAGAGCTCCGTCGCTTACTACGAGGGCTTCTAAGCGGTTTGGTGTCGCTGTCGGGAGAGTTCGGTTTGCGGCTGCGCGGCCTTGACATCTCGTCGGGACCCGAAGCTAAGTGTTGTCTTTTAGTGGTTACTCGATGGGTGCATCGTTGCACGTGGGGTAGTAATGCAGCTGGTTACGAATGACATTTGATGTCGTCATTTTCAAAATATTTTGAATTATGGAAGATGTCATTGCAATTTTGACAACAAGGCTATTAGATCATTCGTAGCAAAGCTGTCCTTGTTAGAACATGTTTATTTGAATATTTTTCTTTGATTTTGATTTTTTTTTATTTACGAATATTTTCAAAATGTTTTGAGTTTCGAAATTTTATTTTTTGGGAGGAACAATTTATTTAAAAAAACAGAACAATTTTTAAAAAAATAAATTCTTAGAAGCAAATCATATTGAATTTAATAGTGATATACGCTGGTCGTCGGAAAACCAAACTAGTGATAAATTTCTTTGAATTATTTCACGGGATTATAATTCTATCGCGAAACTAATAATTATTTAAAGGTAAATAATTTTATTGCTCATTTGATATTCTTTTATAAATGTTTTTAATCAAGGGAATTCGAAGGCTTATTAATAATTCAAGACTGATCTAATTCTTTTGGATCTTGTGTACCTTTTAGGACTCCATGTCTAATCTTCAGTTTATTGGAAGAACCTTTCTAAATTTTCCCATGCTGTTTGGCTAAGATTATTTAGTTCTCTTTCGGCTCTTATATTGGGGTTTGCAGTTTTGCTTGTGTCCTGGCAATTTAAATTACAATTTATCTTTACCTTTCTCGTTTAATGCATCGGATATTATACATGTTTCTATTCGAGTCGAAGAGGGTTTAGTGTCTTGGTGAAAGTTATCAGCGGGTCACAGACGTCGATGACATCTTACCGCCACTAAACATCTTGGATTAAAATAGCAAGCAGAGACACTTCACACTGTACGCTCAGTTTCCATACAGACTGCACAGACTGCTTCAGTGTGTTAAAGGTTCAAGGTTAATAGCTTCAAAATTTATCTTGGGGAACCGGGGGTCGGATTTGAGTTGCGTCAAGAGTCGATCTCACCTCTGGTCGAAAGACGTTAGTTAGTTGAGGTGACTTGCTGGCTTGGTTTTTATGATCTCATGTCAGCAAGGATGCCTGCGAGTTTAGCTCGGCAACTGCTTTCTACTCCCGGCTCTCATGTCGGTTCGTGGGGACTCGACTAAGCGAAGCGAAAGCTGAGCGTGTGATATCGGGTGCCTTGACGGATTCGAAGGGGAGGAGACCTCCAACATTCTGGGTTTACTTTGATACCTGTCACACTGGATTGCAGAAAGCACACACATTCCGTCGTCCCAAATATCCGAGGACACAAGAGGGGTAGTTTAGGTCAATAGTCTCTCCATCTAAATTATTAGGAAAAGAATTAAATCCTGTCTCTTGGAGTGACTATAATTTGTCGGGCCCTCTGCTCTCTTGGTTACGAGGACTTACTCAGACTGACTTGGCGACGTAATGGAAGCTCTCCCCAGACAAGTTCGGGACAGGCTGGCGGAGTGTGACCAGCCTGGAGTCGAGCACACGAGCAAGGGCGGGGAGGGGCTCTGCTTTTACCAGACCACAAAACTTGTCGAATTTCCATAAACCGAAGTTCTCTAGACGTTTCTTTTCTTCAACTAATACAATTATTTGAATTCCCTTATTTTTGAATATCTCTTTAATCAGAAGAATCTGTTATCCCTCATTCTCGCCTTAGGAACCATGGGTTACTAAAACATTTAAAAAAACCACACAACGTTACTACCACTATTTCGATTGGCAAATATCTTTTGTCTACCGGTCCGCCAAACAGATTAAATAAATTAATCTTTCTTTTATATTTTATAAGGCCTGCCCCCTGGGGTCAGCACAGTACATTAACAAAAACTAACACAGTTGAGTCAAATTAAAGAGTGTGGACAACTGGGATTTTTTTTCCCGTTGTCCACAGTGTGGACAAAGGGGGTGTGGACAACTGCGAATAGGCCAAAAATGTTAATAATAATTCGCTTTCTTTACTTTCCAAAAGGGGCCCCAAATGCTTGTGTTCCCTAGGGCCCCAGCTTAGTTTAAGACGGCCCTGCCGGCCCTATCATCAACAGGCTAAACAGTTTGACTGCCAGGCCGAGAGGAATACAGATACGGTGCAATATTAACTCTTAAAAACCGGGTAAGAGCATGTCGGACCATGCTCAGTGTAGGTGTCCAAAGCCGTTACCACAAATACCTACAAAAACCTCTTGAAAAACCAAGGAGCTCTCAAATGATACCTTATTCGATGTCATACTGTAAAAAAATTGCATTGCAACTTTGTCGCCTTAATTCAAATGTGTCAAATAGCAGCTCTCTACGAGTCTCTTCGCGGACAGACGGAAATGGCAAAACTATGAGAGTTCTTGTTGACTACGGAACCCTAAAAGGCCTTCGGATTTAAACTTCTCTCTCACTCGCTCTCGTACGCTCTCATCGCGTTGACCCGAACCCGTAAGACATTAAATGCTCTTGCAAACTGTACCTATATATTAGAATTAAAATGTTTATACGTTTAGACCATTTGCTATACTAAACTAGCAAACCCGCCGTGGCTTCGCTTCGGTTTATGTGAGTTTTCTGTAAGATCCGTACATAATCCTGAATTGATTATACATACCTACCTTACTCTTGAATCACTCTGAAAACCGCATTAACCTTTTGAACGCCATATGTCGAATACAAAATGTGCCACCCACACGCCAAACATGTTTGCTATGCTATGCAAATTACACCTTATTGCTAACAAACCAAGTCTCTTTTAATCTTGAACTCTTGTCGGCTGTAGCCGACGTGGCGTCAGTGGCACGACTTTTAGTTGACGGCCAGAGCCGACTGTGGCGTTGAAAAGGTTAAAATCCGTCGCGTAGTTAGAAAGATCTAAGCGTACATACAGAGGGAGGGACGGCGCAAAGAGACTTTGATTTTATAGGGTAGACTGGGTACGGTTGAAACAATTTTTCTTTGATCGCTCATAGCATCAGCATTATGCTATTGAGAGTTGAATAAAATATTAAACATGTGAGGGCATACATCTGTCTTAAAATGTGTACTGTTGTTTTATGCCCAGATATATTCATTTTCACACAGGAGCAGATTTTGAAAAAGTCTGTCCTCTGTTACAACCGACCCCATACCAGGGGCGGTTGAAACACAAAGAAATAATATTCAATACGGGTATTTAAATCTGCTTTATTGCCCATTCTCGTATTAATCAACTCAGTATCAAATAAGATCAACACTTATAATGTATTAAAAACTTAAAATAACTTCATCATGACAAATAAAGGTATTTAACATAAAATCAAAGAATTTCTTCTTTAAAAAAGTTATCCGGAACTAAACAGCCTAGTAATTATAAGATCCTGTTTTATTGCTTATTCCTGGATCAATTCACTCCGTGCCAAATTAAATCAATCCATCAATACTCATTAATACTTACGTGTGTTTCAACCGTACCCATCCCCAACTGCCGTCAAAGAAAAATCATAGTGGTGAGACAAAGAACCCAACACAAAAAGTAATCATCGTTATTTTATCGTAAACATCTGACAAATGACTAGAAAAATACTCAATATTCAAACGATATAATTAAAAAAGTTATTCGACAAAGATATCAACTGAGAATCTAACTTTTGATTACCAAAATACAATAGGCTCCCCTGCAAGAAACTACAATGAGCGATAGTGGATGCAATACTGTGGAACATGTTCGCGCTAACATGCCACGCATTTCTTCCCTTACACCCCTCATCTTACAGCTGATAGTTTTTCGGATATTCGCTTTGTTTCAACCGTACCCAGTCTCCCCTACTATATAAAGATTTACCAGATTTTAGACCGTGTGCAAGTCTAATAAAAAGCAAAAAGGGACCGGACCAAAACACGCAGAAATAGTCCGTCATATCTCTTAAGTCGCTTTTAAAATATCTGGCAACTGAATTAATGATCTACACTTGAAAGTTACTTCCTAAGAAAATTGCTCCTTCCGCCTAAATGTTATTATTAAATGCAATTTTTTCATTAACTGTTTTAGTGAGACTAAATTATTTTATCAATTAAATTCCAATTGAACTACTGGGAAAAAATCAGTCCCACTAGTTCTACTATCTGAATAATAGAACTAGTGGGAATAAAAATTCCCACTAGTTCCACCAGTAGAACTGTCGGTGGAACTAGTGGGAATAGACCAAAAATTCAGTCCCACTAGTTCTACTATCTAAAGTCCGTTGAATAATAGAACTAGTGGGAATAGACCGTGACGAATAACTACCGGAAATATATTCTGAGGGACGGTACGGTCGACATTTGTCGAGCGTTCGCCGGCCGCTTCCTCGTGGTCCTACTATATTTGTCATACTGACTTTCGACGGAGCCCCGCCCAAGGGGCTCCTACTTCTGGGTGGATTGCCCTTCGGGCATCTGAAGATACCTAACGAACCGTTTACCTACTTTTTCAACGATAGTTCACCAAATCTAGGTGCACTTTGTGCAGTAGGACAAATATAGTAGGACCACGAGGAAACACCTGACAAATCTGGTATTTTTCAACAACTACGTATAAAGAGAACGAACGGTAATAGCCAAGTTACCAAGGTAAATGGCGGTGGTGGGCACATCTACCTGTGATCCAGTCAAGGGCATCCAATGTATGTGCAAGCTACGACTTTACTTTCGTCTTTCCGGTTCAGGTATTACTAGTCGATGTAGAACCGGGTCTCTTTTTACCTGATTATGTCTATTTCTTTGGCAGGCTCTGCAGCCTAAACAGCTTGATGGATTTTAACTTATGAGGTGTCTTTGTATTCGTCTTGGTTGTGGACACTTGTGGAAGTGACATAGGCAGGTTATAATATTTTAATCAAAGTAATGAGGGGCATTTTTTAAGGTCTGTTCATCCTTACTTGTCTTATGTAGTAAACAACTTTCTAACCTCAAAATGAAACTTTTTTGGCTAAAACGGCTCTTTTATCATAAATAAAGTAAACCGAGTTAACATTTTGGACATCACTTGGCCAATATATTGTCCGTGATTGCTTTGTTTTGTTTATAATAGCTGTTTTAGCCAAAAAAGGTTCATTTTGAGGTTAGAAAGTTGTTTATGTACTATATAAGACAAGTAAGGATGAACAGACCTTACATATATAGACGAGTAACCCCTCCCAGTTGCTGATGGATAATCCTGGCTACGAGGATATGTCTATGCAAGTACTCACCGTTGGCCAAATGCGAACAGCCGGACCTGATATGTCTCAGGGACTCGCCGGGATGGCGGAACAAGTGCAACCCCTAAGTGCCGCAATAATTTATTTACCCTAAATAACTGTTTTAGGGTTCTTTGTAGGTATTTGGAATGAGTGAACGAAACATTTGCTCGTAACCTTTTTACCATCCAGCCGCAATCAGAAAAAGCATGGAAAGTACCGTCAGTTCAGTCGAGTTCATAAATATGTGTACACTTTAGTACCCTGTCTACTTAATGTGATGTTTAAACTGCCATAAATGAATTGTCACAGCGATTAAAGTGACAAGGTACTAAAGTGTACACATTTATGAACTCGACTGTACAGCAGTAGGTAGTTATCAATTACTGAACATTATTTTTTCCCATAGGTCAAATACGTTTTATTAAAATCACTGATCATTTCGATAAACCATTTGCTTAAAACTTCTTTTGTCACAGACTTATCAGGGGCCTGTTTTATAAAGCTACAAATTACAGTTTACAAGTTTCCCTTTGACACAACCTCGACCAATGACGACCAGGGGCCTGTTTTATAAAGCTACAAATTACAATTTACAGGTTACAAGTTTCCATTTGACACAACCTCGACCAATGACGACCAGCTATTTGAGCAGTGTTGCCAGTTTAGACCTGTAAAATTGTTACTTGTAGCTTTATAAAACGTGCCCCAGGCATTTGGCACTTCCACGGTACTTACTGAATTTATGAAAAAAAATTACATAAATAGGTAATAAGTTTCGCGGTGGAATAAAAATTAAAAGTAAATAGCCAGCCAGCTAGCGAGGCCACCTATGATAAAGTCTGTAGTGTTCTACGATCTGGATCTCAATAACCATAACGCCTTTGTATCTGTTCTTTGGAAACATTAAACGTGATCATATTTGCTTGAGACTGGCAAACGTGAAAACACGATTAGAAATAACTCCTCAATAGTTTTATTTTTCTAACATGACACCTTTTTTGTATGTTTTTGCTTGAATCTTCGAAACCTTTAACGATGATTTTTTAATCTTTAACGATGATTTTCGATTCAATAGTTGAGTATAATGTAACTTCTTAATCCTGGAAAACCATTTTACAATAAATGCTGCGGTTTTAAAGTAAACAGCAATTAATTGAATTTGACGCTGCCATCAAGGCGCGCGGACTATCTCCATCTCATATTCTTAGCACGGAAGTACATAAAGCCATCCCTTTTCATTCTTGTGGGGGCGTGAATATAACTCGATATTTTTTAAATCATGATCATAACTGAAAAAAGGGTTTACATTTCTCTGCACACCATACCGCTGATAAGTGAAAATTCATGTAATGTTACTAAGGCCTGATTTTTCAATGTCCAGATAACAGTAACTGTTGGGTAAATTTTAGCTTGGTCCTTTTATTTGTCAAATAAAAGATAAGGACCAAGCTAAAATTTACCCAACAGTTACTGTTATCTGGAGGGTTATTATGACATAACTATGCAGTTCAGTTTACGCTGAGAGAATAGGACAGAGCTATACAACTGCTATAGCTCTGTCCTTTACGCTCGCAGTAAAATGAACTGCATAGCTATGTCATAATAACACCCCTCGACATTGAAAAATCAGGCCTAAGTATTATAATTATTTTCTCTAATTGACGTTTAACTTTCATTCCAATTCTGGTCAGAGACTGATAAGTGATAATACTAGACTATCCATTAGGTACCTACCTACTTATCTGTAGTGGCCACACAGCTTGTAAGTTTTTCCTACAGTTACTTCCACACGTTTATTGTGTACACACAGTAACGCGCAGAGTGAAGTCTGATTAGGGCCAGCCCTACGTCAAAGCATAGTATAAACAGTAGTTCGTCTTCAAATAAAGATATATCGCGCGGCGTGCATGTGTGCGTGCCTGGACCACCCTGGACCGTACGCGTCGTGAGCGACCACAAGCAAACTCACCTAGCCGGTTTAGCCGGGGCAGTGCCATCGCTACGTTTGGTTGCGTGGGTATAAGTATTGAGCGACGCGCATCGACGCAAACCTAGCGCCCGAGAGGCAATAGGTAACAGAAACTTTTAAAGGAACGGATACGAACTACCTATTTATACCTACTATATGGTATAGCAAACCATAAGATTGTCTGCAGAGCCCGGAATTGCGAAATGGCATAATAAGAGAGACACGTGACTGGCACGTTTTTTATAATTTTTCATAGGTATAAAAGGGACAACCAGCCATGCGGAAAAACCAATGGCCAAGTTATTACCGCCGCCCATAAACACCGGTAAATCAAGAGAAGATCTTTTCTTGAAGGCCCCAATATTAGTACAATTCCGAATTACAGAAGCAGAAGAAAATATTATAATTTAAAATATTTGAGACCAAAGGGCAAATGTTTTTTATAAAGATTAACGCGAAAAGTTGGTATAGCAAAAGAAAATCACACAATAAATAAAACGTAATACCTACCTATGCCTAGACACCCTGATAACATTTAGATTTCAAAGGTTGAAAAAACTCTGCGGCTACTTATTAGTAAATTACCTAAGTACACAATCTCTAAATTTATACAACACCGGTAGGTACCTATTATTTCATTGGAACAACTTCCTACGAACGTATCATAATCATAACACAGAATTTTCATTTCATCGAGAGGCAAATTCTCACTGCATGTTTTTTCCTGTATCCAGAAGTCTAACCTTAATCTATGTAAAATGTTTAAGATATCCTGAAAACATTATGGTTTAAGCAGAAAATTGCGTTCTATGAAATGATTCAATCAATGAAGTGAAATTCGATAAAATTATGGGTAGCTACAACTACAACACCTTCCATATTAAATCTTGTACATCACGCAAAGCGAATTGACGTCTGGAAAACTATCAAACTGATATCACTGACGATATTCGAGCGGCTTTATGCTGAATCGGTCAAATAGAACAAGGTGTTACTTTTGGGTCCCCCAACTAAGAGATGAGGTCAGATGTCGTAGGCAAGATGCAAACGCAACTAACGTTTATGTTTTCTATCGACTTGATAAGTATGGATTTGACATAAGCGGTCAAGCGATCTGGGGCCTGTTTTATACAGCTACAAATTACAATTTACAGGTTACAAGTTTCCATTTGACACAACCCCGACCAATGACGACCAGCTATTTGAGCAGTGTTGCCAGTTTAGACCTGTAAAATTGTAGCTTTATAAAACGTGCCCCTGTCATCAGCTTACATCAATCCTATACATTTGGTGGATTTTTGAAAATCGCTAACTTAGCGTTACCTATGCATCTTTAGGCTCCCTGTCCTACCTGGGCCTGTACAGGTATATCATACCGGGTACAATAGACTATGGGACCTTATTGTAATCTGCGTGAACACTCCACTGAGACGAACGGAAAATAACCATCCATAAATTTTGTTTGTAAAGGATTGGTCGTTTTCTGTTTATCTCAGCTTACCTCTTCTCTTCTCAGCTTACCTACCTATTTGTCTGAAAAGAGACCTTACTATTTCATTCTAATAAGTATGTGTTTTCTATCCACGAAGACACTCCTCAATACTTTGCAATGTCAAAATTAAGTGGTACGGTGCCTCTGCCAATTGAAAATACTTCATTTTCATAGAAGATGGACCCGCCTAGTGACTCAGTGGCAGGAGAGCGTCGGTGGCCTAGTGGCTTAGAGGGTCGACTCGTGATCGTAAGGTACCGAGTTCGAACCCCCGCGGTCACCATGTACCAATGAGTTTTTCTAACTTAAGTGCATTACCCGATGCTCTTACGGTGAAGGAAAAACATCGTGAGGAAACCTGCACATTCGAACAGCTGAGTGTGTAAGAGGGTAATTGCACAAAAGATCCTAAAGGGTCGAAGTGTATCCGAAAGGGCCCATCTGTAAGATAAGATAAGATAAGACTCAGTGGCAGACAAAGTGTTAATCTACTTATAGGATTTTATGAAGGCTTAGTACCAATTTGACCATACGATGATTAATTCCTTTTTCGGCACATTTCTTTTTTGGACATATTCCGTTTTCGGCACATTCTTGTTTCGGCACATTCCGTTTTGGGCATAAATCATTATATACAACAAATGAAATTAATCCTAGGTATAGTTATTTTTATTTTCAAGACATAAGTATATATAAATAGCGTGCAAGAAAGAAATACAATAAAATATTTTCCAATGGTGAATACTACAAATACCTCATCGAATAAATATTGCTTGAAGTAATATTTATCAGATGTAGTAAATAATGTTTTGATATCGTATTTTGATGTAAGTTCCTGTTATGTCGCTCGCTCGCTTTGCTTGTCATACAGATAACTACGAACTTTCACGACAAAAATTACATGAAACATCAACCACCACACCCGTGGATGGGAACATCCCGAAGAGTCATAATTCCGAAAGCATCATTATTCTGAAATTTTCAAATGCCTAGGGTTATTTTGTAGTGTACTTAACCACAACAGATACCTAATGCAAAGTAGACGGCAGTGACATAGTAAGGTAATTTTTGTAATGAGGATCTTATCAATTGAAGAGCATATTAGCACTGGCCACTTATAACAACGTTTGATAAACGTTTGTCTTTTATTTTTATTGATTATAATATAATATTTTACTAATAAATATTATTTTATTTTATTACGCAAGCAAAGTCACAAGTATTTCATAGTATAATTTATTAACTAAAATGTGCCGAAACAAGAATGTGCCGAAAACGGAATATGTCCAAAAAAGAATGTGCCGAAAAAAAAATTAATCCATACGATGTTAACCACTTAACAGACGATTAGACCGTTAACAGCTGTCAGAATGTATGAACTAACAGTCGATTAACATTAATTAAATATAACATCGCATTGGTACTTAAAGTTCTTATCTCCTGTTCTTGGTAGGTAGGTTATTTATTAATTAAAATATAAGAAAAAGAGAGGCGCCATCAGTGTCGTAACTATAGCAACTGGGGCCCGTGGCAAACTCGTCGGATAGGGCCAGTCCTTTCACTTTTATTAAAAATTAAATAAATATTATGTCATGCTCCCTGGACACCCCACCGTCGGTTTTGTAATGTTTTAAAGCATAACCCTAATGTACACAATATGTACCGAATTTGTACATACTTAAAAAGAAATGTACCTCAATAGATCGAGAGAACAAATTATATGAGATTGGGGTTGCTGTGGAGCATCTCCCCAGCAACCCCAAAGATTAATTTAAGAATTTGTTATTTATTAAAACATAACGCTGTTGTACCCAATATGTACTCAATTAGTACGCACTTTATTTTAAATGTACCTCCATAGATCGAGAGTACAAATTATCTAAACTAGGGGTTGCCGTGGAGCATCTCGCCAGCAACCCCAAACATTGAATTTAAGAAATTGTTATTATAACGAACATGGAAAAAGTCGATTTTATCCTGTCGATATATGTTGAGCAAAAGCTTTATTCTCTTTATAAAGTACAGCATACGCTTGCAAATCAGAATCAAATGCGAAAGTATTTCAGTTCATTTGCACTCTCGATCTATGGAGGTGCATTTAAAAAAAGTGTGTACTAATTCAGTACATATTGCGTACAACAGCGTAATGTTTTAATAAATAATAATGTCTTAAATTCAATGTTTGGGGTTGCTGGTTCTCCACAGCAACCCCAAATTCAGATCATTTGTACTCTCGGTTTATGGAGGTACATAAAAAAAAGTGCGTACTAATTCAGTACATATTGGGTACAACAGCGTAATGTTTTAATAAATGACAAATTCTTAAATTAATCTTAGGGGTTGCTGGGGAGATGCTCCACAGCAACCCCAAACTCATATAATTTGTACTCTCCATCTATTGAGGTACATTTCTTTTTAAGTATGTACAAATTCGGTACATATTTTGTACATTAGGGTTATGCTTTAAAACATTACAAAACAGACAGTGGGGTGTCCAGGGAGCGTGACATTAAATATTAGGTTCTTCCTGTGCTCGCTGTGGGCTTTTAGGACCGGGGGCCCGTGGCGCCATCTAACTTCCTGCGCCCTACGGTTACTGGCTTTTTTAATAATACTTTCGACGAATTGAGAAGCGAGATGCTTAATAGAATCACATAGCAGCTGCTGCGATTGCTGCTGTCAAGATACCGGAACAAGATAATTCGCTATAGGTAATTTGTATCCCTTTTGACACACGACGAAAAGGTAAGAATGTTCAAGTTCAGGACCTTATGTTTGTCTTTCTCTCTTCGTTATTGTATGAATGAATTTATTTTGATGTTTTTTCACCTCGCTCTCTTGTCTCTTTGTTTGTCTTGTCTATTCGGTATAAATTTTGCAATCGATTTTAACCTCAACTATCGAGGATTTTAACATTGCTCTGAATTTATCGAGAATGCAATGATATGGTAAGTATGAAAAGTTTATCCGTAGGAAGTAGAAACAACGAATTTTTTTACCAAATTATTTCTTTGATAGCTAGGTAGCTTTATCGAAATGATTTTATTACGTCTAAGTTTGATAGACTTGTACTTAATAAGTAGTTAGTTAATTCAATTCACGACGGCTCGCCCCACCCCTCAAATTGACACCGGATGTTGCGCGGTAGCCTCCGATAAGATAAGCGTTCAATGTAGGTAATAGTCGTCCAAGAAATTCCTTTACCACTTTTCGACTCTATTCTTATGACGTTAAGGTTCAAAAGTGGTAAAGAACTTTTCTTCTCTCCTATTCGGAAAGCAAAGATTTCCATATGTCATAGCGGGCTGAAAATAGAATTTTCATCCCTGGGGCGGAAATTGATTTTGAACAAAGAATTCGTCAAAAAGTCAGCCATTTGTTACTGTTTTCTAGAGAATATGACAGAATCTTATACAGCCATTACGACACAACTTTTTTTTGAATTTTGTCTCACTCATAATTTTTGAGCTTACGCGGACCTCCTATTTCTGAGTGTTTTGGCCCTTCGGACCTGCTGAAGAACTAACATAACCTAAAGCTACCTCATATTTATGATACTAATCTTGGTTAGTACGTAAGTAGTAGAAATGGTCAGTGCACCTATCTCTACCGGTAGAAATAAATCAACAAAAACGTGCGCTTATCCCTAACAGTTAGAGATAGCTCGGTAGCGATAAGTCTACCAGGCTGATGCGGCGACTAGGGTTCTTTTTTCGGAGTTCAGCAAAGATACTCGCCCAACAAATAGTTGTGAACCAATTGGCATTGACCGTTCTACGATCTTCAAGAGGAATCGTAGACACGTGACCCGATAGCCATATCTTTCTGGCCACGCTGCGAGAACGATAACCATTGCTTTTTTCCTGTGGCCAGTGTGTTAAGATAGTGATACTTTAGTTTTAGATTATAAACGGGATATGTGTCAAAAATAAGTTCGTAAGTATGAGATCCCCGAAACTTTCAGTGCAGTCAACGTAGCGTTAATTAGTTTATTTATTTTTATGGCGATATAAATAAATAGTAGCAATCATTCATTAGCAACAAAAATGAAGTGCAACCAGGGTAAAATAAAAAAAAAACGCAAATTGGTTTTTTTTGCCGTTTTTTTTTACTCTATCAACTATTGACGCTCGTTTAATAGATCTAAAACACACAATTTTATGAATTATCACATGATTAATACATACTGTTTAATGAATCCACAATCAAAGAAAATAAGCAATTTTTCCGTTTCAGTACCTACCATAAATAGCCACTTGTTTTTATTCTGTAAATCTATAAAGAATTGACCGGGAGAAACTTTTAATTTTTTATTTAAAATATTAAACTTTGTCCAGCATTGGGAAACAAAAACAGTCTAGCAAAAAAAAATATTAAACTACGGCGATCTGCAGAGTCAGCAAAAAATGACCGGTCCCAACCGTATCGGGAACACTGTGCGCGCGTAGGACTTGTGTACCTATAACACTTTAAGAGCCGAATATAAGGTTTGATGTTGAAACAAACTCTACTTTAGTCCAATTTGTTCTAGCCCGTTTTGTTTTAATACTTATTATTGACGTTAAGAGGTACCTCTTGTGCCGTCAATGAATAAGAGCAAACATGACGCCAATAATATAGCTCAGACATAAAAGCACGATAGGCGGGAATAAGGTGAATTAAATCTTAATATTGAGGTCTTGCATTAACACAACTTGCTAGGTAGGTACTTTAAACCAAAGAGAACGACAGCAAACTTCGTGCACGAACTGCAAGACGAGGAAGGTATAGTCAAACTCTGAGGTAGCTGTACGGTTTAGTGCATTGTTGCTGTAGGTACCTAATGTATTAAAGTACTACCTAGAGATCAGGGCGGTTTTCAAAAAAAGTGTAGATAGTTAAGGGCTAAAATTAAGATACGGTAAACTTTAGTTAGTTGAGTCACGAAAATTAACTATACCGTTATATGTAAAACAAATGGTGGTATCTCAGGCAAAA
Organism: Acleris literana; assembly: GCA_946894065.1. Taxonomy (NCBI): domain Eukaryota; kingdom Metazoa; phylum Arthropoda; class Insecta; order Lepidoptera; family Tortricidae; genus Acleris; species Acleris literana. The sequence continues at coordinate 7,097,486 of OX335687.1, forward strand.
CTCCTGTAGCTAGTAACGCTGTAGTGTAGTAGTAATATTACTAACGTTTGAAGCTTGGATCTGCTTCGTTTATTGAATTTGAGATACCTCGTAAGTATTGGCTTATGGAGATGTGAGGGTAGTATATAAATGAATGATTAATTTTTTTTACTCACCTGACTAAAATTACAGTTTCTTAATTTTAGTCCTTAACTATGTACGGTCAAGGAAATGTATTCGCGTACCTTTTTCACCCTTGTCACAATGACAATAAGAGTCAGAACGGTACGCGAATACATTTCCTTGACTGTACTTACACTTATTTTGGAAACCGCCCTTCAATTAATTCACGTTTCATAGGCCGATTAGTGGAGGGGCGCGTTGGATTTCGATTGTATATAGTGCGACAAGGTATATACAGTGGTGGCGACATAATTAGGGACACTTGTTTTTTTCCCATACAATTGCCTACAAATATGACTTTTCAATTTTGACCACCATTCAAAAAGTTCTAAACGTTTGTTAGTCCTTTACCTCAAAAGCATAAACTCCTTGTAGCGATTCACCGAATCGCATTTCACCTCGAATGAACAACATTTCAATAGAATCTTTTACTTAAAGCTATTTTTCGCGTGGCTTTTTACATTAGTATAATTAATTTTTAGCATTTAATTTCTCGTGTAGTATTTTACCCTAGACGCATTTCGTCGCGATCGATGTTTGTTTGGAACTCTATTTAATGTGACGCGTTAATTGATGTTCGCACTAAAATTCTGTAACATTTTTTTTAAAACTTGTTTTGTACCTGTAGTTTTATGTCTTACGTGCTATTAAACTCATTAAAATATTATCTCTGTGACTAATAAATAATAGATAATACTCTGTCATTGCGACATACACTACAGTGACATTCATTTCAGATACAATAATTATATATTGCAATATTTGTGAGAAAATATGGAGCTTGAACATGGCTAAAAAAGCCAAAAAAAAGCGAAAAAGGTACATTGCGACTAAATATATTGTCTAATACTGAATTAGACGATTACGATACAAAGCAAAAATTTATCGCACGATCGAGGTGAAATGCGACAAAAACTAATATCGACTAAAAAAAATTACGGTTGAGACACAACGCGATAGTTGAATGCACGGTCGAGGTGAAATGCGACTAAAACTTATAGCGACTACAAAAGTAAACGATCGAGACACAACGCGATAATTAAATAGACGTTCGAGGTGAAATGCGATTCGGTGAATCGCTTCAAGGAATTTATGCTTTTGAGGTAAAGGACTAACAAACTGTTCTAAACTAATTTAATATTTGGTTACACTCATCGTTCATTAATGAACTAAGGTTTAATGTATGTTTAAATGTGTGTATGTATGTATGTTTTCATCTCTGTTGAAAACGGATCTTTAATTTTATAAGAATTTGAAACAATAAATACCTCGCGTTAATACAAAGTTGTAAAACTTGGTATGGACTGGTCAGCACTAAGCTTTTAAATCCCTATAAAATATAAGGTTCGTTTTTAACAGTAGTTCGCTTTCGCTTAGCCATTAAGCAAAGTAAGCAGCTGCTTAGGGCATCACGAGTCAGGGGGCACCAAAATCTCAGATCAAAAATCAGTTTGTTTTTTCTTGATAAGTATATAGTTGAAGATCTCGAATCTCAATGTAGCTAAAAAAAATTACAGTGTGTGGCAAGCTTCATAAAACTGCAATCGATTTATGGACTTTTAAACGAAACGCTTTCAGTTTCAGAACGAGACATCCAATTTTGGTTTTCCCGCGAAAATCATAAATTGTCGAATCGAAATCGATTGCTTAGAGACGACCAATTTAAAGTGACCAATTTCTGTGGATTATCTATAAATGATACAGTATAATTGATAGATTATATACCTGATTATACACAGAAATTCTTAAAAGAGGAGAACATTATCATCAAATAGCAAGCAGGTTTTTATTTTTAAATTTATTTCCTGATCCTGGCAAAATTATGTGTCCCGATTAAACCATGGAATACCAAAAAACATAGTATGTACAAAATTAGTAAACTTATATTCACAGGACCTCAACACTGAATAATCCACAAAAATTCAACAGTTTCACTCATTTATGTCGCCCATAAAACTAATTCCAGCGATGTGTCTGCTAAATTTTAGACACGCGCTGCGCACGCACAACTTAATCAAATCATTCACGACGACCCCCTTACTTCTACGTTCAATAATCTGGACACAACGTTACGGATATTTCTAAGTTTACTTAATGATGACCAATTCAGCAGAGAGATCTTTTTCAAACATGAAAATAAACGTTTTAAAAAACAAACACACAGCTTTTATGTTTTTAACCGACTTCAAAAGAGTGGAGGTTCTATGTTCCCCTGTATGCATTTTTTTATGTATATTGATCTATATGTATGCTAATATTTGAAAAAATCTTAATTCTCCATGGCTCCCCTCATCAGATTCAGATTTAGTGACAGCGGGACGTGGGTGGGACCGGAACGGAAAGTATAATGTTTATTCGACAATTTGCGTCCCTCAAAAGTCGCAAATTAGAGTTTATAAAGATAAGTTTAAAATAAATCTCTTTGATTTTTCTTCTTCTTGTCCTTGTCTAAAAGGTTAGGAAGTCTTGGCGTACTGTGTGGTCAAACTGAATATTTGTACACTCCGCGCACTTGTGTTTGTATTTGTATGTACGTAAATACTTAAATGTACCTACAAAACGTAATAAAATACAAAGATGACAGAGGCGAACTCATCCCTATAGGTTGTGCTCTTTTCCGCAACTCGACGACTTAAAAATGAGCCTATTTTGCGTGAAACTCCGTTAACCCTATGGGTGATTGAGAGGAAAAGTAATTGAATAGGTATCCATCCATATTAATATCAAGTGTACCTAGTGTAGATATTTTTCCTTGGGTTGAAGAACGGCAAACGAAAGTATAGTTTAACTACGAAATCTTAAGGGAGGCCTTTGGGTATGTAATGGCTAGGGTCACAGGGGGCACCGCACACGAAAATGCTTAAGGCGCCACGGAGGGTTAATCTGGCACTGTGTACAACTACTTATCAGCTCGAACGTACACGCATTGCATAGGTGCAAGACCACGCAACGGTTTGTAAACTGCTGTTCTGCTGTAGATGCTTCCATCTACTTCTACCAAGTCTTCGTCTTCAAACAAAGGTATATCGCGCGGCTTGCATTAGAGGCGAGGCGTATTTACTGGTTTACGTTTTCGTATGGACGCGTAAGTATGCGACACGAAACTTCGAAACGATGCGGTATCTCATGGGAGTAGTTCGCACACCGTCATTCGCACTCGATACGTTTTGGGCGGTTCGGGAGATTTCGGGTCGACTTCACGACATCGCGTCGAGTAGTGCTTGAAGAACGGGCGATCAGGCGAGATTACTTTTGGTTAAATAATGTTATTACCTTAAAGCAATAAGTTCACTTACGTCGCTCTATTGCCTATTAGAAAGAAACAGTTGCGAGGTTACTCACTGTAAATCTATTTTAGTTAAAGTATTCTTTGTCCCTTTCGGTCAAACTCAAATGTCATAATAACAGAACATATTTCAAGTACACTTTAGTTATTGCGCGTTTATGATTAAGGGTGAAAATATAGGTAAGTAGGTACAGTCACGAGATAAAATTTTATTTGGACCCACCTTAGGTCCAAAGTCAATCTGACATTCTACAACAATAAGGTTGAGTTTCCTAAAAAGTTACAGATGACTTGACATCTCTAATGAGTCTAATGACATTGACAACTTCAAGGATATAGGTATTGTTCTTGAAATGGGTCCCAAATTAACGCTCGTGACTGTACAGCTTTCGACTCGCCGTTATGTGAGCTAAGTAACAATACCTACATCCAAGGCCAATATTCAATCGCGAAACTGTTGTTCTGACTTTACTAACAACGCAATTGTCTCATTTATTTCCCTAGGCACTACTGCGTGGCACTACCGTACCAATTTTATCGAACCAAAAGCGATTTAACAGTGTCGACGGAGCTCCGCTACCGCGGAGCTCCTTCTTCTGGATTATTTTGGCCCTTCGGGCCCTCTGAAGAACTAACGTAACCTAAACCTACTTGATGATACTAATATTGACCAGTAGTGCCAAATAGTTGTGCCACGGGGAATATACTAAAATTGTCTTACGTTAAAGCCAAAATCCAAAAATGAGTTCTTCACTCAATCAGAAATTGCAATCTAGCACAAGTTGCTTGAGAATAGGGGTGTTCTGGGTAAAAAATAAATAATTCTAATTATTTCATTAGTAATATTATGAAAAAATATAGAACTCGTATTTTTTGCTCTATCAAATCAATCAAAATTGACAAACATAACGCGCATCAAAGTTCGGGAGTGGGGGCTCGTGACGTCACAACGTGGTTTAGTGTGCCACACGAAACTTCAACGCACATTTTTTTAGGATACCAGCCTATTTTTGTCGCTCCTACTTAACCTATGCTTTAACGAACTAGACGAACCAATGGGTAATGAGCGCCGAATCTATCTTGTCTAGAGCCTCAGCATAGCGATGGTATAATAATCCCTATTCTATTTTTAGTTCTATTCTCAAATAAGACAGAATCTGAAAACCATCTGTATCTTGGAAATAGAAAAAAATACCTACGTGTTAAATTAAATTATTTAATTATGAAGCCATCAGGTTCTATACTTATTTAACATTTTATTATCAGAATATCATTAAATAACGTCGAAATGAATCATAACTTTCTGCGATAAGGTTCTAAATAGATTCAACAAGTGTTCTCAAAACTTGGTAGGTATTCCCAGATACTAACGGTCTTGAAAACCAAATAGTATTTTATGGTTGATTCAATTCGCAAGACCGCATATTATTATGTAGGTATATGTAGAAAATACGTTTCGGAAATCCGATGCATAGGTACTCATTAAAACCTTATTGTTGCAGTACGGACGAGGACGCGCGGCAAGCCATGATGCTGGACTGCGGAAAGATCAAGGAGATTCAGGTGAAGCTCCTGCTCAGCTCTCGCTCCGAGATGCACAAGGTGATCGAGACGGCGCGCCAGACCGTGCCCATCCTCGCGCTGACCGCGCCCGCTCCCGCTCCCGCGCCCGCGCCGCCGCCCGCGCCCGCGCCCGCTCCGCCCGCCATCACGCCGTTCTCGGCCGCGCTCGGGACCTCGCTCGGCGGGTTCGGCATCCCCGGCATCGGCAACCCCAACGAGATCCCGCAGCCCGCCGTCATCGAGCCGCCCGCGCCCCTCGTCAGCCCGTCGGACAACTCCATCAACGACGACAGAGACGACGACAAGAGCGACTATAAACGCGGCAAAGAGAAGGACCGGCGCCGCTCGCGATCGCGGTCGAGGTCGCGCGATCGAGACCGCAAGGACCGCAAGAGGGACCGCCGCGACCGCTCGCGCTCGCGGGACAGGAGGCGCCGCGACCGCAGCCGCAGCCGCGATCGCCGCGACCGCAAGCGCGATCGCAAGGACCGCAGCCGCTCCAGGGAGCGCTCGGAGCGCAACTCGCCGCGCCGCTCGCGCGACCGCCGTAACGATCGCAAGTCTCCGGACAAAACCATCAACCTGACCGAAGACGTCCCGGCGGCCCCGCCCGCGCCCGTCTTCGGCGGTAACATGAATCCGGGAAACAACGGGCCGACGCTCCAACACGTCATGAATAACGCTATCAATTCCATGCAAATAGCTCCGAACCTCGATCAGCCGCTGAATCGGTTCGCCGACCCGGCCATCAACGACGCGTACAACAAGCTGAGCGAGCTGGGTAAGAAACGGAATCCGAACGCGTTCCAGGGCGATCAGAACGGCGCGCCGAACAGGTTCCCGGGCGGGCGCGACAGCGGGGCCCCGGCGCGCGGCGGGCCCGCGTTCCGGCGCGAGGGCCGCTCGCGCTTCGACCTCGAGCCGCAGTCCGACTGCTGCGTCGCCGTCCGGAACGCGCCCAACCACACCAGCTACGGAGACGTGCGCCGCTTCTTCCCCTTCCTCATCGACAAGCACGGCATCAAGATGATCAACGACAGCACGGGCCGCCGCACCGGAAACATCTTCGTCCGGTTCTGCGATCCTCGTTCCAAGCAGCTCGCGTTGCAGCGGAAAAATAATGAGCTGAAGGGCGAGTCGGTCTCGGTCGAGCCGCTCGACGACGAAAGCTACGAGAGCGCGATCGACTCGTTCCTGCCGTTCCGGGACGACAACCCGGCGGAGCCGGAGCCGCCGGCGCGCGCGTCCGTCGCGCCGCCCACCTACAGCATCCTGCGCATCGCCGAGATGCCCCACTTCGTCAAGGAGCACGACATCATCAAGATGTTCAGCGACTTCTCCCTCCTGTCCATCATGCTCAACGACTGCCGACTCACGAGAACCAAGACCGCGTTCGTTCAGTTCGCCAAAATCGAAGACGCCAGGATCGCCTACGAGAGGAGGGAGCGATACGCGTTCGGCAAACGGCATCCCGTGATCACGACCGTCACCGAGGAGGAGTACGAGAAGGAGAAGAACGCGCAGAACGAGAAGATCGAGTATCCGCGGCCGATGGTGCCGATGGCGCAGGAGCCGCCGGCGCCGGAGCAGGCCGGGCCGCGCGACCCGCGCCAGCGCCGCCAGTTCGACGCCGCGCCGGCGGCCGCGCCCGCGCCCGGGCCCGGCGGCGTGCCGTTCTTCTCCGCGCCCTTCGCGCAGCCGCCGTTCCCCGGCGGCTTCCCGGCGCAGCAGTTCGCCGGCTTCCCCGGGCCCGGCGCGCTCGACCCGCGCGCCGCCGCCGCCAGCTGGGCCGCGCGGCCCGGCTTCCCCGACGCGCAGGACGCGCAGCCCGACCCGGAGGAGGAGCTCGACTGCGTCCTCATGAAGGGCCTCCCGTGCGACGCGACCGACCGCACCATCGTCACGTTCCTGGCGGACACCGGCGCGGTGCCGGCGCGCATACATCTGATGCTCGACGCGAACGGCGTGCCCTCGGGCGACTGCTTCTGCGAGTTCCGGTCCGCCGGCGAGGCGCGGCGCGCGGCCGCCAAGCACGGCCACAACCTCGAGGGGTGCCGCGTCACCGTCGACCCGGTGCCGCGCGGCGTCGTCGAGGAGGCGCTCGAGGGGCCGAAGCCGCCCGAGCCGCGCGCCTCGAGGGACCCGCGGGACGCGCTGCTCGCGAACCCGAACACCGGCATGCCGCAGCAGTTCTTCGAGCCGCGCGGCAAGCGCGGCGGCTACCGCGGCCGCGGCGGCTTCGACCGCGGCGGCTTCGACCACGGCGGGTACGACCGCGGTTTCGAGCAGCCCCGCGGCGGCGGCGGCGGCTACCGCGGCGGGTTCGACCAGCCCCGCGGCGCCTGGAACGAGCGCGGCTCGCGCGGCGGGTTCGACCGCGGGCGCGCGCGCGGGTTCGAGCGCGGCCGGGCGCGCGGCCGCGGCCGGGGCGGCTTCGAGAACGGCCGCGACGCGCGCGAGCCGGTCCGCGACGACGAGCCGGACGGCGCGCTCGAGGACTTCGGCGCGCCGGGCTGCGTGCTGTCGCTCGAGAACGTCCCGTTCCGCGCGACGGTGGAGGACATCCTGGGCTTCTTCGGCGACTTCGAGCTGACGCAGGACGACGTGATCCGGCGCTACAACGAGCGCGGGCAGCCGACGGGCGACGCGCGCGTCGCGTTCCGCACGCCGTTCGACGCGCAGCGCGCGCTCAACACGCGCAACCTCGGCTCGATCCACGACCGCCGCATCAGCCTCGCGCTCCTCTAGCGGCGCGCGCGGTCTCGCTCGGGCTCGAGCTCCGCCTCCGGGTGCCGGTCCGGGTCCGGGAGCCCCGAGCTCATATACAGACTCGTGTAAATATAGTGTTAAGTGTGTGTGAGACTCTTTCGAGTGGCCGATGAAACTAATTGTGAATATCGCTGTTGTGAATGCTACAGTTGCGTAGGTTCTAGTTCAGCTAGGGAGTATTTTAGCTGGTAAACACTGTATTTTTATATATTAAAGTATGTTAGGTACTTTGAAATAAAATAATGACATTTCACAGTATAAATTCGTAGTTTTATTTCTCAAACCACACGAACACCGATAACATGTTACATTTGAATCTAGGATGTACTTGAAAAGTTCACAAACATTTACCATTCACAATAAAACGACCATGCACAATTCATAGGAATTAAACATAACATAAATTTAAAAGTGTTTTTCCGACCGATACCATCTCATTATAAGAGAAAAACATAATTAAATACTTAATCTACAAACAGTATTAGGTAAATATCAACTTCATAAAACAACTGCCTTAAACACGTGGTAACAGTAGCCGAAATATGTCCTAAAAATTAAGTAGTTAGTTTCATAAAATACAACTCGAAACAAATAAAGTAATTTGATGAAGTACAATCAGCCAGAATATGAAATAGAATATTACAGCCGATTATACCCCATGCACATAAGAATATTTTACAAATAATCGTGATTGCTTTAATGCTGATACTACAGCACTTCCGTAAATATTGAAGACCCGTACTCTGGAATGTGACTTTACCGGCTAGCGTCAGGATCGGGGTCAACAATATTTCAAAATTAAATATACAAAAAAAACAACAAAACTACAAAAAAAAAACGCCGATTACAATGAAAAAGCTATATTTTGAAAAACTAATTTCAATAAAAAGCATTGTAATTGATTGATGTTTATTCTTGCCCGATAAGCCCGATTAGAAAAGTCCCAAAATACCTAGTGCATGTGACTTTTAATCCTTGGAGCGCCCGAGAGACCCGCACATCTGTTTCCGTCGAGCGCCGGGCTATGACGTCATCGTGGTCACGTGACCGCAAGCGAGTACGATCCTAGCCGTCAAGTGGTTCCAAGTTTTGAACAACCGCATTTTATCTATAGAAGATAAAAATTCAATTTTTCAATTTTTATACAATCAATTTGAACCATATCGTGAAGGTGGTAAAATTCTATTTTAAATTACAAGATTAAATGCCGTTAGGACGGATACGTCACAATGCGCTCGAGGGGGGTACGTACGGGTACGGAACAAGGGTTAAGTTGTTTAAGCCTGAAAAACTGGTTTGTAATATGTTTACCGTTTTTCACTTCAAGGTTATCCGCCAACGAAGACTTATAAATTTATGATGAAACTTTATTTAAAACTTTGAAAATAATAGGCAGAGTATTGTTTACTCAAACTCATTCATCACAAAATATGTATATATATATATTAACTAACTACATAAAATATGATAACTACAGTAGGTAGGCAGTATACGAGATAAGTTTCATGGTCGTGAGCTTGACTCTGGCAGCTTTGGGACGTGTTCCTCACATGCTTTATTTTAATCCCTTATAACTAAATTTTAAGGCCTGGTTACGGAGACGCGGGGCGTCTGGCGCAGCGTTGGGCGGCGCGGTCTAAGCTAAATTCAAACATATGGCGTTGTATGAAGGCGTTTACGGAGAAGCGATCTTACAAGCGTTTGTTTCAAATCTATCGTGACTTGCGGCGGATGGCATCGCCGCGTTGCCCGCAGCGTCGCACGCGTCAATAACGGCGGCGCCCGCCACTGCCCGCAACACCGCTACTCTACGCCGCGCATCTTCATAAACAACATCGTACATCGCCATATGTTTGTGTTTGCGCGTGTGGGCGGCTATTCTCAAGAAAAGAAAAACAACCCAGTTTTCAGTTGTTGGGTGCGGACAACTGGAAATAGCCGCCCTCGGGCCGCTGTATGCGCCGCCTCTCTGTAAACGGAAAAAACGCCCGACGCCCCGCGTCTCCGTAAACAAGCCCTTACTCCTCATTACCGACAGATGAACAACTTAGTAACTACTGTTAGCAAATAAATAGAAATTAACTAAAACAAACTAGATCCTGTAGCGTCTCGCTTACCTTGATCTTTATAATAATTGTAAGAGCGATCATCGTACAACCTTAATACACTAAGAAATAATGATTAAAAAATTACTCCCAAGCATTTTCAACTTACTTTCAAGCAATTTGTATAAAAAAATCGGTGCACATTTTTATAAAATAAAAACAGATTAAGAATTGAATTATACTTATTATATTACAGTGCTAATATTATTTAGAACTTGTATATTTTATATGCACGATATACAAATAAAATAAACATACATAAAAAATATGTATGTCTAAGAAATAGACAATTAATTTTTCACAAAAAAAACAGTTATAAAAAAAATGCAGATTTGGTAAAATATAAAAGGCACACAAGTAGTGTCTCATTCAGAACGGAATAAAGCTAAAAAACATTTGTGATATTATAGTTTCGGTCTGGTCTTGATCGTTTAAGATGCTGTCATATTACAAGAATGATCAGTCCTACCAACTGAAAACATCTGAAATACTTAGTAGGTACATTTAGAAAACGATTGATTCATAAGCATACATCGGGGTTTTCGTTTCGGTGCGGAAATGTTTGACATTAGCCAAAGAGTAGGTATCGACTTAAAAAAACAGAATATACTCCAGCAGGTTTCTACGTAATGAATAATTAATTGAAAAAAAAAGTATTTCATGAAATGCTCAGTCATTATCAACTTCTTCAGTTAAATCCCGACTCTTTTATAAGCAAATAGGTCACAGATATCGGACGCGTAAAGATTTATATATGACATTTATTTGCACCTATTACAACTGCCGACGTAGAAAGATGAAATGAAATTATGAAATGAAAAATATGAATACCTAGTTTATTCTGAAAGTCGTCTCAACTACTAAATTTACTGCAGGTAATTAATTAGTTATTTTTATAATTACCTCATAGCCTTCATAGTAAAGCTAAAGTACTGCATGAATTAAAATAAAATTGTATCATAGTGTGTATACAATTCGCAGAGAGGTAGTTATTCATTAGGCATAATATATATTTTCTCAGACTAACCTATCTGTTTATCTCTACTCTTTCTAAAATCATTTCCGCACCGAAAACCCCGATGTATGTTCATAACATAAGTAATATATTGTGTAATAATAATAGTATATTTTATGTCATTTAATTGAACTGACCTACAGCAGATATTCATATAAATCTTGCTCAGTATACTTCAAACGTTACCAGTTTATAAAGATAGTCATTGCTAAAAACAGTTCCAACACCATATTCTTAGCAGTTAAGTAAAGACTATTATTAACAGTTCTGGGTACGTGTAACATCCTATCCGTTTATACCAATATCTATCTAACAATATATAAATATAAATTGTCATGATCGGATCAAACGGCTATTAAAATTTAATATCAATACTAGACAGTATTTAAAGTTAAATAATAAATTAATCTCATATTTCTCATTCTACAATACTGCGGAGTTCACGGGCGACTAACATTGTTTTTACTTAAGTCTTTACATATATAGTTTATTCTTTAGCATGCTATTTCATGCCTAGCAAAACATTTATAAAATAAATAGTCACTCGTGATATAATAAGTTAAAAAAACGAACTATTCGCCTTGAAAAAGTTACGTATTCATTGAAAAGTTCTGGAACAAACTTACCACTGCGCGGGACCCGCACAACCCGGTAGGAAAATAAACTAAAACCGCATAAGTGGTCCCGGAGTGACAATCATCAAGTAGCTCCTACATTTGGTATAATAAGTAGACAAAATTGCATTTTCAAGTACATTTTGGCGTGAACAACATTACTCTATGGCAGGTCAAATGAAAAAATTACAATGGTGAATCATAGTTTAATTTAAATGCTAGGTTCTCACATTGAATAGACTAAGCTAAAAACATGGTTTTTTCTTCATATGACCAGCAAATAGAGTCGTGTATAACAGGACTAAAATTATACTCAAAAACGCAACTCCATAACAATACAAAAACTATAGCTTCAAATATCAACTAGGTGTCTAAAAATGCGATTCAAAAACCATTTAATCCTAAAGGTAAATGTGGAAAATCGTGGAAGAGATCTGTTCAAGCATGCTACATGCGTCACATTGGAGATTGCGGAAGTGTACGGCAGTTATTTTAACAACAATAACAAAATTCCCGGGTCACAGCGAAACAAGCTACAAAATACATCATAAGCCACATCTATCGACGAAAAACAGAGTTCGTTCAACGATTAATTCAATATTAGATCTTCTTTTTTTCGCTTCAATGTTAAGGTGATATTCACCGGTTCACTGGTCTTCTAGCGCATCTTCGGTGTAAATTTTTGAATTGGTGAGGATAGGAGAGACTAGAATTGAATTTAATTAAATATTTAACTGTTCCACTGATACACAAAGTGTTTCTAAACTCAATAACCGCGACAAGTCGCGTTTCTATTGATTTTAATCGTTAGGTAGCTCATGATGGCATTTTTTGGTGGAAATGGGCCGGCGAGTTTCCAATTCTCGTCTCGCCTCGTCTCCACCATTTGACACCATTGTCTTTTTCAATATAGCACCTGGGACATTGGCGGAATTCAACAAATCGACTTATAGCTACAGTCATTATCGTATTGCATATTCGACCTTATGTGTAACAATCAAACCCCTGTTTTGCGGTGGCATGGACAGTTGCTACCGACTTATTAAATATTGAATCAAGCTATATCAATATAACTATTGTTTTGTTATACACGATTATCTTACGATTTTATTTTGGATAAGTTTGCAATGCACATTTTTTTTCATCTATTCTTATGGCAACTAATACACATATCTGACATTGACTTAAATTTTTCTAACTTAGGTCTCGAAAAGACATTCAGAAAGAACATAGCATCAACATTTCTTCGTACCAATAGAAAAAAATCGAAGACTAATTATTATTTTCATCGATACAAGCTAAATGGGAAACATGAAATCTCTATCCATCATACGTCGTTATCGCGAGGGCAAAAACTAATCTATTAAAGAACAATATAACAGAATGTCTGTTTAGTATAAACGGAATATTCTGCCTACACATTCTAAGCCTCTAAGAAGTTCTTCATCTAGCACGAAGTTTTCGCTGGAAACCGTCAATCAAACTTGTCTTACACTGAGTAAACGCTTTTATAAGTCAACGTGTCCACTCTAATAATATATTTTTTTATTATGTCAAATCCAGTATTTTTCTCCAAAACTAGTTTTAACTTTTTAAATATTTGTTTTCCATTTGCACTCAAATTTAATTAGGATATATTTTTGTATATAAGAATGACAAATGTCTAAAGTAGCAGGAAAAGTAACTGAAGAGGTTGACGTAACGATTGGGTAGCTAATGTTTTAAATATGTACTACTAACCAAGTCAAGTACGGAGGTAAGATAATTGAAAGAAAATGTATATACATTTTGAACTCGTAGGTATAAGCGTTTCTCGATACGCGTGTGAAGTGACACGTTAGTTAGTTATTGCCTATTTGTCATAATCTTTCACTACTGTCAAATCGTTTTTGCCGCCGCGATAACGATGTATGCTATCCATACACAATAGCCGCCGTCAAACCGGGATTTGATTACTGTAGTATTTCTGAATCCACGAAGGCGTGCCCCGTCACTCCAACGGACGATTCCCAATTGCGTCAATATATGAAAAACTAATTGGGGCACATCGTGGATTGGAACTATATAGATAGAGGAACCCGGTGGCTACCGAGGAACCCAGAGTAAAAACTTCTTGATTACTTTCTTAAGACACTAAAAACTATTTAGTTTTTTCGCTATATGTGACGGGTTTCGAATGGTGTACGCGATGGATGTGGCTTTTTTTTGTGACCCGGGCATAGAGACTTAGCTATTGAACGATAGCGTCCGCCGCTTTATTCCACCGGCGCTAATAGTCCGCGTTTCAAATTTAGTTGAAGCTGAATAAGTGATTGTATATAATGTATCAAATACTCAGTCGGGCGTATCCTGTAGACTGCTCGTAGAGCGACTATTTGTGCCTGAAAAAATATAAATGATATGAATTAATATTACATGTTGACAAATGACTACTGTAAGATAAAATATGTTTATTCAGTAAGTAGGCCGCACGGGCACTTTTACACGTCAAAAATCTACCAGCGCTTCCTAAGAAGAGACCACTACTGCGAAGAAACGCCGCAAGAAACTCAACAGTAAGTCATTTTTTAAATATTGCCTATGGCAATGATGATACCTTAACCTAACATTATATTATATATGTCGTAGAATTAGTTTCCCTCTCTTATCCTCTCCATTTCGTTCTGTTGGAGGGTACATTAAAAAAAAAATGCTTTTTATTGCACCTAGGTACAGTCAAGTGCAAAAATATGTATAGAAAGAATCATAGTAGTTTTTGTTTGCCGCGGTAAAGTTGACTTTTTGTCACGCGTTTCGGCTGCATCGAGTGTACTACACATAAACTCAAACAAAAAACACATAAATATTTTCACCATAGCATCACATTTTATTTTATTTTATTCATATTATTACAGCAGAGATCGCACTGCGAGCAATACTGTACTTTGTATATATGTAGTCCTGTTTCACTTTGTTGTATTCATAAATTATTTTTCTGATGGCATCATCTAAGACAAACTTTCTTAAGTTAGCGCTATTTAATGCGGGATCTCTCGGCACAGGACACGACGATTTCCTAGTTGCAATGAACCACTTTGCCCCTGATATTGTTGCGATTAATGAGACATGGTTGCGGGATGGCCAGGAGCAGCGCGCCCCCGACGCACCAGCTATCGGCTGCGGAATAGCCCGAGGCCACTAAGCATGCGCAGAGGTCGAGGTGGAGGGGTCGCTTTTTATATTAAGCAAGGTATTCGCGCACGTCGTATGGCGCACCCTGCCGCATTAATCGAGCAAATGTGGCTAAGTATAACGGTCAACGGTAGAAGTTTTATAGTTGGGACAGCTTATAGACCGGACTGGATTAATGTAGACACTTTTCTGGACGCTTTAACTGGATCACTTTCTTTTTTTTCAAGCTATGATCATGTGGTATTGTTAGGTGATTTTAACATTAATATATTGGATATTCATACTGACAAAACGAAGAAGCTAGTACATTTTTTGCGCTGCATGGGTCTGGACCAGGTAGTAACTGAACCTACACACTATTCCACCGATAATGAGACGCTCATTGACCTGGTGTGTACTGACGCCCCCATTCGTAATGTATCTGTTTCTAATATCACGGGTTCTCTGGGACATGCCTTCATCAATGTCACATGGGCAATTAAACGCTTAAAAATTCCCTCTAAAACCATAACGTATAGACCAATTAAAAGCATTAACTTGGATGATTTTAACAGCGATTTGGAGTCTGTTGATTGGGATTTGGTAATGAAGGAGCATTCGGTGGAGGGCATGGTAAGTGTTTTTAACCATTTGGTTACGACTCTTTTTGATAGACATGCACCCTTAAAAACTGTCAAAATTAAACATAATAAGTCCTTACCATGGATTACCGATACAATAAAACTCATGATCGATATGCGCAATAAAGCCCATTTGGAGTATCGCCTGTCTAAGTCTGAGATTAAGAAAAAGTACTATTCTGAACTTAAAAAACTGGTTATTCATAGCATTTTTGAAGAAAAACGAGCATTTTATAATTTTCACATTAATTCTAACCAACATGACTCTGCAAAGCTGTGGAAAAAATTAAAAGAGACAATCCTCAGAGATCCTAAAAGACACGATGCTCTCCCTGATCATTTTGATGACGTTGATGCCATTAATGAAAGTTTTCTTGACGTACCTGGTAATCACACAGTACCGCTGTCCGAGCTTACGTTTTTCGAGTCTCACAAATTTGGTTCAGTCTCGTTTGCTTTACAGCAGGTCGAAGAACACGTGATCGCGAAACATATTTTATCAATAACGACAAACGCTGTTGGTGTTGATGGTATTAGTAAAGAAATGATCTTACTAATGCTTCCGAATTCTTTGCCAGCGATTACTAGTATCATCAATTATTCAATTTCAACGGGTTCAGTGCCTGGTATCTGGAAATATGCACTTGTTACACCTTTGCCTAAAGTAGATAATCCTATTGCATTGAAAGATTTAAGGCCAATAAGCATTCTACCATTCCTATCAAAAATATTAGAAAAAACCATTTATTCCCAATTATCAATTTTTGTGGAAACCAATAACATACTACCATCCTTTCAATCAGGTTTTCGTAAGGGAATGGGTACGGTGTCTGCAATAATAGACGTTGTGGACAACATACTATCTGAGCAAGACTCTGGTAAAGGTACTGGCCTGGCATTGCTGGATTTTTCACGTGCTTTTGATAGTATATACGTCGCATTATTGCTTTCCAAATTATCATACTATGGTGTGGACTCAAAGTCGTTAGCATGGTTTGATAGCTATCTTAGTGGACGTTGCCAATCAGTCAGAGTAGTTAAGGAGGATGGCATAACAGTTTTATCTAATCATAGGCCTGTGACTCGTGGGGTGCCACAGGGCTCAATACTTGGCCCATTACTTTTTATAATTTATAGTGCTGATATAGCCAAGTGCATCAGGCATTGTAATTATCATATGTATGCAGATGATGTCCAAATTTATGTATCGGCTTATCCTCATCAATTTAATGACGCAGTGCACAAGATAAATGAAGACCTAAATAGTGTAGCAGCTTGGGCTGATAGAAACGGGTTATTGCTAAACCCAAAAAAAAGCAATTTCATGGTTCTTGGATCAAAAAACCAGATCTCAAAAATCTTAGCATGCAATCCACTAGTAAATGTCTCGGGACAAAATATTGAACGAGTCGAGGAGTGTAAAAATCTAGGTCTCGTGTTTGATAGCAAGTTGCGATTTGAGAGCCACATTATAAATCTAGTTCGTTCTTGTTTTTACCGACTTAAAGTTTTATATAAGATTAGAAACCTTCTTAGCGAAAAAGTACGCGTCACACTGTGCGAATCTTTTATACTTTCAAAATTGAATTACGGAGATTTGGTGTACGGTCCAAGGTTACAGTCGAAGACACGTCGTTTGATACAGCGTGTCCAAAACGCTTGCTATCGTTTTTGTCACGTTGTTCCGCCTAGGAGTCATATAACACCGTATCTCAACAGAGATTTGACGTTAAATATGTCCTCTCGTAGACATTTACATCTTGCATGCCTTGTATTCGACGTAGTAAATTAAAAAAAACCCGAATATCTCTATTCCAAGTTAAAAGTCTCTTCTTTTCATAATAGATATGGAACCAGATCCTCTCGTTGCCCTTTGGAGAGTCAGCGCCACAGAACTGTAGCATTTACCGGCTGTTTCCGTTACTTAGCTACCAAATGCTGGAACAATATTCCCCCGCCAATAAGACTTTTTACATCAAAGTACTCGTTTAAAAAACATTATAGGGATTTACTTCTACAAAAACAAACTATTGGTATACCTAGCGGTTACTTGGTATCGGATTTTGCTGTTTAATGCTCTTTCACGGCTCATCACATTCGCCGGACATAATTGTGTAGGTTTGTACTCACACAGTTTTGCAAAGTAACACACACGCACGCACGCACGCACGCACACATACACATATCACACCTAAATCCACGCACAAGCACCCAAACGCGTGACAGTATGTAAAAGCATAATTAACTATCCTCCTGTTATCTTTTCTGTTTTGCTTATTGTTGCTCTGTCGATCCTCGGGGTTGTGGCAGAATACCAGTGTTTTGCTCACGTTGAGCAAAGTTATACGCTGAGCCATTACCCATTTGCCCTGCTGCAGCGCACACATTCTTTTGGCAATTTGTGTGTAATGTTGGTATCACTGCTTATTTCCTTTATCTTTATTTTGTCAATTGTGTGTGTGTTTTGTAGTACGCAAATAAACGTTTTATCTATCTATCTATCTATCTATCTATCTATCTATCTATCTATCTATCTATCTATCTATCTATCTATCTATCATCTCATATATGTTACGAAGTTCTTCACACTGGAATAAGGTGCATTGGGACATATTTATGAGATGTTGCGTTCTCCTATATTTTTCCACTTGACTGTACAGCGGTTTAGATTGTGCCTTGTCTGTCAGCCAGTCAGTCAGTATAGACAATTATGTTTATCATTGTCTATTAGGTACCCAAACCTGGGAGCTTAGTTTGGGACTAGGTCTATGTGATATTATCCTGTAATATTTATTATCTATTATGTGCGACTCACTTCTTGCCGGCGGCGCGCGGCGTGCCGTTGGACGGGTTGGAGCTGTCGCTGAGCTCCGAGCTGCTGCGGATGTCGCCGTCCATCTGCACGGACACAAGATCCAAGTGGGAGTTCAATAACATCAACGTTCATTCATTTACAATGATAAAGATATTAGTAAGGTCGGATTTTTATTCCCACAGAAAAAATGTAAACAAAGGTGTTGCCGTTAACGAAAAACATTTGCAGTATTCAAAATATTTATACTTTCCTCATTTAAAAGAATTCGACTTTCTATAAAAAAAGTATATATTGTATTCAAGATTGAAGAATAAATTCTTCAATTTAATTTGTTGATGGCAAACTTTATTTTGATATAAACTCTTTGTTGTATTAATTTAAAACGAGAAAACTGTTTTTGTATGCATAATTTATTTATTGCATTGGTATCATTGAATCGATACACCTGTGTCAACAAGTTGAGGTCCGCTTGATTGATGTGAGACGTCACTTCACTCGCTTCGCTTTACAATTCGTGCTCCCGTTGTAATCGCTTTCCAGTGACTCATTTGTGCGATTTTAATTTCAATTATTTCTCGAATTTATTTTTATATCACGGTTCGAGCGAAATGAGTACTTAATATTATATTTCTTGCTGGCCCAAACTTTGAGATCCCCTTTAATATCACTTTGACAGTGACGTAACTTTGTTTACATTTTTTCTGTGGGAATAAAAATCCGACCTTAGTAGCGTGACAGTGAAGGACAGCGTTTGTTCCGTCTCGTTAACCTGACTTTTCATTAATACGATCTACCCTATCGCCTAAACCAGCTAAGTCAATCCTGACTGACGTCATCCTGGTACTGTTGGCCTTATAAGTAACTGTACACTTAAGTGCTTTATCACTTTAACGTCATGTTTGAGCTACTGCACTAATCTGTCAATCTGTTAAAGCGACAAGGTACTTAAATGTTCAGCTTACACGGTTCAACGATTCAGCAAATCATTGGGAAATTTGTTACAGAGATATAAATGATGGTATACTAAAAAGGACATCATCGGGGTTTCATACATTGTTGGTCCAAATGTGTAAGTGCCGGCCAAAGAGATATAATGATAAATTATGTTAGAATTTGTCTAACTGAGCATTTATTGTTATGGCACTAAAGTTTAAGGGTCAATGACCTTGGTTGTATTTTAGTTCTGAAATTCTTTGTTTCTGTGAACAAAACTAACAAAAACAAATGAATTGTTCTACCATACCCTTATATTTGAACTTATTTTGGTAAGATAAGGTGGCTCCAAACCTATTGTTAAGTTTTTAATTTTATGTATTTGGAGTTTTTTATAAATAAACAAGAAAAAAACATCTACGTATCTTGTGCATTGTATGGTATTAGTGCATAGTAGCCATGCGATCCATTTTCCAGGAATAACACCCTCAGTTCATGGCTTGGAAATATTATTGTTATTCCAGACGATGGTGATTCTTTATCATTGAATTAAACGAAGATACGCCTGCACATTTTATTTTTTAATTATAACAAATCCCTAAATGAACTCAACAAAAGGTGCTCATAAAGCCATGGATATTGGTACTACAGCTTTGGTACGATAATAATAAATGTTCAGGTGGACAAGCTATAATAAAATATAGCATTATTTCTTTTTGGCCGGCACTTTCATATTTGGACCAAAAAAGATGATGTCCTTTACAAACTAAATTTTTATCTCACGACGAGGTCGATCCACGGCAAAGGCAAGTATTTGTGTGACGAGCGCGAATATTAGTTACACAGTCTAGGAAGTCCTAGCTAATTAAATATTTTTATCTCTAGTAGCTGCCTGCGACTTCGTCCACGTAAAATTCTATAATCGATATTCCCTCGGTAGCTTTTAACCCAGGGTAGCTATCTCCAGTTTAAATTTCATCCAAATCCGACCAGCGGTTGCAGCATGAACGAGTAACAAACTACGAACAAAAACTTTCGCATTTATATTAGTAGGTGTTTATTAAAGTTCTGAAGGAGGGGGGGCTGCCCCTATTGACAAATAGCAAAACCGAAATTCCATTGAGATGCAATGGATTTTGCAATCAAATGTATTTTAGTACTTTCACAATTAGTCTATGGCAAATTTTTCTGTTAGTAAAAAGGTAGGTAAGTACATCTGTATTTCTAAATGTTATTTTTGTTGGAGGGGTGAGCCAGAAAAGTCATTCCTCACCTGTCCGGCGTACACCGCCTTGTAGGCGATCTGCAGGATGAGCCATGTCCAGACCACGTGCAGCGCCAGCAGCAGGCACAGCAGCGAGTTGAAGATGTAGTACGCCGGGAACATGGGGAGCAGCATGGGCGCGCGGATCACCGTGCTGGAAGCAAGTGGAAATATTGTTACCATATATTTCTTAATATAAAGTTGCTCAAAAAGTAGGTACTTTTATAGCTGTATACCGTGCGGAAAGTTAGATTTTTTGCACGAGTGTTTTTTACTTTTCCGATTTTTAACCTGCCCTAATTGTCCAAATTACACTGTGGATTTTTATCAAACTAAGAATTAAGTAATATTGTCTCTTATTATACAGGGCGGCCGGAACATAGACGTCCAAAAAAAAAAAATTTGTCCCTCGTGTCGTGGGGTATCTGAATCACCCCCATGTATGTTCCGCGATTTTTAGTATTTTCGGAGATATTGATCATTTTAATCGGAATTTTTGTAATTTTTCCTTATGTCCATGTTATGAAAAACCCTTAAGTTCATGTATTATTTTAATATTTTTTCATTGATAGAATAATTATGAACTTAGGACGTTTTTAAAACTACAAGCCAGTTTTTTTTCATGACAACTTTTTGTGTTATCACACAAAGTTTGTTTGTCCATACTGGGTGAAAAACAAACATGGGGTACAATTAGTACGGAGAAAGTAACTTTGTGTGATTACACAAAAAGTCGCAAGATGGGTGTCGCGTTTGCTGATAACCGAACAAAAGCAGTACCGTGGTACAACGACCGAATAATGTTTATCTATTTTTTATTTTATTAGATTTATAACCCAATATGTACCATTATATACACTTAAATATGCGAAAGACGAAACAACAACTAGCACAGTGGAGTTTAGTAGGCAACAAGGCCTAAAGAAGTTTTTTAGGAGGGCAAGAGAAGGATATTTTTCTGTCAGTTATTTATAGGATTTTTTACGTTTATTATTTTAAGACTGGATTTTATTGCACTGCCGGGTTGGAACAAAAAATGGCACGATCTTGCGGAGAGGAAAATCCTGTTAAAACAACATCTCACTCCCAAAAAGTCCAAATACTCGTCTGCTAAAGCTACATTAGTAGACTTCCTTCTCAACCTGCTACCTCTTTTTATGATCTAGATTTTGTTTCCTGTGTTTTTTTTAAATACTAAGTAATGAAGATATGACTTTGGAAGCAAAATTGTCAGCCAATGTCAGTCATAAGCAAAAATTAAGGTAATTCTTCAGGGGCTATTTTTTCAAGATATTAATCAATTATAGTAATAGAATGCTGGATATATTAATTAAAAAAATAAGTACAAAAAACCAAAACCTACGTTTTTTTAACCTAAGAGGATTGTGAACCGACGCTTAAATGAACAAACAACAAATTTAGCTCCGGCGATAACGTTTTTCACCCCCTTAATCAAGTCCGATTTTTAAGGTTTTTGAATATGTTATAGTTGTCATGAAAAACTAGGTCTGTACGTTTCCGATTTTTATTTTCTTTATTTGTTTCCTTTTAAGGAATATTTTCTTGGAAATGAAAACGTACAGACTAAGTTTTTCATAATACATATTCAAAAATCCAAAATATCCAACTAGGTTTAAGGGAAGAAAAACGTTTTCGCATTATGCATGGAAATTTTTAACTTCACAATCATCTTAAGAAAAATAAAATTCCCAGGTCGTTAGCCAAACTACTGCATATCTTAATGGATTTCAATCCCACAAATCCCACGGGATCCCGCACTTCTAATCTCTCTGCCAGCGGGATTGAAAAATCATCAGAGTATTTCCGGCTCTCAGTATACCGAGATCGGAAGCCTTAGTTATTCCCCCGTGCTCTCACCTCCATAAGACGTAGTAGGGGAAGATGAAGATCCTGGTAGTGATCCAGGTGACGATCAGTCCGAGGAAGAGCGCGTCGCATGTCCGCTGGTAGTTCGCATATTTCGTCGCCTTCACTGCCTGCAGTATTAATTCATAAATATCAAGAGATAATTTCATACAAACTAACCTAGTCCCAAAAGAAGCTTTAGGCTGGTACTAGATAAACGTACATAAAGTCCATTCCAATACACTTGTCTTATTTAGTAAACACTTTTTAGTTTAGTTTTTTAGTAACCTCAAAGTGTTCCCTTTTCACCTAAAATATCAATTTTGTCGTAAAAAAAACTATCCATGATGTAAAACCAGGAAAATGGTGTGCAAAATGTGGTCTGTAGTTGCTTTATTCAGCTGAAAACTGATAAAAAAAAAAGATAAAAGATAAAAGATGTTTATTCAGTAAGTAGGCCGCACGGGCACTTTTACACGTCAAAAATCTACCAGCGCTTCGCAAGAGACCACTGCTGAGAAGAAACGCCGCAAGAAACTCAACAGTCAGTCTGAATTAAGCAACTGGGCATTTTATCCAAAAATGATGCATTTTGAGGTTATAAAAGTGTTTACTAAATAAGACAAGTCTATTGGAATGGACCATACATACATGGAAAACAAAACTGGCGCTTATCATACAAATATATGCCCTTACCGGGACTCTACCAACTAGACTGTATCACACGAAATACATATAGGGCAAACAGTCGTGGGCACTTTCAATGAAACTTCAACGACATAGTCCAGCAAAAACTAGTTTCCAATATCTAGGCCATTAAGTGTCAATAAGTAGGTTGTTTACCCTATGAACTTAAACATAATAAGGATTACAATGGGTTAGAACAACTTAGATATACCAATGTGTCCCAGGGTGGGCGTAACCAATGGCGATAATTTTCTTTTACTGCAGCTACTTGCTAACAAACTGTTTTTATGTACGTACGATTAATTTTATGTGCAATAAATATCTTTATATTCATTACGCTCGTAAATTGAATTATTACCTCGCGAAGACAACATTATGTGACGTTTTTATGTACGGGTATGATAGGTCAAGAAACTTACGTAATGTACAAAGTTTACAAGGCACATTTCTATTTGCCCCATACATAGAGAACATTCGAGGACCCTCTAATCTTGGATCTCTATTAAAAGCGTATGTCTAAGAGAATTGTTAAACAAAGATTGAAAAAAAAAAAAAAACGAGTGAACTGGTACATACAGCAATTTAATCTAAAGTGGTAGTGAAAGTTACTAAAATCATCATGTGACTCATATTATAGAGTCGTGGTGGGGATCATGGCCAGGGCTAGAATGCTAGAATATTAAACAGCAGGGAGATTGCAGACAAGCAAGCAAGTTAAAGACAAAGCATATGCTCAAATACGTGCGCATTAAAAGCTACTGCACAGTAAAGGGTGTCTTCACATCTATCGTCGCGAAATCGACTTAAGCCAATCAGAAAATCCTTTACGTCTATGCAATAAGAGCGAAAAGGCATCATTCGGCTCGGCTCGGCGTAGACCCTAACGGTCATCATTAGAGGGATTTTCAATTCAATACTTAATTTAACGTATATTAACGCAAAACGCGCCGAAGGTTTTAGTGACGGGGCACGCCTACGTCGATAAAACAGCATAATACTTAGAGGCTACGGTATTACATCATAACAACCCACATATTGTTTACTATTTGTTTAATAATTGCTTAGGTTTAAGATCATACCTCAACGAAGATATCAGCGCAATCGTGGACTAGCAGCACGAGGGTCCCGATCCGGTGCAGGTTGCAGACCCAGCTGAAGGAGAGCAGCGCGATGGTGGCGAGGTGGTGCACGAACATCTGCCAGAAGTCCTTGCGGCGCACGTCCCAGAACTGCGATAGCGTCAGCGACCAGTAGAACGCGCACGACACCATGTAGTACCACCACACATCACGCGACAGACCCTAGAAATAAATCTCCGTGTTAAGCTCTGAATGGTCGATCGGTGTTGAATATGTTGATGCAGTAATGATGAAAACAGAACGTCATTTCTGTTGGTCCTCTATAAAGAAAACGGCAAAATCATGCATGACCATAATCAACAGCCACGAAGTAGATGTTGTAGAAAAAAAACAACGGTGGCGCAGCGTTCTCGCGGCTACGCTTTCCATGTTTGAATCTCAATTTAGTGACCGCAAGTACAATGATAACAAAAAGTTGATCTATGGATCTAAGGCCAATACACTGGTCAACTATTTGCTACCAGCGCCATAAACAAATAGTGCGATATAGTTAATAAGGGAGGATTTAGAAACACCTAGGTATGATTTCTGAAAGAGTCAAGGGGACGCCTGAGCTACTGACCGCTAAACAAAACCAGGGCCGAGATTCTAGGCGGTAAAAACCGTATCGTCTTTGACCTGTTATCGTATTGTCAACGTTTTGATAGCTCTTATTTACTTGACAGCAAAGGCGGCCGAATCCAAAACAATACGATATGGTTTTTACCGCCTAGAATAGAGGCCCTGAACAACATATGAACCCGATGCTTGCTTAGACGTATTGCCGGCCCGATTTATCATGTATTTATAAAATGTTCAGATGCGTCAGTCATATTCCACAAGTTCTCAAGTTTCCCCGTAAGGTTGAGTGAGGCTTAAGCAGCGCATGGTGTTCTCTTATTATCTTTGTGTTATCATGACATACTAAAGCAGGTCAGTTTACGTTGAGAGAAAGGGGCAGAGCGTCAGAGTACTGTTCTCTTATTTTTGAGCCATTAGGTTCTCGACCTCGTATAGATAGAACCCTGCCCAGATTAATTTATGTTTGATTAATTTATATTCGCGTCGTTTTAAAAGGCATAACGTGACAGCTGTCAACGCGGTACAAAATATAACCTCAAAAATTTACCTAAAACACATTTTTTGTACTGATTTGACAGCTCTATCTTGACGCTGTCATTATGGCAGGGTTCAATGGTGACTCAGGAAAAAAAAGAAGAAAAAACAAGTTTTTAAGTGCGTGATGGTTAATTGGAAAAAGTACCTAACTATTCAAATCAGCGTCGCTATTACCTAACGCACTCGCAATCGCAATCGACTTCAAAGCGGAACAATAGGCCTGCAGAGGGCTTATTGCCTAACGCACTCGTAATCGCAATCGTTTTCATTTTGACAGTCCGAAAGCGAGTCTCCATACGAAGCCGATTGCGATTGCGAGTGCGTTAGGCAATAGCGACGCGGATTAGATATAGCAAAAAATTACGCATAACATTAAAAAAATATTTGGACAAATACGTTGCCTATTATGGTTTATCTTGTTCTTCCAATCGGTAATAACCACTAGTACACCCTGACTGTCTACTGATAGATAAGGATTAACGCAGTAACGATGAATCACATCGCATACCGTATCGCATCACTAATAACCACAGACGTAAAAAACAATAGATAATATTTACCAAGAATCTATTTCCTACGAATGTTATAAATGCGAATGTTTGTGTGTGTGTGTTAGTTTGTTAGTCATTCACGCGTTAATGGCTGGACAGATATGGATGGTATTTGGAATGGAGATAGTTTATACCTTGGATTAATACATAGGCTACATTTCATCCTGCAACATTAAAAGTTTTCAACTGAATAACGCTAATCGAAATCTCTAAACGAAGTCGTGGGCTGTGGCTAGTAGCTAGTTCATATTACTGCTCTATTACTAGAATGTCTACACCACGATGCGCAAGCGAGCCACTTCACGCGTGCGCAGGGTGTGGGCCAGCGCCAAAAGGAAACTGAGGCCCTACTTTGAAAATCGAAGTTCGAAGTTACGTTAGCTCCATCCCTGTTACTCGTCATTCGAGCCTAAATCGAGAGAAAGGGATGAAGCTATCGTAACTTCGAACTTCGAATTTCAAAGTAACGTACGATTAACGTACTCGCTAGCGTGTCAAACGCTCTGACCCTCGCAGACCTCGCAGTATTCTTATAGAGTGCGAGGGACAGAGCATTCGACTCGCTAGTGAGTACGGTAACTTTAACTCATGGTAAGGGTACTGAACATGCTCGCGGACAGGGCGGACTGCCTGTATTTAAATAACGGTGGCATGTTATATGTCCGTGGGAATAAATAAGTAGTATAAGTTTTTTAAATTGCTATTAACACATTGATTCAATGTTAGTCGTGAATAAAGTGATTGTTATATATTATACTAGCGCCCCGCCCTCGCTAGAAACCAGAAATTATTATAGATAGAAACCTTTCGTGAAAAATCATCTAGCTGATGGGGAAAACCGCATGAAAATCCGTTCAGTATTTTTTGAGATCATCGCGAACATACAGACAGACAAACGCGGCGGGAACTTTGTTTTATATGTAGTGATTATTATATATTTATAAATATTTTACAAGAATGGTTTACAATTTAATCGTAACTTGTTCACTATAGCGAGTCTAATATTAATAGGACGAGTAATCCATTCATAAAATTAACAGGTTTAAATGTATCTTTTTCTAAACAATCATCTAAGTGACTTTGTTTTATAAATAGCTGCTACATTGAATAAATTATACTATTTGTCACGGATCAAACAGAACCTATTGTATTAAATAATAACTTGAACTTTGAATGTGCAACCGGTGGGAATTCGTGTACCACTAAGTTCAAAATATTTTGCAACGCTTCTTTAGTCATACAATAAGAATACAAATACGTAAGTGTTTAGCGATAGAGACATGCAAAGGATTGTAAAACGTCGCTTAAATCGACACCTGTAAAAAAAATCCATACAAATTTAGCTTTGGTGAGTAAATAGGCCAAGCTAATAAGAATTTTTCGAAGAATGAATTCCCAGCAAGCCGGAAATCGTTTTATTACCTTCATTTGGTCCTGAATGCATTTAATCCGCGTTTGCCCAATCCCAGGAGGCGTGCATAACTTTTGGGAGCCCAATAACCGCGAAAGAGTATAGCAGGCTAAGCTAACATGATTGGCCCCCACGAGGGATTTGATTATACTTTTAGGTGGAGTAATGGCAGGACCTAACAACACTGTATGCTTAATATCAGCCTTCGATTTCCTTTTGTTTCTGATTTATTCACGAAAGAAGGAAACGGAAACTTCCAACGGAAGACCAGCGCTGACTTTAATGCCAGCATTGCGCTGAGTTGTGACCATTTCGTGGCTACTTTCTTCTTGTGTAATATGTTCTATGTGGGTACGCTAAATAATTCCGAAGAGTCATAATTCCGAATTGATCAAAATTCCGAATACTCATAATTCCGAATACAATGTTTTAAAAGAAGACTTTATTCTTTGATGTCGCTTATAAATTAAACCTTACCTAACCTACAAATAGTAATTAAATTATGCAATTAATCTAAAATAGCTTTAACATAACATAGACTCGCACTGGACAAACTAGACTCGCTGGTAGGTAAATCTTGCGATGGCTACGGCGGCTCTCCCTGGCGCAGCCGGAGGCAGAGCCTGCCGGCCTCGCCGTCCCCGGCACCGGCGCCGCGCCGCGCCCGCCCCGCGCCCCCCGCGCCCTCTCCGGCCCCGCTCGCCGCGCCCCGCGCGCCCCGCCCGGCCGTCCGGGCAGCGCCGGGCGCGGGGCCGCCGCGAGCTCCGACGGCAGCGGCTGCAGCGCAGCAAGGGGACACTCCGAGCTGCGCGCCCGCGCCGCCCGGATCGCGCGCGCCGTGCGTGCCACCTACTGGGCGAGTCTCTCCCTCTCCCGGTACTATACCGACCCCGGTGTGCAGGACCGTCTTGTACACGGATGAAGTAGGTATCGGGTTGGGGCCTACAATGGTAAAGTACCTCGGTCATACTCGTAATAACGTAGTAAACAACTGTTTACCAGGAATGTCTATGGACCACCTGATCTCGCGAATCTCTGCCGACACGTTCACTCGTGGGACAACGTTAGTAGTGTTATTAGGAAATAGTTTGGTGTTTAGTAAATATGACTTACTTAATTTGTCTGAGACCCTCACTGAAGTCAGCAAAGGTGATATAGGTAAAATAATTATTTGTGCTTGTCTGTTTTCCCACAAATTAACACATAAATTTAATAGGAACATTGATTACTTTAACTCTATATTATATAAAATGACAATATATAATTCGAAAATATCGTATTTTGATACAAATAAATTTGTAAACAAGTTCGATTTGACGCGTAACTATAGTTATTTACCAAGTAGGTACTTAGATGAGTGTGCTAAGTTGTTAGCATATAATATTTTAGACCCCGTTATGACTAGCATAGCGAGCGATTGTAGGTCGGAGCCTGCGCTGAGTTTTATTAGCGCTGGCCCCGCACCGGAGCTGCCGGTTGATTTAAACTGACAGCTTCGACAACGGCCGCGGCTGCCGTCGTCCGCGGCGCCAGTCTCGGCGGCCCCGTGCCTGCCCTCAGGCCGACGAACATTACAAATAAGTTAGGTAATAATGTAATAAATGTAATTCATCAGAATATACAGGGATTTTCTAGTAAGGAACTAGAAATTGGTTTGTTTATAGATAGTGCTAATATACACGTTTTATGTGTTACTGAGCATTGGCTAAAAGGGCATGAGTGTATGTTTAATTTTAATAATCATGACATTGTTAGCATGTTTGCTAGGCAATCTTGCAGTCGGGGCGGATCCCTGATTATGGTTAAACGCAACATTAAATGTAAGGAGCGCAAAGATATTGTTGCGAAATCAATTGAACGTCATATTGAACTTGCGTGTGTTGAATTGGAACAATTTATTATTATTTGCGTGTACAGACCCCCTGCGGCGGATTACCGGCTTTTTGAGAACATTTTAGAAGATGTTCTTAGTTGTGTTTTTAGCACTAAGAAGTGTATTATTGTGTGTGGTGACTTTAATGTTAATCTGCTGGAGGAATCACCCACGTCTATTAACTTACTGAGTGCTTTTAAATCCTTTAATTTAGTAAATTTGTTTTATGAGCCTACTAGAATTACAGCAACTAGTGCTACGTGTATTGATAATATATTTAGTAATTTTGACCCTACTCGGAAATCCATAATCAACATCCTAAGTTCGGATCACTGCGGCCAGCAAGCTTCGTTTAAGGGGAAAACTGATAATGCGCCCCACGAGTTTATATTTAGACCAATTTCTAAAAATCGATTAGAATCATTTAATACTAAGGTCACTAAACAACTGAATTATATGACGTGCACTAGGGAAGATCCGGACAGTTTATGTGCTTCGTTATTTAAGTGTATTATTAAAGAATTCGATGCCTGCTTTAGTCTGAAAAATGTTAAAGCCTAGCAAGGTACGAAATTTAGTGATTGGGCTACACCAGAGATTCATGAAAAGAGGTACAAATTGTATGAGTTATATGCTACTAGAGCTGTCGATCATAGGCCTGAGTTTCTAGAGTACGTCAAAAATTATTCTAAAGAGTTCAAGCAGCATTGTGCTGCCGCGAAGTCTAAGTATTTTTCGAATAAAATTGGTAACTCTGACAACAAGATTAAAACCGTCTGGAATGTTATTAACACCGAAACTGGTAGAACTAGAATTAGAGACCCGCACTACAGCCTGCAAGTTGAAGATACTCTAGTAAGCTCGGACCTTGATGTAGCTAAACAATTTGAGCGGTTTTTTACGAACATACCCTTGGAGACCACTAAATCATTACTATCATCTCCTGATAAGGCTGAAATATTATTAAAATCCAATGTTAAGGAATGCACAAATTTGTTTAAATTCTATCATGTCACCTCTAAAGTTGTGATTAAAACGTTTAGGTCCCTTAATATCAAAAAGACTGAAGATCTTTGGGGCCTCTCTGTTTCAGTACTACACTCCATTATAGAGTCAATTGCGCCTTACCTAGCTACTATGTTTAACAAGTGTGTCGATGTTGGAGTATTTCCTGATCTGATGAAACATAGTAAGATCATTCCCTTGTTTAAGTCAGGAGCAAAATCAGACCCCACAAATTTTAGACCTATTTCGATACTACCAGCATTAAGTAAAGTTTTTGAGAAATTAATTCTTAATCAAATATCCTCACACTTTAATCAATACAAGCTACTTCATAGCAGTCAATACGGATTTACCAAGGGACGGTCTACAACTGATGCCGGTTCTACTTTGGTGAAACATATCTTTGATGCCTGGGAAAGATCACTGGATGTAATTGGAGTTTTTTGTGATCTCTCCAAAGCTTTTGATTGTGTTGATCACGTTACGTTAGTGCGGAAGTTAAGCTACTATGGCATCAAAAACATTGCACTAGATCTTATTACATCTTACCTTGCTCACAGAACTCAGCGGGTAGACATTAACAAAACACAATCTTCTGGGTCATCTGTTGCTATGGGAGTGCCTCAAGGCTCTATTCTGGGTCCGTTCTTGTTTTTAATCTATATTAACGATCTCCCATATGTAGTGCGAGATAAACATGAAATAGTCTTGTTTGCTGACGATACTTCACTTATATTTAAAGCGGATAGGAAACAGGATAATTTTAATGACATTAATGATGCATTATCCACAATTGTTGACTGGTTTACGGCCAACAACTTACTTTTAAATGCCAAAAAAACCAAGTGCATTAAATTTTCATTGTCCAATGTGAAGCGAGTGAATGCGGCTAGAATAAGACTGAAGGATGAGACACTGGAATTCGAGGATAGAACAGTATTTCTAGGTGTCACTCTGGACTCAAAACTGCAATGGAGTGCGCATATATCCACACTTGCAGGTAAACTAAGTTCAGCGGCTTATGCGGTAAAGCGAATCCGACATCTTACTGACGTCGAGACGGCGAGACTTGTGTACTATAGTTATTTTCATAGTGTTATGAGTTATGGAATTTTACTGTGGGGAAGAGCGGCTGACATCCAGACCATCTTTGTATTACAGAAGCGGGCTGTACGTGCTATATATGGTCTCGTGTTTCGCTTAGGGATAAATTTAAAGAAATCAATATTCTTACAGTCGCGTCGCAGTATATCTTTGAGAATATTATGTATGTACGCAAACACATACACGAGTTTAGGCATAACCGCGACGTTCATAATTTAAATACTAGAAATAGGGATAAGCTCGCTCTTCCAGGTCACCGTCTCCGTAAGGTAAGCACTTCGTTTGCAGGGAACTGTATACGTTTCTACAATAAGATACCATCTGATATCGTCAATATGCCGTTCAATAAATTTAAGTCTCACATCAAGCGCTGCTTGTTGGGTAGGGCATACTATACTATAAATGACTTCATTGGTGACCAAGATGTATTTAAGTAGTGTCTAGGCTATTACTTATTTAAGGTAATTTTTTTTAAGTCTAGGTTATTTCTGATATTTCTATCTTGATAAAAATGCCTTTAAGCAAACTGTGTATTCAAACACGAAATTGTATGTTTACTTTTGTACTTTATCTTTATTAGTTCTTGTGTGTACAAGACGCTTTTAAATGAGAGCACACTGTGATGTTTCTCGCCGGACAGCTATATCACACAATATTACTTTTATGTTGTCCGGCAGCATGAGCACGTCATGCTCGCTCAAAGGTCTTTGCTTACGGCGGCGTCGTTGATCGGGTCGCCACCTTCCCGAACACATGGTTGAGGGAGGCGATGGCTGAGATATGCGTCATACTCGTGAACGGGTGCTGTTTGTGGGGTCCGGTCTGTTCACGTCTGCAAGGACTTTTTGCTCAGTTAATGATTCCAGTTATGGCTTTTGACGTAGAGACCTCGTCGTGTTGTTCTCCTAGTCATTATTTTTAGTTTCATGTATTTGACATGTAATCTTGATAATTTTTACATTTATTTGTAATGTTTTTAATTTTGAATTTGTATTTTTTTTATATGTGATAGTTCTAATAATTTATATTTGTTGCTTTATTACCTTGTAATGTAACTTACTTTTAAGTATTATTGTATTTTATGTTTGAAAAAATGACCTTCTGCTGGAGTTTCTTGCGGCGCTTCTTCTCCGCAATGATGGTCTTGTCCGAAGCGCTAGTAGATTCACTGTATATTACCGACGTGTAAAAGAGCCCGTATGTGGCCAATTTACTGAATAAATATTTTGATTTTTTTTGATTTTTGATAGCTTTCGGAAAAATTAAAATTCGGACAAATGAATTTTCTGAAAAAAAAAACGGTATTTTAAGGTCAGGTTTCTATGTTATGTATGATTTTTAAACATGTAATAGTGGTTATAAAAAACTAGGTTTGTACGTTTCGGTTTTTTTATTATTATTTGTTACTTGGAAAGGAAAATGTACGGACCTAGTTTTTCATAATATCTACAACTTATTAAAAAAAACGGCCTATGTTTAATGGAAGAGAAACGTTCATCGCATTTCGTATGTCTATTTTTAACTTCACAACCTGTGATTAATTGTATACCTAAATTGTATACCTAACGGTATGTCTCTTAAAAAACTTCGCCTCTGATTTCGCGGCGAGCCTAATTTGACCTTCGAGCTTGATCGTGCTTCGACGATGTATTTGGACGATCCAAAGAAAATGTTTAGCACTTTAGTGCTTTGTCATAATGTACTTCAAACTAAACATAGAATGACAAGTACAATTTCGTCAATGACACTTACATTTAGTTTCTTTAGTGCAAGGTCTATCCGGATCGCTACCGTCTTACCCTATAATCTGCCGCCAAACAGCAGTGTTCGCATTGTTGTATTCTGGAGCGGGAGTAAGACTAGCGTTGAAAAAGTCCGGAAAAAATCCCGTTTTGTGTGCTCGTTTGCCTTCTCTACAAGTTACAAATTACAAGCGGAAGTCTCTTTCTACCTCCTTTTGCTAGAAAGAGACTTCCGCTTGTAATTTGTAACTTGTAGCTTCGTGAAACGGGCCACTGGGCGCTTATATCGCGGTGGATAAAGCATCCGTCACTCTCGGACTTACAAACTGGTCAGAAAGTGACAGATGTTTTATCCACAATTATCCTCATCGATAAGCACGACCATGGGGCCTAATATGGCTGTGTTTATCGCGTAAGTATGTGGATGCTTTATCCACATTTTGTCAAGCGCTAAACGCAACCATACTAGGGCCGTTGTACCTGATTTAGTCGTAGGTAGGTCAGACGCATAAATGTCTATGAGCGGATCAAGTCCCCACTGTAGAACGAAATGAAATAAGAAATGAGCGACGACATATTAAGGCAAATAACAACCTCTGGTGGTCCTAATTGGGCTCTGACATTTGCAATCTTCAAATTGCGTTGGCAACCCTGACAACTAAGATGGAATGCCTCTATGTCAGCCATTTTAATTATCTTCATATTAACAAACATACGTTAACAAATGAATATGGCATTCCACTTCAAATCGCATAGCTATTATGAGAATAGCCTAATACATGAATCATGCATGACATTATTTAGACGACGTGTAAGATTGTCCCCTGATATTCATCATCATCATCATGTCAGCCGAAAGACGTCCACTGCTGGACATAGGCCTCCCCCAAGGCTCTCCACTCAGACCGGTCTTGTGCTTTTCGCATCCACCGCGTATTAAACCCCACCCTGATATTAAATTATATAATTATTTAATCCAAAAATACATTGTTATGACCTCAGCTAATATATGGTTATTTTGCTTTGACCTTAGCTCCAGCGATTCTCCCTGGTTCATATAAATCCCAAATGGTAAGAGTCATAAATCCCAAATGGTAAGTTTTCCGAATTTTTATAGTTCCGAATGCATTGTTTTGATAAAGGACTTTATTTTTTGATATAACTACATATTGTAAAGCAAAGTCCCCCGCCGCCTCTGTCGGTCTGCATGTTCGCGATAATCTCAATAACTACTGAGCGGATTTTCATGCGGTTTCCACCATCAGTTACATATCTTTTTAACGGAAGGTTTTATGTATTACAATTCTGGTTTATGTCCGGGTTTAACAGAAATTTACATAAACCAACGCGAAGCGAGGGCGGGTCGCTAGTCGCTTATAAATCAAATCTAACCTAACCTAGGTACTTATGGCAATTAAATTATGCATTGAATCTAAAATAACTCCAGCATAACATAGGTCTGAAAAAATGAATATTCGAACAAATAAATATTCGGGAAAAAATAATTCAGAATTTTGAGGTGAGGGCCGCAGGTTCCTCGCGCACCGCTCCGCTACAGATCAGAGGGCCCTGCAAAGATGCACTACGCTAACTAACGTTTCTATTCGATTCGTTTTTAAACCAATCGCGTTACTGGGAGATGACGTGATACGAAAAGTCACGTGGTCTACCAATGACGCGATTGGTTTAAAAACGAATCGAATAGAAACGTTAGTTAGCGCAATGCATCTTTGCAGGGCCCTCTGGTGGATTGGAAACGCAGCCTTATGCCGAGAGTAAAATGCTGGCGGCTAATTCATTTCATTTCAGAACTTGCGAATAATATAATCACCCACCGGTCCAGGTCAAGTGCGAGTCGGTTTCGTTATAAGATTTAAAAAAAAAGAGAATATGGTTTGAGGAAATGGTTTAAATTTAGTGAAGTTTATTTCGTATGAAATAATGTGCATTATGACTTGCGTAAATTTTAACACAATTTTTCAAATTTTTGTAATCATTTCTCAAAAGCACGTACTCTGTTGTCGAAAATCGCTAACGTGAATAAAATCGCTAATGCGTAATGCATCTTGTCTCCTACTTTTTCCAAAACGAAACGTGATGGTTGAATTATACACGTACGAAGCCGCGGGCGAAGGCTGGCGTTATCTATATTCTAATATTAATGAGTGTGAGTGTGTTTAGAAGCAAGCGCGTATTGTAAACAAATACAAGTTTTTCTACTCGATCAGTAGGTCAAATGGCGTTGAAACGAGAATCTTTTTCGTAACGACAGGTGGGAGTTTTATTGATAGTATTTCAACTATTATACGTATTTTAAGAATGAATACAAGTCTAAAAATAAGTAAGAATATTTAGTAAACTATTCATGATAATAGCGAGCGGAATATTGATCACTAAAACTAATCCAAAATTTATCACGATAGCTTTAGGGTTTCAGTCTTAACAGACATACAGGATGGATAGTAAAGTCAGCTAGTTATGATTGTTTAGTAGTATTTGGTATTTTTGGTTTTGGGTGGCCCGCTATTATTCTAGATGAAACAATATTGCGTTGGCCCTGTGTTGTAGCGTTCGAAACACCGTTTTTTCTTTCATGCGCCCACAAAAAGAGCTACAATAGGAAGTAGCGAATATTCAAGTGTAAATTATTTCTGTACCGTTGCCTCACTTATCAGAAATCGAGCTCGAGGCCGCACTAAAAGTTTGTAGGTATTAAATTATTTACTTTACAGCTTTCTGATTCTCTCTGATAGTAGCGATTGTTTTGCCTAAATGCGGCGTTTGCGTCCAATGCTGCGATCTGATAAGGAGTTCCATTATTAAACTATAGAACAGTGACGTCAGACACTATATATTGGAACTTCTTTCGTCGTCTTATTTTATTTGCTAAATGAAGCCGAACTCGGAAGTACCTACCAGTACATTTTTTTAATTATGTATACCAATAGCTGCGACATGGTTCTAAAACACAGCTACTTCTGATTTCGACCGTATGTTATTTTTCAAGACACGGTTACTCTAGTCTAGTTGCTAGTGACCTAGAAAGCTAGAGGTCTTGGG
The DNA here is from genome assembly GCA_946894065.1 of Acleris literana. NCBI lineage: Eukaryota > Metazoa > Arthropoda > Insecta > Lepidoptera > Tortricidae > Acleris > Acleris literana. The sequence continues at coordinate 7,133,339 of OX335687.1, forward strand.
ATTGGTGCTCGGTGAGGGCAATTATTTGTGTGATCAACGCTAGTATTTGTTTCTGAGTTTTGGATGCTTTCTTATATTTCTCTATACTATGAGTATACTAGCTGCGCCCGCGACTGCGCCCGCGTAAAAATCGCAACAAGATTGTGTCTTAGGCGTCCCAGAGTTTTTTTTGAGTACTTACCTTTCGGTGTGACAAATCAATATATGTATAACATACTATGATTTTATAATCGACAATGCAAACACAATCATTGGTACAGCCAAGAATCATTGACATATACAGCTACCTCCTAAGACCAACCATATAACGAAATTTGCCAAAGGAAAATAAACCTATTGCGATTGCAATAAAGTCAATTTTCTATTTTAATTATCAGTCATAAAAACGGGAAATTCTATTTTTTCTCCTTTGCAATAAATCTTTATTGCAATGGCCGTATTATGTACATTTTTTGTACATAACATTAGCGTTTGAAATGTACAGAAATATCCCGTACAAAAATGACTATCGTAAAAACAAGCATAGGATACTTTACATACCGGTAAGTAAATTGGGCAGTTGCCGAAGGAATAACGACAAACGACTTAAACGTGGACGAGTCGTGGGCAACAGCTAGTATATACATATACTAACGACCCACCCTGGCTTCGCTTCGGTTTAAGTGAATTTTCTGTAGCACCCTTACACAATCCAGATTTTTTTAATACATAAAAACCTTCATCTTGAACCGCTCTATCTATTGATGAAAACCGCATTCAAATCCGTAGCGTAGTTTGAAAGATCTAAGCGAACATACAGACAACAGCATACATAAGTGATCATTTATGTACCTTGTCGCTTTCAATCCTTTCACAATTTTGTATGACATTTCAAACACGACGTTAAAGTGACAAGGTACATACATGATCACTTATTTATGCTGTTGACTGTACATACAGAGGGACAGATGGCGGGAAGCGACTTTGTTACTATGGTATAGATATAATTGGCACGCAATTGACGCAATACACGTCAGTAAACCCTCCGCATACCGAAGCCATAAAATAAATAATATAATTTTACCGTTTCTGATCCGTTATCTAATCTTATCAGGTTTCATCTAAGGGAAAATGTAATAGATTTAAGATTGAAAGTCGCCTGACACCAAAGTTTTATCGCGCATAGTAAAATATGCAACCAGCGATTCTTCTCTGCTGCTGGAGGTTATTATTATAAAAAACCGGGCAAGAGCATGTCTGACCATGCTCAGTGTAGGGTTCCGAAGCCATTAACTACCCAAAAGCTATATCAATAAATAACAAGTATGAACTAATTCTCGATTTAAAGTTATTTGGTGGGCTTAGACACTGTAGACCGATTTGGTGCTGACTTAGATGATTTTAGTAGGTTTATAAACACTTTAGGCGCCTTCCCTCTCCCCCCTTAAACCTCGTCCGACTTTTGAGTTTTCTGAATAAGTTGTAGATTTTACAAAAAAAAAGTTGTTTTCTGAAAACATTTTATTTTTCTGAAATATTTTCTTGGAGAGGAAAACGTACAGACCTAGTTTTTCATAATATCTACAATACATTCAAAAATCGAAGGAATTGGGCTAGGTAAAGGGGTTTTTTTTTAGCTTCACAATCAACTTAACCTTTAGCATCATTTTGTTGCTTTACGTGAATTTAAATGAAGGTAGGTATAGGTATTATTAGGTACAGGACGTCAGCGACTTCGTACGCATATAATTCGCTTTCCGCTAGTATAGTCATAAAATTCCTTTCTTAATGAACCGCTAGGATACCTAAGGAATATTCCGTCCAAATTTCAATTCCCTTGTTCTAACGGTTTAGGCTGTGCGTTCTCTATCAGTCAGTCAAATATCAAAGAGCAGTTTTACAAGTGTTATTAGGAATTATAAAAAAATGTAATACGGGATAAAGATTCGTAATGCGATAAAACTCTACAAACAAGTTAGATAATTTTAAGGTCATTAGATATAGTGATAACAGTTACATCACCGTAATGTAATATTACGCGCATTCGTGCCGTGACTTTCGCACTTAGGAACGAGTCTGGATTTTCAAACTCTTCAGAAGCAAATTTATGATGTAGGTAATTTAATTCGAGCCAAACTGACCAAGTCCCAACCTAACAACGATACACATACTTATATAGATAAACTAGCTGATGCCTGAGCCGCAAAAAACGTGATCCTCTAGTTAAACCGGTAAGTGTGTACCTGGGGCACGTTTTATAAAGCTACTAATATAAACCCTACTAATATAATTATAAAACTACTAATTTTACAGGTCTAAACTGGCAACACTGCTCAAATGGCTGATCATCATTGGTCGAGGTTGTGTGAAATGGAAACTTGTAACCTGTAAATTGTAATTTGTAGCTTTATAAAACAGGCCCCTGGAATAGTCTCAATTTTTAACTGGCAACATTTGATAAAGCATGTTTTTTAAAAGCTGAAGAAAATTAACTTATCGACAGCGTATACAGGAGATGGTTTTTTCATGAGAAAGAAAAGGCGGAATGGCGGGAACGTCAAAATGGAGTAAGTGATAGACAGAGGTCGGAATAGGTAGTGCTTATTAACCTAAACTTGACTCATGTTCATTCATGCGTGAGTGAGATGGGAATACGTTATTGAATGAAGATGCAACAAGTTTAGGTTAATAAGCACTACCTATTCCGACCTCTGGTGATAGAACACAGGAGAAGAGTGCTGTATACTGGTTAGTGTTTTATGTGTCTTGTCTTGTCTAATGATTGGATATGATTGAGAGATGATGAGATGACTAAGAAACTAGAATGAGAATTAGAATTTAGCCAAGGACGGAAATGGCTGAGTGTGGATAGGGTCGGGCTATAAGGGGAGTTGTGGAGGCCCGTGAAGGACAAAGAATCTCCGACTAGAACAATATAAGGATCTTGATTAGAATGTATACATAGACGTCACTACTTAATTGCAAAAGATATCTTGTCGTTATGTCTCCTGTAGTCTCAGGCATAATTCTAAATTGTGTTAGCACATATCCTTCCTCATCTTAAGATGTATACAGATGTAAATAGACGTAGCAACAGCCTGCGACTCCGTCCGTGTAGAAGGCGTTTGTCGCTAAAACTAACCTTCCTCGGGGTTCAAGCTATGTCTATAAATGTAGTGTGTAGGCTTCAAAGGACAACTAAACCTCGTCGGTTAATACGTCAAGCTGTACAGCAAGTTGGTTAAAAGGACCTACCTGATGCGGGTACCCGATGTAAGCATGGTCGATGTCCCACAGCCACTCCTTGTTCCACAGGATGGCCACGCCGAAGGCGAAGTTGCAGACGTAGAAGGTGCACTTCCACGCGTTCTCGCAGAACTTGACGAGGGTGGTGGGCTTGTCCTGCACGCGGCGCAGGCGCCACCAGCGTTCCACCTGCCGCTCCGTCATGTCCGCTTGCTTCGCGAGGGCTGCTAGCTATGAGGAGAGAAGACTTCTTTAGTATAGTGCTCCAACATCCCATCAATAATTTCATCTGTTTATTTTTTATGGCAAGGAGAGGATAAACGACATTAGGCACTGGTCCCACCCCACCGCCGGCGAGTAAGCGATGAACTATCGGCGATTTTCTTGCCTAAGAAACGAACAAAAGATAATCGCTCCCGTGTAAATAAAAGAGAGAGATATAAATTTATAGTTCATCGCTGAGGGAGTGAGCCAAGAAAATCGCCGATAGTTCATCGCTTACTCGCCGGCGGTGGGACCAGTGCCTTACAGACCACCTGATTGTGAGTGGGATCTGAGTCCCATAGACATTTGCATTCTCAAGACTACAATCACAAGACTGCAATACTAAGACCACAAATGCGTTGCTAACCCAGAGGACTAACGGGGAATGCCTCTTTGTTAATTTTTAATATAGTACAGTCAAGGACTCTAATTGTTATACCACTATGGAACCCTGTCATAATGACAGCGTCAAACCACATGACAGAAATTACGCTTAAATGAATGATTAACGTTATGCAACAGAGTTCCATAGTGTATCCACTACACTACCACTGAATAAGTGGTTAAATGAATAAGACTAAGGAAAACGCTACGTAATAAAAATAATCATCGAAAGCCTCCGAGATTAACTATTACATAATAGTTTTATTTATTTATTGAATATAGGTACTTATAAAAAAAACAATTTCAAAGTCTTTACACAAAGGTCGTCGTTTCTTTGTTTGTAACCTCTCAAGCAAGAAGTTAATTTAAAACAAGTATCTTTAAGGTATCCCTTCCTAAATTGATTTTGTAGTACCCTTCATTTTATATATCCTGCCCACCTCTGTACGCAGAGCTCATATGGCAGACATATTCGTTCACATTTTCACTATCAATGTTTTAAAATACTGATATAAGTTTGACCTTTGATGGTACTATCCATTTCATAAAAATACACATCAATCAGTTCAGGTTTAACTGATAAGAATCGCGGGAACATTCCAGAAAAATAACACTCTTAAAAATTTATCCGCATGTAATTCAAAATTTGTCTCAAAAGTTTGCAATGGAAAACATATTTTGGAAAAGGAGGCCGTCCGTAAAACACTTGATTCAATTATTTCATATTTTATTTCTGGCCTGTTTCTCAAATCCGCCTCATCCTATAGGCACCAACTTAGCATTAGTTTAAAGAAACTATTTTATGTGGTACTGCGGGCCTAATGGACGTGTATATCGATAAAACTCCTGTCAATTTCTGAGCAGTACGTAAGTGTGAGAGTGACGAATGCTTTATCTACCTCTAAAAAATAAAGGCGACCATCACACGCGCCCTGGAAATCAAATGGAAAGCATCCTCATGCAAAATTCATTAAAAATGAACAGACACTTTTGTGTATCACACCATATACGTTGAAGATATCTTCGAGTATGTACTTGACCAATCATTTGAACTAAATTGCACGGATGGGCTGTTATCGTTATCACAGATCCATTAATACTTTACGATAGCAATTTTCAACATTGGTTACATGTAGTAGTAAAATTATGAGTATTTCTGAGAAATGAAGGTTAACTACAAACACTTGACTCACCTGCCAGCGCTGAAAGTTATTAATATGTATGTTATTATACGATAGCAATAATCTGAAATACATGCATGTAAAAAAGGTGCAAGATAGTTAACTAATAAAATAAGTAACTTAGTACATAGTCGCTGCCAATATTCAAACCGCGGAGAGATGTCGATATTTTTGTTTTTTTTCTGTAACTGTAAATATTTCAGATTTTTTATAAAACTAACCTAACCTAATGTTCTAATATCCGAGTAGGAGACTACCTTCACCGGGCTGTTTATTCGATAACAAGTATTTGATATCAAATTTAAAATGCTAAGTTATGGTAAATAGGTAGGCTAAAAATTTTTGTCCAGTACCTACTTATATAATTAAATTAAAAAAATGCAAACGTCAGATTTGGTGCAAATTATTAGTACCGACTTACCTGTTTAAACCTTTCTACCCGATAGTTATGATGGGAAAAAAATAGTCAACCTAACGTTCACATATTCTATAGGCTTCATACTTTCGATTTGTATGTAATTTGTCTATTAAACAAGCAATTGCATTTTTTAAGTTCTTCGTAATTATCATGTTGAGGAAAGACATAGGATATTTTTTATCTCGGAAAATGAATCAAAAGTAAGTATGTATGACTTAATTCTGAAAATATTTTTAGTAAAACTGTATAATTAATCAGGGATCTTCCAACACCAGAACCCGATCTTTAAGAACCTTCAAATATATGCTAAACTTTTTCGCTGTATAACATATAATTTGCGCATCGCACCGCATGTCGATTGCAGCCTGAATAGATAGACGTAGTGAATCTGCGAACGCCATGACGTTGACAAAACCTAATCCTACGCGGTTAGCGGCCGTAGGACAATATGTAGTTATCTCAGGTGCCCTTGACATGCTCGCGTTCACCAAGATATAGTAAATAGCCAGTTAATGTTATATTGCGGTCGTGAAGTCATCACTGACTACAATGGAAGAAGTTGAGACAACTATAAATTAGGAACAGACGCGTTGCGAGACGAATTGATTTAGTAAAATGCTATAGACCGTATTTTAACAATATAACTGGCATTACAAATATCTGGCGGCCTAACGGTGCATCACATGAGTAATTTTGAATAATAATTGCCAGTAAGCAATAGATGTCTTACTCTAATGAGGTGTAATAGAATAAGACGGCCGTACTGCTGACGGCTCCCTAAGTTCGCCTTTTACCTTTTAGTTTTTTCTGTTAAAAAGTTTGATTATAGTTGTGGTGTGATTTTGAAAAATAAATGTTACGAGTTTGAGTTTTATTAAATGCCCAATAAATTGCCAGTGTAAGTGCACCTTAAGGGGATTGTGAAGCTAACAATTTCCATACAAAATGCTTATCAATTCTCTCCCCTTAAACATATTTTTACAATTTTTGGATATGTTGTAGATATTATCAAAAGCAGGTCTGTATGTTTTCCTTTCCAAGAAAAAAAAACAGAAACGTACAAACCTAGTTTTTCAAAATATCTTCAACATATTGTAAAATCGTGGAAATCAACGTTATCGCCCGGAGCTAAATTTGTATAGTTTTTTTTTCAGCTAAGACGCAATTTAGGCGTCCCTTTAAAATCCGCTTAACTGTTTACTTGGAAAACCTGTGCTGTATAATGCCCCAGAGGGTTTAACGATATTTCTAGCAAACGAAAACAATCCAGGATCCGCGTCGGATAACCGCAAAAAAATGACAAAAATAAACAAACACGATTATTAAATTATTATCTACCCTTAACTTTGCGGTCTCGATGAACTTGTCACGGTCAGAATATTATATTAAAAACATAGATGGCAAGCTAATGACGATCGCCGATAACTTATTTTAACTACGAATTGAATGGTGGGAATTTGTGAAGATCTTTTTAATCGCATGGTGCACTTAATTTTAAGATTGGAATCTTGCATCCGATTCTAATCTATCGCGGAAGGTATTTGATAAATAATTAATTATCAATAATTATTTATCGCTGCATCGCTTAAAGGCTTTAAAGTCCTTGAAAATAGTTCTCTTGACGTATTTAGTTTGTGTGTTTACCATTTGTATAACTATATGTATACTCATAGTTTGACTAATGCAGCGTATAACAAATAAGGTGTCATTATGTTACTATGACCACAGCTTTGTAACTCATAATTATAAGATAGAAAGTTACGTCGATTCAGTTGTTTTTTTTCTTTTTTTAATAGAAACCTTGATGATAATCTGTTGGACCGTTAAGAGGATTGTGAAGCTAAACATTTCCATACAAAATGCGATACTGTTTAAATCTAGTCCGATTTTTTCCATTTTTGTATGTTGGAGATATTATGAAAAACTAGGTATGTACGATTTCCTTTGCAAAAATTGCCTGGAGCTAAATTTGTATGTTTTTTTTTAACAGTTACGCGATTTAAGCGTCTGTTCACAATCCTCTTAAGGAGTTTTCAGCCAAGCAAGTAGGGGGCGCAATTATGTCAGAGGGTTTTATCTATTTAATAATTCTGCCCTAAATAAAAAGGAAGCATGCGCAATTTGGTGGTCAAAGTAAATTCAACCCTCCGTCTTAAGAAATAAGCTCACTAATACATACGCGGTTATATGAGAAATACGCCCTTTTTTCTAAGGGGGGCAGAATTAGTATATTTAGTTATTAAAACACATTTTTTTCATTTAATTTTTTTTTAGAGGTTCGGCTTCTGCCTACGATGCGTTTGGCGTGTTGTTATAAATTTATAGGTTAATTGGCAGTAAACGTTTATCTCTTGTGTTAATGTCTATAAGTAAATAATATATTACCCACGTTCATAAATAACCTAGATAATTATAGTTGGTAATCATCATTGATTCATGGTTAAATTACGAGCTCTCTTTTCTTATCTTGTTCAAATGGATGTCGAATCTTTTGTACAATTTTACCGTTCGTACGCATGTAGTTTTCTGAACGAAGTACTCTTACATAACTACATAACTAGTAGGTAACACTCATGGCCAGCAATGAGTTCCAATGAGTTTTACAAGTTTCTTACACTAGAGATTTGAACTTGAGACCTTGAATTCAATAATCGACAGCCTATGTCACTAGGTCACCAGCGCTCTGTAGCATTTACTATAAACTAGTTAAATATATGCATTGATGTCATTACCATTGTAGGAGTTTTCGTGAAGTAGACTTTCTGTAAAACATTAGGGTATATTATTTCAGATGGACACATGCTTGTAGGTATATTATAAATTATAATACTAGACAATTTACAACCCGGGCAATGTGGGGACCATGGTACAGATAGAGAAGTAGTTTGTCTTCGGCCCTTTAGGAGTTTTTGTTCCCTATTGCTGCACGGGCGCTAGGGCTGCATCGATGCGCGTCGCTCGATAGTACTTACTTAATACCTACGCACGCAACCAAACGCGGCGACCCCGACTAAACCGGCTTGATGCGTCCTGTTGAGTTTGCTTTTTGTGGCTTGCGGAACGTGTACGGTCGAGGCACGTATATACAGGGCTCGAAATCATCAAGATAATTATGCTTCTTGATATTTATCAGATAATTATCAGATAATTATCAGATAATTATCACGTGTAAGAAATTATATTTTTATATTGTTTCATAACAAATTCTAAAAAAAACAAATAAAAAGAAATAAATTTTATATTTTGTTTATTTTGATATTAATCCAACACAAATCAACATTAATTAAAATTAGATTGAGTAAAAATCAGAGCAACTGCGGAAATACACGTTCGAATACTTCGAATACAGTTCTCTTTTACAAGCGCAATTTTTTGTTATTTCAATTGATAATTATCCATCTGTTATTATCACGATAATTATCATTGATAATTATCCTTTCGAACCCTGCGTATATATGCTAGCTGTGCGATATACCTTCAAAGACGAACTACTGTTTGTACAGTGCCGGGACGGTCCGCTAGCGTCATATAGGTACAATATCTAACGTCACTATTGATGGCAAATTTGCGTGCCCTACGCCACGGCACGAAAATACGTTGAAGGGACTTCAGACCCTAGCGTTCAAAATGGTAAAAAAATATAATCTGTGTGTTGTTCATATATTGGACACGCTGCGGGCCCATTAGGATCGTGTTGATCGATGGGGATAAAACATCTGTCACTTTCAGACCACAATGTAAGTGCGAGGGTGACAGATGCTATATTCACTAGGATAATTGTTACGATAATAAGAGCCCTGATACGACACGATACTTTCTTTATGTACATTCTAGACGGACATAATTAAAGGAATGAGAGGGAGAGAACCAAATAGCCTTAGTTTATTTGGTCGAATAAGACAGAAGAACAATGCAGTTTCGTATCAATAGGTTAAAAAGGCTGGCAGAGGATAGAAAAAACTGACCGAGAAGAGGTAAATTACAGCTTTTAAGTAAAATTACACGGCCAGTAGGTCAACGTTCAAAAATACATTAAATTTCAATAATATTATGTAGAATAAATAGACGTCTAGTTGACCCACGAAGCTGGCGGTCCCGGATTATCGAACATCCCTGTCACTCGTCATCGTCGAGAGTGAATCGAGAGAAAAGGACGTAACTTCGAACTTCGATTTTAAAAGTAGGGCCTCTATAAAGGCAAATATTTGTGTGATAGCGAAGTCTCTAGAGGTTAGTTTAGAATGTGCCCTTGAAAAAATATACAAAAATACAACTAAAGAAATAAATAAGAAAATCAGTATCAAATGAAGTCTCACAAAGTATGATCGCGAAGATTACACTTATCATGAGAAGGGAGCTAACGACCGAATAATGTAACGTGTCCGCGATTTCTATTTGCCACAAAAACATAATAAGCGCGGTTAACGCTTTAAGAAGCATTTTTTGTACACTCACAAAAAAGTGTGATCTAAATAAAGTTTCTGTGCTAGTCGCGAAAGGCTTTGCTTGCTATTTATCGATTTTCGTGTGGAAATTGTTTATTCACAACACTGCTCGGAAATATGGACATAGATGGTCTTGTTTGGAGTCACAAAATGTCACTTATAAGAACAGACCAAGAATGTTATTGTCGGCGTGTTTGCTGATTGGTCGAGAACATTGTTGTCCAACTTTAAGAACCAATGAAAATCAATCAATCAATTTTTGTGTCGTAGCTCATTAAAATGAAATATTGGAATCGACCAATCAGAACACACCATTTTGTGTCGTAAAATATTATGTGTATTTTTGCTAAAAGATACACAGACTAAAAACTATGTCACTGTTTTTTTTTTTAAATGTTATTCAAACTTGGCCCCTAATCTCGAACCACTAGAGAGAAATTACATGGGGGATATGGCGAAACAAATACAATTTTATATGGAGTTGACATCTGCATCTCGCATGTTAGTTAATTAATCTCGAGTGCCACGAGAATAGGGGTCCAGATTCAAAAAAAGTTATCTATGGTAAAATTATCATGAATTAAAATATGAGGTTTGAAGATGATTTTTTATTTTATTTCCTCTCAGTAGTTGTGAAAAGCACTATGTCTGCCTCGGTAGAAAGTGCAATTTATGGACTCGTACACTAGAGGGCCTCAACTACGTTTCGGCCCTCCATATGACTCGTCCAAAAATCGCGTTCTTTCTATCCTCTGCAACAATGTACTAATTCAGAATGTTGCTGAGGTTGGGCTGCATCGGCAAGGAGGGGGAAAATGAATATACATCGCGAGAGGTCTTTAAAGCCTATCGGGTTCGGAAAAAGTCGGTTAGAATAGAGAGAGAAGTACAAACTCGAAGGTTGTTTTTACGTGCTATTGCACTGTAGTTTTTTTTTAGGGTTCCGTAGTAAACAAGCAACCCTTGAAGTTTCACTACGTGTGTCTGTCGGTTTGTCCGCCATTTAACTCAGAGATTGTTGGTACCACAAAACTGTTATATGGCATATTTATACATTGAAATTACGCCGAGAAAGTTGTCAAACAAAAAAAAAGTACCTTCCGTACAAGTATAGTAAAGGATTTTTTTTCATTATGACATCGACCAAGGTATGATTGGATATCCAAAAATCATTATGTGCATGTTTTTAACAATTTTTAGATTTGGGGGACCGTTTAGGAAATATTGAACTCGAAAGTACAAAAGTAAAAAATATCCTAAATCAAAGCATAAAGAACTTAAAAGTAAAACTATCACGACTACGAGGGGTCCATAAGTGGGGTGATTCATAAGTTTTTATAATCGGTATTAAAAATGGGAGATATGTAAATCGTTATATTTTAATTGAAATGAGCACACTTTCTATATTTCCGAACACTTATTAACGTCATTCAATTGTTTTATTTTACCACTATAAAAATAATTTTACTTTTGGAGGTGAAAATGGCCAAATTATGTACCTTCACTATGTCATCACCAGCTCGTGATTTTTATGTAATTGTTTTTGAACATAGGGAATGGGAAGTAGTAGTCGAAAGTTAGGGCTAAATAACGGGGAGAGCGGTTATCAGTTCTGATCTTTGGTCGACGAGCAGCACCCTTATCAATTAGAAGGCTCTGAAGGACAATTCCTGCCGTAAATTCGTATTTTTTTTTCTTCAGCTTATTTTTATTATTTTGCCATAATTAGGATAGAATAATGTTATATAACTCTCCTAGATTATTGGAACTCAATTGCTAAAAACTAATCTCGTAGTATTTATTTGTAGGCCTCAATAATCCTGGAAAAGGCAGAAAAAACCACCCTAAATTTTGGTGACAGAGCTGGAGATAAAAAAATCCACTGCAATGATAACTTATTTATCCTTTAAATCATAATGATAAATCAAGGTTTCATTTTCAATAACAATATTTTTTATTAGTGTACCAGAACTTTTTCCACACAGCTCCAAATTATTACAAAACTAACTCTTATTTTTGCCGTCTTGTAAAATTGTTAATACAGATGTTTTTTGTTTAGCTATCACAGGAAAACAAATGAATAATGTATACATTTTTTTTCTCTAATTTAAGTTTCATTAGTGCCATGGTATAGTCCACATTAAAAGAATATCATTATGTAGATGGTTCTTACTGATTCTCAAAACTTATGGATCACCCCTCGTAAGTAGACTTGATTATCGCAGCTTTAGAATTACATTGACCTAATTCAACATTTCAGCTGTTGACTTCGAGTCATATATTTATTACTATAGAGACCTAACTCGAAATTCAACATTTGTGAATTAGGTCACTATAATACTAAAGATGCGAGTTATTGAGATACAGGCGACTAGTGTTTAGTGTTTATACCTACTAGACAGCACCAAATAACTTTAAATAGAAAATGTTGTTCTTTTTGATAGTTTTTTGTGGTGCGTCCAATATCCTTTTGGCCGTTTTTTCATATATACCATAGAGAAGGCTCGCTCGCCTGATGGTTAGTAGAATCTAAGACTCACAGCCATTTACATGTTGTGATGAACGTGAAAAAAATAATGGGGCACCCAAATACCGGTTTATCTTAATGTTAATCAATTAACTGCGAGTTAATTAAATAATTCAACAAACCTGCTGCACTGATTGTAATAGAACAACAAATTAAAATACCAGTAACTTTATCCATAACTCTGCATGTTTTTTACTACGGGTCGAGACAGTTCAATGTTAACTGAGAATGAAGATTTAATTTTGCTTTATAAAATTAAGGTAGTAAAGGTATTATTGAATGAGACCCGATCGAAACTGCATCGCGATTAAAAAAAATCAAAAGTGATGGCTTTATTTAATAATAATAATAATATCGGGGGACAATCTCACACAAATTGACCTAGTCCCAAACTAAGCTCTAGGCTTGTACTATGGGTACTAGACAACGATATAAATACTTATATAGAGAAATAAATACTTAAATACATAGAAAACATCCAAGACTCAGAAACAAATACTCGTGCTCATCACACAAATATCTGCCCTTACCGGGATTTGAACCCAGGACCGCTAGCTTCATAGGCAGGGTCACTACCAACTAGGCTAGCGCGTCGTCATATTAATTACTTGTAAAGATCGCGAGAGGGAGAGAGTTTGCGCTCGTTTTACCCCCAGGAGCCACCACTGTGACCATACCTCCCAAAGATCGCAACCCTAAAGAGAATTTCGTAAATGGCACAGTCGAGTTCATAAATATGTGTACACTTAATACCTTGTCACTTTAATCGCTGTGACAATTAATATATGGCAGTTTGAACATGACATTAAATTAAATAGACAAGGTACTAAAGTGTACACATATTTATGAACTCGATTGTAATATTGCGGACTGTGCAAACTGTGTAGGATAAATAAAATATATGAGAATAATCGTGAATGTCCACTGCTTATAGAGGAAGAAGTAAGTATAGGTAAAGGAGGAGGAGGTATTGAATGTAGTAAGCTTTGTCCTCTACTCTCCGCACGGTATCATAAATTAATCATTTACGTAGGTACAATATTATTTCCGCATTTATAATAATACTTTCCATTAACTGGAAGTTAAGCGTCTATTTTGTGAATGAAAACCTGGACTGAAGTACATGAAGTATATTATGATTGTAAAACCAAACAAGAAACTGATTAAAAGATAAAAACTTCAATAAAATTTAAAATTATTCTAAAGCCATACTTACTATAAAACATGTATGTACGAACGCACACACATACACTTTTATTGCAATGCTATAAAAAAAATGTTCTCATAAATACAAAATACACCTTTTTACGTTAAAAAATTTACCCTATAAAATTCTAGCTTAAAATACAACGTTGTATAGCTATAAAGGTGTTCACTTATCATTATCTTTCAAAATTAATCGGTTAGCCACTTGAAAAATTCAGCTTCTAATTTCTAAATTATTTTTAATTTCGGAGAATAATATGTCGCCTGTCCATGTGATAACAATTGCTTGGCAATTTCGCCTAAGATTGAAAAAAAATTGGAACGCCCAATTAGTTTTTGTATGGCAATTGGCAAGTGTAATTACTAATTATAAAACTCTTAATCTTACTGTTATACAATTAGGGTGATGTAACCAGTAATGGACAAGGCACCAATAACGGACACTTGATTCTTATTTTACAGAAGATAAGGGTTATTTATTTATTTTGCAACAATCAAATTACGACCGTATGAAATTTTAATTAAGAATGAAGTGTCCATTACTGGTGCCTGTCAGCTAAAAGTGTCCAACACTGGTGCCATCACCCTACCTTGCAAACTTGTTTTTTTTTATATGGGACATTTTTTGTTGGTGATATTCATTGACGCTGATATTTGTGTCACTACTCACTACTCCTTAATTTTTTAGATAGTTAAGTTTTTAAGTCAGGGTCCCTCTGAAAATCAGCACTGCGGCTTGCGGCACAATGTTGAGTAGGGGCCTTTTTCAACCCTATATTTGATTTGTTATTTACTTGTGATTTGTTTTAAATGTGTTCTGTAAAGCGCTGAATAAATTATGTCTATTATATTCTATTTCTAAATAAAAATGGTAATTACCTTTTTGGAATTTGGGGAGGCTCTGTAGGCAGCTTCAAGTTTTGGATTATTTGGAGCCATCTTAGTCCTGCTTTCTTTAATGCCCAGTGTTCTCCCCAATGGGGCAAAAACATTTCTGAAACAAGTACGAAGTTTATAATGAATCATAAACACCAGGACCAATAAAAAGGCATAAGTGCATTTTGTACAGTCAACAGCATAAATAAGTGATCATTTATGTTCGTTGTCACTTAAACGTCGTGTTTGAAATGTCATACAGAATTGTGAAACAATTGAAAGCGACAAGGTACATAACGTCGCGTAGCTAACAATACCGCACAAGTCCAAATTGTCTGAATTATAATATTGAACATTGTATGATTAACTCTTTAATTATCGCGCGATCCATCTCTGACTTACGCGGTATTGTTAGCTAAGCGACGATAAATGATCACTTATTTATGCTGTTGACTGTACATGCTTTAATTATATTAAATTAAAATGATAGAAAAATCCACCGAATAAGCAAATGATAGAACAGAATATGAAAATAAATTCTTAAACTTTAATAATATTTACACATGTTTGTAGCGAAACTGGACTTAATCAAATGATTACCCCTTCTTTCTATCATATTGCAACAGTCATAATAATAGATTTATGCAATTAAGTACCGTTTGACTACAAATAGAATAAGAAGAAAATTAAAATCATGTTAATTTTAAAAGCTATCACACCATTTTATTTAAATGCCATAAACATGCAAATGCAATGAAAATGGGTCATGATGTATTTGAATTTGCATGTGCATTGACTCAACCAAGATATTGTGGTGTAGAGAGACTAACAATGAAAAACTATGCAAAATTCAATATATGGCAACACATTTAATCTCATTAGTTGCCCTGCCTGGTGGGCTAGGATTGGATCACTGGTGAGTGCAAATATTTTTGTAATGATAATGAAACTGAGTACTATTTAACACTTTCTGAGCCAGCAGGTTCTCTGCTTGTAGGCATTTTTCACTACAAAGTGGATAAATGCTAGAATTGGCTAAGAGTAGAGCGCTACACCTTACGTGACAGCGAATGTGTTAACATGTTTGACATAACGCTTAGTAAATGTTAGATTTTGCTGCCTTAACCTTTAATTGACAATGTGTTTCAGAGCACTCTCAAAGTAACTCTAAGCCATGGCAACATAGAGTTCAAAATAATAGTCATGACGTCTGTGAGACGTATACCACGTCAGTCAAAGGTTAACTATTGTTCGTTTATGTATTGTGTGTACATCAGAAAAGACAGCGTTTGGTTAAACTCTGTTAGCAAATGTTAATGCATTCCTACCTGAACTCAATAGACAATAAAAAAAAAATGATTTATGATATAATTTATAATCTTCTAGGTTATTTAGAGAAAACATCCTTTTAGTTACTCTTTTGATCAAACAATTACAGTGCACTAGCTTAGGTGCTTCGGGTTTGCACTTTTCCCTCACTCGCTCTCATACATTCTTATTAAGAGCAATTGAGAGAGAAGTATGCAGGCTTAGCTCAGAGACTGCACTTTTGTAATACAAGATGATTTTTAGTCACCGTTTGACTGGTTGAATCCCCGATTCAAGTAGGTGAGTTATCAAAATCCATTGATGCAATATTATTATTAAAAATAAATTTAATTGGCATTTGGATAAAATTTGCAATCATAAGTAATTTAGTTTCAATATAATGTGGTGTTCATACATACCACATAATTATTAAATTAGAGAGAGAGAGAGAGAGAGAGAGAAGAGAGAATAAATTTATTTAAAAAACACAATTATGGTTACACAAGTAATGGTGGATTAATGCAAATGATTCAGAATAAGTATTTTTCAATATAAAGATAACATTTCAACCAGTTTGCTTGTCTTTATTTTATAAATAAATACTTAATAAAATTGAAAACATAATAAATTGCTTAGCCAGTATTAAAATGAGACAATTAAGATTGTTTTTAATAGCTGCTAGCTTGAAGGTTTTCACTGCATGCAAAGTTTTATGTAATATGATAACATAGGTGGTTACACAAAGTGTTTAAATTCATGATACAGTGTTTACTTAGTGAGTGTTCATAAAAAATATTAAGATATCTAAAAACAAAATATTCCGAAAAACCATTCTGCTTACTAAGAGCGGATCAGAGCCGAATTTAAACACCCATTCCATTTTGGGACGGGAAACATGACCAACCTAATTTCCAATTCTATTTAATTTTACATTACTCATGCGACACATAATTTTGAGTGAAGTTCCTCTCGTCTGTCGTGCGACATTTATCAAACAAATGTTTACAACAGGGCTATAAATAAAACCAACACTTACTTCTCCAGAACGAAGCGAATTGCTATAAACACCAGGGCCATTGGTATGGGGTAGAAAACATGCCGATAGTCGTTGTATGTAACTGTCTTATCGGGTCCGGGCGCGAGGTCCTCCCACGTTGTATTAGGCGGTAACCACACATTTTCGCTCCAGAAGGTATCCAACAGCGGCCTCAACATCTCGAACTAAATATTTTCTAACACTGATTTTCACTCCGGAGGGTAAATGTGACTAATAATTTACAGTAATGATATGCGGGCCAGCGAGCGACACGCGACGCGCGATGGATTAAGGCTTGCTTGCATTGACAGTTATGACATTGACTTGACGTGATGTATGACAGCGTAAAAACGTTTTTCAATCTACAAATTTAAAGCTAAATATAATTCTTCAACTGATCTGTGGTATCGTTGTATCAAATTGGCGTTTTCCAGAAAAAGTGTATACGTGACGATTCGGAAAAGTAAACATTATGTGATTCATATCGCATTTTTCTTAATTTAATAGGTAAATTATAGTATAAGTTACATTATATGAGAAAATTGTGTAAAAATAAAAGAAAAATAACGAAATAATCGACGTTTTTTTCTATGAGTAGTGATGAAACTTGTTCCGGTTCGTCATAAATATATAAATAAAATAAAATTAAAGCAAGTATTTTTTTTGAAACGTTTTAGTTTATAAAATGTTAAACAACACTAAAACTAATTAAAAAAGGCCTCATTATAAGAATTTACAGAGAAAACATTATTTTAGAAGCAAAACAAATTCCAGTTTGATACAACAGTGATTATTTACCTGTAATGCAACTATTTTTTAGTTTCTTAACAATTAGAAAACTTAAAAAATAAGTATACATATATAAATATGTTTTAATTTAGTATATTTAGTGCTAAACAATTTAATTTACCACAAAGGAATTTATTACATTTATAATTTTACCCTAGTCCAAATCGTGGGACAGTGACTATCCGGAATTTAATGTGGCTAACTGGAAAATGTAAGGCCTAATATTCATTTAAGTGTTTTTGAAATAAAAACTTTTATTTTCATAAATTTAATTACGTATGAATAAAAACAATTATAAATTTTAAATATATATATATATATGCAACCAGCACAGCAGGCCTCTCCACCTCGAGCCCCTTTCTCATCAGGTCTACGGGCAGCTGCCCCCCGTGTTGTCAGCCTTCATGTTTTTAACTTAAGTGAGGGAACCACTACGGAGGACGTCGTCCGCCATGTCCAGGCCCAGATGGATATCCCGGCACCCGTGTGCGAACAGCTGATCGTCACTCGCGGCAACTACACGTCGTTTCGCCTGGATGTGCCGGCTGACAAGCTGAAGGTAGCCAGGAATGTTAGAAACTGGCCGGAGGGAGTGTCTGTGCGCCTCTTTAATGTTGTTGAGCCAAAAAACTTCCCAACAAAACGTGTCCCAATAAAACCAAAGTAGTCACTCAACTTGTTATCATTCACCAAAATGTACGATCTATTTGGGGCAAAACTTCATTACTAGACCTATTATCTAGCACGGAAAACCCGGACGTATTTGGTTTTAGCGAAACTTGGTGCAAAAAAAGTGAAATTGAACGGGTGAGGTTATGTGGGTACACATTAGCGAACTACTACTGCCGAACGCGCATCGCTCACGGCGGTGTCGCGCTATATGTTCGCGACGGCATAGTATATCGACAGCGAAATGACCTGCAGAGCCTCTCCGTTCAATGTCACTTTGAATGCACTGCCGTGGAAATTTGTTGTTGTAAATTAATAATTATTGTTTTATATAGAACTGGATTGGGTGACTTTAACATTTATTTAGAAAAATTAGAATTATTATTGACTAAGGTAACTGACGAAAAGAAAAGGTTTCTTCTAGTTGGTGACCAAAATGTGGATTATTTATCTGATAATTGCTTGAGGCGGCGGGTAGACGACATATTAAGTTCCTACGGTTGTGCTAACACCGTTAATTTTCCAACTCGGGTGACTGCTGACTGTATATCGTCCATTGATTGCGGCATTGCCGGCCTTGCTCGCGACGATCTAACTGTGTCACCAGTGGACACTGCCATAAGCGATCACAACGCACAGCGGTATGAGTTCGCCATACGGCATGAAAGTCCAACAAATGACACAGTTGAGCGTCGATTATTTAGTGACGAAACTATTTACTTTTTCCATCATGATATTTCTAATTATGATTTTTATTTTATTTACGATGAAACTGTTGACATTAATATTAAATTTGTTAAATTATTTTCGGTTTTGACGCATTATATTAATATTCATTTTCCAGTTAAAACCATAAAATTAAAGAATAAAAGTAGTGCTGTCCCATGGGTGACCGACCAACTATTGGAGTACACCCGTAAACACACTGATCTGCACGAAATACGGCGCCAGTACCCAAATAATGACATTATAACAGACTGTATAAATAAATATTATAATTTAATTAAATCCGAAACATTGCGTGCTCGTCAAACCTTTATTGAGCAAAGATTGGCGGGAAGCAGAAATCCTTGCAAGGAAATCTGGAACATAGTGAATGAAGACATAGGCACAAAAACTCGGTCACAAAATAGAAATCTAAGAGACCCGACAACGCAAAAGATTATATCTGATTATGACATTTCTGATACATTTAATACTCATTTTTTAAACATAGCCTTAAATTACGTCGTTGACAGTGATAAGTCGTAAGGCCAACAATATCTCCGCAGACACCTGCGCGACGCGGACGTGCCCGCGCTCTCCCTGCCCACCGTCACCAGCGATATGCTGGACCAGGTGCTGCGGTGTATGTTAAAAACGCGATCAATTGCTGACACCTATGACATATCAGTTAATATTTTATTATGTATTTGGCCTATTATTGGCAACGTGTTAGTAAGACTAATTAATGAAGTTTTTGTTTCTGGCGTATACCCTGATGTACTTAAAACTACTAGAGTGTGCCCTGTGTTCAAGGGAAAAGGGGACAAGTGTGACGTCAACAACTATAGGCCGATAACGATAGTACCTACCATCTCTAAAATAATGGAGTCAATCCTGTCGTCGCACATTATGAGCCACCTCGAGGATAACGACCTACTGACGGACCAGCAATTTGCGTATCGGCAGAAGATGTCAACGACCGCGGCAGCGTGTAAAATATTTGACTGCATTGTTACTGGCCTGGATGAGAGGTACAAGGTGGCTGGTATCTTACGCGACTTGTCCAAGGCCTTTGATGTGATCAATCACGGAATGCTTCTGGACAAGTTGCATCACTACGGCATCAGTGATGTCAGCCACCGTCTACTCACGTCATTCTTGTCCGACCGTCAACAGGCAGTCAAATTGTCCGCAAACGGCAAAAGAATGCAGTCTATGACCGGAAGTGTGAGTCTAGGGATCCCTCAAGGATCTGCATTAGGAAACACACTATTCCTAATTTACATGAATGACCTTCCGACGGCCATTACAGCTGGCCTGTCAGTGCTCTTTGCGGACGACACGACTGTCGTGGTTAGTGCGCGCACGTATGAACAGCTCGGGGAGAAAATCCATGGTGCGTGCCAACAATTGCAAGCGTGGTTTTCGGCTAATGGTTTGATTTTAAACTTGTCGAAATCCAATACCATGGTTTTTTCAGGCCGAGGTATTTCCCTTCCTACGTGCGTGGCAAACAGTCCGATGCCGATATGCAATGAGTGTAGGTTCCTCGGCTTCACACTTGACTCTAATCTTAACTGGAAGTGCCATGTCGACAAACTGTGCGATAGACTGAGTGGTGCCGTTTTTGCGTTGCGTAAACTGAGGAGGCTTATTGCAAATGATGCAATTTTCACATTTGCACATTTTCACTCCCTAATGTCGTACGGCACGCTACTATGGGGAAACTCCACGGATGCCGACAGGGTGCTGCTTATGCAGAAGCGTGCCTTACGCACGTTAGCTGGGGTGAAACCTAGGCACTCTTGCAGGGGCCTTTTCGTAACGCACCGCATATTGACGCACTACTCAGTTTACATTTTCCAAATATTAATGTTCGTAAGAAATAATATTTCCTTGTTCGCACGCGTCAATATTCCTGGCTAGGAGCTCCGCCACACCGGGCGTTTGAGAACAGTTCCCCGTCGCATGGCACTTGCGGGTAAGAACCCGCGTGTCATCGGTCCCACGTACTATGAGCGTCTACCCGCCAAACTTAAAAATGTACATTCCGACGAAGCATTTAAACACCAGCTTAGAAACCTTTTACTGGATAATCCATTATACTCTGTGGATGACTATATGGAGCTAAAATTGTAAATTTATTTATTATTGTGTTGACAGTTATTAATCCTTGTATATTGACATCGGACGAGTGACCATTTATTTGATGTTTAATTGTTGTTGTTTTAATTAATTATTTTTGTATTCTTTGATTATTAGTATTTATGTTTTGACGATGTCAATGTAATTTCGTATTTTTTGACATGCAATGCAATTTATATTGTAATATTACATTGATTAATAAATAAACTAAACTAAACTAAACTATATATAGTACTTACTTATCTTAGGTATTGCGCACTTATGAGTAATATTAATTTTAACTTGAGATATTGAAGTTACTTAATAATATTCTATTTTTATCACGGAAATCAAGAGATCACAAAGTAACATAATTTATCTTTAATTGTTTGATAAGCACTAGGTAACTTTTTAAATTAAACAACTTTAGTACTTCGATGAAAAGTTAGTGTTAAATATTATTAACTCAAGGCACATCAAATATTTATGTAGGTAAAAACCATTAAAAAAAAATCGAAATATTTATTCAGCAAATAGGCCACATGAGGGCTCTTTTACACGTTGGTAATATAGAGTGAATCTACCAGCGCTTCGGACAAGACCATCATTGCGGAGAAGAAGCGCCGCAAGAAACTCCAGCAGAGGCTCGTTTCACGAAGCTGCAAGTTACAAATTACAAGCGGAAGTCTCTTTCTAACTCCTTTTGCTAGAAAGAGAGTCATTTTTTCAATCATAAAAACCTAATAATACTTAAAAGTAAATTACATTAAAGTAATAATAAGGTAATAAAGTAATAAACAATAAATTCTTAAAACTACCAAAAATAAACTTATTATAAATGTAAGGTCAATAAACCTAAAACTAAAAATAACGTCTACGAGAACAACACGACGAGGTCTCTACGTCAAAATGGAAATACAATTATAAATATTCCCGAAACAATTTTGCAAATCTGTGGGGCCGTATTGAAGAAAATCGCGTAGATACAAACAAACATATATATTACGGGTCAAACACAGAACCCCCTTCATTGATTTTTTTATATAATATATCTTATCTATCTACACTACGCCTTATAATTCCAGTTTGTCACAAAATCCTTCCAGTAATACAACACTTGACGATATGGATGTGACGATTTACGGCAAAAACATTTTAAAACACATTAAATACTTATTATAACCTGTTTAACAAAGTGTTTAAATAAGTTTCAAAACCTTATAAGTTCCTTTTTATTGAACTTGTATTCATATAACATAATATTAGTAGGTACTTACTGTAAATCCTGTGAGTTGTTTGGAATCATTTTTCTGCACCATCAAAACTCGACCTCTTTCGTCACGGATTTTATTGACATTAAAGCCGAAATCGCCCAATGGCGATGAACCATAGGCAAAATAATTTTGCTATCATTTAAAAACGAATCAGTGTAGTAGGATTTTCGTTCAGCAAGACTCCGAAACCGTCGTGACGAAACCGGAATTTCCGGTTTGTAGATAAGAATAGTATTTTGTAATAAAGCTTTTTCAACTTACTAAAAATTCCAAGTGATGGTCCGGAAAGGAACGTAAGAAGTAACTCCGGATCCGTGACTATAAAACTTATTGAGCTTAAAAGGTTGTTTATAGAATCGATTCCGTGTTTTATAGATGATTAATAGCCACATAAACATAAGCCATGTAATTTTCTGGAGATAATCTTAATATCATCAAAAAATAAGATTACCTAATTTAATGTAAATGTAAAAAAATCATTTTGAAACAATGTTTCCACGTTGAAGAAAAACATCAATAACATTTCGTGACTAAACTTGTATAACACATCCATAAACCGATTAATAGTACATTACTGCACAGACCGGGAAATAGGCCGTTGCGGGACGAGTAGAGTTAGCGTGGCCGAGACGCAGTCGAGGCCGCGATATATACGAGTCCAGCAACCGCCCTTCCCGGTCGAGGCTTGTATAGTGCTTTTCTCCAAGATGTGAGGAAATTTAACACAATTGTTAATAATATTAAACACAGTCCCAACATTTCCTTGAAAAAAAAGAACAGAAACGTACGATTTAGTATGACACTGAAATAAAGCATTAAATAAAATCATAAATTATTTAAACGTAATAAATTCAATTTGAATAAATTATAGTTTAAACTATAACATTTATTACGCGTTTATGTTATTTCCGCAATTTATTTTGATATGAACGCAATTTCTATTTTAAAAAAGTCAAACTATTTGACACACTTTTAAATACGTTGTAAATGCTGTTTGAAAAGGCTTAACTTTTTAGTCTATGACATTTAAAAAGTGAAATATACAAGGAAGAATTTTGATTGCACGAGTGTTTGGCTGTTTGGAGATAGTTATCCTAGTCCAAACATGGTTTTAAAAAGTAAATCACCAGGTACGTAATGAAATTTCATACATTTTTCGCGGCCGCTGCCGTTGGTAAATAATAACTTTGTTTTTTTTAATTTTGCCTGGGAACTTAGAACTTCGCGGGCTGATTTGACAACAGTAAGGTTAACATTTCCGAGCATGTGGGAGAAAAATATTTCGCAAGTGACAGCCCTCTAACTTTGGGCGTGGAAAACAGAGGGGCGTAGCGGGATGAAGGGGGAAGAAGGTATTTAAAACGCGGCCATAAGAATAAATAATAACTACACGTAGAAGCGAAACTCCCGGCTCCCGACGCGCGCTCGGCGCGTTAGATACCTACCGCCTGGCGACACCTGAGGTGTTTAGTCAGTCAGGGGCGTCACACACGGAATATATATTAACCAAGATATTGATATTGTGTCTTGAATTGGTTTTCGTATTTGTGTTAATTTTAGTGTTTATGGTTGAACTAAGATAGTGTTTTAAAAAGTGAACGACTATTTACGGCAAAATAATTAGAAATAATTGATTGAATGAAGGAGTTTTATGAGATAATCTTAATATCATCTAAAAGTATTATTACCTAATTTAACGTAAATGTAAAAAACTCGTTTTGCAACAATGTTTCCACGTTGAAGTAAAACATTAAGGATAATTCGTGACTAAACTTCTATACCACATCCATAAACCGAATAAAATATTTCGCAAGTGACAGCCCTAACTTTGGGCGCGGACGACAGAGGGGCGTAGCGGGGCGAAGGGGGAAGTAGGTATTTAAAGCGCGGCATTTGGGGCCTGGTCAAAGGAGATTCGCTTCTACGTGTAGTTATTATTTATTCTTATGGCGCGGCATTTGGGCCTTGGTAAAGGAGATTCGCTTCTACTTGTAGTTATTGTTTATTCTTATGGTACTATTCCAATTATTATCAATTCTTTTGTTATCAATTTTAAAGCAACAACGCCGTCCCATTGGTTTTTTGAACACTTAGACTGCTCGTACACGGGCCACCTACAACCACCACAAAACCACAGCACGGGTAGCACAAGTTGTATTTTCTCGCTTGTCGCTCAGTGCGTCTCTATCGTTACGGACTAAATAGGAAGGGAGAACCGAGCGACAAAGAAGTCGCGGGCAACTTGTGCTAGCCGTGCAGTATAAAGAAGAGTAGATCGTCTTCAAACAAAGGTACATCGCGCGGCTTGCGGCTGTGGGCGGGGCCTGTGGTGGGGCCAACCAATACGAAACGAGATCTCAAGAATTTTCGAGGGAACTTAGTCGGGGCCGCGGCTTCATTGCGTTCGGTTACGTTTTGTTTTAGCGCGCGTACTTAGCTATCGAGCGACAATGTCGCTGCCGAAAACGCTTAAATATTGTTCTGTATACGGATGTCTAAACCTAGCTTAGGTAGGTACAACTATATCCAGATTTAATAAAAGGTATTTTTTACCGGCCTGCCTATAGTATACCTAGGTGAAATAAATACGTATTAAGTAGGTAAGTAATTTAAGTTATTGAGTGTGACGTGACAGGTAACATGTGATGACGTGGATGGCCTAGGTAGTTGGTAGTGACTAAGTAAGAAGTGACCTTGCTTACGAAGCTAGCGGTACTGGGTTTGATTCCCGGTCAGGGCAAATATTCGTGTGATGAGTGCGAGTAGGTATTTTTTGTTTCTGAGTCTTGGGCGTTTTATAAGTACCTATGTAGTCATATTAAGTATGTATTTTTCACTACATAAGTATGCTTATCGTTGCCTAGTACCCAAAGCACAAGCCTAGAACCAAAGCGAGCGGCCAATGCTCTAAGGAAGCCGCGCGACGACGGCGCGTGCCGCCAATAATAGGTACCTAAGTAGTCAAAGGAAGCCGCCTTGCGCGAAAGCGGTATTATCAAAAGGTCGAAAAGGAATTTACATATCACGTCACATACCTATAAATATAATTATTATTTAGTGTCAACAGATAAAAAGTATGTTAGTAAAATAATTGAAATTTGGTACTTAGGTACCTAACATGGTTTGTGTAATTTATGAAAATTAACATGATTGATTATAAATCACAGTATGGCCAAGTAGGTGACTAAAATTGAAAAACAAGTATGGACGACCCTGACGCCCGAGCGGCAATAGGTATCAGAATCTCCTAAAGGGCCGGAGTCGAGCTACTTTTCTATTTATACTATGCCCGTGATCACTACACATAGCTAACTTTGTACTTATACTGGGGTGTCCCAGAAGTATGGATCTATTCTATTCTATCCTATTCTCTGGTGTAGGGTACCTACTGGACTCATTTAGGTGCATAGTATAAAATTAAAGAATGAGCGCTGTCTCGCCAACAAACTGCGTAAGCAGTTTGGCGAGTAACTTTAAAATTAGTTATGTATATGTGCCTTAAAAAAAAAAAAAGTATAGACAAAATTAGGATAGAAATATTTAATATAAAGAATGAAATAAAATCAAGGTTTATTGGTTCATAATAAATCTTGTAATATTATTTAAATGAAATAAGCTTTATCGAATTGGCGCATACTTCAACTTTATTACAATTTTTTTAAAGGTTATTTGCTGTCTGTCTCATCACAGCTTTTTAAGATCTCAAAGCTACAGTCTTAGCCAATCTAGGCCACCGACGCTTAAATGCAGTGAAATATTTGTGTTAATCCGCTTGCTTTTTAACATATTGAACATATCTATCTACCTCAACTTAAAGCAATAAAATATCACTTGCCAGGAATACAACATGTATCAACGGAAGGCAGGTCTCGTCATTAATAATGAGAACTTTCTATGTTTTTTCGTAAACTTTATCACAATCTGTTTAAGCGTGCTCCTCCTGCCCTTTTATATACTTTTGCTCCGATAATTTAACAAATTTTTTAAAGGCTGAATCATTAACCCGTATCTTGCCACAACAGATTTTGATACCTATCTTTAATTTTACTGCTGTAACTCTACAGATGTCAATGGAACTTGCTTAAACGTGTTTTTAACTTATTTATGTTTTGAACGGTCGAAACTGTACGTTGTCGTCCAGTAATCTATTTAAAATGTCGGTTTGCTTTACATAAAACAGTTTATATTTCTGTTATTACTTGTTCTTCTGGCTTCCTCTTCAATAAAATTATGTGTATCGTGTGCGTTTTCCCGTGAAATTAATAGTAATGAAAAACTCTTTTCTCAATTAGTTCTTGTTCCGCTATCTTTATTATTGAAAACAAGCGAAAAAGTATGCGACTCCCGGCTTATTTGAAAGATTTAACATCGACTCTCGACATGAGAGTTGGTTTAACCTTTTTTGGATGTTTTCTCTTTAACCAATTTTAACTTTGAAAATCGTCTCTTTACTTCTGGGACACCCTTTAGCGGTGCGGCGTTTGTGGTTGTGGTCGGTGGCTTGCTAAATCAAATAGTCATATAGCACAACGTGACGCGACCGCCAGCGCCACGCCAGCCACACGGTACAGTCGAGTTCATAAATATGTGTACACTTTAGTACCTTGCCACTTTAATCTCTTTATAATTCGTATAATGGAAGATTGAACATGACATTAAATAGACAAGGTACTAAAATGTATACATATTTATGAACTCGACTGTACTATGTGACGTCTCCTATTATTCCTATACGTGTAGGTACAACTGATCTCGTTCCGCCGGTGTTCCGTCCCGCTCGCTGTGTGTTTTGAGCTTAAGGGCTCCGATGGTCTCCGTCACACTCGAATAAGCGGAACCACAGGTTAGGGTGCCTTTCCACCTTAGACCAAGGATAGGATCCTTACACAAATTGTCTGAGCTTTCTATTGAGGCAGAGATGAGTGGAAAGGGACTGTGACATCATGATCATTGGCACTCATCCTGCATGGATCAAACATCGATGTCCACTTCCAGGTGTTTCAGCCAGTTTGCTGCGGCAGGTGAAAATTTATGGAACTCCACCATGCCACCGGGAAAACAGCGAAGTGGGCAATCATTAACAACGTAGGAGAGGGTCTGGTCAGGTGCCCCGCATTCGCATTGTGGTGACTCCCTCAATCCTCACTTGTGTAGGTCATGGTTGGTTTTCCAGTGGTTAAATCGAAACCGATTCAAGCGGGTCCAAGATTTTCGGTCGGCGCAGAAGCCAGGCAATTTTTTCGAGGGATCTGTTACGAGGGTGGCTTTAGCACCAGCAAGAAGGGCCCACCCCTCACGCCAGACGTCGTTTAGGTGGTACGGGTGATTAAGTCCCTCGTCGTACCATATTGGGGACGTAGAAGTAAGACGGGAGGGAGGCAGATCGTCCAAAGTGGACCTGATGGACATGGGCTTGGAGCCGTTTAGCAAGAAACACTTTTTCCACTCATTGACCGCCGCTCAGGTGGGATATGTGCTAGAACGCCGGGCACCCAAGGAAGGTGTAGATTTGATTACCCCCGAGATTAGGCGCATCGCTTCATTGAGCTGGGTGTCAATCTTGGCGGTATGGGCACTGCGGTACCATAGGGGAGCGAAGTTCTCTGCAGGACTGTGACAAGAGGTACCTAGGTGGTGCGTCCGCTCCGCTTGTCAACGCGGCTAGGTTTCCATTAAAGCGGAGCAGAGACGAGATGCGGATTTTAACCAATGATATTTGTTAACTCCTGCGTCTTGTCCGATGCGCCCGTCAAGTTATGAACTTATGAAAAACTGTTTCCAAATTCCAACCCCTGGATTTTGTAGAGAAAAAAATTACTAGGACCTATACGTAAAAGGTATATTTATTAATAAAAATATTCAAAAAACTTAAAGGCATACAAATTAAACATTGATAAAAATACAAACAACATTAAAATAAATACAAAACAAAATATAAATATAAATAAAGTTTCAGAACAACGGCCTATTATACTTTCGCTTGTTGGCTAATGGCTGCATATGGTGTTTATGTCCTCTTCAGGCGACTTGTAGTGGTCAGGGTCCGGGTACGGGCCCGAGCGGCTCTTCACGTCCCGGGTGAGTCTAAACACGCGCCCACACCTCTTCTGGCCTCTCCCGAAAATACTATCCTTCAGTCTCCACCCGTAGACCCACCCGTTAGTTTCCGGAAAATAGAACTTATCTTCAGGAAGCATACGGTCTCTCTTATTCAAGTAGGCCTGCCTGCCGAAGATCGGTATTTCCTTGTACAGGATTGCCCTCTGCTCCGGGTCTACAGGACGCATTGTAGGATCTATGTGCAGATCGGTGTCGGGACGAGCTAGGCGCGCGTCGTTCTCGGGCTCGCCAAGGCCCAGATCAGCGATTGAATGGCCTTTCTTCAAGGTGGAGATGCCGAAGACGGTTTTGGAGTCGCTGAGGGGAACTTGTCTTCGGTTGACGGCACAGCTGGCATGATCCCTTCTCGTAGCCGCGATCCCCGCCCTAACGGCTTCTGTAGCCACGTCTAACTCCCGGTACCCCTTCTCCTCGCGCGACAGGGTGGCTGTCTGTGCCAGCTTCTCCTTGTTCAGTTGGTTCCATCTTAAAGTCAACAAAGTGGTTTTGTTGTACTTCTCGATGAAGAACCTAATAATTTCTGGGTTAGTGATATCCATCGGCGGCATGATGTTCTGCTGGGTAATGCTAATGTTAATAAACTTAAAATGTGTGCAACTTATGAGTGTGTAAAAATAACAACTGTCTGTGATTTGATTTGTCTAAATTGTTTTTTTAAGATTTTTGTGTACCAACCCATTGAAAAAGGTATTGACCCTATGAAGGTTTTTAAATAAGTACCTATCTAGGTAGTCTTAATTACTTAATTGGGATACACCCATATTTAAGAATGTATGAAAATTTCAAAACCATTTCATGGAATAGGCTTCTAGAATCAGTCCCTGTAGTTAGATTAAAAATTATGAAATGACCTTCATTTGACCCCTTAATGCCGGTCCGAATTGCGCTATATCAACCCCTTTTGTGGTTTTACATAAAACATATAGAACCTTTCCAATATTTTATTTTATAAGTACAAATTAGATATCTAGCTGAAACCTACGTTCAAAGACAGCCTTTGTCATGTCAAAATTATTTGTTAACTGTAATTCTTATGATGAAATTAATATATTAATGAGACCATTTCTCTTTTGAGTTATGTCTGATGAATATTAATAATTTGTGTGGTGAGGTTTTCCCAGAGGTTCAAAACGACGGCATCAACATTAACTTATTATAAAAACTCGTAAATTTAATGTGATGGTGTTCAGTGAATCTACTTTATAAACAAGGGTCATGCAGGAAGTGCTGAATTAATTAAGGTTTAGGTAAATAAGCAATGGCCGAATGCTTAAAATACTCTGAAATAATAAATGTATTGTATTGCAATGGCTTGTTTACATTATGTTTGAATGACGTTCGTCTATTATGACTTTAAAAACAGATCATGACAGTAAAAAAACGTCGTTCTATCTTATTGTTAGACGAAGTAGGTATAGGTACCTACCCATTTTTCTAAATAGAACCGCCATTTTTGCATAGTAAGTAGGTGAGGTTAATTTTATTTGATAAATTATTTTAAATAACAATAACAGTTTTAATCATGAAATGCTTCAAATGAGATCCTTGGAAAAGGCTATTCTTTCGAATAAAAATGTAAAAGCAAGCAGTTATTTTTTTGCTGTATCCCACTTTTCATTCTGGAAAGTTTAAAATTGGAATGGAATCGTCGAATAACTTATTCTCGCGGACTAAGGCTTGATTTCCTCCTCCGCTGATGTGGGTCGCTGACGTGCGTCGGTCGAGCGTACCGTCGGTCGCGTATGACAATGAAAATTCCCGCAGTGCAGTGCGATACCGATCTGCTGTACGGAACAGTCGTGAGCAAAATTACGTGGTGGTTTTTTTGACAATGAACCCGTTTATGAATTGTTTAGTTTCTGCAGCATACTTACGCAGGCAAAGAAAACGGCGGAAAAGACATTACATCCACCCACTTGTTGCTGAGAGAGCGATGGCTTGTGAAATTTCCACATTTGCTTTGCGCATGAAAAAAAAATCTTTAACCATTTTAGAATGTTGGTCAAAACTGATGATGAATAGAAAATCATCTGAGACACTGTTCTATATTTCGGGAAGTTATATCTACCATCTTATCAGTCATCGCGTACGCAGCCCTAGCGCTTTTCTACTCGCCTGCACCGCGCACACGTGCGTACAGCCAACCGATCAGCTTTGCACTGAGCGCGCGCATAGATAGTGGTGTATATCGCGTCAGCACACCGACGTACGTGGCGCTGACGAGCGAGACCGGCGCTCGCCATCAGCGGCGCGTAGCAATAAATCTGCCGCGGCTGTCATCGTCGCTGTACGGTGTCCCATAGAACATGGTGATATTAGTACGCTCGACCGACGTCAGCGACCGATGTCAGCGTAGGAGGAAATCAAGCCTTAGTCGCGTCGCGGGCAGAAGGGTATAGAATCTTTAGGCTTGATTTCCTCCTACGCTGACATCGGTCGCTGACGTGACATTATAAAATAGTTAACCTTTCGTCTGTGTTTGATAAGGATGCTGACCAAATTTTGGTATCACTTTTTGTACTTTTTTTCGATTTCTTTTTGTGGATTATTCCAAAATTAGAAGAGACTCGAATTCAGTATTTTTTTACCCTTCCACAGACGAAGGGTTAAAGATTTTATCTTCATCCGCAAACAAAATGTGGAAAATTCACAAGCCATCGCTCTCTCAGCAGCAAGTGGGTGGATGTGATAACTTTTGCGTAAAGTACTTATGCTGCAGAAAATAAGAAATTTATAAACGGGTTCATTATCAAAAAAATTCAACACGTAATTTTGCGCACGAATGGTCCGTACAGCGATCGGTTTCGCATCGCGGGACTTTCACACAAATCCACATCTCGTTAGGACTAAGTAGCAAATACGACCTGCTACTTTGTTTTCTTCGGCAAGACAATTCTTAATTCTTAAAAAATGTGTTTTAATTGTGCCCCGTTGAAATTGTCCATATTACATGAAACTAATCGTGACTACACGAGTCTGCGCAGTGAACAAAATACGGACCAAATTGGTGGGGGCGACGGGGGGGGGGTGTAAACCGCTCCGCTTTGCTGCCACGCTATTGGGTTGTCAGTGGACAACATGCGCAAACATATCCCCTCCACTCCACTAGCCGCTCGGACCTCTTTTTACGTGTCGACCTGTATTAATTAAGATGAAGGTCAAACGTTCTAGTGTTTTTTTATTGCAATCTACGGACAAACAAACAAATCAACAAACAAACAACAACAAACAAACAGGCAGTGCTTGGTAAGAAAACTTTATTACTCGTAAACAATTAAAAAGTTACTTAAATGAAAATAATAGTAATAATAATAGTAATAGTAATAATAATAGTTATAGTAATAATAATAGTAATTCTAAAAGTAATTCTAAAAGGTAATTAAAAATTAAACTAAGCGTACGAGCGTATGCTTGCCTAAATACTTGGTAAAAAAACATTTACTTCTTAAGAGTCTCTTCTCCGCTAACCTCGGTCGGCAGTCAGTCAGTGATAGATACCCTTGTGTTCAAGGGCGGATCCATACGACGGCTAGTCAACTTTAGAATTAGGCTTATCGCAAATAATGGAAAAATAATGGCTAGGCTTAGAGGTCATTCCCTAATTAAAATTCTGGATCCACCTGTTGGAAGGTTCTTGTTCCTAAAACCACGTTAAAATCTGCTCACGAGTGTGTTTGGTTTAGGAGGACTGAGTTGTGTTTTGCCCTGGTAGGTAAGCAAAATGTCTCAGTTGTAAAATGCCTAATTAAGCAAACTGACTTGTTTGTATAATGACATGTCTTAGTTTTATAAAGACTTACTTAGCAAAACGTCTAAGTCGTTATGTACAACTAGGCAGAACGATCAAATTGTATAAAGCTGGGCATTCACGGACGGGCCTTTTGTCTCGGCGACGTGCGCGTTCGCTTTCCACTGCGGTGTATAGTATGAATTCTCATACGACATGTCACTATATACAACGCAGTGAAAAGCGAACGCGCAAGTCGCCGAGACAAACGGCCCGACCCTGTATGCCCAGCTTAAGGTTTTGGTTGTACAACGACTGTGTTAGCAAAAGGTCTGAGTCGTATAACGTCTTGGTTACAAAATTTCCTTATACATAAAACGTCGTAATTGCAAAACTACTAGGTTGAACAAAGATTTCATGATGCGTTAAACGTAAGTATCGTATCTTCCATGTATTCAAAACAGAGGCCCTTCTTTTAAAATCGAAGTTCGAAGTTACGTTAGCTCCATCCCTGTAACTTGTCCTTCGACGTTCGTTCCACTCGACACCACCAAAACGACACCACCGGTGGTGTCGTTTGGAATCACTAATATTCCCTTTAATACCACCGACTATTAGTGATGTTAGCGAATTATCATCTTAATATAGGTAGGTAGGTATTCAATACTTCAATACCCGTACAAGCTGTTGTCTGTCACTTCGTCCAAACGACACCACCGGTGGTGTCTTTTGGAATAAGTATTCCGTTCGACACTATCCTATAGTGATGGGGGAAATGTATTGTAAACTTTATGAGAATTGCTCATACACATTTTTTTCTTCGTTCGAAACCTGTAGCTGTCTTGTCTTGATTGTAAAGTGTGTTTGTCAGTTTATTGCAACCATGAGACCCTTCTTTGCCCGTGGTACTAACAGCACCCGTGGACTACGCAGTAGGACCACGGGCAAAGAAGGTATGAGACAGAAGTACTTAGTCTAGTTCCCGGCAAAATCAAGCGAAGTGACAGACAACAGGAAGTATTGAATACCTACCTACCTATATTAAGATGATAATTCGCTAACATCACTAATAGTCGGTGGTATTAAAGGGAATATTAGTGATTCCAAACGACACCACTTTTCAAAGTAGGGCCTCAGTATTCAACTTGAAAAGGCCGATCTTACTTGTTAATACCGAATTGTCAATGTAAGTAATTGCCTTTGAAGTACGATGGTGATATTACTAAAATGATGAATTGACAATCTACAATCTAGACGAATTGGTACTTAGACCTTTTTTATATTTTACAATTTGACTATACTCGAAAATCTAATTTAAGGACAAAATCCTAACTTCAACGGGCGCACATTCGCTGTGATTACTGCATTTTGGTTTAAGTGTAGGTATTTTTATCAATAAAACTTACCCTAATATTACTGGTTACACGAGTTCTCATTCATGTTTTTATGAAATAATGTTAATATAACGAAATAATCAAGATGGGAACTGTCCGATTTTGGTCTTTAATTAGATTTTCGAGTGTATATAGTTTTTATGCTACTAAGACATTCTGCCAGATTGGTTGTTATGTTCATTTGGACCTTTTGCTTATCAAGTCTTAATGACATTAAGACGTTTTATAACCAAGCCCCTTCGCGTACTGTGGAATATTGCAATGCAGGCTTTGCACATCAAGACATCTTACTATCTAGACAATATACACCTAAGACGTTTTGGTTACCAAGGCAAAATGCAACTAATCGAACTTAACCCTCACGAGTCCGAACTTCGGAGCTTTCGGTGTACCGAGGGAACTTTCCTTCACTCTCCACCCGTAGTTAAACGAGGTAGTTTCCGGAAAATAGTACTTATCTTCAGGAATTATATGCTTTCTCTTATTCAGGTAGACCTTCCTGCCGAAGAACGGTATTCCCTTGCACAGGATTGCCTTCTCCTCCGGGTGTACAGGACGCATTCTAGGATCTATTTGCAGATCGGTGTCGGGACGAGCTAGGCGCGGGTCAATCCTGGGGTCGCCGAGACCGATATCAGCGATTGAATGACCTTTTTTTAATTCGGAGATACCCAAGATGCTATCGGAGTCGCAGAAGAAAACTTGTTTTCGGTTGATGGCACCGCTGGCATGATCCCTTGTAATAGCCGCGAGCCCCGCCTTAATGGATACGACAGCCACGTCTGTCTCCGTGTAGCCCTTCTCCTCGCGCGGCAGGGTGGCTGCCAGCGCCAGCGCCTCCTTGTTCTTTTCATTCCAATTTCTACGCAACAAAGCGGTTTTATTGTAGTTCTCGACGAGGAACCTAATAATTTCTGGCTTAGTGATATCCAACAACGGCATGATGATCTAGTATATTGCTGCTTATTAAACTTAAAATGTGTGTAAAAGTATTCACAGAAAATAATAAAAGAATTGACTGTGATATGACTCTTGTACAAAGATAATGACACTACTCTTGTCGAAAGTTCTTTTCTTTCTTTTTTATTTGAAGTTGTCATAATTGTCTTACTGGACAAAACCATTTATTAAGGGCCTGTTGTTTGCTCAGTAGTTAAATCCTAATCGTTAAAAACCGTAACAAATGGTTAAAACTCAAGGAAATGTGTACATTTTTCGACTTCTTTTTTGAATTTTAACAATTAGTTGAGTTAACTACTGATCAAACAACAGGCCCTGACGAAGTAATTTTTTAGAACATGAACAGTAGAATAGAAGATACTTAATGTGTAGAACTGGACACACATTTGCGCGTCAAGCCTTATAAGATTGGCCAGCGCCTGTTACGCTTTAAAAAGTCTCTCAAAAATGTTAAGCTCTTCTGTACTTAAAACAGTTTACTTTGCAAATTTCGAAAGCTTAATAAGGTAGGTATGGCCTTGAGGTGCGCGGTAAGGCACTGGTCACACCGCCGACGATGAGTGGGAAGCGATTACAGTCAGCGATCAACTATTAATACCTATTGGTGTCTCCTTTCTTGACAGGGGATTTTTATCCTTTGTTCGTTTCTTGGGCGAGAAAATCGCCGATAGCTGATCGCTTCCTCGGCCTTGGTGGAACAAGTGCCTGATACGAGGGCAGAGTGAAAAGTCTGGAATAAATTAAACTTTTTTTTTTTAATTAAAAGTATATATTTATTTTTCAACGTAGTCCCCATTTAACTCAATACACTTGGTCCATCGCTTTTCTAGCTTTTCGATTCCCTCCGTATACTACGATTTCTCCAACCCTTCAAAATACGCATTGGTTTCTGCGATGATTTCTTCGTTGGAACCAAATCTTTTTCCACCAAGCCATTTCTTTAAGTTTGGGAAAAGAAAATAGTCGCAGGGGGCTAAATCAGGAGAATAAGGCGGATGCGGGAGCAATTCGTAACGCAGCTCGTGGATTTTAGCCATAGCAACGGCACAAGTGTGGACCCGTGCGTTGTCTTGGTGAAAAATGATTTTCTTTTTCGCCAAATGGGGTCGTTTTTCCACTAAAACTTCATGAAATCGCTGTAATAAGTTGGCATAATATTCGCCGTTAATCGTTTTACCTTTCTGAAGGTAATCAACATACATTACACCACGAGCATCCCAGAAGACAGTAGCCATAACTTTATTCGCAGATAAAACTGCTTTGGCCTTCTTTGGTGCAGGTTCACCTGAAGCAATCCATTGTTTTGACTGCTCCTTGGTTTCTGGTGTATGATGATGAATCCAGGTTTCGCCAACAGTTATGAAACGACGCAAGAAGTCCTTTTCATTACACCTAAACTTAGCCAAACATGCCTCTGACAGGGTCACCCTAGTGCGTTTTTGATCCACTGTGAGCAATCGCGGCACCCAACGGGCGGAGAGCTTCTTCATATCCAAACAAGTGTGAAGGATATTAGGGTATTTCTCAGAGCGTTTGAAACGCTTTCACAACCGTAGTCGCATTATTGACGGCTTCCCTGAAGGCTCGCATGCCATTTGCGGCTATTCTGTAGAACTCAACCTCTGCTTGCAATTCTTATCAAATTTGTTTAGCTTTTCCTTAGAAAATCATCAAAATTGTAGCCACGGTTGTGACAGCGTTTCAAACGCTCTGAGAAATACCCATTACGAACCCGTTCGTGTGAATGCGTACAATATCAGCTATCTCACGGACCTTTACTCTTCGGTCGTTCAATACGATGTCATGGATTTTGGTGATCTTCTCTGGTGTAGTGACTTCAACTGGGCGTCCGGGTCGGTCGGCGTCAGCAGTGCTTGTACGGCCACAACGACAATCCGTAAACCACTTGTGGATCATTTTAATCGATGGAGCAGAGTTCTAGTAATATTTGTCTAATTTTTTTTTTGTTTCCGTAATTATTATTTTTCCGCAAAAAATAATGTTTAATCAGAACATGAAACTCACTTTTCTCCATGTTTGCAAACACCAAAGTGATTGTTTTGCTTTTCATACCTGTCAAAAAAAAACTAGCCGTGCGAACTGACTGAAAATATACGATTTACCTCCAAAAAGGCTGCATTACAACTTGACATTGATGAATTTGTGAAAAAAATACCCCTAATATGATTTTTCGTAATAGTGTTCATGTAAACCATGTTCTCATATTGCAAAAAAAGGCTCTTAGGCATGTGGAAAAGGCAAAACCTCTTGAACATTGCCGTCCACTATTTCTGAAACACGGCATACAATTCCGCATACAGAGCCCTGAGGGCCCTGCAAAGATGCACTACGCTAACTAACGTTTCTATTCGATTCGTTTTTAAACCAATCGCGTCACTGGTAGACCACGTGACTTTTCGTATCACGTCATCTCCCAGCGACGCGATTGGTTTAAAAACGAATCGAATAGAAACGTTAGTTAGCGTAGTGCATCTTTGCGTTAGGCCTAGACGGCCCTCAGAGGCCACACTATGAAAATCGTAGTTTGAAGTTACGTCAGCTCCATCCCTTTCTCTCTATTTAGTCTCAAAAACAGGTCTCAAATCACGAGTGACAGGGAAGGAACTAACGTAAATTCGAACTTCGATTTTCAAATTCAATTTTAATTTTAATTGTCCTTTTTTTTCATGTTTGTATTGTACAATTTTAAATGTGATAATATAAATTATTTTTAACGTTTTGTTTGTGTAATTTTCGTGCGCCACCTGGCAAAACATAGTGATACCAGTATTTCTCTCTACCACTGTAACCAGTTTTACCTATGTTTACGAATAAATCACTTTGACTTTGACTTTGACTTAAAAGTAGGGCCTGAGTTTCGAGTGCAAGCGTGGCAGTCATAGCCAGCCGTTTCAAATCATAGAATATCAAAGCAAATATTCTTGATTCTCATATTATTTAGTTAATGTAAAATTTATTACCAAAAATATCATTTTATCGACAGACAGTTTCTAAGCGTTTTAATTCACACCTTTGACAAAATGCATACCCTCCTTTAAAATTACAACACCGCTTTCACAAACAGAATGCGGGTAAATTCTAGTCAAGCAGGAAAACATTCTTGTTATTCTCATTAATAATCACTTCATATTATGCTAACTGTGTTTATTTTGCTTATTGAGATAAAACGAGTAATACAGAGAGGCATACCTGTCAGCAAGTCGACGAAGCCCCGCAATGCGGGGCTTTTCTACTTTCCGCTTTGAAGGATACAAGGTAAATAACGAACCTACCTGTGTAGTGTTGAGGCCATTTTACGGGGTTTCCTAAAGCGGGGTCCTTTCCCCCCCGTCCCCCTTTGTCTGCTCTGTCTAAAAAACCTTGTTTTGAAGATACTCATTTCTTAAAACGTATCTTCGCGGATAACCTGACATCAACACGGGTTTAGCAGAAAACAGCTTTCTATATAGCGATAACTCTGCGAAGTTATACGTTCTATGAAATGATACACACCTTGAAAAAATACACCGATCAAACAATATTCTTTAAAAAAAAACTACTGTTCGATTAACTAGTTTATTAAATAAAATAAAAAACTTTAAGTTAATTTTTCTGTGAAATATGTTACATTGAAGTATATAGTCGTTGAAACAATAATATTGTAAATAATAATACAAGAACCAAATATTATATGAAACATTTTCTGCGAAACAAAATTCCATGACATTTTTGACTGTGAAAAAAGGGAACACCGTGATAATATATTGGTCAGAAAGTGCCGGATGTTTTATCCGCATTTATGCAGTTCGATATACACAACGATATTAGGCCTGCAGCGGTTTTCAATATTTAATCCTACACCTGCTTTATTGAGAGTGGAAAATGAAAATTATTGTTTAAGCAATGTCCAATACAATATAGGCTCAGTATTTGAACACACACCAAAATTGACAAGGAAAAAAGAAATTAATATTATTTTGATATTTCGTAATTTACTGCGTGGCGATAAATTGTAAAATATCAAATTATTCCTCGACATCCTTTAGGAGTGTATTTTGCCTAACGTGGCTCTTGGCACAGGTAACGTTGTCAAAATTGGACAAAGAAAAAAAGTCATCTGCGGTGTCCAATTGTGTATTTAAATAATGTAATACAAATAGAATATAACATAAACAACACCTGTATTACATTTACATTTTCCAATTAAAAAAATAAGTATAAACTGCTCTCTATGTTAAGAGGGTTTATTCCGTATGAATCCGTTAAGCTCGCATCATCATAAATAAAATAACCATCTAATTTCTGGCATGTTTTTTACAATTATACAATATTCTAAATGATATTAGATAATATTCGTGTACAATAGCGTGAATCACTGAACAAAGTTCAAACAAATTCCTGCCAATTTCAGTGAGTTAAAGCAAAATAACAAATTTGAATTTCAAGTTAAGATGATTAATTTTAGATACATTTTTTTTAATTTAAATAAAATAAAAACACACATATAAAAAATACTCTTTAGCTGTCACATTGTTTCTGGCATAGCAAATATACTGAAAGTGTGAAAACAATTTTGCCGTACAAATTAAGGGAGCGACCACACCGGAGCTTAACGGTGCGTAAATTACGGTCCGTCAAAATTGGCGCCATGTAATTACTACGACCCGTTCTCTTGTAAACGCTACGTCACAGTATTTTACGCAGCGGTGGGCCTTAACTTTAATTCGAGGGTTATTTAAGGCGTTGCCAAATGCAGAATCGTGCGGAATGAACGCTCTTCTGATGATACCGTAACATAGGAGCAGACGTCAATAAGATTGTGTACTATAAATACGTAACATCATTTTAAAATTAATCTTCAACTCTCCTAGTAACAACATATTTAAAAAAGCACGAAATTATTATAGTATCTCTGTAATTATTATCAACGCTTTAATACTTTACGAAAGCTTATTATGTGTGTATCTGAACCTTAATCACGATTTAACCTCTTAAGGCCTCAAGTGCTTTAAAATGTAAACATATGATTCGTGTTTTTCATTCAACACTATAAAGGGCACTAGACTAAGGGCCTGTTGTTTGATCAGAAGTTAAACTAACTAATCGTTAAAAATCGTGACAAATGGTTAAATCTCAAGTAAATGTGTCAAATTTTCGATTCCTTTCTCGAATTTTAACAATTAGTTGAGTTAACTACTGATCAAACAACAGGCCCTTACAGCCCGTCGGCCGATATTGCACTGTCAGGTCATCGTATTGTACAGACAGACTGATAATTACTTTGAAGGATTCACAGATTTTATACAGTCAGGCGGCGGCCCGCCCTGACAGACTTGGCACTGCAAGTGAACTGCACACGTAATAGCAAAGAAGGCGGCTAACCTGCATTATAATAGGCAAAGCATTCTATACTCTATTGATAACCGCATTCAATTTAAAATGCTTCGAGTATTGTAATTAATGATCGGCCAGCGGTAGCAATTTTTTGACGAAAGTATAACATAGATATGATTCTATTCAAATTCCGTGCACAATATATATAATCAAAATGTATGCAGTTTTATTATTGAGATTTTAACATGTCTTAAACGATGAAATATCGTTTTACAACTTCACTCCTCTCACATCTGTTGATGTAGAAAGGTCATTCTGGATGGATCCTCAATGTTAAAAGAGCGATTGAAAATATCACACATGGGTGGTTCCACAGGCGTTTCAACCGCCGTCAGCCGCTGTCGTAAGTATTTAAGAAATAGGCGATAATATACTTAAAATTCGATCAATTGTGGCAAGAAGTACGATAACAGTATAGCTCTGTGTGAATGTTAGCTGCTTGGTGTAGCTCATTCTTTCAATATTCATGACAGCGGACTGACGGCGGTTGAAATGCCCGTGGAATCACCTACATGAAAAAAAATATGATAATTTACTATAACAAATTATATTCAGTGAGTTTTTAACAATATAATTAGGTATGGTTTTATTTTTAACAACACAGACTTATCCACATTAGTCTTTCCGTTTCACTTTACAGTGACATAAAATGCTACCGGTCGCCGATAATTAATTGTAATTCAGTTAGCCGCCTTCTTTGGTATTACGTGTGCAGTTCGCTTGTAGTCCCAAGTCTGTCAGGACGCGCCTCCGCCTGACTGTACAAAATCTGTGAATCCTTCAAAGTAATTGGGTGAATCAACTTTTAGGTACTCCTTTTCTTTTGCTGTATTAAAACTTTGCTGGTGACGAATGGTTAATAATAATGTATGAATATTAAAATAGACCACCAAATTTACAGACCTTACATGTTAAACACCTCAAATATTTTTTAATTCTCCAGAAAACCTAGTAACTCAGGGGAAAATGCACATTTTCCATACAAAACCTAGGGACAACATTGTCCCCTGCATTACCAACTAAACTATTATTTAAAACTATACTATTTTAAATCAAATAATTTCAAATGTTAGCCTATTTGTCTGATAGTTTTTCGAAAAACATAATAAATTTGTGAAACATTTCGGAAAATGGGGAGTACCTTAAAAGTTGATTCACCCAATTATCAGTCTGTACGATACGATGACCTAACAGTGCAATATCGGCCGACGGGCTGTTAGTCTTGTGCCCTTTACGTATTATGTTACTACAAATGGCGTTCTGTTAAAAGGTAATGTGAAACTTAAATGCATTCCCTCACGCTCGAGTGTTTAGAATACAGTATGACAGAGACCGAAGACAAGGCAATAGAATACAAACCACGTCTTTCGGAATAGCTGCTGGGTAATGATAAATTGGCCTTAATACAAGGGCCACAGAACTCTAATTGCATTGTCTTGAGATTCACCATATGGAACATAACAGGTCCTATTTCAGTTTTAATTCGGATCTTCAGTTGAGTTATTGAATAATAAGTCAGTAATGTCGATATACTGGGTAACGATTTAGGTTTAGATTCGGCAAGAACATATACGGTCTGACCGCTGAAATCGGAAACATTTTAAAGACAGTTAACTCATTCCTTTTTCAAACGTGTGAATAAAAAATCACCACTAAGGGCCCGTTGTTTGATCGGTAGTTAACTCAACTAATTGTTAAAATTCGAAAAAGGAATCGAAAATTTGACACATTTCCTTGAGATTTTAACCATAAGGGCCTGTTGTTTGATCAGTAGTTAACTCGACTAATTGTTAAAATTCGAAAAAGGAATCGAAAATTTGACTCATTTCTTTGAGATTTTAACCATTAGTAACGTTTTTTGACCATTAGTTAGTCTAACTACCGATCAAACAACAGGCCATTAATCATCATTGACTGACTCTCAGTGCGCCAGTGAGTGGACAGAGATATCTATAATTTCTAAACATAGGTTTATTGCTTTGTTCCTTTACACCGGCATGATCAGATCTCCACTGAAGACCCAAGAGTTTCTTATTCTATCAGCAGGAATATTAGAAAACTTATCAAAATATAACAACCAAGTGGGCGAAACGTTCGTTATAATGAAAACAAGGTAAAAAAAAAACGGTAAAAAAATCAAAAATAATTTCTAAACATTGTACAGTTGTAAAACGTGAGAATAATAGAAAGTTAAAAACTTCTTGATAAAGATTTTACGTGGCAACATTAATTAATTTTACCATAAATAGTTAATATTCCAAATATATTTATATTCATCGTAACCTAATCTCCGATCCGTAATTTAAGATGTCATCTGTATAAATATTTTTACCTTGACTATAGTTCTCGATTCAAATCTTTTACAACGGATCTGGGAT
The DNA here is from genome assembly GCA_946894065.1 of Acleris literana. Taxonomy (NCBI): domain Eukaryota; kingdom Metazoa; phylum Arthropoda; class Insecta; order Lepidoptera; family Tortricidae; genus Acleris; species Acleris literana. The sequence goes on from OX335687.1 coordinate 7,175,743, forward strand.
TAGGCGTTTAACGTTACAACCTTCTTTTAGGAATATGTCATTAGTAATTACTAATTTTATGTACTACTGTTTATCGCTGCGAATGTCAACCGTCCTTTTCTAAGGTACGCAACAAAGTTTCCGTCATAACGTAACGATGACCAGAAATTACGTAAAAAAAAATAAGAAACCAGAGGGCCCTGCCTACCAATCGCGTCACTGGTAGATGACGTGATACAAAAAGTTACGTGATCTACCAGTGACGCGATTGGTTTAAAAACGAAACGAATAGAAACGTTAGTTAGCGCAATGCATCTTGGCAGGGCCCTCAGCTATGCATATAAGAATCGTAATGCATGCGCTCTATTGCAGACATGGAAAAATATTCTGGTCTCTCTCACTCGTCTTTAATATGATAAAGGCGGAATTTTAACATTTGGCGTGAGCCACGAGAGTAGAGTTTCATGACGATTATTATAAGAAATCTTTGGTTTTTAAATGGAAGGAAACCGACTTTAACCCTTATTCAGGCCGCACGAATCTAGACAATTTCAGAAAGAATACCATAAATATTCAGGTTATTTACAGATTGATAAATACAAAGCAAGTAACATTTCGCGTAAATTCAACCATATTCGTACCCTAAATTAAGGCCGCGTCGGTTGAAATTGGCACTAAACCTATGTGGTTAATATAAAGCTTCTGCCTGAAAAAGGGCTAAACATACTTTTTCAATATCTAAATAGTCCCGGGGATCCCCTTGGATCGCATAATTTGTTTTAGACTATTATTGTTTCGCATAATTGATTTGGCATAATTTGTATTGGCATAATAGTACTGTGGCATAATAATACTTTGGCCTAATACTTTTTTGGCATATAACGCTATTAGAATAATTTCGATTGGACTAATTTGTATTAGACTAATACACATTATGCATATTATTATTTGGGCTAATAATTATTTGTTATATTTGTCATTAACCATAATTTCAGTTTTCTAAATGAATAAAATACAGTTTCGTTGTTACATATTAGGCAAGGTTAAATTAGGTCACGTTAGGTACTAATGTTAGGTCAGCATGATATCCAGGCGCGAAGCGCCCAAGCAACGCAGAATAGGAGGTCCTCCGCCTCCGTCGACCTCGCCTTAGTTCCTAAAATATATATAACCACAAATCCAAAACTAACCTTTTCTCGTAGTACGTCTACGAATTTCGCTATAGCAATTGTATTGCTATGTGCCATTTGTACATGACTATTTTTTAGGACAATACTATTATGCATTTTGTAATGATGCCAATTTATTATTATTATGACTTTTTGTATTTATGCTATTTGACGTTAGTCTTCATGACGATTATGCTTTTTTTATGTTTTTTAATTTTATGCGTAAAAATATATGCGTAAAGATGATTAAGCACATCGCTATTTCGGCTAAAAGCAATTATGCGTAACAATATTATTACAAATAATTTTATGCCATCCAATAGAGAACCTAGTCCCGGCGGATATTATACACAACTCGCCAACGATAAACAAGGTATGAACACACATCGCTTATAAGGTAAATGTACTTTTATATATAAAATCTACAACTATAACAATTTCTAGGCTTCAATAAACATCTTTGGGTGAATTCGAATTATAATCTAAACTAGCATGTGCTTTGCGAGGTCGTTGGAGACACTGTTTAAAACCCGACAGTTACTCGAGTTAAGGCACTGTTTTTCTTAAGGCAAAAAGGGCCACTCACTAGCCCACAAGCCACCAGTGGCCCGTTTCACGAAGGTACAAGTTACAAATTACAAGCGGAACTCTCTTTCTAGCAAAAGGATTTAGAAAGAGACCTCCGCTTGTAATTTATAACTTGTAGCTTCGTGAAACGGGCCCCAGATGCTAAGTGGGATCGGAGAGCCATAGAAATTAGCATTCTCAAGGCTACAATCACAAGACTGTAATCCTAAGACTGCTAATGCTTGGCCGACCCTTAGGACTAAAGGTGGAATGCCTCTAGTTATGCTAGTAATTTCACCAGTTGTTTTAGGATCTCCCCAGACCTATCGACGCAGAATCGGCTTGAGCAGGTAAGAAAAAGTTTTATGTCCATGCAATAAGAGCGAAAACGACGTCGTTCCGTTCGCAACGCCGGATCGAGCCGGGCCGAGCCGAGCGACGCCTTTTTCACTCTTACTGCGCGGACATAAAACTTTTTCTTACCGGTTCAAGCCGATTCCGCGTCGATAGGTCAGGGGAGACCCTTATCCGCACACCGGAACACAACAATGCGAATACTGTACTGTAAATGATAAGATGGTGGTAGCGATCCGAATGAACCCGCACAAGGTCCTTCCAATACTGACCTCCACAAGAAAAAGGCAGCATAGGAGTATAAGGTCTATGTGCATACTGCATTTTTACTTTGAAAGGCAATAATAGTATTACAGAGGTTTTCGTATTCGTTAGCTCCATCCATCCCTGTCACTCCTGATTCGAGACTAAATCGAGAGTAAGGGATGGAGCTAACCTAACTTCGAACTTCGATTTTAAAAGTAGGGCCTCAGTATTGTGTAATTTTGATCTATAGTTGCGTTTAGGCTAGTTTCAAGTTAGGCCGATTTAGAAATATAATATGTAATGATATGATTCGATGCTCCTAGAAACCTGTCAGCTAGCGTAACAGATATACAACCTTATAAAATGTGCCCTCGGTTGACTATTTAGTTAAAGCCACAGCCGTCATATTATAGCTTAAAAGCAAATTTTGACCCCTTAGACTTTATAAACGCTTATCCCCAAGTCACGACAAAGGTTTTTTGCCATAATAAATGATAATAATAAATACTCGTAGACAGAGTATTACCTAGACGGGACACAAAAAAAATACAATGAGTAAAAGAGAAGCATTAATACGGAAGAAAAAAAAGAAGACTCCATGTTTACTTTTTATATCTCACTCCGCGTATACGTTTTTTTCAAGATTGATTTTAACTAACTATTACATCTATTTTATTGTGTATTTGTCTTTGTGTGTGTTCTCGTAGGTTTCTAAACATCTGTGATCTGAATTGTTATATTTAAGGCTGCAAAAGGCCAAAGCCAGTGTTCTAAAAAATGAAAACATTTCACCGGTAATAATTTCTCATGATAAACCGCCTTCATAAGGTAGGCACTCAATGACAGAAGCTTTGTCTGCTAAAGGTGACATATATGTGATCTGGTTGGGTTGTCTGTGTTGCTTGCTATAAGGGTACACGCGAGTAGTTTGTCTAGGTAATACTCTGTCTATGTAAACTCCATCCGATTAGGTATTTAAGTAAATGTAAACATAACAGAACCACGTAATATAGTTCGTCAGCCAAACGAAACAAAACACTGGGTTATTCCCACCTGTTACCACCAATTTGTTACCGCTGGTAACAGCTGGGATTTTTTTTCCCACCTGCTACCACTGGTAACTACTGCGAATAAAATTTCCCAGCTGTTACCACTAAACAAATTGGTGGTAGTTATCACCAAATATTTTAGTGGTAACAGGTGGGAAAAAAAATCCCAGCTGTTACCAGTGGTAAAAAAATTGGTGGTAACAGGTGGGAATAACCCAAAACACTGATTCTTCAAAGGTTGATAGGTTTTGATTGGCTGTTTAACGTGGTTTGTTTTGTTTACATTTGTTCAACTGCGTAAACTAATGGAGTACAGGCAGGACGACATCGAATGCGTTAATGATTAGACGCTAGCGCCATCTAGCGTATAGGGACTTCTTAACAACTCCCCAAACGAAGTGTTGCAAGTGGAACAACAAAGTGGCTCCATAAATATTAGCTTCACACACGCAACTGCCAACACGACTAAGGCCTGTGTACACTTAATTTTAATTTACACTCAAATGTAGTAAAAACTTGTCACTGTACGTACAAATTTACGTACAGTCGGTGAAAATTGACATGGGCAAAGATGTAAACTAAACGAATCAATTTACAATTAGTTACTACTCTATAATTAACTTACCTTGTAAGGCCCAGCATGCAATAGAATGTCCATAATCAAGGCAATTTAATTTGAACTGTGTTGCAATGAGAGTAAGGTTTATTTTCCTATCTTCATAAATTGAAATGGCATTATCAAACAAACCTAATTGAACTTTATGTGCCTTGACGGTAGATTCAAAGTCGCACTCACAAAAAACTCCCTGTTAAAGTACTTTTAAAGATCAAGATTAGTGTGGTAATTTTAATTATAACACTTTTATATTAAGTCTAAGATTCGATAACTATCAATTATACACCGTGTTACAAAAATAGTCTAAGAAAATAAATTATAAAAATTGTCACAACCCTAGTAAGTCAGTCACACAACTTCTATGATTGAGATGACAGCTTACTAGGGTTGACATTATATTTAGATTTTATTTTTGGGTATTTGTGTATTATTGTATTATTGGGGAGTTGAGATGGGCCTGGTGTGCCGCTTCAACCATTGCTGATCTATTGTGGCAACCCTTTGTTTAGAGCTCACCTCAAAGGCCCGTTGCGTCCAGGAATTTCCAGACGCTTTGGGCAGTGAGGAGTTGTATCTCTTGTGGGTCTATGATATGTCGCCCTAGGTAGATACTTCTGTAGCGCATTAGTGGTCCGCATGAACAGAAGATTTGTGTAACACGTTGTATAAATAAATAACACGCTCGATGAAAATTTAAGGTAATGTGCAGAGTTCGGAAAGGGTAAGCTATTCTTATATTTCCTATGTCATTAATTTCATGTGTAGATGTATATGGATACGCCCGGATTTTTTTAAATTAAACTAACTGGAATCCATCAAATATGTTAGTTATGTTGTTTTTGTAAACATCCCTTCAATTGAGAATGTATTGATTGACGCGCTGCAGGGCCGCCTGCAGGCTGACCTCGACAACATACTCCGATGGTCACACGATAACGGTATTGTACTAAATGTTGCTAAAACTAAATGTATGCTGCTCTGTTCTCCGTATATTAAGAAACAACAGGAGCAAATTAAGATTGTCGGACACTCGTATAAATGCCTGCACGATGGCCAATTGTGTTGCAACTGTAATGTTCTCGAGTGCGTAGATAGATACAAGTACCTCGGTCTAACCGTTGACCGCCATTTCAGTTGGAAATTCCATATAAACACTGTATGTAACAAGTTAAGAGCTATATTGTGTAAAATGTACAACCTTAAAAAAGTAATTAAAAGGACAACGTTATTCACGTTGTACCACGCGTTAGCTGACTCTGTGCTTAGCTACGGCCTTATTGCATACGGGCGCAGCTTCAAAACGCACTTAGATAGGATTCTTAACCTGCAACGCAGAATGCTTAAATTATTAGTGGATAAAAAGACCAAAGAATATTGTAGTAAAAACTATAACCTTTTGTTTAAAAAATGTAATGTAATTCGTGTGCATGAAAAAGTGAAATACTTATTAGCTGTAGATCAGTATGAGTGTTTGGAATTTAAATGTGTTAAAAATTACAACCGTTGTCTAAGAGTAGCATCACTAAAGAAGTTTGTAGAACCCAGAGCTTGTAATTATCATGGACAGAGAACGAGAAGCTATATGATACCACGGATTTTCAACAGTCTTTTCTCAGAGGACGAATGCAAAAATAAGAATGTTTTTAAACGTAAATTGAGATCCTGGTTAATAAACACCTACCACTCAGAAAATAGTTAAGGTTGCTGATGCGTAATATTATATTTATTAATTTTAACATGTTCTACTCGAAAGTACCGTTTTAGATTTGGTATTAACTACACTGTACCAACTTTTAATATAAGAGTGCACATGCTTCGCCAACAAACTGTTCCGCAGTTTGGCGAAATTTTGTAAATTCGAAATGTATTTTAACTATCTGTGAATAAATAAATAAATAAATGATAAAACACTGACTTTGAGGTATTATATCAAAGATAAAAAAACTTAAGTGTTGGATACGTTATTTAAAGAGGTTTGATCTAATAGTAGTCAAAACCTCTTCTTCTTCGCAATTAAACGGACTGCAACGGAGCTGTGCAAAATCGACCAATCACATTCCGTAGATTCTAATTCACTTGTGTTCGTTTTAACGGCGACGTAAAGCTCGTAACAGAAAAACAGCCTAAATAAAATCATTTAATGGTAGTCGCCCCATGTGTAAATTAATAATTAATTAAATTACACATGGGACGACTACCATTAAATGACAGGGTATGTCCATGTTATGCAAACTCCCAAAACAGCTCACCCTTTTAGATCTCTGGTTATGTGTCAAACAGTACTAATTTAATTTGTTTACAATTTACACCTTTGTCCATTTCAATTGACACCGACTATAGTATACACTATGACTCGTCTTCTTTCCTTTGCAGTGTATTGCCAAATTATATTAAAACCGCTAATTTTATCCTATCCCGCGTACTCTAAAGGAATGATTTTGACGTGTTGTGTACGTGAGTAAAAGGCACTAAATAAGAATTAAATAAAATTCCCTATCTACTATGTTCACTTACTGTTAGCTAATTTTGTTAAACGCTTAAAAATAACATAAGCACTTTGATCGCTATGCCGGTGGTTAAGCTAAATAAATTATTTATGAAGTAGATAATGATTAAGTGTAATTTTCATAAGAATTAAATATTTTAAATGGTGTAGAACGGACCAGAAATATAATACACAACACAGTTTGTTAAATTAACTTAATTTTAACATAGTATAAAACAAAGTTACTTCCCGCCGTCTGTCTTTCTGCATGTACGCTCTTTCAAACTATGCAAAGGATTTTAATGCGGCTTTCATCATTCGATACCTAGAGTGATTCAAGAGAAAGGTTTTCATGTAAAACAAATCCTGGATTACGTACGGGTGTTACAGAATACTCACATAAACCAAAGCGAAGCGAGGGCGGGTCGCTAGTTGAATTATAATCAGCGATCGGACAAATGGGCATCATTACTCGCAATAATGTGGACAAATTAAATTACATGAATTGACTTCTTACTTGAACCTTAATTTTGATACTTTGAGGGACAGTAATAAATAAATAATACAAAGACGTGAGGAGAGGTCACTAATATTAATCTACTTAAGTTTGCTCTATTAACATTCGTGGATTGCGAAAGGAGCTTTTCACCTCATAAGTTTATTTTAGCCGTGAGAAGGAATAAACTAACCACGAAAAAAGTATAAAAATTACTGTTTATTTCCTTTAATAAATTTGCATTGTAATGTAATTTAATTTGTTTAATTAAAATCATTGGAGTCATGTCCACATTATTGCGAGTATTGACGCCCATTTGTCCGATCTCTGATGGTGAGGTGTACAATTAAAAGTCTAACTTATAGCAGCTGTATAATTAACGAAGGACCTTTTGAACGCCTTACGTCGAATACAAAATGAAAATCACAGGCCAAAAAGTTTGCAATGCTACGCAAATTACACCTTATTGATACGAAACAAAGTATCTTTTAATCTTGAACTTGTGACGTGTAGCCGTCGTGGCGTCAGTGGCACGACTTTCATTTGACCAGAGCCGTCTGTGGCGTTCATAAGGTTAAGAACTTAAATAGTTGACCCACCATGATACCTTGTGGCATAATATTTCTTATTAGTGTTATTTAAATCTATTGTACACGATTGGAACAACCGAGGCCTAGTTATTTTGGGCGAATATTGAAAAAAAAAACGTGTGTAGGTTACATTTCTGATCCGGTTTACAGCATTTTTTACATTTTTACATTCACGTAATGAACATTCCGTTAATATAAAAAGCACTAATATAAACGCAAGGTTAAGGCTTAACGCAAATAGGAAAACTAAATAGAAATTGTAAAGTGATTCCACGTGGCAAAAATAATAATATAAATACTGTGATTAGATTTATTTTGTTCACGTAAACTTTAAAAAAAGATAGCATTGATTTTTGATAATTTACGACGTTGTTAAACTATAACCTACTTGTGCTTAAGGCTGCTTATTCTTAGAACCGTTTTGCCAAAATATATATTTTTATAAAAACATGGTTTTATATTCCGTTAAAAAAAACGTTCAGTTATTGTAAACTACGTGGTCCCATTCAATAGTTTGATCGCAAATATAAGATATAACAAAGAGTAGGCCGCTTTAAATGAAAGATCACTTTAATAATATAAAAAAAAAATCTTTACCTTATAAAATATTAGGACACGTAGTTTAAAAAACCTAAAAGTGTTTAAGTAGTCATTTGTGACAATAGATAGTTAACAAATTAGAAAAACTACAACGTGATTTAAAATATAATTTAAGAGATCGCTTTCGATTTTAAATGACCTAAGAAAGCAGGTTTTTTTATTTATAAAGTAGTTTGACATCAAAGGGGAAATTACGTTAAGTTCGATATTTTTGTACCAATTTTAAGCAGACTGATTCTCCGAAGCCCATAATATACACGTATAGTGTTAAGTTATGCGAAATACCTTTAATAAGGTAAGGCAATCGTGTAAAATCCTATGTAAGTTTTTTGGTTAATTGTAAGGTTCTAACTTAATTTACAGTTTTATGGACGACGATGCCGATAGACTCAATTAACTACCTTAACTTTCAGAACAACCAAATGAATAGATAAAAAAATTAAGTTTATTCCCACTAGTTCAGTTGTCCAGTTCAGTTGACTGAACTATTGGGATTATTTTTCTCGCTTGTTCAGTTGACTGAACCTGGTCAAAATGTGTATCATAAAAGAGAGGTAGGTAGGTTATGGTGAATGTTCAGCAGGCCCGAAGGGCCAAATACACCAAAAAATAGGAGCTCCGCGATAGCGGAGCTCCGTCGACACTATAAGGATATACCCCCTTCATCCACGTTCGTAACTAAGATTTCACAACTGAACAAACGAGAAAAAGAATCTTCCCTAGTAGTTCAGTTAACTGAACTAGTGGGAATAGAGAAAAAATATCATCATTTTTTATATTAAATTGAATTCTCCCGCAAGCTTGCAACCTGTCAGTGATATACACTGGTAAACATATTTGCCAGTTTGAGTAAAATGTGGTTACAGAATTAACAACAAGTTTGTAGAGTTGTAGGTAATTCTGCAGCTCTGCCTACCCCACTTTGGGAATGAAGGCGTGAAGGTATGTATGTATGTATGTTAGCCACGTCATCGATCGTAATTCCTTCCTCCGCATAGCAAAGCCAAGATGCAAAAGCTGTTAACGTTTATGTTAACTTAACTATCGACTTGAATTGTATGTAGTTGACATAAGCGGTCAAGCGATATGTCATCGGCTTACGTCAATCCTATATATATTTGATCATCATAACATATATTAAATCACGCCTATTTCCCAGAGGGGTAGAAAGAGACCACTTCTTTCCACTTACTACGATCCTGACAAATCTCCTTCGCTTCTTCAACATTTAATACATTTTATCGATTTTCGAAAATGAAAAACTTGTGTTTTAACTTGTTAATGACAATGAAAAAAATGACACATTCATTCCAACTCATTCTAAAAGTTAAGCGGTGTTACTATAAGTTGTATTAAGTACATAATTTCCTTTTTCAATAATCTATCAACATCGTTGACCACGATAACGTCCTAGACTTATAATTGATCTAGCGTAAGATACAGAATACGGTCCAATACCAGTGGTCACAAAAGTTACTGCATAAAATAAGTATAATTTCCAAAAAAACATGATTGTTTATATAAACTGCGCTCAATATAAAGTGCAATCTATTTCAATGAGAGCCATCATTCTGCATATTGCTATTATTCGCTCTTGTAATTAATATTTCTTTATACTATCATATGACGTATATTCATTTTGACATTCATAGAAATACGGGAAAAGCCGATGACTGTTATTTAATTAGATGTACTGCGATAAAGTATCATTTTTAACCTATCAAGAAGATCCATAATAGTATATAATTTCGACACTCTTCTTAGCCTTTGTAATGCATAGCAACAGAAAAAATGCGTGAAACCAATACACGACATTTAAAAAAAATAAATCTTAACGACATTACTCTTAAAAAAATATTTCAGCCAACGCTCATATAAACTTTACAATAGTGATTCAAAAACATTACGCTTAAAATTATTTAATATTCTGTAAGTTGCTAATTTGATATAAAGTTATTCTATCCTTGTAAGGCCCCGGTCAAATTTCGTCAGTATTTTATTTCATTTTAATTCCTTTAAGTTTAAAATTACTTAGGGTTATGTCTCAAATTATCTCCGACGGACCTTACGAGGCGTAGACTTGAACGTGGCACATTCTAAAGAAATCGTCATTAAGAAACTAAATAAACAAATGCTAACGGTTTAGAAATAACTTACACAGAACAACAGTGGCGTATCACCAGTAGTACCATCAATATACTGAAAACGATTGTCAAAATTAAATTAAAAATGCAATATACGTACATTGCAGTGTACACGGGAGCTACGCACCATATAGTCTCCTCATTCTCACACCCGTATCAAACGCGAGTGCGAGCGAGGTGGACACTGGGACAGATATTTGTGTACTGGCAGTAAAGATTTGTAAAGTGATGGTGACCACACGGTACCGGAGTGCACAACCGACGTAGAGTCTCGCTGACGCAATGTAGCGCCGAAACGGGCCCTATGTTTCTCTGGAAAAAAGGATATTTAACATTTGAATAAGGGTAGTAGCCAACAACCAGAATTTTGGGAGTATGAACCATAAACCGTATAGTGCTATACTCGAAAATCTAATTTAAGACCAAAAAAACTACGACAGATATGTCACTGACATAAGTGTCAAAGTCACTTATGTCAGTGTCAATCGAATATTCCAGAGTTAGCCAACCTTTTTGCATTGATAATCAAATTGTTGTAAATATTTGTAGATAATTCTAACATTTTCAATATCAAAAGTTATATTTCAACAATAGGGAATATGCATTCAATGTTTTATCTACCCGATATTCAAAACATTAAAATATCCCAAAACAAATATTTTCTCATATAGTGTGTTAAGTCATTAAAGCCGGGTGTGTGTGTTCAATGGCGATTTTTTTATCAGCTAAAACAAAATGACAAGCTAAATTCGGATGCCTTACACTTATGCTTGATTTAAACTTGACAGTTACCCATGGACCCCATGGTGTCATGGCTGGTAAAATGCCCGATGATTGTTATTATAAAGTGAGCTACACACTTTTGGCCTGTTATTTTGTCGAATAGCTAAACGTATGTAATATTTAAATTGCATCTAACGTTGTTTACAACTATTGTTTATTTATCGTACCAAATGTTATTAATACCTGAAGTATTACAAGTGCTTTAACAGTTTTGCTACCAAAAATCTTCTATGGTTATATATTTAATAGGCCATCTTGTATTTGTGTAAGTAACTTGAATTAACTTGTTTATTTAAATCGAAGGTTTAAAACTACCTACAAATAAATATTCTTAGTGCGGTCTTTTAAAAAGTGGAAATATAGTAAGGCAATTTTTTTTTTGTGGCAACCCGCTTTGGTCTTTAATTACATTTTCGAGTATAGATTGGTTCACTAATGTTTGACCTAAAAACGTTTCACCAAATGATTCATTTCACAAACATTATCATTTGACAAACCGCTTTTTTTCCCGAAACTGTAAATATTCAAGGATTTTTAAAAAACAAACCTATCCTAACCATAGGGTTTTATTTCTACACGATGGTCCTGAAATAAATCCTGAAATATTTACAGTTTCGGAAAAAAAAGCGGTTTGTCAAATGATATGTTTGTGAAATGAATCATTTGGTGAAACGTTTTTAGGTCAAACGACAGGACCCCGCTAGATTAGTATAAGAATTCAATCTTGACAGATTGCACAACCATGAAGTCTCTGAATGATGATTATGTTGGCAGTAATAAAACAATGCTAAACTTATTTGTTGCGTGTGAAAGAATAGTAATTACAGCATTGTTTTACTATTGTCAACATTATCAATATTCAGAAACTTGATGGTTGTGTGTTGTGTGGGTAAAAACGAGACGATCGCTCGTTTTGTATTAGGCGAGAGCGAGACTTCGCTTGCTTAACTGACGACTGGCTTATTTGTGGTCATACTGGTTGTTAGCACAACAAAATACCCTAGTCGAATAGATGGATTAAACGTGTAACACTCACTTTTTGTGGTTCACCCGATTGGGCGTGCTGTGGTTGGAGTAGTGCGAGCTATCGCTCACCTCTGAACTCGAGCTTCTTATGTCGCCTTCCATCTGAAAGTCGATAAAATCAGTTCACCAGCATCGCATTAGCTGAAGGACGTCAACTGCTGGACAAAACCCTTTCCCAAAATCAATTATCCGTAATAAAATATTTGGAAAAGCCTGTTTTTGTACCTATATTAATGTTCCTACGCTGTCCGTCCGTCCTTACTTTAACCTTTTCAACGCTTTGTCAAATAAAATGTTGTCACTCACGCGCCATTGACAGCTCAACACCAGAGCTAATGTCAACTTTACCTCATTAGACAATCAGGTCTATTTTCCACCGTCAACCATGACTGATATATCAGTCGTTGGCGTTGAACCTTCGGTGCTGATATACGAGTCGTTGGCGTCTAAAAGATTAAAGAGATGTATCTTTTGAACCGTAATAGATAGCGGTTTGTTTTATTTTTCAAAATATGTGTTATTTTGTTTTATTTTTATTTGTCAGGATCGTAGCAGCTGGAAAGAAGTGGTCTCTGCCTACCTCTCTGGGAAACAGGCGTGATTTAATGTATGTATGATATGTACATATTCGAAACGTTCCGATACATGAAACGTTTATTTTCAACGTATTTTTACTTTGGTGTATCGTAAAAACATACCAGCGTCAAAATTTGGTACGAGTATATTACAAGCCCTGAAAAAAAAAATTACTAAACGATGGTCAAGTTTAACTTGGGCTCGCCCAAAATTGATTCGAAATCGAATTCAAATTCGAATACAGGGTGCCTCTGACCTTGTGGCTTTAAATGCATGGACCATTAATCTACTCCTGAAACTGAACTTCTTTTGTTCTGTAAGTTGTTAAAAATATGTCCAACTTAAATTTTATTTTTTTCATACAATTTAAATGTAATTTTCAATGTACGCGATCCAATTCTCCATTTTCCTTTAGCCCTCGTACCAAGGAAATGTCGCCCCCGTACCATGAGATCGTGATTTTATGGCCATGATGTAATACACTGATTTTACAACTAGACTTTAACATCAATTAGTTATCTAAACTTAAGTTTTTTTTTAATGTTGCAAAACAAATGTAGTTCAGTTTAGCGAGTAGAATCGATGGTTGCATTTAAAGCCCCAAAGTCAGAGGCATCCTGTATGATAATATTAATAATTGCTAGTGTACGGAACTTCGGTGCGCGAGTCCGTCTCGCACTTGACCGCTTCCTTACTGTACAAGGACGACTCACCTGACCAGCGTTGATGGATTTATACGCGACCTGCAGGATGAGCCACGTCCAGACCATGTGTAAAGCCAGCAGCAGGCACAGCAGCGAGTTAAAGATGTAGTACGCGGGGAACATGGGGAGCAGCATGGGCGCGCGGATCGACGTGCTGCAACATACATTTTCACCAATTAACAAATTAAATTAGGTTGCTGGGCTGTGTCAACGCTGACTTCTTTCCAAGGCCCAGAAGGCAGCGAAGGTAAGTAATTTTAAAAAGTTGGTCTGCCTATGCGGAACCTGGCAGGTTGTGAACAATTATGAGAAATACCTTAATTACTTTATTTATATGGTTTCAATGATTAGTATGGCTGAAAAAACTTTGTTTGCAACGCCTCAAATTGGCCTCTGGCCTTGGATCTGCCTGACTGATTTTAGTGTCACCGTCGGAAAAGTAATGTTATTTAAAATAGTCAGTATTATTCAATTATTACACAAGCACAAAATGAGGGCGGGGGCATTTATTCTCCTTGCTTATTTTTGGACGGTGTGGACAATGCTATGCAGAAATTCAACTCAGGCCTTTCCATAGTAGCTATTGTTATTGACAAAATTTGTTATATTGTCAGTATTTTTAATATAATATAAACTTACCTCCAAATAATGTAGAAGGGATATACACCCAGACGCGTGACTATCCAAAGTACTGTAAATAGCGCAAATACGCTGTCACATAACTTCTGGTATCCAGCGTATTTAGTCGCTTTTGCCGCCTGAAAAAAGTATACGCACGTTAGAGTAAAATGCATGACGCGTATAGTATAGTCCAACCAATTCATGCGCGACCTTCCCGCGGGGGCGGGAGGGGCAGTTGTGGCGAGGACAAGACATCCAGGAGGTAAGGCTTTGGCGTATAAAAAGCAGGTACAAGTACGCATGAACAAGTTGGACTATAGTAGTTAGTAGTAAGTGCGGTATTAATAACCTGATCTCGACTGTAATGCCCGTCTCAAGACGCGTCAAAAATAACAGTTTTCTTTAGCTTGACGTTTACTTTGACGTCTCTTGTGATGGGCTCTCGGTCAAGATGAGTTCATTAATATGCCCTTAAAAGGTTTAAGAGGAACATTAAGACTAAACCCAGAACTGAAGTATTCGTGAACCCATGTTCAAGACATTATTTAACCTATACCGAAATCTATATCGAAAGGTGTGTACCAATGTAGTATTTATGTAAAGTTAAAGAAACAAGTGAACTACGTGTTTATATTAGCTGTCACAGGAATCATCTTAGATGAAACAGAGTGTAGGTCAATTTGTTTCACATTGTCCTCTGATATTTATTTACCCCCTTACTAATAAACGTTGAGTAACGGTGGTATAGCTATACAATGTTTTGTCCTTATCTGTCATTGTGACATTTGAATTTGACAGATAAGGACAAAACATTGTTTAGCTATACCACCGTTACTCAATGTTTATTAGTAAGGGGGTTAATATTTAATGAATAATCGTTTTAAGACTCATCACGTTGTTAGAGTATGCTCGTAACTTCACAGCAATGATAGTCCAACGGATCCCATTTATCAATCAATGATTTACAAAATTATCAAATTTCCCGACATTTAATTCAATTAAGAATATTGAATTTAGAACATTTGTTTGAAATTTATTATTACCCTATTGTTGGCACCTAAAGTACCAGTGATTGTAGTATTATCACTTGTATTAATTAAAAAATAAAATTGAAGATATCCATCATCGGGTGGAGAGCTGAGCATAGGAAAAACTCATAAAGGTTAGGGATGGTGTAACTTAACTCATGTAATTTTATACAATCGAACAAAAATATTTAGTACTATATTAAAATAAAAAATATATAAATAAATATTAATGTGTTACGATACTTGTAAACAGTTTGTAATAACATGATATTGTAAATCTAATTATGAATACCTATACATATAAGTCCTCTCTCGCTGCTGTGCCCGACAGGGTTCATAATGCACACAGGTTGGAATACAGATCAAATTACTGTATTCCAACCTGTACACATTATGAATTGCAATAAAGTATTGAGTATTAAATATTGGATCATCATAGAGCGTCGGTGGTTTAACAATGGTTTTTTTTAACTTCTTTACATTGCCCGATGCTCTTACGGTGAAAGAAGATCATCCTATGGAAACCTTCACATTCGAACAGTGATTGGGTAACTACACAAAAGATCCTAAAGGGGTGGAAGTGTATCCGAAAGGGCCTATCTGTAAAATAAGATAGGGATCATAATCATCATACCAGCTGAAAACCTTCCACTGCTGGATCTATGTCCTCCTGATTATATTTATGAGTCTTCCTCCTTGGAATGACAGACAACGACCAGCCTAAACTACTGGACCCAGGGACTTCAAATTTGGAGGGTATACCTCGGGCACCCTAAGGGTGCACTAAGAAACGATTTTCCGAGAATAAAATTCCAACGTAAAATCCAAGTGCAAAATAATCATTACCTGTGAGTCACTGTAAATACCTATACTATATTGAGAGTATAGCTCATGCACATTCGCGCACCTGAATCCAAGCAGGGCTCCCTAAGTTCCCTCATACACCAAGTAAAATCATAGAAAAACGTTAGTAGCAAGCAAGCTCACTCTCAAACTCTTAAAGCTAAAATGAACAGTTTTGCTGACCACTTAATTATGGTACATTGGTACATGGTTACATCCGCACCAATAGTAGAGTCCGACCCACTGTAGTATAAGTAACACCTTGCACCTTTGTATATTTTATGCATATTGAACACTTGTGCCAAGTATGCCATCCTTCTCGTACCTACTATAAGTTAGAAAAGGACGGCATGTCTGCTTCGCTCTCGGAAAGAATACAGCAGAGCAGGCATAATCGATGCACAATAAAGACAAAGCGTTTTTGGTTAAAGCGAGATAACAATATCAGTCTCTTTACATTTGAATACAACAGCTCGGGACGGCCTATAGTACAGTCGACTACAAAGAGATGTATCCACTTATTCACCTTATTGTATTTTAATATGGGCCAAAAGTTGATAGGTAGGTACATCTCTTTGTAGTCGACTGTACAAGCCAGATAAGAAGTCAAACTTGACACATTGCACAACCATGTAGTTTATGAATACTGAAAATGTTAACAGCAGTAAAACAATGCTAAACTTATTTGCTGCGAATTAAGGAGTAGTAACAACAGTCTTTTTTGACTGCTGTCAACACTATAAATATTAAGAAACTTCGTTGTGCTATGATTCAGGATTGACTTCTTATCTGCCTAGTACTGTACAGGGGCCCGTTTCTCAAAAAGTATTAGGCTAATAATATTAGTGTTTAGTCTCTTAAAGAATACTAAAAAATGTGACAAAACACTCATATTATTAGACTAACACATTTTGAGAAACGGGCCCCAGTGCTTTCATTTCCTTGTCGAACGGATGTTTTTGATACATTTACATCTAACACAGTTTTTTAGAGTTGCCTACCAGTCCACTGATACCTATTTGTGTATATAGTAGATCTATGTTTTGCGATGCAAAATAATCTTCGAGTTTCCCCTATTAGATTAATGTTAAGAAGCACTCATTAGCAGAACACAGCTTCTCAAAACTGCATAACAAACCCGCATGAATGTTTTTAAACAAAACCACCAAATGTTAGGTGTAAAAATTATTGGGTAGATGATTGAAAAGTCACAACTGATTTTGTGCAAACGGTGATCTGTCACTAATCCAAAACTATAACTTTCTGCTCGTCTTTCCGTTTGTCTCACACACACACAAGTGGAATAAAAGAGACGAGCAGCCTAATCAGATTGTTTGGACGAACGAAATTAGTTGTAGCTTTACTATATAATTGGTCGTTATCTGTTAGCCTTTGCACATCTCCGTTACAGTGGAAGCGCGCCTTTACAGAAACATTTCTCAATGCTTTTTCGCTTGGAATATAGCATCAAATGTTGGCATTGTTACAATCCTTAGAAGACAGAATCCTCATTCGATAACGATAAAAGATACCTTTGAACGGTAAATTACTGACAGAGCGACACTGTATTGATCTATTGATGGCGTCATTTGCGGCATTAGGCGATGAATTCAAAGGAGACTAAAGACTAGAGCGGCTATCGCAGATTAATCCGACGGAAAACCATCGGATTTCAAATAAAACTATAAACATGCAGGAACTTTGGTGAGAACAAATCCATCCTCGAATTTAAGGAAGGAAAGATGTTATTGAAAGATGCTAATACTGCGAATGACGTCTAACCAAATGATTTTCATCTTAGCAGTTCCGTTTACACAAAATCAGTCATGTATGAGGGTAAGGTGACATGGCACACGGGTGGGGCACTCACTAAGTGTCGTCGGCGCAACAGGCGCGTCGCTATGGTCGCTTGCTGCAAACAGACATGGTGCGTGGGTATTGCTATAGTGCTAGGAGGGACATTTTAATGAATGGTCTGTACTCAAGGATCTGTTGTGACTGGGACGTGAAAGCTTTTATCAAGCACGCAAAATAGAACAGATGAGAAGTGACCTTAATTTTTGGATAGGAATCAATATACTCTGAAATGGCTTTGTGTGTGTGATAATGAAAATTTCAAAAATTGGATTTTATAATTTGTGATTGAGTCAATATTGGAGCAGACCATGACATGTGTTCGGAGGTCTTACTGGTCGCTCTTATTGGTTGAAACAAATTGGACATGTCCTTATTAGGAAACGAATTGAGCTGGAAATAGCAAGAGCACAGCTCAAAACCAGATAGCGTTAACAATCAAGAAGCAACCTTTAGCAACTCTTACCTCTAAGAATATATCCGCGCAGTCATGTGACAAGAGCACGAGAGTCCCGATCCGGTGCAGGTTACAGACCCAGCTGAAGGAGAGCAGCGCGATGGTGGCGAGGTGGTGCACGAACATCTGCCAGAAGTCCTTGCGGCGCACGTCCCAGAACTGCGATAGCGTCAGCGACCAGTAGAAGGCGCACGACACCATGTAGTACCACCACACGTCACTTGTCAGACCCTGGAATGGGTTAAGCCGCTCTGGTTAAGACAATACGTACAGTATTGCACAGGTGCTTCTGAAATCCCAGTATTTCTTAAGGTTTTTCACCTTAATACCTCAAAAAGGCAGGTTTTGCTGAGCGTGAGACAAAGTAACTTTTCAAACTTAAAAAAAGCCGAGGACAGTGCTGGGTCAAAATAAATGGGTGGGGCTGGGTAATTAATTGTACAGTCACGAACTTAAATTTGGGACCCACCTTAGGTCCAAAGTCATTCTGACATTCTGCAACAATAAGGTTGATTCTCCTATTCTTACAAATGATTTGGCATCTCTAATGACATTGACGACTTCAAGCATATTTTTTTTGTAATGGGTCACAAATTAACGATCGCGATAGTACATGTGGTTTCTTTTTTACCATGTTGTACTTTATACCTTTAGATACCTATTATGTTCTCGCTGCTGAGGTGAAAAGTTGTATGTGCAACACCAAAGTTATTTACATCTCGTGTCTTTGAATCCCTCGCTGCGTTTAGGATTCGAACCTAGGATCACTCGCTATGCTCGTGATTCAATTATAAAATCCTTCGCTACTCGGGATTCAAAATCAACACTAGCACTAGCAGCTAAAAACAACTTTGTTCTCTTGTTGCTCAAATAACTATTTTCTGTTACATTAACATTATTTTGGGGGTTCCTTGCCTTGAAATATAAGGTTCACCGGTTGTCACGTTCATTCATTCAAATGAATGATAGCAATCGTGTATGGATCGATCTAGTGAATGCAAATCCATAAGCATCAATAATAAATAAATCTGTAAGATCTTTACGCTCTGATTCCGATTAGATCGAGCACCTTCAGCGTCGCCTTTGCTTTGCTAACGTTTATTTGCCACACGGAACAATGTTTTCTTTCTTAATTAATGGGTTTCACTCCTTATTATAACAAGGTGTATTTCGTCAATATCGAGTTTTAGATAATCACGAGCGAGTACAATTGTTCGGTTAGAGTATTTGGCGGTTCGGGTAGAGTATTTATGGGGTTAGGGGTGTTGGTTTCATTCGATGACGGCTCGGAGAAGCGTCATCATGTTAGATAGCTGACCTGGCCTGCATCACAAAGCTAATAGGTAAATAAATATAGGGTAAGGGATACGCGAGTGATGTAGTGTAGCCCTGCTTAAAAATAAACGTTGTTTACGAGTCTTGATTTTTTCGAGGACACAATATCATTTTAAGTATGTTTTGTTGTACATACTTAATCTATTTCACACAATCATTGAAGTAAATGAACAGTCGTAAAAATACAGAAGTTTTTTGCTCATTAATCATTTAAATGGTGTATAAAGCTATGTTATCGATATAATTATTACGTTATAAGTCGAGCGGTAGATGAAACAGTATAAACCAAGTGATTTAAGACATTATTTGTAATCAAAGTCTAAGTGTTCCAACTGGGCGATATGTTAATCCAGATAAATATCGCATCGCGTGATTCAGCTGAGTAATAAATTCTTGGGTAATTGTCGGATCTTGGTACAATCTTATCTTATCACAAGTATTTGGATGGCTATCAAAAACTCGAATACTCATGGCGCGATGTGGCCCACTCTTTGTTGATAAATTGTTGACAACGTATTGATTTTTATGAGTAATTAAGAACTTTAAGTATATAGGTTAGAGATTATTTAAAATGACGTGATCCCATCTCTCAAAAAAATATTTAAGTCAACTTTACCATTAGTTAAGCCTAACCTGAAATCCTTAATTTAAAATATAATGAAACAATAACATTATAATTCGTTAGAATAACGAATTTACTGCTATTAGACTAAAAAGTTCAATTTCAAATCACATCTCATCTGGCGATATACTTTCTGAGATGGAAAGCGGTAGCCAGACAGCAATTACCTCGCATTTTAGTTTGGCGGACGACAAAGTCATCGAATGAGTTAAAAATAATTCCCGCTATACATAATTATGTACAGTCACTTACATATCGAAACGGAAATTTTCACCTTAAATTACTGCTTTTAGTGGGTATTGTGATGTAAAGCGTTGCACTAGAATAAATCGTCAAACCAAATCTACGCGTTTCCTTGCTTGCTCCTAAGTTCTAAGAGTAATCAGCTTTATATTATTTTAATGTAAAATATAAGCATAAACCTATCAAACAGTTCCCGAACATAGTTACAAAACAGTAGGTATGAGGTGAATGGTTATCCTCGAACACCGGACTTCCCTTGTTACTAATAATCTATTATTAATACATTCCTGTCGAACCACTTCGCTTTGACTACCTACATACAAACCGATAAGCAATTCAAAACGTAACCAAAACACAATAAACTCTGATGACTGGGCAATTTGAACGTATTCTTTCTTGGAGTACATTAGTCGTATAAAGGCTGAAGCGAAATTGGTTTGGACCTGCTTTGACATACATATTAGATGACCATGACATAGGTACTGATATTATTTAATAGTTTTTTAGTTTTTTAAGTTGAGGTGGTGGAGGATGATCTAATCCTTTAACCTATCGCAGCAGTGTTCGATTGTTTCGTTCCGGCATAGGCATATCAGATAACACAATCGGTGAAATTACTAGCATACCTATAGTATTCCATCTTAGTCATCAGGGTTTGCAACGCATTTGCAATATTTACAGTCTTCAGATTGTAGTCATAAATTCCACATACAATCAGGAGGCCTGTGTGCTCGTTTGTCTTCTCTATGGCATAAAAACCATGACAGTTACGATGTTCGCGTCAGGCCGCAAGTAGGTACATAGCGGATTTGGGGGTGAGGCGTCGGTCCGCCTAACAAGAGTTACAACGAATGTGTGTTTCTCTCCTCTTTAAAACTGGGATTTTATAGGGTCTATGAAATCATTTCCTTAAGAGGATTGTGAAGCTAAAAATCTCCATACATAATGCGAAAACGTTTCTCTCCCCTTAAACGTCGTCCGATTTTTACGATTTTTGAATATGTTGTAGATATCATGAAAAACTATGTCTGTACGTTATCTTTTCCAAGAAAATATTTCTTAGAACAAAACTAATTTAAAAAACAAAAAACAGAAACGCACAGACCTAGGTCTTTATAATAACTATAACATATTCAAAAATCGTGAAAATCAGACTTGATTTAGGGGGTGAGAAACGTTTTCGCCCGGAGCTAGTTTTGTATGGATTTTTTTGACAGCTACACGATTTTAGCGGCGCTTCTCAAATCCTCTTAACCGACATAACAATAGCGATAGACGTCCTTCCTAAAAAGGATTTGGCACCACACTCATGTGGACTCCTTAAATCGCTTAAAATCAAGCGACATACAAACAAAACTGAACTCACCTGATGCGGATACCCGATGTAGCAATGGTCAATCTCCCACAACCATTCCTTGTCCCACAATATGAACATGCCGTAGGAGAAGTTGTAGAGATAGAAGGTGCACCTCCAGGCGTTCTCGCAGAACTTGACGAGGGTCGAAGGCTTGTCCTGGCTGCGACGCAGGCGCCACCAGCGCTCCACCTGCCGCTCGGTGAGATCTAGCTGTTTCGCGAGCGCACATATCTGGGAAGATTATGATACACTGTAGTGACAGAAAGTTCCTGAGCAGGAAGTACACGCTAAAGAACTTTATCTGCTTTTATACACGCCCGTTGCATATCGCACCACATTCGAATTTGGATAAACATAGACTGATATAATAGCATATAAAGCTCAGCCTCAGTTGTCGCGTACGACGTGTGAAACTCCTTATTCTGTAAAGCGCAATACACACCAGAGTCGCCGACCCCTTGACACAGCGCGGCTGCCTTGGCTCGATAAAAAATCTTGCCGGGCTATGTAGGCGGGCCGGCGGTTTTGGTGAGTATTGTGCTTTACGCAGAAAAGGAGACTTGAGCCTTAGATAAAGCCACGATCTCCAAGCATTGCTAGCCTTAAGGGCAAAATTGTAATGTCCTCTCGTCAGACCTAAAAAAAATACGGACGGAGTGAAGCATGCAAAATGGCTGTCTGTGCGCTTGCACACGCACACACGTAAACTGTCACTCGTGCTGTGGCGCGGCGCGTTGTCTTACCTAGTGTATCTGTGTGCGTGCGGTAAGTCGTGTATAACGAACGAAAATGCTGACCTTGGACGCTTCACACCTTTTTAGTGCAACGTTACGATCGTATTTTTTCTAGGTTCATGTAAAAGTGTTCCAAGCTGCATGTCTCTTTATATTACGTTGTGATTCTATACAAAAATGTGTGATGAAAAAAAAGGTGTATGAAAATTTTATTAAGCACCGATGAGTGCTAGCAAATATGAGGAGTTGCTATTCTAATCTTGGCAGGGATGCCAGTTTTAACATACGTCAAAGTATATGTCATCAAATTGTAATTTCTGACGTGTCTTGGAGGCAAGCATCTCAGCTTAGATCAGTTTATAAATACGGTCGTATTTAAGTCAGGCTCGACTACTGTGTAACTCTTTTCAAACTTGTATATGAAAAATCGTCACTAAAGTTAATCGTTTAACTGACTGAGTGCGGACGTAAAAGAGTAACTGCATGCTGTCAGAATTACTCAGAATGTCGCTAGATCATGCGGAATTACTTTGCGGATGCATTTGATTAGGATTCCCAGTATAATGGGTATTAGATAACGATACTGATAAGTATTTAGTAACATAAATAAATGTACATACTTAGATTTGAAGCTGGACTGTTGTTCTCGCTCTCAATATTTTTACCAGTAAGCTTTTAAATTGTTTTGCGCATACTTTGACCGAGGGCCCTGCCAACATGCATTGCGCTAACTAGCGTTTCTATTCGATTCGTTTTTAAACCAATCGCGTCACTGGTAGATGACGTGATACGAAAAGTCACGTGATCTACCAGTGACGCGATTGGTTTAAAAATGAAACGAATAGAAACGTTAGTTAGCGCAATGCATCTTGGCAGGGCCCTCTGCTTCGTCAGCGAGACATCCGACCATAGTTAAAATTCAAGAAATAACATGTTATTTATACCACCCGACGGGACAACTCGTTGCTTAAATACAAAAGGGACATAAATCAAAAACAGATATAGTTTGATTTAAAACTTAAAGTAAATAGTATTCAGAAATGACATGCAACACAGGCACATTTTGATTTGTATCCCTTTTGTATTTAAGCAACGAACTTAAGATGCCACATATACTGCCACGGATAAACAGGGATGGCTTTATGTGCTTCAGTGCGAAGAACGTAAGATGGCGATAGTTTGCCCGCACCTTGTTAGCAGCGTCAAACTCAAATAATTGCTGTTTACTTTAAAATCACAACATATATTTAAAAAAAATGGTTTACCAGGACTAAGAAGTTACAAATACTCAACTATTGAATCATAAATCATCGAGATCGTAGGGTTTCGAAGATTCAACCAAAACATGCGAAAAAGGTGTCATGTTTGAAAAATAAAACTATAAAGGTTTTCTTTGTAATCGTGTTTTTACGAATCACGATTAAGAGTCTCAAGGAAATATGACCAAGTTTAATATTTATCCAAAGAATATACCTATAAGGGTTATGGTTATTGAGATCCAGATCGCTGAACACTACCGACTTTATAATATGTGGCTTCAAGATTTAGATTAAGATTTTAATGTATATGGTAAACAATACGACTGTCTGTCTGACAATTCCTTTGTTTACTAAGTATTGGGAGATTACAACGTCATCCATGTATACTGTAAATTATAAATTTATGTACAGTCGACGTCAAAAATATGTGTGCACTGTAAACTGTAGTACCTTGTCTATTTAACGTCATGTTTTAACTGCCATATGACATTGTCATAGCGGATAAACTGACAAGGTAATAAAGTGTAAACATAACTTTGACGTCGACTGTACAAGTTAGTATAGAGCATAGTTATATTACTTACTAGTAGGTAGGTAAAAAAAGTGTCGTGTTAAAAATACTAGTGAAAAAACATAAGAAGCGCTTGAAAAAAGTACCTACCTATACGGGTAGGTACAGTCAAGGACTTTAATTGTTATGCCACTATGGAACCCTGTCATAATGACAGCGTCAAAGCACATGACAGAAATTACACTTAAATGAATTATTAACGTTATGCGACAGGGTTCCATAGTGGCATAACAATTAAAGTCCTTGACTGTACTAGTGAAAATAAGTAGCAACTTATCACGGTAAAAAAATATTGACATATGTACCTACCTGTAATTAACAAATCATAAATATTAATGAGACATTGTAATACCCTTACAGAGTGCCATGTACCTGCCTACACATTGTAACCTCAACATCTTGCAAAGTTGTATTTATTGTAGATGAAACGATGAATAAATAAAAACATACGGAAATAACGGTCATGTGCGGTTTTTTTAACCCTCTGCAACTGTGGTGACTTTTTTAGAAACATTCTACTGAGGTGGAGTCTATCAGACGTCATTTTTGATAAAATATAGAAAAAAACCTAATGGGTCAATTATAGCAGTGATCGGAAATAGGTGAGCTAATTTGCCTAAACTTGATGCATGTTCATTCAATAATGTATTCCCATCTCTCTCACGCATGAATGAATATGCGTCAAGTTTAGGTAAATTAGCTCTACCTATTCCGATCACTGATTATAAGTATTGTTTATTTAGTGCATAGCATGATTATTTTAATGCGGAATTGATAAAAAACATGTAAATGGGCTTTTAAATAAAAAAAAATGTAATTAACTTGAACAAGGCAAAAAAATCAGGAATTTTTACAAAGGTTAAGTTATAAATTATAATGCCGCAAGTCGTCAGAAGAAGGTACTGAGCGATACAGAGCTATCGCTATACGTAAAAACCAAAATAAATGTTATTTAACCTTTTCAAAGCCACAGTCGGCTCTGGCCGTCAACTAAAAGTCGTGCCACTGACGCCACGTCGGCTTCAGCCGACGAGAGTTCAAGATTAAAAGAGACTTTGTTTGGTAGCAATAAGGTGTAATTTGCATAGCATAGCAAACATGTTTGGCGTGTGGGTGGCACATTTTGTATTCGACGTATGGCGTTCAAAAGGTTAAATGATGTCTAACTTACAATTTCGTTACAAAAACGTATGTGTTTGACGTTAATCGACAGTTTCGTTACGGTGACGAAACTCTTCATTAACTGGACATTTATTTTGGTTTATACCCAGATAATTAAGTGTATCATTGTCTAGTACCCATGCCATAGTAAAATCCTAAAGTTCAGTTTGTGTGACACTGTGCCCTGATTTTTGCATTTATTTATATTTACCGACGGGTCAAATTAGCTTCCAGTGACTAGACAGTTTTAACCCGAATTGGTAAAAAGGTAAGAATCTAGTTCCGGTTTAGACGTTTAGTTTCTTATCAATATAAGCAACTAAACCTCGTAATTCATTATCTCTCTCTAACCTACGTCCGTGTTGTCTTCTGGACCTTCATTATTGAACTGTGTTGTTTAGCGGCGAGACGCAGTATGGTATGAGTCAGCTGCAGTAATCGCTATCAGAATAACCGGAGAGTTAACTGTTAATCTTATCGAAGTATGAACGCCAAACAAGGGTTCCTATATGTCAATTACTAATAGATTTACTGAAACTAGTTACTTAGTAGAAAAAATAGGTGACAATCTTTATGTCTAAATAGTCCTGCACATATTGACACAGTCCCAACAAAACTCGAGGCTTATAGTATCGGTAGTAGTTAAAGATATATTAGGGTGGGTTTAGACCAAGCGAACGAACAAGAATTCTATGGCATTATCTCTTACGTTTTCTTTGTAAAAAATAAAGACAAAACATGTTCTAGAGCATTTGCTCGTTTGGTCTAAGCCCACCCTTATACGTAATTATTAAATTCATGCTTATTACACAAAATATCGTCAATAGTAGTCAATACAGAGGAAACTCACTAATGGCCTGTTGTTTGATCGGTAGTTAAACTAACTAATGGTCAAAAAACGTTACTAATGGTTAAAATCTCATGGAAATGTGTCAAATTTTCCATTCCTTTTTTCGAACAGGGCCTTAGGGCCTGTTGTTTGATCAGTAGTTAAAGTACCGTAAACTCGGGTTACTTTAGCCCTAGGGGGTAACATAGCCCACCCTTAAAACTATAACTATTTTAGTGGTAGTCATCATAAATTGGTTCAAGAATTTTAGAACTTCATAAGTAGCTTAGGTCTGATGTAACATTTAATAGAATAATTAAATTTTAAAGATGGTTTTTGGGGTGGGCAATGTTACCCCCTAGGGCTAAAGTAACCCGAGTTTACGGTAACTAATTGTTAAAATTCGAAAGAAGGAATGGAAAATTTGACACATTTCCTTGAGATTTTAACCATTTGTAACGGTTTTTGACCATTAGTTAGTTTAACTATCGAGCTAACAACAGGTCATAAGTTATTAATAAGTTATATTATGTAGTACTTAGTGAGTTTTTCCTCTGTACAGACGATACTATGTTGTTACTACTTATTATTATTGCGAAAGTTTGGCTGGATGGATGTTTGTTTTGTTACTCAATCAAGCCAGAACGACTGAACGAATCTGGATGAAAGGCACGGAGGTAGATTATAGTCTAGAATAGTACATATGCTACTTTTTATCCTGGAAAATGTACGTTTTCTGAGGGAAGAGCGACAAACGACTTCTACGCGGACGGAGTCGCGGGCAACAGCTAGTAGAAAACTTGTTTAACGTCAAATATTGACCACAAGAACTTTTTAGAAAGGAGTTCTGAGAAAAATCATGCTTAGAGATTGTCTCAAAAGATACTAATTTCTTGCTTTTTTTTACTATTTACAGATAAAAAAAATATTATCAGCAGGGATCTGAAATTCGGATCGATATTTACCTAAACTTTTGCGGCGGCGTTGTTGTTCAGTTGTATGGAGGCGGACTCAATTATATAATTCATTAATAAAATTCCCGAAATTTCTAAATAAATAAATTCCGCCAGTATAAATTCATGATTAAGTATTTATATTAAACTAGCTTTTGCCCGCGACTTCGTCCGCGTAGAACTCGTTTATCGCAGTTAAGTAAATTAATAGTTTTAAGTAATTCTATAGTTGGACGTCCTCCCTGGCAAGAATGATCTTTCAAACACATGTAATATTGAGCTCGAAATTTACCGGGACACCAACTTAACCATTAACTCTTACGGGAGGGCACTCCCGATACCTCGAAAGAGTTCAGGAACTCTAAGGGTAGGACGTGACTTGCTCTGTGTCTATGACATTGTCTACCAAGAGATTCTCCACAACATCGCCTTCTACATGAGAGATATTTTTATATTTATCCGCCCGACAATATCGTTTGTCGGTGCTAATATCGCCCTCTCGCACAAACATTCTCTATTCTTTATATTGTTTTTTAGATCGGGGTACACGTTATTTTTTAGATCATCTGTGTTTTGTACAATATTACAGAATTCGCGGTTTAATGTATTCAAATCGTTACTATCTCTCGCCATACGATCTTCGACCATTTTTAATAGAGCTGCCGGATATATTGCCCCGACTGTGTATCATGGTGTACTCGTAGTTCCTGGCATATTTGTAGTGAGGTTAATTTTTTATATATATACTCATATCGTAGATGCCGAAACGCATTTATTTTATCCGCTGGTGTGCCCCTAGTTATCACCGGTAGATGAGAATCTGTCTAAATTCGCCGTCTCAAAGCACCATCCCTCCCATGATAGTTTGGTTGCTCTTAAAATATCCATCATAGTTCAATATTACATATATTATATTATGAGTCTTAATACTAATTATAATGTAGGTATCTATCATTATAAATGGCGGAACTCCCAAACATCATCAGTGGCCGCTGAAAAAACAAAGACAATTATATTCTTCAAACAAATTTACCCAATGCCCATTAATCTAATTCGGTTCTGCAGTTAATCCGTGAAAGCGTAACAAACAGACAGACGACAGACAATTGCCTTTTTTTTTTTTGAATTGCCATTTTGAATTTCTACCTATACTTTCACATCATTTTCGAAATCTGCGTCCTCAAAATCTAAGAAAATGACAATTATGTCCACTTTTTAAAAAAGATCATGGCCTCCATCTTGAATACTAAATTTGACATCATTTTCATAATCTGCTTCCCCAAAATGTAAGAAAATGATACCAATGACGACTTTTTCAATAAACATCATGGCGGCCATTTTGAATCCGAAATTTGATATCATTTTCGAAATCTGCGTCAACGCAACCTAAGAAAACGACACCCATGATGACTTTAAATTTTCCGGAATAGGATTTTCCTATGCGTTAATCCAGGGTATAAGCTATCTCCATTCTAAATTTCATCCAAATCCATCCAGCGCCATTGCAGCGTGAAGGAGGAACAAACTAAAACTCCCTTTTACCCCCTTAGGGGTACTTTTTTCTAAATCGCTGAAAGAAGTATTTTTTATTTATTATCAGTAGCCTAAAAACCAATTTCCAAACTGCTTATTTTAAAAATAACTTATCTGCTATAAAAATTTCTACCCCCTATTTGAATCCTTTAGGGGATGAATTTCCAAAAATCCTTTCTTAGTGTACC
Source organism: Acleris literana (assembly GCA_946894065.1). Taxonomy (NCBI): domain Eukaryota; kingdom Metazoa; phylum Arthropoda; class Insecta; order Lepidoptera; family Tortricidae; genus Acleris; species Acleris literana. Next base: position 7,204,715 of record OX335687.1, read on the forward strand.
CTTAGGGTACCCAAGGAATATTCCCTTCAAATTTCAAGTCCCTAGGTCCAGCGGTTTAGGCTGTGCGTTGATCGATCAGTCAGTCAGTTTTACCCCTTTCCATCCCTTCGGGGATGAAATTATCAAAAACGCTGAAACACGTATAAATTAATTTTCAATTTTCGACCTAAACACAAAATTTGAATAGTCTAACTTAAACTAAAACCGACGGACTTTCATACAAGTTTTCATCCCCATAGGGTTGGAATTTCCAAAAATCCTACCTTAGTGGATCTTTACACTATATAAGGTATCTATGTGCAAAATGTCAAGTCTCTAGATCCTAAGGTTTGGGCTGTGCGTTGATATATCAACAATCCGTTTTACCCCTTTTCATCCCTTCGGGGTTGAAATTATCATAAACGCTGACACACGTATAAGTTAAAATTCAATCGCCAACATAAACGCAAAATTTGAAGCGTCTAACTTCAAAACTGACGGACTTTCATACAAACGTTTTTCCCCTATTTTACCCCCTTAGGGGTGGAATTTCCAAAAATCCTTCCTTAGTGGATCTCTACAATATATAAGGTATCTATGTGCAAAATTTCAAGTCTCTAGGTCCAGCGGTCTGGGCTGTGCGTTGATATATCAACAATCAGCTTAGCATTTTATATAATAGATATTTGAAGTAATTTTTCATGTATAGATTTACCAATTGTTATTTTTAATTTACCTGTAACTCATTGACCTAACGAATTCATAGGAGCAAAAGGGAACATTTTATCACAAGTAAAATAATAATTATTAAAGTTTTGTAGAATCCCGGAATCCCGGAACTTATATTATTAAAATAATACTTTTATAAAGCCGACGCCATGTTCGCCTATCTTTTTGCGGGATTTTGCCAACTTTAGGTAAATAGCGATCCGAATTTCCGATCCCTGATTATCAGTGTTTGCTACGCCCGCTTTGGACCATAGCATAGTTCATTTGTTCGTAACCGCGTTGTTTTTTTAAGTCTAGCTCTAGCAGTGACGTAAAAAAGACCATGTGTGGTTTTAGCTCTTTAACCATTAGCAGAAATTAATTTATTAATTTTTAACCGACTTCAAAAAAAGGAGGAGGTTCTCAATTCGTCTGTATTTTTTTTTATGTTTGTTACCTCAGAACTTTCGACTGGGTGAACCGATTTTGATGATTCTTTTTTTTATTTGAAAGCTGGTGCTTCCCAATTGGTCCCATTCGTATCAAAATGAAGATCTGATGGTGGAATCCATGAGGAATCGACGGAACTCTTCAAAATTTATAGGCATACCTATAGGGATTTTGGTATTTTTCATTGTAACTCGTGTATTTGGTCTTGGAAAGCACTATTTGGTGAAGTGGAACAGATGATGAAGACCACAGATGGCCACCGGAACTCCTAAACGGTATATATTTCGAGGGTGGCAACAAGATATTTCGATTAAGATAGTTGAGCGACTATGACGAAGCATATTTAGGTTTAAATATATGACTATGACTTTCCCACGGCGTTGCTTGCGGCGAGATTGAAATGTTCTATTGTTTCTTATTAATTGAGAAGTGGGAGAAAAACAGTATAATTATGATCACTAAAAAGTATAAAATAAAATAAAAAGTTTAAAAAACACCAAACCAAAAAGCAGACTTCAGTTGGACTGACCTATTTACCTACAATTTAAAAGAAGTTATTTTTTGCTTTTTGAAGGCGGGATTTTGTTTTTTAAACTTTTTTTTTATATCAGTAAATAATACACAAAATTAATTAAAAAAATGTTTGCTTCAAACACTACACGTTTAAAGTTCCAGTTGTCAATTCACAGATAATTAAGTCGTACGTAATGGACATTTATGCTTTAATGCGAAAGTATAGCGGTGCTTCGCATTGTTATGAAGCTCATTCATATTCATAAGCACATTACTGTAAACTTATGAAGGTATATCGTTCTTTATGGAAACAAAACATGCGTCTCCATCACTATCGTTTTAACCTATATACACCACTGCTAGCCATAAGCTGCCTTTTACGATAAATATCTAGACTCTAGACAATAGTCCCAGGAAATTTAGATTTAAAAAACCTTTGATAGCACATTTACATTGAAAATTCTATGTGTGAGCCGACTTCAAAGCTTCAGAGACCATCAGTATTTTTTTCAAATATGTAAACCCACATAGTAACTAACACAAAAAAATGGCTATCGTAATGACCCATGACATTGAATCTAAATAAGACATGTCGAGGAACAAGATAAAACCTTAGACTTTAAACTTAGATTAAATATTTCAAAACAATGAACCGCCTTCAAATAAAATTAATTAAACGAATCATGATAACTGGCGAAGAAATCGAGTAACGTAAAAAAACCAACAATTTGAGAACCCCACTTTTTGAAGTCGATTTAATTAAAGAGATAATAAGATCGAAACAACGAAACGCACACTTCCGTATAAACCGTACCGTGTACGTTAATTAATGCTACAGCTCCCCCGTTCTACACTGTGTCAATCTAACGGTGCTACTACAGTCTACTGATTACAATCAATCTATTTCAATGAGCGCTATTGATCCACGTATCAACGATTCCTGACAAAATTGTCACAACACAAGTACCTATCAGGGGGGCGATTTTTGACTTTCGAGCGCTCGAAAGTTTCACTCGAAAGTGTGTAAAATCCCGATGACCGTTTTTCGAAATACGAGCGGTAGAACTGAAAACGAATGGTGTGGACCACTCGTTTTTGAATTTCCTATCGCTCGTAATTTCAAAAATACGGTTTCACCAATTTTGCTCACTTTCGAACCAAATTTTCGAGCGCTCGAAAGTCAAAAATGGGCCCCAGTTCTATACTGACATTCACAATTCCTACATGAATATACTTACAGCAGAAAACGCCCGCGATTTTACACGCGTAGAAATAGTTTCCTGTTACTAACTAGAAAAAGAGGGTTTTCTCCCCGTTATGGGTGGATTTTCGAAGAATCCTTTCTTAGTGTACCTCTAGAGTACCCAAGGAGTATTCCCTCCAAATTTCAAGTCTCTAGGTTCAGCGGTTGTCTGACAGTCAGTTAGTCACGATATCTGAATAAAGATGATAGAAGATATAATTATGTGGTCTCAATGGCTCTCATATCATATAGTATATGATATATATTATCTATATATATAAAAGGCAAACCTGACACATTGACTTATATATCAACGCACAGCCGAAACTACTGTACCTAGAAACTTGAAATTTGGTACAGGGGTTCCTTTCATGATGTAAGTGAGCACTAAGAAAGGATTTTCCGAAAACCGGCCCCCAACGGGAAGAAATAGAGGGAGTAGCGAGAAACTAATTCTACGCGTACTAAGTCGCGGGCGTCCTCTAGTCATATAGTAAGATTTTATGGGGCAATCCGTTGTGAGACAAACCTATCTAAAGATTTAAATACTCCTTCGTTTGGGCCTTGTGTTAAAATGACATCTCAGTCCAACTCTGCCCTACTAAGACGAATGGCAGTATCATATACGCAACTCCTGTAGCAAATGCAACCTTTTTAATACCGAGACAGGATTGAATCTGCTTTGGCTATTGAATTTGAGATACCGCCTATTGGCTTATGAGGGCAGAACTGCAATGCGGTTTTTCTAGTGATAACGCTGTAATACAACTTTAGTGCTTTAATGATAAAACATTTTTATCCAAGAACTTTTCAATACTGTTGATAAAGAATTCGTTGAATTCGTAAGATGCCGATTTGATTATTGATAAACATTCTTGACTGGAATTGTTTTACGGAAGACAAAGCTCGTTTATACAAAAACAATGGGTCTCACATACGGAATTTTATTAACGCTCTTTCTGCTTCCGAAAGTGAACATTGAGTAGCTCTAGATAGATGTATTAGTTATTATCACAATAAACGCAAAAGTTTGCGTGTGTATGTGTTTGAGTATGTTTGTTAATTCTTCAAGCTGAAACTGGACGGATTTGGATGAAATTTATAATGGCGATAGCTACCCTGAATGAACACATGGCTACCCCGAAAAAACACTGTTCCTGTGGGATGGTCAATGCGGATGTCTTCGCGGGCAGAATCTAGTAATAAATAATACAGACAGATCGATCCATCGATTCAAACTAAACGTAACCCTTAATCTGAGACCCCGATTTCCCAAGCTGCCATAGTTACCACTGGGTGACGTGCCGTGTAGTGGGAAAACGCTCAAAGTTACTCTTCGTGAAGGGATAGCCGGTCTTCAAGCGGACAATGACCCTGCGTAAAGGAACCCTGAACAAATATTGGATTTAGCGACCCGCGGTTTAATGGCAACGCGTGACAGCACCGCTCGCAGAACTCGGTCAACGGAATACAAAATTAAATTTCTGTTGTTTCGCATTCAAGGGGTCACTGGAGTCGGGCTGTGTTGAAGAACATTGGTTAAGGTGGATTAATTTGACACTCTTTTCGATGTACGGTCTGAAAATGGACCACACAGAACCTCCTTACTTAATCTTCTTTACTTTCATTTTGTAAAAGTTTCGTTGTTTTTTCGTCTCCGTTTATGCTCAACCGATCTACGTTAGTTTAACCAGGAAAATCAAACAATAGCGATAAACAACGTTTTGAGCGGATGGACTCGCGGGCAAAAGCTAGTAAGTGGGTTATGTCCCTGGAAATATCAGGCTTTTTCACTGAGAAATAGTGTTCGTGGACGTAATATGTGAAAAAGAAATCAGAATTGGCAATTCCAGAGATACAATTATTACAAACAACAAGAACAGCATCTATTTATAATTTATTAGATATTCCCCGTGACTCCGTTCACGTAGAAGTTGTTTATCGCTAGCTGTCCATCGAAATCTGTCCAATTTTTATTCGATCTATATCATCTCCGGGTTATATTATCTGCACAAAATAAACGGAACAAACAAGAAGACAACCAACAAAGACACCTTCGCATTAACTAAGTAAGAATAATATATCTCGAAGTCAAATCATAGAACTTACAGCATGAACTTTATTAGCAGTGAAAATGGATGGTGAAGTATTCATGAAAAAACTTTTAACGGCAGCAATTTTAACAATACCCACATCACCAGTTTGATCTAATAACACCACACCACACCCATAATAACATGGTACAAGAGCGGTGTAACATCCAATCTAGGTCACAACACAACCGAGGTCCAGTTTTCAGTGCAAGTGGTAATTGCCCCTCAATGAACGCTTATTGTCTTCAAATAGAACAGATTTGCGTTTCCAACTACAGAGCACCGTGCATGATACCTACATTTTAATAAGAGCAGCATTTTAGCTCATATGACAGACTGAGAAGAAACATCAGATTCAGAAAGACATCAGAAGGACTTGTGACCAGGATACATAAGATAATGTAGCCTAAGAAATTCTTGTAAGATCAAAACTACCTATCAATTAGAATTTTGGAACATCGCCGATGTAGATTTAAGCAGAGCTGGCCCAACCGATTTTCATGAAACTTAAAAACAACCTTCTAAATAAAAAACTAATTGAAATGGTTGATCTCAGACAAGACAAAGGCTACAGACATAACACCCCTTATTTTGTCGAAGGTGAAAAGAACCTCAAGAATTCAAAACAAATGTTTTGTGGACTGAAATCTGACCTCAGCCGTCCTTAGCTAACCCTTCATGACCATTTTGTAACCAACGAAAGAACACAAACAATAGTTTTCTTAGCAAACACCGTGATTCGGTTTGTTCCGTCGAATTGTTTGCTCAACAAACAGGTCACGGTCGATGTTTCTAGGTTCGGCAGTAGGCTGTCGAGGTATCTTTAGACTGCAGATTAGAGCACCTTGAGATAATGCTATTGCATTTATGGCCATGCTTAAGACTTAAGACAGACTTAAAATGTCATCGTGATAGCCGAATTAGGTTTCCTAATTGCGCAAATTAAGGTTAATGTGAATGTTCGTTTTGTTTGTGAAAGGTTAGAGATGTTGATGTTTTCGACTTGCTAGATAGATGTTATGTGTTATGAAGGACTAAACAATGAAGCCAGTTAGCAACACCCTTGCCTCCTTTGTGCTATGCTATCGCATTGTACACGGGAAAGTCATAACATAATAAAAAAACCGGACAAGTGCGAGTCGGATTCGCCCACCGAGGGTTCCGCCCATGACAATGTGAACTCAATTCAAAATTTGACCACCGTTCCTTGCATTAAGACCCGGTTTTTTTATGATTATAGAAAAATGTACAGATTTCAGATTTTTCCCTAGTAAAAGACGATATTACTTCCCAAATTTCATAGTTCTAGGTCAACGGGAAATACCGTATACATTTTGAGTCCCTCGTGAGTCCGAGAGTGTCGAAATACACGTTTTTTGCCGTATCTTTTTTTTACGTTAATGTAGATTTTTGATTTTTTCACAGCTTCAAGGGACTGTAAACCGGAGTATATGGTTTTAATTTCAAATCGATACCTCCACGCGTTCCCGAGATAAAGGGTCTTGACAGACATACTGACGGACAATAAATTGATCCTATGAGGGATACGTTTTTTCCTATTGAGGTACGGAACCCTTAAAACATTTTCAGAATTAAAGACGTCGTTTGGGGGTTGCAGAGGTCTATGGTCTTACTAAGAGAAGAGAAATAACTAAGTAACTACAAAGATGTAAGAGCACAAAATACACAACTTTTTAAAAACGTGTCCGAGGAATTGTTTAGACGAGTACGAGGAACCTTATAACTTATAAATTAACCTAATTCAAGTAAAAAAGAAATACCTCCATATTTCTCCAAAAAGAATACAGGTCACAATATAGACGAATAATCAAAGTCAATTGGTTTGTTTGTGCAATAGCTAGTCTCTAAAGGTCAGGTTGGAAGTGCGTCCTTCGTCATCGGTTCACTGAAAGAAAAACCTCCATTATTTGAAAAGAGCGCCGTGGAAATTTTGAAATTATGAATATTTAAAAGAAGACTATTCAAAAGCAATTCTGGAAATTACCAGCTCAAATAAATAAATTTACAAATCTCTTTAACCTTGCATTTTGTATAGTTAATGTGTAGACACACATACCTATACAAATCTATGCGTAGACGCGCATATATGACCATTTCAACTGACGTTTAATCTCGCATAACCGCACAGAGACTTGTGTGCTTCAATTTTGTTCTGAACTATGCTTGTTTGATTTACCACTACACCTTTAGTACTTCATTTGAACATGTTTGTCAATTATTGATCTTTCCGTCTCTTGCATGTGACATACCGAATTGAAAGTGCAACTGAAATGTTTGACAAATAACCAAATGAAGTGCCACCATAAAGAACGCAACCCTGAACAACTGATCAATCGAACCAGTTCCAATATTTACTCCCACGTTGATGTAGATTTGCGTGTTTGGATTATTTTCTATTCAAATCGCTCCAGCATTTATATGGTCAGAAGGGTCCGAAATGACGTTTCCCCAATTTCCTATTGAACGGCGGCGGACAAAGTCCAGTTGGGTTTTGGTAAGTTTATTTCATTAAAACAGGTATTATTATCTTGACAGTATTTACTGTCTCTGGAAATAAGGATAAAAACCAAAGCAATGCTGGGAATGTCATTTCATACCATTTTTGTGTATACGCTATTGCCTATAAGTAATGCAATGAATTGCGCAAACGGTGAACTATGTAGTAGTCGTGCCTTATAGGTCTTAGATGGATATTTCCTTTGCGTAAAAAAAGCTTCCAAATAAGCGCTAAGCGCGCGCGGTAAGTAACCTGCTTACCAGAAATACCAGAATTTTAAAATTATCAAATTCTCAATTCACTGGAACTTTAAAACTTAGCATTCAAATTAAGGTATTTTTTATAATTCTCACCCATTTCCATTCTGGTTTTGGGAACATGGTAAAGAGCGAGTAATTTAATATTTTGGGAATGAGCGATAAGTAATTGAAATATTTAACCATCTACCCATACCCGAATTCCCAATGATTCTATTCGAATATAATATCAAATAACTCTGATTGACCTTTAACGCTTCCAATATTTCGTTAACTATAGTGTACGCCGCTCCATACCTACTAATTTAGGTCAACTAACACTTAATTCCTGTATCAAGTGTTTGTTCTAATAAGGGGCTATGAAGGTTGATGTCTTTGTTTTCGTAGTCGTAACGTTTTATATAAAGGGATGCCATTGATTTCCCCGTCAGGCTTACGAGAAAGACAATAAATAAATGTTAAAGGTCGTCGTCCTTAGTTGTAGTTATATTTTGTAGGTAACCTTTGCTGCGTGTCTTTTACGATCGAAGTATACCTACATATAACGCGTTATCAGTATTAAGAAGTAACTAGGGTGTATGTAAAAAAGGGAATGTCGATAACGTACCGTGGTTACAGTTGAAGGTGGGCAACTACCCGGGTAGTAAACCAAAGAATACCCCAAAATTGGGTATTTACCAAGAAGTTAACTTATATTATAAACCTACATAGTTAGCTAACAATTAAAGCTATAAAAAAAATACCTTCAATTACGTCACTTTTGCATCTCTTTCTCATGGAATGAAGTAAAGCAACTCTCTTTCCTAAGGAAGGAGATGAAAATACGTGACGTAATTTAAGATTACAAGTTTGCTCCGCATTCTCCATAGTAAGGTATATTGTAACTTTATAAGCTTCTTGGTATTTACTATTTACCCTCTGCTCATCTTTAGCAGCAAAGAAGAGCTTAGCTCGATTAATAAATAGCCCGCATGCTTGTAGCAATCCATTGACTAGTTCTTTTAACAATATTGAGCCGGGAGCTACTGCAGCGATGCAATGTATCACGAAAAGTATGCGGGCTATCGACCAATGAAACTGAGCCTTAACGGCCTGGCCACGACATTGCGCGAATTGCGGCGCGGCGAGCGTTTTCTTAATACATTGCACGGTCGAGACGCGCAACGTTCTGCGGTTAGTTGGCATCACACGCAATGTATTAGGAAATCGCTCGCCGCGCCGCAATTCGCGCAATGTCGCAAGGCCATTAAATCTAACTTGACAAATGCACGCGCTTTAGTCGCGCTGCGATCTCGCCATCCGTCCGGGTATCCCCGGATTTGTCCTAGTTTAGAGGGCGTCCGGGGAGCGTCCGGGCGTGGTTTCATTTGTAGTCCGGGTATAAAAATTTAAAGTCTTGGACCGCCGCGCCGCTGAGCGACGCGACGGCGGCGGCGCGACTCACGCGCCGCGGTGTGGACAACCGACGAACCGTCCGGGTTCTGGGCTCCAGAAAATGGGCAAAATCCAGTGTTTTCACGCGTCTTGTCCTCGTTGCCAAATTTTAGAGATGGCAACCCTATTCAAGGGTCATACACAGATTTAGGTTACCGTCTTTCCTGTGGACATATCCGAAGTTAACGTTTTTTCTTTCTACACCCACATAAACGGCGTGAGGTCTACTATAGTCCTATCGAATAAAAAAATAAATTATATGCACACAACCCTTTAACTATTGATCAGAGAAGACACAACTTTTGTTTTTCGAGTGTGTATGACCCTCAAACGATATTATTTAGTCTGGTAAACAAGGATCAATCAAAGACACAACTATAGTCATATGCGACATGCAAAAATGCCGTTCAACTAGTAATACATATCAAAACGAACGTGCACTAAACATCTGTAAGGATAACGTGCTATACGGATACAAAGTGAGACACAATTGAAAAGTTAGTCACAAGTAAGAGGCTGTTTACGTAGTAATAGGCCGTGTCTCATGGTCGGATGCTACACTATTAATGACGCGGTTAATTATCGCAAGGAGTGTCTCCACTAAAAGCATTCGCTTATTGGTAGGTATGGTAAGTCGCTATTGTAATAAGACTCGTTATCGAATCTTCAAGCGAAATTTCGGAGATGTTAAAGTTCTTTAAAACCCTAAAAATCTCTTTAAATAAGTCCAGGTAAACATATCGGCATAGTCAAAGTGACCCGAGTAGTTAATAAATCTTTTTGCTCGGGTTGCACTTTACGTTTATTTGACAATTGATCGATAATGAGGGCCGCCTGTTGTATACCTATATGTACTGTTCCGTGTTTTGTTTCTTTATGTATTGTATGAGTGAGTAAGTTTGCGTCAATGTAGCATGCGACATGATCTTCACGTAAACAGATCTTAACATAAACTACAACACTTGTGCTGCTACAAAAGTTATGTGCAATAAAACTGTGCAACGTTTACCTCATCCTTGCTCAAAAAGAACTGAAAAGAAAGCACACAGTTATCGGTTATACTAACATTGACACTCCATTCGTTTAGCATACACAAGGCTTTCTGGCATGCTCGTTAGGGGCACAATGGCTAGTAATGACAGTCACATTATGTTCTAAGGAATAGGTAGTAAAGAATAAGTATAACCCTGGATGTTGCAGTCGCTTAGATTTAAGTGGCACACTAATTGTGGAGATGCAAGGTCATATTTATTTCGTGGAATGTAACTTATTGATTGTCGTATAACAGAAGGGAACTGGTATCTTAGTATAAACGTAACATTAGATCATCTACATACAAAAGTACATCGCGCGACTGTGTATATTTTCCACAAATGCCGGGGAATTTCAAGTCGTTGACTGAGCCAATCAGGACTGCGCTGTTTTTATATTTGGCTGCGTAACCAAAGGAAGTTTGGACAACCCTACGTGCCCGAACTTGCGTACAGTCCGCGCGCAAGCTTAGGAACGTGTTAGGACGGGACAGCAATATACATTGTAGTGCACATTGCAGGCAGGAGAGGAGAGGCGTGGCACCCTTCACTTCAGGCCCCGACTGCATTCAACTCGCGCGAGGACGGTAACAAGTAGTAACAACTGCCAAAGGGTCTGAGTTGAACTACTCTACACTTTAACCGGTAGGGATTTTATCCTGCGCCTTCGCAGTTTCTGAACCCTGTGGTTATTACTAGCGAATGCAATCTCGCGAGATTGGTGGATTTATTCGTTTTTTATTCAAATTTGATTGACATATTATATTATTCATTTAGGTATAACAACTTTGTATATATGAAAATGAAACAATTTAAGGTTATTTTAGTTATTTAAGAAAAGAAAAATTTGCCCGCAGAAATTTTAAAGTAGTTTTATAAAATAAAAAGCATACCCGCTTAAACGCAACCAAACTAGGTCCGCAGACCTTGTCCTTGACTCACCGCTGCAGTGCAGTCAGTTCAAAAACACGTGTATTCATGCTCCTGAATAATCTCGTTAATCTCGCGAGATTCGTCAGTTTTAGGCCGAGATTAATCTCGGTTAATATGGCCGAGATCTCCCGAGATCGAGATTGCACTCCCTAGTTAGTACGCGCCGGAACATAAGGTTTATTATTGCATAGATTCACGCACTGTATTTTTCGTATTTCATGAAAAATACAAAAAATACTTTAGCCGACGACAAGAAATAAACAAAGTTAAGTTACAACAACAATACTTAGCTGTAATATAATAAATAGTACCTTAAAAACCTGTTTCACTCGCAAGAGTCGCGTCAAGTTTTAAACAGTTCTCGCGTCATGAATTAATCTGCATTTTTTGTTTATCAAGGATATCCAGTACATAAATAATAACAATGAACTTTTTTGACAGTCTTACACTCCCTTAACTGATATAGTATTAGTGATTTAATATCTCTAGACTGGTAAAATCTCTGCATCTTACCATACCAATCTTGGTTATAGCTTGGTATATAAAAAAAATGATCTGTGCGGATTACCTATATTTCTTGAAATAATCAAGCCTCTCATTTTTCTTAACGTTTTGTGATAATTGATTACAAGTTACATTATTAGCAACAACAAATCAATTGCAACATTTACGTTAACATTTCCGGTTGATATGAAATACAAATCCCAAAATTAATAATAGTTAGGAACTAGTCAGGCAACACAGCTAATACACAATACATGCTAGATTATTCGGTACATACTTTGTAATTTAGGTCTCAATGCTGAGTGAAGACCCATATTGATGTCACACTACCGCACCCTAAATGTTAAGATTAAGTAGTAATTAAATTATATGTTTAAGTTGGTGATGGTGCTGTGTGTGAGATCGATTAAATATTTTCATTTTCATTTTTTCATTTCTTTTTCAAAAAGAGCTAGGGACTAAAATGGTATACATAAGTTAAAATAACATCCAGGCAGTAAGTCTAATTCACTTCAGTTTATTATCTACGTAGCCTTCAAGCAAACTAGGCACTAGCTAAGCTAAATCATAAAATGACGTCGTATTTGTGGAGATTAATCGTTTTGTGTGTAAATATTTCTATAGATGTTTCCGGGACAATAAATCGAGTTACATGTAGGTATATAAATATAAACAAGTAAGTGTAAATGTAAGTTATAATAGAGACGGTGAGGGCTCAGTGGTGACAAATAAAAGTAATTGAAAAGTTTTGGGCTAAGTAGGGTTTAAGTACCGGTTTACGCCATGTTTACACCGTTTTATTTACAGTATTTTTGATACTCATTTCGATCTAAAGTAGCCAAAAAAGGTACAGTGGCCACAAAGGGTACTTCTACGCTACAGTTGAGTGGGTTTATTTTAAGGATCCCTACACTAGTACCACATTTTTCCCTGTAATAAATGTCAGACAGTGTGACCGAGCATTAATTAGTACACTATCGACATCGATGCCCTTGTTAATAAACGTGGTAGCTAAGCCGTGCTTTGTCCTTATCTGTCAATTTGATATTTTAATTCGACAGATAAGGACAAAACAACTCCACGTTTATTAATAATAGGCCAAAGGAGTATTTGCATGGGCGTAAAAAAAGAAGTGCTATACTACAGTCCGCGGCAAGAGTGACTTGTAAGGCCGATTGACCGATGAGACAAACAAACATTTGGTGGCCATTTTGTAAAACTGTGACCCTAAATTGACAAAGTTTGGAAACCCCTGGGCCTAAAATAGTCCCGTTATGGTAAGAGATATTATAATTGTATCTAGAAATGTAGCATGTATAATGTATAGCAATTTGTTGTTAGGCTTAAAATCGATTCTAAGTGTGACATAAACGAATGGAGTATATAATATATTTATATACTTAAACATAACTGACCAAAATACACCTTTTTTAAGGTTTAGACCGTTTCTCTATATGCTTCATTTGTTTAGGTACTGAACGAAATGTAAACAAACCAAACCACGTGGCTCTGTTAAATACTTAAAACAGCCAATCAAAACGGGTTTGTCGAACTTTTACGTATCAGAGGGCCCTGCAAAGATGCATTGCGCTAACTAACGTTTCTATTCGATTCGTTTTTAAACCAATCGCGTCACTGGGAGATGACGTGATACGAAAAGTCACGTGGTCTACCAGTGACGCGATTGGTTTAAAAACGAATCGAATAGAAACGTTCGTTAGCGTAGTGCATCTTTGCAGGGCCCTCAGGGTTCTGCTTCTATTGGTTGCTAAATCACGTAGTTTTTCACATTGAGTAAAGTAATAAACAAATGAAGTTTAGTTTGCTAGTTAATTTAAACTGTTTAAAGAAGTGTACAAATGAACTAGTTAGCTTTAAAAGAATGTTCCGTTTTTCAGAATTTATATTTCTTTTTCTGTATTTGTTTAATGTTTATGTGTAATTATTATTTATTTATCAGTCAACTCTGTTTAAGTGTTTTCCATAGATGTATATTGTCTAGAATTGGACACAAACAAAACACACATGCACTTCCAGTGAAAATATCTACCTATTAAAACTTTATCATTAATCATTAACTGTTCACACACATTTATCTATTTTATTAGTACAATCAACATCAAAAGTGGGCACACCCTTTTTTAACGTGCCCCTTTAACTTGTCGCCAGCTACGTAATCAATCACCATCAAACAAAGTTCAACAGTGAGCATCTACTTTTGATGCTGACTAGATTAGTGCATGCAATCCCGGAATGAGTCGGCGTCAATAGAACTTGCGAACAATGTAAACAAATTAGTACTGTTTGACACATAACCTCAAATATTCACCAAGCGTGTTTTTATTAAAAATAAAGTATAATCAATACTTATTTCATCTTAAACTTAATATGAAAATAATGATCTAGTGTATAAATCATTGCAAAGACCTCACTTGATCTTTAAAAGTACGTGATTATCGAGTAATCATGGTGAATTGGTTCGTTTGCTGTTGTTTACATCTTTCGCAAGTTCTACTGACGGCGACCTTATATAATATTAGTACCAGTTCCGGGTTGCATGCCCTAGTTAGTTAATATGACACTTGAACTTGTTGATTCCATGGACAACTGTTTTTTTGAAATAAAAACTCCGTAGTAAAAAAGATTACAACATTTCCATCTCTCAAAGATTCTACTAAATACATTATTTTTGGTCCAAAAAGTTTCAATTTATCTCGCTTCCTCAGTTAGTTCCTAGCTTATCTGACAAAATAGGATATTGTATGAGAATGCACTACATCTCTGGTCATATAAATATACTCAGAGCTTGAATTAACTAAAACTCATAAGGCAAAAATATTCTTGAACATTTTAATACACCCTCGCCCTTACCTTTTTAATGTACTTAGCGATTCTGATAAGCAAATGCCTCATTTTGAACTGCCGAAACCTGATAAATTCCGTGCAGTGAAAGGGAGCTTTTTAACAAATGAAATTGAGCGGATTTCAATAGTTTATCATAACACTTCTGATCCTAGTTTTTTTCTCGACCGGTATTCCAGTAACTAAACTCGAGAATCTAATTCAAGACCAATATCTTAACCTCAACGCGCACACATTCGCTCTGATTACTGCATTTTGGTTTAAGTGTAAGTATTTTTATCAATAAAACTTACTCTAATATTGCTTACACGCGTTCTCATTCATGTTTTTATACAGGGTATCTAGTTTAATTCGGTCAGTATGGGAAATTCTGAAACTATAAGACATACGAAGATCTGTTCTTAGGAACCATGTCATTGATTTTAATAAGAAGAAAAACGGAATTCATACATTTAAAAAAAACCTGTACTCAGCTCGGGAATCGAAGACGGTTGTTTTGATAAAAAAAAACTTACACTATTTCTATTTAGATATTGATTGTGTAGGTCTTAAGCAGTAAATGGTTCTATGAAACATGATGTCTAAAATGGATCAATATCTAAATAAAAATAGAGTAAGTTTATTCTTTTCAAAACAACCGGGTTTGATTCCCTAGCTGAGTACAGGTTTTTTTTAAATTTATGAATGCAGTTTTCTTCTCATTAAAATTTATGACATGGTTCCTAAGAACAGATATTCGTACGTCTTATAGTTTCTGAATTTCCCATACTGACTGATTTAAATGAGACATCCTGTATAATAATGTTAAAATAACTAAATAATCAAGATGGGAACTGTAAAATTTTGGTCTTGAATTAGATTTTCGAGTATACAGTATGTACAGTCAACGTCATAAATATGTTTACACCTTGTCTATTTAAAGTATGTTTTAACTGCCATATGAAATTGTCATAGCGGATAAAGTGACAAGGTAGTAAAGTGTAAACATCTTTGACGTCAACTGTACCACAGTGACTAGCATGTACAAAATATGTCATAGAAAAATATGTATTTGATTTAAATTTTATTACTAAATTTTTAGTATTATTTCTTAATTACATTGAGAGCATGAGGTTTGGGGTAACGTCTAGAACAGTATTGGCTCTATGGACCAAAACGAAGCAAAAGCGCATAAGGTCGGGATTACACCTGTAAGTTATTACATAAGTTTTGAAACAAAGCTATATGCAAGAGAGAGATGCAGATAATTGCCACTCACTCTTCCCCATAGTTGCGTCTCAAAACTTACGTAATAACTTACAGGTGTAATCCTGGCCTAACTCCAATAAAAAACCAGAGCCAGATAGACAAAAACAGATTACTCAAACCTGAGTAGCATAACTGTAAGCTTACCTGTTTGTGTTTGATTTTTGATGATGTTTGGTACGCTGTTTCTAGTTTCGGGTTGTTTGGGGCTTTCTTTGGTCTTGTGTTCTTAATACCTAATGACTTGCCAAACGGCGCAAACCAGTACCTATAACAAAATCGGCCTTTAAATATATTAACTTCGTCACATGAATTATAATAATTAAAAAATATACATTTAATTCTGTTCAGTTCTAAATGTTTGAGAAATTATGCAAAAAATCAATTACCATAATAATATTAATAAAAAGAGATAATTATACATAAACAAATAAGGCATGACCCATTTGGTTTATCTAGCCTAGCCTAGAAATTGATAACACTCTTGATTATAAATAATCAAAGTTATCATTACCTACCGGACCGGTGATACCGGGACAGGTACAAATAGAAATCTAGATTACTCTAGCCCATGAAGAAAGATCGTTATTTTGGGTAATGGTATGTTAGAGCCATGCATGAGCAGGTCACTTACTTTTCTAGTATGTGCCGCAGGACTATGAGCACCACTGCCAACGGTAAAGGATACAAGAGATGCCTGTGGTCGTTGTAAACGACGGCCTTGTCGGGCCCCGGAGCCAAATCTTCCCAAGTAGTATTTGGCGGCAACCAAACATCCTCGTCCCAAAATTTGTTAACTAAATATCGCAACATTGTTGTAACACTTAAATTAATGTCTCCATGCACAGTTACGGTATTGTCCTGTTATATGCAAATAACAATTAAATCACGTCATAAACACACCCAAGAGAAAAAATACGGCACACGTCCGCCCGACAGCCGACATAACACAACACAGATTATTTATTATTACAAGTGACTGCGCACAGATCACAGATTATAAGAGTATGTATACATAGTTGTTGATTGTTGCCAGACTATCACCACAGATTGTATGGGTATACCTATCTACCTATCATTATCACTCAACCGCTTGATTTCCTCTTGTCGCAAGTCGCAACAAAATTTGATAATAATATAATATTCGAGTAGCTTAGTTTAATATTAATTTAAATACGTTTAGTTTTAATTTTTAATTGTATTTATGTGAATTCTGTAAATATTATGTCGAATAAAGTATTTACATATGATTAAAGGAACTAAACTTAGTTTTTATAGTCAAAGCAACAAACCATCGCGAGCTTCCATGAGACCTCTAGTTTCTGAACGAATAATTTAAAGTTTACTTTACTTCTAATGCCGGCACCACACTTCGCTATTCGCTATTCGTTATTCGGCTTATGCGCCTACATTCGACGAAGTGTGGAGGGTTTATTCGTCTATGTTTTCTTTATTCGCACGCATAACGCATAAGCGCGATGGCAAATATTTTATGCCGGCACCACACTTCGATATTCGCTATTCGTTATTCGTTATTCGGCTTATGCGCCTACATTCGACGAAGTGTGGAGGGTTTATTCGTCTATGTTTTCTTTATTCGCACGCATAATGCATAAGCGCAATAGCAAATATTTTAACAAATACGGCGCAGCCGTATAACGAATAGCGAATAGCGAAGTGTGGTGCCGGCATAACAAATACAGCGCAGCTTCATAACGAATAGCGAATAGCGAAGTGTGGTGCCTGCATAATTCTAATTTTAATTAACGGCTTTCACTCCTGAGGCCCTACTTTAAAAATCAAAGTTTGAAGTTACGTTAGCTCCATCTCTGTCACTCGTCATTCGAGACTAAATCGAGAGAAAGGGATGGAGTTAACGTAACTTCGAACTTCGATTTTCAAAGTAGGGCCTCTGTTGAGGTGTATTTCGCCAATTTCAAGTTATTTATAGACACTCCCATAGACTTATTAGAGAAATAAGTCCATAGATATCACTCGCGAAGACAATTGTTCGGGGTAAAAGAGTACTTACTTTACTTATATGTTGGCAGCAGTAAAACTTGACATCGACAGCTAGGTAGAAGAAAAGGAGAGAGAGAGTAACAGAGGGTGCAAGGAATATGGAGCTATACATAATAACTAACGTATTGTGGCGCGAACTAAGCGAAGCGCAGGACACTCACTTCTGTTATATTCATATCGCATCGTTTCTATACGAACTGTGTAAGATGACGCCTAGCCTCGGTTATACATGGGAAGTTACGTTAGCTCCATCCCTTTCGCTCGAATTAGTCTTGAATGACGAGTGACTGGGATGTAGCTAACGTAACATCAAACCTCGGTTGTAAAGTAGGGCCCAGGTTAGCAGAATTTACGGTCATGATCAGAAAATTATCCGGTTTATCCCTAATAAAGTTGTGATTGTTATATAGACAACGGCCGCACTTTTTAACGATTAAATCGTGCCTAGGTGACGATTATTCATCAGAAGCCTTACTCTGAAAACCGAAGTTCGAAGTTACGTTAGCTCCATCCCTGTTACTCGTCATTCTAGACTAAATCGAGAGAAAGGGATGAAGCTAACGTAACTTCGATTTTCAAAGTAGGGCCTCAGGTTCGAAAAAGGAACGAGTTAATTGTCTCTAATCCCGGCACCACACTTCGCTATTCGCTATTCGTTATTCGTTATTCGGCTTATGCGCCTACATTCGATGAAGTGTGGAGGGTTTATTCATCTATGTTTTCTTTATTCGCACGCATAATGCATAAGCGCGATAGCAAATAATTTAACAAATACGGCGCAGCCGCATAACGAATAGCGAATAGCGAAGTGTGGTGCCGGCATAAAATGTCTTTGATTGAGTAGTAGGTAAAAAGATTTTGAGCAAAAATTGGATCATGTTGCCAATTTCACTCCAAACGCTCGAATTTTCCAAACGTAGATTTTTACAAATCAGCAATTTTCATTACTTTAAATCTTTGGATCTTCAAGTCAAGTGTACAACTGTTCATTTGTTTTTATTTTATATATCCTTTTTTTCATAGCGATAGGGTGTCCGTGATAATGTGAACTTATACATATAAATGTAATTAAAGACTTTATTAACATCCAAATAAGTACAGAATTCAACATTAATACAATTAAAAATTAAAACTAAACGTATTTAAATTAAAATTAAACTAAGCTACTCAAATATTAAAGATATAAATAATAATCACCACTATAAAAAGAACATCCCTCTAGCAGGTCCGCTCGTGTCATGGAAATATTAAAATAAATTATGTCAATGTGTGAATGAATATATTGGAATATTGTCATGTGTGTGACATGACATGTGTCAAATCAAATAACCTCCAATAAAGTCGCTCGCTTTTATTATTGCAGCCTTGCAGGTATCAGGTATTGAAGGAACGTGGGAAAAATAATAAAGCATTTATAAAGAAAGGAATACTAAAATGTGTTCTTCGTCTGTGTAGTTATAGTCAAAATGAACCTCTAACAGAAACTCCTTTTGTACGTTAAAACCTGCAGCGGCTATGGTTGAAAAGTATGGTGTAAGTTTGATAGACTGATAATGTTGTTCTGTCCTACGTGTGCCAACATTCTTATGGTAGAAGAGGCTCCAGAGTGTGGCCTCAGGTACGCTTGCAACACCTGCCCGTATGTTTATAGCATTAAGAAGAAGGTGTCATCTCGCACATTCCCTAAACTGAAGGTTTGTGAAGTGCTGTTGCAATACTTTAAATTTTTAAACCGGTTAATGTCCAGGCTTTTAATTAATATAATTTTCATGTTGTGCCCAGAAAAATTAACATGACTCATCTTCTGAATCTCATCCACTTGAAAATCTCATGAGATTGATCATTATGTTATTAAATCTATGACTGGGATCCTGTTTCTGGCACTAGTACAATCATAGTGTTGATTTATGTAGTCTACCAAGTTACCCTTTTGTCCATTTTGAACTGATTTTGTAGAGTGTTATGGTTGAGAAGAGGTATGGATTTTGTTGTTTGACCATACAGTAAATAATAACACTTGGCAACAGAAATTTATAATGGGGAAATTATTCAATCTGTAAAAGTGACTTCTAATATACTTTTTTATTTCAGGAGTTGGATTATATAATGGGTGGTGCTGCTGCTTGGGAGAACGTAGATTCGACGGATGCTGTGTGCCCAAAGTGCAGTCACGGAAAGGCTTACTTCATGCAGCTCCAAACACGCTCAGCTGATGAGCCAATGACCACGTTCTACCGTTGTTGCAACCACAAGTGTGCCCATAATTGGCGTGATTAGCGTACATTATTTCGGATATGAATTTACTAAAAAGACTTTACTTATTAAATAGTTATTTATTTAGCTCTAGAAGTGCATCTGTAGAAATTAAGATAGACAAAATGGCAGACATAATACCCTGTTTACAAGAAACTTCCTGTGAACGAGCTGCAGAGTATTTGTCTAATGGACAAGTGGTAGCCGTACCCACGGACACAATATATGGGCTGGCTTGTAGTGCTAACTGCCCTGAAGCTATAAAAAAGCTGTACAACATTAAAGGCAGGGACTCTGCTAAACCAGTAGCAATATGTGTAACATACATAGACGATGTCCGTAAATGGGGAAATGCAGGACATCTTAGTAACAATTTACTCAATAGATTGTTGCCTGGCCCGGTAACAGTTGTTTTAGAGAAAACAGAACTCTTGGATAATCCATATCTTAACCCATCAACAACAAAAATCGGCATTAGAATACCTGACCATGGTTTTATTAACAAAGTTACTAAAATATTTGACATGCCCATAGCACTAACAAGTGCTAATTTTAGTAATGAGCCATCAACACTGTCTATAAAGGAGTTTGAACATTTGTATTACCACTTGGGTGCAGTTTTTGATGGTGGTGTATTAAGTCAGGGTTTAGACCAGAACAGAACAGGTTCCACAGTTGTGGACCTGTCAGTTAAAGGAACGTTTAGTATTATAAGAAGAGGGATTTCTTACGAGAACATCGTAAAGGTCCTTGAAGATAATGGGTTGACTAGTAGCTAAAATACCGCAAAGAGGTCAGTTTGAAATTGTACAGGCAGCCCATAAAATGTCAAGGTGTGCTTCTTTGGTGTAGGCTACATTGTTTTATACTAGTAGAACTTGTAAACACAGCCAACCAATCAGTAATGCTTTTATTATTGGGTTGTAACATTGACAGTAAATAAGTCAAGGACTAAGGTCAATGTGCCATTTGACACGTGTCATCTTACACTTTTCAGGGCCTTATTCTACTCGTCTCTACACATATTGTTATTGTATTGGAACTAGGCTTTGCCCGAGTAGAATAGAACCCGAGTAAAAATATCATTTTGATTATGTCATGGTAGAGCCTCATTTATTTTATAGTAAATAAATTAAACAAAGTTTTACATTTTTTATTTCGTAATATTTATTTCATGAAAATCATGATCTTTTTTTTCCATAAACCTTGATCATTTAAATTTATTACTGTTTTTTATAGCCTCAATAAACTCTAGTAGACAGGATATCTGATACTCTGGTGCCCATTTGGCTAAAAGAAAATACAGGCTCAAGATAAATAAATTGCTTGCCCAAGATCACAATTCTAAATACTAAATGGACCGTCACAGTAAATGAAATAGGCACTCAACAAGAAACATTAGACTAGCAAAGAGATCTTGTTGTTAGGAGATAAGCTAATTTGGCATTGTAATAAATTAAATGTTTCAAAATCCAGACTGGGAC
This sequence comes from Acleris literana, assembly GCA_946894065.1. Taxonomy (NCBI): domain Eukaryota; kingdom Metazoa; phylum Arthropoda; class Insecta; order Lepidoptera; family Tortricidae; genus Acleris; species Acleris literana. The sequence goes on from OX335687.1 coordinate 7,226,244, forward strand.
TCTAACATTATAGCAATTAGAACAACTGCCCCCAATTTATAATATAAACAATATCGTTAACAATCGTAAACTCCCTAAATCATTTATACCTATGTTCTATACAGGTTTTTATTTGTACTAATACAACACTAAGTACTAAACCCCATGGGCTTTCTACTCTCAGGCAACTTGACTTCGAGTTGCTGCCACCGTTCTGGGGGCCACACGATAGCCACAGCCCTAGCATTCACAAGTCCTAGAGACACAGGTCCAAATGTATTGCTGTCTAGTGTATGGCCTGTGTGGTCACCCTCCACCCAGCAATGTCCTTCAGGAACCCTCACATACTGGGTCTTGTATCCTAGAGTGTTCACCACATCCCCTTGAAGCCCTACTACCCGCTTGATAATCTTTTGATTCGGGTCTTTCGGCGACACGAGCGATACCACTTCACCTCGCCTCACTTCGTAGTCTCTGACCGCCCACCGCGACAGGAACACGTAGTCGGTATCCTTGGCATTCGGATTGAGAACAGGTTGCATTGAGATACCCTCCACTCTGGCCACATAACCCACAGTGTCCAACAAGGTTAAACCAACGGGTATCCCAAAGAATACAGATTTAAACATTATCCTTAGTAACATGAGTGTGGCTACACGATTCACTGTGGCAGCAAATCGAGCCCGACATAGTCAAATTACATTAAATTTTCATTCATTTATGCGAACATATGATTTTTTGGACATATATTTGAAATTCATTTGTGACACCGACACTGACATTTATCTTTTGCTGGCGTTATTTTTGGTTCCTTTGCGGATCTTGAAGTTATACAACTTGTCATGCTAAGAACTGCTAAGCTGTTGTCATGGTTGTCATGAAACGGCAAACGGCAATGTTCGAGTCTCAAAATTAAGCGATAAAGTAGACGTTTTTTTATCTTGAAATACCAAAGGCGTTTTTCAAGTCCTTAAATTTAATTCTGAAGGTTGATCATTTTGACTACGTGGATTAGAAACCGGTTTCGCATTGCAGTGTCACGTCACTACAATGAATGAACGACCATAGAGTTTCAGTCTTCATAAATACTTTTAAAAAAGTGTTGATGCTTTCTATAGTAAATTACAACCAAACAGAAATTTTGGACATTTTATTTGCGTGTAGTGAGTTTATATCACACAAATGAAGAAATACGAGCGCAAGTTTTTATCAATGGTGACTTAGAAAGCTTGAAATAAATAATCGTCAGCGGATGAAAGCGTTTCGTCGTCGAGAAAAACTTACAATCTGCATAATCAGCTGTCAGTGAGATAGATCATCTGTCCCTGTAAATATAAAAGCTAAAACAATCATAACACGTTTTAGTTCAGCAAGTGTAAATAATGAGGTAAGCGGCCTCGTTACGATGTAACCTGGGCTCTGTGGTGAATGCGCCGCGACCCGAGAGCAGAAATGGGATAATAACCTAAAGACGACGGCCGAAGAATGGCTGGTCTGCCGTAAGGCGACGCGTTCGCACGACGGCTGGAGCCCCGCGTCACCATGGCCGGCGACTTCTCGTTCGTGGCGAAGGTGGTGAGCCCGGCGAAGTGTAATGAGAAGCCCTGGGACCTATGGGTCAGCGAGATCGGGCACTCGTCACCGCGGAGGGACGATGACGGTGCGGCGGTGTTCTTGGCGCCCGCGGCCGCGGACGGCAAGCCGGTGCCGCGCCGCGACCACCCCTACAAGCTGGGAGCGCCCGTCGGCGCCGCGACGCGCTACCGCCGAGCTGGTTTGCACCGTCTGCGCTACGATAGCATGAGCCTACATGGACTCTTTCCTCAAATGGACAATCTTAATGCAGCTGTGTGCCACATGTGTGGAATGGTAGTGAAGTGCAGTGCTGCTTCTAGACATTTACTAGAGTCTCACATGGGTTCTGAACCAATTCTCCCACCTCCACCTCCTGCACCCACAGTTAAGCTCAAAAGTCATAGTCGGAGTCGTCATAAAAAAGAACTCCCTCCACCCCCTCCTCCTATAGATATCATGCCAGTCCCCATGGACACGTCTCCTCTATACACCAGTACACCGCCCCTTTCTAGGATAGTGATACCACAGCCTGATTTGCAATATTTAGAGGAGCCTGGCACTTCCTCTGCAGTTAATGCGGAGGTACAGGTTTGTGTAGAGACAGGGGAACTGCCCGTGGTCAGCATACAGGACCCCGAGGAGCTGCCCCTCGGTGAGAACATCACGGATGACATAGTAGATATCATGAATTCTGAAGGCATCCAGAATGCTGATGATATGACAAATGTAGCAGATTGGAAAAATATTATTAATGATATAGGGAAGATGCAAGACTTTCCCACGACCAATGATGCGGTGCAAACACCGGACCTTTTCTCAACTGTAGATACAACACTAGCGGCTTACACCATGACTGATCAGGACTTACCTAGTTTACAATTCGCACAGAACACCTCGCCCATGCTGGCCTCAGTTTTAGATACCAATGTGTTAAACGCTCAAGCTTTAAAGCCCGTCACCCCTAGTACGCCCACGAGCAAGACGCAGCGGGCTAAAACTAAATCCAAGTTCAATCTTAGAGAGTACGATCCGAATAAGCACTGCGGCGTCGTTACCTTGGACAACCCTAAGCCTTGCACGCGGTCGCTGACGTGTAAAGCGCACGCGTTGTCGCTGCGACGCACGGTCGAGGGCCGCATCAAGCCCTTCGACACCCTGCTGGCCGAGCACCGCGCGGCGCGAGACAGCGGCGGCCCGGCGGCGGCGGCAGCAGCGGCGGCAGCAGCTGTGGCGGCAGCGGCCGCGGCGGCTGCGGCTGCGGCGGCCGCGGCGGCGGCCGAGGCGCCGGGCCCGCTGCAGGCCGCCGCGCCGACGAATACGCCGCTCCTGCCTTCGCTGATCGACCTGAACGCGTTCAACGGTCTGACGGAGGAGCAGCAAGTCAACGACATCTACGAGAGCCTCGTCGGCCTGGGGGACAGGCTGCCCGACACCTCCGGCATCACGTCGATGCTGAGTCCGTCGCTACCGACGGAGCCGTTTTTGCTGCCCGACGACGCCGAGGCGCCCGAGGCGCCGGCGCCCGGGCCGTCGCGCCCGGACCGCTCGGACGACGGGCCGCCGGCGCTGGTGCCGGGCGACGTGTGCTGGTACGCGGCCTGCCCGCGGCCGCTCGCTCTCTGCACCTTCAACGCGTCCCACGCCGGCGGCGCGATCACCTTAGGCAAAAAATTCGCAACGGTCCGGAGCAACATCAAATCGTCGCTCTCTAGGTCTCAGTGCAAGACTGGTGCCGCGAACAATTACTATTACAATCAGAACGCTCTGTCGTTGTCCAAAACTGTACATATGAACAATGCTAGTAAAACTAATAAGCCAGAGGTTCGGAAACTGATAGTGACGTGCAGCGCGGGCGCGGGCACGCGCGCGGCGGCGCTGGGCGAGCTGTTCGGCGTGAACGGGCACGCGGTGCACGGGGTGCACGGGGCGCACGGGCTGCACGCGGCGCACGCGGCGCACGGGACGCACGCGGCGCTCGCGCCGGCGCGGCGCGCGCTCAAGTCCAAGCTGCCCGCCGGGCCCTTCGGACTCGACCCGCTGCTCGACGAAAAGTGCTGAGCACACGCATAAGCAATCACCGGTTGTGTAGTCACATAATTGTATATTTATTTTTCTGAACGGTCGAATCGGACTCAAAAAGGTGTAAAATAATAATCACGAATTTTACCCGAACGGAATAATGTTACGATAATGTTAAATCTCATTTATTCGTCGAGAAGCGAACTAATGTTTGTATTATTTTGTATATTATTTATAAGATTCTTTTAAATCGTTCGCGGCTATCGCCGGCGCTGTGTCAATAAAGAATTAAAATAGATTATGCAGACAGGTTGTATTTTTTCGAAATGGCATATTACTCATTGTTAATACTGATTTGAATACTGATGGCCTAGGTTTAATAATCGTTAATGTGATGAAAATTTCCATGTAAAAATATAAATACTATCGAATAAGTATCCGTAATAGTAAATCGCCTCATTTTGAAATAAAGGCAAATACCTCAGTGACTGTCTCATCTTGTTTCAATTATTTTAATTAATTCGTTGGCACCTTGAGCAAAATTATGCGTTTAATGGCTTCCGCGAGGGAACTGCTTTAATTTCCTTGAGATATAAAGAAAGACGTAGGCACAATAGCAGAGCGTACCCATTCTAATCTAAAGTAGCATTTAATGTTTCTCGTGCGTTTTTTGCTTCTCGTTTGAAATTTGTTCCATTCTATAACCATTAATTTAGCCTGTAATCTGTTCGATCGTGGGAAGATATTACAGTTGATATTCAGAAATACCTGTTGAATCTTACCATTATGCAATTAGTTATTACGCACGCGGAGCACGCGCAGCCTTAACCTTTATTTGTAGCAAAACCATGTTTTAGCCTTAGTTTGTAGTTGAAAAATAGACTAGGGTTTTTTGTGAATTACCAGTTACACTCTTATGATAACGAATACTATGCAATTAATTTCCGTGCCTTTGACCGCCTAAGTCAATCATTTCCGACTTAATGCCTGTCTTCCCTAAGTAAGTTGATGCATAGCAAAATCGTGAGAAAACCTGCATTAGTTTACCTGCATGCGAATGAGCAGTGTGTGAAACAGCTCGATTGTACATTAGAACACAATCGAAGTGATTTTCATCAAGTGATCATCATCGACAGCGGCCTTCGCCTAACTTCGCCTAACAGTGAGTTGGTATACTGTTCGTGTAATGTAAGTATTTTAAACAGCAGCTTCTAGCTAGTCGTTTTCGTGACTTACTCAGTTGATCAGTTCCCTTTACTGTTAAACGTGCGGAAATTTTACACTTGATAATCTTCGTATGAAACAAAGGACTTGCCGCCTATTTCACAATCGTGACAATGACAGGTGACAGGTGACAATTCGGTATACAGTGCAAGGTAAACCAGTTTTCATATTATCGTGATTCATATAAGCTGCACAATGTACACTGAAATGTCACCTGTCATTGTCATGATGGTGAAATAGGGGGCAGGACAAAGGAATGTCAGCAAATACGTTAAGTTTCCGTCGAAAATAATAATTATAAAACTAGTTTTTGTTGCCGACTGTACTATTTTTTGTACTGTCATCATCTATCTATCGAGATCAACCTAATGAATCCAACTTGATTGGTCTACGTCTAGCGGAGTTCCTATTGCAACCTTTCGACTCCATCATCAGATCACCTCGTAAATACCATATTATTGCATTGCCCTCAAGTTTACTTGTGTTTTCCAAATTTCAGCAGAATACATTTACGGGAAGGGATAAAAACAAAGCAAGCAAGTTAAAAAAAAATGCATTAAGTAACGAATATAATAACCAATTCCTTTTGGTTGGCATTAGTTACGTTGGAATACCTACTTGTATTGTAATTCCAACTACATACAATCATCGTAACTTCGTAACGCTTAATATTTCGACCAATACCTTATGGCCTCTGTTTCCCTTTACAACTGGGTCGACATGTGAAAGTCGAGTCGAGATTAAAGATATCGAATGAATCACGCACGCTTTGGGTTCGATTATTGTAACTTATAATATTGTGTTCCAGCGTTGGCGATTTGGACACATCTAAAAAGTAAACCCTATATTTAACATTTTCTTTTTGAGAAACTAATTTGATCCATTTTGTATTTTGATGACTTGTTTTCCTTGCCTTATAAGCACCTTAATATTAAGTTCGGACGCGTCAACGTCATTTGTATAGAATACCTTACTTAGGTAAGGTTAGATAAAATCTCAAAAACAAAATACGCCTACTTATATCCCCATAACATGAATGGGATTAACGGGCTAGTGAAGTATAAGTATTAAATTATGTAAATACTAATAAATGAGCTAATAAAATAACCTTGGTTGCTGTTCTACCAGTAACCTTCGTCTGCAATTTACCGGCTAGTCAAATACGATTAAAGTTAGCCATGCACCTAATGCCACATAATGCCTACAAGCGTACGGATCAAGTTAGGATTTTATTCAATCCTTGATTCCGAAGATGAACGGAAAGTGGCGAGGCACCTTCTTTTGGTTCCTAAAGGTGGTTCCACATTTGTGACATTTCATCGCAACATGGTTCCGTGACCGTGTCAGTGAAACGTGACAGTAGGTACCTACCGGTTTGAGAGCGTCGGTGGCCTAGTGGCTTAGGGGATCGACTCGTGATTGTAAGGTACCGAGTTCGAATCCCCGCGATCACCATGTACCAATGAGTTTTTCTAACTTAAGTACCTACATTACCTGATGCTCTTATTGTGAAGGAAAAACATCGTGAGGAAACCTGCACATTCGAACAGCTGAGTGTGTAAGAGGGTAATTGCACAAAAGGTCGAAGTGTATCCGAAAGGGCCCATCTGTAAGATAAAATAAGATGACCTACTGGTTATGAGCACGGTAATTATCATGTTACCACGTAGGTACTGTTGCGATGTGACCCATCCCGAGCGCATGATTTACACTGTCCACTGTTATAGCGTAACAAGTCCTGTAGATCTTGGAGTCCCATAGTGGTGTCCCACCTTTAAGGGCCGACCGTATCATCACGGCGCGTAGCCATCACCGTGGAACAGCATGACGTCGTGCAGTGGCACGGTGCCGAGTTTCGCTATAAAGTACGCAATTTTAAGTCGAATTTCCTGCGTGTAGTGATTAAAATACATATTTTGACTCTGTGTTACACGGTACGTGTATCTGCGCGACAACGTGCCTTTCTACGGCGTCGTGGTGATGTGGCCAAAGGCCCTACTTTGAAAATCGAAGCTTTTGCTTAAAAAAAAACTGAAGTATAGTGGTAGAGAGTAGGTAGGTACCACTGTTAGGACGCTTTTTAATCAATTTCAGAATTCGTTTTAATTATGAACATATGATGTTTACAAACACTATTTTGCCAAATGATTTAAGATGTTTGCTTGTTCTGCCAGTCTTTGAAAGCCTCAACTGATCGCATGCATGCACAAAATAAGTTTCTTTCTACAAAAATAACACAATGGCGCGTTGAAATCTTTTGTTTATAAAGTCATAACGTATAAAGACGTAACGTAACGTATGTACTCGCACAGTCGCCATAAAATATATCGAAACCAGGGATGTTGTGAATATCATATCCGCATCCGCAAATGCGGAGCTTTCGCATAGATTTGAACATCTGCATCCGCACCCGAAATAATCAATGCGGATGTTCATGTGGATGCGAATGTAATACCAGTTGCGACAAGAAAGAAATTGGGCGGGGCCGACGAATGGCGCGTGCCGTTCGCAAGTGACAATGACCAATAGGTGCAAAAAATTGGTGACAAGATCAAAATCTGGTTTATATATTATATTATAGCTAGGTACAGGAAAAAACAAAAAGTCATAAATGAATGAATGTTTGTTAGATACTCTTAAATTGAAGAGTGTCTAACAAACATTTACATAAACTCTGTTTACTTAAATTTATTTATTATTATTATTAAATTTATTTATTATTAAACTCTGTTTGTGGACAACTGGGAATTCTCCTTTCCAGTTGTCCACACCTATTTTCGAGGGTGTGGACAACTGGGAGATTTTTTCCCAGTTGTCCACAGTGTTGACAAAGGGGGTGTGGACAACTGGGAATAGGCCCGTGTTTGTTTGCGCTGTGGATTACTTATCGTATAGTTTAATTACTTTATCATGGTTTTAATTCTTCATATATACTATATTTATATAAGATCATAAACATCCGCATCCGCATCCGCGGATGTGAACCTTAAAAAACCCGCATCCGCAGCATCCCTGATCGAAACATGTAAGGTGCCCTAAATTATTTAAACTGGACTCTATTTTTAAAAGGCGTTTGGGCGTGTACGCTTTAATAATTATATTTGATGGCGAAAGTGTGTGATCCATCGAGCACATGTTTTTCCCTTACATACATTTCAACCACTCGAAATAATATTACGTTCACATTTTCTTTGCAAATGGGTTCATTTAGTTCCTCCTTGATGTCCTTAAATACACAAACAGAAAAACTCAATTTGTATTTCAAACTTGAATGACATTTTATTTGAATATATAACTAACACATGATGAGATATCGCACAATAGTCACAAGCTTATTTTTTATACTTTTTTGCTTATTTACAAAAATAAACCGGTCAGTACATTTCACAAAGAGATAATTTCATATATTCATTACTGATAGTCAAATGAATACAGCTCTTCATACTCATACTCCATCTGTCTTTGTATTTAAGTAAACGTAAACAAACCAAACCACGTGGCTCTGTTAAACAGCCAATCAAAACTGTTTTGTGGAGCGTTGACGTATCAATGTTCTGCTTCTATTGGCTGACGAACTATACCAAGTGGTCTTTTTGTTTACATTAAGTTTAGTACCTAAAAAGATAAAGTATAGTTCAACAAATTAAAACCCAATATATGTATAGCCAAATTAAGCGTTACAATACGTTTCAAAAATTTGAAACATAGACGACCAATTTAATTTAGTTTATTATCAATATCAGCTCTATGCACAACTGAATAAGGTTTTATTCGCACACCGAATTACTAGATTAAAAACTAAACTATCACTTTTTCTTGCCTTTGCTTTTGACGCCTTTATTCTTGGCCTTCACGATCCCCTTGAATTGTTTCGAAGTGATAGCCTTTGTTCTGCAAAAAAAAACATATCTTATACCGTGAAGTATAGGCCGTATTAATAAACGCATTATGAAAGAAATGAAAGTTTTCTATGAGTTGACCGACTGTTTTGTCGTATCTTCAGACAGACAGGGTATCTATTTCTTTTTATTGAAACGCCTTTCAACGAACGTATCATAACGCAGAATTTTAATTTCATCGAAAGGAATTTCTCGCCGCAGTTATTTTTTTCGGTCACAAGTCTAACCAAACCTAACATACGTAATTAATGTTTAAGTTATCCTGAAAACATAATGGCTTCAGCAGAAAATAGCGTTCATAGTCTCCTTTAAGGGCCAAACACGTTTTCCAGCGAGTTTTAAATTTTTTCCCCTTGAAAAAATACGATTTGCAAAATAGCCGTTCACGCCTGCGATGCAGTCAATCGTCTTTTTTTTTGTCCTCCAAGCTATTTTTTCAAGTTTGTTAATAGAAAATAATTACACGGGCTAGGTCCGGTGAATACGGAGCATGTGGTACTGGGCTGATTTTTGACTTTCGTGCGCTCGAAAGTTTCACTCGAAAGTGAGTAAAATCAGTGAAACCGTTTTTTGAAATACGAGCGGTAGAATTGAAAACGAATGGTGTGGACCACTCGTCTTTAAATTTTCTATCGCTCAACCAAAGTTTCGAGCGTTCGAAAGTCAAAAATCGCCCATCAGCTCGAAGGCCAACTCGTGGATTTTAGCCATTGCAATCATTGAGGTGTGCGCTCGAGCATTGCCTTGATGAAAGAGGACTTTCTTGCGGGACAACTTTGGCCGTTTTTCCGCGTTAAAACGATCCAATAACTCTACAACTATTAATACTTTAGTTTATTAGAAAACACTATAATAGTAATGAGGGCGCCACTGGACGCTCGGTGCAGTCTTAAAATTGTTAATGTATGAAAAGTTCGTATTGATCATGCTTTCTCAGTTAGCTTTAGTAACCATCAATAAGCTTATTGAGAAAGCATGATAAATGCTCGACTTGGTAAATGAACATGAAATTAAGGAGTGAGCGCGTCTCCGTGAATTGAAAACACAACAGTAAAAGTTCTTGTTTGAAATTTAAAAACAACTTGCCTTTTATTAAGATTTTTTCTCGAAAGCGGTATGTAAGCGTAAGGGTCATGTTTGCCTTTCTTCTTGACATCCCCTTTAGCCTTTTTGGATCTGTAGTCCGTGCCAACGGACGCCACAGATGCTGCTGAATCCAAGGGTCTGGAACCAAATATTTTTTTCACAACACTGCTCGGAAGTATGATCATTTTTGGCCTCGTCATCAATTTTATGACAGGCCGATTTCATAAAATATAAAACATGTTCATGGCCTATTTAATACTAATTACGTAAATAAATAAATTAAAAAAAACCAAGCTTTAAATGCTGCATTTTTTTATACTGTCCTAGATATATAAATCGTTAAAACACCTAAAATACGATGAAAAACATATTTAAATTTATGTACTCAGTGACACTCGCACCATCAAGACGAATCTAATGAAGTATCATTTATCAAAATCGGTTGACCACTTCAGTAGTTACGAGAGGACACAGGAACGGATATACATATGTATATACATACAGGTCAAAACCATAACCCTCCTATTGGGCTTGGGCCGCAGTCGGGTAAAAATTATTTATTTCCTTTTAGTAGTTGAGAAAAGCACCAAGTCTGCCTTGACAGAAAGTGCAATCTATTTACTCGTCCATAAATCACGTACTTTCTACCCTCGGCAACAATGCGCTAAAGTAATATTGGACGAGATACAGACCCCGTTTATTATTTCACTTTTTTAATATGCCTACGCTGACCGTCTACCCTAAAAAATAACCTTTTTAAATAAATCCTCACCTGTGTATTCCTTTCCCTCCAGCCTTATACTTGGATCCAACAGCCACCGTGGACGCCTTGCTCCTGTTGGAGCGACCGCTCTTGATGCTGAGGATGTCGTCGTAACGCCGTTTGGCACCCGGTTTGAGTAGTTTCGACTTTCTCTCTTTTTCGTCATCTGGAGGAACGCGCGATTTCAAAACCATGTTCTATTCTATTATAATTTTAATCAATGGCTTTCAGTCTAGTCAAGGTATATTTCGCCAATTTCGAGTTATTTATAGATACTCATATGGACTTATTAGAGAAATTATAGCATGAATACAATTGTTCGGTGAAATAATACTGTCTCATGTGGACTAAACAGAAGCACATCGGGTTACGTCCACGCGCTTCTGTCGTGTCCCCTCAAAGCCATGTTGTGGCGGCCACAGTTGGCTGTTATTTGTCAAACATTCTCGTTGCATCTCTTTCATTTGGTATGTCAAAAGTAAGAGACGTACATAAGACCAGTATTTGGCAAATACTACCAAGTGAAGTGCCGCCCATCACATACCAATCGCCAACACAAATAAATAAATATCAGGGTACAATCTCCCACAAATTGACCTAGTCCCAAACTATGCTCTTGGCTTATAGTATGGGTACTAGACAATAATAAACGTACGTAAACGTATATAAAGAAACTAGAAATAGGCAAGGAAAGGAGATTGCGAGACGGGTTCAGCTAGGATTGGCGGCTTTTAATAAACTAGAAATAGTCTTCAAAGCTAATCTCCCGCAATGCCTAAAAACCAAAGTTTTTGACCAATGTGTCCTCCCGTCCTCACGTACGGATCGGAAACGTGGACGCTCACAAAGGCAAGTATGCACCAAATCAAAGTTGCACAAAGAGCTATGGAGCGGTCCATGTTAAGAATTTCACTTCTGGATCACATACCGAATGTTGAGATTAGGCGCAGGACTAAAGTGGCGGATGTCGGCAAAAGGATAACGCAACTGAAGTGGAGATGGGCGGGACACTTGGCTAGGCGAAACGATGGCAGGTGGTCAAGGCCGCTAACGGAGTGGTGGCCGAGATTAGGTCACAGATCAGTAGGCAGACCATCAGCTCGTTGTCTGATGACATTTGGCAGACAGTTGGGAAAGGATGGATGGCGTTAGCACGAGACCGGGCAAAATGGCGTGAAAATGAAGAGGCCTTTACCCTGCAGTGGGTGGATGCGGGCTGAAATGATGATAAAGAAACTAACTGTTGCCCGCTACTCCGGCCGCGTACAAGTCTTTTATCGCTCTTCCCTTGGAAACTGTCTAATTTTCCGTGACAAAAAGTACCCTTTGTCCTTCATTGTACTTCAAACTACCTATATACCAAATTTCATCTAAATCGGATCAGCGGTTTGGTCGTGAAAGGACACAAACAGACAAAGTTACTTTCACATTTATAAATTATATATTATAATATGGATAAATGCTTGAATACATAGAAAACATCCAAGACTCAGGAACAAATACTTGCACTCCTCACACAAAGTATTTGCCCTTACTGGGATTAGGACCCGGGACCGCTAGCTTCGTAGGCAGGCTCACTACCAACTAGGCTAACGCGTCGTCCATTCTGCCCTGCTATGGAAGAAAGGCACATCTGCCATATTAATTGTGTTGCAATTTCAACCTTATTATAACCCTTGAGAGTTTAATATCTATATTAATATTATAAAGCTGAAGAGTTTAGTTTGTTTGTTGGTTTGTTTGCTTAAACGCGCTAATCTCAGAAACTACTGGTCCGATTTGAAAAAATATTTCAGTGTTAGATAGCCCATTTATCGAGGAAGGCTATATATCATCACGATAAGACCAATAGGAGTGGAGCACCAAAGAAGAATGTTTCAAAATCGGGGTGTTTTTTCCTTTTGAGAGCTTCCGCTGCGTGCGCTGGGTAAACGGTTAGTTTGACAAAAATCATGTATGACAGAATTATTCCCCTTTAAAATTTCTAAAAAGAAGTCCTCGATATCTCTATCTTTTAAAGTTGGCTCACTATAACCTTTTTTATGCTAACCAAATTTGTTCTAAAATAATGCATTATTTGCGAAGGTGTTTTTATAAACATGATATTAATCCTTATCGAAATAAATACGTTATTCATCACAAGTATTTAATTTAAAATAAAATTGCCCTTTACATCATTCGATTTCAATAAATATCTTAGGAGATATCGCAGTCTTAAAATAACATCGCAGCAAAAAAAACCACCTTCTACGTAAACAAAGTCGCGGGTTAAAGTTATCGTTAGCCCAAATTAACTATTCCACGTGGACGAAGTCGCGGGCAGAAGCTAGTGCTTCTATAAATTAATGGCACTTGTGCTTTTGCTCCGTACGAGGAAAGCATTGTTGCATAACGATCGCCGAGAAAATTGGTTGTGTAACTGCCCCTATAGGTTGACACAGTGCGACTCGCCCTAACCCGGACTTGATCGCGGTCACGTGGTACCGGCCCTAACAAATGTCTCATGAGAAAAAAAGCTAAGATCATGACTCACCAGTGTCATCAGTGTCACTGTCCACATCACCGCTCGGCTTAGGTCCCTCATCATCATCGTCATCATCGTCGAAAGCACCGTCGGCGATGATCAGCCGCCCGTCGGGCGCCATCTTGAAACCGCCATCTTTTTTCTTCTGTTTCACTTCTATTGACTTCTTCTTTTGAGATGGGTCCGTTGCTAAAAAAATATAATTGATAAAAAAATATGATTAATAATAACTGTTAAATAAAAAATAGTAGACTGATCAACAAGGGACTAAAACAAGCCATAATGACACGAGATGTTTAGCCACGCGAGCGAGCGAGCGAGCAAGGGTGGCTATAGCTCGATTGTCATTCATTATGGTTGTTTAGTCTCGCGTTAAACACTCTACTTTTCACTTTGAATGCGAGGAAAAAAGAGCGATGTTCTATGCAAAATTACAATATTTGTTATAACAAAGTTTCTTACAAATTTGTCTCACGGTTGTTTTTTTTTTGAAAGTGACGCTTTAAACTTGAAACTATTTAAAAACTAATTGGCCCATACATAATAAAATGAATTCATCCTTAATATAATTAAATAGATTCATATTCGTAATCATTAATCATGTTCCACGAAATTCAATAGTTTTTTTTATATTTTTGCACAGCTGCCATTTTCAGGTTATTTCCATGCCCTAAAAATTGTCTATACACAATCACTGAAAATGGCGATAATCCTCAATTCACATACACCGTGATTGGTTGTTTAGGGAAAATTCCAAAATAATTTAAAAAAAAACTTTAATCCCTAGAGATTAATAAGGAGCTTTAGTCCCGATGTGCAGTCTAAAGTAACATTTTAAGAGCATGAGAAGTGAAAAAAATATTTTGGTTATCTAGTTACATGTTAATTTTGTGATTTTTAGCTGAATAAATATTATTGCTTTAACTCTACTTACAGATCTGGCATGTCTTAAACAAATTTTAATGCTATACGAACCACCCCGTCGAAACTAGTTTTTTTTTTTTAAAACTCGTCCCTGTCGGTCCGTCTGTTTGGAAGCTACGATGCCACATTCAAACATACAAAATCTGTATTATTGTATTACAGATACATTTTTATATTGTAGGACCTTATTCATATTTTTGATAGCTCATCAAAAATATAAAATCTCTGTTGAAACAATGACACATGGAATTTCAAATGATACCTCCTTGGCATTGTCTCTGCTATCAACAGTGATAAATGGATTTCCGATAACAACTAAAACATAGTATTTTTATTGTGAAGATACTCGTAAACAGCGAATTCATAACAAAACTACAAGTTCATGTAATCAAACAAATCATAATAATAAAACTATTACGTACTTTACTTAATTAAGAGACAAAAATAAGAGTGGAAGAGATATCATTATCAAGAGCATTGTGAACCGACGCGTAGCTGTCAAAATCTTTTTTACTGGTGGTAGGATCTTGTGCAGGTTCAGTCCGGATCGCTACCACCATCTTATCCATTAAACCACCGCCAAGCAGTAGTGTTCGCATAGCTGTGTTCCGGTTTGGGGATAAAACAACCGCTGGAATTACTAGCATAGAGGCATTCCATCTTAGTCCTCAGGTTTGGCAATGCATTTGAAGTCTTAGGATTGCAGTTTTGAGATTGTAGTCTTGAAATTTCAAATGTCTATGGGTCTCAGATCCCACTTACCATCAGGTGGCCTGAGTGCTCGCGTGCCTTCTCCTTGCCATAAAAATAAAAAATACCCATACAAATTTAGCACCGGGCAATACGGAAGCCTCAGTGCGCGAGTGTCCATTGCACTTGACCGGTTTATATTTTTGCACATATTTAAGAGGACATTTAAGTTAAAAAAATATAAAATGCGATAACGTTTCTAAAACTCTCCTCCTCAGTCCGATTTTTACGATTTTTGAATATGTTATAAACTTAACTTTGCCAAAGCTTTAAGAAAGGGCCAGGTCAGGAGACCCTAAATCGACGCACATGTATGAAGAGACTTATGAGTGTGGAGAAAGCGAGGGAAGTTTGTCTGGATCGTAGCAAGTGGAAGGAAGTGGTCTCTGCCTACCCCTACGGTACAGAGACGTGATTGTATGTATGTATGTATGTTTGTATGTTAACTTTGCCGTTGGAATAAATGTCGTCCCCATATATTGACATAGGTCGCGGTCAGTCTACCAATTGCAAATAAGTTAATAATCATTTTTTTGTTGTTGCGATGTCACTACAAATTTACGGATTAAACCCTTTACTTGTGCTATAAGACATGCTTCTTCGCTAAATTTCATGAATCTAGGTCTATGGGAAGTACCCTAAAGGTTATAATTCCCTTGCGAGTGTGAAAATATGCGGCATAAACGGTACCTTTACCTTTTTATTGTGTTAACTTAGACGTGGGTTTTTTCACGGTTCCAAGGAATTTCAGACTTGATTATTAGATATACCAACTTGATACCTCCAAAGAAATCCTTCCTGAGAAAAAGGGTCTTCACAGACAGACCTATAGACGGATAACGAAGTCATCTTATAAACGTTCCTTTTTCCCTTTTTAGGTACGGAACCCTAAAAAGAACTTGAGATGACATCTAGAGATTGCAAACCGGACTGATTTTCAATCCGCCCGGATTCGGTCGGATTTCGTCCAATCCGGCCGGATCCGGCCGGGTCCGACCGGATTGGTGTCGCGGTGTAAATATTAAGTAAATTTTCTATTTCTCAATTTTTTTAGGGTAATATGGAAAACAAACGAAATACGAGTACAGTAGGTAAAGAAAAGATCATTTGAAGTTTCAGAAACAACGTTTTACTTTTAATGTTACTGCAAATTTATTGCTTAAACAGGATTTTTCTTTGTCCAGCTTTTCTAAAATGAATTTCAAAGATTTCTCAGCTATAAGAAGTGTCGCATCTCTTCTGCATATAGCTTCTACTGCCAGTTTAAATGGCTGCAAACACTCAATGAGATCTTTAATGGGTGACCACTCAACTTCAGTAAATTTTATGTTAGATTTTATATCAATCAATGATTTACCTACACAGCCTTTTAAAATATAAAATCTTTCAATCATGATTAATAGACTGTTCCAGCGTGTTAGACAATCTAAAATGAGGCTTAGTTCTTTACCTGTTTCCTCTTTAACATATTTTTGGAGATATATAAGTCATATTTTGTAGAATAATTTCACAACTTTTCGCACTTTATGCAGGTGAGAATAGTATTCTGAGGCTAATTCGACAGATGCAAGATTAAGGGGATGTAGATCCATTATTACACTCATGTCCGTCGTTCCTTGTTACACGTCATCCTCTATATCTGTTACAGTCTGAACAAATGGTAAATTCCCGAGTCGTACTTCTTCAATCCTGACTTGTATGCAGAACGTCGACAACAGTCAACTGAATACCGTGTGCGAAGCACAACTGTTGAAAACATGGCAGAAGCTTACGTAATAAATAAAATATTTAATTTTTTGTTTTTGGATTGGAATGTGCCCTTTATGTATTTAAGCAGCGATTTACTTTAATTCTAATATTATTGTATGTAAGCTTCCGTGCCGTGCCGTGCTGGAATACGCGTGTTTTCGCACTTTAATTTGCTTTACCGGATCCGGTCCGGATCCGATGATTTTTACCGAATCCGGTAGCTCCTAAAAATTGCCGGATCCGGCCGGATTACCGGATCCGCCGGACCGGATTGCAATCCCTAATGACATCGCTTTGGAATCGGCCCGCTTGTTTACATGCGGTCACGTTTACGTTGTTTACGTGCACTCACACACTTTGCCGCTTCATCAAACAAATTTGGGGCTTGTATGAATTACCGTTTTTACAATAAAACAAAATAAAAACCACTGAAAAAACGTTTCGTCATCTTTTTCGTGTTTTCCGCCGAAAATCGGCCGTAAGAACACAATTCTTACACAATGGAGAAACAGACAACCTTATGGGAACGGAATCCTAAGACATACCTGTAATTTTCCTCGAAGCAGACACATCAGCCAGATCCACAATGTTGTCCGGATCGTCCTGTATCCAGGCCTGGCTCTTCTTGCCCTTAGCCTTGGTCTTCGGCCGCTCCTCTTCTTCCATGTGTTCCATTTCAGAGTCAGAATCTTTGAGGATGTCTTCCAAGTTTTTGGAGGTGCCTCGGATTTGGTCTAAGTCGTCTCCTGAGTCTGGTTGATTGCTGTTAAAAAGATTAATTGTTAGATTTCTGTATCGGTATAATGGTTGTTGAGCTGTGACATAATTAAAGCTCTTGGGATACGAGTGGTCAGTGTTGGATAAGAGGCTTTTGTATTATAGTCTAGAATCTAGATCAGGGTTTCCCAACCTTTTTTGCGTCGAGCCTCCCCAAATAGTAAATAATATTTTTTCATCACACTTACTCGGAAAGGGTGTTATAACACGCAGGCGTATAGGGCAGTTATAGCCGATTTAGCTCCCTAGGGAGTTATGAGTTTAGTTTTAAAATATAGAATCCACTCGTACATCATTTCAGACTAAGGAGGTCTAAAATCAGCCAAGGTTTATTTCCTATATTCAAAAATTGGCTACAAACCGATTTTACTGTATAATTAAACTTATACGGTACATTTATCTGCATTATATTTATATTTTGCAATGATGTCAGAGACATTTGCAATTATTTTATTAATTTTTATTTTGAAAATCGGTACAATCAGGCAGTATGGCCTGTCAAGTTAAAAACTAAAGTTCTAAGCTTTATCTGTGGAAGACTATATTGAAAAAAGTTGACAAACTCTTTTAGCGAGTCGAGTTCATTTGTTTGATTGTTGTTTCCGAAGCGTATTTTGTATATTTTTTTTATTTCCTTGCAAATGTGATGAAGAACATTGTGTGTATCACGGGCATTAAGGGGATTACAAAATCAAGTCATTAAAAGCCCTCCGCCCTAATAGTCTCCGCCTTAATATTTCCCTTTAATTTTTTCCGTGACAAAAAAGAAACAAACATTTATTTAACAACAACGACCGATGACGTCGCGTTGTGATGCAGAGACCGAATGTTATCAATGTATTATTATATTATTTATAATACATTTACACATTATATTTTTGTTTTCGAAAATTTAAGGCATTCCGCGCCCCCCTTCTTTCAACGGCTACTTAGGGAGGCGTGCGGTTGGGAAACCCTGGCCTAGTTTTTTATGAATGATATAAAGTTTAGGAAATGGGAGTTACAATTAAGAACCAAACATGGTAGAAAAATCGTAACAATAGAAACGTGTTGTTTGGCTGTTGTGCATTTTCCTAGTTACTACCATATTTTTGTCTTCACAATTACAATAATTTGTGAAATCATTAAACTATACAATTTTACCTCATGTTATTTACTTACTTCTGACTATCCTTCATCCTCTTCTTCCTATTATCCATCTTCCTCAAGTTTCTCAGTCTCCTAAACATAACCTCATCCTCCTGAGGGATCAGCTTCTCAACCAGATCTGATCCGTATTTCCTGATCATCCGTGTGAGGAAGTATCCTATCTCGAGGCGGGAGTGGCGCTTGCAGTCCTCCGGCATTGAGGAGAGGGTCTTGAGAATAATAGGAAGAGAACCCGCTAGGACGTCTGTTGGGAGAACCTTTGTGTATACCTGTGAAGGATTGTATTATAGTAAATATATCTCCATTGTTTTTAATAAAACCGCTTCCCGCCGTCTGTCCCTACGTATGTACGCTTAGATTTTTCAAATTACGCAACGGATTTTAATGATAGAGTGATCCAAAAAGAAGGTTATTATGTACAATAAATTCTGGTTTATCCTCGTAAGGCCCACCATACTACAAACAGGGAGTTTTTTGTGAGTGGGACTTTGAATCTACCATCAAGGCAATAAAGTTCAATTACGTTTGTTCGATAATGACATTTTCAGTTTATCAAGATAGGAAAATAAACCTTATTACCATTGTAACACAGTTCAAATTAAATTGCCTTGATCATGTACATTCTATTGCACACTGGGCCTTACGAGGTTATGTACGGGTATTACAGAAAACTCACACATAACGAAGCGAACCGAGAGCGGGTCGCTAGTTTATGATTTTTATGAATAATAAGGTACTTAAAAAAAAAACACAGAATTAGCAATAGATAATGTTGACAGTTGATAAAGGAAGTGCCGTTACAGGGTCAGTTTAATTGCGCGATAGTCCGCATGTTTTTCGTGATACATTGCCTCTCTACAATAGCTCTGGGCTCAAAATTTTTAAAACAACGCGTCAATGGATTGCTACAAGCATGCGGGCTACCAGTGAAACTGAGTTATATAAGGGTCAAGATCAATTTATAAAGCGCTAACGTTAGTAAGAACTAACCTTCAAGAAGCTCATAGCAGCGGCGGTGATCTCCCTGTTCCCTGAAAGTATCTGCGTGGCGACAGTCTCCAGCAGGTCCTGCACAGTTTCCAAGGGCATGTGCTCTGATAGGTAGAACAGCACTGAGGCCAGGGCTCGTAATGTGGCGCTGACGATGCGTGGCAGAGGTGCCGTCAGACCTGATAGCAGCATGTCTAGGAAGGCACGCATACCTAGGAAAAAGGGCGATGGTAATATCTTGGAAACTGGTGCATAGTCCACGCGCGAGCTCCGTGGTATTGGGGGTTGCGGAGAAGACGGGTGTGCGCCACGCCCAACCAGTACGAGAGTTGGCCTTATCGCCTTAGTTGACTATAAAATTAACGTAATATTGACTAAATCATTGCACTAAATCCTGACGACAGTTGATCTTGAGATTCCTCCTAGCTCGCGCACGGACTGTAGGTCAACAAGTTCACCCATCGGCAAATTTCGGTATTAGTCGTCAAAGCTCGTGTTTCACATGCACTTACTAAACTAACAAATATGAATTACAGCGCGATAGCTTTATTCGAACCGAAAGACTTTTTAAGACTCTTACCGCCTGTTTCACAATAGACAAGTAAAGCATATTTGAAAGATAACCTTCAATTGCAGTTAAATTTACTGGTCGATTGAGAAACAGGCCCTTAGGCTCATACAGTACGAGTATTCCCGGCTTTTTAGTAGCTTTCGGCTGGCTATCGCTATCACGCTTGCACTCGCAAAAAACGAAGATTCCCGATAGCTATTAGGAAAATGGTAGCACTGTACATGGACCTAGACCACCATGGAACTTTGTCAATGTAACGTTCTAAAACAAAATCGTAATAGACTTCTTACGATTACCCTACAGCCAATTTTTTGCATGATTTATATGTATTTTTATTATAAAAAAAGAGAGTAACATACCTCCTTCCTGCGCTTTCAGCACATCTCCAACGCAATTGATCAGGTTGAACGCGCACTGTCGGCATTTGGAGTTGATGTCCCTGGTGCATATCACAGACTCGGCGATGGCACTCTTCAGGAGCTTGCTCTCCGCCATGAGGCCAGGAGTCGAATTGATTAAGTGCTCTATGCATCTATAAAAAGATGGCTTTTTAGAATGGTAAGTGGTTGGACATATGCTTTAAAGTGGCACACACTCTGACTGATGAGTTGTTGGTAGCAGAATGACAGATACAAACTTTTTAAAGTTATCGATAAAGTCTATTTAACGCATTGACTTTTGGCTTTTGACCATTTTCCTGGCACTCCCCCGGTACCTTGAACGTGTACGTGCTTTTGGATTCGTCATGTCTGTCTGTCTGTCTGTCTGTCTGTCTGTCTGTCTGTCTGTCCGTCCGTATGTCACAGCCACTTTATCCCGAAACTATAAGAACACTGTTGAAACTTATTTTATTATTTTACAGTAAGTATGCGAGAGTCGAGTTCGTACACTTTAGTACCCTGTCTATTTAATGGCATGTTTAAATGCCATATATGAATAGTCACAGCGATTAAAGTGACAAGGTACTAAAGTGTACACATATTTACGAACTCGACTGTACACAACACATGATGCGGCGCCTGGTAAAAAACCTGGATAAAGATACGGCAGTAAATGCGTTAAATAATGACAAAATATAAACAGTAGTTCGTCTTCAAAGTTATATCTCGCGGCTTGCATATGTGCGTGCCTCGACCGTACACAAGTAAACTCAACAGGACGCACCAAGCCAGTTTAGTAGGGGCCGCGCCGTCGCAGTGTTTGGTTGCGTGGGTATAAGTATCAAGCGACGCGCATCGACGCAACCCTAGCGCCCGAGCGGTAATAGGTAACCGAAACTCCTAAAGGGCCGGAGATTTTCTATTTAAACTACGATGATGATTACAAGAACATTAATAAATATTTACAGCATTTATAATTTGCTGATCAGATAAAAACTCAGAACCTACAAAGTATAATTCCTCTTCAAACAAATTAAAGTCAGAGTATAGTTGTTAGGAAATAACAATATGTTTGAAATAAAACCTACCTTAGTCTAGCTGCCTTACTGCTATCAGCAACTTTACTTAAAGAATTCATCAACAGCTTCCTTATCTTCTTATGATTAGCCTTCAAAAACTCTTTACAGCTCTCATTCTTACTCTTAAATATCTCTTCCAAAATCCTATACGCTTTCTTATGCTCCATCTCAATTAACTTAACCCTCTCTTTGTATTTGAGAGTAGTTTTCTGTTCCGTATCTTGGTCCATTTCTTCAGTTTTCTCTTTTTTAGCTCGCTTATGTTTTTTAGGGTTTTCTATAACCGTTTCGCAGAGAGGATATACCCATTTGTCGAAGAGGTGTGCTATGTTTTCGCTGGTCTGGTATAGGACGAGGAGGCGGATAATGTCTAGGATCGATTCTCGTTGGAAATGATTGTCTTTCGATGCTTCTAGTTGTTGTATGGCGTTTTTGAACAGTTCCTCTCGGAGTATTTGATCAGATATTGTAAGATATACCTAAGGAAATTTAACATTAAAGAGTTTCTTCATTGGTACTTTTTAAATAATCCTACAGTGTTCAATATGAAATCTGAATATATTTAATCAAGACCATGCATACATACATGGGTACACTACATAATCTCGAAATATTTTATGCCGAATTTGATAAACACGAATTTCAGAATTACGATTTTGAAATTTCCGAATCATCACAATTCTGAATTTTAGTTTCACGAAGCATCACAATCACGAATTTTTTAAATTCCGAAATGTCACATTTCCGAATTATTAAAATCCCGAAAAATATTTTTCCGAATATCACAATTACGAATATTCCTATTCCGAATCCCGAATATTCATTATTCCGAAATTCTCTAAGATTATTTATTTTCCAAATAAGCGCCTGATGAAATATTGTATACTTAATACCGTGTATAATGTTTAACATGCATAATGCTCAAAAGCTGTAAGAAATGTCATTTCCGACAAAGTCGACGGAGCTCCGCTTCGCGGAGCTTTTGTTCTGCGTAGCTAAGGCGCTTCGCGCCTTGATGCAACTCTAACCTAACCTAACCTATCATGGTGAGATTGACCAAATTTAGTAATGTGCTCGTCATCGCACCTACCTTTTGTTTCAAGTAGAATACTTCTATTCAATTCAAGTGGTTGGTTTCATAATTCCGAATCTTACATTACTGATCTGGTTTGTGAAGTTTGGAATTCAAATATTCGGAATTTCAATTTTCGTAAAAAAGAAAATTCGGAATTGTCAACATTCGTAAATATAATATTCGGAAAAACGTTTTCGTGATTTTCATATTCGGTAATATAAAATTTGAGATTTTGATAATTCGGCCTTATATGTTTTCGGTATTGTGAAAATTCGGAATTATGAAATTCGGTTTTTTCAAATTCGGAATTAAATAATTCGAGATTTTAGGGTGTTCCCATACATACATACATAATTCACAAACCTGACTGTGAGAATTCGGAGTACAATACGTTGCTTATATGAAACCCAGTAATGTAAAAACATTGACATCGTAATGCATACCGCATTGTTACTTGTCACCTACTCAGTTTTCTAAACCAGGGATCTCGATAAAGAATTAATTTACAATTAAAAAGAAAGAATAGGTAGGTATGGAAATATGTTGAGGGAATAGAGACAGTTAATTCTACACAAAGCGAAACTTTATTACGGTTCCAAATGCCAAAGGAAAATTAAATTGTAACCCCCTTACTAATAAACGTTGAGTAACGGTGGTATAGCTACACAATGTTTTGTCCTTAACTGTCAAATTCAAATGTCACAATGACAGATAAGGACAAAACATTGTATAGCTATACCACCGTTACTCAACGTTTATTAGTGAGGGGGTAATTGTATAAAGAGCCAATTTGTCACTTATAAAACAATACATATTCTCACCTGTATAGTTTCCAATGCTGCCAACCTCTGACCCTCTGCCATACTGCCTTTAGCCGGCGACATGTAAATATTCAACAAAATCGGCAAATAATTCTTCGCGTACCTCCCCAACTCTCTCTGGTCTTCCTCCCTCGCCACGGAGCCCACCATCAACTTCCTCAAACCCTGCATCACAGACAATCTGAACTCCGGGTTATCTTTCAGAACATTCCCTAGAACTCTGGCCATAACTTTAAAGTTATCTTTGATATCTTTAGGACTGTTGCAGAAACTAGGCAGCAATGACCATAACTGGTTACACAATAGGTCATAAGTGTGGGATAGCGCTATGTTTTTTTCTTGTGTGCATTCTCTCGCACGTTTTCTGCAAAAAGTAGCCATTTCTAGTATGTCTGTGGCGAAGAATTTTAGGTTAGAATGCGTTATTTTTTCTTTTAGTACTGGTAGTAACCAACTTCTTTCTAGGTTGATGGATTCGGGGCCGTCTCTTAGAGGTATGTGTGTGAGGACGAAATCAGGTCCTAGGGTTTTGATGGCGCAGCCTGTCGCGTGCTCGACCTCTCTTTCATTGTGGAAATTGTGGCTCTCGCGTCGTTCGATGAGCTTTGTGAGAAGAGGTCCGAGTAGGTAGGCGATGTTGTCGTTGCCGATCTGCGGATAATAGATAACTATGCTTATTATGTTACAGCATATTAAAATCATTATAATGGATTTAATAGTTTAATTTTAAGTGGATTCTGATTTTTTTTTCATCAAATTTATATTCAGCTTGAGAAGACCATCCACAAGATTGTGCATGTGGGGTTAAAAGACTAAAATAAAGAAAATACTTAAGACGATTGTAAGGCGACGCTTTAATCGCGTAGGTGTAAAATAAAACAAACAAATTTAGTTCCGGGCGTTAACGTTTCTAACCCCCTAAATCAAGTCTGATCTAGGGGGCAATCCTCTTATGAAGTACGAGAAAATGCGACGTTGCCAGCACAGCTTTTTAAATACTGCTCTCAACTCACCTCAAAGCACACAGCAATGGTGAGTATCACGTGCTTGATGGCCTGGTTGAAAGGATTGTCCAGCCCTGTCCCGATCGTCTTGACGACGCTCTCGACGTGCGGCTTGTACTTGAAGTACGAGTCCGACTCCACCGCCGGTTTCACGCAGTCTTGGAGGACCGCCTTAAAAAAAAAGTCTAAGCTCAGCGCAACCAACCTTACACACATTTGGCTCAGGATGACTTCGGCCATAGTTCCATCTCGTCACCTTCTTAAGTCGTTCTCATTCGCATATGCACGGCTAGCACATGTTGTCCGCGACTTGTTTGTCGCTCGGATCTCCCTTTCCATCTAGACTGTAACTATAGAGATGCACTGAACGACAAGCGAGAAAATACAACTTGTGCTACCCGTGATGGTCTACTGTTTCGATTCGCCAACATTCCTATTTATTTATTTATTTATTTATTTATTATATCTATATCGTCACTTCCCTATCTCGTCCGCTTTCTTACGTGGGCCACTATACCAACTCGTTTACATTCGTAATTAGACTACAGTGCCAATTCGTCAACATCCCTTATTAGTCTACAATGTCAACTCGTCAACATTCTTATTTAGACCACAGTGCCAACTCGTCAACTATATAGTAAAAATATTGAACACCCAGACTCGAGTACAAATATGCGGACGAGTTGACACTGAGGTCGATACAGGAATGCGGACGAGTTGGCACTGCTGACCAAGGAGTATTGAGGTCGATAAAAGAAAGTGGACGAGTTGGCACTGTGGTCAAAATAGGAATGTAGACAAAATGGGGTATTGACGATATCAGAAAGTGGACGAGTTAGGAAGGTGACGATTTAGGAATTACATGCTGACGACATGTCATTGTGGACGAGTTAAGAAGGTGACGAAATAGGACTGTGCACAAAGTCGCCCTGAGCCAAACATTTTTCATAAGTCTATCATTGATAGGGGCCAACATGGTAGTTTTGATTACTAGTAACTTCTTTATTTTTATTTTAGATCAAGTCTCTTGTCCGTTTATTTATTATTGATGCAATGTACTCCACTTCTCTCTCTGTTGCCATTTCCTGGGGGGTTATTGTGACATGGCCGTGCAGTTAATATTACGGCGAGCGTAAAGGACAGAGCTATACCAGTTATATAGCTCTGTCCTTTTCTATCAGCGTGAACTGAACTGCATAACTAAACCCTGTTCAGACTTACTTGTCTTACATGATAAACAACTTTCTAACCTCAAAATGAAACATTTTGGTTAAACAGCTCTTTCATCGTAAATAAAGTAAACTGAGAAAATCTTTTGGATATAACTTGACCAATGTATTGTCCGTGATTGCTTTATTTTATTTCAAATAGCTGTTTCATACAAAAAAGTTGCATTTTGAGGTCAGAAAGTTGTTTACTACTTAAGACAAGTAAGTCTGAACGGGGGTTATGTCATAGTAGCCTCCTATACCTCCTTATACGACTTGGTGGCCATTTTATTTTCAATTTGATACATGTAACTAATTCCTGGTCAGTATACTCATTTGATTTAGTCAGTGTATAAAACATTTTTATTACTTACTATAACTTTATAATATTTATTATATCATAAAGGGTTAGGATAGAGCTTTAAAAATAGACAAAACCCTAGATGCTAGTTTTACGGGCTAGAACTGTGTCACGGTAACGAGGTAAACCAAATCATCATTGTCAAACAAAAGTCACTCGGTTATAGTTCTATCACAGTTCTATTCCAAACATACTATTTATTAAAATCTCAAACACGCTGTACAACTCAAGACATAGATCACAAACAGATAGACGGTACCTTGAGCGCGTTGGTGGCGGCGGCGTTGATCTCGCCGACGTCGGACTGCCACAGCTCCGTGACGCACACCGACACGAACGCCGGGAGATTGGGCACGCACAGGTTCAAGTCCAAACTGACGACAATCATCACAATTAAAATTATTTTTCTACCTACATCCATATAATATTTATTTACATAGTATACATGGTGGGAAAAACGAACGCCACATGGACGGCAACTACCTTAAATATTGGAAATAGCAATTTTTTTTATTTTTGAAAACCATTATTACTGCATTAATTGATTTTTGAAAGTTTGCCTGCCTTAACCGGGAATCGAACTGATCGAATATGACAAAATAATAAAGCAGGGTATTTACGGTCTTTATTTAATTTTAAGGTTTATGTGTTATAGACATAAATGATCACTATCAATGACCCTTTCGATCTGTATCATAAAACACGACTTTATTGTTTTGTCATATTCGACCAGTTCGATTCTCGGTTAAGGAAGAGCATTTCTTGCAAAATTAGAATAATGCTGTATTTTTTTTTCAAAAATAAAAGTAAGTCTCCTTTGCGACTTTATTCCTTGAATTGAAAATAGGAACAAGCCGCCATTATGGTAAAGCAATGAAAAAAAATAAGTTAAGAAGTTCATGCACAACTTTTTATAATGGCATGGAGAAGGCGAGCACAGAGGCCACCTGATGGTAAGTATGTTCTCAGTAGTGTCCGAACGAAATATGTTATTTTGTCAGCTGACCGGCGAGGCTAGGCGAAATCTTACGACCTACTCACCCAGCTAAGCACCCGTAGCCTTGTTGCATCACAGCCGCCCAAGCCAAGACTTGGCCTGTGTCGTTAGCAGGAGGCCTGGCCGCCATGAGGGCCCGCGTCAGCTGAGCGGCGAGGCTCGCCGGCAGGTTGGACGTAGCTAGCGGCGCGGCGAACAGGGCGTGCAGCGTTTGTAGGCAACACGTCTTGATGTATACGTTGTTGTGGGTCATTAGGGACAGGATGGCTTCACAGACAGACTGGGAAAGAGAGTATTAAATTGCAAAAGGAAGCATACGGTTAAGTATCAATAGTTCACAAGTTGTAAATTAAAACCCTACTGGAGACTAGTATCGACGACTTACATGACACCACATTTATGTAAATCGGACCAAAGGTTCACAAGCTAGCGTAAAACAGACGACATAGACTGTCAAATTTATTTTGGATTTGGTCAGTCTGTATGATTACAAATTACAAGGGTTACAGTTATTTTATCTCACGAAAACGGGCTTACCATATTTGTAAATGTAACACGTATAAACACACACACTACGGCGTCGCTAAGCGACGACAGCTACGCACTCAGAAAAAAAAAGAAACGAAATTGTTTGTTTAGAGACAACGTGCAATTGCATCTACTTACACAAGTATGGCAAACCCGCTTTCGTAAAATAAAACAACTGTAACCAGATGTGGCGGGATATCTTGGACGCTTTTTTGAAGGATTGGCCTAAGATTGCCACTGACAGATAGGTGTCGAAATCAAAGGAGGCCTTTGCCCAGCAGTGGGAGTATTGGGACACTATATTAGGCTAATTAAAAAAAATATGTGGAAAACATGGGTAAATTTAGGTGCCAGAGCTGGCCTGACTGGTGTTTCGTCATAGGTGGAGTGAAAATCAATATATGTCACTTCGTAACTAAAACTTTTTCTTCAGCGGTGTCGCTGGAGAATTTTTCACTAAGCTCTCCATTCATCATCAAATTAGGTACATACACCCCAACCAGTGGCATTTTAGGATTCCTTACCTTGATGTGTTCCTTGCTGAACACGGGCAGCACGTCGCGCAGCATGGTGAGGGTGTGCAGCACCGCCCTGTGGCCGGACAGCAGCGCTTCGGCAGCGATTTGGTCCAGGCAGAACTGCGCGGCGCGGGCAGACGCCGGGTGGACCTTTGGCACCTATAGGAGAATGGTTATGAGTTGTACTCTTGTAATATCCTCTGGTTGGATTAATTATACCTCTATTAATTTGGTTGATTGTGTCGAAATCAGCATTTTTAATTGATAAGAAATTGTGTCAAAAATTAAATGCCACTTTTTAAATTTAAGGGTATTTATTGTCTTATCTTACAGCCGGGGTTTTTCGGATACACTTTGACCCTTTAGGATTTTTTGTGCAATTACCCTCTTATACACTCAGCTATTCGGATGTGCAGGTTTCCTCACGATGTTTTTCCTTCACCGTAAGAGCATCGGGTAATGTTAAGTGCATTACCCGATGCGATAGAAAAACTCATTGGTAGATGGTAACCGCGGGGGTTGGTACTCGGTGCCTTACGATCACGAGTCGACTCCCTAAGCCACCGACGCTCTTAAAGGTATTTATTAGTTTTAGAAATACTTATTCTCCATAAAATTTTGCTATGGAACCAAAGTCTACATGATTTTTTAATAATGTTTTTTTCTCAATGTAAGTGGTTTTTTTTACCTTCAAGGATCACATTTGTCAAAACACGCCACAATACTTATTGTTAATTAAAAAAACCTGTTTTTTTAAATACTATCCCATGCATTTTTGTGAATCATTGTTGTATTGGCTTTACACTTTACCACTTTACCACTGCACCCCGGGTTTCGCTTCCTTCAAGTGTTTACTTACCTTTACTTTGTCATCTTCCGTGGGGATCATGAAGCAGCTCCCGCGCAATATCGCCGTCACGGCGTGCTGTGCTGCTTTCCGCACCTACATGTATTTTTAATATTACACAGCTAATATACCATAAATATTTTTGAAATTATTATTTAACATCAGGGAGATAATCTGATTATCTCACACTATGTGTATTAGACAACGATAAACATACTTATATTATACAACGTGTCCCAAAACTCAACGATAAGCCGGCACCAGAGGATGGAGCTGCTTATGATTAGTCGAGAAAAAATAAAAAAGATAAAAAAGATAAAAGAAATTTATTTAGTAAGTAGGCCGCTCGGGCACTTTTACACGTCAAGATACTACCAATACCAATACCAATAAGGAAAAGATATATTTTTTTCCTTATTTTTTCTCGACTAATCATAAGCAGCTCCATCCTCTGGTGCCGGCTTATCGTTGAGTTTTGGGACACGTGGTATAGAGAAATACATACTTAATGCATACATACACATAGAAAATATCCAAGACTCAAATTCAAAGAACTCAGATTTAAGGAACAAATACTCGGGCTCATCACACAAATATTTGCCCATACCAGGGTTTGAACTCAAGACCACTAGCTTCATAGGCAGGGTCTCTTCTTACGCTAAACGCGTCGTCAATTACATCATATGCTTACATGATATGCCATATAACTATTTGGACTAGGGATGTTATCGGAACTAGTGTTGCCAGGTCAAGACCTACGAAAATCGGGACTGGGCTAGTAAAAAATCGGGACCTGGGTTTTCGAATCGGGACAGTGCAAATAATACAGTTGAAACATCGCGCGACTTATAACAGTCTTATAACCACCAATGTGGCGCACCGTTTTTGACCTAAAGTTGTTATCTTATTCATGATCACTCTAGGAATGTGCTAAAATCGGGACAATTGGCGTCCCGATCAAGGGTAAATCGGAACGTGTCCATAGACCTCTGAAAATCGGGACGTCCGGCGTAAATCGGGACGTCTGGCAACACTAATCGGAATCGAAATTACTGTTGGCCTTTTTAAATTTGGTTTATCGGAGTTGTAACCGGAACCCGAGTCGGAGATGGGGTAAAAATGAGTTGCGTGTGTAATTTGTAAGCACGCGGAATGCGGGGTTGGCCGCGCGACAAGTATAAACTTGTTGGTAGGTACATGCTGACCGTGGCCGGCACCGCCGTCGCTGCGCTTCGACCTCCGATTAAAAAGTATCGGAAACGGATTCGGAATCAGAGGTGTAATATCGATCGGAAGTTCCGACTTATCGGAACCATGCGAAGCTCCGTAACATCCCTAATATGGACCTAAATAACGATTAAATTCTCTCGTGTTTTATAGAATACAAATGTGTAATCCATTAAACATGTGTTTTTTAAGATTATATACTGCGTAAAAACTGGCAAAAGAGCAAAAGACAAAATGGGTATAGAGAACCGACCCTGGTTAAATGATGAGCCATACATAAACACTGACAAAGATGATTATGTAACAATATAGAAACGTTTCCCATGAATTACTTGTGTGCGGAACGCCCCAAACGCCGCACAAGGCGATTGCGCCTTTGTAAAACGTCATTGATACGCGAACACGCGGATAGCTTAAGTAGGCTGCTTTGTTTATACACGAACGGACGGTTAAGTTCTTAATGATGGTTTTTGTACATTTCCCATAGCATTTAAGTAGTTTAGTATTTAATTAGTTAGTAAGATAAACAGTTATATTTTTGTGTTTTTACTTATTTGGGAACATAGCCGGGTAGGTTTTGCCCTAGTTTAGAATGTAAACAAACCTACCTGGCAGTACGCATGCCCGGAGTAGGGATAGGCGCGCCTGCGCGTTAGGTACACCTATTGGCGCTAAAACTGTTTTTCGCGACTTTTCTTAGATTTAGATTTAGATTTATTTATTTCATAATATAAGTTACAGTTATATTGCACACATGTCAATTATACAGAATGTTTATTATTTTGTATGTAAATAGTTTAAGTTTTGTATGTTAGTTTGTAGCGCCCATAGTGAGTAAGTTTTGCGTAGTATATAAGATTGCTGTAAACGTTAGATATTAAGGAAAACTTGTGCAAATAAAGAAAAGTGGAGGGGGTGGCGGAGGCTCAGAAAAATTGTATAAAATGGGGACCCTCGGCCATAGACATTGCACTCAAGAGCTCTGAGCTGACTCTTAGTCAGGGCAACCAGAAGAGCCTTCGCCCTCTCCAAAACGTCTAATCAATCACCAAGTTATCTTCCGCCGAACCTGCCCCAAACCCGCCAAGAACCAGTCACAGGTATGAGTCTGCACAACTTGGTTCCCTGACTCTTAATATCTATAGCAACAATTTCTCTGTGTCTTGTTCTTTTTGTATCTATGTAATGTAATTTTGTTTTGTTGCGAATAAATGTCTCTTTATCTTTATCTATATAGAATTTAATTATTATGCTTTAAAAATTTACCTTAGGTTTTGAATGCAGCACAAATGCCAGCACATTATCAAACACTCTCAGAGTTGAGGAGTTACTCCAAGCAACGTATTCCTGTGCTCTAAGGAGCACAGACAAGCCCCCAATAGCACTTCGGAGCAAGGTCCCATTCTCTGACTGAGCGTTCTTCTCTAAGATTTCCGTGAAGGTTGTGGCAGAATCTGAGAATTGCTTGCGTAGGACGGCTTGGGGAACAGTCTTGATACCCATTGATAGAAGGGATAAGGTTGCTACCAGGTTGTCATCTTCAGCCACTTTCAAGGTTTCCATCTGGGGTTAAAAAGAGAAAAAATTAAATCTTTAAAATCTATTAGTTGATTTTTGACATGTGCTCTAATTATAAATGACTCCATACAGACAGATGTATGATCCATAATAATACTTACATGAACTTTATAAATTAAGTTGCATAATTAAACTGAGTGGTGTAGAAAAGAGTGAGGTTTTTGATTTGTGACTTTTTTAAATGGCAATAGGATCAATTTGGATATATACATATATTTGTTAAGCAAGGGTTCCAGGAGCTGTCTTTACTGACCAACTTTCCCTCTGTATATCTATATTTAAAAAAAACATTTCATCTGATATCATCTACAACTTTCAATTGGAGCTGGGCAACTAGCCAGGTAAATAAACAAATGTGGGTATTAACTAGATGGATTGATCTAGTTTGGATTAGGCCTTACCAAAAATGGCACAGGGCCTTGGGTACATTGGGTATTTATGTGCAATCCATCTCTACTTTCACATGACACCTAAATCAGTTCTATAATATACTTGTAATAACACTATCAACTTACAAGAGCAGCAAAATACTCAGTAGAGGTCTCGGCACCACCCTTATCCTTGATGACCTCGGTCACAGCAGCCAACACCGCCAGCATCTCTTTGTGGATAGCATTGTTGGAGTCAAATCGAGTCAGCAACCTACAGCATTCATTATATGAAACCTTGTGGATGATTAATTGACATAATGTTTGACAAGATTATGAAGACAGCAAGAGGTGCAAAACTCAAATCTCTCCTCTTGCTACAAAGTTTTTAGACTCTTTAGCTTCATATTGTGACTGATCCATAAGTATTTAGCACTTTAACTCAATCAAACCTACATTCTTACAGCATAGTAAATGAGCTCCTATCCGCACTGGGAAAAAAGTTATGACAGCGGTAAAAAGAGCCTGGATGGGTTAGTGTAAATATACACACTGCAATGTCGCTCGGATTTTTCTTAAAACTTGTCGGGAAACTCTGCCGTGTGTCTATATTGTTATGTACAGTAAAAAGAAGCATACTGACAGATGCAAGAGAGAGTGTAACAGCAATAGACAGCAGAGTACTATTTATAAGTTCGTTTTACTGTACTATTACGTATGTTATAATAGTTAAATTTTTTATTAATTTATTCTTTCAATTATTTTTCTATACTTACTTGCTGAAGCTCATATTTGAGCACTGGCTCCAATCCGAAGCAAATGTTTGAAAGGTTTTATATGTCCCAGATTTTGAACATCCAGAATACTGGCTTTCCAAATCCTCGTCCCCTGACTTTACAGACATGCCTTCAAAATCCTTGGCTATGGTCAGCTCCATCTCCGCATCCGACTTCTGCTTGCCTTTAGAATGGCCGTAGGCTATCATCGCTTCGTGCTTGGACACAGCTTGCTGAGTTAGACCAGTGTTTCCTGGAAATATGAAACATAAAAAAGTATAAATATTTACGCTTAAATAGGCTTGTGGTTTTCACAATTGAAAAGCTACTTATAGTATTTTTTGAAGTCTGATAGTAATATTTACTGCGGTTAGTGTAAAATTAGTTTATATTCCGAAAGTTAGCAAAACTCACCTAAATTTTCTTGAAAGAACCTGGATTTAGCCATTTCCCTGTATTTTTGTGTTTTTGGGTTGGAGGTTGATGATTGGCCTTTGATCCATCTTTTCCCCTTCGATTTGCCCTTCAGCTTCGATCGAAACTTTCCCATTTTTCTTGCTTTTAATATCTATTCGAGAGAAAAATAAAGTACCGCACGTGGTAATGAAGTTTTATATACCGAATGGCTGACGGCTGTCACAGCAGGGTGACAGGAGCTGTCATCACGCTGTCAAAAAACAGCAGGGACAACAACCATAGCCGACTGGGACTGGAAGACGCCGACGACAACGACGATTCACCGTACAATTACTTATATATACTTGACATTGGCAAAATTACATAACTTGTAGACGCCATTAAAATAAATAAATAATAATAATAAATAATAACCATAGTAATGGCAACACCTAGAAAAAATGCATAAAACTGGAAACAAAAGATAATTGTACTCACGCCTAAGAAAATTTTACTATTTTTTACAAAAAAAAATATCATTAAATGATTCATTAAATGTGATCTTATGAAATAAATTTACTTATAAAATTGATTAAACTAAAAATATGCTAAATATAATACTTCAGACTCCTTACCACGCAAGAGGCGTTACCATTGTAATGACAGGAAACGTTAATTTTAGTGACCCGGAACGGAACGTAAAGTACCCAATTTTTCTCTCGTACATCGTATGTACTCCTGTTTCATTGCGTTTTTCTTGTTTGTAAATAATAACCGCTGGAAATAGGACGTAATGTGAAATTACACGCATTCCTTAGCCGAGTGCTCGTTACGTAAACGGTAACCATTGCCGTGTAATTAGTTAATTCGCGTTAGAACTTCTAACCTATCGGTTGATGTTTTGTTAAGAAGTTATTGAACTATGTGAAGTGAAAATGCCGCCTTTTAGAAGGAAGAAGGCGTCTAAATCATTTCCAGTGAAAGTGTGTACGTTAGATGCTGAATTGGAGTTCAACCTTGAGGTGAGATGTCAACTTTTATGGCTATTTTTGTTTTTGTTTGACCATTTGGAAATGGTCAAGTTAGAACAATAGTCGTGTTGTGAGTCACCCCGTGACACTGCCTCATGTAAATTAGAGCAAAGAGTGATAATTCATTAGTAAACACCCACACCGTCAAAGATTACCTACAGCAGAGTTGTGTTCATTATAACACTTTGATTTTATGGTATGCTATGTATATAAACAACGATTTGTATAGAATATTGGTAAAATAGTTTCGTTTACGTTCTTGTTTTTTTAGTGTTTTTTTAGTTTCATTTAAATCCTTGTTCTTCAGATAACAAAACAGATCATTGTAAATTTTACAATGTGTAAACTAAAAAAATATGATTCCGATGTAGTGTTGTGTTAGGAAACGGATTTAATTAATGTTTTTGTAGGGCCTGTAATGTGAATGAATAATAGTATAATAACTGACTATTAACTCACTATGGTGATCGTTAAGTTCATGTATTGTTTTAGCAAATCTATATTTATTAAATATTTATCGGTAGTTTTGAGGTTCTATATGTTGGTTGAACTTTTTTTCATCTTTCAAATGTGTATATTTTACAGTGGAGGGCTACAGGTCGGGACCTTTTTGATCTTGTCTGCAGGACCATAGGCTTGAGGGAAACATGGTTCTTTGGGCTGCAGTTTGAGGACACCAAACATTTTATAAGCTGGCTAAAATTGGATAAAAGAGGTACCTATGTCCTTTTGTGAAACTATTACCTCTTATAAAATTCCAGAATACTTACTGTAATTTCAAATACAAGTCAAAACAGTGCTGGTTTTAGCACTACCAGTGCTCTGGGCAAAATTTCTATGGTGCCCCTATCTGGCAGTCAAAGCCATGTGAAAATAAGGCAAGGAATATAGTGAAAAAACTAGCGGCAGGTGCCCCTTTATATCTGGTGCCCTAGGCAGTCTCTGAACCGCACTCTATCCTAACACTGCTACTGCTTACCATACTCACAAGCAAGGCAAGTTTGGAGAATGACCCAAAAGCCATGTATAGGATTGGCCTGTTGGTCATGGCACAGGAATATCCTCACTTCTGATGAGTCCTCAATATTATGCTATGAACTCTCTCCAAAGCAACAATTTATGCAGTGGGTTTTCTAGGGGCTGCCGCAACATTACAATGTCTTTGTAGATCAGTTAATGGCAATTAAATCGTTCCTTGGTGATGATTTGAAATGTCTCTAAGTACAGCGGTTAGTGTGTGTGTGTATGTAGCAAAAAGTAATGTTTGTTTATCAGTGTCTCTATTTGATGAAATATTTAATTGAAGATGTAATCCGTGACAATTACACCTAAGTTACAACAGTCCGTCTATTTTACAGTGCAAGACCAATGTGTCTCTCAAATGCCTGGTACGCCATTCATGCTCCTATGCAAACTATACCCGGAAGATGTAGCCGAAGAGTTGATCCAGGAGGTGACGCAGCATCTTCTGTTCTTGCAAGTGAAGCAGGCAATACTGAGCATGGATATATACTGCCCACCTGAAGCCTCAGTTCTGCTGGCAAGTTATGCTGTCCAGGCAAAGGTAGATACGTTTTGGGTTAGTAATATGGAGAGGTATATTTATATTTGCTTAGCATATTTGTGCTGTTTTACTTTCAAACTTAACTCAATTAATTCACTGGAGATCATGTTTTATGATGATAGTTTGTGCTTAGTAAAGAATCTAGATACTCCAAAAAGTATTATGAGTAATAGAAAGCATATAAGTCCATTTTCCATATGTCATAATCATAACATAAGAGTTCTCAAAAAAGCTATATAAAAAGTAATATATACTAACATTTTCATTATTATCATCATTAATTAGAGCTATAAAAAATGGGCAATGTCTATTAGATTTAAGTATACTAGAACAAATGACCTTAGTTGTATTTTTCACTATAAACAAACGAAAGAACACTATGACAATAAATAATTTAAAAATATGTAATGTCAATTTTGCGTCAGAAGGAGGTTTATTTATTTTTTAAATGTCACGGAGAAGGCCAAAAAGCTCACAGGCCACAAGATAGTGATTGGAATCTGTGACCCTAACCATTTGCCATCTGAAGACAGTCTTTTTTTTTCCTTTTCTGTACCCGCATGAATGCGAAACTATTAGTCAAGAAGTCAGTCTTAATACTGCAAATGCATTGCCAAACTTGTTCTAAATCAGGGCTGCTAAACCTTTTTAAATGTCAGGTCAAACGGACGACTCACATTATATTTTCGGCGGCCTCTGACGATCGGTTACCGCGCGCAAGATACCAGAAGAAGGGCCATTGAGACTTCTTCTGCGAGCCACATATTGGCCCGCGGACCTCCGGTTGAGCAGCCTTGGTCTAAAAAACATTCAATTTGGATATAGAACGTAATCAAATTTTATACCAGTGTGGTTAGTATATGAGACTGGACGCCGGTTGAACAAGTGCTAGCCATAGTTTGGACCCCTGACTAAGCCATTAAAACTGTACTAATTTGGACTCTTTTCAGTACGGAGACTATGATGAAACCGCCTACAAGCCGGGCATGTTGGCGAGCGAAGACCTGCTCCCGCAGCGAGTCATCGACCAGTACCAGATGACGCCGGCCATGTGGGAGGACCGCATTAAAATATGGTAAGTTAATATAAAATTTACTTAGGGCTTTATTAATG
The DNA here is from genome assembly GCA_946894065.1 of Acleris literana. Taxonomy (NCBI): domain Eukaryota; kingdom Metazoa; phylum Arthropoda; class Insecta; order Lepidoptera; family Tortricidae; genus Acleris; species Acleris literana. Next base: position 7,263,094 of record OX335687.1, read on the forward strand.
AACTGATCTGAAGTCAGTGCTCGTCCATTAATCACGTGATGTTTATTTGGGAACTTTTTGAACCTCCCCGTTTTTGAAGGGAAGCCCCCTTCTGGTGGCCGGTTTGCGCGGGCCACTACTGGCGCACGGGGCGACTGTCGCGGCGCGCGGAGAAGGAAATCGTTGCCTGGCAACGTCGAGTTAGGGCGCGTACACATAGCGATCCGTTTTACAGTTCCGTTATTTGATGGCATATGTAGTTGTATGAGCGAGTTCACACCCAAAACAGTATTCTGGATCCAGTAAAAAAGAAGATTACAAGGTGAAAAGATCCGTTAAAACGGATCTTGTAAAAACGGACGTTCTATGTGTACGCGCCCTTAAGGTCACGCGCCGCTTTTCGGTTCAGAAATCGTGTTGACTAAAAAAATTATAAACGTGATATTCCCTCCCCAGAGGGGACCACGTGATATTTCGTGATCTTTTCCGAACCCCCTTCCCCTTTTTCAAGCCTCACGAGACGCGTCAGATATGATAGATGGAATACGACCATAATTGACCGAGAGCCGGCCGCTTAAATTCCTTTCTTATGGACTTACCGGATGGAAACAATTTGTAGATAAAGTGCCCTATTGGTGAACCTAAAATGGGTTGGCAGCCAAGACGTAATCTAAGGTTTTTTTGAAACGGTGTTTTGCCCCCTTCAAAATACTGCTTGTCGTTCTCTTTTTTTTGTCCAGGGGAAATGACTATGCATACCCGCCCCGCCGCGGAGGCCAGGGCGGGTTATATCCGACTTGCACAGACTAAAACCCCCGCGGCGTTGCGCTAATCACGTTAAAAGGAGGCTACGGGACCGCCTATAGCGCCAAAACTTGGCCCTCCAATAGCGGTTGTCCTGTGGGCTCGCCCATCGCCTACTACGCTGAAGGCTCCTATGAGCAGCCGAACTATTTTAGATTTTATTTATAACATAGCTAATAACATAAAACAACAAAATTAAAGCTATTTCCATTAAGCCTATTTCTCCAGACGGTCGTTGCCTAACTTTAAAGAAACAACACGAGAGTGAAATCAAAAGTCGAAATTAAGATGAAACTATTTTTTCTTATTACCTGGAAAACTTGAGTAAAGACTACAGATGTAGTGAATAATGTTTTGCCATCGTTTTTTCTCGGAAAGGTTCCTTTTTATCTTAAGCCGACACCGATAAGCTAATTGAGAAAGCAAGATCAATGTAAACTTATCCGACAAAAAAGAAGGCTAAACATTATTCACTACATCTGTACTCTCCAGGTGCAGTTTGACAATATTGATTTTTAACCGTAATCCTCAAAGTTCGCGATGTCCAGTACGATCACCTGGTAGGATCCCCCACGTACAAAATTAGGGGATCCTACCAGGTGATCTTACTGGACATCGCGTCAAAGTTTTCCATTAATAAACACTGCATTGCAAAAAATATGATTATTCCAAATCACATGGAACGACTCATCCTACTCCCCCAGTCTTAAACATGTATCTGTAATCTTAACATTGTTTGCTTGTTTTCATTCTCCATGTCATAAAAATCTCGTGCAGCTATTGCATTGTATAGCTAGATGTAACAAAATGAATGAATGCAAGCATGCCTCAATCAAAGTTGAGGCAATGTGATGGTAATTATAATACAAATTTATTCCCCGCAATAACGATTGGAATGCGCGTATCGTGTTAATTGTAAACTCATTGCGACAGCTTAGTATAAGCATACATATGTTTTAGTACTGTGTATATACTCGTATAACTAACATTACTGTAATATAATCAAAGGTCTTATGCCCTAATTTGTAAGAGTACATTGTTTTTATTTTTTATCTTGACTAATATTCCACTAATATAATTTACTAGCTGCGCGCCTGCGGCCTTGCCCGCGATGCCAATTTTCGATTATTCCGGTGGATTTATCAGTTGTTTTTTTGCAACCTTGTCCTGGCAATAACGAACACAACAAGAAAATAATTATTCAATTTAATGCAGTTGTTCGGAAGTTATGCGCGTACATACATACATAAGAACCTTCCTCTTGAATCACTCTATCTATTGATGAAAATCTCATTAAATTCCGTTGCGTAGTTTGAAAGATCTAATTGTACATACAGAGGGACAAACGGCAGGAAGCGACTTTGTTTTATACTATGTAGAGAAGAAGCAAGTACGTTTTTTACGGAACCCGGGGTCTGACAGATACTCCTAGGTTTCGCGAACGGCTTTTCGATTCGGTATCAATATTGGCCAGCCAAAGAATGAAACCTCTACCGTAACTTGTCGCATGTCGGCTTATCAAAAAATCATTAAAGTGTAATCCAATATCCACTGCTATTTGCCTTATCAGGGTTGGACGATGGACCGTTATACTCAAACGAGAACACAATCAATGACTTCATATATCAGATTTCTACATGTTAAACATTTAAAGCCCCTGTTTATTATTATAAGTATGTTTGAACCCATGTAGTACCTACGAGTATGTTAGCGGTAATCGCAGAAACTAAAGCTTGAATTATGACACAGTTTTTACTATAATTTAAATTGTAATGAAGGTTAAGAACTGTAACATTGATATATTATGTCATCTGTGCAATGCCTGTAGTTATAGCTTAGAAGTCGTTTATCGTTATGTCGTCGGCAAACTGTTCAATTTTCCGTTAGAATAAGTAGCCTATGTGCTATTCCAGGCTATAACCTATCTCTGTGCCAGATTTCATTCAGATCCGTTGAGCCGTTCTGCCGTGATTGATTAACAAATATCTAAACTTTCACATTTATATTAGTAAGATAATTATAATTTAATCTAATATTAGTAAGATTATCCTTAATTTTTGGGATTAAGGTCAATATTTTTATTTTCCTATTTGTGAAGGTACGCGGATCACAAAGGCATGTCGAGAGACGAAGCGGAAATGGAGTACCTCAAGATAGCACAGGACTTGGATATGTACGGAGTCAACTATTTTTCTATTAACGTAAGTACCAGGTGTTTGTTTTCATATGCATGCCACTGAGCACAATTCTTGGCCTCGTTCAAAATTATCGATAAGATTTATACAAAAAATGTAATCGATTTAGCATCTGTTATAAATTTGTTTCAAAATAAGGTTTCATAAATCGCCTAACCTCACGCTTGAACTATTGCCATCGTGTGGTAACGTCGAGATAGGTGTTTTATGTGGTAAAATGAAATGCAATGACATGAAATGATTGAAATAGTATCGGCGATTCGATTTGGTCGAAGAACGAGGTTATTTTCAAACACTATTAAAGGTCCGTTTCGCATAATTATAGGAAGTAAAAGTAGTTTAATTAGGTATTTTGTTTTTAATTCGTGAAATATGTGCATAGTTTTTCATAATTTGCTTTCAAAAATGCGTAAAGCATTACATACATACATTAAATCACGCCTGTTTCCCAGAGGGGTAGGCAGAGATCACTTCTTTCCACCTGCTACGATCCTGACAAGTCTCTTTCGCTTCTTCCACATTCATGCATCGAGTCATGCATGCATGTCGGTTTCGGGTACTTAAGATCCGGCCCTTTTCCAGTATGTCTCCGATTTCATTCGAAAAAGTACGTGTAAAGCATTAATTATTGTTTTTCGAAACGAATTTACTATAGATCCTTTTTTAAGCTAGTCGACTGCTCAATTGGTTGGAACATCGTTCGCATGAAATGTAAATTTTACAATCTGAGGCACAAAGAGATATGAAAAATATTACATTTAGATGCAAAAATCCAGAAGCCACGTTTTTATACATCATGATTGTTAGATATACTTCTGGGTGTTTAGGACCTATCCTAAGACTGATCCGTCAGTTGGGATAGCACTAGTTACGGCCTTAAAAATCTTTGTCCCATCGTTGGCAGACCACCTACCCCATGGTCAGATATAGCTAGGTTATCGGGAAAGAGATGGTTGGGGCAAGCGCAGGACCGGACAGGTTTGCGCAACAGAGAAGAGTCATATACCATCTACTGGGTTAATGTTGACTGGTCGGATGACCATATGAAACTTTTTTTTTCAGAACAAAAAAGACACGGATCTATACCTCGGCGTGACAGCCCTAGGGCTGAACATATACGAGAAAGACAACAAGTTAATGCCAAAGACGACGTTCCCCTGGTCAGAGATCAAGCACATATCGTTTGACGACAAGAAGTTCGTCATCAAATTCGTCGACAAGGCGGTTAATAATTTTATATTCTTCTCGCCTAAGGGGATGAATAAATTGGTGAGTGCTTGTATGTAATAACTGAATGTAAATTGACGATTTATAATAATAATTTGCAGAATTTTTTCAATGTTTTTATACTATAAGCCATTCTTTCGATGCGATTGGTTTATATAGCCATCTTTGTCTTAACAGATTATTTCCATCTATGATTTATACACTATTTTACCCCCTCCTTGTTTGTCGATTAAAGTTTAATTATTTGTCACTTTAGCTAAGAAATAGAAGTTAGACGGGCAGTCAGGTAAAGTAGATCTTAGGGGTATTGGGCATATGGGCAAAGTAGATATTAGGGGTAGTGAGCGGTCGGGTAAAGTAGATAGAAGGGATAAAGAAGATGTTAGGGATACTGGGCAGTCGGGTAAAGTAGCTACAAGGGATATTGGGCAGTCGGGTAAAGTATATATAAAATGTATTCGGCGGTCAGATAAAGATTTTAGTAGTAAGATCGTCAGCGGCTTGAATCCAAGGACTGGGCTGTCGGGTAAAGTAGCTTCAAGGGATATTGGGCAGTCGGGTAAAGTAGATATAAAATTTATTTGTTGGTCAGATAAAGATTTTAGTGGTAAGATCGTCAGCGGCATGAATCCAAGGACTGAGTGCGTGCACTGTCGCAGATACTAGACCTGTGCATCGGCAACCACGACCTGTACATGCGCCGGCGCAAGCCGGACACGATGGAGGTGCAGCAGATGAAGGCGCAGGCCAAGGAAGAGAAACAGGTAAGGTGCTTTAAATAAATTAATAAACTATTAGTAACAATACTAAAGTTATCAATTATCATTGAACAAACTTACAAATTTACGTATAATACAAGATACATGATCATTCAAAATGAAAAATGATGAAAGAAACCTAAAGGTGATTTTTAAATCCCTATTCAATGATACCGCACTTGTCATACTTGTTCGACTTTTTTTTTTTTTGCTCAATATGGCGTCTGGTTGCCGCCATATTAAATTTTGATTACTGTCATATCTTCAGTGACACTCACCAGATTAAGACAAATCGATTGACATAAGAATCATCCAAATCGAATAACGGGTTTAGTTTTTATAGTGATACAAAGGAACAAACATACATATATAGGCCGTGAAACACATTACCCTCCTCCTTCGGCAGTCGGGTAAAAAAAGGTTTAAGCATGGACTTAGTTGGGCGCCAGCAAAAGAGCGTATTTTCATGGCACTTACGTCCTTTTGTTCAGAAACGCAGTTTTTCGGCAATACCTCAACGGTCACAATCTGATCACGTTGAAAATAATTTAACTTCTTCTCTATGCAACTTTAGAAGCGATTATTTCTGAAAATATTCACCTAATCGAAAAACCTGCTTGGGAACCTTAAAGTGTTTGTAAAAGAACTGTCGAAATATGTCCCACACGATGATTGCACCATAAGTGCAATTTTTTTATTGTTTTCATCGTTTGTTACATGTATCGAGTGCCCCCCCTAGATATATTATATTTTTTGTTATTCAACTACCAAACTAAGTAGCGGCTTCTACAAGGTTTATACTCCAAATTAGATCAATGTACCTTTTTTAGTTTTCGAGTAAATACTGACGGACGGACATGACGAAACTATGTATAATGGTTTCGTTTTTGTCATTTTGGCTACGGAACCCTAAAAGCCATTTCAGTTGACTCTTGACCTCCTTCTGTTCGGACGATACCAACGAGTAATGTTGTATCGTTGTTTACAGCGGCGTCAAATCGAGCGCAACAAGCTAGCCCGCGAGAAGCAGCTGAGGGAGGCTGCTGAGAGGGAGCGCGCCGCCATGGAACAGCGGCTGCTACAGTACCAGGAGGAGATACGGCTCGCCAACGAGGCGCTGGTAACGATAGTCACATTTAAAATATTACACAACCTAGTTTTTAGTAGAATTTCCCTAGAAGTACCTGAAACACTCTAAAATGGTTAACAGTTTTCATACTATTTTACAATCCACAAGCTTGGAGTTTAGGATTGAAATTTAGGTATATTACAATTTGGTCGTTCTAAGAGGTCCGATTTGACAGCTGTCAACGCAGTATAAAATATAACCTCAAACACATATTTTGTACTGAGTTGACAGCTGTCAAATCGGCCCTCTTAGAACGACCAAACTGTAGTGTGAGATTGCCCCCTGATATCTTTTTATGTTATGTAATGTGTTATGTTGTACCTGTAGCGTCGGTCGGAGGAGACGGCAGAACTGCTGGCGGAGAAGGGGCGCGTGGCGGAGGAGGAGGCGTCGCTGCTGGCGCAGAAGGCGGCCGACGCCGAGCGGGACAACGCGCGCCTGCGGCTCTCCGCCATCCGCACCGAGGAGGAGAAGGTAGTAGGGGGGAGACTTCCTTACTGAATCAGTTTGTCGTTTAGTTACAAACAACAAATCAGAGGCCTAGCTAGGTAACTAAAAGTCCCTGGTTCAAAATAAACGTTCCTCAAAATTCAAATTCAAAATATTTATTCAGCAAATAGGCCACATGAGGGCCCTTTTACACTTCGGTAATATAGAGTGAATCTACCAGCTCGCTATTCCTACCATCTATCCTGTTTCGAATTGAATTTGAGAAATCATTTTTAAATTAACCTTTGTTTAACAACGGCAATACAGTACCAGAGGTCGTTTAAAGTCTTGCGGGTTCGGACAAAGTCGGTTAGACTACCATAAGAGCATATTAGAGCAAGTGAGAGAGAAGTACAAATTCGAAGGTATATTTAAGAGATATTGCACTGTATACACATTTCTATTTAAGGTTAGTTCATTCAGTATGTAACGTTGTCATTAAAACACTGTCGAATTTAAATTTCTCATACCCAGGTGCACCTAGAAAGGAAAACCCGCGAAGCGGAGTTCCTGACAGCGCGGCTAGTAGAAGAGTCGGAGAAGCGTCTAGCTGAAGCGGACCGGCTCAAGGTCGAGCTGGTGACGGCGAGGGTCGCGGAGAAGCAGGCCAAGGATAAACTACTCAACTTCCTCAGCCGTACCGGTACCGGCCAGCCAACAGTAAGTGTCCGCAAATGATTCTGTACGATCACTACGATACGATCTGAAGAGCGCAGCCAATTGGTAATAGAAATTGTAGCCAATTGGTCACAGGGATTGTAGCCAATTGCTAATAGGAATTGTAGCCAATTGGTAACAGGGATTGTAGCCAATTGGTAATGGGAATTGTGGTAGAGCTCGTGACAAACCTACCTTTCCTTTTTGTCCTATATTTGTGTAGTGACTGTTTATAACCTAAATAAATGTAAATAGATAAATAACAAAACCCGCATAAGAGTCAGAGAGGGTCGCAGATATATTCGCCAGCCAAGGAAAACCTGCTAAACTTTCTTAAACGTAATCGCACAGGCACTGACCAACCAACGGTAGCTCTTCAAAGGTTTCTGTAGTGTATGCGGGGCTTCCAAATGTTAAAAATTTGGTGATAGGAATAAAAATTAGGTATCACAATGAACTTGGTTTTTAACTGACTAAAAAACAAGGTTCCTAATTCGTCAAAATATTGTTTATAAATAAGGACCGTATCGAAAGGAAAGTAAACAACTACTAGGTTTATTAGCTATATAATTAGATCGTGTTTTTCTGAAATAAGAAAAGTAAATAGAAAATATATGAACTAAATAACAATAATCTTTCGGAGAAACCATATCCCATGCCCCTACTTTGCCTGCAATCTGACTTTCCTCTTGATATTCTGCATCAGGTTTTGGACGACTTTCGTGGTCACGTTTTCTGAAGCCTTATTCCACTTTTTCTTGAAGTCAGCAAGGGAAGTAGCAGCTTTGGTATTTTTTTGAAGAGATCGTTTCATAATGGCCCAGTATCTTTAGATAGGACGGACTTCCGGACAGTTAGGCGGGTTTATGTCTTTCTCTACAATATTTACCTTGTTGGCCTTATACCACTATATAATGTAGGCATCCTATGATTCTTGATAAAGGGCAGCAACCTTTTTTGTAAGCATTCGTCGCGATAAACTTGGGCGTTTATAGTTCCCGTAGCGAAATAAGTTTTTGATTTCAGCCCGCATTGACAAATTAATTGCCAAATTAAAATTTTCTTTCCAAATTTTTCCATACTGATGGACTTATCCTTTTGAGAAACCTTTTTATTTGCTGAGACTGTTATAAATTGTGGGCCAGGTAGAGTTTTGTAATCAAATTTACAATAGGTTTCGTCATCCATTACGAGACAGTGTACTTTTTTAGTAAGAACTCGGTCATAAAGTTTTCTTGTACCTTTTCGAACAGCAATTGACTTTTTTTCATCACGTTTGGGATGTTTTTGTTTTTAATATGTCTTCAGGTTGCACCTTTTCTTAATCCGCTGGATCATTCCAATAGAAGTTTTGGCTTTACGAGCAGCATCCCGAATAGACAGAGTCGGTTTGCGATGAAACATTTGAACGACTCTTTTCTGCAATTCTGGGTCTTCTAAGGTGACAGTAGAACCGAACTTATTAATTAATTTATGTACACCTGCAGGGCTAAAATTATACTTTTTAGCAAGCTTTCTTATAGTTACCCCTTTAATTTTGCACCAGTCGTCCAAAATATTTTTTCTCACTTCTAACGCAATCCTCCCCATTTTGACAGATATGATGGAATGTCATATGTTATTTTTATTTTAAGAATAGTTAAGAAATAGTTTTCTAATTTAGTAAAACCTATTTTGTTTCTTGGACGTCTGTGGACAAACTTATGCAGTCGAAAAGTTGTCTACTTTCTTTTAGATACAGTCCTTATATTTGTATCATTTTCTCACATAGCTTGACAAAAGTATTATAATTATGTGGTGAAATCGGGGATTGCCTGACTCGTTTTTATACAGGCTAACCAACTAACCAACTAACCAACCGTCAGCCAATTTCCTATTTTTCAGGCCTCTATATCTATAATAATGCACTATACTATTTTCCTTATTTATGTACGTATGAATTTATGGCTGTATATTATCGCAATCATAAAAATATCTTGTTTCAGTCAAGCACAGTACCGTCGAGTCTGTTCCCGTCCACCTGTTCGCTGCCGGCGGAGCTGAACGGCGACCTGCCGACCAACGGCACCACGCCCGACCCGGAGCTCAACTCGTACCAGCTCGTGCCGGACGAGGGCGACCCGCACATACACCGGCTGTCGCTCGAGATCGAGAAAGAACGGTCAGTGGACGTCAGGGTTTCTTTAGAACTTCAAGTTCAATTCGTTCGTTGATATATGGCTACTGTCCAGTGGGACAATTCTGCCAGTGTCAAGGTTGAGAGTTACAGCCTTAGCTCTTTATAGTGGCAGTTTACTTGTGTTGAAGCTGTCGCCGCTAGAATGAGATGTCACTGTGACGTCACGGAGTCACAGCTATAGATTTTACACCATTTTGTTGTCCAGATTTATTGTCCTATACTTCATATTATAACCGGTTATAACCGGTTATTTGCATTCCCTAGTTGCTTAACAAAATGTAAACAAAAAACCCACGCGATAAAGTTTCTCAGCCAAAAGAAGCAGGGCACTGACACGTTAAAGCTCGACAAAACTGTTTTACAGAGCGGCGGTATTACAGAGCTACGCGGTTTGGTTTGTTTACATTAAGTAAAGTACCTAAACAAATGTAGTATATACTGCCCAGCTTTCGGAGAAAAGGCACAAGTGCAATTAATTCATAGAAGAATATTAAACTCTAAAAGGTTATAAAAAGGTTGGGAGTGCAATACAATTCATATTTATTTATTTATTTATTTATTTATTTATTTATTTATTTTATAGGGATAACAAACAATTGCACACAAGCATTACAAAAGTAAGATAGAAATATTCTATAAATGCATGTACAATCAACCACGTCATCCACAGATTGATATCGTAGTTGTGCCTTTCTTCCGTAGGAGGGCAATATAGGCTATACCTACGGTCATACGAACAAAACCCATATCCTTCAAGTGATTACTTAGAAATATCTCTTAACCAACCTATCACATTACAGAGTGGAATACCTAGCCAAATCGAAGCATCTACAGCAACAGCTAGAATCACTCCGCAGCGAGTTCTCAGTGCTACGCGTCGAGCGTAGCACCGCTACGCTGGACCGGCTACACGAGGCGCAGGCTAAGGCGGGCGACAACAAGTACTCCACGCTACGCAGGCTACGCCAGGGCTCCGCTAGCACACGCTTGCAGTTCTATGAAGAGCTATAGGTATTTAAAAAAACTAAGGTAGATGATGTTTAAGGATTTTTGGCTACATAATAATAATCTGTTAAAATGAGCTAAAATGCTTATAATATTGAACACAACGTGGAAATATTTTTTTATTAACATTGATAAAACAGGTTTGTTCGCATTGTTGTGTTCCGGTGCGGGGGTAAGGCAACCGGTGAAATGACTAGGAGAGGCACTCCATCTAAGTCCTCAGGATTGGCAACACGTTTACAGTCTTGAGACTCGTCGTAAGATTGCTATCTTGAGATTGAGGATGGGCTTGAATTCCTATCAAGTAGCCTGTGTGCTCGTTGGCCTCCTACATGCCATAAAAAGTAACAGATTTGTCAAAACTATGTTTGTATGTAACTCACATTTCATGTTATCAAATGTCATTACAAAATGTACAGTTATTATATTTTGACATTCTCAAAATGGTCCCGCTGAAGCCATTTATTTTAATAAACAATCAACGAAAGCAGTTCTTTACGTTTTTGACCTTGAAAATTGATGTCAAAGTTTAGGTATTAAGAGTTATAGTTAAAGCAACTATTGACGGCAATTCGTAGCCAGCAACTATTGCTATCTTGTTCTTTAGGGGCTGGTAAATGATCAACTTATCACAGAAATTAATATGTGGCCAGTAACAATCTTGCTCTACCACATATTGCTGTGAAAATGTTACTTGCCTAGCCGGCCCCTTAGTACGCTTAAGTAGCATTGTTGCTCGTTTACCAGTGCCTTAAGAGTGATTCTTACGAGCCCTGATCGAGGGCCTTATGTTGGCATCGTCTCCAATAACTGATTAGACGTTGTTAACACTTACCGATTATGCCTTACCTAACTACGCAGTTTTCACGTCCGTACAGTGGCGACATTATTTGGAACGCTTGCGGAAAAAACGTATGTAAATGTATGTAAATTATAAACCATAGCCTATTCGCGAATACAAAGCTTATCATGACGCTAAGTTATTTAATGAAATTTGTTGATCTCCATTTAATTCAAGTGTCGTTTTGTTGTCTAAATTAAATAGGTGACGAAGATACAATTAATTAAAAACGGTCTCCTGAAAGAAGTTTGTAAATGTTGAAGCGAGACGATGTCTTGTTATCTCTTAAACTGAGAAATTGCCTTCAATATGACCCTGGGTATATCGAATAAGGCCTACTAAGGATAGGACTTCACTCTTAAGTAAAACAATTGCATCACTTTGCATTTTTTCACGTCCACCCATTATCTTTGTATACCGGCTTTTCTCTTTGATAAATTTAAATGAAATAATGTTTTTTGTAATGTAAGCTTTACAAAAAGTAAACAAACATGGAAATCGGCGCAGGATTTTTCAGACTATAATTCTGCCCTTCTAAATAAAAAGGACGTAATTTGATACTCGAAGTAAATTTAACCCCCCTATGTTAAGAAATAAGGTCACTAATAAATACGCGGTTCTATGAGACATACGCCCTTTTTTCTAAAGAGGGCAGAGTTTTAAAATTCAGATAAAATATTACATTATTGCCTAGGCATGGAAGAAGGCAATTGCGAGCCGAGGATTGGTTTAAACGGACGAGCTTGCGAGTCCGTTTAAAAATATGAAGCCCGCAATTGCTGTTCCTGCCGAAGCAAATACAGTGCTTTTCTCAAAAATCGCCGGAAAAAAAAATGTGTTGGAGTAAAATCTTCGTCGCTTGAACTCATTTTTTTAATTGCATACAAACAGAAACTTTATGTAAAAAAACCATCACTCTACCGCCTTTTTGTTTATGACAAGGGAAAACGCAAGCTTTGTTTTAAAAAAAACATAAGCTATTCCAGACACAGATAAAAAAGTTATGTTTCGAATAAAATTTGAATGTATAAGACTTGTGCAATCATTTTATTATGGACTTTTTCACTTTTTAAAAAGTTACAAGCTAGATATTATATGCAACATTGCGGGCTTGTGTAGCGAGCACGCAATGTTTTTTTTTTTAATTTGAGAACTGTCTGTAAACTATGTACTTCGCGTCTCATTATGTAGATAGTAATTTCAACATTTCCGAACATTTTTGAGAAAAATTATAAGAAGATGCAATTGTTTTGCTTGCGAGTGTAGGTATAAACCTTACAGAAATTAACTGTCTTATATTTATGCCATTCTAAGAGGTCCGACAGCTGTCAACACAGTTCAAATTATAACCTCAAACATGCCTCTAACACAATTTGTACCGACTTGACAGCTGTCAACAACGGCCTATCGCATTTTTATATAGCTCTGTCCTATTCCGTATGCATAGAAACATTACCTGCTAGAGCAAGAATACCCAGCGACCATGAAGTATGGGTCGAGTTGACTTCCAGCCTAAGACAATCCCAATGAAACGATCTGAAATAAGCGACGTGCTTAATACTTTCCTAGGTATTATACCCCACTCGGTCTAGCAGATGATAGTTGAAAGCATCAGAAAAGGATAGAACTACCTCAAAATTCGATTGACAGTTTAGACCAGGTGTATCGAGATTCTTCTTAGAGTAAGACGACATGGTTTGTCTCGCTCTAGCTAATTTACTTCTGCATGATTTGTCGCTAGTTCAGTACGCGCTACAGACATATTGTTGGCGTATATATTATTAAAGTATCAGATAATCAGATATTTTTTCGATAGTTATACAAATATTGTTAAAATTTGAATTAAAAAAGATAAACGCTCCTACCCGGTTATTTGCGCACAAAAAATATTTTCCAGGCGTCCTGTTGACGATTGTAAAATAATTAATAAAGTTCATACGCTTTTTATATAAAACAAATTTACATAGTAATGTAAGATACAATCAGATCTGGATAGTTATTTTTCCATTTTTGTATGTAGTGTAAGTATTTTATTAAATTACAAGGCGAAGAGGATTGAGAAGCGAAATAAATTACAAACGTATTGGACGTTAATGATGGGAGAAATGAGGATATTGGAATTCAATGTACAACCAAGAACTGTGTTTTAAAGGTTATCAAAGAGGTTTGGCGTATGTGTCAACATTAGGGAATGCAAATAACCGGTTATAACCGGTTTTAATCGGTTATTTTCATACAAAAACGGTTAATAGCCGGTTAAATTGCATTCCCTAGTCAACATACCTTTATAGTAGTTGGTTAATGTCCTTTTGCCAGTACATTAAAAGTAAAAAATATGGCAACGCCACTTTTTTAATAAGATGGACTATAGTTAGCCCCGCTACGGCATTTTCGTCCTTAACTGTATTAGAACACAGTATGTTTTGTTTATTATTTTTAATCGAATCGCTACTCCATCCTCGCCATACAATAGTTCAAATATTACCAGACCATTCTGTTATGTACCTTTTTATTATTTAAGTCCACTTGGAGCTCTAACTAATCCAAAATCGAAATATTTAGGCATAAATGCCGGTTTATTAGGAAATAATATTTTTACCTTGTCCAACAACCTAAAATTAGTACATTTCCCAAATTAATTTTAATTTTTAAACTATTTTTTTCTATTTTTGTCTAACAAAGTGCCTTTAAAGTTTAAGAAATCAAATATACCACGTGTCCCAAAACTCAACGATAAGCCGGCACCAGAGGATGGAGCTGCTTATGATTAGTCGAGAAAAAATAAGGAAAAAAATATATCTTTTCCTTATTGGTATTGGTATTGGTATTGGTAGTATCTTGACGTGTAAAAGTGCCCGAGCGGCCTACTTACTAAATAAATTTCTTTTATCTTTTTTATCTTTTTTATTTTTTCTCGACTAATCATAAGCACCTCCATCCTCTGGTGCCGGCTTATCGTTGAGTTTTGGGACACGTTGTATATTGATCTTGTCAACTTTAAATTTAACTACGCTAATGTGCGAAGTCTACTGTTGATATTATCATTGTCATTTACACTGAAACTATTTGGGGAGTAAACATTATAACTTTAATAGGTATTTTCAAGAGCGTGTTAAAATGTAAAATTCAATAGGTGAGGAGTGAACGCAGATGAATCATCGCAGCAATAATCAAAATGTCACAAATGGTATTTGGACACGTTAAAAATCATTCGCTTACCTACTTTAAGAAATTGATTTTAACCGACGCAATTCCCAATCGAAGTTTTTTTTTTTTTTTTTTCAATCAATTGAATTACACTTCGGTTAGCAAAACCCTTTTTTTGGTCAAGTTCCCTTCAGTTTGGCTTGCCGATTTTGGTGCGGTTTGAGCGTCTAAGCTTAGTTTGATGAAGGTTCCTAAGGTAATGTGATGAATGTCCTTTTTATAGGTCAATGGTTTTTCAAAATATGTACTTCATATTCCAAAGTGTTTGGTATAATTTTAAACATTACGACATGTTGGGTTATAGTACTTTGACATTTGCCCTACATCTAGAACACAGGGCCTAAGGAGGTTAAATATTGGACAATTATCCTATTTCCTATGGAGTTTTATTCGAATTAATAGTTTTAACCCCATAATAAATAACTGATCGATCTTTAAACATTATGATAAACAAAAATGTACTCTGTCGACCATAGCTTTTTCTGACTCCGCCAAAATTTGCAGATAATCTTGACACGAATTTCAGATTCAGTGTTTTGCAAAAATGTGTCAAATATCTGCTCGTTACCCTTTTTTAGGGAATGGCAATAAATAGCCAGATTTTATCCTACCTTTGGTAATTAGGTAGGAAAGCTTTTAACAATCTTGTGCTTTACAAAGTGTTAAACTGTTAAACTATTCAGAACATGTGTTAATGCGTGTTTTTAGGCATATCCTCGTCCTGCCTAAGCATTAGCAAGCATTAAGCAATTTCCGATTCCTGCCCAATATCCTCTGATGAAATAAATTTTCGTTTGGATAATTTGAATTACCGGGCAGAACGTACTAAATCTATTTGTTCTTATTAAAGAACATTTTGCAGAACGAGGATTTAGGATGAACTAATTCTATGTTTTTTTAGATATAATGTACTTAATTGTTATTACATGTAAACTAAACTAATATTGAGTTCTTGAAGTTGCTTTTATTAAAACGTTTTATAAGATTTTTAAAGATAATTTTAATAGATTTGTTCGTTTTCGACCGATCCAACGTCCAACAAATTAATACAAATACATGAATTGTGGCCTCATCAATATCCTTATCTAAACGCCGTTTCTAAACGTTAGGGTGCGGCTCCACTGAGGCGGAGACGAGCGGAATTGTGCCAATATTAACCAATAGAATCTAAACTAACGTGCGTAAGGCGCGCTCGACGTGACCGCATGCGCTTTCTATTGGTTAATATTGGCACAGCTCCGCTCGTCTCCGCCGCCGCACCCTTAATGTAATATGACAGCTGGAAAGCAGCACGAATTTCAACCGTACTGGTACTGATCAAGAAATTTATTCGCTTAGCACCGTGTACTCTTTACGTCACTTCCTTGCTTTAGGGTTTTACGCTGTTACGCGAATACAGTCTATGGAGTGTATGTAAGTCTATTATAGGCTGACAAAATTGTAAAGGATAATACACGTCATTGCTGTGAAAAATAAAATTGCAAATATCTTTTACTGCTTTTTTATAGTTAGTACATACTGCTAACATACACTGTGATAATGAGATTTTACAAAAATCAAGTTAGGTTTCTAGAGAATTTAACCGTTTTTGTAATTGAATAGGTACATTTTTGTTTGTCAAATGCTTTCACCATAGTTTCAGTCAACGATTGACGATATAAGTTAATGTTTAAGTACAACGTACAAATTTGTATGTGGTCTAGAATCGAGTCTTAACTTCGGAGTGTTTATTTTAGAAATTTAGCCACTTGAATTGTGGGTATTATGCAAAAGACAGCCAGCTCGCAATCAGGCCTTAAGTTTCTTGTTTCGGAAATGTCAAAATGGGATTGTAGACGAAAAGTTGGGTTATTTCCATCTATTACCACTCGCATACTTGCGCGCACACACACACACACATACGTTCCAACACTTATTCACGTACAACTTTGTCCCTTTTACTGTTGTAAGTTTGGCTATTTGATATTTTCAAATATTTGGTATCACTTTTAAAGTTGAACTGGAAGAGATCCCTTAAAGGGATAAGTTCGCATTTGTATATATACCTTTTGTGGTACTGTCCATTTTTTCGTATTTTATTTTCCTGTTTGTTCAATAAAGTACTGTACATCATAAACACCTTTCCTACCTTATTAGTTATTAAGGGATAAGTTCGCCTTTGTACTTTGTTCTTATATTGCCTGGGTTTTGTATTTCTTTTTTATTCTTGGTAAAGAGTATACATACATACATACATTACTGACGTATGAACTTCAAGTGCCAACAACGGAGTAGTAAAAGATGGGAATAGTCCGAGAAGTCCTTTTATAAACCCGAAATTTGTTATTAAAATATTCAAGTGTCTTTTTTATAGTTTTACGAAAATTGACAAGAATCAAATAATAAAACTCACGTCATTTATTCTTGTATAGTGCTGACCTTATGTTGTATGTAAAGGTCACTATATTTTTGATAGACTTTACATTTTAATAGATAGATGGAATTTTAGTGATTAACATATTGAATATTTTATTAAGAACGTATAATAATGATTTATTTTGCTGTATCTCTTCTGCATAACACCACCATTATCAAAAATTGTATATAGTTTCGAGACTCGATGCATTGTGATCAGTAATTAATATTAATAATATTTACACTGTATACGTGCCTTATTATATTTAAAAGCCATATTTTGTAAATATATTTATAGAGAAATTTGACTTTGTTTTTTATTTAACAACTCCTTTACAGTCCATCAAGTTCGCGTGCGACTGTCCCGCGGGGTAACAGGGGTTGAGGGTGGAACTTCTAGTAGGGTGATGGAGCCGGTAATGAACAACGAGCAATAATGGACACTTGATTCTTATCGTACAGAAGATAAGGGTTATTCATAAATTTTGAGACAATCAATTTATAACCTTATGATTTTTGAATGAAGAGTAAAGTGGCCATTATTGGCGCCTGCAGGTAAAAGTGTCGACCATTGGTGCCGTCACCCTATAAAAGAACATAATGAATATAGCTCGCGTCAAAGCGCTTAAGTCGTTGACCAAGGGTTGATTATTGGTTAATCCGCGAGCCAGATAGAGATACCTAACGAGCTTCCCCCCTCCCCCTCTCGTCACCTCGCGATGGTCAGGACATTTTTCGACTACTAAAAAGTAATAAGGTTTTCAGACAAGAGACTGGAGGTTCTTTGTCATAAGCAGCTATTTATCAATAACTGAGAATTAATGAAAAATCCCTACGCTGAATATAATTTAGTTATTCCTTATAAAGCCTTGCATGTTTGCAAAAGTATCTAGTACTTTCCCGTGGCATAAACCATCTCATGAAAAAAAAAAGTTAAGTATATAGATCACAACACTATAGGCTCTAAACTAAAACAATTAAAAACTTAAAACAAAACATTTTGTTTATTCGAAATATTGTTTACACCTCTGTTCTACAGAATACCGGTTAAGTTATACATTTAAATTGCATTGCAAGAGATCGAGCTAAATAATACATTCAAACATAATAAGCATTCTGCAATAAATTATTTACACTTAGGTACATAGTAATATTCAATAATTACTCAAAATACGAATAACATAACAATTATCCTAGGTTTGTATAGTTTAAACTTTTTCAACTGAGCTTATCCACTTAAGAATACAAGGCCATTGTGTAGTTAACCACAAATTAGGATAACGAGCTCGCAGTAAAAGCAGATTATAACCGCCTTCGAAGATTAACATGGATTATCGACTCTATTCTTTAGAAAATAGACTACAAAATACAGTAATAGAATAATGGCAAGCATTTTTACACACAAGAACTTACTGTGTTGATAAAGACTACAGGATACCATGCGCTATTTTCCTGCCATTTTAATCCTACTCAACAAGGAATATGGTTGAAAATTCAACATTCATGCAATATTTGTACTTCTTAAGTTTTTCGAAAAGTAACTTGTTAGCGGTTTCGAAAACAAAAGCAGATAATAGGATTGTATAGATACAATGACCATTGTGTTTACAGGCAAGCGGAAGAGGTCAGTTCAAAAAGTTTAAACTATAGATAGTAAAATAGGTTAACCCTTAATCAAATATTGGGAAACTATTTCCCCGGTGCCCCTTGATTTATAGACACTCATTTCATAGAACGTATCACTTCGCAGAATTTTCATTTCATAGAAAACTATTCGAAGCTGAACCCGTGTTGATTTCAGGTTATCTTAAATATGATTCACGTAGGTTAGGTTAGGTCCGTTAGGTTAGACTTGTAACCATCACAAGATAAACTGAAATCAACACGGGCTCAGCAGAAAATACTGCCCTCGTACGGAGAAAAGGCACAAGTGCAATTAATTCATAGAAGCATATTAGACTCTCAAGAGTTATAATAAGATTGGAAGTGCACTACAGTTCATATAGTAGATGTGCCTTTTTTCCGTAGGAAGGCAGAATAGTTTTCTATGAAACGAAAAATTCTGCGAAGTGATACGTTCTATGAAATATTTCCCACTTAATTTGTATTTTCCACTATAAATAAAAAAATTGTCCCGTTTGATTAAGGGTTATCTTTAAAACGCCATGTCAGATATTGGTCGACAATCACGCCAATGGCAGTTTTAAAAAATAAATATCTAATTGCGCAGCAAAAAAAAAATCACCACGAAAAAATACTGATCGCTACAGCAAAAAACTAAACGCACACCAAACTACGCTTTTGATGAACATTTAGCTTTTTTGCTGTGCAGTTTAGTTTTTTACGTTTCAGGTTTTTTTTTGATGCGCGTTTAAATATCACTCGTTTTAAAAAGCGGTGTGAATGTCAACCATACGAGTTTGTATAGAAACACAAGCTTACTGGCGAACTCTTGAGCTATTCCCATGAGTTACTATTACTACTTGCACAATTTTACTGTCTTATTATACCTAACTGATGAATAAATTTCATAGTTAGATCACCAAACTGTTTGGACAAAAATATTCCAATTAGTTATACCTACTGGCTAGAAACTGACGGAACTCCCCTTTCTAGGTGCTTTGGTCCTTCAGGCCTGCTGAAACATTAACTTTACCACTTAGAATAGGATCAAAATTTCCCTAAAATGTATAAATAATTGGAATATTTTTGTCCAAAGTGACACTGACTTTTTCTAGTAGGACTGAATGGAAACAAAAAAAATACTGTAGCTGGTAACTTATAGGAATAGCCTGCGACTCTTATAGTTATAGGAGTTAGTATGGTTGCGTTTATCGCGTGACAAAAAGTGGATACAGCATCCGTCACTCTCGTACTTATATATACGTGTAGAAAAGTGACAGATGTTTTATCCACATTTTGTCACGCTATAAACGCAGCCATATTAGGCCCTCTGCAGTACTTTAGATGCCCGTTAGTCTAGAAACAAGCAAGCAAACCACTGGTGTAATATAAAATACCTAATTCAAATGTGGTCAACATTTGAATTAAGTAGGTAAATAAGTTCATCCGCGACCCTCCCTCAGGGTGAAACGACGTCGGGGGAGGCGGGGCGTTTAGGGCTGTTTTGATTTACCGATAAGTTGCTAATATTATACCAATTCCACTAATATTATACAAATTAAATAATGTCCCTACCCCACCCCGGACCGCGCTAATCAACTAGCCTGCTAAAGCTGGGCATTCACGAAAAGCAAACTCACAAGTTCAGTCCAATAGCTTTCGTTAGTAAGACGACGAATCCGCAAATATGTCGGTGCGTCGGGCTGTGGTGTGATGTAACTACCCTCATTATGAACTGACCGTTGTCGAGCTTGATACTTAGATGCCTCCCCCCGTCCAATGTCAGTCACCCCGCGGATCCGGCGCGCACAAACTTATTCTACTATGCAAGGAGTTCCCTAACTGTGCGTCACGACGCCCCGGGGCGTCACTGTGCCGTCCCAGGGGCGTTGCGTCCCGCTATGCTCACGTCACCGGCACGCAACGTAACGAGTATACGCGGGTATAAAGAAATTACATGTTAAGAAGTCGCAGTATAAAAACATTAGGAACCCCTGTGGCCCGTTTCACGAAGCTAAAAGTTACAAATTACAAGCGGAACTCTCTTTCTAGCAAAAGGAATTAGAAAGAGACTTCAGCTTGTAATTTGTAACTTGTAGCTTCGTGAAATGGGCCTCTGGACTAAACTATTTAAGACGACATCACCCTTACCATAAATAATCCCACTGGCCTTGCAAGAATAACACAATTAACATTCATTTCCGCGCCATCATCATTCAAATCTTAAGGAGCAGCAGTTTGGCCTTAGCGCCACTTTTTACTCCTATCATCTCTCGAAGGGAACTTTATAAAAAATTTGACCATTACATTGCTACTAACGCTTTCTTGTTTGCAGCTTGTGTCATTCTTGCTAGTCCAGTTGTAGCACACTAGTCATTATAACCAACCATTCTTTGCTAAAAATTAGGGGGAGAACCAAATATAAAAGTCCCCAATAAACGCTAGCGATCTGAAGTTGCAGAATATATTGACTTGCATAATTGCCATAAAACTTCGTTGTAACAATAAAAATTTAACAGCTCATATATTACGAAGAAACGACATTCATTATTAACACAATTATATTACACCCATTAAATTTTACTACTGCAACAAGTATGTAAAACCAACCAATGTTATGTGCCATAAAACTAGTGCGCTATCTTAAAACTTCTGAGCATATTGGTATTTGATCAGCTTCATACTGAATTTTCTAACAGAAGCCCTTGGTAAGGTCAGCATGCTAGCTATATTGTACACAGCAAAATAATCATACTCTTCCTTTTGGTCGCTCAAAAGTGATGAATTCATTTCATGATAAGCACTAGTAGGGCACCGCAATTTAATCCTACAACTAAACTGGGCGTTTATCAGTCAAACCAAGCATAAGGCAAATTATGCTGTACATAAGGCAAATTTAAGGCTTGTTGTAGAGCCGTTTGTACGCTACTCCACTGCTACAAAATTCATTCATAACTATCCTGCAGAGGAATAAGTGGAACACAACTATAAGGCCAATAATACATATCCAGAACACTGGGTTCAAAGCCCCAAGGCTATTGCCATGCTTATGAAGAGCTATAACATGGTTTTCATGAGCAGGTGCTTCAACCACATTTTGAAGGTGAATAGCATGTCTTAAATCCTCCATATGTTGTTTATCAGCTGTTATATATAATATAGCAGTCAAAGGTTCAGTAAGTTTAACTGGAAAATATTTCCGGTATGGTCCAAGTTGCACAGGCGGGTCCAGGCATCCGGCATCGCAAGCGTAATATGTCTTGTCTGATCTGTCTAAAGCCACAAATATAGCAGCTTTATTGTCATCTTGAACAATAACACTTATATTAACATGTGTCATGTTGCCATAGTTTAATCGACGGAACAAGAAGTCCCTATGTAGTTTAGAAGGATGGATGTTATATTCAAGATGCTGGTTGCTGAAGCGTAAGCTTCCAAAGCTTAATATCATAGCTTGGTTCACACCGCTGGCTCCAGCTTTAAGCAATTTATGACATCCTTGTTTTTCCAAAGTCAGGAGCCAAACACTGGCAACTTCATTTAAGTTGGCTAAATTATTTAAGGGTCGCCACAAATTAAATGCATCTAATGTAGAATAGCCTCCATAACAACCCTCAGAATAAGTCAACGTCCGTAAGATGGATGATTTCACACTTGGTTTGATGTGTTCTTCATGTTCATAGCTTTGCACTTGGGAGAGAATGGCATAGATTGTAGCATTAATGCGGTCTCCATTTATAATACCTTCTGCTTTAGAATCTGATATATAAAACCCAGTGTCCCATAATCCCTGCCAGACTCTAGCATGACTTTCCTTTAGTTTTTTAGCTGCAGCCCTATCCTTAGTCAATGCAAGCACCTTCTCCATCTCTGCAATAGCATTTTTTTCCACAACGTCTTTCTGACTAGAATATTCTTCTTTTTTTATAGGCTTGCTATATTGAACTGTGGTTAATATCATCAACTCTACAATGCCATGACCAAAAATTTCTAAATATCTATCAAGTTTCCTACATGCAATGGCAACAGCCATGACCTTGTCACTTTCTGGTAAGTCAACAAGCCCAGTGACAACTTCAAGCTCCAATTTATTATCTCCTTGATGGACCGTTATAGTTTGTTTAACAGCAGTCGGCCAGTCCGACACTCGAGGAGTGGATAAGTAAACAGTTTTGGGAACACTAGTAGGATTATTAATATGAATTTCTTGTACAAACAGTGAAGGTATAGACCGATGTGCATAATACTGATAAGATATCTGCAAACCATTGTCATTACACTGATATCTGTGTACAATTCCTTTTTTATATTCAGCAACAGTGAATTCCTTTATATCAGAATGATCTGCGACATACAAGGGGTGATACCGTACAGGTAATGAAAGTGTTCGTCCATATTTAATATTCAAGTGGCTATCATGTTCTAAAGCTAAGCCCAAGAACCCATTACCTATGTAAGGAACATAGTTATGTCGTAAACTGCCGAGTGTGGCGGCGTCCTCCGTTCTTAAATACGCATCATAATCGTTGATTGCGTCGTTGAAAGGACTCAAAAAGTTCCGTTTACACAGGGCAAGATGTCCACCCACAGTAGTTTCAGTATTTAACACCCAGCGCATCAAAGACGGCCCAACATACAGAAGAAGGAATATTACAACAAGGAAGATAATTATGATCTTTTTCCTAGTCATAGGACCGTCTGTAAAACGGTTGATCCGTCTGAAAAGTTCTCCGGTCTTCCGGCTCATTTCGCCGATGCCACTGCTAACAGTTTCCATTACAAAATCCTATAAATCTCCACAAACCTGTCCTCACCAAGTTATTTAACTGTTGTTCAAGTCAGTTTGATAATAGACATTATCGAAGAGCTTCAAAGCTGTATTTTAATTATTGTTTTATTATCAACCAAATTCAATCCACAAAATAAAACACGAGATATCGGGATGTCACAATTATGTGTGTGTGAAATATTGGTGTTTTGCCACTTTTGCCCTGCGTTCAAGCCACAGATTATAATCGGACCATGAACAACAAAGTTCGAAGTTACGTTAGCTCCATCCCTTTCTCTCTATTTAGTCTCGCATGGCGAGTGACAGGGATGGAGATTCGATTTTAAAGTAAGGCCTAAGGATATCTCTGAAGATTAAAGCTTGGCCTGAGGTTCAAAACCACAGAATAAAAACATATAGCATAGAAACCGGTCTATAAGACGTACTTTGCGTCAGCTATCTTTCTCTACTTTTTATATTACGTATTACATGAGAAAAAATTAAACAAAAAAGTAGGCTGTTTTTTCTTCTTTAACTGTCATTGTCACAAGGTTTTACACAGGGACTTCTTTGTCCTTCCCGTGGTTCCCGTGTCCTTCCTATAGGAAGGATTTGTCTTTCCTTGTCTATGGGTCCAAATACTATAGGTGCTTATAGGTCTAAATCACGCCTTACTTGTGACGATGTACCAAATAACGAAAGAACAGCTATAGATTCATCTCTTTGCAACTCACTATGAAAACCCTAAGTAAAAAGAAGTGAACCATAATGTATTTTCTGCTTATTTAGTACAGTTTCTATGCCTTTAGACTTTCTTCTGTGTTCAAACCTTTCACAATTTGATATAGAGTGACCTTTGACTATAGAAATAGAAACTAAAGGACCCGAAATACCTACGAAAAAAACGTGCCAGTTTTTGACGTTTATGGAACATAAAATGGCGGATTGTCAGCTGTTATAGTGATGGTGGTAGTAATCATGTTTATCGATAAACCAGATTACGTACTGCATAGAGATTTATTTTGATGTTCTAGTAACAGTCACGATTTAATTACGAATATCTGAATTACGGTTTAAGGCTCAATGTTTTTATTTATAATAACATTAATATCAATCATTTATTTCGGATGGGATCGTTGTTTCATAATAATAATAATAGGCAGGCGTCGTAGTCTCATCGGGTTACTTGTAGCTTTATAAAACGTGCCCCTGGTCTTATATAGCAAGCGGTCTAAAACGTAGCTGGTCTAAGTAGCAAGTGGTCTAAAACGCAGTTGGTCTTATGAAGCAAGTGGTCTAAGTTCCCAACTGCCCTATTTATTTTTTAAATTCCTTCCTTATCCAACAAGTTGGTGGAGTCCCGCTGTGCCGGGCTCCTATTTCTGGGCGGTTTACCCTTCGGGCATTTGAAGTTACCTCACAAACCTAACCTACCTACTTTGTGTGTGTGTCATTGTTATGAACTGCACATCTAAAAAAAACCTAACGCTATAAAAAAAACAAAAGAGAAATGGCTAAAAAGGAATAAAGTAAAGTAGTATGTAGCTCAATTATTGTAATTTATAATGGGGTCAAACTGTAAGTTCTTAGAATATCAAAAACTGAGCAAACCAGCAAGTTATTAGTTTTATTATATCTTTTCAAAATAGTGTCCATTCACATCAATAAATCGCAGGATCCGATCGAACCACTGAGAAAAGCACTCTGCCCATGCGTCCTTAGAGGTGTCTTCGATGGCCTTGTTAAACGCAGCCACTGCTTCCTCGGCGTCCATAAAACGTTATAAACATAAAGGAGTAAGATCTGGCCTATTTTCAGTCAATTTAGTAGAATTATCTTGAGTGACATGTGGCTGAAAAGAAAATTACAGAATTATCCTCAATAACATATTATCTGTATGTAATGTGACTGGATGGACTCCAAAATGGCTGGACCGATTTTGATGAAGTTTACAGGCAATCTTCGGATACCCCTTGCTGGGGTATCCGAAGTGATTCTCTGAAGTTTGGTAGCGATCGCATATTATTATTATTATTTCAGACAGGCAGTTGACAATGATATGCCTAGATTACTGGTCACCAAACCGAAAACAAAAAAAACTATTGGCAGCAAGGCACTGGGAACTAGCTAGTAATTTAATAAAAACTGACGAATAGGCCGAAATTATCCACCGTAACTTATTTATTGATATTTCAATCACGATTCACGAACAACCCTATCTGTCAAAAGTACTATTTAATTAAGTACGAAATTATCTAAAATAAAACACAATCTTAATATAACGCATTATTAATCCTGAGGCCCTACTTTGAAATTCGAAGTTCGAAGTTACGATAGCTTCATCCCTTTCTCTCGATTTAGTCTCGAATGACGAGTAACAGGGACGGAGCTAACGTAACTTCGAACTTCGATTTTCAAAGTAGGGCCTCTGGTCTATTGTTTAATAATAATAAGTTACATACTGAAAAAACGCAATATTGTTAATACTGACCGATATTTCAATAAAAACTTGAAACTTACCGGTGCTGTGCGGAACGCCCCCAAACGCCGCACACGGCGACCGAATCCGCCCAGTATAGGCCGTTTGTTTATAAACGAAAAACGTGCGAGTCCGCAGAGGTGCAATGTTAAACTTTGTTGATTTCCACTTTTTTTTTGCTCCACATCCTATAACACTGTATTTCGTCATTATAACAAACATGTTCCTCATACTTAGGTGTAGGTACTTTAATTTTGTAATGTCGCCACGAAACTCCACTTATTTAATAATTTAAAACACAAACACGACGCATTGACAACTCAAGTACTGTCGAACGATGTTACGTACAATGGCTGTCCTGTCAAAACCCTGCCGCATTAGGTATTTTTTGGGTTCCGACAAAAGTATAGTGATCCTTTTTTACTTACGAGAATACAGGTTAATTAGAAAGAGATACACGATATGTATATTTGTATGTATTTTTATGCCCGATCCTTTAGTTTCTTTAATCATTGGTCAAATGCAGTGCGAGTGCAGTTGAGCAGTTCTTTGGCACTGTCATGCATTGCACATACTCAGTCACTCTCACAATAATCTGTGCTCACAATCTGTGGTTGGCTGGTGACGTGACGTCATGTCAGTTCAGCTGTCGTCGGCCGTGCAAAACTGCAAAGGTTTTTTCTGTCCTCACGTTTCTTATCTTTTGTTTTAATATTGCTTTGTCTCCGTTTCCGCAATGATTACGGGAATCAACAGTTTATATGCTATCTTCAATAAGTGAACATTCGGCATCGGGAAAATCCCTCAAACACGTAAACACTGTGGTTCAAACATGTTCAACTGTTCCAAGACTCTCGTGTTAGTTGTGTTTTCTATATTGATTAGTGAATGCGTGCCTCGCTCAATAGATGAAAGCGATGAATCATTTTTGGACACGCCGAAATACACGAAATACAATGAATTAGTTAAAGTATTTGATGACTTAGAAAAAACTTACCCGAATTTGGCGAAAGTGTATTCTATAGGAAAGTCGGTACACGGCAGACAGCTTTTGGTGATTAAGATCTCTGAAGATATCGGAAATGTGCACCCTGGCCGGCCAGCATTTAAGTATGTGGCCAACATGCATGGTGACGAATCTGTAGGGCGAGAATTGATGGTGTATTTGGCGAAGTATTTGCTTTTGAACTACGAAAAGAACGACCGTGTCACCCGGCTGGTGAACAGCACGGAGATACACTTGATGCCGTCGTTGAACCCTGATGGATTTGAGAGCAGTGTTGTAAGTATACCCTCAATTTAAACTAACACAATTATTAACTGTAAAGAATGTGATCGTAAGGTACCGAGTTCGAACCCCCGCGGTCACCATGTACCAATGAGTTTTTCTAACTTAAGTGCATTACCCGATGCTCTTACGGTGAAGGAAAAACATCGTGAGGAAACCTGCACATTCGAACAGCTGAGTGTGTAAGAGGGTAATTGCACAAAAGATCCTAAAGGGTCGAAGTGTATCCGAAAGGGCCCATCTGTAAGATAAGATAAGATAAGATAAGATAACTGTAAAGAAAATTGGGCTGGTCAGTCATGATTATTTTCTCACTTTCGTAGAGAATGCCATTACGTGTTTGAAACTCCCTTTGTAATTATTAAAGTTCCAACTGCACATTGTGTAAGTTATAGGTTGCGGTGGGTTCTTTTCCGCAACTGGATGACTTAAATGTGCACCTATTTTGCATAGATGTGCAAGTTCAAAAAGATCTTTTGGCTCCAGCACAATCAGTAAAAAAAACTGAAACCTGGTAGTAATGTACGTACATGATAAGTTTAATGGAAATCTCTTTGCCGGTGAAAATGGAACAAACCCCAACACATTTTCATATTTATAGTATTAGTAGGGATCTTAATGTTGGCAAGAACTGTACCTTAGCCTTGCATTAGCTAGTGTAAACATGTAATAAATGAATACGAATATCTACAAATAGAGGACAATTAGCAACCATTATTATCTTATCTATTATCTTTTATAGATATGCCCTTTTGGATACACAGACCCATAGGTCGGTATAAATTCTTCTTTTACTAACCCCTGTGTAGTGCTTTTTATCAAAAGAGCATGGCTAACCAGTTCACCCAGATAATATAGTCAAGTTAGTAAAACTCTTTGCTACAAGGCAACCGTTGGGGTTTCCAACTCTGTACCATATAATTCCTAGTCAACACCTTAAGCCACTATTATAGCCATTATTCAAGTATTACGTAAATAGAACATTCACTATTTTTGACCCACCGCCTCCTCCCACAAGTAAAAAATTCCCTTCCCGTATTATAACATGTAAAACATAAAACCTGGAAAGAGCTTCTGGAGAGTCTAAAATCCACAAAATACTTGAAATAACCTTTCACACTACCAGTTGATTGTTTGGAACCGTAATCACCGTTCATCTTAAATAAACAAAAAGAAAACTCCCTCCGCTGCTGGAACTTGTGTAATACTTGAATGACACACTAGGCCACTAATACTCTGCGACTGAGGTTTAATCTTACTCTAGCATTGTTTTTTCTACCTCCACAACACGTTACATAATCGTCAATTCATTATTAAATAAATTGCATAATGTTGCAAATTGAATGAAACAACAATAGCACACAGCGCAACGATTTGTCCTGTATTATTGTTGTCAAGGTCACTTCTACTCACTTCATAGTCACTGAACATTTAAATGAGTCTATTGTTTACTATTTTTACAAATGGTAAGTGGGCATTGAGCCAAGTACTATGTTGGTAAACATGCCTGGAAAATTGGAAAATTTAATAACAATATTGTGTTAAGACCAGCATAGTGCCCAATTGTTTGTTGGTATGGTCGGCCTTATAAGTAGCTACACACTTTAGTTCTTTGTCACTTTAACGTCATGTTTGAACTGCTGCGCTAAACTAACAAAGGTTGACTGCACTTACACAATCATAGTTTTGAGTGATTTTCACTTCTATTTATCTCTAAATCGAATTTCTAAAATGTAGCTTTTTTTTAAAAGTATTTTCATAATTAAGCCTTAAAAGAAACATTCCCATATTAGCAGCTTATTAGTGTTTTCAATCCGCGACGTCTAGATCTAGCCTCCTAAGGCCTACCATACAACCACAGATTACTATACTCTAATTTGCCAATGGAATATGAATCTATTAAGGATGCAATAGAGTCAATTTTCATATTGAATTGTCATTTTTCAATCATAAAAACAAGGGAAATTCCACTTTATCTCCTTTGTAGTGGATCCTTATTTCATTGACCGTATTTATGTACAATTCTTTGTATGCGAGGCTAGGTATCCATTATCCTTATTTTTTTGATTATTGACATCTAGGTATTTTGAGCGATGACGGCACGGATCGATTCGTGCAATTCACGCGAGGCTTCTCGTGGCGGGTTTTAGTAAGATCTCTTTCATACATATTTAAACATTATTGGAGCCCGTTCAGAGTAGGGCGAAATTCGCGCGAATTCGCGAAACCCCCAATGAAACTCCGCGGTTAAACATCTTATAGCTAGGCGTTCACACGTAACCGTGCCGTTTTACTAACAAGACAAGTAATCAACCGCGCGATTCCCGCTAGTCTAAACGGGCTCTTAATGTTACCCCAAAAGATAGGGACAGAGTCAAGCAGCTAATAGCCAACCATGACTAAGTTGGAGAGGCAATTTAAGAAGAAGAAGAATGTTACCCCAGCCGCGTCTCTTCCGCTTTCAAAATGTTTACAGCGTCGAAGGAACTCGTTCATGAGCTATAAATACGCTAACTCTGCCCTAAAAATTACTGACTGTTGCGTTTCCTCTCAGCAGTGGTCTCCTCTTGGGAAGCGCTGGTAGATTTTTGACGTGTAGAAGTGCCCGTGCGGCCTACTTACTGGATAAACATCTTTTAATAAATAAATATCAACCGGCAATCTACCCCGGGACAGCTGGCTTCGTATGCAGGGTACCAACTGGGCTAATCGCGTCGTTATTTTTTTTGGATTCAATTAACGGTGAGTGTACTGCGAGCGTGAAAGTTGTAACGCAACTTATTATTATTATGTAGGTAGGTGCTATCAGTTTAAAACAGTCGCAAGAATTTAATCGATTACGCGACAGAGTTAAGAGGCCATATATGCTGCCACGCCCACAAAAGAACCAAAAGAGATTTATTTAGGTACTTCTGCGCGAAGAACGTGAGATGGAGTATGGAGTAAGCTTGCGCGCGCCTTGATGGCAGCGTCAATCTCAAATAATTGCTGCTTATGATAAAACCACATCATTTATTGAAAAAATGATTAACCAGGATTAAGAAGTTTTAAATACTTAACTATTTAATCAAAAATCAATGATAAAGTTAGTTGTAGTGGAGTTAGGCGACGGGCTTGCAACCTGTCACTATGGTAAACATCTTAGTAGCTCTGCCTACCCCACTCTGGGAATGAAGGCGTGAGTTTATGTAGGTATGTATGAAACGTTAAAGATCGTAGGATTTCGAAGATTCAACCAAAAACATGCGAAAAAGGTACCAAATTTGAAAATAAAACTATCGAAGATTTTGTTTCTAAGCTTGTTTTCACATTTAACAGTTTCAAGTAAACATGATCACGTTTAATATATCCAATGAACACATACATAGGCCTTATGTTTATTGAAATCCAGATCGCGGGACACTACCGACTTTAGCGTATGGGGCCTCTTAAATTTGACAGCGACAAGTGATATAATTCCGACTTTCTAACCGCTTTAATACTTTTGTGGTAACTTGTGTTGCAGCATGTACTTGTCAAAGAATTGTTATGAGTTTCAGACTAGACGTTGTTTTGTTTGAAATAAGGAACTGCGCTGATTGTGGAAATGTTTACAATTGTGTTGAATAACCGTTATTTATTGTTATTATCTATTGTGTTTGGTTTACCTAACTCTTTTCGTCATAGTGGTCACCTATGATGACCAGTATGACCACCTATTATCGGCGTGTTTTTGTAACAGAGCCATCTAGCGGCAACGTGGCATTAGACGTGACCAATCGAAAGTTCTAAATTTGTTTACTTAGACAGTAATAACTAATAGTAATAAGTTACGTATTGTTTTGCCTATTTTTAGTTTTACGTCCCTAGAGCTTAGTTGGGAGCTAACGGCCGAACCCTATATACCGCGGATAGATAAGGCTTACTTTGGGTTAAAATTTGACATTTGCCCATACAAAATGTGTCAAATTTTAATCCGAAGTAAATATAGGGTTCGGCCATAAGTCGGTTTGTGTGAGATTATCCCCTAATAATTTTATTTTTATTTTTACATAATCAACCAAACACAAATAGAGCGGGAGATACTGAAACAAAATTTCCAGTCATTTGTACCAAATATGGCGACCCTTCAAGGGTCTAATTACGTAATGATGAAAAGGAAAATGATGGTCATAGCACTCATAGCGCTGGTACCAACGGCGGCCCAATCGCGTGGGCGTTAATCGAACGTGTCGGATAAATTACGAAAGTCGAACGATATGTAACACAAAAAATCTTGTATTTTCCTTAGTCGATGAAAAAAGAGGTAGGCGGTAGCGTAATGCCATTATACTTCTCCGGTGTGGCTTACATCCCGCCATACCGACTAAAACACACTAACTAAAAAAAAATCAATTCAAACATTTGTACCAGGCTAATTTTTGCACTGCTAATCATCGTCGAGTAGCCATTCGAGTAGAAACTCACCATGCCATACTTTTCCGACGGTTCGAAATGGCCGCCATACCGCCGCAAAGAAGTAAATTTTATTCGCGCGCTATGACCATCATTTTCCTTTTCGTCATTACTTAGTTAGACCCCTGAAGGGTCGCCATACTTGGTACAAATGACCGGAAATTTTGTGTCAGTATCTTGCGGTCTAAAATGGTAAAAGTCAATTAATTAACAAGCTTAGTTGCTGTGCAATGCGATCAAGTAGGTACTCCATAAACAAACCAATAAAGTGTCGCAAAACTGTTACCTTATCATGCCGTGCAAAGTTCAGCAGTGCATCTTTAGGTCAAAGATAGACTGGGTCTGTTATTCTGAAAGTCTAAGGCAATTAGCGTGCGTAATACTAATTATAATTCACAACCTTTCAAGGAAAAGTCAATTAAAACAAGCAACGTTAGTTAGTCAATGACATAACATAAATATAAACAACTAACGTCGGCGTTGTCTCTACTTTCCTTTTGCAGCTCAAGCCACCAATTCGTCTTCGCCGGTACTATCATATCACATTCTCAACCTTCTTTACAGCATTCTTTTCATTCCGGCAATACTATATCAAGGAGCGTTTTATTTATTTTAATTATTTGCGTTGTTCCGAAAAAAATATCTTATCTGCTCCCTCCTCTGCTAAACTGTACAATAACTCCTATACATTTAAGGCTGTTAGGTTGTGCAACTGTGCAACTGTCTTCCTTTGGAACTGAGACATGCGAAATCACTTCCTATTTTGAAGAATCTCTTAAATGAACACCTTTATATGTCACTGGTACCCTAACGTGAAAAACGCTACAAAGTAGAGTAGGGTGACATTTTAAACAACGACCCTATGAAAATAGTTCTTAATGGAAATTTAATTTGTCATCCTTTAGTGTACAGAAAATGGTCACGGCATTTCCCCAGTATCAACAGTAGTAAAAATAACAATATCTACGCGGAACAAATCGTAGTTGCACAAAAGCATAAACTTGCATTAATTAATACTGGACGTTGAAATTGTAATTGGTCATTGCACTGCTAAAATGGGATTTAAATTGTTTTTGTACTGATACATTAGGTACCTATCTTGTATCTAGGTACGTGAAATTGTTTTTATCAGGCACTATCTATCGGCGCGGTAGGAATGTGGCTCATAATTTCCGAAAATTCGTTTTTTTGATGTCATTTGTTCCAGTCCCTTATTTTCCAATTGCATATTTTCTTATCTATATTTTTCCCAATCGCAAATTTTTTCACTTAGTATTGGGTCGAAATAGGTATTAGGTAGGTTACGGTCATGTTATTTTTGCAGCAGGTCCGAAGGGGCAAACGCATCCAGGAAAAGGAGCTTCGTCGACACTTTGTAATTTAATTTCTGGAATGGGATATAAGTAAGGCAACAGGAAAAAACGACTCAGTGATAATTTGCGACTGGAAAAAAACCAAGACGGGGAATAATGCGAATGGAAATTGTGCCACCAATAAACTTTGATTTTCGGAAATTATGAGCCCCAAGCCCCCACCCATAAAAATACCATTGAGAAAATATTGGAATGGAACAAATGACACCAAGAAAAGCCGGTTTTTTTAAAAACTAAGCGTTTTACAATTTAACTATAGGTCCCCGCTATAAAATTCTGGAGCCGCCACGGCTTGCTGTATTGTTCATGTTAGGTTACGTATAAAGAAATCAGTTAAGTTGAACTATGATAGACCTCCAACGAAGCATTGTATGCAAATGTATATTCTATAGTATACCGACTTAACCCTTATTTAACGTTGAATTTGAATAATTATGTGGTTTTTACTCGGTAAAACCATATCGCTTTTTTTTCTTAACTAATGGCTTTCACTCCTTGTGTTTAACAAGGTGTATTTCGCCAGTATCGAGTTTTAGACCATCACCATGGACTTATTAGAGAAACAAGTCCATGGATATCACACGCGAGGACAATTGTTCGGTTAAAGAGATTTACTCTGGTGGACTAAACAGAAGCACACGGGGTTAGCTCCACGCGCTTCTGTCAAGTCCTAATATAGCTTTTATCGTATTGTTTTTAACTTGGCAGCCATTACTGGCAAGTAATAAGAGCTATCATAGCTTTTACAATAACGATAACATCTCAAAACCTGTATCGTTTTACAGAGTAGAATAGAGCCCCAGCTCAACATGTGCTGCAGCCAAAACCATATCGTAATCATTTTACTGACGTTATAATTCAAGTGAATAATAGGCTCAATTACACTGTGTACGAGTATTGTCAGTCAGTCAGTCGGTCATGGAAGTCTTTTATATTACGTAGATAAAAGGTGTTTATGTATTTTATTTTATTTAGTGGTGGTAGGACCTTGTGCACTAATGTGCAGGGTCCGTCTGGATCGCTCCCAACATTTTATCTACCTAACTAACCTCTTAATTCTGGTTGACACCATTTCCGAGCATCTCAACAGAGATGTTCATGCGGACGTCGTTTATTTTGACTTTAAGAAAGCTTTCGATTGCGTAGATAACGATGTTCTCCTAACTAAACTTGAGAATATTGGCTTCTCCCCGAAGTTGCTAACTTTTTTTGCAAGTTATCTGCGTGATCAACAGCAGTTTGTTCAGCATGGATACTTCGTTTCGGCTCCGTATCGTACTCGATCTGGTGTCAGTCAGGGTTCGATATTGGGCCCCCTCCTATTTACAATTATGATTAACGACTTGGAGTCGGTCGTAAAGCACGCAAAATGCCTGTTATATGCTGACGACCTCAAACTGGTATATGGGGTTGGAGATAAAACACACTGTGACTCTTTACAGGAGGATATTAACTCGGTGGTCCGGTGGAGTGTGGACAATAAACTCCTTTTCAACACGGCCAAGTGCTGTGGGTGCACATTTAGTCGCGCTTCTGCTCCTTTACATGCTCAATATGTCCTTGGAGTAGAGCTTATTACCCAGGTCGGCTCTGTGAAAGACCTAGGTGTTGTTTTCGACACGCGCCTCACTTTTCACGATCACGTCCGCGCGCTCGTGAGTGGCTGCTTTCGGAGGTTAGGTTTTGTTATGCGCAATGTCAAAGAATTCCACGATCTTGGGGCCATAAAGCTTGTCTTTAATGCTTTAGTAAGAAGCAAACTAGAGGCATCGTCGCTTATTTGGAATCCGCACGAATGCACGTATGTTTTACTCCTGGAGAGGATCCAAAACACTTTCCTCAGGTTTATTTATAAAAAAATCTATTTATGGGTATATTACCCCTTCCTCTATTCAACCAAATTTTTACTTGGCTCCCTTGGGTTTAATTCATTAGAGGTAAGGCGTAACAACAATCTGCTACTCACTGCCTGCCGTATATTGCGTGGAGAGTTTGACTGCCCTGAGCTGGTGGGGCAAGTCGTGAGGCTATTCGTGCCGGATGTGTTCCGGGTAACCCTGAGGCCGCGCGCACGCCCCCTGCTGGCGGCGCCGGCGGCGCGCACGGTGTTGCGCCGGAACTCGCCCCTGCTCCGCGTCCTGGTGCTGCTGAATGCGCTCCTGGCGTTCGTGCCTGAGTGTGACTTGTTTGCATGGCGATGGGCAACACTGTGCTGTGAATGTCTTAGATTTTGCGAGATGATGGATGATAGGCCTTCTTGCATTACCTAATTACAATTGTTATTTTTCAATTTTTACGGTTTTTAATCGATTTGTTTAATTTTCAATTTTTTTTGGTGTTTTTTGTAATAAGTTTAAGTTCCTCGGTGTATTGGGTTCCACTGTAATGCCGTGTGAAATATATTTGCAAATAAATAAATAAATTACTCTAAAATTCGTTTAACCACCCATCACCCCATTACCACCATCACAACACAACCGACATAACCGACATAACCGACAACTGACCGATAACCGGTGAAATTACTAACATAGAGGCATTCCATCTTAGTCCCCATGGTTGGCAACGCATTGGCAGTCTTGGGGCTGAATTCTTAGGGTGAATATCTACCAGAACTGTGCGAGGTAGCGGAGTGGTGTGCTAAAATCCTCCAATAGGAGAGCGGCGCTGAGCAAGGCTAGGAATCCTATTGGTGGATTTTTTCCTCGCGCACCGCCCCTAAACCGCGCAGAGCAGTGGTGGATACTCACGCTAAAGATTGTAGTCTTTTACCATCAGGTCAAGTGGCCCTTCCGCCCGTTTGACTTCACTGTCCCATAAAAAAAAAAAAAAACTAGCTTAATTATCTTTGTCTATTACAGGAAGGCAACTGCGAGTCACTCCCGGAGTCTGTAGGCCGCAACAACGCCAACGGGGTTGACCTGAACCGCGACTTCCCAGACCAGTTCGATGAGGGGCACCGGTGGTCTGATGATGTGTTGTACCTCTTCGGGGGCCGGCAGCCGGAGACGTTGGCGCTCATGAAGTGGGTGTTGGAGAAGCCCTTCGTGCTATCTGGGAACCTGCATGGAGGGACTGTCGTGGCCAGCTACCCGTATGACGACTTAAGGTTTGGTGGAACATTTCCTCATACCTTACTTATTCTTATTAGGTACTATTCTGCCCTCATAAGCCAATAGGCGGTATTTCAAATCCAATATACAAAGCAAGTTCAATCCTCTCCTGTAAGTGATAAGGTTGTACTTGCTACGTGGGTTTTGTCTGAGATAATGCCATTTGTTTTAGTAGAGCAGTATTGCTTATATTTAGTCCACTGCTGAGTAAATACGTTCCACTGCTTTTTACAAGCTTTTATTCAACTTGCACTGTTCGCATGTATGTAAAGTATTCCCAGGTTCTTAATAGCTTTCGGCTGCCTATCGCTATCACGCTTGCACTCGCAACTGACAGTATATTTGTCACTCGTGTGTCATAGAAAAACGATGATTGACGTTTGCTATTAAGAAAGTGGTTGCACTATAGGTATATATGTACGAGTAAGCATATTGTCCGCTTCAAATCTTGGAAGTCAATTTGTAACCTGTTCCCGCTAATGGAATGGGCTGAAATTTGGACCACATATGAAAATCCGATGACAATGCAACATTGTACCCGATAACAAGAGCTGATCTGATTATGAAATCGGAAGGTGGCGACAGGATCTCCGATATACTTAACGTAATTGACTCATTAGTTTAATAAGCAGATAATGACTTTGCAAAAAAAGTACTGTCGGCAATAAAAGCTTGTCCCAAAAATATAATTTTAGACAGAAAGTATTTTTTTTGCACTTTCTGCTTAACTCGTTAGTTTGCTATCCGGTGCGTTTTCCTCACTCATTAATACCAAGGTTAACTAAAAGAGTTCCTTTAAAGGGATAAGTTTGCCTTTGTACATATATCATTATCTTATAAGTGCATATATCATATAAAAAATACTGATATAATATTATACACGCGAAAGTTTGTACGTATGGATGTTTGTTACTCTTTCACGCTGCAACGGCTCGACGGATTTGGCTGAAATTTGAAATGGAGATAGCTTACACCGTGGATTAACACAATGCTAAATTTCATCCTGGAAAATATATAAGTTCCCGTGGGAATAACGACAATCGAAATCTACGCGGATGAAGTCGCGGGCAGAAGCTAGTAAAAAATATTTTGTGCAATAAAGACTTACTTCTTGATTGTCTCGTCTCTATTTTTTTCTACTCGTGTTTATTGTGTTAAATATTGACATTTAATATTTGATATTATAAATAGGTGATTCCACAGGCGTTTCAACCGCCGTCAGTCCGCTGTCGTAAGTATTTAAGAAATAGGCGATAATATACTTAAAATTCGATCAATTGTGGCAAGAAGTACGATAACAGTATAGCTCTGTGTGAATGTTAGCTGCTTGGTGTAGCTCATTCTTTCAATATTCATGACAGCGGACTGACGGCGGTTGAAACGCCCGTGGAATCATCCAAATAATGAGTATGAATATTGACCTTTGCATCATAATTTTCAGTAACGGCAAAGACTGCTGCGAAGACAGCCTATCTCCCGATGACGCTCTCTTCAAGCATCTGGCATCAGTGTACGCGTCACGGAACGAGGTAAAAGATATAAATTTACAACTGAAAAACAACGCTAACGATTTATCATCTTATGATTCAATTGTCAAGTAAGATGCTGGTAAGTTAGCACGGTATAAAGGACCGAGCACACCGAAGCATAAACGATGTTTACACAAAGTTTACGCAGAAACGCGTCTATTGCGTCACGTTTTTACCGCATATTTACCGCCGACCTGTGTGTTAACGTTCAAAAGAATTCCATGTAATTACTTTAGCGATTTGAACCCTTAAGAGGATTTGACCAACGCATTAATCGCGTAGCTGCAAAAAAAAAACCATACAAATATAGCTCCGGGCGATAAGCTTTTTCAACACCTAAATCAAGTCCGACTTCCGCGATTTTTGAATATGTTGTAGTTGTTATGAAAAACTAGATTCGTACGCTTCCGATCTTTGGTTTCTTTTCAAGTTCTGTTCTGTCCTGTTCTTACCTGTTCTTCATTTCTTAGGATATGCATCGCGGGGACACCTGCCCGCCGGAGAAGTTCGAGAACGGGATCACTAATGGTGCTAACTGGTATTCTGTCAAAGGTAAGTTTAGTTACAGTAATATAGTCGATACAATGCTATACCGTCGTACTGAGCAGGACCTATATTTAATAATGGGGTCGCAAATAACTAAGTAAAAAATACATTTGACCATGTTTATTGTTTTTGGTAGGCCTGTATCGTGTTAATTTTAAAATAGGCCGGCGAGCCCTATGGTTCCGTAGCATGTGTATCAGGGGTTCACACTATGTCAGTTAACTAAATTGTGCTATCGGTCAAATATTCTTTGACAGGGGCAGGGGTCCGTGGAATTTGTTAAATCCTGAAAGTTCAAGTAATATGAAAAGTTATTTGCATACTTGCCACTGTTGGTTCTGGCAGAATACCAGAGCTGTAGTTTTTGGAGCATTATGCTGAGTCTACCCTTTTAATCACACGACATGTGGCTCTTATGCCTATCTCTGCTTAAAACGGCCGTTTTACATCATATATATTTTTTTTTGTCTATTTTATTGGTATTTTTGGTTTCCATGTTTATCTTAAGAGGGATTTTCCTATCTGTTACCACCCGCACATTTTTTCTGGCTTATTACAAATGGATAAAGTTCAAAGTGGTAACAAAAGAACGCTGGGTGGTAACCATTAAGAATAAGAACCGTGTGTGTTGGATGAATAAAGTTTTCCTATGTATCTATCTATCTATGTTTCTCCAGGTGGTATGCAAGACTTCAATTATCTCCGCTCCAACTGCTTCGAGGTGACGTTCGAGCTGTCCTGCTGCAAGTACCCCGCGGCTGCGGAACTGCCCCGTTTCTGGCGGCTCAACAAGGACGCCCTGCTGGCGTTCATCGAGCAGACCCACACGGGCATCAAGGGGTTCGTCGTGGATGAAAACGGGAATCTGGTGCCGGTAAGGACCGGGTTGGAAGTAGAATAGATTAAAATAGAATAAAACAGTCGAGTTTCAACTTTATTCACATACTGTTAGGTACTATTTAATGGAGTTCATGTTCATGGCTAATGACCCTTGTTGGTAGTGACCCTGCCTACGAAGCTAGCGGTCGTTGGTTGGATTCCCGGTATGGCCAATCTTTTGTGTGATGAGTATTTGTTTCAGAGTCTTGGATGGTTTCTGTGTATTTAAGTATTTATTTCTCTATATCAGTATTTATATTTTTTACATACATCCTTTCACTTTTTTGTATGTACAGTTAAGTGTAAAAATGTGGGAGAAGTTAAGGACTAAAATTAAGAAACTCTAGTTTTAGACAGGTGATTCACGAAAATTAATTATTCATTTATATACTGCCCTCATAAGCCAATAGGAGGTATCTCAAATTCAATAAACGAAGCAGATTCAAGCTTCACGCGTTAGTAATATGGTCGCACTTGCTACAGGAGTTTTGACTGAGATACCACCATTTGTTTTATAACGGTATAGTTAATTTTCGTGACTCACCTGGCCAAAATTAACGGTCCCTTAAATTGAGCCCTTAACTTGTACACTTTTTATGAAAACCGCCCATTTATGAGAGGATTCTTTCGATATTTTTTTTTACCTATAGAATTTAGTTTGGGACTAAGTCAATTCGTGTGAGTGTTCTTCTGATATTTATAATAGTATACAATTGCTTCAGAACGCGGTGATCAAGGTGGAGGGTTTGAACCACTACTTGAAGACGACGGCGAGCGGGGAGTTCTGGAGGATGTTACTGCCTGGACAGTACAACGTCACAGCTCTGGCTTCTAGGTAACTATCGCCCTTTTTAACCCCCTACGCAAAAAGAGGGGTGTTATAAGTTACCGCTGTGTGTGTGTCTGTCTGTGGCACCGTTACTCTTAAATGGATGAACGGATTTGGATATGTTTTTTTTAATTGAAGGCTGGTTTTGTAATGGTGGTTCTTAGCTAGGGTTCATGAAAATCGGTGGGGCCGTTTAGGATGCTAGTTCAGAGGTCCCCAATTTTTTTGTCTCACTTGGCATTTGTTTCGGTTTTGGGTGGACTCCCTGCTTACCTAATATTTACGTTATCACGTAAAAAGTTACGATAACGTTGGAGGTCTAGCCGGCTAGAAATTGACAAAGGCTACAATGAATATTTAGCGCGGAAAAATATTTTTTACAAAGCAAAAAACTACACACAGAGAAAATTTAATTTATATAGATAGATATTTGTCTTTTTTTTTTTTTTTTTTTTTTATTTACATACACACAACTATCTTTACAGGCTAACCTAATTCGACAGTGTAGATTCAATATTACACTACATGCTACTAATCCTCCTCGTAATGGTAGGATAATATACATATACAGTGGTGGTCACATAATTAGGGACACTTGTTTTTTTCCCATACAATTGCCTATAAATATGACTTTTCAATTTTGACCACCATTCAAAAAGTTCTTGACCAATTTTATTGCTAAATACAATTTACTTTAGATCATTAACTAAAGTTTAAATTTATGTACAATGAACTACTGTTAAAAACGAACCTTATATTTTATAGGGATTTAAAAACTTGTACTTGTAAACTGTATATTTATATATTTATAAGAAAGTATTACGTAAGTAAGTAGGTACCTACTATTTGTGTATGAATATGGGTTATTCCATTAATGAAAAGCCAAAATTAAAGTCACGATCTGCTTAAATGGGATCCACTATCGTGGACCCCCATTTATTTTTTCCGCTCACATGGACTCCTTGCAGGTCATTGTCGACCCCTGGGGGTCGATATAGACCACTTTGGGGAACACTGTGATAGATATTTCGAGATACCGGAATACCGAGATTGAATTCCCTACTTGTAACTATACAAATAATAAGGTAACAATAAGAACGGCCTAACCGCCTTCCGCCATAAGCGCCCTTTTGGATTTGGACAGACACATATATTAATCTCTTCCAGCTCCTCACGCGCAGCATCGACCGTCGTGACCG
This sequence comes from Acleris literana, assembly GCA_946894065.1. Taxonomy (NCBI): domain Eukaryota; kingdom Metazoa; phylum Arthropoda; class Insecta; order Lepidoptera; family Tortricidae; genus Acleris; species Acleris literana. Next base: position 7,304,018 of record OX335687.1, read on the forward strand.
TCCCCGACCACCAGACCGCAGCGGTCCAGTTGAACCTGACCATCGGGAACGCCGTTGGTAAGTCCCGCCAGAATGACAACTCAGCCGGCTCCCTCGCCCACTGCTGGGCCCTTATAGTCAATATACTACTTGTCTGTATCGTTAAGGTTCATTGAAGGTTCAGTCAGCCGACTAACAATCGTCGAAATAAATGATATTAGGAGAATTCGATTTCTCGAATCAAGAGGTTGTTGATTACAAAAGGTAAGCGGCAACATCTCTTTTTTCTCGTTGAATTATACGCTGAAATGTAATATATTTTGTCCATTCTAGCAAAAGGAGTTAGAAAGAGACTTCCGCTTGTAATTTGTAACTTGTAGCTTCGTGAAACAGGCCTCAGGAGTGTTGAGAAGTGTGTGTGTATGTATGTATGTATGCAAACAGATTCATAAAGTAAAAAAATCGGAAAAGTGATGAATCGGACTGCAAACCGGTAGTAGGAGAAAATGTATGAGAGCCATTTAAATACACCTGATATATGAGTATGACAGAGTTAATAGAAAAATTGAGAATTTTAATCGGTTTTCACACAATTTCAACAATCAGGAAAAAATGCTACGTTGTGAGCACAGCTATTGTAAGAAGGCTCTCATTATATTTAGTCGTAGGTGTAAAGCAAATGCAAAAGCAAATGAGAGTAGTTAAAGTTGTACATAAAATTGATCGACAGGTTGATGCCATCGTCATGAAGTCCGCCATTTGTACTTGTTGTTGAGCAATAAATGATTAAATAAATAAATAAGAATAGAACCTTTTAATCTGAGCCGAGAAATTTAAAACTATATCGAAGCACAGTAGTCTAGTACAAAAATATGTTTACAATATGCACCTTAATCCATTGGAATAAGGTAAAAAGTGTATCCATTCGGCCGTATCTTCGCGGTATAAAAAGTTTCGTTACTTGTGAACCTTAACGACATTGGAATAGAGTTGTTTATTATTACGTGTATTAAAAAATGTAGATTATAAGAAAAAAAACTAAATGTGATGTATGTGTCAAAATAGGCTACATGTTACTAGGTTTAGTAAGCTCAAAGCCTAAAAGATATTCCAAATTTATTCTAAATGATGTTATTTCTATTCCCAAAGCAATACGTTTTTGTATATCGTTACTACTTTAGAAAAAAACTCGTATCTGATATTTCGAGATGTATGAGTTTGAACTTTAGTCTCTTCGCGTTTAAGTTCAAAATCGTACGTTACAAAATAGGACATACGAGGATTTTTCCAAGCAATGACGATATTTTATAATTGTATGTAATCTAGTCAATATTAATTTAATTAAATAGGATAAGTAAGTACGGGTTCCTCAGATCTGTTTTTTTACGATGTAATAGTACTCATAGTGTAATCAAAATAACGATAGATGTACGTCCATTCACTGGAGCTGCCACGAGTGGGACGAACGAAACTTAAGTCACTTGTTGTGTGCCGTCTTTTAAAAAAAGTTTTAATTTTAAACCCTAACCGGGTTTTACACTCATGTACACTATTATAAACCCATTAAAATTGTTGTAGTGCCTGTGAATGGGCCTGTATCTCTAGAACCTCATTGAATAGGAACTTTGTGTCATTGCCTACGAGTGTAGAACGCTAGTGGTTAAGGGCGGCAAATATATAAATAAGCGGCAATTACACTACTTCGTTCACTTGATGCGATCGCCGAACTTGTTTCGGCTGTCGCTCGCCGAATGCGGCCGAGTACCGAATTTTAACACTGTGCGGTTGCCGTATGCAACATGCGGGGGACGACTAAATGTAATTGCCGCTTTATTTGCTATAACTACCTAGTATTTATCTCATGGGCTTTTCTGTTTTAAGAACGTTAGTATTCAATTAAATTATAAAAATCTATATTCTCTAAGCTTTATTAAGTAATAAACTGCTATCAAATGTGGATATTTGTTCCTAAACCAGAGACGCCCTAATTTAGACATAACAATGTAACAAACGCAATAAAAATATCTGTCAATGATGTTACTAACTAGCTGTTTCAATTAACAATTAACTTTCTATCTTTATTTTTGTCCTATTTTGTTACGCTTTGTTGATTTGCCCGGATTCCTTTCTTCCTATCTCCCGTTCTGTTACTTTTGTTACCTTCATAGCTGACATTTAAGGAAGATTGTTCAATATACATTTCAAAGAACATAAGGTAAGTCTAGAAATTTTTAACTTAAATAATCTTGGGACCAAGGTGTTAGACACTATTAAATAATGTCTTTGAAAATCTTATAAAACACCAAATATTCCTCACAAATCTCAAACCTCAGCACACTATATCAAGCTATAACACTAATATAACTTCAACATGGTACGCGGTTAAGTAGTTAAACAATGAATACCTAATATATACATGTAACTAAAAAATATCTTAATCTAACATACAATTTTTCGTAACGTGAGCACTTGATTATGACTTCGAATCGGCAAATGGATATCCGGGCCACTATGGAACTGTGACGCAATTATGGCTTCGCAGCCGTAATACCAAAGAATGCATCTAACTGCATAGTAATAGTATAAGCATTTTGAATTTAATGTGGTTACCAATAGAGCATAGACTGCTTCGTCCACTACATAGCAGTTAGCCGCTTTTGGTATTGGTATCTCACCAGACGCGTATCAGACGCACCGCTGGTGGGACGTTGGCCCACGCTTATTGACTCTACACGGAACGCATTAACCTTTCGTATGCCGGAGAGGCTCGCATACTTGTACCCGTCGTCTGCCGGGCTATGACGTCATCGGTGTCACGTGACCGAGTGAATTGACGAAAGTGATTTGACGTTTCGAGCAACTGAATGCTATCTATGGAAGATTTAATTTTTTAGTATCTTTTAGCTACCAAATAATTTCCCGAAATTTCAAATAACCCCATTAAGCCCCTTAGTGACGGATACGGAACAAGCCATAGGACCAGGGGGATCGGTACGGATCCGCAACTAGGCATACGAAAGGTTAAACTCGGCACACCACAAATTAGCGCGGGCGTTTGAACTGCTTTGGGCCTACTAAAACTATAATTCGGGACCTAATCGCGTAATGAGTAAACATTTACTTTGATGTTTTGACTGTGTTCTGTGTTGCAACAACCGTAGTCACGAGAAGACTGAAGTAGGGGTTCGTCTGTTCGTCCTACGAGTTTTTCGACCTATCCGCTCATGGTCTTGTTTTTCTTCATTCGAAATGTCATAATACCGACACAGAACACTCACAATATACGACGATGTATCCGACTTTTTTCGCGCCTTGTCGGCTGACAAATCGACAGCGCCGCGCGTGGCGCAGGTTAGGCGCGGTGAGTGCGCGGGTGCGCGAACTTGTTGAACAATATGGCAGCCATAGTTACCGGTACATCGCGAGCAGCGTAGCACAAGACAGCGCGTTGCAGGTGCCGGCTGTTGGCAGTGCGCTTCTGAGAAGCCATTAGTTACATTTTAAAGTCTCTTTTACATAGTTCTATAGTAACCCAGAAATTAATTTGGCTGACTCCCTAATAAAAAAAAAAACTTTATTGTAGTCTAACAATAATGGAGTTTGTAGTTCCTAGTTTGGCGTATTTAAATTTAGTGATTGCCGTTTCGAATTATTTATTGACACTTTATTTATTCACTTATTTACAGAAGAGCCCATACTCAAACCAGAATTAAACGTCATATTTAACAGCGAAGAAGATTCCAGGGGTAAATCCAATTAATATCTTAATCTTCTGAACGCTCTTCTCTCCTCTCTCAATGTCTTATATCCTTCTTATACTGTAATGTGAAAGTTCGTATGGATGATCGTGTTTCAATCATGCATAATCGGCTTAATGGATGTAAATTGGGACTCAGAAAAATTGGCTAGTTCCTAAGGTAAAAGCGATAAATAACTCCTGCGCTGATGGAGTCGCTGGCAAAGTTCATGGCCAGTTCTATGACAGATTAGAGACTGAAGACATCAAAACTAGGTTTAAAACTAGAAAGAACACCCTGACTGTAGCTACTAGACGACGATTTTAATACTTATACAAATAAAAATATGTACACAATTCGTAGCAGTTCATAAACAATGGGGCGTAAATCAATTGCAGAAATGATTTTGCTTATATACAGGGTGTTTAGTCACGTGATATATTCCGTTTAGAGAGGAGTTAGAGGTAAATAAGGTCAAATCCGTGTCCAAGAATCCTTTTTTCCTTAATATTGTATTAAGTTTAATAACATGAAATGAAAACTACGAGAAAAAAAAGAAAAACATTGAAAAATGTCTTAATACTTACTCTTTTTTATTAACAACTCACATTCAGAACAAAAACACACCATATTTATTTTTACAAAAACATACCTAGATATCTAAAAAAAACTAGGTAAGCGATTTTCCCATACAGTCCCAAAAAAAATGTATCCCCGTTCGTACACCTCACTATTTACCCGGGCAAATCTCCAGAGCAAGTTCGCCGTCGTGACGTCACCCTCTCCACAGCGGAGTTCGTCCACCACGACTACCACAAGATGGAGGTGTTCCTCCAGGATCTGGCAGCTCTCTACCCGAGGATCACCAAGCTCAGCAGCATCGGGAAGAGCGTGAACGGGCGGGAGCTGTACGTCCTGGAGGTGACAAGGGATCCTGGACGGCATGAGCCTGGTAAGCCTATTGACCTCCTAAGACACAACGAAATTTTCCAATAATATGAACCTATCATGCAATAAAGTATCATGCAATTGAACAGTTTTTTTTATTTGTCTGACATCTAACGTTTTTTAGGCTCCTATGGAATCAATATGCTTATTCCCTACAACGAGATGTTGTTCTGTATTAAAACCTCTTACGACATCATATTTGATCAAGTATTTGTCCAACAGGCAAACCCGAGTTCAAATACATCGCCAACATGCACGGGAACGAAGTGGTTGGCCGCGAGATGTTGTTGCTGTTGGCCAAGTATTTGTGCGACGAGTACACCACTGGCAACGAGAGGATACAGCGTCTGCTGAACACCACCAGGATACACCTCATGCCGAGCATGAACCCTGACGGATATGAGAAGAGCGGAGTTGGTAAGTGTTGGAGTTAATCAGGTTGATGCAAGGATCAGGCACCTTTCCCAATGCCGGCGAGAAAGCTATTAGATATCGACTATTCTCTCGCTCAAGAAATGAACAAAATATAGTTCCCGTCAACAAAAAATACACATATATTAATAGTTGATCGCTGGCTGTTCACACTGCCGGCGAGAACTTTCTCCACTAGTGTGTCGAAACAAAAAATATAGATCCCGTGTCAATAACAGAGACATATATTAAGTGTTGATCGCTGGCTGTTCACACTGGCGGCGAGTACTCTCTCCACTACAGGTCGATTCACAATAGCTGGCACGAATGGATTGAACGAAAGTAATGTCACCTATGTGAGTGCCGTCCTTTGAACCGATGTTCGAATTTCAAACCGAAAATCTGTTATTATTTTACACAGTTGTATACTTTCGTTCACTCATTCAATCCATTTGTGCCAGCTCTTATGAATCGACCTGTGCTTTGTCAAAGCAAAGAATATTTGTAGATCCCGTGTATATGAGACACATAATTATATTAATATTCGATCGCTGGCTCTACTCGCTTCCCGCTTATCGTCGGTAGTGGGACAAGTACCTCAGGCCCGGACTTAATTAACTAGGGCCGTATTAATAAACTAATCTCGACTGTTATGCTCGTCTCGAGTTGCGTCAAAAATGACAATGTTCTATGGCTTGACGTTTACTTTGACGTATCTTGTGACGGGCATCTTGGCCAAGATGAGATTATTAATACTGCCCTTAGATACCCAAGGTCCCTAGGCACTTGGCATTTGGGGCCCACCTCGAAGCCATTATTGCAAGTCAGGCTTTTGGGCTTATGTGATGGTTCGACCACTGGAGCTGGGCTACCTGTTAGTCCTTAGGGTTAGCAACGCATTTACATTCTTAGGATAGTAGTCGTGACCCCGTTTACCATCAGGTCACCTGTTTCCTTGTTTGCTTTGCAATAAAAAAAACCATTTTGAATTAGTTTGATATGTGACTTTTCAGGTGACCGTACGAGCACGGTCGGCCGCGAAAATGCTCACGGCGTTGATCTCAATAGGAATTTCCCGGATCAGTTTGGACCCACGTCGGTAAGGATGGGCTTTGTTTATAAAGCGTGTTGAAATTAATAGACCTTAGGAGTAATAACATCGCCAGCTTGAATTACTAAGTACATTATTTATTGTCTGGTGCTAAATAATATTTAAGTAATGTAAAAAATATAATAAGGGATACCTGTAATTACTTTTTAGTAGAAGCAACTTTATGAAATATAAAATATTGGCTGGCTCGGGCTGTTTTTGAAACGGGATGTTGGATATTTTATTTTTACAGTATATACTATTAAATTGAAAATTAATCGGTATTGCGTCTTCACCGATCCAGAGTCTCTATTTTTAGGCCAATTTGCTTTTATTTCGTAATTGACAACAATTCATATGTGCTAAGGTAGTAAAATAAAAATACCGTTTGTAGATTTTACACTGCTGATTACAGTAAAAATATTTTTGGATTTTTTTATGCAGTAGTTTTTGTTATATTTAGGAAAAACAGTAAAAAAAGTTGGATTGAGAATGTTAGGAATACACTTATAGTGCCCTTAGTCCATTTATTACCATAGGAATTGAAAAAAATATACAACTGTCATGTCCATTTTTCATCTGTCTGACGGATTACTTGATTCTAACGACACGCTTTCAATTCTCGTAATACTATTGTTTTGATATACGCTATTTAAAATGAAGGTAGTCACTTTCATCCGCTCTTGGTCGCTCCGTTAGTCAACGGATTTGTAAAAGCGGATAGCCGCAATCTGCCCAAAGTCGACGAATTCATGTTGTTACAGTTGTTATGGTTGACAAGTGACATGACAAGACAGTCAGTTCTGTTTCTGTTTAAAGTTACTTTTTTTATTTTATATCATGCTAAGATCACGACATCAGTATTCCTAACTTTGTATATACGGTATTTTTAATGACTATATATTTAATAAATTATTAACGACGAATTTAAGTTAAATAAAGAAAAACCGAGAAACACGGGTAGTCTAATTTTTAACGAGCTATTATAAACGCGAAAAAACAGAAATACTTGTTTTTTTGAAATGTTGTCAATTATATTGTCACATTATAGTAGCTCTTACCGTTGAGTTAATAAAAATTCCCGTAACGTGTTAGAGGCATTCCATCTTGGTCCTCAGGGTTGGTAACGCATTTGCGATCTTATGATTGCAGTCTTAATATTATAGTCTTGAGAATGCATGTGTCTATGGGTCACAGATCCCACTTACCATCAGGGGCACGTTTTATAAAGCTACAAGTTACAAATTTACAGGTCTAAACTGGCAACACTGCTCAAATGGCTGGTCGTCATTGGTCGAGGTTGTGTCAAATGGAAACTTGTAACCTGTAAATTGGTAATTGTAGCTTCATAAAACAGGCCCATAAAAAGTCAATAATTTAATTGAAGTAACATGGGCTTAAGAAAATTGGAATAGAGCGCTAAATGAAATGATGCAAGTTCAACATAACTTTTTAGTTTTTGATACAATTTATCATATTAGATGTTTCTTTTGAACCTATTCTTTTTGGTAGGATAACCAAGTGCCCGAGCCCGAGACGCAAGCCGTGATAGACTGGTCGCTATCGCTGCCGTTCGTGCTCTCGGCCAATCTGCACGGCGGCTCGCTCGTGGCCAACTACCCGTACGACGCCAATCCGGAAATGCGTAGCGGGGATCCCTACCTCACCCCGGACAACAAGGAGTTTGAGCACCTAGCACATCTGTATTCCAACGTGAGTACGCTTGCTTCCATTTTTAAGGGGCCATAGGGCCATAGGCTGACTAAATACTTAAGCCTTGGAGCACCTGAGAGGCCCGTACATTTGTTTTCCTCGCGCGCCGGGCTCTCAAGTGGTTACGTTTTAAATAACCAGGTTTTTTTCTATGGAAGTTTTTTTTTTGCAATAAAATTACAACCCTATCTGTAAGGTAGTAAAATCCAATTTTAAATAACAAGATTAAATGCCTTATGGATACGTTATAAGGCGCTCGAGGGGGGTAACTACAGATACGAAACCAAGGTCTGACTTTTAATTCACTGCAGTAAAATGACAGTGCCAAATGTCATTCTGTGAAATAATGATACCACATTTATAGTGCTTTACACGTTCACCTAATCAATGATTTGATCAAAGAACGAACTATATACATACATACATACATAAACTCACGCCTTCATTCCCAGAGTGGGGTAGGCAGAGCTACAGAATTCCCAACAACTGTAACTTGTTGATCATTTTGTAACCACATTTTGCTCAATCAGCTCAAGATGTTTACCAGCGTATTAGTGACAGGTTGCAAGCCCATCGCCTGACAGTACTACAACCCTTTTTTCCCTTAGTCGCCTCTTACAACATCCACGGGAAGAAATGGAGTGGCACTATTCTATCCCGGCAACCACACGGAACGAACTATATATTTTATGAATATTACGTTCTTAGCTAAGTATATTATTTTATTATATTTAGCTGATCATTTTGCTTGCAACAGGATGTTAAAAATATTAATATGAGACACGAGTAAGCCACAGACTCCTCAATATTAATATTATTAAAGGAGTGAATCACTGTTAATTTTTTCATTCATTCAGTAAGGAACATCAATATTAAATTTTTTATACACCAAAAACTGACAACTCTGAAACTGTCATCCTACTGCAGTGAATTAAAAGTCAGACCCTAAGTGTCCCAAGGGTAAATGCGCTATAGCTACGACCACTGAGCCTGCTAAGCCAAAACGCAGGGTAGTGATTATTATGTTTTTATCCTTATCTAAAGTGTCATTCTGCTGATGATCATCTGCGTCAATATATTCCAGGCCCACCGCAAAATGCACCTGGCACTACCCTGCAAAGGCTTCCCCGAACGCTTTCCGGGAGGAATCACTAACGGTGCCAAATGGTAAATATATTCAATTGTAACATTCCCGTAAAAAATGTGCCTTTTAATTACAGGTCGTTATATTTTGTGCACACCCCTTACGCTTAATAGTAGTTAAAATTTTAATCAGCTACCCGACCGCGGCGAAGTCAAAAAAGGAGGGTTATGTGTTTGAACTGTATGTATGTATGTATGTATTTCCGTTCTTATACCTCCTCGTAACTACTCAACGGGTCAATCAATTTTGATAAGTTATTAGATTCGCCTTGATAGCGCGAGTGTCACTGGATACATAAATTTCTTAAAAAATCATTTGTCAGTCGGATTTTCTGTTTTAATGTTTTTAACAGATATCGACGACAGTATCAAAAAATGTTGTCGTGTTTTTAAAACTTGTTTTCTATTTCAAAGGTACGTCTTAGCCGGGGGCATGCAGGACTGGAATTATCTGCACACGAGCGACATGGAGCTAACCCTGGAGCTGGGCTGCTTCAAGTTCCCGCCTGCCGGCGACCTGCCCACCTACTGGGAGGACAACAGAGAGGCGCTGGTGGCTTACATTGAGGAGGCAAGTGTAGTGACTGCCTAAATAGCGAACAGGAACACGGCTACTTAGTCGTTTTTGCGCGGTTCTCTGCAAAGCTGCCCTTATGTAAACACGCACACGTGTAAAAATATAATTGACATTTATCATCCAATTAATACAAGTTTATTCGAAATATGATTGGAACACCCTGCCTGAGTTTGTATTTAAGGGTACTTATGACCCGGTGTTCTTCAAAAGTAGGATTTATAGGTATCTTCTACGAGTAGTTAAGCTCGCTCCATCGTCGATCTTGTCCTGACTCTTCCGTCTCGAATAGAGTCAAGTGCAAACCCTTGTAATGTAACAAATGTATTACCTATTACAGTATTTGACTACTGTATCCCTTTCAGATTAAGTTTTGCATAAAGTGACACGTTCCACGTAAAATAAGAAAGTAGACATATATATTTTTTCAACTCGCGTACTATAAACCGCTAATATTGATATCGGTAATGGTATCAGAATACCACCTATAGCGTAACCGATGCGTGAAAACAATTATATAATAAGAGTATCCATGGTAATAACAGTTCTATAATAATTATTATAGCATTGTTATTACCATGGTTACGGTCATTCCGGATATCAGTCTTGGCGTTTAGTGAACACTTGACATCTTAATTTGTATAATAAACCGTTTAAAATATTTTAATACCAACTGGGCCCGTATTTTTGCCGGCAAGTAATTTGTTAGCAGAAAAATCGAGGAAAGTAAACAAGAAAAGTTAGCGATTGTTTATTTTTGTCATTATCATTTTAAGCTTGTAGAAAAAGTTATGTATGCAACGGTACATAATTAGCTCTTAAGGTACTCGTGCCTGTAATTAGAGCGCTCGCAAGCTCGCGCTCTAACCTCGGCGCTAGTACCTTAAGAAGCTTCATTATGTACCAGTAACATAAATAACTATTTTCGGCCAGAAATTCTCAAGGGTGTCCTCAGAGCACGCTAACAAAGTTCCATCACAATCAATAGTTTAGGAACGGATATAAATATTTATTTTTATAGCTGGTTATAGGACTTGATTTGGTTTAGTTTTTTTTTAATGTTCCACTTTCCGGATCTCTGCCATTTGGCCAAATGATTTTTTGTCAAATGTATCATTTCGTCAAATGTATCATTTGGTCAAACGGTTTTTTTTCCAAAAATGTAAATATTTCAAGATTTTCATAAAACTAACCTAACCTAACCTAACCTATAAGTTTATTTTCAACTGTGAACACCCTGTTTGGGCTCGTTCTGAGTTGTAACATTATCCGTTCAGGTCCACAAAGGCGTGCACGGTTTCGTGCGGAGCCACATCGGCGGCGCGCTGTCGAACGCGACGGTGACGGTGGCCGGCATCCGCCACGCCGTGCGCTCGGCGCGCCACGGCGACTACTGGCGCCTGCTGCCCGCCGGCCGGTACAACGTCACCGCCGCCAAGCCTGGGTCAGTGCCGACTCCTACTGTCAACCTATAGGGGACTAGTGCCACTGCCGGCGAGGAAGCGACTATGCTCCGTTTGTTTAGGTACTTCAAAAAATGTAAACAATCCAAACCACGTGGCATTGGTTAAGAGCCAATCAAAACTGTTTTATCGCACTTTGATGTATCAGTGTTCTGCTTCTATTGGCTGAAAACTATAGCAAAAAACATTAAGGAACATTATGTTAATATGCAATATTTATTTTTTCTAGCTACGAAAGTGTGACCGAGGAGATTTCTATCCCGGTGAACGGCTCGGTCAGTCTCAACTTCACTCTGATGCCGGACGACCCGCAGCACTGGTCTTCCGCCTACGACTTCCGGTAAGTTAACAACATTGACTAACGAAAGGTTTCAATTCGATTGGCATTGCTAGTTTTTTCACATTTAAATTGGTGAAACAATTTCAATAAGAGCCTACTACAGTTGGGAAATGGACGTCAAGCTCCCGGGTTGAGTAAAAATTTATTGAACGGACGCTATTAAATACAACGAAACATATTATAAACTGCTCATAAATATCTGATCTTGAGTATGCTCCAATGTATTTGATATCGACTGAATTGTGGGACATTAAACATTCGTCATTATATTTCGCCGTTGTACGTAATACCCAATGAAAATGTTCACTATGTTCATATGAAAGTCCATGCACATTAAATGCCATTTCCCGAAGTCACGATTTTACACACGTTTTATTAGCGTTTGAAAAGAAAAACGCTCTTTAACACAATTGGTTCTTTCTGGTTATTTCCGCCGAATTAACCAAGAGACTGTGATGAGGAATTTAAAAAAAAAAATAAGTTGTAGTAATAAAGATATTATTCATTTTTAATGCTGATCTTGAAGCCTGAAGGTTTGTTTCAATTGACAACTCTATGTTTGTATAATGACTTAATAGGTTAGATTTCGCTTTGACATGTCGCACTTTATTATGTCTATGCTTTTCTTATATTATATTATTGCGTTTGTAGCTTTGCATTGTATGTACGCATATTTGTCTCTAATTTACAATGAATGCTAGCAAATATTTGTCACCAGTTTAATGTTTTTTAAATACTTGCTTTATTCATTTTGTATGCATATTCTTCGCTTGTTTTATTTACTTTTACACAGCTATAGTAAATGTTTTGTAGTAACAAAAATGTTGATTTCACTATGAGGAAAGAGACTGATCTGAGCGCCACGTTGTGGGTAATAAGTTGTCTTTATAACTTGACGGACATTAATGCAGTCGTATAACGAAAATACTTAATATACCTACCCAGTAAAGGCACTTCCTTGTATCAGTATTTCTTTCCATTTCACTGATTATCTGTAGCATTATACGTGTGTCTATGTATATTATGTATATTTAACGCTACAAAGCGCTAGCAACGTACTTAGCCAAAATATCTATGTGTGCGTTGGTAGAAATGTCTATGCTACAGCTATCTAAAAAAGGAACTTTTGGTTTCGTCACTGTTATCAGCTGTAGTTTTTAAGAAACAAAGACGAGTTTGATAGCGATAAACAAATAAATATAAGTTTTTTTTTTGATTTTTTAATGACGCCATTTCGATTTATCCCACAACTGAAAAAGAACAATAAATTAAAATAACCCATACAGTATCGAGTGTAACGACTTTGCCTCTCTGAATCACGTAGCGCTTTACTATATGTATTTACTTCTTATAGCTTGTATAATGCTTGTATTTTGTGTTCATTAATAAATGTATTTGCACTTATATTTATGTATTATTTACACTAACCGTCTTATTCGATGTTAATATTAATTAAACCCATTGATAATGTTTTTAATCCACGAAGTTCAGCCTTTACTTTACATTTTTTCTATTTTGACACAACGCGCACGGGCACCGAGGGTCGCGTACCACCGGACAGTAGGTATTACTATATTCCGATTTCGAATCGAATCAGCGCGAGCGCAACTCACACTTGACCATTTTTAGTATTTCTTGTTTTTCTTTAGGGTTTGTACTATAATCATACAAAATTTGATGATTGTATGTTTTACCGCTTTTACGATACATCAAAAGTAAAAATTGTTTCACTTTTTTTTTTTGGTTAGCAATTCCGGTGTTAAACACAATTTGAAAAAAAAAATCTCCGCTGGCGACCGCTCTGCCCTAATACTAAAGAAGGCGGCTAACTACATAGTAATAGTTTCAGCATTTTAAATTTACTGTGGTTACCAATAGAGTATGGAATGCTTCAACTAATATCCGCCTTTTTTCGGTATTACTACATTAAATCTTAGTAACGGGGTTCGTTTATTTGATCAAAAGTACGTTTGACAAACGTATCTTTTTACAAAGATTCATTTCGCAAAAACTTATTTGTGCTCGAACCATTACATACACCTTATTAAATAAGTTAGGTTGGGTAAGAGCTTTGGCCACAAAAAAATGCACGGGAAGTACTTCTTTGCGAAATGAAAGTTTAAATGATTTGGTAAATAGTGAACCGTTAGTAACACTTTGATGCACTCTTACTATAATAATTTAATTGAATATAAACATTATTACCAAGGTATGCACTTCTCGGGGAGCTCACGGATTTCTACTAACGGTAACTTTAAATCCTATTTCGTAGGCAAAATAAAATATTTGTTAGTTGTAGCTACCAAGTATACGAGTAGATTAGTAAAAACCTGTTAGATAAAATCCGTCAGATTTCTAGTTTTAGTCTATAATAGTTCATGATACTTACCTCTTCTCGATTAATTTGTTAGTCATCAATCCATCGTAACTTAGCGATTTAGGGCAAACTCGAGTTATACATAGTTCCTGCTAATCGTAATTAGCTAAAAATCTGGGTCAAAAAATGCTTTAATACTTGTACCTATAGACGAATGCATTATGACTCTTTTAAGGCGCTATTCCATTAGGCAAGTGCAAGTTGCATGCAACTTGAATATGGTATGGTAAACATTCATACAAGCGTAAACCTTCATACAAACTATAAGTTGCATGTACAAGTTCGAATTTGTGTTCAAGTTACGTGCAAATTGAACGCACAAATATTTCGAATAGCGAACGAGTGCCGTACGCGCATAATTGGTGTCTCTCGCTGTACAAAATAACCGAAAAATAATGGCTGTTAGGTGCACGACAACCTGGCGGCATCTTGACTTGTACAAAAGTGTGCCTTCATACTTCATTCAACTTGCACTTGGCATTTGCCTAATGGAATACCGTCTTTAAGCGTAACATATTATTATAAAATTTAAAGCACTGTATTCTTTATATTCAGATTCACGTAAAAGCTTATACATATGCTCATAATGGTGCAAAACTGTGTAACTAACATAATCAATAAGTTACAAATTGCACCTCACTGACCTACTAGCTAAGGTGTATATTTTGGGCTACTTTACGAGCCTTCGTCTATATTCCCAACGCAGGGTGCTTGACAACATCATGCACACGAAATACCACACTTCACCTGAGATATACTCTGCGCTGGCCGAGCTGGAGAACAGCTTCCCCAACATCGCGGAGTTCCGCTCCGGGGACAGCCTCACCACCCTCTCGCTGCACCAGCTAAAGATGACGGACGAAGTAAGTATTCGAGGAATTGGGTGGAGTGGCCACAATGCTGCCCTCCGAAGCCAATAAGCAGTATCCCAGATTCAATTGCCGAAGTAGATTCAATCCTCTCCTCATAGAAATGGGGTTGTGATTGCTACAGCAGTTTTATTTTAGATACTACATTTGACTTAGCAGAGCTGAATGATTGATTCAAATTAGGAACAAAAAATTAATCTGCTCTTTATTTTTTAAGAGTTTAAGAAGTGTTTAAGAAATAAATATAACCCGAATGATCCTGGTTCCAAATCAAGCTCAAGGTTTCATAGACTGTACCTATTAATCATAAGTAATTGGATGATGATAGCTGTTGTATCATAGTCGAAACGTCCAGGTAAATGTTATTTATTACGCGATAGCTTCTGCCCGCGACTTCGTCTGCGTAGATTTTTCGGAAAGAAAAGTAGCCTGTGTGTATGTCCAGGGTACAAACTTACTCCATTTTAAATTTCATCCAAATCCGCCCAGCCTTTGCAGCGTGAAAGAGTAACAAACAAACACAAACTTTCGCATTTGTGATATTAAGTACGATTAGTAGGACTGTATCTAATTTTATAGTACGAGTATTACTATGTGTTATAACGCGTATAGAAGTCCGGACATACTTTAGGGACGTAGTAAAGCGAAAAGGATCCAGCCCACAAATTTCACACCTGTAGAATTTACCATTATATTGACAGCAATAAAATTCAAATTCAAATACATTTGCATTGTGTTGTGGACCCTTTTCTTTAAACCACGTCTTTCAATAAACTTTTATTCCCCAGGTCGGCTCCCCCGAAGAGACGAAGCTCCACCTGGCTATAATCAGCAACCTGTACGCCTCCCAAGCCGTCGGGCAGGAGATGCTCCTGAACTTCGCCCGCCACGTCGCAACAGCCTACAGTATCGGGGAGCCACTCCACAAGCGACTACTCCAAAACGCTGTGCTGCACTTTATACCAAACCTGGACCCGCTGTATGACAAGTTACTGAGGCATTTCAGCGGGGAACAGTGTGAGGTAATTCATATACAGGGTGCCCCTGAAACCGACGCTAAAACTGAGAGGGCTGATAGAGCAACTAAAAAGCTATCGGTTTAACCCCTATGTATGTTCAGCGATTTCTACTAGTTTCGGAGATATTGATCATTTTAATCTGAATTTTTGAAATATTCCATTATGTCCCAGTCACGAAAAATCATTAATCATACATAATTAGAATCATTACGAATCAGCGAAGTTTTTAAACCTATTTGCCAGTTTTTTTTTCCAGTATTTTTTTTAAGTAATCACTAAGTTGTTTTTTCCATACAAAGTGAAAAGCAAACACTGGGGCACATAGTATGGAGAAACAAACTTTATGTGATTACTTAAAAAAATACTGAATAAAAAACGGGCAAATAGGTTTAAAAACTTCGCTGATTCGTAATGATTCTAATATAATCGGTACACAGGTTTTCGACAATTTCGGCCGGCAAAGCGCAAGTGCTCAGTGAAACAGCGCCGGGGGGAACGTGTTAAAATTGACTATATAGTCATTCCTATCTCGTTGAATTGTAGATGTCGCCATTGGAAGAGGAGTTCGGCGACAGCCTGTACAGCTACATAACGAAGAAGGAGGTGAACCCGCTCTCGAACCACACGCGCGAAAAGGCGTTCGTTAACCTGTTGAAGTCGGAGAAATATGACATGGTTCTGGAGTTGGCGTCGGGTACGTGAATTATTTGAATACTGTGTGTTTTTGTAATGTCTAATTCACAAGAATTTAATTGATTAGTCAGTTACTAATGGCCTGTTGTTTGATCGGTTAAAATCTCAAGGAAATGTGTAAAATTTTCCATTCCTTTTTCGAATTTTAACAATTAGTTAGTTTAACTACCGATCAAACAACAGGCCATAAGTTTTAACTTAATATTTTCAAATAAATAAATAATTATATTTAACTTACTTAAATTAATTTTATTTGTAAAAAAAATGTTTCTTTTTCTCAATGGAAAAATGCAAGAGTAATTAAAACGAATATTTTATAAAAAAAATATCTTATTCAGACTCTTTTTTAAGGTTCTTTGCACCCTGAGCTTAAATATTGTTTTAACAACATAAGATATTGCATTTTTATTTAAACCTGTCAGCTTTATTCACAAAACAACTTTCGTAGACACTTTGATGAACCTATAGCTAAAGCATTTCTTTAAAAGTTCAATGCTACTTTACATTTTGGGTCCTTAGTTCTTTATCATTGTACTTGTACCATTTAAATACTTTTTTTGTATTTTTTTATTGTGGTTTGTACAATAAAGTGTTTACATTTGTCAACATTTCATTCCTCAGGGACGGAAGACGTCGCAATCCCTGACCTATCCCGCAATATGCTTAAACAGTTCGCCGAAAAGTACCAGGACAACAGAACACCCACGGACAAGTTCGACTGCACGCACGCCACCAACAACCCCATACACGGCAACTTGTTGGACGTCATCTGTGAGAGATACAATACGCCTATCGTGTCATTGGGACTCAGCTGTTGCAAGATGCCGGCCGAAGCAGACATAGCATACGTGTGGAGGAATAATCTGAGGGGTATCATGAAGTTTGTTGAGCTCGCTAATACTGGTAAGAATATATATATATTTGTTTTTATAGTTTAGTTCTTCTTGTGTAGGATCCGCCAGGATTCATATTACCATTTAAAAACACCTGCCGTGAGGTCGCAGTATTCGCAGTGTGTTCCGATGCTGATCTGATTTCGAAATAATGTACTCTGCAAAGAGCAAAATGTGTTCCGAAAAGGCAAATCAACCACGCACGCGGCGTTAGAATTGGTTAGTAATGTACTTAGTGCATTAGCGTCGTCCTGCCCATGCATTTTTTTTAATACTTTCGGTTTCTATTATAGTATTAGAGAACCAGCTCATAGATGGTTAGACAATTATTTATCGGATCGTAAACAGTTAACCAGAATTAACAGAACAAATGACAAAAACAACACAGTAGAATTTGTGGACTCTACGCCATGCATTAATTTAAGCGGTGTACCGCAAGGCAGTATCTTAGGGCCTCTTTTATTTTTACTGTATGCTAATAATTTACAAGCTTTAGATATCGATGCCTTACTATTTTGTGGACGATACAACTGTTACTATAAGAGGGAAAAGTTCTGAGGAGCTAGAAGAAAACATACAAGCAACGTTGGCTGATATATCTTCTTAGTTATATGACAATGGTCTTTGTATGAATCCTTCCAAAATAAAATTAATTCGTTTCAAGAGCCGAAATAGCCAGGAAATTGCATTAATTGTAAAATTTTAGTGACGAACGGATAGAACAAGTTCCACAAACAAAATTCCTAGGTATAGGGTTCGTCTAGAAATCATGTGATCATATTTGGCCTAATTTTGTAACGCTACCCCCTCCCATTCAAGATCACGTGTAGTTTTAGGACTAAGTATGAATTAAGTTAGTTAGTAATTAAAAAAACAGCGGTAACATAATAAAAATGGTTTTAATTTAAGCAATGTTACGCTACATCATTTCCTCGGTCCACGGGTTTTCACATATGTTTTGGATGGTGATGATGGGACAGACTTCGGAGGGTGTTGAGGTCGTGTTGAGTTCACCATCACCATCTTCAACATCTTCGTTTTGCCCTAAAGTACCTTCATTACAGTTGGGTTGCCAGCAAGTTATGGCTCGTTTTGACTTTCCTGCTGTGTAAAAAAATTACACGTGATGTCTTCTCGGACCCCTCCCCCGTTGTGATCATTTGTGATATTTTTCTGTCCCCCACCGATCCTCCACCACCCATAAACCTCACATGATTTCTGGACGAGTCCATAGTGGTCGATGAATATTCGAATCGTAAGTAACAAGCAGAGTTACAAGCGTGGTTTAGACCAAGCGAACGAACAAGAATTCTATGGCATTATCTCTTACGTTTTCTTTGTAGAAATAAAGACAAAACATGTTCTAGAGCTTTCGCTCGTTCGGTCTAAACTTACCGTAAGAGGTAGAGAGCACGATAGTAATCCTTTTATGGGTCCAGTGGTCAGTGTCGGTTAGAGGATGGTATAATGTCGGTCCCCCCGCAGGTATACGGGGCTACATCAAGAGCTCGTCGGGCGCGCCGCTGCGCGACGCCGCGGTGGCGGTGGCGGGGCTGGCGCGGCCGCTGCGCGCGTCCGCCAACAGCGCGCACTACCGCGTCGCGCTGCCGCCCGGCGAGTACCAGGCCGTCTTCTCCTGCAGGAACTACGTCGACCAGGTGCGTTGGGTTGTTTGCTGGCTCCATAAGTAACGATCGAATATTCGGACCAGGGATCGGAAATTCGGATATCTATCCGAAAATTTATCTAAAATTTATCTAAATCTAAATCGAAATCTAGAAATTTATCGAAATTTATCTAAAGTTGGCAAGGCTTCTTAAAAGTATTATTTTGAACATCATTATAAGTTCTGGGATTCCGGGATTGTACAATACGATTATATTAATTATTTGACATAAAATTAAACTTGACGTAAATTTTATCTTCAAATTTCGTTAGTTCAATGAGTTGCAGATAAATTAAATATTATTTAGTAAATCTATACAAGGAAAATAACTTATATTAGTTTATGTAAATACTCAAACATTAATATACTGAACAATGTATCTATATTTCCGATTCCTGATTCGGACGCATATTTAGCTTAACATTGGTGACGACGTTGTTATTTAGTGATATGGAAGCGGACTTAATTTTAGTTATTAATTCAATTTCCGGGATTTGTTAATTACCAAATTCTGTCAACCTGAATACATATTTATTTATTTCTTTATTATTAAGTATCTACTTTTTATAAGATTTTTTTCCTCAGTTTCATTCAATTAACGAGTCAACATCTTTACTGTTATATTATCTTATCATATATGCATCCGAATATCCTATCCCTTGATCCCTTCTCATAATCTAGGGTTGCACAAAAGTCCTTCTTTTCGAGAAATTAACCCTGTTCCGTACCGTTAGTAGTGACCACCTATGCTTACCGCCGTCGTCCACACGTCGCACAAGCCGTGAGGACATAGAGTAGAATTCGGTGTCGAAAGTATAAACGAGTAAGTTAAGTCAAGGTTAAACATCAATGCAAAATAAACCTTAACCCATTGCATTACACTAATTTCTTGAATGTTAACGTTGGTTCTATATAATCTTCTGAAGCGCTGTAGAGTAACAAAACAAATAAATGAACGGAAGAATTTCTATATTTGAATTATCAGGGCCTCTTTTCAACACGATGAACAATACCATACCATAATATATATAAGGCCCTGTGGCCTATAGAATAAAACCTTATTGGTTTTGACGTGTTTCTTTATTGTCAACGTTTTTATAACTTTTATTTACTTGACAGTAATGGCGAGTTAACAACAATAACAACACGTCAAAGGCATTATAGTTTTACCGAGTCGAATAAAGGTTCTGTACTTGATATCAGAAGCTTATTGTCCTTTTCAGACGGTGACATGGCGTATAGTTGAGGACGAGGTCAAGCAAAAAGATATTGTATTGAATCGCGTTAACGGCGAGATTCCCGGCGGCACGTTTGAGGACCCGAAAGCTTATAACGACCCTAACTTGGTCTATATTTCAGGTGAGAGAACAAAAAAGTAAATGAATATAAGGCGTTTTATTGTGCTGAAAATTAAGAGACCACATCTATCGGTACGGAATCTGCTTAAACTGATCAGAAAAACCTTTATTTCAATGCAATAAAAGCAAAAAAGACGTCAGTCGGGTGACTTCAAACGTTTTAGCGCCTTTGATTAACTAACTTGTTTTGATTACTATTATTCGCCTATAACAAAAACTGCATTAACTTTCGCCACTATTGTGTTTTACCATTAACATAAAACACAGAAAATGTAATTCTACTGAACACAATTTAAATCAGTTTAGTGTCTAAAACTGGACATAAACTTCGATAAACAATAATCTATGTTTTCCAACATGCAGGTCTAACGTTAGACCACAACAGCAAGCCTCTCTACCAAGCCACGCTAAACGTCTACCCGCTGAGCTCCAAGAAAACACTGGCGAGCAACGTCAGTGACGAGAGCGGCCGGTTCGTGGTCAGCCTGCCGCTGAACTACATGGGCAAGGAGGTGCTGATGGCCGCGGAGAAGGACGGGTACATCGCGCGCCAGAGACACGTGGTGGTGAGTAAATTACGGTGGTCGTGAGGCCACAGCACCCAGCCTGAAGGCTGGCGAGCAGCGTCAGCGACTAGAGCGACTAGCTCAGCCGTCGATCTCGTCAAAGTTTAGAAATTTCAGAAGGAGCATATCAAGCATAAATAGGAATTCGACAAAATGATCTTTGATAGAAATTACATAATTTTGAATCATATTATCATAAAGTTACTATCTTTTTTAATTCCTGTCAAATCCAGAGGTTATCGGTGTTGTGGTTTCAGGTGAACAAGAACGAGAACCTGACGCCGCAGGTGCTGTTCAAGCTGGAGCCCGACGCCAAGGTGCTGGGCTTGCCGCGGCTCGTCTTCGTCATGCTCGCGGGTATGTCTGTGTTGAGTAACTAACAAAGTCCATAACATACCTTCATTACCCTTTATTCTAATTTATAGACCAATGGCCGTACCGCCGCACTGAGTTAATGACGATTAAGTTGTTCCTTAGTGAAGAGTTTTCATACAAAAGTTTGAAAAAGGAGCGAGTTAATTGTCTCTATAATGTCTCTGAGTACGGCGGTATAACTACTTGTGATGTATATATTTTTATTCATAATTATATACAGGTTTAATGGCCTATGCTATGACAATGTTTATTATAAACTGATGTCTGTTTGTTTGTACCAGGCGTGGTCGGCGTGGCGCTGGTGACGACGGCGGCGTGGTGCTTCAGCTGCCGGCGCGCGCGCGACCCGCGCCGCGACTACCTGTTCACGCAGCTCGCCAGCGAGGACAAGCGCCCGCTCACCGACCCCACCAACTACGGTAAATATTTCACTGACCCCACCAACTATGGTAAATATTTCACTGACTCCACTTGACGGGATAATTATATTTCACTGATCTGACCAACTACGGTAAATATTTCACTGACCCCACCGGACGGGATAACTATATTTCACTGACCCACCAACTACGGCAGATTTATTTCACTGACCCCACCTGATAGGATAACTATTTCACCGACCCCACTAACTACAGCAACTATGTCACTGACCCTGTTAACTACGGCCACTATAAGTCACTGACCCCATCCCCATCATCCCAGGTACTACGGTAACTATATTTCACTTAGCCCACCAGCCACGGTAGTTATATTTTACTTGACCCTACTTAGTACGGTATCTAGATTTCCCTCATTACAATATCTATATTACACTGACCCCATCAACAATCGCTTTGCCCCCACGCTACTACCGTACTGGTACGAGTATTTATGTATTTTAATTTAATCGATCTTTATTTGTTTAGAAATCGTTAGCAAGCCATATTACGACGAGGAAGACATACTACCATCGGAGACCGACTCTGAAGAAGAAATCGTCCTACTTCGAAAGGACCGCGACTGGGCGCCAGTTGAACAAAACCTTGTCGACTGTTGATTTAAGTACCTTATTGCTATGGAGTGGTCTTTTTGAGATGAATATAGCTAATGGTTACCGTAAAACCTTACTGATATCAGTGATCCCAAGCTCAGAGCGTAGCGAGGAATGCGATAAGAGCTTTTCGTTTTTTTAAGATGTCCGGTTTCAACAAATACTTTGTTATTAACTTTAAATATATTAACTTTTTTAATAAGCTTTACTATAACTGTAAATCGTTTTGCAATTGATTACTGTGAACCCTTTAGTTTACAATTCGAGTGGTTTCGAATAGCTTCAATATACTGGAACGCGGTAAGAACGTGAGATGGACATAGTTTACGTGCGGTTTAGCGAATAATTGCTGTTTACTATAAAACCACAACATTTAAAGAAATTAACAAAATTGTGAAGTTATAAGTACTCAACTATCTTTATAGAACAAACGATGATTGCCGATTACTATTAAGCCGAACCGGTAATACTGTAAGAGTTTTATCAAACCGCGATTAGAATGGGATTCGAAAGTACCGTTAGCCCAGCAGTACTTTTAAATAATAAATATAATCATAAGTTACTTTATGATAATATCTGCATAGGCGCTATAAGCAGACACATAAAGATAATAGATTTACAAAGTATCCTTTACCATAACAGTCACTACATATTTCAACTTTATTCTTGGTAAATGTTGTGTCATTTGTTTAATAAAAAATGTTAATATCATATTTGATAAATCTGTTTTATTACATAATTTTTGATCGCGGTGGTGTTATGAGTGAATAGTTTTTTTGGTATTTCTAAAAGTACAAGTTTGTTTTTATTCAAGTAATAATAATGTAATTTGATGTTTTGTTTGCCAAGCTTTAGATCCTCATCGTACTGAAATAAGTATTTTCATTTATCTGCACTGTTGCACACTACCATTGACAATGTCATTTCACGTATTAATTCAAGCGACATATGTGCTCAATCCTATTCTAATCGCGGTTTGATAATATACAGGGTGACAGGATATTCGATACAATCCTTTCCAAGTAATCACATAAAATTTGTTTCTCCATACTAGGTGTTCCCGTGTTTATTTTCCACTTAGTATGGAGAAACAAACTGTATGTGATTACTTAAAAAATTGATTATAAAAAAACGGGCAAATGAGTTCAAAAACTTCACTGATTTGTAGTAATTCTAATAGTGTAAAATACCACTAAAAACTTCTGAAATAAAACATGACATTAAGAATTTTTCGTGACATGGACCCATGACGTGAATAAGGGGAAATCACCAAAATTCAGATTAAAATTATGAATATCTCAGAAACTAATAATTTTCGGTCAGGGTACTCCATGACCTAATTTGATCCAAATGAGCTCTACTATGCCTCCTTAAAAGGATTGTATCAAATATTCTGTCACCTTGTATCCCGTTTGAAGTCCTTGTTGTCGAAACCTATTGTCAGCCTATCTCGATCATCGGTGATATCTTAAAACGTCTAACCAACACATTAACACGACCACAGAAAGCATTTATTGTAGTGTCTATACAGGAATTTAATTAAAAAGTTTGCGTAAAGTGTGAAACTTTTGTTAAAGTGACATTTGTCATTCCATATTCTTTTCCGATACGTAATTTTAAGATGTAGATCTCTTCATTTTTTACGCGGTTTACATAACAGTATTAGATTTTTTTCTATATTTTTTCCGGTATCTAGACCGAACTGATGATTATTCCATTTTCTATTGATATACATATACATTTATTATGCACCAATACGTCCATAATTTAAATTTTGTGACGAGAGTTGTGTATGTGCCGACCATTAGATTTTTAAAAGTGACATAATAATATTAAAGCGTCTTTAGTGGCTTTTCTATTCCATTCAAAAGTGTATGGTATATTCAGATATGTGATATTTTATTGTTTACTTACGGGCGAATTTATCAACGACAATAGATTAATTAAACATTTATATTTTATTCTTGTAAAAGGTTGTTGTAGGTATTAAATAATTATATGTATTAATAAATAATTTATAATATAGTAGTAATTTTATCAAATATGTAAAATTCTATGAAATTTAGTAAGGCACAAATCAAAATATAACATAATATTTTGTTTATTGCCTTATATTATAAGCTGCCTGCAAAAAGCAGCTTGCTTGTAAATGGTTTGTTATTTATACACTTTATAATAGTATACGACCAGAAAAGACCGGTCTATGATAACCATATATAGAGGATATTAAAAGCAATATTAATTAAATTTATTTCGACTTCTGTCAAGAATTATTTGAAGAATCTCCAAGACCGTGTAAAAGATATTTTTTCATAATTTTATCATTCGGAATCTCAAAGGTGTGTTATTATTTTTTATAATGTCGTTATTCAGAATTGATTGAGTAAAGTAGCCAATTTTTAAAAACACGTTTTTATAATATTTTGAGGTTTTTTTAAACGGTGCTCTTTACAAGTGTTTTCTAAAAGTTTGTGATTAATGTTAACATTATATTCTAGATAAATTTACGATATTATTATATTATATGGTAGAAATAGTGAAGAAAAAATCTAGTTTCAATTAACCTGTTGCATTCCCCTAAAGAATTGAAAAAATTCATGCTTATAGGTTTGTCTCAAAACCAAAAAATAGTGATTTTGAGACAAACCTCTATAGACATGATTTATATTATATAGCAGAAAAGTTTTTCAAAAAGTCAATTATCATTTTTCCTAAACTGGTTTTGCAGCCGACTATAGCAGGGAAAAAAACCACTAGTGCCCGGCCGATAAGAAGTCAATTCTGACACATTGCACAACCATGAAGTTTCTCAATATTGAAATTGTTTACAGCAGTCAAACAATGATGTTATTACTATTCCTTCACACGCAACAAATAAGTTTAGCATTGTTTTATTACTGTCAACAATGTCAATATTCAGAAACTTTATGGTCGTGCAGTATCAGGATTGACGACTTATCTGCCTAGTACTGTAGTTCACAGAGTGGACAAGTAGGAATAGCCCGTCAATATCATTACGATATAGCAGCAAGCTCAACTGAGAGAAATTATCTTTTGATAGCAAACAGTTGACGGATTTTCGTGCTTTAGTGGTAAACGATCCTGCGGGCCTAGTACGGGTGTGTTTATCGCGTGACAAAATGTGGATAAAACAGGGTACACAAACATAATTCCGAATTGATCAAAATTCCGAGTTTCTGAGTTTATAATTCCGAACGCAATTTTTTGATAAATCACCTTCACTACATAGTATAAAACAAAGCCGCTTCCCGCTGTCTGTCCTTATGTATGCTTAGATCTTTAAAACTAGGCAACGGATTTTGATGCGGTTTTTTTTAAATAAATAGAGTGATTCAAGAGGGAGAGCTTTATGTGTCAGGTATGGATGTGAATTTTGAATAGTGTAGGGTACAGCTGAAATGAAGACCAAGAAATAAAAATAAATGGCATTTATTAACTCATACTTATCACAACTTACAATTGTGCATGTTTCATGGATTCACACAGGATCTTAAAAATATCAACAGCTTCATATTTACAGATTTTATGAAAGTTATAAAAAAAATGCGGGAGCCTCACGGACCAGTCAAAAAAAATGTAGCTAAGATAAGACTCGCGCGATTACCGCCGTCTTTGAACAGGGTCTCCGCTATTTAACGAGAAAGTTTGCAAATCCCTCTAATATTACATTCATTTGAAGGTTAATTGAACAACTTTATTGTTACATCTCATTATTTAATAGCCCGTTTCATGTTTAAACGTGCACTCACACGGGCAACTTTTAACGGCAATCTAAAGCCTGCTATAATAGCCGACTTACTCTTATTTTGTGTAATAGACGTCCGTACAATTATTGCTCGAAAAATGTACTGTTAATAATAGATGTCTAGCTGTCTAATTTGGTGTCATAGAATGAGACTTCCGTACTTTGGATAGGTAATTTTCGCTTAAAATATTGCCCTTGTAAGTGCAATTTAAGAAAGACAAAAATTGGCGTAAAGGTAAGTCTCTAAGAACATTCGAATGCTAATTGTAGCGTCCACACTAACTTACGTGTCAGCCCGTGTGCGAGCCGCGTAATGTTCGGTTCAGCGTTCACCCCACGAAAATAATCGCCCAATACACGCGAATGTTCTTTATAGAGACGCTTCAGTACAAAGTTATAAAATTTCGTGTATAAAATACTACGCTATCAAGTACGAGGTAAAAGTTTGTGCTAATATTAGACCAACCGATTTCATATAATACCGTTTAATTTCTTTTAATACTATAAAATTATCATTTCCTAAAAGTTTTAAATACAAAAGCTCTTACGTATGTAATATGACACGTTAAGGCACAGTTCATCCTAATACATACATACACGTACCAATCAATAGCTATTCGTTTAAACCTTAATACATGCAAATAGTTGAAAATAGTCTAGTTTGCACGTGCCCCGGTGGAATCGCCACAAATCATCAACGAACCGACGCGGAGGCGTTATATAGCACAAAATTAAAACTCCTTATTAATCTTTTGGAAATTATCTTTCTAAATTGCTTCTTAAAGATTTATCAAGATTTGACCACATTTGGTGTAACGCTATTCAAGTATTAAATCACTGACATCCTGGATCTTTACTGGACTAGAAAGAAGATAAAACGAAGGTCCCAACTTCGGAAGTTTTATCCCTTTCGCGGTATACATAGGTACTCGTATTTTGCAAGGGACAGGGCTAATGCAACTTGGAACTTTTATTCTCGTAGTATTGGTGGAGTCAGTAGTAGGGTCGCCAGTTGATGAAATATATTAAATTTAAAAGAAACGACTTTCGTGTAATTAAGCTGGTTTAAATTGTAGGAATACAGCCCTAAAAAATTTTTTACAGCTTCTGCCCTGGCTGGTTTTTGGTTGAAAGAGTCTTGTTATGAATTTTAATAATATATACTCTATCACAGTAAGAAGAGTAGAACGAGCTAAACTTAAAAATGATAGGACGGTAGAAGCCATATTTTTACGGTGCGTTGCGTTCCAATTGGTCCAACAAATGTACTCGTATTTCTTGTTTGCTGAATGTATAAATTACTCTAGTCCTTCGTTTTCCGTTTCGAGGACGAAGAGGATATCCTATAGTGGAACCCGCAGTTAGAAAAAAATACTATACTGACTACTATCATTTTTCAGTGCCTATAGTGGTAGGACCATATGATGAACACCAACCACGAACCATGCAATTGATAATGAACCATGTAATGTAAGATCGAAAATATTTTTCAAGATTTTTGGCCACTATGGAATGTCAAAGTGACGCATTTAGTCAAATTTTAAAAAGGCTCTTAGAATTTTATTAATTCTGGCCCAGAAATCCTGACTTCTGACCGTTGACTGTATGACTGTGCGTCATAGCCGATAGTTATGTTAACTAAATAATTATAGCGGCGAAAAATATGACCCAGTCTTTATACATTTTCGTATTAAAAACATGCTTTATTTACTGCCATTGACATTATTCAATTACATGATACTAAAAATAAAACATTGAGCATATAAGGAACGATAACAACATGTACAAACTTACATAAATGCATTAGAAACGAGAATAAATAAACTATTAAACGCACTAAGAGTAGGCATTTCACTTATATTTAAAGCTCGACACACCAATTTTTCTTTATTGGACTTAGAATCATATAAACAAAAGAACATTTTATGTCAATTAAAATACAAATAGTACCAAAACGCTAACAATTACTGGATAGAAATCACATTATTAATACAATTTGTTTTAATTTATCAATAACATCGTCTAACGTGATGTTCTTAACTCGGAAATGCCTGCACCTACTTATATTCCTAATTATTCTTAAAAACAATATATCTATAAGTGAATGTCCCTAAAGGCAATGGGACTTTCTAGAAGGCAATTTGAACACATAAAGCTCTGAATCGATATAGCATTCTTGAGAATGCGATACCGTGACAGAAACTGAGAACATGTAAAGTTCTAGAAACACTATATTAGAATTGATTAAAGAAGGCTACAGGGTCACTATAAACGCTTTGACTTGAGAACTAGCTGTCAAATTCATGAAATACACCAGAGTTGCCGGCGACAGGAGTAAATATCGCAGATATAGTTTTCATCTCTATACATCTTTACAAATTAGCAATGTTGCTCACAATATTTTTTATGGCTTCAAAAATTCTAGCTCACTAAACTTAACTAATCTAGCGATACTCAAATGCCGCCATTTATTTTGACTTTTACTCCTGTCATTTGCTTCCAAAAACTATCCCCTATGTTTATTGATCGTAAAGTGACCCACCCCCATAGCTATATCTTCCATTGCCATGGTAATACTTCAGGGCGCGTACAGTCAGTCCAAACGTCGGTGTTGTACTGGTTACGTAGCGAAGTGGTCCGTCCAGAAGATGTTGGCCAGGACGCCTGCGATCATGAGGGAGAAGTAAAGCAGCACCGCCGCCCACCACAATCGCTTCTCCCATTTACGCTTCTCTAGGTTGCGGAGAACACCAATGCCGACGAGTAGACCTAAAACGATTACATAGGAAATGTAGTACAGACGACTGCAAAGACTTTTGAAACTTATGACACTGTAACAAGTGTCTACTAATTTAAAGAAGCAACCGGAGACCCTGCCAAGATTGGTTTAAAAACGCTAGTTAGCGTAGTGCATCTTGGCAGGGCCACCTACAAGCGACTCCGTTCGCGTTGTCGATTATCGTGTTTACCTCTGGAACTATCAAGCTATCCGCAATAAAAAGTATCCTACCTATATATTAAGTTATATTATAATCCACTACCATAAGAATAAACAATAACTACACGTAGAAGCGAATCTCCTTTACCAAGGCGCCAAATGCCGCGCTTTAAATACCTACTTCCCCCTTCACCCCGCTACGCCCCTCTGTCTTTTGCACCCAAAGTCAGGGCTGTCAGTTGTGAAATATTTTAATCGGTTTATGGGTGTGTTATAAAAATTTAGTCATTTGTTTTCTTCAACATCTAGGGGTGTACTAATTAACAAATAAAACTCCTTCATTCAATCTATATAGTCGATCACTTTTTAAAACACCATCTTAGTTCAACCATAAACACTAAAATCAACACAAATATGAAAACCAATTCAAGACACAATAACAATATATTGGGTCAATATGTATTCCGTTTGTGACGTCCCTGACTGACTAAACACCTCAGATGTCGCCAGGCGGTAGGTATTTAACGCGCCGAGCGCGCGTCCGGAGCCGGGAGTTTCGTTTCTACGTGTAGTTATTGTTTATTCTTATGCCACTACTCGGACTACTTGTGTGCCACAAAGTTCTGGCAGGATATTTTTACGAAGATTCTGCACGCCTTAAAAGGATTGTGAACCGACGCTGAAATCGCGTAACTGTCAAAGAATTTCCGTATTAATTTAACTCCGGCAGGCCCAGAGCCTATCTTACCCGCGATCGCAATCGACTTCAAAGTCGATTTGACCGACTTCAAAATAAATGTTTAGTTTACTAAACGCGAAGCTCAGTGATGCTTCGTAAACATCTGTCAAGTCGTGAACTTCTTTATACAGTCGGGTCCCATTCAGACTGCCAATGATAATGACATGTATCAAAACGAAAACGATCGCGATTGCGAGTGCGTTAGTCAATAGGCCTGCGGGTCATAACGTTTCTCACCCCATAAATGTAGTCCGATTTTCTAAATTTTTGAATATGTTGTAGTTATTATAAAAAACAAGGTTTGTACGTTTCCGTTTTTTTCTTTTTTATTCGCTTTTTTCTAAGAAATATTTTCTAAAGAACAAAAACTTACAGACTTAGTGTTTTTCATTATATCTAGTAGATATTCATAAATTGTAAAAATCGCACTAGGTTTAAGGGGAGAGAAACTTTATCGCATTTTGTATGGAATTGTATAGCTCCCAGTCCTCTTAACTTTTTATTTAAAAAAGAGACTAAATAAAAATGTATTTCCTTTCATGATAGGGTGACTTTACACACGCCGTGTCGGCGCCGATGGCCAAACTTACGAAAACTCTTACAATCTTTAACATATTAAAAAGGCCGGCTTGGGCCATTGGGCACACAAGAATTTGGGGCCCTTTTGGAACCTTTAGTAAAAAAAATCTACTATGATTTCGTGAGAAAAATTGTCGGTCCTTCGGGGCCCCATGACGATGGGAGCCCTAGGCACGGGCCCCGGGAGCCCTTATGGTAAAGACGGTATTGCATATTAAGTAGGTTGTTTACCGGCGATGGCTCCAGCTAAATGCGCCACGTATCCGATGTTCTGCACGCCGGAGCCGGAGTAGCGCTCCCACACCGCCGTGCCCACGTCCACCGCGGCCAGCAGCACGAACACCAGCAGCTGGATTATCGCGAACTCCATCTCTGACCAGTTCTGGAACAAAAAAGGACCGGTTACTTCGTTTTGTTAGGAAATTATAGGTAAATTGTTATGGTTTATATACAAACCGCTGAACCTAGGGACTTGAAGTTTGTAGGGTATATTCCTAAATTGGGTGGAGAAACCAATTCTACCCGCGCGTCCTCCTAAGTTATATAGGTTCTTGGTTGTAGAAGGTTAGTTTGCGGCAACTTGTCGACCTAAATGTGTCTGTTTTGCGTGGTGGGTTGATGAAACTACTTTTGCCCCAGTTCCACCAGGAAGCCTAGATAATATGTATCAATAGTGTAATCAAAACATCTATATGTTCGTATTAGTTTATGATGGCATTTAAAATTTAATCTTTTTCATATTGTTATTACGCAGTATAATTGCTAAGTAAGTCTATAAATACTGGATTATATTTGGATAAGCTTAAAACGCAGTCGATCAAAAAAACAATACATCGATAGTAGAATAAAATACAGCACATGTGCTATTACCAATAGACTTAGTTTGTTTAGGTAGATACTTAAATAAATGAAAACAAAAAACCATGTGATATAACTACCTATAGTTCGTCAGCAAATAGAAGCAGAAGACTGATATGTCAAAACTTAACAAAACAGTTTTGATTGGCTGTCGAACAAAGAATCACGTGGTTTGGTTTGTTTACATTTAAATAAATACAAAAACAAATGGAGTTTATAAATTCCCTTACCATTATGATAGTCGCGACGTGAGCCGCAATAAGAGCGTAGACCCCGCCCGAGGCGCCAGCCAAGTAGACCTGAGGGTCCGTGAGGCTGGTCGCCAGGGAGCCAGCGACGACCCCCGCCACGTAGACCAGGGTCACGCGCCACCAGCAGTGCACCATCTCCAGTGGCACGCCGAGGAACAGCTGGACTAGCAGGTTTACCAGTAGATGGACCACGCTGGAATTGTAACATTTTTAGAGTAAAATATTAAGGATGTCAGAATTAGCGGCCGCCGCAGACTAGGGGCCTGGGCAGATTTTTTCCTGTCATTGTTTCGTTTTTCCCTTGAGGGGATTTGTCATAGTCGCCACGCTTGACATGTCGGTTGGCGACCGCAGTTAGATGGCTAAGTGTTTAAGACACGCTGCTGCTCGTCCCCCGGTTTATCACTCTGTCGCCTCTTACGATACCCACGGGAAGAGATGGGGTGATGCATTGTCAGCCGGCTAATCTTGGGCAGGCCTATATCCAGCAGTGGACGTCTTACGGCTGAAGTGATGTTATATGTTAGTCGCGGTGGGAATTCAATGTTTTTTATCACGTTCTAAATGGTAGTGATGATCGACACATAAGGAGTCAAACATCGCGATTTCGCATACAATTGTAAGGTCTGTTCATCCTTACTTGTCTTATATAGTAAACAACTTTCTAACTTCAAAATGAACCTTTTTTGTCTAAAACAGCTCTTTTGTCGTAAATAAAGTAAACCGAGTTAACATTTTGGACATCACTTGGCCAATGTATTGTCTGTGATTGCTTTATTTTGTTTAAAATAGCTATTCACAAGATAATAAGAAGATAATAAGGTTCATTACAAAGGGCCATTTACAAAAGGAGAATTAACTGCTATGTACTTTGCTCAATAGGATAACAGTATAACAGCGCAGAAAGATTTTCCTTAAGCGTAACGTACAGAAATATACACCAATCAAATTGATTACAAAGGTAAAGCTAGTTCGATAGCATTTTTAGCCTTGATAGCTCAAGTTGAGCTATACGAGTGCATTTGTTTATTCTGATTTATCTCTATAGTTATAGACTAGTAAGAGGAAGACGTACTACGCAGAAAAGAAATAGAGGGAAAACTACGTTAGCCCGCCAGAAATGTCTCTTGTAGAGATGGTGTAAGAGGTGTAAAACCATACTAACCCAACATGCACAAACATGTATGTCAGGAAACGCCAGGCCTCGTATCTCTTGTGTGGGTTGTATATGAAGATCTCCGCCATCGGGCCGCGTGCGTCCGTCTTGCCGTTCGCCGCGTCATAGCAGAACAGCACAATTTCCACCAACGAGATCAGGATCATGCAGACTGCTGGAGGCCAGCAGCTGTATTCCTCCTCGTAGGTCCCATCTGTGTACGTGAAGTAGGATCTGCTAGGAGCTGATTTTTGACAACACAACAGAGGTCAGGATAGGTTAGAGGAGTTTCGGGGGTTAGTAGGGATAAAACGCGAAAAAATAAGAATTGGCAAAAAAATTTGAAAAAAATGACGCGAAATGTTTGTTATGTTTATATTGCATGTGTCATTAAAAGTAAATGCAGATACGAGGAAAGTATAAAGATATTGATAATATTCATCAAATAAAACAATTTTAATTAGGATAATGATAACCTCGCCACGTGCACAAAGGGTTTAAAAATAGCGGACAACAATAGAAATAGATCACGCGCCGGCGGAGTGACACGGCAATTGTCAATTAACTCGAACGGTGTAAGCGCCATTTGCCGGCAAATTGCATACAAATCCCGTCCGTGTTAGAGTTCCACAATGAAACCCGTCGAAGTTACGGAGTTAGAAAGTTTCAGAACAAACGCGACAGGACGGAAAGTTTTAATAATAGGTGGGAATAGGAAGGAATGAACAGAGAAAAAATATGTTAGTAATTGCATGCAGCGTTATATTAGTAACATGAACCGTTTGGTTAGTAAAATTGCGTTTATTTACAATAATATTTACAACTATATTACAATGCTACGTGAAATCAAACCATGCAATTTGCAAAATAAAAGTACAAAGGATGGCCTTTAATTGTGAATTTGTCATGAAGCTCGAGTTGTTAAGTTATTATGTACTCTGTGTTTTCACGTATGAATCGCCAGGGTTTTCCCCATTCAGATGCACAGTCAAACGAAGGCCGGGCCACCTATAACAGAGGCCAGCAAATCCATTGTACGTCATTTTGGATTAACCACAATGTCTTAATTGCAAAAATAAAACGGGCGAATAGTTCTGTTTCCAGACCGAAGTTTTGGTAAGGTAAATCCAATGCTATAAAAATATTTAACTAATAATTAATTAAGGATATGGCTAGGTATTCTAGTGATGATGCATCAGACTAAACAATCTCAACAGACTATTGATATTTACTTAATACATTATTTTTTTACTAGTTTGGACCATCCTACATTATGTTCATTACTTGCAAATTTCCTGCTTACAATGCTGAAATACTTAGGTAATAAGGTCCTCAACCTTGACCACTTAACATAGAACATGCAATGATGGATTAAAGAGATTAAGAGATGACATTAAGATACAATCTGAATTGAAGCTTTGAATTAAATGAAACATGTTCATGGATGATGCGATGGTACTGTGAATAACGTAAGGTGATTGATGCAGGAGTTGATTATTGATCAATTTGTAAATTTTCTTTTTAATCAAGGCAAACTCATATCTTTAAACTAAGTATTTAAAATCGTTTATGTTTGTTGGTTTGACCATCTGTCACGCGGCAAGAACAACGGATCAACGTGACTTTTTACACATTTTTATATCGAAAAAATATACGTTTCTCGCAGTAATAAAGACAAACGAATTCATCGCGAACGAAGTCGCAGGCACAAGCTAGTAGCTTATGAATATGGCAACGGAAAGGAAATTTACATCTTATTTAAGACTTTAGCTAGATTTAAATGTCCTTTCCGTTGCTAAATCCAATAATTCGATACCGCATCAAATCAATTACCTCTTGACACATTCTTGAGTGATGACTGATGAGTTTTTGGTTACAATTGCGAATGCAGTTAGACTTTAAGACATTATCATTCCAAAATAATATTTAATTATTTTTAAATATTTACTATGCAAAAAACACGTACCAAAACATTCTTTCACCTGTCGGATAATCTCGAGCACCTGGCACGACCACTTTCCTTTACATCTAACTTTTTCCTCACACAAAGCTTCTGTACTCCCATCATCACTATTTTTACACTTAACCCACATTTATCTTTATACATAGCACTTAAAACTGTCGCTTCAATGCACTATTCATTAAAAAAAACAATTACGACTTATGACTTAACTTATTACGGAAACTCATTACGTTTCCCAAGTGTTTTCTACCTGTTCACTCATCAGCAAATCAGTTGTAGGTGTTAAGCCTGGTGATTGCGATGGCTAACTGATGGTCGCTAAGAAACGTGGAATTGTTGAGAGTGTTATGCCAGAGTGAGCACGTTCGTCAGGGTCGCCGATTCAATGCCCTAAGTAACGATTGTGGACAATTTACACATGACGTGAGTGTCGCCGGTCCTTACAGTGTTAAGTGGATCTTTAGTTATATGACAATGCTGACAATAAACCTTGACAGGTGAATCAGGGTTACACGTTCGATTTCGCTGGATCACAAGTATATAGCATTGGATTTGACGGTAAACAACGTTTAAACAAATCTAGTAAACTTAGTTAAATATTTTTCAACAGCCCCGTCCCTGACTAATTGTATTAACTGTATTATGTTGGCCCCACTAGTATCGAGTAAATAGTTTTTGATTTTCGAACATTGTATTTAAAAAGTCCGTTGGAGAGCAGTGCGGTCCTCAATATACCTTTCGTTTATTGATTTAAAAATCTGAACATTGATTGTTACATGTTACATGACCTGTTCCGTGATATAAAAAAATATCTACGTCAATCCTATTAAAACGCAAAATTCTGCGTCTGCGTTGTTTCATAAAACCTATTTTTTAAGATAAATGAGAAGTTTATCCTTGTCCTACTGTAATCTTGTTAGCTCGCATCTTGCATGACGCCGTCCACAAATTGAACGGTTAACAACTTAATGAATGACAAATTGCACCTATGCTCTTTGGCATACCATCCTTTATTAGTCATTCCCAGTGAAATGAGTGGAATTTTAGAGGATTTTTAGGAGACTGTCCTTTGATATGATTCAGTTGGGGTATTTAGAGTTACTACAGATACTTTACAAGCGACATCTAGTGATTTTAGTACTGTTTCTCTCCTTTAGATAGCAGTAGTTCGGTGGCATTTTTTTGTGGTTGCATAAATCTCTACTCTACATGTATTTGTACTGTTGTACAGAATTTCTATACTTAGAGACTTTCTTAACAGGGCTATCTCGCGTTCAAGTTTACAAACTTAACAACAATGCCATCTATGATACTTCACGTGAACTGAGTATAACAACAGATTGCACTCTACCATCGATCCGATTCAGTTTAAGGGTTCCGTCGCTAGAGCCGCGCTATCGTAGCGAGATTTGAATAGACTATTTATACCTTGCGGCTAATAACTTGATTTATTAAAGTACCGTTGCAGCACAATCATCTCCTAATGATGCAAACAATAGGTATAACATGTTGCTTTATGTTGTTAAATGACTTAGGAGAAACGACACCGAGATATATCAATTAAAGTTCGGTAGAGGAGCGTAGAGGTGTCAGTAGAACTGATCTGCTGTGTACCTATAGCTCTTGTCGTTTTTTGTCTAAGTATAAGTTACTCTTTATCCTGCTAATGACCACCATGGTAGACCAAATAACTTTTGTTTTCACTGGAATTTCAAATCTATCGACGCACTCTTTTACTCTCAATTCCTTTTGTTGTTTTAAAATGTTATTAGTTATTAACCATTCTATTTCCATTGATAAGTTCTAGTTCCGAATACCTATATTGCCTTGTTTACGTACATTTTATTGTACTAAATATAAATCCAGCGACAACCGGTCATATCACAGCAATTATTAACGCTACTTATAACACTAGCAATATCGTTAATAATCATTTACCATATGGCCAGTAAATCATGATTATTTAACTAATTAATGCATACTTTATCCTACGATAGCCTGTTATAATATAATATAAGCAAAGAGTAAATAAACAGGTTTTTACGTGAACATCCTGCATCAGAGGAAAACGTTAGGAGTTACGCGTTTTGACTAGAATTGTGATAACAATGTATGTCTACTTAATGCATTATCTAAGGAAACTTAGGAATTACGTTACGTGCATAAATGACTCGTGGGTTATTTCTAACGATAATAAGAAAATACGTGTATTATTTGTTTAATCCAGTGAAACAGTGCATAATAAGTGAGTACTTAGACTACTTATAGCTCTCGGAAAATAATAATAATAGTACTAAATGTCTACGTATTCTACAAATGGACTAGAGAATGCATGTGATCCAAGTTGTAATGCATTATATTATAATACAAACTACCGACGCAAACATACGGGTGTTATACATAAGTGTGTCATCTGTCAGTGATATCGTAGCTCTCAAACGGAAGGACCGATTGGAACAAGTTTTCTTAAATTAGAATGCTAGTTTATCTAAGCTGGTTCTTAGCTAGGTCTGACGAAAATCGGTAGGGCCGTGTAAGGCACTTGTCCTACTGCCTCTAGCTCAAAACACGAGCAATAGATTTAGATGCCGCGTCAATAAAAGAGACACATATCGTCATTGCTTTTGAAAAACCTAACATTTCATGACGTACGATTTTAAACATAAAAGTGAAGCGAATTAGGTTTAAATTCATACATCTCAAAATATCAGACACGAGTTTTTTATAAAGTAGTAACGATATATTAAAAGTTGATCGCTGGCTGTTCACACTGCGGGCGAGAACTCATTCCACTAGTTTGTCGAAACAAAAAATATAGATCCCGTGTCAATAGAAGAAACACATATGTTAATAGTTTATCACTGGCTTCGGTTCCCGCTCATCGTCGACGGTGGGACACGTGCCTAAGAGTTATTTATTAGTTACGAAATTATAGGCAGTGGAGAAGTCGGGACTTTTTAAAAATTAACTAAGCTACTCTACGTGTGTCTAAAAATTATATGAGGTTCTACTGACAGACATTTGTCGTATTACCCACGTATACGCCTAGGAGGCCCCACCCTTGGCGGGTCGTTTTCAAGATACACGAAGCAACGGCTTACATGAATCGTGGCTCCTATGAAATAATAAAAAATAATGCGAATTAAACAAAGCTACCAAAAAATATTTTACTTTTTAAGCAATTATGGCCGCGAGCCGGAATGCGAAGTGTTGGCATGCCTTCCACAAGATGCATCGACGATCTGGTGGAGATCGCGGGAAGACGGATGCGCGTGGCACAGGACCGGTCGTCGTGGAGATCCTTGAGGAAGGCCTATGTCCAGCAGTGGACGTCTTTCGGGTGTTGTGATGAATTATGTTAAATAGCTAAGGTATTTCAAGTAACATAGTGTTACAAAACTGACAAGGCCCCGTGATAAAGGATAACAATATAGATATCGTCTATCTCCTCGGTGTCCATTGCGAATGATAACGATTAAACCGTGATAAATAAATGGGCGGTTTCAGGCTAACGGGATATTTACTTTAGAAATCGTAAAACTCCATCTTTAAAAGCTTTTTATATTATATTGCAATGTTTGTTTGTTTAGACCTAATCTTACTAGTAAATTTTGAACCGGTTCCTGTTAATGGAAGGGGTTGAACATTTGGACCATATATGTACCTATACCCGATGACAATGCAATATTATGGTACGAGTACCTAATCTATCGCCGGAGTAAGAATGAAAATCCTCGGTTGTGGCTACCCAGAACCAAGTAATTTCAAGGCACACCATTATTGCACTCCACTATCCGCTTTCTGGAAGGGGTGGAGGCTGCATTGGATGAAGCGCTAAAAAAGGGGTAATTACACAAAAGATCACATAGGGTTGAAGTGTATCCGTAAGGACCCCGACAGAGAAGATAAGACCTAACCTATCTAAGACCTGATCTGATAAGTAAGAAGATGGAGACAGGATCTCCGCTACTTAACGTAGACACACCGTGTTGGAACTTGATTTTGTCTTGACAAGCAGATGACGACTATGCAAAACAAAGTATAGGGGCCTGTTTTATAAAGCTACAA
The DNA here is from genome assembly GCA_946894065.1 of Acleris literana. Lineage (NCBI taxonomy): Eukaryota > Metazoa > Arthropoda > Insecta > Lepidoptera > Tortricidae > Acleris > Acleris literana. The sequence goes on from OX335687.1 coordinate 7,342,580, forward strand.
ATTACAATTTACAGGTTACATTTTGCGATTTGCCACAACCTCGACCAATGACGACCAGCCATTAGTGTTGCCAGTTTAGACCTGTAAAATTGTAACTTGTAGCTTTATAAAACGTGCCCCACGCGGCAACAAATCTTGTTCCAAAAATGAAGTTTTCGACAGAAAGGTACCAATTTACAATACAATTACTGAGTTGGAACAATTATTTATTATACGTACTCGTACATTGTCCATACTTAATTCAACTTTTACTTTTATGAATTATGTCACGTGTAACTTTTCTAGTCCCGAAGTTTCGAGCTCTTCAGGAGTCACGGCCACGGAAAAACCATATTACCTATTAACTACAAATTATTTAAATGTACACTTTAATATTCATATTCATATTCATATTCATTTTATTCATAATAATTCATATTACATGTCACAAAAGAAAACAAAACAAATATAATCACTTTGAAAATGTCAATAATAAGGGATTGTAAATACTAATAAATATTCCTACATTAAAATTTAATAGTACCTATTTGGTACACAGTAAAAAATCATTATAGGTATAGAAAGTGTGCTCGATAAGCCAGTGTTTGAGCCGTGATTTGAAGGCGGTTAGTGACGGTGCATCCGTGACGCATGCTGGCAGTCGGTTATAGACCGCCGGGCCCATAACGTGGGTCAATTTTGCTGACTTCGCCAGTCTGTGCTTAACGCCCACAAGTTTGTGAGCATTACGCAGGTTGCGACCGTGGACGTCGGCCCCTGTCAAGTACTCGTCGAGGTGGCAGCGCACGTACATGGCCACCTGCAGTATCACTATACAAGGTAGCGTGAGTATCTGGAGGGATTTGAAATGCGGTCTCGCGGAAGTACCCTGGTTTACCTGTGCAATCGCTCGTACAGCTCTTTTTTGCATACGGAAGACACACTCCCAGTCGGCAGCGCGCCCCCACAGCTCCACGCCGTATTGTAAGAGCGAGTGCACAGTTGCGAAGTAGCACGAGCGTACCACATCCCTGGATACCACTCTCGCTAAGCGTCGCAGTGCAAAGCAGGCGCTCCCTAGCTTATTAGACACTTTAGCGGTGTGCTCCTTCCACTGAAGGCCTCTGTCTAGCTCGAAGCCCAGGAATGTGGTACTCTGAGTCTGTTCTATTTTAGTACCATTCACGAGAACCTCAAGTCCCCTTGGAACCCTTCCCCCGAGATGAAAATGGAGGAAGTGGGTTTTTTTGAGGTTTAGCACCAGGCCGTTGATCCGAAAATATTCCGACACTTGCATAGCTACCTCATTGAGGCATCGTTCGAGCTTGTCGATATCGGGGGCGCTAACCACTGCGGCAACATCATCGGCATACATATATACCTCTCCCGCCGATATCGCCTCTGGTAGGTCATTGAGGAGCAATGAGAAAAGTATATTAGATACCGAAGATCCCTGTGCGACGCCCATCGCAGTGGACATTGGTGCTGATCTCACCTTCCCTCCATCACTCACAACCACCTGTGACCGGCCATGCAGAGCGTCGGTTACAAGTGCGTGCGCCTTACCGTCAATCCCGTAGTGCCGCAGTTTAATCGCGAGCACGCTATGATCGGCGACGTCAAAAGCTTTTGACAGGTCGCAGCACAGAACAGCCACCTGCAACGATCGTTCGCGAACGTCCACCACCCGGCGCACTAGCTCTCGCGTCATCACGGTCGTCGAGCGTCCCGCTCGGTAGGCGTATTGCCGCGCGGACAGAGCATTTGTGGCCGTTAAAAACTCAGTCAACCGCGAACTAATGCCATTTTCTAAAACTTTTGCCACTGCAGGTATGATGGAGACAGGTCTGTAGTTATCGATGTCTTCTCTATTGCCCTTGCCTTTAAAAAGAGGTGAGATCTTGCTCATTTTCAAGGCAGCGGGGTAAACCCCTTCATAGATACACCGATTATACAGACCTGCAAACACCGACGACAGTGGGGCGGCGGCAAGATTCAGAAGCTCCATGGACACATCGTATATGTCTTTGGTCGGTTTGTGTGGAATGCTTCTAGTGATGGTCAGAAAGACCTCGGCTGCAGTAAACGGTCGCAAGCGGAGGCTGCGGTCGGCCGGCGCGCGGGCGGCGCTCAGCGCGGCGCGCACCCGCGGCAGGTCGGCGCGCGGCGCGCCGCACGCCGCCGCCGCACGAACAAACCGATCATTCATCGCGGTGGCTGAGTCCAGCTTGGAGCAAAAGGGAGTCCCCTCCGAGTCGACAACGACATCTGTGAAATCTAAGCTACGCCGTGAAGATTGACCTCGCTCCTTATTTACTATTTGCCACATCGATTTGCAGACATTTTGACTATTCTCTATTATATGTGAATAGTGGTCGTATTTACTCAGTTTTTTAAATAGTTGATTAATAGAGAATACCTTAAGGCATTATGTTCGTCATCTGTCCTTACTATATGTATTGATATGTGAATGTCTATCGGGTACTATTTCGTGTTTTGATCCAACATTTTGATCCTTATTTTCTTGACGTTACGTTTTATAATACGTCTCTTGTATTATAATACGGGTAGGTATCCCCACAATACGTTCAGTGACATTGTAGACGGTAGACAAAAACGACCGGTGGTGCCCCGGTGACTAACGCTTACTGATTTTCATATCCTGACTCATTGAGGTTAAACTGACGATCACGAAATTACCAGACTAATGTGTATGTGGAGGTTAGGATTTTAGTCGATAAAAAACTGTTTTATCCAAGCTCCATTTTAGTGACTAGTGTGGTAGCATCCGACGGTAACCCATCATTTTAAGGAAATTCACTTCAACAATTTTATCATTTCATCGAACGGTATTTTCTGCTGAAATCATCATTTCCAGGATAGGTAGGTTAGGTTACACTTACTTGTGACTACCAAAAAAAAACTCATTGGGCGAGGAATGGGTAAGGTCCAAAAAGTTGGGCATGCTAACTCAGTCAATTAAATTTTCTATGAAACTTTTCCGTTGTGGCACGATAATTAGCCATACAATTGTAGAGATACATTTCGTTCGTCGTTTGTAACTACGCTTAACTAAGGTCCAAGTTTTTGGTCCTCACCCAAATACCTTTCGATTAATTGAAAAATTCTGTGTAATGATACGTTCGTTAAAAGATGTTTCGATAAAATAATAGGTTCCCGTGATAAGACATATTACGGGTGGTAGGACCTTGTTATAGGTTCGCCCCAGACGCTAACCACCATCTCAATCGCTTCCAATCCAGCAGCGAGCAGAATTCGATTTATTATTGTATTCCGGTGATGGTTATACGGTGAAACAACTCAGAAAAAGGTCATCTTTTTTGTTTTGGCAACGCTTTTACAATCTTTGATTTAGTGGTGAATTCGATACGAGTAGCACAGGGCTGATCCTCCACCTGAAGGCGAGCAACGGCTATTGGGGGGCTACGTTTTGGCGCTATAGCGGTCTCCTAAAGCGATTGGTGGTTTAGTCGTTGCAAGTCGGACGTAACCATAACATAACCCGTCCTGGCCCCCGTCGGGGCGGGCATGCATAAGCATTTCCCCCGGATCAAAAAAAGGGCTAATCATGGATCTTTGGAGTAGACCTATGTCGAGGAGTGTACAAAGATAGCAATAGCTCTAAAATATTTATTCCAAAAAAAAAACCTTATTAGATACTGACAAAATATTATCCGCCACAGGCTTCGTCAAAGAATCAAATTTAAGCAACAGCTGCTGTACATGTTTTAGCTGACATGACCTTATGATGATGATGAGCTCGTTTGCCTTCTCCACAAAAAAAAAAAACTGGATATATTACAATCGGTAAATTTAGGGATTGGTTAGCGGTACGCTGGATAAATCCTTGATAGAGATAAGATATCAACAGGAAATTCGTCAAGGTTACATATAAACAGTTAACGCGAGGTGGACGGTACGAGACCCCAATAGGTAAGTTTGTAAAATACTAACCGTTATTTTGTATACTGGTATAGGAGGCTCCTTGTTTTAGACCTGTTCCTGTCGCTCTGCAGCGGTTTTAGAATTAAGGGAATGAGACACTGAGAACAATCTAAGTGTAATTATTCCAGGTTGCTGATTCTATTAAACAACTCGATCTTAAACTCGACGCACCAAATATTACTGGCGAGTTCAAGTTGTCCCGTCAGAGCGTAAAAACTACATAGAGACCGCTAGCCTCGTAGGCAGATTCACTACTGGCTGGGCCAACGCGTCGTCTAAAAGAAAGTCTATAAGCGTTTGCAAAGCGTGGCAGAGGCGTTTTTTGTTTGGGAACGCTCCGCAACGTTCCGCCTCCGCTCTCAGTGTGCTGCGGCCTTACTTACTTAAAATTCTACTTATTTATTTATGAAGCTGTTCATGCAGTAAGGCTGCCTGTCCACTGGAGCGGAGCGAGGCAGCGGAGCGGTGAGCGAGGAAAAGATCCACCAATAGGAATACTTTATTTTCCTAGCCTCGCTCAGCGCAGCTCTCTTATATTGGTGGGTTTTTCCTCGCTCACCACTCCGCTGCCTTGCTCCGGTCCAGTGGACAGGCAGCCTAAAGCCATTTTAATGTTTAATTGGAAGAAATGATAGCAGACTCGCGAGGCTTTGCATAGAATATTTACGAGTACCTACTTAACGTTTTAGACACGTTTTATCGCGAAAGGTCACGAAGTTACCAATTATTTCGTCTCGCCGCGAAAGTCACGTACGAAGATAAACAACACAATAAGGAATTGTTTTGTATGATTGACGCTGAGCATGAGGAAACCTGGGAGGAGCCATGGTAGTTTTTGTTACCCAATTAGTTTTGGATTTTGAGATCTGTTATAATTGGCGATTTTCGATTTCTTCGTCATCTCCAAATATGTATATTTACAACATAACGAAGCGTTAAGCTTCGTTTGTAGAGACCCTGTCTACGAAGCTCTTATTTATTATTTTATTTATGTACTTCTCTATATAAATATGTTTATCGTTGTCTAGTAGTACCCGTAGAACAAGCGTAGTATATGTATATGAAATTATCAGTAAATTAGTACATACTATACTAATATACTAACAAGCAAAATAACAACACTTAACAAGCGTAATTTAAAAGGCCCCTGAGCCGCTACCCTAAGTTCTGAGGACTAGTGAAAAAAGGTATTAGTCGACTTAACTCGTCTTAAAAAAGGCTACATACTTAACCCTTTTTCACTTGATCTTCGGAAGACTTATAAACCTTTTCCACTAGCAATTCAGAGTTATCCACGGCTTGTTTGTCGCTCGGTAATCCCTTTCCTAGTCCGTAACATGGACTACACAGGACAAGCGAAAAAATACATCTAGTGCTAGCCGTACTAGGTCGATTAAGGATGATCCCTGTACAGCTTGGGCCTCATCTGGTGATTCGTGTTGGCGTCTCTTACATTCTTTACGTTATAGAAAAAGACGCCAAAACGAATATTCGCTGAATACCACAGATGTAGATGCAAAAAGCGCTAGCGCACCTGCACCCTTACCAGTAGTTATAATTACCGTACTCGCTAGTGAGTCGAATGCTCTCTCCCTCGCACTCTATAAGAATACTGTGAGGGATGGAGCATACGACTCGCTAGCGAGTAAGGTAAACTGTAAGGGTACTGAGAACCTATTTTAAGCTCCAAGCGCGGAAACTTGTTTTGGTATCATTTCCGCACTAGTATTGGTAGCCACTATGTCCTTGTTTAATTAAAATTCCTTCAGCCAATCGTGGCAATAATGCCTATAGTTAGTTTTAAACTGCTTTTAGATCCTTTTAAATAACGAAGTCCACAAAAAAGTTAAAGTTTTAGCCACGCATTAGTTTCGATTGAATAATATAAAAAGCGTTTCTACGTATATGAATATTTAAATAAAAGATGTGTGTTTTTTGCGCCAGTAAGTTCATGATCATCAACTATTTGCAATTTTAATGTTAAAGCTTTATTTTTTACACGTCATACTTAAAATAGTTTTTTAGCTTTTTATACAATACTCTGAAACAAACACTCGCGCAATTTTTTCCCTAACCAGGAATCGAACACGGCCCGCTAGTTTCGTTGGCGGGGTAATAACGAGAATTCGGTCATCAGGTCACACGTGTAAAATTACATATTTCTATGCATTGACATTTACTAATCGGGTACAATAAATAATTCCGAAGAGTCATAATTCTGAATAGATCAAATTCCCGAACTTTTATAATATTTACATCGCTTTTTAAATTAAACGTAACTTAACCTGCCGCCGTAGAGCAATTAAATTATGCATTTAATCTAAAATAGCTCCAGCATAACAAATTAAAATTCGGACAAATAAATATTCGGGAACAAAATTATTCGAAATTGTAAGGTGTTCCCTTACTAAACACGTGTTCAATGCCTGTTTACATTTTGTAATAAGTAACAAATAATACTTGGATTACGCATTACGCCTTCACCCGATGATTTTCAGGCAATTAATCATTCTAATTGTTTACAACTAGACCGAAACTAGCTGAAATTACGATACGTATGTAAGAATACTTAAGAACCAATAAATCTTAATGAACTACCATCTATATAATACGCTTTGTTGGAAGGAAATGAGAGCCGTATGTAAAAGATCAGTATAGGAAGATGTCTAATAAAATCGCCTGACCAGGTGCAATAAATAATAATCAAATTAATTATTCCGTTTTCGGTAATTTAATGCAGTAAACATCGATATACCTACAATAAATTGCCTTTACGATTCAATTATAATGATAAATTTAAGATCTTTTGTTTCTGCTACCATATTTATACGATAGCCGTAATAAAAATATGTATATTTTATACATATGCCTATTTGGACATACGTACTTCGCACTCGGCTTACCCACGCTATTTGCATAGGTATTTCCATTTACTTTAAATCGAGTTCTCGACTGAACTCGTTTATTGTATCTATTACACACGGGGATTCCCCGGAATTTTGCGCAATATTACACTGTACAAACCTGTAATTTGCGTATTTTTGGTAAGGCTAAGAATCGATCCTTAATTGTAAAGTAGCCAGGGTTAGGGTAATTGGCATTGCGGTTTGGTTTTTACCGTCTAACTGGTTTATCCAACGCAAGAATGCAACTTGTATTGCAGTAACGAAAGGGCTGCAATCTGCAAACACTATACAAAGGTGCTTTACTCCAGCGTGTTACGGTTTTTTACTATGAAATAGCGCAATAGGTACTAAATATTAAACCATCCCATTTACTCGATCCACCGTGTCTAAAATAAAAGAATGGTGCGGCATTTTGTTGATAACTAACTCTGAAAGATAAAAAAACCTAATGAAACTTTCCTTACGCTTTTGCGCAGTCAATCTTAACTCTCCCTTTCGGTTTGGGGGGGGGCTGATCCTAGTTATAGTATAGGTACATGCCTTAATGTAAAGATGAAAGTGATGATTTGAGATGAGATGATACATGTTATTTATATGACAATGAGAATTAGAACACGAAAACATGAAAAACGGGGAATAACATGAGGTATAACCAAAGCGAACATGTAAAATGGAAAACAATACGAGAAACAGACCACGACGGGAAGTCGGCACGAACAGGAATCCAGGCCCCATCCCTAATGAGGAAAATATTTTTATAGCTCTAATTGCAACAATGCACAAGATAAAATCGAGCAAAAGAGAGCAAAGTAAGAAGTTAAGTAACATTGAATGAAATCTATGATAGGATATGAAACATACCAAACAACCTAATTATTACAAACACTTATTATGTGAACTGTTTTTATGACAATAAGTTGTTGTATGAACCCAAAAAACAAACATTGACCACGTTATAATATTCATTCATTACAATAAATAAGTCTCCATTTAACTTCAAATAGGGTTAACACTTTCACTCAATTTGATCTCGCTAATAGCCGGCACCGAGCAAAGTGTCGACCTCATTCGCTACATAAATAAAACATTACCCTTACCACGAGTTACAAATACCGTACTCGCTAGCGAGTCGAATGCTCTGTCTCTGATATACTATCTGATATATTACAGAGTGCGAGGGACAGAGCATTCGACTCGCTAGCGAGTACGGTAGTTGTAACTCACGGTATCTACGAGTAGTCGATTCTCGACGGGTTTCCCCAATCATTGAACTCTGTCGATGTATGTAATTAATTATACATGTTAGACAAATGTCATTCCATTTTATGCAGCAATGCATCATTGATATCTGTAGATAGTTTTGGAAATTATTGACATTGTTCGAATCAAGACTGTCAACTTTTTTTTTTATTGTAAATGAAGGCCATAAATTTCTATGAGGATGACCTATTTTTCAAATGAAGACTCATTGTATTGAACAATGTTTACAAAACAATAATCATTTTGGGTTTTTACAGTAACACCGAAGGACACTGGACGTAAACAGGAAATCAACGAACAACATACAGGTTGTATGAAAAAGCCGATGAAACAAAATAAACGAAAAGGTAACTACCGCTGTCGTAGGTTGACACCGACCGGAACCCTTGCCCAGGCCACCTTCCTAGCAAACAGAATTAGTTCTTACGTTAAACACTAGTAGGTACATAATGCAATGTTAATTACATGCAAATTACACTAAGACAAGCCATATACAGTGTATATACAATACAGTGTGAACAAGTGTACAGACAGAAAATTATTTGCTAACCGTAACGTTACCCATTGAAGATTTAACGACCATATGCTGTATACTTACTTATGTATGTAGGTAAAGCTCTTTCAATGTACGTCGGATCAGTGAATTACTTTATCGAATTAACTGTTTTAGTTCTCGTTGGTGTCATTTGGTCCATACAAATTTAGCTACGGGCGGTAAAGTTTCTCACCCCCTAAACCAAGTCCGATTTCCACGATTATAGAATATGTTATAGTTATCCATAAAAACTAGGTTTCTAGGTACAGACCGTTTTTTTATGTTTGTTGGGAAGAAACAATATAACTACGACATACTTGCCTGGTCTTACAGAAAACCAGCGTCACAGAAGTAATATAATAATATACATATAGTGACATAAAGCTGAGCAAATACCATTATGGCAGTAATTTAAAAATTGTATTTAGGTTTAGAAATTCGCATTATTTGTAAGCTGTTGCTAATGTTTTTTTCATTTGATTGAAACCAACATTAAACTACAGGTATGACCTAGTTAGTTTAATATTAAGGGCGTGTAATAAATGTAATAATAAAAGTTTCACGGCGACATTAATTTTATGTAACTATCTGTTCTACCTATTCCAGCACAAATATGCTCATGTGACTCATCCAAGGTCAGGGACATTCTCGTATGACTTTGATTGTTCGTTCCCGGCTGGTTATCGGGCCAGTCCCTCCCTATACTGCTATCCAAAAGAAGAAGGCAGTAAAAGTATGAGGTCCATGTACGCATACTGCCTTTTTTGCTTTGATCGGCAGTATTGTAGTTTAATTTACAGTCTAATATTATTTCCACAGACCCCTGTCCCTAATTGCCACTGTCATGACTGTCAGGGATTCCCAAAGGTTCACACAGAGTTGCGTTAAACTATTTTTTGTACAGATGTGTCATTATATTCCATTTGTCCTTTCAAACAGCCTTAAGCCCTTTTTAAAGATGCCTTGTTTAGCAACAAGCAACAGCTTCGATATTTCTTTTTTTTTAAATAAAATTGTACCATATCGAACCTTCAATAATTATCCAAAATCCTCTTTTATTTTTTACTTGTTGACTGTTTGTTTGTGTGATTTGATTAGTATGTCATTGAACTCATAGGTCAGTTGTAATTTGTAATTGAAGCGACTGGCTAAAATTACAGTCATGTGATGTCATATTATCAATTACCAATTAAATGACTATCATAGAGGCATTCCTCAGGGTTGGCAACGAATTTATAGTCTTGAGATTGTCATCGTAAGATTGAAAAACCTTTGGCCATAAGGGTCAATTTACCATCAGGAGGCCTGTGTCCTCGTTTGCCTGCTCCACGGCATAAAAAAACTATTATCAATTGAAGACATTTATTGTCACTGCATATTGTTAGAATATCACGTGGTTTCTACGTGTGCGTGGCGCCGCCATAGCAGACCATAAATTAATTAACATGTCTAATAAACAGCAAGCTTTAAAAACGCGACTGCATGATGTGCTATTTCTTTGTTCAAGGTTGTCTGGAAGAGATCGCTATGTAGCGGTAACACCTCCGGTTGTATACCTATGATTTCAATGTACTGTTCTGTTTTGTTTTGGTTGGTGTTCAAATCCATCGCAAAAGCTTCATTTTACCAATTATTTAGACATATTTTACATACTTAGTCAAGACTGCTTCTCATAACTTTGTTTTACATAAATGTTTAGCTAATTCAACAAGCCATATGTGTTAAGTAGGCATAGTTTCTAGCCGTCTCGACTAAACCTAAGACAAAGTGTGTTCCCACGAGCAAACGTATTAAGGAAATTATTAAGTCACGACGGAAATTATTACAAGAATGATGGACATTTTCAGTTTAGTCGTTCATTTTGTTATGTACCTGCGAACTAAGTTAATTAGCAACTTTACAGTACAATCTGTTCTTATTTCTTAAAGATTGCGCATACAAATTTCATTTGGCAAGTTGTCATTGGTTAAAAGCGTAGGTAGTGCGAAGTGCCTTTAAGAAATAAGGGTTTTCCTTAACTACGTAAAAACCTAACATCAATGGTAAACGTAATGGTTCTATAATTTTCTGTCTGTACTGAATATAAATCCTATTTAAATATTGCACTTTATTACTTCCTTAAGTTAATATTAACACGCATTGACGTTGAAAATTGAGAGGGAAAAATTAATACATACACACTTAAGGTATAGTTTTAACAGGATAAATAGTTTCGGTAATGCGTGTAAAATCACGCTATATGATCGCAGGAACATTTAAGAGAATTATACAAAAAAAATATGAAAAGAAATGGAATCAGTATTAAAAAAAATGACGTCAATATCATGCATTAGGTAGAACTAAAAAACCAATAGGACTTAACATCATTTGTGGGCGATTTATAATATTTTACACATGCAATATGTCCAATTAAACTAGAACTAAGTATATACAAAACCATGCAATTATTTATAAACAATGTGCAAAATATAATCCTTGAAAACGAACTTATCCAGTGTTCATAATAATGTAAAAATATGTGTTAACTAACACACTGTGCGCTCACATTTTTGGATGTAGTGGTGGGGTTGAGAACAAATTCGACGCACACACATCTCGTTACTTGTATAAGATGCCCTAAGAAAATGTAACTTGCAATTGTCATCATGCATGCTTGCAAACATGCAAATGCATCTCTGAATAGACTCAGCTAGGCAAATAGGCACTACTTCAAATATCTGTCGAAGTTGATTGAAGTACAAGGTAGCCTATACTCCCGACAGGATTTAAGCATTTTTTTATTAATTATGTTTTAACATTTAATAATACATTTTTATTCAAAGCTAAGTTTGGAGAATAGTTTAACCTAAGTTACAAAAATGATCCCTTTTTTATGTGATTGCTATTTTCGCTCTAGAGAGTTTAAAAGCAAAAATAGCCATCATTTAAAAGGGGCAATTTTTTAAAACTTTGGTTAAACTCCAAATTTAAATGACATTATTAATTAATCATTAATAAAAACAGTTTAAATGCTCGTTTAACTTATGGGCCAATTATATGAAAAATTAAAACCATTGAGACTAAAAATAGGATCATGTTACTAATGTCACTCTGAACACCGCCATTATTTTCGGGCGGGTCATGAAGATAAAGGGGTACTTAATATAGATAAAATGCCAGTTGCTTCTGTCATCTTTTTCTATATGCTTACCACAGCATGGCTGTAGCGAACGTTTAATTAAAGGGACCATAAAAGGAATACAGTGACTTGTGTGCGTCAAGTTTGTTCTGAATCAATGTTTCACTATTACCCATCGGTCGCATACTTAAAATAGTTTACATATCTTCACTAAGTTATAATTATATACTTTGTGCGTTTTACCTCTATATAGACGATGTAGCAATAATAAACCAGATTCTTTATCAAACTTACCGGTGGTATCGACCGGGCTACGATGAGGCACTATAGAGTGGACGTATCTGGCCACAAAGTGTCCGAAGACAGCTTTGAAGTCTGGGTTGTTCATCATCTCCACAAACTCGGGGAAGTCGAGGTAGCCCGAGTTATCACGGTCGGCGAGTGCCATGATCTTGTCGACGACATTGTCGGGGAGATCGTGCTCGTATTCTCGGGACTCGATGATCTCTTTAAGCTCGATGTAGGATATCCGGCCATCGTTGTCTTTGTCGTACTGAAAAGAGAATTTAAGTTTAGAACGGGTATTTACAGGCCTTCTTGTGGTGGACGCACACATAACGTGTATGCTGTAAGGCCTGTAAGGTCCATCGTCATTTTGCAAAAAACGTTGCCAACTCTGAGAACTAAGATGGAACGCAAAGGTATTCCATCTCAGTACCTACCCTTACCATGAGTTACAATTACCGTGCTTGCTATCGAGTCGAATACTACGTCCCTCACAGTATTGTTATAGAGTGCGAGGGACAGAGCATTCGACTACGAGCGAGTACTGTAATTGTAACTCATGGTAAGGCAGTAGATTACTCATAGATATGAGTAATTTCACTGACTGTCTTAACTACACAGAGAACCAACTGAATCAACAGTGCTGTTTAGCGAAAGGTTAGCGGTGATGGTGGTAGTGATCCGGACAGATACTGCGTTAGATCGCCTAAAAGATATCCGCTGGACATAGCATTCCCTAAGGATATCCAATCGGTTACCAAAGTACCAAGATGACATCGATGGAAATCAGAGGACCTGCATTCTGCATGCATATTATACAAAAAATATTATAGTGTTCAACTGCCTCGTTATTTGTTCGTCTGCATAGAACTTGATTGTCGTTTTTCTTCGGAAAATATAATAAAAAACCGGGACTAAAGGTATCCTATATGCTAATCCAGGACATGGACTGCGTTGAACACATATTCTTATAAACTATTACATTCAAAATATATATTAGTTGAGTGTAGGTAATACTGAAGAAGAAGAAATACGGAGAAACTTAGTTTGAACCAACACTGGCTAGCAAAAATAACAGGTAGCGACATTAACAGGTAGGTACATAGATTCAGTACACCATGACTTTATTTTTCTTCTGAGTATAGTTCAACACGCGTTTAATGTCCAGGATATTGTTCTTATGAATGTATTATTAATCATTGCTATTGAAAGTAAACTGCTTGACAACGAACAAAGCCACGGAAACAATAGCTATATACATTTTCAAGTAATATAGATAGACAGACCAACAAGAATAAGTCAAACAAACCAGCCTAACAAAAAACAAGTTTTAATAACTTAACCATTGAACACACACATGATAGGCATCCGACATCTCAAGGATCTGCCAAAAATGGTCCCGGATTTAAACTGCTGTTCAAGCAATCATGATTTTTCCGGGTGTCCCTCGGAATCCCTAATATCGTTTGTCCAAACACTTCGTTTGCCCGAATGATTGATTACCTGCTGAGTCACGTAACTTTTTATACTTTCCAAAAATATCTGCGGTTAGGTTAGGTTAGGTTGTATTATAATAACAACACTAAAAAGTTTGAAAATTAAGGCGGAAATGCTTTAATAGAAAATGCTTTAATAGGATGCATTAGGATAAATTACGATTAGGGATTCGAACTCGACATATACCAGATTTTTCCTTCGTTGACTACAAACGATCCGAAGCTATCCGATCCCGATTTACACCTGTAGGCAACCGGATCATGCTCCGGTCGCTCCGCTACTCGGTTCGTTACTTCATTGCGAAACTTACTTTCAGAACTAATAACTCTTGAAAGGCCACACCGATTTCCATCAAATTAAGCTAAGAACCATCCCTAATAAGCTTTATTTGTTTTGTTCTTTAAACGCAATCAAATCTGTTCATCGGTTTGGACGGACAGCATAAAACTTGTGTTGCTATTGTTTTTATCCGGAATTCATGTAACCCGCTGTGGTGTTATTTTCTTTAAATGATTACTTAATATTGATATAGACATTAGAATATATCTGTATATATATATAAATAAAAGAAGAAACTGACTGACTGATATATCAATGCATAGCCCGATCCGCTGGACCTAGGGACTTGAAATTTGGAGGGAATAATCTTAGGGGAGCACTAAGAAGTGATTTTTGGAAATTCATCCCCTAAGGAGTTAAAATAGGGGGAAGAGCGGAAAATATATGATTATTTAGCATTGTCGCTAAACCAATTTTAATGACATTTGGTAAGATATAGCTTGAGTCCTATGGAAACACATAAGATACTTTTTATACCAGAAAATTTGATAGCTCCCCAAGGAATTTTCCGGAAAGAACAAGTTATACGCGGAGGGAGAAAAGAATAATTTACAAATATCTTAACTATTAGGTACTTGTGCAATAGATTGTGAGGCATTGTTATCTGTGAGTAGACACACACCTGCATTAGATCATATATTAAACAAGGATGAAATAAGCAAACGTAAATATTTGTAGACTTTACAAAGGCTTTAACGATTTGTTCATTTGCATTTTATTTATGAGTATTATTTCATTCAGACAATAGGAAACCAGGAAGTGTAAATCAGTTAATTACTGTGATATTTGGTTCATGTAAAATGACCAATGAAACAAAAATCTTGGAAAAATGAAGATTGGGAAAAATTAGAGCATTGTTCGTTTTCGATTATCGAGGGTTGCGTGGTCAAACCCAATAAGTCGATATAACTTGTTGTGTCAAAAAGAACATTAATGGATACATCAAGACAATTCGAATTTGAATAAACAATTATTTCGATTTATCGGGTCTGACCAAGCAGCCCTCGTTATATTGGCAACAAAATTTTACCCAATCATCGCTGTTTAGTTGTTGCTACAAAAAAACAAGTAACACCAATCACAAGGTCAAACTCATTTATTCCATTATTACAACTAGCCTCCTAATATTCATAAAATAATGGAGATCTAAAGGTACTAAACTTTAGTCTTTTGCTTTAAACAAATTTTCACAAATAAACGTTCGATAGGATATATATTTTTAGACAAAGATTGTTTCAGCAATCTTCATTTAGCGAATTATAATGCCAGATATTCGACGATTCGAGATATTCGACGCTCAAATCAAGGGCAATCACAACTTGACCTGGCCCGCAGGCATTATTCGGCGGTACGTATCATCGATCATTTAATACCACTCGCGGAGCATGGCAAGGCAAAGAGTGCTGAATAAACCAAGGTCGAACAAAAAAGTAGCCTTCACGATCTCCCGGGTAATGTTGAGGTGCTCAAATATTCAAAATAATTAGAGAGTAGTGAATTGATTTCTTACGAACCTAACAACACGTAAAACACACTTGATTTTGCTGTTGTTACCTCAAGTATACACAATTTTATCGTCAAGATAATAAGAGTGTGTGTAGATGAGCTCCTCTACTGTCCATCTACTAATTACTTCTGCTGCTACATCCACTATTAGGAGCAAAAAAAATGCGCTCTAAGGGAATCGTAGCACCTTATTATACGACAAACCCATTGATTTAATTTAGTTATCACACTTTAAACTACAGCAGTTATTATTCATAACTCTTACTAAAGTTTATAATAAAAGGGTTCTTATCTTATAGGGTTCTACGGGTTCTTAATATTCTAACCGTGGTAAGAACCCGATTAACTAACTCCAACTGAATTTTCCCTAACAGTCTTTGATGAGTTTGACGTCTCTCAGACGTTCATTCGCGCAAACGGTAATCGTATGACGTTTTATTTTTAACGGAATAACGTTAATCGACGTCAGAGCGTGCTTAATCAAAGCTCTTATAAATTCGAACGTCACACGCAGATGCCATATACGTCACGACAAACCCGACCATACTTGAGTCAGACTTTATCGCCTTAATGTAAAGGATAGTTACGAGTATTTCTACTCGTATATTTAGTCTACGATAATGTAAGTAGAAACGAAAGGTTAAGTAAGAGGTGATTCAGTATAGTCGCCAAGTATAATATACTTATGAAACTGGTTTTTTCGCGATACGGGTGACGCGATCTTCCACCGACATAAAAAACACAAAAACAATAGAAAAATCAAGCGATACGTTTATGAACGTACCTATAATATTCCATTGTCATATTCAACATTTCGCTACAAATATCGCGATTTATAATAGATTATCTTGTCTTATTTTAAATATTTCGTAAATAATAGTTTATTATAAATGATCTAGAATCGTGGAGGATATGTTTACGCTACACGCACTTCCAGTAACGCGATTCAAGGTTTTGTTACCGTGCTAAATACTGATTTGGCGTGCTGTAAATTCCTGAAACGTTACTAAGGCCGGCGTTAGCTGATCCAAATCGACTTTTGCAATGACTCATAAAATGCTAGTTAAAATCATCAATTTCAATTAACAATCCTTAAGCAGACAGATCCAATCAAAGTAGGACGGAAAGAATTTAACTACCAATTATATTCTAAATTCAATTTGAGAGGAAAACAGTGGCGGATCCACGGGGGTGGTCAAGTACGTCATGACCAGAGGTCGGAATAGGTAGTGCTTATTAACCTAAACTTGTTGCATCTTCATTCAACAGCGTATTCCCATCTCACTCACGCATGAATGAACATGAGTCAAGTTTAGGTTAATAAGCACTACCTATTCCGACCTCTGGTCATGACCACCCCCTTCGGCGCTCGTAGATACGGGTCAGAAAGTAAATAGTCGTGTGGCATGATCTCGCACTTGACCGAACTTCTGCGTTCAGCAGTTAATGACCACCCCCTAATCTGAAAGCTGGATCCGCGCCTGGAGGAAAACCAAGGGGTCAAAGTTTGCGTGAGTATTCCTCAGGCAAATAAAGAACACACGAAACTAACAGGCAGTGTACAGGATTTTCAAACCACCAAACTTAAAGAACCGACATGGATAGAGAGCTTTTACTCGAATGACGATCTGGCTTCAGAAAGCGAATCTTTCAAACTTTTCGAGGATTCTAATTTTAAAATTAGAAGGAAGTGGTCACGATATTTGAGAAACCTACTTCAACAGGATAGTTATGTTTATCAGTAAGTGTATTTACTTATAATATTGAGTCACCGACGACGTATGAACGTATCAAATTAAACAATACAGTCATTGCCTGCAATCAGTGACTTCTTGTCATCTTCTCAGAAGCCTCCTCTCGGAATCAGTGGCAGTTAAAGTTAACCATCACGTTTATATGGCTCTTAAATTGAATAATCTTAAACGATTTAGGCACTTCCAATGAAATCAGTTACTCTTCATGATCCTGATACCTTACTTCTTTGTAAAGCAACCAGTGTTAAATTACACCCAGGAAACAATATGACAAAATGAGTACATCTTGATATCAAAGTCCAAGAACTGGTAAAAAAGGCTTGATGAGACACTCATGGCCTAACATTGGATATCTAGGAAGGGCGAATGGCTGAAAATCAAGGCTGGATCATTTGCCGGGATGACGCAACAGATTGACGGACAGGATAAAAATGAATTAGTCACCGCCAATTTAGGCGTTGTGTCACTGATATGATTCGGTACTCGTTTACATGGTTTACATGTACGTGATTTAAAGGAGCCTTGGAAAAGAAGCACCGCTTTTATGAGAAAAATACTTATGACTATTTTCTTCTCTCCGTCGTTGGTTAGAAATACCTTGTACACAGAGTGAAGAGAAGAATCAATCGACGTATTATTTTGGTAGATAAGTCTTATTTATTTTGTTTTCTCAGTCAACTTATCCATCCATACTGAAGCTAACTGAGAAGCAATATACATACGAAATTAGCCAACGAAATAGGATGTATGTATAAGTATGTATGAAAACTCTTTATTGGACAAAAAACCAATTACAAATAAGTACGGACGTCGCACAAAAATGTAAGGTTTCCTGTACAATGGCGATGTCGTTTGATTACTTCCTAAATCTGTACGACACAACTTTTTCAGTTACACGATCTTTGACCTATCGTCTCGCTTTGTTTTTGCTATACGTTATGCTGGTTGAACACGGAGGCAGAACAGTGGACAGCAGAGTACTGGTACTGTGTAAACGCAGAGAACAGTACTATTCTGTTTCGGCTTGTGTGTTCACTCAGCAGCAGTACTCTGCTGTCCACTGTTCTGCCCATGAAGTTATAGATAAAGGTGGAGGCCACACTCTCTAGACCAAAATGAAGCGTCTTGAATGTACTTTTTCGTACATTCAAGGACGCTTCATTTGGCTTCAGAGAGTGTTGCCTCCATCTTTATCCATAACGTCATGGTTCTGCCTTCGTTTGAAACCAGCATTATACATACCTACAAACCAACAGTGATTATGAAATTTTGAAATGTTTCTATTTGGATTACTCGCATAGACGATGTAGGTTTCCTGTTTTGTCGTAAACAGGGTAAGCAACAAGGTAGGCAAATTTTAAGGATCACGCCGTATTTTCCTTAACCACAAAGAAGTGAATCACGTTTTTGAGGTAAATACATTGTCTATTTAGTCCTTAAATTAGGACAATGTTAACGGGGGCATTGTTAACGCCGATTCATTAATTTTATCCAAATAATTGGTTTTGTGTACTTGGAACTAGAACGTAAATACTTAATCTTACCTACTAAAACAATCAGTAGAGTTAACGTTAGCAACTTGAACGATGGCAATATTTAGGATGTTAATCGAATAATAATTTGGAAAAATCACTGATCTATATCTAATCGGACGCAGCCTTACGGTTAAAACTCAAAAACGTTTTTTCTTAATTCAACTCTCTAAAAATGATAATTTTGCCAAATGCACATTTGGTCGAATTAACAGATCCTAATATTTTAGTCTTTTGGGGCATGTATTAATGACTAATATAGTTAGAATTGTTACTGCTTCATATAGATAATCCTGATGAACGGCAGTCTATGGAATTGAAAGTTCCCTGCATAGAGAGCCTAGCACCCTATGACAAGTACTGGAATCAGTACACATTGATAGATTTCGTTAGCTTTCGTAGTTTATTTCGGTTAGCCCTTGAGTTTTTTTCCTTTTTTCGGCATCTGAACAATGGCGAGAATCGCCTAAACACGATGAGTGGTTGCTACCTTTTTCAAGGCTTCATGAAACACGACATGGTTGAAGAGGAAGGAGTAGCATCGCGAAGTAAAAGATCTTTTCCAAAGACGCGAACTTCAGGAAAGGCGCAGAGCTGTTTCGTCCCGTACATCGTCTATTATACGTCATCTATGAAAGGTACCTAAGTAGGTATATGCTTGTACACAAAGGAAACGTAGAGCTATTTAGCTATCCAATGACTAGATTAGTTTCTATCTAAGTATTCTATCGGTAATTATGGTCCGAACAATTAATCACTTTATCACGTATAATTGGCGCATTTAAACGTTAATTGCCACCGCTTATTACCTAACACTTTGTATAAAATGCAGCAACTAAATATTGTCTGCGACTATTAAAAATAAATGGCCGAGGTAGGTGTTAAGGTAGGGTACCTAGTTTGGTGCTAAAGGTGATCGGGTGCAATAGTAGGAAACCCAACCTATCCATTATTCAAACTAGCAGATGGATTGAGCTTCGGGCTTTTCGCTAGGTTATGTTTTTTTAACATTACAATACAATACAAAACAAAAAGAATGAAAGACAAATACTTATATTAACTTCAAACATGTTGGTGACAAGTCTGAAATTTTATACCTTCTCCAACAAAGTCAGAATTTATCAAAACTATAAGGGACTAGGGAGTACTACACTGTACATGTTAACCTATCTAAAAACAGTGCAGAGTTTTGGCTCCACGCCAATAGTATTGAGGAACTAAAATAAAAACAATACTCTGGGTATGTATGTAAGATCAAGACTGAAAATAAATTGGTATTTATAAATCAATGTTTAAATGTACACCTACCCACATTGATCTTGAGAGTAGCTGTCAGATTAAACCTTTGGGGATAATTATAGGTAGTTGCCATTATTAACTACCATATTAGCTTATTCTATTTTAGTACTATGAGCTATATATGCCCTCCTAGATCAAAACAGTAACTCAACTCAAAATACAATGTAGTTTAAAATCAATTTCTATACAACTTCTAGGAATTAACTTGAATCCAAACTTGCAAGTTTTTTGAGTTGTTACTGTTTACATTAAGAAGTGCAATTTATTTTTTCTGTCAACCATCAATTTTTTTTTTCTTCAAGTATCCAATAAAAATATTGACCATACTTAGAACCTTGTCATTGTGAACGTCATTGTCATTGTCAAGTGTGTCATTTGATGTTCTGTTTGAGGTTTACTATGACAACGCACTAAAGTGCTTAACATTTTCTTTGGGGTACTGTACATTTCTTCAGAAATAATACAGACAGATTGATGAATAATAATAAATATGTTACTTTAATTAGATAGTTTTGTTTGATTTTGGCAAAGTCAAATTATTACGACACATGGTAGTAATCTAACTTTTTTAAATACTTGCACATAGTAAGAATCCTTGATTGAAGTGCAGCATTAATAACAACATGCGTTTTATTATTATCTTTGTGATAATTGTGTTTTATGGACGCTGTAAACCTCACGATATTCCACATCAGAGTAGTTACAGTTTCTGGAGTAGTTGATCTTGCTTCTATGTTGTATCATCAATATCATTGTATCAAATTGTTGATGTTATGTTAGCTCTTTTTTACTTGACTGTAAGAGCTACTTTAACTTAAACAATATGATTACGATGTAAAAGCAAGGTTGGCTAAAATACTCAGTCACAACATTGGCACTGATTTATAGTTTGGCAAAATAGAGTTTAGTTGAAATAAGGGTAAGTTCAGAGTGCAATTAGCAACATTATCCAATTTTTGATCAAAAATTGCTACTTTATGTGGCCACTTATTTTTTTGAGTTGCATCTGCTGGTGCTTGTAATTTGGGTATTTTTGGGACTGATTTTTTGTGGGCTAATCCCGACAAGCCTGATTTTGGTGTGTACATAGGGTGGATTGCAAACGCTACATCTGTCACCACACACAACTCTTTATTACTAAGTTAAGCTAATACCATACCAATACTCAGTATAACTTGACAATATTGTAGTGTCAGTGTCTTGGTTTGATAGAAATTTTCAGCGAGCCCTATATGAAGAGGTCATTGTCAATATATAAAATGAGAGATGTCATCAATTGTATGTATGCCTATATCTGTCTGTGCTATTGTAGCTGCCAAACATATGAAACAATAGGGAAGCATAAAAAAAAAGCTTAACCAGGACATGTCTAGCTAGGTTTCATGGAAATCAATTGGAAATCTCAAGATGCAATATTATCTGCTCTGAAAGAAGGGGGTCTGAATTGGTTAAGAATTTTATGATTGGTTGTCAAAATTTAAAATTCATATTTGTAGGCTATTGTCTGGGAAAAATGCAAGCTTCTCTGATTATGTGACCACCACTGTATATATTTTTTAGTTTTTTGTGTGATTAAGTAGTGAACATTATTTTTAAAACTTTATGTTTATAAGTTTAGTGCGGAGAGATATCTTGGTACAGTAATGAATTGTGCTTGTGATGAAAATCTGTATAAGCTGTTCCATTGCAAAATAGCTGATTGTCGCACAGTCAAATGTAAAATCTAATTAATTTATAGTAAATAGGAACATAAAATGTAGTATAGGTAAGTACATATTAGCCCGTAAGTAATATACTGGGGTCCTAGTGAAAAAGGGTACAAGTCGACTTAACTCGTAATAAAGAAGGGTATACTTATACATGAAGTATACTAGACTTAAACCCTTTTTCACTTGATCTTCAGACGACTTATACCCTTTTTCACTAGGACCCCAGTATTGTAGGGGCACACTAAGAAAGGTATTTGGCAATCAAACCTAGAAAGTAAAAAGGAAAGCAAAAACATACGGAAAACAAAAATAACGGCAATGTGGCAAGACATACTTCTGCAACCAGTGTTTTAAATACCCAAGAGTAAAACCATTGTCAGTAAAGTACATACATTTTAATAATAATTGTACCTAATACTTGTGAAAACTCTGGTTGTATCTATTTGACTGTTGAAGTCGAGAAAAGTGTGTTTTCATCACATTGTATTAGATAGTGTGATGTTTGCAATGTTTGCATATAAATTTCTTTACCTATACAGAATACTAACTTACAAAAGCGCGGGAAGAAAATAAATAATAAACAACGGTTTTTTAGTCTAATATTTAATTCTGGTGACATTAGAACTTGTTTTTAGTGATTCTTAAAATTCAAAAGCAAAAACTGGTATCACAATGCGCACGTCAGTCAGCCGATCAGCAGGTTTGAGTTGAATAGAATAATACTTAAGCAAACATACCTTGTTAAAAATTCTACGCCAGTACAAGTCAGACCTCGTTGGTGTCAGCGGTACCGAAACGGTAGTTTCTCCCGGCCCAGGCATTTTCTTTTCACTTAAAAACAACGCGTGACTAACAACTTATACAATAATATTCGCAAAGTAGCACATCATAACACAGCCGGTTTCTGGGCGAAGCAAAGATTACTCATGATCGATTAATCTTTAAGAGCATGTGATAAGATAATGTTCAGTGAAAAGTTTGATATTTGAGATAAGTTTTTATTATATCCGTATATTACGAGTGACGACGGACACCACTCAACAACACAACAGCCCCGTTAGCGACTGACCACAGACTGAGCCATCGTAGCGACTAGCGAAGCTAAGCGTAAGCTGTAGTGATGTAACTGACAGCCTGAGGTGCAGCACTAAAATGCTTGTGTGAATGGTAAGTGAACGATAGTTATTATTCAGCTGTTTAGATATTTCTATTGTTCTTGAAATTATGTAATCAAGACAAATACATCATTTGAAGTTTTTTAAGGAACATATGATAAAATAACCTAGTTTACCGGTTCCGTTCAATCGATTATTCAAATCTGTGGTGGTTGTATCCGAACGCATTGTTGCCATGGCAATGGTGTTATCAGTTTAAACGTCAAAACAATCTAAAAACTGTCACTAAACAACTGTTATAGAAGTAAAGAACTTACTTTTTCAGCATTTATTTAATTATCTATAGATAATGAACGACTTTGACCGCTGTAATAAAGTGACTGGAGTATACTGGCTAAAAACACCGATTGAAAATGTTAAAATTAAGTAAGGCAAATCAAATACTTGAACGAAACTCGGGGTAGAGATGTTGGTTCTTGGATTTTCTCCTTACTTGTTAGGTACTTAAAGAATATAGTATGACTCATGTGTAACACGTTTTAGAAACTGTTTAAGTAGTTTCTTATCCCTGTAAACTTGTATGTATGTATGTAAACACTATTGTACAAAATAAAATCAAAAACAATATAGTGAAGATAAAAAAAGAATGTAAATAGGCGAACTTATCCCTTACTTGTATGATTGTTATCTAAGCTGGTTTAAGCACATAATTATGTAGTAAACATTTGAAATGTTATTTGAAATGTTATTTTCAGAGTATGGCTCAAACCTCATGATGGTATAAAAATGTTACCCAAATTCGAGAGCTACAAAAGTGATTCAAATAGAACCATACAGCAATTAGAAGGTAACTCAGTACAGGAATATGAATTCAAATGGCAGGAAAAAGTATTCAGCATGTTTGAAATCCAGCGCTACAGTGACATACATAACTGTATATCTGAAACTGATTTGTTATATTACGAAATGATACAAAATAGAGTGCACCAACATGGAAAAATATACACTTGCGTACACAAAGACTGCCATCTACCAATTCCTTTGAGTAAATTAAGTAAATCTGTTGATTCGGACATCCTGCATTTAAGTAGCTGTTTTGTAAACATGTATTTGAATGAGGATACAAGTTCAATTGGCCACTTGTTTAAGAGTGAAGAAAATGTCGCTATAGAGGAACCGTGGCAAGCAATGCATGTTGTGTATGATAACTCCGAATATAATGAGTAAGTATGCGATAGAACTAAAAGGGTTTTATGGCATGAAGGAAGTATACTATAATACGGACTATGCCTGATGGTAAATGGGTTCAGAGGCCCATATACCTACATTTTCACTATCTGAAGATGGCAAATTTGTTTCCAACTTTGGGCACAAAGATATAGATGCAATTAATCACCTTTGGATTATTACCTAATATTAATATGTAAGGCTCTTGACATACAGCTACTCCAAAGACTTCTACTATTTTTCTTTCCTTTCCTTGACAATAGACACTTATAACAAACAAACAAAAAGCTAGGTAAATGCTTAAAATATAAATATATTTGCAGGGCCAGATTAACCATGTGAGAGCCTGTAAGGAATGCAAATTGGAGCCCCTTTAACTTTTCTTACTTCCTGAAATTTGTTGCGCGTGGCCTCTACTACCTGATGTAGCCCCCTTAGCCGATGTGGGGCCCCTAGGCAGTTGCCTACACTGCCTTATAGAATTCATGATATGTATCACGGTCACGGCATATATCGGCAAGCCCTATTGAATGTACCCAATGCTTAAGATATAAATTATAAATTACAGGGACTCTCAACTACTATTAAAGCAAGAAGTCACACTCCTCTCCCTGTATTACAACTATTCACAAAACTACCTGATCGTGTCACCTGACTCCAACAGCCTGGAACTGAACCCATATCAGCTGGACTTCGGCCATGAGTATTCTGTTGATGTGACGTTTGGAAAGGCTAATGGCGAGGAACTTATGGTTTTGGTAAGTTAAGAGGTGTTAGTATGCTTGTGCTTATACAACCTGAGTAATCTTTATTTAAATAAATAAATAAATAAATATCAGGGGACAATGTCACACCAATTGACCCTAGTCCCAAACTAAGCCCTAGATTTTTACTATGGGAACTAAGCAATGATATAAATACTTACATAGAGAAATATATACTTAAATACATAGAAGACATGCATGACTCAGGAAAAAATATTCGCGCTCATCGCACAAATATCTTCGTAGGCATGGTCCAACTAGGCCAGCACGTAGTTGAAATATCAAGGGACATTGACTTAGTCCCAAACTAAATTCGAGGCTTGTTGTATTACGGGGTGTACAGTCATCGATATACTTACCTACATCAAGACTACGCGTTATCTTAGTTGGTAGTGACCTAGTGACCCTGCCTATGAACCTAACGCTCATTCACGAAATAAGTATCAGAATTTTAAAATTACTAGTTTCCCAATATTTCGAATCTGTTTTTTTGAGAACGTGGTAAAAAGTTTAATTTGGTATTTTGAAATACGGTATTTTGGAAATGAGCGGAATCTAGGTATGGGCAAAATCATTGTGTGATGACCTCTAGTATTTGTTCTGAGTCTTAGATGTTATCTATGTATTTAAGTATTTATTTCTCTATATAGCCTACAGCGTCGTTTGGGACTAGGTCAATTTGTGTGAAATTTCCCCTGATATTTATTTATTTATTGCTAACCCTGAGGACTAAGAAGGAATGCCTCTGCTCTGTGCTAGTAATTTCACCGGTTGTCTTAACACCCGCCACACGGGAACAACAATCGGACTGCTGCTTGGTGGCAGGTTAAAGTGTAAGCAGGGTGGTAAGACTAGTAATGATTCAGATAATTAAGAAAAATAAAGAAATTAGGCCAGTTTTAATTTTTTCTGATCTAATTTCAATCGCATAAGGCTTATTGTTGCTTGATTGATTCACACGCTATATGCTAAGTTGAATGTAGTTTACGTTTTTTTCTCCAGTTACAGAAACTGTCCAAGAAATGGGAAAAGAAACAAAAACAGTTGGTGAAGTTTGTCATGCCGCCGATTGGCAAGAAACATTATTTTGTGACTCTGGAAATTTTGTCCGCAGAAAAATTCGACTTTGATCATTTATATATTGATTTTCAGATCAAGGTAAGCTACTTTTATATGGATTAACTACTTATTGGTTAGTTATTGAGCAAGTTTTTTAAATCAGGAACATCATACATACCTACATACATTAAATCACGCCTGTTTCCCAGAGGGGTATGCAAAGACCACTTCTTTCCACCTGCTACGATCCTGACAAATCTCTTTCGCTTCTTCCACATTCATACATCGAGTCATGCATGCACGTCGGTTTCGGGTACTTAAGATCCGGCACTTTTTCAGTATTTCTCCGATTTGATTCGAAAAAGTACGCCTAGGGCGGCCCCTTCCGACCCTCCCACTAACTTTTGCTCTGTATATCTCTTTCGTCAATCTTCTTTCATCCATCCTTTCCAAATGACCGAACCATTGAAGCATGCCCTTTTCAATCTTAGTCACTACATCTTCTTTTAGTCCACATTTCTCTCTGACCTTTTCATTCCTTACTCTATCAATCAGTTTCACACCACACATACTACGTAAAGAGCGCATTTCTGCGTTTATACGGCTTTCTTGCTTGTCCTGCCACACCCAACATTCACTACCATACATCAGAGTAGGGGTCAACATTCCATTGTGAACAGCCAGTCGCGCTTTTTGTGAAACGCCCCTTCGGCTCACAAAAGAGTACAGGGCCCCATTAATTTGGTTTCCCGCATTCACCCTCCTCTCAGGAATCCGGAACAAAACCAGTTAATATGATGGTTATCACTTATCTATCATGAACTACTCAATTCAGAACTTCGGGTGCCGAGTCCCGCTCACACGTCACTCAAGACTAAATTGAGGGAAAGGGATGGAGCTAACGTAACTTCGTTCATCGATTTTCAAAGTCGAGCCTCAGTTCCAGGATCAACAGTTAATAATCGCCCATATTCTCCTTCTAAGTCAAAAAATATCTTCACTAAATCACCAAAGCAGTTTGAATTGTATTCTGTTAGTAATAACGTTGATATTGCTACAGGGATTTTATCTGAGATACTGGCTTAGAAGGACAGAATAGTTAATTACCCTACTTACATTTTATTTTGTTAACATCAAAAACGTGTCAATGCAAAATACTCCTTGGTTTGTAAGTAGGTAAGGTACATTTTGCAACTTGTTAATATTGATAGTTACGCGGTATTGCAGTTTCACCGACGAACGGCTAGAATAATTTCCAAACGCCTGTACATTTTTTAATAGCATTATTTTACGTAGGTACCAGATGAGCTGCATTGCTCTGACGCCCTGCGCGGACGCACACACATCAGCAAGTCTTACACACACAAATCAAGTCTTACCAATGACGAGAAGACACAATGGAATTTTGGACACTTAGTGGAACTTCATTTAGAAGCACCTATACATATAGGTGAGAACTGAATAGCTAATGATAAGTTTTTGCCAAAAAATATTTTTTGATACAGCATTCTGTTGCTGACTGTTGTCTTTTGCACCGTCATCATCTGTTTATTGAGACCAAACTAAAGAGTCCAAGGACGGTGGATCTGATACTCGTAACACATAATTTTATCGAATTTTCACTTTATCAATTGTATCTTTTTATCTAATTTCATTTCATCGAACGCTAATTTCTGCTGAAACCATGATGTTTTCAGGATATCTTAAACATTAACTACGTAGGCTACGTTAGGTTAGCCTTGTGACTACCAAAAAACATTAACTCATGCGTCGAAAATTCTGTGGCTGGTGGGGTGTTTCCAAATTATACTTTATAAGTTAATACATTTTTCACTTCTCATGCTACAAAAGTCCGTCTTTATGCCGTGCGTAGGCGACATAAAGTCGCTTTTTATGCTCTAGTGCATAAAGTAAAATCTTCGTCGAAGACCAAAGCAATCGGTCCAACAGCCACACCAAAAATGATTTTATAATATAACTGAGCGGTACCTATGTATCGACCTAAGTCAGATGTCACGTACATAATGAAAAAAATGAAAAAATAAGTTAATTGGCATGAACCATACTTATTTTGTCATTGTCAATATTTGTGTTACAATAATTTACATGTTGCTGTTTCATTTCCTCGCAATCGAAGTGAAAATTAGAGTGTACCACTCGTCCATAAAACCCATTTAACAGTTGACTTTATATCCATCCTCGCTCGCAAGCTCGCTTGGATGGATAAACGTCTCGCTTAAAATGGTGCTTTTTATGCACTTGTTGTACAATCTACTATTATTAGAATATTATTATTATTATTTTATTATTCCTCTTTAAAGGGTCCAGTTGGCTTCACGGATGTGGTCTAATCCCTGTGTATGTCCGTGGTCCTACTGACTACTGCATAGTTCTACTGACCAATGATTTCTATTTAAAATCAAATAAAAATATTTATTTTATTTTATTTTATTGCTTATTTGGGAAACAGGCGTGATTTAATGTATGTATGCATGTATTTTACAAAACATTTCAAGGTTCCGTTATAAAATCCTAAGAGGTTATGTCCATGACAGCTATTGTGTTCCTATTTGAAATATCGGGCCATAGAGGCGACGTGGAGGTCTTCAACCTTCACACCACCTAAACAGACGCAGTTCCCATGGCAAATGCGGACGAAGTCGCAATTAAAAGCTAGTCAAAAAGTGTATTTCTTCCAGAGCCCCCGCCCCTAAGACTGTTCTTCGAAGTCATATCCACAGACTGGTGGGATCGCCACCGGACCGAGGGCTACAGCTACCTCCCACTTACGCTAGACCCTGGGCGTTACTGCAGGCAGCTGTCCTGCTCGCGCCCTGAGGAGTTAGATCTTGTGACTGCAGAGAGCAGACGGTTTTTTGTGGGGGGCTGCCATTTGATTAAGGATTTGGAAGTTCTTGCCAAGCCACAGTTACAGGTATATAAAACTGATACTCTCTTGTTTATAAACGCACCTAACTTATAACTGCACCGAGCGTCCGAATAAACGAATGACTTGAAATCATGGTGTTTTTTTTTGTGGTACAAATGAATACACAATTTATAAGGTAGGTATATGACATAACTGAATAACAAATGACCTGTGCGTGAGTAACTTAACGGAAAAAAGTGAAGTAGTCACCTTTTTCCGTTAAGTTGACTACAATGATGTTAGAGGTTAATAAACTTATGCTATTTATATTCATTTGTATGAAAAAAAAACACTCTTCGATTTCAAGATAATACTTTAGTCTACAAGTAAACAATAATAGTAATGAGGGCTCCACTGACGCTCGGTGCAGTCTTAAATATGGGGACTGCCCCACGGCACTACTAAACCGCACTACTGACCAAAACTAGTATCATAAATATGAGGTAGGTTTAGGTTATGTTAGTTGTTCAGCAGGCCCGAAGGGCCAAACCACCCAGAAAAAGGAGCTCCGCGACAGCGGAGCTCCGTCGACTCCGTCAAATTTTAATTAGAAATAGAAATCATTGGTCAGTAGTGCGGCTTAGTAGTGCCGTGGGGAAGGAGGGTTAAATATTTTACTTACTTACTTCCCTTCCCATTTTCAATAACGAGTGTTTTTTAAAGAGATTGCTGCATGGTATTTTAGTATGCAAGACAAAGGTATAAAAATATATAATATGGCCATAATCGTTGTTTTAATCTTGCATATGAAGGCGCGCCCCGCCACTTAATATGACGTTGATCGGTTGCGTCACACGAAATTAAAAAGTGGAGCGTAACTTCGTGGATTGAAAAACGCTATACATCCAAATTGTATCCCTCAAGCAGTTAACCTATTGTAGGTTACAATAACCCTGTGATGTCATAAATCCATTTCTCCAGGACGCAAATTACATGTTCACCACAACGGGCGTCATCTCCGTCCGCTGGTCTACCATCACCCAGGTTCCTCTGCCAGGGTTCAGAAACCTAACCCCGAGTAAAGCAAGCCACGCCACAGCTGTCTTACGGGGAGCGGAGGCGGCTTTGAGACAGTACAGGAAGGCCAGGGCGCGGCTGGCTGAGGCTACCAAGGACATAGACAAGCCTGACGACGATTAGACTATATATGCTCATGGTACTACTACGTGGTACGTGCAAGCAGCACTACTATTAATTGACTACTCACGGTCAGTTAACTATGTTGCGTACCATCAGTACGCAACATAAATATGAGGTAGGTTATGTTAGGTCTTCAGTTGGCCCGAAGGGCAAACACTCAGAAATAGAAGCACCGCAAAAGCGGAACACCGTCGACTTAGAGTCAAAGTAGAACCACGGGTAAAGAAGGGATTAGACCACATCCGTGAAGCCAACTGGGCACTTTGAAGAAAAATTTAAAGCAGGGAGAGGACCGTGGAGAGGAGTTGGTGAACGACATACATAAAAAAGACTGAACAGATTTGCCTCATCAAGATATATCATCACCAGACCATGTAAGTGGTATGCCGTGTGAAGTAAAAGTGATACGATACAATGATGTCTTAAAATTTAGAATGTTGATAATATAAGAAAGCCAGAGTGATTGCAATTGTTTATTTTAATCCACCTGTTTCTCACAAAACCTGCGTACGGGAAGTTCTAAAATTGTTGTTGAAGTAATGGTGCAAAATTTCCTTTTAATAATAGTTCAGAATATATATTGTATTTATATTGACTATTGACGTTCCAGTAGGTCTTATACTTTCATAGTTGAATTCAACTTAAGTATTTTTAAAACGTTAGGAGGGAGAGGAGGGGGGTTGGGATAGACTTATGGAATAATCTGTGTACTCTGTCCTCTTATGCAAACTACTCTGCTTATTAGGTTGAATTGAAAAAGTTTGACAGAAATTTTTGGGACAAGCTTTTGTTTCAGACTTTTTTTGCAAAATCTGTATCTGCTTATCAAGACCAAATTATTGAGTCCTAACACGGTGGGTCTACGTGAAAGAATAGCGGAGATCCTGTCGCCAACTTCGGACTCCATCATCAGATGAGCTCTTAGATACCATAATATTGCATTGCCATCGGGTTTACATATGTGGTCCAAATTTCAGCCCATTCCGTCAACGGGAAGTGAGTCAAATTTAACTTGCAAGATTTGACCCGTACATGCATACATACATTGCAAATTAGTAAATCAGTGCTTGTAAAATTGGCCGACATCCACGCTGAGCATTCCCAACACTAACCATTTCAAACCACCTAACATCCCCTCTATCTCAAAATGTTTGGTAGCATAGGTAATTTCGACACATGCAAGGAAAAACATTGTATCTCAATTTACTGTGACTTCTAATTTCAAACGTATTTGAGCATGAACAAAATTGTATCTCAACGTAACATAAAATTTGAGATACAATGTTGTCCCTTGCATATGTGTCGATTTTATCCATGTCTATAATTTGCCATAAGAAAAAACGCAAATCAAATGATTTTTTACTAAATACTTTATTTAGTTTATAAACTTAATAATCGATCATGGGTTTAACGATTTGTCAACACATATGTTAGTTACAAAAATGAAATAAAAACACCGATGGTTCCGTACACGAGAACAAAATCATATTTTTAGTAGTTTATAGTTTGTCCATCCTTTTATTTACTTATTACTTATCCAGCAATTTACTCAAAAGCTACTTAGTTTGGTAGTTAAATAACAAAAATAAATATATCTATCTATACTTTCTAGCAAACATTTCAACATAAACGGACATGCCGTTGAGTTATTACCGAAAAACTGCGCTTCTCAACAAAAGGAGTAAGTGCCACGGTGATACGCTCTTTTAATGGTTTGAGATAGATACGTGTGTTTGTAGCAACGGTTCGGAACCCTATACTGATGGTACGACATGCTCTTGCCCGGTTTTTTCGGTTTGCTGGTAGAGATTTTTACATACAGCAATACAAACCTATGTTCCAACGATATTTTTGCTCCTAAATTACAAATATTAAAAAGACGTATCTGGCTAAAGTAGACATTTTAATTCGAGACACTTGTTGTACAGATAACGTGTTCCCAGATTTGAATGAAATTTAATAGTGATGTAGAAATGTCGATGTTTCAGTATCGACACTATATCTCTATGGTGAGGTCTTAGTTGATTCTCTTCTTTGCCGGTTTCTACCGAATAATTAAATAAGATTTGCACTTAGTCCTCGTTCACTCGGATGTATTTTTTGTGTATGCTAAAAACACGTTGGCTTAGATGGCCCATTTATTTGCGTCGAAAAACGACCGTGTGAATGGGTAGCACGTCAATATACACTTTACAAGCTCTTGATCAAAGAGTTTGTGACATTGTATCGTGCTTGGATAAGAATAAAAACCGGCCAAGTGCAAGTCGGACTCGCGCACGAAGGGTTCTGTACCATTATCTATACAACATTAGTCTCTATACCAGTGGCCGTTATTATTGTTGTACGGGAGCCCCACTTAAATATTTATTTTATTCTGTTTTTAGTATTTGTTGTTAAAGCGGCAACAGAAATACATCATCTGTGAAAATTTCAACTGTCTATCCACCACGGTTTATGCGATACAGCCTGGTGACAGACAGACAGACGGACAGTGGAGTCTTAGTGATAGGGTTTTTACTTTGGGTACGGAACTATAAAAATGCGATAGTGTATAGATGCTTCTGATATGTGAAATACATAGACCAATTTGAACTATGCTGAACCTGTGCTTTCTTAGTTTCAGAGATATAATAGAATTCTAATCGGGCTGGGTAATGATGGAATTATAAAGGTTCGTTACTATTTTTTTTGCATGTATTTAATCTTTATTGCGCAAAAGAATACAAAAAAACGAACTTAATAGGTACCGTAAGGCATTCTCTACCTGAAGAGCTCCATCCCTTTCCGTCAATTTAGTCTCGAGTGACGAGTGACAGGGACTCGGCAACCGAAGTTTCGAATTTAGTTGTTCGTAGTAACAGCGCAGTTATGTATCTACCGCGCTATTTAAAGTTATTATAATAATATTATGGCGCGCAAATGCCTTATTATATTATGTATCCACCTTTCACTACCCTTGTTGTGGTAACATTTATGCATTTGAGTTGTCAAAACCGGTCTGTCGAATTAAAATTTCTACTTTAACTACTACCTTCAACTACCTTCAAATTTGTTATCATTCATAGTTCCTAAAATACTCGTTACATACTTAACAATAAATAGGTAATACTAGAGAGCTTAAGCATTCACAAACAAACCATATTATGTATGGAGAAGATGGTGATGCTAATAGGAACCGTTATAAAAAAAAAGGATCTATTGTAATTAATAAATTAGCTGGTGGAGGTGCTCTTAATTCTAGTCAAATATTTTACTTTCTTTATATATTTACTCAAAGTTAGGTTGCTCAGTACGTCGCACGCCGCTGTTGCGTTAAATCACACCTGGCTGGCCCAGGCACTAGTAGCGCCCGTATCGCACTACATCGCGCAGTCTCTCGCACTGTTCCGCGGTCACCCTCGCGCGATGCCGCCTGGCATTCATGGCTCGCGTCACCTTCTCCCCCCTTTCTTCCGCCATCATAGCCAGGGCGGAGTATTGCGCGCGGCGTACCGCGTCCGCCGCCGCCAGCTGTTCACGCTGCATGGCAATCTCCCAGTGGTTCATGGCGCTGGAGGCTGCGAGACGCTGTAAATTAAAATAGGGTAAATATCGGTGATCCAAACCCAAAGTTTTGTAACGAGATTTCTTGAGAGAATGCTACATCTGAAAAAACGCACTGTAAGTAACCTATCCACAACTATTGACAATCATGCCAAAGTCCACTGTAATGATAAAGAAGAGTTAAGATATATGCCCTCTACTACTACACTACTGATGCCTAAAGAGGCTTGAAACCGTATTCAGTACGACCACATCAGTCCACCTCCTCGTTTTATTTGTGCAACTACAACATAACTTAGATTACAATACATCATATTCATAATTATCATCCTCATCATCATCATCAATATCATCATACATCTAGTGAGCTGTCCTTCCCGCGTTTTTCCTTTCATCACCAGTCAAAAGCTTACCATAGAAGAATTCCTGAGTATGCTATTTTTCCTCTTGATCGCATCGTCCCCTCTTTTCTTCGAATACTCCAACTCCTGCTTCTTTCTCCACTGGTCGAAATGCTGTTGCTGTTCCCGTCGATTCGCAGCAATTAAGCCCCTCGCTTCGTCTTCTATGACCCTGTGCACCAGCTCTGTTGCCTGTAAAATTCGGGGTCGGTACTTGTGTCCAAAGATAATGTAAAAAAATTACACTTTTTTTACATTATCTTTGCACACATTTACAATCAATTACGGTTGCGTTAATCGCTGTCGTTAAGGGTGGTTAAGCTTCTGTCACACTCGCAATTAACATACCTTTGAGAAAGAGAAGAATAGTAAATCTACAGCGATAAACGCGACCACAATATAGGCTCGTCTATTGGCTCCTTCAAGTTCTTGCGAGGGATTCTAGGAAGAAGTGGTTAACAAATATGCTTTAATTCACAATAAAATATACAACTCAGGACCGCTGAGAATCGAAGGTCGCGAGAGCCCAATGGATGTTAGCAAAAGTATATGCGCAGCACAGGCCCGGCCGTCGTGGCCTTTGAGGAAACCTAGGTGCATCTGTGGACTTTTTTAAAGAGTTTGATGAAGCAAACAGTTCCAGGGTTTGATACATGCGCTGTGCAATTGACAGCCTTTTACGTCGGTAGACTTTTATTTATTTCCACAATAATAGGCTTATAGCATACACCAGGATGATATACCTACAGATACACAGAGCATCACACATAAAAAAGGACTTAAAAACACATGTTTTAGTAGGGAGGCGATACCTTCCGGTCTTCCCTCCACGCAAGCCGTTCGTCGGCCTCACGCTCCTTGTTCCTGATGGCGGCCAGCAGCCTGCCCTTCCTCAGCTGCTGCTCCAGGGTCTGCTTCATCCGCCGGTGTTCCAGCCACTCAAGGTCGTCCTTGCGCTTGCGCTTGATGAAGCTTTTGTACTGGAGGTTGTTTTGGGCTTCCACCTGTTGGATATGCACAGAATAAGCAGTAAGGTATCTTTAAGGTGTTAGCTTACGTACGTATAGGTGAAAAACTTAAGTAATTGACCTCTTGAATATAGTTGTCACACATCGTATAATATAACGTTAGACATTCTATATTTAAATTTTGACGTAAATTCAGTAAGTAGGCCACACGCGGGCACTTTTATCTACACGGCAAAAATCTACAAGCGCTACCGAAGAGGTGACCACTACCTACTTACTGAGAATGCCACCAAAATCTTAATCCCTCAATTACCCCTCTTTTGGCCTCGCGCAATCAGCTTCAATAATATAATTGCCACTCACTTGTTCCCTCCCCTCTCTTTCCTGCAACCACATCTTCCGAAACTGCTCCGCTAGATTCTCCCTCTCAGCGGCCTCCTCTCTCTTCCTCGCCAGCACCTTCAACAGCTGCCACTCCTTCTTAGGGATACAATCTAGGTCGAAGTCACAATTTAGGGAGGCCATTTCTTCGAAGGAGCTGCTCAACCCTATGGAAACGATAACAGACAAGCTTCACTCGTTTCGTAATCACTTAAGAGGACGCCGACCGTCCAGCGTCCTCATTACTTTTATTGTGTTTTCAAATAAACTAAAGTCTTGTCTTGAAATCGAAGGATGGTTTTTTGTTATATAAATGAATACCCAATTTATAGGGTATAAAACATAACTTAATGACAATTGAACTATCAGTGAGTAACTTAATGGAAAAAAGTTGACACCTTTTTTATGATGACTACACGAAGGTTAAAGGTTATTAAACGATGTCATGTAAGCAATACATTGTGTATTCATTTGTACAACAAAAAACCACTCTTCGTACCTATTCAAGACAATGCTTTAGTTTATTAGAAAACACAATATTAGTAATGAGGGCGCCACTGGACGGTCGGTGCTTAAAAAACCAACCAACTGCGAGTCGCCGACGCACACACTATATAGCTAGAGGCTCCGTACCATTATTGTACATGTGGGGGCCCCCTTTAATTATTTTACCTTATTTTTATTACCTATTTGCGGTTCTAAATAGTGATTATAGAAATACTCGCTCTGTGAAAATTTCAACTGTCTGCATAACGGTTCATGGTATAGGTACAGCCCACTGACACACAGACCAGACGGTCGGACAGGGCGACTAGCGGCGAGCGGTAATAAACAAAATCATTAAGTTGTATGAAGCATGTCAAAAGTTACCGCCACCAGTGAAAACCTGAGCGAATTTTACTGAGTGGCGAAACTAATTATACGGGCAAATCGGTGAATTAAGAATAAAAAGTAGGGGATTTTAAAAAAGGGAGCATATCTCTACAAATAGTATGGGCCTGACTCTTAGTAGGCAAAAGCAGAAAGGGGGCAAGTACAGAACAGACGTAATTAACTGGCCGAAAACAAACTCAAAAGGTGCTCGCAAGGCTTACTAATTTTTAAAACCATATCATCTGGTCTAAATTTAGTTTTGCTATTAAACTTTCGTTAGGGGTGCTATAAGGAAAGAAGAAAATGGAGCATAGATAGTACTTGTAAGTTTTGACATCAAGACTTTTTTTTTAAATAATACTTACACTTTTAGGACTACTTAGTAGAACTTGTAACGTCTCTCTGTTTTAATACGAGCACAATTTCAACGAATTTATGGTGATACAAAACTTAACGCAAATCATAAGTTATTCAATTAATTTTGCATGCTTTTGGCACTTTTCATTACACAGAGATAAAATGAAGTATTTTTCTGTGATATCTGTTGATATATCACACCGGAAGTCATGAGATCGGTTACCTAAGTGGCAGTTACGACCGTCTTGAGCATAACACGCAGCCAAAAGCAGTTTAATTGCATTTCGTTATTACACTGTTTATAGCTTGCGATATGTAATAATAATAATATTACATAATGCTAATTAGTGACATTAACTGACATTGAACAAGTAGGTACTAACGGGAATTAAAATTATTAACGACGTACCTTTTTTACTGCTAATTGGCTCTGTTATGCCCGAAAAGGAATGTATTGAATAATTAATCGAAATAAATAAATAAATATCAAGGGACAATCTCACAAAAATTGACCTAGTCCCAAAGTAAGCTCTAGGCTTGTAGGCAACGATAAATATATATACATAGAAAACACCCAAGACTCATAAAAAAATACTGGCGTTCATCACACGATTTTTTACTCTGACCGTGAATCGAGCCCAGAGGGCCTGCCAAGATCAAAGATGAAGGAAAACACTAGATCCCGTGTAGCCAACTGTCAAGCGTACCACCTTTTTCTTCTGTGTACAACACAGTTTTGTAGCCAATTTTTATTGGTCAATACCCGACATGTGAACCCTACTAAATTAAGACGAATGGGATAGAATAAGCGGCTAGTCGGATAAAGACCTAAGAAAAAGTGTCACTTAATTTAGTCGGATTACGGTTGTTGTTCGCGATCTTTGCGCCCATCCGTCGGAATTTTAAAATAATTCTCCGAAAATATATTTCTTCGACAAGTTATCAGTGAAGTATTTAAGTACAGGTTCAGTGGAATGGCGTGTGTATTTCGTAGGTGTAAATCCCGAATGGGAAATAAAGAAAATGATCTACAAAATATAAGCTTTCACAGGTGAGTGATGTTTTACAATAAAACTGTCGATTTTCGGCCATAATCCGGCCGTTTTGCAAGTATAACTAGAAACATTATCATGATATTACGTCTTGTAATTAATACAAAGGCACTATGTGCAGTAAATCTGCAATTTTAACTCATTTTTAGATTTTCTTTCGGAAGTAAACAATAGTGCTTCCAAAATTAATATCGATAATTAAACTTTCGATATTTTCATAGAGTAAATGAGTAAATATATCCATGAGTAAGTAAGTATGTGTTTAAATATCAAAAAGTAAATACATTTTGGGTTAAAATAGCGATGCCGAACAGTTAAAAGGCCGATGTTTTAAATGTCGAAACTTACAACGTTTAATGGCACAGGCGTGTGCCTTTTATAGACATAGGCATAAAATACTTATTGCAGATATTTGGATCATTCGTTATTGTAACATCGGTACTTTAATTTAATATGTATTTTTTACGTACAGTAAAGGAAATTGATTCCTAGACCATTTTTGACTATGTCGTAGTGACATAATCATTAAAAACGTAAGAGACTTCTTATGATTATATTTACAGTGTCACTTTGACATAGTCCAAAATGGTCAAGGAATCAATTTCCTTGACTATACGTACATATCTATCGATCGGTAAAAGAGCCTGCTATAATTATGTGATATTAAGTAATTGTATTGTTTCAGATTTGCAGTATCGCTTGGATTTTAATAAGAAACATATATATATTCAGTAATCACATCCATTCATACGCACCCCAAACAAATTAACCTTGATGCTCAAACAGGAATGGTTGGAGATGCAATGACAGAAATGGTTCGTCGTTGTTTCAGAAGTTGCAATGCAATCCGGCATCAAAAAAGGGTCACAAACTGTCTTCCAATTACTGTCTTACAATTACAAGGCTTATTCATCATTATTAAAGATAAACGTTTTATTTTTAAATAAAAACTGTCTTTAGTTTTATTACACGACAAAAAAGTTAATTTCTCAGTTTACTTTTTCGAAATAAGGCCACTTTTAAATTGGTAATCAATCACAATTATTATTGAAAATAGGCTTATCCTTTGCCATTTAATTATGGTTAAACCTAATATATCGATAAAAGCCACATCACTGACTGCAAACTTACGCACACTAATGCAGAGTGACACACACGAACACACCTAAAAAGTGGTACTCTTTTGAAATCCAATCGAAAGCGGTCATATATAGACGACTCTTTTTAACGAAGTGCATTTGTAACAGGTGCGAAGAGTACTATTCTATTAGCTGTTTTTACACTCTCTCTATGTTTTACTACCTCTATGGCCAAGATGCATTGCGCTAACTAGCGTTTCGATTCGTTTCATTTTTAAACCAATCGCGTCACTGCTAGATCACGTGACTTTTCGTATCGCGTCATTTACCAGTGACGCGATTGGTTTAAAAACGAAACGAATAGAGAGTTAGCGCTAGTTAGCGCAATGCATCTTGGGAGGGCCTCCTGGACCGCTAGCTTCGTAGGCAGGGTCACTACCAACTAGGCTAACTGCGTTGTCAAATACTAATTAACAACAGGGGGGTTATTATGACATAGGTATCCAGTTCTGTTTAGCTGAGAGAAAAGGATAGAGTTATAAAACTGCTATAGTTTTGTCCTTTACGCTCACCGTATAATGAACTGCTTAGCTATGTCATTATAACCTCCCAGGATTTTTTTTGAATAGGTGTCTTGATAACTAAAAATCATGTCAAAAGAGATTTGTTACAAAAACGTATTTTTTTTCGTTTTTCTTTTAAATTACGTATTAGTATTTTCAGCACGGGTAGCACAAGTTGTATTTTCTCGCTTGTCGCTCAGTGCGTCTCTATCCGTACTGACTAGATAGAAAGGGAGATCCGAGCGACAAGCAAGTCGCGGGCAACTTGCGCTAGCCATGCTGAGAAAAAATAATTGAATAATATGAGTTTGCTACGCTCGTTTTGGAATTAGTAGTAGTCGGAAACGTCATTTTGTTTGTAACCGTGTTACGCAGCACTAGGTAGCTGTGAGTGTGGCGATGACTTTCCGATAATCGAATTTTACTGCAAGCGATATTTCCATTCGCAAAATTTACCTAGTCTTTATTTTTTTCAGTAGCTTATATTGCCCAAGATT
Source organism: Acleris literana (assembly GCA_946894065.1). Lineage (NCBI taxonomy): Eukaryota > Metazoa > Arthropoda > Insecta > Lepidoptera > Tortricidae > Acleris > Acleris literana. The sequence goes on from OX335687.1 coordinate 7,382,213, forward strand.
TTTATCTTAGCAGAAATAATTCCATTATCATAGTTTCCCAATCCGTATTTATCTGAATAGTTATATCATTTTCACAGAGTCGATGGAGCTCCTACTTCCTAAACCTACCTACTAATTTCGGCGTAATAACAATGGTGAAATTTGCGACTGGCAAAAAACCAGGATGATAAATATGCGACCAGGAAAAATTAAAAATGGGAAAAAAAGACATTCGGTAGGTACAATCACGAATCGGAAAAATCGCGAAAGAAATATTGCTACCAGAATAAAAAGATTTTTGGAAAAATATCGGCACACTCCTAGGTGTGACGTAGAAAAGACCTTGTGGCGTTTAAGCTTTTTAGCCATAAGCATAAATTTGTTTATATATTTTCTCAGTAAATAATAAGTAAGCATGCTCTTGATGCAAACCTCTATAAGCACTTTTTTTTTCAGAAAACCTCTTAAGAAAGGTTCCTCTTGTCAATTGTTACAAAAATGGTATAAACAGTACAAAGGTTTTTAATTGTTATTAAAAGCATTTATCATATCTTATAAACATACATCAAGCAACAAGATAACTCACAAGGCACTCCCCACAGCTTCCGCCGCGGCGGCTCCGTTATTGTTTTATGACAAAATACCATTATGTCCCACGTGGGAAACTTTTAATTAGGCGTTACGCTACGGTTACGAACTGCCAGACAACTAGCTACACGTTCTAATTAAGCCTCAAAATTAAGTAAGTGGCTATTTTTTACAGAATATTTTCCAAACGCACCAAGCTATTTATTTGATAAACGAAAAACGAAGTATCGGAAGTAAATAGTTTTGGTTAAAGGGGTTATTTCCACTTTAAGTGAAGCAAATGCAATCCGTTTATGGAGGCCATTATGTTGTTTTATTCTGCCATTGTAAATAATCTTGTAAATCTAAGTTTGAAATATGCTAAGCTCAAAAAACAAGTAACAATAAAGAGAAACAGGGTACCGATCACTAATAAAACATATGCCTTTAAAATCTTTTAAATCCGAAGTGCGTTTGGGAAAATATGTAAAAACAATCCGTTCACTGCAGCATTGTATTTCTAGAGGACGAAGCTTTTTTGGACTTCTAATACAATTTTAAGTTCCTAGGTACGATATTTTTCACGACACACCGCATTTAAGTTTGCTGTTTTGCACCGAAAACTGCACTGTTGTTTCACGAATTCGTTCTTGAGCCGTGGATCGATACAACTATTGATCCAACACTCATACCAAGGTTACGCGGACATTGGTTGGTTCAATATGTGTCTCACTGCACTACGTAGAACCTTGGTGTTATATATTTAAAAGTAGGATTTTTTTTGCAAACCGTAGTTTTGTTGAGAATTTACCATTAATTATTATCTTTGCAAACTCTTTGCGACCTCCATGGTCTCATATTGTAAATTGTAGATATCCTCCATTTTCGGCCTAGATATCCTCCATTTTCAACCTAACTATACTCGTAGCCTTGCAAAAAAGTTGAACGTCTTGACAGGTACAACTACCTACAATCTTCTCAATTGGCAACCACCAAATAAACAGCAGGGGCACGTTTTATAAAGCTACAAGTTACAATTTTACAGGTCTAAACTGGCAACACTGCTCCAATGGCTGGTCGTCATTGGTCGAGGTGGTGTCAAATGGAAACTTGTAACCTGTAAATTGTAATTTGTAGCTTTAAACTGGACCATGTTGCCAACATTACTCCCAAAAGCCCTCATTTTTAAACTCTTTTTGGCTCAACACTTTGCGTGCACACGCAACGCAATCAAATTAGGTATGTGTAACTTTCTTGAGTTAATATTTGCGTGCATGTTATATGCCGGAAGCACAATTTAAAACTTATACCCCTTTATTATGCTTATACAAGTATTTTTTCCATTAAAAAATAAAGAATTTATCTTTCGGCCGTCCAATTAGGATAGCTACCTATACTTAGAGGTAAAAAATATGTCTGAACTAAAAGATCTTAAAACAATAACGTATGTAGATGTTTTAAAATGATTAGCAAACAAGTCTACCATGGTATGGTATGCAGTTTTACATTTTCTGACACGCAACGGACAAAGAAATTCAATCTCCTTATATAATTATCATTTCCTCAATCAAACCACAACACAAGTAATAACTGAAACGCAATTGTTCGCATTCATAAAGTCGGGTCGTTTAAGAGCTGTTATCAACGCTTATCAGTTCCAAGATATCGCACGATAACGCAGTCGAAAACGCACCGCGGGACGGTGATGACGCGACCATGGATAAGGATAAACCAAAAATCATCAGGAGGCCTGACGTCTTGAAGAAATTCAACGCAGAAAGCCTCCTAGCTATCGAAAGAGGTTTGCTTGGCGATCTACCAGACAGGTTAAAGCCGAAGCCACCCGAGCCTGTCCGAGGACGCCCGAACAACCTACAATTAGTACCTAAATCCTCAGGGTTACTGTCTTCATGTCTCCCCGTCGTCACAGAGTCGCCTATGTCACCACCACTCACGCCGACCCTAGCAGATGACGAAGTTTCGCCACTCAAGAAATCATTGAGTTTTCGAGACAAATTTTCAAGAATCAGCTTTTTTGGAAACAAAGAAAGGCAAGACAGACACAAATGGCAAACTATAGAAGAAGATGAAAAGAAACCCGATGACCTTCAAAATGAGCCAATGGTAAAATCAAAGACAGAGCATGATAACAAATCTAGCAAGCGGTTTTGGTTCTTTAGGAATAAAGAGCTAATAGAAAATAAAAAGCAGCATTCACCTATTTATAAAAGAAGTAAGAGTTTTGAATTCTTACCTAAAGCGTTAGAGGAAGAAGATGACAATTTCCAAAATACAAAAGCGTTGACGAAGAACCAATCTTATGTATTCGGGAGCACTGATACTATGGGAGACGCGTGGACCTCTAACGAAAGCCTGGAGTACATATCGAATGTTTACTACGACAACGAAGATACAGTATTCCTTAAAAGCATTAAAGAGTTTCCTTCAGAACTATCTTCACTAAACAACTCAAGCATATCAGCAACAACATCCGAATCTAGTGGTTTAGTGGTGAATATCTTTAAAAGAGAATCTGTGCAAGATCTTTTAGATGAATTCGACAAAGCAGTGGACATGTTCAGTGAGAATTACTTGAGTGATTGTGAGCCGTACACTAAACCAAAGAAAGAACTGACAGTGCGAGAGAAACGTAGAAGTTCTTCGTATGACACGGTACATTTAAATCTTCAAAGTCCAAAAATAGTCCCAATGTCGAAAGTTAGTGAATTAAGTGAGGATTTCAAGAAAGAGTTATCTAAAGCTCTGGTGGAGAAACATAAAGGTGCGGGCCGGTCGCCGACGGCCAGGCGGGGCTCGGTGACAGATTGGTTTGTGCTCGAGGACACAGCACATAGCACCAGTCCTAATAAGCACCACGCAGACAAGTACCGGAGAGCCCAGAAGAAACCTGTCAACAGGGTGAGGCGGATTAGCTCGACTAAATATGTAAGTGCTTCATATTTACTAACTTAGTTGGGATTAGGTGAGTGTTATGCGAATGTGAGGCCACTTTATATCGCGGGCTGACACGTTACAATAAGTACCTAAGTGTTGATACAATGATATTAAAAGTACAACCTACTATATCAGGGTTTCTCAAACTTATAGCCCAACGTACCCTTATTAAATTTCCTTGATGATTGCGAAACTCTTAAAAAAACTTTGTATTTATTAAACTCGGCTTCTTTTAAATAATAATTAAAGTCAATATTTTTACAAAAACACGATGTTGAATAATAGCTAATGTGACGTGGGGGCTTGATTCTTGTCGCACATTGAAACGATTTCCAGAGCAATATTGTTCAATATTCTCTCAATCTAAATTCTGATTCGCGAATCCTGTACGATCACCCCTGGGTTCGCGTACTCCAGTTTGAGAAACATTCTATGTACGTACTAAGTAAGTATAACAATATTTTTCACCATACTCTCGCACGCCGTATTGTTTCACAATTGGGAATATTCATGACATTTTTTCACAGCTACAATAAAACCTGATTCATGTAACCAACAGTTGAAATAAATATCTTTTTGAATAGCTATAAGAATATATGTACCCCGATATAATACAAGCCAACAAAGATTTGCTCGTATCTCTTTCTAGCAAAACAGAATTTAACATGGAGTATATATGGCCGACTATTACATGACGTCACGGTGCATATCGGATCTCTTGTTATTTCTTGGCCGATTTTTATTTTAATTTCGCTTTTGGTGATCTCTTATACGTTGTTTTCATATTTTCTATTAAAGTATTCTCCTTTATATCTAGTATCTACTGAGTGAGTAGCAGTCTGGCAATTGTATTTAGGTTATTATTCTCGTATTTGGCCAGTGCAGATACGCGTTATCACCTCTTATCAGGTCAGTGATAAGCTGACAACGGCCCTCTAAATGCTCGAGCAATCAATGCTGACTAACCACGGTAACAGCGGTAATAGCAAGTCGCTCCTCTTTTGACGTCATTTGATAATTAATAAAACCACTTACCGCTACCGTTTTATTGAAAATAAATGTGCACCTGCTAAAAAAATATGGAATCTGTATCTGTGCTCTTTTAATTTGGAAAGTGCTTATTACATTTTACGACACTTTAGCCTAGTTATTCGTGACCCTGCCTACGAAGCTAGCGGTCCCGGGTTCAAATCCCGGTGAGCCCAGATATTGTTCCCTGAGTCTTGGAAGATTTCTATGTATTTCTCTATATGTGGCATTATCTACATATGTAAAGGGACCTTATTGTCGATGGCGCTTACGCCGCACTGCGTCACGCGACGTTGTATTTATATCGGAGCATCTTTAATAATGGCGGAAGCGCCAACGACAATAAGGTTCGACAATTTTCATAGATAACGTCACATATAACTAAGTTTATCGTTGTCTTGTCTAGTACCCATAGTACAAGCTTAGAGCTTAGTTTGGTACTATACTCCGTTTGTTTAGGTACTTAAAAAATGTAAACAATTCAAACCACGTGGCATTGTTAAACAGCCAATCAAAACTGTTTTATGGCACTTTGACGTATCAGTGTTCTGCTTCTATTGGCTGACGAACTTTAATCACGTGATTGTTTTGTTTACATTTTTTTAAGTACCTAATCAAACGGAGAATAGGTCAGGTCAATGTGTGTGAGTGAGATTGTCCCCTGATATTTATTATTTTTATTTATTTTTATCAATAATTGGTAAATTGATTATCGTTACGTACAATAAAGAAAACTAGGCCCTACAAAAAGTCATCTAAAACTTTATATAATTCTTAATATTGCTCGTAAAATTATCTACTTATACATATATTTTTTTCTCTAAAAATACCTAAACTCTAAAACTCAAGGAAACCAGGTTATTCAAATTCTAGTTTCCTGAAATTATAAACAATCGTGCAATCACCTGCCAAATCTAAAGGTGATAATGACAATCTGTGAATCTGTCAGATAAGCACCGAGAAAGTCGGGGAGATTACGGATCCCACCTCTAAAGTGAAAATAATAGTGTCGAAAAACATTTTTGAAACAAGTTTTAACGAAGACTATGCTCTATTACTACATTACCTTCTATGGCGAATTGCCTCCCTTCCAAGGTTGGATAGATATGTAAGTTATCTGTGGTCAGTCACCAGACTTTAAGAACGTGAAGACTACGCGGATCGTCCAGTGGCGCCCTCATGACTATTATTGAGTTTTCTAATAAACCAAAGTATTGTCTTGAAATCTAAGGATGGTTTTTTGTTGTAGAAATGAATACACAACGTATAACATATGTGACAAAGTTTAATAACCTTTAACCTTCGTGTAGTCAACTTAACAGAAAAAGGTAGCCTCTTTTTTCGGTTAATATACTCACTCGTAGTTCAATTGTTATTAAGTTATGTCATAACTATACCCTTTTTGTAAGTGTGATTAATCTTATTTAAAGTGACTTGTTTGAATGAGTAATTAAAGTTCGTGTCACCGTAGATAATGTGTCTTTTACTTATCTAGTAAGTCTAACGACCCCTTGAAAAAGCCGTATAGGCGTAAATTTTAACTTTATCTCGTCACAGGAAATCAGTAAAGATAACGTGTTATGGTATTATTTTTAACTCGGCTGCCATTACTGTCAAGTAAATAAGAGCTATCAAAATGTCGACAATACGCACGTCAAAGGCGATATGGTTTTCACCCAGTAGAATAGAGGCCCTGTACATATATTTCTTGGGGTTAATAGTGAGGTCATGTGATCTGGCGCGTTGGCATTTCGTTCCACACCCTCAGGTACGTTTCTGACCGACCACACCTTTCTATTAGGTAAACCAATCGTGATCTGACAATTTAACTACGCTTTAACGGGTTCCCTGTTCCTATACAAGAGTGCATTTTCATCGTCGTACCTACGTTTAATGCTTACTTCTGTATGTTAAGTTTTATACAAATTGGATCACGTTTGATTCATGAACGAATCAGACCAGGGACAAAACTGCGTGACATTTGTTTTAACCCTTTTTGTTGTACGTAACGATATGGTTTAAGATGAAGTGGAATCACTTTTACATCTGAATTAACACAAGGAATGCAGCTGTTTTTGTAAATTAAGTAAAATTTCAATGTGATTAAATAATATTGCATTATATGTTGATGTATTTTTAGATATGATTGGCATATTGATGCAAGATATACAGGGTGACAGGAAATTCGCCGTATTCCTTGAAAGGGGTTATTCTACAGCTCATTTGTAATGATTTAAGTCCAGTCAACCAGGGGTCAAAACTCATTGGTTTTCGAGTTATTCACGTTTTTAGATTTTTTTTTAAAATACCCGCTTTTCGACCTTAAACTAGTAATTTTGTAAAAACTTCGTCATTTAGAAATAAAAAAAAGCATTAGTCGAATAGTCAATGAACCACAGATTACGAAAAATTAAAAAAAATGCCAAAAAAATGCCAAATTTTGAAATTAAAAGGATTTGAAGTAAGAAGTTCAAGTAATTATTTACCAAATTTTGTAACATTTTAAAGCATAATTAAAAAAAAAGTATGACACTTCGCGTACAAATTACAGGAATAATTTGCTTAATTCATAAGCTTTCTAAAAAGGTACAATTTATGACATTTTAATTATTAATTTTGTTTAAAATTTTACAATTAACAATAATGTTTGCGATTTTAAGCTCCATCGTTTCAACCAAAAAATACGGGAAGAGTTGTAGTAAAATGAATTTAGAACACAGTTCTCTTTTTTAAATTCAGCTATGGGCTTAGTGTTCTATTTTTAAATAAATTTTCTTTTTAAAAACCTAAGTTGCGTTCCATTTTTAAATTTAGAGCATCTCAAATCGGTCTCTTTTTTAAATTCAGCTAATTACGACGTTCTATTTTTAAATAATTTTGCTTTTTAAAAACATAAAGTGCGTTCCATTTTCAAATTTCAAGCACCTAAAAGTTTTCGAGTGACCTACGTAATCAGTTAGTTTCAACTTTCTTTTCAATTCGGACGATATTGATAATTAAGCTTCTTTCTCAAATGGCTGCTTACCAATTCAAAGAATACGCAGATATCGTTTATTGTTACGGACTCTGCGATGGAGACGCCGCTGCAGCTAGAAGGGAATACGAACGTCGTTACCCTAACCGCCGGTTACCTCACGTGAGTGTGTTTAGTTCAGCGTACCGTCTTATTCGGGAAAGAGGATCAGTTCAACGCCGCCAAGCTGACGCTGGAAGACCTGGAAATGATCCTGCTGAAGAAGAAGAAATCCTTCAGTGTTTCCAGGCAGACGGCACTACTTCGACGAGAAATGTGGCTAACCAGCTCGGTATATCGCACTGGAAGGTGTGGTTTACACTGCACTCAGCTAGGCAGTACCCGTATCATTACACTCCAGTACACGCTATTGAAGAGGGAGACCCAGCGAGAAGGATAGATTTTTGCAGATTCTTAATTAATGCAGATATCGAAGATCCCGAGTACCTGAAGAGAATTTTGTGGACAGATGAATCCAATTTCGACCGTGACGGGATAACAAACTACCACAATCTGCACTTTTGGGCTCCCAAAGGTGAAAACCCAAAAAAATCAAGAGAAGGAGCTCACCAGCAAAGATTTTCTTTGAACGTGTGGATGGGAATCGTGCACGACAATTTGATCGGACCTTTCTTTCTGCCAGCACGACTGACCGGCATCGCATATGAAATTTTTTTGACGGATGAGCTACCGACGCTACTTGAAGATGTGCCGCTTGCGACAAGAAGGGACATGATTTACCAACACGATGGCTGCCCCGCTCACTATTACCGGGGCGTACGACAGTGGATGGATCAGAACTACCCAAGAAGATGGATTGGTCGAGGCAGCCCAACCCCTTGGCCAGCCAGAAGCCCGGATTTAACTCCATGTGACTTCTACATCTGGGGTCACATGAAGGCGTTGGTCTACGATAAACCGATACGTAACGTAGAAGAGTTAAGACAAAAAATTGTAGAGGCGGCACAGACAATGAAAGATGGGCTTTCGACGCGAGTAACAATCACCGAAGTACGAAAAAGACTTCGTGCTTGCATTCGAAACCGGGGCAAACAGTTCGAGCAAAATTTGTGATGTAGTTGATTTTAGTTTTTAAGATTAAAGTGTATTTGTAGTGAAACTGTTTTTTTCCTCATTGTATCCTAACCTTGCTTAGTCACTTATCAAAGTATCACTTAAGACTTAAGACAGAAACTGAAGGCAAAAAACCCCACAATTCGAGACATAAACAAATTAAATTAATGAAACTAATGACCCTTTGTTTGTGTCACCAAAGGCAATCTGCAGTGCCTTCTACATCAAGAAGATAAGTTAGGATAAGAAACAGAACACCAAGTAAGCCCTCGGATAATCTAAAACGACGCAAACAAACCCATTAGAGTCAAGTATGTAGGTACGCTAAGTAAAGTCTTCTCTTACCTGTTCTGCTATTATTATTATAAATTGTATTTTTTTGTATTAAAATGTCATAAATTGTACCTTTTTAGAAAGCTTATGTTTTAAACAAATTATTCCTGTAATTTGTACGCGAAGTGTCATACTTTTTTTTTAATTATGCTTTAAAATGTTACAAAATTTGGTAAATAATTACTTGAACTTCTTACTTCAAATCCTTTTATTTTCAAAATTTGGCATTTTTTTGGCATTTTTTTAAATTTTTCGTTATCTGTGGTTCATTGGCTATTCGACTAATGCTTTTTTTATTTCTAAATGACGAAGTTTTTACAAAATTACTAGTTTAAGGTCGAAAAGCGGGTATTTAAAAAAAATATCTAAAAACGTGAATAACTCGAAAACCAATGAGTTTTGACCCCTGGTTGACTGGACTTAAATCATTACAAATGAGCTGTAGAATAACCCCTTTCAAGGAATACGGCGAATTTCCTGTCACGCTATATATAAGGCAATGGAATTATAATGCGACACAAATTCAAAATGAAAATAATTGCTCTTGATACAATAGGATACACTTCTCCATATGACACTGCGCAGTGAAAGGCTTGCGTTCCGCCCTGAATGCAGCGCAGTTTCGCTTTTACTATTATTCTCCTAAATACAATATTAACAGCGAGCTCGCTAAATAAACGATTGATGTGATATGTAGAAACGGTTTACCATGCGCTTTAATGGTTGATGCAATTTACAATCAAACCCGCTTAAATAAATATATTTTTCTAGAACCGTTTTCCTCCTACATTTTGATAATCGAACTTTTTCTCAGGACATGTTTGTAGGTACATATCAAGCGTCAAGCCGAAAGTTTGGAACTGGCTGTTTTGTGTGGCTTGCCTAACTAAAATCAATCCTATATAAAGTTCTTACTTTTTTTTAATTTTAAAGGATATACTCCAAAATCATTTTAATTGTGGTAGGTATGCAAAACCTTAAAAAATATAAGTGACGAGTCTCAACCACGGCACGTCACAAAAAAAGGAAGATAACTGCATAGTTTTCCAACAAGCAAAGGATCTCGTGCGAGTTGGTCGTGAAAACTAGACTTTAGACCGACCCTAGTCTATATTTATTCCCACAAGGATACAGTACCTAAATAGATTTAACATTTGCTTCAGTAAAAGATGTCTCCTGTATTACTATGGCCTATTATTGTCGTGTTTATCGACGTGGATAAGCGTGGATAAAACATCTGTCACTTTCTTACCAATAGGTAAGTTTGAGAGTGACAGATGCTTTATCCATCGCGCTAAAGGCGATCATATTACGGGGGCAGAAAAAAAACGCTGCTCTCTACAGAAAATGAAACGTGGTAAGACGTTCAGAAGTGGTACAAGGAACGGGTCAGGTAATCCCAGTTACCTGACCCAACAACGCAACGCAATTAGTAGAAATGCGTCAATTAACCCATCCACTACCGACGCCATGACAGAACCTGCTAATCAGTCACATTAGCTCGATTATCGCGCTCGCGCATCTAGACTAGAAAGTTGATAGCCATGAGGGTTACGATAAAGGGAAACTCAAAGAGCGAAGAGTGTTAGCCGTACAACTACAAGTATCTCTTGAAAAAAAACCGTAAAAACTATGAGGTATCAACGGGTACACTGCATAATTCCGAATTGATCAAAATTCCTAAATTTCATAATTCCGTCTGGACAGAAGACTGTTTTTTTTGATGTCGCTTATAAATTAAAATTAACCCTCCTACATAATTAAATTATGCATTTCATCTCAAATAGTTCCGGCACAAGTTAGCCTTCTGAAAAAATTAAATTCGGACAAATGAATACTCGGAAAAAATTAAACGGAATATGGTGTTCCCGGTATCAACTTCTCCGACGCGTGAAAGTATTCGGACGCGGCTTGGTATTTCATACAATCATCACTACCTAAGTACTAGCTATATATTTGACACTTCATAAGTTAAGTAGCTGATCTGACTTGTCAATCATTAAATTAAACCGTCGGGACACCGAACTCCGGATCAAGAGGGCACAGCGGAGCACCCAAGCTAAACTCTAAATATTAACGATTTTCAAAAACGGACAAAATGTATGCAATTGTCATAAGCGGCCGACGCGATAGATCGTCAGCTTATGTCAATCCTTATTTACACGCCGCGGATGTACCTAATCGTACTCTTATAATTTCCGATGCATAACGCTATGTTAGCGATTTTTGAAAATCAACAAAACGTAATGAATTAGCGTAAGTTGACAACATCGCTTCGACCGCTTACGTTAACTCCATACATTTCTAGTCGATAGAAAACTGAAACGCTAGCAGCGTTCGCATCTAGGCTAGGCTAGGCCTACTGATCAACGTTCATATGACGCCTGTAATCAGGGACGTAAAATTGCAGTCTACCGTGTTTACTGTTTTGTCAAGTTTTTGCATAATAATAGCATTCAGATATTTTTTAACCGATAAGAAGGATTAGGTTATTAGGATTAGACGTAGATTTAGATATAATAATATCTAAATCTACGTCTTAGCCTAATTGTGCAAAATGTGGTTACAGAATTATCAACAAATTTTTCGAGTTGTTTGTAATTCTGTAGCTTCACCCCCACTCTACGAATGAAGGCGTGAGTTTATGAATATATATGTGTATGTGAATCTATATCTATCAATAAATATCATGGGACAATCTCGCACAAATTGACCAAGTCCTAAACTAAGCACAAGCTTGTACTATGGGTAGCAACTAGACAACAAGGTAATAAGTTGCGATATTTACAGGTTAAATGGGAATTTGAAGCCTTGGGAGTTGGGTCTATATTCGCATTGATATTCCTAATTCCTATCTCGAAGCTAAAAATTGCAAAAAAAGAAACTTAAGTGTACTTTGTTACCAAAATCGTTTATAAAGCTTATAACGATAAAAACAATAGGCGATCGTAACGCTCAATTACGCTCAAGTACATTAAAATGACGGCGCACCTTCGCCTTTAAAAAAAAAACCTCAGTGACAGATGGCGGTTGGCGATTTGAAAATATTTGTAAAGTCTACGAATTATAGGCACCGTTTGATGCTGTTTCAAAACCAAATTTAAGCCTTGATCCAAGGGAATACAGGCCACAGTAGATTTTTGAATTGCTTCAAGTATTGTAAACGTTCTGAGCATGAAGGTGAAAGTTTGATACAGTAATGGCGGATAAAATTAAAATGGCGTAAGAAACATTCGGAACTTTCGTGCGGCCTTGCGAAATTAAAATACCAGAACAAACGACCTTAATATGGAGCGTTAAATTGTAACAGAAATGTGAATACGAGTATATCATCTTACTTTCGGAAGAATCGTGGATGGACTTTAGGTCGGTATACCTAGCGGAAATATATTTTCAATGAAACTTCAAGACGTTGACCCCTGGTGTCATTCATTGTTGACATAGTAAATAAAGTAAAGAGAGTGCACATCGCTGATTAACTACCAAACAAAAAAATGCTAGTCAATTTTAGGTACTTTTTCTGTGAAATAATTATATAAAGAAAGCCATAAGAGCGGAAAATGAAGAGAAGGACCGCGTTTCAGGGCCATACCTAGGGTATACCTACGCCTGGAATGCATGCATCCAAATAGAACATACAAGTACCCATTCCAACTCAATCATAGACAATGTATTAGTTCAGTCCTGCGCCCGCGTCCCCGTTGAGACGCGAATAGACAATAGGTTGCGACACGGTGCTGACATCTATCGAGTTTGGACGAAGTTATGAGCGATTACACAGTTATCGTTTCCAATTTGATAAGAGAGGACGCCCGCGACTATTTGTGGCGTTATCTATTAAAAGTGACCTTATTGTCGATGGCGCTTACGCCGCACTGCGTCACGCGACGTTGTATTTATATCTGAGCATCTTTAATAATGGCGGAAGCGCCATCGACAATAAGGTCCCTTTTCATATAAATACATAACGCCACATCTTAACTCCTTAGGGGATGAATTTCCGAAACTCCCTTAGTGGTCCCTTAGTATATCCAAGGAATAATCTCTCCAAATTTCAAGTCCCTAGGTCCAGCGGTTTCGACTGTGAGTTGATCGATCAGTCAGCCAGTCAGTTTCTCCTTATATATATACCCCCTTACTAATAAACGTTGAGTAACGGTGGTATAGCTATACAATGTTTTGTCCTTATCTGTCAAATTCAAATGTCACCATGACAGACAAGGACAAAACATTGTATAGCTATACCACCGTTACTCAACGTTTATTAGTAAGGGGGATAGAAATATAGAATATACTGTTAAAGCAATTGTCAAGGTTATGTTTCGTGTTTTCTTGGCAAAGGATGATCAAGACCAAATTTATGGTCGTATAAATAACCATGTTGAGTGAGATGGAATCAGAGATACTTATAGTGGTGGTAGAAACTTGTGCAGAATATGCAAGATTAGTCAGAATCAGGCGCGGATACTGCTTTCAGATTAGGGGGTGGTCATTAACTGCTGAACGCAGATGTTCGGTCAAGTGCGAAATAATGCCACACGACTAAGTATTTACTTTCTGACCCGTATCTACGAGTGCCGAAGGGGTGGTCATACATACTTACTTGACGACCCCCGTGGATCCGCCACTGGTCAGAATTGCCACCACTTATACCTTGTATACCGCAAGCAGCAGAATACATTGTTGTGTGCCAGCGAACTTAAGAACTTAACTGGTGGAATATAGCATAGAGCATAGGCAATGCACTTATCGTCTTGAGGTTTTAAATGTCTTTTGCCTTCGGAATTTACTTACGCTTAAGAAAATGAGAGCTAACCATTAAGAGTAAGAATAGAGAATAAGTTTTTTTTTCCATTGAAGAACTGGTAGTGCTGTGTAGGTAAGTATTGTACTACGCCCTCCGTTCATGATCTACGCCGTCGGGCGCGCCCTGCGCGTGAGCGGTATTCGTGACCGGCGCCGGCGGCGGCCACGAGTACGACGGCACTCTTACTTTCACGCCTGTATTTGTATTTCATATTTGATCTAATTGAATCGTGGTATAAGTAAATCACTTGTAGGAATTTAGAAGTTTTTGACACAAAAGGTAGATGTAATGTTTTGAAACAGAAAAGTTGAGCGTCGTCAGTTGGGAATGTTATTTGTATAAACGTATAAAAACGGAAGTAGGGCCGTCCCAAAAAAACACTCTATTTTACTTAACTGTATTTTTTTTGTTGAATAAAATCCGTTTTGTTTGTACTATGTCAAAAGCCTAAATACGACTGTCAAAAATGTCACATTTCAAAATCCGACAATGTAGGTCGAATCAGTATGCCTCCCAAAATTGTTTTTTAATTTTAACAGATTATAAAATGTTCCCTAATTCGGTAACAGAAACAAAAACAAGCCGTCAAATGGGGAGTAGGATTGGCTTTGCGGCAGAACAACACCGGCGACGTCGCTCTAGACGCACAGTGGTGTGGATAATGTCTGACTGAATTGCTTTCGTTTCGTTAAATTAATTTAGGAAAACAAAAGAGGTGATATACGACGGATGAAAAGAAAGGTTTAGGGCGGGACACATACAGTGAAGTGCAGCGCAGATTTTTTTTTCTGCCCATGCATCATGGTCTTTGGACGTGTTTAGAATAGAATAGAATGGAATAGAAAAAACTTTATTCACCTTAATAAGTATGCCATGGACATGAAAATACAATAAAAATCACAAAAAATACGAAACAAAATTGAAAACAACGTAAAAATTATTTTGTGGAAGTACTTAAACAATATAAATAGTGGACCATAATAGTGGTCAATAAGTTCGAATTGAATTAACACCAAATACAAGAAGACGCTTGCAGATATCATTTATGGTGTTAGTTAATTCAGACCTTATTTCAAAACTACTAAAGACGATAATGCTTTGGCAGTGAAAAAATTTCTGCGCTGGGCGTTGCTGTATGTGTACCCCGGGTCCCCGGCGCTTAATGAAAAAATAATAAATATGGGTGGGTATAGCGCTCATGGCAATTTTTGAGAATCTAGAATATCTATATCTTAAGAAGATTTGGTTACTCTACACCTCTACCAATATCATACACATAACCGCTAACTTTTCCGTTCACCAGCAGTATACGTGGTTGGGACTCTTTTCAATTAACCAGGCCAGGATAGAACTATTTTCAATTGACCTTTTTGTACACAGTTGATCCATAAAGTAAACAAATCAGAGAGCTCAGACAAGATGCACTACGCTAACTAGCGTTTCTATTCGATTCGTTTCTAAACCAATCGCGTCACTGGTAGACCACGTGACTTTTCGTATCACGTCATCTTCCAGTGACGCGATTGCTTTAAAAAACCGCCTTCAAAAACGCAAAAAATAACTTCTTTAAAATTGTAGGCACCTAATAGGTTAGTCCAACTGATGTCGGCTTTTTGTTGAAAATGTTGTGGTCGCCGACTTCAGTTGGACTAACCTATTAGGTGCCTACAATTTTAAAGAAGTTATTTTTTGCGTTTTTGAAGGCGGTTTTTTGTTTTTTAAAACATTTATTTTATTTTATACTTTTTAGTGATCATAATACGCTGTTACGTAGTCCCACTTCTTAGTTGAAATGAAACTTTAACTTATATCAAGCGCGCCGCAAGCAACGCCGCGGGAAAGTCATAGTCATATTTCAACAAGTAAATATTATTCGTTGTAGGTAGTCGCTCAACTATCTTAATCAAGATATCTTATCGCCACCCTTGAAATCGATACCATTGAGGAGTTCCGGTGGCCATCTGTGGTCTTCATCATCAGTTCCACTACACCAAATGATACTTTCTGAATGCAAATGCTGGACTTGTTACTAAAAATACTAAAATCGCTATATGTTTGCCTACAATATTTGAGGAGTTCCCTCAATTCCTCACTGATCCCCTCATCAGATACAGATTTGGTGACAATGGGACCACCTCGGAAGTATACTCTATCAAACCAAAAAAAAATTTTTGAAATCGGTCGACAATTGACGGAGTAATCGGTGAACATACATAAAAAAAAAAAAAAAACATACAGTGGAACGTATAACCTCCTCCTTTTTTGAAGTCGGTTAAAAAACGAATCGAATAGAAACGTTAGTTAGCGTAGTGCATCTTGTCTGAGCCCTCAGGAAGTATTTTCTAAGGTGCGACGTTACGTCTCGCAGACGTACACCCTCACATGCCCGTCTATTATCCGGCCACGTGTGTCCGGTGTATTGTGTGCACGTGTCTTTAGACAAGCGTTAGTAAAACTAACCACGAACACTACGATGACAGACTAGGTACTTTGTTTACTATACGAGCTACGGTAGGTACTACCAACACAATCATATTTAGATATTTTTTTACGTACTTTACACACGTTTTGATTGTAGTAAAGAGGGGACGATTGGTGTAGGTTGTGATGACTCCACAGTCTCCCCACGCCACCCTAAGCCTTGCTAGTAGTTATAAACTACTTTAAAAATGTGTGTATTTATAATCAAGCGCTTCAGACTCTATTTTGGAACCGTGTGACTGTTCTTTTTATCATTTATGTATGACTTTTTTCTTTTAATTTATTTATAGAAAAAATATATGTAATTATACATAACAGTTCCAGCGGGCGAAAACTGAACACAGTTTATCTGCCGCTGGTTTATTTTATGTATATTTTAATGAATACTTTAAGCAAGTTATACTTAGTTTGGCATCGGTTAAATAAATCACGCGTCAATTAGTGAACAATACGCAATCAGCTGTTTCCGTAAGTGAGAAGCCTTAGATATTTAACTTCCCGCACTTTAATGGGTTCTGGTTTGTACCAGCAGAACTTTTTATACGATACTTCAAGTTGACATTCAAGTAACATTACAAAGATACCTTTTTTTTAAAATCCAATAAGGATAATAATTATAACTAATGAATGATATAATTTCATTTAAAGAAAGTAAAAATGTATAGAGCGTAGAGGTATTTCATCTTACTTCTCACGGTTGGCAACGCATTTACTTCTATCATTGCAGTCTTGAAATCAATCTGGACAAGACAGACAGTCACGGAACTCACGGACCTAATGGAGACATATAGCCATACAACTGTATCGAATTGTATACAGAACGATCACGATAGCACTAATAACATCCTTCGGGTTTTTACTTTTTAATCCTCTCTCACTTGCTCACATAGGAACTTATGCGAGTCTAACCAAGTTTACTCGAATCCGAAAGACTTTTTGAAACCACTTGCACATTAATTATCAAGACATCTAACTAATAGTACGTAGGATGCGGTTTTTTTTAGGACTATGTTCTTCGGTGCAGTTTTATTACGATAACCTTGCACTAGTAGTATGATGATGACTTATGACGCAACTAAACAGTCATAAACACCGTATGTGCGTCACACAAGACGCTGGGAACGCAAAACGAAACAGTCTGTCAAAACAAAATTCAACGACGACGCCAAACTGATGAAAAAGTTAATGAAATGCAGAGATTACTTTGATAACACTTAAGGATTTGAACAATAAAATAAATGTTTTAAAAAACAAAAAACCGCCTTCAAAAACGCAAAAAATAACTTCTTTAAAAGTGTAGGCACCTAATAGGTTAGTCCAACTGAAGTCGGCGACCACAACATTTTCAACAAAAAGCCGACATCAGTTGGACTAACCTATTAGGTGCCTACACTTTTAAAGAAGTTATTTTTTGCGTTTCTGAAGGCGGTTTTTTGTTTTTTTAAACATTTATTTTATTTTATACTTTTTAGTGATCATAATACGCTGTTACGTAGTCCCACTTCTTAGTTGAAATTAAACTTTAACTTATATCAAGCGCGCCGCAAGCAACGCCGCGGGAAAGTTATAGTCATATTTGAACAAGTAAATATTATTCGTTGTAGGTATTCGCTCAACTATCTTAATCGAGATATCTTATTATATCCCTTGAAATCGGTACCATTGAGGAGTTCCGGTGGCCATCTGTGGTCTTCATCATCAGTTCCACTACACCAAATGATACTTTCTGAATGCAAATGCTGGACTTGTTACTAAAAATACAAAAATCGCTATATGTTTGCCTACAATATTTGAGGAGTTCCCTCAATTCCTCACTGATCCCCTTATCAGATACAGATTTGGTGACAATGGAACCACCTCGGAAGTATACTCTATCAAACCAAAAAATATTTTTTAAAATCGGTCCACAATTGACGGGGCAATCGGTGAACATACATAAAAAAAAAAACATACAGTGGAACGTATAACCTCCTCCTTTTTTGAAGTCGGTTAAAAACATGTTATATAATTTTTCACATACAAAATTTTCAGAAAAAGGACTGAACATTTATTTATCGTTATTTTCTTGAAAACGACCTCTATAAAATGTTCTGGGATGAATAATAATCCTATGTCCTTTGGGCTTAAACGTGGCTTAAACCAACTCTACCGGTACCTAATTGACCTAAAATTGGTTCAACAGAACTAGATAGAAAGACAGACGGACAACCTAACTTTCACATATATATTATAAATGTATTCATGATGATCGAAAGGTCACAATAGATTGTGACCTTTCGTTTTGGTTAAGGAAGCAATTTTCGAACGAATAGGAATTTTCCATTTGTTCCCGAACTAAATCTTCTAGCTCTCCAAATCCGTACCAACAACTCAACATCGTGTCATTTTTGTATAAAAATCAATAAGCCTGGCGCCGAACGGGTCAAATCAGTCCGACTCAGTCTCAAGTGCTCGTGTTACGATCGACCAGAAAGGTCAGACAGTTTTGATTCCAATTAATGATTGCTGCAATCACGTGCATATTTCATGTCAGGGTTGCGATGCCTCTCGGCCCTTACGCTGATCGACTTATTATTTAGAAGTCGTTTATTGCTGCTCCCTCGGGAACTGTTCAATTTTTCGGGATAAAAACTATCCTATGTCCTATTCCAGGACCTAACCAATATGCGTGCCAAGTTTCATCTCGATCCGTTCAGTGTTTGAAGCGTGAAAGACGGACAAACATACACACTTTCACATTTATAATATTAAGTATGGATTTACCAAGTGCAATGCCGAAAGGCTTCGCCGATTTGTCTTTCTACTGACGGTAATCTCTACGTAGCATAACCTCGTAAGACCCCGCGTACAAAAAAATGTACATAATACGGCCATTGCAATAAAGATCTAAGCAAAGGAGACAAAGTAGAATTTCCCTTGTTTTTATGACTGACAATTAAAATAGAAAATTTACTTTATTGCAATCATAATAGGTTCATTTCCCTTTGGCAAATTTATTTATATGTTGGGTCTTAGGAGGTTAAAACAAAGTCACTTCCCGCCTGTTTGTTCCTAGTTAGATATTTCAAAGTACGCAACGGATTTTAATGCGGGTTTCATCAATAGATAGACTGATTCAAGAGAAAGGTTTTATGTATAAAAATCTGGTTTACGTAAGGGTGTTAAAGAAACTCACATAACCCGAAGCGAAGCGAGGGCGGGTTGCTAGTATCTTATAAGTAGCTGCACACTTAGGTACCTAAGTGCTTTGCCAATTTAACGGGGTTAGATTTGTATGGACAAGATATGTTTGGCAAAATCGTCGTCGTCACTTAACATCAGGTGAGACTGAGGAAACGCAAACCCATTATTGATTTAAAAAAAATCGTTTCCCAACCGTTTCATTTGCCAACTCGCTTTTTTTTCTGTAACCGTAAATGTCAGGATTTTTATAAAAACTAAGCTAACTTTGTTCTACACGATGGTACTGAAATAAATCCTGAGGCCCTAGCCAAGATGCATTACGCTAACTAGCGTTTCTATTCGTTTCGTTTTGAAACCAATCACGTGACTTTTCGTATCACATCTGCATCTACCAGTGACACGATTCGTTTGAACGAAAACGAAATGAATAGAAACGCTAGTTAGCGTACTGCATCTTGGCAAGGGCCTCTGAAATATTTAAAGTTACAGAAAAAAATGGGTTGGCAAATGAAACGGTTGGGAAACGATACATTTTGCCAAACATATTTGCAAATTATTTCAGCCAAAAGGCAGGATACCAATCTAACGTCGTGTTCCAACTGCTGCATAAGCTGTAAAAGGCGTAAAAGGGACAAGGTACAAAAGTGAGCAGCTACTTACAGCCCTTACAGGCCGACTGTACATTTGCCAGAGGATTTGGATTTGAGAACACATATCTGACAGCATTACGAGAGAGTTTCTCACCGAAGTATATTGGTATAGGTATACTAGCTTCTGCCTTCGACTTCGTCCACGTAGATTTCAATTATAATTAATCCCACGGAAACTTTAAATTTTCCGGGATTAAAAGTAAACTATCTCCATTTCAAATTTCATGCAAATCCGTCCACACGCAAACCTTCGCATTTTTAATATTAGTAAATACATAAGGAGCGCTCGGCTAAACTTTCGCAGTTTTAATATTAGTAATACCTAAATACTTATTTCTCTGGAAACTCTTAGTTGTGATAAACCCAAAAAGGAGTTATTGGGACGGCCTGGGGGCCTAAACAAGATTCATAACGTTAGCGAATTTCGAAAACTGTCAAAATATATGGGCTGGACATAAGCGGCCAACGCGAAAGATCGTCATTGCAGCTTACGTCAAGTCTATACATTTTGTCAGTTTTCGCATATTGCTAACATTAGCGTTATGCATCTGAGGGCCCTGCCAAGATGCACTGCGCTAACTAACGTTTCTATTCGATTCGTTTTTAAACCAATCGCGTCACTGGTAGATGCAGACGTGATACGAAAAGTCACGTGATTGGTTTCAAAACGAAACGAATAGAAACGCTAGTTAGCGTAATGCGTAAAGAATAGCGATTCGTTTTTAAACCAATCGCGTCACTGGTAGACCACGTGACTTTTCGTATCACGTCATCTTCCTGTGACGCGATTGGACTAAAAACGAATCGAATAGAAACGTTAGTTAGCGTAGTGCATCTTGTCTGAGCCCTCTGGTCTGGTGTTTATCGATGTGGATTAACGTGGATAAAACATCTGTCACTTTCTGACCAGTTTGTAAGTGCGAGAGTGACCGATACTTTATCTACCGCGATAAAGGCGTCCATGATACTTTGGCAGATCGCGCTTGAATGGGATTAGTCCTCAAGTGGAGAGACATAGTGGAGGCCTATAGCAGTGAAATGAATCGAAAAGAACACGTAAACAAATTTAAAAAAAATGAAACGAAAACCACACAGCTTACCTACGTCTTAGCTTAGCTTACATTCTGCTCTTTGGATGTGAAGCTGCGGCTCTTTAGCTCCAACTTTATTTGTGCAAGTACGTCTTGTACCGTCTTATATAAACATAAATAGGTTATTTTTTTTCCTTTTCTCCCTCTGTCTCCCTCGTAAGATTTTTGGCATGTTTTCCTGCTGAACTGTTATTTTTATAAGTATAATAAGTAATTTAATATTTATTGATTTATATAATGCTAGACTAAGTAGTAACCATTGTAATATGTTTAAAAAATGACTGACTGCTGAGTTTCTTGAGGCGTTTCTTCTCAGCAGTGGTCTCCTCTTGGGAAGCGCTGGTAGATTCTTGACGTGTAAAAGTGCCCGTGCGGCCTACTTACTGAATAAATATCTTTATATTTATCTTTGAAATGTTTGTAAATTGTAATTTTTGACTCTTCCGACTCAAAAGGTTGCCGATGCCGACCCCTGGCTTACACGGAGAAGCAGTGTAATTAAGTACCTACTAGAAAACAATCCTCAATATTGCAATTTATCTCCTTTTGAGTGTCAAATTCATTCGTGGTCAAACAATGGCAAACAGTGACCTTATGCGCTTCGACAGGTCGCTGCATTTTCGGTCATTTCACCGTTACACCCGCGAGTCGACAAGTATGGCGAGAGATGACCCAGTATTTTGGGCTTTCTTTCTTTGTGTTTGTAATACCAGCACAGCATGATGTCTATCGTGTGGGCGTGCATGTTCGAAGTCAATAAGTTTCTATCAATTAGTTTAGACCATAATTTGACAATGTATGGTCAATCAAAAAACTATGTCGAGGGATTGGCTTACTGAGCCAAATTCAACTGTCAGCTTTTTAATATGGCATTTGACCTTTAAAAACGTTTTAAGGTTTTGGAACCAAAAGACATCAACGGGCAAAACGTCTTAAAATTATTAACTATGTGGGAAAAAAGACCGCAGCAAAGTAGGTAGGTACTGAAAACTCTTCTTGAGTTGCTGGTATTTATGGTCGGTGGTGATTACTTCTCATCGGTAGCCCGCATGCTCGATTGCCTAAGTTATTAAAAAAAAACAGGAGGTATTTTTTCTAGGTCTATAGTAGGTCTAGACCTATTGTAGTTACCAGTCGGTGGCTTAGTGGATTAGGTTGTCGACTCGTGACCGTAAGGTACCGAGTTCAAAGTGTTCAAACCCCAGCGGTGATTTTCTATCTTAAGTACATCATCCGATGCTCGATGAAATATTGTGAGGAAACCTGCACATTCTAACAGCTAAGTGTGTAAAAGGGGTAATTGCACAAAAGAACCTACCGGGTCGAAGTGTGTCCGAAAGACAAGATAAGATAAGACAAGATCCTGAATATGTACAGTCGAGGTCAAAATATGTATGTTTACACTTTTGCACCTTTTATAATAATAATAATAATCATTTATTTGCTAAAAACATGGTATAACAAAAAGGTGTCTCAGTTAATGGACAGTTCACATGTTTAACCATAAATATAGGCATGCAAATATTACCTTAGTTACTACAACGAATCCACCCTACTATTGACCGTTGCTTAACCATATACATATGTCATTCAGATGGATAACTAATTAAATTAATAATAATACATTAACAATTTCTCTCAGATTGATTCCTTTTTCTCCGTATTTCTGATTGGACATATTCTTGTTCCGGCACATTCCTGTTTGGACGTATTCCGTTTTCGGCATAATTCTTGTTTCGACACATTTTTAACCGACTTCAAAAAAAGGTTCTCAATTCGTCTGTTTTTTTTTTTTAATGTTTGTTACCTCAGAACTTTCGACTGGGTGAACCGATTTTGAAGATTCTTTTTTTATTTGAAAGCTGGTGCTTCCAGATTGGTCCCATTTTTTTCAAAATGAAGATCTGATGGTGGAATCCATGAGGAATCGACGGAACTCTTCAATATTTATAGGCACACCTATAGCGATTTTGGTATTTTTCATTGTAACTCGTGTATTTGGTCTTGGAAACCACTATTTGGTGAAGTGGAACTGATGATGAAGACCACAGATGGCCACCGGAACTCCTAAACGGTATATATTTCGAGGGTGGCGAGAAGATATTTCGATTAAGATAGTTGAGCGACTATGACGAAGCATATTTAGGTTTAAATATATGACTATGACTTTCCCACGGCGTTGCTTGCGGCGAGATTGAAATGTTCTATTGTTTCTTGAGAAATGGGAGAATAACAGCATAATTATGATCACTAAAAAGTATAAAATAAAAAAAAGTTAAAAAAAACAAAAACCCGCCTTCAAAAAGCAAAAAATAACTTCTTTAAAATGGTAGGTAAATAGGTCAGTCCAACTGAAGTCGGCGTCCAACAATATTTTAACCAAAAGCAGACTTCAGTTGGACTGACCTATTTACCTACCATTTTAAAGAAGTTATTTTTTGCTTTTTGAAGGCGGGTTTTTGTTTTTTTAAACTTTTTTTTATAGTAAATAAATTATACTATGAAATACTTGTGACTTTGCTTGCATAATAAAATAAAACAATATTTTTTAGCAAAATGAATTGATTAAATAATCAAATAAAATAAAAGACAAAAATCAAACAATACCTCATGTTTCTTTCTTGCATGCTGATGATGATGATGATGATGATGATGATGATCTTGCATGCTATTTATTGTATAACTACTATATATATGTATGTCTTGAAAATAAAAAATTACGATACCTAGGATTGATTTCATTTAATGTATATAATAAATATAATAATTTATGCCGAAAACAGAATGTGCCGAAACAAGAATATTATTATGTTCAATCAGGAATACGACGAAAAAGGAATCGATCTTATCTCAATGCAAGACGGTGCAAAAGTGAATACATAACTTTGTACTCGACTGTCCACGTTTTTTATTTTGTTTTCATATTCGACGACGCGCTGGCCTAGTTGGTAGTGACCCTGCCTACGAAGCTAGCGGTCCTGGGTTCAAATCCCGGTAAGGGCAGATATTTGTTTTTTTTTTTTTTTTTTTTTTTAATTTATTTTTCAAAGGCACATATACATAACTAATTTTAAAGTTACTCGCCAAACTGCTTACGCAGCGCTCTTAGCGCTCATTCTTTAATTTTATACTATGCACCTAAATGAGTCCAGTAGGTACCCTACACCAGAGAACAGGATAGAATAGAATAGATCCATACTTAAGTTGCAATCATTCCATGCTTTCCGTAAGATCGAACTGAGCTACAACGACAAATCTAATAATAACAACTCACAACAGCTGAAATCAAGGCAAGTTATCTAAAAATGCTTTCTTTAACTTATTCTTATTTCTTTGTGTCTGATGAGTGCGAATATTTGTTCCTGAGTCATGGATGTTTTCTATGTATTTAAGTATTTATTTCTCTATATAAGTATTTATATCGTTGTCTAGTACCCATAGTACAAGCCTAGAGCTTAGTTTGGGACTAGGTCAATTGGTGTGACATTGTCCCCTGATATTTATTTATTTATTTATATTTGTGTTTTTATTGTTATGTGTTCAATGTTCATGGCATGCTTATTTATATAAATAAAGCTTTTTTCTATTGTTTTCCATTCTTTCAATTGTTGCTTTTAAAAGGTCGCGTGTATAAATAACATATCGTCATTGCTTTGAAAAAACCTCGTATCTCATATTTCGTGACTTACAATATTAAACTTAAACATGAAGAGAATTAACTTCAAACTCATACATCTCGAAATATCAGATACGAGTTTTTTCTAAAGTCGAAACGATATGTTGATATGATTCATAAACGCAAATTCATCAAATGTAACCATTGTGATCAAACTGGATATAACTAGATAAACCCCTGATATAGTGGTGACCCTTCTTTCAGAGATGATATCTCTTAAATGGCCCAACCGATTTTCATGAAACCTAGCTAAGAACCACCGCTAGAATTAGGGTTGCCAACCGTACTATAATATATAGTATCGTACTATATTTTGACTCTGTGTACTAGGTATGTACTGTTGAAGAAATATATTAGTACGCTTAAATACTATATTTCGGTCAGTCCTTATACGTATGCGGTTTGGGGTGGCCGTTTCAACCTGGTTTTCAGCACCAATGTGGTAGGAGTGGAGAATAGGCTTTTTTTCAGTTCAGATAGTTGCCCCAATAGCGGGCAGAATGTTAGAAAGTGGTAAATATTGTGCATTATATTTAATGAATAAATTTACACACTTTACAAAGTTTTTCTTAAAAGTTTTTTTTTTCTGCCTAGTATATTTTTTATAACGCGGGGTTGAAAATACTATATCTGCCCAAGAAATAGTTGGCAACCGTAGCTAGAATACCTGCTTTAAAACAAAAAAAAACGGCATTCAAATCGATTCACTCGTTTAAGAGCTACGGTGCCACAAACAGAGACAGACAGACACACGCTTTACACACATACACCTATACCTACCTCTCTTTTTGCGGCGGGAGTAAAAAACTATACATATACAGACTACGCTATGTCGTATTGTACGACGACGTTAAAAATGCACTCCACGGGGCCCGCATTATCACGTATCAAAATATGGATAAAATAAAACATCCGTCACTTTCTGACACCTGTATAAGTACGAGACTGACGGATGCTTTATCCACATTTTGTCACGCGATGAACGCGACCATACTAGGCCTGCTGAATGGGAACAAGGAACCTGTTATATAACATACGGAACCCTTAAATTGAGCTAACCTACTATACAAGTAACTTGATAACCACCTCAATGGCCACATCCGCTGTTTTGTATTTATCGAACCCGCATTACGTAACCTACCGAATAAATATCAACCCAATTACCACAACATAAGACCAAATTCCGTATACCGGTGAGTTAATAATAGTAGCCGAAATGCTGATAAAGAACGACGCCGGAAGTATCGGATTCTTATTGAACTTGTATTTATTACAATTTGCTCACGAGTTCGCATAGAGCTCGATTATAAATAAACCTAGCGAACCGCCCTCGCTTCGCTTCGGTTTATGTGAGTTGTAACACCCGTACATATTCCAGAGTTTATTATACATACAAACCTTTCTCATGAATCACCCTATCTTTTGATGAAAACCGCATTAAAATCTGTTGCATAGTTTGAAAGATCTAAGCGTACAGTCAACAGCATAAATAAGTGATAATTTATGTACCTTGTCGCTTTCAATCGTTTCACAATTTTGCATAACATTTCAAACACGACGTTAAAGTGACAAGGTACATAAATGATCACTTATTTATGCTGTTGACTGTACATACAGAGGGACAGACGGCAAGCTACTATCTCCAGCTAGCTTTCCCCATTCCAAATTTCAGTTTTTTCAATTTATTTAGCCGTTTTAACGTGAATAAGGAACAAATCTTCTGCTAACTCACACACACTCAAGCTTTTGCTTTTACAATATTAGAGTACTAATAGGAAAAATTTGTCAAGATCGTAACAGGTGGAAATAAGTGGTCTCTGCCTACCCCTCTGGGAAACAGGCGTGATTTAATGTATGTATGTATGTACCTTATAGGAAAGGTAGAAACGTGGGAATAGTAGTAGTAGAGTGGGAGTTTATTTAATGGTGGTAGGACCTTGTGCGGGGTCCGGCCACCATCCTATCATTTAACCTATCGCTAAGCATTGTTGTGTTCCGGTGTGGGGATAAGACAATGCATTGGCAGTGTTAGGATTGCAGTCTTAGGCTGGCCTTACACAGTCTGAATCCCAATCTAAATTCATAATCTGAATTCAGATTATTAATTCAGAACGCACGGTATTGCATACAATTAAACTGTTCCCCACACACATTCAGATTTTTTCAGATTATAAATTTCTGATTGATCTGTCAGAATGATCTTGACGTGCGTTCTGAATTCAGAGTATGAAAATTCAGATTATGAATTCCGGGCGCACCTGTTTCTATACAATTAGTACGGACGAGCACACACATACCTACTGGATTCAGATTATGAATCTCATTTGCTAATGCAGACTTCCAGCGTATTGACGCGTTAGGACTCGTATTGTATGTAATACTTAAATAACTCATCAAATGATAATACTGACATTCTGTAGTAGTCGAAGAACCTGTCAGGATAGTGCCTTAAATTTCTTGCCGTAAGGTGGTACTGACTCCGACTTATTCTGTTCAAATTAACAGGATGAATCCAGTATTTTCGCTTCCTTTTTTTTTATATAGCGAGAAGAGCAGTGCTATAAGTATTAATTGGTCTTCCATGTTAATTGTCAACTAGGTATGCTATACGTACGTTTTTAAGACATGGAATTTTTAAGACATGTGTGTGGCAAGGCACCGGATTCAGACTATGAAATCAGATAATGAATTCAGATTAGAATTCAGACTGAGTAAGGCCAGCCCTAACGTGAAGAACGCGTGAGAATGCAAATGTCTATGGGTTTCAGATCTCACTGGCTGGTGCAACCAGCTGTTGTGACCAGCACAAGTGTGAAATAAACCAATACATTATATGCTATACGATACATACCTATTTTTTAAACATGAAGGAAAAAAAGTTGCTTAATCAAAATAATAAATGAGTACCATTTAACACTTGCCGTTTAGGTAAGCGATGATGCTAACTTTCAAATAATAAAACGCAATTAAAATCTTACCCAATAGTTGCTGAATCCAAGTAATAATATTCAAATGCACATAATCCTCGTCTTGCCCAACAACTATTGGATTAGTTAAATTAATAAATTGCATACATTTCGTAAAGGCCGTCAGAATATACATTAGAACAAATGAAAAGAATAAGGCAACATCTACGTTATTGGATACAATCTCTTTATCAATGTTACATGCACTATTGACTGTGCGTGGATTCACTCGTTTTGTTTTCTTTGTATTTAAGCATCTATTTCTCTATATACTTAGTAGTATTTTTCTCGTTAGTTGTATGTTCGTCCCTAGTATGTACCTAAACGCCTAAGCTTAGCTTGGGATTAGGACAATTTGAATGAGATGGTCTACTCATATATATTTATATTTTTGATGGGAGCGCGCACTGCGAGAGCAAATGGAGTTCCTGTGGGATGGTCTTTGCCCAGGAAGACATAAAACGGGATAATGAACAAAAAGGAAAAAATATAACGACATAGGTATTTAATGTTCCTTCCGCTACAAAAAACCGCATAATATTCTCGATAAAAATATATCGTGTGCATTATGCCATTCTATATTTATGGATAATACGTACTAATAACAATAACGCTACCTTCATTCTGGTATTTTTATACTGTGGGATACTCGTAACACTGCATCAATTTACGATAACAAATTAATCAATTTATGAGTTCGTCAGTGGACTGGTATATTCTGTAGTTCTATGAACAAACAGACGGGCACAAATATAGTTATTATTAGATAATGCAGATTAAAACTAATTACGGTAAAGTAACATCTCCATCACTTAGCACAAGTTGCTCAATTTATAAGATTGCTGTGATATACAATGATACGCGACCTGGTTTCTTGTGCATTTATTAATGGATATTGGATTGCTATTTTGTAAGATTACAGTTTACGATTTTTAAAAAACTAGGTCTGTACGTTGTCCTTTTGTTTGAAAGAAATTAAAAAAAAGACGGAAACTTACAAACCTACATTTTTATAACAAATACAACATATTCAAAAATCTGGAAATTGGACTGCATTTCGGGGATGAGAAACGTTTTAAACCGGCCCGGAGCTAAATTTGTATTGATATTTTTTGACCGCTACGGGATTTAAGCGTTGGTTCACAATTCTCTTAAGAGCACCACATCCCAGAACAGAAAATACATGATTTTTCTATTGCGTATCCGTCAGTCAGTCAGTCAAATCATGGAAGAGTTTTATAGGTTGTATGCATAAAGATAGACTGTTATAAATAAGTACTGATATTACGAGAACTTAGGTGTTACTTCAAACGTAAAATAAATTGAAATCATCGTACCCGAAATTTCAATTTTTAACAACGAAATATCCCAAATTCCCAGACGCTGCCTTAATTAGATTTCAGTTTGAACAGGATTACACGAAGT
Source organism: Acleris literana (assembly GCA_946894065.1). NCBI lineage: Eukaryota > Metazoa > Arthropoda > Insecta > Lepidoptera > Tortricidae > Acleris > Acleris literana. Next base: position 7,411,442 of record OX335687.1, read on the forward strand.
TATTTTCAACTATAAGATTATCTCTATTATAAATATTGTGGATTATAGTGTCGACAAAGTGAGAACATGCTGTTTTGTCTTCAAAGAGAAAAACATAATAATAATGTTTATGTGATTAAATATAACCGTCTTATGACGCCTACACATAATCTTTTTCATATCTTCTATATAATTCTTAGTTCTTGGGAAGATCGATGAATTAAAAGGTTTAGTTTTCTCCTACACATTGATTTCATATTTAAAGAAAGAAACTGACTGGCTGATCGATCAACGGATTCGTCATATTCCTAATTGGTCATATTCCTAATTCGACACTTTCCTAACTGGTCATATTCCTAACTCGTCATATCCCTGATTCGTCATATTCCTAAGTCGTCACTATACAGTCAAATGAAATCGCGAGCAAGTGCTTACAGGATTAATAAGTATTAGGATAGATTGTACTAAGTACCTAGTGTATGACACGATATATCCTACTAATATTATAAATGCGAAAGTTTGTGTGTGTGCTAGATTGTTACTCCTTCATGCGGAACGGGCTAACTTATTTGCATTAAATTTGAAATGGAGACAGCGTATGGGTATACGCTTAACACATTAGCTACTTTTCATCCCGAAAAAATAAAAAGTTCCCGAGGGAATAACTATAATTGATATATACGCGGAAGAAGTCGCGAGCAGAAGCTAGTAAATAACAAAGTGACAATGACGTTAACTTTATGATAGACAAGTATCGCTCACCTATTAATTATCTAAAGAGGTTTTTATCATTTACCACAGAGGACTCTATAATAAGTTTGTGCAGGCAAATGTACATGGTATGACGAGTTAGGAATATCACGAATCAGGAATATATGACGACTTAGGAATATGACCAGTTTGGAAAGTGTCGAATTAAGAATATGACCAATTAGGAATATGACGAATCAGGAACAAATCGATCAACGCACAGCCGAAACCATTGGACCTAGGGACTTGAAATTTCGAGGGAATATTGCTTGGATATTTTAGGGGTCCATCGCGAAGGGATTTTTGGAAATTCATCTCCTAAGGGGTTAAAATAGGAGTTATAGTAGCGGGAAACCAACTCTAAGCGTTCAAAGTCGCGGGCGTCTTCTAGTATAGTTGAGTTCATAAATATGTGTACAGTCACGAACTTAACTTTGGGACCCATCTTAGGTCCAAAATCATTCTGACATTCTACAACAGTAGCGGCCTTTACACGTAAAGTTCGGACTGCGGGAAACGCCACGCGCCATTCCAATCTTCGCTCCGAACCGTAGGTACCTACATTACTATTTTTATTTTACTATTACAGTTGCATTTACACGTACGGTTCGGAGCGAAGATTGGAATGGCGCGTGGCGTTTCCCGCAGTCCGAACTTTACGTGTGCAGGCCGCTAATAAGGTTGAGTTTCCTATAAATTACAAATTATTTGACATCTCTAAGGACATTGACGACTTCAAGCCTATTTTTTCTTGAAATGGGTCACAAATTAACGTTCGTGATAGTACTTTAGTACTTTAGTACCTTTTCAAATTTAAACTGCCATATATGAATTTTCACAACGATTAAAGTGACCAGGTACTAAAGTGTACACAGATTTATTAACTCGACTGTACCAAGGTCATAAACAGGCTGATCATGTTTAATTACATATTGTTAACGTTGAGGAAATTGTTCAATTTGATACTTAAATTGATTAAATCTGTGCTAGAATCTTTGATCACTTTACATAACAAAACGATCATCTGATTACAAAGCATAGTAAAGTATTGCACGCTGTTACGGGCTGTGTTGTCATCGAATTCAATGGGTCCGTTACAAAAACTATGTTTTACGTAACTTGGACACGATCACTGTTACTATAATCGATTGTTGATACCGACCGGGCGATAACGAACGAGATGATTGACAATGTCGTAACGTATCGCTTATCTTGAGAATACGCACCTGAGGGCTCAGATAAGATGCACTACGCTAACTAGCGTTTCTATTCGTTTCGTTATCAAACCAATCGCGTCACTGGAAGATGAAGTGATACGAAAAGTCACGTGGTCTACCAGTGACGCGATTGGTTTAAAAACGAATCGAATAGAAACGTTAGTTAGCGTAGTGAATCTTGTCTGAGCCCTCAGCTCGCTAGAAGTTAGATCTAAAATGTAATGCATATCGTTATTTTCATTAAAATAATTGACAAACAGAAACTACTTTTAGATATATAGGACTGGTATTAGGGTTACAGAGATGAGTAGAAAGCATTTGACGGTTTTAGTATTACTTACGTATGTACGTCACCCAATAAAAATGTTGAGCATACTTAGTACCTTGTCATTGTGAATGTAATTGTCATTTTCATGTGTGTCATTTGAAGTTCTGTTTGAAGTTTACTATGACAACGCACTAAAGTGCTTAACATTTTCGTTGGGGTACTGTACCTTTAGTAGGTATTAGCCGACGAACGTTATCTTATACATATTTAACTATATACATACATATAATAAATGTTCTAACACTTTCTATACTTCGGCTCTATACATGGTGTTCACAAATGTCCCACGTAGAGTGTTCATAAACGTTCCACGTACATGGTGTTCTAAAGTTACGCAAGTGACGCAATCATAACAACATTGGATTTTAATTAATGCGCGTGCGTGGTGAAAGCGTATGAAAACAATCGCGAGCAGTATGGGGTGTCCCTTATAAAGATAGTTCATCTGGCTTTGATAATAAATAATCATAGTACCAAGCACTGCCGAGTAATTAATATTGGGTTCATTTAGTATGGAAATCAAGGAGCGTGATACGTTGGTTTTGTAGTTGTGCAACCTGCCTATTGTGAAGGTTGTGAGTTTATCCCGCAGGGGCTAACGTTTTCACGTATAGCCTGGCCAAAAAGTCGAGCCAGTGGTGACAGCTGCAACTAAAAAAATTCCATACAAAATTGTTGCCATGTTTACGCATTTTACGTCAAAAATGTGACAGTTACGTAGAAAGTGGCGCCCTCATTTAATTTCTCGACTTTTTGGCCAGGCTATAAGTCACTAATTTTTAGTGTAAAGTTTGGTGTCTATTTATTTATTTAATTTAGATTGCACATAAACAATTACAATAATGGCTGGCTTAATGCTCAATGGCATTCTCTACCAGGATTATAGGTACGTATATGGGAGTTTCCTTTCTGCCAACAAACTGCAGTGCAGAGCGAGCCGAACGTTTATCGATATTGATAAACACAAACATAAGGTTGTGACTTGTGTTGATAAAACAGCCTTTCTTATAAGTTGTTAGTCCGAGAGGGACGAATGCTTTATCTACCACGATAAAGGCGGGCAGCGAGCCTATCATGGTCGTGTTTATCGATGTGGATAAAATATCTGTCACTTTCTGACCAGTACTGTAAGTTCGAGAGTGACGGATGCTTTAACCATCGTGACAAAGGCACCATATACCATAATACGGGCCCAGGGGGCGGTTTGGCAGATGCTAAACTTAGTGTGCGAAAGTATCGTTGACTACATCTGCGTATTTTCCAAGATTGTTAACGCATTTTGTTATTGATGTACATTTAGATACCTATTTATACCTATACGATCTCGCGTGACTGAAAGCATTGCAATGATACGGTATATGATAGATCATGGTTGTCTAGGAAACGTCTCGACTTCCTGCGTATAGGATATCAGAAAACAAGATCATGCTGTATAGTTGTTTACTTTCAAAGCAAAGGTTACAAACGTACATACAAATTGTGTTTATGCATATTCACTATTGTGTGTATGCATCTATGCATTTAAGGTACTTATTATTATAAATATGAAAGTTTTATGGATGTATGGATGTTTGTTTTAATTACGCCTAAACAGCTAAACGGATTTGATATTAATTTGGCACACAGTAGACCTTTATACTATATTGACACAATACTTTTTATCCTGAAAAATGTAATAGTTCCTGAGGGAATAGGGGATAAACTTCTACGCGGACGCAGCCGCAAGTAAAAGCAAGTTCATCATTAATCATTACATACGACTATATATTATAAAAAAAATATGTATGTATGTTCGCGATGATCTCAAAAACTACTTAAGGAATTTTCATACAGAATTCACCAGCAGTTTGATATTTTTCACTGAAAGTTTTTGTATATTATTAGATGTGGTCCGTGTACGGGTGTTACAGAAAATTCACATAAACATAAGTGAAGCCAGGGCGGGTCCCTAGTTATATAATAATTTAATTCGATACTTAATGTCAACTCGACCGTTGAAACGATCTGGTAAGTCCAGTTCGGACGCCTTATCTTTCATGGCGTCTGAAAAGAATTCGGCGTCAATTTTATCACATAGGTACCTACGAGTAATATACTAACCCCCTTACTAATAAACGTTGAGTAACGGTGGTATAGCTATACAATGTTTTGTCCTTATCTGTCATTGTGACATTTGAATTTGACAGATAGGGACAAAACATTGTATAGCTATACCACCGTTACTCAACGTTTATTAGTAAGGGGGTAATGCTATATTACGGAAACACCGGTCATTGGTACGAGTAAACAGGTCATGGCGTTCAATGTTCCGTTACATTTATTTGGGGACTTACAACATAATAGTGTTGTGTGCGAATTTGCGTTTTTTATCACATTTTATAATTTATGTTTTGTGTTCAAATGATTATGTGTGTGTAACATTCCGTGGTTTCACCTGATGGTGCCAACGTAATACAAGAGCTGACTTTAATGCCAACATATTACGCTGAGAATGGACCGTTTTGTGGCTACATTCTTTTTGTGCGTATCTGTCCATTGGGTTATGCCGGTTATGCGGTATGCCACGAATAAATGTGTTTCTTTCTTTCTTTAATATCTATACAATTTTAAAACCACAAAGTTGTGCGAGCCTACTTTCAGGGCTTGTAAATTTTAAATGGCGCAATTTCCATAAAACCAAGTTAAGAACCATTTCGATTAATTTTATTATTAAACGAAAAAAAACCTACTGGTTATGCCTATTTGTGGCGCTGGAATACCACAGACAGCCAAAGGTCAGCGTATAACACCTCTGTTTTTTTATTCTGGGGTTAAAAATATGATAAATCTTGTTAGCATAGCGATCTAGATTACAATTGCAAACGTCTCAACTCGCAACAGTGTCTCGGCATTTGTTTACGTAACAGCTAGGAAGCGGACCGGTTGCAAGCCTCGTACAGTCGTACAGTGCAGATGCAATGCAAAGATCAACTGCTTCCCAGATGTGGATGTAGGTAGAAACTGGGTAAGCCTCAGAGAGGCGGTCGGTGCCGGTGGTGGTACTATTATATATTCTGTGCCGGTACTTGGCTTTATCGTTGCCCGAATTTGCGGGAACTTTAAGATGAAATAAAGTTTGGAATGTTGCCTCTTGAAATAAATAATAAAATCATTTTTCGGCTAAAATTGGGCGTGGTAGTATCTAATCAGAAATATAACTAGTTTGAATATAATAATAGTGCGTCTTAGGTCTTTAATGGCAAATCGAGTCATACTCACGATTTTTTTTATACGACTGATAATAGGAGCATGTGGCCAGCCTGATGCTAAGCGATTGCGATGCTTGCAATATTATTTCATTTTTAATTATCATAATTTCGGTAATGACTGTCGCCATTCAACGAGACATTGAAAACTCCCGCGGCTGTAAACATTATTTTCAAAAATTTGCTAATACTTATAAAGCCGATCGTAAAACCTTCCTAAATTAAGCATTTTAAGCAAAATTAATGCCACTATAATCCAGTTTATTAAATAATCCTAACTCTTACTTGTAATTACCTATAATCTAGTTCAAATTACAAGCCAAACAACACCAAAAGTGAGCGTAATCAAAGTACGGTTTAGGCAGTATCAGCATCAAATTAACCGTCCTATCTCCTGCACAATACTCTATGCCGCCCGCTCGTACCGCATTGACACGACTCGCAGTCTCGCTCCAACTATGGAAGCGGCCGCACGCGCCTGCGCCCCTCGCCGCCTCGAATTGTTTACGTGAAGTGTTAAGTGTTTGTGCTGTGAAACATGGCGAACCTAACCCTGCGATACCTTGATGAGCTATCGTATGTCTTAAACTCTCGAAGGCATCTCGCTTACCAGCCGAAGGCTTCTTCTGTAGGTGACCTTCTAAGTCCTGAAGAAGATCGGCACCCTTCACAGGTAACTAGGGAATGAGGGACATGTTAGCATCTCTTATGAACTTGGGGAGATTTATAGGGACATACCTTTATAACTCATAAGGGTGGTTTATGAGTACTCTTTTGACCCTATGGCATTAAATAGAATTTTGGACACTATACACACAATGATCACGCTGCAATCTAGGACGAGTAGGTACCTACAATACTTATAATTTATTTATTGTTTGTGTTGTAACTAACATAATATGGACATGTCCGTAAAAAAAAAATATTATGCGGTTTGCCTAGTTGGGAGTACATACGAAGCTAAACGGTCCCGGGTTCGATCCCGGGTATGGGAAAATATATATCATAATTATGAGCAAAACTATTTATTCCCAAGTCTTGGATGTATCCTATGTACCTAGGTACCTATTTCATAAATTACTTGTCTATGTTCACATGTTTATTTTTGTCTAATAACACACGCCTAAAGTAAGATTGTCCTCTGATATTTACCTATTTAATTAGGTAAACTTTAATTGAAACATCCATAACTCAGCTACAAATTTTCGACATTACACAAAGTTTGTACCTTGCTCGATAATAAGGCAATCATTTCAAGACAGGAGATACCTTTCGCGTCTTTGTGTAAGGGTCATTACAGGTGAACTTGATCTAAGATCTCATTTCCCAGCGTATCACAGTTATCACACTTGGGAGCGTTTCATTTCATTACATGTTTACGTTTTTTGTAATACGCATTAAGTGAACAATGCGTACTAATAAGTGAACTATTTAATAACGAGTTTGATCGACAGGAAGTTATAATCGTAAGCGATCTAACGGCCGAAGTTTCAGTTCCACAAAATCCTTCCGCTACTGCGAAAATGATGCACTAAACACAATGTACTTAAGTAGTTTAATTACCTGTGTATATTGCGTTGGATACGAATGCATTTAGGCTGCGGATTAGTATTTAGGATAACTGAACGGAAATTTAGATCAAATCTCAAAACCACGTCAAACCCATGTGACAGGCATGACGTGTAAAAAGTTTTAAATTATAGAGAAAGTTTATGACCTTGACAGCCTTTTTCATCGTAAGGTTGGATTAGGAATAAATTTATTATTGCTAGCGACTGTACATGCAGGCACCATGCTGCTCTATTCTACTTGTTTAAACCATATTGCATAAAGAGATAAACACAAAAAAACCGGCCAAGTGCTAGTTGAATTCGCGTAGAGAGGGTTCCGTACATACTTTTTTTTTATTCTTATAGGTTTTCCTATAATCTACAAGTAATGAACCATATTTTACTAATAAAAAAAAAAAAATTGGCTTAATAGTTTTGGAGATCAGGGGGGATTGGCAATTTTCGTTTTCTTTCATAAATAAAATCAAAACTATTTACTTTATAATAACAACAAAGTATATTTGAGATCCTCATAACGAGCCCTTTCATTTGATATGTGACACAGTAAGGTATGCAAAACTTTTTTTTAAATTTCCTAATTTGTGCCCCAAAAAGGATCCTTATTTAAAAAAAAAACTTTGCAAATCTGTGTTTGGGTCATCAATTCACATATGTGTACCAAATTTGAACTCAATTGGTCCTGTAGTTTCAGTGCAAATTGGCTGTGACAGACAGACGGACAGACGGACGCACGAGTGATCCTATAAGGGTTCCGTTTTTAATTTTTTTGTACGGATCCCTAAAAACTAAAATCTCTGCGCCTGCGGCTCGCTGTAAGTGCGCCGGCTCTAAGGTGCTCTTAAGAGGATTGTGAAGCGCCGCTAAGATCGCGTGGCTGTCAAAAAAATCCATACTAATTTAGCTCCGGGCGATAACGTTTCTCACCCCCTAAATCAAGTCTGATTTCCAAAATTTTTGAATATGTTGTAGTTATTATAAATAACTATAGGTCTGTAAGTTTCTGTTTTTTTGTTTTTTAAAGATTCATTTTAAGAAATATTTTCTTGGAAAGGAAAACGTACAGACATAGTTTTTCATGATATCTACAACATATTCAAAAATCGTAAAAATCGGACTAGGTTTATGGGAGAGGAACGATATTGCATTTTGTATGGAAATTTTTAGCTTCACAATCTTCTTAAGAGAATATCGGATTTACAAGTATGAAAATAAATGTTTTAAAAAACAAAAAACCGCCTTCAAAAACGCAAAAAATAACTTCTTTAAAATTGTAGGCGAGGTGGCTAGGTGGCTAGGTTAGTCCAACTGATGTCGGCTTTTTGTTTTTTAAAACATTTATTTTATTTTATACTTTTTTGTATGGAAATTTTTAGCTTCACAATCTTCTTAAGAGAATATCGGATTTACAAGTATGAAAATAAATGTTTTAAAAAACAAAAAACCGCCTTCAAAAACGCAAAAAATAACTTCTTTAAAATTGTAGGCGAGGTGCCTAGGTGGCTAGGTTAGTCCAACTGATGTCGGCTTTTTGTTTTTTAAAACATTTATTTTATTTTTAACCGACTTCAAAAAAGGAGGAGGTTATACGTTCCACTGTATGTATTTTTTTTTTTTTTATGTATGCTCACTGATTACTCCGTCAATTGTCGACCGATTTCAAAATTTTTTTTTTGGTTTGATAGAGTATACTTTCGAGGTGGTCCCATTGTCACCAAATCTGAATCTGATGAGAGGATCCGTGAGGAATTGAGGGAACTCCTCAAATATTGTAGGCAAACATATAGCGATTTTAGTATTTTTAGTAACAAATCCAGCATTTGCATTCAAAAAGTACCATTTGGTGAAGTGGAACTGATGATGAAGACCACAGATGGCCACCGGAACTCCTTAACGGTACCGATTTCAAGGGTGCCGATAAGATATCTCTATTAGAGTACACTCTATCAAACCAAAAAAATATATTTGAAATCGGTCGACAATTGACGGAGCAATCGGTGAACATACATAAAAAAAAAAAACATACAGTGGAACGTATAACCTCCTCCTTTTTTGAAGTCGGTCAAAAAAGAGCGAACGCCACTCGGTTTACAAACGAGCTTCCGAAGCATGAGAGCATTATCGATTTTACAGCGAAAGAAAGTCGAATATCCCTGAAATATCTAGATGTTAGACATCGTTAGAGCTGGTTTAAAGGACGCGCCTACATAAAATTACCTAGTATTGCTCGTTTATCTACATTTAAGTCAACTTTAGTAGAAAATTACTTTTGTACAGTCGAGTAGATTTCGTCGGATAGATTTTTGGGACTGATTTTTCATGGGCTAATCCCGACAAGCCTGATTCTGGTGTGTACAGTCGAGTTCATAAATATGTGTACACTTTAGTACCTTGTCTATTTAATAGCATGTTTAAACTGCCATATATGAATTGTCACAGCAATTAAAGTGACAAAGTACTAAAGTGTACACATATTTATGAACTCGACCCAAGTACCGTACCAAGTAAGTTAATAAATAAAAAAACAAAAAAACCGCCTTCAAAAAGCAAAAAATAACTTCTTTAAAATGGTAGGTAAATAGGTCAGTCCAACTGAAGTCTGCTTTTGGTTAAAATATTGTTGGACGCCGACTTCAGTTGGACTGACCTATTTACCTACCATTTTAAAGAAGTTATTTTTTGCTTTTTGAAGGCGGTTTTTTTGTTTTTTTAAACATTTATTTTATTTTATACTTTTGAGTGATCCTATTTATGCTGTTACGTAGCTCCACTTCTAAATATTAATAAGAAACTATAGAACATTTCAAGCTCGCCGCAGACAACGCCGCGGGAATGTCATAGTCATATTTAAACCTAAATGTGCTTCGTCATAGTCGCTCAGCTTCCTTTATCGAAATATCTTATCGCCACCCTTGAAATAGGTACCGTTAAGGAGTTCCGGTGGCCATCTGTGGTCTTCATCATCAGTTCCACTTCACCATATAGTACTTTTCTAAAGCAAATGCATGAGTTACAGTGAAAAATACCAAAATCGCTATAGGTGTGCCTATAATATTTGAGGAGTTCTCTTGATTTCTCCATGATCCCATCATCAGATCCTGACGTGGTGACAATGGGACCAACTAGAAAGTATACCCATTCGAACAACGAAAAAATTTTTCAAATCGGTCCAGTGGTCTTCGAGTAATCGGGGAACATACATAAAAAAAAAAAAAAAAAAAAAAAAAAAAAAAATCCCGACGAATTGAGAACCTCCTCCTTTTTTTGAAGTCGGTTAAAAATAATAATTACTCCATACTTTAATTCACAAGCATAAAGCACACAATACAACGTATGTGATTGGTCAGTTAACGAGACTTATTGGAATTGGCCATACGTTAACTGTCTGTTTACTAGTCTAGCTCTGCCCTTTTTTTTCATATGCCAAAGAAAAGGAAAGAGTTAACTTTAACTGGCATAATTTTATCCGGGGATTATAATTGGCCATGTGATGTAAGTTTTATTATTACACTAGCTTTTGCATGCTATTCCGCCCGCGTAAAACTGTTCATCGCGATCCCTTAGAAATTGTCAAATTATCCGCACTAAAAAGCAGCCTATGTCAGTTTCCGGACTTTAAACTATTTCTGTGCCAAATTTTACGCTGATCAGTTGAGGCGTTGAACCGTGATAACGAAACAAACAAACACTTTCGTATTCATTCGTAGGTATAGTGAGGAAGTAAGGTTTATACAGCAGTTAACTTTTCGTTGGAAGTGCCTTAGTTCAAGGCTGCAGTGACCTTTACGAAACGTTAATTAAATTATCTCCGCTTATGTAATAAATTGGATTACGTTAATTCTAATTTTAAATGGCAGCGTCTGACTTCCAGCTTATTAAATAAAATAAGCCGGCAAAATGTGGTGGGGTTGAGCTAAAATGTAGGTCTGCAGGCCAAGTATGGCTGCGTCTAAATCGCGTGTCAAATCAAATGTGGATAAAACATCCGTCACTCTCGTACTTATTTACGTGTCAGAAGGTGACGGATGCCTTATCCACACTTTGTCACGCGATAAACGCAGCCATATGGGTCATTATTTGGGCGTTTGTTCCGAATCACTTTCGTGGTCACATTTTTGTAGAAGTGAGTGCAGATTTCGTTTTCGTTTCTGGTTAGGTATCTAAGTTTACCGGACATCTAACAAATATCCAAAAAGGGCATCAAAATATCAGGCGAATTCTTCAAAAATATGTCCACAAAAGTGAGGCGGTTGAAACGCTCGAATAATGACCCATATTAGGGCCCCTGAGCTTCTATTCTAGTGCGTAAAATATATAGGTATTGTTTTTGACATGTTATCGTATTGTCAACGCACAGAATAAAGACTAAAGGCATAGAAACCATTCTAAATAAGCAGAAAATACATTATGGTTCACTTCTTTTTACTTATGGTTTTCATAGTGAGTCGGAAAGAGGTGAATCTATAGCTGTTCTTTCGTTATTTGGTACATCGTCACAAGTAAGGCGTGATTTGGACCTATTAGCACCTATAGTATTTGGACCTATAGACAAGGAAAGACAAATCCTTCCTATAGAAAGGACAAAGAAGTCCCTGTGTAAAACCTTGTGACAATGACAGTTAAAGAAGAAAAAACATCCTACTTTTTGTTTCATTTATTCTCATGTGATACGTAATCTAAAAAGCAGACAAAGATAGCTGACCCAAAGTACGTCTTAAAGTCCGGTTTCTATGCTATATGTTCTTATTCTGTGTGTCAACGTTACGATAGCTCTTGTTTACTTGACAGTAATGGTGCCCGAGTTAAAAAAAATACGATTACATGTCAAAGGCAATATGAGTTGATAAATATCAAGCTCCAATATGTCCTTGAAATTTCGTATACAAATTTAAAACTTAAACCGAACAAATTAAGTTTTAAGTTCGTATACCGAATTTCAAGGACATATTGGAGTTTGATATTTATCAACTCATATGGTTTTATCGAGTAGAAATAAGGCCTAGGTATAGTCAACAACGTTAATTGTTGCCACTATTCCTGTGGCGGAAAGTGAATTATTAATTTTGAGGTACGTCACACACAGGGGTATTTGACCCAAAAAGTCGGACATATACAAATATATACATTTTTGTGTTCAGGGATGATTGAATTACTTAAAAAAAATTGGCAAAAAAATATCGGTCAAGGTCAAGGTACCCAAATTCTGGTTTTATTAATTAAATGAAACAAAATCAATTTAAAATAGAAAGAACATATAATATTAGCAAAAAAATACATTAATAATCACTTCTTATCAGTTATATTATCAATAAAGCCTTCTACTATAAATTTAGGGACGCCTACCCATATTTAAACTACTATTAATTTACCTGTATGGTAACAGCATCTCTTTCGCAGTTGCCGAAAATGAAAGTTTATTATTATGGGATCTGCTTCGGATACTGCTCAAAAATGGGTCTGAAGTTAAAAGCAACCTATTTAAAACGTCTATGTTGCATTGCTCCCGTGAAAATTTTCGGCTGTAACATTCTCGGTACAATCGAAAATGTTTGTTTCTTGCTTCTGCAGCTTCTTCAGATAATGACCCAATAGGTAATAGAGCATGGTCTATCACTGTGGGCCCATGGATCAATATTTTGTGGACAGTGGGTGTCATGGGTTGCCATGGATAAAGGTGAATATATAGTTTGGCCGTTTCTTCGCAATATATGGAAAATTTGCTGGTGTCTACTTCGTGTCCACTTGAAATTACTTCTAAAATAATGGCGAATCTTTCAATCAAGTTTTGATCAATGCCAGTTATCCGAGCAGATATTCCAGCATTGGCGAAAAATCTCCTGCTTGTATTGCCATCATTGCTACTACCGAATCCAGGCTTAGGAACGTCAATGATAAGACCTAGTTCATTTCTAAATTGCTCTTGAATTATAGATTTTCTGTCTTTTACAATATTTTTGTCTTGCTGGGATCTCGCCTGCCACTTTTTCAATGGTAATTTATATGAAAGGTGGAGTAAGGATTCAAATAATCGGATTCTGGCGTGTAGAATAGATAAACCGAATTCTGTGTTCTCCATGATTACTTCTTTGGTCTTTGTTAAATCATTGAAGTCTTTTGAAGTCAATTTACATATAAAACACCTCATTGTAGATGTTGTTTGAGTTGCTGCGTTGCATACTTTTCCGTCTACCATTGTCAGAAGCATCTTGTGTGTAACATCGATTTCGTGAGATCCTCTTTTTGATTTTGTTGATTGAAGTTCCTTGATCTGATTATTAAAGTATTCAATTTCTTCGTTTGTGATGTCTTTAGTCTCGTGCACAAATCGTATCCTCATCGGTCGACAAAAACGAGGCGAAGACGGCGTTGGATTTCGCCAAATAACTTTATCATTGTGTTTGCAAATAAGTTGAAGAGGAACCAAAGATGATTGAAAGATATGCGCATCAGAGTCAGTCATGTTCTCAAATTTTTGTTTAAATTGTTTTTGGTGTGAACCATCACATCCCCACTTGTAGATGAGCTCAAGAGAACTAAGCTCCTCGGATGATAACGTATCTAAAACTTCATCCAAATACGATAATAGTCTTTCAACCGTATGATTGAGTAACTGTTGCAGTTTAACCTCGGCACACACAGAATTAACGTTAACGCTTTCTTCGCTAGGATAGCACTTCTTTTTCTCTTTTTGTATTAAAGTGTAGCATGGAAATAGGTCTTTATCGCAAGCTCTTATAATCTCATACTGTTTTCTTGTTAATGATGCCTCTACAAACATAGACAGGGCCTCTTGTGGTGTCAATTGTCTTCGAGAGGACACGGGAGTCCTAATGTTTTCTTTTTGGTTAGAATCATCCTTTGAACCCGTAGTCATAATATTCTTGACAACAGTAGCACCGTCAATATTACCGCTTTCTCGAAGCATCATTTGACCAGCAAATAAAATCTCTTGTGCTTCATTATTTTCCCTGAGAGATTCCGTTTTGCGTCTTTTGCTTCTTTCACACAAATCTTCAAAGGACTTTTGCGGCCGGTGGCCGGTATTGCATAACACTTTCATAGGTATTTCTATAGTTCCTTGCAACCAGTTATAATTTTTCTTCAAAAAAGCGACCTCAGCTCGACCAGCTGCTTGCCAGCGAGACTTCATATCGTATTTCAATCGAGCAAATCTCCGCAGGAAGTCTTCTTTCCGCTCAACTGGGAAGCAAGCAGTTTCCACGTGGCACTTTTCCACAAAATCCAGTTTTTTTGCAAAATCTTTCTCGGCACACTCTTTAGCCATGTTAAATATGGCAATTCGAGTAACCATATTCACGCCAGAACCACCTAAAACAAATAAACAGGAACGTTAGAATAACGACCGCAAAGTTATCGTGGTTTGGTCGAGCAGGCCGCTATTTCAAAATCAGAAAAAACATTGATGCAGCAGTTTAAAGCAGTATTTTTAAAATATTACATACAGAATACTGACAATACTAATGTAGTAAGAAAAAATCAAGACCTGATATTGCCGGGAAGTATAACTAAAATGCGAATACTTATAATAGATTGGTGAAAATGGTTAAATATAGAGAGTACTTCTATAAAATGTTAAATTATATAACAGAACTATGCACAACTAGACGTCTTCATATAAATATAAAATGTACATACCTGGTTGACTATTCTCCATTATATAAATCACTGCAGTTTACTTCAGAATAATTCCAAATAAATGAAACGTAATGTAAATATTTGTGATAATATGCACTCGCAACAATTCAACAGTACGCAACAGCGGTCGAAAGTTGACTGATACGTAAGTTGTGTGAATTCCACAATTTTATCTATCATGTATTATTATTACATAGACCCTTGGGTAACCGCAGGTAAAAAAAATTACCTCGATTTCGCCCATTTGGTTTTTGTACCTAATGTCCGCGGTTTAGTGTCAAATACCCCTGTGTGCGTCAATGTTTTCTTGTGAACACGCTGTCATTGTGATGTGAAGGTTCTCAAACTACCAGTGTGTGTAAACCGTACCAAATCTACACGGAACAACCACGAGTTCAGTGGACGTTGGCGAAATACGAATAAAAACCGCCATCAACAAAGAAAATTAAATTGTGAGGGTTCTATGGTGGCTTAAAAATAGGCTAGATGAGCTTGATGTCTTCCGTCTTGACTGGTGGAAGACTGCCCAGCTGTAGGACCTTACAGACTGTCAAACAAATCATTAATAATAGTAAATATTACAGAGGTCACATTTATTTAGATGTATTTAATTAACAGTTAACTGAAAGGAACCGTTATAATTAAGTAACGGAATGCGCATTGAATTTAATATGGAAATGAAATTGACACCTTTGCTTCCGCGCCATTTGCTGGTTACTGCTAATTAAGGAACCTTGTCGCTGAACATGTTAAAACAGTTTTATAATTGCAGCACGACAGTAAGTGTAGCATGCAACAACTCAGTGCCTAGTTTAACTACTGTGGGCAAATAATGCTACAATTTAACACTTACCACTCTAAAATGGCGAACAAACATTCCGTATAAGTAAGTAACGACTAATGACCATTTAGATTATTTGAACAATCTTCGTGCGTGTGTGTTATACAATTAGATCGGTGGTTTTTGCTTAAAAAAGGGGGCCTTATATGGTCCCGTTGGTTTACCTTGTTTTGTAGACAGACAGGTTACAAGTCGACACACGTAAAAAGAGCCCTGAGCGACCTAACTGCGCTATCAGCAAATTACGGACCAAATTGGTGGGCCCGGCGGGGGGAGCTTAAACCGCTCCGCTTTGCTGCCAAGCTATTGGTTTGTCAGTAGACAACATGGATAACATAATTCGCACTGCTAGATCAAAACAGTAGTAACTCAAAATACAACTGTATTTTAAAATCAACTTTAATACAACTTCCATGAACTTATAACAAAACCAGCAAGGATTTTGAGTTGATACTGTTTTGATCTAGCAGTGCGATTATCTTCTCCACTATCCGCTCGGAGCTCTTTTTATTACACGACTGCCCCAAAAAAGGAGTGTAATGTTTTCAGGGTTCATGTTTGTATGTATGTATGTATGTGAGTTTCTTTATTCCACTATAGCTTCTAAATCCCTTGATCGATTCAGATGTGTGAGGTATCGTTAGAATCCTTACGTCATCCCGGGTGACATAGGATACCTAAAGTATTAAAATTGAAATAACAACAATGGCAAAATGACAATGATTAATATATGTAGGTGGGTATATCGACGACAGTATAAAAAATGCAGTCTATTGAAGCTTGCTTTTCATATAGTTATTTAAATATTAGGTTATCAACGAGAGGTAGTGTTTATTACGTGTGTCGACCTATATCTTGTGATGGTTACAAGCCTAACCTAACCTACCCTACGTGTCATATTTAAGATAACCTGAAATCAACACAGGTTTAGCAGAAAATAGCTTTCTATGCAACGAAAATTCTGCGAAGTGATACGTTCTATGCAATGAGCAAATGAGTGTCGGTGAATCAAGGTTCCTTCGTTCCTTTGTCGAAAGGACATTTTGCGAAACGAAATAAGTGTCCAAACAAAAAATTATATCCGTATTCGAAGTGGCCGTACTTAGTCGGTACCTACTAATTCATCACTAGATTTGTTCATTCAGACCGTCATCAGTTCATCACCAGAGGTCGGAATAGGTAGTGCTTATTAACCTAAACTTGACGCATGTTCATTCATGCGTGAGTGAGGTGGGAATACATTACTGAATGAAGATGCATCAAGTTTAGGTTAATAAGCACTACCTATTCCGACCTCTGTTCATCACTGATCATCACAGTACAGAACTCTCGAAACCTATTTCGAACGCAGTACGAGTGCCCGGCACTACGAAACGTGCTCGTAGGCTGGTAGTTGTTATTTTTGTTATAAATGGCATGGTTTCCCTTGCGACACTTGATTCACACGTGCGGGTGCATTTTCTTGATATAATCAAGCCTATACGTGACCATAACGACTGTTCTATACGGACAGATGGACAGACGAAACATGGTGAAACTATAAAAGTTCCTGATTTGATTACGGGATAGCGGGATGCTAAATAATCGCGAAGATCCAAATATAGATATCTTGTTAATGAGTCATTGAAAATGTTCAGCATGTTTGGACTTTGTCACTACTAAATCGTCCTATGTTTAGTTTAAAGTTCATCATTCATGACTAGGCACGAATGTGCTCAACATATTTATTGAGAAGTAGACGGTGCCCGCAACCTTGTACGCGTAGGACTCATTAGTCTCCCGCTACCCCCATATTCCTTCTACCCGTTGGGGGTCCAACCACTAGGTGTACCACTAGGGAACCCAAACAATATTCTCTCCAAATTTCAAGTACCTAGGTTCAGCGGTTTAGGCTCTCAGTCAGTCAGTTAGTCACTGTAAAGTTTTATATATACATGTAGGTACCTATATGTATCATAAAGAAGATAGATATTGGGGTTTTGTATATATTGTAGTTCCCATTTTATGGAAAGTGCATGAGGTTGAGGTTACCCTAAAGTTTTCGCTGTGACACTAGGGGTTCTTTTGGTGTACGTGATACGGCACAAGTTACTTGCCTTCATTATAATCCTATGATAATGTTTCGGCTGTGGACGGAGTAGCAATCTTGTCACGGTAAAAATCATCGGCTACAGCCGCGGTGTCATATCACGAAGATTTTTATTTACGTCTGTGGCCGGAGTGTCCGTGAACGTGTTAAAAATTACATTAGTTTGGTATTTGTTCAATAAAATATAATATCAGCTACAGCAATAGCCCACCGAGTCGACAACTCCGGCAACGGTCGGTAAGTGAACTCAGGACCACTGGACCGCGTCGGCTCCGCGCGGCCATCCGAGCCCGGTGGGATCGGTTATGTACTTACCAGTTTTTATCCTCCGCGATATAATGTGGGGTTTAAATCATCATGGAACATTCGACATGTTTATCGACCGTGAAAAGTGAGGCCTTAGAGGTTTAAGCCCGCATTCGTTTGTTTTGCTCGACGATAATTCGAGTAACATTGACCCGATGTTTATGGAATTCATTAATATAGTAGCCGAGGCAAATACAATATTTTAGTGTAGAAACCTGACTTAATTTATTGTACAATCTCATTATCACAGTGCCTGAACATGAGTTGGAAAGGGTCGACCCGCTTGGTCTTGGTTAAGTTAGGAGGGAGGGAATTGTGAGGTCTCTGTTCGGGCGAACTACTCGTACTGGTTTCTAGAATATAATTTGATTCAACCACGATCACTCGTAAGTTTAGTCTTTTTTAATTGATAAGCAGAAGGTAT
Source organism: Acleris literana (assembly GCA_946894065.1). Taxonomy (NCBI): domain Eukaryota; kingdom Metazoa; phylum Arthropoda; class Insecta; order Lepidoptera; family Tortricidae; genus Acleris; species Acleris literana. The sequence continues at coordinate 7,429,845 of OX335687.1, forward strand.
AAGAGCACACAGGCTTCATGGAGACATTTGCAATGTCAATACTGTATATTACCTATATTATGCGTTGCCAAACCTGCAGATTTAGATTTAAATTTTACTGAGCCTCTATTTGACACGGTAAAACCATATTGCTTTTTTTGTGTTGTCGTATTATATCAACGTTACGATGGCTCTTATTTACTATACTCGAAAATCTAATTAAAGACGAAAATTTGACAGTTCCCGTTTTGAATATTTCGTTATTTTAACATTATTTCATAAAAATATGAATGAGAACTCGTGTAACTAGTAATATTAGGGTAAGTTTTATTGATAAAAATACCTACACTTAAACCAAAATGCAGTAATCACAGCGAATGTGCGCCCGTTGAGGTTAGGATTTTGGTCTTAAATTAGATTTTCGAGTATAGACAGTACCTAATGGCGGCCGAGTTACAAACAATACCACAAAATGTCAATGGCTATATATCGGAAACACAAAATAAAAGGCGCACTAACAACTACAATAACTTGATGTCTTATAATCGGGTTACTTTTTATAGAAATATGATTTTCTGGAACCAAGCTAAAAACGTGAGCGGCACCGACCATGATGGGCACGAGAACTTAAAGTAATTATTCATTAATTATTAATTACCTTAAGTTGGTGGAAGCTACAGGATGGTCACAGCTGGGATCGTCGGCCTACTTCGAAGTATGAACTTCGGAAACTTTATCCCTCTTTTTTGTTATCGAGAGAAATGTAGGGTCCCATGTTGGGCGCCCATTTTACGCCTCAATTTCTTTCATTTTCCTCTACTTTTGAAGGTATCTCTGTATTTTCTTGATAATGATACTATCACAAAAGTATTATTCTCAGTAATCATTGTATTTTTACATGTATTGTAATAATTGGTATGTTGTTAAATTATAATTTTATTTATGTTCATTTGTCTGACCCAAAAACGGTATTGCGATTTGCGACTACGGAAATCATACAATAATGTTGTTTATTATTTGCTTATTAACGCTAGTGATACGCGCACATACATACCTACTAAACTATTATATTTGTATAAATATTAACCTCAATTAGAAAAACCTACGTCCAAAGTCCGTCTAGTCAATTCACAGTCGAGTTGTTTATAAATAGTGACAAGTTACTATTAACGAGGATCTTGTTTCACAAAATAAAATTACAAATACAAGTTTAGTATACAAGTTTTAACCACTGTCTACAAAAAAAAAAGATTTTCGCTGTCCCTAAAAAAATGTACTTAATTAACACTCTGGGTGGTGATTCTCTCAACAAGCAAAGGTGATCGTTCGCTCGAGTGAAGGTCCAAGCGGCGAGTTTAAGTAGTCCCGACAGAGCGAACAAAACACATTTTAGCGCGTGTATTCAATTTGGCAGCATGACTTCTCGAACGTATAAGGCTCCCTAATTGACAATGCACGCGCTAAAATGTGTTTTGTTCGGTCGGACGGGACTACTTAAACTCGCCGCTTTTATTCGCTCATCCGTTCGACCGGCCGCCGTTTTTTGAGGGAATAACACACCTGATATTAGCTTTACAATAATTATAATTAACAATGTAAAAAAAAAACAAATCAAATCAAATCTGCGAGGTAAATTTTAACAAACTTCTGAATGTCGGGTTTACTTGAAATTTGGCATAAGTAGTTATGCAATTCCGATTCGATTTCCGACGAGAAGACGTTTTTATAAGTTTTAAACTTGCAATATTGACAATGTTTGCACGTATGTCAGTTTAGGTCAAATCTAGCAAGTCAATTTCTAACCACCCTTTAATGAAATGGGCTGAAATTTGGACCACGTAAGGAAGCCCGATGCAATATTATGGTATTAAAAAGCAGGTCTGGTATCTTGAGATCTAATTAAATAAAATTCACGTTACCATAATACTGGGGTACTAGTGAAAAAGGGTACAAGTCGACTTAACTCGTAATAAAAAAGGGTATACTTATACATGAAGTATACTAGACTTAAACCCTTATTCACTTGATCTTCAGACGACTTATACCCTTTTTCACTAGGACCCCAGAATATTGCACTGCCGCCATCGGGTTTACATAATGTATTCCAAATTTCAGTTCATTACGATACTGGGTTGTGATTCTCTCAACAAGCAAAGGTGATTGTTCGCTCGAGTGAAGGTCCAAGCGGCGAGTTTAAATAGTCCCGACAGAGCGAACAAAACACATTTTAGCGCGTGTATTCAATTTGGCAGCATGACTTCTCGAACGTATAAGGCTCCCTAATTGACAATGCACGCGCTAAAATGTCTTTTGTTCAGTTGGACGGGACTACTTAAACTCGCCGCTTTTATTCGCTCGTACGTCCGACCGGCCGCCGTTTTTTGAGAGAATAACACACCTGGAAACTGGTTCAGAATTGACTTGCAATGCAAGATTTAACCCAAACACAATGCCAAGTTAATTATATTGTAAAAAGGGGGATCACTAAAATAGAATAATGTGATCTCTCGGTACGTTTAAAAACTCTATTTAAATCGCAACATTAAATCACATCCTTTACAAGATTTATTACTAACAACACACAATAGTTCAAAGTAAAATGAACACTATTTTTACCGGCGTGAGGTTCTATTTGTTGGTTCATACCGATGAATGACAGGAAGCAGGGGACAGGGGACAGATACAGGATGATGTCAATTGTAGCAATGTACTTGGTTTTGCCCTTGTCGAGATAATCCTCTATGTACGTAGTATCGACGTCCCCTCATTGTACTTTTAACGCTGTACGTTGCAGTCGGTATCTATCGAATCGATATTGATTGAGAATGTTTTTAGTATCTACGCTGCCTATCCAATTTAGTGCGATTGTGAGATGGATGTATAGCAATAAAAACTTCGAAAGTTCATGGCTTATTCACTTTACAGTTATTTCAACATAGAAGAGCAAGGCTCGTCTGACCTTGAACTTTGATATCAGGATTAGGGAGCATTAACTTGAGTTTTAGTACAGTTTGAATATAAATAATCTCTGGTGATGAATATAAGATTGAATGAAATTATTATGATTAATGCGAAAGTGAATGTGTGTTGTTTTGTCACGGTTTACTTACTGAAAGAAAACTACTTAGTGAGATTAACCTTAGTGTTTATTGGAAAGTATAAAAGAGACCATTTGAGTCACCATTTCAGAAATTTATTTTCTTTCCTAGTTTTTTTTGCCAAGGATGGACGCGTTGATATATTTTGTATAAACTGAAGGTCAAATTAATAAAAAACCCTTCGAATAACTAGTCGAAGAAAACATATTTAATAACTCTGATTTAATGTGAATTATTTTCTCTGTTCCTTATAATGTGATTTGAATGATCACTGACTATAAAATATTGTGCACTTACCTTTTATACCTATACGGAATACTTAGTTATTTTGCTTTACAAAATACTTAGCCTTCTTTATATGTATAATGTTATATACCTACACAGTAGCAGCTTAAAAGACATACAATGATCATAAACCCCCGTAATCTCGTACCATGAAATCAGTTAAATGATGACAACCATGGCCTTCGCTTTTGTGGCGGTGACATTGAACATTGATGATTAAAACAAAATTCGTTGTATTTCAGTAAGCGTTGAATAAATGCCTATACGATTATTTTCGTTTCTTTCCTAGAAAATGTTTTGCTACTTTTTTCTCACATTAAGAGTTAGTAAGCTTATCTTGTATATGGTTATAAAAATACCATAGGTGCACTTTAAAATCATGATTTGTATCTATTCTAGTTTAACCGATACCTAACCCATCATTTTTATCGAATTTCACTTCATCGATGTATATCATTTTATCGAATTTCATTTCATCGAACACTATTTTCTGCTGAAACCATGATGTTTTTAGCATATCTTAAACATTAATTACGTAAGTTACAAGTCTTGTGATGACCAAAAAAAAATTATACGGTGAGAAATGTTTTCGATGAAATGAAAATTCTGCGTAATAATATAGTTGGAAATTCTTTCGTTAAAATAACAGATAGGTACCCAGTTTAACCCCATATAAAGGAAAGGCATAGGGAATTGCGTCAGAACCTTTTATATCTTATATTGAACTAGTAAAAAGCTAATGGCGGCATAGCAATGGTTTTTCCTTTGTTATTCGATTATAAATATCCTCATGATTCATCTGGTCCTGATTGCAAATTTTAGTAAGAAGGACATATTCAAGAATTGGACTAGCTTATTTTAAACAAAGCAGTCAAGCTATTGGAATGATAATATTTTTAGATAGTGATCCTTGAAGAGATCATTGTGAACTGTAAATGTAGTAGAATGGAGTTTCTAATACGCTGATTAAAAACCTTTTTACCTGACTGAAAGAAACCGAAGAAAAAACCTAGTGTAAGGTAAGACTGTTGTAGTTACCTTCTTTCTTTTTTCTAATAAACATTCTTATCGCACTAAATTGCTCATAACTTTCTTTTCAGTTTTGGTGTCCCTCAAACTAATAGTGAAAAAATGTTACTTTAACCGGAGCCCGTTGTTAATCATCTTTTTTGGTCATAATTAAATTGTCGACATAATTATTGATGGTCATATTTTTTATATCACGGGAACCGTAAACTTTTCAGAATTTCTTAAATGTCTTTACGTGTAGACAAGGCTAGGTTAGGTTAGGTTTGATTTATACAAAGTAAAAAGGAAAAGTAACAGTTTCTTAAAAAAAAATACGTTATGACTTGCGATAATTGTAACTTAAAACAGATTATGACTAAAAATAATTATTGCAGACAATATTACTTAATTGCTTCTGCTCTTTTCGGTGGAGTGATTTCAAATAGAAATTTTCAATTCTTCCCTCACAATGCCTACCTACTTTCTTTTCGAATTGCAAAAAAAATACCATTGTTGATGTTTTCATTGCGTCAGAAATCTGGGTTTCATTCGGTGGTTAGTATCTTATCTTATCTTATCTTATCTTACAGATGGGCCCTTTCGGATACACTTCGACCCTTTAGGATCTTTTGTGCAATTACCCTCTTACACACTCAGCTGTTCGAATGTGCAGGTTTCCTCACGATGTTTTTCCTTCACCGTAAGAGCATCGGGTAATGCACTTAAGTTAGAAAAACTCATTGGTACATGGTGACCGCGGGGGTTCGAACTCGGTAAGTACCTTACGATCACGAGTCGACCCTCTAAGCCACTAGGCCACCGACGCTCTGATGGTTAGTAAAAAAAAACTGTACTACCTAAGCACTGTCCATTTCCCTATTGTTTCAAAAGTATAATAGGCTTAGCAATTCTGCTGAAGCTACACAGCATATCGATTACCACGGTCGACGGCTGTGCTGCTTAACCACAGCTTGCGGTCGTGTCTATGTGCACTTGTTTACCGATCGTGATACCAGCCATTGTGTCGCATCACTATTTAACGCGTTTTTGTAAACCGGTGTCGGTAACAAAGAATCACAATTGTGTTGTGTGATACGAGCATAAATAGTGTTGTTAGGATTTATCGAAAGAGGACAATGTAATGATTGAAATTGCAGACGGGTTGTGAATTTGTATGGTTTGCGAAGTAATCTAAAATTGATTTTGACTTATTTTTACGGCGGTTTTAAGCCAATTAGACAAGCTGAGCTGCCAACACGCTCCACCGTGCACCGTACTCATCACTAAGGAAACCTACTCAAAATCGACATAAACTGACCCCAAGGTATACTCGAAAATCTAATTTAAGACCAAAATCCTAACCTCAACCGGCGCACATTCGCGCAGTTTAAGTGTAGGCATTTTTATCAATAAAACTTACCCTAATATTACTGGTTACACGAGTTCTCATTACTATTTTTATGAAATAATGTTAAAATAACGAAATAATCAAGATGGGAACTGTCAAATTTTGGTCTTTTATTAGATTTTCGAGTATAAGTCTACTTGCAGTTGGCGTGCAGTCTACCTAAGCGGACTGCGCAGTTGGTTTGCAATTTTGATGCAGTTACGTCAACTGCGTCAGAACTGCCCTCGAACTGCCATTTTGTAGTTCAAATGCTGCCAGCCTTTACCAACCCTAAGTGCGGCCGATCACTTTTAAAAGTGGCTCATTGTTTGTTTTTTCTTGAATAGGTTTTAAAGTAAAATTGAGTTGAATTCCCAAATGTAATCTATTAACTTTTTTTTTTTTTTTTTTTTTTTTTTTAATTTATTTCCAAATTATTACAATAATTACAATTATATTTTAACAGCGGGCGAAAACTACACAAAGTTTATCTGCCGCCGATATCACTCAGTTATTTATTAGTATTTTATACCTACTTAATACTACTTATGTATAATATTTATTTATTCAACTCACTGCATCCAGCTTATTTCAATGTGTAATGCAACATTTCGTCATGATCTGGTCTAATAATTGTAAGATTAACAATATTAATATTATTTTCTACTTAGTTTAAAATTCTTACTGATTCGTCTGACTTCTGAGGCATTCATGCGGTTTATTTCATAGCACTTTTAAACGTGTAAGGGCAATTTAAAACAATTTTCCCTCTGTTCTATTTAACACTCATTAATCAGTCGAACTCGAAGGGCGTCCGTTGGTTGCGGCCACTAATTGATTAATCTAATTTATTACAATTTAGATTAGAAGAGTTACATTACATTTATTTCATTCAGTATAATGAAGTTTATTACCTTGTTTGTTGTAAATTTAATGTTGTGATGTTTTCAAATCAGATTTCAGTGTGTGTACGGCGGTAAGTGGTAACCCATCATTTTATAGAATTTCATTTCATCGATTATATTATATCATTTCATAGAATTTCATTTCATCGAACGTTATTTTCTCCTGAAACGTAGGTTACGTTAGGTTCGACTTGTGCTACCAAAAAAAAAACCATGCGGCCTGCCTTTTGATGAAATGAAATGAAAGTTCTCGCTTTTATATGCCCTGAATTAAATTATCCAGCTAAATTTACCCGAAACACTTGTAATATTACTTATTCTGTGCCGAAACTGAAAGACATCTTTAAGGTCTCTTCAACTCGTAGAGCCAAAAATTATAAAAACTTTACAAAACGCATAAACATCAGGTTTGAGAATAATAAATAGAATGGGAGCACTTACTATGTTAGCAAATAAAGTTGAGGTTAAATCCCATAAAATAAATTTATTTAGTAACCTTTATCTATTGTTTTAGAATTTCGCTAAACCAACTCTTCAAATAGGACCGACTCCAAACGTGACTGGACTAGCAAAAACAATCAAATAAACCTATCTGATTATTTTAATGAACCCAAAGTTTCAGCCCGAGGCCTTAGCGGTCAAATGAAAGGCATTTCAAACGAGCCTCTATTTGACTTTGTCCTATACTTACCTATTGCAAATTGTATAGCTGTTCCTATTCATTCACTCACTCTTTTTGTCACTTGTCAGACGAGCTGAAGACTGATAAAATGTATGGAATTGACAGCTTACATCAATTCTATACATATTCGCTGACGTCAGCGTATAGCATCTTGTCTAGGCCTTGTACAGGCTTTCGAATCATTTTTAGAGCCAGATGGCCTGAATCAAAATGTAAAATAAACCCTATGGCCACGACTTTACATAGAAATCGCTTTTGCTTTGTGGAATGCGATGCGGCTTTTCGTGGCATGATTCGTTTAAATCTCTATGCATGAGTTTTGTCGTGCCGCTTCCGCTACCGCTCCCGCTAACGCTCCCGCCCGCTGTAAGCCCAAAGTTGTGGCCAGATCATTAGATATACGATACACCCTACTCGTAAATAAAATAATTTTCAATCTCCGTTTGAAAGCTCGAAGACAAAACCAAGGGACATATAAACATCGTTTACGTGATATCGACAGGCGCATGCTTCGAATTTACTATCAGAATGATAATTGAAAATCTCGTCGATAAAATGTCGGCGGTTACAAGAATAACATACCTGAACCTATTGATCCAAATCATGGGGATAAGCTTGTAGTTTTTCCAGATAACGATCTAAAGAAATATCTTAACTAGATACATAAAAGGCAATAAATCCTTTGCAACAGACTAAAAAAGCCATTTACTACGTAATTGGTAATCATAACTTACATCGCCATAAGGCCATCGTAACGCACCATGAAGCATATTAACTTGGTTTTTATTAATCTGCATATGCATAAGTAAAACAGTTTTTACGTAACTAACTGTAGTCGGTCAATTGCATGCGATGAAAAGGTTTATTTACACCGGTGATATTATGTACATTTCCTTATGACTTTGTCGAAACTTTACTGCACACTTTTACTGTAGAAATGGTAAGTTTATACACGACAATTATACTTCATGTTTTTATGGAATGCTTAACGAAGCAAGGTGTGTAATAAATAGACACATACAAGTACCTAAAGACTGTATTTAGCCTTTTTATCTGTAAAATGTAGAATCTATATACCTGTATGTCGGCTGATGATTGCGTAAACGGATTTTTAGCGAACGATAAATAAGAAAAGCGGTAGTTTTCTATGATATTAACGATACACGAGGATACGCGATGAGTTTGGTTATTGGTCAAAGTCCAACCTTAACACTCTCCTCGCTTAGCTCGTCGTCGGACCTAACTTACGTTTTATCCATATTTCGTTTTTGACCTAAGTAATTCCGTATTTTTACGCTATTCTTCATCTGGACGCTCGCAAGCATTTTCCTTGAGTTTAATTGCCACCCGGTAGGACGCTCAAAATAAATTAATAAATATTTAAATATTTATAACTACAGATCGTAGCAGGTGGAAAGAAGTGGTCTCTGCCTACCCCTCTGATAAACAGGCGTGATTTAATGTATGTATATATGTATAATTACAGAATATCCGTTACGTTACAGCTACCGTATGTTTGTTCTTTATGTTATTATATCAAATGTATATTTGGTTTTGTAGTACTTAAATAAACGTTTCTATCTTTCTAATCCTTTTTTCTTATAGATATTTAAGTTAGTTTTTTAGTCAGGGTCCCTTTGAAAACCAGCGCCGCAGTTTGCTTTGACACAAAACTGAGTACGGGCATAAGAATAAACAATAACTACACGTAGAAGCGAAACTCTCGGCTCCGGACGCGCGCACGGCGCGTTAAATACCTACCGCCTGGCGACACCTGAGGTGTCTAGTCAGTCAGGGGCGTCACAGACGGAATATATGTATATGTATTAACCAATATATTGTTATTGTGTCTTGAATTGGTTTTCGTATTTGTGTTCATTTTAGTGTTTATGGTTGAACTAAGATAGTGATTTAAAAAGTGAACGACTATTTACGGCAAAATAATTAGACATAGGTAATTGATTGAATGAAGAAGTTTTATTTGTTAAATAGTACATCCCCTAGATGTTGAAGATAAAAAAACGGAAACAATAAAAACGAATTAATAGATAAGAATAGTATTTTGTAATAAAACTTTTTCAACTTAATAAAAATCTAAATTAATGGTCCGGAAAGGAACGTAAGAAGTAACTCCGTATCCCAGACTATACTTAAAACGTTAAAAGTTATTGAGCTTAAAAGGTTGTTTATTTATAGACTCGTTTCTGTGTTTTATAGATGATTAATAGCCACATAAGCCATTAAATTTTCTGGAGATAATCTTAATATCATCAAAAAAATTATTACCTAATTTAACGTAAATGTAAAAAACTCATTTTGCAATAATGTTTCCACGTTGAAAGAAAACATAAATAACATTTCGTGACTAAACTTGTATGACACATCCATAAACCGATTAAAATATTTCACAAGTGACAGCCCTGACTTTGGGCGCGGAAGACAGAGGGGCGTAGCGGGGTGAAGGGGGAAGTAGGTATTAAAAGCACGGCATTTGGGGCCTGGGTAAAGGAGATTCGCTTCTACGTGTAGTTATTGTTTATTCTTATGGTACGAGGCCTTTTGTTGTGCCCAACGCTGTGTTGAATGTGTGGTTTTACTTGTCATTTAATATTTAAATGTAAGTAGGTATGTTTGCGTAGAATAAATTATTTAGGGCCCGTTGTTTTATCAGTAGTTAACTCAACTAATTGATACAAATCGAAAAAGGAATCGAAAACTTGACACATTTAATTTTCTTTGAGATTTAATCATTAGTTACGGTTGTAACGATTAGTTAGTTAAACTACTGATCAAACAACAGGCCCTAATACTAACTAATTTTAAAAAAAGCTTAAAAAATATTGGTATATACCCCAACTGGTTCTAATTCTAACTACATTTCTCGTGTCATAACAAGTTGCATGTCCATTATGTGATGTGAGATCTCCAACACAATGACTCTATTAACCTATTGTTACTTCTAATTTCTTACGCATTACACTAAGTGAACCTTGTGTGTTCGTAATAAGGACTATAGTGTGTCGATTAGTATTGTAAATTGATAGCGTGCACCATAGATCATGATTTCTATTTGAAACCAACTGCCCATCACTTTCTAACGTAAATTCGACGCCATTTTGGTCGGCCATTTGGACTATTATTTATTTTAGTTTTGCTTTGTAACTTAAAGTAATTCCTGTTTATATTCGTAGAAGTTGACTGACTTATAAATTTTAAGTATAAATAAGTAGGTAGGTAGATTTTGAATGTGATTTCACATGGCAAATTAACATGCGTTAGCTAAACCACTTTGTTGAAATGCGTTTCCGAACTTTTGTGTGACACACAAATAATGACAACAGGGACTTTTTTTAAATAATCATGCTTATAGACATTAGCTGCCTTCGCTTCGCTCCGAACCGTACGTGTAAATGAAATTGTAATAGTAAAACAGTAAAAAATGTATGGTTTGGACTAGCGCGTGGAATGGCGCGTGGCGTTTCCCGCGGTCCGAACTTGACATGTAAAGACCGCTATATGCCTCAAAATCACACTTTTTTTTTTGTTCATTATTTACTGAGATAAAAAAACATTTCTGCTAATGGCTAAATGCTTAGCTTAAACGCCACATGGTATTTTCAACATCACAGCTAATGCTACACTTAAAAAAACAAAATGACGTCATTTCGACCACTAATAGAAATACGGGTGTAGCAATCGCTGACAACATTGAATTATTTGTTTGTAATATTAATAATAAAAAAATGTTGGTGTGCTTTTGAGACAAACCTCTACAAGCAATTTTTATTAGAACACCTTTTCAAGAAAATTGTGTTGCCAATTAAGGTCTATATCATCTGCCATGATTATTTTTAGTCATATAACATATTATTTAGGTCGTATTAAAAAAAAAAACAAAGTATTTAATCAATCTCACACACAGCATCATCTCCATCACAAACTTAAACATATAATTTAATTACTATTTACTCGTAATCTTTTAACATTTAGGATGCGCTAGTGTGACATCAATATGGGTTATCTCAAGTCATAACGGATTTTTTTAAGAAACTTTTACTTCTTCAGGGTTTTTATAAATCAAACTTAACCTAACCTAGCCTCTACACGTCGGATATTTATAGAGATTCGGAATAGTTACACTTTTTCAGCGGCACAAAAATTATGACGATCAATGACATTAGCGGCCTTTACACGGCACAGTTCGGACCGCGGGAAACGCAACGCGCCATTCCACGCGCCAGTCCGAACCGTAGGTTTTTTACTATTTTACTATTACAGTTGCAATTACACGTACGGTTCGGAGCGAAGATTGGAATGGCGTGGCGTTTCCCGCAGTCCGAACTTTACGTGCGCAGGCCGCAATTATGACCAAAAAAAAATCGTAACTGAGATTATACTGTTTACACTCACGAAGTCTTGCCCCAATTTTTTATTATTAGTACATTGACACTTTGTTCATATACAGTTCAACGCCAATGTGAATGGCGAGGCGCGCCTATAGCAGAGCTGTTATTATATGACACACAAGCATCGTGAGATCGTGAAGCGTATACGCAGTGATTTACTATGATTATACAATTACATAATCGATAATAAGTGACAATGGGCAACCTTGTATGAAGTTTGGGCTGAGATCCAAGAGCTGAATGTTTTCATTAAATAAGCCATAGTATGTTCTTCATTTTCTATTAAGGTGCATTTAGTCCCAGCGAAGGAGTGCTCTAGAATATGTTTTGTCTGTATTTTTACAAAGAAAACGTAAGAGATAATAGCATAGAATTCTTGTTCTTTCGCGCTTGGTCTAAATCGGGCCTTACGGTTAGGGTTACCAGATGAAAAAATGAAAAGTCCGGAGTAAAGGCGTGATTTCTATTGAAAAATCCTGAGATTTTATTGGAGTTTGAGAATTTTGTCTCAAATATAATTACAAATTTAAAACTGACAGTATTAAAGGATTACTTTAATAATTTTCTCTATTTGGAAGATTATTTTTAGTTAGTTTTACTTTTTATTAAAGTGATCTCTAAAATGTAATGTATTTTTTTGAAAATTTTAAAAATCCTGAGAGTTCTAAGATTTGCAAAATCCGGCCGCAATCCTGAGAAGAGTCCAAAAATCCTGAAATCTCTGGACAAATCCTGAGATATGGTAACCCTACTTACAAGCGGAATTCTAATCATTTGTTTTTTGGTACCTATTGAAAAATGGTACCTATAGAACTGTGTCACAGTGACGTTATGATTGAAGTCGTAAGAAATGTTAAACAAACTGTTTTATGACTCTACTGTGACACCGTTGTATGGTGGGTCAGGGTTCCATTGGGCTGAGAGTACATAAGGTGTATGTATTTCCGCAGATGCGACCTTATTTTCCTTTACAACTAAAATATGTTTTTGCAATGGAGTTCAGCTTAGTGCCCATAGTAGAAAATAAAGTACCTAAACTCCATTCCAATTGACTAGTCTTATTTAGTAAAAAAAATTATAACATCAAATTGCATCACTTTTGGCTAAAATGGCCGTTTTCTCCTGAATAAAGCAATTAAAGGCCATATTTTGCACACCATTTTCCTGATTTTACATCATGGATGGTATATTTTATGACAAAACTGTTATTTTAGGCGAAAAAGGAGCATTTTGAGGTTATAAAAGTTTTTACTAAATAAGACAAGTCTATCGGAATGGACCTTACCTATATGTATAGATAGATCTGTTTAATGACATATCCCTTGGCTCTGTTGGTTCTGGGCCCATTTTGACGCATGGTGCTTTATTGAGATAAATCATACGTAGTTTAAGTTGTTTACAAATGTTAATTCAGTGCACCCCAAAATTGAGCCTGTATCTAAAATATTATAAAGAAAATGTAGGTACTAAAAACAAAAAAGGCGTACCGCCGTAAGGTCTGTTCATTCTTATTTGTCTTATATAGTAAACAACTTTCTAACCTCAAAATTAACCTTTTTTTGCTAAAACAGCTGCTTTATCGTAAATGAATGAAGTAAACTGAGTAAACATTTTGGACATCACTTGGCCAATGTATTGTCTGTGATTGCTTTATTTTGTTTAAAATAGCTGTTTTAGCCAAAAAAAGATTCATTTTGAGGTTAGAAAGTTGTTTACTACTTATATAAGACAAGTAAGAATGAAAAGACCTTAGTGTACCGTAGCTTATTAATTTACCATAATAATTACGAGAAGTCAGATCACATTTGTCACATTTGACATCTTCGATTGTGCTGACTTAAGTTTTGATTACTTGTAAGCCTGCCCGTTTCTTCCACTGGTGGGAAACCGGACGTAATTGTGACAACATTCGATACATGATGAATGGTTCACAGTTTCACACTAACTACCGGTGAGACTACCGAGAAGCAAGTTGCGTGGCTTGCGAATAGGAGGAAGGGAGAAGGAATCACAGTCGTGACCTCGTGACTTTTTTTTTTTGTTGTCCCCTGCAGGGCCAAAGACTAAAGTCCTTGCTTTTATTAGCAGGATATTTATAAAATTACACTAGAAAGGGGCAGAGATGACAATCCCGTCCGGAGACCCGGGATGGAACCCTGTCATAATGACAGCGTCAAACCACATGACAGAGAAATAAAATCAAGTCACTTATTAGAAACGTATTGCTTTTGACATGTTATCGTTTTCTCACGCGTCAGCTGTCACTTAACCTTCAGCGGTCACACGATGTTTACTTTGCATTGCCGATCTAGTGTATACATAGAAGTCTTTGCCACTTACTTGCCCGACCTTCCTTACCTTCCTTATTATGTCACGCCAGTATTACCAGCACCGGCGGAATTTCGGATATCTTAGCTCTCTCACACTTTAGCGAAAAACAAGACACGAAAGAACACATGGGTACTGATTTCGAAACTGTTCTGTATGTAGACTTGATGTAGAGCCTAGCACCCTGGCAACTATTACTTATTCTGTGACCGTTTGAAAGAAGACCACTCGATGATTATCACATTTATCACGAACCAATAAATTCGATATGTGAATGCCCCATTTCGTTTTACTTGTCATTCTAAACTAAATCGGGATGTAGGTAGAGATTTGTAGAGATTGGTAGAGATAAAGATAAAGGACCTTCTAACTTCCATTTTCAAAGTTCTTTGGACTCTCAGGACCTGCTTGAATAAACTTTCGAAGACTTCATATTGTATTCTGAATTTTCATTGTGTACCAGAGGACACGGACTTTGTACGCGTAGAATTAGTTTCCCGCTACTCCCCCTATTTATTTCTAGGGGTCGATTTTCCAAAAATCCTTTCTTACGGCCGCACACAGAGTCAGTTAATGACGTTTAAGTTTTTCCTTAGTGACGATTTTATATACACAAGTTTGAAAAAGGAACGAGGTAATTGTCTCTATTTAATAAGGTACGGTCACGGACTTCAATTGATGAACCGCTATAGAACCTTGTCGTATAAATCCAACGATTAATTCTTATTTAATTTCTATCTCGTCACTTCACGCTGTCATTTTGACAAGGTTCTATGATGGATCAACATTTAAAGTCTTTGATAGTGTACATATACCTACGGCGGTAATTGCACCCGTAGGAATATTCCCTGCAAATTTCAGCGGCTTAGGCAGAACGTTGTCTGTTTTATGTAATGTATGTATGTAAACACTTTATAGTACGAAAGAAAAACCAGAACAATACAATTAATATAACAGATATGTAAAAATAAACTCGAACTTATCCCTTTGAGGGATCTCCAGTTAACCCTTGAGAGATTGAAAAAATACGTATACTAGCGAGTCTAGCGAGCCGCCCTCGCTTAGCTTCGTTTTATGTGACTTTTAGGTAGCACATGTACGGTCAAGAGTGAAAAAGGTACGCGAATACATTTCGTATTCCCGTACCTTTTTCACTCTTGTCACAATGACAATAAGAGTCAAAAAGGTAAGCAAATACATTTCCTTGACTGTACATAATCCAGCGGGCCTAGTATGGTTGCGTTTATCGCTTGATATTTGGATATATCGCGTTTATTGTGGATAAAGCATACGTGTCAAAAAGTGACGGATGTTTTATCCACATTTTGTCACGCGATAAACGCAGCCATATTGGAATTTATTATACGTAAAAGCCTTTCCCTTGAATCACTCTAATTATAAACGTTAGAAAAGGACTGATAATAATGTTTAGCGCACTACAGCAGGCGAATATTGTTCTTGGTTGCGATATTTAAAAAAATCTGGCTTATTAATTACTTATACGGTTGGTTGAAACAAGGGAATTTCAACGCAACCAACGATTTGGTTGCGTGCTGGGAAACAAGCGAGAAAAGCGACAGTAACTCCTAATTGGACTAAAAATAGTAATTGCATTATCGAATCCATTATCAATAAATATTGAGTTATATTCGTGCAATAATGACTTAGTGACTCATGCGGTGTTCCCATTCGTGTGACCGTGTCCTCATATTGATAACGCGAAAATGCATGCCTACAAAATGTACATATATTAGGTATCGTTTCAATGCGATGTTATTCAGAAGAATGTCCACTTTATCATAAATATTAAAAATCAAATGCATTGTTTGATTTTCCTTTAAGTCTGTTTTCTTATATTTATGAAATTGAAATGAAAATTTATAAAAAAAATACTTTATCTTTGCCTCAACTAAAGCAAACTAGGTTTTATTTATTGAATATCGTACTGAGGCTCTATTCCACTCGATAAAACCATATTCCTTTTGAAATTTAATCGCATTGTTTTTTACTTGGCCGTCGCCATTACTGTCAAGTAAATAAGAGCTACTATCGTAACGTTGACGATGCAATAACATGTCAAAAGCAATATCGTTTTACCGACTACGATAGAGCCACCTGGCGGTGTAAGGCTTGCTTTTCTTCCTTAGTGACTCTTTCCTGTGATTATTTTTTTATATATGCGGCTCTATTCTGATAAATACGGTCAACAACTTTTATTGCTAAGCCACCCATCACAAAAAGCAGATGAAATTTGTTACGTATAATTTCTTTCTCACGACTTTACTCTGTCATTATTTTCGCGTTCTGTGGTAACTCAACAATATGAATAGGTACCGTTCTTTATAAAATAGATGTATGACGTACCCCGAAACCGAAAAATTGTTCAACAGGAGACTTGAAAAAATGGTTGCTTTAAAATGTAGGCCCATTAGTTTTATGGAAATCCCCTCCTAAAAGGAAATTCAGGTGCTACCACTGTATGACCTCATAAACATGTCAAGCATACCGTGAAGCCCTTTCCGATTCGGTTCACTCCTCTCAAGGTTAACCGATCAATCGCGGAAAACCGATACGAACCGTTATCGATTCCGATCGGCGCCGGCAATTAACGATTACAGACGTGACGGAATCCGCCTGCTCTCTCGGAGACAGTGCGCATGTTGCATAGCTGTCATTCATTCCGCCATTCGTAATTGATTTCCGTGTGGAGTTTAAAATGAGAAAGTATTTGAGCGGAAAAATGTGGATTAGTTTACACATAATGAAAAATATGAAAATGTAAGAGGGAACCTAGTTGTACGCTTCTTCTAGTTCTTCTTCATTGATAAAAAGATAAATAAATGTAGCTAAGGTGTTCTTTGTTATTATATTATAAATCATGTTTACATAGCTTAAGCCGACGAAGCTGTTATTAAATGGATTATGTTCTAATCAAAGGAAAGTAACCCATTGGACATCAATAAAATACACCTATAACTTTCCCCTACGGTGATAATTTACCTTATACGGGACTTAAGAACTGGATGGAACGCTAGGCAGTTCTTAAACCATATTTCACTGGTTAAATTCATCTACACCGAAACACAGGAAAGCGAACGCTCATGTTTGGCCGCAAGTGAAAGGGTAAGGTGGTAGTAGCAATCCAGATGGACCCTGTGCAAGGTTCTACCACCACAAAACCATAGTAAATAAAAATATTAAAAAACTCTTCCATGAAAAGCTGACTGACAGATAACATACTCGTACTGCTGGACCTAGGAACTTGAAATGTCTGGAGGGAATATTCCTTGAGTACCACTATACATATACCAATGAGGGTTGCAATAAGAAATAATTATTCGAAAATCGACCCCAATTGGAAGATATTGAGGAATAAGGCCAGCCCTTAACGGTCAATTATATTGTAAAATATGATGTACTGCGTAATGTTATTGACCGTTTAAGATTAGATTTGAAATATGCGAAATTATTTACGAAAAGCTTCAGTGAGTGAAATTTTCATTGCGCATTTGTGTTTCATTGCAACGTGTAGGGTCAATATTGTGCAATATTTTGTAGTCTCTGGTTAGCCCGTCAATATTATTGTGCAATATTATTGCCTGATATCATAATATTGATCGTTTGAGGACAAGGGGCGATTCAATTATATTGCGCATTAAGAATAATGTGTAGGGCCAACCTAGCGGGAGACGAATTCGTCCTCAAAAAAATAAAAATATCAATGAAGTAGCATGTTCTCGTACAATGCTTGTCCCCGCCTGAAGTTATGGAATTCATTCCATTAATCAACAGATCGCTTCAAAGAAACCTGGTTGTTATCCGCCATTCAAACTATCACGCGTGGGAATCCAGCACAATGGATTGAAAAAAGTCGAGCCACGCGAATACCGAATACAGCGTCGATTCTTATTCCACTCGATAATCAGTTTGCGAGTTGCGATTGGCTTCAGCAGTTTTAGGGCCTTAAAGTAAGAATAATAATAGATTTTTTTTATTTATAGCAACGAGGCCCATAATTACAAATAGGTACCTTATAGACTAACATACATAATAACATAAAATTAAAACCGAGGTGACAGAACAGCGTGGTCCTGTTTTGCCAAAATTGGTGTCATTGTCCTAAGTGAAAGTGTGGGTAGTTGAACAGTTACGTTATTAAGAACTAGCTGTTGCCTCCTGCGTAGAAGTTGTTAATCACTATTGCCTCGGGAACTGTCCAATTTTACGGGACAAAAAGTCTGCAATAAATTGTATGTCCAAATTTTATGAAAGCATACAGACAGAAGGAGAACAAAATGATACTACATATTAAGGGTTATATTTTCCTTTTGAGGTACAGTCATAAAATAAAATTAAAATCTGGAATTTCATTATTTACGTAAGTATCCCGATGAGGATGTTGGGAGAAGTGAGTCACAACGGATGCTCTTTTATCGCGAACCATTGATTGCCGATTTTTTCCCGGATGTCTTCTCATTTACCCAAATGAGTATAGTACCTATAGACCCGATTGGCCCGAGCTACGAAAACAAGTGGATGATTGTGGGTAATCCCGTCCATTATTCAATTCAGCCGCCCGTGTAGACGATTGGTTATTGACTCGATGTTGATTAGGTAAATGTAAAACATAACAGGATAGAATTTTATTTTATTCATAAGGATAAATGGGAGAAATTTGCTCGTAGGACTTAATTCAACTTAACTTATTGTAAGTAATCAACATGAACCTTTTGAACGCCATACGTCGAATACAAAATGTGCCACCCACACGCCAAACACGTTTGCTATGCTATGCAAATTACACCTTATTGCTACCAAACAAAGTCTCTTTTAATCTTGAACTCTTGTCAGCTGTGGCCGACGTGGCGTCAGTGGCACGACTTTTAGTTGACGGCCAGAGCCGAGGGTCCATATTGGCTCACCTAATTATTTTTACTCATAAAGACTCATAAGTCCTAATTATCGCAACTCCTAACGTATTTATTTCAGCAACTGTTACATTTTCAGGATTTTTATAAATCAAACCTAACCTAACCTAGTCTTATCTACACATTGAATATTTCAGAACTTCTGAAAAGTTTACGGTTCCAGCGGTATAAAAAATTCATTTTCGGAGTTCCGATAATAGGAGTTGCAATTTTAGTTGAACTTTGGCGCTCCCCAGAGCCGACTGTGGCGTTGAAAAGGTTAAAAGAGCCTTTACTTTTAGACTTAGTAAAAATAACTATTAAATAGATTAAATCTCCCGATTATAATGGCGAACCCTAGGGTGACGGAACCAGTAATGGACACGGCAGTAGGGCATGCAGTATCGGAAGATTTCCAGTATCGGAATTGAAAATCGGTATTGAACCTCAATATCGGAATCTCGGAATTACGCAGGGCGTACAATATCGACTATTTCCAATACCGGAATTGAAATTCGGTATTGTGTCTCAACATCGGAATTCCGATACTAGTATCGGAATTAGGGATCTATTAGAAAAACACACTTTCTATTCAATATTCAATACCGATTTTCAATTTCGATACTAGAAATCGTCCGATACTGCATGTCCTATAATGCATAGAAGGCAACTCCACAGATAACTTTGAAATACTACGTTTTTTTCGATATTACAATATCGGAATTAAAAGGTAATGAATATCGGATTTACGATATTGATAGGCCCAATATCGGAATTCAATTTCGATATTGAAAGTGTTCCGGTATTGCTCCGTCTAATCTCGGAATTATAATATCTGAAAAATTGGTCCGAGATTCCGAGATTTCGAGATTCCGAGATCTCGGAATCATGCCCTACACGGCACCAATAATGGACACTTGATTCTTATTTCACAGAAGATTGCAACAATCAATTTAGGACCGTATGAAATAATTAAGAGTGAATTGTCCATTACTGGTGCCTGTTGAAACCTAGCTAAGAACTATCCCGATTAAAGTAGCGCTCTTTTAAAAAAACCACATCTGAATCCGCCCATCCGTTTGAGAGCTACAATGCCACATACAGACACACAGATACACACAGGTACACACCTCAAACACCCCTCTTTTTACGGGGTTGAAAATATACCAAGTATATGATGTGAGGAACATACATACATACATGAACCCTGAAAACATTACACTTCTTTTTTTTAGGCAGTCGTGTAAAAAGAACACCCCCTCTAGCAGAGGGCCCTGCCAAGATGCACTACGCTAACTAACGTTTCTATTCGATTCGTTTTTAAACCAATCGCGTCACTGGTAGATGACGTGATACGAAAAGTCACGTGGTTTACCAGTGACGCGATTGGTTTAAAAACAAATCGAATAGAAACGCTAGTTAGCGTAGTTCATCTTGGCAGGGCCCTCAGGTCCGCTCGCGGCATGGTCCCTATGACAATGGCTGCATTATAATTGATGATGTGTATCATTGAATATTCATCATAAGCCAAAAACACATCCATTTCTGGACGTAGGCCTTCCCCAACGATATCCACCACGATCGGCCCCGTGCTGTGCTTTTAGCATAGGAAATTGCCTCATTAATTATTACAAGAAATGTTGGTTTCTTTCATGGCCAAGGTTAACTGAAAAATATAACTTGAAGGCCTTCCTAGTATAGTCGAGTTCATAAATATGTATACACTTTAGTACTTTGTCACTTTAATCGCTGTGACAATTCATGTATGGCAGTTTAAACAGACATTCAATACACAAGGTACTAAAGTGTCATAAGGTTGGCGATATAGCCCAAAGGATTAGCAAGCTGAAATGGCAGTGGGCCGGTCACATTGTCGCAGAACCGACAATTATTGGGGCAGACGTGTTCTGGAGTGGAGACCACGGCTTGGCAAACGTAGTGTGGGACGCCCTCCAGCTAGGTGGAGCGATGACATACAAAAAGTGGCTGGCAGCGGTTGGAAACAAAAAACTCAGGACCGAGCTCAGTGGCGTGCCATGGGAGACCTATGTCCAGCAGTGGACGAAAGTGGGCTGATGATGATGATGATGATGACTAAAGTGTATACATATATATGAACTCGACTGTACCAAGGTCATAAACAGGCTGGTCATGTTTAATTACATATTGTTAACGTTGAGGAAATTGTTCAATTTGATACTTAAATTGATTAAATCTGTGCTAGAATCTTTGATCACTTTACATAACAAAACAATCATCATAAAAACATGCCTGCTGTTTCGTTTATCTGAAATTTTCATTTGCCCGAATTATTTTTTCTCTGAACCCATTAGCGGCCTTTATACGTAAACTTCGAACCGCGGGAAACGCTGGCGCACCATTCCAATCTTCGTTCCGAACCGTAAATTTTTTACTATTTTACTATTACAGTTGCATTTACACGTTCGTTTCGGAACGAAGATTGGAATGGCGCGTGGCGTTTCCCGCGGTCCGAACTTTACGTGTGCAGGCCGCTATTAACTAACAAGATAGGTAACCGATAAAATATCGAAAGTAAAATGGCTTCACCGAATTAAATAAAGCTCCATTTATCTTATATGTCTCTGGAAATTTAAAGATTAAAATATAAGAACCGACGAAACTAGAATGTCGAACGCTTGGAACGTAATAAAGTGAACGACGCAAAGCAAACCAGTTCCCCAGTTTATCATGTCTTTGTAAACACTTCGGATGTTTCAGCCTTTTGTTTTCTTGCTTTCGTTTTTGTCATTTTCTTTTGTACTAACAACACGGCAGAATACTATGTCGTATTAACGTACTCGCTACATTCCTTAGCTCGGTCATACTTAGCTTTACAACGATAAGGTAGCGTTTGCATATCTGTACTGACTCTACGTACGCAAATGTCGGAAATATGACGTCGTAGCATAAATTAAAAAGTAATTGGTGTCTTTCGTTAATGTATTCGGTGACGTCACAAAGCACAAACGAGAAACCACATTTTATAATTATAACAACAATATGTTTACTTTCACATCGTTTATTACCTCTTATGTTTGTTTGAACAGCTGTGCTGTCTGTGTTCTTGGTGATAGAAAGAGACGCGTGATTCTGGGAAAAGATAGTTGGTCCTATTTTGTCGGTTAACGGAAAAGCGATTGAGAACCGATTACTTATTGATATTAATTATCATTTATTAATACGGGCCTTAAGTGTACAAAGGACTCCCTTTCGTCCTTCGTATCGCATGTTACATAAATATTAAAAAAAGAAAGCCGCTTCCCGCTATCAGTCCCTCCGTACGCTTATTATACATTTCAAAGTACGCAACGGATTTTAATTCGATTTTCGTCAAAAGATAGAGTGATTCAAGAGGAATGTTTTTATGTATAATATTTTAGAATTATGTACGGGTTTTACAGAAAACTTACACAAACTTAAGCCAAAAGAGGCGGGTGCTAGTTACTTATGAAATTGAGTAGCACGTTACGGATGTTCTGTTTTGTTAGTTGTGAACACTATAATACTAAAAGTATTGTTAAATATGTATCGTTATTATTCATTATTGCTTTGGGTATAAGTTACATAAATGCATGGTACAAAAGTATTACTGGTGCAGTTTTCGTACCAATAGTTTCCGGTAGAGACGATAGTACCGGTTTCATTACATAATTATCATGTTTGATTTACAAAAAACAATCAGTCTCAGTGACAGCCAAGTTCTTAAATTAATTCACTGTATACACACTTACATTGGTTACAATTTGGAAATGTAAGCTGAAAACACTTGAATATATCATTAAACAAGCACCAGTGTTTACATTGTTGTGCTCCGTTTATGGGGATAAGACAACTGGTGAAATAACTCTGTCCTTTTAAGCCTATAAGCAGTATCTTAAATTCAATCATCAAAGCAGATTCAATTCTATTTTGTAAGCAATAAGGTTGATATTACTACAGGAGGTGTATCTTAGTTACTGCCTATTGGCTTAGGACGGCAGAACTAGCATAGAGGCATTCCATCTCAGTCCTCAGGGTTGACAACGCATTTGCTGTCATAAGATGGGAGACTTCAGATTGTAAATATACAAGGGTCTTGGATACCAGGTACTTATCATAATATATAAAGTTAAAAATACATTTATCTACACACATTATAAGTAGTATTGTAAGTTTGTAGTAGATATGGTTCAGAAGCCGAAAGGCAAATGACCAGCATTACATTACGTGTGGTACGGTGTCACCTACTACCACAGGTAATGCTGGTCATTGCCTACGGTTTTGAACGCATAATAGAGGACTTATGATAGTGTAGATAAATACATTTTGAGTCCTAATACTCCTAATACATAATGGTCATAAATCTGAAGCCATAAACTTTTCTAATTGTTATGAAACAAACCTAATCTAACCTAACGGGTTCTATACAAATGGCCTTATAAGAGAAACCTGAAAGTTTACGGTCAGAAATAAATTATAAATTATGAACATTATGTATTATGACCCATAATGTATTGTGAACTTTATATATATTATGATACGATCTCTTCGAGACCACTTACCAATCGGTAGCTGTATGATCGTTTGCCTTCTCAATTCAATGCCATAACAAAACTGTCTAAAATTTGGGCAGTATTGCAATTTAAGGTTAAAACATTGCAACTTCTTTAAAAAAAATGGCCACTGAAGACAGCTGATGAAACTATCTATCCTAACAATGCCTTTCTTCAAGCTGCGCAGACGCCGGCGTCGAGGCCACCCGTTCACCTGCTCTTTGTGATCGCGGTTTCACCACATGCAGTATATAACTGCAGTATTTAAATTATGATAAAGGCCGAGAGCTGTATTTGTTATGATTATGACTACTATATTATTTACATGTACTTGTAATATGGCCACTGTGTAGTCCACGACGAGATAATTGTATGTAGGTACCTAACTTTGGATCCATTTTTGTTTCTTTACTAAGCGGACATAAGATTGTGTGAATCATTAAAAAAAAATGAATCTTCATCATCATCATCATCATCAGTGTAGTGTGAATGTCCCACAAACTTTGGTATTTATCATCAGAAAGTAAAGGCCATAGTCCTTTGATAGCGTCAGTGGCTCAGTAGCTTAGGAGTCGACTCGTAATCTTAGGTACCGAGTTCGACACCCACCGGTGGTGATGTGTTGGCTGAGTTAAAAAAAAACGGTAACGTGTCAAAAGAGGCTCATTACTTAAAAGTGTTTGTATTGTATGTCTTTTAAATGATAGCGTCAACAACATTATGCGTTACTAGTTTGTCGTGCTACTAAACTTTTATACTTATAGTTGTTTAAAGAAAGGAAATAAAATCTGTGTTTAATTACAATAATCTTTTTTTAAATTGCTAAATATAAAATGAAAGCCAAGTTCTGTCACTGTCCTATTTAAAATCATTTTCAAATTAAATTTATTTCTACTTTAATTCAAAGTTAGCCAAGTCCCGACAAAGTCAACTATAAAGTTAATTTATAATTTGTAATTTCTGTATAAAATATTGAGTAATATTTACTCTTCTATTGTTAAACGAACTTTGTTTGATGATTGCGAAATATCTTTTTGACGAAAAACTTAACTTTCTCGGATCCTATTGTTCATTTATACTGGTACTTCACATTTTGTTTGGTTCCATTGTCTTTTATTAGAAACTTGCTTCGTATTTTTCTTTGAAAAGAGATATATTTCACTAACTTTGTTATTACTTGTAGGGTTATTTGCCTCGTAATGACTCAAGACGAGTAACTTGTAATCTAAATTGAAAAAAAGAGATCAACGTACCTAAAGTAATGCAAAGATAGTGAGGTTAATTAATTAATTAATGTGACATGATTTATAAATATGCCTTGTTTTTTAACTGTTGTTTATTTAATAGCTATCGCTTTTGCACGATACTTCATCCACATAAAATTTGTAATTTGCTTTCCCACGGGAACAGTGTTTTATTTCATTAATACATGATCTAAGCTATCTCCATTACACATTTCAGCCAAATCCACAATCAAACATAACTAACAGCACACACACACACAAACTTTCGCATTTATCATAATAATATGACAATACCCATATTACTTTTGTATTTTATATAGGCACAGTCAAGTTCAATAAGATATATTTTAGAATAAAGTGGAAAAATGTACATCATTTAGAACTTGAGAATAAAAGAAACTGGAAACATTTTCCATTATACAAAACAAGTAAGAACAAAATTTCAATAACAAGCAATTAACATTAAAACTATTTAAACAGCGTTCCTTATTACTTGATTGGAAGGCTATACAAAAATAAAAGTACGTAACAATGATCGCACAAGTAAACATAATAATGGCTGTAATAATCTCGGCATTGAATGTGTTGGTCTACTCATGTTACTATGTTATTTGCGACGAGTCATTTATATTAAGTGTCAGTTTAAAACTAGCTAACCTGAAAGCCATTGAGTAATCCAGCAAAAATTACTTGTGTTGTGTATGCATTTCTTTTGTTCTAGATGTTTTATGAAACTTAATACCAGGTCACATTTAATGAAATAAAAATTAAATTAAATTGGTTAAGACCATTTTTTTCAAGCGACGTCTTCTTGTCCCCATTCCTCATATAGTGATGATCATCTTTTACAGTTTTTGCTACCAAAAATAATTCAAGTGTTTTTTTGTTCCCATATTGGTTCATATTTGTTTAAGATAGAGTAGTTATAAATATCCACACACTTCCGCCCGGCTAGCTCGAGTGTCAGATTTCACGTGGGAAGCTTTTTTGTCGCCCCAAACATCCCTTATAAGTTTTTGGTATAGATACAGTTTAAAAGGGTGACATGACATGAGATACCCTCGTTGACATAATTATTTACTGTTATCTTTTTAAAAATTACAAAGTTATTCGCGAAGAGTACTAAAGTATTTAATCCCTATCGATATTTAAATGCAAAAGCGTTCTTGTTCGTTTTTTTATTATTACACTTAAAAATAGGGCATAAAACTGACGTTTCTGAAGAGTTGTACTATACTTGAAAAGTAAGCGCCTGTTTCACAATCGACAAGTAAATTTTATCCGTCATTTAAAGGTCTCTCCTTGTCTATTTTCAAGTGTACAGAAAGGGCTAAATTTATCTGGCAAGTATGATTTACTTGTCGATTGTGAAACAGGCGGTAAATGTAATATACCTCTAATTAACTACTTACTCCTACATAATGGGCTACTCTACTTGTTTTACGTATAGTTACTATAAAACCTAGTAGTGTTACGTAAGTGGTTTGTGCTGATGGTAGGAATTGCAGGATCCATCCAGATTAATCCAGAATAGCCTGGTAATAGCTAGAACACTACCACCAGCCTCTCAGCCCGGTCACCAGGTAGATCTTGTACTTCTGTGGAGTATAACCTACCAGTAAAGCGACTAGCATTCTAGCAATACGTCTACTCTTCAGAGTTGGCAACTCATTGGCATTTTCGAGATTCTAAATGTCTATGGACCTCCGAGCCCAGTTATCTATCTCGTAAGTTCCAAATTTCGTTAGTTCGAAAAAGAATCTTGTGTCGGTATACTAAAGTCAAAACTCACTTTGACAAATGTCCTAAATTTAGGACGTTGGGCATGCCGAGGTTAAGGTTAATGATGAGAAAACACTCATATAATTGACACGTTATGCAAATTTATATTGTGTTTTATTTTTATGAAATAAATAAACTAAGGGCCGTATTAATAAACTGATCTCTAATTCTAATTCTATTTTTTATTAATGGCTTTCACTCCTGCTAAGGTGTATTTCGCCAATGTCAAGTTATTTATAGACACTCCCATGGACTTATTAATAAGTCCATGGGAGTGTCTATAAATAAGTCCATGGATATCACTCGCGAAGACAATTTATTGTTCGGTAAAAGAGTATTTTCTCTAATGGACTAAACAGAAGCACATGGGGTTAGCTCCACGCGCTTCTGTCAACTCCAAACTGATCTCGACTGTACCTTAATGCTCGTCTCGAGATCTGTCATAAATGACAGTTTTCTATGGCTTGACGTTTACTTTGACGAATCTTGTAACGGGCTTCTCAGACAAGATGGCCAATATGAGTTTATTAATACGGGCCTGCTAAACTAAACTAGTACCCTGCGCCATAGTTTATCTATACTGTGCCTGTGCTGTGTGTACACAGGTTTCTCCATGCCATAAAAATAGTTTACATTAAAACGTGAACACAAAGTCAAATGCAAAATCTATGCATTTGGGTTAGGCTTTGTAAACGAGTCGAAGCTACGCATTGGCCTAGTGGTTTAGTTAGCCACAGCGCGAACCAAAGGTCAGTGTTGTTATTCTTAAGCAGATTATAAACTTTAAGAGAATACAAATAACGAAGCATTTCATTTAAACGATAGTCTGTGAAATACTTACTTATTTTTCTATTAATTTATTTTGGTCCCTTGTAATTTTTACGACCGTACCTACTATGCAAATATTTGATGAACTTGGCATGTTCACTACCCTTGTCTTGAATTTTTTGATCTCTCATTTCTTATCCCACCATACGCAAATGAAACTAGTTTTATTTTTAATCGTGAGTCGTGACGTGTGTGTTCTTCCGTAGTATGCGCATTTCACAGACGACCTTGTTCAACAGATTTAATAATATTGTGTTGTTATTTACGTTGCTACGAGTGTAAACAATTATGTTCATTCAAATGACAAGATTGAAATGCATTAATATTGTATTAAGATAAATGATTTTGTATTGAATAACATACACTTCCACAAAATTTATTACTTATTTTATTTTTGTACTTTCTTATTTTTCACTCATATAGTGAAACGTTAAGTTTTTGAATTAAGGCCTGTTTAATTTTAAATAAACTCGTAAAATTTGTTAAAAATCAGGGGAATATCAAAACAAGCCTTAGACTTGTACTGTGGGTACTAGA
Source organism: Acleris literana (assembly GCA_946894065.1). Taxonomy (NCBI): domain Eukaryota; kingdom Metazoa; phylum Arthropoda; class Insecta; order Lepidoptera; family Tortricidae; genus Acleris; species Acleris literana. The sequence continues at coordinate 7,457,774 of OX335687.1, forward strand.
CTGCCTACTAGACAAGGTAAAACAATAATATCAATTATTCGTGTTAAAAAAGTCTGAAATTTTAAAGCCAGACTCTACACGGATTTATAGTCTAAGATCAGAACAGGAAACGAATTTCGCCGAGCTGTTTAATCGATACAAAGTATTTTGTATCATATTTAAAATGTTAAGTAATATATGGCGAATAGCTAGGCTGAAAAATTTCAGTCCTTAATTAATTTAAAAAAAAAAAAAATTGTGTTTGCCGTTGCTTGTTTAATAGACAAATTACATAATAATCGAAAGTATGAAGTCTATAGAATATGCAAACGTTAGGTTTGGTGCAAATTATAAGAACCAACTTATCTGTTTATACCTGCCTACCTAATAGTTATGAAGGGAAAAAATAGTCAACCTTCATAATGCGATTGGTATTAAACAATCAATTGCATTTCTTTTTAAACTTATTTTTTTTAATTTTTACTGACTGAAATTTTTCAGCGTACCTATTCGCCATATATTACGTAACATATAAGTATTTTTTATCGATTAAAAGGCCCGGTGAAGGTCATGTCGTATTTGGATCCTCTACTATTATATTTGTAAATCAAATAAATCAATAAACGTAGGATTATACTCGAAGTAAGTGTGTAATTAGAGCAATGCGATGATTCGGCACCGATAACCCGCTGACCGGTGCCATTGACCGCTGGCCCACTTCGAGTAATTAATTAGAGAAATCGAAAGAACTTGGCGGTGGCACTGAGATGTTACTGTTTTCGTTTTTGATTGTAAAGTGTTAATTGTTTTTTTACGATGTTATTAAATTTCGTGAGAATATTATTACAAGCTATTATTAATTGACTTTTAAAACAGAGAGGGATCTCAATTCGTCTGTTTTTTTAAAAGTTTTTTTTTAACTTGCCGTGTTTGTGTTTTGGTCAACTCTTACAATTTCATCATGAATTACGGTAACTGTAATGGGCTGAAAATGACAATGCAAATTACGGTATCTAAGAGCTGATCTCATGATGGAGTCAGAAGATGTTCTTAATGTACCTATTCCCACCGAGTTTGCACTTTTAAATTTGACTGATCATACACTATGATTTATAGAACTTATTCTTATATCATCATCATCATCATCATGTCAGCCGAAAGACGTCCACTGCTGGACATAGGCCTCCCCCAAGGCTCTCCACTCAGACCAGTGTGCTTTTCGCATCCACCGCATTAGCGCGATCTTTACAAGGTCGTCACTCCTTTCTTATTCTTTTATACTATCACTTAAAATAAAAAGGCCATGGCATAGTTAGTAAGATATCATATATATAGTAAACTATTGGAATTAATAATGCATCATCGTCACTTAAGCCCGCATCTACCCACTGCAGGATAATGGCCTTTTCATTGTTACGCCAATCTGCCTGGGCCTGTGCTAAGACTGCTAAGGTCAAATGAATTAATAGATTTCAAGAAAAAAAAACTTATTGTGTCTCTAAGGATTGACAACACATTTACAGTTCTAGGATTGCAGTCTTGGGATTACAAATATCTACGGGCACCATCAAGTGGCCTAATGTGCTCATTTGCCTTCTCCTCTCTATGCTTCGATTTATTTTTAAATTCAATGTTTCTCTATTATTCTTCTTTATCAATTGCATGTCTAATAATTATCTGAAAGATAAAATCATTAGTTAATGTGTTCAATCATTTTCTAAATCACGCTAAGACCTTGACTACGGTTGAACTCTATCATTAAATCATGCGTCCGGTCCGTTCAGATTTTATCAGATGTTATGTTATGTACCTATGACCTAACAGTAGGTACATACGATCCGATTATAATATAACTGCATTCGTAAGGTTGTTCTGAGAATCATGATAATACCGAGTTCATGACCTTCTTAGAAAACAAGTTTAAAGGGTTACGTAGCAAAACATCTAAAATCAAATGTTATAAAATTGATACACGTGTAGGATTTCGAAAGCCTAAATGAATAATGTTTTAATATCATAATCTCTAATACATACAACACGATTGGTCGAATGAATATAATATCGAAGTACAAAATTACAAAAACATAAACTTAAATATGACACAATTTTTATCTGAATATCGTTCGTTATATAATTTGATTTTATATATTTTGAACGTTATACATAGTGAACGATAGATTATAAACGTTACGTATTTAAATCGTACAAATTTTAAACTTATGACATAAGATTTTAATAATGGCGCACGTTATGCAATTTGCCTTAATATATTTTGATCATATGAAAAACGAACGAAGCATTTGATTTTAGATGTTTTGCAACGCAACCGATGAAAGGGGTCTTTATTGAAATTGTGCATGAGGATAAAAATCCCTTAAAGGCATAATTTCGCAATTGTGCAAGTGCATAACTATAATGTAAAACAAATTATTTTAGTGCAATAAAGAGTGTAACACGGTAAAATAAATGTTTAAAAAAACAAAAAACCGCCTTCAAAAAGCAAAAAATAACTTCTTTAAAATGGTAGGTAAATAGGACAGTCCAACTGAAGTCTGCTTTTGGTTAAAATATTGTTGGACGCCGACTTCAGTTGGACTGACCTATTTACCTACCATTTTAAAGAAGTTATTTTTTGCTTTTTGAAGGCGGTTTTTTGTTTTTTTAAACATTTATTTTATTTTATACTTTTTAGTGATCCTATTTATGCTGTTACGTAGCTCCACATCTAAATATTAATAAGAAACTATAGAACATTTCAAGCTCGCCGCAGACAACGCCGCGGGAATGTCATAGTCATATTTAAACCTAAATGTGCTTCGTCATAGTCGCTCAACTTCCTTTATCGAAATATCTTATCGCCACCCTTGAAATAGGTACCGTTAAGGAGTTCCGGTGGCCATCTGTGGTCTTCATCATCAGTTCCACTTCACCATATAGTACTTTTCAAAAGCAAATGCATGAGTTACAGTGAAAAATACCAAAATCGCTATAGGTGTGCCTATAATATTTGAGGAGTTCTCTTGATTTCTCCATGATCCCATCATCAGATCCTGACGTGGTGACAATGGGACCAACTAGAAAGTATACCCATTCGAACAACGAAAAAATTTTTCAAATCGGTCCAGTGGTCTTCGAGTAATCGGGGAACATACATAAAAAAAAAAAAAAAAAAAAAAAAACAAAAAAAAATATCCCGACGAATTGAGAACCTCCTCCTTTTCTTGAAGTCGGTTAAAAAACCATATCGTTTTTGATCTGTTATCGTATTGTCAACGTTTTGATAGCTCTTATTTACTAGACAGTAATCGCGGCCGAGTTAAAAACATGGATTTAACCGCATGTAATAGAGCGCTTTTAATTGATTAAATTGAAAGTTAAGGTCATAATTCGTAAAAAACATATGACTATTAAAGCAAGATAGGTGAAAACAAAGCTGAAGTGACATTAATTCTCACTTATGTATTATGACAAGAAAACACATTAACTTAAAAAAACAAATGACATTACAACTAAGCTAGAACTAAAACGCTAAATCTAGAAAAGGCCCCTGCGGCATTGTCCCAAAAATTCTGGCAGCGTTTCCTCGTTGAATTGCTAAGCAATGCATTGAGAGAGGAAACTGCCAGAACTTCGGTCTGCCGGGATGTCAGTCAGCAAACGAATATGTAGGTATTTAACTGCCGCACTCATAAATATTTTTGCAATTGACTCATTCCTTTTTAGGGTTCCGTAGCCAAATGTCAAAAAACGGAACCCTTATGGATTCGTCATGTCTGTCTGTCTGTCCGTGCGTATGTCACAGCCACTTTTTTCCGAAACTATATGAACTATACTGTTGAAACTTGGTAAGTAGATGTATTCTGTGAACCGTATTATGATTTTCACACAATAATAGAAAAAAACAATAAATTTTGGGGGTTCCCCATACTTAGAACTGAAACTCAAATTATTTTTTTCATCAAACCCTTACTTGTGGAGTATCTATGGATAGGTCTTCAAAAATGATATTGATGTTACTAATATCATTTTTTTCTATATTGAATAGTTTGCGCGAGTGACACTTCCAAAGTGGTAAAATGTGTGTCCCCCCCCTGTAAACTTCTAAAATAAGAGAATGATAATGACGAAAAAAAAAAGATGTACATTACCATGCAAACTTCCACCAAAAATTGGTTTGAACGAGATCTAGATTTTTTTTTATACGTCATAAATCGTAAACCGCAATTTACCTTTCACGGAACCCTTCATGGGCGAGTCCGACTCGCACTTGGCCGCTTTTTTAAACTTGTGTATGAAAAATCGTCGCTAAGGGACGAATTGCTTGATAGACATATCATGACTCTGAGCGCAGCCGTTAGTTAAATATTTACATTATTTCATTTCCGTCTTACGCCAAATTATGTCTATGGGTTTCAGATCCCACTTACCATCAGGTGGCCAGAGTGCCCGCGTGCCTTTTCCTTGGCATAAAAAAAATGTATTATCCTTAAATCATCATCATCAGCTACCTACTCAAATTTCTAATAGTTACATCATTCAGGAAAATTCACTGAATTTCCTTGCTCAACTTCAAATCCTCGACTATATGAAGCTTTCCCTGTTCCAAAGCTTCGCCTGATATATAGCCCAATTACTCCCACATCGCTGAGCTTTTCGCGAACTTTCACCTTTACAAGATAGCAATGTATGCGGGAAAAAACGACTTTAAGTTTTAAACATGTTTTAGATAATGTTCACGACACAGTATTTTTAACACTTAATATTAGTAACTTTTACGAAACTCAACCTTATTGTTGTAGAATGTCAGATTGACTTTGGACCTAACGTGGGTACAATACCAAATATAAGTTTTATACTGTACGTTTACATGTAGCGGCCTAAATATCAAAAATATGTTTTTTTTTTGCAATCGTCGCGTCGTCTACTTATTGACGCCGATCGATAGAGTCCAAACTCGGTGGATGTACGTTAAGCATGATGGGATCATATTGCCAGCGTTACCAGTGTTGCCACCTTCCGACCATAATATAATGTTTTTTTTAAATATAAATTTTAGCTTAATTCAAAAACGGGAAGAGTTCAAAATCGACTATGTATAGTAAATAATGTCAAGAGCGCATGCGTATACCATCTTTAGAATCTTTATCCAGTACCATATATTCGTCCTTCAATGTAGAACCAAAGACATGCACATTATTCGCATTCGGAGTCGCAATGAAGTGTCGTAGTAAATGAAATAAACGCCACATCCATCAGATTTAAGTGATGCATCCTGCCAATGCGACAGTGTCCTACGGTAGTCCAACTTTCCGTCTGTAGCATACTTCACGTAGGTCACGGTTAGACTGTATGTAGTCAATGTTATACCTATTTGGGCGGGCGCCAGAGGGGAGTCAAGGTCGAACGGCCTCGTGGCTCCAGCCTCCCCTCAAGGGGCGGACAGGGTTGCCAAGTGTGTTCAAATATATTAACTTAATAAGATATCGTAAGGTTAAGGTTGTAAACTACTTGCATTGGCAATTTGGTCCGCGTAGAAATTGATTTAACTTTATAGGTATACTTTTTAAGCTAACGCGCCCGAAATAGAGTCGATTAAAGCGGTTCTTTCGTTTTTTGATACAAGTTGGAAAAACGAACGAGTTAGAGTAAAAAAAAAAATAGTTTCGGTACAAAACCTTTTTCTCACTATTTAGTCAATCATGACATCACTTAGTCAGAAAAAAAGGTTCTCCTGCGAAACTCTTCTCTTTAAGCCTTAAAAGTAGATACTTTTCTTTTCAAATAACTTGAAACCGTTTAAAAATGATTTTAAATACTATTTTAATTAATTGTACCTAACTGAGCTGTTAACCCTACGTTGAATGAGGGATCTCCACAGCGAGACGTGTACAGAAAATGAGATTTAAAAAAAAAGGTTTTGTTATGCTGCTGGAATAAAGGAGGCTGGCAATGAAATATGATTTACTTTTTCAGTAATGATTAACGATTTACTGAAATATTCGATACAAGATCAATTCACGATGAATGAGAAACATTCGATTACTTTGGTTTATTTCTTTTCCTCATCATTTTAATGCTGGAAAATGTTGATAGGCTAGCTTGGATCTATTTAATAAAAGAAAACATACTTTAAATCCTTTTTTTAGGGTTCCCTTTTTAAAACTTAGAGTGAAGTATCATTGCATAGCGCTTAAAAATCATTATGCACAGGTTAACATCAATTTTTACACGACTGCCCCAAAAAAGGAGTGTAATGTTTCTAAGTATGTATGTAGGTATGCGAGTTTCGTTATTCCACTATAACTTCTAAATCCCTTGACCGATTTAGATGTGTGGGGTAACGTTAGAATCCTTACGTCATCCCGGGTGACATAGGATACCTAAACTGTTAAAATTGAAATAACAACAATGCCAAAATGACAATTATTAACATATGTAGGTATATCGATGACAGTATAAAAAATGCAGTCGGGTTTTTAAAGCTTGCTTTTCATATATAGTTATTAGATTTGGGGGATTGTTTCCGAAATATTGAACACGAAAAATTACATTTTCGCCAGAGTTGAGTGTGCCCTATAGCGAAAACTACAATAGACATTTGAAAAATATGTTAAATTTAAGCACAAATTAAAAGAAAAACTACTAAAAATCATTTAAGACAGCATCAGATAAGTTTAAGGAGAAAATTCGTTTCTACTTGTTGTTTTTCGAGAGTTTTTTTTTGTGTTTGTAGTAATGGTGTCGGAACCCTACTCTGAGCGTGGTCCGACATGCTCTTGCCCGGTTTTTGATCCAATGTCCACCTTCTTGAAATTGAATCGGTAATGTAATGGGCACGGCGCCGCGCTGACTCGGAAGCCAACATTTATGAAGATGGTACTTATATGGCATGGCGCGATTCGCACGAGACGCGGTGAGCAGACGGCTGGAACTGGGGTGTGATTCTCAGCGTATCACTTTTCAACGTGACACATTTCAGTAGTCCCCTCAATGCGAACAAAACACATTTTAGCGCGTGCATTCTCAATTAGGCAGTGTTTATACGACATAGAGCTTCGGATGCCGAGACCGGTAGGTACGGTCGCCGTGCCAGTATTTTTGTGCAAGTTTTTTTTGTATGGATATAAAAACAGTAACTATTACCTTCACGGATCTATTTATTATCTGTTTATTAGTGCGTCTACCTGATTACTTTTATGATGTTATTTAAATTTTTAACCTATATTATAATATAAAATAAAAATTAGTTTGACGCAATTATTTATCCAAAAATAAAGATATCTGTGTTTTTCTTTTTGTATCAGTAGGTACTTACTGCTACAAAAAAAGAAAACCCTGCACAAAGTAAGAAAAGACGTGCCCGACCCGTCGCCATAAGTATTTACAAAAATCCGAATTAAAAAAAAACTCTATTTTTTTTTGACATGACAGTACAACATTGGGTGCCTACAAAAGATAATTTCGGTTTTCTGGTTTTGTTTCATATTAGTCTTATAGTAGGTATGTCATATTTGTTTGTCAAAATACCGATCGCCTAAGAAAGTTAGAAAGCCCTTCCGTATCCTGCATGTGGTGCGCGTGGCATCGCACGCAACTTTTGCTCTACCCCCACCCATTTCACCCACCGCTACTTAGAGAGTCCAGGCACAGTCTCGATAAAAAACCACCGCCATTCCAACCATAGATCAAAAGGCGATGTTAATTGTCTCCGTTACAGAACAGGTTCGTGCGCCCGCGCCTGTCCCGTTAATCTTGCATTCTAGTTACGTGCTAAATGCGATAGGTGGCGCTGCGACGGTTTGTTGCTAGAATTTTGCTTAAGTAGCAATATTAGTTTTAAGTTCTCTATCGTATAGTATTTTGTATCGGATATTTTCCACGTAGGTACATTATTTAAGTATAAGAAGAATAGCCAAACTTAAGTGGAAGTGGGCGGGGCACATTGCTCGCAGGACTTATGGCCGATGGGGTCAGATGGTTCTTGAGTGGCGTCCGCGGACTGGAAGACGAGCTGTAGGTTAGGTAGGCCTCCAACAAGATGGAGTGACGACCTTGTAAGGATCGCGGGAACGCGGTGGATGCGACAAGCACAAGACCAGTCTGAGTGGAGAGCCTTGGGGAGGCCTATGTCCAGCAGTGGACGTCTTTCGGCTGACATGATGATGATGATGATGATGACATATTTAAGTATGTATGTATTTATCTATATTAGTTTATCGTTGCCTAGTATCCCTACTAGAGTTTAGTTTGGGGCTAGGTCAATTTGTGTGAGATTGTCCTCTGATATTTATTTATTTATTAACTTTAGATGGAAACTATTTTGGCTTATTAATTTAATACATTTGGTAGTTTAGTTGTAATATATCTGGTGTCTGAGTTCAAAAATATTCTGTGCTCCACCTTTTCTAAGCAAAAACACCTACAAACTGGCCTACTGACGCACTGCGTCGATAAGATTCCATCTCTGAATATATTTCCCATTAGCACTATCTTCACGCCTGTCTTCATATCTAAATGCCATGAAAAAAAAAAAAAACTATATTCATAAAAATACTCTATTACAGGAAACTAGTAAATAGGTATTGTTATTGTAATGTGTTACTCAATGAAGTCTGATGATATAAAACTACTAACTATGTAGTCGGGTAGCAATATAGATATACTGAGCATTTTATTCTTAACCCCAAGGCGAAAAACGTCCAAGATTTAGGAATAAATACTCGTGCGCATCGCATAAATAATTTCCCTTTACGGGAATCGAACCCGGGACCGCTAGCTTCGTAGGCAGGGCAGGGTCACTTATTCCAACTAGGCTAACCGTGTTGTCAAAGCTAAGCTACAGTAATTGTGATGCTCTGAGCTAAGTTACCTGGTTGGGTCGTTTCACTGTTATCATCAGACTTGTCCAGCTATGAAAGTAAGGGCATAGTATAAATATAAAATTAGCTCATCTCCGGCCCTTTAGAAGTTTCTGTTACCTATTGCAGCTCGAGCGCCCGGGTTGCGTCAATGCGCGTCCCGGGTTGCGTCAATACGCACGTAACCAAACGCGGCGACGGCGCGGACTCGACTAAACCGGCTTGGTGCGTCCTGTTGTGTTTGATTGTCGCGGCTCGTGGCGTGTACACTAATTGAAACAAACAAACAAACTACATTAATTGAACAACTTCGACCGACGACGTAACGTTGTCATACAGAGATCGAATCACGATCACTGTGTTATTACATTACATGTTATATTTATCCATTACATTCAAGATTTTTTCCAAAATTTTAAGCATTTCGCGCCCCTTTTTCATCTTTTTACGCTCCCTTACGAATTCGTGCTGCCCTGGTTGGTACGTAAACCCTGCTCTAACGCATAACTTCGTCATGTACACTGCCCTCCAATGGGGCCATGAGAGAGTACCGCCACAGTGAAGCAGGACGGAAGCGAGGCGCGGCGGTAGCGCGGCTGGTTCCGTGTGACCACTCACTACTTTCCGCTCTCACTACAACGATGGCGCGAAATTGCACAGGACACTGGATGTGTATGATCGATAATGGCACGGTACCTCGCAGAATTTTGGAAGACTAACAGGGCCCGGTATTATAGTTGCCTTTATCGCGGTGGGTAAAGCATCCGTCACTCTTGCACTTACATACTGGTCAGAAAGTGACAGATGTTTTATCCACATCGATAAACCCTTGCGATGATAGACCCGAAAGAAACATCCAATCAACATTTTCAATGGATATCTCTCTAATGATCAAAAATATACCTATTCATTCATCCATCACAATCTCATAAGTCGTTCCATTCGTCTCTACATCGATCTGCTTCGTCTCAGTGGATGGAAAGGCACCCCAGTAGTTAAAAAGTAGATAGAATGATTGATGATGTCTGTAAAGTGTAAACTAATGTTTTCTTTTTTCTTTCACAGGTAAGTTTACTAAAACTTTTCGAGACTGGAACTGTGAGTAACATCCGTCGACACTTATTTGGTAATTAGTGGTGGATCCAGGGGGAGGCTAACGAGCTCAAGCCCCCTCCAAAAGGCATCTGTCCCCCCGTGCTACAATGACAAATCATGAATTAAGCACTATTTCCACCAAACCGCACGCAACGGATCGGAACCGAAAGAATTTTATGGTCTTTAAACGATATTAAATCATGTTCACAGTATTTAAAGTCTATATTACCAAGCCGCGCACAGCAAATTGACCGCGGGCGTCTTCCGCGACACGCCATCGTAGCCGAAAGTATGCTGCGACGCGCGATCGGCTCCGTCATAAATAGACAATAATAGTTTTAATAGACGCGAACGGCTGTCGCGGCATCCGTTCGTATCCTTTCCGATCCGGTGCGATACGCGCCTTTTGGTGGAAATCATCCTTTAAACTAGTTTACTTTAAAAAACACCTGCCCTAAGTGGGGTCAAGTTCAGGCCCACCCAAACCAAAATCCTGAATCCGCCACTATATGTATGTAATCCTACTCTTTATTGTACAAGAATAAACAATAAATACGAAACAAAAAAATAAGGCGATCTTATCCTGTCGACAATCGTTGTATAAAATTTATCAAAATATATTCGGTGATATCGTTATCGAAAATGGATAGCGGTGATGTGAGCTGATGGACGGTCGCGTCGAGCGCTTAGGTATGTCAAACCCATACATTTCGTCAATTTTGGAAAATCGTTCACATTCACGTTAAGCAGGTCTGAGGGCCTCTGAACTAGGCTTGAGTCGGTCAGGAACTAAGAACTAAAAGGAATGAATTCCCGTCACAGACCGAAAGGAACTGGTTTTTCGTAAACGATCTTAATCGGTCTTCGGTTCTTTAGGTCAGTAGCAATTGTTGAACGTATGAGCGAAACAGAGCGAACGAGTAAAGAACACACGGAACGCCGCTCAATGTGAAAGAGAAAAATAGTACCTATTTCAAAGCGTGTCCTGCTCAGATCTCAAAATTAGCTCCGGAGCTAAAGGACCTAAAGGAACTAAAAGACCGAACTAGTTCCTTTGACCGATTGACCGAGATCGGAGCGCTCCCTTTAAAGACCGAGCGGGCGCAACTCTACCCTGGGGTGTGATTCTCTCAACAACAACGGACGGGCGGATTAACGAGTGAATATCCAAGCAGCGAGTTTAAGTAGTCCCGTCAGAGCGAACAAAACACATTTTAGCGCGTGTATTCAATTTGGCAGCATGGCTTCTCGAACGTATAAGCCTGCCTAATTGAGAATGCACGCGCTAAATTTTGATTTGTTCGCTCGGACGGGACTACTTAAACTGGCCGCAGCGCACTCCCTCGTTCGTTCGACCGAGCGCCATTTTTAAGAGAATAACATTAGACATGTAACTTGAAATCTTAACACCTGAGCCTGATTTCATGTCGTCATATAGTACCCGTCTTTAAAAGATTTCGTCGGCTTGACGGAATTCCCACGGTTACCCCGTGTCAGGTCTGATGACACTGATTGACTGACTGATGGTCGGGGAAAGATTGATGACTATTACTTAGATGCTTTTACGTGACGAAAAAGTAAGGGTTCGATGTGATTGAATACACACATACTCGTATATGACGAAGGACTTTTTCTACATTAACATCTCGGCCACTTACTCCAAATATATAGTATGAGCTCTTTTAGTTTTCTCTCTAAAGGGGATATTTTATATTTTTAGGCACAGAATCGAAAAACAAAAATGCAAAAATACCGACAAGAAGGAGAACTAATAAAAACGTGGTAAAATATAAACGTATAAGGAACTTAATTTCATCTGTTTTGAATTTCTATTACTCTTATTTCTTTTTCTAGTAAATATTTCGAAGATCGGTTTTGACGCGTTTATGTCTTTTGTATGAAAAAAACATAGGTACGTTAATGCGCTGAAAAAACATGGTTACCTATTAAAAATCTGAGAATTGAAAGTGGGTCAGTAAGCCGGTTTCTTGAAAATGTTTAATTTCCATCAATCTATTTTTATTAATTTCGCAAAGTTACGGAAAATAATAGCGAAAATAATAAGCGGAAAAATCTGAAAATATCAAAGACCTACTCTAAAAGTCTAAATATTCTAGACGGGAACTTTGCATAATATTCGATAGAAAAAAATGCGTCATTGCAATGTCAAATTACTTTCATAAAAATGTTCAAATCATTAATGATAACAAGGGTTAATTTGACCTAACGAAGTACAATTAATTTTAACTACGTTCATAATTTGGATTGTACGTTTATTATGACAGGATTGTAAATACTAAACGTACAGTCCAAATTAGTGGTTGACACGACTTTCTATAAAAGTCACTGAAGTCGTTCCTTCAAATTTACAAACGCGTCTTAACGACATTATTATTTTTGGTAACCTGCCAAAAGGTCGAATTTCGTTCCCAACTATTTCCTTTGTCAAATTTTCATAAGTTAGAAATGTATTTTTTAATGAAACAGTTAAGTTTTCCATTATTGCTATAAAACAAGCCGAACCTAACCTATAGGTTGTACCGGACCTAACCTATATCTGCGTAAAGATTTTAAAAAGTTAATGTAGGTATATTTATACATAAAAAAGTCTCGTGTCACGGTGTTTGCTGTCGAACTCGAAACGGCTCGACCGAATTTTAGGTTTTTTTATATACTCGTATATTTGGTATGTACGAGAATAGGTCATAAAGTATATAATAATATTAAGAAGGTTTGTATTACGGCGCGGACAGCTAGTTAATTTATAAATTTTCGGATAAACGAAAGTATGGAACGAAAATTCGACTTATTATCGTATGGGGTGCAAACGGAATTCGACGTAAAGGTTGCAAAATTGGCAGACCACATACTTGGCCGACCATAGATACATAATTTAAAACACAGTCACCTCAAATCTTTTTGTATTTTAATTTACGTGTCTATTGATTCGCAATCAGTTAATATGCTATTAGTGATCGTGCCGCAATTGGTACAACAATACTGATTAAATAAATCGACATTGAATCCGCATTAGGCATTCTATCACCGCCTACGCCACCCACGTGTCGGGCGGACAGAGAGACAGACAGACGCTGGGAACAGTGGGAACTGGGACGTTAAATGTCAGTGTGTTCTCAGAGGCATGACTTATTATTTTTCTCAAAAATGACCGGGAATGTTGACATTACTAACTACATATTGAGACGCGAAGTACATAGTTTACTGACAGTTATCAAATTAAAAAAAAAACATTGCATGCCTACTCGCTACACAAGCCCGCAATGTTGCATACAAATTCCGTTACTATCTAGCTTGTAACTTTTTAAAAAGCGAAAAAGGCCATAATAAAATAAGGGCACAAGTCTTAAACATCCAAATTTGATTCGAAACATAACTTTTTTATCTGTGTCTGGAATAGCTTATGTTTTTTTAAAACAAAACTTGTTTTTCTCCTTGTCATAAACAAAAAGGCAGTAAAGAGTGGTGGTTTTGTTCACATGAAGTTTCTGTTTGTATGCAATTCTAAATTCGTTTAAGCGATGAAGATTTTACTCCAACACAATTTTTTGTTCCGATTTTTGAGAAAAGCACTATATTTGCCTAGGCAGGAACAGCAATTGCGGGCTTCGTATTTTTTAAACCAATACTCGGCCCGCAATTGCCTACTTCCATGCCTAGGCAATAATGTACTATTATTGATTAGTATCAATTTATTTGTTAATAAGATTAAGTTAGGTAAGGCAGCTACTTTACAACTGACGACTTGGTTAGCCTAGTTTCGTAATGGTAGAAATATGACCCTAGCTTTGCATCTAGTGGCCCCGGGCTCGGCTCCCGGTAAGAGCAAAATATTTGTGGATGCGCGTGAGTATTTATTCGTGATTCCTGGATGTTTTCTACGTACATACAGCAACACTCCCCTCAACAATAATAATCCCTTCAAAATAAGTCTAATATTTACTTTTTTTTTTCTTTGTGATGATAAGCATAGGAAACATGAAATGCTTTAGATGAATTATAACGCAAAGTTATGACGATTAACCTCACGGTAAGCAGAATTTTTATCATAAAGATAACTAAATATGTAATACAAATGCAACATCATCCACAGAATTATGCATGAGTTACCAGTCAGCGGAAATTGAAAATCAATCCGAATGACATATAAATAAGCTATAATTCCGAATGCGTAGGAAATAGAAGCGACACAAATAAACTTGTATGTAGGGCAGACTGTTTGGCGCCGCACCAAGCGAAAACTGGGAAGGAGTTTCGAAATTCTAAACTCGTTAGCAAAAAAAATGTTGGCGAAATCTTAAAATAAAAAACCGTAATTAACTTGTCTGGTTAGAAATAGCAAGTTGTATAACAATAGGACATTGACTTTGGTTTGTTAAAACTTATTCTGCATCTCCTTAATTCATGGCATGTATGTAGGTATCCTGCATACTTAACGATTTTCTCTTATGATTATAGTTTCATCTAGTGCTAGGTTTAGTTTAACGCTTAGGTACTAATGGGTACTAAACTAGGTCAAAAATGACTCCCTGTGGAGTCTTTTGCAGCTTTTTCTCAACAGTAGCGCTGGTAGACTCGCTATTTGTAAAGGTAACCGTGCCAACTTGCAAAAAAGACATAACGTAACTAGCAGATTCAACAAGCTGCAAAATATACCCTACTGGCTTACTAGATAAGGTGTATTTTGCACCTTATTTATTTAGTTCGATACGCAGTATTGCACAATCACCGACGATAAGTAGAAAAATGTGACTGTTGCATCAGGGACACTTTGATCAGTGGCTCTAGGCGTTAGGCTGAGCTAACGTTTACGTAAACGATTTTCGAAAATTGACGAAATGTATGGAATTGATATAAGCGCTCCACGCGACGACTGTCCGGAACATATGTCAACCCTGTAAATTTACTTCTATTATTCTAATGTATTATACATTAGAATAATAAAGTGCGAATTTCGTCGACGGATAGACAGCATCATCGTCTTCCTAGATTTATTTACATTTATCGGGGTATGTATATCATTAATTTTTTTTATACATTGTTTGCCTCCCTCTCTTATATAAGAGAGGGAGGCAAACTAAGGAGGCAAACGAGCATGTAGGTTGTACCCAATGGGAAGTAATCACCACCGCCCATAAACACCAGCAACTCAAGAAGAGTTGTGGGTGCGTTGCCGGACAATTAGGGAAATATAAGCTCATTAACATGTCATGATCTTAGATTTAGTACGCATTCAAAACTTGAGGACTTTTCCTACAAAATTGTTGTATGTTAGTTACACTTTCCCCGTAGTCGTTTTTACCCCATATAGCTTTATTTGTTCTAGGAATCGGTCGTCATAGGCGGCCATTGTGGTTTCAGCTGTTGTTTCTATTCTACTTTGTTTTACACCATGTTGCTTACGTATTGTAAGTCATATTGTTGGTTGGCTTTAATGGTAGCTTTAACTTAACAGTAAATAAATAAATATAAGGTCTGTTCATTCTTACTTGTCTTATATAGTAAACAACTTTCTAACCCCAAAATGAACCTTTTTTGGCTAAAACAGCTCTTTTGTCGTAAATAAAGTATGCTGAATAAACATTTTGGCCATCATTTGGCCAATGTATTGTCTGTGATTGCTTTATTTTGTTTAAAATAGCAATTTTAGCCTAAAAAGGTTCATTTTGAGGTTAGAAAGTTGTTTACTATATAAGACAAGTAAGACTGAACAGACCTTAGTGTGACTACGGGGTCGTGATACAAATGATCACCTCTGTGTTCTACCCACGAATATTAACAACTTTCACTATGGGGCCAACTCTGAAATCAGGAAAAAAAAATCAGCTGCTTCATACATTTTGGTCGAGTACGTATTGAACTTTTCTATGAAACAGCAGAATATTTTTTTCGTGATATCTGATTTAGTCCCATAGTGAAAGTTGTTCATATTCGTGGGTAGAACACAGAGGTGATCATTTGTATCACGACCCCGCAGTCACCCTGTATACTTATGGGACATCTCACACACATTGATCTCAGAGACAAATATAGAAGACCTCCAAGACTTAGGAACAAACTCGCGCTCATCACTCGAAAATTTGCCCGTACCGGAAATCGAACGAACATGTAGCTCCTAGGCAAAGCCACTAATGACAGTAATAGTATATTACTACTGAGGCCGGGAAATAGGGGGTTGCCGGCCGAGTTCATATAGACGAGATAGTTACGAGGCTGGCAACCCCGCTTCACGCCGAGGTTTGTATAGTGCTTTTCCCAAACATATAAATAACTCATTAAAAAAATTAAAACAAAAATTACAATGTCAAATACTAGGAGTCCATAAACATTAAAAGTAACCTACAGTGCTCAGTCATCCGCGCTGTGTCGTGTGCGCCCGCCCGCCCGCCGGCGCCCCGCAGCGTACCGCCTGCGATCTAAGTTGCGCTACACACCCCTAATTACTTTTGTTCTCCTGGTACTTTAAATAAACATGCAAACGCTTTGGTTGGACGCACGGCTTAGTATATTTAAAAAAACAGCTGTTTAGCCTGTTCATAAACACAGCCGCCATGATACACCAAAATTAAAAAAAAAACTTCCCGGCCTAGGCCTTCAATTTTGTATGAAATTCCTTTACAGTTCTCTCGAGGTGATCCGCCTGAAACGTGATACTTTGAAGCCTAAAATAACTAACATTACGCCAACATTCCATTGCATGTTTGAGAAAAAACTATTATAACGTTATCAATATGACTACGTTATACAGGTAACATAGTAATACTCTGGGCTCTATCCCACTAGGTAAAACCGTATTGCCTGTGACATGTTATCGTATTTTTTTATATGTGAAAAAGGGGGCAGACGAGCAAGCGAGTCACCTGATGGTAAGTGATCATCGCGACCCATGAACACCCGCAACACCAGAGGAATGCAGATGCGCTGCCGGCCTTTGAGAGTAGGCTCGTTTTTTGAAGGCCCCCAAGTCGTATTGGCTCGGAACGTCGAAAGCTGATTCCACATAGATAAGGTGCGTGGCAAGAAGGCCTTCGGAAAACGTACGGTAGTGGATTTCCAAGTATCAAGATGGTGTTGATGAATTGATAGTTTGGTATTGCCAACGTTACGAGATCCCTGTTGTATACCTATAGTAAAATGTACTGTTCTGTTTTGTTTTATTGGTGTTCAATAAACAGTGTTTGTATTGTATTCTATGGGTCTATATTGACTGACATAATTATTTTTAGTCATAATGTTCTTTAGGTCATAATCATCGCAAGTCATAACGTGTTTTTTTAAAGAAACTGTTACTTTTTCAGGATTTTTATAAATCAAACCTAACCTAACCTAGCCTTGTCTACACGTTAGATATTTCAGAACTTTTTAAACACAACAGTTTCAGCTATATAAAAAATTATGACTATCAAAAATTATGTCAACAATTAATTATGACCAATAAAATTATGGGAAACAAAGCGCTCCCGTATTGTATTTGTATTGTTACGACAGCTTTTATTTACTGGACTGTAATGGCGGTCGAGTTAACAACCATACCATAACATGTCAAAAGCCAGGTTTTACCCAGTGGAATAGAGACCCTGTATGTTGTATTTGCAACATTTTACGAGATTACTTTCCTTTAATAAATTAGTCCTCGTAACAAGAATCCGTAGTAACGCCAATCACGGTCGGCTTCCGCGAGATTAATTAATTTTAGTACGGTTTCTCTTACATATTCAAAATGGGTGAGTCAGCACTCGCGGGGCCAGGGGTTACGAGCGTAATTTCATTTATTTTCGTCTAGCTGTTGCCCGCGGCTCCGTCCGCGCGGAAAAATAAAACCACCTATGTTACTCAGGGATAATGTAGCATTGTAATGGTGAAAGAATTTTTGAAATCAGTCCAGTAGTATTTGAGTTTATTCGTTACAAACATACAAAAATACAGATCTTTCCTCTTTATAATATTATACATACATACATAAACTCACGCGTTCGGTCCCAGAGTGGGGTAGGCAAAGCTACATAATTATGAATAACTCTAAAAACTTGTTGATAATATTATAGTGCAGATTAATATAATAGTATGTCAACAGAATCGGTATATAGATGGTAGTTTTGGCATGAATGTGCGTGTTTTAGCATGCAAAGAATCTGGAGATATTATTTGGATTCCTAGGAGAAAATATTACTTGCGGTTTTCATCATTGAAGCTGATTAGAAACTGTTAAAAACTTTCCACCATCTCTTTATTGGTCTGCCACTCTTGTGACCGTCTTTTAAGGTTTAGTTTTTCAGTAAAAGACGCGAGAGGGGTGCGAACCACTTAACCACAAAGCCAAGGGAAGCCTTTTTATAGTGGGGTGGGTTACCAACTTTAAAAAAAGCGAATGCGTTCAGAAACACTGGTTGGGAGTTTTACCAATACTTATCTATAGGTGAAAAACTTAATTAAATGACCTCTTGCATGTAGTTGTAACACATCTGTATAGACTGTTCGACTTTCTATATGTATTGTCTACGTTATGTTAAAGAATAAAATAAATAAATTGCAAGAAAAACTACACAATGCTACTTACATTTTCAATTATTATTTCTATGGTGAAAATCAAAAGTAAGTGTCCCCCCCCACCGCCTACCCCTACTGTAAGTAATGAATGGCGACAGAGTAAACGATACGATAACATTATCACAAGCAACATTATTTTAACGAGTAAAATAGATCCCCATCAGCCAGACAACAAAAAATCAGTCAAAAAATCCAAAACAGGTTTATTACCTACTGTTTTAATTAACCTTTTAGGACGAAATTCCTTTGATTACATTTAAAAGCGTCGAGTTAATTTAATCTAGACACCTGATTAAATTCAATTATGCTCTGAATCCATTTAACAAAGCACAAAGGCTTCCGAGTTGTACGGGACGATTGAACGGTGAAGGCGTTCTTACAATCAGACGATTTTAAGTGCTAGGGAATTGAAATACTTTAGAATAATAGAGTGAGAATTATGCCCACAGATAAACATCATTATCGTCACAGTTTTTATTTAAAAAAATCTGTTCATGTTACTCCTGACAAAGAATTGAAAACTTTTTGTTTTTTTTTGTGATATGCGAAAAAAATTTTTACGATGTTTTATTTAAATTATACTATAAGTATTTCTAAGTTGTCCGCGTCAAATCTTACAAGTCGATTTTGAACCAGAGGGCCCTGCCAAGATTCATTGCACTAACTAGCGTTTCTACTCGTTTCGTTTTTAAACCAATCGCGCACTGGTAGATCACATGACTTTTTGTATCACGTCATCTACCAGTGACGCGATTGGTTTAAAAACGAATCGAATAGAAACGTTAGTTAGCGTAGTGCATCTTCGCAGGGCCCTCAGAATGGGATTGGCTGAAATTTGGACCGGCATATGTAAACCCGATGACAATGCAATATTATGATATCTAAGAGCTGATCTGATGATGGAGTAGGATAGTGGTGACTGGATCTCCGCAATAGGGTAGGTACCTAAAGTAGACCCATCTCGTGTTGGGACTCATCACTCTCTTTTTTTGGTCTTGATAAGCAGACAACAGTCGAAAGCAAAGGCTTGTCCCAAAAATGTTTTTTGACAGAAACTTACTGAACGTTAGATAAAGAATTTCCACTGGACCTTAAGCTGCCTAAAAATCATCGACGCAGACCACCAAGGGGGGTTTTATTGGGTACTCCACCAATAAGTGGTTAATCCGGTATAACCCGGTAAAGAAGTAGTATTTAAAAATCTATAATTTGATCTGGAATCATTGTTTCTTTTAATTGACTGGTTTTAGTAACTTCTTTAAACACTCTATTGACTTAATAATTTTAGAAATGTTGATGGTTTGTCAAACTTACCCCGTAGACGCACTTGCCCCCAAGACACACTTGCCCGAACTGACATTATTTGAATAAACAAAAAGAAAACCATAATATTTATTTAACATACCAAATTATTAACAAATCATTCCAATGACTCATACTCATACTTATATTACAGCACAGTATTATGATGTCTCTACCATCCCAGCCCATAGATTAGCTAATGCTTACAAACAATGGCCGCCGAAATAGCGCCAACGACGGCTAAATCTGAACGTCACTTCCGTCCGCTCGGGCGGTTTATTGATGTTTGTAACGCCCTGCCGGCCCTAAAAATAGGCGTACTACGGTATACTACTCTAGCTCCAGCTCGTGGAATAAAGAAGAGATGTACCTTACATCTCTACGTGTGCCACAGATTGGTTCAGAATATGTTTGGCCGAATGTATCGTTTCCCAACCCGCTTTTATTTCTGTAACTGTAAATATTTTAGGATTTTTAAAAAACGAATTTAATCTAACATACAGGGTTCTACACGATGGTACTGAAAAAAATCCTGAAATAATACAGTTACAGAGAAAAGAAGCGGGTTGGCAAATGAAACGGTTGGGAAACGATACATTCGGCCAAAAGGCAGGATACCGCCACAGATTATATACTGGTTACTTGATGTGCCTTTACACACGACCCATCAGAGAGTTTGCCGGGTGGTAGGACCTATACTAAGTAGGACCTTTTGCAAGATTTATCTGGACCTTGTGCGCCGGGTCCGTACAGATCGCTACCAACATTTTATCCTTCAACCGCGCCATACAGCAGTCATCGCAATGTTGTGGTCAGTGTGGGGATAAGACAAACGATGAAATGACTAGCAAAGAGGCATTCCATTTCACTCCTCATGATTGGCTTGGCAACGCATTGCAGTGTTAAGATTGTAGTATTGAGAATGCAAATTTGTATGGGTCACAGATCTTACTTACCTTCAGGTGGCCTGCGTGCACTATTGCACCTCTTTGGCAATAAACAAAAATCTTACCCAACTACCCGCCACAGGGCCGGCAGTAATCACAATGTTTAAGAACACACACACACACCCCGGCTGGAGTAAGACAACTGTTGAAATAATTAGTAGGTATAAACTATAGATGTATTCGATCTTACCCCTCACGGTTCGTTATGCTTTGCATTATGGTTCCAATTCCTGGGATGTTAGAGGCCTTTACCATCAGAAAGTCTGTGCCTTTGCCTTCAATGGATTGGTATAGCTGAGATGTGGTGAACTGAATCCATCACATCCATAAAGGTCCTCAAGACCACTTAAGATTAGGACACGTATACATGGACGACCATCCCATGCGACCGACCATGTATTTCAGTTTTGGGTTTTAATTTTAGTTTTTGTGTTTTGCTAGTTGTGTGACCTGCTCTGGTATCACCAAATGGTGCTAAGCCAGAACCATTTTGCTCCATCTGCATTAGTTCAGTAATTTTTGTGTTTATATTTTTGTTTGATACTTACTCGTAATTTGTTCTTCTGTACTTGTGTACTTCTTTCATATTATGAAAACATGCTTCAAGCTTGCTCTGCTTCCTTTATATAATTCATCGCGTACTGTATAGTCGATGAATTCCCTAAAATAGAAATTGCAAAGCGATTTCTCCACACCTTATTCGAAGTCAAAGCGCAGGCGCGATTCAATAGCGGCGCGAGCACCGTTATGCGCAGCCGCGCCGAAAGTTCACAGCTACGGATCATTTGCCGTTAGACCAATTATTTCTTATTTCGTTTTACGTTCATGCTGCAATGCTTTTAAGGTTCGCTTTAATTGATTTAGAACTTGTTTCATTATGATCTTAATTCACTTTAGATGTAAGATTTAAATATTGTAATGGTTTTATAACGTATCATAATTACACTGTTGAGGTCATGACTGCGTATTAATAAGTGAATAATTCTGGTATAACGTCAACAATATGATTAGGATCAAATCAAGATGGGATGTGGAATAGAGACCCACCTTAATCTTCAATGTCCCCATCTCTATTGTTTTCAACTCGGCCGCAATTACTGTCATGAATCATGATAATAAGAGCTATCATAACGTTGACAATACGATAACAATAGGGGTACAGATAATGCAGAATAAGGCCTTAGAGCTGTAAGCAATAAGCATAGATGAATTGGGAGCACGTCAGCTTTTGACTCATAAAATACGAGTAGTAAATAAATAATTGCTGCTTTCTCATCTAACTTGTCGATGGGTACTAAAGTTAACTGAGAAAATTATAAAACAAGCTTGACTAACAAAATACGATATCGTTTGGTTATTAACTACTTCTTAAGGGGCTCTATACACGGTACAACCATATTGCCTTTTCATGATATGGTATTGTTTTTAACTCGGGCGCCATTACTGTCAAGTAAACAAGAGCTATCGTAACGTTGACAATACCATAACATGTCAAAAGCGATACGGTTTTATCGAGTAGAATAAACCCCTGTGCGATAGCTCTTAAAAAAGGCTTTCGGTTTGGTACTTCTCTCTCACTCGCTCACATACGCTCTTATACGAGTCTAACCTTATTTAACCGAACCCTTTAAATGCTCTTACGCATTACTTCCATTTTAGTGTCAATGTATGTTTCGTGTCCATTATCAAAGTCCACAGTACGTTATTTTCACGCCACATCGCTTTAGTAAGGTAATTCCGGCCATCAGCTGGCCGATGACTTGCAAACATCAGCGGCTAATGGTCGACTTGCATTGTTTGTTATTCGCGTCATCACTCGTTTGACCGTGTACCCGATTCCGATACGCTTTTATCATAATTTTAGTACTAATTATCGAGAGTTTGCTATGACTGGTATAACCTAATAGTGACGATTCAAAAAAAAAATGCCGAACTGGCTCCTAGATAAGTGTTTTTATAGTGTCAAGGACTTCCTCGAGCAATGTAATATATTGTGATTGTGACATTTAGTATATTTTATAAATTTTAATGTATTTATTTGTAATTTTACATGTATGATTTATTAATTTTTATTACATAGGTACCAAATTTTGTAACGTATATTAAAGGGGTTTGCGTAAAAGTGTTGTCATTTGTAAAATTCATATATTTTCAAGGTGAGCGGCCATTCATAAAAGTGGTAAATTATGATAGAATTATTAAAAATAAACATATTTTGTTATGTAATGTAATACTCTAAAGTGCATCGGAGCCGAGATATTTAAATATCCATACTTGGGCGTACTTTTGTACTAAAAACTGAATACTTAAATCTTTAAAATCTCCGCTCCTATATTATTTACCGCCATAAATTATATATATATCTATGTGCATTTAGAGGTCCTCTAAATAACTATGTAAAAATCATCCGTGGCCGCTGAAAAAAAAAAGACAATATTCTTCAAACTTACCCAATGCCCTTGCTTTATGCATAAATAATATTTGCACGCTTGATTGCAAGCTGGATACACTGGACATTATTTATTATTTTAAATTGACTGTAACATCTTTTGTACCTACTACTGTATTCTGCAAATAAATGATATTGACTGATTGATTGATTGATTGTTAATGGTATAGTATAGAGAAGGCGAACTAACATACAGCTTCCTAATTGTTCGTTGGCCATTTGTAAGCCCAAGAATCGAATTGAACCAAATTCCACTTCATCGATTGTATCATTTTATCGAACGCTATTTTCCGCTGAAAGATATCCTGAAAACATCATGGTTTCAGCCTGAAACCATGATGTTTTCAGGATATCTTAATTTAATTAAATTCAATTCAAATTATTTATTTCAGACCAGGTCCATATATTGTTAGTAATATCTAGAAACTTAAAATAAAAATAAAGTTAGTAATTAAAAAATTGGTTTAATAATAAATATAGGTACCGACTGTCATGATTACTTGACGTACCTACGTCAAAGTAGTCCTGACCAGCCCAATCCAATGCCACAATATCGGGCAGCTAAATCTACCAGCAATCACCTTCAGAATGCCACTCTGACTACCCCTGACGCGACCCATCAAGGATGTAATTTTTTTACGCATTACCGCGTGGAAACCGTTCGTGTGCGTCTCGGCGAACATTTCCGAAGTACTGCTCCATTTTGGGAGTCTTAACAGCATTCTAAAGGCGTTGTTGTATTGTATGCGTATTGTATGCTTAAATATTCATTACGTACGTAAGTTTGGTTAGGTTACTACCAAAACAAACTAACTCATGCTGCGAGAATCTTTCGATGAAATGAAAATTCTGCGTCAGACAGCGCAACTGCATAAAGTGTTCTGCATCGCGCTGACGAATTCTCTGCAGCAGGTTGACATATACATATACCACTTCCAACTTCATCCCAACGGACTTCGGTCCCCAGGCATAACACGCGCCATGAGAGAGATCTCTCTATTAACATAATGTTATGATACGTTCGTTATAAGGTATTTCGATAAGATAATAGGTACCTATTATCTTATCGAAAATTACTAGAGGCATGCCATCTTAGTCCTAAGCGTTCTTGAAGCGTTCTAAGATGGCATGCCTCTAGTAATTTTAAATGCGGTGTTACCGCGATAACAGAACTCAACATGGCGAGCACTGTTTTTTAGGGTTCCGTAGTCAAACTAGGAACCCTTATAGTTTCGCCATGTCCGTCCGTCCGTTCGCAGCCTAGCTCCTCTGAGACTCTTAGTACTTGAAACCTGTAATTTGGCATGAATATACATATTAGTCACGCCAAAAAAGGGGTAAAATAAAATAATGAAAAAAAAATGTTTAGTGTACCTCCCCTACACGTAACGTGGGGATGTATTTTTTTCTCGTGTACTCCATAGTGAGGGATGTCGTTGGATAGATCTTTCAAAAATATGGCGGATTTGTGACAACAATTTCTCAACATGAAAGGAGAAAAAATAACAATATCTTAAACTAAAGTGTACCTACACGTTGGATACGATTTATGTACTACCTACCGCTTCTAATTAGAATGCCGGCTCAACTTTTAGGTGTTAATTTCAGTTGGATAAAATGATATAGGTAAGTACCTAGGTCCTTACTTAGGTAAAGTGATCCGTCAAGGTATGCTCCCCGTCACCGGTCACCCTCTATACTAAATAAAGTTTAAACCTTACCTACTAAAGTTTAGCCTACGCCTATTTTAAATAGATATAGAAACAGCGGATAGAATTCTCTTATTTAATCTGTGTTCTCCAAAGCTTTCGGTTTAAATTTGACAAATTTTACATATATTCGTCCTGCCCAATTAAAGAAAATGAAAAATTTTAAGAAGCTTGTGAACCGATGCTGAGATCGCATAGCTGTCTACGATTTTCCAAACAAATGTAGCTCCGTTGATAACGTCTGTCACCCCCTAAATCAAACCGATATCCACGTTTTTGGAATACCTACGTAGTTATTATAAAAAAAGTTGTGTGTCCGTTGTTTTTATTTGATTTGTTCGAAACATTTTCTTGAAAAAGGAATCGTACCTACAGACCTAGTTTTTAATAATATCTACAACATATACTAAAATCCTAAAAATCGGAAAAGGTTTAAGGGGAGAGAAACGTCGCATTTTATATGTTCTTAGGTTCACAATCCTCTTAATATAAAGTAACATAATCTATATGCGGTTTGAAAATTGGGAACAGTCATTATTCAATCATTAGTCATTAGATCATCACCTGTCTACGAATCCTGCAGCCTTGGCCAAAAGTATTGAGCACCCATGCGTTTTTCATATAAAAGTCAAACTTTAAAAGGTGCATTTATGTCTTATATTATAGAAAGTTGTATATCTATCGGAAAAAATAGTCATATTTATTGACGTAATTCCGTGGAAAAAATACAATTAATCATTTTGTTGTAAAACCCGATTTTTTCTAGTTTCAGATTTCACACGAAAATAGTTACTTCAAAATGATAATCTACTAATAATTTACACATGTACAAACACATTTTATATTTTACATCTTTGTGTTTTTTTTTCAAATTAGAAAATAATACTTTATTTATAAGTTACAAAGGAAAAAGTGGGGTGCTCAATACTTTTGGCCAAGGCTGTATGATCTTATCTGTGGGGAACCTAATTGCCACTTCACTATTCACTGACAGCCTTTTTAACATGCAATCTGTGCTGTTAGTTATTCCCTAAACGCCGTGCTAAACAAAAGGCCCTCATTCCTCATTGTATTCTGTGGTTTATGGTATAAGCCCAACTTACTTCTATCATACCTGGGGACCTAAACAAGATGTGTCAAACGCTAACGTTAGCGATTTTGGATAGCTAACAAACTGTATAGGATGCTGAGCTGACGCTCTATCTATCGCATCGGCCGCTTGTGTCAATTCCATACATTTTGTCCGTTTTCGTAAATCGCTAACTTTAGCCGTGCGTATCTTGCCTACGTACGGTTTCACTACAAAATCAATATAGCCTAAATAAAGTGGAATTGCGGCCGTGATCTTAAGTTAAGTGCCCGTTTGAAGAAAAGTCATAGACATCTTTTAACTCTGACAAATCTATAGGAACCCAGTCGCCCTGTTCGTGTCTTATCTCTCCCGAGCTCCCGACTATATGACTGGACCTACGAGCGCGTCATCATTAAGCGGTTTTGAGACCTATGACCTTGGTAAAGTCTTGAAATACGGACAAGGCCAAGATGCGCCCAAGCACGAAGATATTACGTACTGACTTTTCACGTTAAACTCGCCGTCGAATCAGAGATGAAGTTGTCTTACGAGTACGACCGCACTCAGTCAGTTATTGTTGATTATGCCGTTCTCTACATCGAAATATAATAGTGTGGTTCTCTAGTGACGATTTTTCATATACAAAAATACATAAGTTTGGAAAATGGTTATTTATTTTTAAAATGAGTGTGAGTACTACACGGCAAGATACCAGCAAAAACATTTATTTTTCTCTTATTTACCGCTACATCACATCACATAGTCAGCAGGCTTATTATGTTCTCTATCGATTAATTATGGATACATCGGTCGCTTTCCGATAAGTCCGTAAGTGCAAGGGTGACGGTTGCCTTAACTATATTTGTCTACCGCGATAAACCCATGACGACGTGCAGAGACCCTAATTGAAAATCGAAGTTCGAAGTTACTGTAGCTCCATCCCTATTTTGTCATTCGAGACTAAATCGAGAGAAAGGGATGGAGCTAACGTAACTTCGATCTTCAATTTTCAAAGTAGGGCCTCAGGGCGCGAGAGCAATTCTCATTCGTCCGGTATTTTTTCACGTTCCGACACACGCAGTTCTCGCCAGTAACGAGCACGTTGCGCAATGCCGCGCTAACGAGTGCGTGGAGCGGAACGCATCGGGTGTCCGTGCCGCTATTCAGGGATTGTAAATTTAACTACAGCAATATTATATCTGCTGAAACGCTCTGTTCAAAATAAACTCAAGGTTGGTTATTTAATTTGATATATAGAATTGTATAGAATTGGAAACTATCAATCTGTATCGAGCCTAGGCCGATTAATCAATACATACGAGGGGCGGCTGAAAAGTAATCTACCTAACAATGAAACAAAAGACTGTCGTGGCTAATTTTTTTTTATTTTTCTATATAGTCCCCTGCTAGTAAAATGCACTTATTAAATTTTTCAAATATTGAATTTAAACCATTAAAAAAAAAATCTTTCGGTTTGTCGTCAAAAAAGTCAGTAACCGCAGCCTTCATTTCGTCATCGGTCATAAACCTTCGTCCCCTGAGGTCTTTCTTGAGAAGTCTAAACAGAAAATAGTCACAGGGGGCTAAATCTGGACTATAAGGGGGGTGGTCAATGGTTTCGAAGCCATTGTCTTTAATTGCTAGCTTCGTTGTGCGGGCGGTATGCACTGGTGCGTTATCGTGCAAAATCAGAATACCTTTGTTTAGTTTACCTCGCCGTTTTTCTTTTATTGTCTCTCTTAGTTGGTATAGTAAGTTTGAGTAATAATCAGCATTCATTGTAGTTTTCTTCGGTAAATAATCTATGAGCAAAATCCCTTCTGTGTCCCAAAAGATTGTAGCCATAAGTTTACCTGCCGATGGACAGACCTTGAATTTCCGAGGCGGCTTCTCATCCTTAAATTTCCACTGTAACGACTCTTGCTTACTTTCCGGGTCCCATTGTCGAATCCAAGTCTCATCACATGTTACAATTCTAGAAATTATTTCTTCCTCTTTCCCTCGACTCATCTCCAAAAACTCTTCGCAACATTTGACACGCCTCTCCATGTCAAATGCAGTCAACATTCTGGGGACCCAACGTGCACTAACCTTGGACATGTTCAAATGCTCATGAATTATTTCATTGACTCGCTCTTTACTGACGCCCACATCTCTAGCTATCTCCCACTGCTTCACTCGTCGGTCCTCTAATATAATTTTTTTCACCCTGGCTACATTTTCATCGGTGACGGCCGAAACTGGTCTTCCGCTACGAGGATCATCTTCCAGACTCTCACGACCTAACTTAAACTGCTTTGACCAAAACTTTATAACAAATTCGGAAGAACACAAACTGCCAAACACACGTAACATACGCTGTCTGATCTCCGAAGGCGTATTCCCTTCTTTAGTCAAAAACTTAATCACCGCACGCTGCTCGATTTTATCCATTTTCACTTTTTCTACCGACATGTTTGAAACAATTGTAGGAGACAAATAAACGTGATGCAATAAACAAATGAATGTAATACATTTTGAAAATAGAATAACAAACGAATATAAATCCATACCAGCCAGCATTATTTTTGTATATATTTCTGACCAAGGAGATTACTTATCAGCCGCGCCTCGTACCTAGATAGACTTATTTGAATGCTACAATACTTTCATATTACCTAGGCAATGGGAAGGTTTTTCTGAATTTCAGGCAACTGGGCATACATGACGACGCGCTAGCCTAGTTAGTAGTGACCCTGCCTATGAAGCTAGCGGTCCTGGGTTCAAATCCCGGTAAGGGCAGATATTTGTGTGATGAGCACAAGTATTTGTTTCTGAGTCTTGGATGTTTTCTATGTATTTAAGTATTTATTTCTCTATATAAGTATTCATACCGTTGTCTAGTACCCATAGCACAAGCCTAGAGCTTAGTTTGGGACTATGTCAATTTGTGTGAGATTGTCCCTTAATATTTATTTATTTATTATTTATTATACTTGATACTTAAGAGGAATGTTAAGGTGAAATTTTCAACACAGAAACCTAGTCCGAAATCTATGATATTTAAAATTCAAATTCAAATTCATTTATTTGTCAGAATACAGTAATACACGGTTTTAGTTATCAAATTAAAGCACTTGTATTCAGCATGCAAGCAAGCGTACAAATATTGTAAAAATAATCTATTTTCAAAATACTTTCCCAATTTCATAAAGGGGTTTGGGTAAAAGTGTTGTCATTTGTAAAATTCATATAATTTCAAGGTGAACGGCCATTCATAAAAGTGGTAAATTATGATAGAATTATTAAAAATAAACATATTTTGTTATGTAATGTAATACTCTAAAGTGCATCGGAGCCGAGATATTTAAATATTCATTCTTGGGTGTACTTTTGTACTAAAAACTGAATACTTAAATCTTTAAAATCTCCGCTCCGATATTATTTTCCGCCATAAATTATATATATCTATGTGCATTTAGAGGTCCTCTAAATAACTATGTAAAAATCATCCGTGGCCGCTGAAAAAAAAAAATGTCGATATTCTTCAAACAAATTTACCCAATGCCCTTTCTTTATGCATAAATAATATTTGCACGCTTGATTGCAAGCTGGATACACTGGACATTATATATTATTTTAAATTGACTGTAACATCTTTTGTACCTACTACTGTATTCTGCAAATAAATGATATTGACTGATTGATTGATTGATTGTTAATGGTATAGTATAGAGAAGGCGAACTAACATACAGCTTCCTAATTGTTCGTTGGCTATTTGTAAGCCCAAGAATCGAATTGAAGCAAATTTCACTTCATCGATTGTATCATTTTATCGAACGCTATTTTCCGCTGAAACCTTGTTTTCAGGATATCTTCATTCAATTCAATTCAATTCAATTCAAATTATTTATTTCAGACCAGGTCCATATATTGTTAGTAACATCTAGAAAATTAAAATAAAAATAAAGTTAGTAATTATAAAATTGGTTTAATATTAAATATAGGTACCGATTGTCATGATTACTTGACGTACGTCAAAGTAGTCCTGACCAGCCCAATCCAATGCCACAATATTGGGCAGCTAAATCTACCAGCAATCACCTTCAGAATGCCACTCTGACTACCCCTGACGCGACCCATTAAAGATGTAATTTTTTTACGCATTACCGCGTGGAAACCGTTCGTGTGCGTCTCGGCGAACATTTCCGAAGCACTGCACCATTTTGGGAGTCTTAACAGCATTCTAAAGGCGTTGTTGTATTGTATGCTTAAATATTCATTACGTTTGGTTAGGTTACTACCAAAACAAACTAACTCATGCTGCGAGAATCTTTCGATGAAATGAAAATTCTGCGTCAGACAGCGCAACTGCATAAAGTGTTCTGCATCGCGCTGACGAAGTCTCTGCAGCAGGTTGACATATACATATACCACTTCC
Source organism: Acleris literana (assembly GCA_946894065.1). Classification (NCBI taxonomy): domain Eukaryota; kingdom Metazoa; phylum Arthropoda; class Insecta; order Lepidoptera; family Tortricidae; genus Acleris; species Acleris literana. The sequence goes on from OX335687.1 coordinate 7,488,171, forward strand.
AACTTCATCCCAACGGACTTCGGTCCCCAGGCATAACACGCGCCATGAGAGAGATCTCTCTATTAACATAATGTTATGATACGTTCGTTATAAGGTATTTCGATAAGATAATAGGTACCCCCAAGAACGCTTAGGACTAAGATGGCATGCCTCTAGTAATTTTAAATGCGGTGTTACCGCGATAACAGAACTCAACATGGCGAGCACTGTTTTTTTAGGGTTCCGTAGTCAAACTAGGAACACTTATAGTTTCGCCATGTCCGTCCGTCCGTTCGCAGCCTAGCTCCTCTGAGACTCTTAGTACTAGAAACCTGTAATTTGGCATGAATATACATATTAGTCACGCCAAAAAAGGGGTAAAAAAAAATAATGAAAAAAAAATGTTTAGTGTACCTCCCCTACACGTAACGTGGGGATGTATTTTTTTCTCGTGTACTCCATAGTGAGGGATGTCGTTGGATAGATCTTTCAAAAATATGGCGGATTTGTGACAACAATTTCTCAACATGAAAGGAGAAAAAATAACAATATCTTAAACTAAAGTGTACCTACACGATGGATACGATTTATGTACTACCTACCGCTTCTAATTAGAATGCCGGCTCAACTTTTAGGTGTTAATTTCAGTTGGATAAAATGATATAGGTAAGTACCTAGGTCCTTACTTAGGTAAAGTGATCCGTCAAGGTACGCTCCCCGTCACCGGTCACCCTCTATACTAAATAAAGCTTAAACCTTACCTACTAAAGTTTAGCCTACGCCTATTTTCAATGTTTTTAAATAGATTTAGAAATAGCGGATAGAATTCTCTTATTTAATCTGTGTTCTCCAAAGCTTTCGGTTTAAATTTGACAAATTTTGCATATATTCGTCCTGCCCAAATAAAGAAAATGTAAAATTTTAAGAAGCTTGTGAACCGATGCTGAGATCGCATAGCAGTCTACGATTTTCCAAACAAATGTAGCTCCGTTGATAACGTCTGTCACCCCCTAAATCAAACCGATATCCACGATTTTTGAATACCTACGTAGTTATTATAAAAAAAGTTGTGTGTCCGTTGTTTTTATTTGATTTGTTCGAAACATTTTCTTGAAAAAGAAATCGTACCTACAGACCTAGTTTTTAATAATATCTACAACATATACTAAAATCCTAAAAATCGGAAAAGGTTTAAGGGGAGAGAAACGTCGCATTTTTATATGTTCTTAGGTTAACAATCCTCTTAACATAAAGTAACATAATCTATATGCGGTTTGAAAATTGGGAACAGTCATTATTCAATCATCACCAGAGATCGGAATAGTTAGAGCTAATTTGCCTAAACTTGACGCATATTCATTCATGCGTGAGAGAGATGGGAATACATTATTGAATGAACATGCATCAAGTTTAGGCAAATTAACTCTACCTATTCCGATCTCTGATCATCACCTGTCTACGAATCCTGCAGCCTTGGCCAAAAGTATTGAGCACCCATGCGTTTTTCATATAAAAGACAAACTTTTAAAGGTGCATTTATGTCTATTTATATTATATTATAGAGAGTTTTATATCTATCGGAAAAAATAGTCATATTTATTGACGTAATTCCGTGGAAAAAATATAATTAATCATTTTGTTGTAAAACCCGATTTTTTCTAGTTTCAGATTTCACACGAAAATAGTTACTTCAAAATGATAATCTACTAATAATTTACACATGTACAAACACGTTTTATATTTTACATAATTGTGTATTTTTGAAATTAGAAAATAATACTTTATTTATAAGTTACAAAGGAAAAAGTGGGGTGCTCAATACTTTTGGCCAAGGCTGTATGATCTTATCTGTGGGGAACCTAATTGCCACTTCACTATTCACTGACAGCCTTTTTAACATGCAATCTGTGGTGTTAGTTATTCCCTAAACGCCGTGCTAAACAAAAGGCCCTCATTCCTCGTTGTATTTTGTGGTTTATGGTATTAGCCCAACTTACTTCTATCATACCTGGGGGCCTAAACAAGATGTGTCAAACGCTAACGTTAGCGATTTTGGATAGCTAACAAACTGTATAGGATGCTGAGCTGACGCTCTATCTATCGCATCGGCCGCTTGTGTCAATTCCATACATTTTGTCCGTTTTCGTAAATCGCTAACTTTAGCCGTGCGTATCTTGCCTACGTACGGTTTCACTACAAAATCAAGATAGCCTAAATAAAGTGGAATTGCGGCCGTGATCTTAAGTTAAGTGCCCGTTTCAAGAAAAGTCATAGACATCTTTTAACTCTGACAAATCTATAGGAACCCAGTCGCCCTGTTCGTGTCTTATCTCTCCCGAGCTCCCGACTATATGACTGGACCTACGAGCGCGTCATCATTAAGCGGTTTTGAGACCTATGACCTTGGTAAAGTCTTGAAATACGGACAAGGCCAAGATGCGCCCAAGCACGAAGATATTACGTACTGACTTTTCACGTTAAACTCGCCGTCGAATCAGAGATGAAGTTGTCTTACGAGTACGACCGCACTCAGTCAGTTATTGTTGATTATGCCGTTCTCTACATCGAAATATAATAGTGTGGTTCTCTAGTGACGATTTTTCATATACAAAAATACATAAGTTTGGAAAATGGTTATTTATTTTTAAAATGAGTGTGAGTACTACACGGCAAGATACCAGCAAAAACATTTATTTTTCTCTTATTTACCGCTACATCACATCACATAGTCAGCAGGCTTATTATGTTCTCTATCGATTAATTATGGATACATCGGTCGCTTTCCGATAAGTCCGTAAGTGCAAGGGTGACGGTTGCCTTAACTATATTTGTCTACCGCGATAAACCCATGACGACGTGCAGAGGCCCTAATTGAAAATCGAAGTTCGAAGTTACTGTAGCTCCATCCCTATTTTGTCATTCGAGACTAAATCGAGAGAAAGGGATGGAGCTAACGTAACTTCGATCTTCAATTTTCAAAGTAGGGCCTCAGGGCGCGAGAGCAATTCTCATTCGTCCGGTATTTTTTCACGTTCCGACACACGCAGTTCTCGCCAGTAACGAGCACGTTGCGCAATGCCGCGCTAACGAGTGCGTGGAGCGGAACGCATCGGGTGTCCGTGCCGCTATTCAGGGATTGTAAATTTAACTACAGCAATATTATATCTGCTGAAACGCTCTGTTCAAAATAAACTCAAGGTTGGTTATTTAATTTGATACATAGAATTGTATAGAATTGGAAACTATCAATCTGTATCGAGCCTAGGCCGATTAATCAATACATACCTAGATAGACTTATTTGAATGCTACAATACTTTCATATTACCTAGGCAATGGGAAGGTTTTTCTGAATTTCAGGCAACTGGGCATACATGACGACGCGCTAGCCTAGTTAGTAGTGACCCTGCCTATGAAGCTAGCGGTCCTGGGTTCAAATCCCGGTAAGGGCAGATATTTGTGTGATGAGCACAAGTATTTGTTTCTGAGTCTTGGATGTTTTCTATGTATTTAAGTATTTATTTCTCTATATAAGTATTCATACCGTTGTCTAGTACCCATAGCACAAGCCTAGAGCTTAGTTTGGGACTATGTCAATTTGTGTGAGATTGTCCCTTAATATTTATTTATTTATTATTTATTATACTTGATACTTAAGAGGAATGTTAAGGTGAAATTTTCAACACAGAAACCTAGTCCGAAATCTATGATATTTAAAATTCAAATTCAAATTCATTTATTTGTCAGAATACAGTAATACACGGTTTTAGTTATCAAATTAAAGCACTTGTATTCAGCATGCAAGCAAGCGTACAAATATTGTAAAAATAATCTATTTTCAAAATACTTTCCCAATTTCATAAAGGGGTTTGGGTAAAAGTGTTGTCATTTGTAAAATTCATATAATTTCAAGGTGAACGGCCATTCATAAAAGTGGTAAATTATGATAGAATTATTAAAAATAAACATATTTTGTTATGTAATGTAATACTCTAAAGTGCATCGGAGCCGAGATATTTAAATATTCATACTTGGGCGTACTTTTGTACTAAAAACTGAATACTTAAATCTTTAAAATCTCCGCTCCGATATTATTTACCGCCATAAATTATATATATCTATGTGTATTTAGAGGTCCTCTAAATAACTATGTCAAAATCATCCGTGGCCGCTGAAAAAAAAAAGACTATTCTTCAAACAAATTTACCCAATGCCCTTATAGGGAATAATAATAACACAAATAAAATATCTATACTAATAATATTATAAAGCTGAAGAGTTTGTTTGCTTGAACGCGCTAATCTCAGGAACTACTGGTCCGATTTGAAAAATTATTTCAGTGTTAGATAGCCCGTTTATCGAGGAAGGCTATAGGCTATATCATCATGCTAAGACCAAAAGGAGCGGAGCACCAATGAAGAATGTTTCAACCTTCTACGTTAACAAATTCGTGGGTTAAAGCTAGCGTTAACCCAAAGTAACTATTCCACGGGGACGAAGTCGCGGGCAGCAGCTAGTGTTGTAGATATAATGAAAAACTAGGTGTGTACCTACGTTTTCCTTCCCAAGAAATATTTCTTGAATAGGTACAACCGAATTAAAAAAAACAGAAACGTACAAACTTAGTTTTTTATAATAACTATACAACATATTCAAAAATTGTAGAATAAGGACCTGATTTAGGGGATGAGAAATGTTATCGCCCGGAGACAAATTTTGACAGCTCTACGCAATTTAAGCATCGCTTGGTCGCTTCACAATCGTTTTTACTAGCTATCTATTTATTTTATAAAGTTGGTAACACGTTGGTATCAGAATAAGGTCGTGCAGCGTTCTATTGTTAACCTAACCAGTCTTTGACCGAGCAAGGTCGGTGATTTATTTATTTAGAAAGGATCGGACTGCGTCTATCCAGGCCGAAGAAAGCTGCCGATTGCCTTTTGCCATTTAGGATGACGTATCTTAATCGCTTGCCATTTTGTTTGTGAGTTGATTGATGTTAGTCCGTTTGCTTTTGGATGTCTGGGTTTCCCCGTGGTCCTTGCTTGAAGTGTGTTTGGGAATTCCCGGGCACAGGGAATATTTAGGCACTGAGCAACCGGATTAAGATCAAATTATTTCACTATACTGAGAAAAGTTTATTCATTTAATGACAACAAAAGAGAAACGCGACGTAATAAGACTGTCCTGCAGAATTCGGGATGATATAAGAATTCACTTTTTACATCCGGAACACTATTAAACAATACTTATTTCAGACAGTTAATGATTAGGGATCTTGATTTCAGATTGTGGGACGACTTTTCGACTTTTCTGTATATGTCAGCGGCTATCCAGTTAGTTTAATTCACTCAAACAAACAAAAAGACCTAAAAGCAGAAAAAACGTATACCACTTTCATTAAAAAATTCAAAATATTTTTAGTCGACAATTGTTTTGTCGGAATACCTAGAAAATTAATTAATTAAATAGATGTTCAAGAAAGTATTCAACTTCTCCTTTTTTGTGTTAATGTACCTAAATATATTTTGCATATGTATATACCTAGAAAGAGTTTGATTTAATATTTTAGTGTAATAAGTAAGTACTAACTTTGTTAAAGGTCACGGCCCACCTAGTATGAGAATAATACCCAGGGAGTACAGAAATGAAATAGGGCGGGAATTAAAGATAAATATGTATACTTTACAATGGTATATGTCGCATCAGTAATTATAAAAGAAGATATAATGAAACGATTATTAGGGATTTCATATACCTACCTAATCAAACATAAATTAATAGCCAATCTTATTTGCACTGTTACATGTTGCCTCCAAGGTTTTTTTAAAACTATTTACTTAAAATAAAACGTGGGTCATAACTGTAAAATTTACCGCCAATTTGGTTTATGTACGCAAACGTTTTTTGACCGGGCAGGATTATGGGCCATGATCTTTGGGTTATCTTTTATTTTATTTTATTATTTAGTTTTTAAGATTGCTATACCTACCCTAATAGGGTCCATGTTTAGCACATATTTCACGGTAAGACCTCTGTAAATACCATGGATGCAATAAATTGATTATTATTATGATTAAAACATCACATAGTTTCAATTTCCGAAAGGCGGAAGTTTATAGAAGTAAACTATGATTTACTATATCATAGGAAGTAATAGAATGGCTGAGACTGCACGTACGTACAATAGACCCGAGCGCGATCTAATATCGTGATAGCAACGAATATTAATTATAAGTACAGTCAGCATCAAACGTAGGTATGTACTATAATACTTTGTTGCACCTATTAGGTACCTAACGCTATTGAAAAAATGTATGTGGCTGTTAGACTTAGAACAGGACGATAAAGCGACGTCCAACTTAATGTAATGAGCAAGATAACTATTTGTTATGCTGACTGTAACAAGCCCTAGGTCATTAAGTACTTACTAACTAATTCATCATGTTTCTCGATTTACATAGTGATGTACGTGTACGATGCGCTGGCCTAGTTGGTAGTGACCCTGCCTACGAAGCTAGCGGTCCTGGGTTCAAATCCCGGTAAGGGCAGATATTTGTGTGATGAGTGCGAATATTTGTTCCTGAGTCATGGATGTTTTCTATGTATTTAAGTATTTATTTCTGTATATAAGTATTTATATCGTTGTCTAGTACCCATAGTACAAGCCTAGAGCTTAGTTTGGGACTAGGTAAATTGGTGTGACATTGTCCCCTGATATCTATTATTTATTTATGTCCTACATAATGAATAAAGGCCTAAGTCAGGGTATGGGTTTGTATCAGATTCTATCGTGCAATTTTTTGGGATCCCCTTGGATCGCATAATTTGTTTTAGACTATTATTGTTTCGCATAATTGATTTGGCATAATTTGTATTGGCATAATAGTACTGTCGCATAATCATACTTTGGCCTAATACTTTTTTGGCATATAACGCTATTAGAATAATTTCAGTTGGACTAATTTGTATTAGACTAATACACATTATGCATATTATTGTTTGGGCTAATAATTATTTGTTATATATGTCATTAACCATAATTTCAGTTTTCTAAATGAATAAAATACAGTTTCGTTGTTACATTATTAGGTAAGGTTAAATTAGGTCATGTTAGGTACATTAGGTTGGGTTAGGTCAGTGGCGGTACTGCCATACAAGCCCAAAAGCCGGGCTTGCCTTACAAATATAACAACGATCAAAAATCAAAGGTCACGATCACGAACTATTTCAATTCGCGCTCTCATTAAATTTTTCAAATAATGCAACAGCAGCGTAGTACCGAATTTGATCGCGCTCCGCCGCCGCACGGCGGGCAGCACTGCTGCGCGCTTCGACGACCCGAACTCGCTTGAGTCACGGCTAGTCATCCCGCTCGCACGCGGTGGCTTGCAGGCGGGCTTCTATCTTAACCGGTATATCTCTTTCTTACGCATTAGAACTGCCTTATAATGAGATATAACTATTTATAGGTTCATATAGCAAATAGTACGAGATTTTAAGCCCTGCATGCGTCTGAAGTTGTACGCGAGTCGAGTAAAATGCGAAATTCGCGCATGCTCGTGTTGAGCCGCGTTGACGGCCGACTTCACTTCTATTTATTTGCTTGCTTACTTCAGTAATTTTACTTGTTTTGTTTGTTGTGAATTGTTTTGTTTGAGTCAACTGCGGTCACTAAGTATTTTGTTTGTTGTGTTGTTCAATTGGATTGGCAATGGAGGAAGTATTCCCTTGTGAATCTTGTGATTGTGATTATTTAAAGTGTGCACAAATTTTGCTTGGCGAGTAAAAGGTAAACTCTTTAAACTTTGCTGATAAAATATCCGATTTTCAGTACCTATTTCTCATTTCTCGCATAAGTAAAAGACAAATAGCATAGGTAAATGTTTAATACCTAGATCAGAGTAAAAAACACAATACTTATTGCTGCTGTTGTAGGTATATTATTATCGAACGACACAAAGTTTGGAATATAGGTACCTATCTGATTATGAAAAATCAAATAACTTAGCTGGCACGATTAAAAGACATATGAATTTAATTTCCAAAAAGACACGAACGATTTTAGTAATTTTGGTAAAAAGCGAATTGAGACATTTATCCACAATAACTTTAAAAACTACAAAATCATATATCTCGGCTTGCCCTATCCTGAAACCCTAGGCACGCCACTGGGTTAGGTTAGTATGATATCCAGGCGCAAAGCGCCCAAGCAACGCAGAATATGAGGTTCGCGAAGCGGACCTCCGTCGACCTCGCCTTAGTTCCTAAATATATATAACCACAAAACCAAAACTAGCCTTTTCTCGTAGTAGGTACGTCTACGAATTTCGCTATAGCAATTGTATTGCTATGTGCCATTTGTACATGACTATTTTTTAGGACAATACTGTTATGCATTTTGTAATGATGCCAATTTATTATTATGACTTTTTGTATTTATGCTATTTGACGTTAGTCTTCATGACGATTATGCTTTTTGTATTTATGCTTTTTAATTTTATGCGTAAAAATATATGCGTAAAGATGATTATGCACATCGCTATTTCGGCTTAAAGCAATTATGCGTAACAATATTATTACAAACAATTTTATGCCATCCAATAGAGAACCAATTTTTTACTAGACTCCTTAATCTTTATGGTCTGTTTTTCTATTTACTTTCTTTTTATCCGACTAGTTGCATTGCGCAATATCGAGGCGATATATTACTACATAGCTATAACTATTCCTAGAAAACAATAAAAATTATCAAACCAATCGACATGTTTATGCAATTTACGCACTTCAATTTCTGATGCGATTAAAATAACACGTTGAACCGTTGAACTTACGCACAACGACACCTAGCGGCATCTTTGGGTAACGTTTGCTTTGTATCGCTAACAGACTGACGGGCCGCTAAAAACCACGTTCTCTAACGGAGCGAAGTAACACTTTAGTTCGTGTAGAGTTTACTAGATGGCGCTATGTGTTAGATAATACCATAATAATACACAAATTTTCTATGTTTTTGCTTTTGAATGTGTCTTGGCAGCTGAATTAAAATCAATACGATAACATTGCATAGGCATTATAGTTTTACTGTGTAGAATAGGGGCCCAGCAATAAAAAATTAAAATAGTATCCTACATTGCGCTTAGCTTATAATATAATATTTCTTAGAAACAAAGAGATGTCAAATATTTTTGAGCCCGATTTTGAAAAATACTTATATTATAAAATAAATCTACCTAGTTATTGCTCGTAACTTCAATATCGATATTTTTGCTATTGTTTTTTGCACCTTACTGTACCGTAACAACACGTTTGTACTAGGTACTGATATAAAAAAAAACGAATGATAGCGACAAAGTATTAAGTAGCTAATGACACTTATTATAGCACTAACTGCCGCACTCAGAGACGTCAATTAATTTAAATGCTTGTTTAGTGACGTGTTGTCTTATTCTATTGCTATGGCAAAGAAAGTGACAGCAGCAACTTTAATCAAGCATTAAATTTAATTGACGTCTCTGAGTGCGGCAGTAAGCCACTAAGTATACTTACTTATAGGGGCTAACCCAACTCGCTATCTCAACCCCTATGACTCTCCCGAACGAGCAACTTATTGTGTTGGAAAACAGGTAGGTACAGTCGAGTTCATAAATATGTGTATACTTTAGTACCATGTCACTTTAATCGCTGTGACAATTCATATTTGGCAGTTTAAACATGACATGACATTAAATAGACAAGGTACCTACGTACTAAAGTGTACACATATTTATGAACTCGACTGTACCTAGTACCTACACACTCAACGTTACTCAATACTTTACTTACACAAAACCCGAACCTCAAAGTCCACAGGAATCAATCTTGTCTTAAATATTTACACAAATATACAAATCGGGATATTATTAGACCGACGTCCGTTGATTTATTTTATGACGTAACCCGACGATAATAGGATGTGGAGAGATTAACAGTTCTGGGTTAATTCAGGTGGGTGGTCAGCCGTACCAACATTACGAGAGAAAACATTTAAAGATTTATAAAAAAAAAACTTTAAAATTTCTGGGGCTTGGCCGATTGTTTCGATTAAGCATGGTCCTGGATTTGTTTTTAGCTGTTTTTGTGTAGCTTTCCCATTGAAACCTAGGTGTGTCATAATTATTTACATTCCAGTAAGTGCAGCGAATGTGTAAAACAATTACAAGAGATCGGTAATATTTAACCAATGAATATAAACCCTTTCGGGATTTTACCTTACAGGAATTTCCAAAACTATTGAACCTCTATTGAGATTTATCTTTTTCCTGCTTGTGGTCCTAAGCTTTTTAATGCTGTAGTATAATTGCTGTAGTGTGTACTTCTGTAATACATATACTATTTTTATAAGTGCATCATTAATAATTTTCTTTTCTTTTACAGGTAAGTCTACACAATCTTCGGTCGAGGTACCCTATTTTATTATACGAAAAATATTTATTTATTGATTTGTTTGTTCGTAATCGCGTTCACGAAAACGGCTCTAACGATTTTGATGAAAATTGTGGAATAGTGGATTTTCGGGTTAAGAAATTTTGATGTATCAAGTTTCACAATGTCGATTGGTCTTTGGGAAGACATAGTTTCAACCCGAGCGAGGCACGGTGTCTTAGGTAGATATTTTTACTTATAAAAGCTAGGAAGTTCTTTATTGTAACTAATAATATGTTAAGGGCACACAGGAACTAAGAATCCTAATTTCCATACACTCATACATAATGTTTACTAGATCGCGGCACGTGGACCGTTGCACATCAATATTTATCGAGCCGGGAATCGAACCCGCGTATCCGCTACTATAATTAGATGCATTTGTACGTATGGTTGGATTTGTTGTCGTTCCAGTACGATCATACATTATTTTTGGTTACGGAAGGTTTTGTTAAAATTGATTTAAAATGAGAATTCCTAAGAGTTAAGGTCCGGACTTAAAACCGAAGAAAGCGTTTAGCAGAAATAAATAAACGCCGGTTTATAATGTAGATATACCTACCTACAACCAACCCTAAAAATGTGCCTTCAAAATTGAAATTCTAGATTTGCCACTGAGCGATAGAAGTGCGAATTTGACAGCTCCGCTACAAATTCCTGGCGGTTTACAAGATGCATGTTTTATTACTGGTTTTCGAAAACGGACAAAGTAGATTTGACTCTAGCGGTAGACGCAATAGGTCCTATACCTCTACCATGAGTTACAATTACCAGACTCGCTAGCGAGTCGAATGCTCTGTCCCTCGCAGTCTATAACAATACTGCTAGGTCTGCGAGGGACAGAGCATTTACTAGCGAGTACCTTAATTGTAACTCATGGTAGGGGTCCTAGGCAATGCATCTTCGATGCGAGAACGTTATCGTTATCGAAAACATAAGCTGCCGGGCGGTCACGTTGAGCGCTAAGTTATAGTTGTGACGGATTTCGAAAATCGTTTACGCTAGCGTTATGCATCTTGTCTAGGGCCTTTCCGCTTTATAATGTAGCTAGGTTTTAACCTTAAAAATGAGCTCTTCAAAATAAAATTCATAAGTCGCTAATGGAGTGCGAAGCGCTAATTTTTCAGTTCCGCAAAAAGATCCAGAGCAGCTCCAACTCCCCGCACAGCTTTGGTGGAAAGGAAATAGACACTAAGGACATTTCTAAGCTCGTGCAATATCATTGCACTACACAGCCCTAGAAAGCGATCATTAGGGTGAGTTTAACCCAGACCGAAGCACAGTAGTCGAAATGGCTAAACATGGCCTCTATTCTAGGTACTTCTTCGCCATGACCGTCAAATTAATAAGAACTATCGTAACGTTGACAAGACGATAACAATGTCAAAGACAATATGGTTTTACAGGGCAGAATAGAGGCCCAATTGTTCAATCAATCTGTGACTTGGCGAGTTCGACGTTGTGTGTTGTGCAATCTGATTGGTTTTTTTCGCTTCTCTCCAGGGTGGAAACGAACCCTTACCCCTATGGAGCCCCGTGAATGGAATGTTTACAGGTCGACACCATGAAGCAATGTCAATAAAAAGCTAACGATGTATCGAATTGATGCGTTGATGAGACCAATAAAAAAGTCAAGGCGTTGTGGCTAGCACGCTCCGCTCTATATCTTCATGTCGGGGATTTTAGTATCCAATTTGATACATTACAAGTGTAAAGCATCATTTTAGACATGTCGACAGGATATTAAAACATTTTATTTTATAGGTATTCATTAAAAGCGTAACATAACATGTTGATGTTGACAATTAACCCGCAGAACTGACAGTTTGTTGATGAGAACGTGCTGAAACTTACATTTATATATCTGCTATGCACCTAAGTAGAAATATGATGAAAAAAGATGTTTACATAGAAAAATGAGAGCATTTTACTAAAGAAACATAGTTTCCGATTGTTATCTACCTACGACGATGTTTCAATTTTTTTTACAATGAAGAGACAAATTATAGTAACAGAGAATCGGAAACCCAAATTTTCACCGTGCTAAACCGTCGCTAGGGAGGGGCACGCTCGATTATGCTATCTTAATCATTCGATTTGAATATGCGGGCGGCGCGGTCACGCTCCGTGTGCAGCCGCCTTTATTTATACTTTTTAATTTTCATTCGTCTATGATAGATATGATGTGAAAACCGTCCGCTTAGATGTATTTTAAATTTTGATTGGCATGAGAAAGGGTGATGAAAGTTGATAGTGAATAGGATTTATATTACTACTCGTATTTGTAACGCTTTTGCTATGCTTTCGTTTATAACTCACCCACCCGAATTACGACGTATGTAAGTATTCGAGTATGCCGAATTATATTCCTATTGTTCTTGTCGTGGGGTACCTATGTCCTTGAATGTTTACCTTGGAAAAAAAGAGTTTGGCGTGGTGACAGGTTGAATAAATAAGTAAATCTTGCTAATTTCATTTCAGACCCTTTTTTGCCAGACTTTATAGGTCACTATTCCCACTTGTTGCTTTATACCATATGAAAAGCATATTGGTAAAGTACAATGTTTGCGGTAATAAAGTGGCAATCAATATGAACTAACAGCCAAATACTCGTACTGACGTTATAAATCAAATCTTACGAAGTGTCAAACAAATTGTTTTTATAATGCCACTGTGGCAATTGTTTATTGGGGGTCAGGGTTTTATTCTGCCAGTAGTTTATTAACACGTTCACTGTACCCATACTAAACGATGTGTCAATGTCACAAGTCCAACTGTGCATTCAGTATGGGGATGTGACCCCATAGTGGAAGCAGGGACTCCTGAAAAAACTTCATGACCGCACATTGGGGGCACCCGGACAGGGAACGTGTTAAGCCACGATTAGGTTAAATTAAAATTTTAAAGTGTGGTCTATTCGCACCAGTTCTATTGACGACAGATCCATTGATGGAAGTAATGGGAATAGACCTCGCTCTACATTTCTTTGTTGGTAGTAGGTATTCAAGTCTAAACCAACAGTCATTGAAATCTAAAAAAAATACTAGAAACGGACCCGTGGGCCCGTGGTGTAATAATACAATACAATTAGCTACAATTAAATAAACATAAAAACAAATACTTTTTTTAAACACTATACCACGTGTCCCAAAACTCAACGATAAGCCGGCACCAGAGGATGGAGCTGCTTATGATTAGTCGAGAAAAAATAAGGAAAAAAATATATCTTTTCCTTATTGGTATTGGTATTGGTAGTATCTTGACGTGTAAAAGTGCCCGAGCGGCCTACTTACTAAATAAATTTCTTTTATCTTTTTTATCTTTTTTATTTTTTCTCGACTAATCATAAGCAGCTCCATCCTCTGGTGCCGGCTTATCGTTGAGTTTTGGGACACGTTGTATAAAAACACAGTATTATTTAATGTAATTTGCACGACTTCTTTTTTATTTTCCACAATTACCAAAACTCGTCTAAATACTACATAAGTTGCAAATGTACCTCCAGAATATCAAAAGTTAATTAATTATTTACCGAACTAATTGGCCGAGTAATAATATGTCGCAGAATGAGACAAAACCGAGCCTTTCTAAACGAGTACGTTAAGGTCATTTAAATGGCATGCATACGGTATGTGCCAGGAAATGACCGAACGGCTGAGTGGCCTTGTTGTCTGTGCCTGTAAGACCTAATGCGGTTTAGATAATATTTTGCTAACCGAGATGAGGTCGACGAACTCATATCAATGTGACAGTTGGCGAGTGATAGGTTCAGACATAATGAGAGTTGATGCCAAAAATGTATTTGCCTTTTGCTCATATGTGAGTGAAAGGTTAATAATATACCTAATAACCACCTTAACTCGCATGCCCTTTGTGTATTGTGTTATGCGTAGCATCTGGCACGATTAAATTGAATAAGTGATCAAAATTACGTATATGCCTTAAAAGATTAGTGAGCATACTCAAAAATTGAACTGCTAAAATGTTTGTTTTGTTTGTTCACAGAATGTATATCCGTATTATTAGTCTTGAGTAAGATTTCCGTTTTACGCGTCTGAGATGTCAGGTTTCTACTTTGTCGCGTCTTAACATTCAAATGTTCATATTGATCATGATCAGTTTTTTTTTAATAAGGCCGTGACCCAAAAATGTACTTTAAGTTTCGTTTATTCCATTCATTCGTTCTTAATTTCTAACTCAGTAGACCAAAACTCCAGCTAGCGTTTGGTCGTTTCTCGTATGTTCTTCTCCAAAGCATGTCGTCAACGTACTAATCAAACTTAACCTCTGAAGCCGTACTACGAACTCAAAAATCCTGCAAAATTCCTGGAAGTGAAGAGGATAGAGCACTTAATACCAATCATATAACTACATTCCATTCTTTATTTATCAAGTTTTGACAGATCGCACCTCAGAGAACTGCGAAATCTCACTCTCTCTTCAACACTGGTTCGAAAGAGTGCACGGGCGGACATTGACGTACCTACATATCGACATACTGATCGATCACTATCATCATTATCATTTTAGCCCACATCCACCCACGGCAAGGTAAAGGAAGGCATTCTCATTGTCACGCCAGTCTGCCCGGTCCTGTGCTAAGATTATCTTCTTCATCAGACCAAAAAGCAACGACATTTTATTTTTAATAAGTAGTCGTCGCTACAAATTTCTCGCCGACCCAAAAGGCATGACGAACCACATACGTATTGATCGTAACGATGTTGGAAATAGAAAAGGTGTGTTGCATTAACATAAGGAGACCATTTAACTCTTGATGATGTACTTACGTCAATAACATACTCTATTTATAGCATGGCGAAAATGAGCTTTTAATAAACGAATATAGAAGAAAATACATAATAATAAGGCAAGGTAACATATAAAAGAAAAGTAACATTGAATCTCAGCTCAGCATAGCGAAGTCTTCCAATATTTGTGTACGAAGGCAAGAATATTGGCAAAAATATGCTATTCTTACCCAATTGCTGCTAAAACATGGTGATGATTGCCAGTTCAAAATATTAATTTCACAAATGTCCGTGTTAAACATTTTTTTGCTAATCTTAACTTTTGATTAGGCGTGATGTACCTATAAAATAAAAGCCGCCTAGACGTCAACAATGTTTGCAAGGAAATAAAACCATTGTCGGTATGACAAGTATGACAACGCAAGCGCAGCCAAATACACATACAACTCGTAAGAGACGCTGACAAGAATGTTTGCCAAATCCCGTGGATTTAGGCATTTTATAATAGAAACTCAGCGTGATTAAGTGGTAGCTATCTTAGCACTATTTCTTATCATTCAGTTACTGATGGACCATTGACGATGGTGCTGGCTTCTCGGTTTCTGCTATTTCAATTTAATCATTATTTAAAGGTCTTGCGGTTCTTCTGGTGCTGCGCTCATGAACACCGGTTTACCAACTTGAACTAATTAGTCTTTTGCCGCTACTCCAAACTTCATCATTCATAACCCTTTTGATCACTACAGGAAAGTCCCAGACGACAGCTGTGCCGTCATGGCCAATTCAGACAATTTAGTCTTAATAATCACTAATTTATCCAATGTAGCTCAATTAGTGCTTTTTTCAACACATGGCCGTTCGACGACAGAATGTGTATGTTACAACACATATGAAGAGTCTAGACTGCTTCTAAAAAACATGATCCTGTAACCTTAAAATAGTTTTTTTTTTGCTGAAAATAAATAATACTTTAAGTATAAACTTCTAACTTAAATAATGAAAGCTGCTTTAATTTTGATATATGCTCTAAGTGGGATCAATTAACTATACTTTACCCGAGTAAACTACTGACTCTACCTGCTAAATAGTTATATTTTTCTTTATTAAATAGGTACTTAACGATAATGAGGTAGCTTAGTATTTTCCTTAATATTCCTAATTAAAAACAAGAGGCTCGAAGCTAAAATAATCTGCTAATTACGAACTCATTTGTACGAACATTGAACGGTTTCCTTGTCGTATTTCTGACTCCGCCACAGATTCACAAATACATAACCCGAAGAACACTGGCCATTGACTATCGTTGCAAAACCAAAGAGTAACAAAACGCGCGCGAAATAAACTATACTGGCATCTGTGGTTCGAAATGTAACGTCTAATTTGAATTTCTGAATTCAAAAGTAGATTTGAGTGAATGAATGCGTTGTATGTGCGCTTCTGAGTTTGCTCATTCATTATCGCAGCTAAAACTGTTGCATAGCCCACATACCTACCACATAAAAGGTTTAAACATGCTTGAACTCGGGTCTACTGGTTTTGCTGTAAAAAAGTATTAAAACGGGGTTTTCCTTGTTGGTTAGACTAACGCTCCTATTCCAATGATTCATAATGACAATCAGAATTAGGTGTGAATAAATAATTTTGTTCATAAGTTGATCCATTTAACATGTTTGATAATAAATAAAAAACTATATAATTTTGTTTTATTACAAATTTTAATTGAGAGGCCCTGGACCAGGATTCAAGCCGTTTATGTTTACTACTATCGTTATTTTCTTTTAACTATTCAAATATTTCATACAAAATCAATGTGCCAAAGTCAATTATTTTATTTATACAAATTAATAATCGATATTCCGTGGTGGTCTCTAGGCTGGATTGCGCATGATTGGCTATCTGTGCGTATGTATGCGTGGTGGCGCCGATCTGCTTCATTTATCTACTGCATTTGCTTTTAGTTTTTAGTGCGGTTACGCCACGATGCCGCGAAGGTCTAAAAGACGTATGTGCACGGGTATTGGATGCACACACGTCTTTTTAGATTACGGGGCGTATGCGTCGGAAATAACGTGGAATATCGGTCACCACAGACTCGCATCACGGGCGTTGAATTAATTGCTCGGCGCAGCACTATCGCACTGCCCGCCGCGCGAGCGGACGCTTCCGCTCGAAGTTTAAATCGAAAAGCGCGCGAACGTAATGGCGGGAAACACAGTAAAGTTTTGAAATAGTTTATGGTTTCCTTTTAAAACTAAAAGTAGTTAATCTTAAACGCAATTCTTAAAATAGTTTTTATTTGTTTAAACCAGTCAATTTTTAAGTAACTCAAGTCATTTATACGGAATGATAAAAGTTAATTAAACAACTACAATGCTTGATAAGAAAAGTAGTGCAAAAATAACTAATCAGTAAGGTCAGAGATCTCGGATGTTTTCGTTCGTTACGATAACGGGTGCAGATGTCTCGGAGCGCAGAAACGGTGGAGCTGCGCGCGGAACACACGGATACTGGAAATAAGTAAATAACAACAGTGAATCACGTACCGGTTATCAATGCAGGATGGCGTGTCAAACGGCAAGTTGGATTCCGAACGCCGTCGCGACCATACTGCGCGCGGACAGTAGCGCCCAGCCGATAATCGCGTGGTTAACTACCTTACGAGACGCCACAGAAGAATACGACCCTCTCGTCACTGTCAAAGAAGACCAGTCTGAGTCAGAAGACTCTGACTCCTCTACAACAACACCTGACAGTGCGTTCGACGAGATCCTATCACAGTTAGGAAAGGAAATTTTCAAATTAGAGGAATACCAAAAGAATCTTGGACCCAGCGAGGAAGAGGTGTCACTAAGCATATTAAACATTTTTGATGAATGTCTAGAACGATTTGACAATGGTAGCGAAGAGTGTTTTGAGGTTAAGGAATTAAAAGAGACTGATACCGAACAGGAAAAAGTTAATATTCAAGAAAATAGTGCTGTGATCGAAGTGAAAGCTGATGAAAATAGTGTGATCGTAAATGAAAATGGTTTGAACGGTGACGAATTTAGTGATTGCGAATCGACTATATCCGATGTGTCTTTCGTCACTAGCACGCCTGCTAAGTGTGAGAAAGTGAATATAAACAAAATATTTTATCAAGGGGAAGGTACTCCTGTGCCGCCTCGGCGGTCTAGGTTAAAGACACCTTCATCCAGCTCGTCTTGTTACGACAACATGGAGCTTAAAACGAACGGCACCATCAATGAAGTATCGAAGCGGTTAGAGGACAGTGATTCTGAAAGCACATGCTGGAGTTACAAAGAATGTAGCGACACTGAGGACTCTAAAGACAGGTACGCGATGGTTTGGTCCCATTCAACGGGCTTCCACAACTCCGACGAGATTCTGCGGCGAGTGCTGTCGCAGAATCACGCGACGATATCGCGATTGTCTTTCGATACGGCCAGTGACTTCACGCCGACGCAATACTCGGTGTACGCGCTGCACGAGGTGGGAGACAGGTGCGAGCCAGTCGCGACCATGACGCCGGACAAGCCCGACGACGGCTACGAGCCCGTGCGCGACGCGGTGACAACCGACGAAAATATCTACGAGGAGATAGAGTACGGTTACAGTTTCACGGACGAAGGGTGCTCTTGTGGTGGCAGTGTCGAAGTCGAAAGTTGTTCAATAAGTGCTAGTTCCGAAGGCGTCGGGAGAGACAGCCCTTTATACGCAAATTTAAGGGATCATGACGCGTACGCGGTCACTCCAGACGTGATTTATTGGAAGAATTTGCTCTTGGATCCGTTCTACAATGAAGACGAAGAAGATGAGGTAAGTTTGTTAGATCATAGCTATGCGTGCTGAATTAATTAATGTGTATAAGGCGTCTTACGTCTGCGTACTGTTGTGTACGTTTCCTGTTGGGAATACAATAACATTGACGATGTGTCACTTTGTATCATTTAACTTGGTCCCAGTTGGCGTTAAGAGTGATGAGCAATTTAGACTTAATTAAACGGAAACAGTGACTAATTGAGGTCGTAACTCGTAACTCCAAAGGTCTCGGTAACTTATCATGAAATTCATAAATCAACACAAACAATAGCATTTTTTATTTTCACAACTTTATTGCTGTTACGAAAATACAAATACTCGCACTTTGGTTGGCGCGAAAACGCTGAATTAAACCATAGACACCGGATACTAGTGATGGAATTTGAATCGTAATAAAAACGATAATCACATCCTCCATCATTCGATTCACACGTCATTCGATCTTTGAAACCGAAAACTCTTTAACGGCACCATTTCGGTTCCATTCATATTTAGTTCTAAATTTAACTTCATTCATATCTCCCATTCGCTTCAAGTGACTGAATTGAAATTGCTTTTAAATTGGATTAGATTTCTTACTGGCAGTTTGTAAACATTACTGTGCCTAAGATGTTGCGGAAAAACAAGAAATAGGTATACAATCTTGCAGTTTATGAAACAATTGTTTTCTAAGAAGTTTATTTATCGTTTTTCCTCGGAGATTAACAAATTCTTGGGTTAAAATATTTATTTAATATTTTGCAGACTTCACAAAACGCATCTTTTGAAAACGATAAGTACGAACCAAAAATTTGGTTTTTCATTCGTAAATAATCCATGCAATAGGTTACGTACCATACCATTTCATAAATTATTTTGTAGACTTCGGCTTTGTTTTATATCTACCATTTTCTATATTCCCGTATTCATTTTCAATTCAGCAGCAGGAAAATTTGTATTTTTGTACGTGTTATTCGTTTTTTCCGTGTTTTTGTTTACAGTTATTCACCCATGACCGTTTTAAATAGGCGCGTGGCGAAAGATAACTCATACAGCCAACTTAAATATTTGCCAAATAATACATCTTAAGTAGCCTCATGGTGCGCTTAGCTTATCTTAATGACTTTGGCAGTCCCAAATAAAGATAAACAGTATAGATAACATGTTTTTTTGTTGGAATTTACGCATTTACGAAGCATTAGGTACTTATTACCAAACAGCCTACTCAAAATGCAAATACATACCTAGTTACGAAAGCAGCAATGATCGTTAATTGATTTTAATTGATGTTCATAAGAGATCGTTACAATCATTACCGTGCCGGTAATTGGTTTTCTATTTTTAATCTCATTTCATTACCGTAGACTTAAAATAAAATAAAAAATACACTGACGTCCCATACCTATAATGTTCGAAATCTTTTAAATTCGCAAATATTTTTACAAAGTTGTTAGTTATAGACAAATCTATAAGGATGTTTTAAATAATATTGGGTTTATCCAGTCAATAATATTTGTACTAATATTACTTAGTATTTCTATAAATAAATATTATTAGCATTTCGTTTGTATACAAGACACGCTCCAAGAAAAACCTAAGGATATTAAATACTGTCCTACTACGGAGAAAAGGCATTCATTTAAGCATATTAAACTCTCAACGATTATAATAAGGTTGGAAGTGCAATACAATTCATATAGTAGATTTTTTTCCGTGGGAGGGCAGAATAATAAAGCCATACTGATTTCATTGCTAGAAACACTCTTGTAAAGAATCTTACAAATTTTCAAAATGACAACTTTTTATTATAAGCGATTCGCTTTTTATTTAATGTTGAGCTCCCGATACCTTTAAAGTCTAGTCTCATTTGATTTTACCTCTTCACACATTTTTAAGAAATACAAAATGACCTTATGGTCTTACTTAAGTTTGTATAGTAGGCATACACAACAACCTGAAAAGCCATTCCTAAATCCTGTTTCTTTATCAACCACTCAACCGGTAAATGCTGAATATCCCAGGATGAGGATAAGCAGATCTTACTTTTAGTGTGCGGGTAAACCCCAAATTTTACCGCAATCACCTGCTGTACTGCCTGAAGAAAAAGGAAAACAATGAGATGAAGGTTTGATGACTGCGTTCACTCAGTTGGTTTGGTAGTGGACCGCTTACATCGCATACCGCATACCTATAATCACTTTTTGTTAGAGGAACGGATGGTCCTCATTAATAATCCTCAAGACTAGTTAGAAGTAAAGGACGTGGTTCAACTGCCCGAATAATTACCCATATTTCAATCATATCTCTAAAATGTACACAACAACAAACCACCAGTAATGCCCATTTAGGACTTACACATTCATCAAATGTTGCACGCGAAGTCGTTACCCTGTTTTAAACAGCAATTACAAAGAACATGTGGAAATGACCTGCAATATAGAGGTAAGTTGACCAAGTGTGCAAGCTTGTGCAACTGTGTCTAGGTAATACTCACTAACCTACTAATTACCTTATAAAAATGCATTCATATTTAGAACTATTTGCATGACCAAATGTGTACAAAGTTCAGTCAAAAGAAAATTGTTCATCTTCCAGACTTTAACAGTGATACATTTGCGAAGTTTTTGTATTATTTAGTTTGTTTGTAAGTTCTACAGTATTTGGGATCGCTGGACATAAAAGAGGCTGATAGGATGATAATGATTGGACGTTAAGTTTTTGTAAATCCATTAATTACGGATAAAGATTGCGATGATCCTTTATTATTTCGTAAAAAAGTTTTATGGTGAGCATAGAAATACGAGCTTCATCCACATCACGCTTTAGTCTAACTAGCTTCAATATTCCAAAGTTATACAATGCAGTAACTTAAAAAAACCATTAGAGTCACAAACGATTACCCATCTAACTTGACAAACGACCAGAAACCCCACAAATCATCGCTATCGTTGTGTTATCATCGGTAATAGGAATATATCTCAACGACCGCTAAGCCATCAGCGTCATCACAAATCATTACCACCCTGGTAATGATACCGTCATCAATGTATTCGTCCACGCTTCTTCAGAGTGTATAAAGTAGATACTTTAGCAACGGGTCAAGTGGTTGCATTTGTTGAATAATTAAAGACTTATTTATACGTACAACTATAACAACAACACTGTTCGTTATGTCTATTAAACAGCTACATAACCTCGCATGTGATTATGGTCTGCTATCGGCTAGATATAAAATTTATCAACTAGTACTTGTAATAGTAGATACTCGTGCAGCGGGGTGCGTAAATACGTTAGTTATGTGTCAGAGACGTAGTTGACATAATAAATGCTGCGAGGCGAAAATATTGTCATATCTTGGGTATTAGTTGTGATTTTGGTTATTTAAATTAATTAGAAATTCTTCAAGCCAACACTGTCCAATGACTATAAAGGAATTTACTTTAAGACTGCTTAAACTGAAATGGTTTACCAAAAAACCTCATTACGGTGTCAATATCCCGGTAGCCCTAATCACCATAATCATTACCGTACAAAATTAAACTGATTTAAAATTGTAATTAAAAGAAAACTGTATTTACATCGTGATGCCTCACTGGTTGAACAGTTCAGTAAAAACTGTTTCATGTTGTACACACGCGTTGCATTGAAAATTAGGTTTTTTGTTGATTCCGCGATATCTCTGTATTACATAACTTCGGTCGTCTACCTAATCATGAAGAGGGTAATACTCTATGGGTTTGCCCAGAGGCGTTGGTAATTTTTAATGTGTCAAATTTAGAACGCGTTCTTTTAATTTAAATGTATATAAAAATGTGTCGGAAGCAATTTTGGACTTATAATCGAAGGTTCATTTTGAATTAGGAACACGTCTTCATGGCACCAGATGGACATCAGCTGTAGGTATTATGTGCTGATAAATCCTGCCAAGTTTCAGGCAATGAAAGGATAGAGCTACAGGAGTATATCGCTGTCCCTTTTACTGCTTGGTGCAGCGACCAACCTAAAGGCTCAGTTTTATTGCGCGCATGCTTTTCGTGATACATTGCGTCGCTGCAATAGCTCTCGGCTTAAAAAGTTTTAAACAACCCGTCAATGGATTGCTACAAGCATGTGGGCTATGGACCAATGAAACTTAATCTTTATCTATACTATACTTATTATAAAGAGGTAAAGTTTGTGACGTTGTAGGGGGTAATCTCTAGATCTATTGAACCGATTTTGAAAATTCTTTTACCAATAGAAAGCCACGTTATCTGTGAGTGTCATAGGCCATATATTTACCCAAAAATAAGTAATATGTTTATTGCCCAACGGAGTGGGCACAGGAACAGCTAGTGTTAGATAATACGGCGGTCCGATCTGGAATCACTCGAGAGGGATCGGCTAGAATATTTTTCTACTCGCGTACTATAAACCGCTATTATTGATATCGTTAATGGTACCACAATACCACCTATAGCGTAACCGAAACGTGAAACTATTCTATAATGAGCTTTGCCATGGTAATAACAGTGCTGTAATAATTATTATAGGACAGGAGTGGGACATACGAAATGAGTATTCAAAAAAATCGTCAACACCAAAAAAACTGTTTAAAAGATATAATGGCAATCCTTTCTTTGAGATCTGATATCTCTTAAATGGCTAAACTGATTTTCATAAAACCTAACTAAGAACCATCCTGCCTGATTGAGCTAACTTGCTTAATAAAACATACCGCGGCGTCCAAAACGGTCATTTGTTTGGGATTTACGGTGCTCCAGGTAGACACACAGATACTCAGAAAAGCACGCTTAACATATGACACCCCTTTTTTTGGTGGGGGGTTAAAAATAATACATCATTCGTACGGTAAAAGAATTGTCGGACAGATTTCAAAACTACAAAAACTGTGGTCGTAGTATTTTTTCTTCTGGTTTTGGTGTCTATTGTTTAAAAGTAATCTACTTATAAATCGCTCGGACAGGTCATAGTAAAAACAGATCTGGAAATAGAACAAGCTTCAATAGAGTAGTAATACCTAAGATTATAATTATCTAAAGCGGATATTATCGTAATTTAACATTTTCAATTTACTTAATAATGAAATGAAATGAAAATAGTGAATAATTATTTACACAAATAATTAAATTAAAACATTAGTTTGTTCCAGAAAAGGCAGTAGTTGATGGTTGCATACGTTCAATACAACCATCAGCTTTAAAAAAATGATAATGGAAATACCTTCACAAACACATGGTAAATTTTGGGTTACCGTTATAATGTAATTGAAAAATATAATTAAATAATACTGTACATAATACGACTCTATTAATCTTTTGTTCTATTGCCGTGTTGCGATTGTTTTGCAATGACTTGTCGAGCTATGCTTACAACTAATTATTGAATTTCTATAACGTTCGCTGTAGTTGTTTGCCGGCAGATCGTCTGACTGGTTGGGTCTGATGCCATTACACAGCTGTTATAGCCCCAGATGGCCTAGTTGCGATAAGTGGTGTCAACGCTCTAGTGCTAGAAGTGCTATATTGGCAGTAATGGCTATTAGATTATCCTCATGACCCGCTTTGGTCTCAGTATTTGAAGTCTTCCGGGATTAGGAGTAATGGGTTTTGATCAGGTTTTTTCAGTGGATAGAGTATATGAATGAAAATGCTGAAATGCTCAGACTTATGTCGAATTTCACCAACAATTTACATTCACAATGCTGTCAAAATACTGGGACCTAGTGAAAAAGGGTATAAGTGTTCTGAAGATCAAGTGAAAAAGGGTTTAAGTCTAGTATACTCCGTGCATGGATATACCCTTTTTTATTACGAGTTAAGTCGACCTTTACCCTTTTTCACTAGGACCCCAGTTTTATATACCTATGAATTAACAGTTGATTATCAGTGATTAACACTTTTTTATCATTGTTTGTTGAAATTGGTACTTAGTGAAAAACTTAAGTAAGGTCAAGCGGGGCTATTGTGACAGAGGGGTATATGCATCACTTAATATTAAACGTAATAAATCGAATGATGATGGATATTCTAAATTTACTGCTTTAAGCTAACATAATATGCTATAGAAGAGAGGGGAATCCTGTCACAGGTATATCTTCTTCTTCTT
The DNA here is from genome assembly GCA_946894065.1 of Acleris literana. Classification (NCBI taxonomy): domain Eukaryota; kingdom Metazoa; phylum Arthropoda; class Insecta; order Lepidoptera; family Tortricidae; genus Acleris; species Acleris literana. The sequence goes on from OX335687.1 coordinate 7,513,272, forward strand.
ATAGTGCCTCTCCAACTAGTGAAGGTTGGCAGTCAGCTCCGCGTATTTCTCTTGGTCTTTGGCGAGGTTGAAAAGCCCCGCTGCACTTGGGACTTCTGGGTGGTGATTCTCTCAACAAGCAAAAGTGATCGTTCGCTCGAGTGAAGGTCCAAGCGACGAGTTTAAGTAGTCCCGTCCGACCGAACAAAACACATTTTAGCGCGTGCATTGTCAATTAGGGAGCCTTATACGTTCGAGAAGTCATGCTGCCAAATTGAATACACGCGCTAAAATGTGTTTTGTTCGCTCTGTCGGGACTACTTAAACTTGCCGCTTGGACCTTCACTCGAGCGAACGATCACCTATGCTTGTTGAGAGAATCACCACCCAGTCCATTTCCGAATGTTTCGCAGCCACGATTTCTTTCTGCGCCCGACAGCTACTTTTCCAGCAACTTTGCCCATCATTATTAATTGCTGGAGTTCGCTAGCTATCTTGAGTGCTTAGGCATGACCTAGATAGGCAACTTTTCTCCTTTTGATGGTACCTATATCTTATCTTTACTTAAAAGGAGACCTCAGCCATGGGTGTGATATTAGGTAAGCAGAAATCTCTAAACAAGTCCATCCAGAGATCCTATTTCTCTAAATGGTTTTCGTATTTCTGCATGTTGTAAAAATCTTTCCGCGCAAATTCCTCGCAGATGTCAGTTTAATAAATAAAGAACACGTGTTCCAATGGACAGACAGATATGCACATAAAGATTATGCCATTACGGCGGGGCATGTGGCACAGCTGTTAACTGCCGCAGATTAAAACAGCGTGAGTTCTTATCAATATAAAACAGAACAAGTGTAACAAAAGCGGAGTGCTTTAATATTTCATATAATGTATATTATGTTTACAAAATAAGAAACTGACTGGCTGATTGATCGAAATCTTGATTGGATATCGTAGGGGTATACTTAGAAGGGATTTTTGTAAATTCATCCCCTAAGAGGTTTAAATAGGGGGAGTAACGGGAAACTAATTCTACGCGTGCGAAGTCGCGGGCGACCTCTAGTTAATTATGAGATCAATCCAACGATATTCCAAACTTCAAAATCCGTCAAGTGGTTGAGTCTACAGGTTACATTGGTCGCAAAGAAAGACAAACACAAATAGGTACATGGATACTCAGATACACACCCAAAAAACTAAGCATTAGGGAAAAAACGGACAGTTCCTAATAATTCTAATTTAACATATTTTTCACGCTTAAACTAAATTATGAAAATCGTTTGAAATATCTCAACGGTTGTTTATTTTGATCCTAAAATGGCTATTAACTACCTCGATATTAAAAGAACTGGCCGTAAACTGTAGGTAATTTTTATTGGTTACTTATTATAAAAATAATAAACGAACTATTATTTTAAATCGAAAACTCGGTAACTAGACTCAAGGTTGGACCTCTCGACTTTGAACTTGATTGTAAAATGTAGGTAAATATGAATGAATAGAGTGTACACATTGTAGGTGTATCTCTCTCTCTCTCTAGCTGCAGTATTTTTGCATTAGTTAGAGCAATTCCGAATTTAATTCGGGTATTTCGAGTTTTTTTCTAAAATCATTTTATTATGTATAACGTGATCTTTTTAAATGTATTACCTACCCAGTAGGTACATCATTAATTTATTTAGTAAGCTGTTGCTGCGTTTTTTACCGATGTGGCCTATGTGTTATAAGCTGTTAAGTTATGATATTCTCAAAGCTGACTGTCGGACGTTTTCTACTCGTAATGCAACCTAAATGTAATGTATTAATTACGGTTTCTTTGAACTTTAGTATTAAAGACTAACTTTTATTTTTTAATATTCTTCAAAACGAATATAATCATCAGCCTATATACCTACTCGTATAGGCAGGTACCGGCAGCAGCCAAAAGTAGCTACGCAACTGAAGAGGTCAAAATGATCTGCACTCGACTCTAATGTCAAGAGAATACGTCGTGTCTAGATCATTTTGAGCGTGTTATTCTGCTTAGCTACTTTTGATGCTGGCAGTACTCCGTGGCACGACAGCACAAATTAAGTGATAGTTACTACTTAAACCGCAGGCCTCTTACATGATGTGATAGATAATAAAATTATCCTTTGTTTTGCCTTCTCGCTCAGAATATTGACTCATTTACTCTATAAACTATAAACAAGGTTCTATCTACAGCGTGTGTATTCTATACGATCCTAAATTTTAACATACGATAGATTTAAGCAGTATTAAGAGGTACAGTAATAAATTTTAACAAATACTCTCAATAATTAAGCGTTTTTATTAAGTTTTCCCGGCCAGCAATGTAATGCAAATATTGAGTTGACAATAACGTCGTCAATAAATCAATGAACACAAAGTGCTTACGTAGACGACTTGGTTATTTAAATACATTGCGTGCCGAATTAATTTGTATGAAAAAAAATATGTTTTCTTTTGTTAACTTAATGTACCAATTTACGTTAAATAGGATCTTATCTAACTGCCCTTAAAATATAGGATCGTATGGAATACACACGCTGTATATTCTATATTGCCAAGCAAGTATGGTATAGATAGCGTATAGCTCTTATTAACTTGATAGCAAAGGCCGTATTGTAAAAACACATGAAGTTTGGGTTGTGATACAATACGGATTGAGACAAAGTGGAACAGAGGCCCTGATTTGTTTTTAATATAAGTCTTTACATGATAACTTCCTTGTAAAGTAAACATCACTTCCCCGCCTCGACACAAGTGCACGTACCTAATAATCAGCCGTTTCATTTTGTCTTAAAAAACACTGTCGAACATGTAATTTATATAATCGCACTGGCGACTCAACTAGTCTACTTAATTCGTCGACGCATTCACCAACGAGTTGTTCAGGAGAATAACATAACAGAGGGCCCTGCCAAGATGCATTGCGCTAACTATCGTTTCTATTCGTTTCGTTTTTAAACCAATCGCGTCACTGGTAGATCACCTGACTTTTCGTATCACTTCATCTACCAGTGACGCGATTGGTTTAAAAACGAATCGAATAGAAACGCTAGTTAGCGTAATGCATCTTGGCAGGGCCCCCAGGACAGCGTTAATACAAGGGCCTCAGGAGTCAGAGATGACTTTTACTCTACTAGTTTAGTTTAGTTTAGTTTATTTATTAATCAATGTAATATTACAATATAAGTTGCATTGCATGTCAAAAAATACGAAATTACATTGAGATCGTCAAAACATAAATACTAATAATCAAAGAATACAAAAATAATTAATTAAAACAACAACAATTAAACTATTAAATTATTAATAACTGTCAACACAATAATAAATAAATTTACAATTTTAGCTCCATATATTCATCCACAGAGTATAAAGGATTATCCAGTAAAAGGTTTCTAAGCTGATGTTTAAATGCTTCGTCGGAATGTACATTTTTAAGTTTGGCGGGTAGACTTATAAGGTGATAACTTTTAATTACACATTTTAATAAGCACTTATTTTATTTTAATTCCGCTGTGGATGGCTATTGAATTTACAATGAGTCTTCTGTAGTTGCCACGTCCATCGTTTTAAATGTTGATACGTATAGTCCATTCCAATTCCAAACACTTTTATAACCTCAAAATGCATCATTTTTGGATAAAATGCCCGTTTTCAGCTGAATAAAGCAACTAGAGACCACATTTTGCACACCATTTTCACGATTTTACATCATGGATAGTTTTTTTACGACAAAATTGTTATTTTAGGCGAAAAGAGAGCACTTTGAGGTTATAAAAGTGTTTACTAAATAAGACAAGTCTATTGGAATTGACTTTATAGGTACATCAACCTAAAATCTATTTAGAAAGAAACAAAAAATTTTTTATTAACACAATAACGTGACGGTTTACAGTAAACAAAGAATTAAGACCGTCATATTTTTAATCTGTGCCATTATGTGTCATTATGTCATTAAGCATAATTGACAATATTTTTTTCTGCTAAATAAAAAAACCCATTTCCCCTAAAGTAACGTTTACACACGTATAACACAAATAGTACCTACGTAGTAAGATATCGCATGATCGTTCACAGCGAAGATTCAGTTGCTGATTGTGTTTCGAGAACTGCTTCCTTTTTATTTGCATTGGCTGTCGCTTCCCTTCGGGGAAAGACTTTATTTGTCCGACGTGACTAATAGTAGGAAGAATTGTATATATACCGTTTGATATAGAGTAGGTACCTAACTCTTCTTTAGATGCCTCTCTATTACTAAAGGTTGGCAGTCATACTTTGACGACTCGTTTAGAGCTTTGTTGGTAGTGACCCTGCCTACGAAGCTAGCTGTCCTAAAAGTGAAGTTACGTTAACTCCATCCCTTTCTCCCGATTTATTCTCGAGTGACAATTGACAGAGGCTCTCCCGAAGTTTCGAGTTTAGTGGTTCATGGTAACCATCCTGGGTTCGATTCCCGGAATGGGCAAATATTTGTGTGGTAAGCGCGAATGTTAATTCCTGAAACTTGGATATTTTCTATGTAAATTCTCTATATAAGTATTTTTATCGTTATCTTGTAGGTACCCTAACAAGCCTAGGGCATAGTTTGGGACTAGGTCAATTTGTGTGAAAATGCCCCTGGTAAATAAAAAAAAAACTTTAGCTTTTCGAGAGTACTTATTATAGTAGAGGATCCGAATAGGATACAGCCTTCACCCAGCTGTTCATTCGATAAAAAGTATTATGTATCAAGTTTAATATGGTAAGTAATATATGGCGAATAGGTAGGCTGAAAAGTTTCAGTCCATTGTATAATTAATAAAAAAAAAACTTTAAAACCAAAAGGTAAAGGTCGTCTGCTATTCGGATCTTAGACCTTACAGTCCTTAGACCATTAACTCCGCTAAGATATTTTTTGGATCAATCTATTGTCTGTTCAACATTTAATGAATAAAACGTTGTTTCGACGACACGTTGCCTTTAACACATTGATTACTTCAGATATTTCTTATTACACTGATATTTATGTAAATATTGTTGTATAATGACACAATTTATTTACCTATTTCTACGATTACAAATGCGTAGTTACATTGGTAACAATAGGAATAGGATCAGTTTATCAGTTTGTTTGTGCAACATGTTTTCATTCACAATGGCTAACAGATAACGAATTTATTATGAATATAATTAGTATTTTCTAGACTGCTTGTCTCTTTTTAAAAGCACAGGTGGTTAAGTACAGTAGTATCGTTTCTCTTGGTTAATCACGAGTAATCATATTTAAAAAAACACCCTGTAGATACCTATATGTTTCTAGGTTATGAAGTTATTTGATAGAATATTGCAATCACTTCCTAAAGTCGTCAAAATTGTTATTAATTTAATTCTATACATGTTGCGAAAACTAGCGATAACAGCTAACACTACCTATTAGTAAATCAAACACGAATATCCAATTAACTTCTTCTAGTTTAAAATAATGATAATTCTTGTCGCCATCGTACGAAAAACCCGGATAAATCTATCGGGCCATAACTCATTAATTATTTCCTCGTTGCCAACAGTCTGCCACCGGGCACGTAGGCACTCAGACAGACAGACGGACGCCCTAACTAGCTGTTAGGCATAAAAAACAGCCTCTATACAACCTTTATAAGGCTCTGCGTATGCGGACGACGCGCCATTCAAACAAATGAGAATCAACACAAATGCAACACACTGTAGATTCTAAGTCGCAGGTGTAAGATCAAAGTTGCAGTGTATTTGTTTGATGACTTTGTTACTTTTAAAGTTGACAATTAGGTCTCCTTTGAATACTAAGTCGCATAAGTGTTATGTAAATGAGTTATACGATTAGTAGTGCTATAAAGTATTCCTATACGGAGTCTAAGTAACTGAATAATTTGGGTGTCCGTCCGGTCGTAAAAGGAGGACTTTGATAGTTTTAAAGGAATGATAGCGGTCCAAGGATAAAAATATTAAATAAAAAAAAATAACAATAATACAATTAAAAATTAAAACTAAACGTATTTAAATTAAAATTAAACTAAACTACTCAAATATTAAAGATATAAATAATAATCACCACTATAAAAAGAACACCCCCTCTAGCAGGTCCGCTCGCGGCATGGTCCCCGTGACACTGGCTGCAGAATATATATATATATATATATATATGCAGTATATCATAAATATCATAATTGAGATCGTAATACAACATAAAATGTAACACACTTCGAGTCCAGGCAAATCTGAGCGATTTAAAAATATCGTAGCCCATAATCCGTCGCAAGTAAACATTGAAAAGTTTTATTGCTAAAGAGAAATAAAACTATTAATAGCCTTTTTAAGAGAGCCTCGTTAAACTAACGAACTAGTCGTATAGTTGAGTATTAAGAAACCTTTTACGCCTTTTAAAATGCCGATACCTGCTCGTTTTCATTTTTTCTTTACGTTGCAATAAAAATATCAGTTTTAGCTAATATCAATCCCTTTAATTACCTTAATACAACTACTATTCTGAGTGACTGTATGTTTATAAACAGGTTTTGGTTTTAAATGGCATGGGGAAGGCGAACGAGCACACATGTCACCTGACGGTAAGTAGACAGAAGCCTATAGACATCGGCAATAGGGAATGTAAATTAACCGGTTATTAACCGTTTTTGTATGAAAATAACCGGTTAAAATCGGTTAAAACCGGTTATTTGCATTCTCTAATCGGCAATCTCAAGATGGCAATCTCTTTTTGCTGTCAATCTCAATACTGCAAACGCGTTGCCCTTGCAAAAACGCACTGCAAGATTTGACTCTATACTCCATGCCATCTGACTTGTCTTACCTATTTAGTAAATACTTTTATAACCTCAAAATGCTCCCTTTTCGCCTAAAATTACAATTTCATCAAAGAATTGAAAGACTGTTGCTAACCAACTTTAAATCGTTATAAATCCTAAATGATCATTCAAAATGATCAAAATGATGACAGAAACCTAAAGATGATTTTTAAATCCCTATTCAATGATACCCCACTTGTAATACTTCGTCGACTTATTTGTTTTTAATTTGCACAATATGGCGTCTGGTTGCCGCCATATTGAATTTTGATTACTGTCATATCTTCAGTGACACTCGCCAGATTAAGACAAATCGATTGACATAAGAATCATCAAAATCGGACAAAGGGTTTAGTTTTTATAGTGCCACAAAGGAACAAACATACATATATAGGCTGTGAAACAAGTTAACCTCCTCCTTCGGCAGTCGGGTAAAAAAACATTTATGTTGTAAAATCAAGAAAATCAGTGTGCAAAATGTACCTATAGTTGCTTTATTCACCAGAAAACGGCCGTTTTAGCCAAAAACGATGCATTTTGAGGTTATAAAAGTGTTTACTAAATAAGACAAGTCAGTTGGTATGGACTTTACGTACGGTCACGAACGTTAATTTGTGACCCATTTCAACAAAAATATGCTTGAAGTCGTCAATGTCACTAGAGATGCCAAGTCAATTGTAACTAACAGGAAACTCAACCTTATTGTTGTAGAATGTCAGATTGACTCTGGACCTAACTTGGCTACCAACGTTAAAGCTCGCTTGCACGTAAATGTTAACCCCAGGTTAACCCTAGGTTAACAGGTTAGACCCGCTTGCACGTAAACGTTAACCCTACGTTAACCCCATGTTAACAGGTTAATTTGTTAAAAGTGACAGTTTTTATATGAATCTGACATTCTTTAATAATTCAACCTGGGGTTAAACTAGGGTTAAATTTACGTGCAAGCGGGCCTAACTCTTTGACTGTACCTAGTTAGATTAGAAATTATTATATGCCATAATTACTCAACTTGATTTTCAAATAGGGTATTTACCACAAAACGCCTATTAGCGATGGGAAAGAACATTCCCTGTCTATTGTTCGGTTTGTGCGTCTGTCAATCGTAGTTCGTCCGTTGACCTACGGCATTGTCTTGGGAAAATCGAAAAGCGAATGGTTTCACTTTTATATCATTTCCATAATGTGCAAAAAAATAATGTGTATAATTTATATACCCACAGGGTGTTATCGTTAAGTTGGGTAACGCTCCTTCGATATCTGTTTTAAGTTTTCTGATATCTGTTATATTTACGGAATAATCGCCTGGCTACGCCTAACGCCCACCCTGTATACATCTTAAATGTCCAGGGATCTATAATATTATAATTTAATGTTATGTTTACAATGTATCGCATCGTAGTACATTGATGCCGAGTATCAAAGTAATGTAAGGATATTTTATCCTTAGACGTTTTGGATGTGTGTGGTAAATTTAGTAAGTATAATGAGAATAAAACACGTTCCTAGCTTCTGCCTGCTACTTTATTTTATTTATTATAGTATTTAGTATAGTAGTATAAGTTTATTTTTTGGCAATCTCGGAAATTATCCGATTTTCCGGAGTAAAAAGTACACCATGTCCGTCTCCGGGCTGCAAACTATCTCTTAATCAAATTTCACGTCGATCGCTAGACGCGTTGAAACGTGAAGATGAAGTAAGTACGGTCACGAGCGTTAATTTGGCTCCCATTTTAAGAAAAATATGCTTAGTCGTCAATGTCATTAGAGATGTCAAGTCATTTGTAACTTTTAGGAAACTCAAGCTTATTGTTGTAGAATGTCAGATTGACTTTGGACCTAAGGTGGGTACCAAATTTAATCTCGTGACTGTACCTAGAATAAAACAAAGTCGCTTCCTGCCGTCTGTCCCTCTGTATGTATGTACGCGATAATCTCAAAAACCACTAAACGGATTTTCATGCGGACTTTACCACCAATATTTTTTTGTTTTGTGCGGGTGTCACAGAAAACTCACACAAACCGAAGCGAAGTTAGGGCGTGTCGCTAGTTTATGATATAAGTAAGAAAGTAAGGATAGTTACCAATTGGTAAATAAGTCTTATTTACAGGTAAACTACTCTTATTGATGTATTATCTTGGTCCATCTAACGCCATATTGTTGACTGCAAGCATGCGTGGATTTGTCTCGCTTTCTCGACAACTACAGAACCAAACTGCGTGTAATTTAGCATAGCTAACAGTCAAGAAAAATGTTGACAAGTTTTTAGAAAATAACCGGGTGATACTAAAAACTTACCTGCAATCTTGAGGTTTTTGTGCGCATGTAACATTATGGAAATACCGCTTTGATCCTTTAGATGATATTATTATATTTAATTTTTTTCTGTATAAACGTTTCTAAATTATTATATATTTTGAAGAATGAGCTGTAATGAGTTTTACAAGTCAGAGATGGGTAATAAAACACTATCCGGTAACTACTTGGCATATATATAACAAAAACACTAACCATTCCTTAAACCGCGATTTCAGTAAGATACCCTAAGTACATATTGTAAGACAAAAGCAACTGACACATAAGTACCCAATTAAATTAGTACTTAAGTAATGAACATACAATAACTTCCCACACACCGCATTCAACCATGACTCGTCAATTCTTCAATGTTTTAATAAAATCGTACATATTCCGGTACTTTTTGTCGATGTAAATCGAAAAACCTGGCAGAAAACTAACAATGTTTCTATCACAAGTATTCCCAAAATGCACTCGCTATGAATCACTGTTTATAGTGTGTTCTCTAACGCCCTTAAGGGCATCGGCCCACACAACGTAAGCATAACTGACCTTCCGCGCTAATGAGCTGTAAGTGGCTTCCGGAAAACGATCGGGAGAAGTAACGGAGGAATGTAGATAATTCAGAAGAATTATCTTCTGCACGTGTGCTAGGGACTGATTGTTATTTTTTCCCTAGAATTGAAAATAATCACCCTGTGGCTACTCCTTACAAGCCAAGACTTAAGTCCAAAGATTTGATTTGTTGAGTGAAGACTGAAGATACGTCAAACGTTACCTTTAGGCCTTTAGCTGGCGAAACTTATTGTATGTCATTCAGTGCTGTACCCCGATCACGAACATTTAAAAAAAAAATTACCAATTGTTTTGGGTGTCTCTCGGAATCCCTAACAACGTTTGTCATAACACATCGTTTCTCCTAATTTTTATTTGCCTTAAACTTGTTTTCAGATGAGTCAGGCAACTTTTTAAGTTTTCCAGTTATATCTGCGGTTCGTTTAGGTTAGGGTTGTATTATAACAACACTAAAAAGTTTTAAAATTTAATCGGAAATGGCTTTAGGATAAATGAAAATTCGGACAAATGATGTATTAGGACAAATGACGATTAGGGATTCCATAGGGGAACCCATTGTTTTATATTGGTCCGCGCACTAGGTCAGGCCTGTGTCGTGGGGGTGGAGAGATATTACCCACATGTCTAATAACAATTACACTCTACCTTCGAGAAAAGTGTATGAAAATTAGTATATCAACGCCTGTCCTGTGAGTAGGTTCTATTTTATAGCAAAATGCATTGACTTTGACTTTCTTATTGTCATCGAGTAGTGTCATGTAGGTGCATGTAGTAATGAGGTGTAGGATATGTAGGTGTCAGGAGAAACGGATCTTTTGGCATACGGATGCTATGAGAACCGGGTGTTTTGACATACTGACTGATGCGATGAGAAACTGGTCTTTTGGGCATACGAGTATTATGAGAGACGGATCTTTTGGCATACTTACGGATGCTATGAGAATCATGTGTTTTGACATACTGATGTGGTGAGAAACGGATCTTTTGGCCTACGGTCAACTAAAGAAACTGTTATTTTGGAACGGGTGTTTTGGGAAAGGATGTTTTGGGAAACTTACAGAACGGTCCTAAACCCCTCGAGTTACTGTACCTGTGTGTAGTTTTCTGACATATTTTATCTGTATTCTAATGTATTTGGTACTCTACTCTGTGGTAAACGTAAACCTAACCTGCGTTTAGTTAGCAAGCAGCAATGGTTAACAAGCACCGGCACCGTTATGTGCTAAATGATGTAAACGTTACTCTATCGCTCTTTGTTTGTAGCATTCATTTGTTATTGTTTTTCAAATGCTTCTTTGTTGTGCAGAAGCTATGTATGTATATGTAAACTCATTATTACACAAAAGTATAAATATTACAATATCTAACTAACAAACTCTAGCGAAAATTACACTTTTCGAGTTTAATATTTCCTAAACGGTCGCCCGAACCTAAAAAATATAATAATATACACGGTACAAAAAAAGTCACATTTTTCGCCAAGCAACAATAGTGGTTTCAAATTTCTTACAAACTACGTAGGTACCTACCTAGCTCTAAATAGAAATAAATATACATATTGAATTTCGAAAATTGGTAAATGTTATGGTTAAATAGCACTATATTACGCTCCAGATTTCTAAAACAATTCGGCATTTCGCACCTGTGACCACGTCTTATTTTTTTGCCAAGCTTATACTCAATGACTAAAGTTCGTGCAAGTCGTGTTCTTACTTCACACCACTTAAATATTTAATAACAAATCAATATTTATTTATACATACATACATACAATGATGATTGCTGAAGACGCTTCCAACGTTAACCTACAATCACGCTGCGCTGTTATCAAAGTCCACAAGCGTACTTAGTTTCTCAATGGGCGCCACATACGTCAGTATTCGAAAGAAGATAACAATGCTTCAATGAACAAGCAGTTATCTGATCAAGCTACTGATTCACCGCGGAATGTGGTGACGTCTGCTTAGAATAGTCCTTGATTTTTTAATGACTTCAAAGGAACTGGACTTACGATTACTTCCTATGTCATTGCGAGAGCTAAGGCAATTGTCCCACCGCAGATGATGAAGTGAAGAGTAGAGCCCGCGATCAACTATTTATATAACGTAATGGAACCAGTAATCGACAAGGAGCCATGATCGACACTTGATTCTTATTTTACAGAAGATAAGGGTTATTCATTTGTTTTGTAATGACCGTATGATTTTTGAATTAAAAGTTAAGTGTCGATTACTGGTGCATGTCAGCTTAAAGTGTCGAACACTGCTGCCATTACATTAGGTAGTATCTCTTTACACGGGATCTATATCTTATTTTTTGTCGGGCCAGTACTCAGGCCACCTGGTGGGATCTATAAGACCCATAGACATTTGACATCTCAAAACTACAATCTCAAAACTGCAATCCTAAGACTTCAAATGCGCTGCCAACCCTGAGGACTAAGATGGAATGCCTCTATGCTAGTAATGTCACCGGTTGTCTCATCCCCACACCGTAACACAGCAATGCGAACACTATATACTCCTTCGCGGTGGGTTAATGGATAAGATGGTGGTAGCGATCCGGACGGACCTAAAATGGTTATTTCTCCGGCGATGACTTTTGGAGTTTGGACTAAATGTTATGGCACTTACAAAGGCCAACAGGTCAAGACTAAGAAAATATGAGCGCCACATCCTAAAGGAGATGATGGAGGCAGTAAAAGACCCCCCTAGACAAAGAATACATCAGGTTCTTGAGGGGAAAACGATTTCCAAAGTAGTCAAAGTGCGCAGAATTGGACGGGGGATGTTAAGGTTCCTATACACCCTCGTCCTACAGTTCGCGTAGTGACACTGTGGGCACCTGAGCCCCCCTGCTAAACCGACCTGTTTCTACATCTTTGATGGTGGTAAACGACTCTGCGTCCTTGCAGCAGAACTGCTGGCTGGGTGTAGGGGAGGGGGGGGCATAGTGGGGTAGCGGGGCATAGCGGGGTAGCGGTACTTTTTGGCGAAGGAAGGGCGGCATGACAGTTTAAATAAGGCTCCGTGATTGGTGTTTAGTCACCGCGTGATCTCCGCGAGCTTCGCACGCTGCCGAATGACGCCGGTAAGAAATATTTAAAATATTTGCAAAACCTGTGTATTCCTTAAAAATATTGTTGATATTTGATTCACATTCATTCTGTAACTTTATATTGTAGTCGTAAAGGTTTTTTTTTGAGATTTGTGGCGGATCTGACGGATTTTATATTTCAACAACAAAGTCTGCTTATAAACAAGTCAAGATGGCGGTCGTGAAAGTTTCGATGTGACAGCACGTAGGGGCAAAGTGGGGTTAAATGGACGGGGCATAGTGGGGAACATGCTTAATAGGTACCCCACTTTGCCCCCTAATTTATCTTGATTTATTTAATGTGTTATTAACTGGTGCCTACCTTCGTTTGTTTCAGCTAAAATGGTTCGAACATACAAAAAGACGACGAATCAACACTCCTGGTCTTTAGAATCTATGAATCTAAGATTTTATTCGTTTATAAGAAGATGAAGATGATAAAGCCAATCATCTCTGTGCAATATATGTTGATGATTCATTGAGATTTATATGTTAAATTTAACTAATGATCACTAAAGTTACAGTTAGAAGTGATATTCTTTGGTAATAAAGATTTAATTCGTTTATAATAGTTGTTATAATTCACTACCCCACAACACCCCTTTTCATACCCCACATTGCCCCTTTTCGTACCCCACACTGCCCCATTTAGTACCCCACAATGCCCCTTATGCTGCCCCACTTTACCCCAATATACGGGGCATAGCGGGGCAAACCCCACTTTTAGAATTAATTATCATATACCTAAATTTAATGAGATTTAAACAAAAAATAACATGAAATATTATACTTTAGATACCAATAGTTAATATAAGTTAGAATGCGTTTCAATTATATAGATGTATCCGAATCAAACTTCCTCTATTGCTTAGGTTCCCCGCTTTGCCCCCCCCTCCCCTAGTCATCGAAACGGAACGGAACGGTAGCGATTCGGACGGACCCTACCACCACTAAACCGCCGCGTGTTGGGGGACAGTTCGCGCCGGCAGTGTGAACAGCCAGCGATCAACTATTAATATATGTGTCTCTTTTATTTACACGCTACACGGGATCTACATCTATTGTTCGTTTCTTGAGCGAGAACATAGTCGATAGCTAATCGCTTCCTCACGGCGGTGGGACAAGTGACAAAAAAAGAAATATAGAACAGCAGCGACGAGAAATAACTTTTTGCTATAAAAAAATGGACAATAATCCATTCGGCCAAATGGCAGAGACCCATCGAAAACAAAACAACAAAAATTACGTGGAAATATCGTGGAAAGTTTTTTTTTGGAAAGTGACATCGAACAGCAGGTTTTAACGTTTTTTGAAACCGATTGCAAATGGCACCACTGTGAGGTACTAGCCAAGAAAATAAACGTATGTGTATGAACAAGATGGAATAAACAGATAGGTAGGTAGATCATAAAACCCTGTATATTTTCTCTCATGTACTCAGCTTCAAAGGATTAAACGGAAAATAGAGTTCTCTATCCTGTGGTCCTATTCAAGATGTAAGTATTTGGTGAACGCTATCGTAATCGTCAGTTGTCAGAGGGCCTTTGACAGTTTTCGATAATCATTTACGTTAGCGTTATGCATTTTGCTCGTATTTGTATCTAAGAATTCAAGCTATTCCGCAATTTTGGACCTTTTGAGGTTTCCAAACTTGCACATTGCATCGTTCTAATCTATGAAGCTCCGCCCCAGCACTTAATTTCACGTACATTAACGCGACCGTGCAAGGCAATTTGAATGGGGGGGCGGGCCTTCGTGGAAACTACTATACTTACAAAGTGTTCATTGATCTGGTAGGTAACAATGTTATGTCAATTCCAACTGAACCGGTTGTCGGTCATCCATTCTCGCATCACAACAATGCGAGAGCCCTCACCGACCGAACGCAATAACACAAACAAACGAATGTGTCATAACACACACAGGGACGGAAAAGATCCAGCCGTGTTTTAAAATTAAAACTGTTGCTACATTGATGTGATATCTATCTTTATAAATGCTGCTTAAGATCGATAAAGATCTTGAGATCATCACTTGAGAATCATGAGATTTTTAAGTTAAATGTCGAGATCCAAAAATGTTTACTAAGTATTTGGTACATCTATTAATTTGGAGTTGTGATTGGTACAGTCGGGTTAAAATGTAACATTTGCCAAGTTGTACAAAATGTGTAAAGTAAATATTATTTTAACACGAAGGAGCTTAAATCTATCCGCGGTTAGGTTAGTGGTTAGGTTAGGTTAGGTTAGGTTAGGGTTAGGTTAGGTTAGGTTAGATTAGGGAACGGACGTCCGTTTACAACCCGCCAATATTTTTTTCTTCTACTATAGATAGGTAATAGTTATTTTCTTCTCATTCCTTCGTCATTAGATACTTTACGACATTACTGGCGAGTGTGGCCGTAACTCACTTTTATGCTCCACTGAACTCCGTACATTTCGCTATGTTGGTATAACACCACCACAGATTAAAAAGTATTTCACCGTATCGATGGGATTTTTTCAATTCACTTTTACACCACAGATAGCGCAGAATGAACTGTGAACACGCATCAGTGGCTATCGTAAACGGATCGTGTTTACAAAGTGAGCTATTATTTCCAGCAGTAGATTCTTGTAAAATTGTTGTTAGCCTATCATTTGTAATTAAAACTGGAATGTTTGCTCTTGAAAAATTATACTTGCCATCACGCATGTTCACACTAATCCAGAATTTTTAGATCTTACGGTGGTAAATTATTTAATGACTACACTTAAGAGCAATGAAAACTGGTAATGGTTTACAACTGTTACATTACAAGTATTACAACTAAGTGTATCTAATTACCGTGGCATAGCTTTAGGAAGTTAAGGTTTAAGAGTTTTGAAGTAAAGGTTAGGTAAATGGTTGTTTATTGATGACAACTTTGTAGAATAACTAGCACCTTAAATTAAAAAAAAAAACAATGTTACGTTTCAGATAGATCTTAAATTTCTTACTTATCCAACTTTCATCATACTTCAAATAATGCCACTTTTCAAATAAAACAAACATCATTAGAATCGGTCCCCCGGCCTAGGCATTACAGACAGACGGTTAGAAAAGCAAAGAGAATCTACAACTTCCCTCTTTCTGTATCAAAGTAAAAACATTCCAGACGAAATGAGAACGTTCTTCTTTTTATGGAGTGAAAATGGTACCCTTCATTACCAAAACTGCTAATGAAAGGTACTATGGGGTTGGATTCGAATTAAAACGAGTTCAGTCTGCGTGGGAGTGGTTAAGAATCTTAATTGCTTCATTGACCAGCGTGCCCTTTGCATCTCTTTCGCACTTTGTCAGCCTGACCACTGTAAGAGTAAGACAGAAGCTCAATAAACATGAATGGAGGCTCATTGATGTTGACTCCGGGGTTAACAGGGTGAATCAACTCACTGTGATAGTGGTTTGAATAGGTATTTTACGCTACAATGTAATACAACTTTAATAACAAGCTTCTTCCAAGTATCCTTGTCAAAGTTGAGTACCTATAACTGATCTAGTCAGCCTAATGGCACTTCACCTAAGTGGTATTTAAAAAAAACTGCTTTGACATCTCTCACATTTGACATATAGAATGACAGAGATGCAATAAAAATATTTGACCGGCTGGCCTATTGCCTAACGCACTCGCAATCGCAATTGACTTCAAAGCGGATACAATTGTTTTCATTTTGTATGCAGACAAGCCTTCGATTTTCAAAATGAAAACGATTGCAATTGCGAGTGCGTTAGGCAATAGCCCCTCCGGCCTCAGTCTAAATAACATCAACAAAAATATTTGTAATAAGAATCTCTTTATAAATATTAACTAACTATATCCCATATCCCATGTTTTCCCGCAACAACTTTATGACTATACTGATTAATCCCCGAATTAAAATCACCAACAAGTACTAAGTAATTCATAATGATCCTAATCAAAAAGTTAAGTCATCTAAAAACGGAACCCATTGGAATTACCCAAAAGTGAAAACCCATCATTGTTAACGGTCCACGCCTCTGTAAGGTCAATACAATGCCGTCGGCGCGGCGGCCGACACGTACCGTATGCCATACATACTTACTCGCACATCCTAGAGTCCAACTTAATGAAGTCTGTGGAGCAAAACAAAAACCGTTCGACATTCGAAATTTAAATGCCCTCTTACGGTGGTTTGAAAACCAAACCTCAACTAAGGGGGTCTAGGTTGAAAATTGCAAATAAGAGATTAATTTCTTTTGAATCAAGTCGGTGTGCGGTCAAGAAGCGCCCGCGCAGTGCCAGCGTCAACGTACGCGCAAGGTAAGCAGGTTGCGAAACCGCTCAATCATTCATCGTCTTGAATGAATGAATCACGGTCTAGTAAGAGTAAGAGTACATTTTTGGCGTCATCAGTTCCCGGATGTCGGAAGTTAGAGATAATTCATTGGGTGGCCAGAGATAAAGCCTACACAACGATGATTCAGCACTAATTTACGCGGGATTTGTTTGAGCTTGAATGTAATTTGAGATTGTCATATTTATATTTGTCCATGCTTATACACAAATGCAAATGCAAGGATACAGTGATTTTAGTACCGATGGTTGAAAACACTTGTATGGTAACCAAAAATACAGTCTGAACAATTAACATAGATAACTTAAGTCCGGTTATTCTGGTCATTACCTAATATTCATACATTGAAGGTTCAGTAGTAGAGTCAAACAATTTAACTGTCACAGGTCACGTTGGTGCTCCGTGACGTAATTGAGAGTGTTTTTATGATCACTTTAATGTCACAATAAAGGTCCTTCGATCGAATACTCATCCTATTGAATATTATAAATAAGTGACTCAACGAATTTGCATGAATTATGGCAGGCGATTAACTTAGGATAAATTTTCATTCTGGAATAACAATGGAACGTGGTAAATAACTGCAAGAAACTTCTACAAATAATTCATACCAAATATATTTGTATCGCAGCGTATTACATTGCAAAAAATAAAATTAATATATGGATCTTTTTGAACCTTTGAACATTTTTCATGCGTGTCTCTCGCAGCGCTTGTGGTATGGTCGCTCAAATGCTACCGCATATCTCGGGACAGCCAGGCTAAAAAAAAACCATTTGAGATCTTAGTCCTCAGGGTTGGCAACGCATTTGCGAAGTCTTAAGATTGTAATATTGAGAATTCAAATGTCTATGGGTCTCAAATCCCACTTACCATCGGTGGTGTCGTGTGCATTCTCCTTGCCATAAAAATGTAACATTTAAACATGTTACAAAAATACCCAAAAGGAAAGTAAGTAAGCTATCAACTTCTATGACTTTAATGAGTACTAATGAGTGTAATGACGCTTACTAGAGTTGAGGATATTTTTAACCGACTTCAAAAAAGGAGGAGGTTATACGTTCCACTGTATGTATTTTTTTTTTTTTATGTATGTTCACCGATTACTCCGTCAATTCTCGACCGATTTCAAAAAATTTTTTTTGGTTTGATAGAGTATACTTCCCAGGTGGTCCCATTGTCACCAAATCTGAATCTGATGAGGGGATCAGTGAGGAATTGAGGGAACTCCTCAAATATTGTAGGCAAACATATAGCGATTTTAGTATTTTTAGTAACAAATCCAGCATTTGCGTTCAGAAAGTATGATTTGGTGAAGTGGAACTGATGATGAAGACCACAGATGGCCACCGAAACTCCTCAACGGTACCGATTTCAAGGGTGACGGTAAGATATCTCGATTAAGATAGTTGAGCGACTACAACGAAGAATATTTACTTGTTCAAATATGACTATGACTTTCCCGCGGCGTTGCTTGCGGCGCGCTTGATATAAGTTAAAGTTTCATTTCAACTAAGAAGTGGGACTACGTAACGACGTATTATGATCACTAAAAAGTATAAAATAAAATAAATGTTTAAAAAAAACATAAAACCGCCTTCAAAAACGCAAACGCAAACGTCGGCTTTTTTGTTGAAAATATTGTGGTCGCCGACTTCAGTTGGACTAACCTATTAGGTACCTACAATTTTAAAAGAAGTTATTTTTTGCGTTTTTGAAGGCGGTTTTACGTTTTTTTTTTTATAATTTCTTTTTGTTTGGGTATTTTTGTGACACGTTGTAGGTATATCCATTCATTTCAAATTTGTAAAACACTACGATTGTCATACACGTAGCCATAACACATATTCAATTACGTAAAGCCACTCCATTGACATTTTACAATTTACACGAACTTTTGACAAACATAATTCTGCTATCGAATTATCAGTTCGCCATACGTCATATTTTCAAGTTCTCTTTTAACCCACTCGCAAATATAAGTTTGTAAACGGTAAATACAAGTTTGGAGCCGAGAGAAAACGCGATTACCGACAAAAAGCGTCCATTCTTAAGGTTAAAGGCAACATAACTATTATGTATACCTCTACTTGTAAATGCTTTTTAACGAGTGTGTAATGTGTAATACGCCCTCTCACCGGTATTTTGTAATAATCACACTTGTATTGCTGCGATGTAAATTGTGTTATATGAGCTTGGTTTAAAAAACTATTCTTGCAAGTGTAAATTATTAAACTTAGTAAAGAATTAATCTAACGCTTAAGAGGATTGTGAACCTAAAAATCTCGACACAAAATCTCAAAATCTACAATATTATAATATTATAAAGAGGAAAGATTTTATTGTTTGTTTGTTTGCATTGAATAGGCTCCGAAACTACTGGACCAACTGTATGAAAAATTCTTTCACCATTAGAATCCTAAATTATCCGTGATGAACATAGGCCGTTTTATTTTTCTGCGCGGACGGAGTCGCGGGCAACAGCTAGTTCGTAAAAAAAAGGCAACATAATCCTAGATTGTCATAATAACTACAACATATTCATAAATCGTTGAGATGGAACTTGGTTTAGGGGTGAGAAACGTTATCGCCAGGGGTCTGTTTTATAAAGCTACAAATTACAATTTATAGGTTACAAGTTTCCATCTGACACAACCTCGACCAATGACGACCAGCCATTTGAGCAGTCTTGCCAGTTTAGACCTGTAAAATTGTAACTTGTAGCTTTATAAAACGTGCCCCAGGAGTTAAATTTGTATGGAATTATTGGACTGCTACGCGATTTAGGTGTTGGTTCACAATCGTCTTAAAATATACCTACGCTGTTTACTTATTAGTCAATTGCGATACTTACATCATATTTTTATTACAAAAGTATTGTCGCAATAGACACGACCCACTTTTAACAAAATAAAAAGGTTTGTTTATAACGCGTCCAACTTTTTAGAACAGTTACTAGGAAAAGAAATAAATGAAGTCATGTAAATACAAAACGGATGAAATTCGTTTCTTAAAACTGGTTTATTTCAAAATAAAATCACTATCAAATTCGGTTTATTTGTAGGTATCCCAATAGGCCAGATATATAAAAGATCGCCTTGAGCATCGGATAGTTGTAAACTTAACAAGATTTCGATATTAAATAAAGTTACGTAGGTGTAAATACATCCGTATGATCATGGACATAGTTGAGTTCGCCACCCACTATAGAACCTTGTGTAGTTGTGTCAAAGCCAATGAATACTACGACGTAACTTTATTGCAATCGTACACTATGTTGATGATATTGTAACTCCATAAGTATATGTTCAAACTACCACTGAACATAAAATATCTTCCAGTTAAGTCGTGTTTTGTAACTCATGTTACAATATTGTCACAGAATTTATATATGATAGCGAAATGTGCACCTATAGGTAGGTAACCTATGTGTTGGCTGAACTAAGTCTATCACAGACAGGTGAAGTAGACCATAAAGTGCAGAAAGTCTATAATACGTCTCTTTGTATTCGACATGCATAACTAATTCAAGTGTCACTTAAGTACAATGTCACTTAAACAGAGGTAATGCGACTAGGTGCCTACTGACAGGTGAAATCAGCTATGTATTTATTAAGAAATATCAAAATGTTAGAGTGTATGGAAATTTATTTAAAGTACTGAACTATGACGTCACAAACCTCTGTTGTCAAATAGGTACCAAGCTCTTTATGGGTTGCGTTTATTTTATAAAAACATAGTCCAGGGGCTCTGTTTTACTCGGTAAATCTATATTGTTTTTAACATTACTGTATTGTGTTTATCGCGGCCGCCATTACTGTAAAGTAAATAAGGCTATCATAACAATACTGTAACTTGACAACACAATAACATGTCAAAAGCAATGTTGTTTTACCGATAGTAGTAGGAATAGTGCTCCAGTCTTAATATATTGCATATTTCAGAAGTTGAATTATATGGTTAGTGTAAACATTGATGTAAGTGCGGAAAGTATGTCAATTTACACGAATCCCGGAGAAGACTCGGGACGAGTGGAAATGACAGTTCCGCACGCGTATCAAACGACGTTTTTTAATACATTTGGCAAAAATCACAGACAAGAATAAAACAGTAGATAACGAAGAGACAATTTTAATTAATTCTTAGTCAGATAAAAATTGACAGAGCACGATGCAGCTATAAAAAGTGAAAAGCACTAGTAGATACGAAAAACACAACTTTCTGCAAGATATAGCACCACTTTTTGAGCAACTGTATTAAAAATAATTAATCGTACTGGCAACATCCCTGAAGTCGATACTATATTTATAGCGCGGACTGTAAAATTTCCTATATGTGATAGCTATCTGCGCGGGAGTTTGCGAATCGACTTCCGCGGCTCGGGTTACGCGCACAACGCCCGTTGTGCGCGCGCGCATCCTGCGCAGGCGCCATCCATCTCTCATACTTTTACTTATATTTGCTACACACCTATATAATAATATCTTCTTTAATAAGTAATTGAGAAGTAAACCTTACAATTATGTCATTCACACTGGCTAGTTTTTGAACTGAAAAGCCTCGATGAGCCTATCGATTTTAAATATGGAAAAGATCCGTGGAGCGCCGATTTTTTTTTTAATCATTTCAATTATTGGCGCCGTGTGTGTTTCATATATATGCCACTGTGTGTACGAGGACATAGGGTGATGTAGGGTAAAAACCGTTTATGTGACCCAGTGAAAATAGGGCGCTCGACGGGCTAAATAAGAGTATAGGTATGGATATTTATGTATTACCCATTTTATTTGCGACGGAATTAAAATAAGATGTTCATCGTAATATTTTTTTAAATGGTAAAGTTATGTGATTGAAACCTGTCTGTCTGTTTGCTAGTTGCCAGCCTAGGGCCCAAACGCGTGGACGAATTTTAATACACCGGTTTTTAATCAAAAAAAATATTACGATCATCGGTTTAGCCCAGAGGCCCCAAACTTTTTTGTCTCGTAGACCACTTGGCAATTTTTTCGGTTTTGGGTGGACCCCCTGCTTAGGTACCTAATATTTACGTTGTCACGTTAAAACTAAGCAAGAAATCTTCGTGATTTTTGCACAAATGCGTGTTTTTGGCGTTGGAGGTCTAGTCGGCTAAAAATTGACAAAGCTACAGTTAAAATTTAGCGCGGAAAAATATTTTTTTCTAAATAAAAACTTACACGCTAAAAAAATCAAAAATAAAATTATATAGATATGTGCACTTATATTTATATATTTATAAGAAAGTATTACGTAAATAATTAGATGCCTACTATCTGTGTATGAATATGGATTTGGCCATTAATGTAAAGCCAAAATTAAAGTAACGACCAGTTTAAATGGGATCCACTATCATGGACCCCCATTTGCCTCTCATGGACCCCCATTTATTTTTTCCGCTCAAATGGACCCCTTGCAGGGCGTCGTCGACCCCTGGGGGTCGATATAGACCACTTTGGGGATCATTGGTTTAGCCACTTCGGTAATTATCAGCTCTTTGGAACCTGACCTATCGATTTAGAAAATGTATGGATTGGCATAAGCTGCCGGACGGCCGCGTCGACCATACATTTTGAAAGTTGTCGAAAAACGTTTACGCTAGCGTTAAAAAAAAAAAAAAAAAAAAAAAATATTTCAGGCAACGAGGCCCATAGTTACAAATACCTTATAGACTAACATAGATAACAATATAAAACTTAAAACTAACACCGAGGTGACAGAACAGCGGGTATCTGTTTTGCCAAAATTGGCGTGATGGTCGCTGCCGGTAGGTTGCCCCGAAACCGCCAGAACACCATCATCATTAAGCATCTTGGTCTAAGGCCAAAGCTGTAAAGTTAAGGCCATTCAGGTGAATGGCCACGTGTTGGGAGTCGACAGGAATAGTAAAATGTTTACATACATACATTATAATGGCAGAGACCACTTCCTTCCACTTACTACGATCCAGAGAAACTTCCCTCGCTTCCTCCAAACTCATAACTCTCTTCATACACGTTCGTCGGTTTAGGGTAGGTACTCCTGACCTGGCCCTATCTCAAAACGTTCCCGATCTAACCTAAAATTTTTAGCTTCTAGGTCCTAATGTTTGTGTTCTAGTATACATATTTGTGTTGTACTGATGCCCTTCTTGGTTGTTGCAGTGGATCAGCCCCGAGGAGAGCGTGGTGTATGCGCGCGACGTGCGCCCGCCGCTGGTAATCCCGCGCATCACGCAGTACCGCGCCCCGCGCCGCGACTACCGCCCCGCGCCCCCCTCCTTCGAGGTAACTATAGTAAATTGCAGAATTATCAAGGGACTAAAATAGGCCATAATGAGCGATAATGACACGAGATTTTTAACCAAAAGAGCAAAGTAGGGGTTACATTACAGTTCAGGTGTCATTAGTCTAGACTTAACCCTTACTTTTTGTGAAACGTCGAGGTAAATGTTCATTTTATTACGCGATTAAGTCCCGTTTTACAGTTTTAGTATGTGTGAAAATCGTGTTAGTTTAAAGCAAGGGATTTTCTCTTCATTCGTCGAAATACTTACTACGTGTATTTATTATTTGTATCATTTCCTTACATTGTGTGAGAAAAGAATTACATATCTACGCCCGCTAACGGCGCTAACCACCTCGTCAGGCAATCCCCTACTTTCCGCCTAATGTACTAACAAGTACCGTCAGTCCGACTTCTGTCAAACTTCTTTTGAACTTTATATGACAAATGTTCCAATTACAAAATACGAGGCATGACTAAGCTGAGCTTGTACCTATACTATGGATTCATAATAACATGTACCTATAACTTAATAATAACTGTAAACACCTAGTCAGATTGGTATATTTTGTTATGATTTCTACCTCGTCTAAAATAACTTACTTCAGCTACAGGCTGGTAGATTTTTGACGTGTAAAAGTGCCCGTGCGGCCTACTTACTGAATAAACATCTTTTATCTTTTATGTTTTACACGACTAACACGGCATTGTCTTTTTCCTTATTTATTCGGTGTTAATCATTGAACAACTATACCCTTTTCCTTGAGTTAATTAACTTATTGGAATGGGGTGGGGCAGAGACAGTATTTGTTTTAATGAACTGAAAATTTTAAGCCAGTCTTGTTTTTGTTGTTTGACTTCAAGTACCAACAACTACAAGAAGCCCACCGCTCCATCTTTAGAGTCACTAGAACTATTTATTGCCAAGACAACTTCAATAAGTCCCTATTTAGAATTTAATTAGGATTGAAGGGGAAGAGAGAGAGACGCGAATACAAGGAACCAAAGTTATGCCGGGACACGGCCACCATCTCGTAAACTACTGGCGCTGGGCAAAGACATTTAAAACCCTCACTTTAAATAAGTTGGTCTCTGCCGGGATGCCTTCCCCCAAACTAGGATAATTCTTGGATTCTAGGTACAAACGCTGAGGATGAGGCTCTTGCTGACGCTCTCTCGGGCTCGATACCATTGTATAAATATAAATAGTCGTCTCCGGCCCCTTAGGAGTTTCTGTTAGCTATTGCTTGAAGACGAACTACTGTCTACTGTGTGGATAATCTGCCTGTTTTTCTATTAGTTATTCAGTTATCTCATCACTTTGCCGCTCTTATCAATTTAGAATCAAGTCGTCACTTATGGAGTTGCCGAGCGTGACATATTATACTCGTATTTTCTTGTGACGACTGACGCCTTTGTAATAATCATCGACATTAAAATTAATTGTGTCCACAACTTCTTAACTATTCCTTCTATATTATACTTTACCAGCAAGTCACGACTTGCTACGCAGTCAACCAGTCGGACCATTTAGCGCGCCTTACTTATGAGTGGCTTAGCTTTGACCTATGACTAATTATTACTTGTTAATGCGCACTTAGTTATAGTCATTACCTACCGATCTAAGGTCTGTTCATTCTTACTTGTCTTATGTAGTAAACAACTTTCTAACCTCAAAATGAATCTTTTTTGGCTAAAACAGCTCTTTTATCGTAAATAAAGTAAATTGAGTGAACATTTTGGACAT
The DNA here is from genome assembly GCA_946894065.1 of Acleris literana. Classification (NCBI taxonomy): domain Eukaryota; kingdom Metazoa; phylum Arthropoda; class Insecta; order Lepidoptera; family Tortricidae; genus Acleris; species Acleris literana. The sequence continues at coordinate 7,538,415 of OX335687.1, forward strand.
CACTTGGCCAATGTAATGTCTGTGATGGCTTTTTTTTTTTTTAAATAGCTGTTTTAGCCAAAAAAAAATTCATTTTGAGGTTAGAAAGTTGTTTACTACATAAGACAAGTAAGAATGAACAGACCTTAAGGCGGTTTTTACACTGAAACTTACGACTTACGTAAGGCCGGCTTTACACTGCAACTTACGACTTACCTAAGTAGGGACGCAGCTATTTGTTAGAATGAGAAAAAAAAATCTATCTACTTCTAACCAATAGCTGCGTCCCTACTTACGTAAATCGTAATTTTCAGTGTAAGGGCCGCCTAAGTAGGGACGCAGCTATTGGTTAGAAGCAGATAGAAATATGTTCTTCTCATTCTAACAGATAGCTGCGTTCCTACTTACGTAAGTCGTAAGTTTCAGCGTAATAATAATCAAATGCCGAGTCTAGCGCCATCTAGTGACTGTAAGCCACAACATGTCTGTCGAATATCGTACCAAATTTGTCCTCAAGGAATTGAGGACGCATGTGAGTCAGGCAGGCACCATACAAATGTGCAAATTCGCGCGATCGCGCGGTGTCGTTTAATTTATGCTTACGCGCATACATTATTATTGCACGATTAGGGTTGCTATGCTTATTTCGTTTTGAGGAATCACTGTAAAGTAAATTTTTCACTGTTTTAAAAGAAAAAAAAACTGTGATTTACGTGGATAAAAATCTATACTTAGTTGAGTTTTAGTTACAAGAAAGAATAAAAACAATGACATACTTAGGTCAAACTAACTACCTAGTTGAAGATAGACATGTACTTAGTTACTAATCTTGTTATTATAATTAATTTGACTGTACAGAGAACACGCAGTAACCAAAAACTGTTGTTTTTTATTGTAATCATTGTAAACAGTAACCGGGTAGCAACCCTGAATACAAAATTGCGGCACCTACTCCGCGCCAATAGGCGCATCCGGCGTCCACTCAACCGCGTAGCGATTGTATGAAATAAATTATCGATTTATTGACTCGCCGATTTATGAAAGAAATCTGTATGGGGAGCGAAAACACGTTACGCACATGATTCAGTGTAATCTGTAGTTCTTCTTGCATAACGCTCGTTAAATTCCTTTCCTGCAATTACTTTAATGCAATTTAATGTTTGTTAAGGATGATAGATGGCGCCACGCACCATTAAATCGACTAATACATTTTACATAGTATAAAACAAAGTCGCTTCCCTCCGTCGTCTGTCCCTCTCTGCACGGCTAGCACATGTTGTCCGCGACTTGTTTGTCGCTCGGATCTCCCTTTCTATCTAGTCTGTGACGATAGAGACGCACTGAGCGACAAGCGGGAAAATACAACTTGTGCTACCCGTGCTGTACGTATGGTTAGAACTTACAAACTACGCAACGGATTTTAATGCGGCTTTCATCAATAGATAGAGTGCTTCAAGAGGAACGATTTTATGTATAAAACATAATTAATTCTGGTAAGGTGGTACCAGAAAAGCGAAGCGAGAGCGGGTAGATAATATTTTTTTAATTAAGTATGTTTAGTACGATTCATCGAGAGAAATTGTGTGTGAGTGATGGGTGATGGTGATGGGATGGACTTTATTCAACATTACCTAGGTACTTAATTAATAGGTATATAACAAACTACTGTTTTCGATCTTTTTCTGTATACCTACTTAAACAGATCTGTTTGTTTTCTTTTCCATATTTTTTGAGTTGAAGGATTTAAAGCGATAATAATGTCGCGACTTTTCCCTATATACCTAGGAACCAGCTTTAAAATACATTTATATATATGGGTACGGAAGGCAATTAAGTAGGTAATTGATTTTATAACAAAAATAGTTGTTTTTCCAATAGGTAATTAACCACAGGAGTTACCGCAAACCGAGATGCGGTAACTCCGTGATAAAATTAGCTGACTCTTCGTCAAATGATGTCATGCGATTTGTATAGGTCCTACCTTTTAACCATTGACGACATTTGGTTAATAAAATAACAAAATAATCCATAATGTTTTTTATCATTTAAACTTTATTTTGTTTTGCAGCCTTGGCTTAGGTAATTAATTCCGCTTTAATACAAACAAAATAAATGACTTGTTAGTGAAGTTTTTAACAGTTTATGTTTATGCCTAGTTTTTTGAACATTAAAAGTAGACCTACTTTTAATGTTGATTACCTGTAGTCAAAGCATGAGTTTTATGTTTAATGTTTTGTAAAACCTACGTACATTGTTTTACAAAATGAACTTAATTGACCCCAGAGGCATTATAATTACTAATTTCAATATTTATAAGTGTAGCTTTCTTAATGGGAACGTTACTTTAAATTTTATGTACCTATATATTACAGCGCCATCTACCGAATTAATCCTTTTCAAGTCAAGCTCATTGGAATTGCTCCTAACGATAGTTCTAATAGCGACCACAGTAATTTCACAGAGCGCTAGTCCCGTTTTCACAGCGACATCTATGCTTGGATAGCTATAGTCAGCCCCGTTCTAAGAGGCCTGATTAACCAGCTGTCAACTTAGTACAAATTATAACCTCAAACATGCCTCAAACAAATATTTTGTATAAAAATGACAGCTGTCAACCTTTTGGAACGGCGGCGACGCGACTATGATGTGGTATGATTTCATGATCATTTTAACATGACATCTAAACAAAACATATCCTCTAAAACACAGATTCCCATATTGTTTTAAATAGAACATGATTTCAATTAATATGAAACTCCGGGAAAAGAGAAACAAAAAAACTGGGAAAACAACATGGAAATCCCGTTGCGAGAATTAAAATTACAAATGAACAAAGACTGTTATTGTTCTACAATAATTCATTTAAAAACTTGATTAGATAATGGAAATGTGTTATTAGGTAATTGTTTTAGTAACACGCGTACGTGTTTTACGCCAACATATAGATCTAATTTAACGACAAGCTATACGATTACCGTCCTAACACAACTGATACACCTTTGGGGAACCAAATTATTAGAACCGATAAAGGATCGAGAGGTCTGCATGTTACACTGGTAGTACCCGCCGATGAAATTACCTTGTTGCTTTAAAGGATAATAGGTACCAAATATCTGTAACTCCGAGCCACTATAGTGCAAAATCGTCTAAAAAAACAATTTCCATACGTATTGGGAATGTAACTACATTTCTAATTTTCTACATGTGCCAAGTTCTTAATTAGTGAATGTTTTATTGTGGAGACATGCAGAATGCACGCACCAACGCCCAAGATAACGCCCGTTTCCTACGCCCAGACCCACACTGATAAGGGACTAGTACTGCGCGGGAGTCGATAGCGGTTACAACTGATTTATCGATACATTCGATGTACAGCACGCTTAGCCAAGATGCTAACGCTGCTAACGTTTCTGGTTTCTATCGACTGGAAAGGTATGGAGTTGACATAAGCGGCCGACGCGATCTGTCATCAGCTTACGTCAATCGTATTTTGTCGATAGCATAAAAGATGCAGTCTTAGTCTAATTAAAAAAAAAACGCACACACGTAATGATGCTTGTATGAAAATGTATGTGCGTGACGATTGTCACATATAAGCACAATGACATGCTTAATTGCTTACACTCACGTAAGCAAACGCATGTCCAAGCCGATTTAGATTAAATAGCCTTAAGGATTATTTACGGCAGCTTTTCTACCCTTTGACTAGGACTACCACGGCTGACAGAAATGTTATGTGTCCACGATGACTCGGGAATTTTTATAGCAACGCAAGAAGATCGAAGTGTCGAAATACTCACTAACCAAAATCAAAAAGTACCGTAAAATCCACGTAAGTTATTTTACCTAAACTGAGCTTATATTTCGATTGTTTTATAGTAATTTCGCAGTGTAAAATTTATCGATAAAATGTCCCAGCACACAATGTTGTTGTAGCAACATTACTCCATCGCTATAGCTGTTTGTCACCGGTTGTGATACATACAATAAAGCAGGAGGAAACTTCGTGCATTTACCTCCTTGTGCTGTGAGCGTTTAAGTTTATTAGTGTTTTAAATAATTCAAATAATGAAGGCTAGGACGTTACGCTGTGGAAAATAGTGGATTTACGTGGAAATGTTTAGGTTAAAGAAGACGAAGACGTGGTTGGGAGAGGTATGCTTTAAAATGACCTTTGTTTTTATTTTTTAAAGGGCTTCAACTGTTTTTCAGGTATGTAATGCTAGATTTCCATGACCTTTATTGCAGTTAAATAAGTAGAGGAGGTTATTTTTGATTATAAAGTCTTTGGTCTAATCATTTTTGTAAATAACACTTCGTGTCAACAATCACATGTGGGTATATGGCCTAACCCCCCGTATTTTTGTGTTAATTGATATGGACTGTCACCCAATAAAAATGTTAGGTATGCATACAATCCTGTCATTGTAAATGTCACTGTCTAAATCGTACTTTTCATTCTATGTCTAGTTTGAAATTTGTTTTGACAAGGTTCCTACAAAAGGTACTCAACATTTAACTATAATTGGAATACCTACTGTAGTTCTGGTGCGATTTATTTGGAACGAAAATGATTATACCCTAAGATTAATAACTTTAATTTGATGTAAAGAATATAAACATGCAAAATCCGTCTCAAAATAGGAGAAATAGAGAAATATAAGCGTTAAGGTTTGCTTAAACTCGTTGGGCTCTAACTCTTTCGGCGGGACTCAGAGTCAGTTAATGACGATTTAATTTTTCCTTACTTCGTTAAATGACGATTTTTATACACAAGTTTGAAAAAGGAACGAGCTTGTCTCTGCAATGTGTCTGAGTACGGCGGTTTATTATAAAGTTTCAGGGCAGTATATAAGACTGAGTTAGATACAGCATCACATAGCGCTGTCCCTTTTTCAGGTTTCGAGAGATGTTCGTCGTAGCACAGAATAAATAATAGTGTCATAGGCTCACGTCATGTTACGGCCTTCGTTTAAAAGATGGCAGCACTGTGCCACAAGTACGGCCACGATCTTATTTAACCTGTGGCAGTGCTCTTAAATAGGAAATATTTATGACTATTTTACATCTTCAATAAAAGCTGATCCATTTAACAAACAGTTGCAAAAAAAATATTTTTGAATAAACCTAAAACCGAGATATAAGCCAGCAAAGATTTGTTCCTACCTCTTTCTAGCAAAACGGAATTTAACATGGAGTTTATATGGCCGACTTTTTCTCTGTTCTCTCTCTCTCTCTCTCTCTAATCTCTCTGTTTAATCGCTGTCTAATCAGCAGTTTAAAATGCCTGTATCATCCGTATTTCTTGGACATTTTTAATTTTAATTCCACTTTTGGTTATCTCTTACGGTATTTTCATATTTTGTTAAGAAATGCGGCTTAAAAAATCCATGCGTATCTCTATTGAGAAATTGCTATTGAGAGTGGTAGGTACTTAATTATTTGACCATGAATATAAAAATCCAATTACAAAACAACGTATGTACCCGCTTACCTGGAATACATTCTGTAACATTTACGTTTCATTGTATGCATATAGGTACCTACTATGGTACATTGTGTATTACATAGAGATGCCTTGTAATGCATGATGTAAACAATACAGATACCTATAATGCAATAATGAAGTTTCATCATAGTATTGCGGTAAAAGTTTAACCTATTTATGAAACAAAAAGATAATAGAGAATACCAACTAGCTTTTGCCCTCGACTTTGTTCGCGTAAAATTGGTAATTGGCTACACCTCTTATTTACCGACAAGATAAATAAAAAATAAAAAAAGTCTGGGGACCATGTCACACAAATTGACCTAGTCCCATACTAAGCTAGAGTTAGATACAGGCCGCATAGAGGATGGTTACTATGGGTACCTAATAGACAAAGATAAACATACATACATATTTAGAGAAATACATTACCAGTGACCGGATCTAGGATGCAATTTGGGGTGAACGACCTCAAACGTTATGCTTAACATGGATGTGACTCGAGATTTCCCGGGATTTTGGGAAATGGGTTATTGTTAATAATTAATAACTTTTGTCGAGGGTTAGGCTGCGGCTCCACTGAGGCGGAGACGAGCGGAGCGGTGCGGAGCTGTGCCAATATTAACCAATAGAAGGCGCATGCGGTCACGTGGAGCGCGCCTTGCGCACGTTAGTTTAGATTCTATTGGTTAATATTAGCACAGCTCCGCACCGCTCCGCTCGTCTCCGCCTCAGTGGAGCCGCAGCCTAAACCTAATAAACAAATAAACATAATAAAAATACCATAAAAGACAAGACGTGCAAGTTACGTTCAGTTCTTCTATGCAGTACTGTATTTTTTTTTTAGTTATTACATATTTTGTTAATTTTATAGTGTAAACTACTTAAAATTACGAGTTATTTACCTTTTTATAAAGGTAGGTAACAAAAAGATTCGCGGGATTGTAAGTCATATTCATATCCATGTTAAAATAACGGGCTTAAATTGCATCCTAGATCCGATCACTGCATTACATACTTATATACATACTCGTAGAAAGCATCCAAGACTTGCGCTCATCACACAAATATTTGCCCATACCGGGAATTAAACCCAGAACCGCTATATAGCGTAGTAGGCAAGGTCACTATCAAATCAAATAGGCTTAACGAGTGGTCAAACGGATACGGTATAACAGTTTTTTTTTTAAATCATTACTGTATCTTATTAAATTAGAGAACAAAAGGTGGACATTCTTCACCAGTTGACCTAATAATATATGCAATATAATTATATTGCTACAGCGCTGTTATTTATCATTGATGTCACAATACCTACATCGGGAGATTGTTTTCCTCGTCTACCATGTACGCAATTCACATTCTAATATTATTGCCTTTAATGTTGTATATATCATTTTATAATACATCGAGGCGAGTTTTTATATTTATATTTAATAAGCAATACTTCGCCGGAGTTCTCTTTCTATTAGGAAACAAAGATCCAGGCTAAGTTACGTTTACCAAATAATAGATCAATACAGAATTACAGAGTCGTCTCAAGTAACCCAGGGAAACTTGACAGGTTACATTTTACGACAAAAAATATAGCAATTAAATACCTTTTAACAGTTTTTTATATTTTCGTAGAATTTACCTAAGCTTGTCCTGCAGTCGTTTGCTCGCTATGATGAAAGATAGACATATTTGGAAAAGCGTAGACTGGAATACATGGCAGAAGGAAAAAGAAAAAGCGGAAATTACTTCACCGACAAAAACACAGCTCATAACTAACCCCAAAGACTATGAAGGAATGCCAATATGCTAACATTATTCACTGCTTGCCTAACCCCTATACCGAACAGTGTTAACTGGTTGGAGGTAAACTGGTAAAATGGTGGCAGCAATCTAGCCAGACACTCAGGTTCTGCCACCCGCGATAACCTGTACAAATGGGCAACTACATTGCGTACAGGCTCTGGTAATGACGTCCAGCTTCTCCTTAATTTTCCAGGGCTACGTGCCGAAGCCGGTGTCCAAGGGGCAGTATGAGCAGCTGCAGGACTGGAGCCCGCCCTCTGCGCGGACGGCGATTGAGGTGGAAAGGGGCAGTCCGCAGCTCCAGCGGATACACAAGAAGTTCGGTAAGTTCATTGTAAAAAAGGCTGTTTTAAACCTGTATCTTACCGGTGGCCCTAGACAAGATTGCGTGTTCGTTATCGTTGTTGAGAATGTATAGGAATTGACGTAAGCTGCCGGATGGTCGCGTCAAGCGCTTATGTCAATTCCATACACTTGACAGCTTTCGAAATCGTTTACGGTAGCGGTAATCATCTTGTAGGGCCTCTGCAGGCTTATTATGGTCGTGTTTATCGATGTGGATAAAAAATCTGTCACTGTCTGACCAGTATGCAAGTGCGAGAGTGACGGATGCTTTATCCACATCGATAAAGGTGACCATAATATGTTAAGTAACAACAAATAAAGTCACCCCTGTAGTACTGAGGCCGCGAAAATGAAAACTAAAATTAACTGAACCCAAATATTCGGTTGCCATCGCGCCAAGTATAAAAGAGTTCGCTGGTTCAATAGTAGTCTATTCACTCGAGACACATAAGTCGAGTGGTTTTTTCCAAGTTATATACAATACAATACAATACAAAACACTTTATTGAAACACCACATACACCAAGTAACGAATATACAAGAAACTAAAATATAGATTACATAGTGAGTCAACAGGCGGTCTTATCGCTAAATAGCGATCTCTTCCAGACAACCTTACAAAGAAGAGATGGTTAAATATAAACGATAGACATAGGCAGGCGGTGCAAACTGAATTAAACAATTTAAAAATACATATAAATATCCCTTAAATAAATACATATAGGTACGTAAATTAGAAATACATAAATACAAAATAAAAGGTAAGAAGAAAAACAAAACTAACGAAGTGACAAAAGGTGTTCTTTTAAATGATTCTTAAAAATAGGAAGTGATTTAGCCTGTCTCAGTTCCAAAGGAAGAGAGTTCCACAACCTAACAGCCTGAAATGTAAAGGAGTTATTGTAAACTTTAGAAGAAGAAGAGGGAACAGCTAAGATACATTTTTCCGAGCAACGCACAGAATTAAAAAAACTAAAACGCTCCTTGAGATAGTGGGGAGTTGCCGGAATGAAAAGAATGCTGTAAAGAAGGCTGAGAATGTGATAGTGCCGGCGAAGACGAATTGGAAGCCACTTGAGCTGCGAACGGAAAGTAGAGACGTGGTCATACTTTCGCAACCCAAATATGAACCGAATACACAAATTTTGAATTCGCTCAAGCTTGTTAAGTTGCTCCTCAGAAAGATCAAGATAGCACACATCTGCATAATCTAAAATAGGGAGAAGCAACGATTGAGCGAGCGCAATCTTAGTCGCGAGAGGAAGAAAGTTGCGGAGGCGCCTAAGAGACCACACTGCCGCAAACATCCTCCTACTGATCTCATTTACTTGGGGGGTCCACGCAAAGGTACGGTCCATGATGACACCCAGATTTTTTACGTGGTGCGAAAATGGTATACGAACACCATCAAAATACACCGGCGGAAGATTATCAAAGTCGACACGAGAAATAAACTTAGGACTGCCAATCAGAATAGTTTGGGTTTTAGCTGGGTTCACTTTGAGGCCGTAACTATTACTCCATTCGAGTACCCGGAACAAATCATCGTTAGCAACCCTAATGACAGCATCGAGATCACCAAGAGTGCCCTGAGAGTAAATTTGTAGATCGTCGGCATAAAGATGATATGAAGAAAGAAGGCTAGCCGTAATAGAATTAATAAAGATAGAAAAAAGTAATGGAGACAGCACACCGCCCTGCGGTACGCCGGCCAACGTACTGCACCACGAAGATCGGGAAGCTTCCACTTTAATTCGCTGCCGACGACCTAATAAATAACTGTGAAACCATTCAATTACCTCAGGAGATATGTTAAGAGAGCGGAGAATGCCAAGCAAAACGTCAAAATCGACAGTATTAAATGCATTGCTAAAGTCCAGCAATGTCAGCAAGGTCAGTTTTTTACTGTCGAATCCCACCCGAATGTCGTCCGAGATTTTAACGAGAGCGGTAGCCGTACTATGACCAGGGCGGAAACCGGATTGGAAGGAATTGAGGAGAAGGTTCCGGTTTAAGAAAGAAGATAACTGCTGATGCACCAGTCGCTCCAACACTTTAGATAGGAAAGGGAGAATGGAAATTGGCCGGTAATCGGAAAAGGAGGACGGGTTGGACTTCTTAGGCAAAGGGATAACATCAGCATCCTTCCACAGTAAAGGGAAAACTTTGGACGAGACAGAACTGTTAAGAATGCTGGTGATAATAGGGACAAGCAGGTCAAGTAAAGGGAGGATCATGTTACGACTAACGCTATCGACTCCAACAGCATTGGAAGCAATGGAATTCACGCTCTTCCTAACATCACTGTCGGAGAATTGATCGAAAGAGAAAGGAGAAGTGTCAAGAGTTGGAAGTGATGCAAGATAATTCAAAGTCATGTCCTTTGCAGGGCCATTGAAAGTGGCAGAAGATGAGAAATGTTTATTTAAGAGATCAAGATCTAAATCATTGGTAGTGGAACTTCGCTGTGATTTTCCAACTCCTATCGACTTGAGAAATTTCCAAACTTTAGCAGGATCGCCATTTTCAACTGACTTGTGAATGTGGCGACTCTGAGCGTCTCGACAAACAGTGCCACAGCGGTTACGCAACGTATGATACTTGGCCTTATTTCTGTCAGATGGGTCAGCTTTGTACCTCGATTTCGCAAAATTCTTCCTCCTGATCATAGCCCTTATGTCCTCAGAGAGCCAGGGAGCAGGAAGGTGTTTAATTTTTATGGGTCGGACTGGAGCGTGAATATCATAAAGCTGCGTCAAGAGAGAATTAAAAAGAGCAACTTTCTCGTCGACGGAATCAACCCCAGAAATCACACTCCAGTCAATGTTAAGAGCATCTTCGCGAAGCTTATCCATATCCACCCGACTAAAATTGCGCTGAAGGAGAGTCCTAGGCTTAGCTTTCGGAGGCCGGATTTTATAAGAAAGATAGATAGAGTCATGATAAGAGAACGCATCCGCAGAGTATTGTCCGTGCTTAGCTACATGAGCAGGAGAAGAAACCAATGTCAAATCTAAAAGAGAAGGGGTGCAATTAGGAAAGTGATGGGTAGCGTCAGAAGGAAGAATACTCAGGTTGCAGGCATTTACAAGAGATTTAAGTGACTTAGACCGAGTATCATTTTTAAGGAGGCAAGTATTAAAGTCCCCCATGATAATGTGATGATTGTAAGAGGGCATAAGTTCTTCAAGAAGTTTCTCAAACGCAAGGAAGTAATTAGTGAGCAGAGAGGGAGAATAAAAAACACCAAGAAGAAGTTTAATATGAGATAAAGTAATGTCGAGGAAAAGATACTCCGCGGCGCCAGAAGAAGATTGTGCAGACATGCCAACAATAGAAAAGGGGATATGGGAACGAAGATAAATGGCAACCCCGCCACCAACTCTATCAGAACGGTCATTCCGTATCAAATTAAAACCAGGTAAAGAATAAAAAGAGGAAGACAAACACGATTTTAACCAGGATTCAGAAACCAGAATAGCATGAATGTTACTGAAATCGAACGTAAGCATTAAATCATTAAAATGAGCGGGAATACTTTGGGCATTAATGTGGGCAATGTTAAAATTATTAGGGACGTCAGAAAACCGAGCATCAAGTAAATCCCGTAAAGGAGGCAGGCTGTGAAAACTCTCATCGCTGACTGTATCAGACGAAAAAGATATAAACTTATCGGCATTACTGTCATCACTATCAAGGCTAAACGTTGACATTAATAAATATTAAACTTAAAAGAAAAGAAATACCTAAAAATAAATTATAAATATATTATAAATATATAAATACTGAAATAATAAACAAAAATGTGAATAGTTTACACTACCCACCAGCAGCAAGAAAATACAACTAAAACAATTTTTAACAAAGTTAACAATACAAAATACAGAGCACTCATAAAATACGTGGAACGGAACGCAAAAGTAGACAACAAAAAAAAATAATAATTAAAGAGCTGTCACTGTCAAAACAAAATGACAAGCAATCGAGTTAAGACGACAGAACAAAATAAAAAGTAAACAAAGTGACAGAAAAGAATAATTGGCAAGAAATCGGGTATAAATACAAAAATTGAGTATAATCCAACTAAAATAAGATGAAAATACAGAGCTTACTACACGGCCATGTAAAAATATACAGGAGGAGACCAAAATGAATCCAATTAAACACCCGAAGGTTTGCTAGGGTTTTTTACCACTCTCCTGAGCTTTATATGTATACATTATACGGCGAAGTTTTTAAGGCCAGCATGCTTTGCACCAAAATCTTATAGGTCTAACGCCTAACTGAGTCTATTCAGACTAATCTTTTGTAGCAAATCCCGTGTGTGTTTTACTTGAAGGGACCTGTTCAATTAACACGTATAGACGACAGCAAGGTTGAGGCCCGACTGAAGTTATTACGTCGTTTGACGTACCGTAAACACATACCGGATTTGCTACCAAAGATTAGTCTGAACAGACTCAGTTATGCGTTAGACCTATAGTTTAAACCTGATTTAAATCTAACAGTTCCATACACTTACAAATAATCCGTACTTAAGTTAGACTAAAACTACTGGTGGTATTGGTAGGTATGTACCTTTAGTGTGTATAAAATGTCGATTTTCTATGTCAGTGGGTGCTTACTGCCCAGATACATCACCAAAACTCAATGCTCACTCCCCATAATTACTATTAAAACAACAATACTTCTAGGTGGTTCCAGTGAGAATCTGCTCGGGATCCGGCGCCCCAACCACCTTCAGCTCCCGGCCTCGTCCTCCGGGGACAGCCTGGACATCGAGGTCCGGGACTCCTTCGGCAGCGGCCGCGCCCGTAAGGTCAAGAGCATGGTGGCAGGCAAGCGGGGGATGAGGTCTCCCGTGCCCGCGCCGAGGATGCTGCCGCCTGAGGTGCATATTGGTGAAGGGGCTGTAAGAACATCACATCATTACAATTTAAATTCACCAGCTAAACTTTTATAAACCCACGCATTGGCATGCTCTCATGAAATAAAAGAATGAATCAATCATAAGTTAACAAAGCACGTTGAAAAAGGTGGCTTTGCTATCAAGCAATAAGTATGTATTATATTTTTTATTAACCAAAAAGCGCATTTACAACTTTTTCCAGCATAACTTTTTCATTGCTATTTTAAAAGGCTTTAAAATGTCAGAATATGAGTACAGAAAAATAAGTATTAACGGTACAGTCTGTGAGGTTGTACTTCTCTCTCACTTGATCTTAATAAGAGCATAATGAGAGCGAGTCAGAGACAAGTACAAACCCAAAGCACTGTACTCGGCTGTCTATAGCTGTCACATTCTCTCTGGTACATTTTTTATGCGAGAGAAAGACAGCCAAGTTCTATTAATACTCTGGTTATACTGTACTAAACGATAATTTGACACCATTACATTTTCTTCATCGTGCTTGTCATGACCACCCAAAGACGTCGCCTAAAATGCTTACCCCATTAACACGTTGATGGACCGTACTACCGTAGTATATAATATGCGTCAGTACGTGCGTAGGCGCCTTACGTCGTGCGGCGTTCTGTCACATCAGAATACCTTTACCCTTATACGCTGTGACACTACGTCTTTAGGCGGTTGAAAAATATGAACGTCGAGAGGCGTACTGTCATATCACTTTTTCGAAGGTAAACGCCTATAGGCGTTCTGTCCCTCAACGCGTTAAATGACACAATCACTGGTGCTTCGTCATCAATCTTCGTCGTTTAAATAAAACGAAAGTAACTATAATATAATAGATATGCCTGATATATATGATTTTTTCTTAGCTTGTGGTAGTCCACGAGGGCCCCGTGAAGCGCACCAAGTTCTTCGAGAACGGCAAGAAGTGTAGGAAGAACTGGCAGGACTACTATATGGTGCTGACGCAGACCGCCCTCTACTTCTACAAGGACCAGAGGACGTATCATGCTACAGTAAGTTCCCTCACCTCGAAAAAAACTGACTGACGATCCGAATGATGAGGCCTCCTTCTTTGGCCCATAAATAACAAGAGACACTGAACAGAATTACCTACAAAATAATTTTGAAACGGTCTCGTCTATTACGAAAACTTAAATATGAATTGAGCGGAAAAGTAGGGCGCAGTGGCATAATTGGAATGCGCGTGCGTCGTCCGCATAGCTGGAAGAGATTTAGGTTGGAGCCTCAATGATCCATGATCGTTCTGTTTTAATTTGAATATATATTTAGTGAAATAATTAGAGGGAGTGTTCTTTTTATAATGGTGATTATTATATTTTAATGTTTGAGTAGCTTACTTTTATATTTATTTAAATACGTTTTGTTTTATTTTTTATTGTTTGAGTTGATGAAAAATAATTGTAGGTATCAGTTAAATATGCGTTTTTACATTAAGATAATGGCCACATGAGAAAGGGTCAAATCAGATTTTTTTAAAGTGCAGAACTTTTTGGTCACCATACTATTAAAATTCATAGCTATAGAAATGTTTCAACCCAACAACTTTTGTCTTCTTAGATATTTAATTGAGGGCACATTTTTTATTAGTCAGAAAAAAGCTCTATTTTTTCCAACAAAATAACACCTGCCTCTTGTGTTACGGGACAAACTCAACATTTTCTAGATAAACTAATCCCTAACTGATTCAACAGCCTGTTTGTTTTTCCAGAAAATGCCAAAGATCCCGGGCACGCCGCCCAGCCCGACGGCGCCGCGCGCTGAAATGGTGCTGCCCCTGCGCAATGCGCATGTCATAGAGTGCATACAGACGCACACTAGAAGGTGACCAAATTAAATTTTAGAGAATATATGTTAGATATTTCGAAGAGGCTCATTGACGTCATGGGAGACCGAAGAGCTGGCAGTCTCCTCGCTCGACGCATAAGTTTAACTATCCAGCTAGGAAATGCTGCCAGCATCTTTGGGACAATGCCGCAGGGGCCTTTTTTAGATATAGCTTCTTAATTTTAGCTTAGTTTTACTTATATGTTAATTTTTATTAGGTTAGTAAGTTTAGTAAGTTTTTAGATATTGTCTTACCTTGCTATTAAATAGAATGACCTGAATAATAATATCCTTGAATTGAGCGCAGCCGCCCGGCGCAACTCACCCCATAGTTCAAGAATCGCATCAGCTTTTTGTTTGTTTTAAAAAATACCCTCGAATACACCAATCATGGAGAATTATGGTTGCCGAATGTAGACTTCACAGGATTGATGGTTATAAATGTCCGTCATTAATATAGTAGCCTTGAATAGACCAGCAAAAATCTTCGTTCTTGTTGGCACCATCAGATCGGATAAGATAGAGATCAGTTGGTTACAGATTAAAATAAAACACCCTAAATTAAGTCTCTGTATATAATATTTTCAATCCCTCACTTAATTTAATGTCCGAATCGCATAAATCCTATTTTATACTATATATTAGCAATACATTACATACAAAGGTACCCTTTTGTAGAAAATTATTTCGAAAACGGCTCCAAAGATTTTGATAAAAATTACAGAATAGCGGTTTTTCGGGTGAACAAATCGACCTGTCAACGTTGCCATCATCGGTAAAATTCGTTTTCAACCTAGGGGACACTCGGTCCCCCAAAAATGTAGGTGAAATGAACAAGTATCCGCCCGCCTTCGTGAAAATGTAGTATAGCGTGTTGAAACAATAACTGAAGGCTTTTGTTAAGTCTATTGTACAAAAATCATAATGTGACTTATAAGAGCCAAAGCAAACAACCCCCTATTCTTTGCAAAACTTTTTTGGTAGTTTAGCTAAAGCTCTGGTTTCCCGAAGTAAAATTTACGATGAAAATATAATTATTCTTCGCAGGTATACCAAATCTCTAGAGCTGACGGTCAACCACGACCGGTACTTGTTGCAGGACGAAACTGAAGAGGGTGCGAAACGGTGGCTGAAGCACATCATTACCATTATATACGATCTTGTAAGTTTTAAAAGAAAAAAGGTTTTATTTTGGTTCTCTTTTTGCTGGAAGATCCAGTAATTGACACCAGCTATGTGATGTGTATAATCGTGTCATTAAGGGTACCATCAAGCGCAACGACCTTGCTTGCAGCGATCTTCTGTTTAATGCCGAATAAACACTTAATTCAGAACACGTTAAGTAAAAGTTTCAAAGTAGAAATAAGAATAGCACTTCACAAATTTCTTTACGATCTAAGAATATTTTTGGTAAAATATCTGCATGCCCGTAACCCTAACTAACTATAGTTTTCTAGAAGTGGTTACCCTTCTTTCAGGGCCCTGACGAGAACCGCTCAGCGCACTACCAGAGTAGCAACACCGATGGCGACAGCCTGGGCCGCACGCCGCCCGTATCTCGGCACTCCAACAGGAGCAAACAGAAAGGTGAAATATTCTTCCAGATACATTCAGTCTATAAGGTTCCAGAGGTTACGGATAATGCAAAAATTTAAAGGAATCCTCTAAATTTGATACTCTGGAACATGTTCTCTCCACTGCAGTGAATCATGTAAGTCACGCATGCGACGTTGCATACTTTTATTTTTAGTGGTAAATATTTACATCGTGGAGAAGGGATTATGCCAGACTTCTACCGACTTAAAACCTTAGGTGTTCCTGCAAAAGCAAGGCAGCGAAGTTGGTTTGGTTCCAGAGAACTTTTGGTGACTGACGACTCCACCAAGATAGACAAGACGACCGCGTTTAACGAAATTTCACTTTTACGACTATAAAATCGTACTAATACGGTCAAGCAACGTTGCCCCATATTCCATATAAAAACGAATAGTGATGTGTATGATGGTGTCACAAAGGGTAATAAATTTAATAATAATTTATTTAGGTCCAAACTTTAGGATTGTGGACCAGGAGCACACCGTATTTTAAAGATCTTTCAAAGTCGATGTAACTCGGGACAAAAAAGCTGGCCATTACTTGGCACAAGTTTAAGCAATGCCATTTAACGTGGCAATGCTGTCAGCGTTTTGGAAACGAGATGTCCACTGTTTATTAGATTAGTATAGTTTTAAGCAATTTTGTATTTTCGTCATTTTTTTTATTACCTATATAGTAGGGGATCCGAATAGTAGATGACCCTCACCGGGCTGTTAATTCGATAAAAAGTATTATATATCAAATTGAATATGCTAAGTAATATAGGTATGGCGAATAGTTTGACTGAAAAACGACAGTGCAGTCCAGTATGATTAAAATAAAAACTGAAAATGTACAATTTTTTTTAACTTGCTTTTGCTTGATAAATATACCAATGACAAACTAATCGAAAGCATGAAGCCTTGACTATTATTTCCGGACTTTTTTTAAATCATATAAGCACCGGACTGAAATTTTTCAGTCAACCTATTCGCCATATATTACTTAGCATATTAAATTTGATGTAAAATACTTTTTATCGAATAAACAGCCCGGTGAAGATCGTTTCCTATTCGGATCTCAGACCAATAAGGAAACAGAGAAACATTTGTAAAATGAATGACTAACTTCTTTCTTAGAATTGTTTGTACATAAATTAACTCTGAGTACTTTATAGTTGAAGATTAAGCTTTATTAAGCCACTTGCTACCAATTTTTCTGTAAAAAAATCCTATCTGTCGTTCTGCAGGGGCCCTAATATGGCTGCGTTTATCGCGTGACAAAGTGTGGATTATGCATCCGTCACCTTCTGACACGTAAATACGTACGAGAGTGACGGATGCTTTATCCACATTTGACGCGCGATATAGACGCAGCCATAGGTACTAGGCCCGCAGGACTATTATGGCTAGGGAATGCAAATTAACCGGTTATTAACCGTTTTTGTATGAAAATAACCGGTTAAAATCGGTTAAATGTACTGTGCCGTGTTTTGTTTTTTTGGTGTTCAATAAAGAGTATTTGTATTGTATTGTATTGTATTGTAAAACCGGTCATTAGAATTCCCTAATTATGGCCGTGTTTATCGTTGTGGACAAACGTGGATATAACATCTGTTTCTGTCTTACCAGTATGTAAAAGCTAAAGTGTCGGATGCTTTATCTACCGGACCCAGAAAAAACGATTTATTTGCTTTAATACCTATTCGCATAAACCTATACTAATTATTTAGTTGCCATTGTAATGGTTCAAACGAGATAAACGTATGTTTTCCTCACGTCTTGTCTAAAGTGTCGGAACATTATTTTTTATTAAAAATAATGATCGGCAAATTGTTAATATTAAGTTCGTTGGGCATTCGTTGTGGTTATACCTACTGCGTAATGGATTCTGTTAATTAAAATGTTTCCTCATTCAGTTAGCATTATGTTTCTTTGTAAGCAACATCTTTGTTAGTTACCTTGCCTTGCCTTGTGTTTGTTAGCTTCCATTTATTGTGACTTGTAGTTTGTAGTTATTTTTTTTATTTTTGTGGATGTGTTGTTTTTTTAATTATTGAAGTGTTTAATAATTAAGTGATCAGCGCAATATTCCTTTCTTTTGTATTAGGCGTTATAAATGTTGTGCAGTTGTATTTCCGATGTTTTGCTTCGAGCTGACTCTTGTAAGTTATATTTATATGTCGTTACTCAAGTTTAGTAGTGATTAATTGATCAAATCATATAAGTATCAAAACAATGATTGTTACGAAACTAGTTAAAAGTGCCTTATCTTAATGAAGAATTTACAAAAATTATATTTAGTACGTAAATTATTGCAATCAAAAACCGAACCAGTTTCGACTATGCATTTATCAGTTCATTGATAATATATATCATTTTAAAATCAATTAACACTCTATCACTCGCTTTATCCGGGTACATAATCGCTTATCAGATAAACTCAAGTACATTTGGCCCAATCATTCTTTAGTCTTTTGTTAACTGCTTAACAAATAACTTCTGTTACATCAGTATTGTACTTGGATCAATGTATTGCATTAAGTAAGAAAGTGCATGTGCAATCTGGATGTGCATAGCTGATTTGATATAAATACTACGGTGGAAGATATGACACGGATTTCAGTGTCTTTAGTGTTAAAAAATTAAATCTGTGCGCTATTGAGGGTATCTCATCCTTGGTCTTACCAATGGAGTACGATCTAGTGGTCGCCGTAGCTTACACTTCTGATAATGGTTCGAACGTGATTATGAGCCATTCTAAGAAGAGTCCTACTGAGAAAAGCCATTCGAAACTAAAAGATTTCTTTGGATCGTCGCATAACTTGAGTGAAAAACATGAAAAATTCAAGAAGAGTAAGCACAAGGACACACACAACGACAAAAGTCACGGCAGCAAACATAAACAGAGTAGGTATTATATTTACTTTCAATATCCAAAAGCCTAAATTTGGCAACTTCTAAATATAATTGGATCTTAGCAGTTTGGCAAAGGAAAGTTTTTATTTCAACTCAACTTTTAAATGTGTGGTCGGTAAGTCTAACAAGGCTGTAATGTTATGTACCTAATATATATAAAAAATAAAATAGATTTTGTTTAACAAAAGGTATACTTACAGTAAGGTTGAGTCCTCCTATTCTATCAGGAGAACTCGCTATTCCAAATCTAGTCTAAAATGTTTGATTGGTTAGTCTAACAAGGCTGTAATGTTATGTAACATCTATGTGTTTTAGTTCATAGCTAGGTGACCAGACAGATAATGTCCTAACCAAAAAAAAATCGGACACCTTTTACCTATTTTTTTTCCTCTAAAATCCTTATTAGGACTATGACGAATATGAAATAATAACCAAATCTATCCGGCCATCGTCAAGTGATAAGCCTACCAAAGCACACCATTTCATTTTTATTTGTATAGATTCAAAATATTATTTAAGTAAATAACGGTATTTTGACCTTAATTCATTCGTTTTTAACGTTTTCCGAAGGGAATTCGATCAGAATTACACGCATTGTTTTAATTAATATTTGAATTGATAGGTAAGTACTACTGTTTAAGATTTAGTGGGCTCTTTTTTAAAGGTGATTGCATTGTACTTAAAAATCTTACAGACGATTATTGTTTGCGTTCTTTTTGCGTGATTTAAACCTAATATATAACATCATGATTATTTATTGGAGGCTGTGTCGAAGAACGTTTAAAAAAAAAACGAAGTGGCTCCAAGGGACGTCATGCGAATCAGAGGCAAAATTATTATGTAATGGTTTTTAAACTTTTTAAATTTAACCGTGTGAAGATAATACAGGATTTAACTACCCTCGACACGATAGTTTTGAAGAAAGAAAATCTAAATAGACTGACCATTTTTTAAATAAAATGCGACACACGCAAGTGTAACCTCTAAAGCAACCTAAAAAAATACTCATCGGACCTCCCACGGGAATACTCAACGGACCTCCCAGATGGCAGGGCAATGGCCAGTCATAGCAGGGTCATTATTTGGGCGTTTGTTCCGAATCACTTTCGTGGTCATATTTTTGTAGAAGTGGTTGCAGATTTCGATTTCGTTTCTGGTTAGGTATCTAAGTTTACCGGACATCTAACAAATATCCAAAAACGGCATCAAAATATACGCCCAATTCTTCAAAAATATGTCCACAAAAGTGAGGCGGTTGAAACGCTCGAATAATGACCCAGCAGTAAGTAGTAGTGTAGTTATGATGACTGCAGCTGCTTTTTGCAAGTGATTGCTTTAGGACGTCTGTATGCAACGGAATTACTGAGGAGGGAGGAGAAGCAAATCATTATTATACAACATAATTAGATACATGCTCTTTATTGTACACCACAGAGAACTACAGTTAAAATAAAACATATTGATTTCATATGGTAAATAACAGGTGGTCTTATCGCTACATAGCGATCTTTTCCAGACAACCTACATAATAGAAGAGACATCCAAAGCCTCACAGGTGGTATTATCACGGATTATAACGAATTGTTACGAATTTAATTCTCAACCTTACTCTACATCTAGTGTTCGTGTATTGCACGAGATATCCACTATCTATCTGCTATCGGTTCCTTATCAATAAACGTATTATCTTCAAAAAACTTCACTCTCAATACATGTTATCAATTTTTGGCAATTTTAGGTTCAATATTTAGTTACGCTGTAAGCAAGGTTTTTTATTTCAGTTTTAAATGTGTTAGTGATACTTAAAGGAAAACAAACACAAGGTAAATGATACAATTTATATAGATTCTGTGTAAGTCAAATTTGTATTCGAAATTAAATTGTTTCAGTGCGTCTAAGTTATACTTGTTTGCGTAACTTGAAGTTTCATTTGCTCTGTCTTTTCCGACGCTTATATTTTATGTAGGGGGCACGACGAATGATTCATTTGTAGCAGACAGTTGTGTTTTTCTTTCGTTTATGTATGGTGATGGGTCTTCAGCTCTTTAATCTCTTTTTGCGTCGTCATCGCTTATGGTTACGCAAAATAATAAGTGTCTGCAATTAATTAACTCAATTTAGCAAATGCATAATTTTTTAACAGTGACCTCGTAAGACCCCGCGTACAAAAAAATGTACTTAATACGGCCATTGCAATAAAGATCTAATACAAAGGAGATAAAGTAGAATTTCCCTTGTTTTTATGACTGACAATTAAAATAGAAAATTGACTTTATTGCAATCATAATAGGTTCATTTTTCTTTGGCAAATTTCGTTGTATGGTGAGTCTTAGGAGGTGGAACAGGAAGAATGATTGTGTGTCACAACACACAATAGGCATACCTATAGCAAAATATTTCTAAGCTTTTGCTAATATTATTATATTTATTGAATGACTTTCATTATAAGTCCTGTTCAGATATTTGTTAATAGTTTTAATTAAATTTTAATGTATTACTTTATTATGTTTACCCGAACGTTGTCAAGGTTGTGATCGAATGTTTTGATTCGTACCTTAGACGGGTAATTATGGAATCTGACATTAATTTACATCGAGAATGATTGTGTTTTCTGTGTTTTCTATCGCTCATCAGCTTTATGTGAACTTCTGGTCAATGTTTTGCTTAAACATCTCTCTTTGTATTTCTGTTTGCGCAAGATTTTTAAACAAGAAGTCGGGTTTATCAATATTGTTTGTACAGCCGAGTACAAAGAGATGTATCCGGTTTTGGACTTTATTACAATGCAATAAGAATATGGAGAAAAAGTATTTACTTTTTCACATCTATCTGCATTCGACTGTACTTTTAAAACGTTTACTTTAACAAAATAAAAAAATCCTATCTTGCGTAAATAACCTTTTTCGTCTATAACTTTCCCGCCATTTTAATATCTCGGCCATCTTCTTTTTCTGTTCTCTACGACTGATGCGTTGTTTTCAGCCGGCGGCAGCAGCAACGAAGACCTGAGCGATTCCACCGAGTCCACACAAAAGAAACAAATCAAGAGTCGACTCAAGAAATTCTTCGCGAAAAGACCATCAATGGATGTTCTGGTCAGCAAAGGGATCTACAAAGGTTGGAACCAGAATTATTAACTTGGTGTGAGGAGCTTGCACTTGAAAATAATTTGCACTTTAGAAATATTAAGTATTTCTCAGTCGAATGCTATGTTAGAAAAGCTGGCAAAGAGCTATAGAACCTTGTGGTGGTCAAAAATATAACTACAAAGGGTACGAAAATGGGATTTGTAGATATTTTGGAAACTTAATGGGACGACTAGATTACTACAAAGATGACAATGAAGATGTTTTTGACATCGATTGAGAAATACGTAGGTGTATTAGTGTAGACTTGTTGTAGAAAGTTTTTAATAATGTACATTTTGCTTGTTTTGAGTACCTAGTTGATGTAGATTTTTAGTTGGATTTTTATATATGTTTTTATTTTTTTGGGTTTGAGCTTGAAAACTATTAAGTAATATTGGAAAAGCCAAAAGTTTGTTAACACATTATGAGTTGAAACGCATCATGACGAGGTATTTCAGGAATCGATTATCAATAAAGAAATCGATCGATATGTTCCTATCTAATTTCGGATAATATTTCGTATATTTCGTGATTATGACTAATTATGCCTTGAATTTTAATGTTTTGTTTTTTACAAAATATCAATCAACTCTGTTTAATATCCCCGGAGTTGATGATAATGTTTGTGTTTTATGTGTTAGTTAGGTTCTCGATTATTTTGATACTAAAGTTTATTCATTGTGCATTTCAAGAATCTGTAGTTTTTAAATAAAAACTTCGCAATTATTACAAACATCGATTTAATATCTTGAACTTGGATTTTCTAATACTTAGCTGACTTACATAAATGACATTGCAAGTTAAAAAATTTTTGGGTGTGTTTTTTGGCATTTTTATAACATTTTTTTGTATTGTATATAATAATGTGTTAAAGAATAGCAGTTGTGTTTTATTTATTTTTCCATACCTAATTTAGTTAATAAGGGAAGTATGTAGTTTTATTTGTAACGGTAAGTATTCAAATAAATAACAAATAATGAAACCATAAAACTCTTACAATAGTTACATTATAATGTTTTCATTTTACGGAGGTGCGCTCACTACTTATTTTTTTGAATAAATTACGCAAATGTATAACGTCAAATCGAGAAGTGCGCGCGTCTTCATTTATTAAAAACACTAATGAGTTTATCTGGTGTTATTATTCTTTATGGTATTGTTTTTTTTGTTTCTTTTATATATAATATGTGACGGTTTAATTTGTAAATATTTAAGCTATAGTATTATTAGTTGTTCAGTTATAAAGACAATACTGACACATTGCTCCACCATGTTGATAATGTTGACTACAATACTAAACTTACTTGTTGCGTGTGAAGGAATAGCAAACAGCAATGATTACAACAACAACAACAACAACAACAACAACAACAACATTATCAATATTCAGAAAATTCGTGGTTGTGCAATGTGTTTGAATCGACTTCTTGTTTGACTAGCACTATAGTGGGTGCACATGGGTATATTCTTTATTCTTAAATATGTATATGTAAATTATATCTAATTATTATTTAGTCGTAGCAACATAACCTCCTATTTTTATTTTACACCAGAATAGTACAAAACGTTAACGTTTCTCTGTACACACGTTGTGGCATCTGAATTGGGGTTTTTAGGTTATGAAACATGTAGCTAACATGTAATACATGTTAGCTTTTGTAGATTTAGAGCGAAAATGCCAACAGAGGCCTTATTATAAACTGTTAAAACTTAACACGTTCCGGGCAGTGAAAGAGACAAAGCTTCGCTTTATAACTCTGTCGGCTTTACTCCCTGAAACTTGGAAGGTTTTAAAAACTCATAATATTGTTTCTGATCGTTTCCTATATCGCTAACTAAGTTTTGCTCTGCTAGCAAGAAGTGGGAAGGGAAAGTAAAAATACAAGAAACATTGAATTCTGTTCAATAAAACCAGGAAATGGTCTTAAGGTTGAACGGGGTGTCTGTTTTTTCACACACTGTATAATGTAGTCCCCAATCCAACATGGATCATTCATAATTAGACTTTAGGTCCATAAAGTAGAGCCAAGTTATACATTGCAATAGCGCCCGTGCTTGTAGCACATGCTGATCCCGCTTTTTTTACACGGCCAAGTTAATTTTGGTATGCTGTCTTTCTGTAAATTTTCTTAGTATGTTGCAATAAAGCTTTTCTTGTTCTTATTCTATATCTGTTGTTCTCCAGATGAGCCAGTGTTTGGGCGGAACCTCGAAGACGTGTGTCCCGTGGACCCGGCGAACCCCGGGGCGCCCAGGGTCCCGCCGTTCGTGAAGGCCTGCGTCATGGAGATCGAGCGGAGCGAGGAGAACATGAGCACGGACGGGCTCTACCGCGCCAGCGGGAACCTCAGCCAAGTGCAGAAGATACGGCTGGATGTGAGTTTTTGTCCGGTGCCCATTGTTTTTATTCACTACAGTTCTCGAGTGTCAAAAACTGGCCAAGTGCAAGAAGATGTATGAAATGATAATAATCGTAATCGGCATGCAAAAGCTTTGCATAAAAACTAATCTAATTATATTAAGATTAATTGAACGACAACACATTTAACACTACTACAATTTAAATATTATATAAATAATTTTATTACATTAACAATATTTTTAAATCAAGTGACTATACCTATTATAAATAATTTTATTAATTTAACAATATTTGTATGTAAGAAGTACCCTCGTTTCTTCAGTCCCATTCAAGAACCGAGGCAGCCGCAACTACATCTAATTTGTATGAAGTATTAGAAACCAAATGAAATCCTTGTGCGTATTGGTTTCATTATCTTTTAAACACAGTATATAGGTATCTTAAAGTTTACTAGTAGTACTCTCTGCTTATTTGCCGATAAACTGTTTCACCAATCGCATTTCAAAGTCTGTCTACTCACAATTTTTATCCTTTTTTTATGCAGTATTTTAACTGTGGAAACACCAATATAACATTTACGTGACGTTGCAATGGTTGTCATTCCAGATCGACCAGAACAAGCCGATCGTGATCGAGGACAACACAGACATCCACGTGCTGACCGGCTCGCTGAAGCTCTTCTTCCGGGAGCTGAAGGAACCGCTCATACCCTGCAGCATGTTCGACAGAATCCTCTCGGCGTGTTGTAAGTAGCACATACCTACTTTACCTTGAGTTCTATTTTTTGAACTAGGAAGAAATCAGCTTTCAGGTCTAGAAGCAGGGCCTCTATTCAACTCGGAGAAACATTGTTTTTAACTCGGACGCTATTACTATCAAGTAAATAGGAGCTATCAAAATGTTGACAATACAGAAACACGTCGAAAACAATATGGTTTTATCGTGTAGAAGCATAGCCCAGTACAGACTGTATCCTAAGTACTATTCGGTGGTTGCCCTTATTTCGACCATCGTTGAACAACATTTTCAGAACCTATCGGCTTGGATCCGAATTGTACGTTCAGTCTCCTAATTCTATGGCTAAATGAAGATTAAGCTAGTAACAACATGCAACGCAAGTGAAATGTCATATTTCATCTTAACCTAAATGTCTATTAGATTAGCTTGAGAAGTTAGGGGCTAGTATTTAGAGATATCTTGTTATTACTATAACAATTGAATTGAAAATAAAATACAGCTGGCTTCACAGGTCCTTGAACTCTGATTGGATCTGTGAAATGTCTTGACCAGCTGACCTGATTATATTTCTTCTGCAGCCATAAAGCCGCGGGAGGCGAAGATCAAGGAGTTCAGAGATATCGTGCAGACTCTACCCCAGTGCAATCGAGATACGCTCAAGTACCTACTGGAGCACCTATTACGGTAAGATAAACACTGATACATAACTGTATACGTCCTACTTATGAATATTATGGCTTGCGATCATTGTTACTGGCACAGTGCTGTTCATTTACACTGATTAATTGTCACCATTTGACACCATCAAAGGGAATTTTCAAACTAAGTGCTTGTATCAAAAGGCAGATAAAAGTAACAACTTTCTTAGCTTGTTTAGGTAAATGTAGTGTTTTACGTTACTTGCATCCCCAACTCGAACAATCTATCTTAGCAAAGTTAGCAAAACTGAGAAGACTGAGGGCCCTGCCAAGATGCACTACGCTAATTAAAGTTTCTATTCGATTCGTTTTTAAACCAATCGCGTCACTGGGAGATGACGTGATACGAAAAGTCACGTGACGCGATTGTTTTAAAAACGAATCGAATATAAACGCTAGTTAGCGTAGTGGTAGGGCCCTATGTAATCGATGCGATTTCGGAACTAGGTAGGTACTCAAAGACTGAGTTATGATTGCTGACAGATCGGAGTTAAGAAGCTTATTTAAGCCAAAGTATTCGTTCCTGTTTGAGGAAGCATACAATTATATGTATTTTGTTTACTTATTTCAGGGTAACACAATACAGCGAGCGGAACCGCATGCACACAGCAAACCTCGCCATCGTCTTCGGCCCCACGTTGCTGTGGGCCCCGGCGGAGCAGGCGCACAACATCGCCATAGACTGCATCCAGCAGAACAACGTCGTCGACACGCTGCTCACCGAGTTCAAGGAGATATTCGCGGAGGACTCTAGGGGCAGGAGGAAATCGTGACTCGGAATTTACTCGAGGAAGGGCAAACGCTAAACAGTGCCTGACAATAAGCCCTCATAAAACATGTGTGTCCCGCGCAGAAAGACCCGTACGTTTTATGAAAAATTTGTTTCGAAAGCGGTCTCATGTACCCTTTTTTCATGCTTGTCGTGGGATTTTTAGCCAAGGGTTAGTTGAACTTTGATCGGCACTGAAAGTCCAAGCTTTAGGTCAATCGTGCCAAAATATTCGTCTGAAGACCAAAGCGATCCCTCGTTACGTTATGGCTAATGTGTTTCTTTTCCATTTTCACCTTTTAAACTTCGATTTTAAAAGTTTCCAGGTGGTTAAAAGATGCGAAGTATTTTTATTGCCATATTGATAAGAAATAGAGGAAATATTTTGAGTATGGTCTAGATAAAAATAATAGGATTCTTTTAATTTTAGATTTTGTCTCGCTTTTTATACAGAAAAGCTAACCTATAAAGTCGGTTTCGCATATTAGCCGTGTGTAACATCTAACTATGAATTAAGTATATAAATGATTATATTTATCAATAATATATAGACTTAAACGGTAACCTTATCGTGTTAAAATATGATGTAGGTACTTACCTAAGAAATACATCTACGAACATTGGATAGAAAATAATTATGATCTCCGCTTAACAAATATGATATTTACAGCAAGTCACAGCCTGTACTTGTTAGAGAAGTAAAAATACAGGCCCCTTTCTTATTATTGCTATCTAAAATCATTTAAATATGCAATAATGTATTTAAATTACTAACATTTTGTAAGCCGGTTAACTTGGTTACTGCGTCATGTTCAATAAATTATATTCAATCAGTGTTGTGATCGTAAAGCAATATTTTGAAGACTGTCGGAAGCTCTTTAAATAATTATGAAACCTATTGTTTTCCAGATTTTTATTTTGCGCTGACCTATAACTCCTTTATGTCTGTCGAATGGTATTCGTCTTCTTCTTCTTTTTTTTATTTATGGCAAAAGTCAAATGGTATTTGTGGGCGCCATTTTGACTTAATCAACTTGAAGAATGTTTACAATGACCGTTCACAGATGGCGTTTGATGTCAATATAAATATTTTGACAGACTAATGGCCGGCGCCTAGACAACATGCATAACGCTAACGTTAGCGATATTCGAAAACTGACCAAATATATGAAGTTTACGGTTTCTTACACCGACACTCATTTAATGGAACGTATCACTTCGCAGAATTTTCGTTTCATAGAAAACTTGTCTGCGGAACCCGTGTTGATTTCAGGTTATCTTGAGATGGTTACAAGTCTATCTTTACATAACCTACGTGAATCATATTTAAGATAGGTAAACTGAAATTAACACGGGTTCAGCAGAAAATAGCTTTCTATGAAACGAAAATTATGCAAAGTGATACGTTCTATGAAATGAGTTTCGGTGAAACAAGGGAGCACCGAAATTGACATAAGCGCCTTCTTCTTCTTGTCTGATTTCGAAAATAGCTAACTTTATGCATCTTACCTAAGGTACTGGCCGGGCTACGACTTCCTGCAGCGGTAACAAGCGTCAAACGGTACCAAACAAATGCATAGAGTGGTATTAATCATGCCACGTGTCGCCGCGATGATGACGTACCGATTTCTATGCATTTGCTTATGCCGTATACCGCAATTACCTTCAGGCAAATCGTAGCGTGGCTATCTAGGAGTTATACTCGTAAACGTCAGTGATTTCAATGGTTATGTTCGGGGCCAACATTGTATATAGTCCTGTCTTAGTGTAGGCTTGAAGCCAGTTTGTATCGTGTGCCTTTAGCTACAAAATGTAAATAGTCATCCTGGATGAAAATCGTTTATGTGATAAAGGAGTGTTGTTATATTTAGTTATTTAAGGTTATATTTAGAAATATTATTTAATCTAAGTGCTACTTTAAAGTCATTAATAATAATTAAATGTGAAGTAAATAACAGTCAAAGAATTAAATTCTGTAGTCGCACTGGGAAAGCATAAATAGGTAAAATTAAAAAATATAGTGGGTTCTGGCAGTAACAAATGTCATCGTCGCCCCGATACCTTTGCAGTAAACGTTTTTATTGAAACTATAGTTTACCAATCAAATCGTGAAATTCGTGAATTAGAGACTTCCTGCTGGATTTATTTAATACCCTTTAAAGTTTTTGATTAAAAGTTCGTTATTATTAAGTAGGTAATTTTTTGACTGTATTTATACCTAATATTAGCGGAAAATTTAATATTTCTAAATATAATCCCTCATGTTTAAATAGAATAATTTCAATTATGGAAAGATTGTTGGCTTGCCAATCTCAAAGACCAAAGATTGATAAAGATTAGGAAGTTTCTCCTGAATCAAATACTAGTAAGATTTCAAATGATAACGCATAGAATGAAAGCGTATGTATCACAGAGATAATCCAGATATATTTATGTCTACTAACTATTGTCAGATCTGTGGAATATAGGCTGTTCATATACTTTATCTGTGCCGAGCCGACGCCCGTCAAGCTTTATGTCATTCTATGCGATATTATTCCAAGTAAAAAGTTATATCTTTCAAACCGCAACAGCATTTCGTGATTGCTTTGAAAAAACCTCGTATGTCATATTTCGTGACGCATGATTTTAAACTTAAGCGTCAAGCGAATTAAGTTCAAACTCATACATCTCGAAATATCAGATATAGTTTTCTCCAAAGTAGTAACGATTTGACAGGGACAAATCCATCCAAAAAGGTACTGAGGTTGGTGGGGAGGCGAGTATTTGCAAAGCTTTGACACCTGTCAAAAGTTTTCCTACCTACTTAGTCTCGTAGTGTGGACTGATCGAGTGATTAAATTATGTGTATATTTAAGGTTATTTGAGTGTTAGTTCGTGGAATACTCAGCCTGTAACACCAATGTAGCAATTCGAATAACCTCGTAAGCTAGGTACCAAAGTTTTATATTTTCGGCCCATAGATTCTATATTGACTATCTTTGTTAGTTAAAGCGAATGCTTGGTAATAGACATGAAGTTACATGCAATAAAAAATCATCTATTTTAACTTTGACGTTTTATTCAACACTGCGGTCTTAGAAAAGTTACGCTGCGATAGCTAACGATTTTCGAAAACTCGTGTAGAATTTATCCTTGACGCGCACGTCCGCTTACATCAATCCTGTACATTTTTTTTTAATTCGGTTGCCGGTGAATTACTAACGTTTCTGTTTTCTATCGACTCAAAATGTATGGAGTTGACATAAGCAGTCGAGCGGTATGACATCAGCTCACGTCAATCCTAAATTTTATCAATTTTCGAAAATCTTGCTTGACTTGGTCCTCAGAGGGCCCTGCAAAGATGCACTACGCTAACTAACGTTTCTATTCGATTCGTTTTTAACCAATCGCGTCACTGGTAGACCACGTGACTTTTCGTATCACGTCATCTCCCAGTGACGCGATTGGTTTAAAAACGAATCGAATAGAAACGTTAGTTAGCGTAGTGCATCTTTGCAGGGCCCTCTGGTACTTATTTATTTTATAGCAAGGAGAAAACAAACGAGCACACACGCCACCTGATAGTCAGTTGAATCTTAGACACATATACTAGACTACCATTTCAAGACTGTGATCTTGAGACTACAAATCAGTTGCCAACGCTGAGGGCCAAGATGAAATGCCTCTATGCTAGATGTAATGCTAGTAATTTTACTTTGTTATCCGATCTCCACACCGAAACACAACAATGCGAACACTGCGGCATGGCGATACGTTATAGGATAAGAAGGCCTAGACTAGATGCATAATGCTACCGTTAGCAAAAGAAAGTTGGCGGCTACGAACGAATTCATAAATTTTGTCGGATATTGAACTGGTTACCGTTCGCTATTATGCATCTTGTGAATAAGCCCCAAGTTGGTGGTAGCGATCTAAACGGACCCTGCACAAGATCTTAACACCACTAAAGTGTCAAATCTTCAGTTACAATTTGGGATTGATGTTCCGTCCCGTGGATGTTCCGTCCCATTGTAATCTGTCTCCTCTCCAGCCAATTGTCTTCATGCCATTTAATTGTGAGTGCGAAAACACATAGCCCACCGTGGTGACTGAAACCGTCAGTTTTGCCATTCTTTTATTTGATTGACAACGAATAGACTGACGCCAAGTATACAAACGGATCGTGAATGTCCGAAGTGAAAGAAATTGGACTGAAGCCGTGCGAGGCCTAAAGTTTTAGCGATCTTCCATTTGATTCGAGTGTACGGGATACGGACAGACGTATTTTTTTGCATAGGTATGTACATATTGACAACTTAATTACATACAACTTTGTCAAACATAACGAACCCAAGCAGTTTCGACATAACTTGTTGAAAAAAAAATGGGATATTATTTACTCGTAAGTCCCCGTATAAATTAGCTAGGTACCTACTTGAAAACAAACCATGATTAATAAAAACTATTTGTTTAAATAATGCCCACTAAAATTGGAATAAGCACTTAATAAGTGACTTAACTGTATAAACTACATAAATCAACCAGCGAGTTAAATAGGTACACTAAGTCGTGGCCTCGTGACTACTTGCATAGTTCCATATTATAATCCATTAGGCACTTTACTGACCGTTTTTATCGGGGCTGGGCGCGGAGGCACGTGGGCTATATCTGCAGTGTAGACAGGTTGGTATAATAGCACTAAAGGTAACTAGGATTGATTGATCGTTACAGACTCGTAGCTATACGGTTGTGGTTTCGAACTGTGCCACAGTACAGTCGAGTTCATAAATATGTGTACCTACACTTTAGTACCCTGTCACTTTAATCGTTGTGACAAATCATATATGGCAGTTCAAACATGACATTAAATAGACAAGGTATTAAAGTGTACACATATTTATGAACTCGACTGTAAAAACAGTAGTTCGTCTTCAAAGGTATATTGCGCTGCTTGCATGTGTGTGTGCATCGGCCGTACGCGCCGCGACCCACCACAAGTAAATTCAACAGGACGCACCAAGCCAGTTTAGTCAGGGCCGCGTCGTTGGTTGCGTGCTTATACATAGTTCGACCGACGGGGATTGACGCAACCCTAGCGCCACATTGGCATAGGTAACAGACACACCAGAGGGCTCAGACAAGATGCACTACGCTAACTAACGTTTCTATTCGTAACGTTTATATGACGTGATACGAAAAGTCACGTGGTCTACCAGTGACGCGATTGGTTTAAAAACGAATCGAATAGAAACGTTAGTTAGCGTAATGCACCTTGGTAGGACCCTCTGAAGGACCCTCTGAAGGGGCCGGAGGAGAACTAAGTACTTTTATGTTTATTGCGAATCAATCAAGCGACAAATTAGAATCTGGACCCAGTTTTATCTCTGTATGAACTAAGCCTCGCATGCTTGTGGAAATCCATTGACGGTTTGTTATAATATTTTCGAGCCGGGAGCTATTGCAGCGACGCAATGTACCACGAAAAGCATGCGGGCTATCGTGCAATGAAACAGCTTTTAGGGTACTTACCTACCTACCTACCTTGCAAAATGTTGAGTATCCGTCATTTCTGGATATGTCAAACGAGTTGCGCGAGCCATCCAGAGAGACTTAGGTCGCCGCTACACCTTGCCATAGTCTTCTTATAGTCGTGACAGTTTTCATTCAGTATGTGCTTTCATTTTAAAGCGCTAATGTTTTTTTTGTTTTTTTTTTTTGCTGTATGGAGTGGAGATGTGACTTGAGTGAAAATAATATTATACTTAGTTAAATATTTCCTGAGCTAAAATTTGATTAAAATACATTTCCAATTTTGAAGAGCTCCTCAAATATCTTAATGTACTGTACTGACCTCATCTCGAGTCAAACCTTCAAGCAAGAATTAAATTGTCTTTGGTATTTGACTGGTTAGAAAACGGAGAGAGTGTGGGGGTTGCTAGGAAACGGTTGGGAGTTGACGGGAGTGATGGTCGGGCTTGAAAAAAAATGTTTTCTTAAGATTTTTATTTGCTTTTCTTTATAATAATAGTGGTGTATCCACACAATTTTCCCTTTATAATTAATAATGTGCGGTGTGCATAATTGTGAATAACATATAGGAGGTGATCTATAGGAATTTTGCAGGGAGACGTTGGGAGATTTTCGTGAGTTTTCATGTAGACTAAGTCTACTTAAAAAGGTAAATATTGTAGTCCTACCGTTGTTGGAAACACTTATCTATAAGAAATCATGTTTACGAATAATTTGGTTTATGGTTTGAGAACAAGAAAATCGAACTAGTGATTTCTCATAGGTATTTTAATCGTTCGTATATGTCTTATCATTTAGAATAGAGAAGCTTGGGGATGAGTGTTCTGGTTGAGGATCTGAAAGACGAATGGAAGGGTGATAGTCGTTGTTTAGAAAGGGTTCTGTATGGTGTTTAATTTATTGTGAATGTTTGTTGTGTTTCTAGGTATAGTAATAGAGTAAGGAAAACTTTCGTAGTACAGGGAAACCTTAGTTGCATATTTAACCTTTCATTTTAATACATTTCACGCGGGAGCATGACCCTGAGAGCTCCGTCGCTTACTACGAGGGCTTCTAAGCGGTTTGGTGTCGCTGTCGGGAGAGTTCGGTTTGCGGCTGCGCGGCCTTGACATCTCGTCGGGACCCGAAGCTAAGTGTTGTCTTTTAGTGGTTACTCGATGGGTGCATCGTTGCACGTGAGGTAGTAATGCAGCTGGTTACGAATGACATTTGATGTCGTCATTTTCAAAATATTTTGAATTATGGAAGATGTCATTGCAATTTTGACAACAAGGCTATTAGATCATTCGTAGCAAAGCTGTCCTTGTTAGAACATGTTTATTTGAATATTTTTCTTTGATTTTGATTTTTTTTTTTATTTACGAATATTTTCAAAATGTTTTGAGTTTCGAAATTTTATTTTTTGGGAGGAACAATTTATTTAAAAAAACAGAACAATTTTTAAAAAAATAAATTCATAGAAGCAAATCATATTGAATTTAATAGTGATATACGCTGGTCGTCGGAAAACCAAACTAGTGATAAATTTCTTTGAATTATTTCACGGGATTATAATTCTATCGCGAAACTAATAATTATTTAAAGGTAAATAATTTTATTGTTCATTTGATATTCCTTTATAAATGTTTTTAATCAAGGGAATTCGAAGGCTTATTAATAATTCAAGACTGATCTAATTCTTTTGGATCTTGTGTACCTTTTAGGGCTCCATGTCTAATCTTCAGTTTATTGGAAGAACCTTTCTAAATTTTCCCATGCTGTTTGGCTAAGATTATTTAGTTCTCTTTCGGCTCTTATATTGGGGTTTACAGTTTTGCTTGTGTCCTGGCAATCTAAATTACAATTTATCTTTACCTTTCTCGTTTAATGCATCGGATATTATACATGTTTCTATTCGAGTCGAAGAGGGTTTAGTGTCTTGGTGAAAGTTATCAGCGGGTCACAGACGTCGATGACATCTTACCGCCACTAAACATCTTGGATTAAAATAGCAAGCAGAGACACTTCACACTGTACGCTCAGTTTCCATACAGACTGCACAGACTGCTTCAGTGTGTTAAAGGTTCAAGGTTAATAGCTTCGAAACTTATCTTGGGGAACCGGGGGTCGGATTTGAGTTGCGTCAAGAGTCGATCTCACCTCTGGTCGAAGGACGTTAGTTAGTTGAGGTGACTTGCTGGCTTGGTTTTTATGATCTCATGTCAGCAAGGATGCCTGCGAGTTTAGCTCGGCAACTGCTTTCTACTCCCGGCTCTCATGTCGGTTCGTGGGGACTCGACTAAGCGAAGCGAAAGCTGAGCGTGTGATATCGGGTGCCTTGACGGATTCGAAGGGGAGGAGACCTCCAATATTCTGGGTTTACTTTGATACCTGTCACACTGGATTGCAGAAAACACACACATTCCGTCGTCCTAAATATCCGAGGACACAAGAGGGGTAGTTTAGGTCAATAGTCTCTCCATCTAAATTATTAGGAAAAGAATTAAATCCTGTCTCTTGGAGTGACTATAATTTGTCGGGCCCTCTGCTCTCTTGGTTACGAGGACTTACTCAGACTGACTTGGCGACGTAATGGAAGCTCTCCCCAGACAAGTTCGGGACAGGCTGGCGGAGTGTGACCAGCCTGGAGTCGAGCACACGAGCAAGAGCGGGGAGGGGCTCTGCTTTTACCAGACCACAAAACTTGTCGAATTTCCATAAACTGAAGTTCTCTAGACGTTTCTTTTCTTCAACTAATACAATTATTTGAATTCCCTTATTCTTGAATATCTCTTTAATCAGAAGAATCTGTTATCCCTCATTCTCGCCTTAGGAACCATGGGTTACTAAAACATTTAAAAAAAACCACACAACGTTACTACCACTATTTCGATTGGCAAATATCTTTTGTCTACCGGTCCGCCAAACAGATTAAATAAATTAATCTTTCTTTTATATTTTATAAGGCCTGCCCCTTGGGGTCAGCACAATTGGTGCCGCGTGACCAGGATTCTAGGGTATTAAGCAGATTGAGGGGAAGAGATTTTGTGAATTAAGGGAGAGGCATTACTTTCGTTTCCCGAGAATTATGAATAGTGCAATTTGAAAGGTTGAGGTAGCTTTTACTATTGCGATTGAGGGAATAGGGTTACGAAAGACGGACATGGAAATTTATATCCCATATCGGCTAATAAAACTTGGTCAGATTTTGGTAGATGTGGTTTTGGGGATGAGAATAGAGTTCAGAATAAGGAAGTTAAGTTGAATTTAGATGCTTTTCCAAATCTTTCCCCAAGTTTATTAGATCGGCCACGTGTTTCTGAATTTTTACAAACTTTTGTTGCGGCATCCTTGTTTGATGAAGAGGTATGTTTTGATGAGGGTTCTCGCAAGGTTAGAGCGGAGATTGTTATTGAGATATTAGGGAATACAATAAATGGGTTGATAGATACTGGGAGTGAAGTGAGTTGTATTTCAGAAGAGCTTTATGAATCTTTACAAATTACTAAAGATACAAGGTTTCCATCATTACCAGTGAAACCTATACAGATTAGAGGAGCAGTAGGGCAGAAAAGTTTGAAAATACAGCAGCTAACATCTATTGAGTTAAAAATTCAGGGGATAAGTTTCGATACTGGATTGTTGGTAGTTCCAAAATTGACAGTACCGGTGATATTAGGCTTTGACTGGTTACTTTCCCATGATGCTGTTATTAATTTGCGAGATCCTAAGTCTTTAATTCTGTCGGGTAATGGGGAAGAAGTTAATGTACCGTTTATTGATGAAAGTCAAGAGAGTGTAAATGTTAGAACTCTACAAGTCGGTCAGGATGATAAAAGGGATTCCACTGTGAAGAGTGAGGATTTTCTGGATAGACTTAATGTGGGAGTAAAATTGACTGATAGTATGAGGATGGATTTAAAGCAAGTTTTAGAGAGTCATAAGATAGTATTCACGAAGCAAATTGGTAGGGCAAATTGTTATGTTCATCATATAGAAATGTCTGAACACACTCCGCGAATAAATAGATCCTATCCGATTCCGTATGCTTATCGTAATAAGATTGATGAAAAATTAAATGAGATGGTAGAGTTGGGGATTATTTCTAGAGGGGCAACTCCTTATAGTAGTCCTTTAACATATACAAGCAAACCTGATGGGTCTATTCGTATTTTACTTGATGCTAGAGAAATTAATAAGTACATGGTGGCAGAGTCAGAGGCCCCACCAATGCAGATAGATGTTTTAAATGCATTTCATGGTGTAAAATTTATAACTATCGTAGATTTAAACAATGCGTATTTTCAAATTCCTATATCAAAAGAGAGTAGGCAGTATACCGGGTTTACTGTGAATGGGAGGTCCTATATGTATAATGTTTTGCCACAAGGTCTGAAGACGTCTGTGGGAAGTTTTAGTCGGGCGATGGATGTAGTGTTGGGGCCAGGAGTTAGAAGTTTTTGTGTAAATTATTTAGATGATTTGGCAATATTAACGAAAGGGAGTTGGGAAGAACATTTGGAGCAATTAGACAAGGTCCTAGAACGATTAGAGAATGCGGGTTTGACTTGTAATTTAGAGAAGTGTAAGTTTGCTTGTCGGGAAGTGAAAATGTTAGGACATATAGTTTCTACTGAAGGGATTCGGACTGATCCAAATAAAGTCAAGTCGATTCAAGAGTTTCCAACTCTGAAAAAGGTGAAGCATGTGCGAGCATTTTTAGGGTTATGTAATTACTACCGGAGATTTATTCCAAATTATAGCACTTTGATTATACCTTTGACAAGATTGTTAAAAAAGGAACAAGTTTGGTATTGGGATGAGGAGTTAGATACGGCATTTAAGAAATTGAAACAGGAGTTTTCTACAACTATTATGTTGTCACACCCAGATGTGAATAAAGTTTATTATTTGCAGACGGATAGTTCAGGGGTAGGAATTGCGGGAGAGTTATATCAATATGACGATGAGGGTAATAAACGGATTTTGAGTTTTTGTGGAAGGTCGTTGAGAGGATCAGAATTGAGGTGGACAGTTACAGAACAAGAATTTTGGGCAGTAATTTATGGGGTTAAGAAGTTTGAGACTTATTTAAGGGGGGCGGAATTAATTATTAGGACTGATCATAAAGCTTTAGTGTTTGTAAAGAACATTAAATTATTTAATAGTCGGATTACAAGATGGATGTTGTATTTAGAACAGTTTAATTACACAATAGAGCATGTTAGGGGGGTCGAAAATGGGGGAGTGGACGTTTTGTCTAGATTTCCAAGGGATGGGGACATTCAAGAAGGGAAAACTTGGTGTCCATCGATAATGTATATGGGGGTGCAGAATAATACTGAATTAGAATCTAAATTAGAACAGATGGTTCAGTTTCAGGATATGGATAATGTAGCTAAAGGCATTAAAGAACGCGTGCTAGGGCAAGTGGAAGGAGGAAGTCGATTGTCTAGGATAGCGATGCGTTGTTCAGTTGTCGATGGTGTGCTTTATTTTAGAAAACATGTCAACGATGTTGAAGTTTTATATTTACCAGAAGCTTTGCAAGCTGAGGTGTGTAGACAAGTTCATTTGGAGTTAGGGCATTTGGGGATTTATAAAATGATGAAATTGCAAAGATTTTATTGGCTTGGAATGAAGAGAATGGTAGAGAAGTTTGTTAGGTGTTGTCATATTTGCCAATTATCCAAAGTGGATAATGTTAAGTATGTGGGGGCGTGTAATTCTATTGTAACGGAGAATCCAGGGGATTTAGTTATGGCAGACCTTTATGGACCCTTACCAGCGTCTAGGGGGGGAATAACATACATATTCGTAATACAAGATTCTTTTACTAAATACATTAAATTATATGGGTTGAGGGTGGCAACAGCGAAAGCGGTTATGGTTAGGATGCAAAATTTTGCATTAACAATAAAGCCGAAAACTGTAATGACTGATAATGGAAAACAATTTATAGGGAATACATGGAAATTAGGATTACGGAATATGGGAGTTAGGGCTATATATACAACTATTAGGAACCCTAGGCCAAATACGACGGAACGTGTTAATAAAGAGTTGGGAAAATTCTTTAGGATTTATTGTCATGAAAGGCATAGAAATTGGGGTTTATGGTTAGAGAAGATTGAGGAGTTGTATAACAATACATTTCATTTAAGTACGGGGTTTACACCTAATGAAGTTCTTTTTGGTAGAGTGACTCATTTATCAATAGATACCCATTTGCCTTATCTTGTACGTAGTAGGGATATAGGAGAGATTCGGGAGCAAGCTAGGGTTAATTTACAATTGGCTAGTCAACAGAGAAAGACTAGGTTTGATTTAACTCATAAATTAATTCAGTATCAGGTTGGAGACTTGGTTAAGTTGCGAAGATTGAATAAGTCTGACTCTATGAGTGGAGTTACTCGGAAGTTTGATTTAACTTATGAAGGTCCATACAGGGTAGCAGCAAGACAGTTTGATAATGTTTATGTGTTGGTACACCCCGAAACTTTGCAAGAGAAGGGGATGTTCAATGCAATACATCTAGCACGATATTATGTTTAATCAGGAAAATGAAGTTAGAAGTTGGGGAATTAGAAATTTTATAGGGACGTTGATGTCGGTTATGAATTTCCATGCAGAAGCATTAGTGAGTGTTATGTGGGGTAGGATTAATTCGGAGTAATTTTGCTTTGGAATATATTTGAGTATTAGATTATATGGTATTTGGTGTTTAGTTCAATATTATAAGGTTTTAGAAATATTAATAAAGTATTTGCTTACTGGCTAGTGGTTTTGAATTCATATTTGGTAATGGAGGTTTAATTTAGGAGAGGGGGGGGGGGAAAGATGTAGCATAGGGGAAAAAGGATTGGGGGGGGGAAGAAAGATAAAATAAGTTAGGGGACTCCTTAAATAGTTTTGGGGTTCAGTTGGTGAATTGGTTATGAAATTTAACTCTTGTTTGGGATTGATTGGAGACAAGGAGTTGGAATAAGAAGGTTAAATCTTGGCTCCGTTGAATATCGTCAAGATTTAGGGGGGGATTGTACTGACCTCATCTCGAGTCAAACCTTCAAGCAAGAATTAAATTGTCTTTGGTATTTGACTGGTTAGAAAACGGAGAGAGTGTGGGGGTTGCTAGGAAACGGTTGGGAGTTGACGGGAGTGATGGTCGGGCTTGAAAAAAAATGTTTTCTTAAGATTTTTATTTGCTTTTCTTTATAATAATAGTGGTGTATCCACACAATTTTCCCTTTATAATTAATAATGTGCGGTGTGCATAATTGTGAATAACATATAGGAGGTGATCTATAGGAATTTTGCAGGGAGACGTTGGGAGATTTTCGTGAGTTTTCATGTAGACTAAGTCTACTTAAAAAGGTAAATATTGTAGTCCTACCGTTGTTGGAAACACTTATCTATAAGAAATCATGTTTACGAATAATTTGGTTTATGGTTTGAGAACAAGAAAATCGAACTAGTGATTTCTCATAGGTATTTTAATCGTTCGTATATGTCTTATCATTTAGAATAGAGAAGCTTGGGGATGAGTGTTCTGGTTGAGGATCTGAAAGACGAATGGAAGGGTGATAGTCGTTGTTTAGAAAGGGTTCTGTATGGTGTTTAATTTATTGTGAATGTTTGTTGTGTTTCTAGGTATAGTAATAGAGTAAGGAAAACTTTCGTAGTACAGGGAAACCTTAGTTGCATATTTAACCTTTCATTTTAATACATTTCACGCGGGAGCATGACCCTGAGAGCTCCGTCGCTTACTACGAGGGCTTCTAAGCGGTTTGGTGTCGCTGTCGGGAGAGTTCGGTTTGCGGCTGCGCGGCCTTGACATCTCGTCGGGACCCGAAGCTAAGTGTTGTCTTTTAGTGGTTACTCGATGGGTGCATCGTTGCACGTGAGGTAGTAATGCAGCTGGTTACGAATGACATTTGATGTCGTCATTTTCAAAATATTTTGAATTATGGAAGATGTCATTGCAATTTTGACAACAAGGCTATTAGATCATTCGTAGCAAAGCTGTCCTTGTTAGAACATGTTTATTTGAATATTTTTCTTTGATTTTGATTTTTTTTTTTATTTACGAATATTTTCAAAATGTTTTGAGTTTCGAAATTTTATTTTTTGGGAGGAACAATTTATTTAAAAAAACAGAACAATTTTTAAAAAAATAAATTCATAGAAGCAAATCATATTGAATTTAATAGTGATATACGCTGGTCGTCGGAAAACCAAACTAGTGATAAATTTCTTTGAATTATTTCACGGGATTATAATTCTATCGCGAAACTAATAATTATTTAAAGGTAAATAATTTTATTGTTCATTTGATATTCCTTTATAAATGTTTTTAATCAAGGGAATTCGAAGGCTTATTAATAATTCAAGACTGATCTAATTCTTTTGGATCTTGTGTACCTTTTAGGGCTCCATGTCTAATCTTCAGTTTATTGGAAGAACCTTTCTAAATTTTCCCATGCTGTTTGGCTAAGATTATTTAGTTCTCTTTCGGCTCTTATATTGGGGTTTACAGTTTTGCTTGTGTCCTGGCAATCTAAATTACAATTTATCTTTACCTTTCTCGTTTAATGCATCGGATATTATACATGTTTCTATTCGAGTCGAAGAGGGTTTAGTGTCTTGGTGAAAGTTATCAGCGGGTCACAGACGTCGATGACATCTTACCGCCACTAAACATCTTGGATTAAAATAGCAAGCAGAGACACTTCACACTGTACGCTCAGTTTCCATACAGACTGCACAGACTGCTTCAGTGTGTTAAAGGTTCAAGGTTAATAGCTTCGAAACTTATCTTGGGGAACCGGGGGTCGGATTTGAGTTGCGTCAAGAGTCGATCTCACCTCTGGTCGAAGGACGTTAGTTAGTTGAGGTGACTTGCTGGCTTGGTTTTTATGATCTCATGTCAGCAAGGATGCCTGCGAGTTTAGCTCGGCAACTGCTTTCTACTCCCGGCTCTCATGTCGGTTCGTGGGGACTCGACTAAGCGAAGCGAAAGCTGAGCGTGTGATATCGGGTGCCTTGACGGATTCGAAGGGGAGGAGACCTCCAATATTCTGGGTTTACTTTGATACCTGTCACACTGGATTGCAGAAAACACACACATTCCGTCGTCCTAAATATCCGAGGACACAAGAGGGGTAGTTTAGGTCAATAGTCTCTCCATCTAAATTATTAGGAAAAGAATTAAATCCTGTCTCTTGGAGTGACTATAATTTGTCGGGCCCTCTGCTCTCTTGGTTACGAGGACTTACTCAGACTGACTTGGCGACGTAATGGAAGCTCTCCCCAGACAAGTTCGGGACAGGCTGGCGGAGTGTGACCAGCCTGGAGTCGAGCACACGAGCAAGAGCGGGGAGGGGCTCTGCTTTTACCAGACCACAAAACTTGTCGAATTTCCATAAACTGAAGTTCTCTAGACGTTTCTTTTCTTCAACTAATACAATTATTTGAATTCCCTTATTCTTGAATATCTCTTTAATCAGAAGAATCTGTTATCCCTCATTCTCGCCTTAGGAACCATGGGTTACTAAAACATTTAAAAAAAACCACACAACGTTACTACCACTATTTCGATTGGCAAATATCTTTTGTCTACCGGTCCGCCAAACAGATTAAATAAATTAATCTTTCTTTTATATTTTATAAGGCCTGCCCCTTGGGGTCAGCACAGTACCTACACACTGGAAGCGTTCAGCGTCCTGCGGTCCGGTTCTGCATAATA
The DNA here is from genome assembly GCA_946894065.1 of Acleris literana. Lineage (NCBI taxonomy): Eukaryota > Metazoa > Arthropoda > Insecta > Lepidoptera > Tortricidae > Acleris > Acleris literana. The sequence continues at coordinate 7,580,210 of OX335687.1, forward strand.
TATCTATGTCTACTTAAGTCTTGCAAACTGATAGAGACATAATATGTGGCGTTATCTATTAAAAGGGACTTAATTGTCGATGGCGCTTCCGCCATTATTAAAGATGCTCCGATATAAATACAACGTCGCGTGACGCAGTGCGGCGTAAGCGCCATCGACAATAAGGTCGCTTTTCATAGACAACGCCACATATGATTGACTGGATCGCAGAACGCAGAACGCCGCAAAACGCATCCAGTGGGGTGTGGTGACTCGATGTAGTATAAAGAACCTTGCTTTGCATGTGTGGGAGGAAACCTTTACTCTTTTCAACTCACCCAGAACGGGGAGCACAAGTTCTATTTTCTCGCTTGTCGCTCAGTGCGTCTCTATCGTTACTGACTAGATAGAAAGGGAGATCCGAGCGACAAACAAGTCGCGGGCAACTTGTGCTAGCCGTGCAGACACATTTTAAAATGTAACTCGTTCCTTTATGCCGGCACCACACTTCGCTATTCGATATTCGTTATTCGGCTTATGCCCCTACATTCGACGAAGTGTGGAGGGTTTATTCGTTTATGTTTGCTTTATTCGCACGCATAACGCATAAGCGCGATAGCAAATATTTTGACAAATACGGCGCAGCCACATAACGAATAGCGAATAGCGAAGTGTGGTGCCGGCATTAAACTAGTGTACTCATGAAAAATCGCCACTAAGGAACGCCATTATCGTCATTAACAGACTCTGAGTCTGAGTGCGACAATTGCCGCTATAACTATCTATGGATGTGTACGGTCGACGTCAAAGATATATTTACCTTTTATCTCCTTAGAACATCAAAATAAGGATCACATTGTTACGTACAGTCCAGTTTGATTCCTAGGCTACTATGGACTTTGTCAACGTGACGTTGTAAACCAAATCATAGGAAGTCTCTTACGTTTTGGTTGACCACGTCACTTTAACATGGTCCATAATGGCCTACAAATTGGTTTACTGTACCTAAACATATCTTTGAAGTTGAATGTACGCAATTGACAACAATTAAAAAAAAAATGCATTTTTGTTTTTTAGCGTTAAACATTAGACTACTCGTGTTTCTCGGTTTTTCTTTATTTAACTTAAATTCGTCGTTAATAATTTATTAAAGAAATAGTCATTAAAAAGACCGTATATACAAAGTTAAAAAAGTAACTTTAAACAGAAACAGAACTGACTGTCATGTCATGTCACTTGTCAACAATAACAACTGTAACAACATAAATTCGTCGACTACTACTTCGGGCAGATTGCAGCTATACGCTTTTACAAATCCGTTAGTCACTTTCATTTTAAATAGCTTATATCAAAACAATAATATTACGAGAATCGAAAGCGTGTCGTTAGAATCAAGTAATCCGTCAAACAGATAAAAAATTGACATGGCAGCTGTACATTTTTTTCAATTCCTATGGCAATAAATGGACTAAGGGCACTATAAGTGTATTCCTAACATTCACAATCCAACTTTTTTTACTGTTTTTCTTAAATATAAAAAAACTACTGCATAAAAATATCCAAAAATATTTTTACTGTAATCAGTAGTGTAAAATCTACAAACGGTATTTTAATTTACTACCGTAGCACATTATGAATTGTTGTCAATTTCAGCTTTGTGACTTTGATAGATTTTAAGAATAAATGACTGTGACATACAGACAGATAGACGGACAGACATGGCAGAACTATACTTATACTAAGTAGCATTTCAGGACTTAAGGCCCAGCCACACCGGATGCGTGCGCGTAGACGTGACGTGCGCGTTCGCTTTCCACCACTTGTATGAATTCTCATACGACATGTCACTATACATCGCAGTGAAAAGCGAACGCGCACGTCACGTCTACGCGCACGCATCCGGTGTGTCTGGGCCTTTAATATACTTCTTGTCCCAGAAAATTTAATAGTTTCTGAGTAATAGACGATAAACCAGTTTTACGCAGACGAAGTAATAAGGTAATATTTAAAAATAAAACGTCAGCATGCCAGTACTAAGAAACATTGTTTATTACAGAACCTATAAAATTGTCACCAGCATTTTTTTTACTTTCGTTCGCAGTCTTTGTTTCATTAGATATTACATACGCACAAACGAAACGGAATGTATTTCTTCATACAATTTTTTTTATTTAGTAATGTATGAACACAAATAAGTTACATTTGCGAAAGGGGACAACAAACAATTTACCTGTCAAAATCCAGTTTATGCATCAGTGGCGCCCTTATTTGTGTTTTTTTTTAAACTAGCAACAAAAAAAATAGAAGTTGACCGCTTTTTTACTCTTACTTCTTAGCTAGAGCAAAGATCAAAGACAGACAAATTTTTCCACTGCTAAGTAGGTGCCGTATCTTGATTTCATAATAGGTACATCATAACTTGTATGTACCTAAATCAAATAAACGGAAAATAACCGCCACTGTTAATTCGAAACTATTAATATGAAACTTAGCTACTAGCATATTAATTGAATAATAAGTTACGTATCGTTCTTACCGTATTCGATTAAATTATATATTTTACAAAACACAATTAAAATGATAAGGACGCCACTGGACGCACGATAAAACTTGAGGTCTTTTAAAAGACTTACGAATATATGGAATTATAAATTATAATTATACAGCGCGATAGCTCTAAAGACCTTTGGGTTTTTAACTTCTCGTTCACTCGCTCTCATGGTTGCGCGAGCTCTTATAGTAATCTATCGGACTTTGTCCAAACCTGAAAGATTTTTAAGAGCTATTGCACTCTACATATTAAACAACAGAATTACATTTATACATAATAGGTGTGTAATTTTAAATTAAAATACGGAATATGCAAATATTATTAATAACAAACCAAGTTTATTAGTAAATAACAAACGAGCTAAAATAATTATTGCTTACAAAATTAATTTAATGCCTAATTATAGAAAAAGAAACCTTAATACTAACCTAAATCAAAATAAACAATAATGTATCATCGAGGGATTCGAGGGCCAATTATTATTACTTAAACACAATTTGTGTGAGATTCCCCGATGTTGATTACCTAGTTTATTTCAAGCAATTTCATATGACTCGAAGAATCGACTTTAACGCGAGCAAACACTTTATTTCAACTTCCCTCTTAACGAGGCGTTTTGAATTGAAAAAATTGGAACAGCAAGATGGCTTGGTCTTCCCTCCTTACAGGGAGGTAGTACGCATAGAAACAGAAGAATACGGTACCACGTAAATGGCACCTCATTTACCCTTAATATCTTTTGATTATTATCTACATACATTGTTTACAAAACAATAATTACAATCTTCGCTTATAGGTAATTCATAGTTTTTTACATTTAACAATCAAGTTCATTAAATTTCATCCAAAATTAAACAAACTTAAAAATATGTACGATTTACATTTTATGCGAATTAAATGTATTCAATCATTAAAAATTAATACACTAAACGCAAAATATTAATAACTTGAAATATATAATTATACCTATGCGTTTAAAACAAAAATTATTTTTCATTTAAGTTTTATTTTATTTAAAAAATAATACGATGTACCTATGCTTTTGCATTTTCTACGAGCTAAGTAACTTACTAAAATCGAAACGCTTACAAAATTAAAACAGCTTAAAAAAACTATGTATCTTTATAAAAAGCTATCTATGTAATAATTACGAAGCTCGTGGTTCATATATCTTATACATATAATGACCTTTAGAATCTACTTCACAACAGCATGTTTTACAATAACTTTCGGATGTACAAATATATAAAAAGTGCATAAAATGTTCCAAAACGTGTACCAACAATCCTTTGATCCGCCTATTCTTCACTACTTTAACATTACCTCATAATTGAAAAATCATTAATCAACAAAATAATCAAAATATTGATTATTTCAGCTCAATAATGACAAGTCAAGCGATGAGTAAGCAAGAAAAATTATAAAATCAGCGTCGACTACGTATATTATAAGCTCACTATTCGTTTGTCGAAGCATCACTTTCCTTCTGAGGAAATATTGTATAACTACACCAAATTCTACGGGTTATATATACATAACAACTTAAATATACACCCGCACGTTTATGTATATACCCATTCGAAAAGTCGGTTTAAAATCTTAAATTCTTAGCAAATGCTTCATTTATTTACGTCAATTTAGTTTATATTACTGAAAATATCGAACTTTTTTATATTAACGAGCGAAATATATTGACTTTTTTGTATCGAACAAACTTTTACCTACTATATAAGTAATTTTCCCCATTTTTAAACTCGTGTTAAGTTTGCTCTCATAATTAAAAATTAAATACTCAATAATTGTCACCAAAAAAGAGGATACATCTGGTTTTGGCAGAGAGTTAGTATAGATGTTTCAATTGTATTTGTGAATGAAACTTCTTCGTAAATAATATCGATCAGTAGGGGTATATGGTATTGTGCTGTAAAACAACAAATTATTTGATCGTTTAACAACCAAGCGTTAAATTATAGAAAAGAGTAAATGGGGCATTAGCGAGTGTTGACGTCGAAATGCTGGCACTTCGGTGTAGGATCGCGTGCGGCCGAATGCTACACTTAAGCTAATTAGAAAACCATAGAAGTGATTTTCGAATGAAACAAAACAGAAATAATGCGTCATTTGCGTGAGCATGTCCTTTATGTGTGTACTACTTAGTTTCATTATTAAGGACATACGACTTTTGCGTGGTCCTTGCGTGACACACGCTTGCATGTCGAAGGCAAATCATTGGTTCACGGTGCAGATCCTCAGTTCAACTGTCAGAACTGTCACATGTCACATGTCACAATAATAAACAAGGCTGTACGATAAATACCTTGTAAATCAACGAGGAAGCCATGCGTGGACGGCAAGAGAACCAATTTGCGACCTGACAACCTACAATGAATTCAAAGCCCACGTTTTGATCTTATGAAATTAAAATGTCTGTTTAAATTGCCTTGTTCTTTTAGTTCGCGATAATGTGTTACTAATTATATGTATAATCGACTTCCTTATTTGATTTTTCTGTACTTGTACCCAGTAGGAGTACCCAACTTAGATTTACAACGGGTAAAGGAATTAAATGCATGCCTGTAGTTAAAACGCTGAAGGTACCTAGTTTGAACTTATTATTTATTTGGATTGCCTACATGAATATGCGGATTGCCTACATATACGATTTTAAACTGATTCCGCTTCCTAAACCACAATGTCTTGGTTTAGGAAACAATGCACGAAGATTTACCCTCCCTCAAGATGTTAAATAAGATTGCAAAGCACTCACTACGTCGAGTTCTACTCGTACAGTTTGTAGCCACGAAATTACATTTTCAGAACAGGGGCACCGCAAACTGTGGGACCTTGACCCTGCCTCGCAACCTACATGTTTAGTGTTTGCAGTATTTTATACTTGCATTTGTACTGGTCTAACAACATTATAAGGATAAGTATTTGATGAAATGATGAATAGGACGGACATAAAAATAAAACTTGACGGGCATTAGACTGAAACTACTTCGGTACCTATGACTGTCAAGTTTAAAAATTTTCATTAAATTTGTAGTGAATGGTTATAACTAGCAAACAATAAAATAATAGCAACGAGAATTTTGAAACAAGCTTATTTTATGACATTGTATGGCTAGGCAAGATTTGTAGAGTCTATTTTTATTTAAAATATACTACTCTCGAGTTGGACAAGCTGGTAACACTGTTAGTATGTTACGAAACTCTTTACATTTTGTTTCTAAGTAGTGTTACTGGTAAGAACTGCAAATCTCTCTCTACGAGTCGGCCGACCTAGCACGAACAGGGGTTCTCGGAAAGTAGGTAAAGTTTGCTGAATTCACTAGACCAAGTTTAGTTCAAATACTCTTTTCACTTCACGTAATTTTGCTTGCTTGTGTAATTTTCAATGTTAAATACTTATAATATTTCAGTCGATTAAAGCCAAAATAATTGTTGAATGTTTCGATCCAATGCAAAACAACCTTACACTAATGATTCCAAGCCGGGATCATAATATAAACCAACAAAACGAATTAGGAACATTTTAATACAAAATAAAAGTCTTACAAAGTACGGTATCAACATTAGTAACTCTCTTCCAAATTTGAATACAAAAGCGCGACCTCAGTCCGTGGCACCAATAGTCACTAGTCTAATAATTTCACTACGGGCGCTAAATTTCGTCCGAGTCGGACCTTATCGAGTCATAATTGGACGTTTTACTTTTTAGCATCCTAAGGAACGAGCCGACGGCGAATATCGTCCTCCTGTGCCTGTGGAAGATACCCTGGTACAGCGCTTCCCGGAGCGCCTTCCGGTCGTCCGACATAGAAGGCTGCGTGCTGAGTGTTATGTCAGAATGAGCGACCACCGACTTCTGATGCCGCAGACTGCCGTGTTTCTTCTCTAGACTCTTCTGATTCGGCAGGCTCATAGTTGATTCCAGCGAAGGATTCTTGGTTTTCCGCAAGTTCAGGATCTTTTTACCCGAAGATTGGGTTTCAGAAGTGGACCGGCTCGGCGCTAGTTTTGACCTGTGCAGAGGATTGTTGGAGCCTTCTGGGTGCACCATTATCTCTACGGATTTCTGACTAACAGCGCTGGACCGTGTGAGCGTTCTCTGAGGCGCCGCCGTTGACTCGGGCTTCGGCACCTCTTTGATCGGCTGTTCCGCCTCTATCGCAATCATCTTGATTAAAGCGCGCGGCGACCGCGAGTGTCGGCAGCAAATTAATCAAACAGTCCCGCGGGGGCTAAGGTCACATCATCGGCGGCCGCGTCTCATCAATAGATTCAATGGCGGGCACGGCCAGATGGATGACGACGTCCTTATTGTTCGTTAGATCGGTCCTAGCTCCGTCTGTACAATTGCTGAACGTTATTGTTGGTACTTTTGCATCGCAGTCTAATTTGACGCTATTCAAATTTTGTGCGAGACTATCAACGTCTTTGCCGTCCGGTAAATTTTGTCGGTCATCGGCGCTCATACTCGGAGAGAGCCATTCCTCTTCGTCGTCGGTCGATGGCTTGTTGACGTCGGCATCTGCCGGCCCTAGCTCGTGCTGAGGTCGAGGTGAGAACCCTTCGCCGGCTACTTGCAGATCGATCAGACCGGCCAAATTCACATTAAAGTTCCTTGGCCGTTTCCCGCGCTGCGCTCCATTTATCTCCTCATCAATTAATTGGTCTGCGACGGTCTCGACTTCTTTTTTCAACGCCTGGTCGTCGTCGTAGAACTGCTGCAAGTCGTATAGTTTGTCCCAACTTCGACCCAGAAGATTTTCTTTGGGTGTATCAGCGGCGAGGTTCTGCCGGTAGCGGTCGATGAGCGGCTGCAGCGAGTCCTCGTGGCGCTGGAACAGGAACTGGTAGGCCTCGCTTACGGCGCGCAGCGAGTAAGAGGAGCGCGGCCGCAGAGCCGAGGCGGTCGGCGTGTGCGCGGCGACACTGCCCGGCCACACGTGCCCACGCGCTCGCTCACACAATATTGCATTAGAATTAAGAATCCTTTCAAAGTCGGACACTTGATCGGCTTCACTGATCTGCAACAACAGCTTGTTCTCCGTCTCTTTCCCGCCGACCGATTGACACAGCCTCTTGTTGTCGACCTGTTTAGGAGGATTAGAAGACTTAGTTCTGTTATCGATTCTAAACGGGTTTAAGTTTTGCGCGGAGGTTGAATGGTCGGCGTATTTCATGGGTATGGATAGGTTTTGCACGGAGATCGCGCACGGAACTTTCTCAATTACTTTTCGGTTTTGTTGTTTGACCGGTAATTTTGAGGGTTTTGGTTTCTTTTTGTCGACCGAGGGGGGTCGACGGTGGAAGAATTGTTTTTCGCCGCATCGGAGACGGCTGGGGTCAGCGCTGCGGACGGAGCGCGCATAGTGGGACTGCGGGCGCTCCGCGAGGCTTACGCTCCGGGCTCGGAGGGGCGCGTCGTAGCGGGAGTCCCGGGGCGGAGCGGCCAGCTTGGAGGGAGCCTACAGCTGCGGAGACGAGCGACGCGCCCTCACGGCCACCCTCGAGTGACTACCCGCTCTCGGAGCATTCCCCGTAAAAAGTTAATTTATCGCCGTAGCATGTTGTGGCCGATCGATTGGCTTGGAACCGCCTAAATAAAGATGCGCATAAAATTTGCCAAATGTCCTTGGCTGCACGTGAGGGATGACAGTTGCTATGAGTTTTTCAGACAATGATTGCTATCCAAACTGAATGGTATCTACATTTATTGTTATTGTCAGGCGATAACGGCAGTCTGCCCCTGATTTTATACATCGTAACAGGGGAAAATGTCACACAAATTGACCTAGTCCCAAACTAAGCTCTAGGCTTGAACAAAGGGTCCCAGGCAACGATAAACTCTAATAATATAGAGAAATACATAGAAAACAACCAAGATTCAGGAACAAATAACTCGCGCTCATGTCACATATATCTGCCCTTACCGAGATTTGAACCCGGGACCGCTTTCTTCGTAGGCCAGTTCACTACCAACTAGGCTAACGTGTCGACTAGGGTGTCAATTTCGTCAGCATGAATAGCGAGAACGATGTCTTTTAAACCACCGCTCATTTGATATTCAATTTGTCAAACGCGCTACTGTGCCTCACTACAACATAGAAACTTTATAAAACTCTTATATTTGCGTTTGGTTTTGTCGTTAAAGCAACCTTGTTCCCTGAAAACAGGGCTTATTTAGACTTGAAGTTTATGCGTTTTACGACGTTGAGAAAACTAGCTTGGCTGTATTGGGTGCGTGTTAGGTAGGTATTAATTATTCACACGCTGCCAAACTTGAACGTTTGTGTGTGATGAGTGATGACGGTGGTGATTTAATAAGTGGTTTAATTCATAGCTATTTCTGATTAGGTACCATTTATGTTCATTCATGTTGTAACCCATAAATTTACACCTCAGTGGTAAGTGCACAAAACAGGAAAGTCCATGATTAACATCTACGAGTTTATGGTAATAATAAGCCAACACCAACGCAATAACTTTCAGTGATATAGAGTGAGGAAGAGAGCGTTCCGTTTAGGGAATGGTTCTGAGAAGTCCCGGCTTCAGCATTAAAAAAATTTCGTAAGTTTTTATTTCGTGAAGTTTGCGATAGATTTTTAAAACTGAAATAACTATGGGGCTAGATAAGTTGCCATCGAATTCGAACGCTAGCGTTAGGTCATCACCTGTGATGACACTGACTCAGTTTTGACAGTTTCTTCGCATAGTTATCGCGTTTGGATACCGACGTTTATATTGTGATAGTGCTCGTGTTGAATTCAACCTGTCAAGATAGTACCGCGTAACGACCGTAGTTGACTATCACTTTTTGATTAGCGCGAGTGATAGTGATCACTTTACAGCGTGTCAGTTGTATCGAGTGATATATCACGTGACTATCTTACGTCAATTCCATACATTTTTCAAAGCGACAGGTGATCACCTAACGCTAGCGTTTATATTCGATGGCAACTTGTTTAGCCCCGCTAGTTACATAACCATTACAATACTTGACAACTAGTTTTTTAATAGCGATCGGCAATCTTCGTTTTTCTATAAAACACAAGCGACAAATATACTGTCAGTTGCGAGTGCAAGTGTGATAGCAATACCCAGCTGAATGCTATTAAGAAGCTTGGAGAACTGTAAATAGATAAAGACCACCGATATAATGGTGACCCCTACTTTCAGAGCCGATATCTCTTAAACGGCCCGACCGATTTTCATGTAACCTAGCTTAGAACCACCGCTAGAAAATCAGCTTTTAAATAAAATAAACCGCATCCAAATCGGTTCACCCGTTTAGCTACGGCATAGACATACACACAAACATAGCTGTCAAACTTACAATATCTCTCTTTATGCGTCGGGGGTTAAAAATATCCTTCAAATTTAAGCTACTACCTACTTACTTATTGTTTGCGTATTTGGTATACCTACATTTATTGTGTGAGTAGTAAATAACCGCGATTATCTCTTTGGTACAGACCTACCGTAAACTGGGGTTACTTTGATCAGATCAGACAGTCTGTTTTGCACGATTTTTTATAGAAACTATTTGACAAAATCATAGAATAAAAATAATTCGCACTGCTAGATCAAAACAGTATCAACTCAAAAACCTTGTTAATTTTGTTTTAACTTCATAAAAGTTGTTTTAAAGTTTATTTTGAAATACAATTGTATTTTGAGTTACTACTGTTTTGATCTAGCAGTGCGATATGTAATAATCAATTTTTCTTGTTTTTTCGACTTTCGAAAAAAATGTTACCCATAAAGAAAAAAAACCAAATACTTGAATGAATATCTCAAGTAAACCCGCTTAAAACCAAGTAAAAATAAATAGAATAGATGATATTCTTTTAACATAATAGGTACAAGTAAAAATGTGCAAGTTGCAGAACATTCTCAGAAGTTAAGAAATCTTCTCAAGAAATTCACTGAGAATATTATCGGAAACTTGAGAGCATTGAGAATGTTCTCTTTCCATACAAAATTTAAGAATATTCTTAGAAATTTCCGAGAATTACTCATAAGAAACTTTCACAATTTGAGAAGTTACTTTTCGGTACAATGCTCCGATACAAGAAGAGTTTGTTTACCTCAAAAATCAATAACAAGCTTTTATATTTTTGTTTATACGAAAGAATACCGTTACCTTAACTTAAGACGGAGCAACTTACATTGTTACGAAAAAAAAAATGATTAGATGATTAACAGCTCCTCAAAAAATTCACATTTGTGCAGAGTGACTACCACTCACTATCAAAGTCAACCTGTAAATCAAAGTAACCCCAGTTTATGGTAATATCCGGATTAGATTTGTAGAAGACAATCGTGCAAAGGATTACTTTATCGATGCGCAGCGTGGTTAATCTGCGAGGATTTCGAATCCAGCATAAACAAATAAAGTAAGACACGGCTTAAAAGAAAACTAAACTATGTAATTTTTTCGATCGTAATTAATAATTGTAGGTAGATAAATAAAACTTTCAATGGGAATAGCGTCAGCTGACGATTCTTTAAATTGTTGATTAACCTTGGTCTCATAACAGCACGCAACCGTTTAAAACTATTACTACACGTCAATCAACTCAAGTACCTCGTTTTTAACCGACTTCAAAAAAGGAGGAGGTTATACGTTCCACTGTATGTTTTTTTTTTTATGTATGTTCACCGATTACTCCGTCAATTGTCGACCGATTTCAAAATTTTTTTTTTGGTTTGATAGAGTATACTTCCGAGGTGGTCCCATTGTCACCAAATCTGTATCTGATGAGGGGATCAGTGAGGAATTGAGGGAACTCCTCAAATATTGTAGGCAAACATATAGCGATTTTAGTATTTTTAGTAACAAGTCCAGCATTTGCATTCAGAAAGTATCATTTGGTGTAGTGGAACTGATGATGAAGACCACAGATGGCCACCGGAACTCCTCAATGGTACCGATTTCAAGGGTGGCGATAAGATATCTCGATTAAGATAGTTGAGCGACTACCTACAACGAATAATATTTACTTGTTGAAATATGACTATGACTTTCCCGCGGCGTTGCTTGCGGCGCGCTTGATATAAGTTAAAGTTTCATTTTAACTAAGAAGTAGGACTACGTAACAGCGTATTATGATCACTAAAAAGTATAAAATAAAATAAATGTTTTAAAAAACAGAAAACCGCCTTCAAAATCGCAAAAAATAACTTCTTTAAAATTGTAGGCACCTAATAGGTTAGTCCAACTGAAGTCGGCGACCACAACATTTTCAACAAAAAGCCGACATCAGTTGGACTAACCTATTAGGTGCCTACAATTTTAAAGAAGTTATTTTTTGCGTTTTTGAAGGCGGTTTTTTGTTTTTTAAAACATTATGTTTTTCGTAACGCAGAGGACAAACATTTCTTAGATGATTTTATTAACAATAGTTAAGTTTGGCTTTACATTCGCAAACCAGAACCACTAACCCACAGATGTTTTAAAATTAATTTAATGTCAAATCATATTATCAATGGTAACGCAAGGGACGAAAATGAAAGAATATTTAATACAAACAGCTGTTATTTTAGGTAAAATTATCAAACTCACTTAATTTTTTAATTCTAGGCACAATTCAGCCTTCAGCAAAATTCTTGGATCCATGTTGGTAATGTTTAAAAAAAAGTTCATGTTATTTTAAATAAGCAAATGTACACTGCTGTCTCGGTAACAGTTGTAATTATTTTAATGAGAATAATTGACATCTGTCAAGATAATTCTTCGCGAAAAGCTTTTAGGTCATAAGTCATTCATTATGATAAATATTAATAGCGGTAGGTAATACGTTTAATACCTACATATGTATGTAGGTACGACCAATTCGCCTTGCAAGAAAAGGAACGAGGTTATCAATAATTCACAGACAGATGATATACATGTCGATATATCAGTTCCTCCTACACACGACTGGATTCGAATCAAACAAGTATTGATTGAGCAGTCTTGCAAGTTTAATGCTGTTACTACGTTGACGGGCTGAATGTTTGACTCGGGACAGTCTGGCTCTCGTCTACGAATAACCAATAGATTTAATTCATTATGCTAAAGTAACGCAGTAGACAAATACCAATAAATAAAATAAAATAAAACTTTATTTTAGGGTTTTCTCAATAGATTCAGGAGGCTTCGAGGGTTTTCATGTATAATAAATTTTGATTTATGTACGGGTGTTACAGAAACCTAACATATAACGAAGCGAAGCGAGGGCGGGTCGCTAATATTATGTATGTATAAATACGAAAGTTTGGATGTTTGTTACGCAATCACGCCAGAAACGCTGAACGGACCTGGATGAAATATGGCAAAGAGAAAGATTATAGTCTATAATAGTGCATGAGCTACTTTTTATCCCAGAAACTTGGAGAGTTCCCGAGGGAATAGCGACAAACGACTTCTACGCGGACGAAGTCGCGTGCAAAAGCTAGTTCTACTATTATTATAAATGCGAAGGTTTGTCTGTTTGTTTGTTAATCCTTCACGCTTGAACGGCTGAAAGGATTTAATGCAAATTGAAATAAAGATAGCTTATACCCTGGCTTACACATAGGCTAAAATGTAAAAGTTCCCGAGGGTATAACGATAGTCGAAATCTATGCGGACGAAGTCGCGGGCAGAAGCTAGTACTTTATAAATTGTTATCCGATAAACGGCACGAATATTTAACATCTATCGGCCGCACTCAGGGCCAGGGTGACGATTAACGGCCGAACCCTATATTCAAACCACGGATAGATAAGGCTTACCTACCTCGGGTTAAAATTTGACATTTGCCCATACAAAATGTGTCAAATTTTAATCCGAAGTTAGCCTATCTATCCGCGGTTTGATTATAGGTTTCGGCCATAAGTAAGTAGTTCCATAAGATTTTCACACACAAGTTTAAAAATGGAACGGGGTAACTATAGTTAACGAACCGTAGTTAGTGATGGCCGGCTTGTAAGTTTCAAATGCGAAACTTTCACTTAAATTACCTACTGCAATATTCAGAAAGTTTCAAAAGTTAAACTTTCTAAGCTAAATTTCATGCAATTTTCTGGAAGTCACCAACGTGGAATTGTTTAATTTCTGAAAAGTACTATAATTTTGACATGTAACGTAAGCAACGGAAACTTTTCATGAATTAGAAATTAAAATTACTTGTGTCAGAATCATTTCCATCTAAATTATAACTTTCAGAAGCTGTAATTTTCGCAGTTAAGAAAAGTTTTGCAGTGTTTCAGAAATCGGCCTTCACTAACCGTAGTACATTATTATTAACCACTAGAATAATTTATAAACAATATCGACACGGACGAACGAAGATGCGGGCAAAAGTTGGTGATAAATCTAAGTACCAGTTCACGAGACAAAAACAAAAAAAAAACGTATCAAGAAAACTTTTACTGAAATCGATGGATTATTCAGTTGTTATATCGTTTGTAAAAATAATAAGCATGCAGCTGGAACACGGACCGAATGAATAAAAGATACGAATACAGAAATAGTTTGTTTGTCCGTTGAGATCGATTTGTGCAATTTACATCTGAAAGCTTGGCAGTTATTGTAATACGCGGAGGCTGCTTTAGGGTTCCGCCCTCGATAAAATCTATTGAACCCTGTTACAGAACCCTTATAGGATGTTGCTGTCTTTTCAAAGTTATTCTATATTCTCTGAAGCAGTTCAATTTGTATTTGTACCGATACATTGTAAGAATAAAAATACTATATATTATATTATGTAGTGTGAATCTATATTAAAATATTATATCTTTCTCTGAATAATAAAAATCTATCTAGTTTCTGTAGCTTTTATTTTGCATCAACTTCGTTATAAATATATGAAGGAAAACTTAGCTGTTGAAGTCCAAAAGTATTTTTTTACCTAATAAAGCGCATGAGTCGGGCCCCACAGAGCAACAGTCAGACTGACAGGCCGAGAGGAACACAGCTATTTATTAGAATGAGAAATTTATCTCTCTCATTGTAAAGTGCGAAATAGACCGGCAGTAAAAATTGCAGAAGTTGATCGCTGTCTTACTCAGTTCTAGGGCAAGAATCACAATTTTGGTGTCTTTTTCTCACTTTAAAGTTAGAGTAAGACAGCAGTAAACTTCTGCAATATTTATTGCTATTCTTAACCTCGCAGTCAGTCAGTCAGTCCGACTGTCAGGCCAATTGTCACCAATTGGTCTGTCTGCTCCTTTACCCTTTCTTGACATTGAATTCTAACACTATCTACGAGTATGTACCTACTTTAAATTCTAGTGAGCGACAAGTATTTCTCTAATGTAGCATTTAACTCGTATGAACTTGTCAAGGAGCAAAGTTGTGTAACTACAACTAAAAGTAATTTATTAGTTGGAAATTATTGGGTACACGAGAGTAAGTTTGATTAGTTACCTATAAGACTTAGGGGAGTATATTCGTGTGTGCGTGTGTATGCGTATTGCCTATGTTCGGTCACGGACTTTAATTGATGAACCACTATATAACTTTATCGCATAAAACCTACGATTAATTCCTATGTAATTTCTGTCGTCACTTGACGCTGTCATTACGACAAGGTTCTATGGTGGATCAACATTTAAAATCCTTGATGGTAATTTGGTACCTATTCGACATTGACTGAACCATATAATTCTGTAAGTTCAGGGACTATTCTTAATCAAACCATTTTGCTCTTGACATGTTGTATTGTCAAAATGATGTCTGTTATTTAGTTGACAGTAATGGCGGCGGAGTTTAAAAACAATTAATACGGTAAAATGTCAAGAGCGATATGGTTTAACCGAGTAGAATAGAGCCGCAGCTCTTATTGTTTTATACTGATTTAATATTAAAGCATAGGTACAGTAGAGTTCATAAATATTTACACACACTTTAGTACCTTGTCACGTTAATCGCTGTGACAATTCATGTATAACACTTTAAACATGACATTAAATAGACAAGGTACTAAAGAGTACACATATTTTTGAACTCGACGGTACGATAGGTGCATACTCCAATAAATATGTATGAATTAAGGGTATACCTACCTTGCAAAAGTTAGGTATTGGTCATTTTTAACCGACTTCATTAGGTATACTCGTCTATATTTTCGTTATTTTACGGACATATTGTGGCAGCTTTCCAAGTTCAAAAACTTGGATTTTTAATAGGGGCATGTACCTACCACATTTATAAATATAGCAGATACCCGACTTTTTGCACAGTAGTACTTAGTAGTATTGTAATGACTCGTTAGAAGCGTTCAATCGGCAAAGTTAAGCGACCACCATAGCAGACCCAAACCGGATGGGTAAAAACATTCAGTTCATTTGTTTCTTCTTTTACAGTACAGTAGCTTTACGGTTGATTGGTACTTTGATAAGCCGCCATTTTGAAAAAACAGCCTGTACAAAAAATACAATTTCTTCGAACACTCTACAATCAAAGCAAAATTTCTTAAAAAATTTCATCAGCAACAAAAACATGTTTATCGTGTTTTTCGATATCCGAGCTCTATAAATGTGCGATCAAAATATTATGATGCGCGTGAGTTTGTTTATTTTTATCTCTTGCGCATTTGATTTTAGTTCAAGTACAGTGGAACTGGGTGATCTTTCAGCTGATTGCGATTTGACCTTGACCAGCTTTGTATCTGTATTTTACACATATCTAGTTACCCCTCCCCCCTAGATCCCCCACCTCTCTTGTTTAATTTAATTGTATCAAGGACGTTATTTTGTATGTCCCTAAAGATGTGCCTAAGGATTGTCGACTTACTTTAACCGTATAGGATCCTTTGTGCAATTTAAACACTTAGTTGCTTAAGCAGTATATTTGTTATTCTTTCATTGTAAGATCATCCACCCTACAGCAATAAAGTGATATACTAATATTCAAATTATTGGTACACGGCGATGGCGGTTCAAACTTGGTACCCCAGTCGACACCAGCGCTTCTTTCTCAAAGATCAACGTTAAGTTCGTTATATGTAGCTACCATCGAGTGTAGAAGAGCAACTTATTTCGTAAATTCTTAAACCGCTCTTATAAAGCTTAAGGTAATAAGATAAGCATAACAATTTTCACTACTTTGCTAGTTGATACTGGTATGTTAGTAAAAAAACTTGAAAACTACATCAAAACTGCGCCTCTATTCTAGGCGGTAAAAACGATATCGTAGTTTGCCTGTTATGGTATTGTTGTGACGTCAGCCGCCATTACTGTCAAGAAAATAAGAGCTATCAAAAAGTTGACAATACGATAACAGGTCAAATGCGATATTGTTTTTACCGTGTTGAATAGAGGCGCTGGCCTGGAATTCCTTTCTGCGATCGTAGCCATACCTTAAATAAGTGTTTGTTTAGGATCAATTTATATTCTTTAAGCAAAGTAAATACACATTTAAATGTTATCCATTATTCAACAAGCTTGTTTTTAAGTGCGCATTAATTAACATATTTTCGTATAACACGTGCAAAAGGTGAAGGTCGGTGTCCTTCAAGAAATATAATTCCCAAGTATCTGGGGACCTGTACGTTGAGTCACTCAGGGCTGCTTCCGTGAAGTAAGAAATGTACGACACGTTTATGTACTTGAATCATTTCCAAAATTACTTTACAGTGCCAACTACACTAGGCGTAGCCTGTCCCGTAGATATACAATAAGGGCCTCTTAGTAGGGGATCCGAATAGGAGACGACCTTGACCGGGCTGTTTATTCGATAAAAAGTATTTTATATCAAATTTAATATGCTAAGTAATGTATGGCGAATAGGTTGACTGAAAAATTTATGGTTATGGTTTTTAGTTTTTTACCGACAAGAATAGATGGTCTAAGATCCGAATAGGAAACGACCTTCACCGGGCTGTTTATTCTATAAAAAGTATTTTATATCAAATTTAATATGCTTAGTAATGTATGGCGAATAGGTTGACTGAAAAATTTATGGTTATGGTTTTTAGTTTTTTACCGACAAGAATAGATCTGGTCTAAGATCCGAATAGGAAACGACCTTCACCGGGCTGTTTATTCGATAAAAAGTATTTTATATCAAATTTAATATGCTTAGTAATGTATGGCGAATAGGTTGACTGAAAAATTTATGGTTATGGTTTTTAGTTTTTTACCGACAAGAATAGATGGTCTAAGATCCGAATAGGAAACGACCTTCACCGGGCTGTTTATTCGATAAAAAGTATTTTATATCAAATTTAATATGCTAAGTAATGTATGGCGAATAGGTTGACTGAAAAATTTATGGTTATGGTTTTTAGTTTTTTACCGACAAGAATAGATGGTCTAAGATCCGAATAGGAAACGACCTTCACCGGGCTGTTTATTCGATAAAAAGTATTTTATATCAAATTTAATATGCTAAGTAATGTATGGCGAATAGGTTGACTGAAAAATTTATGGTTATGGTTTTTAGTTTTTTACCGACAAGAATAGATGGTCTAAGATCCGAATAGGAAACGACCTTCACCGGGCTGTTTATTCGATAAAAAGTATTTTATATCAAATTTAATATGCTTAGTAATGTATGGCGAATAAGTTGACTGAAAAATTTCAGTCCAGTCCTTATATGATTAAAAACAAACAGAAAATGTTTTTTTTTTTAATTTCTATTGCTTCTAAAATAGACCAATTACATACTAATCGAAAGCATGAAGCCTATAGAATATGCAAACTTTTGGTTGACTATTTTTTCCCGTCATAACTAATGGGTAGGTAGGTAAGTCGGTTTAATAATTTGCACTAAACCTAACGTTGGCATATTCTATATTCTTTACGCTTTCGATTAGTATATAATTGGTCTATTTAACAAGCAAAAGCAATTTAAACAAAAACGTTCATTTCCAGTTTTTTTTTAATCATATAAGGACTGGACTGAAAATTTTCAATCAACCTTTTCGCCATATATTACTTAGCATATTAAATTTGATATAAAATACTTTTTATCGAATAAACAGCCCGGTGAAGGTCGTCTCCTATTCGGATCTTGGACCATCTATTCTAGGCGGTAAAAACCATATTGTATTTGACATGTTATGGTTTTGTTTTTAACTAGGCCGCCATTACTGTCAAGTAAATAAGAGCTATCAAAACGTGGAAAATACGATAACAGGTCAAAGACGACATTATTTTCACAGCCTAGAATTTTGGCCCAGGGCCGCTATTCAACTCGGAAAAAGACGTGATTCTTGAGCTCTTATTTACTTGACAGTAATGGCCTCCGCGTTAAAAACAGTACCATAACACTTCACAGGCAATACTGTTTTACAAAATGAGCGAAAAGTTGATAAAATAATTTACTTGCGCGAAAAGATACTTAAGTAATCTTAGATTTAGTCTTAAACCTAGATTTAAGACCGACACATGGGGATCCCTAATGCAGATTAGTGTGCTCTAGTTTAAAATACCTGAAAAGCTAAATTATAAACGTCCAACTCAATTCTAGTATAACAGGAATAGATTTTACGTTTCTAAATCCAGTTGTTCAGATATTTAATATTGGAGAATGATCCGAATTGGCTCAAATCTGACATAAAAATCTTTAACCACTTGCCTAATTTAAGAACTAAAACGTATTATGAACGTATAAACGTATTAAGTGTTATTTTTTTAAAGATTTATGCTACTTTAACACTGTTCTTTTTGTGACCAACTGAAATAGAAAACTCATAAATATTTTTTTATTTTTGTTTAGCTATTAAATTGCACCACATATTGACACATTTTATCTCACATGACTTTTTGTATTTTTGCATTCTTGCACAATATCATAATTAATTTCTTGCGACGTCTTATGAATTTCTGCTAATTAGTACCTTGCTAATGACTTAATGTATGTGCGCCCAACTCTAACTGGCTTTCATACTTTTTCCCTTTTGTTACTAAGATCTTATGTTATAACTCGCATTCCATGAATAAATGATAGAATTGGAATAAATTAACAATTCCATACATAACTAGGTTTATATTTTAGCAGTAAGTGGCTCATAGAGATAAATATTTACTAATCTGCTAATCTATAACTGCTTTTCGACTTAATTTTTTTTTTAAATATCCTTACATTTCTATAAATATTTTCATTACTTACGTATTGAAAATGATTTATTATTCAATGTCTCTTTAACATCACGGCTCGCTTGCCGTATGTCTTTTCAAAACATGTCAATTACTGTCAGAAAGATAAGGGCTACGGAAACGTAGCAACGTCGTAGCAATTCCGTAGCACCGCCAATACAGCCTGAGGTAGGTATCTACAGCTATATAAGAAACATGTTTGGCGAGATGTCTACCTAAATGGTGGCCTCGATTATTGTTTATCACCAAAGCAGTTAAGATACGCAATAAATGTAGTTTTAATTATCAAAACGACAACGTTTATAATGTAGACGCGTAGTTATACCCAGAAATACAATGAAAAACAACTCGTAACTTTTTATAAATCTGTTGTTAATGGTATACCACCGTACCTGGCACGGATTCGCCGGGAATCAATAGGCAATTCAGTAAACAAAAACACTTTTCGCCATTCAACCTCATCGCAAAACCTTTTGTCAAAACACAAAAACACCTCAGAAAAAGCTACACGAAAATAGTCTATGACAATAGTTCCTAATTTGAATATGGTTCGGAAAAGGTTATCAATCACTGACCTACTTACTTACCTTGGTGTGTGGACATAAACAAACTTAAAAAAACACTGGGCGAAGGCACTTTTACTAACAATATATTATTTTATAACCACAACACGTATTGACGGAGACGAACGTCGTTCTATACAAAATTACACACTGTTGCGTTGAAAATCAATAGACTGGTATAGAACAGCTAGCTCGTTCGCTCGTTCATTCAATACTGAGGAGGCATGCGTAGCGCACTCGGAGAAGACGCGGGAAATCTGACAGATTGTTTTTTTTTAAAGATGACCGCGGATGACATTACACGTCAGATTGAGTAAAACAAATGATAACATATAATTATGTTGGCTGAGTTCGAAGACAGTTTTATCTGTTGTTTAACTGAATTGTTTTAGTTAAGATAAAATCATTAGAATAAATAAGAAACAGAGATGCGCAGTCACTTAATAGGTTTTTTAGTTGCGGTTATAGACTTAATTATTTTCATCATCAAGTAAGAAATATTATGTCGTAATAAATATGTATCATACCTTTGTTTTTATTCATAACGACTGATTATTGATGGCTTATTTTGATCTTTCGAATTATCCCGTTTCTTTATAATTATTATATGCATGCACACAAACGAGCTCTTAAACATATGGAAAAGTATTTCAAATGAGATTCAGCTAGAACTACACATAGTTACGTTCTGTTTTTTGCTTTTTTATGCATTTTTATGACAACTTAATCAAGGTTATACTTTAATGTAATAAGGGTAGGTTAGCGAGTAAGCTCCTCCCATCACTTAGTATATATTTAATGGATATATACGAAGGAAACAAGGCCAATTTATTCTTTCTTCGTCATTTAACTCTTACAAAACTTGGAGCTCCTTTCAGTTGCGATCAAAGACTCTCTAAGTTCTAAATTTCCATCACGTCGAGGTCACGACCTCCGTGACCTCTTCCCGGAATCGTTATAGGTCACCCATTAGTCCTGCCACCATTATGTGTAATCCAGATTACGAGGAAATGATTGATGACTTCTTTGGTCCTTCGAACCGTACTTTACTTGATTTATGTACATGTTTATTAAGTGGGAAAACTTAATTTCCTGATAAGTTTGCCTAGCTTGTGTAATCTATTTGTTGAAAGGGAAAATCGCTCGTTAGTCAAGGCTTAATCAGGTTACAGATTACAGTAGTCTGATAAAGATGTTTTTTTTATGGATTAAATTGGTGCTTCGCGATTGAGATTAAATTGGCAAAGTTATGATTCTCATACTTATGTGAAAAAAATCGTTTTCGACCAACACTGATGTGACTTGTAGACAATTCAGGGGACTTTAAAGGATCTGGTCATGAGCATGGCATCATTTGGTCTATAAATTATGTGACATCATGTGATTTACCAAATGAGGTAAAATCATTTCTTTGATAGTCGTAATGAGGGAAAAACACGTCATTCGATATTTTACATATCACGTCTAAAAAAATCCTAATAAGTACCTACTAGTTATAAGATATAGTAGATTATTAAGTAAAATCCTCAACTGTAATAACATAAAGATAGGTAATTAAAACTTAAAGTAACGTCCAAAATTCGGACAAACACTCCAGTTCTCTCTGAAAGTATCTCATATTTCTCCTGCTATGTTTAGACTTTCATTTGTCTACGCGGTAAGTACATATTAAAACCGAAACTGTTAATTACTGAAATCTACACCCTGCGTTAACGTGCTTCAATACTCGGAACTTCTATTACTTAGCAATATGATCAGGCAATTTGCGGGATGCTTCCCTAGCCCAGGCTTCCTTGGGGAGTCGTAACACCGTTCTAATAGTAGCGTCTGGGCAATAGTTGAGACTTTTTATTACGTCACTCACGCCATAAAGACACGTCATAGACTGCAATAACACAGATGGGCTGTTACGGTGTATTTCGGGACCGAGAAGTTATATTTGTTGTATCGATATCATATTTGAGGTTAGTTTGATACTAGCAGATACATTTCTCTTTAGCTGTGCGCATGTGGTATATACCTACCTAAAAAAAGAAATTAGACTTGATATCCTCCTGTTAACCGTTAAATTTCTCTTCTAAAATGCGACCACATGATGGTATTGAGACAAGATTGCAAGTGACTGAGCCCTACCCTAGTGTACACGGGTACAAGTCGACTTAGCTCGTAATAAAATGGGTAAACATCATGTACAGTGAACCAATTTGAATCATAGGCCACTATGGAACTATGTCAAAGTGACGTAATGATTTAAATTGTAAGAGACTTTTTAAGATTTGAATATAACGTCGTTTTGACAAAGTTCTTTAGTGGCATATGAATCAAAACGGTTGAGTGTAACGTTAGTAGACTAACGAGTATACCGTTTATTTCACTTTAACTATGAAAGACTTGTATTTTTTTACTAGTATATAGTATATGCTCGTTTAGATATTTTTTACGAGTATATTCCAAACTTAGAACTACCGAGGGGCTGCCTTGATTATGTAAGGAGTCCGTTGTCCCCTCTGTCTACTCCACTCTCAACTATCTTTGCAAGTAAACCCTACTGACCTCTTTAACCCGGTTATCAACCTTTGTTAAACCGGCGAAATGAAGAAGCACCAAAACACTGCGATGAGCGTGTGCGCTGCAACCATTTCAAACTAGTTAGATTTCCTGACGCCAGACAGCTCGAAGTATGGTGCCAAGTATTATTTCCTGAAGTCGCGGACTTCATGCCTGATATGTATGTGATTTAACATAAGTTACGACTGTTATTTCACTTATTTGGGCCTTTCCGCGCCTCGTTTTATACGAAACAAAGTAAGTATGGCGATCGGCTCACGTCGTTCGGACGCACGTACTTACCGCCGGATTATTTTTTAAAAAAAGTGGTCAGAATCCTAACTTATAGTTATAATAAGCCAATGTAACCTATGTAATATGTAATGATTTAAGCACATATGGGTAAGGCCGCGAATTTTGACCAATTTGGACGTTTTAAATTTAAAATGCTCATAAAAAAAAATTGGTAATATCGAGAGGTTTCAAAACAATTGTATTATATTACGCGATAAAAACTGTCAAGGTCGCAAGTGACGTAATTGATTTAAATCCTTTCAAATAAATAATAAAAATATATTTCCGTCCAAAACGTAACGAAAGTTGTCAAATTTTTTCGACCACGTGTACTTAAAGCCCTGTTATTTTCACGATTTTCAACTTCTCATGATCATGCTTTTGTTTAAACAAAATTTTATGATATAACGATAGTTCTACCGATTGCGAAAAAAATATATTAAAATAATTTACTTGTTTTATCTTGCATTCTTTTATTGGGCCACAATTCCACGTTTTCGTTACGAATACTTTCGTGACGCTTTATAAAGCTTTATTTAAAGCCAACTGTGGTATAAATTCGTTTTGGTTCACTGGCAACTCATATTCTAGTAGGGCAACATCAGAGAGGAAACCAACCTCGTCAGTTTGTTGAGTAAATGGCGGTCAAAGGTGACGCGGACAAAGTTTTTCTAAATATCTTCTAAAGTGCTAGTGTGATTTTAAGGCTAAGTAGTGATTATTTTTAAGCGGTTGTTTTTTCATACGATGGGTTAATGTTATTCACGCACGTGACATGTATTAGTATATTCAAAATATCGTTATTTCACCATGATAATCAATATATTTTTAAAAAATACGTTACACTTTCGTTACGAATACGTTACATTTTAACGTAAAGTGACGAAAACATGAGATAAAGGGAAGTGCACACAGAAAAATACGAACTTAAATGAGGTTTTACTAGATTTCACACGATAAATACAATAAGTTATTAAGATGAATCAATTTGAACTTTTAGGTACGTACAGTAGGTACAGGGATCAGCACGAGAGAATTAAATCCATACTATGCTATCCATACTAATATTATAAATGCGAAAGTGTTTCTGTCTGTATGTTACCTCTTTACGCTTAAACCGCTGAACCGATTAAGATGGAATTTGGTATAGAGATAGTTTGAGTCCCGGAGAAGGACATAAAATAATTTTTATCCCGGAAATCATTCCCTAAGGAGGTGAAATAGAGGGTGAAAATTTGCATGGAGCTACGATATAAACGAGTTCCACGCAGACGGAGTCGCGGGCAGAAGCTAGTTATTAACCGATCGAGCGAGCGAAGCAAACGAATGCTTTTTAAATTTGGAGATGTCACTCAGTGGCATTTTTTTTGAGAAATGCTCAAATGTCTCTGTTGTATTATGAAAAGTACCTATTGATTACAATTTCATTTAATAAGTTAAAAAAATATTCTTTTAAGTAATTAATAAAAATGTTGATTACGTGAAAATACTTTATTTGTATTTAGTCAATACAAACTTAATTTTTTAAAACATGTATTTTTTTGCGGTTGTTTACCAGTGTGATCTAAGCTTAATAACAACTTATGTTACGTTTTATGGTAACGTCACGTATTTTTTTTATGTTAGTTCTATGTCACATTGGTCAAAATTCGCGGCCTTACCCATATACGCTTTTTCAATATGAAAGTTTGTAAAATGATACGTTTGTCGATGTACTTTTTCCTTTTGGTTAAATGAACGGGTCCCATGACGATGAGTTCGGATGCTGCGTGGTCGACACAGATGCTTAATACAAGCCAGAGGCCCTCGGAAAATCGAAATTCGAAGTTACCTTAGCCCCATCCCTGTCATCGTCATTCGAGACTAAATCGAGAGAAAGGGGTGGAGGTAACGTAATTTAGAACTTTCAAAGTAGGGCCTCAGGCATTAGTAGGTACATCAGTATTCCCAGCTTCATAATAGCTGGCTGGCTATCGCTAACAGTCTTGCACTGACAGTATATTTTGTCACTCGTGTGTCATAAAAAAACGAAGATTGCCAAGCTGTATAAGAAAATGGTAGCACTGTACGCCAAGAATGCTCATATTGCTCACTGTAAGCAAGTGTAGGCACGAATACTTACAGAGGTCCTCCTGCTGCAGAGGAGGCACAAAGAAGGCTTTTATTCAGGCGTGGATGGTATTCCACAGTCATTTTTAGGGCTAATAGTCAAACTGCACCCTTACCATGAGTTACAATGAACGTACTCGCTAGCGAGTCGAAGCTCAGTCCCTCGCAGACCTCGCAGTATTCTTATTATACAGGGTGTTTGTGTCCATTTGCTTTAACTTCGTGCTTGTGCTTGGAACATTAACGTAAACTTATCCCTTAAACCGTTTTACGATAATCCAAAAAAAAAACGGTGTTTCATACAAAATAATTAAATAATGAATTGATGGATATTGTAAAAGGTCCTTTTGACTTAGGCAAAAGTTAGTGTCAATTTGTTGTCATTTAATGTCAGTATTAAAACTTTAAGCCACGGATACACTAGGGGACAAATGTCCCACGACATGTGTCGCCAGCGACGTCGGTTGAAATGACGATGACACATTATGGATTATGAACCTTTTACATTGGTTTCACGGTAATTAGTGATTAAATTTAATAATTGATTATCTCCTAAACGGTACGAGTTAGTACACTAGTTTCTTGGAGGAATTAACTTTATTTGATCTTAGGAATGCAACCTTAACATTAAACCAAATCAAAAAAAACACGGTGTAGAGTGCGAAGGACAGTGCATTCGACTCGCTAGCGACTCTGTACCCTTACGATGAGTTACGGTAATTGTAAGTCATGGTAAGGGTACAGATTCTACTATAGTCAATTACGACACGTTAGCGTAGATGGTAGTTCGTAGTGACCTATGAAGATAACGGTCCCGGGTGCGATTCCCGGTATGGACATATTTGCGTGATGATGAATATTCCATGCTTGATTTTTTTTTCTTGGGGAGAAATTGCCATATTCACCTCGCTTGGCAGGCGGGTTGGCGATCGCAGTTTAGTGTTATAATGTTCAGATGGACGCTGCTGCCCGTCCTCTGGTAGATTCCCTTAAGCAAGCGCAAACCGGCGGACGGCAGGGGGATTTCCCTATAAATTTCCTCCGCCGCAATCCGCTGCGATGCTCCGAGTTCTGTGTCAAAGCATTGAAATGTATACCTTATTTCAATTGAAATAGCATTAAATATACATTGACAAAATTAATATTCACTGCCGTCCCGTCCGCCGGTTTGCGCAGGCCCGTACCCACGGGATGAGATGGGGTGGTGCAATTCTTGCCCGGACACCACATGGGATAATCGCGGGAAACCGTTGGATGACAGCAGCACAGGACCGATCGTTGTGGAAAACCTTGGGGGAGGCCTTTCTCCAGCAGCGGACGTTTTGCGGCTGATGATGATTATGATGATGATGATGATGAATATTTGTTTTGAGGGCGGGATGTTTTCTATGTACTCAAGTATGTATTTCTCAACATAAGTGTGTTTGTCGTTGTCAAGTACCCATAGTACAAGCCTAGAGCTTAGTTTGGGACTAGGCCAATTAGTGTGAGATTGTACCTCGATATTTATTTATTTACTTTATTATACTCGTACTATACATCTATAGTATTACAACAGGATATTTCCTTCATTAAAATGTTACAAAGACACAACGGTATAGCAGTTATTCGTAAATAACATTTTCCATTTCCGTTTTCTGTTCCAGATGAGATACAGAGAACGCTGTTTGTTGATAGAATAAGTTGCGTAAACAACATTACAAGTTTAGATGACAGGGGCACCTTGGATCCCGCTTCGTTTGAAACGTGGACATTGTCTTAATAATTTACAACAGGAACTTTTTATACTAAAAAAATCATGCTTATAGAGATATGTCTTAAAAGCAGAATATTTTTTTTATTGTTGTTTACTGTGTTGCATACTAGTAAAAATATGGTTGTTAAGTATTTTATGAATTATTACCAGTTTTTTAGGATTAGGAGAATGCAATTGTATTTATCCGGAGTTTAGTTTATCTAAATCAACAAATTTAAGACTGTAAAGTTTGCTGGGCCGCGGTGGAAGCAGCCAACACAGAATGGTAAACAGAACACTAAAATCGAAACTTCGGATATCCCTAACCTTTCACTCCTCATCCGAGACTAGATTCAGAGATAAAGATAACAGCGAACAAACCGATTGCTAACTCCCCGACCATCAAGAACCCATTTTTTGGGCGATCATCGATGGAGGCCTTAATCTAACACGTGGACATTGTTCTAGACTTTCTACCAATGTGATTGTTAGTGCCATTAACCATCAACAAAGCAAAACAGACTAAATAACTAACTTATTACGAAAAGTGCTAGAAAAACAGTAAAAGACAAAACATTCCCGCTTGCAGATTGAACATGACTATTAAATTAATTTACAATTTTAACAATGCTATACACTTTTCAATTGACTGTCAAGACAGTAAAATTTGGCCGCAAACATGGGATGAACGCATTTTTGGAGTTTTGGACCAATTACAAATACCGTTCCGAATGTTAGGAGTATGGTACAAAGCAATCAAAGTTCATGCTTATTTTTTTTCAGTTTTATTTTGACGACGGAACCCACAGACTACATCAAGAGTTAACTTTGTATAACGTTTACAACTAAAACATTGACTTGATTAAATTGTCAGTGTTTAATTTAAATGACATACATAGTTACTATTATTCCCGACACACGGAGTGTACTTACGTCCTAAGTCTAGAATAAACAACTGAAAGCACTCTGCTAACATGTTGACAGTTTTACGTCGTGATGTCAACAATAATGTGACAGTTTTCGAGATAGAAATCTCTCGGCGCTCTTTTGTTTCTTAATTGTACATAAAAGGTAACATATAGGAACACTTAAGAGGGGAAAATACCGAGAAGATAGTTCATTCTATTATAATATAATACAGCCACGTCGTTAACACCGTCCAAATAAAACCGACTAACATATATAGCAACAGCGGAAAGTGGCAAAATGCTCATAGAGCCAATGTAAAGCTCATATGCCAAGGAATTGAATTGATTCAATTCCATAATTTATTGCATATCACATTACAAATCAAGGTGGAACAAATAGGAACAGGCATACTTGTGACACCCTTTATCAAACATCTATCTTTTAAAAACCAACTAAATAAACCTTGCGTCATTGATATGAATGTACTTCTTATTAGCTCGCATAATAGTGGTATACTTACATAATAGGTACCTACTTTGGGCGGCTGATAAGAATTTGTAAAACACATTTGCTTAAAACAGGCCTACTAGAGCCTCGGAGAACTTTACAAACACCTTCGACAAACAGAGTAATACATACGATTAAGCGAGATATAGATACCATCTACTTACTTGTAATAATATTTATTTTAGTTATTTTATTCATTTCAAGTGAGACTATTTAGGCAAAGTAGTTCATCTCCGGCTTTTTAGGGGTTCCTGTTACCTATTGCTGCTCCAGGCGCTAGGATTGCGCCGATCCGCGTCGCTCCACACCGAATACGCTCGCAACCAAACGAGGCCCTTCCCCTTAACCGGCTTGGTCCGACCTGTTGACTTTGCTTGTGGTATCTTTTGTTGTTTGAAGTCGAACAACTGTTTATTCTGTTATGTAGGTAGGAAAAATCTTATATCAAAGTCGTATCTACCTAGATGTTTTATTATTTATAACTTATACCCGGTATACAGCAGGACACAACTAATATGGCGCGCGGATTAGGCAATAATAGACTCTTCGTCAACGGCGTAAGTGCTTCGATGCGCGCCTTTTTTGTTACTTGTGTCGTGCTGAATCTTCAGAATGGGTCTATATTGACTGACATAATTATTTTTAGTCATAATGTGCTTTAGGTTATAATCATCGCAAGTCATAACGTGTTGTTTTAAAGAAACTGTTACTTTTTCAGGATTTTTATAAATCAGACCTAACCTAACCTAGCCTTGTCTACACGTTAGATATTTCAGAACTTATGAAATTTTACAGTTTCAGCGATATAAAAAAATATGACTATCAAAAATTATGTCAACAATTACATTATGACCAATAAAAATATGGGAAACAAAGGGCTCCCCTTCAGAAAAGGTACTAAGACATATTTTTTTTTTATTTTTGCTTAGAAACTTACACAATTCTCTCAACGATTTAATTTCAATCTGCCATGTTATTTAGTGCAACACTCTTTGAAAGGCTAAAGTCCTGTAATCTGTCTGATAACTGAAAAGCGTAGAGTGCAAATAATAAGTGCATTTACATGTACCGTGTTTGTCGAGTTTATTGCCTGCTGTTTATTTAGTCGAAGCAAGGGGACTGGTTTGAATAACTCAGGAATACACAGACATAACTGCTACTTACCTAATAACATAGTTTCAAATATTTAATATAAAAGGAACATTTCAACACAGGATACTACCTATATGGCTACCTAAAACATATTTTACGTCAATAAAGTTAAAACAACAAATGTTTGTTTAATAAAATTATCCTGTAAAGTCGCATGATTAGATTGAAAACATTTATTTATTACCTAAGTCGTAACATAATAATTATTATTAAATGTTATAAAAAGTTAGACAATTTCATGGAAACGACGAGATCTGATCAAACAAAGACACGAAAAAGGCAAGTTTAACATACTCGTCATTAGTTACTTAAGATGAAATCATTAAATATGTACATAATTTTGCCGAAATTTATGCTCCAACTTAACTGTTCAAACTCAAACGCGGTCCTATCACTGTGTACATGGATGAATTAATCTTGATAAAGTTTTCATGATTTTGCTAATTGAGGCTGCAATCCTATTAGGCAAATAGTTTGCGGCATACTGTTTGCCCTCCCATATTGTACAGTTCACAGAAAATAAAATCGCAAACTGTACAATATAAAAGCCGCCTAATAGTCATCACTAGTATCAACACCTTGCCTACTTAAGTATTTGTCAGTTTCGTGTTTTCAGAATTCAAAGTTTGATAATATATGATAATAACTAATACGTTTTAAAAACAATTTATTTATTTATTTATTTATTTGATCGAAATGGATTATTTTTACCTTTATTACATAAACAATAAATGTATACAATCTATCATTGCAATTTGTATAATTTTCATTTGATCGACAGACATTTTCCACTGCGGCAGGTAAAGTTTCGACTTCTCACCTAATGCGTCGTGCGTACCGTACCTATTTGTATTCAAGGATAACAACAAGATTTAGCGATCAACTATCAATATGCGTCTCTTTTATTGACACGGGATCTACGTACCTATATATCTTTTGTTTCGACAAACTAGTGGAGAGGGTTCTCGCCGACAGTGTCAATAGCCAGCGATCCAGTATTAATATGTGTCTCTTTTATCACGGGATCTATATCTTTTGTTGGTTTCTTGAGCAAATCGTCGATAGCTCTTATTCGCTTCTTTGCCGGCAGTGAAGCGCCTTTAGCGGAAAAAAGCGATCGTTGTAATGAAGACCTTATGCATTTATGCACGTAAAACATTAGCAGGATTGAGGACGAACAGAGATAGCAAACACATAGTTAGTTTTTTTTACTTTTATAATCCGCGCATAGTTTTGGTGATCCTAATTTTACTGAGCACGTAAGCATAATTAAATAAAACACTGCCACTTTACTTGGCAGTGTTTTATTCTATTTTAGTAAGTTCTTTATAAGGTCGGAAAAATTCCGATGTAAGTAAATCAATAAATCGGAAACTGAAGGCATTTTACAGGCTATTAAAGAGCTTAAAATAGGAGGCCTAAAATTACCTACTGGTAAGTATCCATTCAGCATTGAGCATCTTGGGATGAATAAATAATCCACTCGCTACGCGTTGCCTCCATTTCACGGAAAGCTTTCTAGCTTTTAAGGCTGAATACGTTTAAGCTTTTAGTATTAGATTGAGTGCGAGTGCTATTTTTAAACTTAAAGTTTAGGTTTAAGCAAGACTTCAAGTCAACTACCCTATTCTTGAAATCCTCTTGAAGTATATTGTGAATGACGTGAATAATTGTCATCTGGGGGGTTATTTTACGGCAAACGTAAAGGACAGAGCTATAAACGTTATATAGCTCTGTCCTTTTCTCTCTGCGTAAACTGAACTACAAAACTATGTGGTAATTACTAGTTTTGATACTTGACGTGACATTGCGTCAAAATGAAGTAGTTAACGCATATTGACAGTACCTACCAACTTGTTATGATTATGCTTGAGATACAACATGTATGTATGTACGTGGGTATGTATGTATGTCCTATGTTTTAGGGATTGGATAATAAAACAATATTAGATTTTATGCCCCACGCGCTCACGCCGCGACTAACCCACTTCAGCAGTGGCACCTCACTGACTCATGCGGTTGTCAGGCCGGAAGTGGTGCCAACGTCAGGGCGTTTATTCCAGTATGCCACAGTATATATGCGGTTCTTTGTTACCTCGCAGATTCTAGGTAGAAGTTCGAAAAACCAGGTGTAGTTAATTAAATAAATCTTATGGCCTGTTGTTTGATCGGTAGTTAAACTAACTAATGGTCAAAAAACGTTACTAATGGTTAAAATCTCAAGGAAATGTGTCAAATTCTCCATTCCTTTTTCAAATTTTAACAATTAGTTTAACTACTGATCAAACAACAGGCCATTAGAGTCGCAAGTATCATTGAGTACTTTAATTTAAAACAATGACAAAATTTACGATTTTAAAATATAATTATACATGTAAGTAGGTATACATGTATAATTATATACATTTAACCTCATGCCTACATTCTTCCGTTGGAAATGACATAAGGAACAAATCAAACTAATCCCTAAAGTGCCTAGTCTGTGGGCACGAGGATATACCTACATGGAAGTATCCACAATACAATACACAACAACAAACATGACAATATCAAGACGCAGAAGAGATTTAAAAACTTGCTTTTTGGGGACTTGTTATTAGTACATTATTGAAGTTCTTGTCTAGCTGTCATTTTGAAAACATCTGTCTATTTATTTCATTTTTTGTAAATTACTTTATCGTTGATTTTGGTTCGCAAATCCAGGGCAACTTTGTGAAGTAACCTCCAACACTGACGAAGAATATGCATCAAATAAAATATCAGTGAAAAGTTGATTCTGAATGAGCAAGCGGTCAAGAACACTCCAAGCCATTGAAGCGGATGCCCGCCATCTTCAATGGTGTGCCGACTGGGACTGGAAGACGCCGACGACAACGACGATTCACCGTACAATTGCTTAATATACTTGACATTGGCAAAATTACATAACTTGTAGACGCCATTAAAATAAATAAATAAATAAATAGTACATTATTGCCTAGGCATGGAAGTAGGCAATTGCGGGCCGAGTATTGGATTAAACGGACGAGCTTGCGAGTCCGTTTAAAAATACGAAGCCCGCAATTGCTGTTCCTGCCGAGGCAAATATAGTGCTTTTCTCAAAAATCGCAAGAAACAATTCGTGTTGGAATCAAATCTTCATCGCTTGAACTCATTTTTTGAATTGCATACAAACAGAAACTTCATGTGAAAAAACCATCACTCCTTACCGCCTTTTTGTTTATGACAAGGAGAAACGCAATTCTTGTTTTAAAAAAAACATAAGCTATTACAGGCACAAATAAAAAAGTTATGTTTCGAGTAAAATTTGGATGCATAAGACTTGTGCCCTCATTTTATTACGGCCCTTTTCACTTTTTAAAAAGTTACAAGATAGATAGTAATGGAATTTGTATGCAACATTGCGGGCTTGTGTAGCGAGCACGCAATGTTTTTTTTTTTTAATTTGACAACTGATACTAAACTATGTACTTCGCGTCTCAATATGTAGATAGGAATGTCAACATTTCCGGACATTTTTGAGAAAAATTACTTACTAACCCAACTCACAAGATTCACTACGCTAACTAACGTTTCTATTCGATTCGTTTTTTAACCGACTTCAAAAAAAGGAGGAGGTTCTCAATTCGTCGGGATATATTTTTTTTTTTTTTTTTTTATGTATGTTCCCCGATTACTCGAAGACCACTGGACCGATTTGAAAAATTTTTTCGTTGTTCGAATGGGTATACTTTCTAGTTGGTCCCATTGTCACCACGTCAGGATCTGATGATGGGATCATGGAGAAATCAAGAGAACTCCTCAAATATTATAGGCACACCTATAGCGATTTTGGTATTTTTCACTGTAACTCATGCATTTGCTTTTGAAAAGTACTATATGGTGAAGTGGAACTGATGATGAAGACCACAGATGGCCACCGGAACTCCTTAACGGTACCTATTTCAAGGGTGGCGATAAGATATTTCGATAAAGGAAGTTGAGCGACTATGACGAAGCACATTTAGGTTTAAATATGACTATGACATTCCCGCGGCGTTGTCTGCGGCGAGCTTGAAATGTTCTATAGTTTCTTATTAGTATTTAGAAGTGGAGCTACGTAACAGCATAAATAGGATCACTAAAAAGTATAAAATAAAATAAATGTTTAAAAAAACAAAAAAACCGCCTTCAAAAAGCAAAAAATAACTTCTTTAAAATGGTAGGTAAATAGGTCAGTCCAACTGAAGTCGGCGTCCAACAATATTTTAACCAAAAGCAGACTTCAGTTGGACTGACCTATTTACCTACCATTTTAAAGAAGTTATTTTTTGCTTTTTGAAGGCGGTTTTTTTGTTTTTTTTAGACCAATCGCGTCACTGGAAGATGACGTGATACAAAAAGTCACGTGGTCTACCAGTGACGCGATTGGTTTAAAAACGAATCGAATAGAAACGTTAGTTAGCGTAGTGCATCTTGTCTGAGCCCTCAGGTCGCATGTAGCAAATTATTTGAAACAAACGAAGTACCTATTATGAACTAATCAGGTGCGGATCCAGCTTTCAGATTAGGGGGTGGTCATTAACTGCTGAACGCAGAAGTTCGGTCAAGTGCGAGGTAATGCCACACGACTATTTACTTTCTGACCCGTATCTACGAGTGCCGAAGGGGGTGGTGATGACGTACTTGACCACCCCCGTGGATCCGCCACTGGAACTAATCACAAAACTATGCATTAACAAGTTCAAACGACTTGGATACAATGTACGAAATTATTGCTCACATAGATCAAAGTTTAATCGGCTTTCAGGAACAGTCAGATGGAAAAATTCCAAACCGGGCCTTTGATGCGATATATCCATAGCTGCTGCTACGCCATTAAAAAAAATGAAATACGGGAGATCAAGAAACTATTTTTTTGGTCTAAGTACCTTTGTAATGATTTTAAAGTCAGAAACAGAGCTTGAAAAATAAGGTAAGGTAAGTACAAAAAACCGATCAAGTGCGAGTCGGACTCGCGCACCCAGGGTTCCGAATTTAAGATAATATGGTTGGAAAAAGCAAAAGAAAATACTTACTTTGTTATGAACTTTATTATCTATGCAATAAGGCCCATTTTGACTAGCCTAAATTTTAATACAGATTTTTAAGTTTTTTGATAATTTTTCCAAAACTGTAAAGTTTGACAACTTCATTTTATTTTTCCTGTAATATAAGCAGACCTAGGAATATACGTGGCAAAAATAAATGACAGTTAGGGATTACCTATATCGATAAACTCAATTATCGATACTTTTCCCATAAACTAGTGTTCGCTCCAAGCTTTGTTTGTCAAAAAAAAAAATTGTATGTAAATGAAACAAAATAGCAACATAATTCTGGTTATTCTTTATTTTAAAAGGGTTTTTTTAACCTTGACTCATCATTATCATATTTTTTCCTTATAGTGTATTTCATAATGACTGTCCCATTTACTATTGTTAAAATAAACGATCAGAATTTTTTAATAGATGATGAGTGATGGTTCCTCCTTAAAAAAAAACCTAAAAATTAATCCTTTTAAAATTAAGAATAACCAGAATTATATTTCTATTTAGTTTTTTTTTGCATACTTCCAATAAAATTTTATTTTGACAAGCAAAACTTGGAGCGATCACTAGTATATGGGAAAAGCATCGATAATTGAGTTCATCGATATAAGCAATCCCTAGCTGTCATTTAATATTGCCCCGTATATTCCTAGGTCTGAATATAAGTAATTATCTTTAAATCAGGATTTTTTCAGATGTTTTGGTCCATAAACTTCGGAGATAAGGGGGGGACACGGTCATTTTTTGTACATTTTTGCCTATAAATCAAAAAGTACGTCCCAAAATATTATAAATAGTTTCGAAATGTGCAGACTGAGCCCTTTCATATGACACCCCGTTTGCTATAATCAAATAACTTTCATTTTTCAACCCCCCTTTCTAGACCCCTTAACAAATACTTAGAAAAATAACTTCATAGGTACTTTTTTTTACTAAAAACAGATGCGGGCAAGCAAGTTATAATAGTTTCAAATTGATAGCTTCTATAGTTTCTGAGAAAAACTGCTGTGACATACAGACAGACAGACAGACAACGAAGTCTCACCATAAGGGTTCCTTTTTTACCATTTTGGTACGGAACCCTAAAAACAAGCTCCAAGTTCCATAAGGAACTAATAAGGTTTAATCCAATCTAGTCATTATTTCGATACCGGAATTGAAAACCAAATACAGGACTTGGGAAAGGTCCGGTATTTGGAATCCCTATTTCCTCCACAGCTGTGCTTATTTGCTATCGGAGGTCTTCTTCGCTTACAATTGATTTTCGGTAAACCTTGTCTTTTAAGCCACCCCAGTAAAAAAACTCCAATGGACTAAGATCAGGTGATCGAGCGGGCTACGCGATTGGGCCCGATCGTCCGATCCTTTGATGGGGGTATGCAGTGACTAAATGAGCTCTTACTTGACTTCTATAGTAAGCAGGGCAGTCATCGTATTGAAGCAAAGTAGTACGCTACAGCTCCAGTGATAGGTACATCGTCTAGCAAAATTGGTAACTGATTTTCCAAAAATTCCAATTAATTTTAAGAGTCGTCGGCAGTTCTACGGGCCTGTACTAGCCGTCCACAAATTTATTTTGTACCGGTACTGAGACCGATCCCCCACATTTCGTGTGGATTGGATATCTGCCATCTATGAAGATTATGCAGATTGAAGTACCGGGCCCACCTGCTCGCTGACTTTTTTTAATAAAGATTTTGGCCTTGTTCAGGTTGCAGGACTTGCGGGCCAAATGTGATACCTAGAAAATTGCTGATGAATGGTTTCAAAACTTTTTTAAATAAAATAAGCTAATTTGAGGATTTTAATTTCTGCGAATTGTTTCGCATTGCTGCAGAGTTTAACTAGAGTTTCTAAGCTGAATTATATTCTGGTACCTACAGTTCGCGGCACTTAACGTGATGTTTGCTTCCTAAAGCATTTTTTTCTTATCACCAGGTGAATTCAAAGCTTGACCAAAGTTAAAATAAAACGCGGGGTGACCAAACGATTGCGCCATTTAAAGTACAGCTAACGCCATCTATCTGGGCAGTATTTTGCTAGTGAAAGCGGAATGTTAAATAACCCTATTGCCGTACTCAGATACATTTTAGAGACAAATACCTAACTTGTTCCTTTTTCATATTTGTGTATATAAAACCGTAGCTATTGTTCGAAAAATCTAGGATGTTTCTATAACTTTACATAAATACTACATTGGTACAAACCTTGCGACGCCGTTCAGGATTAAGTAATTAATCGCCCAATTTAATTTAACTTTTATTATTATACGACAGACAGACGGATAGAGGAAGCTTAGTAATAGAGTTCCACTGGCACCCTTTGGTAACGGAAGCCTAAAAAGTATGTGTATGTATGTCCCTAGTAAAAGATGATATAAGGCCTGTGTAGGTATGTAATCGCCATCACTAGCCGATCAATGAATGTGCAGCGCGCAACAAGCTCCGATCACGACCTATAAAGAAGCTATTCAAACAATGAAGAATAACTACTCGTAGATACACTCAAGTTCTAGAATAGATTTATGTTATAAATTGGTTACCTACACGTTACCAAGTGATAGGAAACCGGATGGAGTTAAAAAAACTGACAATGGACGTTATGGACGTGAGTTTTTTGTCGCACAACGGAAAATTATCGACTTCGTCGTTTGTATGGTTAACTACGGTTAACTATTTGCTAAATATGCCCATCTTTTTGAACTTCACCCTGTCAATCACATCTATTAAAATCGTTCCTGAAAGTAGACCTTCCGATTTTTGCTAACATTCAATTCAATTCAATGCAGATTAACTCGTTCCGCTTCTTTTATCAACGCGCTTATAACGAATAAAAATTACTTAAGACCAATGGAACCCTGGCTTACCACAGAACGGTGTCACAGTGACATTATAAAACAATTTGTTTGACACTTCTTGGGTCTTGAATCATAACGTCATTGTGGCACAGTTATAATTATGGTGGGTCAGGGTTCGATTTGACTGATAGTACAGTCAAGGACTATAATTGTTATACCACTATGGAACCCTGTCGCATAACGTTAATCATTCATTTAAGCGTAATTTCTGTCATGTGGTTTGACGCTGTCATTATGACAGGGTTATATAGTGGCATAACAATTAAAATCCTTGACTGTACCTACATTTAAATTGTGTATGTCTACTAATTTTTAAGAGGATGAAGCCCAAGGCTTCCCTACTTACTTTAGCCAAATAAGACAGAAAGCTGGCAGAGAACATAGAAAAATGGCAATATGTCCACTACTACATCCAATACTTAAACCGATACAAAATTTGCTATTTGCTAGATTGTCATAGCCCAGAGACGGGCGGGTTTTTTTCGGAAAATTGGTCAGTTTTCGTCGTGGGTATTTATATAACCTAGTGTTTTCTATTCTCTACATTTTCAGACTGTTCGATTACATGGGAACCAACAACCGTAAAAACACATTATTTATTTCTTGGGCAGCAGTTGGGTAGCATTATGATCTAAATTTATACTGCGTAGTTGCATTTAAAAATTGACTTTCTTTCGTTTAGGAAGTTAATTACCAAACAGTACTGTTTCAAGAAATCAAGACAGTCCTATTACAAAATCTAGTCGAATCTATCAACACATAACATCTTTCTGTCACTCAAAAACATTCCAAATTATTCTTAATGGACGATGTTTATTGAGCAAAGAGTATGTCAGTGTAGTGTAGCTAAGTAGGTACCTACTACTCTTATTACGAATGAAATGTGCTTGAGCGTCATTAGCATCATTTAACCCTTAACCCATGCTCCAAAACTGACGTAACATACTGGTGTGAGTCAGGACATGACGTTAATTCTCAAACTAAGTTAATATTTAGGTCCCTTTGGGCTGCTTGTGCCAAAAAGATAAGCCCGAAGTTTTTTCATGAATCTTTCTTCGACTCGATTTAGTGTTAGGGTCTCCCCAGACCTATCGACGCGGATGATCCTACTGGTCCTAGTGGACCACGTCTCCAAAGAAGTACATCGAGCGACAACTCCGCGGGAAGACCTAGGTTGAAAGCGCATGGAGCATACAAACAAGACTATTATCGCTACATCGGAAGACCAGGAAGAGCATACCTGCGGCGCGGCAGTCGACAGATTCGCTACAGTACTGCAACTAGCCAATATTGGCCACAAAATACGTCACGTGACACATCTCTGTAACTAGAGGCATTAATGCATGGCAGATATTTTAAATGCCATGTTTATTGCGGGCGACTTTTCCATAATTATAGGCCTGTGTGATCGTGTGCCAGAAGGCTTTGCCATGCCATAAAAACACGCTTTTCCCACAGGAATTGGAAATGAAAACCGTATTTTTTAATTTAATCAGGTTCTACCTTCCCCACAATTCCATTATAAGTGTTACAACATACCGGATCAAAGCGTGAAACGTAGTTTCCAAAATAGTGCTTCAGAGTAACCAGACTCTCTCCAATTCTTAGACAAATAGCCCAATGTCAACATTAGGTACCTCAATTAATTACTTACATAATTTTACTTGGGGTTCTATACATTTTTTACGGCATGCAGGAGGCAAACGAGCTCACAAGCCACTGGAAACGTGGTCGATTACCCATATAGACATTTGCATTCACAACACTATGATCCTAAGACCGCAAATGCGTTGCCAACGCTGAGGGCTAAAATGGAATGCCTCTCTGCTAGTCATTTCCCCACACCGGAGCGCAGTTAAAGGATAAGATGGTGGTAGCGATTCGGACGGACCCTGCACAAGGTCCAATATACCACCACCATATAAATAGGTTATCATCGTAGTCATCATCATTGACGTTATGCCTAGGGTGACGGCACCAATGATGGACACTTTTAGGTGATAGGTACCAGTAATGAACACTTCTCTCTTAATTCAAATTTCATACGGTACTAAATTGATTGTTGCATAACAAATGAATAACTCTCTCTGTAAAATTAAAAATAAAGTGTCCATTTTTGGTGCCTTGTCCATTACTGGTTCCATCACCCTAGTAACTTTGACAGTCAAGTGAATGAGAGCTACCATAACGTCAACAATATATCAAGTACAATATACATACACATCAAAAATGTCGAAGGATCAAAAAAATCCCTATGGAAGTAGAATAACTTTATTTCAGGTAACATAACAATATACATATAACATAAAATTATCACGACTACTAATACACTTTCGCGGTGTGCGCTAGGATATATGAGGGGATATTTTTGATCCTTAGACATTTTTGATGTGAGGACATAGAATAGAAACAAGATAGGCTAGAACAAAGTGGAATAAACACCTAGTAGCATACAAATACCGGTTTTGGACATAATTGCACCGCTTTTGGCCACTCTAAATTTTAACTAAAATGTAAATCGGTAGCCTGCCGTTTGGCCAAAATATTTTTGGCCAAATGTATCATTTCCCAAAAAGCTTTTTTTATTGTTTATGTTTTATATCCGGGATATCGAAACCGCTTACTACGTCTGTTAGGTTAAGTTACACTTGTGACTACAAAAAAATAAATCAACTGCGACGGGAAAGCACTTTTTGGGAAATTAAAATTTGGGAAATGATACATTTGACCAACAATATTTTGGCCAAAGAAAGGGAACCCATGTAAATCATTATGAAATTAAAGTATTTTTAATACTCATTTCAACCTCAGGTGGCCAAAAAGTTACAGTGGCCACAAACGGTACTTCCACCCTAGTTACCTGTTTCGAACTTGACATACTGTCCTTAGCCCGTGTACTGCCGCTGCGATCATCCAATAATCCTGCACCGCGTGCAGAATTGCATTCAAGGCTGCACCGCGGGGACGAGGCTAAAAATATACCCACTTACTGCGCGCGGGCCCTAACCGCGGCATAGTGGATAACTACTGCAGCTCTTCCTTGTACGGCCGTTGGCTTAAATGAAGAGGTAATAACCCTATCTTAATAGACCAACTGTCAAGTCAATAGACTTATTACATTAACGACAAGTCGATTTTCTGCGACGTGGTTCTATCTATATTGGCCCAAAACTAAAGTCCGGGGTCGTAGGGTGACGGCACCAATGTTCGACAGTATTAGCTGAAGGCACCAAAAACGGGCACTTTACTGTTAACTAGTAAATAACATAACGACATTGTTGTTCCGAAATACGAATTTTGTACCTATTGAACTTTGACAGTCATTACCTACGCCTCACTTATGCTAATGTATGTATCGTATCGATTTTTTGCTCAATACAAATATTGTAGCTCTAAGAAACGAAAAGAATGTCTCGTAAAAGAACGATTCCCTTCATTGAAGTTTAAAATATGCTGTCGCTGCGAATCGAGCATTATACCGGCCGATGTGATGAAGTCCATAAGACTTCACTTCTTGGTTATTTAACCGCAGCTTAATTAACACAGCGTCCGCGTTTATTTAATTCTTTTATCGGTGTTTAACCAATCTAAAGCTGAGATTTGACCGGCAAGATGCTACTGATTAGCTAAAACGAAATTAGGTTCGATTCACTCGCTAACAATTTATTTAGCATTACTTACTAATCTACTTAAATTCCATTTGAATTGTTAAGTAATACAATGATTACAATAGATAACAAACCTTTTGTGGAATAAATTTATTTGGCAAGGCAAAAAATAAATAGAATAAATTAAAAATAAATACAATCAAACTAGAATAATCTTAATTTTATACAAGTAAAATGATACTTAAAAAAAACAGGTATTTATAATAAATACTGACAATAGTAACTTACTCTGTTAGTTGATATTATCTCTAATTAATTTCTTAAAATTAAATCATTCAAATCAAATGCCTACAGTAGTTACAAAATTAATCATCAATTCCTTGAAAAAATAAGTTTAATTTAACCGTAATAAATTACTTAATTAACTAAATAAGGAAACCACTGAAATACAAAAATATCGAGTTATTTTGCTTTGGTTTATCATTATCAGAGATCGGAATAGGTAGAGCTAATTTGCCTAAACTTGATGCATATTCATTCAATAATGTATTCCCATCTCTCTCACGCATGAATGAATATGCGTCAAGTTTAGGCAAATTAGCTCTACCTATTCCGATCTCTGATCATTATTTTTGGCGTTCCTTAGCATCATGGGCGAAAAATCAAAGTCTGAACTTACTTTATAAGAACCCCTGTCCCTTCCTCTCGATTTAGTTTGCAATCGTCGTGTTGCGGTACGACAACCATTAGGCATTTGGTAGGCCACGTGCTCACTTTGCCACTGAGGCCAATACCGGATTAACGGCTTGGCCCAGCCAGCCTAGGGGCGGGGCGGAACCATCGTATAAAAAACCCAAA
Source organism: Acleris literana (assembly GCA_946894065.1). NCBI lineage: Eukaryota > Metazoa > Arthropoda > Insecta > Lepidoptera > Tortricidae > Acleris > Acleris literana. Next base: position 7,622,027 of record OX335687.1, read on the forward strand.
AGCCAAAAGCTTGCAAAAATGGCTTCGAGGTGGAGGGAATGCCAAATGCCAAGGAGCAATCCTGTCCTGCGGTCCTGCGATAGGACCGGCCACGGTCCAAAGGAGCTTCTACATTTCCTTAAATTCCTGCTGCCCTTTATCATCCGTTCTTCTTGTCTATGAATCCAACAAAGAAAGAAAAACGACAAGTTATTATACCATAGAAGGTGAATAAGATTGGCGTTACTTCTTTAATTAGCAGGGCCGTCTGTAGCCTATAGGAGGCCCGGGGCCCTTGCCCAGGGTGACCAATCGAAAAGATGGGACATACTAGCATACAAGCAGCCTGATGATAAGTGGGTTCTGATCCCAATACTTTCAACTATTATTGGCGGTATTCACGTTTCCTTACATATTCTGCTGCAAGAACTTCCTCTCATTAATACAGTTCTCCAGCTCATCGTGATATTTGTCGATCTTAGCGTCGAACCCTGGACTAAGTACGTCTTCTTCGAAACTATTCCCTGTAATTACCTTCTCCTGATTCAGTGTCGAATCAAAACGAACCTTCTTCCCAGGTGTATTAGTTTTATTATGTGACAAATCGGCCTCGTTATTCCTTTCTCTAAGTGGAGTCACATTCATGTTCAATCTCGTATTTCGCAAAGTTTTTACAGTTTCATAAGTATGTTCTACCCCATCGATCTCCTCGATTTCTATGTCGTCAGATATATCTAGATTTAAAGCTGGATTCTCAAAACCTGCCTCTTTATCTTTGGCTTTAGTTTTTGGAGGTTTTCTAGGGACTTCATAAGGATTCAACGTTACATTTTGATCTGGTTTGTCTGATTTAAAAGTCCTTCTCAAAGTCTTGAACACTTTTTTTGACAGCTTGTTGCTGGCTTTTAATATTTGGTGTTTGAAATCTTTCTTGCTGTCATTGGATTCGTTGGAGCTGTTGGCTTGATTGTTCTTATTCAAATTCATTATGTCTATAGCACTGAATTGAGACACGTCGTAACCAAGTATTTTGCTCTGTTTATTCATACATTCATCTGCATTTTCATAAATAGGACTCTCTGATCGATAGTCATCTATATTGGCATATTCATGATTGTCTGACACAGACTCGTTCACAGTTGATATGGTACTGTTAGTATCTCCAGTAAACAGTCGTCTGGGCATCAAAGGACTAGTATGTCTATCATTTTGGACTAAAGCTTGAGCATTATATTCAGATTCTGCTTTGGTTTCATTAACATCTAAAAATGGATTTTCAGAAGGAACAATAACATCATTGCCAATACAAGGATTAAGAAATGGATTGGTACTGTTTTTTTCTGGAATTTTCTTCTTTTTCGTAATGATTGTGATTGTTTTTATCTCCATTATATTACTTTCATTTAAATCATCATCAAAGTATATAGATTGATTGGATACATTAGGCGAATCTAAAGCTAATCTATCTATAAAACTGAGACTTAGATTACTTGGATTATTAACAAATATTTGGTTTATTACATTTGTTTGAATATTTGTTACATTGGTTGTTGATAAATCTTTGCTTAGATCTTTATTAGCAGTTAAAGTATCCAATTCAGAAATACCTGAATCTAGTACATCATTGTTAGCTCTGATTTCTGACAGATCCAAAGTTGCGTTTGTAAAAGCATGTTGCAAACTTTCTTGGGCATTCAACAAAGATTCATTAGTGGAAGCATCTAGCGTGTCACATGGCATTTTAAGTAAGGTTTCATGAGCAACATTGTTTTTTTGAGGAACCCTTAACAAACTTTCATCTGTATTTCCAATTTGGAGATCACTCATGGTTTTATTAACATTTGCCCCAAGTGAATGGCATGGCAAGTTAATTTCTGCTACATTAGTATAAATAGGTTCATCAATTACTGATGTTTCATCCGTATCATAATTCTTAATGTTCCTCTTGACATTCTCCAATTCACGAGCTAAAAACTCATTGACAGCAGCTTTACTTATACCGAGATCTAAAGCAGTGTTTTCAAAGGTAGCAATGTCACAGCTCTTGGTCCTCTTGCGTTTCTTAGGTACTATTTCCATAGCTGTATTGCATATAGGATCGTCATTAGCGAGCAAGTCTAGTGCTGGATTGAGGTATACATTGGCACTCGGTGTGGTGATCTTGCGTTTTGTTTTTGCAGTAGGTTTGATCTCAAATTGATTGTTATTGACGGACTCCATTCCACTGAAACAGATACATTTTACAAAATTAAAATGATGAATCATACGTATTGTACTTAAAATGCAGTAATGAATCTAATTAGTAAGGATAAGCAGACAAATAAAAATTATTTATTTTTATTTGTCTGCTTATCCTTACTAATTTAAATAATCTATATGAAATTTGCTACCAAGATAGTTTCTAGCTAGCCTAGCTGAACAGACATCTATAGCGTACTTTGATCCTGGATTATTGGACAATTAACAGAGTTTCTTTGATCAACATTCACATGTCTGATCTACCACTTGTATACCCAAACTACCAACCACAAACCTTTCTTTTAATGATCATTGGCATAGTGTGTCACTTAACACATTCAGTAAGCTTCAGTAGTACAGATAAAATATTTAAAAAATCTAGTTTTTTAGATTTTGAGAAAAACTATGCCCGTCACACCAGACATTGCTAAATTTGCATTGCCAAATTAATAAATGTAAAATAATTTTAACAAAAAGTAAGCTTTCAAAACCCGACTGTTGCTAACCAACTTTAAATCGTTATAAATCCTAAATGATCATTCAAAAAAAGAAACCTAAAGATGATTTTTAAATCCCTATTCAATGACACCCCACTTGTCATATTTGGTCGACTTTTTTTTTTTAATTTGCACAATATGGCGTTCGGTTATCGCCATATTGAATTTTGATTACTGTCATATCTTCAGTGAAACTCACCAGATTAAGACAAACCGATTGACATAAGAAACATCTAAATCGGACAACGGGTTTAGTTTTTATAGTGACACAAAGGAACAAACATACATATATAGGCGACGCGCTGGCCTAGTTGGTAGTGACCCTGCCTACGAAGCTAGCGGTCCTGGGTTCAAATCCCGGTAAGGGCAGATATTTGTGTGATGAGTGCGAATATTTGTTCCTGAGTCATGGATGTTTTCTATGTATTTAAGTATTTATTTCTCTATATAAGTATTTATATCGTTGTCTAGTACCCATAGTACAAGCCTAGAGCTTAGTTTGGGACTAGGTCAATTGGTGTGACATTGTCCCCTGATATTTATTTATTTATTTATAGGCTGTAAAACACATTACTCTCCTCCTTCGGCAGTCGGGTAAAAATACATTAAGACTATGCCAAGCATCCAGTGGAGCCCTCGTTACTATTATTGTGTTTTCTAATAATCTAAATGACTACCTGAAATCGAAGAACGATTTCAATTTCACAAATGGACACATAATTTATATATAGGGTATATGACATAACATAATTTAATAACAACTGGTGAGAGTAACGGAAAAAAGTGCCCACCTTAAGAAATGTTTTAAATTCTGAAAGATGATAAGCCTGACAAAAACTGGAATATTATTGTTTTTTGCAGCTACCGAACATGGACCGTAAACACTAAAATTAACTTGAATCCTAAATTTTAATATTTATTTCCATGTTTGCGCCATCGCCATCAGACTGATGGCATCAGTGAGTAACCCCCTATCTAACAATTGAAGGCTGTGGTGTACTATCATGTTTGTAAACTAAACCTTTATCCAAATTGTCAGAACTCTTGACTATAGTGAGTGAGATCATGAAAATATTATCTCAATAAACAAACATTTCCATACCGCAGAAAAAGATTAATCAAATTGCATAGCTTCACTATATGAATATAGGCAAGACATAAAATTGCATAACATCTACATCTCGTAGAGACCTCAATAACTTATCACATATTTTACAAAGACATTGACAAAGACCGAATACAAAACGTTTGATTTACTTACCAAAAAGCAATAAAATATCACTTACGAAATCACGAAACCATACACGAACTCATTTATCACTTATATCACAACAGATTCCAATTCACAGTTCGTCGTAAAACAATAAGTTTCATTCATAATTTTCCGTTTGAAATATGTAAACAAAAAATCGACAGGTGTTCTGCGGAGCGTACATGGCGGTTATTTTATGACAGATGTATCCAGTTGCCAGCCTTTTGATTTAAATTCTACTAAACGAGGCGACGCGAAATAGTTGCAGATTAAAATTATAGATGGCGCAGATCTTAAAAAAATAAGATACGGAAATAAACTGCCTCCAAAATCGATAAGTATTGTAATTTTAATTCAACGGAATTATAATTTGTTCATACTTCGTTCAACTTCTTATTATTCAACATGCTAGTCTGCACATTATAGCGTATAGCGGCACAGTGCCAAATGTATTAAATATTTTCTTACCTAATCATTTAAATCGTTTAACATGCCTAGTACGAAGGGGATAAACGCTTTTCAGTGGGTTTTTAAAATTCGTTTTCATCAATTAGAAGTAATAAACTTGAAATACTCACATATCTAATATTATAATAATTATGTAAGGATACAAAAGTGCATGGGAAGGCATAATAAAACTGTTGGTAACGCAAGGTAAATTATATTTATAACTGATTACAATGTTGATATTGATCACCAATGTAAGTAAAATAATCACAAACCTTAAGTAACCTAATATAAAAAAAAACACTAAAAAAATAAACAATAAACCACCATCTCCCGAATTTACCAGCTAACAAATGGAATTTAATAATATAAAGAAATAATATCAAACAGAATATCACATAAAAACTTTTCAAAAATAACAAACAAACAAACACTATTATCACCGACCACCATTTTATACAGTGTTCCAAATTAAAATTGTGATCATATCTATTACGTCGTAATCACTGCCATTGAAGCACAGGAAGTCGACACCATGCCGCGAGTGACAGTGAATTATACAGTAATTTAAGTTTTTACTCTGGTATTTAAAAATATACTTACTTCTTTTAATTCGATCTACACTAACGCATAAATTGCACAAGCCTTACTTATAGGCAGGTATAATATTGCAAATTTGGATGCTACCACTTAAAATATTAAACATGAGAAAATTAAGTACCTATGTTAAATTTGATTAAGTAGTTTATATATTACACATAAAATAGATATTTAATTTAAGTAATTATTTAGGAATTTTGATATTGTTCTATAAGCATTCAGGCTGTGTGTACTATATTGGACGAAGATACATTTTCTACCTATCTACATTAATACATTTATGAAAAATATACCTATACGGTCGATTTAACTTTGATAGATATTTTTGTACTTTTTAAAGTATAAGTACTTACTTAGTGGAATTTTAAAATGTGCTAAACGTAATATATTTACACCATCACAATTGTGTAAACATTTAAGATTTTAGTGCAAAAGGTATCATACCTACTTAACTAATGGTCAGACCATAATATTCTACTGAGCAACAATATTCATAGAGAGGCATATTTTTATCATTTCGTTTTATATACAAAACCTACCAAACACTAGTATAGTTGACGAAATATACGAGTAATCTGCACCGGTTCGACGTAGCGCTTCTATGACGAATCGATGCAAATTACATTTCGTCAACTATAAGTGCTTTCAAATTCAAATTCAAATTCAAAATATTTATTTTCTTTAAAACATGGTTAACGTATAGATTATAAATTCAACCACATATATTTTGTACTACACAATGCTATTCAACTAAATCTAAAATTTAACGAATGTTAAAACACTAGGTATAGAAAAGAAGTGGATACAGCTGTTATTACTCGTAATTAATTGTTTTTAAATAAAACTGACCCTATTCTTTATTTTTAAAAGTCTTTGTGCATGACTTGCTACTAGAGAGCGGATTTGAAGTAGCGCTTACAAGTTTAATATGGATAAGACTAGTACAAGTATGTATTATTTACGGTGACATTGTTGACAGGAACTATCAAAAAGCTGCGTAATAAATAGGATTAATTATGCTTGAGCTGTATAAAACTCCTTTAATTAGAATAAAATACTTTTCTTTACATATAGTTTGTTGCAAGAATAACATTTATTGAATTTAATTATTTATAAGATTGCATTGCAGTAAGTAAGTAAGGTAAGATAACTGTAAGACCAATAAACAACATGATATCTAATAAATAAATCTATCTATCTATCTAACCAATCGCACTAGTCATATCCATATTAAACTTGTAATCGCTACTTCAAATCTCTCTACTTACGATATTTAGATGATGACTTCAATTCCTTCATAGTGTTGTGGTTGGGTATGTCAGAAGAGACGTATCAACAGTTACTGGTAGTTACACATTGCTACTGACTCATCATCACATTCATACACCTAAGATTTTCCGAATAATTGTATTGATAACGAGCTGGCAGAATGAAGATGAATGTATAGTCATGGTAAGAAAAGGTTCGTCACTTTTCGACTCTATTTCAATGCTTTTAAGGTCCAAAATTGACGAACCTTTTCTTACCATGACTATACCTAGTAGGTATATAGGTATGTATAGTAAGGACAATCGTAGAAATTCACTACCAGATACAATTGCGGATACTAAGGCCGGATTATAGAACTTCTGGAAGCACCGACAACAAAGGTTCGAGCATACGTTTAAAATGAATAATGAAAATAATATATGGATGATGTCAGCTGTCACATACTAACACAATATGCAATATTTATAAATAACGTGAACAGATGTCCGGCGATATTATTGCATACATATAGTAATATGTAAGCACTCCAATGTGTACTAGTTTTACATATGGCTGAGAACATTGTCCAGTTCTCATCAGCTAGTTTTTCTTTTCACGTTCCCGTCTTGAAATTCAGTTTATTTAATTTATTAAGTCGAATCAGCCATTCAATATGGATAACGAGTCAGAATATTATCGACAAAAATACTCAATATTTTTCGTCCTAGCTATAACGTGACATGACAGTTTACTCCAAAAAAATATTCAATCATCATATTCATATTGATAGCGTCACGGGCGTCACGACAGTGTGATTACTCTGAAGGGATCCTTAAAGGGGTCCGATCCGTCGTTACGATCAATCTGAATCGATATCGTGACGATTCATATTTCGATTGAAATTTGGATGCGATATTGCCACACACGTACAATCCATCGCTCGATTTCGGTCTGAACCGACGGATGGTAACGACGGATCGTACCGTATATGGGGCCCTTTACACGGCCATCGGAAGTTTCTTTAACAACAATTGAAAAATTTCCGCGTAAAAAGTACTGTGCCGAGCCCGCATAATTCTTCGCAATTTTACTCGTTTAAGAGCATTGCAGCCCGTTCCATGCACTGCTCATGTAAAATCACCCTTAATAATCTCGTCTTAAAAAACGCATAGAACGATGTTATGTACAATTACAAGAAATAGTTGTAGGTAGTTAGAAATGCCTCAAGAGTTGCTACCCCCTCATTAATTGACCACTCTCTCAGGATTTATCCCATACACTAGGAATTTCATTACTATAATTGTCCAGCTCAATGCCGCTTTCAGTCTAATACCATGAACTTATACGAGTACTGTTAAAGTTCGGTCATTTTAATACTTACTAGTAAGTTTTATACAGCCCATATTAAAATGCACCAATACGCGCGTCTACAGAATGGAATGAATACTACGCTAGAAACATTAATCTATGTCCAGCTTCTTAAAGTTCTTATTCAATGACTTGTCCCTCTTCCCTGGTAATGCTGCTAACCTCTGCTCCTCTTCAGCCCTGAAGTAGGGTTCCAGCGCCTGGAGCTGCTGCATGCACTTCTTGTGAAGGGTTTGGGTATCAGGCAAGGTGCCTCCATAGTCAGGTGGCAAGGCCGACCGTGGTATGACGGTTTCGTAGAATTTTTCCAAATCTTCATTTTTGCTGTGGAATTTGATCTGTAAGAAGAAACATGTCGTTCAAGGAAAGCTAAGTCGACGATCGATCATGATTTATATTTTCCATGATACATAATTCATTCTTAATGACTTAAATTCTTTAAATAGAATCTAAATCACTTATATCATTTTCCATTATAAGCCATTGGTGTATTGAAAAAATTACAATCAAAATGATAAGATTTAAAGGCCCAGCCACACCGGTTACGTGACGTGCACGTGCACGTGCGCGTTCGCTTTCCACTGCGTTGTATAGTATGAATTCTCATTACGACATGTCACTATACAACGCAGTGGAAAGTTAACGCGCACGCGCACGTGCACGTCACGCATCCGGTGTGGCTGGGCCTTTAATCCAATTTTTCGAATAGATAATTTTGAGTAATCTCTTTTAACAAATAAAAAGTAGTTGGACTTTAGTAAAGAAATTAATAATTCAAAAAATATTATGTGCTCTACGTAAAAAACTTGTTATATGAGGTGTTATCTATGAAAAGGGACCTTATTGTCGATGGCGCTTCTGCCATTATTAACGATGCTACAATAAATACAACGTCGCGTGACGCAGTGCGGCGTAAGCGCCATCGACAATAAGGTCCCTTTACATAGATAATGCCACATATTTGTAGTTTTATATGTATAGTAACTAAGTGGGTATCCCCCGGATGCCTAATAACGTTTTTCCTAACGTATCCTTTCATTAATTTTTTTTCTAAACTCTTTTCAAGCTAAGTTAGAAAGATTTCCAGAAATAGTTAGGTTAGCTTACGGCTAGTCACTTGCCCAAAGGTAAAAGGAAATAAGTTCGCCTCTGTACTACTTGTATTTCTGTATTTTTTAATATTTGTGTAATGTAGGTAATTGCTTTAGTACAAAAAAGTGTTTACATACTTATAACAACACTAAATTGTTTTAAAATTCAAGCGGAAATGGCTTTAGGTTACACGAAAATACGGACAAACGAAACGATGCATTAGGACAAATGACGAGTAAGTAACCAACCAAACCAACCAACTAGGTATTTTGAAATTTTAATTACCTACACGATTAATTACTTTCCTATAGTCCAACTACCTACTTTTTAATAGTTTTTTACCTGTTTTTTCATTTTATTTAAACTAAATGTTTATTAAAAGATATTTACACAATAACGACAATGTACCAAATATAATTTAATAATATCATGCTATAATAATAATGATGTATGATCACAAAAATAATAAAGTCCAGAAACTTACAAAATACTCATATATAAGTAAGTACCAACTCGCTCAATTTTACACAGTGGCAATAACAGTAATAAACATTTAAAGTAAATTACATCCGGCCTTTTTTTTAAACTACAGCATTCAAATATGTAAATAATTATAGATAGATATTATGTTACGAATATCATTTTGTAAAATACAAAGATAACGGTAACTACACGTAAATTGATATGGCCGTAGGAAAAAAACAATGTAAATAAATTTGCAGTTACGTTATCACGGGAATTTGTTCATTCGTCTGAAACGTTGGACAAGTTATCAGGTTATCAACAAGAATTTAAAAAAAGTTAGAAAATGAAATACTGAAGTGTTGTATCCCACTCTTTAGCGGTTGAGCGGTATTAAACAGAACTAATACCTATTTATACATCAAGTGTGCTTTCGCAGCAAATATGACAGAATTTTATGAAAAAATAGGGAATTTTCAGAACTTTTCAAATTTGAATCTGGTAACCCTACCTGTGACCTCCAAATATTTATTGTGCCCGGCCGATAAGAAGTCAAATTTTTGTGCTGTCAACATTATCAATATTCAGAAACTCCATGGTTGTGCAAAGGAGTGACTTCTTTTCGGTCGGGCACTACGTTACTTATAGACTACATTATAACGAGCGTTTTAATAATACCCGCCTGTCCATCGCACCCTGGCTTAAAAAAAACTGATTTAATGAGTTAGAAAGAGTGTTAAGCGATACACAGCCCAATACTAGTAATAGTATGAATTTATTAATACTTTCGTTTTACTGTAAAAATATAATATTATTAACCCACTATCAGTTTACTAACCTCTAAGCATTAAGTAGGTACAAAGACAGGTATCACACGAGAACTTCTAGAGTACTTGTGAAGATGATTCTTTACTTTGTTATGCTTTTGCGCATTACGACATAGTCAGTTTAACGACTAGACACAACAAGAAAGTGAAAGTCGCTGACATAATATCGATGCTTGAGTTTAGATGAAATCTTATCTCCATCTAAGCTAAGATATCCCGTAGCAAGTAAGAGTTTATTACTTATATTGGTGTTCCTGGAAAAGATTCTCACGATATCGAAGATAAATTCTGGCTAAGGGTTTTCAGGATCAAGAAATAAAACTAGCCTTTATTTTCAAAAATATTTTTTATGCTAACGTAATTTCATCTCCCAAACTACTCCTGGTTTGGCATATTTTTTTTACCGGTCCTATGGCCGGCCGACCTACATATGCCCGTTCCCAATATTCAAACAACGAATAGATTTGGTTGGTACGAGACGCCTCAAATGTCTTATTAGAAAGGGTTGCTAAGTTGTAGTTGATCTTGGTTCGCTATCGTAAAGAATAAACTTGGTCATTTAACTTGTGATCAACATTAACGGAAAATTTCGTAGACGATCGAGTCAATAGAGACCTGACCGGTCTCAACATGACGTCATTAACGCATTGAAATCCAAGAGTTTCATATAATAGGCTATTTGGTTTGGAAATTGAGAATACCGGTATTGAAAGTGTTTAACTTGATAGAATAATATTCCAATACAGTGTGCCTTTCACAAGCTCGCTCATGTCAATGAGGCTCATTGTAATCGTGGGCTTTGTGACAGACGTTAAATAGTTAATGACACCTCACTGCTTCGTGATTAAAGATCACCTTCAGTCGTATTAGACACATTTCCTGTTTATGACTACTGAGTCATAAACTAGAACTATATCGAATACTGTAAGGCACTCTATCTATACTCGATATAGTGTTAGGTTAGTAACCTTATTCCATGTATTTTGTCACTTTATGCGAAAGTATTACATCAACAATTTTACGCAATACGCATACAGTTATGTCTGACCTAAATGTTAAACTTTTTACTTTTTTCACTAGACAATTTTATGCATAAACATTTCATCAAAAATTGATTACTAACAAAACTTTTGAACATTAATATTATTGCGGATAAATGGAATATTATTTCAATAATTTCTCTTTTTTGTCATTGATAGATTTAACGTGAAATTTGTAGTTTTATACGCAGTCGAAGTAAGCGTCCTATAAGAACAGCAATAAAACAATTTATTGCAAAACTAATATAAAGGAACCCGACTATTTTTTACCGACCAGACAAAAAAAAATGGCTATTAACTTTAAGATACTCGATTAAATCTTTCCCCTGGTATGAATTTTATTTACGAAAAGAAACTGACTGTCATACTCGTATCAACGCACAGCCTAAACCACTGGGTCTAGAGATTCGTAATTTGGCACTTGTGAAATTCATCTCCTAAGGGGGAGTATATATTTTTTTGCTAGTCTGTTTTTGTGTCCCACTGCTGGGTAAAGGCCTCCTCGCTTTTTCTCCACTCGTAAAATAAATAAATAAATACCAGGGGATAACATCACACCAATTGACCTAGTCCCGAACTAGCTATACTATATGGCTTGTGCTATATTAGCGGGTAACTAATTCTACGCGTGCGTACGCGGAGGCGTCCTCTAGTAAAACATATAATATTGTATGATTTATACCAACTCACCATGTTGAAGAACTTTTTCTCCATGAAGGGTCTGATGAGAATCAGCAGTTTATCCACCACCGGTTCCGAGTTGAGCACGTGGATGCCCTTCATGCGGAGCGGCTGCGCCTCTTGGATGTACTGGAAGAATTTGCGCAGGGACCTGGAAGTTAACATTAATTATACTCATATTGGTTAGATCGTGTAATCGTTACGTTAAAGATACTTTCCAAACTAATTTGATGATTCATGTTTAGTTGTTTACTTAGGTATTAGAAAGGGATTAGAATTGACAGCTATTCCAATCCCAAACTAATCACGGTTTAATATGTATTAATAAATTATATATTGGTTAAAAAAATACATGACGAGCGAAAAAAGGTAAATATATGTATACTTATTCAAAAAAAATAAGGAAATTACCACTTAAGAAAACAGGAATAAAAATAAACATTAGAAACCGAATAAAATGGTAAAAAAAAACAAAATACAAAAGGCACCAATAATACTAACTACTAATATTATAAATGTGAAAGTTTACCAGAATGTTTGAAGGTTTAGATGTCTTGATGTTTGTTTTTAAACATGCTAAGCTGAATGGGTTTGGATTTTGGATGACAGTGGCCCGTTTCACGAAGCTGCAAGTTACAAATTACAAGCGGAACTCTCTTTCTAGCAAAAGGCGTTAGAAAAAGATTTCCGCTTGTAATTTGTAACTTTTAGCTTCGTGAAACGAGCCTCAGGTATAAAAATGGATTATGTTACATATAATATTTTTTAGCTCGGTGATTTTGATAGTTTTCGCGAAAATAATATTAAACAAGTACTACGCGGTCGTAGTCGCAGGTAATTAATAAAAAAAAACATTGCCCTCCTATCACAGTTAAGTATCACGCAAGTAGATGTCCATACAAAAAAGACCCGCAATTTTATTGAGGTCTTGACAATGCGTTAACCGAGAGTTGCGGAATAACCGAGTAAGTCGACAATGACATGTAATTTGATTTGAAGGGACTAGCGTACGTAGCATGGTCACGTCGAACGTAAACAAAACCTTGTTATGTTCAACAGTGTTCGTTTGCAGCAATCTTAACATGGAAATATTTACGTCGCGTGTTGGTTTCCGAAATCACTACTCATAAGAAAAAAACATTTTTATGAAATAGGCATAGTCAGCATTGTACGACTTTGAAATGTCACACGCTGTCCCTGTCCCGACGAATTAATTTAATAATGTTTGTTTATTATCAATTGTATTTTTAATTTTTGTTTTATAAAATGCGTCATAGATATACTTACTAAGATATTTATAATGTTCGACCAGTTAGTTTATGCGAATACGTCCGTGTGCGTCAATGATCTTATTTATAGTATAATATATCCGGACGTATGTAAACTGTTTGTTTACGTGGTAAACTTACAGTATTGTCAATACTTGCGCCAATGAAATTAAACGTACTAAAATATACACACAATCATTAAATAGACTAGCGGCGCATTTCAACTTGGCCCCGTTTGAATAATTTACATCATATTTAATTTTCAAACAGGTGCATTAGGGTATTTCACTTATGTATGGAAAAAAATAAATGTCTATAAACCCTTTCTATTGTAAAAAATAAAAATGTCTAGTTTCAAGGTAAATGGATTAGTTAGAGGTTGCACAAATTAACCACTTAGGAGCAGATTTTCAATGTGAATTATTTTTTCAAAAACAATAGACAATTACTAACTTTCCTTTCAACTTATGTCAAACTCTAATGAGACTCAATACTCAGTACTCAGTTATTTATTGCATTCCATAAAGTATACATAGATGGTACTTAAATTAACTTAAAAGTTATGAGATCATCACATTTTTTTCTCCATGGCGGCTTTGGATTGCATGAAAATTGATTCGAAAAAAAGTTTAAAAAAAGCGGCCAAGTGCGAGTCGGACTCGCCCATGAAGGGTTCCGTGAAAGGTAAATTGCGGTTTACGATTTATGACGTATTAAAAAAAAACTAATTATTAGATCTCGTTCAAACCAATTTTCGGTGGAAGTTTGCATGGTAATGTACATCATATATTATTTTTACATTTATCATTCCCTTATTTTAGAAGTTACGGGGGGGGGGACACACATTTTTCCACTTTGGAAGCGTCTCTCGCGCAAACTATTCAGTTTAGAAAAAAATTATAATAGAAACCTCAATATCATTTTTGAATACCTATCCATAGATACCCCACACGTATGAGTTTGATGAAAAAAAAAATTTTGAGTTTCAGTTCTAAGTATGGGGAACCCCAAAAATTTATTGTTTTTTTTCTATTTTTGTATGAAAATCTTAATGCGGTTCACCGAATACATCTACTTACCAAGTTTCCACAGTATAGCTCTTATAGTTACGGAATAAAGTGGCTGTGACATACGGACGGACAGACGGACAGACATGACGAATCTATAAGGGTTCCGTTTTTTGCCATTTGGCTACGGAACCCTAAAAACAAAAACCCGCCTTCAAAAAGCAAAAAATAACTTATTTAAAATGGTAGGTAAATAGTTCAGTCCAACTGAAGTCTGATTTTGGTTAAAATATTGTTGGACGCCGACTTCAGTTGGACTGAACTATTTACCTACCATTTTAAATAAGTTATTTTTTGCTTTTTGAAGGCGGGTTTTTGTTTTTTTAAACTTTTTTTTTATTTTATACTTTTTAGTGATCATAATTATGCTGTTATTCTCACACTTCTCAATTAATAAGAAACAATAGAACATTTCAATCTCGCCGCAAGCAACGCCGTGGGAAAGTCATAGTCATTATTCAAACCGAAATATGCTTCGCCATAGTCGCTCAACTATCTTAATCGAAATATCTTGTCGCCACCCTCGAAATATATACCGTTTAGGAGTTCCGGTGGCCATCTGTGGTCTTCATCATCAGTTCCACTTCACCGAATAGTGCTTTCCAAGACCAAATACACGAGTTACAATGAAAAATACCAAAATCGCTATAGGTGTGCCTATGAAGAGTTCCGTCGATTCCTCATGGATTCCACCATCAGATCTTCATTTTGATAAGAATGGGACCAACCGGGAAGCACCAGCTTTCAAATAAAAAAGAATCATCAAAATCGGTTCACCCAGTCGTAAGTTATGAGGTAACAAACATAAAAAAAAAACAGACGAATTCAGAACCTCCTCCTTTTTTTGAAGTCTGTTAAAAAGTTGCCAAAGCGTGCATCCCCTAAATACCAACTTATTGTAGGTATTATAATTTTGAATACTGGTCTTTTAGATAAGGACCAAGAATTCGACCGAATTCATTAAAAATTACAATGTGCAAAAAATGAAGCACCTAAGGTGTAGCATTTGTTCCGGAGACTACACCGCCTCAACAACGCCACATACACACAAACTACAGTATTTGCTCTTTTTCCTTATAATATTGGTCAATATTGATTAACACTACGTATAAGTAGCTAACGTCGGATATACCAACCATAAAATCAAAATTATCAAGCACATTAAAAGTAAATTAAGATGTTAACCGATATATTCAAATGTAAAATGAAATAATACAGATAGCGTAATGATATGCCTACTGCTACCTTTTTCGTAGAAACCCACGCTACAAACAGTTAAGATAATAAATTCGAGAAGGTTATATCCAAATTATTTTTCCTTGTGTTCTATGGACGAAATCAAGAGAAGGATCTATAAAAAAAAATACTAAACGAGCAGATGATTTTATTGCATTAAAAAGCAAAGGAAAACACTAAACGTGAATGATACAAAGACATTTAACTACAAGAAATCACGGGCTAATACATACGACATACCAGGTAGGTACCTGGAGATAGGTAGATAGGGTATGCTGTTTCACAATTACTGGCGCGAATGGAACGACCGAAACTAATTTCAAGAGTTAAGTGACGCCATACATAGAGGTTGTACTTTTTAGTTAGTCCTTACTTTATTCAACCATACATAGTAAACACATAATCTTTACATAGTATAAAATGAAATCGCTTCCGCTGTCTGTCCGCTTGATCTTTTAAATTACTCAACCGATTTTAATGCAGTTTTCAGCAATAATAGATAGAGTGATTCAAGAGGGAGGTTTATTATTTATTTATTTAAACTTTTTTGCACAATACTAAAGTAAAAAGTACAAATGGCGGACTTAATGCCTAAAGGCATTCTCTACCAGTCAACCACATGGTTAACAGAGAATACCTGGTGCAAGTGGAGATCAAAATAATATATAATAAATATATATATGTATAATCAATTCTGGTTTATGTATGGGCGTTACAGACAACTCACATATACCGAAGCGAAGCGAGGGCGGGTCCTTAGTAAAATAATAAAGTACAAAAAATTACATACTTTTATTTTCTTATTCATTTCTTCCAGTTCTTGTGAATCTACTTAAAAGTGAAAGACCACACCATAACCTTTTACCTTAATTACTTGGAAGTGTGTATTAACTGGGTATCTAGTTAGTGATTTCTTATAGTCAAAATGACATTGTATTTTGCTCGTCTTTTACCTTTGCTTATCCTTTTGGAAGCTAAAACATTTGAAAAATTAAAACAACACGAATTTTAAATGTTAAATCGTGACAGTTAAATAAAAATATAATTAAATTATTGTCAGAAGCTGATTACTGATGATTAGATCTTTAAAAAACCAAAGCGTCAAAACACTTATAATTGTAAATTGCCTCACGATAAAATTGAATTTAAAGTCACAATTATAAAAGACGGCAAGTTATTACTAGTTTAATAAAATAAAATACTTACGATAAACTGACCCGCGTGAGATGTCCGAGCCGCACTCCCCTCATATCGAAGAGAAAGATGTACCCAGGCGTAGGGCCCCGTTTGTACAAACACGCATCTGAAATCAGAAAAAAACATGGTAGAATGGTAGAAAATATTTGGGCCAAAAAAACCTACAATGGCGTTGATAAACACGGTTCACTGTTGGATTTTTTTACGCATAATGTAAATGAATGTATGTATTCGCATAAAATCTTTTGGACGAAAACTGATTTTACAATAGAAACGGTTTTATTTTAATTATTATAAAAAAACTAACCTAATCTACACAATAGATGTTTTTTAAATTCTGCAATTTCAACCTAAAAGGATGTTATGCGAAAAGATTGTATGCATTTCAAATTTATTCCAAGTTTCTTGACGTTGACGTTAGACCGATCCGGACTTCTTTACCCGGGAAGTCACATCTTGTTTGTCTTTACGACGCACGACCAAACTTAAATCTTTTTAGTACAGGCAAGAACAATTTTGCATTTATTATTAAATTAAAATATCCTGGGTGCGGCACTGACTCCATAAATCACAATGATTGATTAATTGCAATAGGTACTCTCACGCCCGAGGTCTTAGAGACAATAGAATGATAAGTAGGTAATTAATAATTAAAATTTCGTTTATCCTAGAGCGCAAGCCCTAAAATTTCATAAATCCTTTACAGACGATGTTAACGACTACCGAAGTTTCAAACGTGTAATAAGGAAGCTACGATCCCAATTGCCGACTTAAGTGTTTGCAAAATTTAAATTAAGTATCCGAGTGTGACCTGAGTAAATAAAGTTAGGGACACGACGCCGGCCAAGTTTATAGTTCGAACTGTACAAAGTGAGACGGCACACTTACAGAGTAAGCCAGAAGTTAAATAGCGCAGGTAAAGTTAAAGAAGAACGGTCTTGTATGTAGATGTTTGACTGAGGAACCTAAAACATCGAGGAGTGAGACCCTAAACTAATATATTTGTTTAGTATCCACTTGTTAACTACTTTAATATTCTATCAATTGGTAATTTGATATTTACATTATGGAGACTAGGATAACAGAGCTCTTTTAACATATCTTTTTTGGTAGATTACACAGGTAAATATTCCCATTTGCAATCGGTCCCCAGATCATAAGCAGTCATGATGAGTTTATTGTTTTTATTATGAATGGGTAATCCATCAACAATCCTCTTTTTTGTTTAGTGGACCCAACCACTTATTTTTATGATACTAACGTTTATTCCTATAGGTTTTCCAGCCATTTCTAGGTACTGGTGGAACTCAGCAATAGGAAATATGCATGGATTTTTAAAACGCATTTCTCAACAAAATATGAAAATACCGTAAAAGAGATCACCAAAAATGAAATTAGAATTAAAATCGGTCAAGAAATACGGATGATACCTACGAGTACAGTCAACAGCTTTAATAAGTGATCATTTATGTACCTTGTCGCTTTCAATCGTTTCACAATTTTGTATGACATTTCTAACACGACGTGAAAGTGACAAGGTACATAAATGATCACTTATTTATGCTGTTGACTGTGCCAGCATTTTAAACTGCTAATTAGACAGCGATTTGACAGAGAGATCTAATATGCACTGTGACGTCATGTAACAGGTTGGCCATATAAACTCCATATTAAATTCTGTTTTGCTAGAAAGAGATAGGAACAAATCTTTGTTGGCTTAAATCATGGTTATTTTTATAGCTATTCAAAAAATGATTTTTCTTTTATTGAAGCTGTGTGAAAAATAAACGTAAATATTCCCTATTCTTGTAAACCACCTTTCGCTAATAGTTTCATGTTTGTTTCACCCAAAGTTATGGCGCTATCACCCATTCCTACAAATATGATGCTGTACATGCATCTTTATCAATACGTTCCTAAGACGAGAGCCCAAGCTTGCGAAACGAGCCCTTCTAGAACGCAACGTAATCTGGCCTCAAGGCCACCCGGTCTAAGCGAGTTAGTTATTGCAATCAATTAATTTACGCGCATAGGGTAAATAGAACCTTGTACAGGGCGACGAAAAGAGTAGAAAATAAATAAAGTGGAACTAAAAAAAATCCATACTAAATTGTTGCCATATTTACGCATTTTACGTCAAAAATGTGACAGTTACGTAGAAAGTGGCGCCCTCATTTAATTTCTACTCTTTTTTGTCGCACTGTATTTGCAATGACAACAGTTTTAAAAGAAAACGACGTTTATCATTTTTATCAACTCCAAGATCTCGCCATGTAGACCTTATATCAGCATGACAAAGCTGGCTGGTTATAGCTGGTTAGTGTTATGGGTCAAACACACTCGAAGAAACAAAAGTGCATGTCGTCGGCCTAAATCGCTTACCTCATAACTATTTTTTTTTTTAAAATCATGTTTTTACACTTTTAGATAGTACTACTCTGAACGCATCTAACGGCAAAACTCTTAAATACCAAAAATAAAAAGTTTAAGTAAAAAGCAAAATAGAAAACCTCGCAACTCCCGACCGCCATTTGTCGACCGCCGTTTTTTGTGCCTCCTGTAAAATTTGGTCAGATTGAGTTACGAGGTTTGCGATTTAGGCCGACGATGTAAATTATGTTTTTATTTGATAGAACTAAAGTAGACCTGACGCCGTTTATGCGGATATGGATTCAGCAGAATTAGGCCCTAGAAACGTTAAATTCGGGTATGTCCACAGGAGAGCGGTAACCTAAATCTGCGTATGACCCTTAAGCTTGATTTGGCCAAGGCGCCCTTATTCAGGATTACGTACCTACCTATTCGAAGCGTGTCAACCGGATTCTATTGCTAAATCTACGCTGACCGCCCGTCTCTCCTAATTTTAAAGAGCCGTACTATAACTAAGTATAGCAGGTTGATTTTTGTTTTCAGGATAGGTGTTATAACCGCGGACTTCCTTAAAAGAAAAAAAATAAGAAAATCAAAAAGATGGGGACGCACCATACAAGAAACGTTTCGTTTCAACGTAAGAATCTATTTTATTTTTGTTATTGCAAAACATAGAAGCGTCAAATTTAGTATGACAGTACAAACCTAAAGGCCAAATCAAGTGTGATATATACTGTGGAGCGGTATACGAAACCCTCGGTGGGAGAGTCTGACTCGCTCTTGAACTTTTTATTTTTATTTTAGCCGGTGATTTAGAGAAAGCCCTGGCCAAATGACATATTTATATCCGAGCAGACGCAGTCACGGGCAAACTAAAAAAGTTTAAATTATAAGACAAATAATTTGTTCGTCTTCATAAAAATCGTTCGGCATGAAGTAAATAAATTATTGTCACGACACAATTTAACAATAGCTATTGTGAACGAGACCGTCATAGTTAAACGATCATCGTGATCAAAGCCGCCATAAACATGGCGGCGTAGGAAACAATAAACTGAAGGAAAGATAAACTAATAGCCCATCACAGTCACAATCTACTATACATTATTAATACACTTGTATACTTGGTAAGCATCGTAATTCGTATGCATTACATTAATTAACCTCTTAGCCGCCGCAATTTTCTTGTCGGTAGGTATGTCTTTGCAAGATATTCTTTACTTCTACAGAGTTTAATGATTCGTAAACATACATACATAAACTCACGCCTTTATTCCCAGTTTGGGGTAGGCAGAGCTACAGAAACATAAACATAAACCGCTGAAATAATATCTACAGGTAAAGTAAGACTAAATATGACAGTTTGGCGGCAAAGTATGTACATCAATGACACTTTGTTTATAACTTTGTCTTGGCACAAGAAATGAGGATCTGCCGAGTCCTACCAAAATTAAGGTATACTAATCCTACCCCTATTGGGGGGGCTATGGGCAGGGGAATTTTTTTAATAGGTGAGTGAAGTGTCATTTTCCATGTATTTTTTTGCGCTGAATCAAATGAGACCATACCCATTGTGGAAAAAAATATATATATCAAGTCAAAAGTAGAGTTTTATCAGCAAAACTTGGATTTTTTTAAACTAGGTACAGTATGTAATATCAACTATGAACGAACATGTTTTTGCTGATTAAATCCTACTTTTGACTTGAAACATATTTTTTTCCAACAAATACCCTTCATATCTCGAAAATATTGATCCGATAACTATGGGTATGGTGTCATTCGAT
The DNA here is from genome assembly GCA_946894065.1 of Acleris literana. Classification (NCBI taxonomy): domain Eukaryota; kingdom Metazoa; phylum Arthropoda; class Insecta; order Lepidoptera; family Tortricidae; genus Acleris; species Acleris literana. The sequence goes on from OX335687.1 coordinate 7,642,683, forward strand.
TCAACGCAAAAAATTACATCGAAAATGACGGTTAACTCACCTAGTCAAATTTCCTCCTGCCCATACCCCCCACGATGGGGATAGGACCCCTAAATTTTGTTAAGACTCGACAGATCCTCATTTCTGGTGCCTCGATAAAGTTATAAACAAGGTTTCATTGATGTATATACATATGTATTTTGCCTCCAAAATAAGCTATTTTTCCTGTATTATAAATGTCGATTAAATAGGTAGTAACGAACCTTTTTTAGCAATCTCGTTAGCCACAAAAATCAGGTTCTAAACGATCACAATGTTTTTTCAACCTTTGGGTCAAAAAAGTATCAGACTGGAGATGATTAAAAAAATTAAAACTTGATTTCTAAGTTGCCTGTCGACTTATCAGCACACTAATGGAGATGAGTCATGCATATAATATGCACAAGAGATACATTTATTTCTGACTAAATAGCTTTTCCAGTGGCTTCGCCCCGCTGCAAATTTCCCGCCTTTCCCGGTGGATTATTCATTATTTATTTATCATACATACCTTGTCCTGACAGTAACGAACACAAAAAAAAAGAATTATCCAATTTGGTGCAGTGGTTCGGAAATTATGCAGGTACATACGGGCAAAATCAATATGTCAAATCTACTGTTTGTCAAGGCTGCTATTAGTCAAGTCCTCTTTTGGTAAATTTACATTTTACGCCAAATTCTCTTTTCATAGACTTACTTTATATGCCAAATTCTCTTTTCGTCAAGTCTATCGTTCGTCAAAATACTTATTCGACATCGCCAGGTACAGTTTTGAATATTTAATGTAGATAGTCAGTTGTAAGAATATCTAATTAATAATGCATTATAAAAGCAGAGATAATTCACAATTAAGAAGTTAGTAAAAATCAATCATCGTTTGACATTCGCACTTCTAGATCAAAACAGCATCAACTCAAAATCCTTGCTAGTTTTGTTTTAAGTTCATAGAAGTTGTATTAAAGTTGATTTTAAAATACAGTTGCATTTGGAGTTACTTCTGTTTGGATCTAGCAGTGCGATGTATAATACATACCATACCATGGCCGGAGCCATGTATCTGTATTATACATGGCTCCGGCCACTCTTCATTCTCAGAGTAGGTAGGCGAAGCTACAGAATTAACAACAAGTCTAAATTTTTGTTTTAATTCTGTAACCTCATTTTGCACAATCAGGCTAAGGTGTTTTCACCAGTATATATTAGTGACAGGTAGCAAGCCCACCGCCTAATCGCAATTACATTACTAAAAAAAACACGCCTTGAAAAATGCAAGAAATAACTTCTTTTAGAATGGTAGGTAGGTAATAGTAGGCTTATGGTTAAAATTATTGTGGGACGCCGACTTCAGTTGGACTGACCTATTATTACCTACCATTCTAAAATAAGTTATTTTTGGTATGGTATGTATTATACATCGCACTGCTAGATCCAAACAGAAGTAAATGATGCTCTAACTTTTTAAATTTGCTTACTAACATTAAACTGACAAAGGAAAAATTACATGCTGCCAACCACCACTATAGACTCTGTAACCAAACTAGCGACATTAAAAAAAACTATGGTACTATATTTATGTGCGGTTAAACATGGTGCTCGAATAGCTTGATCAAATGGCATGTTTAAAAAATAAAAAAGCGGCAAATTAAACTACTAATATTTCCTCACATTGCTTGAGAAACGCACTATGCAAAATACAATCCTCGGCCGTAACAGGGATTGCAGGACTCGTTCTATCCCGAACTCGTCCAGCAATCCCTTACTTCACGGCCTCTGCAGTAATGTACTATTTATTATCTAAATCCATATCATAACTTCCCTTCCATTATTTTCAGAAACGATAAGCAAATGGCCTATATTAAGAAACCTGTATCTGTAGTTGTGTTTTAATGTTAACATTAAAGTATTGCATGTCATTAAAGTACCGGTTATCGATGTGGTTGCATGTTAATGTTCACATTAAAGTATCGATGACCGATACTTTATTGTAAACATTAAAATACAGGACAACCACAGATACAGGTTCCTCACATATTAGTAGATAAAGTTATGTATGCGACTGTGCGCATAATTTTAAAACAGTCGTGTGATCTTATTATGAAACTCGCCTTACAGCTCGTTTCATAAAACCACACTCGTATATTAATGCCTCTCATTATGCACCAGCCACATAAACTACTATTTTACTGCTGTCAACATTATCAATATTTAGAAACTTCACGGTCGTGCAATGTCTCAGTCAGTGACTCCTTAACTCCCTAATAGTTCTATTAGTTGTTACCTTCTTAGACTAGAAAGAGAAACTATCCAAGCACGCAGTTTATCCTGCGACACTTATCAAAATATTTGTCCACCTTGTGCCAACTTATTACGTACCTAACACTTATGACTGTTAAAAAAACTCAAGCTTATAATGTAAACTGTGTCAAACGTGCAAACATCACGAACCAGTATAATCACTTGTCAAATAAATATTTTCGAGTATTGTTTTAAAATATGAGCACCTCTCGAAATTTACATTAGAACAATATGAGAATGCTATCTTGTTTTAACTTTTAACCTCTGAACCAGCCCGTTGCATTTCCAAAGGCTTGCGCGAATGTATCATATACAATGAGTTTGCCAGGCGCGGATCCAGCTTTCAGATTAGGGGGTGGTCATTAACTGCTGAACGCAGAAGTTCGGTCAAGTGCGAGATAATGCCACACGACTATTTACTATCTGACCCGTATCTACAAGTGCCGAAGGGGGTGGTCATGACGTACTTGACCACCCCCGTGGATCCGCCACTGGAGTTTGCTGACATGGTGCATGTTGCAACTGTATTGCAATCTCCGCTGTTACACGTAAGGAAACGTTGGAAATGTTAAAATGTATTTATTTTACACTATTGTAATTTAGTATCTGTAGAAAAAAGAACGATTATTTTAGGAGATCTTCAATAGTGGAAACATCGAAAAAATAGACCATTTTCAAGATTTCCTGAAGATAAGGGGTTTGCACTATTACCTATATTATGTAGCCCTATTTATCTACGTTTACAATAATATTATAAAGAGAAAAGATTTGCATTTTTGTTTGTATCGAATAAACTCGAAAACGATTGGATCGATTATGGACATTATTTTACTAGAATATTATTATATTATATTAAATACCTACATTGAGTACCTAGGTCTACGCAGAAGGAGTCGCGGGTGACAGCCAGTTACTCTACAAAGCTCAGGTCACACATGATTTACCTACAACCGAGTCTAATTTAACCAAATCTATGCAAAAAAGGGTCAAGGTCAAGGTATCCTAAAAATAAAACGGGTCGGAGAGATTTGCGTTCGGCGAGACGTACTCTACCCGGCTGAAATAATAATAAGGTAATACCTACAGAATGTATAAGGTTGCAGACGAAAATACAGAATAATTCATACAGAAGGTCGACTTCTATGGTTTCACTGGTTTTTCGACAAAATGTAAACCTAAATCTACGTAGGTAAGTTTACGTTTTTGTACGTTTGGCTATTTGTTTTCAAACATTTTCCAATCGTTCAAAGGTTAACTGAAAGGGATCCTTTAAAGGGATAAGTTCAACTTCGTGGTTTTGTCTACTTTGTTGTTTGTTATTTTCCCGTTTGTACAATAAAGTATTTTACATACATTACATACAATAAATAGTACCTAATAACAGTTTTTACGTGAGGGAAAGCGAACAAACCAATGGGTCACTTTTGCCAAACACTTTGCAAACCAGTAGCTGCATATTTTAGTACCTTATCGCAGTAACGTAGGTGTAGGTATTAAGATTGGGTTTGAGTTTATTGTATCAATAACAGCGCCAAGGTACTAAAATGTTCAGCTACTTCTGACTTCGACCGTACCACGAAGTACTTAGACCGGTAGCACACCTCCGCCGCGAAATCGATGCAGCGAAACCGCTGAGGCGCTGACGTTCCGCTACCGTTTGTCCGTTATATGACGTGCGAAACATTAGCGAAACTCCCTGTTCTACCGCGTTAAATTGACCATGCTTCTATCTCTTTCTCGCGGAATATCGGCGATCTGCTCACACGCCGCTCACATCTCCGCGACCAAACCGCCATATCGCGTTGGACGCGTAGACGCCTTTACACGTAAATTTCGGACCGCGGGAAACGCCACGCGCCTTTCCACGGGCCATTCCACGCGCCAGTCCGAATCGCACATTTTGTACTACTTTACTATTACAGTGTCATTTACACGTACGGTTCGGAGCGAAGATTGGAATGGCGCGTGGCGTTTCCCGCGGTCCGAACTCTACGTGTGTAGGCCGCTTATCCCTATCACTCTAAGACTAAGACTAAATCGAGAAAAAGCGATAGAGCTAACATAAAACTTAGAAATACGATTTTCATTATAGGGCCCTTAATACGTACTTGCTATAGAATTAAACTTCATTTAAGCGCCGTATGATCGATGCTAAACTCACCCACAGTCATGAAGAGAAGCTTGCAGCCGGGCTCCAGGTGGTACTTCGAGGGCTCGGTCTGATGCAGCCGGTGGTAGATGATGTCGAAACCTTCGACGGACTTCTCAGGCAGGAACGAGAACTCCCTGCCAAACAAAAAGACGTGTAGAAACCTACAAAAACAATTACCTGGGGCCCGTTTCACGAAGCAACAAGTTACAAATTACAAGCGGAACTCTCTTTCTAGCAAAATGAGTTAGAAAGAGACTTCCGCTTGTAATTTGTAACTTGTAGCTTCGTGAAACGGGCCTCTGATCATTCCTAGTAAACACTGAAGTTGTAAATTTTCACCTTGATAGCTTTAGCTGTTTTAGAGAATGGATCTGGTCCTTGACTGACGGACAAACAGGCGACAAGTCATCGTAGAAAAGTCCCGTTTTTAATGTGCCGCTGATATTTGAGAGGAATGGTTTCCTTGAATTTCCTAGGATTCTTTGAAATAAACCCATCGGGAACTAATGGGGAAATAACGGAAATGCAATTCTAAACCTATGTATGACAGAGTCGCGTCGTTTATTAGGTAGGCACCAGCATTGCCAGATATGTTTTGCCAAGTCGGGATTTTGAAACTTTTTGAGTGAAAAAAGCGGGATTCTTTCGTCGAAAGCGGGACATAGTAAAAAAACGGATAACTATAATCGGAAGTTTTTAAATATTTACCTTTTTATTTGAGTTTTAAATTACGTTTACGTGACAATAGATATCAAAAATAACCATAGAAAATGCATTTTAATAAAAATATGATATTTTAAATCAGATTTACCCTATCGTTAGGTAGTTGAGTCTTCTTCGTATTCTGAATAAAATTGCACGCTCGGTCGAGTTATCCCCGAAAAGCGGGACTGAGCCTGTCCCGCGCGGGACATTCAATTTTTAACCGACTTCAAAAAAGGAGGAGGTTATGCGTTCCACTGTATGTTTTTTTTTTTTTTTTATGTATGTTCACCGATTACTCCGTCAATCGTCGACCGATTTCAAAAATTTTTTTTTGGTTTGATAGAGTATACTTTCGAGGTGGTCCCATTGTCACCAAATCTGTATCTGATAAGGGGATCAGTGAGGAATTGAGGGAACTCCTCAAATATTGTAGGCAAACATATAGCTATTTTAGTATTTTTAGTAACAAGTCCAGCATTTGCATTCAGAAAGTATCATTTGGTGTAGTGGAACTGATGATGAAGACCACAGATGGCCACCGGAACTCCTCAATGGTACCGATTTCAAGGGTGGCGATAAGATATCTTGATTAAGATAGTTGAGCGACTACCTACAACGAATAATATTTACTTGTTGAAATATGACTATGACTTTCCCGCGGCGTTGCTTGCGGCGCGCTTGATATAAGTTAAAGTTTCATTTCAACTAAGAAGTGGGACTACGTAACAGCGTATTATGATAACTAAAAAGTATAAAATAAAATAAATGTTTTAAAAAACAAAAAACCGCCTTCAAAAACGCAAAAAATAACTTCTTTAAAATTATAGGCACCTAATAGGTTACTCCAACTGAAGTCGGCGACCACAACATTTTCAACAAAAAGCCGACATCAGTTGGACTAACCTATTAGGTGCCTATAATTTTAAAGAAGTTATTTTTTGCGTTTTTGAAGGCGGTTTTTTGTTTTTTAAAACATTTATGATTTAAAAATCGGGACGTCCCTTATTAAAGTTGATAAAGCCCATTATTCGTGTAAATTTGTTGCACGATTACAATTGATAATTATAACAGGGAAATTAGGTATACGATTATTTTGATTCCGACCATTACGTAGATACCTGCCTACTACCTACCTACTTAAACTTCCTTTATATTGGTAGGTAGGTAGGTAAGTAACGAAACCAAACATGAAATATCCAAAACACAACTTCTTATGAAGTGTCATTATATAGTGCATAGTTTTTGACCACCTACCTAATATAGAAAAGGACGAAAACACGATTTATCTTGTTGCTTACCTACCTATAATATAAATAAATTAATCAAAATATAGGTAGGTAGGTACCTAATTCATCGCATCAGATTGTTTTTTATTATTGCATAATGTTTATCAGTTATCGATGCAGTTTTGACTAGGAGCTAGGAGTTAATTTTACTTTTTAACACTTACAAGGCTTCAGTGGACTGCTTCAATTCGTCAGCGAAAACCAAGCGGTTATCGAACAACTCTGGTGCATTCTTCTTATGCGCATAATATTTCTCCATGCAAACTTTACAGTTCTCCAAATTTCCGTAGCATGCATTATAAAATAATACTAATTGCTGATTCGTTAAGTCTTTTGGTACACATTTATTAATATCCAAACCTAGAGTCCATTCGCGCAAATGATCGATATCTGCCTGAGAAAATATATCCATTAACGCCGTCGCAGCGTCGTAGTCGTAATCCATTTTGAGCGACATCGTTAATAAATAATCACGGCACCGTTCGTAAATAATTACGATCGAATTGTTCCACGCAGGATACACAACCTATCAACAAAACTGTAATTTGACAACTGATTAGTGATTGCGAAAATTTTCAAGGCTAGGTTATGCGACTGACGTGCGTTATGTTGCCAGCCGAAATAAATTTCTACCATTTCTACTTATAGTAGAAATAAAAATAAACAAATTATTTCTACCAAGTGCCTGAACCATCGTGATCATAGCACTGTAATAAAAAAAAATGGATTCGGATACTTCGTAAGCGGCATTTTATTATTTAATGTAAATATGGTATCAGGTTATAATAAAATGTTATGTTAATTTCAGAGAAACTAACCTCGTGATAGTAACACGGAAATACAGACTTCATTTATTTTTGAAGACATATTGGAGGTCTATAATTCATCTCTTAACACCGCTTCTGTTGCTTCCAATTGCTTTTATTGGTCATGGTCCTGTAAGTAAAATCCTTTGGTACTTGTAAGAACAGCTATATTTCTTTCATTTGGCATTACCTTTTTTTAAATATGCCTAGATTAACAAGATTACCTACAGCTTGAATTTTAACTTTAATTTATTTTTTATTTTTAGGCGTACTTTTTCGAATCACATCGGAGAAATACCGGAAAAGGGCCGAATCTTAAGTACCCGAAACCGACGTGCGTGCATGACTCGATGTATGAATGTGGAAGAAGCGAAAGAGATTTGTCAGGATCGTGGTGGAAAGAAGTGGGCTCTGCCTAACCCTCTAGGAAACAGGCGTGATTTAATGTATGTATGTATGAATTTTAAGTGGCAAACTTGGCGAAAGTCAAAATAACTTTATTTTGTTTCTTTTAATACCTAACTAAATTAATTAACCTTGATACTTGTTATTCAAATTCTAATTGTTTTGCAGGCATACCCGTGTTTCTTTGTGTTTCTGGTGAGCGCGTTTTATTGGGTCACCGACGCGCTGCATCCGTGCGTCATCTCGTTGATTCCGCTCGCGTGCTACAGCGTCTTGAGTTCATCGGACATCAGCTCCCTCAGCCAGGTGAGAGAATAAGTAATAAACGGGCTAAGACCTGGGGCCTGTTTTATAAAGCTACAAATTACAATTTACAGGTTACGAGTTTCCATTTGACACAACCTCGACTAATGACAACCAGCCATTTGAGCAGTATTGCCAGTTTAGACCTGTAAAATTGTAACTTGTAGTTTTATAAAACGTGCCCCTGTCCCCTCAGAATCATGACAAAGACACGTGACAGACGGTATACATTACAAAGTTAGCATGGCGATACATCACTGGGTTTCATATAAGCTGCGCTACGTAAACTGAAATGTCACCTATCACCTGTCATTGTCGGGATGGTGAGATAGGGGGCAGATCATTCAGAAGTTAGTCGAGCCGAGTTATTGCCCCGCAGTAGGTAACGCAGTATCAGCGAGCGGCGACATGTTGCTATATAGAAACTGCATTGTGAATCTACCTTAATACCAGCATTGGCATCAGATGTTATACAAAAACTTTATGCGTAGTTATAGTTTGGCAAAATAGTTTGATCTGAGGACAAATGGTACTACAGTATTCTCATGTTGCAATACCACCAGCATTTTTTGGAGTTTTTGGGTGAAAGTTGGATCATGTTGCCAATTTCATTCCGAAAACAGTCGCCCTCAAATTCTATATACAAAATATACTAGCTGTTGGGCGCGACTCCGTCCCGTAGAAATTGTTAAGTCGGCGAAAGAAGTACCCCTATGTCCTTCCTCGGGGTTCAGGGTAGAATAGTATGGATTATTTTCGTTATTGAGGGCGCGTCATTTTAAACTAGACGAGGTTTACATGGTTCTACGTACCTACACACGTATACAAACACAAGGCTGGGACGTTTTAAATAAATTGAACATTTGAATAAATTTAAACTGTTTCCGCTCCAGATCTACGTCCGCAATGGTCTGCTGGACTGCCTGGCCATCATCATGATCCTCATAGCGATAGAGAACAGTAACGTGCCCAAGCGAATTGCAATTAAACTGCTTATCACCATTGGCTGCTCGCATTACAGGTTGGTTCTGTGAACACTCTGAAGGTGTCGTAGACCCATCTATTAAATAGACAAGCCGCTCGCGTATATCCTTCGAGATAGCGATACATACAACCCGACCAAATCATATATAAGCTCTAGCACACAAAGCTTCTGTCGTTGAGTGCCTACCATATTAAGGCGGTTTATCATGAGAAATTATTCGGTGAAAGAAAGTGTGTTTTCGTCTTTTCGAGCACTACAACAATTCAGATCACAGATGTCAACAAAACCTACGAAAACACACAATAAAATTTATTCAAAACTATTTACTCCATTGTTTGGCACCAGTTCTGGTGACAAACAGAATCAGCCTTGAAAAAACGTATACACGTCGTATATTTTTTTGTGTCCCGTGCCGTCTAAGTATCTGCATGCGTAGAAGCACGTATGTATTATAATATAATTAATAGGGACAAAGAAATTTAATCATCCGCAGATGAATCATTTTTAAACCACATTTGAGCGGAATTCTGCTGCCTAGTGTAGTGTGACCGCATTTACCTGTTGTGTGCTTTCTTTGTTGTCTTGTCAACGTATAAAAATATTTTATCCGACTTTATGATGAATTATTTATTATTGTAATGTAACAGCTGAATACGAGCTTATGTTACTAAGATAACCCTCATAACGGTAGCTATGTTCAACAACTTTAGGTACTTAAGTTAAGTTATTCGTTATACTTACTGGACCTTTGTAACTACGGTCAACTATCTTATTAAAACTAAGAGGTAGGTATTGCCTTTCTACTACTACGAGGTACCTGTGCTACTACCGACTAGGTACCTTTGTGGATAGTTTTCTTCTTTGGGTTTAATTCCATCTATTACCACCCGCACACTTGCTGGCTTATTACTGATGAATAAAGTTCAAAGTTGAATTGAATTGAATTGAAAAGTGCAACAATAAGGCGTGTGTTTGTAGTACCAAAGACGAAAAAAAATTGTTTTTATTTGGTACACATTACGGTTCAAAAGATACAGCTCCGTAAAGTTAGGCCAGACGGTCGGACAATGAAGGCTTAAAGAGTAAGTAATAGGGTCGCATTTGGCACCCTGCGGAATCCAAAACATACCTTGTTTTCAGGTTGAGTCTGCTGTTATTCTTCAGCAGCATGTTCATGTCGATGTGGATGTCCAACACCGCTGCCTGCGGACTCCTGATGCCGCTGGTGAAGGCGATGCTGCAGTCGCTAGAGAAGGTATGGCTTGAGGATATTGGTCTAGGACATCGGTTGCCAAACTTATCTAGCTGGCTGGCCACTTAGCAAGACAATATCCCCCCAATAATAATTTGGAAATATGAAGGTATATGTATCACTAACAGAAAAATAGTACCTACAAATTTTAACATTGGATACTATTAGGACAGAAAAGAAATTTATCTTCCTATGCGGATTATCTACTTGATAATTATGACTAGGAGTCAAATAATACCGTATACTGCTGTGAAACCAGTAATCCGCCTTAATTACTACTACTTACGTACTCTGCTTTATTTTTATTGTTTATTACATTTAGGCAATATGGGAGCGCCCCCCTGAATAGCTTGCACCCCGTATTTTTTTCTGAGAGCCTCACTGCTCCCCGGATACCTTCAGCGCCCGGTGGGGGGCGGTAGGGACCACTTTTGGGAACCTATGATCTAGGACAAGGCATCTGAGGCATTAGTCAAGTCAAGCTCCGTTGGTTTCAGATGGGAATTATAGAAATGTATGAAACTACGGACAAAACGGAGCAGAAATCAGCTCGGCACGAACTGAAGTGAAGTAACAATTTATTCCTTCTGTTTGATCTATGTTGCACCCTTTCGTAACATACATAATACAAACAATATTTTTCACGCTATTTGGATCGCGATCCATGCTCCAATAATGAAGTAAGGGCACCAAAAACTCGGATATCCACCATTTTTGGAGAGGTTGTACTGAACCCTTCATTAAAAATCCAAGTTTTCGACCTTGCAGTGCTGATGGGGGCCATGTCCATAAAACAATGTAAATGCTAACATACTCGCGCGTGTTTTCCACAAAGTCAATTTTAATCTTCAAGTCGATAGAAAACTGAAATGTGATTCTCTGCCTTTTGGCAGAAATACTTATGTTCGGCAAAATGTATCATTTGATCGTTTCGTTTGCCAACCCGCTTTTTTTGTGTAACTGTAAATATTTTAGGATTTTTATAAAAACTATCCTAACCTAACCTAAAGGTTTCTACACGACGATACTGAAATAAATCCTGAAATATTTACAGTGACAGAAAAAAAGCGTGTTGGCAAATGAAACGGTTGGGAAACAATAGATACATTTTGCCAATCATTTTTTGGCCAAAAGGCAGGATACCCAGAAATGTGAGCATCTTTTGCATCTTAGCTACGCATCACACATAAATATTGTATTTATGTATACCATTCACCAATTAATAATAGATATGTATTGTTACACTGGCTAAATGAAATACATTTGTTTCAGTAACTCTGTGCCTACTAATTACACCGTCTTTTATTTTCTGGGTCTCTCATACTCTTGTTCGATAGGTAAGTATGAGATCGTTTTTTTATTGCAAGCTTTTAGTATTGATTTAAGTAACACTGTTCGTATTGTACTCTTCTACTGTAAGTGTCCAGTGTTCCAGTGAATGGAATGGGCTGGACCAATTATATAAATCCGATGACAATGCAATGATTATGGTATCAAAGAGTTGGTCGGAAGGTGGTGACAGGATCTCCGCTATAATTAACGTAGACCTGGATGTTAGGGCTCATTAGTTTCGTCTTGATAAGCAGATAAAAAAATTACAGGCGGCAACAAAAGCTTGTCCCAAAATAGAAATGAATAAACTTATTGTTATTGAAATTGTGTAAAAGATAAACCATAAAGCTTTTGAACTTTTTGTTTTAGGGGGCATGGCGACGCTGCATGGAGGTCAGCCTAATCAGATATTTAGAGCATTTTGCGAAGTGTAAGGGCCTATGATATATGTTTACTCCCATATATTATTTAGAGTTCCGTAACGAAAGGATGCTAAGGGGACCCTATTGCTAAGCGTCCGCTATCCGTCCGTCCGTCCGTCTGTCTGTCAACCTGTAACTCATGATCCGTATAGGTAGACAGTTGAAATTTTTACAGAGTGTACTGTAACCGGTTTAAAAAAGACTGGTCAAGTGCGACTCGGACTCGTGCTTACTTATCCTGTGACCGAGGGTTCCGTCCCACCGCACAGTGGGTATTGTTACATTCAGATTTGAATTTGATTTCGAATCGAATTAGCACGACCTCGACACTTTACCGATTTTTAGGGTTTGTAGTTTTTACTATAATTATACCAGACGCTTGTATGTTTTACCGTTTTCACGATATAAGTAACTAAAATAAAAATTGATTGAATAAATAAGTTAAATTTCAGCTTCTTTTTTAATTTGCTAATAAATTCGCCGTAATAACACATACCTATTCTAAAAAAACATCATACGGTTCAAAATATCCGTTAGGGCGCATAACGTCCTACTCGCATAACGTCCCTCCACCAAGATCGTCCCGTTCGCAAAACGTCTTTGCAAATGGTCCCTTATGTAAAATACCCCATTCGCAAAACGTCCCTTTCTCAAAAGGTCCCACCCCTTTCGCAAAACGTCCCTTCCTGAGAGCTGAAAGTCCCTACTGCTTAACGCCCCTTTCGCAAAACGTCTCGTCTGCGAAATGAGCTACTCGCAAAATGTCCCGTCTGGGAAAAGCTTGTTTAAGTAGAGATAAGAGATGGTCAATAACAATCCCTACATTGGCCTTAGTGTGGAATGGGGACTTCACTTATCAACTCACCTTTGATTTACCCTGGCGGACCAACTAGTAACAATATGACTAACTGTGTCCTTTATTTACCATGCTCAACAATCATAGCAGTAATAAGGTACCCGAGGGTAATGTGGTCACGTTAAGCTTTGAAAATCTTAAAAAAAATAAGTATATAGGGGGGTGGGTTAAAAAATATACGGTTGGATACTTCAACTAATATACTAAGGAAAAAATAACAAATTAACTTTGGTAATAATTAGAAACCATTAAAAAAAACAACTTTAAAAAGAAAATGTAAATGTCCATATATTCGGCACGTGCGATTATTATGGACATCACTATGGTTTCGTTATTTAGGTACGGTATGAAGTGAGTCTCCACTCCATTTATCGCTCGCACTTTGGGCACAGAAAATGGTCTTCGTCGTCTTTTGAGAGCCCTACACACTCTTCGTGGACGTATTGACAGCTCGAGATGCAGAGCTTCATATCTGCCAATCTGTCTTCTTGACAGAGAAATCAGAATCATGACTTGTTGGCACCTGGACCCTTTGAATTCTTTTCTTGTTCAGGTCTGGTTACTGGAAAAATCTTTCTTTGCCGAGAGCTTCTTGGTTCTGAAGGCGGTGGTGCTGGAGAAGTCTTCATTTGCACACTTGACACTTGATGATCATATTAACAGGTGCGTACTTGTTTAACTTTTTACGACACACACAAAAAGTTTATTTTTAACCTCTTTATGTGCATACCATAACTTTAAAATATGATAAATTATAAAACAATAACAATAACAAGTTCGCACAAATATTTTCGAATTTTGCAAGATTTGAATGTTTACATGTTTTTTAGAAGGTTGATGTCAGTTGAGAATTGAATGCTATTTTTGATCTGACAAAACTCCGTCGGAAAAGCAGTCCCGATGGATGAAACTCTGCAAGGTTTGAGTAGACTACTTCAGAATCAGAATCAGAATCTTTATTTGTTAAACATAGGTAGGTACATACAGTGATGGTGATTTGTTTTACAGGTTGCGTTCGCTAACTATGTCTTACCCGCAAAGGCAGGTGTACAAATTTTCCGTGTGCATGTAGCATGCGAAGTACTTTTACAAATAGTCAATGTTATAAACAGTAAACAAACAAAACTTACTTGACGCTATTAACTACAGTGCCATCTATCCAGAATGTGTTGTACTTTTTGAAATCTATCGAAGTGACCATATTAACCGGATGACCATATTACCCTCGGGTACCTTAACATGCAAAGTCGTAGCATTAATTTGTTCATTACACGGGCGGGACTACCTCCACGTAATGTATGTAACGAAGGAACATTTTGCGAACTACTCATTTTGCGAAAGAGACGTGTTGCGAAAGGGTCATTTTGCGAAAGGGACGTTTTGCGAACGGGACTTTATTTATGTGAAGGGACGTTTTGCGAACGGGACCTTTTGCAGAAGGGTAGTTTTGCGTAAGGGACATTTAGGAAAGGGACATTTCGCGAAAGGCACAAAGTGACATTCTGCGAGTGGGACGTTATGCGCCCTAACCAAAATATCCTTACAGTTAGGACAGACGAGCGACAGCCTAACAGCTTAGTAAATGGGGCCCGTTGGGGACCCTAAAAATCATAAATTAAAGCTCCATAACAAAAACTTCGGGCGTTTTTTGCTCGATTTTGTACACACGGTGGTACCTACGGTACCCGTCGTGCGCGAGTCCGTTTCGCACTTGGCGAGTTTTAGTTAGCTACGTCCTTAAACCCATCTTCTAGCCCAGCAGCTTTGTTGCAGGATATTCCCCCTGAGCCCGAAGGTGGAGTTTCCTCAGTTCATGCTGCTCAACCTGCCAGGAGTCCTGTTAATGGAGTCGTTGCTCTACATCTGGCTGAACACCTACTTTCTGAAAATGTTTAGGTTAGATACACCTTACATAGAGTCCGACCAGCGAGTGGTGACACAAGCATTTTTCTCAAATTCTTCATATGGCAACAATTTTACCTATGAAACAAGCGGTCACATTATGAGTCACCTATCCAGTCGCCGTGCATTTCGTGTTACCAGCTAGTGATATTATAAATTTGCCGCCTTTTTCTTTGTGTCAACACTCGCTGGTCAGATTCTATTACTTTCCTACAACTTGGAAAGAAGCGCATATCGTACCCATTCATAAAAAGAATTCAAAAACCAAAGTTGAAAATTATAGATCCATATCAATTTTAAACATATTTAGTAAATTATTTGAGAAATTAGTATATGATATGTTTTATATAACTGTGTGTCACGGTCTACCAGAAGAACAGCATGGCTTTCTACGAGGACGCTCGACCGTGACAAACCTGTCTGTTTTTACAAATTTTCTGTTTAACGCACGCACGCACGCACGCACGCACAACTAAGCACAATTATTTAACGTAAAATTTGTTTAGTTACGCAACCCTAACGTCGGTACGTAATATTCTTTGTATAAAATATGTGAAAATCTGTAATTGGCTGTACTTGTTGATATTTGTATTATTGTATGAAACACCATGTAATCGCTGTTGATTTTCCAATAAACCATAAATAAATAAATTAATTAATTAATGGCGATTACACCCGTTCACGGTTGTAGTCTACAACGGAGTATAGTTTCGCCATGTCCGTCTGTCCGCGGTTTAAGTCAGAGAATCTTATACGATAAACACGCCAACAAAGTTGTGACGAAGTTTTTTTTTTACTCGTCTGTTTTATTTTATGGTGTTTTTTGAATAGGTTTATCAACATTATAAGGAGCAGGGGCCTGTTTTATAAAGCTACAAATTACAATTTACAGGTTACAAGTTTCCATTTGATACAACCTCAACCAATGACGACAAGGGGCACGTTTTATAAAGCTACAAGTTACAATTTTACAGTTCTAAACTAGCAACACTGCTCAAATAGCAGGGGCCGTTTTATAAACTACAAATTACAATTTACAGGTTACAAGTTTCCATTTGACACAACCTAGACCAATGACGACCAGCCATTTGAGCAGTGTTGCCAGTTTAGACCTGTAAAATTGTAACTTGTAGCTTTATAAAACGTGCCCCAGATGAGGAACATTCATTCTTCGATTCTGGGATCTGTTTAAGAAAAATTAAACTTTAAACTGGTCATTTTTGTTAGTCAAGTGTTAAGCGGGCTACATAGCATCAGTTTTAACAGCACATTTTCAACTGTACAGTTTTATCTAATGAAATTCCGATAAGATATTTCTTAGATCGTCAGTTTAACTGCACAGTTCGCAGTGCCTGCACACATACGTTTTAACTGATAAGTTCGACTGTGCAGTTGAAACTGTGCAGTTAAAACTGATGGTATGTAGCCCGCTTTAGCTTCAACCTCGTAAGGCGCACCGTACTAGAAACACACAGTTTTTTATCAGTAGGACTTTGAATCTACCAGCATGGCAATAAAGTTCAACTACGTTTTTTCAATAATGCTATTTTCAAATTATGAACATAGGAGAATAAGCTTTATTTCCATTGCGATACAGTTCAAATTAAATTGCCTTGATTATATACATACTAATGCACACTTGGCCTTACGAGGATATGAATGTGTTTATGATAGCCCTCGCACCGAGCTGGCCATGCACAGCAGCCAGACTGAGGAGGAGGCGCGGTACATCAACACGCTGCTCAATACCCAGTACCAGCAGCTGGGGAGGATAAACCTCCACGACTTCGTAAGTTAGTTATGCTACTTCAATGAAGGGTATACGGAAAAAAATGTCACTTGTTTTTGGTATCAAAACTACTCGTAGCGACCCGCTCTTGCTTCGCTTCGGTTTGTGTCAGTTGAAGACTGACTGATGGTGAAAACCACATCAAAATCCGTTGCGTGTTTAGGGGAAGTTAGCGGATATACAGACAGACGACAGAAAGACGGAGAGCGACTTTGTTAATACTAATATACAGAAGATAAAGAAAAAGAAGTTAAAGACTTAGAGTTCGCAATGAATTAAGTATCCTCCTTAACACTCAGCTATAGATCTTGTCTGAATTATTGCTTACCACAGTTACCACTAATTAATATGAATCTATTTTTTTTTCTATGTTATAAAAACCTCTAGGTACCTACACATAAATTACCTGGGAAATTACATGCTTCCTAACATTAAAATCGCGATTTCAAAAAGTTACAAAGGTGACTAAACGTGTTCTTTCCGTGTACCCCTGTAATAACATTCACTGAAAGGACTTAGGGTCTCCCCGCACCTATCGACGCAGAATCGGCTTTCGCCGATTGTTTTACACCACATTATTCGCATTTAGCCGATCGGCCATCTCAGCGGTTGTAAACCTACGTTCAGCAGTCTCATCCTCGGTACGGCCGCAGAGACGCCCGATCGCCTGCCATTTGCTATCGCAGCAGCTGTAAACCCACGGTCGACTCTCGCGTGCCCCGTACAGCCGTCGAGACGTCAGCTAGCCCTAAACCCTAGGTTAACCCAGGGTTAACAGGTTAATTTGTTAAAATGGACAGTTCTTATATGAATCTGACATTCTTTAATAATTTAACCCTAGGTACGGGCCTTAGATGAAAACACTTATAACGAATTTTAAAGAAAAACTATCACGACTAAGTAGACTTGATCACAGTATTATACTATACTATGACTTGAATGATTGTGTCCTGAGATACAGGCGACTAAAATGTTTATACTTACCTACTAAAATCATCTAAGACAGCACCAAATAACTTGAAATAGAGAATTAGTTGTAGTTGTTTTTTGAGATGGTGTTTGTGTAGTAACTTCGGCTTTGGCTTCAGAACCCTACACTGAGCATGAGACATGCTCTTGCCCGGTTTTTTCTCCTTAGGTATTTGATTGTGCTAATGTGTCAACAGATCATAAGCATCACGATTCTGCTCTTCACCGCTGTGCACATGGCGGCCAGCGCGGGCGCCACGAAGTTCGACGCAAGAAACATGAGAACCAAGAACTATTTTACGTAAAACTCATTCGGCTTACATCATCCAGAGGGCCCTGCCAAGATGAACTAGCCTTTCTATTCGATTCCTTTTTAAACCAATCGTGTCACTCGTAAATGAGGTGATACGAAACGTCACGTGACGCGATTGGTTTAAAAACGAAACGATAGACAAGCTGGTTAGCGTAATGCATCTATTCTAATAGGTATATAGGTATATTACGCTAGCTCTTATTTACTTGACAGTGATGGCGGCCCGGTTAAAAACAATAGGATAACATATTAAAGGCAAATATTGTTTTACCCATTTTATAGAGGTCCAGGAGACCTTAAATAGGGGTTTAGAGGGTTTAAGACTAGTACTCAGTTTATGTGTATAGGTACCGTTTTTTAATACAAGTTAAGTCTAGTTAAGCCCTTTTTCACTAGAACCCCAGAATTATCCACACCCTGTTTCAGCTTTGGTCTTGGGAAAAGATGGATCTATTTACAAGAATAAGAAAGAGAAAGGGCTAAATTTACATGCATACATACATTAAATCACGCCTGTTTCCCAGAGTTGTAGGCAGAGACCACCTCTTTCCATCTGCTACGATCCTGACAAATCTCTTTCGCTTCTTCCACATTCATACATCGAGTCATGCATGCACGTCGGTTTCGGGTACTTAAGATCCGGCCCTTTTCCAATTTTTCTAAATTTATCTGTTAAATGGGTGAATTTCAACAAGCGTCAAATTATCCTAATTTTGGTGGTATTTTTTATTTTGTTAGTAGGGTTCACAATTATACTTTTAAGGAACGTCATTAGGAATAATTAAAACAGTGTTAAAACGGCCCTTCATTACACCAAGTGGTTTTTAAGATATAATGATTTTACTAATTATGTACCACCAAAATTGCTATTATCCACCAAAATTACTTTTCTAAGAAACACTCACAATAAATAATAACATATCGGGATAATTAAAATATAATCGTTAGGGAATCTTACTTGTTATTTTTTTAAAACAAAAACGTATATTTCTTAATATAATAAATAATGATTATTTATTGTTTAAATAATTTTGGTGGAATCCAGCAATTTTGTCAATTTTGAATTTTGTCATCGGAATAGCCACCAAAATTGTACCATCAAAATTAGAAATTGAACTATTCATTTATATTCAAAGCGAATCTTTTAGTATAACACAAATTTAAATTAATACAGTTAAAAAGACACCATAAACTTACTTGAAATAACTATCAGACAATATTTTTTTTTGCGAAATAATAACTTACCTAAGTTATCACAATTAAAAAACTGTATTCCACACCACCAAAATTATCTTTCATCATCTATCGCTGGAGTGGAACTGAACGAACACCTGATGTCATATTTGTTTGTTAAATCACTTTTCGTTCCATCATAAACTCAATTTCAATATTCACCACCAAAATTGACTATTTCACTTGGACAGTTTTATTTACACTGCTCCCAGTTTCCTTTTATTTGCAAATGCAATAATTGTAATATTTTAAAATACCTTAACTAATAGGGAATACAGATAACTAAAATATAAATGTAGTTGAGGCTTAAGATCTTTGTACCACGGTATATCAGTATATGCGACAAGTACAGGACACGACACCAAAATTGATTTTGGATTGAAGATATTTTTTTACGATAAATATGATAAGTTAATAATATTTTTAACCTTGGCTCAACATAGTACTTTGTGTAAGATTATCTAGAAAATAAATAGTTTTCCAATACATGTACTTTACACCCCAATTATCTCGTCCGCCGCTCAAAAATGTGGTTGGGATAATTACCCAAATATGCTTTACTTGTCGATTGTTAAACAGGCGGTAAAGACAAATCAGTTGGTATGGACACCAGCGGGCCTATTATGGTCGTGTTTATCGACGTGGATAAACGTGGGTAAAACATCTGTCACTTTCACGCGTATGTAAGTGTGCGCGGGACGGACGCTTTATCCGCCGCGATAAAGGCGACCATAATACAGGGGCTGGCTCATAGCTTGGACATGGCAGGTTGGCGGTGGGGTTAGCCATCTGTGGTCTGCCAGTTCCATTACCCTTGACGTCATAAAACAATATAGCGGCCTTTACACGGTAAAGTTCGAACCGCGGGAAACGCCACGTGCCTTCCCACGCGCCAGTCCGAACCGTAGGTTTTTTACAATTTTACTATTACAGTTGCATTTACACGTACGGTTCGGAGCGAAGATTGGAATGGCGCAGGGCGTTTCCCGCAGTCCGAACTGTACGTATGCAGGCCGCTTATGAAAGGTCGACTTAGGGTGAATCCACCAGAGCTGTGCGAGGTAGCAAACTGAGGTAGGGAAAGATCCACCAATAGAAGAGCTGCGCTGAGCGAGGCTGGGAAAATTATGTATTCCTATTGGTGGATTATAATATTTCCTCGCACACCACTCCGGTGAATCGCACACCTCTGCACGGGTAGCACAAGTCGTATTTTCTCGCCTGTCGCTCAGCGCGTCTCTATCGTTACTGACTAGATAGAAAGGGAGATCCGAGCGACAAACAAGTCGCGGACAACTTGTGCTAGCCGTGCTGGTTGATATTCACCCTTAAGCGACATTCTCATTTCATAGGGAACTGTGTCAAAATTGAAAAACTAGGGTCGTCAGTCCGCCTTAAGGCTCAGTTTCATTGGTCGGTAGCTCGCATGCTTGTAGCTATCCATTGACGGTTTGTTTTAACATTTTTGAGCCGAGAGCTACTGCGGTGACGCAATGTATCACGAAAAGCATGCGGGCTACTATCGTGCAATTAAACTGAGCCCTTATAGCTTCTATTGGCCAACCGAAAAGAAAAGTCGGGCTTTTCAGGGGTGTTATTCTCTTAAAAACGGCGCTCGGTCGGTCGATCGAGTGAACGAGTGAACGCGCCACACCGGCCAGTTTAAGTAGTCCCGTCCAAACTAAAAAAAAACACATTTCAGCGCGTGCATTCTTAATTAGGCAGCCTTATCGACAGAAGCCCTGAGGGCCCTGCTAAGATGCATTGCGCTAACTAGCGTTTCTATTCGATTCGTTTTTAAACCAATCGCGTCACTGGTAGATGACGTGATACGAAAAGTCACGTGATCTATCAGTGATGTGATTGGTTTAAAAATGAAACCAATAGAAACGTTAGTTATCGCAATGCATCTTGGCAGGGCCCTCAGCTGTTCATTTCAATAATGGGACCTCCCTACATAAGTACATGTAAAGCAAGCAAGGTATGATTAGATAGCTCGATATAGATAGAAACTATCTTAAATGAAAGTAGCACATTGTAAAATGAATTAAAAGGAAAACTATCACGACTAAATAGACTTGATTGGTTCCTTAGACACAGGCTGCAGGCGGCATTAGTTCATACTGGGTTGTTTTTTTTGTGTTTGTAGTAACGGCTTCGGACCCCTACACTGAGCATGGTCCGACAGCTCTTGCTCGGTTTCATCCAATAAATTTGTCAGTTCCCGGGGGGACAGTCATAAATAATTCTACGTAACGTTACATAGTATTTGTATCAAATGTTTCAGGCAAGTGAAGACGTCTGCACCATGTATACTTCTCGTCATAGTTCTGTTCGCCGCGCCGACCAATCTCAGTTTTCTCAAGTATTTCAAAAGAAATAGCGGTTTGTGTTATTTTACTATGAAAATATGAATTAAAAAAGAAAGATTTTAAAAACAGTGCGATATGCACATGGATGAAGACAACTAAGTTAGTTTTGGAACGTCGTTTATAGCGTCGCTCGGGTTAAAAACGAATTTCCCGAAGATGACAACTTAACAGATCGATTTTTCGCCCAGGTAAACCCCAATATTGCAAATTTCATCGAAATTGTTAGAGCCGTTTTCAAGAACGTGATAACGCATTGATATGTATAGGTAGGTAGCTCATTAATAGTAGGTATACACGTAGAATAGGATAGAAACCATAGGATAGGACATCGAATCAGTTGCGACAGCGAATGTGATACCTATCTATAGATAGAATACTGCTAAGTAATTCGATCTCAACCACTCGCTTTCAATTCGTTAACGCAATATAACTCGGCAAGCCTAAGTTGTCCCGTCAGAGTATTACTATAAACATAGAATAAGACTACTTCTATTAACGAAGAAGCAACTAAGCCAAAGCGGAAGTACCTAACTCTGCATTACGAGCCTACGGGCAAATTAAGTTTGCAGTTTGCAGGTTATTACCTCGTAAAACGATTTAAAAACTGAATTGTTTAAGAAAATAACAACTGTTACAGCTACCTCGGTGAATGTGCTCCCGACGGCGCCCAGTAAAGCTTGCCTGAACTGGCGTCTAGTGAAAGCGGAATTGCTAGGGAACGTACTGTTTACACTAGGTAAGCTGAAGACACTAGCAACCGCCATCGTTTACCTCTTCATAAATTCATGTATGATCTTTTTCCTAGGATAGACTAACTCCCTATCCCCGGGTTTTTTATGTTGTACCCGATTGGTTGGTTGGGACCAAACAAGAAGGCCTTTCGTCGTCCGGCGAGCGACTCTGCTTCTGTGGTTCTTATATCACATTCACTACAGGCACTAGTGAATTGTCAACTCTACCTATCGAAATACGTAGAGAATGTCTTATTCAAATCTGAACACCCCTCCACTAATCGACATATCAAACATGCATCCAAATGTGAGCGAAAAACATAGGACATAGGTCATTCAGTTTAAACTTTTAGACAATTTCTACATGGTAACCAACCTCTAATTAGGGTTCGAATTCTTAATTGCAAATTTAATATCAGTATTTACTTAATCCCAAATTATTTATACTTCCTACTAGCTTTTGCCTATGATTCCGTCTGCGGAAATTGTTTCATTCTATTCCTATTTCCAGGCATAAAATGTAGGAACAGTACTGTGTAGTTTTCCATGGGTTGGGTAATTTTGTTGCGTGCTAATTAATTCGATTTGTGTACCTAGTAACGGGCTACGTGGCCGATGATGATGATGATGATGATGATGATGATGATGATGATGATGATGATGATGATGATGATGATGATGGTGATGATGATGATGATGATGATGATGATGATGATGATGATGATGATGATGATGATGATGATGATGATGATGATGATGATGATGATGATGATGATGATGATGATGATGACGATGACGATGACGATGACGATGACGACGATGACGACGACGATGACGATGACGATGACGATGACGATGACGATGACGATGGTGATGGTGATGGTGATGGTGATGGTGATGGTGATGATGATGATGATGATGATGATGATGATGATGACGATGATGATGACGATGACGATGACGACGACGACGACGATGACGATGACGATGGTGATAGTGATGGTGATGATGATGATGATGATGATGATGATGATGAATGACGACGATGACGATGACGACGACGACGACGATGGTGATGGTGATGGTGATGATGATGATGATGATGATTATGATGATGATGAATAGAAAGGGCAGCACGAAGGAGGCACGTTTGACCTACCTCAACGCTATTCTGTTAGGAAGAGCGCATGACGTACTTGTACTATTAAATATTCTGTGGTTCAGGAAGCAGCTGCACGACCTTCGAAGTGCTCAGCCGAGCCGGCATGACGCAGGAGTTCGGTCGGTTCCTGCTCCTCTTCAGCAACTGGCCGCCCTTCGCTCTGGCGCTGGTCGTCATCATATTCGCCAAGATCTTGACAGAGTTCGCCAGCAACGCCTGCGTCGTGTACGCTCTCATGCCGGTGGTTGCCAGACTGGTAGGTAGTACTTTCTTCAATTCAGTTCATTATGCATAATCCATTCGTTACCACATCATCGAAAGATGTTTGTCTTTTTTCGACATACCTACTCGTATTGGTAGGTATCTTAGCCTGTTTGTGCAAATTATGGTTACAGAATTAACAAGTTTTTAGAGTTGTTGGTAATTCTGTAGCTCTGCCTACCCCACTCTGGGAATGAAAGCGTGAAGGTATGTACCTATAGGTAGCTTTGCTACCATGATCAGTCTCGTGCTGTCACAATTTGCGATTTCCCGTGACCCTCACCAGCTTGTGGGTCCACCATGGTAACTGTTCAAAAAATAGTGATATGAGATTTTTGGTTAAATTATATTTTGTGTTGAGTTCAGATTATGCCTTTGTCCAGAGCGTGGCATCGCAGATAAACCCCCACTACCTGATGCTGTCTGCAACCCTGGCCAGCTCTCTGCCCTGCCACCTGGTCACCGGGACCCCCACCATCGCGATGGTCAGCCAGTATGTCCACATACCAACATGCAGGACTGTAAGTTCTTTGGTCAAATACCTATATAACCAGGATATGATTTTGCCTGCAATATTATAAAAAACATTTCCACCGTAGATGCGCGAGGAAGGAAAATAATTGGATTTTTTCAATACAAATTACAATTCTCTTCTCGCATCGTCTCGCCTGGCTAGTGGCAAGGCAATTGAGTGTACAGTCGGTGAAAAATGTGGTCTACCACCCTACGCTTGAAATTCATTTGCACGTCATGATACACAAGTTCGATTTTCCCTTGCAATAATATTATGACAGTGACAAGTGTCAACCTTAGCGGTAAGTAATTAGATCTCACAGAAACTTTTGTCAAAACTGGTAGACCACTTTCTTGGCCGACCTTACATGAAGCTTATATATAGTTTATGCTGGGAACCGTCGAGTGTTCTGACTTCTGGCCGAAAGGTGTCGTGTTCCGGCGGTTTCGGGGCAACCTACCGGCAGCGACCATCATGCCAAAAACAGAAACACGCTGTTCTGTCACCTCGGTGTTAGTTTTAAGTTTTATATTGTTATGTATGTTAGTCTATAAGGTATTTTGTAACTATGGGCCTCGTTGCTAGAAATAAAATTTATTATTAGTATTTATTATTATTATATCTACAGTCGGTGACCTAGGAACTCGTCAACGTCGCTTTCGGAATAGTAAAACAGAATGTTATGGAGAAAGCAAACGGGCAAACGGGCCAACGTTGCATTCTCAAGATTGCAATCTTACGATGACCATCTCAAGACTGCAATAATGCATTCCCATGGTAGATGGTGGGCCTCTATCCTAGTCATTACAACGGAGCCAAGGCCTTTCCCCAACTTATCCACCTACGTACGCTTTTTCTGACATGCATTCGGTGTAAAAGGACTTAATTATTGTAATCTATGATTCCAGATGCTAGCCGGCGTGGGTCCCTCGGTGATCGCGGTACTGGTGCCATGGTTCACCACGTCTGTGTGGGCCAAGGCCATCTGGATCGACGCCAGCACCTACCCCCACTGGGCACATGTGCATAACTTCAACATCTCCAACGACTTTTATCTCTTTAACAATGCTGAATAGTGCCGCAATGATCAAACACGAATTGTCATTGTCGAGAGTAAAGTTGAATGAGCAGTTTTGTTGTTTTAATTTAGAAGCTTTCATTTTTGTTTGTGTCTGTTATACATTCAAATCTTGCAAGTCAGTTTGAACTAGGTTATTGCTTAAAGGGGTTTGGGTAAAAGTGTTGTCATTTGTAAAATTCGTACATTTTCAAAGTGAGCGGCCATTCGTAAAAGTGATAAAATATGATAGAATTATTAAAAATAAACATATTTTGATATGTAATGTAATACTCTTAAGTGCATCGGAGCCGAGATATTGAAATATTCATACTTGGACGTACTTTTGTACTAAAAACTGAATACTTAAATCTTTAAAATCTCCGCTCCGATATTATTTAACGCCATAAATTATGTATATCTATGTGTATTTAGAGGTCCTCTAAATAACTATGTACAAATCATCCGTGGCCGCTGAAAAATAAAATGACAATATTCTTCAAACAAATTCACCCAATGCCCTTTGAAATGTAATATGGTTTCTAAGAGCTGATCGAATTGCAACGTGGCAACACTGTGTAACTATTGTGGTCTACATTGGATTCTGTTGGTTTGTTCTCGATAAAGATATGATAATTAGAAATTTCACCCTAATTAGCCCCAACACATTCCAGTGACCGATGGATCATAGACTAGATAGAGCTCAGTGTTGCCAGCGTAATGTGTAAAGCTACAGTGTCCCAAGTATTAACACTGTCCCAATTACCCACGGTGTCCCAAGTAACGTTTGACGGTTCTGTGAATGTACTTACCTATTCATGATTTCATGACTCTTACGGCTAGTCATTATGAATGTTATGATAATTTAATTAAATCAATCAAAACAACCTGTTCTGGGGAATAGATGCCACAATGTTGTAGTGGTAAATTGTTATCACTGTCATGTCATCATGTTATACCGGGGGAGTTCTTGGTTGTTCCTACAAGGAAAAACAATTTTATGGCTTGCTGTGACACGGACAGACATGTTATTCCCCTTTTTTATGCTAATATTATTCAGCGTAACGCACGTTTGCATTATACCGAAGAAAATAACGTAACTTATACTCAGTCACGTCAAAATAAAATATATCATCATGGAATGCTGTAGGTACCTACCTACGGTGCAAGAGGTCTTAAAAAGTATTTTGAGTTCGGGAAAGTTGATAAGACTATAGTAAGAGCGTATAACAGTGAGTGAGAGAGAAGTACCTAAGTACTAACCCAAAGACAGTTTTTAAAGCTTTAATTAATGCCTAAATATAAATAGAAGAGTAGTTCATCTCCGGCCATTTAGGGGTTTCTGTTACCTATTGCTATTGCCGCTCGGGCGCTAGGGTTGTATCGATGCGCGTCGCTCGATACTTAATATCAAATCAAGTCAAATCAATTTATTTCAGACAACGTACAGTCCATACATAGGTATAGGTACTAACATCAACACTACACATAAAATAAACTAAACTAAAATTGAAATTAGAAATTGCATTATGTAGGTAGGTAAAAATATATTATTTTTTTTAGGTCCGTGTATGTAGGTATGTCAGTTAATAAAATTAAATCAATAAAATATACAATTCACTTAAATCAATGTCAAACAGGAATTACATACTCATAGTATACTTTTCCAGAAAATGTGTAGTCGGTGCTCTTAGACAAAGTGGAGCAAATCTAAGGTAACTGTACGGAATTCCGTAAACGTACGGAATTCCGGCATTTATCGGTTAAGGTCCAAAAATAAGAAAAGTATCAACTATTTCCAAAAAATATATATATACATATAAAGTATGGACAATATTGCCCCAAATAAACAAGAGGTCAACGAACTGTGAACATATAGTATGTTGTTACGGATTCTGTTTTGGTCAGTCCGCGTCAAACCCGCCGAAACTATAGGAAGTAAACGCGTGTGCGTAAGTGTAGGAACGGATTTTATTAAAGATTTCGCAAGTAATGGGTAAGCTTTTTCATTATAAATTGTTTCAATAACTGTGTAGAATTTCATAACAAACAGACTATATTAATTTTCATGAAAATTCAGTTAGTATTTAGGAAATTATGGTCGATTTACTGATTGCCGCAATTACATACATCAAAAACCAACCTTGTCCCGAAAAGCGTTAAAATTACGTAATTGAAGAAAGTAAAGTGAATTTGTTTATGTGTTTTGCCGGGAATTCACATAAGAAAGTCAAAAAAACTTTGCCGTTACGAGCGTGATGTTTGCCATACTTTCATATAATCAAATTACGTATTATGATTTTGTGGACCATTGTCATGAAAAAAGGTGTCTAAAGTAATCCATTTTGCGTAATTCTTAAAAAGTAACCACAAGACTTCCACTCCACATGTTACATAGTTAGCTGAATCATATTGCTACAGTCCAATGTTTTAATATACTTAATGAACTTAATGGTACATCTACTACTATGAATACATTACTATAGAATTTAAGTAATTTCAGGATGTGAAAAAGACGTACTTCTCATGCTATTATTATTACTCACCAATGATAGAAATTAAGAAGGTACTTATATTGTTGTATAATATACGCATTTTAATTTTATTTTATTAGTAATAAGATATATAGTTAATCTTCTATAGGTAACAATAAAAAAAAATTGTTTATGGACATTGGCTAAAATTGTTCCCCGTGGGGGACAAGGAGAATAACTGAAATTGTCTGGACGGGATCTCCTCACCCCCGTCTCCTCTAATAACAAAAATCTGTCTTCTTTTCTGTCAAATATATTATTTTATTTTATTTCTGATCACGTCATATTTAATTAATATTTTCTTTTTCATTAATTTTGCAGGAAAGAGGCATTTACTAAATTTACCGGATTTACATACACGCATTTACAGAATAACAGACAGAGACTATTTTTAATCCGTAATAACGGACATTTAAGAGGTTCATAAAAATGACTATTAGTTATACAAAACACAGTTTAAAATATAGTTTTTATGTAACATTCTATACTCTGAAAGCCAGTCTTAACTAGTAAACCAATTTCAATTAGTTAAGATTTCAGGTTTTTCTTGTAATAGGTTACAAAGTCAAAAATGCCTTAACACTCCGTAATTCCGTACCTTAGTCCTACTAAAATTATAAATGTTAAAGTTTGTATGGCTGTTTGGATGTCTGTGTTTTAATCACGGCTAAACGGCTAAATGGATTTGGATGAAATTTGGCACATAGATACTTACCTATTCTTTATTTTTAACACAGGATACTACATTATTGTTATTCCGAAAAATAAAAAAAATAAACGACTTCTCGCTAACGGAGTCGCGGGCAAAAGCTAGTTATTAATGATTACTTTTCGCGATGCTATGTGTCCAATGAGTTCACGAATTTGACTAACAATGGAAACAAAGACACGCAAGTGTATAAAACGTGCCGCATCTCAAACAAACCAACAGACTGAGCTAACAAACCGAGAAGCAAACAGTTCCTTGAAAATGAAATACTTCGTCGCCGTCGTTCTTTGCACCCTCGTGGCTGCAGCCATCGTCCAAGGACAAGGCGTACCTACCAGTAAGTTATAATTTGTATTTTACTAGCTAGCTGGTATTCCTAATTTACATTTTTGTGTCATGCCCTCATGACATGACATGACATGGGTCAGTGAGAGCCTGAGAGGACTAAGCCCAGCAGCAACAGTAACTATGTTTTTTCCAAATTTTGAAATAAATGAATACAAATGACACTTTTTAATACGACCTGATTTGTACACCCATTAGATCCATATGGAGCTACGTATTTTGTAACAAAATCGTAAACGTAACAATGTCACAATAAAAAATCTCCTACACGTGACTTTATCCCGCTTGGATCCACGAAAAAGTGTTGTGTTAAACTCATTTACCACAATAGGTATGCTAAAAATTGCGAACCAAGGAATGAAACTTTTCCTACTTATTCTCAAAAGTACCTTAACCTTATTAAGTTAAGATAGAAAAACCGCTGACGCTGTGAAGCATAGGTACGTCGTCCGCACTACAGACTATTCAAGACGATTTTCATAAGGTACAACTACGTTTTCATCGCATAACGCTTACCGCATTTGCAAGTTCCAATCGAGAGACCTAAGCGGCGGTAGGACCTAAATGCAGTGTGCCCGGACAGCTACCACCATTTTATCTGTAACCTACTGCTGGTAGCAGTGTTGGTTCCGATGTGGGGATGAGACCACCGGTGAAATTAGGTACTAGGTAACATTCCATCGTAGTCCTCAGGGTTGGCAACGCAACTATGGGTCTCAGATCCCGGTTACCATCAGGAGGCCTGCGTGCTCCAAATTTGACATAAAAAAAGATTTAGGTACTTACCCATTATATATTTTACAGAGAAATGCCCCGCCGGAGAACACTCAGTCCTTTACTGCCCTCGCAAGGCCGAGCCGGACTGCACCAATCCCCAGCTCCATGACCCAGTTAATGTAGGAGCATGCGGCATCCCCGACTGTTTCTGCGACCAGAACACTGTGCGCAACCTTAGCTCCGGCAAATGCGTACCACCCGCAGAATGCCCGACAAAAACACAAACGTAGTTGTTCTAATACAATAAAATGTTCGTTAATGTCATATGAAGATAGGTGCAATCGAGTTCATAAATATGTGTACCTACACTTTAGGACCTTGTCAATTTAATGTCATATTTAAACTGCCATAGGTAGGTATATGAATTGTCACAGCGATTAGAGTGCCAAGGTACTAAATTGTACATAAAATTATGAACTCGACTGTACATAATGTTTTTTTAAATTGGATTACTAATAAAAATACGTTATTGTAACTTTTTTTTAATGTGAAGTAGGAGGCAGGCCAGCAAGCGAATTGTTTTTATCTTAACTTCGGCAAGACTCGTGCTTTCCGGGGATTTTTTGAGCGCCTCTATTCTAGGCGGTAAAAACCATAACGTCTTTGAACTGTAAGGCTGCGGCTCCACTGAGGCGGAGATGAGCGGAGTGGAGCGGAGCTGTGCCAATATTAACCAATAGAATCTAAACTAACGTTCGCAAGCCACGCTCGACGTGACCGCATGCGCCTTCTATTGGTTAATATTGACACAGCTCCGCTCCGCTTCGCTCGTCTCCGCCTCAGTGGAGCCGCAGCCTTATGGTATTGTTTTTAACTCGGTCGCCATTACTACCAAATAAATAAGAGCTTTAAGAGCTTTCAAATTACAATAGTATAATAGATCAAAGATGTTTTAGTTGTTGACGACTAGCATCTCGGCCCTGGGCGCCCAGCTGTCATTAAATTCTTTATCCGACTGCGCCAAGCCAAAAGGAGGGTTATGAAACTTATGAATTAGTTTAAGTGTAACGGCCGCACTCAGAATCAGTTAATTAAGGGCGATGGATGTCAAATAATTCATTAAAAACATACGAGTGATACACACCTGTGCAAACATTATAGGAACAAATAAAAAAGTAACACGAATTTTTTACCTTTTATTTCTTATGATATCAACAATACGAATTAACTAGTTATTAAATTTACACATTGTATAAAAAATATTACATACGCACAATCGAACAGAAACTTGGATGCATTTAAACCAGGGATATTTAAATACCGGAATTCAATTTCGGTATCTCACTTATTATTGAATATTTTTGCTCTTCAATGAATTTATATAATATAATAATGTTATTACCTAAATTACAGTCGAAAATATCAAGGAAATAATGCAAATTAACACGTTCACAGTCCAGTGCCCCATACATGGGTCACGACGAACTATCTCCACGAGTCCGTGCCCCGCATATGGGTCACTATAGCCGACCAGGTACGCACCCAAATCAGTATAATTATAGTTTTGTTTATACAGTTTATAATTTAAAGCAATTCTGATTTATCTATTAATATTTTTAGTTGGATTGACAGCAGCATTCTTTAATATATATTATACTAATCCAAGTGACCCATACGTGGAGCATGGACGTACGATGGAAGTAATTTTCTTGGACGTACGGGGAAATCGAAACATTTTGTATGGGGACTGTGAACGTGTTAAGGAAGATATTTCAATTTTAATTAATCCCTGATATTTTATTGATCCCTGATTTAAACAATTTAAGTAATTAGGCACTTTTCAGGGTTGCTGTATGACTACCATAATAACTTTTCCAATTTAGACAAAATAACATAAGCATGCATGAATGCATTGCCTAATGATTTTAGTTGATCTTGAAGTAGTTTTATTTTATTTAATCCTCGTATTTCAGAAGTGAAAAAAATACCTAATCTCTTCGGATTTTGATAACCCCAAAAAAATAAGCTAAAAAACATACAAAATATATTCAAATTTTGATCACAGATCTGAGACAAGACATACGAGGGAGTAATAGTGGTTAACAAACTTTTACAGCCATTATTGTACATCAAGGCGGGCGATTTTTAACGGTTATTTACCTAACCTCCACCGATACCAGGTACAACTAAAGGTTGTGGATATTAACGGCTAATAAAAAATAATTATGAAATCATCGCAAACCTCTCCCGCTGTACAATTGTGCTATACATAAGTATTATTTTTTCTACGATTCGTTAAATATTAACTGAGCCGTATTTTGTATACGATAGTACAGAGAAATCGGCTCAATGTATACTTCCCGATTTTCACTAAAATTATTATTTACAAATTTGAGACATCACGCCTCCAAGTCATACGTCTCTCTCTCACATCAGTTCATGCCGTCGTAAAACTTTCCATAATGTCGCTAGATGACGCCAGTTAGGACTAGAGTAACTTTGATTTGTTTCTTTGGACATTTAATCGTAGGTCTGCAATAACCAACCATGGACAAACAATTAAAGGAGGAATAACTTTTTAATAGCCTACGCCATGGATCTAAATTAGTCATGATAGTGAAAGGTATCAATAGTCCTGACTAAATATTTTGCGATAATTTGGCTTTCCATCATTCTCAATAAAATATTCATACACACTCCACTGTCCATTTTTATAAAATGCATTTGTCACCAACATGATAAAAATATCATTACTTCTCAATATGGCAGCATTAAAACGGACACAAACTAAAAATAAAAACCTTGCCTCAAAAAACCTATAACTCAACACGAGACAGTGTCTTTTTGGATTTATAAAAAAATACAGATACCGTCACATTACGCACAAAGTATTTTTATAGTTTATACAATATCGGCGTAACGAGGTTTCAGATATCACAATTATACTAACACTTGAAAATATATAATCATGTTTTTTTTGTTTATAAACAATAACTACCTATATGTATACAAGATCATTGGGCAGTCGAACTATCCTCGCCAAGGGGTTTTGCAATGTAAGTACAAACATTTACATATTCCTACGTTCCTAGGTATGAGAATCGTAAAAAATACCATTGCAAAGTCATTGCCATTGGTCCGCTATATTATATTTAAGGGAGGATCCAGAATACAGTCCAGGGGGGTCATAGTTACCCAAAATACGACAAACACGACCTTTATATAGCACAGATCAAAAAGTTAAACTTGTTTATGGCTCAAGGGGAGGGAGGGTGATCACCATGACCATCACCGTCCGCCCCTGGCTACATCAATCTTAAGCGGGAATAGCTCGACTCACTATAACCCTGTTCATGCTTCGAAATATTTATTAGTTAAATAAATAGAATATCTGCGCTTGAGCATTAATATTTTTGTCCTTCATTATTTACACCTAAATTCAAAAATATGATTTAACGCTAAACATAATTTAAATAGCTTAGCATCAACCGTCACAACTGTATACATATAAAATTCACTCTATGTAAACTGTTAACAATTTAAATTCACATTATTTTACTTTATCATTTTGTACCATCCTTGTTACTTGAATACCCCATGATAACACGTTTATATAAAAATATGTGTTCTGGAAAAAATCTGAACTTCTGTTCTGGTTAGTAAAAAAACATCCACATTTATTATATTAAAGTAAAAGACACCAATGGATAAACTATTTGATACAAAACTGGTAACAATATTTGCTCACTGCATAACCATATAATATGATATAATGGGATCCCCTTGAATTACTGATACTCATTTGATCGAATGTATGATTTCATCGAATTTCATTTCATCTAAAACTAATTTCTGCTGAAACCTTAGGTTATCTTAAGCATGGGTTACGTAGGTCAGGTTAGGTTAGACCTGTGACCACTAAAAAATATAACTCCTGCACGGTCGATGAAATGAAAAGTCGGCGAAGTAAAACATTCTATGAAATGTGTGTCGGTGATTCAAGGGTAAAGGCCCAGCCACACCACTTGCGTGACGTGCACGTTTCCACTGCGTTGTGTCGTATGAATTCTCATTACGACATGTCACTATACAATGCAGTGGAAAGCGAACGCGCACGTGCACGTGCACGTCACGCAACTGGTGTGGCTCGGCGTTAAACCGTGATATAATATACAATATCGCACCCGTTTTAACCGACAGAAATACATAGGTACTTTCTACAAAATCAATAATTACAGCAGGACACAAATAATATGGCGCACGGATTCAGCAATTATAGACTCTTGGTCAACGGCGTAAGCGCTTTGACGCGAGCCATATTAATTGTGATCTGCTATAAGCATATCGATCGCTCAAACGATGGGAAGATCTAAATGCTGTTCGTAAAGAATACGGTCGGCAACGACAGGTGACCAAATTTGTGCTTTCTGCACTTGGCTAATTTGTTCCATGGACATGCACACTTTTGCCGACTTATTATTGACTAAGGATGCCCGCGAAGTGGCACTTCATGCAGAATTTGTAGTTCACTGGAACAGAGTGTACATATCCACCCTTTATGTCAACAAAGGTCAAACTTTCGTGGCTGATCGTAATTACAAAATGCGTGTAATTATTTCCTTAAAAGTATAATCAAACTTAATTGTTGCTCATCTCTTACAATGGATCGCCAATTCAAATCATTAATGGGGAAAACGTGACTGGTAAACGAACAAACGGGAAAACATGTTGGTTTGACTGTGATTTAATAGTAGTGATACATTTTTTCATCACCATTCACCCACAAAATAAAGCTATGTATATTACATTGGCGTGATTGTATGGCATAGACTCTTGGTCGCATAAACTTTCTTTTTACTCTTTCGTAGAGTCGTCTCACATACATAAGGCACCGTCTTCTAATATTTTAATTTACAAAATAACTTTTTGAATTCAACAATTTGACCGATTGGGAAAAGATTACTGACAATTTATAAGTGTTTATTAGGGTGGTCCAAAATAGTATGAAGAAAAATAATGTATATCAAATCATTTCTCCACATAGCTTATTTTTGTTTACTATAAATTAGTTGCTCATGTGTCAAGTTTTAACTTGTTAAGTGGCCGTTTACCGGTCGCCAAAACATTTAGTTTATGAGAAAAGGATCCCACTCTCATACAAAAAGACATCTAGTAAATTTAGCAAGGATTAAAAACGGGAGTAGAATATTCTTTGCCTACTGCTGCATCGCAGAATACAATGTCATGATGTCAAAACCTTTCTCATTTCATATCTTTATTAGATGTATGAAGGTCTATCAATTTTTATATGAAACAATTCTAACAATATGGGCGACATATAAAGTTTTTCAATCGCAATTAAACTTGGTATAGCCTATTTCCATGTATTTTGGAAATAAAAAGAAACTTGTGGTAAAACAATATTAAACACTTTTGTTTTTTGTACCACCCTAGTGTTTATTAATTCGGGTTAACACAAAAACTGTCATAAACTGGCTAATAGTTCTACTTCTACTGCCATAATAATTCATGAAACATAACTTAAATCTAGTTTCTATTGCAAATGTACACTGGTAGCACGTTTTCCCAAACGCTCGAATCCTTAAATCATGACTACCCACGTCAACCGTACTAAATAATACCCATCACATCTAGCAACAGAACCTTGGCTCCATCTCATATGGAAAAACAGCTCCGGACATCAAAGTACAAATAAAATTATCTCTTAGCTATATAATCACACTTAAACATACCAGTGAAGGTAGAGTTCGGTGCCGGACAATCGAACCTGGTGGTGTTTCCGCTTAACACGGCGGCCGCCGTGACGTTGCAGATCAAGGGGAGCGTCGGCGAGGCTGTGCTGTGGTTCTTACCCAGGTCGATTACATCCGAGAAGATCACGTAGACGCCGTAGGTGATGTAGCCGCCCCAGATGATGAGGGTGGTTATGATTTTGGGACCGATGCCGCCGACCGCCTGAAAATTATACGATGATGTTAACATTAGATGCATGGTTCAATATTTTCTTTGCAAAAATATGTGATGGGAAGATACTTTTAACAAAGATAAAGAAAATATTTAAAAAAAAATGCCAGTGCCATGCCAGACGCTTATATCCAGACGGGGGACGTCTATTGGGTGAAATGATGATGATGATGACTCACCATTTTGGAGGTGGGTATGTTGGCGACGCCTGCGACGATTGCGTTGGGCGGCGTGCCGACGGGCATGTGGAAGGCCATAGAGCAAGCCAGCGTGGCCGGGATCATCAGGTAGCGCGGGTCCATTTCGAGCGTGCGGGCCTGAAAAGCATTTAGTCATATTAAAGTCAAAAGGATTAATAGGTAAAATTTCGTTAAACTTGCTTTATCGTTGATCTCGTCCTGATTCTTCGGTCTCGACTAAGGTCAAGAGCAAACACATTCATGTTGAAAAAAATCGTCTTCCTAGCCCTGATCCCCTTTTAATCAAGGTATACTTTTGCGCATGATCATAGAATAGCTATGAATGTAAAATCTTGAGCAGAACTGGAATTTACATATGCACAAGTTATTCAAGCCCCCACCACACCACTTTTAATGGCGATTCCACCAGTGGCATTGGTTTTAAAGCCAGGGATTCACTAGGGGGTAAATGTCTCGCGATACGTGTCGCCAGCGACGTCGGGTGAAGCTCACGCAATCATTTTAACGCCTCAAAACACAAAGAACTAGTCCAAATAGTGAAAGTTGTTCTCACCATGTTAGCGAGCACGGGTAGGATGAGGTTGGCGATGGCGACGTTGGAGGTGAACTCCGTGATGAACTGCGTCACTAGCACCACCACCAGCAGCACCAGCCAGTGCGGCAGCCCCGCCAGCCCGCTCAGCGACTGCCCGATCATCATCGACAGGCCGGTCGCCTTGCTGCCTTCAGCTAGGGCGAAGCCTCCGCCTGCAAGTGACGAGTCGGCTTTTATCAGTCAATCGCCTTGGCATAACGTATTGTGATTTAGGACTAGATTGGAATTCCACAGACACTTGACTTGACCCCATGAGATTTTTCATGAACCGCACGTTCTCCCGACTTGACCCCCTTGGATTTTATATGACCTGCACGGTCACCCGACTTGGCCCCTTGAATTTTATATGGCCTGCACGGTCACGGTTGAAAAAACAAAACATAGAGAAGTTGTAAATGGAAAACCAGCTTAGTTAGAAAAAATCCATGTTGCGGAGTATACCAACTATTTCCGACTAACAGCATTATTTATCTTACCCAACAAGAACAGTAGGCCCCAAGGAGTTTTGTCCTTAAGGATGTTCCACGTAACCACACTTGGCGAGGGCTTGGTCGCTGCCAGTTCTTCATCTGCAAACATATAGTTAAATAAGCATATAATATACATGTCCACATGAGATACACATATATCCATGTCTTTCTTTCTTACGTTTTGAAGTTAATCGGTCATCGTTAAAAGCGCAAAAATAGCAGGGGTATAAAAGCAAACACAGCTAAATCCACATATTTCAGTGTGGACTTACAATTAGTTTGAGAATCACCCTTTTCTTATTCTATTCTACCCTCCGAATCTATTCTATACTAAGAATGAATTTACGGCCTGTAAGTGTCAAATTTCACGATTGATATTGCGTTGAAATTACAACATCATGTCAAATACAAAAGTTGTCACGCACACAACAATGTCAGCTGAACGGCACCGCACATGTCCACCTTACGAATATAATTATGTAGGTTCATATCAAATCAAATTATGGTTACTTAGTTAATAAATCTTTACATAGTTTAAAACAAACTGGCTGTTCCTCTGTATGTACGCTTAGATCTTTCAAATTACGCAACGGATTCAAATATAGTTTTCATGAATAGGTAGAGTGATTCAAGAGGAAGGATTTTATGTATAATAAATTCTAGTTTATTTACGGGAATTACAGAAAACTGACATAAACCGAAGCAAAGCGAGGGCGGTTCGCTTGTAACTAACAAAGAATACTCGTACTTACAAGACGATGATGAAGAGAAGAATTTTAGGAAGTCCATCGACATAGGCAGGACGAACATCAGCACCACGATGAACATCGACGTCACGCCATCCTTCACCTTCCTATAAGCCATTTCATCATCATCATCATCATCATCATCATCATCATCATCATCATCGTCATCGTCATCGTCATCGTCATCGTCATCGTCATCGTCATCGTCATCGTCATCGCCATCGCCATCGCCATCGCCATCGCCATCGCCATCGCCATCGTCATCTTCATCATCGTCATCGTCATCGTCATCGTCATCGTCATCGTCATCATCATCATCATCATCATCATCATCATCGTCATCATCATCATCATCATCATCATCATCATCATCATCATCGTCATCATCATCATCATCATCGCCATTATCATATTATCACATAATTATGAAACTGATGATGACTGATGAATATGTGCTATTACGATGGATTTACTAACTAATATGTTTTATATATGTATGTCAAGTTATCCTTACATGGTGGTGAGCAAGTCAGCCCATCCTGGCATGAAGCCAGGCCTCCTGAAGATGTAAAGGAACACCGCAAGGATGAACAGGAATCCTGAGGCCTGCAAACAAAAAATATCACCGATAAATATGGGAAAACAAAGACTTTCACATACATACAGTGCAACCATTTTCTTAAC
The DNA here is from genome assembly GCA_946894065.1 of Acleris literana. Lineage (NCBI taxonomy): Eukaryota > Metazoa > Arthropoda > Insecta > Lepidoptera > Tortricidae > Acleris > Acleris literana. The sequence continues at coordinate 7,680,788 of OX335687.1, forward strand.
AGCGGCCATCTTCGTTTTTCTATGACACACGAGTGACAAATATACTGTCAGTTGCGAGTGCAAGCGTGATAGCGGTAGCCAGCCGAAAGCTGTTAAGAAGCTGGGAATACTGTACATACATAAACTCAACCAACAACTCTAAAAAATTGTTGATAACAATTCTGTAACCACATTTTGCACAATTAGGCTAAGATGTCAGTGTGACAGAAAAATCACTTTTTTTTTCTGTTGCTTTCTGACCCGGACCAACTGTTAAGCGCGTTCCCCTCCCGCGCTTCCCAGACTATGAGGGGGATCACCGCTTACGGTGGTAAAGGTATAATTACGAGTAATACCGTATTCAAAGATTGAGTCAATATAAATTAAATCGGCTTATAGTACAGTCTGTGAGCACTTAGGTGCTTCGGGTTTGTACTTCTTTCTCACTCGCTCTTAATTAAACGCATATGAGAGCGAGTGAGAGACAAGTACAAACCCGAAACCTCTTCAAAGAGTTATAGCACTGTACTAGTCAGATAAGAAGTCAGTCCTGACATATGGCACAACCATGAAGTTTCTATATATTAATAATGTTGCCAGCAGTAAAACAATACTAATCTTATTTATTACGTGTGAATGAATAGTATTAGCAGCATTGTTTACTGCTGGTAACATTATCAATATATTCAAACAACAAATTCAAACTTCATGGTGGTGCGATGTGTCAGGATTGACTTCTTATCTGCCTAGTGTTACAAAGAAGTATCATAAAATTGTAGGCAAAATTATTTTCGAAGGTTACTTTAAAAACAAGTACCTTTTCGTGGAAAGTGCAGGGTCCCAAGTTCTGGTACTTCTCCTTGATCACTTTCATGGTAGTAGTGGACCCGGAGGCCATGTTGACTTTCCTCGCAGCCTCACTATTAGGCCTGCAATCAAAAGGAAGACATAAACTTAAATTTGAATGAAAAATTTACAAACTCTAGAGCGGCCAAACTTTTTTGTCTCGTAGACCACTTAGCAATTTTTTCGGTTTTGGATAGACTCCCAGCTTACTTAATATCAAAAAATCTTCGGGATTTTTTGCACGGATAAAGTTGGAAATCAAGTCAGCTAAAAATTGACAAAGGCTACAACTGAAATTTTGCGCGAAAAAACATTATTTACAAAATAAAGACACGCACAGAAAATAAAAATATTATTTATATAGATAGATGTGTTTATTTATATAATAGATACCTACTATCTGTGTATGAATTTATGGATTATTCTATTAATGGAAGACCAAAATTTAAGTCGCGACCTGCTTAAATGGGACCCACTATCGCGGACCCCCGTTTTCATCTCATGGCCCCCCATTTTTTTTCGCAGGTCGTCGTCGACCCCTGGGGTTCGATATGGACCACTTTAGAAATCACTGTTCTAGAGGATGATTCTTCGAAACCTATTCTGGGTGCTTTGGCCAATCGGATTACCTATTCCACTGTAAAAACTGGGTAAAATCTACAAGGGAATAAGCGAATAATGTAAAATTATGAATAGAGAGAATAAATAAGACTGGAAAATTTGCTACGCGATAAAATGAAGGTTTGGAAACATCGCTACACTCTCAGCAGAAAATAGTCACTATTTATGGGAGGAAAGACAAAAAGTAACTTTGAAAAAAGTAAGCCTCTTGGGTGCCTTTTGAATGCAGACCTCAAATTGTTCCTTGAGATCAAGTTATGAAGATTTAATCACAAATGCATATATATTTTGACTCATTTTGCATGTAACTTCAAGGCAGATCAAGAATTTTATTTGTAGTCTAGTCGGCTTCAATTTTGGTAAGTACATTGAACAACTCGGTTTCGGCCCAATGAAACCCCCTACGGGGCTTATGCCAGGCGAGCTCGACAGTGGGCACTGACCTGAACATGCCCATGAAGGTGACCTGCAGCGAGATCCACACCAGCAGCTGCATGATCAGCATGGGCGGCGTGCTGTACAGCATGAACGAGAAGAAGTTCACCTTGCTCGTCAGCTCCGGGAACTCACTGTAACAAACATGACAAGTCTACAAACAAATCCTGACGTCTTCATGGCATTTATGAGCAGTCAGCCCATAGAGACGGCAGCGTCGCCGCGCAATTTTTAAACGGAGTTGGTTGATTGTTGTCCTTTTTATCCCTATTATTTTAAATGAAATAGAAACCATCCCTGATTCCGCTTCCTTTTACATTAGAAGTTGGTGGTAGTATTATTTTAATCAAAAATATACAGCAATTTTGTTATTTATCTAACTTCTACTACCGCTAGGGTAGTACTGTGTACAATTGTATGCACCTTTGGATCCTTTGGACCTTTACTAGTCTTCTTCTATTAATTTTATTTAGTTGTATTTCTTTAGTTAGCTAAGTTTAGAGCATTAAAATTTATATGTTACGCATACGGCTGTTTTTCACTCATCTTCGCCCGCCCAACCAACCTACTCGTCACAAGACCACTCCCGTCCGTCAAGGTGGCGGTTGGTTCGAACATTCGTCCGGTTACATCTATATAAATAAAGATAAATGTTTGTATGTGTGTCCTCTATGCGTTCCTAAACCCTTGATCCAGATTGTCATGTGATGAAACTTTAGTAGGGTGTTCTGAGGACGCCCGCGACGGTTTCTGGCCCAAAAAATCTATATCTACTTTTTTACTTTACGTGGTATTGCAAAGCATTTTGGGTACAGCTAGAACACATATAATCGGGAGCTCAACTTTAAATTATTCAAATTTAATCGCATCACAATACATTGTAAAATATCAAAATGACGTGAATATTTTCGAACAGCTTATGATTGTAATTATCTTACCCGTCGAATATTCCCTTAAAGGCGGAGTTGGTGGCCGTGCCGACAAGTGTACCGCAACCCCCCAGCGTCGACGCGTACGCGATGCTCAAGTAATAGCAGATTGTGATGTCGCTGGGCACTGGGGTTCTGGAAAGGACAATTACACTCATATTCAACGAAAATATAAAACCAAAGCAAAATAAGTTTTTGTCTAAAAGGGACAAGCTTTTGTTGCCAACTGTATTTTATTGCGAAGTCATTATCTGCTTATCGCGACCAAACTAACGAGTCCCGTCGTCTACGTTAAGTAGCGGAGATCCTGTCACCGTCTTCAGACTATAATCAGATCAGCTCTAAGATACCATAATACAATTTTCAGCCAATAACGATAACGGAAAGTGGTTCAACATTGACTTGCAAGTTTTGACCCATACTAAAATGGCAAGATAGCTTGTAAAAAAAAACAAAAAACATCAGTCTAGACAAGTTCCACTATGTAAATGTTATTCAATAACAGTTATTGACATAGGCTATGGTGTGTTCCTTTTTCTATAAATTAACACACAGTTCAGTTACTGCTGTTGTTGAACACAACTCGGCTAGCGCTACGGGCCACGACTTTCAGCAACAGCGGTAAGTGGCTAATAGAAAAACAAATGCATACATATGTATAAAGCGAGTCGATGGCGGCGCGGTTGGCGATAAGGCTGCGTTCCCACCAGAGCTGTTTGAGGCATTTAAGCGGTGTGCGAGGAAAAATCCACCCATAGGATAGTGGCCAGTAAAACATAATCGTACTGGTGGATTTTTCCTCACAACACCGCTTAGCTGCCTCACACAACTCTGGTGTAAACGCAAACTAAGGCGATTACTGTGCATTTGATTTTGTCGCTCGCCACCCTGCTCAACGCATAGCCGCAAGCCCAATGGCCTCAAAGCAGTGGCCAGTCAGAAAAATAGAACTCAATAGTACAATTTGAGGAGCCATAATGTGCGAAGCACCTGTAAAGATTCTTAACTTACTCTTCTTCCTGATTTTCTTTCTTCCCATTCTCAGTCTGATTCTTCTTTCGGTTTAAATACACGTCTCCCAGGCCCTGGGACTCCAGTACTTCCAAAATGGCTGCCACAATCGGCACCATCATGGTTGTAGCGGCCGCGTTCGACACCCACATCGATATGAACATCGTAACGAACGTCAGGCCGAAGTTAAGCCTAAAAAGAAAAGTTTGATACGTGTAAATAATTAACTATTGCCAATCTGAACACCTAACGTTGCTATAAAAGTGACCAAATTTTATAGTGGCTTATCGCGTTCGCTACCGTACCTTTGTCGAGGTAATTTTTCTTCATACAAATAATTTTGTTTCATACAAAGCTCGCATAACATGTCAAAACGTACATATAATATGCGTTCAAGGTATTGAGCGAAAGACGGGAGAACGCTTACATGCGTTGTCGGCATTTAATGTGTTTTAAACCATCTTGATCCGGTTCGAAGGACCAAGATTTGACAACCTCGAAATTACAGCCTCCTCTCAAAACATCAGGAACTCTTCAACGTTTGCCGCCAGCAACGAAAGAGTTAACCTGGCTTATGATATCATCGCGTACCTATAATATACTGGACTGTCTGGAAGTCTAGCTAACATGTTGACTTACTTATTGTTAACTTACCTTCTATGCGAGCAGCCGACAACCTGCACCGTCCAAAGCGCCACTCTCTTCGGCAGCTTAGAATGCTGGACCCCCGCGGCGATCATCAGACCCCCCATGAACATCATGTTAGTCTCCTTCATGTACGCAGCGCAGGTCTTATCAGAGTCCAGGATGCCCATAGTGGGGAACAGGACTATGGGCAACATGGACGTCACCGGAAGCGGAAGGAGCTCCAGGACCCAATATGTTGCCATAATTAGCACTACATACATGCATTTGTAAGGCTGGAAATAATAACTAAAAATTAAACCATCACTTTATGTAGCACATGAATTCATAAAATCTGATTATGCTTAGTGTAACTTTTGCTTTAAAACAGGAATTACGAAAAAGGTTTAAGGTCATTATTTATAAACCTAACCTTGGCTAGGCTAGTATTCAATAGATACCCGAGTAATTTAAAGTACATGTAACCATTGATCATTGAAATATCTTACCGGTGTATTATTAATAATAGGAATAGGCAATAGCAGTATAGGTGTTAGGACCACCAACAAGGATTTCCAGTATATAGAAAAAAACAATGCCATTCTTTGGCCCAATGTGGCACTCGACCTTGGTCTGGAAAAGAAGTATGTGGTTCCGCTGAAAAAAAAGAGCATATTATAGAACCTGACACACATGCTGTTAGAAATGAATATACATGCGATGGGACAAGTCAGTGATAATCCGCTTGTAATGGTGCATGTTTCACACAAGTTACAATAAATAAAAATTATTTAAAATTTAATAAATGGCAAACTAAATTATATCTATAAATAGTAAATAAAACTTTGCCCGCTTTTTAATTTTCCCAGACTAAGGCAATACGAGGGTTGATCAATAAGTTTTTAGAATCGGTATAAAAAATGGGAGATATGTAAATCGTTATATTTTAATTGGAATATGCACACTTTCTATATTTACAAACATTTATTAACGTCATTTAAATGTTTTATTTTACCCATATAAAAATATTTTTATTTTTGTAGGTCAAATTTTGTACCTTAACTAAGTCATCATCAGCTTGTGATTTTTATGTAGTTTGTTGTTTGTTGTAGTAATAGTTTTTGAACATTGGTGAATGAGAAGTAGTAGTCCAAAGTTAGGGCTAAATAACAGGGGGAGCGGTTATCAGTTCTGAACTTAGGTCGGAGAGCAGCATCCTTGTGAATTAGATGGCTCTGAAGAATAATTCCTGCCGAAAATACGTAAAATTTTTTCAGCACTTTTTTTTATTTATTTTGCCTTAACTATACGGCAGAATAATGTTATATAACTCTCCTAGGTTTTTTGATAATTGCTAAAAGCTTATATCACAGTATTTATTTGTAGGCCTCAATAATCCCGGAAAAGGCCAAAAAATCCACCCTAAATGTTGGTGACCGAGCTGGAAATAAAAAACTCCACTGCAAAGATAACTTGTTTATCCTCAAAATCATAATGATAAACCAAGGTTTCATTTTCAATAACATTTTTTTTTATTAGGGCATCAGGACTTTCTCCACACCGCTCCAAATAATTACAAAACTAACTCTTATTTTTGCCGTCTTGTAAAATTGTTCATACAGACGTTTTTTGTTTAGCTATCACAGAAAAACAAATGAATAATGTTTTTTTTTTTCTCTAATTTAACGTTGATTAGTGCCATGGTATAGTCCACATTAAAATAATATCATTACGAGGATGGTTCATACCGATTCTAAAAACTTATTGATCACCCCTCGTATATCATTTTCTTTAACTAATATTTAAAAAATCCCTCTCCTACTTCTAGGGTTCTATTCAATATACAATATATGGCAAACCCTTCTAGGATTTTATTTAATTTATATTCACGGTAAACCCATATTCCACCATTCACACAGAGTTATAGACTGCATTCTAATATATGCCACTAATTCAAAAGCTTTAAAAACTTATACAGGAATCCATGCTCAAAAATATGATGGTAACTAATAGTCTGTAATTATAAAATGTAAAAAAAAAGTTAAGTTAAGCTATAGGTGAAAAATGACTCTTTATGTACTTGTAACACATCTGTATAGAAAGTTCGACATTCTGTAATTAAAATTAGACGTAAATTCCATATCTGTTTTGTACGCAACTACATGCAACAGGTCATTTACTTAAGTTTTTCACCTATAGTAAGTATTCCCTCTATCAGTTTCAGAAGACAATAAACAGAGTAGAATGTCTTATCCATGATTAATCACTAGTAGATCTTAGTCGTCCTAGCTAGTACTAATGATAAAAACATACTGAGAGACAAGAGTGAAAGGGTTATGCCTACCTGTTACCACCAAGCATCCTTTTGTTGCCACTTTGAACTTTATTCACGAGTAATAAGTCAGCAAAAGTGTGTGTGTGTGGCGGTAACAGATGAGAATAACCCAAAATAAAAGGCATGCCATTTGGGTATTTAGGTCTCTATTGATTCTAGTTCAATATGAGATTTTTGCTTTTTAATCTTACTCGCGCATATAAGTTATAATGCTTGCTACATTCTGAATAGGTATGTTGCAATATTGTAAAGTGATAAATTTCATTACACTTCCGTCAGAATGTGTGCATAATGAAATCATGCAGTGCTTTTATTGTGCAATTGGTTGCTATTAAAATGTTTACAAATCTTTGTTAGTCTTTGTCAGGTAGTTATAATATTTATCAAGAATCCTATGCTGTGCATAAGATAACAATAACATGTTTTTCCATAGTTTGTAGGTCATCATGAATATTAAGTGCAAAATTGCACCAGGAGCCAATTATAAACATCTTGGGTGTACGAGCAAAAAGGTACAGTTGCTCAAAAGACCAAACTTATGTATTCTCTTTGGATAAGAGGATTCGATTTTCGTAAATTTAAACAAAATAGAAAAAACTTAATATTTCTGGTAGGTAATAGGCAATATTTATACGTTATTAAAAATTCACTGTTATATTTTTTCATCTTTTTATCACTTTTGTAAAGTTTTGTACCTTATTCATTTTATGCATTAGTATACTTCATCGTTGAAAAACTATACTATGTATTAGTTCGTGGATGGCTTCATACGGCAGTTGAAGCCTAAAGCTAAAGGGATAAGGTACAAAAGGCGTTGACTGGACAATTATTACCAAAATTTAATTCAAAATGTTTGATTGCAATACAACTAAAACTTACCGGTTTTCATCATTGATCCCATTTTCCACGCGGTTCACGTTCGCGACATCTCCAGCGTTGCCGTTAGACATTTTGGCGGTTTTGATTTACCGACTGCAGCGCTTTAATTAATAAAATACACCACCAAGAAATCCTTTATCGGTTACATTCCCACGAACATCTGAAAAACAAAGTCATATTATTGTAGGGACGCAGCTTTAAGTAATACTTTTATAAAAAATATTCAGCCTCTTTTACATATTATACTTTAAAAAAGTTGATAAAAGTTTACGTGGATTTAGCATACAATCATATTCTATTCAACATTCAAACAAAACGTGCGCCTACTTCAAATTGACACTTGACAGGTACGGTACGCATGTTTACAGACATATCACTTGTCATTAAGCGGAAATAAAATGAGTATGTTAGGTTGGCAACATGCTGCGTTTCGTTATAACGTAATAAATTGTGTGGTCATAGAGGTGGTTCCCTTTAAGAACTTCTTTGTTACTTTTTATTAACTATTTACTAATTTCTACTTTTACTAAATACATTATCATGTGTACGATCTTTAATTATTTAGGAGGCCTGAATACCTGTACATCATATGAAAACGGTCCCCTCGTGTATTTTACTGAACTAATTGATCAATTTATGCCCCCCAAATATCTAAAGAGCGAAAAACTAAATTTTCTGTTTATTGCCCTTTAGTACTTACTGTAATACGTACCACTCATTTCAATAACCAGATTAAAACTACCATACAATGTTTAAACAAAAAGCAACGGTAAGTTTAGTCCAGTTAAAACTTTTCTCAAATACCATGAAATTTCTATCTTTAATAATAATCATATTTTATATTTATAAAACCATATTTTAACTGGCTGTCATACTTATTTACTTTAATTGGGTTAACTTTTTTACTGTGACTAGGGCTACCATATTTCAGGATTTTTAGAATTTTCAATAAAATACAGTACATTTTAAAGATCTCTTTAATAATAAAAAGTAAAACATAACTAAAAATAGTCTTCCTAATAGACAAAATAATTGAAGTAATCAACTCAACTTTGGTAACGACTTTTTTAAATTTGTTAATTACGTCTGAGAAAAAATTCTCAAACTCCAACAAGATCTCAGGATTTTTCAACGGAAATCACGCCTTTTCTCCGGATTTTTGATTTTTTTCATCTGGTAACGCTAACTGTGACTATTTTTATAAACTAGACGCAAGGCCGCAGGGGCACCACTATTCACGACAAAAACGTCAACATGACAGTAAAGTAAACTGATAACAATTGATTGATAATGAAAACAAATAGTTTGCTTTAATTTTACAGCATTAACTAGTTAAAGCTTCTTATTTAATGTTAGAGTTTATTGGTTGAAATTAGCTTAATTGGCAATGGCGAAACTAATAAAGACGGAGGCGGAAGGTAAGTGTTCAGATAATGATTACTTTCGTGTTCCTAAATTCAAACAGTTTCTTTATTATAAATTGATCATTTAGGAACGTTAAACACGTAACATATTGTTGGTGCAGTTATTTATAATTCCTCTTGTTCGTAACTTATCTCATTTGCCAGAGATATGCTTGTATTTGTAGGTTATGAATTAGTTAAGTTGTAGAAGTTCATTGGCCGCCGGTCTCAAAGCGTTCTGTTTGGTAATGTCGCCCGTGAACAGATAAAACTCATCTTCTTTTCTCTTTACTATTATATGAAGCCAGCAAAATAACCTACAGCAAACTGAGAGAGCACAGTAACATCCAGTTTTATGTTGCAAAAGCCATGTATACAACATTCAGATGTTAGGTATATGCCTGATAATGCGATATCGGTGTGATGAGAGCATTGTTTGTATGAAAGAATTGGTCGAGTCGCTTAGTGACTTAGGGTGACGACTCGTCGACACAATGCATTCTTTTTGAACCCCTGGGGCACGTTACAATTTTACGGGTCTAAACTGGCAATACTGTTCAAATGGCCGGTCGTCATTGGGTGAGGTTGTGTCAAATGGAAACTTGTAACCTGTAAATTGTAATTTGTAGCTTTATAAAACAGGCCCCAGATGTCTCATGTACCAATGATATTTTCTAAAGCAGTACATTATTCTGCTTTGGAAACATGCTCTTTCAAAAACCTAGTTAAAAAAAAAAAAGCCTTTATTCGCTAATCTCTTCTGCTAATTACATACATTAATTAAATATAATATTGAACAGATGTCACAAAAAAGTTAAACACCTTAAATGGAAATGGGCAGGACACATATTGAGATCCCCTAAGGAGAAATGGTCAAAGGCAATCTCTGGATGCTAAAGTTGCAATATGATGTAATAGTTCAAAAAACATAGTTAAGAACATGCAAATTCAGGCATTTGAGCATGTCAGAGCGGTAATTCCAAAGAAGGTCTGCTCAAAATATGATTAGTCACACTTATCACAAGAATTCTCAAGAAACATTTCTCTACACTTAATAGTGAAAAGATGCAAGGTGGAGAATGGGCTGTAATGGTGTATTGAATAATTTATCCTATGCTATAATTATTTATTTTGAAGTTTGTTTTGCTTAGGTCAGCATTGTTAATATTCCTTTACGATCTCTGATAGTTAGACAAACAGCAATAGGTCAACAGATAGGATAATATAATTCTAACATCCTGCCCATACTAGAGAACAATTTGAAAATCTGGAGAAGGCCTACGAGTATGTTTACAGACAATCTGAAGGAGTTAAAGATTATGTTCATTATAAAAGGAAATTTTTTAACATCCAACGCAAACAAACAAATGTTGTATATGTCCAAAATGTATCTTGAGTAACCGTCTATCTATAGTATCATAGCTCAATGGATCAATATTTTTAATAGAATAGCTAGTTTTTGGGGTGGTTCTTAGCTAGGATAAATGAAAATTGGTTGGGCTGTCAAAAATATTCACTCAGCTACACTTCTATCCTGCTGTCGCTATTGTATCAAGAGGTTTTTATCTAATATTTATATTTTTGGTTATGTTTATTTTAAACATATCTTTAAATCAGCATGAACAGCCATGAGCAAACACGCATCGGGTCTCTTAAGTTCCTGATCATCACTAATGAAATGACATTTCAAGAACGAGGAAGTACCTTGAAAATTGATTCACCGGAATATGTTAAGGTTTAATAAGTCTTCCTTTTACTGTTTTGCCACATTGTTTGAATGTTACATACAAAGTATGTTTACTTGGTTAACATAACCATACTAAAAGTTAACCAACTGACAGAGTAGTAATAATTGGAAAATATGTCATGTCTAAAATTAAATAAGGTTTAATTTTCCTTACCGTTTAAAGTGACTTTTGTCTATACAATATTGCGTATGGAAGCCTTATGCATCGATAGGAGAGTTCAGGCCACTGATACTTATTTCTAGTATTTTCCATATTCTTTTGATACAATTCAGTTTCCTTGTTTCCATAAATACCTATTTTACTAATTTTAAAAAAAACGAGGTTCACTGTTTGACCCGTATTTATGTACATCCGTATCTTCACGGTCATTAGTATAATTGAATAAAGTATGATTGCAGGTTATGTAAGAAAATTGATATTGAAACTTAACTACACCATTCCTATAATTTACTTACAAGTATGAATTAATTGGAAAGATAACAAAACTGAACGTTAAAACCTGTAATCATTATTTTTCTTAACATCTACCTTATCAAACAAAGAAGATAATGCGTGAGGTGATTGAAAATTCGCAATGCCTTGCACTATTAAGATTATTCTACAATTATTAACATAGAGACAAAGACTCATAACCCCTTAGTAGTGCTAGGACCTAGGACCAGGTCCTACCATTCTAGATTTGGGGGGCACCCAGTGGTGAATAGTCATCAGCCCACGGTGCCCCCGCTAACAGCCCTTGGAGGTTAACACTGGAGAGGTTTTAGACGGTATGCTTCGGGTAGGCCATATGGTCTGAGGTGGTCGAGAGTCCGTCATACCCCCCCCCATATGGCTACCCTAGCCGGGGTAAAGACAATTCCTCTTTGTCAAAAAAAAAAGTCATTCTAGATTGCTGCCACCATCTTATCTTTACCGACAAGCTGCAGTGTGCATTGTCTTCCGTTTTGGGCATAAAACCACTATTGTGATGACCAGCATAGCGTCATTCCAACTTAGTTTTTAGGGTTCTCAACGCATTTGCAGTCTTAGGATTGTAGTTTTAACATTGTAAATATTTATGAGGTTCAGATCCTACTTACTATTAGATGTTCTCGTTTGCCTTCCCATGGTATAATAACTATAGTTTTTTCTTTAAAGGTAGGTAAGTAATTAACTCGTTTCTGAGCGATTACGATTAAATAATACTCAAACGAAAGAAGTTCTTGATTTAATGAAAGAATCTCTTATTTTTTATCTTACTATGTTACTAATATTATAAATGCGAAAGTTTGGATGTTTGTTACTCAATCACGCCAGAATGGTTGAACGAATCTCGATGAAATTAGGCACAGATTATTTGATTAGAGTCAGGAATAGCACAAAGGCTACTTTTTATTCCAGAAAAATATACGGTTCCCGTGGGATGACAAAATTACGATTTCTATTCGGACGAAGTCGCTGGTAGAAGGTAGTTATTTCTACATATTAACTGCGTTGCACTCAAACCATTAGGCAGTGGCGGGTATCGAACTCGCGACCTATGGCGGTTGACTAAATATATTTTTACTTTGCCCAAGACCCCTGAAAGTGACACTTTAAGTGTACATAGTAAGCGCCAGCGGTTTTGCATACAATGAGTGTGACGTCACTAGAGGAAGTCTTTGAGATGCAAGTACGAGTAATTGTGTATAACATTACAATGGTTAGGTTATACAGACGTGTGAAAATATCCGTTTTTACTTTGTTATAATTAGTTTTATAATTTTTCATTATACGTGAACATATAACATATGATTATGCAACTGAAGTCGAATGTTTATCGTGTAATAAATCTTTTTATTTCTTCTTAGCCTTGAACAGAAATGTTGCATTAAATGCAACATTTTATTACAGAATAAAACCGCTATCAAACTATGGTAAGTACCAAATAACCTCATGCGCATCATTACATTACTATTAATGAAAAAGTGTGTGAGTGTGTGTGTGAGTTTAGTATGTTTGTTATTTCTCCACGGTAAAACGGCTGACACTTTATACTTACCCTGAATTAAGACATAAGGCCGAACTCAAGTGTAAGTTAGACAATTAAGTTGTTCCTTAGTAATTATTTTTCATACACAAGTTTGAAAAAGGAACGAGTTTATCAACTCTAAAATGTCTCTGCGTACGGCGGATATGGACTACATTTTTATCCCGAATAGCGGCTTTTATCCCGGTAAATGCTTGTTTTTAATATGCACTAAAACCTACTAAAATATATTATGAGAACTAGGGTGCCGCCCGCTTTGCTCCGGTTTAAACAAATAAATACCGGTCAAGTGCGAGTCGGACGCGCGCACCGAGGGTTCCGTAACACCGCATAGTAGGTATTGTATTCCGATTCGAATCGAATCAGCGCGAGTCCAACTTACACTTGACCATTTTTTAGTACCTATTTGCTGTTTTTCTTCAGGGTTTGTACAGACGAGTTCATAAATATGTGTACACTTTAGTACCTTGTCTATTTAATGTCATGTTTAAACTGCCATATATGAATTGTCACAGCGATTAAAGTGACAACGTAGTAAAGTGTGTACATATTTATAAACTCGACTGTACCTACTATAATCATTTGACGCTCGTGTGTTTTACCGTTTTTACGATTCATTTAAAATAAAAATACTTTAGAAGAAAACGTTTTTTGTACGGGGAGCCCTTTATTGTTTCACTTCCTTTATTTTTTTAATTTATTAGTGAATCCGCCATTTTAACACGTATTCTGAAAAAATAATCAACTCGCTATCTATTACGGTTCAAAAGATACAGCTCTTTTAGGACGGACGGACGGACGAACGGACACCGGAGGCATATTAATAGGGTCCCGTTTGGTTACCTTTTGGGTACGGAACCCTAACAAATAGACTATGTTCATCCGGAATAAAATGTACCTTTCAAGTGGTGGAAGAACTTTTCTAGTAGGTTCTGTGGTCCGGGAGATTACCTGTTGGATATATACAAACTCACAAAATTCGCACTCTCTCTTTATAATATTAGTGTAGATTACCATATAGCTACCCCGACAAAGCTTTGAAGTCGTTTAAAAAATAATAATATATCGGGAACTACTAAACTATTAGTATTAAACTACCTATATTTGTAGATTGCATCCAATTACAAGTATATTCAACTGATTATACGTACGTGATTGGAAAAACAATCGCAATTTAATCAACAACAAAAAAAAACAATAATACCTCAATAGTGTAGTCACCAGCGATCCTAGTGTACACAATGTGGATAACACCTGACACCTGTCACTTACTCACCAGTTAGTAAGTGCGAAAGTGTCAGATGCTTTATCCACCATCGCCAAAATAATATAATAATATCTTATCTGATATTGAGCTTCTTTCCCTTCTTTCTGTCTTATTAAGGACTTAAGAGCGTGTCAGAAATGATTGTGCGCAATGTCGAATATAATATTAATGCTGGTGACTGTACTTGGATTATTAATATCCATTATTAAAATTAAGACAAAATAGGATGCCCTAAAATACAAGTATAAATGACCTAATTCATATATAATGTTGAATGGCTATTCGTTTGTCGTTTCACGTGTTTAACTCTTATTTATTCAGCTGTTTGCCAACTCTTATACCTCTTTGAATTTGCAAATACCCCGTAGAAGTTGAATACTTGAGTTCGGTTCGGTTTACGCTTGGCTTAATCTTGACAATGTTTTCGTGTTAAGGTACCTAAGGTCAGGTCGGTAGCAGAATACCTACCACCATTGAAGGCAAAGGTGCTATGATATCTTGAATACAGTACTATCAAGAATACAGCGTTGTTAAATATACTCCGTCAGATATTGTTTATATTTGGCTACAATAATATAAAAATATATTTACCCCGATGTAAAGGTTTCTTCTTTCAGTTCTTAACTTGATATCTCTCAAACAGCCCAATCAATTTTTACAATCTTGATTTTTAACCTCTTGACCGCCAACGTCATCTATACATCGCTGCTTAAATACAGAAGCGCCACGAATCAAAAATAAATATAATTTGTTTTGAAACTTAAAGTAAATAGCATTCCGAATTTAAATGCAACACAAACACATTTTGATTTGTGTCGCTTTTGTATTTAAGCAACGACATGACCAACATTCAACTCGAAATACAACCTTCTACGATGGAATTTAAAGTTCCTATTTATGTACTAGGCGGTTTGTTCCGTGGCGTACAGAGCACGACACTTCATGCGTAGGGTGGCGGTCAAGAGGGTAAACTAGCTTTCTTTTAAAAACAAAACTGCACCCGAATTGGTACTTCCGTTTTGGAGCAACGATGCCAAAGACTGACACACAGATACACACGTTACACATAAAACATAACACTCCTCTTTTTCGGGGGTTAAAAAGAAGGGACGAGATATGTTACATTTGTTATATAAGTTATAATGTACTTTACATAAGAGTAAATGTAAATTATATTGTATACTTTTATTGCTCTTCTCTTGGACTCCTGTCAAATTATAAGTATTTGAGCTCTGTAAATACGAAGACCAGAAACATAACTATTCCAAAAATAGAAGAATAGAGACCGAATTCATTTGCAATTTAAAAACTGGCGCAAATCCATTCTTCCGCCAACATAAAGTTGCACGAGCAATACATGCATATATGTATACCTATAGGTAATTGTAGCTGCTACGCCCGTTTCTCCAATAATTGCTTTTTTGATATTTTAAAACAGCCTTTTTGATGATGACCCTTTTATCACGTAATCTTTGGCAACAGTGGCGCTAAAAAAAAACCGCCTCAGAATATCACAATCGAAGTCCAAGGTGATTTGAAGAGGAAACCGTACGTTACGCAGGCTGGAGTATATTTATAGGTGGAGGCGCGGTTTGACGTCACTAGAGATGTTTTTCGCTATTCGATGGGAACATAAATCAAAGTGCAATCTGAAGACGAAGCAAAACTAGCAAAACGATCGACTGTGTATGTAGTGTAGTATAAATAAAAAACTAAAAAATAGAGAGGAGAAATTATATGTACAGTCGTGAGATTAAATTTGGTACCCATCTTAGGTCCAAAGTCAATCTGACATTCTCCAAAAATAAGGTTGAGTTTCCTAAAAGTTACAAATGACTTGACATCTCTAATGACATTGACGACTTCAAGCATATTTTTCTTGAAATGGGTTCCAAATTAACGCTCGTGACCGTACCTAAATATACCTCTGTGTGTACCTTGGCAACGAAGAATTTAGAAAATGAGGCTGTTCGAAATGAAATGGTCCAGCCAACCATCGAACTTTTTCCCAAAAACTGCGTACGTCTTTCAGTTTTCCTTACTAACGGAAAATTGTAGTTTCTCCTGTCATCACGTCAACCACTTTTTTGCCAGGATATTGTATGTATATAATTATGTAAAAAACTTTATTGTAAAAAAATGCAAGAAGATAGACGGAAACACGAGGGTTTGTAGGTACAAAGGTGAACTATAGATTATTATAGTCAGTCCGTCTCAGTTTGCAGAAATACAATGTGTACCCTTTTTTTAACCGACTTCAAAAAAAGGAGGAGGTTCTCAATTCGTCGGGATATTTTTTTTTTTTTTTATGTATGTTCCCCGATTACTCGAAGACCACTGGACCGACTTGAAAAATTTTTTCGTTGTTCGAATGGGTATACTTTCTAGTTGGTCCCATTGTCACCACGTCAGGATCTGATGATGGGATCATGGAGAAATCAAGAGAACTCCTCAAATATTATAGGCACACCTATAGCGATTTTGGTATTTTTCACTGTAACTCATGCATTTGCTTTTGAAAAGTACTATATGGTGAAGTGGAACTGATGATGAAGACCACAGATGGCCACCGGAACTCCTTAACGGTACCTATTTCAAGGGTGGCGATAAGATATTTCGATAAAGGAAGTTGAGCGACTATGCCGAAGCACATTTAGGTTTAAATATGACTATGACATTCCCGCGGCGTTGTCTGCGGCGAGCTTGAAATGTTCTATAGTTTCTTATTAATATTTAGAAGTGGAGCTACTTAACAGCATAAATAGGATCACTCAAAAGTATAAAATAAAATAAATGTTTAAAAAAACAAAAAAACCGCCTTCAAAAAGCAAAAAATAACTTCTTTAAAATGGTAGGTAAATAGGTCAGTCCAACTGAAGTCGGCGTCCAACAATATTTTAACCAAAAGCAGACTTCAGTTGGACTGACCTATTTACCTACCATTTTAAAGAAGTTATTTTTTGCTTTTTGAAGGCGGTTTTTTTGTTTTTTTAAACATTTATTTTTTTACACATGCTCACTTACACATTTTTACATTCAATGATTACCTACGCACACCTTCTAGTCCGTCAATTTACTCCGGAACGAAGTAATTTTTTTACCGGTTTTCATTACTTACGAGTATGTATTCTTTAAAAACATATTTTTGCTTTGTTATAAATGAAAATTAATGCGTATTTATTACAGCCGTATCAGCTGATTTGTATGCCGGTAACGAACGTACTGGTTGAAGTTCGTTAGTTCTTACTGCTATTAGAATAAAGTTAATTTTCAAGTTACACGCTATTAACAAATTCTAAACAGTAATGGCGTAATTTGGTAGCTAATTTGCACAGTTCATTTGTTCCGTATTGTAGCTGGCGTGGTTGCTCTGCGGAATTGCGAACAGTGGCTCTATTCTACTCGGTATAACTATATTGCTTTTGACACCATTACTGTCAAGTAAATAAGAGCTATCGTAATGATGACAATACGTATGATAGCTGGTTTTACTAAGTACAATAGAACCCCAGCTTAGTAACTGCGCTCTTATTATATGTTAGTTGAGAAATAAAGGCTTGACTCGTATTTTAAACATCAATAGTTAGTTATACTCGGGGAATGAACGAAAGAAAAAATAATTGAATTATGGCAGCCATATCGACCCTTTCTCTCCTTCCGCAACAGTACTGCACTGCACTGAGATAAGATCATGAGCATCTAAACAGAACTTGACAACGTGAAAACCCGATTGTTCCAATGTAATATCGTGATCGTTTCGTTCCTTCTGTTACCAAATTAGCAACAAAAATGAATAATTCGTCTTGAAACCTGCCAATAAATTGGTGTTAAGGATTTACCCACGACTTTTTCGTTAAAGCCTTTTCAGTGGATTTAACAAAATAGGTGTTAAACGCGCTAATGCCCTGCGATCATGTACAACCTTTGCACTTATAAGAAATCCACGACAAGAGAGAATGGCAAGACTTGCTTCGATGCGAAAGAGCCTTGACTGGGCTATAAGTAGTAGGTTATTGTTTCTATTTAGAGTAGACATTTTAATTCGAAAGGGTTACAACCATAGACTTATTATTAAACCCGAAGAAATCAATTCAATTCTTCCACAAAGTATTACTCGGTAAACTAACAGCACCTTTGGTAGGTACCCATCGCTTTGGCTGATCAGAGGCCGTAGACAAGATGCTTAACGTTATCGTATACGATTTTCGAAAACAGCTAAAGTGAAATTGACATAAACGCTTGACGCGACCATCCGGCAGAGTTATTTAAAAGAATCACCTAACAGGTTATTGTAGAATAACAGCCGCACTCAGAGTAAGTTAATGACGTCTTTCCAAAAGTTTGAATAAGGAACGATTGAATTGTTTCTAAAATGTCTAAGTCGGGCGGTTAGTTAGCCCTATCCTAGCACAATGCCAACATGACGGAATGAATGATGATGCGGCCCGGTTATTTATATAATTCCCTACATTTCAGCAGACCTGACTATTATACTGTCAGCTTGCATCCGGATACTCAGTTACATCCGCGGCGCATATCTATGTCATTGAAAACGAATGATAACTAGAAGCGAGCTGGGATGAACCTAATTAAAAGCAGTTAGTGTTATGACGCAGATTGTAGTTACATACAAATCGCTCTATGTTGACCCCGGAGGCTCGCCTGCCTCCAGTATTTAATTAATTTAATTATAGATAAAGTACGCACATGTAGTTACGTCAATTTACACTACTGAAATGTTTGGTGTAGAGAGCTCTAATGCTATCGGGTCTATATTGGAATCCCTAATCGTCATTTGTCCGAATTTCCACCTGAATTTTGAACTTTTTTAGTGTTATAATACAACCCTAACCTAACCTAACCGCAGGCTAAAAACCACTTTATGACAAATAATAATTCGGACAAACGATGCGTTAGGACAACCGTTATTAGGGATTTCGCGTAACACCCATATGCTATCATTGGTAAATCCACGTACTCCTTTTGAAGGGGAGGATAATACAGCTTTTTGCAGACCATACCCCGTCCAAAAATTGCCAGGGTTTCAGATATAAACATTGTATTTTTATAGATATGAAATTTGGAAATTCATCTTACATCAATGTGATTTTTAGGGTTCCGTACAAAAAATTATAAAAAAACGGTACCCTTATAGAATCACTCGTGCGTCTGTCTGTCCGTCCGTCTGTCACAGCCAATTTGCTCCGGAACTACTGGACCGATTGAGCTGAGATTTGGTACACATATGTGAATTGATGGCCCAAACACAGATGTGCAAAGTTTTTTTTTTAAATAAGGTTCGTTTACGGGGGACGAATTAGGAAATTTAAAAAAAAAGTTTTGCAAACCTTACTGTGTCATAGGTATATCAAATGAAAGGGCTCGTTATGAGGATCTCAAAAATATTTTTGTTATTATTGTAAAATAAATATTTTTGATTTTATTTATGAAAGAAGACGAAAATTGACCATTCCCCCAGATCTCCGAAACTACTGAGCCTAAAATTTTGAAAAACATACGAAATATAGTTCATTGTTTGTAGGTTTCAGGAAAACCTATAAGAATTATATCATTATAATGCTATATATCTTTCTTTTTTTATAATTAAGTATGTTCGGAACCCGCTCCACGCGAGTTCAACTCGCACTTGGCCGGTTTTTTAAATAAGGCGCCATTGCACGAAAACTCGCACAACGAAGCGTTAGTGAAAAAAACTTTCTTTTGTTTGGCTTGGCTCGGGTTCCACAAATCGATAGTAAATATAACAGTTGCTATCACTTCCAAAAATATCTCCTCCTTTCTTGTTTTTAAGTCACATGCTAACAGTGGACACCCATTCAACTCTATTTCCGTGAATGAAAAAAAACCTGACGGTTGACGACTTGAAATGTGGCGGCATTTTATTAGCGGCGGCGCTTCGTTTTTTTGCTGTTTTGTTTTCTTGCGTATGAGCATAATGTGCGTAACCGAGTATTTTTACTTAACAAAATAATACATTATTTTTGCACAAGGAAGCAATGACGAAAACGTAATTTTTCTGAAAAACAATTTACAAACAATGCCATACTGTAAAACCGAGTTTGACAATATCATGTCAGATGATGACGTCTTGCAAGTTATTATACTTATTACGTATTAAAGAGACATTTCGGTTTAAGAGGATTGTGAAGCTAAAAATTGCCATACAAAATGCGATAGCGTTTTTCTAACCTTAAACCTAGAATATTTATTATGAAAAACTAGGTCTGTACGTTTTCATTTCCAAGAAAATATTTCTTGGAAACAAACAAATAAAGAAAATAAAAATCGGTAACGTAGAAATTTAGTTTTTCATAATAACTAGCCCTTAAACCCTTAAAAGTGGTAAAAAGGTATAATAATAAACGAGTTTTACGCGGGCAAGGTCACGGGCAAAATAAAGTATGTAAAGCTTACTGAATGCGTTATTGTGAACTTCAACTTCTGGGCAATTATAGTTTCTTAACAGCACCAGTAACTTGAGAAGCTTTCCGCAAAGGAAAAAGCTATCGCGAAAATTAGACTAATTAGACGAAGACAAAGACGTTTATTGCAAGAACACAGTATTCGGGGCCCTATTTAGAAAATCGAAGTTTGAAATTATGTTAGCTTGATCACTTTCTCTCGATTTAGTCACCAATGACGGCAATGACGAATGAAAGGGACGACAAATCCGAAGGTTTGAATTTAGCGCTTCTTAGTAACCATACTAACCATCCAATTCTTATTGGTACAGGATGTGCTTATTATCTATTACCTATCTGAGGCCTGCAATAGTTGAATAGCAATTGCTATTCAATGATTCAATGCTTATGGCTGAACAAGCATTGTTGTAGAAGAATTCATTGATATTAAGGATTTATTTAATAAAGCAAGCAACGTGCACAAAAGGTTTAACTTTATGGGAGCGTACTATTGGCCCTAAGCAGTGTGCTTTTATCATTATAGTCTTCTTCCTTGCTGAAGCTGAACTGATACAATATTGGTGTCTTTAATACCGGCGCCAAAGCCCGGAGTCCAAAAATAAACGCCCGAATCAAGGTTCTCATATCCAACAGCGAGAAAGCTTTACCATTTATTTATATCCGTGTGTATATTTCAATGATTTACGTAGATATGCCTGAATTGTGTTGGTGAGTAGTACGTATTTATTACCCTCTGCAGCATGTTCTCCGAAATTAGTTGTTCCGTGACGTAAATAGTAGAGCAGCTTCTGCTGCTAGAAATAAGATTCCCTCTGATCAACTTCTTTCGAGAAATAAATAATACGTTCTAAAGTATATCGGGACAGAGTAGCTTATATACACAAGGATGTTATTTTAATTCAGAAGGAGTTTCTATTGGGTTATTTATTTTTGTTCATTACGGTCAAAATATTATGCTTCCTGCTTTTGGAATACATAGATCCTTCTGAAGCTAAGACAACATATTAATGTTACCTTAGCTGGTGTTTTCTTTGGATCGCAAAATACTCCTTCAGGTTACATAATCAGGGAATTACAGCATTTTTTTCCTTTATTTACTGATACTTTCGCTTCGCGACGCAAGGTTATTATTGTATCTATTCTGAAACCAAGAACTGGGTTACTCGTCCGTGAAGAGCACAGCTGTAAAAACTATTAAATGAGCGAGTCAATGTCAAGCTTCCTTGACTGTCAATGACAACGGGTTAGAAGATCGTAAACAAAATAGAATAGAACGTGAAAAGCTGTTCGTACGTCACGCCAAGTGCGGAGCGTACGCTGGAAATAGCGTCATCTCACTGCGGCAGCTTTCCGCATGCTTTGAACACACTAACAAGTAAGGAATCTTGAATTATTTATTTTGTTAATTGAATTGAAAAATTCCACAAAGCTACACTGTGTTCAAAAGCCAATAGGTGGTATTTAAAATTGAATAGCTTAAGAAGATCCAGTGCTCTCCCGTTAGTAGAGAGATTGCATTTGTCTGAGATATCCGCCATTTATATTAGCACAGCAGTAAATTAATACGCATATATTAACTTCGCTTAAGTGTGTAACTTAGTAAGTAAATAAGTAAACAGTACTTATATGATTATTAACTGCAAACTTTATGTGACTGACTCCTAGTTTGATCTTCTAAGATTTAGGAACAATCTTGAATCAAACTAACAATAAGATACCTAATGCACTTCCAAAATTTTGTGGTATTGTGCTGGAATTTTTCATAAATATATTGATAGCTTGGTCTTTGTCTGTATTAAACATGTACATTCTCCTTATGACATATTAACGGGTCTATATTGTCTGCTATAAAAATAAATTTCCGTTTTATACAGTCCATAAAGTTTTTTATCATAATTAGTTAATTATAGCGTGTAATTAGTAATAGTCGTATATAAGGTCGTATATAATATATGAGTAAGAATAATTATGACCTTATTTTACAGCATATGCGAACATTTCTGGATAATTATTATCGAACTTAATGACTTTTGAAAATTATAATGTAACTTTATGGAACATTAACGCTAGAATTATTAAGCGACATGTTTTTAATTTTGTATGACAGTCGATAATTACAAGCATAAAATTATGTGGTAATTAATTTCTGATATTTAAAATTCGATAAAGTAAGTTAATGGGTGAGAAAGGGATCCCCATATTAAATTATCTTATCTTGTATTATCGGAAATGCCCCTTTGAACTACATTCCGTAGAATCATAATTCCGAATTTTCATAATTCTGAGTGCAATGTATTGATACTAGACTTAATTTTTTTGATACTGCTTTTAATCAAACCCAATCCAACCTACGTATAGCAATTGAAATATGCATTTAATTAGAATAGCCCCAGCATAAAGACGTGTGTTCCACTTTTGAGTAGACCATTGCAATGGGTGCTATACAATACAAGCTTAAGTAGGTAAGGCCAAATCAATCATTACCACACGCGACGGGGACGAGGGGTAGGGGGTCAAAGTATCTAATGCCCGGTTTCAATATTCAAGAAACGAATCGTTTTCCTTACGTCTCGTCAAAATTTGACATTTGCTACGTACAAAATGTGTCAAATTTTAACGAGACGTAAGGAAAACGATTCGTTTCTTGAATATTGAAACCGGGCATAACTCGCAGGGATGCGCTTGGGTGAAAAATCCAGTTGACATATAATATTTCGCCTAGCAGGTCAAAATTGGTGATTTAATTTGACCCATTTTTATTCCAGAATTTTATATAACTCTTGGTACCGTTAAAAATGATCACTTAAAGGGTGATTGGCGATTTTGTATGAACCCTGTCCCCAACCTCCAACAATCACAAACAAGGGATTTCAATGGGTGTTTTTTCAAATAGTTTGACAGTTTTCCCAATTGAAAACCGAATATATAAATCACATTAAAACAAACAACTTGTATGTAAAACACTTGGACTTTGTATTATGCTAATCTGTTGCATCACGTTCTTTGTGTAATGGCGACTTGAATATCCTAAATTCTTTGACCGTATGACAGGCTTTGTCCTGTATTCTTACCTTGTCTTCACTATATTCTTAAAACTACGTAGACGATCTATTTTTACTCAACTGCGTCAGAAGGATGGATATGTGTTTTTATTAAAAACTTAATTTGGTGCTTACCTACTTATACATAAGACATAACATAACACATGCCTATGCTCCATGATTTCCAAAATCTGAAACTGACTACACTTGTATTTGGTTCGAGGGCTCACGTTTTCTTTTTGCAAGACCTTGTAGAAGAATACGACTAAAACGAAAGGGACGGTGAAATCACTCAACTACAACATTAACCACTGCTGTGGTTCGATTAGCGTATTTATAATCACAATGATTTAATGGATTTCCTGAGGATTTTCAGTCACTGACTTTGTAATGAAATTGGTAATTTGGGAATATTTAACACGTTCTACTCAATTCTTTAACTTTACTATATCCTCAAGGTTTCTTTAAGGATGCGCCTCGGATGGTTTACATAGCTAAATGACACTAGGATCTTAATCTAAAGTTAGGTGGTCGTTAGGAGGTCCTGACATCAGGAGGCTTGCACAAGCTTGCCACGACTTTGAACTAAGGTTTAGCCCTTCTTTACTAGAAGCAGGACCCAATGAGCAACAAACGAGGCACGATTTTTTACAAGATAATACTAATACGTTTACCTAGGTATGTTACTAACATAATATGGACATGTCCGAACTAAATGATTTATTATTATTATTAATACTTTCAATATAAGTACAGGAAGATAGGACTTGACTAAAGGAAGTAATTATGTTGAGACATTATCTTCTATAACATCAAGGTCCTCTCTCTAGGTTAGGTTAGACTAATTGAATTGTCTAGTTTCCTCTACTAGAAACGCGTTATCGACTTATCGCACTTCCTTATCAATGCTTTTGTCACAGTGTATCGCTAGTACATACATAATTGACATTTAGCAACTTGTTTGTCCTTGCGTTGTTTGGCGAGCTTTCTATCCGGGTGGCGCATATGTTATTTTATTATGAATTATTATTATTTTAATACTACTAGGGAAATTGCACACTGTCAAGATTTGAAGAACACTTAAAAGAGTCGGCGTTATTATTAGAATCTAATCTATAATATAACAGATTACTAATGTTGGTTGTATTCATAAGTACTTTCACATGACAGACTAGTTTAATGATAGTAAGTTTCAATTCCATGTAATGTGTTGAATGATAAATATAGCCTAGATTTATGCTGTATCCTTCGTAATTGTAGCCTATCATCGTAATTGTAATCACAATGGGAACAGAACGATAAATGGTCTCCCAGGGCTGCAAGTGTGTTCTAAGAAAATCGCATCTTAAAACATCATTCATTGTTATATCTACATTGGGGCCTTTTCTTGGAATATTCTACATTACACTAAACTTTTTCATTTTTTTACTTATAACTTCCATTTTGTCTGTTTGTCTTTTTACTATGAATGTTTGAATTTCAGGACTGTTTTATTTATTCTCCAAAGGCATGCTCATAATTAAAACATTTCTGGAATCATTGTTCTCCGGTCATCGGCATTTTATTTAAATTTGTTTACTTTCTTTTTAGTTTCGTTGAATATAAAATCATAACTTTTTCCGACTAAGCATTGGTAAGGAGTTATTCCGCTGTGTTCCACTTTGCATTAACATCAACACACTTCTGTAAACTATGCGGCGACTCACCTAGTAGGCTAGTACTCCAAGCGGTTGTGCAATCGAGTGCAGCGTAGTAGGTCGTCTTCGTAAATTGCATTGCAGGCAGTACACAATATGAACTTGCAACTCAGCGAAACGATTTTCTGTGTATGTATGAGTCCTGAGTTTAAAAGTAATGAAGGTTATTTAGGTGATTTCTAGCTCTTTCCCGCGATTCGATGATTCACGAAAAAAATTTTTATAGCTATTTCCGCGGGAACGGTGTATTTTCCAGATAAAACTTGCCTATCATCTTGCTTGTCATCCTCTGATAACCTCTGAATACCTTTGTGCAAAAAAACACGTCAAGTCTCTAGTCCTCCAAGGCCAATAAACACCCCTTTCCTCATCTTCTGCCGCATTTTATTTGAATGCCCACTGTTATGGGTATATGCCTCTCCAATATTCTTCCAATTTGCCCAACGATACTTTGGCATTTATAATATTGGTAAGGATTTCTCATATTCTGGAATGAGTAACTTTTCATTTCATGACGTTTTTTATGACATCGATCTTATCCTAGCACCTCTGGTATATTTTGTCTAAATTACACGCATAATTTTATTTTCGTTTCTCCTGGGCCGAGGTTACGCGAATCGAAAATAAAGCGACACGACCGATTCACTCCCAATTCCCAACTCAACATACCACGCAGTTATTTTTTCGTAAACTAGACAAGGTTTTTCTCAAGGAAACCTTTTATTATTTTGTGTTGCAATTTTTGACGTTTTCAGTTATGTTACGAATTATGTTGCTTTTATCCGTTTTTTTAATAGTAACAAAAGAAACCCTTTACATCTTTGGGTTAAATAATGATGTAGTATTGGATAAAATGTCATAATATTTTTTAAATTCTGCATCAGTAATCTTAATAGCTAATGATCTAAATACGTCTTTAACGAAATACCTTAAAGGCGGTGCCGTGAAAAGGATTATTTTTTTGCCAAAATATGACACTAAAGCTTACTACTCATAAAAACGTCGCATTGAATTAACCAGTTAATAATCTGTATCTTATCTATGACCGCGTGTCGAAGTTCGCCAATAATGAATGCCTTACTTAATTGGTGTGATTACTTCGTAACCGTGCTGATATTCACAACGGTGCTGCATGCCGTTACACGCCTCGTGGTATGGCGAAGTTCATGCAATGATTATCAGTTAACACCCTTGGCAATGTCATTCAGGTTTAGCTCTGTTTTTATAAAAGCGTCATTAAAATTAACATGCTTATTTGAGAACAAAGAATAAACCATTTTAAATAAGCGGCACTGGTCCTTTTACAAGTCATGAGACTACCACCGATTCCCGAGAGGAATGCAATCAACTTAATAGTCAGTAATTTTCTTAAAAAGTTTTTTATTACCGTGATAATAAATAAAATAACCCAGCATTACATGAACACTTTATTTAAAGTTATGTATCCAAATGTTTAAAAAATATTTCAAATAAATAAACTTATACATAAAATGAGGTACACAATCTCATTAACATGTTTTGAGGTGTTTTCCTAAATAAACCATAACCCATAACCTAGACACCATACAATGTATATGTGAATTAATGGCATAAGTAAATTAGTTTGTGTAAGCCATACAATCATGCATTAAACCTTCTTCTATTTGTAACGACGTGCTTAAAACATTTTCTGCTTATAAAAAAAAATGTAAAGGGAAAATCTAATTATTTCCTGTCAATCAAACGATTCTTATAAGGAGACTAGAATTTTCCATTCAACAATTTGCTCTTAGGGAAAATGCAGTTAGTCGGTCACGTATGCAATAGGAAAGTGACGCCGCTTGCAAAGTATAATAATTAAACTAGCTGGATTCAATTTTATTTTGAACTTTATTAATAGGATGTTAAAGGTTGCATACCCTAGTACGCGACGCTTGTGGGTTGAAGCTCTTTACATATTAAAGGCTAGGCTAGTCGCATTAAGCAAAATTAAATAGCTAAGGATGCACGTGCACATGCACGTTTCTTAATTAAGGATGATTGATAAGGCTTTAGTTTAGAAAGAACATTTATTTTAAAATTATTTTCTGTTTCATTATCGTAACAAAGATACGAAAGTACAAGTCTCGGACGTTTTCAGTACATCGCCCTAATTTCTTTGTCCCTTTCTGTGAATCAGTGCTTGGAGTATCTCCAACATCCAAAAACAAGTGCTGTTTTCAACGCAACTTGCGAATCAAGTTCCTTTACTAGCTATAAACAAAACCTAGTAATTGCGGTAACTTGATCATGCGCATTCCCCGGTTATTATGTATCATGTAAACAAAAACAGTCATTAATACCTATGCCTCTTATATGGACGATTTGTTTAAACTTACAGCTCTTGTGTAATTTTCCACAACATCTACTTAAAGGATCATGTCTAACCTTTGAACCTGATAAACCAACAGAGCTGAATGATATGTCATTAAATAGGTCTTTGTATGTACTTACTTTATTTCTATTATGAGCACAGCTGAATTCCATTACAATTTTTATTAAGTTGTCTTTAAAAATCGGGTTACAATAAGGTGTATTTCCGCAGATGCAACCCCATTTTCCCCTACTACTAAAACAAGTGTTTGCAATGAAATCAGAATGGTAGCCATAATAAAAATATATGTACATACAAAGACCTATAATCACATATCATTCAGCTGTGTTCTTTTCTTAATGGGTCCATTTTGACGCATGGTCCTGTTTTCTTTTTGTCTTACTATTCGGTTCCTTCTTATAGTATTTCGTGTGACTCAAATAGTAGACGGTAAACGTTATTGGCTAGTTAAGACACACCCTCGACAATTGACGACGCAATTGATCAACGTCGCATGCTTTGTGTACGGACGCATACAGATAACTCGACGGAAGTTTGTCATATCGTACATTAGACTTAACTTCGAAAGTTTATTGATTATGTTTATTTTTTTAAATTTATCTTTAATTACTTATTATTTTGATTAAGAAATGAAACATCCAATTTTGCCTGATAATAGAATTTTAGTTGAATTTGGACTCACTAGATAATTGTTATAAGTGTTATAAATAGTGATGTCAATTTAACTAACCCTTGGTTAACCTTTTTTTTTTACCTTTTCTGATCCTTTCTTTGGATCTTTTTCTTGTAAAATCTGCTATTTGTTATTCTACATCATTTTTGCTCTGCAGGTTATCCTATATTCTATATTGTATGGAAACCCATCCTGGTAATGTATCCAATATACACGTAGGTATCGTTCGGTTCGCCAACAACGTAATGCACCATCTCGTCTGATTTCAGACTAAACATAAACATCCATTTTCTGAGATAATACAATTCTCCCTCATTTTGCCTCCACAGAGATTCACTAAGATTAAAAATTTGGCTTTTTGTTTTGTCTATGATTATGTGTTGGTTCTCTCCTCTTAGGAAGAGCTGGTAGAGTAAGGAATACAATGATACCCGTGTGGTCATTATTTATTTATTGTATGGTGTTCTGTAGGTATTAGTTACCATAAAGCTTGGTAAATACTGTAAGTAAATGGTGATATAAATTGTGTAAATATTATCGTACTTCTAAAGCAGTTGCATCCGGTAGCAAACCAGTTTAAAGTTATCCGTCAATACCTTCGCAATTTAATAAAAATGCAGTGAATTCTTCAATATTTCCACGATAGTTTTTGCAATAAGGTAAAACATAGGTAAATAGTGTATGTAACAGCTTTTATATATATTAATTAATAAATACAGTATGTTCCGTCCACGAGACGTCAGAAGGGTGACGGGGCGCGCCTTATGGAATTTAATATACTAACACCACAATACTCACAGAATGGTCAGAATACGTATATACTTTTATACCTTTTATACGAATGTAAGGTAAAAGTAGTTTCGATTGGTCAGTTATTTTAATTGTTTTAATAAGTATTGTTACGATTAAGATCTTAATGGTTTCCTAAGTACGTGTGGTACAACTATCTTTAAAAGATAAGATAAAAAGATAAAAGATGTTTATTCAATAAGAAGGCCGCACGGGCACTTTTACATGTCAAAAATCTACCAGCGCTTCGCAAGAGACCACTGCTGAGAAGAAACGCCACAAGGAACTCAACAGTCAGTCGTTTTGCTTATAATATACCCTGCGTAGTTGAGCCGTATTCGCGCCTATTATTATTATGAGGGCAGTCCGATCATCCATTGTTAGACCAGGCTATACTCGGTGCAGGTGTTAAAATACAACTGAGTTATCCGAGATGTGCAGATCAATTTGCATTTTCGAGAATGCCTTGACCAGGTAGGTTTGGTTTGTACACTTGAAACCGTTTTCATGTGTCTGTATTTCTTGGATCAAATTGCCGTCTTACAGTTTAACCTCACTAGAGTAGACTGCACTGCACCAGTGACGCCGCGCGTCGTTTCTAATGCTGCGTAGTGCGTTTGATTCATACGATTTCATAATAAGCAATATTTGGTCAAGTCGCCGCACTCTGCTGCAATGCATTTCCGCCGTAGAACAATAAATAACGCTAACGTGGTTCCGCCCAGTGCGTTCAAATCATGAACGTATATCTATACAACAATAAATAAATTTACTAAAAAATACCTTATGAATATTAGGAGGAAGATTCTAATTTGGTTTCTAACTGCATTCTTCTTCGAATCTCAAACTATGTTATCTTTACTTTGGAACGTACGACCGATACGAGTATGGAGTATGGTAACACTTAGTTCAAATATACTTTTGGTTAGCAACTTTACTTCACAAAAGATTCCATTTTCTCTGTAATAATAACAGATTCGACGAAACGAATTCCCTTTATTTTCGAGCATTCATTTCATTGTCTTTTTGGAATCCTCGTGTAACACAGAAACTTGCCGTAATTTATGTGTAAATATCACGTTACTAGCGTAAAAAACTAGGAACAACTCATACGTAAAAGCCAATTGACGTGTACGAAAAGAATCAAAAGTCATCGCCCATTTAACAGTGCTAATTGTATGGAAAACAATTCAGACGGAGGTTTATGACGTCTTATACAAATAGACATACACGAGGTCTTGTATCTCTTGATAACCGGGAAACTATAAAAAAACGTGTCTATGGTACGTAGTTTACACTTAATGTAGTCAGGTTGCGGTCGTAAAGTTTACTGTAAAATAATATTCCGTATCAAAGATATAGCATGCGGCTTTGAATTTCATGTTTATGATGTCAACAATTCCCACAAAGGTAGCCATTGTTCGTGTTCAAGATAATCTGTAAAACGTCAGTGTTAACTTAAAACGAGAAACGATTTACGCGGTGCCGATGGTACTGTACTGACCTCATCTCGAGTCAAACCTTCAAGCAAAAATTAAATTGTCTTTGGTATTTGACTGGTTAGAAAACGGAGAGTGTGGGGGTTGCTAGGAAACGGTTGGTGGTTGACGGGAGTGATCGTCGGGCTTGAAAAAATGTTTTTCTTAAGATTTTTATTTGCTTTTCTTTAAAATAATAGTGTCGTATCTACAAAATTTCCCTTTTAAAATTAATAATGTGCCGAGTGTTTAATGGAAAATCTTATGGAAAGCTGATCTAAAGGATTATTGCGAGGAAACGTTAGAAGGTTCTCGTAAGTTCTTGTAGACAAAGTCTACTTAAAAAGGTAAATATTGTAGTCCTACCGTTGTTGGAAACACTTATCTATAAGAAATCATGTTCACGAATAGTTTGGGTTATGGTTTGAGAACAAGAAAATCGAATTAGTGATTTCTCATAGGTATTTTAATCTTTCGTAAATGTCCTATTATTTAGAATAGGGAAGCTTGGGAATGAGTGTTCTAGTTGAGGATCTGAAAGACGAATGGAAGGGGATGGTCGTTGTTTAGAAGGGGTTCCGTATGGTGTTTAATTTATTGTGAATGTTTGTTGTGTTTCAAGGTATAGTAATAGAGTAAGGAAAACTTTCGTAGTACAGGGAAACCTTAGTTGCATATTTAACCTTTTATTTTAATACATTTCACGCGGGAGCATGATCCTGAGAGCTCCGTCGCTTACTACGAGGGCTTCTAAGCGGTTTGGTGTCGCTGTCGTGAGAGTTCGGTTTGCGGCTGCGCGGCCTTGACATCTCGTCGGGACCCGAAGCTAAGTGTTGTCTTTTAGTGGTTACTCGATGGGTGCATCGTTGCACTTAGGGTAGTAATGCAGCTGGTTACGAATGACATTTGATGTCGTCATTTTCAAAATATTTTGAATTATGGAAGATGTCATTACAATTTTGACAACAAGGCTATTAGATCATTCGTAGCAAAGCTGTCCTTGTTAGAACATGTTTATTTGAATATTTTTTCTTTGATTTTGATTTTTTTTTGTTTACGAATATTTTCAAAATGTTTTGAGTTTCGAAATTTTATTTTTTTGGAAGGAACAATTTATTTAAAAAACAGAACAATTTTTTAAAAAATAAATTCTTAGAAGCAAATCATATTGAATTTAAAAGTGATATACGCTGGTCGTCGGAAAACCAAACTAGTGGTAAATTTCTTTGAATTATTTCACGGGATTTTAATTCTATTGCGAAACTAATAATTATTTAAAGGTAAATAATTTTATTGTTCATTTGATATTCTTTTATAAATGTTTTTAATCAAGGGAATTCAAAGGTTTATTAATAATTCAAGACTGATCTAATTCTTTTGGATCTTGTGTACCTTTTAGGACTCCATGTCTAATCTTCAGTTTATTGGAAGAACTTTTCTAAATTTTCCCATGCTGTTTGGCTAAGATTATTTAGTTCTCTTTCGGCTCTTATATTGGGGTTTACAGTTTTGCTTGTGTCCTGGCAATTTAAATTACAATTTATCTTTACCTTTCTCGTTTAATGCATCGGATATTATACATGTTTCTATTCGAGTCGAAGAGGGTTTAGTGTCTTGGTGAAAGTTATCAGCGGGTCACAGACGTCGATGACATCTCACCGCCACTAAACATCTTGGATTAAAATAGCAAGCAGAGACACTTCACACTGTATGACCAGTATCCATACAGACTGCACAGACTGCTTCAGTGTGTTAAAGGTTCAAGGTTAATAGCTTCAAAATTTATCTTGGGGAACCGGGGGTCGGATTTGAG
Organism: Acleris literana; assembly: GCA_946894065.1. Lineage (NCBI taxonomy): Eukaryota > Metazoa > Arthropoda > Insecta > Lepidoptera > Tortricidae > Acleris > Acleris literana. The sequence goes on from OX335687.1 coordinate 7,713,160, forward strand.
TTGCGTCAAGAGTCGATCTCACCTCTGGTCGAAAGACGTTAGTTAGTTGAGGTGACTTGCTGGCTTGGTTTTTATGATCTCATGTCAGCAAGGATGCCTGCGAGTTTAGCTCGGCAACTGCTTTCTACTCCCGGCTCTCATGTCGGTTCGTGGGGACTTGACTAAGCGAAGCGAAAGCTGAGCGTGTGATATCGGGTGCCTTGACGGATTCGAAGGGGAGGAGACCTCCAACATTCTGGGTTTACTTTGATACCTGTCACACTGGATTGCAGAAAACACACACATTCCGTCGTCCTAAATATCCGAGGACACAAGAGGGGTAGTTTAGGTCAATAGTCTCTCCATCTAAATTATTAGGAGAATAAATAAAATCCTGTCTCTTGGAGTGACTATAATTTGTTGGGCCCTCTGCTCTCTTGGTTACGAGGATTTACTCAGACTGACTTGGCGACGTAATGGAAGCTCTCCCCAGACAAGTTCGGGACAGGCTGGCGGAGTGTGACCAGCCTGGAGTCGAGCACACGAGCAAGAGCGGGGAGGGGCTCTGCTTTTACCAGACCACAAAACTTGTCGAATTTCCATAAACTGAAGTTCTCTAGACGTTTCTTTTCTTCAACTAATACAATTATTTGAATTCCCTTATTCTTGAATATCTCTTTAATCAGAAGAATCTGTTATCCCTCATTCTCGCCTTAGGAACCATGGGTTACTAAAACATTTAAAAAAAACCACACAACGTTACTACCACTATTTCGATTGGCAAATATCTTTTGTCTACCGGTCCGCCAAACAGATTAAATAAATTAATCTTTCTTTTATATTTTATAAGGCCTGCCCCCTGGGGTCAGCACAATTGGTGCCGCGTGACCAGGATTCTAGGGTATTAAGCAGATTGAGGGGAAGAGATTTTGTGAATTAAGGGAGAGGCATTACTTTCGTTTCTCGAGATTTATGAATAGTGCAATTTGCAGGTTGAGGCACTTCACTATGCTAAAGGGAGGAAATAAAGCTTTCACCATTGCGATTGAGGGAATAGGGTTACGGAAAGACGGACATGGAAATTTATATCCCATATCGGCTAATAAAACTTGGTCAGATTTTGGTAGATGTGGTTTTGGGGATGAGAATAGAGTTCAGAATAGGGAAGTTAAGTTGAATTTAGATGCTTTTCCAAATCTTTCCCCAAGTTTATTAGATCGGCCACGTATTTCTGAATTTTTACAAACTTTTGTTGCGGCATCCTTGTTTGATGAAGAGGTATGTTTTGATGAGGGTTCTCGCAAGGTTAGAGCGGAGATTGTTATTGAGATATTAGGGAATACAATAAATGGGTTGATAGATACTGGGAGTGAAGTGAGTTGTATTTCAGAAGAGCTTTATGAATCTTTACAAATTACTAAAGATACAAGGTTTCCATCATTACCAGTGAAACCTATACAGATTAGAGGAGCAGTAGGGCAGAAAAGTTTGAAAATACAGCAGCTAACATCTGTTGAGTTAAAAATTCAGGGGATAAGTTTCGATTCTGGATTGTTGGTAGTTCCAAAATTGACAGTACCGGTGATATTAGGCTTTGACTGGTTACTTTCCCATGATGCTGTTATTAATTTGCGAGATCCTAAGTCTTTAATTCTGTCGGGTAATGGGGAAGAAGTTAGTGTACCGTTTATTGATGAAGGTCAAGAGAGTGTAAATGTTAGAACTCTACGAGTCGGTCAGGATGATAAAAGGGATTCCACTGTGAAGAGTGAGGATTTTCTGGATAGACTTAATGTGGGAGTAAAATTGACTGATAGTATGAGGATGGATTTAAAGCAAGTTTTAGAGAGTCATAAGATAGTATTCACGAAGCAAATTGGTAGGGCAAATTGTTATGTTCATCATATAGAAATGTCTGAACACACTCCGCGAATAAATAGATCCTATCCGATTCCGTATGCTTATCGTAATAAGATTGATGAAAAATTAAATGAGATGGTAGAGTTGGGGATTATTTCTAGAGGGGCAACTCCTTATAGTAGTCCTTTAACATATACAAGCAAACCTGATGGGTCTATTCGTATTTTACTTGATGCTAGAGAAATTAACAAATACATGGTGGCAGAGTCAGAGGCCCCACCAATGCAGATAGATGTTTTAAATGCATTTCATGGTGTAAAATTTATAACTATCGTAGATTTAAACAATGCGTATTTTCAAATTCCTATATCAAAAGAGAGTAGGCAGTATACCGGGTTTACTGTGAATGGGAGGTCCTATATGTATAATGTTTTGCCACAAGGTCTGAAGACGTCTGTGGGAAGTTTTAGTCGGGCGATGGATGTAGTGTTGGGGCCAGGAGTTAGAAGTTTTTGTGTAAATTATTTAGATGATTTGGCAATATTAACGAAAGGGAGTTGGGAAGAACATTTGGAGCAATTAGACAAGGTCCTAGAGCGAATAGAGAATGCGGGTTTGACTTGTAATTTAGAGAAGTGTAAGTTTGCTTGTCGGGAAGTGAAAATGTTAGGACATATAGTTTCTACTGAAGGGATTCGGACTGATCCAAATAAAGTCAAGTCGATTCAAGAGTTTCCAACTCTGAAAAAGGTGAAGCATGTGCGAGCATTTTTAGGGTTATGTAATTACTACCGGAGATTTATTCCAAATTATAGCACTTTGATTATTCCTTTGACAAGATTGTTAAAAAAGGAACAAGTTTGGTATTGGGATGAGGAGTTAGATGCGGCATTTAAGAAATTGAAACAGGAGTTTTCTGCAACTATTATGTTGTCACATCCAGATGTGAATAAAGTTTATTATTTGCAGACGGATAGTTCAGGGGTAGGAATTGCGGGAGAGTTATATCAATATGACGATGAGGGTAATAAACGGATTTTGAGTTTTTGTGGAAGGTCGTTGAGAGGATCAGAATTGAGGTGGACAGTTACAGAACAAGAATTTTGGGCAGTAATTTATGGGGTTAAGAAGTTTGAGACTTATTTAAGGGGGGCGGAATTAATTATTAGGACTGATCATAAAGCTTTAGTGTTTGTAAAGAACATTAAATTATTTAACAGTCGGATTACAAGATGGATATTGTATTTAGAACAGTTTAATTACACAATAGAGCATGTTAGGGGGGTCGAAAATGGGGGAGTGGACGTTTTGTCTAGATTTCCAAGGGATGGGGACATTCAAGAAGGGAAAACTTGGTGTCCATCGATAATGTATATGGGGGTGCAGAATAATACTGAATTAGAATCTAAATTAGAACAGATGGTTCAGTTTCAGGATATGGATAATGTAGCAAAAGGCATTAAGGAACGCGTGCTAGGGCAAGTGGAAGGAGGAAGTCGATTGTCCAGAATAGCGATGCGTTGTTCAGTTGTCGATGGTGTGCTTTATTTTAGAAAACATGTCAATGATGTTGAAGTTTTATATTTACCAGAAGCTTTGCAAGCTGAGGTGTGTAGACAAGTTCATTTAGAGTTAGGGCATTTGGGGATTTATAAAATGATGAAATATCTAAAACAAAGATTTTATTGGCTTGGAATGAAGAGAATGGTAGAGAAGTTTGTTAGGTGTTGTCATATTTGCCAATTATCCAAAGTGGATAATGTTAAGTATGTGGGGGCGTGTAATTCTATTGTAACGGAGAATCCAGGGGATTTAGTTATGGCAGACCTTTATGGACCATTACCAGCGTCTAGGGGGGGAATAACATACATATTCGTAATACAAGATTCTTTTACTAAATACATTAAATTATATGGGTTGAGGGTGGCAACAGCGAAAGCGGTTGTGGTTAGGATGCAAAATTTTGCATTAACAATAAAGCCGAAAACTGTAATGACTGATAATGGAAAACAATTTATAGGGAATACATGGAAATTAGGACTACGGAATATGGGAGTTAGGGCTATATATACAACTATTAGGAACCCTAGGCCAAATACGACGGAACGTGTTAATAAAGAGTTGGGAAAATTCTTTAGGATTTATTGTCATGAAAGACATAGAAATTGGGGTTTATGGTTAGAGAAGATTGAGGAGTTGTATAACAATACATTTCATTTAAGTACGGGGTTTACACCTAATGAAGTTCTTTTGGGTAGTGTGACTCATTTATCAATAGATACCCATTTGCCTTATCTTGTACGCAATAGGGATATAGGAGAGATTCGGGAGCAAGCTAGGGTTAATTTACAATTGGCTAGTCAACAGAGAAAGACTAGGTTTGATTTAACTCATAAATTAATTCAGTATCAGGTTGGAGATTTGGTTAAGTTGCGAAGATTGAACAAGTCTGACTCTATGAGTGGAGTTACTCGGAAGTTTGATTTAACTTATGAAGGTCCATACAGGGTAGCAGCAAGACAGTTTGATAATGTTTATGTTTTGGTACACCCCGAAACTTTGCAAGAGAAGGGGATGTTCAATGCAATACATTTAGCACGATATTATGTTTAATCAGGAAAATGAAGTTAGAAGTTGGGGAATTAGAAATTTTATAGGGACGTTGATGTCGGTTATGAATTTCCATGCAAAAGCATTAGTGAGTGTTATGTGGGGTAGGATTAATTCGGAGTAATTTTGCTTTGGAATATATTTGAGTATTAGATTATATGGTATTTGGTGTTTAGTTCAATATTATAAGGCTTTGGAAATATTAATAAAGTATTTGCTTACTGGCTAGTGGTTTTGAATTCATATTTGGTAATGGAGGTTTAATTTAGGAGAGGGGGGGGGGAAAGATGTAGCATAGGGGAAAAAGGATTGGGGGGGGGGAAGAAAGATAAAATAAGTTAGGGGACTCCTTAAATAGTTTTGGGGTTCAGTTGGTGAATTGGTTATGAAATTTAACTCTTGTTTGGGATTGATTGGAGACAAGGAGTTGGAATAAGAAGGTTAAATCTTGGCTCCGTTGAATATCGTCAAGATTTAGGGGGGGATTGTACTGACCTCATCTCGAGTCAAACCTTCAAGCAAAAATTAAATTGTCTTTGGTATTTGACTGGTTAGAAAACGGAGAGTGTGGGGGTTGCTAGGAAACGGTTGGTGGTTGACGGGAGTGATCGTCGGGCTTGAAAAAATGTTTTTCTTAAGATTTTTATTTGCTTTTCTTTAAAATAATAGTGTCGTATCTACAAAATTTCCCTTTTAAAATTAATAATGTGCCGAGTGTTTAATGGAAAATCTTATGGAAAGCTGATCTAAAGGATTATTGCGAGGAAACGTTAGAAGGTTCTCGTAAGTTCTTGTAGACAAAGTCTACTTAAAAAGGTAAATATTGTAGTCCTACCGTTGTTGGAAACACTTATCTATAAGAAATCATGTTCACGAATAGTTTGGGTTATGGTTTGAGAACAAGAAAATCGAATTAGTGATTTCTCATAGGTATTTTAATCTTTCGTAAATGTCCTATTATTTAGAATAGGGAAGCTTGGGAATGAGTGTTCTAGTTGAGGATCTGAAAGACGAATGGAAGGGGATGGTCGTTGTTTAGAAGGGGTTCCGTATGGTGTTTAATTTATTGTGAATGTTTGTTGTGTTTCAAGGTATAGTAATAGAGTAAGGAAAACTTTCGTAGTACAGGGAAACCTTAGTTGCATATTTAACCTTTTATTTTAATACATTTCACGCGGGAGCATGATCCTGAGAGCTCCGTCGCTTACTACGAGGGCTTCTAAGCGGTTTGGTGTCGCTGTCGTGAGAGTTCGGTTTGCGGCTGCGCGGCCTTGACATCTCGTCGGGACCCGAAGCTAAGTGTTGTCTTTTAGTGGTTACTCGATGGGTGCATCGTTGCACTTAGGGTAGTAATGCAGCTGGTTACGAATGACATTTGATGTCGTCATTTTCAAAATATTTTGAATTATGGAAGATGTCATTACAATTTTGACAACAAGGCTATTAGATCATTCGTAGCAAAGCTGTCCTTGTTAGAACATGTTTATTTGAATATTTTTTCTTTGATTTTGATTTTTTTTTGTTTACGAATATTTTCAAAATGTTTTGAGTTTCGAAATTTTATTTTTTTGGAAGGAACAATTTATTTAAAAAACAGAACAATTTTTTAAAAAATAAATTCTTAGAAGCAAATCATATTGAATTTAAAAGTGATATACGCTGGTCGTCGGAAAACCAAACTAGTGGTAAATTTCTTTGAATTATTTCACGGGATTTTAATTCTATTGCGAAACTAATAATTATTTAAAGGTAAATAATTTTATTGTTCATTTGATATTCTTTTATAAATGTTTTTAATCAAGGGAATTCAAAGGTTTATTAATAATTCAAGACTGATCTAATTCTTTTGGATCTTGTGTACCTTTTAGGACTCCATGTCTAATCTTCAGTTTATTGGAAGAACTTTTCTAAATTTTCCCATGCTGTTTGGCTAAGATTATTTAGTTCTCTTTCGGCTCTTATATTGGGGTTTACAGTTTTGCTTGTGTCCTGGCAATTTAAATTACAATTTATCTTTACCTTTCTCGTTTAATGCATCGGATATTATACATGTTTCTATTCGAGTCGAAGAGGGTTTAGTGTCTTGGTGAAAGTTATCAGCGGGTCACAGACGTCGATGACATCTCACCGCCACTAAACATCTTGGATTAAAATAGCAAGCAGAGACACTTCACACTGTATGACCAGTATCCATACAGACTGCACAGACTGCTTCAGTGTGTTAAAGGTTCAAGGTTAATAGCTTCAAAATTTATCTTGGGGAACCGGGGGTCGGATTTGAGTTGCGTCAAGAGTCGATCTCACCTCTGGTCGAAAGACGTTAGTTAGTTGAGGTGACTTGCTGGCTTGGTTTTTATGATCTCATGTCAGCAAGGATGCCTGCGAGTTTAGCTCGGCAACTGCTTTCTACTCCCGGCTCTCATGTCGGTTCGTGGGGACTTGACTAAGCGAAGCGAAAGCTGAGCGTGTGATATCGGGTGCCTTGACGGATTCGAAGGGGAGGAGACCTCCAACATTCTGGGTTTACTTTGATACCTGTCACACTGGATTGCAGAAAACACACACATTCCGTCGTCCTAAATATCCGAGGACACAAGAGGGGTAGTTTAGGTCAATAGTCTCTCCATCTAAATTATTAGGAGAATAAATAAAATCCTGTCTCTTGGAGTGACTATAATTTGTTGGGCCCTCTGCTCTCTTGGTTACGAGGATTTACTCAGACTGACTTGGCGACGTAATGGAAGCTCTCCCCAGACAAGTTCGGGACAGGCTGGCGGAGTGTGACCAGCCTGGAGTCGAGCACACGAGCAAGAGCGGGGAGGGGCTCTGCTTTTACCAGACCACAAAACTTGTCGAATTTCCATAAACTGAAGTTCTCTAGACGTTTCTTTTCTTCAACTAATACAATTATTTGAATTCCCTTATTCTTGAATATCTCTTTAATCAGAAGAATCTGTTATCCCTCATTCTCGCCTTAGGAACCATGGGTTACTAAAACATTTAAAAAAAACCACACAACGTTACTACCACTATTTCGATTGGCAAATATCTTTTGTCTACCGGTCCGCCAAACAGATTAAATAAATTAATCTTTCTTTTATATTTTATAAGGCCTGCCCCCTGGGGTCAGCACAGTACCTAGACAGTCAGCAGTTAGCCCCGTAGTTTCAGAAGATCTATTCCGATAAGAAATTGGTAGGTATAAGGAGCTTACCTCTCGGCCACATTCGAATGGGGTCAAATCCTAGTGAGTTAAGGTTTTAAATTTAGCGCTACCGAGTACTCAAACCGTTAAAACTTGTTGACAGTTGTGACAGAATTCGAAAATAGAACCACAGTATTAATTCATAAGTTTCATTTTAATTACATTATAATGGCAAATCACAAACATACATTAAATCACGCCTGTTTTCCAGAGGGGTAGGCAGAGACTACTTCTTGCCTCCTGCTACAATGGCTTATTTATCGCCGTTAAACGAAAAAGGTTTAACTTCTTTTCTGACACCTTCACAATTTGCAAAAGCAGAGGTATTTTCATTCTCGCTTGAACACCTCTTGCTATTTACCCGACTGCCGAAGGAGGAGGGTAATGTATTTCACAGCCTATATGTATATGTATATGTATGTTTGTTCTTTTGTGGCACTATAAAAACTAAACCCGTTGTCCGATTTTGATGATTCTTATGTCAATCAATTTGTCTTAATCTGGTGCGTGTCACTGTAGATATGACAGTAATCAAAATTCAATATGGCGTCAACCAGATGCCATATTATGCAAATAAAATAAAATAAAGTCGACCAAGTATGACAAGTGGGGTATCATTGAATAGGGATTTAAAAATCATCTTTAGGTTTCTTTCATAATTTTTCATTTTGAATGATCATTTAGGATTTATAACGATTTAAAGTTGGTTAGCAACAGTCGGGTTTTGAAAGCTTGCTTTTTGTTAAAGTTATTAGTGTATTTACCTATACATAACTTTCCACCATGTCCAAAACTTAGATAATTTTGCTGAAGGCACAATGGTCTATCTATTGTCTAGATTAGGGCTTTTTCTTTCACTCGTAGATAGTTCTTTAGACAACTAATCATATTAGGTACACAAGGCCTATATTTACGTCCATAAATCTAATACCTATCCCATATCCTATTTAAGTATCCGATGCTTTTATTAGCTTATTGTTACATGATAGGGACTTGTAAGGCTCAAATGGCTGTTCCCCACAAGGAATACTTGAGAATGTTGACGGTGTAAAGTACAATGCTATCTTGGGATCAAGTTAGACGCGTGTTTGAAGAACTTAGCTTAAAGCGGAGTTTTCAAGGCCTAAGAGTTTTCGTTATCTCAACTGAAATGCTGGGCACAACTAGCACTTAGTCATTAGTCGGGTTGTTGTTCAAATGTAATATTTTTCGGCTGATATCTTTCGTTCTACTTATTTTTTCTAGTAACAAACGTATCGATGGCAAAGGCAGATTTTAGTGACAATTTAAAACTTTTTATGAAATAGGTATTTTCGTATCATGCAACTTGGCAACATGCAAACGGCCTTAATAGTCGATAGCAAATATCGTACGCAGTTCTTGTTTAGTACCTGTCCACAATTCTCATAATACTAGTATTTGTACCTATTGTAACTTTACGAACCTATAACTATACTAACTAAATATTATATGAGTAAAGTATGTGTAAATTAATACAATTTACGCTGATGTTCTTCATAATTTCTAAGTAGGCACAAAATAAATACAAATCCTCCTATATACGTAATTCTCCTTTTTAACTATGCACCTTATTACGTTTCCTCCTTTAGTTAAACAATGTACTTATAAACGATAAGAAACCAATAGTGAGGTAATATTATAAGCACATTTTTATTATATGTAAGGTTTTGTTATTGTTATTAAGTTTTACTTACACACGTGTTTTCAATTGATAGGTGAGCTGCATGCCTGTTTAAACTCTGGCATTCCTGATGCACACCTCACAACAACATAAGTGTTTTATTTTAAAAAAAAAAGGTGTTTTGTTTTTGTAATGTGTTCGACGTCTACACCGTGCTGTATTTAATTCAAGGCTATTTAAAAAATATGGTCACCACTGCTCACATATATTTTGTATATTTACCGCGTCGAAGTTGTCTACATAACATGCCTACTGGTATTGTGGCGTTATCACTGCACAAACCGAATACAGGAACTTCAGAATCCGTAGTCATTCCCAAATAGGCTGGTACAATTATAACTTGTATAATTTCCAAAACCTTAACTTAACGATCACATAAAAGCTAAGGCCCCTAAATTATTGAATGAACTTACCAATTCTCAAAAATCCTTTGTTTGTAAAATAGTCACTGAAACACAGCGTATTAATAAAGTTTCAAAATTCGAACACAGTTTGGCGGGAATTTTAGCACGCGCGTTCTGCGCGCGCTGCGGCTACCGACTGACCTGCCAGTCGTTCCTCTAGTTCCCGCATAGGCGTGTTGTCTCTGGCTTTTTTATTTTTTATTTTATTTAGTGAAGTGAACCATACACGTGATGGCGACAGGTTTGTTTTTTTTATAGTTAGCGTGGACTTTATCGGTATCGGCCGTGTGATATTAATGCGCTTGGGTTTACAGGTTGCTACTTGCTGTCGTTATTATTATGAGACGTGACTGGTCGAGTGTTTATGAATCGCGTGGTCTAAGTAAAAGGTTCAAATCTTTGCAATAATAGTACATTATTGCCTAGGCATGGAAGTAGGCAATTGCGGGCCGAGTATTGAATTAAACGGACGAGCTTGCGAGTCCGTTTAAAAATACGAAGCCCGCAATTGCTGTTCCTGCCGAGGCAAATATAGAGTTTTTCTCAAAAATCGCAAGAAAAAAATTATGTTGGAGTCAAATCTTCATCGCTTGAACTCATTTTTTGAATTGCATACAATCAGAAACTTCATGTGAAAAAACCATCACTCCTTACCGCCTTTTTGTTTATGACGAGGAGTTAAACGCAATTCTTGTTTTTAAAAAAACATAAGCTATTCCAGGCACAAATAAAAAAGTTATGTTTCGAGTAAAATTTGGATGTATAAGACTTGTGCCCTCATTTCATTATGGCCCTTTTCACTTTTTAAAAAGTTACAAGGTAGATAGTAATGGAATTTGTATGGAACATGGCTTGTGTAGCGAGCACGCAATGTTTTTTTTTTTTTTTAATTTGAGAACTGTCAGTAAACTATGTACTTCGCGTCTCAATATGTAGATAGGAATGTCAACATTTCCGGACATTTTTGAGAAAATTGATTGTTTTCACTTGACCGGACTATTTTAACTAAAACAAGTTTATATTTATGGAAGTTGTTTATTAGTTCATTTCTCTTCGACTTTAGGCAGACAGACAGTTGACTCTAGCGCAATCGCTTGAAACTGATCCCCGTTAAGCAAAGAGTGCTTTTCGAAGGATCTAATTGGTACTACGTAGAGCTGTTAGCGAACACGCCATAGCTACGTTAAAGAATACCACCACTGATATTCGAATCTCATAAAATGCAGGTTTAAGTATGCAAAGCCAGACCCAATTCTAAAAATACACTCAAGTGATTCTCAAATTGGACAGTATAACTTGGTATTCATTTTATTTGAACTGAACAAAACAATTTGATACTGGTTTCTTGAAGAAAATTTGATATTTTATTTAAGACGCGGTGAGATTTCTTCGAATAGCTCTAGAATGTCTTCGACCATCTTGCCTATTTATATTTTTGCTTTCGCTAGAGAAACGTAGCATTATACAATATTTGGTGATCCCACTTCTGATGATTATCTCTTGTTTTTTTAAAGGTTACCTACAATGTTACACCTGTATTGCATTTTATTATGCGTACCAAACTGCACAACAAACGAACTTGTGTGAGAATCTCAATTCTAGTAGCTATCTAGTCAATAATATCTGATGGACTATCTTGACCTATAGGAGCATAATATTGCAACTAGCGTAGGCCTAGAGGTAATCCGCCTTGACTGGAGCTCGAAGTTACGGCGTAGCAGCATTGTGTTATCTACACTATTATAGAGGAAAGATTTGATTCTTTGTTTGTTTGTTTGTTTAAATAGGCTCCGAAAGTACTGGACCGATTTGAAAAATTCTTTCACTATTAGGGTCCCACATTATCCCTGATGGACATAGGCTATATTTTATTCTTCTGCGTTAACGGAGTCGCGGGCAGCAGCTAGTTAATATTTTAATTATTAGGAAGGAACTTTATTTCGTGCCGAACATTCGGTATCTAGCGATCATACTATATACTTAATAGAGTTAGATATTACGAAAGTGTGTTTGTTTGTTCCGCCCTCACGGTTCGACGCCTCAACAAATCGATGTGAAATTCAATGCCTACCTGATAGTTCGCAGCTCGGAGACGGATATAAACATTTATTTTCCTTTGGGATAAAAAGGAGCCTATGTGTTAATCCAGACCTATCTCCATTTCAAATTGCATCCTAAGCGTGAAAGAGTATCAAACTAACACACAAACTTTCGAATTTATAATATAATAGTGGGATATAGGACTTCTGTGCGGAGGAAGTCAATCGAGGGTAAGGCCGGGATTACACCTGTAAGTTATTACGTAAGTTTTGAAACAAAGCTATATGCAAGAGAGAGATGCAGATATTTGCCACTCACTCTTACCCATAGAGTTGCGTCTCAAAACTTACGTAATAACTTACAGGTGTAATCCCGGCCTAAAGCTAGTTAATAATGTGGAATATTCGTTATGTAATGTAAGATTTGAATTTTTTTTTTTATTGTACAGATTAGCCAAACGAGCACATTGGTCACCTAGTTGTAAGGTGTAGAAGGATGATGAAGAATGCATTGCAAAAGGCGTTGCCAACCCTATGGATCGAAATGGTTGTTCTCTATGCTTTTTATTTAACCGGTTGTTTTACCCGCCATTCCGGAACCGGAAAAAAACATCAATACACTGTGTAACTGCTATTTGGGTTTTTCGTTAATTACTATGTTTTAACTTTAAAAAGGTACTGACCAGTCGAAGCCTCAAAATTGACCTGCGTACTCGTCTCCTCTGTTGCTACATTTGGCCAATCCTCTTGTACGGATGCGAGGCTTGGACTATTAAGGAAGCACTCAAGAAACGTATAGAGGCCTTTGAAATGTGGTGTTAAAGGCGAATGCTAAGGATTAGTTGGACGCAGAGGGTGACCAACGAAGACGTCCTACAACGTGCCAGGCAAAAGCGACGTCTCTGGAATATTATCCGTCAGAGAAAAGTGGCGTACTTGGGACATGTGTTGCGACATGACCGATACAGTCTTTTGCAACTGATCATAATGGGTAGAGTCGCTGGGAAGAGACGCGTAGGCCGTAGAAATAAATCCTGCCTGAGGAACCTACGGGAGTGGACAGGAATCGCGAGTGCTGCCCATCTATTTCGCCTCGCGAGAGATAGACTACAGTATTCGGAGCTGACTGCCAACCTTCGCTAAGTCGGAGAGGCACCTTAAGAAGAAGAAGAGAACTTTAACTAAAAAATGGTTGCATCTAAATTAGCGTTAGCAACGTTTTGAGAATATGAATGAAAACGTGGGCCGAAATAATTATCGTCGATATTATACCTAAGTCAGCTTAAAGACGTTTACTTCGTCAAGTAAAAAAGATTAAAAACCAATGAAATGTATGACGTATTTTGCAGAAATCAAGTTGACATTAGTACCATGACACATTAACCTCTTCTCAATCAAACTGATCGCAGTTATTTAAAAAAAATGCCTGTTGAACATTATCGCGAAACACTATAAAAATATTATTAGTTTTAAATTTTAAACACGTAGTGCGCATAAAAATCGATAACGGTTTTATACCAATTATAACAAACGTTATAATCTGAGGTCATGTTGAATTCATAACGTAACTCTTTCAGGAATACCTATAGTATGGAAATTAATACTGTTACGTACGTGGGGGTAGGTAACTGATAGAAATGCACGAATACACCGATAATCAAAAGTAGACTTTAATTACGCACTCACTTAAACCGTTACAAAACAATTATCGCACAATAAACTTCGAATACTCAGATGATCGCTCGGGTCGCTCTTATTCGCACTGATCGCTTTCCAAGTAAAGACTGACTCGTCGCAACCGGTGTCCGCCGTTTTATAGTTCCCGAGTCCGATTATTCTAGAACGCCTTCCGGAATGTTCGATGTACTTTGCCCCGTCAAGGTCGATCGAGACTGTTCGTTGCTGGAATGTTCTACGCCTTACTACCTTGTTGTTTTTACGATCGCAATGACCTTGATTCACGGATCTGGATGAGTCTGGAATGTTCCGCGTGTTGCCGTCTCATTTCGTGTTATCTCTTTCACACATTTCTGGAAGGTTCTCAGTATAGCTGTCTCTTTCTAATCATGCTATCTCTTTCACACGCTTCTGGAAGGTTCTCAGTATAGCTGTCTCTTTCCAATCATGCTATCTCTGTCACTCTTAGTGGAAAATTGCCATATACTGAAATGTACTTCAAAGGCCCATAAGGGGTCCTGAAAATGCCTGAAAATGGGTTTTCAGGTTATGGCGTCATCTGATAGAGGGTGGCCTGAAACGGACTGAAAACATGTTTCAGGCGCCTGAAAACAACGGCAAGTTGGTCGAAAATCTAATAATTTGGTATGTGATAGAGCTACCTCTGAAACGGACTGAAACGATATTTCAGCCTGCTGAAAACGCTTCTAAATCACCAAAATTAACGATAAAAGATGAGACGCCTTATGCCATCGGCGTAACACTACCCCCTCCTAAGACATGCTCGTCCCGAGCATTATTAGTTCCGTAATATCTCGCCAGTCGGTCAACGTGGACAACCTTGCAGGGACTTCGCTGGCTTCGCTGTATCCGATACGTAACGTCGTTGATCTTAGTGACTACTTTGTACGGCCCTTCCCAATTCGGTGATAGTTTCGGGGATTTCCCTTTTCTTCGCATAGGGTTATGCAGCCACACCAATGAACCTTCCTCGAACCCTACTTGGTTAGATTTTCTGTCATAACGTGTTTTCATCTTCGCACTGGCTTGAATTCCATGTTCACGAACGTGACTATGAACATCGTCTATCCGATTTCGCAAATCACTGGCATACTCGGTGATCGATTTCGGCGAATCTGGAGGACGTCCAGTTAAAAGGTCTGCAGGTAAACGAAGTTCTCTCCCGAAGTTCACGTAAGCTGGGGTGACAGCTGTACTTTCGTGAGTTGCCGACCTATATGACATTAGGAAGAGCGGAATATGCCTATCCCAATCCTTTTGGTGACTTTCAACCACCTTGGCCAAATGTCTTTCCAGCGTCTGGTTGAATCTCTCGACCATTCCGTCCGATTGTGGGTGATATGGCGTTGTCCTGGTCTTATGAATACCCATAATTCGGCAAGTCTCCTGGAACACCTGGGACTCAAAGTTCCTGCCTTGATCACTGTGAATTTCGAGAGGCACCCCAAATCGACAACACACTTCCATCACTAATTTCTCCGCGACTGTGACTGCTTCTTGGTTAGGGATTGCAAATGCTTCAGGCCATTTGGTAAAATAATCCATTACAACGAGGATGTACTTGTTCCCGGAGTCGGATGTTGGAAACTGGCCTGTGACGTCCAAAGCAATCCTTTCCCAAGGTGCTCCAACGTTGTACAACTTGAGCGCACCTCTACTGCGTGTTTGCGGCCCCTTAACTGATGAGCAGTTTGTACACTTTCTGCACCAATCTTCCACATCTTCACGGCAGTGAATCCAGTAGAAGCGTTGCCGAACTTTCATTAAGGTCCTCTTCACTCCAAGGTGCCCACCGGAAATTCCGTCATGGAAGGATCTCAACACATCACTTACCCTTTTTCTTGGAACAACTACCTGTAGGTGAGCATCCTTTCCATTTTCCGTCTCCCATTTTCTGCACAGTACGCCATTATGCATGACCAGACTTTCCCATTGGGCCCAGTAGCTTTTTGTTACAGTACTCATTGGGGCTACTTCACACCATTTCGGTTTGGGAACGCCTGCTTTGATCCAATCGAAAATGGGTTTAATGTCCTGATCTTCTTGCTGCGCTTGTTGCATGACTTCATTACTCCATTCTTCACTTACAGTATCAGTCCGCAAGATTCTCACACAATCTTTGCCCTCTTGCCTTACACAATGTTTACAGTCATCCGGACAAGGTCTTCGGGAAAGCGCGTCCGCGTTGCCGTGTGATTTTCCACTGCGATGTTCAATGATGAAGTCATATTCCTGTAGTTGTTCAATCCATCGTGCTACTTGACCCTCAGGATTTTTAAACTCCAATAACCATTTCAAAGCAGCATGGTCAGTTCTGATACGAAATTTGCGCCCAAGCAGATATTTACTGAAATGCTGTAACGTCTTGACAACTGCTAGCAATTCTCTCCGAGTGACGCAGTAATTCCTCTCTGGTTTGGATAGTGACTTACTAAAGTAGGCGATAACCACTTCCTGATCTCCTTTCTTTTGTGACAAAACTCCTCCGACACCAGTATTACTTGCGTCTGTGTCAACAATAAAATCATTCTCAGGGTCTGGGTATCCCAATATCGGAGTTTCACAAAGCCTTTGTTTGAGATCGGCAAAAGCTGCTGCACACTGATCATTCCAGTCAAATCTTCGTTTCTCTTCCGTAAGCTGGTGCAACGGCTTCGCTATATCTGAAAAGTTTTTCACGAAACGTCGATAATATGAGCAAAGTCCCAAAAAGGCACGAACTGCGGTCTTGTCCCTCGGTATAGGCCAATCCTTAACGGCACTTATCTTCTCAGGATCTGTCTGGATACCGTCTGTTGACACCACGTGTCCTAAATAATTCACCTTACGCTTGAAAAGTGAGCATTTTTTCGGGCTGAGTTTCAGGTTCGCATCTCGCAGCTTAGCCAAAACTTGCTCCAATTTTCTAAGGTGATCGTTGAAGTCTCTACCAACAATTATAATGTCATCCAGATATACCAGGCAAGTATCTCCAAGTAGACCAGCAAGTATTTGTTCCATCAATCTCTCAAAGGTTGCTGGTGCATTACACAGTCCAAACGGCATAACATTGAACTGCCACAGTCCCTTTCCGGTCGAGAAGGCGGTTTTCTCCTTATCGTGGTCCTTGATTTCCACTTGCCAGTAGCCACTTTTTAAATCCAACGTGGAAAACCATTTCATTCCATTTAAAGTGTCTAACGTGTCGTCGATTCGTGGCAGTGGATAACAATCCTTTTTGGTTACATCGTTAAGTCGGCGATAGTCAACACAAAATCTCATAGTGCCGTCCTTCTTCTTTACCAAAACTACCGGTGAACACCAAGGACTTGTTGATGGCTCAATAACTCTGTTCTTCTTCATCTCTTCAATCATGTCTTCCACTTCCTTTTCGCGAGCTACTGGAACTCGCTGACGACGTTGTCGGATAGGCATGGTTCCGCCAGTGTTGATCTCATGTTGTACAACTCCAGTTCTTCCAATATCACCGTCGTGCACAGAGAAAACATTGCTGTAACGCAGCAGTAAATTACGCGCCTTCAGCAGTTCTTCCTTCGTGAGATTGTTTTGGCAACCATCCAATAATCCTGTAATGTCCACTCCTCTACTTGCAGGTTGTCTGCTTCCATTCGATCCCTGGCAACTTCGTATCCAAGAAATTTCTTCGCAAGTCCCGATAAGGCTTCCTTTACTAAGGGCATGTTTAGAGTCGCTGAGGTTTAGGACCCTTATAAACGCTGCAGATGACGTTGTCACAACCGTGCGAGCTGTTATCCACGGTTGACTACCATCAATTTTTTCTACTAATACGCAGCGATGAGATCCTTGTCCTGCATAGTGTGGTAATTTTACAGGAACTAGGGCTTGCGATCTTGGTTGAAGAATGGTCCTTCTGGCGCAGTAGACTTGTCCACTTACGCCACCTTCCATAGGCACTTCATCAACTCCGAATTTCAGGACTCCGCCTTTCAAGTCGATTTTGCAGCCATGTTTTCTCATAAAATCCAATCCAATAATGCAATCGTCGATGATGTTAGCAACGATGACTTTGTGCCAGTAGTTCTTTTCCCCAATTTGCACCGCCACTCCTTGCTCCCCCAGGACGGAAATGTACTGGCCGGTAGCCGTTTGCAGCTGAAGATACTTGGGTCGGACTAGATGATCTCTGGTTAAATGTTTCAGTAGCCGAGAACTGATCACAGTCCGAGAAGCTCCGGTGTCTATAGTAAGGTGACATGGTATTCCACCAATTTCTCCTTTGACGACCAGACTGTTCCCATCATTCGCCTGTGAGATCATAACTGAGACATTTTGACCACCAGCCAGCACTCGTCCCTTAGTCCTGGCTTCTACTCGTTTCCCTGATTCGGCTCTAATGCATCAGAGCCCGCTGGCCTCTCTGTTGGGCCTGTTGTATCTCGTTGTGTTCTATTTCGTTTTGGGCAACTAGATTGTATGTGCCCGCGTTCTCCACACCAATAACACCTTGGCCCAAATTCACGGCGAGGAGCAGTTGGCTCCCTGGCCGAAACCTCTCGCACCCTAAAAGTCCTCGAGTCCTGGCGTACAGCTTCGACCTCCAAGGCGTGGGCAACTGCATCCTTCACGCTCCCATGATGTCCTAGTCGCACAGCAGCTCTGACTTCTAAATCACGGATTCCATCGATGAAGGCCTGTAGTAGCATGCTGTCCACAAATGAAGCCGATGCACTTTGGTACGCTTTCCTGACCAACTTTTCTATTTCCAGGGCCCACTGTTGTAATGATTCATTACGTCCCTGGGCTCGATCCTTAAGCTGAGCTCTAAAGACGTGCTCGAGATGGCTGTCACCATAACGTGCCTCCAAAGCTTCAAGGAGGCGGTCGTATGTCTTATTCTCTCCCAAAGCTTCCAGCACGGTGAGGGCTTCATCTCGAAGTGCCAAAGTTAGAGCCGTCTTCGCCTGGTCCTTGTTCCAGCCATTCGCCTGGGAAACTGACTCAAATTGGAGTTTATAGGCTGTCCATGACGAAGTCCCATCAAACGGTGGCGCCTTAAATCTTCCAGCAACCGGGATAGAGGTTTCACACCCAGGGGAACCATCGGCCACTTTGATTTCCAGCTTTTTCACTTCATTTCTTATCGTCTGGAGGCGATTTTCGTGGTCTTCAACTTTCTCATTAACTCCATGAAGTCGGTTCTCGAATTTAATGTCCATATCGGTGAGTTTTCCTTGGACCTCTGTCATTTCCTTCTTCCATTCGAAAGTGGCCTCTCGTACCTCTAGGAGAATTCTCGATTGTTCCTCCTGGGATTTCTTTTGACTTCGTAGTTCATCACGGATAGCTCTCGATTGTTCTTCTTGGAACTTTTTCTGACCTTCTTGGATAATTCTGGATTGTTCCGCCTGAGCTCTGAAGCGTTCCTCTTGGGCTCTAGATTGTTCCTTCAAGAGGATCAGAATCGTGTTGAGGTCGATTTCCGGCTTAGGTGACACTGTTGTAGAAGCCGGTGAAGTAGCGGTGGACGTATTGGCGGCAGCCGCAGAATCCTCAGCTACAGTCTGGCTTCGGGTTTTGACACCCTCCTGCTCTTGATCTCGCGGAGTTACTGGCATTTTCTATCCCACTTCTGACACCAAATGTTACGTACGTGGGGGTAGGTAACTGATAGAAATGCACGAATACACCGATAATCAAAAGTAGACTTTAATTACGCACTCACTTAAACCGTTACAAAACAATTATCGCACAATAAACTTCGAATACTCAGATGATCGCTCGGGTCGCTCTTATTCGCACTGATCGCTTTCCAAGTAAAGACTGACTCGTCGCAACCGGTGTCCGCCGTTTTATAGTTCCCGAGTCCGATTATTCTAGAACGCCTTCCGGAATGTTCGATGTACTTTGCCCCGTCAAGGTCGATCGAGACTGTTCGTTGCTGGAATGTTCTACGCCTTACTACCTTGTTGTTTTTACGATCGCAATGACCTTGATTCACGGATCTGGATGAGTCTGGAATGTTCCGCGTGTTGCCGTCTCATTTCGTGTTATCTCTTTCACACATTTCTGGAAGGTTCTCAGTATAGCTGTCTCTTTCTAATCATGCTATCTCTTTCACACGCTTCTGGAAGGTTCTCAGTATAGCTGTCTCTTTCCAATCATGCTATCTCTGTCACTCTTAGTGGAAAATTGCCATATACTGAAATGTACTTCAAAGGCCCATAAGGGGTCCTGAAAATGCCTGAAAATGGGTTTTCAGGTTATGGCGTCATCTGATAGAGGGTGGCCTGAAACGGACTGAAAACATGTTTCAGGCGCCTGAAAACAACGGCAAGTTGGTCGAAAATCTAATAATTTGGTATGTGATAGAGCTACCTCTGAAACGGACTGAAACGATATTTCAGCCTGCTGAAAACGCTTCTAAATCACCAAAATTAACGATAAAAGATGAGACGCCTTATGCCATCGGCGTAACAATACGCAGCTGTGCCCATATGTAGTTTTGATTATTTATGTAAACAGTCATATAAGGGTGGTATTAAAACACAAAGTTAAGAGGCCACATAAATCATAAAATCGCTAGCGATATAGCGATATGCCCTAGCCAAGATGCATTAAGCTAACCAGCGTTTCTATTCGTTTCGTTTTAAACCAATCACGTCACTGGCAAATCACGTGATACGAAGAGTCACGTGTTCTACTAGTGACGCGATTGGTTTAAAAACGAAACGAATAGAAACGCTAGTGCGATCCGGATCCATTTTGTATAGGAATTTTCATTCATAGGAAGATCCGGATCTGGATCCGAATTATCCGGATCTTCCATACATTGCAAACCCTAAGCGTAATGCATCTTGGCTAGGGCCTCTGGATCTCAATAATCATAACGCCTATGTGTCTGTTCTTTGGATACGGTAAACTTGGTCATATTCGCTTGAGACTGTTAAACGTGAAAATACAATAAGAAAGAAAATCCTCAATAGTTTTAGTTTTCGAATATGACACCTTCTTGCATGTTTTTGGTTGAAACTTCTAAACCATACGATCTTTAATGATAACTTCATAATCGTGTTATACAATTATTTTTCTATAAATTGTGTGGTTTTAAAGTAAACGTAGGTAGGTACGTCTATAGGTACTGTACGCAACGCACCCTTATTGGGGCACTGTCAGTATTGGGGCGTATATCAATGATTATTGCCACTTGAGTAATACAGGGTGGTAATTGATAATCTGTACACATTGAAAGGGATGAAATTTTAGGTTAATTTATAGGTAAAACGATTTTTTTTTTAATTTTTAGCCAGATTTTTTTTTTACAGATTGTCAAACTTTTTAATAAAGTTTGGCTAGTACACTTACTTGTGACGGTGTAACTTTTGATCTAATAGCCCAAAAAAGATAAAACAAAATGCATAGTATTGATATTAGTTAGGTTTATAATAATTGGTAACAATATTAGACCAATTACTGCAAAAATATCATTTTGTTTTCATAAAAACACGATTTTCTGAAAATTTGGATATATTTTACCATTTCTTTTAACGTTTTTAGATCTAAAATTAAACGAGGAATAATAATAAGCAAAAAAAAAAATAGTGAAATATCTACAAAATTTTGAGAAAATCGTGTTTTTATGAAAACAAAATGACATTTATGCTGTAATTTATTAAAAAAATTAAGAAATAAAGTGGCTGAATTTGTTTTACCTATAAATTAACCTAAAATTTCATCCCTTTCAATATGTACACTTTATCGAGTACCACCCTGTATAACACGAGCGCTTAAGGGTCCATTAAGAACACGTGAGTCTCGAGCAGGGGGAGGCGAAAAATCACTAATTTCCCGGGAAAAGGGCAATGTAGGGAGATATTGCTGTGCGATACCGAATTTAATCACGTCATCTATATAATTTTCAGAAAAGAAAACTTAGTCCCTATTGTCATCATAGGGAAGGTAACCTTAAATCTCAAACTAAAGATCAATCCACCCATCCTACTCCCAAGGAGCAGCGTTCGCATTGTTGTCTTCCGGTGTGGGGATAAGATAACCGGTGAAATGACTAGCATAGAGGCATTACATAATAGTCCTCATAGTTGGCGACGGCATTGGTAGTCTTACGATTGCAGTCTTGAGATTGTAGACTCGAGAATGCAAAAGTCTCAGATCCCACTAACCATCAATTGGCCTTATGCTCTTTTGCCTTGTTTATGCTATAAAAAATATTAAAAAAAAGACTGTGGAAACCAACTATAAAAGGTAGGTACTGTTATACATATGATAAAACGGTTTTATATTACTCTAAAATTATCGATGATTAATTAATATGGAGCCATTATTAAAACAAGTTATGCAACACGGAAACTGATTGAGCGGCATGAGCTAACTGCTTCTATGTCGGTGTCCTTGGCGTGTTTCTTCATTCATTTATTCCAATGTTGTGACGAAAATACAAATGTGACGTCTAAAAGTGAAATTTGAGACACTAACGATTAGAAGCGTCTTAGGGCGTTTTCATCGCATCTGCAAAATGTATTAAAAAAATGTAACCATTTTCAAAGCGGCCGCAGTACAATTTTTACGGTTCATGAAGAAGAAAAAGAAGGAATACATTTACTTAGCATGTAAAGAGAATCAGATCCTACATTATGGGCAATCACACAATCAACAACTTGCTAAAAATGGTCGCTACTAAGTTAAGTGCCACGAAATATGCCCTTGGTTATTCCGTGACGCTATTGCTGACGATAGTTGTCACTTAGTACCTATAGCTTGGCAGTGGTTTAAACATTGGAAACAAACACATAAGGTCATTCTCCATTTTAATTGTCTAGCTAAACCGAGTGAATTATACTGGGTTTAATATTTAATCTCTCATTTTTAACCAACTGAATATATAAGGTAATACAACAAATTACTGGCATCTAAAGAACCAGATATTGGCACCTAGTGCTAGTTGAATTATTGTCGGCGGACGACGGATGCAATATGGTGACGAAAGCACAAAATGGATAAGACTTTTCTTAAATTTCGAGTACTATTTATATGTGAAAATATATGCAGTTTTTGTTATAAATAAGTACATATGTTGTATATCGAGAAGGTACTGAAGTATCACTTTACAACTACGCCCCTCTTACGTCTGTAGATGTGGAGAGATCATTTTCCCTATATAAGTAGATAGTGAACTATAAAAGGAATGTACTGAAAATACCTAATAAAGAAAATTTATTGATTATTTACTTCAACAATAAAATTCTATAACTTTTTTTGCAGTGATGTTGTGTTTTTTTAAATCAATTGTAGTCCATATTACGGATATCGTTCGACATTATTTTGACGTAATTGCATCCGTCGTCCGCCCATTACTAATTACATATCTATCCATATCTAATTTTCCGTCTCAAGTACGACAAGGAAGTCTAGGTATATCTTGAACTCTAGATAAGATATATTGCATACTTATCGGAAATTTCCCTTTAGTAAAACATGTGTCAGCATGTTTATACGCATCTCGTCACAATACAAGTCAATGTGGTTGGTAGTTGGTACCTGTTTGATTCCATTATGCATACAATACTGCATCATCTTTGTAATTGCTAGCAGTAAAATACTGTTCTATCATCATTTTTATATTTTATATAGTATATCTGTATTGAATTGAATAGATTGAAGGATTTCAACCCTTAAATGACAATATTAAAAAAATATTTTTGTTACTTTCGTAAGGTAACACATCATATATTTAAATCAAAATAACGGGGTTGAACCGCAGTGATAAATACACTCATCTCTTGATGAAGAACTCTTAAAGAGTCGCCAATCGATCGATCCCGAATAGTATATATTTGTTGTTTTTTGGTTTAGGCTTAAGTCTTAGTTTTTCCTATCATACCAAATAAGGAATTATCAATTATTTGTGATCGTAAGAGCATCTTTGAAAGTTGTTATGATTGCTTTACAATAGAGAGCAGTTGACTTCCAATCATGTTGACAACGCGTTGCAACGAGGCAATCTTGATAATCAACTCCGGTTTCTGCATTCATGCAGTCCGGTGCAGAAACTAAAACGTGAGAAGATTTTTCGAATGTTATTAGTAGACATTCGCATTAACAGATTGATTGTTTTGGGAAAACACTCTGTTTTGTAATTCGGACTGCACAATAATTATGCTTTTCCTAAACAACGCATTTCAATTCTAAGTTCATAAAGATTTTTCTCTAAATCTATTAGAAGTTAAGAACCCTTAATAATGCCATCAGGTCATTTTACTGGTTCCATATCTAAACTCCATAACTGGGACCGTTCCTCTCTCTCTCTCCTAGAAAAGATGGGCCTTTATGACAACACAGATTGTAGAATGTGCGGCGAAGAGGTGGAAACAATGAAACACTTATTGTGTGAATGTGGTGCCCTCGCCGGAGTAAGAATGAAAGTCCTCGGTTGTGGCTACCCAGAACCAAGCGATTTCAAGGCACTGCCATTGCACTCCACTATCCGCTTTCTGGAAGGGGTGGAGGCTGCATTGGATTAAGTGCTAAAAAAAGAAGGGGTAACTACACAAAAGTTCCCATAGGGTCGAAGTGTATCCGTAAGGACCCCGCCAATAAGATAAGATAAGATAAGGGACCGTTCCATATTACTATAGTTAAGTCATATTGTTTCCAAGCAAACGTGTGGTAGAGCGTCTTGGTTTGCGAATGTGCCTTGACCGTGACCGCCGCGAGCAATTCATTATGCATGCGTAGAGTGTGTTAGTCAGTTCAGAACTTAATATTATTGTTATTAGTAGTGGCAGTAAAACCGGAAGGGCTCACCACTTCACTTAATAGCTTAACTTCACCATCTCCACTATGATTGCTATCCTAGATATTATAATCGTCCATTTCTTGATCTCCATCATCATCGCCATCACCATTATTGAAAGTATCATCTTCAACCTTCACTGTGGATTGTCGATAAACGTGTCATATGCCAGATCCAATTTAATTTTTTTTTCATCGTTGCTGGGTTATGATTATGAATTGGACATACTTAATGGGTTTATTTCAGAAATTATCTTTAGTTCTTCACGCTGTTTATTATGGCAATGACTAAAATCTTCAACAAATAACTCCTTTGACGTGTCTAATGCGCCAGATAGCACAGTAATGTCATCAGATAGGGCAATAATGACGCCATTTTAAAGCTATAGGCCGATTAGGGGCTCGTCTGTATGATAATTCCTTATCCGAGTACCTACCTTGTGCACTCTTGAACGCAATAGATATAACACATGCGACGTGGTTAAATGGTTAATAAGTAAATTGCTTCCTGATAAACTTACAACAAGGTATAAAGAAGAATGACAAAGGCTTGTTTACTAAAATTTAACTTATCATTTGACAGTCACCACAGTTAGTTTTGAATTGAAATATGTATCGATAGCCGTCGTAACTCAATAATAATCAAGCCAAGAAAATTGGTTTTAGGATTCTCAGCGAAATCAAGGAACTCAAGAAAATAAGACCAAGATGTTTATTTTGTGATGATACTCCAGCTGCTTGGATCAAGTGAACAGCCGCTTATACCACGAGTACCTACCTATTAGAGACATACGGAGTTGAAATTAAAAAAATCTAAAATAACATTTTTGCACATTGTGAATTAGGTACCTACGCTCGGTTAAGATCATATTTAAATGATTATCTTAAAAGTGAAGTACGCAAGGAAAGTACTTTAAAAGAAACCCGCGAACTGACTCGTCGAGAAACTTAAAATATGAACTATAAAGTCTTAACTTAAAGTAAGTAGTTATAAACGTTCTCATTTTTCCCTCGCATTACTTTGCCGTATCATTGTAATGAGAGACGCTGCCGTGACTCGATATCTAAAAAGACAAAGGATAGAGCTAATTTTGTCTTCAATTGGGAATAAACACTGTAGTAACTTTTAACACGTCGTTTTTGGACTTACTTCTGATAATCTACATTTTTTATGTAAACTTCAATAAATAAAAAATACTAATCAACAAACAAACTGTTAGTCTAAATGTAATACGATCAAACTTTTAGAAAAGTCCGTAATTCGAGAATAAATCGTTACAAATATGGAAGTGGAGTACGTGGATGATCTAATCGCCGGTGTTGATTCACTTTTGCCATATGAGTAGTTGCGGTTTCCTTATCTAAAGATGTTTGCACTTGGATAGACTTCTTAATCTTAATGTCTTTATTTTCATTATCTCCACAGTTTTAGAGATTTCATTGTTTAAATGACCATTTAGTCCCATGGAGTTCATGTTACAATCGCCACCCAGCTCGGCCTTTATGTCGTCGTTGCTTTATTATGATCAAGGTAACTGTATCTTGAATACCTACGAGGGGTGATCCATAAGTTTTGATAATCGGTATTAAAAATGGGAGATATGTAAATCGTTATATTTTAATTGGAATGAGCACACTTTCTATATTTCCGAACACTTATTAACGTCATTCAATTGTTTTATTTTACAACTATAAAAATAATTTTACTTTTGGAGGTCAAAATGTCCAAATTTTGTACCTTCACTATGTCATCACCAGCTCGTGATTTTTATGTAGTTGTTTTTGAACATTAGTGAATGAGAAGTAGTAGTCGAAAGTTAGGGCTAAATAACGGGTGCGGTTATCAGTTCTGATCTTTGGTCGACGAGCAGCACCCTTATCAATTAGAAGGCTCTGAAGCACAATTCCTGCCGAAAATTCGTAATTTTTTTTCTTCAGCTTATTTTTATTATTTTTCTATAATTAGGATAGAATAATGTTATATAACTCTCCTAGATTATTTGAACTCAATTGCTAAAAACTAATGTCGCAGTATTTATTTGTAGGCCTTAATAATCCTGGAAAAGGCCGAAAAAACCACCCTAAATTTTGGTGACAGAGGTGGAGATAAAAAAATCCACTGCAATGATAACTTATTTATCCTTTATATCATAATGATTTCATTTTCAATAACAATATTTTTTATTTAGTGTACCAGAACTTTTTCCACACAGCTCCAAATTATTACAAAACTAACTCTTATTTTTGCCTTCTTGTAAAATTGTTAATACAGATGTTTTTTGTTTAGCTATCACAGGAAAACAAATGAATAATGAGTAAATTTTTTTTCTCTAATTTAAGTTTCATTAGTGCCATGGTATAGTCCACATTAAAATAATATCATTATGTACATTGTTCTTACTGATTCTCAAAACTTATGGATCACCCCTCGTATATCAATGGCATGAAACAAATTAGTCTTTTTACTTTTGATGAAATTAATCTAAATTCTAAATTAATCTAAAAAAAAAGATGACATTGTCTTTCTCTTTGAAAAAAAACCTGTTAAAACGTGTCAAGCCATGGTTGCCATTGGGTCTTAAATACTACAAAAAAATCTCCAGCTTTTTCAATCTATTTTGCATAAACGAAATACCTAAACCCCAATTTTAAACTTTAAGTTATTTGATGCAGTCGTAGGTCATCTAAAAAGAAATGAAATGGAAATATTTAGTTTTGTTGCTTACACTATCCAATGGTAAATATAGCCTCCACAGCATATGAGCGATGGGAGACGGACGCAGTAATACATTAAACTGAGACCGGTACACCAATGCCCATAACCGTAGTAAAAATAAATTAAGCTATTATTAGCTTCTCAGTTTAAGATAATACAGTCAGTTATGGCATGCGCTCTGTGAATGTGGTTGTAATGCGGACACAACGTTTCAGAATAAAATATGCATATGTGAGATTAAAGGTAAGCTGCGACAGTCGTCTGTGAATACATTACACCCACGTATACAAAGGCAAGGCCCAAGAGATTTAACTTAAGTGTATTATAAAACTGTATTGAGCAATTCATCTGTTTAGTTCATTTTGGACTTAATTGCTTTATCTTTGTCAAACAGCGAGATTTTAATTTTATTATCCTGCGGGCAACGCAGACATTAAAGCAAATAGAATGACATAGTTAACCCACATTGTTCATGGTAAATTTCCATAATCTTAAAACATTCAGAAATAATTAAAAATTATATTTCATGTGCATTTGGTATAAACAACTAATCGGCACTGAGTGATGTTTTATTTAGGAGTTTTATTTTGTAAAAGCAAAAAATATATATGTGGGTTCGAGGCCTCCTTTCAAGACTGCAAAGCCAATGCGTTGCCAGCTCTTATGACGTTATGTTTATGACTTAAATGCTAGTAAATTTACCGGTTAAATTATTTAGACTCAATAAAATTCTTGTACTTACTTTTTAGTATTTTTAAGTTTACCAATAGCACAGAATAAGTAATAGTACAAGTACCAATAGCAAAAGTTGCAGGCTGATCGATTCTGTTTGACCGAAGTTGGCCTCTACCAATCATCCCACCAGCTACCGTAGTAGATCGAAATGTGACGCCATGGACCAATAATAGCCAATTATGAACGTATACGGTGACGCGTACCAATAATAATAGAGACCAATTAACATGTAATACTAAACATTTCCGGGACGTTCTTTCGTAGTTTTTTCCCCGTTTTTCCTGTTGGGTATAAAAGGATCTCCTTGTTCTCTAAATGT
Organism: Acleris literana; assembly: GCA_946894065.1. Classification (NCBI taxonomy): domain Eukaryota; kingdom Metazoa; phylum Arthropoda; class Insecta; order Lepidoptera; family Tortricidae; genus Acleris; species Acleris literana. The sequence continues at coordinate 7,741,194 of OX335687.1, forward strand.
TTTTATGCTTAGTAGTTTAAAGTTCTGAGTAGTACAATTGTTGGTGATGTAGGTTATATTATTATCTGTTTGAGGTGAGGTAGAGCCGTAGAGCTGGTCAAGTCAAGTGGCCATATTCACAGCAGAGAGTGGAGATTACAAATCACAACTTTGCAAAGGTAACGTATTGGTCGCCCTGTGATAAGAATTCGCGCTTTGGATAGAGCTTATGGCCGCTATAAATTCAACCCGATTCAAATAACTATGATGTATTTGCTTAGTACCTGTCAGATCAACCTTGAAAATAAGTTAGCGACAAATTGATCAAAAAATAATAACAAAATTAATCATTATAGTTTTTTTCAATTCATGGCCGAGGCGCAAGTCAAGTTGACGTTGCTTGGTTACTTCAATGTATGTGGAATTTCGTGGATTGAAAACTATAGGTACATAACACGGTGGGTCGCCTGCGTCTAAACGTGAAGACTAACGCAGTCATTCACGTAGGAACAGTCCAGGTGACCAACAGCTATGTCCAGCAGTGGATTAAAATAGATCTAGAGAATAAATAGAATACTATTGTAGTTTAAGGCTGTACGTTGTCGTCATTAAGACAGTCACGGAATTATGTAGTCGTAAAACAGATTTAAGCTACCGTCGCTCGAGGAGACGCGTTCTGAAAGTACAACTCGGCAAAATTATCCACAGGAACTTTTTTGTTTGTTTTTGTCAACATGAAGTGTTATGAAAAAAATCATGCTTATGGATGTTTGTCTCGAAAGCATACTACTTTTTTGTTATTTTTTTTTGTTAATTATTTACTAAAAAAATAAACAAACATATTTCTGCTTGATAATGGCTAAAGAGCTTAGCTTAAACTCCACATGGTCTTTTCTACCTTACAGCTAGTGCTAAAAACAAAACGCGGTGACAAACAAAATGATGTCATTCTGACCACTAGTCCAAAGTGGGCGTAGCAAACGCTGTTTTTTTTTTCTCACTAAATAATAATTTAAAAACATTACGCGTTTGACACAAACCTTCGTAAACATAGTTTTTACCAAAACACCTTTTCAAAAAAGTTCTATTGTCAATTGGGGCGCTTTGTAGTAAATATTAGAGAAAATTTTAATTGCGAAATATATAAAACGCAATTATATTCCGCAAAATATACTAGAAGATATGACATAAACCCTGTTACGTATGGTTGCTTCACGTAAATTGCCCACGTACCTCTTCGCTTATTTCTTAAATAAACTTAATTCACAAGAGCCTGATCGGCCGATATCTGGATTGGACTGGTATATAGTTAGTATCAGTGGTACACGTGTACTGGTATAGTGGTGGCATGCTTTGTTATGGTGTTCAAAAATGTATCGAATCACAGAGAATATTGCCAACTGTGGTGCAGATGCACGACAAATACGAGATGTCACTGATAAATTATCGTATATATTTTAAAAAGATGTCAGTGGTAGTTCAGTTTTTGGTCTTACAAAGCTTAGTTTTAGTCTTATAGATAAATTTGTGAAACTTACAGTGTATGGATTACTCAGTAATTATGAAAACTAATGATGTTGTAAAAAATGGGAGAGATCCATTTCTACAAATGGTTTTCGGATCACCATACAATATATTTTTTTAGCCTGTTTGGTTGGTCCCACTACTGGGCAAAGGCCTCCCCTCTTTTCCGCCATTCGTCCCGATTGAGTGCATGCTCCCGCTATTCGCTTTGAAACGCGTCTAAGTCATTCCGCCATCTCCTTTTTGGTCTGCCTCTGCTCCTGTGGCCATCTTGCGGGGTCCATTCGGCGGCAACCTTGGCCCACCGTTCCAGATGCATTCGGCAGACGTGTCCAGCCCACTTAAGCTTAGCGGTCTTGGCATCCACATCCGCAATACCAGTTTTGGAGCGCAGATCGGTGTTTTTGATCTTGTCAGTCCTACGAACACCGACTATGCTGCGCTCCATTCCTCGCTGGCAAATCTTGAGTCGGAATTTTTTGGGCTTCAGTCAATGACCCAGTTTGGGCACCGTAGCTTAGGATGGGAAGAATACAAACGTCGACGAGTTTGCGCTTAAGTGAAAGTGGAAGGTTGCCCTTCATTAGCGCCTTCATGGACCAGAAGCTCTTCCAGGCGTTTTGGATCCGTCGAGCAATTTCCTTAAACTGTCTGTTGTCGAAGGATACTATCTGGCCCAAGTAGATATACTCGTCAACGTATTGTATATCTTGCCCATCTACCGTGACCACCATACAATATAAACATAATATCAGTATCATAATATCTCAGTTGCTGGTTGCAGTACGAATGGGCATGGACGACCGGGATATTTGTTTGTGTCCCGAATTCCCGATTCCATTTTCGCTTCCTATTTTCTTCACGGAATAACGATTCGTTCATCTATCAGGAACTTTCGAACCAAGCGAGCTCTAGAAAAAGTATACTCTACTATTTACTATGGAATTTTTGTAGAGAAGTAAATAACCAAATACTAAAGATACGATTTGGCATAATTCTATAGTGTTTCAAAAATCCGTTGGGTTGTCTGTACCTAATAACGACTATGTTTATGAGTCACATATAAATAACATTTATATCAAATAGTTTGGACCTAACTACATAGTTATCTTTTCTGATATCATTAAATGACGTCAAGCGGGATGCGTAGGACTTGATTTAAAAAAACTTGTGATTTGATATGAGTAGGTTAATCTGTTATTTTTTAATTACATGTAGGAAAGTCACCTTGAAATAAAATTACCTAGTCCTTTCTTTCAAAACAGCATAACATATTTACTAGATACCATTCATAGTACGAAAACCTTTAAATTTACTGGAAATGTTGAAACTTCACACCCGTAGAATAGTAATATAAACCCTGGTCGTCGTCCGTTTTCTATTAGTACTCGTATATCTTGCTTTCCTCCTTTAGGAAATGTCCAATTGTACAGTACAAAAAGTAGCCTATAAGAAATGATATCCGGCCATGTCTGTGGCCAAAAACTAAAGCCTATTAGCCTATTAGTCATGACTGCAACGAAACTGTCACATGTTCACGAGCCTAATCTTTACTGGGAGCTCGTTACTGAAGCTGCTACAGTTACCTTTACAGTTTGCTAGTGAGAATGAGAACCAGGCTAAATGGGACACATTCATTGCCACCAACTAGCATTTTGCTTGTAAATTGAACAAGCCAGGCGTGTCACTGGCAAGGAATATGTTAACTCTTGCTTGGCAAGTAAAGACTGCAGCGGTTGTTAATTCTGAGGTCCTAGTGAAAAAGGGTATAAGTCTTCTGAAGATCAAGTGAAAAAGAGTTTAAGTCCAGTATACTCCGTTCATGTATATACCATTTTTTATTACGAGTAAAGTCGACTTGTACCCTTTTTCACTAGGACCCCAGAATTATTGATTAAGATCGTGGACGAACTAAACGTAGGTATACTTAATGATAATATTGACATAATTTAGCATTTGTATTTTTATAGTGCATCTACCGATAGAAAGATTTTCCATTGAGAATATGGTATAATAAATATGGCGCTCTCACGCCATGTTTCGTTGCGAGTGTTGCGATTAGGCGATATAGAGTTCCAGCAATACCCACCTAAATCTTCTAGGTAGGTACCTATATTATTATTTTACTATGTAGTCCAAGCTGCTTCTACATAATCCTATCTTAGTAAGATTATTTCCTTGAGCATACTCCTTATAGTCTTAACGTAAGCGGTTAAACAAGCCTGTACTCATAAACATATAATTATCCACTATCATTATTGCGTATGATAATATATGCAGTGTCAGTTAATGTTTAATAAATACTTTGGACTGAATGAATAGCACCTTGTATCATGTATGTACTAACGTATAAGTGGGTCAACAAAGGTCTATGATATCAAGCCCACGTGTGAACTAACACCAAACGTATAATGATAGCTAAAAAAAATCCTTGCGTGTTTACCTCTCTCTTACTCGCTCTCATACGCTCTAATGGGAGTCTATAAACAGACTTTACCCGAACCCGAAAGACTCTTTATGAGCTATGACAATGTCGGTTTTGTCTGAATTTAAGGGGGTTAGCACACCAATCGATGAAAGACATTATTGGATCAACGTTGTTCGATCGTCCATCGACGTCGATCAATCTATTCACTTCAGGTATTCGATCAACCAGCGACCGACCACTAATCGATGATCGATCGACAATAAATCTTTTATTAGTTTGCAAACACCTCAAATATACATTGGGTAAAGGCACCTATGGTAAGCCAGAGACCAGTAGTCGACCTTATATGAGTTTAAAGAGTGGGAAATATATCTTTCGTACTCTTTCCATTCATACAAAGTATAGGCAGAGGCCGATTACAGGTCTCTGGCTGACCACTGGTACCTTACGTTTGAGTAAGTAATTAACTAAATGTAAACCAACAAAATCGCGTAACTTATTATGTTAACCAATCAAAGCAGACCACAGATACTAAAAAAATATTGCTCGGGCTGTTGAATATTTTTGTATCTGTAGCGTGTCTTGATTGGTAAGCGTACTGAATCACTGGGTTTTTTTGTTTACGTTTAGTAAACTACCTACCTACTCTACCTGCGCGACTCATCCGGAAGCACAACAGTTAATGCTTAACTCCTGAGACCGTAGCCCTCAAAAATCTTTGGCTCGGACTAAGGGCAGTTGTCCTAATCCTGAAGACTTTTAATAACATGAATGAGTATTAAAGACAGATTAAAAAAAAAATGATTTCGAAAACCTGAAACGTTGCGAGTAATTTACAGGAACGTACATTAATGAACTGTCAAGTATCAGTTCAATTCCAGGCTGAAAAAGGGAGAGAACTAATTACTACTACAATTTTAAACTTATAACATATGTTGCACTAAGTATTAAGTTTGTATAAAGGAGTTAACAATATGTTCAGTTTATCCTTGTTTGTTAAATCTTTCAATAATATATTGATATAAGTATGTTGCGTTCGAGCTGCATTCTAACATACCATACTACTTGAGCAAAAAGGCAGTATGCGACGGACTTTATATGGGTCTATATTGACTCCCACAACATTAATCTTTCGATTTGTTTTATCCATACCGTTGTTTTTCATAATCGTTGCTCGTCATTTTGTCTTTGGTCATAATTTCAATAGTCATAATTTCCTTAACCCCCTTTTCATTAGTCATAACTATCGAATGCCATACCGTTATTGGTCATAACATTCAATGTGCTGTTTGTATTGAATGGTAGAATTTCAAAAGGAATATTATTATTTTAAATAACGCTTACTAGATTGAAAATTATTTATCCGAAAATGTTAGTGCACTACTAAGGCGCACTATTGACCAATTATCTCTATTTCTAATTAAAATTTAACGGAGTCGACGGAGCTCCGCTATCGCGGAGCTCCTTTTTCTGGGTAGTTTGGCCCTTCGGGCCTGCTGAATAACTAACATAACCTAAACCTACCTCATATTTATGATACTAGTTTTGGTCAGTAGTGCGGTTTAGTAGTGCCGTGGGGCAGTTGTCTTTCCACCGATAAGATAAGCTATATTTCCCCTCCTTCCCCACGGCACTACTAAGCAGGGGTCACAGTTCTAACCTAACCTAACCTAACCTACTTTTCTGACAGCCGGGGGTTTTTTGTAAGCCGGTGTTTTATGTTTATGTACGACATGTATTCTTTCTGAATTTTAAAATTAGTCCTTTAAAACATTAGAGAATAAAATGATATGAATAAAAATAATAAATAGTAAATGTAAAAATATGACCTACGATATTTATGAAAAATAAACGGTATGCCTTTTGATAGTATGCTGATCAATTTTATGACTTTTGTCTTGTATGATATTATGTAACATTATAGTACTTTATCATTATATCTATTTCGCGTTATACCTAACAGCGATTATGACTAAAAATAATATGGATACCAATTTCTGACTTTCGAAAATCTAAACAATAAAATTATGGGAGTCGAAGGGCTCCCACTTTATATACGTATCCTAGCTTTTTCTCTTTCAAACAGCAGTGTAGGTTGCAATCCGACCCCACTCAAGCCAATGGCGTCGCGGCGATCGGGCTAAGGGTCAAGTGTAGGAACGAGTGCGAATTGAGACCAATCTACACGCCGTGGGATGGCGTGACGTTAGATGTTACAAAGTTCATATTGTTATTTACTGAGACTGAGGAGTCTTTGTATGATGACACGAGGCTACTTAATATGCGCAGTTTATAAGACGGTAAAGTAAAATAAAATAAAAACCTCCGTCCAAATAAGACTGTTTGGCCATGGTTTCGTAGCTCCCAAAATAGTTGACCTATTTCAATGCAGTTTATTCGCGATGCGATAGTCAGGTTTGATGGAAATGGCTTGGCCCGTTCAAAAAGTTATCGGCTCTCAAGGTAGGGGTCGCTGTTGATTGGTATTTATTATGGTTTAAGTTATTCAAGCTATAGTCGAACCAACCAACCAACTCAGCCAGTCCACCAGCCACCTCAGTCTGACTTTGTGTTAAGATACGTGGATGAGGGGGGTATCGTTAAATAGACAATGTGCACGGACGGAACACAATTCACAAAAAAATATAGAAATATCCACAATACTGAGTACAAGGCACAAGACAACTTGTAAAACTAAAAGCCCGAAACGTTTGTGTGAGAAATTATCACATAAAATGAAACTCATACAACATAGGATTCCATGAACCCTCGTTGTTAACATTGCATAAGCAACACAATTGACACTTTACCGGAGTGATGCGGTAAACATTCGCATTGTTTAACGGGCTTGGCTCTTGATTTACGTAGTTAGCTTAAGAGGGTATGGGAAAAGTGGCTTCTCAAAAAAATACGCTGGCTTTTGCTGCATTAGGGATGATGAACATTTCAACAGTCGGCTACATAGGTGATCTGCCGCCATAAGGTTGAATTCAGTTTGGACGTGATTAAACAATGATGTCGATAATATGCGTCAAATTGAGGGATCGACTTATCGACGTTTTTATTTCTAAGGAAGTTGTGTCAAAATGTATTGACCCTTTATCAGGCCGACTGTATCTTTATATGCAACAACAACAAACAAGTCTGACGAAAAGCAACCTATGAAAACACAAACAAATGCTCAATTTGCATGTAGCAACAGTGGAAAAGGTAGCTCTAGCACCTCTACAATATCAGATTTTGAGGATCAAAGATAGAATATAGCCTATACGCTATGTTAATGTTATTATTTACAACATTCCTTGGATAAAGCACAATCCAACTATACCTCGCACTTAAAATGCGTCAACCCGTTTAGTCAACAGATTACAAAGGAACAAGCCGCGTGAATAACATACCAACCGACATACAGTCAACCAATTTGATTCATAGGCCACTATCAAGCCGCTGTAATATTATCCTAATAATTTTCAAAGAAATTGTATACCTAATAGAAACCTACTTTCAAGCAGGTAACATTCATGCAGAACTAAATGGCGCTTTTATACGTTTTTAATAACGCTTTCAGAATTCAAAAAATATGTTTAGGATTAACGTGAACATTTTGTCAAATTTATTCAGCCGTGAAATGCAACCTGGTTGGCTAGCCCGGCTTGTGTAAATCGGTCCGAATTCGATCATATCCGGCTACGCCAACCAACGTAGTCACAGCTTATTAGCGTCACCGTTTTTATACATATTTATTGATAATATTATTGGCGGGGGCTTGAGATGGACCTTGTGTGCCGCTTCGACCATTGCTGATCTATTGTGGCAGCTCTTTTTGGTTAGAACTCACCGCAAAAGCCCGAACCGGAAATTACAGATGCTTTGGGCAGTGAGTAGTTGTATCCCTTGTGGGTCCATGATATGTCGCCCTAGGTAGATACTTCTGTTGCACATTAGTGGTCCGCATGAGCAGAGGATGTGCATCGCTGTCTCCTCTGTCTTCTGACTAACGTTGTATGTTTCTTAAAGTAATTAAAGCAAAAAGCAAACAAAAGCAAGGACTTTTGTCTTTGGCCCTTCAGGCGATTACCAAAAATAAAAAACGTTGTATGTTTATTAATATACAAAGTTTCCTATTTACAGAGACCAGCCGGATGTGGGCCAGCGCATCCTTCGTCGGCGTACTCATCGTCATCGGTCTGCCTTTGTGGTGGAAGACGACCGAGGTCTATAGGTAAGGAACTCTGATCCAAGGTCTTTTTTATAAGAGGCGCCGGTATTTCGGGACCGTTAAGCTTAAATACATAAGTTCCATGTGATCCGCGGAAAATAGAAATCTGTGCAGTTGCGTTGATCTTCCGGCCAGTCTGATTCCAAACTGTCTTGTTTTTGCTAGATAGCAAAACCGAGACCGTTTGGGATAGATGGCAAAACTGTTCGATTGCTTTATACTTATCTATTTATCATCAATCGACTGTCCTTAAACGACACTTCTATCGATCAATGATCATTCAATGATTGCTCGATTGCTTTCGCGGTGTCCATCTATGACAATCGACAATCAGATCTAATGTGTCGGTAGGGTAGTGTAGCACTCATGCGACTAAAGCAATACATAAATTATTCAAGTCATCACGTTTTTTGCTTATAGGAGAGGTAACCTGTTATATTACTGTTGAATTGGCGATGATAATGATAAACAATGTCAGACATCGGATGAGGACACGCGTTCTCGCACGTTTCTGCGATAACCTATAACCCCATTTTATTGCCATATGTCATATCTGAATATAATATAAGGAGTCAAGTAATTAATACGTTATGTAAGGTTATCTAAAAATAAAGATTAGTTTGTTTAAAAACGTGATCCAGCTTTTTGTGGCTAACTACCTACGTTAATTCATTTGTTATTTTCGTCTGCTACAAATCAGAAATAATGATAAATTTCCGGTTGCTTTTTTCTTTGTTATCAAAAGTAGCAAAAGTATAAACAAAGTAATATATTACCAATTTTCTCAGGCGTGTTGTGCTAGTTGTGTTTTGGTGCCGTTACCAGGACGGAATTTGCCAAATTTTAACGTTTTAATTTCTTAAGTTTTTTTTTAGTATTGCACATACTTTATGCCTGTAAGGAATGTTTAATAATTCATGTTGGCCTTAAATGTTTTTTTCTGTTGTATTATAATTAAATCCAAATGTAAATAAGAATCACAAAAATGTTTAATAATTGATTAATCGTATTTATAAACAAACATAATAAATAACTATAGTACATAAATAAATATACTATATATTTTTTCTTGTCATTGAGGCCGTAGTCGCGTAAAGGCATTCTACCATAGTCTTAATTAAAGTAAACATCTCAAAATAGTTTGACGTCAAAATTGAGAAAACTAACATTTCAATTCAATGCACCCTAAATCTTAGCGTTCGCAACGGATTTGCAATCATGAGATTTCAAATACCCTTTTCATTAACAATCAAAAATCAACATACACTTGGTAAGTAAGTTTTTTTTATTAACGGTCGGTTTCTGAATATTCTGACCAAGTGCAGCGACAACCTGATAAAGATTGCGGGAAGCCGCGAAACGGAAACCGAAATAATATAGGCCGTTTTCATATATTATTTGTTTTGGTTTTTAGGTATTTTTTCCAGTCCATGGGAACCCAGTTATTTTGGTACTGTTCTAATCTAAAAGTAACGTGGCCGCATCTATGGAGACCTACTTTTCCTCATATTAACATTCAATATTAACTGAAAGTGCCCCTAAGTGGCCAAACTATTGCCAAGAAGGAAGCAAGGATATTGAGATTGGACGTTAAGTAGACCGGATTATAGAGCTAACAGTTTTCAGCCGTGGCTTTGCCCGCGTTATACGCGTTTTTTGTTATTTGGCATATAGGTACAGAGCGTAAGCGTTCATAAAAACGTCGAGGTTTGCTATGGCTTTACACAATATACGGAAGAAAACTTCAGTACTATCCGTTTGAACTGCGACGTCAGCGACATCTTACGGATAATGGGGTAAACTATCAAACATGGCGCCAACTGCCGTCGAGTAAGACTGTTTTCGATTTACGAGGTTCCGCCCCACAACGTAATCCTACGTACAATGATGCAACCGTGCAACGTCAGTTTGAGTGGTGAGCGCTCTGTCGTGAATTGAAAACATGAAGAGAATTGTGAAGCTGAAACTTCCATACAAAATGCGATAGCGTTTCTCGTTAAACGTTATCGCCCCGCGCTAAATTTGTATGTTTTTGATACGTTACTTAACCGCTGACATAACATCAGCTTCGGTTTTCCATAAACATTGATAACACCATGTCTCCCATAATCTATGGATGTGCGTACATCCTTATCGCCCATAATCAGGTCACATACTAGGTATAGGTCTATTCAGGTGACCCTGGTGATATGATTATCCAAGCACGTGATTAATTTGACCTGTCGATAGCGGACTGTAGGCTTATTATTTTTAGCGTGAAGTCCAATCATCTTTCATCAAGCGAGCACAGGGCACTTGGTGTTAAATGGGATCTGGGACCCATCAAATTCGCGTTGTCAAGACTACAATCTTGAGACTGCGAATTTGTTGCCAACCCTGAGGACTAAGATGTACAATTTCACCGGTTGTCTTATCCCTTAACCGTGACACAACAAAGCAAACAAATCTGTGAAACTTTCAACTGTCTACCTATTACGGTTCACGAGATTCTGCCCGCTGATAGACAGACGGACAGACTAATAGGTACCATTGGCGCCCTTTGGGTACGGAACCCGAAAAAACCATGGGTAATATTAATAGCGTCCAACTTGTTTAGGCTTTTGCGCCTTTAAAAACTAGTGGAGATTTTAGCTCCAAACGTGTTTCTTGCCATGAAGCCTATGCTCAACAATAGGCACTGTGGATATTGGATGGTAACAATAATAACACTCGAGTTTTTTTTATGCATTGCATATTTAGTCTAAATGCATTTTTGTACATCTCTTCCCGCAGGGTATCGCTGCCATACGACAAGATTGAACATTTCGATGCTCTCTCCCACACCATCTCCACAGAGGTGACAGTGATGGCGAATGATGAAGCTACAGCATCGGAGGTTGCTGGACTAATCGAAAGATCTTTCGAGCAATCAAGTAAGTAAAATCAAAATCAGGACAGAGTTCCGACAGTAGCCACTATTAAAAAAGTCTTACAAAATGAAATGAAATTATTTATTTTCTCTAGACAAGGTACTAGGTCTTGAAATAAAACATTTTTCGAAGTACATATTTAACCGTAAAGGGCATGCAAAACTTTGCTTAAAACTAATTTAATTTTACTTTTATTAATTTAACAACGACACATTTTACACTACTTACATTTAAATAAATATGAAAAACAGTTCACATGAATTCATATAAGAAACATGAAATATGATGCACTGTCCTCCTTGATTCCATGTCAACTATAGGCGTACAACTTATTTGGAGACCCATGGTATGCATGAGATACGGGGAGAGGGCAACGGTGACTATATTATGATCTTTATCGTACCTGACTTCCGCACCTCATGCCTACCCTGGCTCTCAATTAAATTATACTTCTATAGTAAATTATATATAAGTAGTTTTATCAAGGTTTACTTCAAGATTATTGTAGTTTATAAAAAGCAAGCTTTGATGACTCAACTGCAGCGTCAGAACTGAGGAGGTTGTAATATAGTCTACGACTCTCCTCGGGCACATAGCCATTTAACATTAACCCGCACTTTAAAAGCCGTTAGCGTGTTTGGCGGACAGGAGGTTGGTCCATAATGAATAACAGGCATTATTACAATTTTCAGCAACATTAAAGCTCAAAGTAACGAAACGCGTGTTGTCTGATGGACTTCGCAACACGCTTGAGTCTGTCGCCGACGAGCCGGAGGCAGCAGAGGAGGTGGCGTCCGCCGCCGACGTCACCCGCCCCAACACGCTACTGGTGGTGCAGCGTACGCCGCTGTACCAGCAAGTGTGGGCCTCCAGCGAGCGGGTCGTGTTCTTCAGAGACGCCAAAGGTGAGAGTCCACCGCTGGAGCGGGGAGAGTGGCGTCTGCCGCTGACGTGACCCGCCCCAACACGCTACTGGTGGTGCAGCGCACGCCGCTGTGCCAGCACGTGTGGGCCTCCGGGGAGCGGGTCGTGTTCTTCAAAAACGTCAAAAGTGAGAGTCCACCGCGGGAGCGTGAAGAGTGGCGCCTGCCGCCGACGTGACCCGCCCCAACACGCAGCCATAACTGTTTGAAATCTTGTCGTTTGTGTCTAATTCGGACCATTAAGTGTGACATACTTTCATTTATTTGATTAACTTTTTTCACAGCTGCGCCGATTTTAATCCAAGCTCTGAAGCAGTGGATATATCAGACCTCAGTATTGCGCGGTGCCGTGCAAGAATCCGACGAGGCGCGGCGCACGCGTTTCCCGCCCGGCGCCGGCTACCACGTCGTGCTGTCAGTCGCTGCGCCCTCACCGCACTCAAGACTTAACTTTCCTGCTGGAGACGCAATGGAAGGTCAGTCTAAGAGCACTAGTGGAAAGGTAGGGCAAGGTTTTAGCTATTAGCGGTGCTTTCCATCGCTGGGCCCTCGTTTAAGGGCTTAACAATTTATGTCTGTGGCTATAAAACTACAACAATGACTATAATTGGTTTCAGACTACATCGGCTCGTTTGTTGACGAGTTAAGCGTGCTTCAGAACTTTACGCTCAAATCGCAGTGGCTGTATTTACTCGACTTCGACTTCCAGGCTAAAGAGGTATGCAACATTTCATTTGGTAGGTTACTAAGATAGACGAAGTTTCATGACAACTGGCACAAATATAATAATTAGTGACCTCCTCCTCCATGTATTTGGTCGTGTTCCGGTGTAGAGGTAAGACAATCGGTGAAATAACTAGCATAGAGGCATTCCAACCTAGTCTTCAGTTTTGGCAACGTGTACACCTATGGGCCTCAGATTCTACTTACCATTCCATTTTTTTTTAGGTAAAAGACTCAAGCGAACACGGCCGCCATTTCGCCGTGCGTCAGGACCGGCTGCACCTCCTGCTGACCAGGATAGAGGAGCGCGCGGCGACCCACGTGTCCGAGCTGCCCGCCATCAACTTGGTGCTGTATAGTGTGCCTTGCGAAAGGGCACCGCTCATCATATACGACAATAATGGTAGGATTTTGTTTGATTTAGGGTTCCGTATATCCGATGAAATGGAACCGTCATAGGATTCTTATAAGATAAGAAAGAGAGAAACCTATTGCCTCAGAATCTACTGGACATATTTACCGCGTCAATAAACGATTTCTTATGGAGAAATTTGAAAAATACTTTGTAATAATTATGAAAGAACTTGAAAAATATGAGCCTTGTCTAAGTCCTGGAGATACACATCTGCAATTGTTTTTCGATATTAAATAACCCTCTCTACGCGATATTTACCAAGGATAACATCTTAAATACAAACACCCAACCGCATACATATATACCTACTCGTCTTTGTTAAGGTTTTTCAGTGTGTATTTATATTGTTTTTATTTCATCTTCCGTATCGAATTGTCGCTAGTGTTTGTTATGTTACCTGTTTACTGTTACCCTTTTTTGTTTAATATAGATTAATTTTAAGTGAAGGTCCCTCTGAAAATCAGCGCTGCAGTTTCACTGCGCTACAATGCTGAAAGGGAGCCTGTTTAACGTAAAGGCTTCTTTTTACTTTTCTACTGTTTTTTCTTTTGTATGCTTTGAATAAATATTTTCTATTCTATTCAATTCTATATTTTTTTCAGACAAGCGCATACCGTCGCCCGTGCAAGCGTTCATGTCGCCCAAGTGGGGCGGTGTGGTGTTCACCAACCCAACCGCGGCTGAGTGCGCCGGCGAAGGCGTCATTAACCCGAGCGTGCCGCGCGTCATGGGCACCTTTGTGGCCCAGCTGCGGCAGCTACTTGGGATCCCTGATGCGGTAAACCTCTACCTATACACAAAATAATCCAATGTATCAATCCCCAATTTTGTAATGATTGATTTTGCTGCCCTCTTTTTTGAGGTGTCGAGGAGAGAACTATAATTAACGATCAGATTAAAAATATCTGGTCGTAAGTTTAAGTAAGTTGATGGATTTTTTTTTAGAAAAGTTTTTTTGCCGACTTGTCGGTTTTTGGCTCGATCATTAGCTCAACCAGTAGAGCAAGCGAGAGAGCACATCAAGACTAGTCTAACGAATTTAAAATGGGTACAACCTAAGCATATTATAGATCCTGATAACACATTCAGGCACCATCATCAGATCAGATTCAGAGAACTTCAACACCATTATCTAAGTATGAGAATGTTGGTACATAGATACACATAGATGGCGCTCAACGTGACCCGCTGCGGTCCGTGATCCCACGCTGTTGGGAGGTCGACGCGCTACTGCGCCTGCGCGTACTGGAACAACTCACCTCTGCTCAAAACACGCTGCAGTCGCTCGCGCAGCTCTTAGGTAAGCTGGAAAAAGGTGTGCTGTGCTGCGGTAGAGCAGTTAAATATTCTAGTGATGTAACTGAAAATGTTTTGGAACTTTGGTACTTTGACAACTTAGGCAGTCTCTCGTAACCTAGGAAAATGATAAAGCCACATTGGGTCACTACGTGCGATTAGATCACGATGAGTTTGCAGCTGCAATGCAATATTGGGTTTTGTAAGATGGTGGTCTCTTTCAGACCGAAAACGGTGACAACGGGGTCTTGATAATATTTATAGGCGGCGGCATCCATTTTTCATCAGATGGCAGTCTTCCTGTCTTGGACAATAAAAAAAGATAGCATATTATGTTAGTGAAGAGACAATCTGCTAGCCTATGGCCTATGACGCTACTGCGGTCCTGTTCTGTAAACAGTTTGCGGCGTACTGACTACCCTCCCGTCTTTTTTTTACTTAAATTTATTCTTCCCGCATTCTTGGGGTTAAGAATCCAGAATTCTTAGCAATACAAACAAGAACAGCTGTTGTTAACTGATATGGTCCTTTTTGAGCGAGTTAAGTCTAATGACATATGAAACATGGATATTTTCTTCAGTTGTACTACAGGCTTCCATGGGGCATCAACAATATCCATGATGGTGGAGGCTCGTACTATCAGCTATTGGAATTTCAACATTATAATTCCAGGTGAAATATCGAACATAGTAATCAACGACGACGTCGGGGCTTCTATCAACTCCGCCGTGGAAAGCATACACAAGGCGACCCGACTGATGGCTGAGGGTAAACTAGTGGAGGCCTATAAGACTTCCTTGGAGGCCTACCTGGCTGCGGAGACGGCCTTCATGGAGCCCAGTCTGCTGGCGCTGCTGTACTTCCCGGATGATCAGAAGTGAGTAGCAACATGTTTACATTTAATTCCAATGGGATATTGACCGTGATTTAATGTTGAGCCTTGATCTTTCAACACAGTTACATGAATGATGATCACAGGTAGATAGAAGAATTTGCAGGTAGGTGTCGTGGTCACGAGCAGACTGAAGGCTTCTTTTCTTACATTGTCAAGTAGTCACTTAAAAAACTAATTAAAGTTTTTTTTGGCAAAAACTTGTCTTAGCTTAACATTGAGCGTAGATACTTCCGAGTTCGTCAATATTTTGATCTTTTGCTAAAGTATTGTTTTGTTTATCAACGCTATTGTCTTTACAAATAGGATGTATTCAATATATCAATCCAATTTTCAGTATGACGCATGTTTTATACATAGTTTCGTTTAAATTTCCAGATACGCGATCTACATTCCCCTGTTCCTGCCCATAATGTTCCCGGTGGTGCTCTCCCTCAAAAACCTGCTGCTCTGGATGCGCGGCAAACCGCTCCACAAGGAGAAGGCGGAATAATACCAGTATTCTTGTATCGATCCATAGAACAAGTCGATTGATCCAATTGGACCAATCGTAGATTCCCAACGACTCTAACACGCCATGAGCATACAAAGGAAAGCCTTAGAATAATGAAGCTTGTTTTTTACTTAAAATAATCCGACAAGTTGTTCAGTTTGAACCCTGGGAAGGTTGTACTCTAACCTGTCGGACCAAAGTCGACTTAATTGTCTTGAACAATGTATCTGTGGATGTGCATTAAGAATTTATTTATTTTACTCAGTGATGAGAATAAACTTAAGTTTGTATTTACGAGTTTGACTATAAAATATTAAAATATACTTAAAATAGAGAACCATAGTATAGTCAACGATAAATTGCCCCATGTGATCCTTATTTGAGTAGTAGAGGTATAAAGTAGACGGCATAAACTTCACAAAGTGGACACATTCGTCTTTTTTTATATTTATAAGAGAGTGATGCAAACGAGCATATGGGTTACCTGATGGGAAATAATCTCCACAGCCCATAAATACCAGCAACACAAGAAGAGTCGTGTGTCCGTTGCCGGCCAAAAGTCTGGATTAAAATTGAACCCGGCTATTGAGAGTTATATTTTTTTAGCTAATCTTTCTGGGTTTATTGCTTATCGACATCCCTACTCTCTACGTTTATAGTAATGCAGTAAAGCGAGGAAAGCGCCGTTTTGGCAGGCTTCCCCTAAGGTGGACCGACCATCTAATAAGGGTGTTAAAGACCGATCAAATGGAGATCTTTGGGGAAAGCTTTGATTGACGTGTTCTGGCTGATATGATGATGATGAAGGAAGGACAAGAGCACTTAAGCATTTTTGAGCCTACTAAACACCTCTGTTTGAGGCACCATAGAAACTTGTATAGTACTTCTTTAATTATATTTAAATACAAAGAGGCCAAACTGGCTAAAGGGTAATGAGGGCCAAACCGAGATATGATTTTATAAGGTTGTAATTTTTTTTACTTGCTTTTTATTAACTTGTAATGTTTAAAATATATAAGTACGTATGTCGGCTTAGGTCAAATCTTGCTTGTCAATTTTGAACCGTTAATGGAATGGGCTGCAATTTGGACCACATATGAAAACCTGATGAGGCAATGGTCCCACCGAGTTGGGGCTCATTAGTTGGTCTTAATAATCGGATAATGACTTTGCAAAAAAAGTGTACAACAAAAGCTTGACCTTTACCAGCAGTTTCAATATTTAGCGTTTTCAGGAACCTTTTACCGTTCAAAGTTCATTTTACTGGAAAATTACATCGGAATGAGGGTCGTGAAAACGCATGATGTTTTTGTCTGACATTTCAGTGGAATTATACAGTTAGAGCGAAAAAGATGATTATGATGTTCAAGTTATAGCGTAAGCTGACTGGATGTCCTGAAACGAACTAAAAAAATGTT
This sequence comes from Acleris literana, assembly GCA_946894065.1. Classification (NCBI taxonomy): domain Eukaryota; kingdom Metazoa; phylum Arthropoda; class Insecta; order Lepidoptera; family Tortricidae; genus Acleris; species Acleris literana. Next base: position 7,758,413 of record OX335687.1, read on the forward strand.
TCAGGCTCCTGAAAATAACAGCAAGTTTTGCTAATTTTGCTAATTTGGCTATGTGATAGAGCTGGTGTCCGGCCTTTTCGCCGAGCATTTTTGACCGAATTTGCCTTGCCAACCATCTTTTCGCCGATGGATGGACTTTGACAACTAACTATTGGCAACTATTATAATGACTTAAAACTTTTGGGATATCGATTATTTGCCAAATCTTTTACTAGGACAAAAAACTATTAAACGAATAAAGTTTCGTCAGTGCAACAGTTCCCTTCTCTTACATTAGGCAATATTTTTTTTACTTCCAGTCTGTCTGAATATCATTTCGCCGAACTCATACATTTCCCAACCATCTTGTAGAACCCTATAGGTTAGATTTGGTTAGGTTAGTTTTACAAAAGACCTGACATATTTACAGCTTGGGGCAAAAAAGCGGTATGCCAAATGATATGACAGGGTCCAGTTAGGTGCGATGACGAGCGAAGCGCGGAGGAGCGCGTTAGGTTAACAGTGACCAAACAGCGCCAGTGCCAGAATCGACTTTTTAAAAATTTATAAAATAATACATAAAACAAAAATCCAGTGAAAAAAAAGTACTATTAAAAAAATACTAAATACCTGTATATGGTTTGTCGGAAGTCATCCTTGCAAACCATTTTACTACTCGAAAGGTGGTATTTTAAAAAGTGGCTTTATAAAAAAAAAACGAAGTGTATATTACTCTGAGGGCCTATCGACGAGTAAATTTATCTGCCATTTAAAGTTAGCTCTCTCCTTGTCTACTGTCAAGTGTAAGATAGAGAAATGGCTAAATGTATCTGTCAACTATGTTTAACTTGTCGATTGTGAAACAGGCTGTAAGTACACCATTCTACTACTCAAAAGGTGGCATTTTAAAAAGTGACTTTATAAAAAGATCCAAACATATAGTTGGTAATCGTGAGGTCGGTAAATAAAACGAAATACAAATACACATTATCATTATCACATTAACATTATCATTCGGCGAAATGAAATTCTGCGAATAATTGGTTGCGAAGTGATAATCGGCAAGTAAATTTTCTCCGATAATTTAGAGAACCGATAGAGCTACTCTTGAAACAGACTGAAACTATAATTCAGACTATTGAAAACACGTACAAAGCACCAAATAATTATGACTATCGAATATGAGACACACTTATCCACATCGGAGTAACACTCTACATAGAAGTCAACTAGTAAATTTCAGCGGTTTCATTCAAGTTCCCAGCTAGGATTGTGCCCTCACACGTGCCCCAGGGATCGCATCTTGGACCTCTGTTTTTTACAACTTTCAAGTACAAACTATTCGCAGACGATCCTAAGATTTACAGAGTAAGGGAGCGATCACAACGGCGTAAAATACGGTGACGTTGCGGAAACAAAAGAATGGGTCATTGCAATTACATGGCGGCGTCAATTTTGACGGACCGTAATTTACGCACCGTTAAGCTCCGGTATGGTCTCTCCCTAATATACCCCGATGTAGATAACGAATCCCTACAAAATGATCACAACTCAGTCAATCTCTGGTGCCACAAAAATAAAATGGTTTTAAACTCGTCGAAATGCCCCGATGTGAAATTATCGATGAAATAATTAAAAAAGGATCGTAGCAGGTGGAAAGAAGTGGTCTCTGCCTACCCCTCTGGGAAACTGACGTGATTTTATGTATGTATGTATGTATAATTAAAAATATCACAAGAACACGCGACCGGATAATATTGTGTTGTGGATTAGAAGTTACGTTTTCTTGTTATCATCTTGGCTCGTCTCATTAGTTCTTTGACAAGTTCTTTATTCGTCATTCTCACTTATCGCTCATGTCTTCTTCGATTTCATTCGGTAGTTTGTCTATCAGGGCTTTATCTGTATGAGGCTTACTCGTAATTCGTCGGTTTTCTTTACACATCTTTGGTTGTTCGTCTCATTCGCTATATTTATTTTCCACATCACATTTGCTGATGGTCACCTTCGCCTTGCGTCGCTGTCATTTTATGTCACATTGGCTATTCGTCACTTTAGTTTTTTGTCTCAAAAAAGAGTGTCGAACAACGAATAGGTTCGACGATGACAGCAAGACGAATAGCGACTGAAACTAAAAAAAAAACCGACGGTGACGACGATCTTGACGTCTTAAAATCCTGATATGTCAGGATAAATCCTGACTTATCGCAACCCTACACTCACATGACTCTTCTTTAATAATGTTTATAATAGAACTAATGGGAAAAAACTTAAATTACCTTTTTATTATCCTTTAAATAACAAGACTACTTTTATAAAAAATCCCACTAGTTCCATCAATACTTTATATCCATTATGGTGGGGAGACCTTAATTTTAAACCACTTCCGGTTTTCGTAATGGGCTGAAATTTGGAATCTACTCGTATGTAAACCTGAGGGCAGTGCAATATTATCAATTTAAGATGTCCACTGTAATTAACGTGGTGTGGACCCACCGAATTGTTTTTTTTTGTCTCAATAAGCAGATTTTTTTTTAAATAGGTCCTGTGCCCAAAAGCTTGTTTCAAAAATGTTTTTCCCAAAATCCGAAAAACTAAGAGCTGTTGCATGGTAGGTAAATATAATGTAGGAATATATTACCGAGTGACATGTAAAAGAGCCCTCATGTGCCCCAAATTTACTGAATAAATGTTGTGAATGTTGAAACTCCCTTGTATATCCCTAAATGTATTTTCCTTATCTTGCATGTGAAGTTAATAAGGGATTTTGCAAAGTTGTGTCCGACGAGCTTTCGGTTTTGGTTTCGGCCAAAAAACCAGTTTCGGCTTAGTTTCGGTTTCGGCGGGGTTTCAGTTTCGGCTGCAATCCGGCCGAAACCTAAACTACTTTCGGGAGATTTCGCGCTGCTATCGGGCTCGTCCGCGCCCACAGTCGTTCCCAGACTTGCTTGGAATTGCGTCAGTTGTGTTTTGATATTTTTTTGTGATACTGTTGACTTTTCCCCGCCAAACATGACCAAAGCCGAAATACGGTATCGGTTACAGGCATTACAGCCGCAAGAACAAGTTTAGGTCGGACACTATATCTATAGTTATTTTACTTCCTGGGTCCACCAGAGAAATCGAAAGCATAAAAACATAAACTAGAACAAGTTGACACAGACCTTTACATAAACGTATGTAAGTGGGAAAAATTTAGACACGCCATTGCTTCACATTATAATATATTAATATGTAATACTGAGGTACTTCGTCGATCAAAATTAAATTTACTTAACGTGCAGAGTTACTGGTGCAAGTGAATGCTTAATACTACGAGCAACCCGAAAAACTTATGTTTGAAATACTCCAATGTTGATGTAATTTGCATTGTGACGAATTAAACCAATTCGACACGCTTGGTAATCTTTTGAATGCCTAGTATAGTTAGATAATCTGAAAAGCAATTTAAAAAGGACTTTGAAAAAGAACTGATACAAGGTTCTCACTGGAACGTAAATGGTAGTACCATGTCTTTTTTAACTGAAGGTTTCCCAGAATGTTAATATGATACATTTAATCAACCTTAAGACAAAAATATTACAGCGAAACTTGCCATTCAAAAGATATCTGCTGAAGTAATTTAGCCTACATCGAAACATCACTAGCTCAATACAAATAACAGTACAGTATTTCAGTATTGTGAAAATTTTGATTTCCAGTTTTCTGTGACAGTTTAGCATAGTTGCTCGAGCGAATTATATTTAACCTTACGCCTATATAAATTAGGTACATTATGATGGAATGTTGTGGATTGAGTTGATGTACTGATATGTACCAACGATTCAGTCTAAATTTATGCTGTATCTAATGACTTAACAAATTACATATGTTAGTAAGTATACGTTTCGAAAATGGTTACAATATTATTTTGTATTCAATAAAATATTGTAATAAATCGAGCTGGGATTATTGATTTTACTGGATAAGTATATTTCTCGAAATATTATTTGTGCAACGCTTAGAACCTGCGCGTAGGTATGACATGGAAGAATCTTTTCCTGATATACTTTTGATGTTTAAAAAAAATCGACTGCCATCTGATCGTGGAATTTATATTCCTAAGGATAAAGTATTATTTCGCTTGCATTTGATTAGTTCGTACCTTATTTTTCATTTTATCAAAATACCTCGCGTGTTCATATATTTTAAATGGAATAAACATGTATACTTAATGAGAAACGGAGGGTCTTATTAGTCTTATACAGCGAGTGTCCCTCTCGCCAAGTGTCTCTAATATATAAGATTGTATATCGGAAACTGATGATAACAGCCAAGTATAACCTTGGTTTTTTTCTGTTAAATAAATCCTAAGATTTTTCCACTTGATAGGTACTAACAATTTGTTAAAAGCATAACTGATCGTAACTGATTCTTTTCCTTATTCGAAAAATTGCGCTTTTTTTTTTTGGGATTTGGTCTGGATTATTTTCTTAAGGTCGTATAAGACGGTCAACACATTGTTTTTATGAGACTTTCTAAATAGTTAATGTCATTATTTCCAGTCGCTAGATTTGTAGATATCTAAGTACCCCATGAAGATAATTTAAATTACATTAAATTACCACGACAACAATAGTATTCAAAGTCAATTTACGTACATTATGCTTCCACCCAGTCAGTTTCCGTTATCATGGCAACGTTCTCTCCTTTTCCGGGTAAGTATTCAAACTCCCACAAGGAATTTCCCAAAACAAGGGTTTCGCCTTCACTTAACTCAATATTGAGTGTGAAACAGTCGTCTTCGCAAGGCGGTCTTGGCTTCAACTGGACCCAAGACTTCCCCTTTAGCTGCGACATGATTATAAGCCCTATATCCAGTTCTAAGTGCTTGTATCTATCGGTGTCATAGTTTTTCGACTGTAACAACCAGTTGAAATGGGAAGGGGGAATGTGAGGGGGAAGGAAGTAAGGTCTAGGCGCGAGTACTCTAAAGGACTTCACTGCCCGGATATCGCAGTTCTGGAAATGGACAAACCAACTAGGAATATTTGTGTTGGTGATGCGAGAAACTATTTCTTCTAGGTCCATGAGTTGTCGTCCTAGACGTATGTTGGTAAGGATCCGGCAAGGCACCGAATCTCGGAGGCGATCGTCTTCGGCAATGAGTGTGGTGAGATTTAGTTCGGCACGCGAGATTGACCAATCGTAATGTGCGTCTGTGACGACAACTGGAGCGCATCGCTGCAAGTGGTGGTTGAAAACCTCGTCGTAGTTCGTGCTGGACACGCGGACGATGTTTTCTGCAAGTCAGAAAAGTTTATTTTGTAATTATAAATTGATCGAATAATAAATACTAATCTAGCTTCGTTGCTATGATATAAATAGTTAGGTATATTAATAGGTATTTCATTAAAATATACACAATAAATATATATTTTTGATGAATATTCAGATCCAAACAATTCATCACTCCGGCTCAAATTCCTGGCGCATCAGCGATCGGATTCGGACCTATGACCGTCAATACGACGTTATAAGTTAGTCAAAATGAAATAAAGGATCCATCTCATCTAGCACATGGGCGTGTTTATTTAAAAATAAAAACAACAATTGGCTATTTTATTTTTCCACTCCCATCCCCTGTTCGCCTTAACAAATCCTGAGATAAGGGGTTTAAAAAATAAAGTATCATACACCGACACGCGTTTGGTTTCTCTGTGAGAAGATTACTCCTTCACCTGCATACCGCGAAAAACCTACACCTAGCGTTTGACCAAACGCCTTTTTTATTCTTGGAACGCATGGTATTGTGACGGTCAGTGAAAGTTACCTACAATAAAGGACACAAAAGAAAAGCGCTAGATCAGCACAAGATTACTAATTCTGTCAGTGTCTAACATTGTGTCTAAGTTCATGCAGTGTAACTCTCGTTGTACTTACTGACAGCTTCGCAGGCAATGCAGTCGGCTGGCGATACGAGGTTATCCAAGTTCTGGGGCTGTGACCGCTCTATAAGACACTTGTTGTAGTACAACGGCGACCAGTCCCAGATAGGAAGTATTTTGATCATCACGATTCTTGCCATTGCAGAAGCGTGCCACTGGAACGTCTCCGACTGGCTCACAGTATAACCTATCGCCAATACCATCACCAGAAACAAAAAAACTCGTGTCCATCTTTTAATAGATGACTTCCGCACTGCATTCGTCAGCGGCCGACATATAATATCCATCTCCTCGTCGGACATACCCGCTTCTTTACAATATTCATAGAAAGAACGTACTTCGGAGTTAATTAACTCGAATTTCTCGCGCTGGGACATTGTTGCCCCGTTTTTGAGACTCATTTTGAGCGTGACCTATAAATTCGCCCACGGCGATCAATATACACTCACTTACGACGCGTTTTGCGTTTATCGATAGATGGAAATTCGCGCGCGCGCGAACGTACCCGTTTTATTGTTAAGTTGCAAGCTTGATTTGTCGGAGTCAATGACACTGCTGGAATGGCAATTATTTCTGTGAAATATGGGAGTACGATTTTACGAACTTCTTTACAAGACTGAAAATCAAGAGAAATATCATTGTAAAGGTACGTACGTATTGAACATTCATTTTTGACGCGAAGTCATTGATCGCTAAGAAGATAATTGTTACAGAGCTTGTCGACTTGACGTTATTCCGGAAAAAACCTATTCTGATAAAAATATCATTTAAATTGTATGATTTTGCAAACCTTAAACCTTTTGCTATTTTCATAATATCGTATAAGGTTAATTTAATTTATTCCAGTGTTTTGTACTCTTTCTTTTTATTAACAAACAAACACATTTTACAGAAGTTCGATCACCATTTGTTTATGGAGCTTACGAATCTTACATGGTAACACTAAAAGTCAAATACCTTTCGTCCGCCATATTGAATGTGCTATAAGTGGAAGTCACTCAAACGTTGACCTTATAATTTATTTCTTACCAGCGTGTGATAATATTTGTCTTTAAAAATATCTTAAATTTAAGATATATTTTAAGTGATTGTTTTGTGGTAAAACGTAATCATAGGAGTGTGATTTTGTTTTTTTGCAATTCGTTTGATATACGTCACAGCGCCATGTTGTATTCCTGCGCTGATTGCAGGCACGAGAAATCTGCCAACCCGTTTATTTTTCGGGATTAGTTCCCGAGAATAAATCGAACTGCGATTTTGTACTCAAATATATATTAATTTATATTTGTTGGCAAATGTAAACCAACATTAGTGAATTCGATGAATCCCTGTTGTCTCTTTTTGAGTGCTAACTCCTAGTTTCAACTGCAGTTTTGTGCATCCGCGAAAGTTGAAAGGACTGTGTTGTAAAAGAAGTGATAGTAATTAGCCAAAATTCCGGTCCCTACGCGCAGACGAGAAGGTGCCTACCCGCCGGGGCAGTCGGGCGAAGGAGATATGAACAACAAACGCAAAAATCGCCAAGGGCCGCCGAGGTAACTATAGTTTTACGTTCAGTTCGAATGAGTTGACATGTCTTTGTTGTTCGCTCGTATCGCTGTTCTCACGTTGCGAATTTGGTAGATTGGTGTTGTCAGATTGACAGATTTTGGGTGGCGGAGCAGGTCGGGCTGGTGATAAACATGCAAGCGATGTGTTTTGTGTCGTGGAGTGTCGGCGCGCCTCGAGGCGTGCGAATGGAGCGGCCGCGCGCCGTGCCGATCGAGTCGTGTCGGACGCCGCTAGTCTAGATGTTTGCCCTACTTAACCGTGTACTCTCGATTAATATAGACGCGTGCGATCAGCTGATCCCTGAGCCTGGGATAATAATTACGTTAATTAATCGCGTTTTATACGCAAAACACGTCGTTAGCGAAACCGAGTGTAAATAAATCATGTGTTGACGATCATATCAGCTAATTGTTGCAGTGTTGTGTCAGTGATTACTTTGAGAGGACTTCCTGGGCCTTGACTAGTATGTATAACAATCATTTACGGCTTTCACTATTGTTTGAGCCTGTAGGAACTAAATGATGGTATTTGGCAATCTTCCAAAGATGTTAATTAGAACACTTTCTTATCTCTAGCTTAGGCTGGGTTGAATTTAAACTAAAGAGTGATTAGATGGTTTATTTTTTAAAGTGTCTACGGAAACTGCCTGTTCTTTTAAACCACTGCATGGGTTGAGAACTTTAAAAAGATTGTTCTGTGGATGAGGATTAAGCCCCACTCATCAGAAAATCTCTATGTTCACCTAAAGTGCTTGTAGTGGTGGCAAAATCTGTCCCTATTAACCACTGGCCTAGTGATGGAACGGGAAGGAATTTTTGAGTCCATTATGTAAATTTTGTGTATAAAAGTATAATCAGAAGAGGCTGTGACTTGGATTCTCCTGTAATAATGCCCCAAGTTTAAATTGACTTTTTCAGAAATGATTATTCTAATGAAATTAGTTCAAGTTGTCACTGATAATTAAATGTTAATGCCACTTTATAGACTAGTTACTAGATATTGTGTGAAACTTATTTTGCACAGCACTTGTTTTCCCCTAGGAACTATCATTCAGAGATCGGAATAGGTAATGCCTATTTACCTAAACTTCACGAAAGGACATAACTAAGAGTGGTTACAACCACCAAAAATAAGTAAATTATTTCTTATTATTGAATGCGGGATTTCCCGGGATTGACTGTATTACTCTAAAGGCTTAATACATTTAACTTTACTTATAAATCAGGTTCACAAACTGCAGGTAGTAAGTACACAGCTAAAGTGTCGGCTACGTCTGTTATTGTTGAATACATTCTATACAATATTATAATTCTATTTAAATAAACTAGAAAAGATCAAATTTCAGGGTCCCTTTGATTCAATTTCATCTATATTATATCGTTTTATGACTGATTGTTATTTCAAGATAAATAAATAAATAATATGCAATATAGCAAGATTTATAAGTAAAGTTAAGTTAAAAGAGTAATACAGACAATCCCGGGAAATACCGCATTCAATAATAAGAAGTAATTATTTTTGGTGGTTGTAACCACTCTTAGTTACGTCCTTCCGTGAAGTTTAGGTAAATACTCCGATACCTATTCCGATCTCTGATCATAATATTGAGAACAAAAAGCAATATATGCAGATATTGGAATTTTAACAAGCAATGAGTTTGTGTATAGGTAAAATTTTGCACTTTTGTGCACCGCTTCTTCTCCAAAATCATTATCTTGTTCAAAGCGCTAGTATTTTCACTCCATATTACTGACGTGTAAAATAGCCCTTGTGTGGACAATTTAATGAATTATCATTTTGACCTACTTATCAAAACTCATCACATAGAGATCGCAACTTTTAAAGTAGAGTAGTATCATCAAAAAAGGGAGTCTTGACTAAAATCCAGAAGCTACATCAAAAAAAATGCTTCATATCAATTAATTAAATTCATACTTAGAAGCTAAATCAATAATCCTCCTTCTGATGCAGTTGGGTAAAAATAACTTGTCATTTATTTTAATCAATTAATTTCTAATTTAATACTTGCTGTTTTAGCATCAAGTTGATAAGTGATTTTATCTGTATGCATACTCACTACTTTTCAAAAGATTTTGCTCCACAAATTCCGATGTCTGATTACATTTAGGGCATGGATTATCTATGTATCAAATTTCATTCAAAACATTTTGCACATTGATATACCATTGAAACACTTATTGACAAATCTTGTCAAACTCACATTAATTTTAGTAATTCATGGATGAATGATGCTAGTGGGATTTCTATTGGCTTTTGACTGTAAAAACAGTGGTTTAGAAAAAACCCAAACAAATGGTGCAAAACACTTAATAAAGTTTAATATGAATGATTTAAGCAGGATTTGGGATGGTTCACTTTGTGCTTGTTTTTGTGAGTTGTATCCATAACATGATTCAGTATGATTCAGTTGTCTATAGATGATAAAATTTACATATCATTACCTGACTACAGCAAAGCAAAAAGGAGGGTTTTTTTTATTAGTTGGTTTATAGTCCATTCGCTTAGATAGTGTCGTTACGCCTCAAGTGAATTTGGCAGTTTACATCGAATTATATTCGTATTTTATTACAATAACCACTTGTGTGAGTGTAGCGACACTATCTAAGCGAATGGACTATATCACAGAGCTATTAAATGAGAAGACTTGTTAAAACATTTTGGTTTACAGAGTAAATGGTGAATACAATTTGCTCAATTAACTACTAAAAACTATACAATTTCAGTTTGCAAAAATGGATTTATAGCACAAACTATAAGATTTTCTGCCGAATATCTGTATATCTGTTAAATGGCAACCCATTTCCTGCACAGCACTGTATGCACAAAGCTCTTAAAAATGTGGTTTGGGTAAATGTGGTTAGACTAGCATTTATGCTAACTTATAAGTAAGAGTGTATGTAAGAGTGTGGAAGAGAAGTAGTACATAGATGAAGGTTGTTGAAAGAGCTATTGCACACAATATAAGTCAGCTGATAGATCAATAACCCTGTGATATTGATCCAATGGTGCTGATCATTTTATGCTTCTTGCAAATAGCTATGGTCTGTGAATCCATGCAGATGTAACTTATTGCTATTACTTTGGTAAATTTTATCTTCCGGGATTTAAATAACTCCATGTCTGCCTCCGAGTTATTATCGGCTATATATTAAATACAGAGCTGTCTGGCCTCCAACTGCTATTTTTCTACCATGTTATAGCTTAATTTATATGGCCTTGCTGTATTCATAAGTACACATATATGGCAATTGTTACTGACATTCATTTTGCCACAAACACTGTGATCATCAAGTATTTTACCTAGTATTGTTGGTCCATTGCAATACAATACAACACACAAATATATACAATAATTTAAGTCCAGGGTAGTAAGAGCAACATACATACAGGTAGTAGGTAAACATCATGCTTTTTCAGGCTTTCTAATGTAACATCATGATGAGCTTAAATATTTTGAATTTGTTTAAAAAAAGTGTTTAATCATATAGGAGTCCTTGTTAATATATTTTTTTAAAGTGTCCTTATTCCCAGCATGTTCTATGCTGTTAAGTTTGTGTGCTTACTTAATCTCTTGTGATAAAAATCAAACTGATAAGAGAAGCGGTCTTAGCTCGCATCTATCATACAAATGTTTGTTTTTTGTGTTTCATAACACATTTAGGAACGAAAATTTGACTCATTTTAATAGTTTTTTTTTTTCAAATTGAAAAGCAAACCTTTGACGGTGTTGATTTTTCATATCATTATGGATGTTATGGTATTACTATTCGTACTAAGTTCCCAATTTATTTGTATTGGTTTCCTAAAAATAAATAAATTCAGGACCATACACATACTGAAATAGCTTCAATCATGTACACTTCTGCCCTCCTAAATAAAAAGGACGCATGCGCAATTTGATAGTCAAAGTAAATTTAACCCCTCATCTTAAGAAATAAGGTCACTTATACATACATACGCGGTTCTGTGAGACATACGCTCTTTTTTCTGAGGAGGGCAGACTTGCAAACTTAATGAAAAATCAACAAGTGCAGGTAGGTACAGTCAAGGTTAATAATAAATATCCGCACGAAGTTGCAAAATATGTACACATAGACCTTATTGCCATAGTAATAAGGTCTGTGTATATATTTTTGAGACTTTGTGGTGAATACATATTGGTGACCTTGACAGTACACATTGTTTTACTTACAAATACCTATATTAACAAATATCAGACTTCAGGCTAAAATTTCAACATTCCATTGAAAGTCTACATTAGACCTCTGCATACATAGAACCTTACATTTTTTGAGCTTGTAGCTTTTTAGTGTGTTTTTAAATACATCATCAGATGTTGGGGAATCATCCTTCTACCTGAAAGATCTCCACTGATGGACATAGACCTTCTACGACACAACACTTCTAACACACAGCCTTGAATTACCCTGGGTTTGCGGAACTGAAATAATTAATCAAATTTAAACTTTAAAGGGGTTTGGGTAAAAGTGTTGTCATTTGTAAAATTCATACATTTTCAAGGTGAGCGGCCATTCGTAAAAGTGGTAAATTATGATAGAATTATTAAAAATAAACATATTTTGTTATGTAATGTAATACTCTTAAGTGCATCGGAGCCGAGATATTTAAATATTCATACTTGGGCGTACTTTAGTACCAAAAACTGAATACTTAAATCTTTAAAATTTCCGCTCCGATATTATTTAACGCCATAAATTATATATATCTATGTGTATTTAGAGGTCCTCTAAATAACGATGTAAAAATCATCCGTGGCTGCTGAAAAAAAATATGTCAATATTCTTCAAACAAATTTACCCAATGCCCTTTGTATCTTATACAGATCTCTCAAGAAATTGCTGAAATAAAATGTGCCTCTAATACACTTTAACAGACAAAGGCATAAAAAAGTTATTGAACTTTTGTAGGTGTCTATTGATATTGATTGCAGTTTGATAGATCTATTCCAAGACTATTATCAATAAATGTGTTTTGGCATTCATTCCGATCTTTCCAAAGTCGAAGTCAATATTCTGTAATCGCGTATTTTGTTTGCTTTGTCGGATCCAAGCCTCTCCTTCTAATTTTGGGATCTATTATTATTAGATTACGGTCATCCTTTGTCCATAAAAGTTTAGGCTTAGTGCCAGAGTATGAACTTCTTTTTTTATGGCAAGAAGGCACACGAGCACTCAGGCCACCTGGGGCCTGTTTTATAAAGCTACAAATTACAATTTACAGGTTAAAAATTCCCATTTGACACAACCTCGACCAATGACGGCCAGCCATTTTAGCAGTGTTGCCAGTTTAGACCTGTAAAATTGTAACTTGTAGCTTTATAAAACGTGCCCCTGATGGTAAGTGGGATCTGAGACTGATAGACATCGGAATTCTCAAGACTGCAATCCTAAAACCTCAAATGCGTTGCCAACTCTGAGGAATAAGATAGAATGCCTCTAGGCTAGTAATTTCACCGGTTGTCTTATCCCCACACCAGAACACAACAATGCGAACACTGCAACTTGGCGGTGGGTTAATGGCAAGATGGTTGATAGCGACTAGCGATCTGTACGACCCTGCACAAAGGTCCTACCATCACCAAAACTTAGTAGTAAAAGGCTTAATCAAATAGGTATCTACCTATCTAGAAATCTTTATTAGGTTAATTGGAAGAGATCCCTTATAGAGATTGGTTCGCCCTTGTGCATCCCTGCTATATTATTGCCTATTTTATAATTGTTATCCCTTTTATTTGTACAATTAAGAGTTTAAATACATACATATCTATCTTTTATCTATAGGAAGAATTAAATATCGATCTCATCCTATAAATTAAATTAACGGAACAAGCTTTTCTGAATTTTCTGAGGTAGAATGTCATGATCATGTCATTTAATTAAAATCCATACGTGTGTTATCATCTTATCAATTTTAACCTTGTTATAATGACTTGCTTGTGCACGAGTTGCATTTTTCAGCCGATTACACTGCATTTTCCTCAAGTACCTTCGTAGAAATCAGTTGCATCCATAATCGCTAAAAAACGGTGATTTATAGATCCAATTATCGCTGAGTCATCTGTCATTGTGGTTGATGTACCGGCGTGCGGATAGTGGTGGTTAATGGTCAGTTTGACTCATCGTGTTGGCGGCCATTGGAGTCTTGAAAACCCGCCATGCAACTACAGCCAGGCCTATCATCTTTTGTCGCTTTATGACTTGACATTTGCATATTTGCTTATTACAACTAGGTATGTAGGGATAGGTGAGCGGTTTGCATCGAGACAGAAGACAGACAACTTAAAATCTTTCACTGTGATGTGGTATCGGTCTTTACTACTACGAATACCCTAGGTTATGTCTGTTTGTTTCGCGTTTCGGTCTATTCGTCCGGGTTTGAACTGCTACCTTAATTCTCTAGTGTATTGCGAAGTTCATCTATGTAAAAAATATTGAAAGATCTAACTAGCAACACACTATAATAAATAAATCTGTAAATATCAGGGGACAATCTCACATAAGTTGACCTAGTCCCAAATTAAGCTCGCCTAGTGCTATGGGTACTAGACAAAAATAATTTACATATATAGATAAATACATACTGAAATACGTTGAACACATCCAGGACTCTGATACACATACACGAGCTCTTAACACAAATATTTGCCGTTACCGGGATTTGAACCCGGGACCGCTAGCTTCGTAGACAAACGTAGACCAACTAGGCTAACGTGTCGTCAGGTTAAGTTTAACCGCCGCGCAGTACTCAGGTTCATTATCACATGCTTAGACGATGTTGATGTTCTTTCAATAATTTATCTGATGAGATATAATTAAGCTATATATATACTTACTAAAAATATCCTCGAAAACCTGAAAAAAACGTAACAGAACACGTTAATAATTTAAACCTAAACTAAGATAAATCCTGATGAAACAGTTGGACAGACAGATTTCCTGCGTATTACCATCGAAAAACTATCAAATTGTAATCTAAAACGCGCATGGCGATTTGCAGTGCACGCGCTGCACGACGATATCGTATACTGCAACTGCACTATCACCGATAAAGGTATATAATACACGGCGTCACTTGACACTCGGACACTGTGTTGTCACCTTGTCACCAAATGTAGTGTAACTACAGACGATTACAAACATATTTATACACTTTGCACCTTATTCCATTGGAATAGGATCAATTTCACCGTTAACATGAAAACTTACTTCTAATTAAACGCCTCACAGTGGTGCACGTTGTATGGAGCCGCGGAATTAATTTTTTTTTTAGGTTAATGGATAAAAAAACACATTTTAAATATATTTATAAGTGTAATAAAATCATTCCAACTAATATTTAAAATAAAACCTACATTGATTGAACTTAAAATAAAATATACAATTAGGTGTTGCTTTATTGAATTCACAAAAGTAAATGATGCACAATGTTGTAAATACCCTTTTTTATACTATTTTATAATTTAAGTCTTTGTAATTGCCCTCATTACCATCGATAACGCATTTAAGTATTTTTCTTAGAAAAATAAGCTCATTCACTTAATGAGGTAGTAATAAAAAGTTTGCAAATTATTGCAGCTAGAACCAATTAAATAATGATCTAGATTAAATAATGTGTAAATATTGTTGTATTAGAGCTTGAGGGTCGTTGTAGCTAAAAAGTTATAGCCAATGAAATGTAATATTTAGGCGAGAAATGCTATCAACTTCTTACAGCCCTAAAATTACTCATAATTTAAGAGAAACCATAAATGTTATTTCATTTACAATAGTAGGAATAATGTTTCTTGTATATAAATGAAACATGTTAAACAAAATCAATAACTTTAGAGGAATACACCGTTTGCAAATGCAAGGTATTTTTAACGTTTATTTCATGCGAGTTCATTTGTACGAGTTTGGCGGCCTAATTTCTTTATAAAAATAATATATATATGCAATATTATATTAGATCATAGGTATTTGAAATTTTTTATATACATATCAGATAAAAAATGTGACTACTGATGACCATCCCAAAATTGAATTAATTCTGCCGTTGCCTCACTGTGCGCCTGTGACACTAATGTGGAGAGTTGGGTCTAATGTCTGCGTCGCCGTGAGTAATGAATGAGTCCCGTAGAGAGTAGAGTTCTGTACCTTTACCATGAATTACCGTACCTCGCTAGCGAGTCGAATGCTCTGTTCCTCACAGTATTCTTATAGAGTGCGAGGAACAGAGCATTCGACTCGCTAGCGAGTACGGTAGTTGTAAGTCATGGTACGGGTACTGTTTCAAAGACTAAACCGTCGCAGTGCTTGCGTGTAGCACCACTGTGCGAAGGACGTAAAATTGACGATTAATATGCCCATGGGCAATTCACGCTATCGCAGCTGATAATGTTGCAAACTAGCGGTTCCGTTGCTATGTAAAGTCAGATCAGATGTTTTTATTACGCGGATCATTGAATAGATTCACTTGGTGCCCAGACTTCTTGATGTACGCATAAATTGCTCATTATGTATGTATTAGTTTCTAAAATAGTAGCGGTAGCGGCGCGGAAGCGGTTTTGCGCAAAGGGCTACGCTTTCTGTTTCTCTTCTACTACGGCTTGTTGAAATTTTACTGTTCCAATATCAATAGGAAAATGTACAGTAGCTGTTTTGATTCCGTATTATTAATATTATAAAGGCGAAAGTGTCCGTCTGATTCGCTTTCACGACTAAATTAGATGAAATTGAAAGGAAATATTCTTAAGCGTAGAAAGTTGCAGGAATTAAGTATGTATTTATTTTGAGATTTGGATAAGTGGTTCTTTAAATTTCTGTGCTAGTCAGATAAGAAGTAAATCCTGACATATTGCACAACTATGAAGTTTCTGAATATTGATATTGTTGATAGCAGTAAAACAATGCTGTTAGTAATATTCCTTGACATGCAACAAATAAGTTTAGCGTTGATTTACTGCTAACATAATTTTTCAATATTCAGACACTTATTGGTTGTGTAATGTGTCAGTATTGACTTGCCTAGTACTTAGGGTATTTAGTCAAGGAAAACATCGATTAAAAAAAAACTTAGAGCTTTGTGGGAGGTATTTTCTCCGTTATTTTGATGCCTTTTGTCCATATGGCAATCTACCACTATACCTTTACATACCTATCTACAAAGTTTCCCAAACGTAATGTAATGTTCAATGGATCCACTCCTAACCAATATTAATCTTTTAATGGACATCTAAAAATACTTTGCAATATAAGATTATCTGGATACGAGTGAAGGTTAGGAAAACGCCGTTTTACTATAGAATTATAAGCCGTAATGATATGTTTATGTATACTTTATGGGTTTGCATGATCGTTTCATTATGGACAGATGTGAGATGACGCCATTTTGAATTAGTTTCTATAGATTAAGAATTTTATTCGATATTATTCAATACCTATGTAGCAGTTTTAACCCGCATGTTTTTAATTAATACTTTTTCAACTGAACAGAATTAAATAAAACTCTGCAAATTTTTATTTTATTTAAAACGGAAATACGCTGTCTTTAATTTTAAATGAGTATTTTTGTAGATAGGATTATGGTGTATGACCAATGTTACTTTTCATAAACTTCTACGGCAGCATCCTTACATCTAGCATAAAATCACGTAGTGCTGTTATGTTGGCGGAATAGTTAAGTAATTGTGCCCAAATAGGCTATTTACTAGTTTTACCTTGTATGTATAAGTAGGTACCTAGCTATATATGAAAGAATATATTTTTCTTATATGAAATTAGTGTTAAAGCATCTAGATGAAATCTTGTGTAGGTTTAGTTAACTTTTAACTAGATCTGTAAGACGGGATAAATAATAAGGGGATACATTATTACATTACAGATAACTTCTACATATAAATTATTTTCAATTACTTAACTATTAATATGTGTGTTTGGATCTTCGAATAAAATAATGTTAAGATTTTTGCTATACTTACTTACCATGTGAAACTCACTTAGGAAAATTTAAAGAACTGTATCCATAACTTTGTTTGCAATGAATAAATGAATAACCGTCTATCGGGATCGAAGTTTATTTCTGCACGGCTAGCACATGTTGTCCGCGACTTTTTTGTCGCTCGGATCTCCCTTTCTATCTAGTCTGTAACGATAGAGACGCACTGAGCGACAAGCGAGAAAATACAACTTGTGCTACCCGTGCTGGACCCGATCAGTCTTAACATGACGGATATGATTTTTAACTCTTACGGGAAAACCGGTTGGCTCATACGTGTGTAATGTGGCTATAAACAAAAGTAATTAGCTATTATTACACCGCGGGGACAGGTAGGTAAATAGATACGCGGTTTCGTCAAAGGGCATTGGGTAAATTTGTTTGAAGAATATTGTCATTATTTTTTTCAGCGGCCACTGATGATTTTTACATAGTTATTTAGAGGACCTCTTATTACACATAGATATATATAATTTATGGCGTTAAATAATATCGGAGCGGAGATTTTAAAGATTTAAGTATTCAGTTTTTAGTACAAAAGTACGCCCAAGTATAAATATTTAAATATCTCGGCTCCGATGCACTTAAGAGTATTACAATACATAACAAAATATGTTTATTTTTAATAATTCTATCATAATTTACCACTTTTACGAATGGCCGCTCACCTTGAAAATGTATGAATTTTACAAATGACAACACTTTTACCCAAACCCCTTTCCTCCTTTTATTTGATAAAATTAAAAACGAAATACTGAATTCTGATATTAAAACTTTATTCTTAAAAATGCATTATATCTGAAACAAACGATTACCTATTTACGGTTAAGAAGCTTAAGAGGAAACAAAATATTTTAAAGGGGTTTGGGTAAAAGTGTTGTCATTTGTAAAATTCATACATTTTCAAGGTGAGCGGCCAGTCTTAAAATTGGTAAATAATAATAGAATTATTAAAAATAAACATATTTTGTTATGTAATGTAATACTCTTAAGTGCATCAGAGCCGAGATATTTAAATATTCATACTTGGGCGTACTTTTGTACTAAAAACTGAATACTTAAATCTTTAAAATCTCTCCGATATTATTTAACGCCATAAATGATATATACATATCTATGTGTATTTAGAGGTGATTATGTAAAAATCATCCGAGGCCGCTGAAAAAAAAAAGACAATATTCTTCTAACAAATTTACCCAATGCCCTTTAGTGTTCAAATAGCTATAGGCGGATAAACTTTTGCTAGATAGGAAATAAATAACTTTGCATCGCCTTTAATTTGAGTAGGTACCTAGTGCTTAGTATTACAGTTACGGTAAGTAGCTATAAATATTAAGGTATACTTTAATATATTATTAAAAATTAATATCGTTAACTGACGGAGATTTCGTTACACATCATACCTACCTGTGAATCTTGACATCTAGCTGATTGGATTAAACGAAAAAAAGGAGTATAGGTACATCTCGTTTTATCCACTACGAGACACATACACAAAGCACTAACCGAATGGTATAAATTCAATATTGAATGCAACAGGATGTAACGCATCTCCGTACGGGGTGCATCTACTTACAAGAGTCTCATTAAAATTCTTGCTGCAGATGGGAAATTAATTTCAAAGCCAAGTGGGCATGTAGGCCGAAGATGTTTTATTGCTCTATTTGAACGGTTACATTGTGTCCTGTTATTAATCTCAAGTCAAAAGGTTGAAGCCTGTCTAGTTCAAGACTGAAACTTGGTACTAAAACAATGGGTGGGACAATATTCCGTTAGTATCCGGTATTGATTAATCTGTTTTAACACACATTGCGCCTGTGTGCTTGAGACTGCGTCCGGGTAGAATTATTTACGTTTCTTTACATAAATACATACATACATTAAATCACGCCTGTTCATGATATGTTTTTTTTACATAAATTATATCATAAATTTACATACACCTACATAAACTCGCACCTTCATTTCCAGAGTGGGGTAGGCAGAGCTACAGAATTACCAACAACTGTAAAAACTTGTTGATAATCATATTTTTTTTCGTAAGAAAAATAATCTTACTACATTTAATTTAAATCCGACCCGCTACGGCATTTATATTTCCAAAACGTCAGAATTAGTCGAGACCACTGATATTGTCTAATCAGTTTCCACTGAAAAATGACGTGGAGTTGTCAAATTTTATCACATTTCAGGGTCACTGTACGCAAGGTCCTAGTAGCTTCACAATTTATCATTCTCTTCTTCCTGATTTTAATTCAAACGAATGGCGTTAACTTTAAATTACTTATTTTGCTTAACCTACTAAGCGTGTTATAATATTACGTGGCCCTTAAGTTCCTCACATTTTTTGCTTCTGTAATGTGATCGAGGACTTCAAGTGGATATCCATTAAAATACCTTACATAGTGTCAGTAAGGTCCAACATTGCTTGCCGGATGCCATCGAGCGCGCTGAAAACCATTGTAATTAAGTGAATGAATATTCATGTGCTTTAAGTGTATTGGGTCAAGGTACAAACTTATACACATCGGATTTTTGTTTAATGGCGTGTGTTATCTAGGCCCCACTCGTGCGCATCATAGCAAATCTATGTCGACGCCTACAACCCGTCTGATACTCTGTCTCTTTCGTATTGGACTATTTAAACAAGGACGCGATAAGCGATATCCGATGACCTAGTCGTTGCATTTCACGAAAGCTACCTCTGGGGATGGGAATTTATATCTAATCTACAATTTCGCAGAACAATGTAACTTTAAATACATCGCTTATTGAACTAACTTAATTTCCTTTCCAGTCCCCGAAGCGGACGTGAGATTAGATTGTCACTATGCAAATATATCGATTAATTGTAGGTATAAAACGTATTCAGATATATTGCTTACCTACTTCTCTGTCTTATTTGGCGGTAACAAGTTAAAAATCTACAATATCGTAGCTCCAATTGTTTATGATTCTCCAATCTCCAATTAAGTCAAATAATTAAGGGGGAAACTTATGGTCATTTCATCAAAGTAAAATCTTATGAATCGTAATTTTGTCGCGCTAGACGAGATTCATTTTGGGACAGTGACCGAAGCAATCTGTCAAAATGTATGAAGGTGACATCAGCGTTTATGCCAATCTTATACTAAACTTATTCATGAATTTCTGTACCTACCCCATTACTTATAAACGTGGAATAACCTTGAATTAGCAAAACCATGTTTTGTCGTTATCTGTCATTGTGCCATTTGAATTTGACTGATAGGGACAAAACATGGTTTAGCTAATCCAATGTTATTCCACGTTTATAACGGGGGCTAGACTTTATCGTTCCAAAAATTCTAATCTTTAATGTCAAGGAGACTGCAAACTAACATCCCGCCTTTATAGGTGAGCACCAACAAAGTAATACTCTGTCGTCGAATGTTTATAAATCAAATCAATTAAACAAGCATTGCATTGAGGATTATCAGTATTATCAGCCATTTTTCAATAATTATGTATTTACAAAAGTAAAGTCATGGCAAAATTGATTTAGTCGGCACCTGTAGTATCTCTTTATATTATGTTATTCCACTGACTTTTTGTCCTTTTACCTAATTATCATCATCACCTTGGGCCATTTATCCGTCCAGTATTGTACATAAGCGTCCTAATTTTCTTCATCAAATACAATATGGGATCTCCTTTCTCCATTTCCTTCCGGCTTTTACCACAATGGCAGCGGAACAAGTTCAGCTTTGAACTAAGTTCTTTTGGACCTGTATTTGTTTTTGTTTATATGTGCAATAAAGTACATTTAGGTACGGATTAGGGCGTTCTACCATCGTTAAGGTTGTCTTTGATATATTGACGAAAATAGTGATAACGACCTGAAACTTCAGGTGTAAAGAAGCAGAAACAAAAGAGAAACATATTTTTATTTGGAAAATGCGACCCGTCCTCGCTTCGCTTTAGTTAATGTAACACCCGTAAATTCTCTATAGTCTATAAACTAAAATTTATTATACATCAAAACCTGTGAAAATTTACCTAACTGATGGTGAAAAGCACCTCAAAATTCGTTGCGTGGTTTAGGGTGATTTAGCGGAGATAAAGACAGAAACACGCGGAAAGCGACTTTGTTGTATACTATGTGATAATAATAAAATAAAGATTACATGCGAAGACGACAATGACGGCGCTTAAAACGCTGAAAAAGTCATCCCTTTATCAGGTCTTTGGCAGCCTATTCTCGAGTTTACATTCAGGATTGTGATGATGTGTTGTCTTGCAGGTCGCCGCGAGGACGCGTGGTGGCCGAGGGCGTGTACAACAACGCGCACTTCATGCACGCGGTGACTTCTCACGTCGGCGACATCGTGCAGGTGCTCACCCAGTCGGGCAGTCTCTGGGAAGGCGTTTTTAAGACTTTCAGCCCGCAGTTTGAGGTACGCAAAGTTCTCTTATCCCACAGGGTTTAGAACACGAGAGAATACCCTGCAGTCGCCTGACAGTCCAAGATCATTATAAGGCTCGTGAAACGATTTATGCCAGCCGGTGAAATTCGTACCGCCGCACGGTGGGCTGAAAATCGGCTTTCATAGAAATAGAAGCCTAAGTCGTAAATGTTTTGTGTTCTTAATTGAAATAGATTTTGATTGCCATCATCATATTAGAAAATGAGCCTGAGGCCCTACTTTGAAAATCGAAGTTCGAAGTTACGTTAGCTCCATCTTTCTCTCTCGATTTAGTCTCGAATGACGAGTGACAGGGACGGAGCTAACGTAACTTCGAACTTCGATTTTCAAAGTAGAGCCTCTGAGATAATTTGGATCGGTAAATAATTAATAAAAAATAGTAACTATAACCATCTGCGAGGATATTACGGTTTGACTATTTTTAGAGAAATACCCGTTTTTCTTATATTCTCCATACAAGTTTTTTTAAATACATTAATTATTAATTATTTACCGATCCAAATTATCTCAAGCTCATTTTCTAATTGAGGATGGCAAACAAAAGCTATTTCAAGAGAGAAAAAAAACATTTACGACTTCGGTTTCTATTTCTATGAAAGCCGATTTCAGCTCACTGTGCGCCGTAGCCGGTTTTAAAAACTTTGCTCTCCATACGCTTTCAGTGTTCAAACGACAGTTCGAGATCGAATCACTCGACCAGTCGGTGATCGACCATCGTTAGGCCCTGCAATGTATAGCGAATTTTTCGGAATGAGTAAGAATATCGCACTGCCAGATCAACACAGTATCATTTCAAAAAACTAGCTTGTTTTGTTTCAAGTTCATAGGAAATGTAATAGAGTCGATTTTAAAATGTAGTCGTATTTTGAGTTAATGCTGTATTGATCTGGCAGTGCGATATATCAAACTGAAAACCAAACGCACGTTAAATAGTCCGATAGAAAAGTCCTATCAGGATTCAGGACGACATCGACATAGAAACCTATCAACACGCAGTATTTAAACGAAGCTCAATGATGGTCTTTTTAAGATTCTTAGTTCGTGGAACGTTTGACAAGAGGTCATGTCAATCAATAGTCAAATGTGAAAATTACATGATGTCTTTTTAAGTATTTACGTGAATATTGTTTTTAATTCAGTAAGTTAGGAATTTTGGTGGCAAATGGTGGTGTTCGTTCTTTGGTGGGGTTCTAGAATCCATGGAGTTGCTATTTCCTATTTATTATACATACCTCTTTGATTTTGACCTTCAGTATTTTAATATTTCAAAATTCATTTATTAATCAAACCGCTAAACCAATTTAAATGAATTTTGGTATGAAGGATATCTCTCCTGTGAAATAGTTACAAACAAGCAAATATTAGTAGGTATGGAATAGCCGAACTAAAACTGGAATTAGTTACTGTATGTAGTTCATTTTGAAATATGACCATAATGAGGGTCAAAATCAAAGTGTAATGTGTTATTATAATAATTAGGAAATAGCGACTCCATGGACTCTAGAACCACCATATGCCACCAAGATCCTAACCGTAGTAATGAACTTTCTTGTTCATAATTTTAACGTATTAAAGAGTGTGTAATAGTAGTTTACGTGACGGTTGCGCAATGACAGGCATTACAACACGAGTGTGGTTTATGAAACGAGCCTTAAGGCGAGTTCCATAATAGATCCCGGGATCGTATACCGGTATTATTTTCATACAAAAATACCGGTATTTAATTTCGGTATCTCGCTTATTATTGAATATTTTTGCTCTTCAATGAATTTATATAATAGAATAGTGTTATTACCTAAATTACAGTCGAAAATATCAAGGAAATAATGCAAATTAAGGAAGATATTTCAATTTTAATTAATACCGGTATTGATCCTTGAATAGATCACACGAGTGTTGTAATGCTAATTACGCAGAGTCTCATACAATACTTTATCTACACACATATTATAAGTACTCTAAGATTGGTTCAGAAGCCGAAAGGCAAATGACCAGCATTACCTTACCTGTGGCAATAGGTGACAGCGATTGAAATTACGTTATCGAATATCGTAAGGTAATAAGATCCAAATTTGGAACATCTTCCAAAATTAACAGCTGTCATCGCTGTCACCTACTACCACATGACAGGTAATGCTGGTTATTGCCTACGGGTTTTGAACGCATAATAGAGGACTTATGATATGAGTGTAGATAAAATATTAAACGAGTGACAGCCCTGGAGGCATGTGTACTACACATGCGTCCAGGGCTGTCACTCGTTTAATATTTTACACATTGTTTAGGGCGACAGCGTGTGCGCTGAGCGGGGAAGTAGTGTTAATGGGCGGTTTTCAAAAATACTAAAATTAAGTAACGGCAACTTTATTTGCAACACGAAAATTAACTAGGTATACTGCTTTAAAGCATTCGGTGGTATCTCAGACAATACTCCTGTACCAAGTGTTTTTACGGTATACAATAACAGCTAGTAGTGCTATGTGCATGATTTAACATGATGTTGGTTAAAGCCGCGTGGTCCACTCGTTGACGCCGCTTCGTTAAGTTTGACAAACGATAATTTAATACGTCCCCGACCTGATTCGATGAATTTCCTGAAACTGTTGAATGTATTATGAGTATGAGTTTTTTTTGTATTTAGTAAACTTTACATCTAGTCTGTATTCGGTTCTTCTAAGGCTAAGCCGTGCCGCCCCATTTCACAAACCCGATAGGTAACTGATCACACTATTAAATTATAAATGGTACCTACAGAAATGTATGTATGTATAGTTCAAGGTAGTGGTTAGAAAACTTGTGTTCATTATGTTTATCTTGCTTAATAAATAAGTAACTTATATTCGAAATAAGGAATGCATCGCGCCGAAACATTTGCCTTATATTCTACAAATATCTTTACATTCTAATCCACCATCGTACATTACCAACAAATATCTATCTACGCAATATTTGCATACGCATAATACAAATCAGCATTGATTCAAAATAAAATCATGCCGATGTGTTACAACGTCGCTTGCATTTAGTTCGATATAGAATTCTAGGAATGAGCGGCGCATGGCTTTTGCAGGACGAAATAGGAGTATATTGCCCGGGATGACCTAGTGCACAGATCGATCGTGACGTGACTGTTCTAGGGCACTTGTGGATTAATGGTGGAACGAGTCTTAACTATCTTAATCAATATTATATACCTATATTAGTTAATCAATATTGTAAAGAGAGTGGAAATTGTGGGAGATTTTTGTGTAGATATGTGGACTTGACTTAATGTCCCATGTCCCCTGACTCGGAGGGCGTCCACAGTACGTCGCCATCCCGAACAGTTTTAAGAGGCCACCTACGCTAAAGTCTGGAGTGTTCCGCGATCTGTATCTCAATAACCATAACGCCTTTGTATCTGTTTTTTGGATATATTAAACTTGATCATATTTGCTTGAGACTGTCGAACGTGAAAACACGATTAGAAATAAAATCCTCGATACTTTTATTTTTCAAACATGACACCTTTATTGCATGTTTTTGGTTGAATCTTCGAAACTCTATAATCTTTAACGATGATTTTCGATTCAATAGTTGAGGATATGTAACTTCTTAATCCTGGCAAAACATTTTTTTAATAAATGTTGTGGTTTTAAAGAAGACAGCGATTCATTGAATTTAACGCTGCCGTCAAGGCGCGAGCGAACTATCTCCATCTCACATTCTTCGCGCGGAAGCACATAAAGCCATCCCTTTTTATTCTTGTGGGGGCGTGGCACCATAGGTGGCCTCTTAAGGTTCAGGTATGTGACCTAATCCCCGGAATTACTGCAACTATTCGAAAAAGTATTTCACCATTTAAAAGGTACAGTCGAGTTCAAAGATATGTATACACTTTTGCACCTTATCCCGTTGAAATAAGGTGCAAAAGTGTAAACATATCTTTGGTACTAGACTGTACATTATTTCAGATGGACATAGGTTATATTGTATGTATGTATGTATGTATGTAAACTCTTTATTGTACAAAAAACAGCAAATCAAATACAATATTTACAGAAATGGAATGTACAAAGGCGAACTTATCCCTTTAAGGGATCTCTTCCAGCTAACCTTTGGATGATTGAGGAAAATAAGAAAAGTAGAATGTGGTAGACATTAGTACAAAACAAAGTTTACAGAAACTGCGTGAACTAAAATTTAGATCTTATGAATAAATACTAACAGAGACATATAAAAGTAATAAAAATAAATATCAAAATAATTAAATACACAAACTTACGTAAATATACACATATACATCATATACGTACATACAATATACATAAATATATTATATAATAAAAACAAAGGACAGCATATAATTATAAGGAGTCAAGCCAGTATGTCCTCAATGTTCCTTGTAGAGATGCGACCAATTGCGATTTCCTAATATCAGATGGCAGCCGGTTCCACAGTCTGACAGAGTGCACCGAGAAGTATTTGGAGTAAGTTTTAGACGTATGGGCCGGGAAGGCAAGAGAGAGGTTAGCACTCGACCGCAAGCGATTCTGAGAACCGCTCGCCATGAAGCTAAACCTCTCGGAAAGGTAAGAGGGAGAGTGAGGCAAAAACAAAGTGTTGAAAAGCAACGACAGGATATGGACATTTCTGCGTAAACGGATCGGTAGCCATTTTAACTGGGCGCGAAAGTGGGACACGTGGTCATATTTCCGCAGGCCGTAAATAAAGCAAATACATACATTTTGCAGGCGTTCCAACTTATCCAGCAGTTCTTCTGCTACGTCGAGATATGCGACGTCGCCGTAGTCGAGGAGGGGAAGAAGAAGGGATTGAGCTAGATTAATTTTGGTGTGAAGGGGTAGAAAATTCTGCAGGCGCCTGAGAGAGTGCAGGGAAGCAAAGAGCCTGCGACTGACCTCGGCGACTTGACAGGACCAAGAAAGAGTCTGATCCATCGTGACTCCCAAGTTTTTTACAGAGGTAGAAAAAGGAATTGTGGTACCATCAAAACTTATACTGGGAACCACGAGATCAGACAGCTTAGTGATGAAGTAGGAACTGCCAACCACAATTGCTTGCGAATTCTTAGCATTTACCTTAAGCCCAAAGTTAGCAGCCCAGTCTCGGATGGTGGCAAGGTCAGCATTAATAGAAGATATGAGAGTTGGGAAGTCATCCAAACTTGCCCCCGCGTAAATCTGTAGATCATCTGCATACAGGTGGTAAGACGATTGAAGAGAAGCCGTAATACTATTAATGAAAATAGAAAAAAGGAGAGGAGAGAGCACCGCTCCCTGGGGTACGCCAGCTGTAAGAACATTCCAGTCAGAGACAGTGTCATCCATTCTGACACACTGGCGCCTCCGACGGAGGTATGACTGAAACCACGCTAGGGCCGGTGAAGAGAGATTGATAGATTGAAGAATGCTTAGAAGGATATCAAAGTCCACCGTATTAAAGGCGCTACTAAAGTCTAGTAAAACCAACACAGTGAGCTTCTTATTTTCCATATTAAGACGAATGTCATCAGTGACCTTGACTAAAGCCGTAACAGTGCTATGCCCGGGGCGAAAACCGGATTGGAAAGGGTTTAAAAGACAACAACGGTTAACAAAATGTTCAATTATTTTGAAATGGACCGGGAGGATAGAAATTGGACGATAGTCAGAAAAGAAAGAAGGATTTGAGGATTTTTGGAGAGGGAGGACATGTGCTAGTTTCCACGGAGATGGGAAACAGCCAGAGGTAAAAGAAAAATTAATAATATTGGAAAGGATAGGGGATATTAAATCCGCCACGAGCATAAGCATATCCAAACTTAGGCCATCTTCACCAAAAGGCCTTCGTCTTAATAGATTTTAGAAAAGTCAGTGCCTCATCTGGGGAAATAAGACCCAGATCGAAAGGAGGAATGTCGGGGCGAGGGGCATTAGCGAGACGAGAAAGTGTACAGTGCTTTATAGAAGGTTCAAGAGTGACAGGAGAAGTGCTAAAATGCTTATTAAGTGTGTTTAGATCGAGTTGGTTATTTAGAGAAGAATTTTGAGACTTGTCCACCCCTAGCAACTTTAAGAACTTCCAGAGATTATGGGGAGGACAACCTTCAATCGACTCATGAATGTAGCGACGTCTAGCTTCTCTACACTTTTTATTACAGCGGTTACGCAGGGCAACATAGTTTCGATGACTTCCTTCTGACGGGTCGTTGCGCAGCTTCAGCCGGGCCCGATTTCTTTTGGCCATAAGGGCCTTAATGTCAGCTGTAAGCCACGGAGCCGGGTAATGCTTCACTCGCGTGGGTCTTAGAGGTGCATGCTGGTCAAAAATCGCAAGCAATGTGCTGTTAAAGGCCTCGAGCTTGGCGTCGATGTCAGTGCAGGCTTCAATAGTCTGCCAGTCGGCTTTGCCCAGATCGGAGAGAAGGGCCTGCAGATTTATTTTATTGAGATTTCGACGAAGAACAATTTTATGCTTATGTTTCGGGGGACGGATATTGAAGGAAGCGTAGATAAGATCATGTTGGGAGAAGGCAACAGCATTAAACTGGCCGTGAAAAGAGACAAGGTCCGGGGATGAAGTTATAATAAGGTCTAAGAGAGAAGGGGGGCCGTTATGTGGCTAATGTGTAGGACTGAGAGGGAGAATACTAAGATTCAATGAGTTTACTAAAGATTGCAATTTAGAGGAACGAGAATCGTTTTTAATAAGGCATGTGTTAAAGTCACCCATGATAATACTGTGGTCAAATTCTGGACAGACGTCAGAAAGAGTTTTTTCGAAGGAATCAAAAAAGTTAATATTGGAATAGGGGCTGTAGTAAACTCCGAGAACTTTTGCGTGGTGTAAGGAAATATTAAGAAATAAATATTCAGGGGACTTGGAATACCGAGAAGGTGATTGATCTATTATGTCGAAAACAATATCATTCTTTAAATAAATGGCAACACCACCTCCACGGACAGTGCCGCTCCCGCCATCTTTAAAGCCAGTCCTGTCGTTGCGAATAAGACGGTAACCGGGCAAAGGACAGAGGGTAGATGGAAGGGATGGCTTAAGCCATGTCTCAGAGATAAGAATAGCGTGGACGTTTTTACAAGAGAAAGTTGAGAGCAGGTCAGGGAAGTGAGCTGGCACACTCTGTGCATTAATGTGGATGACATTTAAGGTTTTAAAAGAAGAGGAAAAAGTGTTGTTTATACGATCACCAAGATCAGGCATATCGGACGCATCACTCAAAGAATCATAAAGGCTTGAAGAAGACAGTGAGTAAAATTCACTTTCATGACTAGCGTCGAAGACGTCGAACATGTAAGTAGGAAAATAAATAAATAAATATTATACTATAAAAATACCTATGACAATATATAAACACTGGTTTTTAAATATTTCAATCACATTAACGACTTAATCGCATGCCAGCAGCTGATCACAAAGGTAGGTAGGTAATTAAACTTATTAATAAACATATCGGAATGTACCCGAGTCAAAGAACCTAGATTTAAAACTATCATTTAGTTACAGGTACATTCACTAAAGTTGGCACGAATGGAATGAACAAAAGTAATGTCACCTATCACTGTGTGAGTGCCGTCCTTTGAACCGACGTTCGAATTTCAAACCGAAAACCTGTTATTATTTTACACACTTGTATACTTTGGTTCACTCATTCAATCCATTCGTGCCAACTCTCGTGAATCGACCTGTACATTAGGATCATTTTAAAAGAAAAGAAAAAAAAAGACGCTGACGTTACACTTAATTAATAAAAATAAGAGAACAAACATATTTTTGTCAACGAACATAGATACCAAACATACCTTCTCTGCAAAAACGCAAGTGACTGACAGTTTTCTTTATTCCTGTCAATGTCAATCAATACGTAAATCAATAGACGTCAAGTAGTAAAGCGAAATTAATACATAAATAATAGCAAGAAAAAAGGGTACTTTGATGCAGAGAAGGCAACTAGGTACTTAAAATGGAGAAGAAATTATGACGTCACTAACAAAGAAAGCAAGAAATGTTGGAATGAGAGTAAAGGCCATGACGTCCTGTATGTGCCTTTTGGGCTGCGGATGAAATTTTGTGAATCCCACGAGGTTATTTGGGTTTGATCGAGGCAGTAACGCGCTTGGGAGCCTTGGCTCGTACCACAGGCTTCCTGGGCTCCTGAACTGGCACGGGCGTCGAGGACGACGACGAGGCTTCGCCTCTCGCCTGGGAGGCCGGGGCCGGCAGCGCTCGGAGCTCAGCCATAGTGGTTATGCGGCGGCGGGAGCCATCCATGCCCAGCACGACGATACGCCCGTCGCTCGTCCAGCAACCTTTTATCCCATGAATCCGCCGAGCCTCCACAAACACTGCATGCCGGCTACCAGTCAGGAACTCTGACATTGTCATCCCTGACCCTTTGAGTTTAGTCTTAGCGGCCCACTCTGTACTCCGCAGCATAAAGGATTAGAAACGCATTAGGATGGGTCTAGGATTAGAAGTTTCCCTTGGCTTATCAAGACGGTGGCAGACATTAAAAGACTGCACTGTAAAGTTTTGAAGCTGCAGATTCTGAGAGCAAATTGCACTTGCAGTCTCTATGGTATTTTCATTTGTCTGTTCCGGAACGCCATGAAGCAACAGTACCTTGGCTCGTGATCGCATCTCTAAGTCTTCAAGAGACTTTGCAACAAGCTCAATTTGCCCTTGTAAGCTTGAGACAGCCTTCCAAATAAAAGTTTTAAAAACTCGGTGGGAGAGGTGTCATCTGTGTCCGTGCTTGACCGGGAATTTTCAAAATTGGCCATCCTGCTAGCAAACAGGTCCTTCAACTCGTCCATGTTCTTTATTAGTTGCGATAAGGTGTCCATGGCAATGGGTGAAGTGAAAAGTGATGTTATAGAGGTAGAGGGCAGTAAATGAACAGTAAATTGATAGTTTTTTAAATGTTAATTAGCTGGGGGCGGCGAATATAGTCCCTTGGTTACATTAAATGTATAATTACTGTTGTCAAACTGTAGTAAATATTAAATATCTAATTAAAAATTGTAGAGCTCAATTCTTATGTGTACTTTATTTGCCTACCCACGCAGAAAAAAAAATGAGTTTGCATTCGTAGAGACTTAATTCAATCCTACTTATAATAATATTCCTAATATTATAGATGTGAAAGGTTGTGTCTATCAACCACGCTTTAATTAAATCACCGAATTCCCGTGAGAATTACTGAACGAATTTTACGCGGACGAAGTCGCGGATAAAGCCTAATAACTCATAAATGACTACTTTTGAATATACAATCTGTTCCAACAGACATTCCATCTAATACTGCCTGTAATACGTCTGTCCAAAAGTGCATGGAGCGCGTTTTGGGGTTATCTCGCGCGACCCACGAAACCGAATGTAGGTCGAATCAATAAACGCAGCATGTACTTTAACATCTTGCTTCCGCATGCCGGAGTATTGTGATTTTAGACACTTCCGAATTAACGTACATTGGGCATAGTGAATGGGCCTTGTTGTGATTTGGTTTTATAGCACTTCGGTTTAATTTGATCAGGTTCATGTAAAATTATTTATTGCCAGCGGCCATTTTGAATCTGTTATTGGTTTTGGAATTACCTATCCTTGGTAATGTAATTTTATTTGAGCAGATTATGAAACAAACGAACTGGCAGCCGATTCTCGTGCTTATAGAAAGTTTTAGATTATTTCAGTGTAAATCGGATCGACGACCCATAAAAAAGAGTACCTAAGTATAAACTTAAGATAAGCACCAGATAGGTACGTTATAGTTAGGTACTAGATTTATGTTTAGTGTCAAACATGTTACTGGATTGTCTCGTTATTATTATTCTACGAATCTTCCGGTTACCATCGTGATGAAAATGCTACGTCACTATAATTCACATCCGTTGCCGCACCTCTTAATATCATTTAAATGTTACAAAATTATCTACATCGCAACATTCACAAATTTACTTTCAATCTGAAATCAACTTTATAACGTTGTTATACGATTCAAATTACAACATGACGCTACGGGAAGTGACTACGTTGGCAGATAAACCTATACAAGTACATAGAAGAAGCTAGACCACTTAGCATTTTTTACCCATAGATTGTTCTATCCGTAGTATCCGTACCAAAGGCCACCGAAATAGCTAATATGGTTGCGTAAAGTTAAAATCCATATTAAACTATATTTATAGTATTAAGCGGTTTCGCTGTCTGCTCTGTGGCAGGAAATCTGCAGTGAGCGTGAGCACGATAGTTGCGTAGATAGATATGCGCCAGTGAAAGTTGTGCGATAGTACATTGTTCTAGCAAGGACGCGGTTACAGATGAGCTATAGTTATGTGCCATTACACTGCGGGTTTGCTTGCACCGATTTCTCTAAGCATCCTTTACTTGTCTGGCTCGTATGCAATTCGACAAGGTTATGTCGAGTTTTGACTGATAGAACAATGGTTCGGAATCGAAAACATCGTATTAAAATACTACCCGAACTTTGTAGGAGTTTGACGATATGAATCCAGCCGTATACAAAAATGCATACTACAAATATTTTATACATTACCAGGTTGTTAAAAATTTGGACCGATCGATACCTTAGTATATTGTTATCTGTATGTGATTTAACTAATTTAATTTGATTTTTTAAATGATAGGCGTGGTATGATATGTTGGTAGAGGAAGACCGAAAAAGGGTTTTGAATGGATGAGTATGAAGGGTGTGAGTATACGGAGTTAACAGCGGATAGAGGAAAGTGGAACAGGAAAACATGTTGTGCCGACCCCACCTAGTGTGGGACAAAGGCAGGAGGATGATGAATTTTTATTTTAACTCTTTACTATGTATGCCAATATTTTGGTTGATAAATTTATAATGTATAACGCAGCATGTTTCTATCAAATGTTTAGTGAATTTGTTAAATGTTTGTTGCAGTGTTCTAGTTTACGTGTCCGTTTCGTTTTCTCCAAAAACCACAATAATGCGTAGGTTATTTTTATTTAGATCGTGATTTTATACTATTATATTGGTGTTATCGGTGTATGCTGACCTTCGCTGAAAGTAGTCAAATGTTCCATATCAACAGGAAGGTCAAAGGCCCGGTTGATTTCTACTGGTATCTTGCGGTTTTCCCATTTAAACATGCAGTGAGTAAGCCTGATGTATTAGTAGTGTTTTTATGTATTGTATGTACTTGTATATGTATATGTATAAGACATAGGTGAACGTATCTTTACTCTTCCAGCTGATCTTCGAGAAAATAAACTTCCCAAATTTAAAACTAACCTAAAAATATGTTGTTAAGTAACTAGGGTATCCGTTCAGAGTAAAATGTCCTTTGCGTTTGGAGCTCTATTGTACTCGATAAAACAATATTGCTTGTGACATGTTATTGAATTTACAAGGTTGCGATTGCTCTTTACTTGACTGTAATGGCGCCCGAGATAAAAACATAAGTATAGCATGTCAAAAGCAATATAGTTTTGCAGAGTCGAATAGAGCCCCGGATCCCTTGTAGCGGTATCCGATCGGAACAGAAATTCCTACTTTAAATTACCCCTGATTCTCAAGAAGTAAATTATGGCGGGCAAGGGACTCCACAATTTACTAAAGAACGCGTAATCGAATCTTAAACATACATATAAGTAAAGATTCATGTTCACGCGTTCACTGCTGGCAGTGCCTTGAACGCGTATGAGCGTTTTTAGTTTCTACAGTATACGAGCTTCGCATAAAATAAAAGATATATATATTTTAAACTTTCGCCTTTACAACACATCAAGTCTTGCCTGTCGTGAATTTTCATCGCGTCAAGACCTGATTTTTATGTCTAATCTCCCAAGACTCACCATACAACGAAATTTGTCAGTGGAATATGAATTTATTGGGAATATAATAAAGTAAATTTTCTAATTTGATCACTAGTCATAAAAATAAAAGAAATTATATTTTAGTTTCTTTGCAATAGATCTTTATTTCAATGGCCGTATTATGTACATTTTTTTAGTAAAAGGGAGTTCAGGAGGTAACATAAGATGCTCTAGAAAGACCTGGCCAAAAAACGGCATAAATACGTTAAGTTTGTTTCAATTTGAGTCCGCATTTTTTCCAAACAATTCTTTTTTTCGGATTTCTATAGTAAAAAACTATGAAACCTTCTGCCCTTATTTAAATCTATATTCGGTCGTATTTGCACCTACAAATGGGCGACATCGACGACATGAAGGAAGAAACAATTGAAATTGGTGGCGAGAGTGACAGTGATAGAATTGTCATTATTTTTCAAAAAAAAACCCGGAAAGAAACGAAAATTTTATAAATTGAAGGAAAAACATTCGATTTTTTCCGGAATTTTCAACGCTAAGCATAAGGCATTATGCGCAAGCATGTAGAAAGTACTTATGGATAAATTGATACGTCCTTTTCACATGATCGAAGATAAGACCTGAGATAAACCGGCTCGGCCTTGTCTCGTGTCCGAGCCTCAACTCATTTATCTTTGTCTATGTCTATATCTTTGGTTGTCACTTTATTGTGCATATTTTTAACCCCCGATGCAAAAAAGAGGTGCTATAAGTTTTACGTGTATATCCGTGAACGTGTGTATTTGACTGCTGCACTCAGAGACGTCAATTAAATTTAATGCTTGATTTAAGTTGTTGCTTTGCTATAGCAATAGAATAAGACGACACGTCACTAAACAAGCATTAAATTTAATTGACGTCTCTGAGTGCGGCAGTAAGTCTATCTGTGGAATATTAGTTTCCAAAAGGATGGACCGGATTCGGACGCGGTTCTTAAAAGAAAACTGGTTTAATCGGAGTGGTGCTTGGCAACGTTTCATGAAATGGTTTGGCGATTTAACAGACTTCAGTTATGAAAGAAGACGTCGCTTTTATCGGGGTTTTTATTTAGAAAATCGTTGTTATTATACGCCTACTTCAGTTTGTTTGTAGTGCGAGTGCCGCGGTTTATGCTGGGGAGTGTCGATTGTCCTGGGGTGTGATTCTCTTAAGCGTATCACTTGTTAACTCGAAGCGGCTCACATTAACCGGCGAGTTTAAGCAGTCCCGTCAGAGGGTACAAAAAATATCTTATCGCGTGCATTCTGAATTAGGCAGCTTTGTCCGACTTTGAGATTGACAGGCGTCTCATTGCACCCTACTGACTTCTGGCCGAAAGGTGTAGTGTTCCGGCGGTTTCTGGGCAACTTACCAGTAGCAACCATAACGCCAATTTTGATAAAACAGGAACACGCTGTTGGTTAAGATCGTTATGTATTAGTGTATAAGGTATTTATTATTAAGATCCTTGTTGCTCGAAATAATATTTTCTTATTCATATTATTATTGTCATGAAACATCAATAAGAATCATATTGCCATTGCTGGCAGCCAATGTGTTTGCCAATTATGGAAGCGCGATAAAACTTAACGAACTAAAATATGTGCGTTTTGGACAGTTATAATTTTAATGTTTAACTACAGAAACGGTATCGAACTTTATCTACTCCCACTAAGGCATCTTAAATCATCACACTGTTTCTGTTATGCGTATCGCAATGTAAACAAACGGCCGGCCGCATTGTTTTAATTGTGTTATTGTTTCCGATCATTTTTGTATGGGAGTGTAGGTGAAGTATGCGCGTTATAACGGGTGCGAAGATTTGCTGATTTGACTGTACGCTTCCGAGCTGATTTAAATTTATCACCCGAAATAACATTGAAATTACTTTATCATTATCTTGCAGAACATCTCCAACGAACATTACTGTTTCATTGCCTCTCCTGATATATTAATTTTTTGTTCGATGTATCACTTGTCATGGTCTTTCCACTCACAGCAGTTAACGTATTATTGTAGACGCAGGGCTAACATCGTAACATAACGTTACTGATTTCGTAGATCGTTTAATTATCCTGTTAACAAAACAAAAATAATGCAGCTTTTAGGGAAACTAATGTTATTTACAATTTTATTATTTACCAGTCGATTATCTGATATTTTATTGCATCATTGTTTTTCTAATTATAGGTGGTAATAGAAGTGGCGCACCGCGTTGACCAAGAGGGCGTGGTGGCGGTGGACTCAGTGGTGGAGAAGCTGATCTTCAAACCGCATGATGTGGTCTCCATCCGCGCCAAGGACGCCGACCTGGAGTATGCGACGCACGACGTGTTCCAGACCGACAGCGCTATCTCTAGCAAATTCAATGGTGAGCCCTTACTGATAAACTTGAATCCTTGATTCCCTCATAGACCTGGAGTGTTTAATTTTCATAAGATTGGTAGTTGATGGCGGTGGACATGATAAGGACCTGAGATCATGCGTGCTTTTATCTATCATCATCATCGTGTCAGCCAACGTACAGTCAAGGAAAAAAGTTCCGTTGTGCGACGAAAAGTATCCCTACAATTAATTGTATGGCAAATTTTCGTGTCACAACAGAAGTTTCATAGAAAATTTAATTGAGTGAGTTAGCATGCCCAACTTTTTGGACTTTACCCATATATTAAATAGACGAGACTGTTGTGCATAATCAGAATCATATCAGGCATTCATTGCGTGTGCTAGGCTGATAAACTATGATAATCTACTATTACAGAATTGGTCGTAGAACCGATGGCCGTTGGGGCGGTAAGGTTCTAGAGTGGCAGCCACGTTCAGCTGCAATGTTGCCAGACCTAGAAAATTGATCGGCGATCTGACAAGGGTCGCGGAAAACGGTTGGGTACAAATAGCACAGGACCACTGTGATCTCTGAGCATTGTGTCCAGCGCTTTCCGCAGTGTACGTACAGTCAACCACTTTGATTCCAAGGCCACTGTGGACTATGTTAAAGCAGGCATATTTTTCTTCTAGACAAAACGAGAAAGTACGTCCGATCAACATTGTCCGGGAACATTGCAGCTTCCTGAACGTGGTTGCCACTCTAGAACCTTACCGCCCCAACGGCCATCGGTTCTACGAGCAATTCTGTAATAGTAGATTATCATAGTCTATCAGCCTAGCACACGCAATGAATGCCTGATATGATTCTGATTTTGCACAACAGTCTCGTCTATTTAATATATGGGTAAGGTCCAAAAAGTTGGGCATGCTAACTCACTCAATTAAATTTTCTAAGAAACTTCTCTGTTGTGTCACGAAAATTAGCCATACAATTAATTGTAGGGATACTTTTCGTCGCACAACGGAACTTTTTTCGACTTCGTTGTTCGTATGGTTAACTACGCTTAACTATGGTCCAACTTTTTGGTCGTCACCCTTATTCCATCTCCACAATGAATAAAATTCCGAGTTACAGGAATGTTGCCAAGCAATTTAAGTGGTTATTATAAATTAATTAATCTGTACCACTATCAACATCCTTATTGTGCAAGAGACTACCTACGCTATGTTACATAATAGCAACACCCAACTGATACAATGCTACAAATCTTAAGGGGCGAGCTCACACAAATGCTCTTTGTAAACTAAGCGTCTAGGCTTGTACTCGGAAACCATTCAAGACACAGGAACATATTAACATAAATATTTGGTCTCATTGGGATTCCAAATCAGGACTGCTAGCTTCTTAGCCAGCCACAACACCACCTTGGCTATCGTGGTTTACAAACATCTGCAATGTATACATCTATTAATCAGCCTTTAAGCAGCCTTAAGTCCAAAATCAGTAATGGTTTCAGGCAACGGGCGTGGCGAGGAGCGGCATCTAGAGCCCTGGGACGGCTGCGACGGCGACAGTGGCGACTCGCCTTCTGTAAACGGTTCGGCGCGGCTCTCCGAGCTCGATCTCGACCACCGCGCCAACGGCTGGGACGCCAACGACATGTTCAGGAAGAACGAAGAGGTCTATGGAGTACATAGTACTTATGATCACTCGCTGGCGGGGTATACTCTTCCGTTGCAGAGGAAGGATACTCAGGATTATAGGTGAGATGTTGTAAATGTGTTTTTATATATTTTTAAGGGTGCAGTAAAACGGAATATATATTATGAAGGTTGCTAGGCGACCACTAAACAACTCCAATCATGAGAAACAAGGGCGGGATACTTGTAAGCTGGGGAAATGGGAAGTCTTGATTTGTGATTGAAAGCTTTTTTGATCCTGGCCTATAGGATTGGTTTGTAAGTTAATGATTAAATTAAAATAAATGAGATCTTTGTCTTTGGATATTTTTCTAGTTCATGGTGAAGGAAATACATTTATACTTACTGCAGTTAAAAAAAAACTAACCTTGGTTACCAGAAAGCGTTCCATTACCATATTTCTTACCCATGAGTTACAAATACACACTATTTATAAACATAGGTACTGAATGAGTTAATATAGCTCAATCGATTTTCTTTTTTCACTAGTAGCCTTGGAAGCTTAGCTAATAGAACCATGCTTATTCCAGGGATGCGGAAGCCAAAGCAGAGGAGATCGCGGCTGAGATAGAGAGCGCCGCGTCTTACAAGGCTCGCATCGAACTAGAGAACGGCGACGAGGAGGAGCGCTACGCCGCGGTCGTGCGGCCCGCCGGCCCGGCCGACGGCGGGAAATACGTCATACCCAACAAGCGGAAGGGCGTGCAGCAGGTCAGTGCACCTACGCATAAACAGTGCGATGGATCTTAGGTGCTTCGGGCTTGTACTTGTCTCTCACTCGCTCTCATATGCTCTTATTAAGAGCGAGTGAGAGAAACGTACAAACCCGAAGAACTTTCTAAGTGCTCACGGACTGTGTAACCCTTGTGACGGACTGAATGACTGACATTAGCCTACACCACTGAAACTTTACAGGGGATGTTGTTAACCCAGGGTTGCTCCAAAGATTTTTTGGAAAATCGACCCCCAACATGAAGGAATGATGAAGCAGCGAGAAACTTATTGTACGCGGACGAAGTCGCGGGCGTCCTCTAGTTTCTACATATGGACGAGTCTCCTTCTGCAAGCGAATATGGTGCAAATGAGCACATGGCCACTTGATAGTAATAGGCTCTCAGGGCCATAGATATTTGGAATAGTAAATATGTTATCAACCCTAAGCACTAAGATGGAGTATCTCTATGCTAGTCATTTTCTTGAGTATTCTCTTTTATCTCTTCACAATATTCATGTGAACATAAGCTTCGCTGCTTATATTTCGCCCTGACTATTCCGTTTTCGCAAATCATCATTATAATCCTGTCGAATCAGTCCTCAATCCCCTCCTAGGGACCCATTCATGGACATTTTTGTTAATTCATACTTTAACAGCCCTCTCCTTCCTTACCATAATTCGGTCATAAGCCAAAGAATTGAAACATAAATAACGTTAATTCGTACATCGATTGTTTGAGTAGTCATATACGTAGGGACGTACGGTCACGAGCGTTAATTTGGGACCCATTTCAAGAAAAATATGCTTAAAGTCGTCAATGTCATTAGAGATGTCAAGTCATTTGTAACTTTTAGGAAACTCAACCTTATTGTTGTAGAATGTCAAATTGACTTTGGACCTGAGGCGAGTACCAAATTTAATCTCGTGACTGTACATGACTACAATATTGATCAAGCTAAGGATACCTTTCCACTAAGGCGG
This sequence comes from Acleris literana, assembly GCA_946894065.1. Lineage (NCBI taxonomy): Eukaryota > Metazoa > Arthropoda > Insecta > Lepidoptera > Tortricidae > Acleris > Acleris literana. The sequence goes on from OX335687.1 coordinate 7,797,889, forward strand.
AGTGTCCCAATATTAACCAATAGAATCTAATCTACACTACCGCGCGCAACGACGACGTGATCTCATGCATCTTCTATTGGTTGCAAAGGCAACCTAAAAGCGCTATCGAGGCATTGCAACCCATTTGTTGTTCTAGACGGGCAAACTGACCGGCAAGCCGGCGGGCCCCACGAACAATGGGGCGGCCGGCTCGCCGCCCAACAAGCCGGGCCCCTACCACGCGCCGCCCAAGGACAAGGAGCGGCCGCCGCGCCTGCACCTCACGCCCGAGGAGCGCCGCTCCGACGAGGAGATGGTAACTAACTACTCTAAAACTATTAGTCATTTAGGTATACGTTGTTTCACAAGAGTCGTTGTATATATGTGTGTACAGTCCATTCGTTTAAATAGTTTGCATGCTTTGATGTGCCGCTACAAAGACGCCGCCAAAAGCCGGCGCATGGACATATTGCACACTATTTAAATGAACGAACTGTACAAGCCTTTGAAATCGCCGACACCGCTTTGTGCGCGCCGCGGCGGCTTTTTAGTAGCAATTGTAGCGGCACATCAAAGCATGCAAAGTATTTGAAAGAACTATATATTTAATTACACTCAAACACTTAAAGTTCTAAATTTTATCCTGTTAGCCAATGCTCTGTTCACCGGCCTCAAGTGGGTGTTAATAACTGCGACACAGTCTACATTGACTAATGTCGTTATTATTGTTGGCATAAGTTATATTATTGTAAATCTTGATACATTTCAAATAAAGTTTATTCTTAGTATTAATTTTATTAATTTACGGATGCAGGGGTCATTAATGTATGTTTTGATTTGGAATCTATGAGCATATCCCCTTTCCTGCCTTTAAGGTACTTTGAACCTTCTGAGTACTGTACTTTATACTTATTCCAAAGGTTAGTTAACATGAGCTGCAGGAAAGCGATCTAGTTGGCATATACATTTCTTAACAAAATACATACTAAAAGGACTCGTCATCTATTTCTCCATGCTTATACTGCAAACGCTAGTCCCGAGCAATTGTAAGTAAAAGTCGTACAATTGCAGCCCTTGGTCGTGGCCGTGGCGGCGCCGGGCGGCAAGAGCTACGCGGCGCAGGCGGGCGGCTACCACGCGCCGCCGCCCTTCCCGCCGCACCAGCACACGTGAGTACTGGGACTGTCTTTTTTTTATCGTACTAAAAAAATAGATAAGTATAGTACATTGTTGCAGAGGATAGAAAGCACGCGATTTTTGGACGAGTCACATAGAGGGCCGAAACGTATTTGAGGCCCTCTAGTGTACGAGTCCATAAATTGCACTTTCTACCGAGGCAGACATAGTGCTTTTCACAACTACTGAGAGGAAATAAAATAAAAATTCATGTTCAAAACTCAAAATTTAATTCATGTTAATGTGACATCACCGCCAATTTTACCATATATATATTTTTTTTTTAAATCTGGACCCCTATTCTCGTGGCACTCGAGATTAATGAACTAACATGCGAGATGAAGATGTCAACTCCATATAAAATTGTATTTGTTTCGCCATATCTCCCATGTAATTTCATCTCTAATGGTTCGAGATTAGGGGCCAAGTTTGAATTACATAAAAAAAAGCAGTGACATAGTTTTTAAGTCTGTGTATCTTTAGTAAAAATACACCTAATATTTAAGACACGAAATGGTATGTTCTGATTGGTCGATTTCAATTTTTCATTTTAAGGAGCTATGACACAAAAATTGATTGATTGATTTTCATTGGTTCTTAAAGTTGGACAACAATGTTCTCGACCAATCAGCAAACACGCCGACAAAAACATTCTTGGTCTGTCCTTATAAGTGACGTTTTGTGACCACAAACAAGACCATCTATGGCCATATTTCCGAGCAGTGTTGTGAAAAATAAATAAACAATAAAAATGTAGATTTGATTTTTGTGTTACATTGCTAGGCATGAAATAATCCAATGACCATACTAAAGTCGATGCTATAATGGTTATTATAGAACTGTTGTACTTTTGCGATGTTTACACATACCGTTATAGTCGTTATAGGTGTATGGGTGTTCAAATAAAACAATTACTACACCAAGTGTTGGCACTTAAAGCTCAAGTTCTCGGTCTGCTCGTAACCACGATCGTAGCAACACGATCAAGTCGAGAAAATATAATCTCTTCATGCGATTTAGACACGTTCTAGATCTATAACAGTTTTACTCTTTGGTAATGCTATAAGTATGATTCTGATACCTTTACCAATATCAAAGTGCGTGAGGTAGTATTTTTTGAGTGGTAATTGTATTGCAGGTCTCTACCGCCGAGTGCGCCGGCGCCGGGCGTCAAGCAGAACGGCGAGCCGCGCGCGCCGCACCCGCGCCCCGGCTTCCCGCAGCACCACCACCACGTAACTAGACCACATGCTTATACCATACTGTTCCTCGTAAGGCCCCCCTTACTTCAAACAGGGAGTTTTTTTGAGTGGCACTTTGAATAAAGCAAGGCCATGTTATTTCGAAAGTGCCATTTTCAGTTTAAACTTTATTCCCATTGTAACACATTTGAAATTAAATTTCCTTGATTATGTACTACCGCGATCGTTAATTTGTGACCCATTTCAAGAAAAATAGTCTTGAAGTCGTCAATGTCATTAGAGATACCAAATCATTTGTAACTTATAGGAGACTCAACCTCATTGTTGTAGAATGTCAGAATGACTTTGAACCTAAGGTGGGTAACAAATTTAAGTTTGTGACTGTACATACTTTTGCACACTGGACCTTACGAGGTTAAAAACAATCATCAAGTTGATGTCAGCTTTTAAACTCTATATTAAAAAAAAGTTTTTACCCAGAACCCAGCGCCGCCAGCGGAAGGTCCGCGGCCGCGGCACCACGGGCCCGAGCCGCGGCGGCAGGATGAAGTGCAGGTATAGACTACATCTACACAATTTACAGACATTATCGTACCAAGATTTTCGTTAATCCTACTAATATAATAATAATGAGCAGGTTTGTAAGATCTGTTCATTCTTAGTTGTCTTATCATGTAAAAAAAAAGTTCTCCAAGACACTGCCACACTTTTCACTCGGATTACACAATAACCATCACTTAAAATGTTGTATACTTAAAGTAACTCACGAAGTATTGAAATCAACCAAGTAACCACTGAAAAATATCATTTCTAATAAGATTATCTTCAATAATCGAAGGAACGAATGAATAACCTGAAAAATATCTGACATTGCAATGTCTAGATTGTCCACCCATCGTATTGAAGGGAAACGACAACTTATCGATATGGATAAATGTGGCCTGTATGGTGTTCAACTTTTTTCTTTTCCCCTAGAGGAAAGAATAATAAATAAATAAAAACTAAGTTGAATCTAGAAATGTCATTCGTTTCGCTACTTCGCTTGATGTCGTACGTAACGGGTGCTCTTTTTGTGATATTTCTGACGACTTGGCTTGCCTTGACTTGGAAAGTACTATTATAGGATTGGATAATGAAATAGCATTTACCGCAGTATTTGAGTTTGAAATGCGAAGAAAACATTCAACTGTGTTGAAATGGTTGGTAAACTTAAGTGTTTATAACAAAATCAATCAATATATTTTATCGACATTTCCAATCACTAGTATCTCCCATGACGTCACGTTTGTTTACACGATAGGACAAGTAAGGATGAACAGACCTTAAGTGGTTTTGATATATTTAAATCATGCATGCACGGGGGAACAAATTAAATTCGGTATACAAATAGTGCATTTTATAAATAGTTTGGAAACGTGATAAAAACATTACGAGTTTGGAAATAATTCCCAAATATTTATTATTTGTGACTACTACAAGAAAACGCCATCATAACAGTAGCATTACCGCGCGTGTTACGCTGCCATACCTTTGCAATTTTGCATGGGTCTTTTGTCAGATGCCGCATCATTTGTTTTATTACCAATGCACTGTGTGAAAGTCACCTTATATGCGTTGCCAACAGCGTTCAGCGGTAACCTTTTCAGTCTGCATGGTGCCTCTGTAGTGTCAGAACCACTGGAAAAACCACCTCGAGCTGACCATGTATCTTTTTGCAGGAGCTTCGCAAGTTCGGTGCCGAGTTCAAACTGGTGACGTCCCCCGCGCCGCACGCCGCGCCGCCGCCCGCCGCGCAGTTGCCGCCGCAGCCGCAGCCGCAGCCCGTAAGCTAACACTAAACCCACACTATAGTTTGCCGCACGACAGTTTGTAGTTTGGAACACGATCCGAAACAGCTGCTTAATTGGAGTTGCCACGAAAATATATTAAAGTTCCTCCCGCCACGATGTCAAATCATTTTTTCACTACCTAACATTATCCTAGACTAAAGGCTACAGGAATTGGTAGACAAGGTATTGTCACACCATGGTTTTCTACATTGCATTTTTTTTACACACACACTTGTCTTACACACTTGTCTTTTATATGTGAATTAGGGAACATGGAGATGTTGTCCATACTATAACGGCCCACATGTCATTAACATTACTCCCTCTAAAAACTTCTTATCTAATATTTAATGATGTACTGTTTTGAACCTAAACATGAGGAGATTTGGGTCTAAAATCGTAACCTTTTTTCTTTCAAATCTGGTTCTGGTTTATGCCACGCCGTGGAACCAAAACGGCAAAAATATGTTTTCCTTTGCATTGCTTGTTTTGAGGAATCCACCATTACTGCTGGCTTCAATTAGAGTTCAGTAGTACACAAATGATCTCTTATAAAATGATATGTCGAATTATACGTAATAATAATTGTTCCAGGTGGTGCCGCCGCCGGCGCCGGTGACGCCCGAGGTGTCGGCCAACGCGGGCGCGCCGTCCGAGCCGCACGCCAAGCGCGACCGGCCCAAGCACGAGCCGCCCGCGCACCACAAGGTACACCCTATACGGCCATAGAAATAAAAACCTAGTGCTAAGGAAGTAAATTGGAATTTATTTTGTTTGTATGACTCATGATCAAACTAGAAAATTGTCTTTATTACATTCACAATAGATTCATATTCCATTGACAAATTTCGCTGTATGGTGGGTCTTAGGAGGAGATACCACGCACACTCAGCTCCTGACTTTGTTAATGCCAGCTACTGTGGACCATGGTGTCATGAACATCGGATAATGTGGATGACGATTACTTGCTTTGTTTGTATGTTCGATGATGCGTTTAAAGGAGAAGAACGTTGATTTCAATGGTTACATAATAATACCCGCTGTGGCCTGGTGCTGGTCAGCTGTTGTTCCCGACAGCTACGTATTATCATTGGCGCAGTCGGTAAGAGCTGAACCTTCATGGCACGAGTTCCTGAAATATCTTTCAGGTTATACCTAGCAAAAAGCGTATGAGAGCGAGCGAGGGAGAAGATTTATTATACAGTATTTTCGTATCCTACCGGCTGTGCCAATTATATGTAACGGGGAACCAAGTAAGCCAGTTCAGGTTAGGATAGCAGTTTTGAGATTGTAGTCTTGAAATTTCAAATGTCTATGGGTCTCAGATCCCACTTACCATCAGGTAGCCTGAGTGTTCGCGTGCCTTCTCCTTGCCATAAAAAAATAATAAAAAAAAGATCACTGGCATCTCAGACATTTTTTAATCACTGTTACATCACGTTCGAACCTACCCAGATTAAACTACACTTTTCTGATTGTTTATTAGTCGTTTAATAAATGTATATCATCACGTGTTTTAATTGTTAATCCACGATTGAACCCTTTTGTAATAAGAACATCGAGTCACAATTAAGAAAATACGGTCTGGTTCTCTACGACAGTTGTCCAAATCTATGACCATACAACTTGGTAAAAATTGGATCATGTTGCCAATCTCCGAACAGCGCCCTAATTTTTAGACGAATGCCTAAAACAGAAGTGTTATAATAATGTTCAAACTCTTTGCCCTATACTATTTTGATAACTGTTTGCAGCCTCCGCCGGTCCCAAAGCCGGAGTCCCCGCAGTCGCCGGGCGTGGACGTGGTGAGCGCGGGAACGCTCAAAAAGTCCACGCTCAACCCCAACGCCAAAGAGTTCAACCCCGCCGCCAAGAGCTTCGCCTCGCGCAGCCCCACCACTCCCAACCCCAGCAGGTCGGTATCGTATACACTGATAGTCATTTGAAGGTTTCGGGGCTGCCAAAATGCGCCAAGACCGTTGAGGGGGTTTTAGTGGGTATCCTCTAGTACAGAGGCTAATTCCCACCTAACTTCTATCCTTTGAGAAAAAATAGGTCTGTATTGTTGGTGATCACTAATCACAAACGCTTTTGACTATACTTTTCAATCTGAACGTAGGTTGAATGTATAGCGCAGAATTTTTAACATTCACTATACCATGGTTAAGCAGATCATACGATCCTCCCAATGGCTTTCAAAGAACCCTACGATATTGCTGGGAGGATTAATGTAGGTACAGTCACGAGATTAAATTTGGTCAAACTCACATTCTACAACGATAAGGTTGAGTTTCCTAAAAGTTACAAATGACTTGACATCTCTAATGACATTGACGACCATATTTTTCTTGAAATCAGTCCCAAATTAACGCTCGTGACCATACCACTGGTAGATTCCACGGTTGTGAGAGTGTAACTTATTTGCATGATTGATTCTATCATCTAACACATATATTTTGGAGGAAAATTCCGTGAATCCTGTGCGCATTTGCGAATAGATTCAGTGTTGTTATTGTGTTCTATTGGGGATTCAAATCTCGTCATAAGGGGAGGCCGGTATAGTCGACGTCATAAATATGTTTAGCACCTTGTCTATTTAACGTAATGTTTTAACGGCCATATGAAGTTGTCATAGCGGATAAAGTGACAAGGTACTAAAGTGTAAACATATCTTTGACGTCGACTGTACAGTCACTAGCAAAGATTATCCAAAATTATGCTCGAATATGTTTGAATCAAATGTTGGCGAAGATATTGTTAGACTTACAGTACCACCAGTTTCTAGCGATCGGCAATCTTCGTTTTTCTATGAATCACGAATGACGAATATAGTGTCAGCTGCTAGTGCAAGTGTTACAACGATAGCCAGCCGAACGCTAATAAGAAGATGGAAGTACTGTAATGCTTTGTATGTAAAGTGTAGTACGTAAATGATGTATTGTTATATATGCTATAATATATGGAGTGTACCAGCAGGCCGCACACGCCGGGCACGCCGGTGGGCCAGCTGGGGCTGGGCGTGGGCGTGGTGGGCGCCGGCGTCAGCTACGTGCCCGCGCCGCACCCGCCGCCGCACATGGTACGTACACACATTACACTTTCACGTTCGGGGAACGAGGTCACTCGCATCATGTTACGAGACCGCGTGAGAACATCTACAGAGGGGGTTATTATGACAGCTATGTAGTTCAGTTTACGCTGAGAGAAAAAGACACCGATATAATTTCTATAACCCTGTCTTTACGCTCGCTGCAAAACGAACTGCGCGGCAGTTTAAAAAAAATATTGCATTGTACGGCGATTTCCAATGAAAAGGAGGAAAGCTCCTGATTTTATTTGTCACTAGATATATGATTATTATTTTTGGGTTTTTTATGAAGCTAACGAACCAAGTGGTGATTGATGGTAATCATTTTAAATGCAAAAAACTTATAATTTACTGTCAAGCATTTTTAACTAATAAACATTAAGATATTATCATTGTTAAATAAATTACAAGTTACGAATAAATTAGACGCGCTAATTAAAATCTACAGATAACAATCTTATTATGGAAAGACTACCTACACCTTACTTAGTTAACCGACTCAGTGCGGATGACACGCCAGGCGTGTCAACAAATGTTTTTAACGTGAGGCGGATATTCTATGGCATCGTTCTAATAGAACGCGATTGCGCATCATCGCAAGTTCGCGCGACTGTTTATATGACTGTTTACTGTTTGCGACTTCTGTTTGTGGTTCCTGGCGTGTCATGATCATGAAATAATTGTTCGCCGCCACAACCAAAAGTTTACGAAAATGGAAGACGCAACAAATCGGTTAAACAACTATTTATCCCAACGACAAATAAATACTAAACTGAATACGCACATTACCAGGTTGCAGCCATGCCCGCGTACGCCATGGTGGCGGCAGCGGCGGCCGCCGCGCAGCAGCCCCCGGCCTACTTGCAGCACCCGCACCCGGTAAGAATACCCAATACTAATGTCCAATTAATCCAACACCTTTGCCAATCAAGATACAACCCCTTATTCTTAAACGCACATTAAACCCATTAAAGTCAATTATTCTTTGTCATTTTGTCTTACAATAAAGATAAGCCCAATGCTTATTTTACACATACGGTCACGGAAGTTAATTTGCTACCCTTTTCAAAGAAAATCTGCTTGAAGATGTCATTGTCAATAGAGATGACAAGTCATTTGTAATTGACAGGAAAATCAACCTTAGTGCTGTAGAATGCCAGATTGACTTTGTACCTAAGGTGGGTCACAAATTAAATTCCTTGACTGTACTATAGCTGTTTACGTTTGTGAATTTAATATCTCGATCAATGTCTTGCCCCGTTATTCATAAACATAGCTCGGATAGTTGCGTTTCTATACGACATAAAAAGGTTAAATACTGCTTTTTCTGAACCTAAGATTTCCTGTGGCAGGATTAATCTTTGGGTTCCTAACGTGTTTTTAAGAAGTGGAGGCACGCAGATCTTTATGCAGGTGGGGGGAGGGTTTTTCGCCTTGGCGATGTCTGAGGTTAATAACTTTTTAAGTTTAGGTACTAAGACAAGTTAAGTATCATTTTTAACCAATCAAAGATGTGCAATTCAATTCGAATAAAAATTGCATCAATCTACAGTAAAAACACAAAAAAAAAATCAAAAAGAGTTTAAAACTTTATTTTTTTGTAACTATCGAAGATGAAGCTGAATTGGATCCAGGGGCATTCGGCGAAGTAAATACCTTTGTAAACGAGTTATGGCGTAGTTAATTCCTTTGATATTATGGCACAAATTTGGCCTAAAATGGAATGCATAACCATGACTTTTATTTTTTACATCTTTATCGTGTTTGAAAACCCATCCCTATCATTCTAGGATCGCAAAACAACTAAGTTATGGAATTTATCCTTGTGAAATAGGGAATTAAAAAACAAGTTATCTTTTATTTTATATATTTTTACTTCGGGACGGTGTCAATATGATACCATAAACGATCCCCAATTTATAGGAAAACGATACCAGACTTGGCCTAGTAGCTTAACCGATGTAGATATAAAGATAAAATTGATACTTCCCCCCCAAAAGAAACGCCGTACTTCATCTGCTACAACTGCCACTAGGACAGGTCATCACAAAAACAGATAAGGAAATAGAACAAGATTCATTAGAGTCGTAATACCTAACATTATAATTATCTAAAGCGGATATTATCGTATGTTGACATTTGACCTTTTTTAGTTGCATATCTGTGATAGTTTTGTCAAAGTGGCATTCCTGAAACAGTTTTGTGACAATTGAAATTTGTAAAATTATTTTACTTATGGTTATTTCTAAATCTTTTAAATATTGGGTACAACATGTAACATTCGAATTAAACAGTTAAAGAAAGATAGTATAAAAAATAATATTAACCTTCACAAACATATGGTCAGTTTTGTAATTGAAAATTATAATTAAATAATACTGTACATAATACGACTATTAATCTTGTTCTATTACCGTGTTGCGATTGATGTGCGATGACCTGTCCGAGCTATGTTCATAAACGTACTATAAACCTATGTTAGTTAAAGTTTTGTCACTTTCTGTCAGACGCAAATGTCACAACGACAAGGTCAAAGCATATTTTGGGCACACTAGCTATTGTGCGTTTATGAATAAGAGGGTAACTTTGTTATTTTTCTTTTAGAAGTTCCTACTTGTAATGTCTAAGTATTTTTTTAAAACAGTCCTTAAATCTCATTTTTATACTTAAAAAATGTTTCAATATTCGTTTCTATAATTTGGTCTGATTGTTTGAAGATTCTTTCCCAGGCCTCGAGCTCAAGGTCTTGAGCATTTATACTTCAAAATTGTTAAATGTCATCTGCAAAGCAATGATTCGTTTTCATAACAATTCAGACAAATTGCTAGTAAAATGTCAAGCATTTGTCCAATTGAGTGGATAACTTGCGCGAGGTTAGCGTTGCTGTAGCGGTGTGTGTGTCAGATGGAGATGGGGTGCGACTGCCGGCAGTACGCGCCGCCGATCCTCGTCGTCGACAAGCGGGACCGCGTCGACGCGGTGAGCCCAGGGGTGGCATACGGACTGACAGGCTAACAACTAACGAACGAATCGCGGGAACATATCAAAGCACTGTTAAAGTGTCAATAAGGTCGCGTTCACTTTCACCATTTGAAACTAATAACTCAGGATTTCATTGCATTCCTGAAAGTACCAGCATCAACATTGTATTCATTATGTACAAGCTGTTTGCAAGACGATTTTGACCAGCAAATAGCGTTAGGTCCAAAGCCATTCTGACATTCTACAACAATAAGGTTGAGTCTCCTATAAGTTACAAATGTTTTGGCATCTCTTCTCTTCATCTATTTTTCTTGAAATGGGTCTCTTGAAAATCGATAGTACATTAGCCAGCGATTTGTCTTAAACGGAAGCCTAGTGCGAACACTATTAAAAATAATATTGGGCTTCTCTAAACGCCATCTAACTGCAAATATGGTCACTAAATACGTTTGAAATGGTCCTATGAAATGGCCATTTGTTTTTAGAAACTACGCATTTTGTATTAAGCTATGACCGTTCCGTTTTTTTTAAATCCATGATTAGCATACGTGTTATTGATATGTTTCCGCTCTTAACTTATCACTTTAGTGAGCAGTTTTGATTGAAATAAGAATGCAATAATCCTCGTTCCAAAATTGATATCTCATTTGTTATCCGTATGCCATTTCCGCTAAGCGTGCTAGTTTGAAGTGTTGCACTTGTGTACGTAACATACCGTGTTGAGTGCGCTTGCCACATAACACATGGGTGGCGTGAGGTGTTCATCTTGTGCTCGTCGATTCGCCATCCTACTATAGGCGCACTATGCGCAAGAGTGAAACTTGTCTGTTCTAATTTACCAAGTCCTGTAACTTTGAATATGTGAACTATCTTTGCTTGGACTTATTTAGAAACAATCATGAACTAATAGTGTTATTGGTAGGTGATCTTTATTGGAGGGTAGTCTCACAACGCCTAGTACACTTGAAATTGCTTTGATACGTCTAGGCAAAGATAGGCGCAGTCCTAGGACGATATTGTAGATGTAGTAAACAATCATACAACGTCGGATTCTGTAGTATAACTTCGTATTTATCTTGCCCTAGTTAGTTTATCAATGGTTAGTAAAGGTACCTAACTAATCCAGGGCCTGACCACACGCGAACTTTCCTACAGGACTGCAGTCTGGCCCAGAACTAAACTGAGCGAGCAAGATAAATGCGAAATTATCCGACTACATACGATGTCGTTGACTTTTTCACTACATCTCTTCAGATCCTATCCCTCTTGTGCTAATCAAAATGAAGTCAAATATTAAATGTCAAACAACATACGCAATATTTTTGGTTTCACCCGAGTTTTGCTACCGCATTAACGATGTTGTTTTTTGTTGTAATCCATTGTGACCAACCTACATGCTATCCGCCCATCATATAACTTACACATGTAAATAAGTTACAATATTATATCTCTGTTAGAACATTCCGATCCGATCATTGAACACTTACCATTGCCTTGTTTTAGGAAGCTATTTAATTATGTAGAAGTTAAAAGACCGAATTGTATGCCTAGATTTCTAATGTACAGGTACAATTGAAACTTGCACGCGTGTTCACTTTCAAGGGCATTTTTTATGATACACAATTTTGTCCAATACCAATATTACTGGAAATTTAAACTCACGCGATGTATTAAAGAGTTAGGTTCTACACTTTAAAAAAAAAGAGAATCCGTTGTCTGTAAGTCTGACATATTAATTATTGCATAGCGTTCAGGGTCCCTGTTCTACTTTTTCTATTTACGTAATGATATCGTATTCAGTCAAGTCAATAAGTGCTTTCGTAACGTTGACAAAACGATACCCTGTCAGAAGCAATTGGGTTTCGCCCGAGTACAATAGAGTCCCCAGTTGCATTGAGTTATAGGCCACCGTGAAAGCTTCCGTAATTTTCACACTGGTTTATCAAGTCAGGATGGCCGAGCGGTCTAAGGCGCTGCGTTCAGGTCGCAGTCCACTTCTGTGGGCGTGGGTTCGAATCCCACTTCTGACAGACTTTTTGTGTTTTATTTTTTAAGAATTATGAATAAGGATCATGGTTTTTTTATTAAATACTTAAAGGAAGGATGGTTATTACGAACTACTAATATATAATTTTATTGTCACTAACATTGTTTGATTTGATACTTTTTCTAATATTTGTCGTTTGTGACTGCCTCTGGTTTAGTTTGAATTAATATAACATGTTTTAGTTATTTTTTTTGTACGATTGAAATTTAATGGAACTTTTTCTACTATGTTGACGTATCACTGCATTTTTTCCAATCTTAAATCCATTGTCAGGAATTCAATGTCATCTAGCTTGTTTGCCTGAGTGTTTAATTAGGATTTTGCTAAAAAAGTAAAGTAAAACACGTTTTGTTAATGTTTATTATCAAAGTTATAGTTTAAATGTATCAACATTATTAGAAATCAAATATAACCTATCTAATACAAACAACTAATTAAATAAATATTAATGAAATACCGCGTATTCCGATAATTAATCTAAGAGCATAATAACCCACTCGTATTTACATAAGTTCTCATCCTTGAACTACGCTGTTTCTAGTCACTCAGCGATAATGATAATAACTAAGAGTTTACTCCGTCGCTATTATATGGAAATTACCGAACAAATTCCAATAGGATAGTTCGTAATAAAGTCGCACAAAACAGACAAAACGAAGGAATAAAAAAAATACTAGAGATGATAATTCTGCTATCGGTATATACTAAACATCAACTTTTACGTCAATATTTAAAATATTTGAAAATAAGTCATATAGTTTCCTCTGGCTTCAAGTGCACTAGTTTCTCTGACATAGCCCACAGCCTGATAGCGTCTTCTTCGTCAGTAGCTTTAAAGGACATCCTGCTTTCGTCGCAATCCATGAAGTACTTCCCCGTCATGTAGTCGCAGTCGTCCGAGATCGCCAGGAAGATAGACGTCTGCGCGCCTTCCCACGGACTCTTGAAAAACGTGAAGAGAATCATACTCCTCAGCTTCTCCAAGAACTTGGCGTTTTTGTAGAAGGTCGTGTTCACTTGTCCCGGGTTTAGGCTGTTCACGGCGATGTTGCTGTCCCACAGCCTCCTCGCCAGCTCGTTACTGAATAAAACGTTGCACAATTTACTATTAGCGTAGATCCTCATAAACCCATAGCGGCCTTCTTCATTTATTTCCTCTATGGTCCCGAATCTATGGAAATAAGACGAGACGTTGACGACTCTGCTCGGCTCCGCTTTTTTCAACCACGGCACGAGGAGTATTGTCAGCAAAAACGGCCCGAAATGATTCACCTGCATGTCTCGCACGATACCGTCCATCGTCTTCCCCCCTCCCATGCCGCTCGCTCCCGCGTTGTTGATCAAAACGTCCAACTTAGCTTCTTTCTCCTTAAAATCTTCCACAAACTTCCTTATAGATGTCAAAGAACTCAAATCTAGATATTCATATCGCACTAGATTATTCTTTGATACCTTTATGATGGATTTCTCTGCCCTCTTGCCTTTGGCGTCGTCGCGGCAGGCCAGGATAACCTTTGCGCCTCGCTTCGCTATTTCCATGGCGGTCTGGAAGCCTATCCCGCTGTTCGCGCCGGTCACTATGACCACCTTCCCGGTCATCACAGACTCCGAGTAACATATCCCCGACGTCAGCCTGTTGTAGATCTTGAGAAATACTAAAACGGCTGCTCCCACCCACAAGTACCACATGTTTGTTAATTATTACATCAAGTTTAATGTGACTGCCGCGAGCGGAGTCGAACGACTGCAGATTATACGGACATTATCAAGAAGCAAATGTCATATTTAATCATTATTGTGAAACAAGGGTTCTCGATACGGCGTTGCGTGCGATTGACTGGCTTATTGATTTATATTTCAGCGCCACAATAAGTGCAAATAGAATAGGGCCTGTAGAAATATAATGTACTTTTTTCGCTTTGTTTTTTTCTTACATTGGTAATATTGACACCAATCAAAGACAAACCAATCGGAAATTGTTCCATCTAAATATTATATTAGAAAGTGATTATTTTTTTTGTTTGCAATAACCCTCTTATTACTTGGCATTCGCTTTGTCAATATAAACCGTATGGTTTAATATATTAGGTCCACATTAAACTTCATTACTATGGTAACGAGGCGACCGTGAGCCCTCATTTACGCAATGCTTATTATTCCAGAGGCCATAAAACGAATACAGAATTCCGTTTAAAAACAAAATAAATTAATTTTTTACCATCTGTTTATCTGTACCCGTGTTCGAGAGATTAAAATAAGTATTTAATCGACCATTTTCTAAACAAATACGCAAACATTAACTCAATAATCTAATCTTCCATAGAGATAGTAGTTATTAATCAGGTCAGACTAGGTAGCCGTTATCTCTAAGTTATTAGCGACCTTAAACTGTTGCTCAGAGGTTACTATCGAACATGCCAAACCAGAACTTGCGAACTTGCCATGCGGTGATAGGATTGAGTACCTATCCATTTAAAGTTGACAGTACGAAGTTCACTCGAGATAAAGTCCGTTCCGAGTTGTATACACGCGCGCTCTATACATATTTGTTTGAAGCTGTTCAATGAGCCTCTGGAGTTAGTTAATTATCAGTAACGTGAGACTGACAGCTAAGCTTAAGTTAAAGTATTTCTAGGTTCAAGTGAAAACCGGTATAAGTCTATCATACTCTACACCAGCGATTCTGCGGAACTTGGCGTTCCGTGAAAAAGGCTCCAAGGTTCCTCGAAATCGATCACAAAACTAACTATTAATATTAACTATTTTTTCTAAGTGTAATTTTTTTAATCGTTTTTGGCGAAAATATTTGAAGACGGGTTAATTAAATAAAAGGAAATTTGTGAGTGTTTCGTTACCTTGATAGTTTGGGAACCCTTGCTCTACACATAACATATGCCCTTTTTTGTTACGAGCTAAGTCGACTTGTCTTCAGTTTCACTAGGGCCACAGTAACAGCCTCGCTATTGTCTAAAGCACTCGCAATCGGCTTCAAAGCGGAACAATTGTTTTCATTTTGTATGCAGACTTGCCTCCTATTTTTAAAGTGAAAACTATTGCAATTGCGAGTGCGTTTAACAATGGCGACGCAGGTCGGAATAGGTGGGAAATGAGAAGAGAGAGTAAGTTTTAAAGAATATTACATCAATGGTGACGTTGATTCCATCCCTCCGGAGTATGTTGGGCCAAGTGTCAGAATGTCCAGTGTGTTAAGATGACAAGGAAATAATATTGTTAAAATGCCCAGTTTTCATAATATCCAGGTGTCAACACAACAAATTGTTAAAAAGTCAAATTGTCATAATGTCCAGTTATCAAAACATCCAATTGTTAAAATGCACAGTTGTAATAATATCCAGGTGTCAAAACAACAAATTGCTAAAACGACAAATTGCCATAATGTCAAGTTATCAAAACAACAAATTACCAATGTACATAAGGGATAGGTCGATCAGGGGCTAGGTAGCTTTAGGTTATATTAGTTTTGCAGCAGGCCCGGAGGGCTAAACCACTAAAAAACCGGAGCTCTGCGTTAGCAGAGCTCCGTCGACACTGTCTAATTGATTTGAAATAAGAGTGTCGACGGAGCCCCTATTGCTGGGTGGTTTGGCCCTCCGGGCCTGCTGCAATACTAACATAACCTAAATCTACCTGTCATCATTTTTATAACATGTGGACGTTATGACTTGTTGGACATTCTGAGACTTGTACATATTGGCAAACGGTCTTTATAACATTCGGACATATGTCACCTTGGATATTCTGACACTTGGCCCAACATACCCTGGAGGGGATTCCATTCATTTTACAACTGTATGCGTCAAGTACTAAGATCTAGTGAGCCTGTAATTGATGATTATTCGTTAGTCTCATACGATACTAGTCAATTTAGTGAAATCATATCCTGTTGAGTGGATACGACACGATAAGATCGAATTAATCTTTCTTTGTAAGTTGGCAAAGACTTCTCCATTAATTTGACTTCCTTTATCTCGATATCAGCTGTATTCATGCAAGTCAGGGCCTGGCTATTAATCTCTAAAATGCGCTTCATTCATAAGTGACATTTTACACGCATAATTATTTTATACACGACCATGACGATAATGATAGTTTGATGACACTAGGTAAAGGCTGTGTTCCATTGTTGTGACGTTGCGTGTGTTGCAGCTGGCGTATGGAGCCATGGGGGGCGGCGCGGGCGTGGGGGCGGGCGCGGGGCAGCACGGCCCGTTGCCCTCGCAGCAGCAGAGGAATTTCAGGAAAGGTAAGTGCATCTACGGTTGATGAGTGATTGTTAGGCGACACTTTATCTTATTGAAAATGTCTAGGAGATTTCTATAGCTGTATTTATAACTATTCAATGAATAAAATTCCCCGAAATAATTGCGATCCTACTTTCAGAGACTTAACTCTTAAATGGCCTAACTGATTTTTATCAAATTAAGCTAAGAATTAGCTCAGTTAAACTAGATTTGTTAAAAAAACGTCCACCATACTACAAACAGGGAGTTTTTTGTTGCTAGGACTTTGAATCTAACAGCACCGCAATTAAGTTCAGTTACGTTTGTTCTATAATGCCATTTTCAGTTTATGAAGATGGGAATAGAAACTTTATTCCCATTGCAATACAGCTCAAATTAACTAACTGGGCCTTAAGAGGCGTGATGCTAGCTTCCTACATGTTGTCAACGCGTAATGTTACTGGACGCGAGCGGAGCTTACTAGTTCCCTATAGTATAGCGTGACATTTTCACGTTTGGCTCGCATCGTACCAGCATCGCTTTCGTTGTGTATCTCGAACTTTACGGTTATTTAGGCTTCCACAGACATAGTCCGACTGACAGGCTTATAGAGGTGCAGCTGTCTGTTAGAATGCGAAATGTATAGCAAATCAAAATATAATCAATTGAAATTGGCAAAAATGCAAACAAATGTTTGAAACATAACCTCAAATATTCATCAAACGTGTTTTTATTTAAAATAATCTTAAACTTAATGTGAGATTAACAGTTCCGTATTTATAGTCAAGAAAAGTAATTACTTGAGTAAAAGTAGTGACTAAGTAACGATTTTTATATGACTTTTGACATTACTAATACTCAAGTAATTACTTTTCTTGACTATAAATACGGGTGTAAGTGTATAAGTCATTGGTAATACCGCTATTGCTAATAATGGTAAATGTGTTCGTTTGGTTGTGTTTACATCTTTGCCAAATTCAATTGGCACAGTCTGCATATATATTGTCATTGTAACAAACAGCCGCGTCCCTGTGGGGCTGTCGTCCGACTGATGGTCGTGGGAGCCTGTTGTAAGTGCAAGATACGACTACGACTACTAATACGACTCGGGGGGCCTTCAAAAAACGAGCATACTTTTTTTCTTAAAAGCCGGCAGCGCTTTTGCGATTCCTCTGGTGTTGCGGGTGTTTATGGGTCGCGATGGTCACTTAACATTCGGTGACTCGCTTGCTTGTCTGCCTCCTTTTTTACAAAATAAAAAGATGATTATGTACTCATAGATTATGGTTGTGTGCTCGCAGTGGGCGTGGGCAGCGGCGTGCAGGTGGCGGCGGCGACGGGCCAGCCGCTGCTGACGCCGGCGCCCATGCAGCAGTTCGTGCCCGCCGTCTACCCGCCGCCGCACCACCAGCAGCACCAGCCCGCGCTGCACTACCAGCACGTCGTGAGTACCGCAGCACCACTACCCACACGACACGTGCCACAAGCGACATGGACACATTCTTCACTAACATAATTCTGGGGTCCTAGTGAAAAAGGGTACAAGTCGACTTAACTCGTAATAAAAAAGGGTATATACATGAACGGAGTATATTAGACTTAAACCCTTTTTCACTTGATCTTCAGAAGACTTATACCCTTTTTCACTAGGACCCCAGAATTGTGGATATAGAGTCCGACCAGAGAGTGGTGACACAAGCATTTTTATCATTATTTATGTATTGTATATATATTTTAGGGCTTATGTTTAACGGATCACCAGATATAGTAAAATATACCTCCAAAAAACACACATTACTGCTGAAAATAGTAAATGATCACCAAAACCTAACCTAACCTAATTTAGTAATCGTTTACTATTTTTGGGTCTCGAAGATAATTTTGGTGCTCATTATATTTGTTGCCTATTTTTAGTATCAAGTAGGTTTTCAACACTGTTTAGATAGCCACTTGCACCAGGTATTCTCTGTTAACCATGTGTTTGACTGGTAGAGAATGCCTTTAGGCGTTAACTCCGTCATTTGTACTTGTATTGTGCAAAAAAGTTTAAATAAATACAGTAAGCGCTCGGTAATCCGGCACTGGTAATTTTCCCGCTATGCCGGATTGTTGGAACTGCCGGATTATCGGATTTGTACCTATGGGAATTTTATAACGATCCCGGAGATACAGATCGTGACTTGTGCAACCGCTCTGTATTCCGGCATTCGGCTGTTAAACTCCCGGATTATAGAGCGGGTCACCTGAGTCGCTAACTGCCGGATTACTGGGCATGTCGGATTGGCGAGCGCCGGATTACCGAGCGCCTACTGTAAATAAATAATCGTCCAGCCTCTTACTCTCTCTTTTCACCACACGACATAATGCCGCACAGACCTTATTCGACGGGTTCGGTCCCGTTGGCCTTACTTGCATTTAGCCTTGGCGAGCAGAGCACCTTAGTTGTATTTTGTGCGGGTAGCAAAATGCCTTGGTTTGTAAAACGCCCTCATTGCTATAAGGCATAGTATAGACGGAATGACTTGGCTGTAAAACGACTTAATGTCATAATGTTCTAATAGGTAAATGGTCTCGATAATCTTCACTTATCAAGACAATACAATCAAGACCTTACACAATTGAGTCATTCTGCCTACTTGTGCATTTCACGACCTAGACGTTTTGCTAAGTCTTACTGAAACTAAGACAATTTTGTAACCATGGCATTAGATAAACAAGTCATTTTACATACTTGGTCATTGTACTACTGAGACGTTTTGCTCGCCAAGGCTTAATGCAAGTAAGGCCAACGGGACCGAACCCCGTATCTTAAGTTGTCAACTCGCATGCGGAGCCACGCAATGCTTTTTGAGTTAAGATTAAAAAGAAAGAGACTTTTCTGTATGGCTTACAGCTACAATACCTTCACACTTCCACTGACAGGATCACCTCAGTTTCTAATTACGAATATACAAAGTTTAATACTACAGCTATTTATGCCTTCTAATTTTAGCACATCGTCGTTCGGCGTTCAGTACCGCGAATGTCAAATTGCGACCCAATTTGACATTCGCGGTACTGAACGCCGAACGTCGACATGCCTAATTATTATTAGACCGTGAGTAACGCGTGTGTTTGTTGCAGCCGAACTTCCAAGTGCGCATGTACCACGGCGGCGGCGTGTCGTCGATGGGCTCGATGGGCTCGATGGGCTCGATGCCCGAGTACGCGCCGAACGCGCCGTCGCCGGCCGCGGCCTCGCCGGCGCTGTACCCGCCGCCGTCGCCGGCGCACACGCCGCACTCGCACGCGCACACGCACACGCACGCGCACGCGCACGCGCACGTGCAGCCGCACCCGCACACGCACCCCATGCAGCCGCATCCGCATCCGCACCACCATTTCCAGCAGCCGCCTTTCCAGGTTAGTTACATCTTAACTTGAGTGGAACTTACAATTGACCTTATGATTAAGTAGATCAGTGGTTCTTAACCTTTTAGTCCTGGGGGACCATTTGACATAATTTCCGTTATGCCGTGGACCACCCAGTTGGTTTATTGATTTGTAGTTAATATTCAGTAAATAAATGTAAGTAAATAAAGGGTTCTTTTAGACTCTTGTGACTTATTTATTGTCATGGCTCGCGGACCACTAAAGATACTTCAAAGGACCACTAGTGGTGTGCGGACCACCGGTTAAGATCCACTGAAGTAGATCGTATGGTATGGATCCATGCCAGCCTGTGAACTGCGTAGGCACGGACCCGATCGAATGCCCTGCGTATGTACGTTTAAAATCGATTGCAGGTTAAGCCAATGAAGTATTGAAATTTTCAAAAAAATTGCTCCTGGCATAAAAATATTCAGTGTCCTAAAAATTTCCATGGGTTTGATGTCACGTGACCGGTCACGTGAATGCTTCGCCGCACTCAACCGTCTTTTTTTTATGCCTACCGCATACGAAAGGAACCTCGTAAGGTCCAACGTCCTAAATTTAGTATATATTTGTCAAAGTGACTTTTGACTTTAGTTGACCAACACAGGATTATTTTTCGAACTAACGAAATTTGACGTGGGCCTTACGAGATTAATAGAGGCTTTAGGGCCGAGTTCAACAACAATTAAACGAACGATTAGTGCTTTAACGGGTGTCAAATGTATTGATTAACAGCTGATTAAGACTTAACCGTTTGATTAATTGTGGGTGAACTCGGCTCTTAGTAAAATTATTCAGACAGCTCGTAAAAAGGATAGTCGTCGTGGGGTTAATTGTACTGTTCTAGACGGTGATTAGCGATGTGATATCAGTGGTGCGGCATTTGTCGCACGTTGATAACACATTTTTTTTAAATATTAACATTTTTATGCGCTTATTTTTAAGCGCTAGTAATGAAACTATCTGTTACACCCTTTTTCGGATTGCCAGCAGTTTAATTCGTAATGGACGACAAGATGAATATTGTAATTTGTGGTGATACTGATGATAAATTTACAGTCACATCACACATTGTAAATCCTACGACAACGGCAAATCTTGGAGAAGAAATTACAGTTGCTTAGTAAATGGTCCGTTTCCGTACACTTGGGGGTTGGAAGAGTGTTCGGTGTAGTGATGGTATCGTTCCCGCAGGTGCTGTGCCCGCTGATGGGCCCGGGCGGCGGGCAGCACCACCACCACCACCACGTGGCCTACCTCAACCCCGCGCCGCCCACCGCCTCGCCGCCGCAGCACCCGCACCAGCTGCAGGTCACTCTTTAATATATTCAATAATATATATGACATCACGGCCTCTCATGGACTCTGTGCATGTTCGGCCTAGCATGCTGGGATGATCATGTTATGCTATTCGTTAATAAATATTCTCCTTTTTTTTTCGCAATATCGTACTTATGTATATGAAACAGGCCAATAATAATTTCGAAGGCCCGTTTGCTGATCGGTTGGATGTGGAATAATAAACACATCATTATGAAGTGTAATTTCATTTCGAGATTCATATTCAATATAATATCATTACTTTTAGTTATATTGGATCCCAATTCACGAACTGTTGACTTTTACATCTCAATTAAAAAATGATATTTAGTCCCGTATAGGGGGAATTCGATCTCGTAAAAGTCGCTTTAGAAGAAATAAAGGTTACAGGGGGATGGAGCTACTAAATTTAAGTAGTGTACGTGGGTCATACCCAGATTTAGGTTACCGTCTCTCCTGTGGACATGCCCGAAGTTAACGTTTTTAAGGCCTAATTTGCTGGCTGAACCCGCATCCCCATAAACGGCGTCTGGTCTACTTTAGTCCTAGCAAATAAAAACATAACTTATATGCACACAAGCCCTTAACTATTGACCACAGGAGAGACAACTTTTGTTTTTGTGAGTGTGTATGACCCACGTGAAACAATTTTTTGTCCGGAAGCCGATGTCACTGGACCTTTTATTACCTATTATCGGAGTTCCACGTCATAGTATCGTCTGTTGCGGCATGAATGTTGACGGTTGTGTCCCGGCGCAGCTGCTGCCGCCGCAGCACCCGTCGGGCGGCGGGTCGACGACGCCGGGCGTGCACTCGCACCCGTAACGCGCCGCGCCCGCGCCCCGCGCCCGCGCCCGCGCCGCGCCCGCCACACCGCGCGCCCGCTACACGCGCCCGCCGTGCTAGGCCCGACCGTCCGCCGAGCCCGCCCTGCCGTCGCCCTCCCGCCGCCGACCCCGCCGCGCCTGCCCCGGGCCGCTTCCGGAGACCCGGCCCTTCCGAGCCCTGAGAGAGCGCGACCGAAATGTCCAGGTTTTCTTGAACTCTCTGTTCCATTATAAACGACTCGCCCGGTAAATTGGCTGAGGACCGTGATTAAGTTATCGACTCTCTAGGAGTGTGACTAGGTTGGATTTAACCTACCCGATGACACCGGGAGGGACCGGTGAGCGATGTCGATTTACTGATGCGGGCGAATAGGGCTCGAGATCTGTGTGTATTCCCGCATCTAATGAGCGGCCCGACGTCGTAAGCGGAACGGTGGTGTCGAATCTACGCGTTAACCGACCATATTTATTAGACGCGGCTATCGGGGCCGACATACTGATTATCGATCTACTGATGATATCTGTCGATTTATTTTACGTTGTCTTTGAATAAAATAAACCTCGCGTGTAGTTTTTGCAATAATTTTAAAAAAAGAAACAACTCCCTATTCAAAAAATGTCATACGATATAAATTCGTTTCAATTGTAATTAGATGTCGAAGACGCATAACGCAATAAAAACTGAACGATATCCGACAGCTGCCCCTTTGCGAGCTCTTTTTATTGTTGTTTTTGCTGGTCAAAATAGAATATAGAAACTTAATGATAATATGATCATCCTGACTCTTCACCGATACACGTATGAAAGCGTTCGATCTGTAATAGAAACGCTCTTATGGAATACGAACGTTACGAACAAATAAATAATTTGACAGATATGGTTAATGAGAATGGTATTCAGCTCAATGTTACAGAAACCTTAATAAATAAAATTAAGGTACATGGAAAAAAATACTGTGGGTAAACTACATTTTTTCCTTTTAGTGAGGTCCATTGAATTATGTAATCTTGATTTAATTAATTATTACTGTTTTTTTTGTTTCGTTTGGTTTATACCACCATTATGAGCTTTTAGATATGGAATTTCAAATATTTATATGTAATTTTGCTAAAACTTACCCACATGTGGTGAGTTCCATGTTACAAAACAGTGCACTGGCGGCTTTATTGTATTTTATAAAAATATACATTTGTACTGTAAAAATATGTAAACTTAATTTGCCTAAGTATTTGTTTTGCACATGGCAATACAGTCACTGCAATAATTAATATTTAAATTTAATATTAATTCGTGTATAGAGGATATTACGATTTTAACCGCCGGTAACACTGACCTTTGTAGAATCTCGATGGCACTGTTCAAAACGCATGGCTTTTTGAATTTGGAATGGATTTTGTACGCTGCAAACGTTCAGTGTTGCCGACGGAGCCAGTGCGCTCCAATAATATAATATAATAGCATAGACGGTTCGCTTAGCACGGCGGGAAAAAATATTGTATCGAATGTAACTCTTCGTTTTTAAGTATAGGTGAGTGGGCCTGGCTCACAACGAACTCATACCAGCCAGGGCGTGTAATATAGTTAGATAATTTCCTTTGGCCGGCGCCAATCGTCACCAGTAGCCACGATTCCCGTCGGCCATCTTTGTTTCGCTAAACTCGAATCGTCGCCGACGGTTTGGCGTTTATCAATATTTATTTAGTGCTACGTTAGGTTTATTGCCCGCTGTATGTTACGGTGTTATATTCGCGAGCGGCGCCAGCGCTTGCCGCGCGAGGGCACGGGCGCCATGCGGGTGATGAAGCGATTTTTAAATTCAAGTCAAACAAGGACGCGAAATGACGTCGTAATACTTTTGAAGGTTTTTAGTGTGAATTACTTTTGACTTTTTTTATCAAATAGTTTTAAACTCCCTTTTATTGAATTGATTTACCGATTTTATATTACGTTGATAAGTGTTGTTTTCAGGGAACGGGTATATTTTTTAAATTGCTAATTTTTAATTAATTGCTATTTTTTGTTTGTATGTAAATGGAACATGCTATTATTATCATTATCAATTTTAAAATATAAACCAGTATCCTTAAAATCACGCTTTTGTACAGTTGAGGAATTTGATTATTTAGCAGTTTGAAATAATACATAAATTGTTCGAGGTATACATCTTCCACGTGTCATTAGTCGTGTCACGCCGAGGAATGTATAACACGGCTAGTTTACGTGTTACGTCAAACTGCTAAACTATCTACTTTGACTATACATTACATACTATATAAAAGAAAAAATCGGTTTACGCTTGAAGGAAAATAAAATAAATGTCACACAAATTGACCTGGTCCCAAACTTAGCTCCAGACCAATAGTAAATTAAAAGTGGTAATGATACAAGGCGCGCCAGGCAAGATCGGGCGGCACGTGGGACACGAGCCTGAGCGAGACAGACGTCCGCCTCGATCTAAATAACACCTAGCACTTTCGTATTACCCTTTTAACAAGACCTACATTTAGCTAAAGGTTCAGAACAACCGGGGCCGCCGCCGCCACATCGGGTGGACTTTGTTTTTGATACTTTTATAGTGCTTCTGTTGAAGACGCTCGGCCCTTGTAGGTGGTCGCAGTCTCCGGCCGTCGCGTAGCGTGGCGCTCACTTGACATAGGCGGAGCCGGTGGGAGAATATAGGTATACCTCGTCACTCTGCTAATTCTACCCTGTATCTATAGCTAATTCAACAGTTAATCAAGCAGGTAAAATCCGGTCTAACTTCATATTCATTCGCAGGGGTCGAGAGTAACTTCGTTAAAATGATGCTTTAAACGGCATTAGGATAGGGTATAGTTTTGTACGAGAGGGACGCACGGACGCGGATTTCAAACTGGACGCGCTAAATGTTTAATGTTTAATGTTTAATTCCTTATTCCTAAATATTGAATTCCTTATGGTTGTAATAGTAGCACCGCATTTATAATCACGTAAAGTTACAAGTGAAATAAGATCTAGCCCGTGTTTATGTACAAAGTCATGTCTTGTTTATGTCATGTTTATATGGTTTATCTTGTCGAAAATGAGGTGTATCCACTTTTTCGCCTTAATGCATTGTAATAAGGTCCTAAAGTGAATACATCTCTCTGTAGTCGACTGTACTAACCGACTAGGTAATTCCTTTCAAACTGGGCCTACGTTACTACTAGTTCCGTACCATTCAGTCGATAACTCATCCGTCGTAAATTGATGAAATGGATGCAATCACTGTAAGCGAAGACTTCTTTAACCAATAGTCCGGAAACTGAATTTAGCAGCATTCCTCGATTATTTTTATTTCTTATTAAGACGCCGTAAAATCGATCCCGCTATAGATAGTCAATATTTGCGGTATACGCTGCCAACATGGCGTATTTGATCGGACATTCTTCAAAACAAACGGATCAAAAGATTGATTGTCAGATTCTGTTTATCGCAATCCTATATTTGACGCTAAGCCGCATAACATCTAAAAAAAATCAAGACAATGTCAGTATTTAACAATTGACAATAAACGGGATGATACTTTTGTTTTTAATCGTGGCTACGAAAAGTATTTTGTTTGCACGTTATATTTAGAGGGTTAGGGCGCATAACGTCCCACTCGCAGAATGTCCCTTTGTCCCTTTCGCAAAATGACTCGGTCGCAAAACGTTCCTTCGTTACATGCATTACGTGGAGGTATCTAGTCCCGTGTAATGAACAAAATAATGGTACGACTTTGCATGTTATTACTGCTACGATTGTTGAGCATGGTAAATAAAGGACATATTA
Source organism: Acleris literana (assembly GCA_946894065.1). Taxonomy (NCBI): domain Eukaryota; kingdom Metazoa; phylum Arthropoda; class Insecta; order Lepidoptera; family Tortricidae; genus Acleris; species Acleris literana. The sequence continues at coordinate 7,823,787 of OX335687.1, forward strand.
GTCATATTGTTGCTATTTGGTCCGCCAGGGTAAATCAAAGGTGAGTTGATACGTGAAGTCCCTGTTCCACACTAAGGCCAATGTAGGGATTATTATTGGCCATCTCTTATCTCTACTTAAACAAGCTTTTTCCAGACGGGACATTTTGCGAGTGGGTCATTTCACAGACGGGACGTTTTGCGAAAGGCGCGTTAAGCAGTACCTAAGGACTTTCAGCGAAAGGGGCTTTCTCAGGAAGGGACGTTTTGCGAAAGGACTGGGACCTTTTGAGAAAGGGACGTTTTGCGAATGGGGTATTTTACATAAGGGACCATTTGCATAGAAGACGTTTTGCGAATGGGACGATTTTGGTGGAGGGACGTTTTGCGAGTGGGACCTTATGCGCCCTAACCATTTAGAGCAGTGTGTCGTGTGTCTCTCTGTGCGTCTTTTTCGTTAAGGCGTTACGTTGTCTCTCAGTTTACTCTAGCGAATACTCAAAACGCGAATTTTACTTGTGAGAACGTATTTATTGCTAATTTTCGCTCCTTCATTATTTCTACTATTATTGGAAGCAGTTGTCAAATTGCTGTTTCAAGAATTAATAAAACCGAGGCATTCTCGCGGTAGAGACAATAATAAACAAAAAATAGGTTAGGATGTTTATAAAGTGAGCAGCAATAGTAACGCGACTAAAGGTGATTGGGAACTTGTAGTCTCGATTTTGTCGTTAGAATATTCGTTAAAACCTCGACTGCAAAGATACTGAACTAAATTTTTTAGGTGATCGTGAGGCGTTTTACCGATGAGAGATGTTGACCTATTCCAATATGACTAAATTTAAATTTTATAATTTATAAACAGGTGATCAAAAAAAATTCAGCGATTCTTATTTATCTAAATAACGTTTAATTTTTTTTAATTACTAATTTAAAACAATACGAGAAGAGAGATAAAGGCAATGTTTGTAACCCTGCCAATAAAAAAACACTATTTCTTGCTAATGAAATCGTCAATTTATTAGGATTTTGTACTACAGGTTAAACGGCCATCATAACCCCAGTAATTATATTATTGCAATAGTGGAATCCTGTTTTAGACAAGGTCAAAGCTCAAATAATATTTAGCCCTAAATCCCACGAATCTCAAACAGAAACCGCATTTGCACTCCCTAACAAAAACAACCGAAGATCTCAAGCACGTTACGAAAAACAAAATCAACAAAACGTTTACATAAGATGTGTGACGTCACACTACATATAACTTCATCTATGACGATGCGTTTCAACTTGACGTACCGACCCACCAAAAAATTATGCAACAAAATGCATATATAATTTTTATCAAATCTAAAATATTATTTAAAAAAAAAACCGTTTTGAGTCCCTTACATGTTCCCTATTCAGATAAGCAAGGAACAAAAGTTATTTCGGTTTAATCTCACAAAATTACTAGTTATAATGTCAGTTATTGCAGAGTTACATTTTGTTTTATGATGTCGTTCATGCTGGTCATGAAAAACCATCCAGTTTTTTTTTGTTAATCCGTGGAAATCGCCGTATACAACAGTGATGACTGGCGGCTACTTTGACCATCATCTTTTTCCCCACTCTCCAAGTACCATAAAGTACTCTTCTCGTATACTTTAAAGCGAGCATCAAGTTCAACTTATTGAAACGCAAACGTTGGTAATAAAACAATTCGGTAATGAAGTTTAAACCCTTTATCAATAGCTGGTTTAAATAAATGTATTTACTTTGTACATAAAGCAATTGGTCAACTATTTAGTATGAAGTTTCCTATCAGTGGAAACTAGGTTAATCTTGTCACTCGCACCGTGAGTTTCAACACAATCTTAAGTTGTGTTTAAAACAGTCGAAGCATAATTAAATAATAAGGTGTTAAATATAATATCTATCCTCCAAATTATAAGAAATCAATTTGATTCCTCAAAAAGCTTCACCCAGCCTCGGTTGCTTCAGAAACTCAACTCTAAAGTCGGCCAATTTTGTAATATATCTCGACTCGACTTAAAATATTTATTTATAAAATGTTTGATCACTAGACACAGATATTTACAAATGTATAACCGGCCGCGAAGAGTTAAAAATCCACGGTAACTGTACATATGTATATAAAGAAATATATTGAAGGGGAGGAGTCCTTTTCCGCGACGGCTGTAGTTGATTCTGAGTTCGGGATCGCGAGTGTCCGGGGCCCGCGCCTGCGCCGCGGCGGTCGGCGCCGGACCAGTGGTGCAGGTCTTTATTAATGTTTTCTTTTTCCACATTTTGTTTTGATTAAAATTTTATTAGCGCGTGAATGACCACCGCGTATGTAAGTTTGTTGCTATGAAAGTAAGATATGAGAAATTCTATATGCGTATGTTATTGTTAAGCGCCATATAAAATTATATAAAAGTATATATCATAATTTACCGCGCTCCAGCGCGGGAGTTTGTTTTTTTTTCTAGAAATAGTACTTCGGAATCATTTCTGCAACTGTATTAGTTATTTTATTTCGTTTCAATACGATAAGTACGGATGTTCCTTCGTCTGCGTGTATGTGAGGTTTTATTAGGTCGCTCACTGCCTAGTGAATCCTGGATTCCTAGAAGTGCGTACGTTGCGATGTCGGCTGCCAAGCGAAATCGTACGCCGCTTGGGTTGTAAATGAGCGGACTTTTTCAAAAACTATAGTATAATTTCCATCAGAAGTAATCAATGATATTTCCCTTAGAACAGGTTTAGTATAAGTAAACTTAACAATGCGCTGTTACAATAGATGAGTTAGTATATTGAACTGCTATGTTCTATAGGAATTGTCTAGATTCTTCTAAACCATTTATTAAACTTTCTTTTTAACTCTAGAATTACGTTATTCTGATACTATGTAAGGCTGGCAACACGCGGTTATTTTATGTTGTCGAAATCCCGCTTTGGAAGCGACTGCGTAATTAATTACAATATTTTAATTTGCCACACACGGGGCCGCCCGAGCAGTCACGCACTTCGCGCAGTCGCCGTTTAGCGCGTTCGGTCGGCGGTTTAAAGCTGCCCGTGTGTTGCCGGTCTAACTATTCGACGTCCCTTTATGCCGACATCGCGTATGCACACTTTTTCGATAGCATTTAGTTAATAATTGATATATAATGTATATATCAATATATATACAAGTACGACAAGTCACGTTGAACACTCGAAAATTTGGGTTGACCTTAACGCTCGGAAAATAATCAAATCTCTTTGTGCCTTGTATGTAAGGAGTAAAGACATGACGCGATTGATTTACTCAGCGCAACCAAAATTTTTGAAAATGTATGTACCGTGTAACGTGAACTATAAAGCTAATGTAATAAGAGGTCATTTACAACGCCAGTTGTATTGACTTAACGAGCAGCTTTTGTAAATTTGGCAATTTTATTTTGTCGATGTAAATATGTCGTCCGAAGGCGCGGGCGGCTCGTGTATTTATATACCTTCTATATATACATTATATGGGATGTATAAATTGCCTTATAAATGTGTGTGCCCGAAAGAGAGTGGTAACCATCGTGTTGCGAGGTCCGCGGCGTGCTCGACGAAGCCCCAGTGCCTGGCGGCTGCGGCGGACCACCTGCTGACGCGAGTACGCCATGTTGGATTGTATAATTATGTATAAAGACTGAAGTTTTGGTGGGAAGGATGAGGAGCTATAACGCTCGAGATGTAAATTGGTTTTATATGGAAGGTAAACGCCTAATTTGTATAAAGACGTAAGCTTGAAGCATCGACGCTTGGTACAATTTACGTGGGAGCTGAGATTTTTTAAGCGCGAAAGCGCAAGTCTGTGCCAAACTCGATGGCAAATGGTTTTTTTAAATAACTTGTAATTGTCAAAGACACGCCAACATCTGTGTCAGCAATTATTTTTCAATAAAAAAGTAAAAAAATGTGTTTTGAACACAACAGTCACGTGTTTAATTTATTTATTTCTTATTCTATTAAATCTTAAACCTAGTGGAATAAATAAGTCTTACAACAAGCTCACAGCGAAGCTAACTGATTGCGCTAAACTTTTTGACCGTCAAACTCGTGTTTTTTAGCGACGCACTTGTGGCTGATGATGGTTCATACACAACTTCAGGCAGATCAGTTAAAAATATAGGTCGTGGTGTTGTGATGAAATTCTGCGTAATATATAAATAAGCCATTTCGTTTTCCGTCTAAAATAGTGCATTGTTAAAAATAAACAGAAAGCAATTACGCTTAATAAACAAACGACGCGTCTCTCTTCACCAGCCAATCAAAACTGTGTATTAGAGGTTGACGTCTCAGTGTTCTGCTTCTATGTATTGGCTGACGAACAATACATAGAAGCAGATCGTGTTTGTTATACTGTATAACTATAGCCACACACAAGGACGGTCAAAAAGTTAAGTGGCTTGCATCAAAAACTCCATATCGGACAATATTATATATACTTAGGGGCGTTTTTACTAAAAAGTGTACCCAATTAAGGACTGAAATTCAGGAACTTTAACTTTGTCAGTTTTGTGACGAAAATTTAGCTATACAGTCGCCATCAGATATATTGGAGCGGCCGAGGTACTCAAATATTTCTGAGCAGCGATAAATTTCAATAAATTCTTTACGGTAAATAAGGTCAATAACATCTGAACATCCAATTCGCCACAAATATATGAGCAGTGGTTTTTCAATTAAATCTGAACACACAACGAGACAATAATATCTGAAAGCACAACTCGTCAAAGTTATCTGCACAGACAGGGTGATCATAAATATCTGAACATTTAAGGAAAATACACCTTAAAGCACTAGGCATACAGTTTAAAATTCTTTAACGTACTACGCTGGAATACATTTTCTACACAACCACCATTCGGTTTAATCAATGTCAAGACTAAAAAGAGTTTTCTGCTGGATGTAGGGTGTATACACTGCCTGAGATAGAGCGTGACGTCATCGTGATACTAATGGCGTCCTTATCTTACTCGTACTGTGCGAAACGTGCGGTATGCATGTGTCGGCCGGACTCTGTGACTCTTTCAGATACAACAATTGGCAGAATTTAGAAATATGGCCTTTTTGTACACATTTATGTTTTTGTTGGGATCTAGTTTACACAACAATGATAATTTTAATTTCTTTTAATACCGCTGAACACATGCGTCTTGTGTGCGGATTTGTGCAGGGCCGCAAGCTTGGTCGTGGAGTGAATGTCCGCCCGCCGCAATCGAACACCCTCTTATAGGCTACCGAAAATACTATTGGAACTACACATTCGCTTCACGCTGCTCGCTTCTCGCTAACCGTCTGCGGTGGGAAAAGTGCCTTCTCATTTTCAGTTCGTAAAGTAACAAAATATGGTTAAGGGCTAAATGCACGGCAAATAAGTTTGTTTACAGTTTTCATTAAATAAAAATAATAAATTAGAAAAAAAAAGAACATGAATTCTTAATAAAATACAAAAAAAAAGCACAATTGAGGATTTGAACCCTGACGCAACGGTATTATAATTATAATTTCTAATTACTAAACCGCTAGGCCATGGCGACTGACACTATAGTGGATGAAATATTGCAAAGCATTCGTACCTATTTTCATTTGGCAGCTTCAATATTACATATTTACATTTGATAAAGACACGCAGTGAATTATATGCAATGACAGTTATGTTACCGTTTTTGTGAATTGCCAAATATTTTATTCAAATGTGTCTCTTGTAACAAGACCGTGAAGTTGCTTTTCGCAGATTTATATTTTGTATACCTACTTATTTTGTAAAAGGAAAATTCATTACATCTGTACGATTACCTTTAAACTGTATGCCTAGTGCTTTAAGGTATATTTTCCTTAAATGTTCAGATATTTATGATCACAATGTCTGTGTAGATAACTTTGACGAGTTGTGCTTTCAGATATTATTGTCTCGTTGTGTGTTCAGATTTAATTGAAAAACCACTGCTCATATATTTGTGGCGAATTGGATGTTCAGATGTTATTGACCTTATTTACCGTAAAGAATTTATTGAAATTTATTGCTGCTCAGAAATATTTGAGTACCTCGGCCGCTCCAATATATCTGATGGCGACTGTACATTGACGGTCGCAATGTATGGCTAATTTTCGTCACAAAACTGACGAAGTTAAAGTTCCTTAAGAGGACTGCGAAGCAAAAAATTTCCATACAAAATGCGAAAACGTTTTTCTCCCCTTAAACCTAGTCCGATTTTTACTATTTTTGGATATGTTGTAGATATCATGAAAATCTATGTCTGTACGTTTTCCTTTACACAAAAATATTTCTTAGAATGAAATAAATTGAAAAAACAAGAAACAGAAACGGACGGACCTAGTTCTTTATAATAACTACAACATATTCAAAAATCGTGCAAATCGGACTTGATTTAGGGGGTGAGAAACGTTTTCGCCCGGAGCTAAATTTGTATGGATTTTTTTAAGACAGCTACGCGATTTTAACGGCGCTTCACAATCCTCTTAATTGGGTACACTTTTTAGTGAAAACACCCTTAGGGGGCATTGGAATTTCGCAAATTTACTTATCACTCGTTTTTTTTGGTTCCGGTCTCGTGGTGGGCGGTTTACCATTCGGGCATCTAAAGATACCTATCGGCCTAACTTTTACGGAATAAAAGTATTTCAGACGAAAGCGAATAGCAGTGGGACAACTAAGAAGAGGGAAAGTAATGGGGTATTTCAACAGCGTGATTGTTATAGATCAGAGGCAAACAAGACATTTTCATTCAAAGATTTTTTAAGCCTATTCTTGTGTCCTACTGCTGGGCGAAGGCCTTCTCTATGTCCACTTTTTTTTAAATCGGTAGTGCTAAAATTAATGTTTATTAGCCCAAAGACTTAACTAAATATTTTAAGGGTTAGCCATCATCTACCTCGAGCTCGTCAATACATTAAGCTGCAATGTTATATAGATTAGGTAGAGATCAGTAGATGTATTTTTGTCACTAGTCCATATTCAAGATTTAAACTAAACGTTTTTAATATGCCTCGTGTGTATCCTGTGCACTCCTTGCATGGCCGCCTTCACCTCTTCGAAGTAAGACTCTGAATTATGTATGGTGGTGCCTCCCAGCACTATCCTCACCCCAGGGTACGCTTGGTTGAGCTGGTGAACGCACAAGGACTCCTCGTAAGTGGCGCCCCCTACAATAAACACTATAATGTCCTGCGGTCGTCTTCCGTAGGATATGTCATCCCCTCCGAGGGTGGGGTACAGGGTTTCGCGCAGTTTCCCCTTGATCAGGTCTTCGAGCGTGTCTTTGAGGAGCGGCGTGTGTTGGGTGTAGATGTTTTCTACGCCGTTGAGGCCCTGGAAATAACGGTAAGACATTAACTGTGTGTAAACGCTAATTCAACGAAAGATAAAAATTGCTAGTCACGACCCTTTCTGGACAGTGGTCCAACTGTTTTGTCCAACTGATCAGTAATTTCCAATTGAATATCAAATTAACAGGCTCAACGGAGCTCCGCTATCGCGGAGCTCCTATTTCTGGGTGGTTTGACCCTCCGGGCAAGAAGTAACATAACTAACTTACCTCATATTTATGATACTAATTCTGGTCAGTTGAATAGAGCAGTTGGACCACTGCCCCGAAACTGTCACGAAGACCTTTGGTCGCCTGTACCGTTGTATGCCCTGACCCTACCAACCGTACTACCAGTAGTACGAACTCGTGGGATGCGGGGGTGTTTGGGTGTAGTTGTAAAGTTAACACGACATGTTTTAGGGTACCGAGAAAGTAAACGAGCACACCTCGCGCTCTTAGATCCATAGACATTTGCAATCTCTTCATACCCAATCGATGCTGCAGGTAACTGCAAATGCCCGAAGGGAAAAAAAAACAACTGGCCATTTTGCGACTCTGACTTTTCGAGATGGAGGCCCCAAGCGAAGCGGTTATTTAACGATTAAGTGATTTTGCGACCTCGTCATTCTACAAATAACCGGCCAACGCGAGGTCGAAGCGTCGTAGGTATACCTTGAAGAGCCTCTTGGTGATCTTGACGGCGTCCTGCAGGCCGAAGAGGTCGCTCTGGCGCGCGTGCGCGCCGCCGTGCTCGAGCGCGAGCAGCGCGGCGCGCAGCAGCGGCTCGGGGCAGCCGCGCGCCTTCAGCGCCTCCACGAGCGCGGGCAGCGCGTTGGCCGCGTGCTTCTCGTAGCGCAGCGCGTACAGCGCCACCAGCCGCGCGCCGTCGTGCTGGCGCACCGCCTCCGTCGCCAGCAGCGCCTTCAGCCGCTGGAAAAAATACTAGGCTCGAGGCCGGCACGCTACAGCGAAGCGCCCGGCAGAGACTTTAACTGCCGAAGCGTTATCGTCGTTGGACGTGTCGCAATAAGATCGGAATTAATCAACACCGCGAATAATCTCTGCGCTTCGCTGTATGCGCGCCAGCCTTAGTGACTTTAAAAAAACGGAATTTATTTTTCAATCTAATCCGGTGTCGAGTTCAACAAAATAGACGATTTTTACTGAAGTCTCACCGGTAGATAAAACTTTCACGCCTATGATATATAAATACGAGTGCCTCGCCTTAAACACGATTAACGCATAATTAAATTTTAAAATTATTTATCAATCGTCAGTGAAATTTACGAATCAACACCCAGATTTACCAAAAGAACACCACAGTGGACAAGTCGTATCAACGGATTTTAATTTCACGGCCACCCGATCGTTTTAACATTAACATATATAAATTTTGTATCAGCACTATTATGTTCTGCCTTCTTTTTTTTCCTTAATGAATAGCTTTCACTCCTTGTGTTTAACAAGGTGTATTTCGCCAGTATCGAGTTTTAGACAATCACCGTGAACTTATTAGAAAAACAAATCCGTGAATATCACACGCGAGGACAATTGTTCGATTAAAGAAATTTATTCTGGTGGACTAAACATAAGCACATGGGGTTAGCTCCACGCGCTTCTGACAAATCGTTCTGCCTTCTATTTCACAAACGTAACAGTGTCAAATAATAATTGGTTACCTATCACTCATACAATTTACGAGTTTTTACCCCACAGGGCTTCATAAAAGCTACGCAATGTACCCTAAATTTAATTTAATTGACACAGAGTTTGCTCCAACTTGGACTTGGACTAACACCTGCACGGGTAGCACAAGTTGCATTTTCTCGCTTGTCGCTCAGTGCGTCTCTATCGTTATCGGGTAGATAGAAAGGGAGATCCGAGTGACAAACGAGTGGCGGAAAACATGTGCTAGCCGTGATGGGCCTCATAAAATTGCGTTCGTAAGAAAATAGACCCAGCGAATTAACTGAGTATTCTCCGAAAAACCCAAGCCAGCTATCACAAGCCTGAAATAGAATGTTCTACTTTGTGCCCTTTACTGGATCGGATGAAGCTACCTGCAGGTGCTTGGCGTGGTCGGCCTGGCAGGCCATCTCCTGCTCCAGCTCGGACACGGCCAGCAGCTGCCGCTTCGCCACCAGCGTCGACAGCTCGCCCACCACCGTCACGTGCTTCGTCACCGTACCAGACATTTTCTGCACCAAACAAAATTCTCAGTCTAGAATGTTCGTTCAATACTTGCTTCTCGCGTTGATCTCCCCAAACATTAATTTATTTGAAGATAAAAGGTACATATTATAAGCTGTCTAGCCGTTTTAGTCTGAAGAAGTAGTTTGGAGTGTGTGGACTGTATGTAGGTGGGGGGCTGGTAATTAGTCACAAACTTAGAATTTATAAACGAACGAAAAAAATAAAAAAGAAGAAGTGTTAGTTCTCGATAGGTTCCACGGATTGTAAAGAAGACATGTTATGTGGTTTTACCAACAGGAGTAACACAGACTTTCACATTTATAATATGAGTATGATTAATGGTGCGTTCCCTTATTCAAAACCATGGATAGAGTTGTGACGTCTCGTTAAAATTTGACATTTGCTACGTACAAAATGTGCTAAACTTTAACGAGACGTCACAACTCTATCCACGGTTTTGAACATAGCAACGCACCATTAGTGGTTCAATGAGTGAATTTTGTTCCTTAACCAAACATTGATCAGCAGTCAACGAACTACTCTGACCTGGAACAGTGGGTACGCTTCCACAAAGTTCTTCATGTCAGCGATGCTCTCGACCTTCTCGTGGCTCTTGGCCTTCTTCTGGAACTCGTCCATCAGGGACTTCATCGTCTGCCCGATCTCTCCGAAGTTAGAATACAGGTTCTGTAAATACATACATACATAGGGTTTCAAAATCATTACCCTTCCTATGCTTCACCGTAGTCAGGAAAAAGGAAGTAATAATTATTATAATTTGCTGCACGTCAAAAGATTTGTTAAAAAAAAAGAAAACCGCGGGTCTGGAAAAAATGCAGAATCTAAAGGTGTTGATTAACCTTTTCAACGCTATGTCAAATACAAAAGACGTCACTCACACGCCAATGACAGCTTAAAACCAGAGCGAATATCAACCTTGCCTCATAGACATCAGGTCTATTTTGCGCTGGCAACCACGACGGAAATATCCGTCGTTGGCGTTGAACCAGTGGTGCGGATATATCCGTCAATGGCGTTGAAAAGGTTAAGGGGCTACCATGGGCAGATGACCTTCGATCTGATCCTCTAAACTTTTAGTTGTTGTTAAAACCTATTTGCATTAACACTGCTGTTCTAAACTAGCTGCCATTTAAATTTTTCTTTTACAAGTCACTGATATCGAGATTTATGCTATCAAAGTTTGTCATTTTTACTCTAAAAAAGTAGTTTTTTTGCCTTTATTTCCATATTTTTCACTTTAGAAAAAAAACCTTCGTTGATTTATTAGATATATTAATGAAGAATATTAAGATGTAGTTTCCATATCAATTGACGCCAAGATGAAAAAGTTATATCCAAGGATTATTTTGAAATTCTGTTCGTCAAAATCAAAGATGAATATATGGGCAACATTTTTTTTTTTTCAAAAATTTACCTTCAGTTTTGACTAAGTTATAAGAACTTAAACTTCATCAAAAACATCTGTTATGGGCATGGTAGCCCCTTAAGGTATTGAACATTTACGCATTCGCTAGAAAGATCAACGAAATGGTTATCCAGTTTGAAGAATCAATCGCCTCAGACGGCAAATTACGTCAGAGTTTTTCCTTCGGGCCGCTGTGGTGGTCCAGTTGTTACGCATGGTGCCGATGTTGGCGACCGCGACCAGACCCATATTTGACCATCCTGACAATGACAGGTGACAGGTGATATTTCAGTGTACATGGCGCAGCTTATATGAAACCCATTGATGTATCAGCGTGTTAACTTTGCAATGTATACCGAATTGTCAAGATGGTGAGGTAAGGGGCAGGTCGCGCGAACCCACTGGTTTGATATAAATTTATATAAAGCGCTGACCAATCCAAGCGACTGCGACGACGCGCGACTGCAGTCGCTGGTCGCAATCACCAACATGCCCGGGACTTGGCACCGAATCATTTATTCAGTAAATTGTTAAACTCAGGGGGGTTATTATGACATAGCAATGCAGTTCAGTTTACGCTGAGAGAAAAGTACAGAGCTATATAACTGCTATAGCTCTGTCCTTTACGCTCGCCGTAAAATGAACTGCATGGCTATGTCATAATAACCCCCCAGGCCTCTTTTTAACCGACTTCAAAAAAAGGAGGAGGTTCTCAATTCGTCTGTATTTTTTTTTAATGTTTGTTACGTCAGAACTTTCGACTGGGTGAACCGATTTTGATGATTCTTTTTTATTTGAATGCTGGTGCTTCCCGATTGGTCCCATTCTTATCAAAATGAAGATCTGATGGTGGAATCCATGAGGAATCGACGAAACTCTTCAAAATTTATAGGCACACCTATAGCGATTTTGGTATTTTTCATTGTAACTCGTGTATTTGGTCTTGGAAAGCACTATTTGGTGAAGTGGAACTGATGATGAAGACCACAGATGGCCACCGGAACTCCTTAACGGTATATATTTCGAGGGTGGCGACAAGATATTTCGATTAAGATAGTTGAGCGACAATGACGAAGCCTATTTAGGTTTAAATATATGTCTATGACTTTCCCACGGCGTTGCTTGCGGCGAGATTGAAATGTTCTATTGTTTCTTATTATTTGAGAAGTGGGAGAATAACAGCATAATTATGATCACTAAAAAGTATAAAATAAAAAAAAAGTTTAAAAAAACAAAAACCCGCCTTCAAAAAGCAAAAAATAACTTCTTTAAAATGGTAGGTAAATAGGTCAGTCCAACTGAAGTCGGCGTCCAACAATATTTTAACCAAAAGCAGACTTCAGTTGGACTGACCTATTTACCTACCATTTTAAAGAAGTTATTTTTTGCTTTTTGACGGCGGGTTTTTTTTTAATTTACAATAGTTTTGCTCAGTTAATACGGTCTCTTTTTATGGCAAGGAAAAAGGAAACGAGCACAAAAGCCACCTGATGGTCAGTGGGATAATGTGGGATATGAGACCCAAAGACATTTGCACTCTCAAAACTGCTGCGTTGCCAACCCTAAAATTAGTCCTCGGTTGGAATACCTCTGTGGTATGTGGTATGTCCACACTGGAACAACAATGTGAAATCTGCTGCTTGGCGCGGTATGATGGTAGCGATCCGGGCCGATCCTGCACAAGCTTGTACAACTGCGGTGTACCTTGGCGTAGAACTCGTCCTGCTCCGCGGACAGCACCACCTCGCGGAAGTCCTTGTGAACGTTAGGGAGGTGCGCCAAGCTCACGCGGTGGTTGTTGATGGTCAGCAGCTCATGCACCATCGCCTGGTACGTCCACTGCAACCAAACCATTAGACAAAACCTTTGTGACGGTAGTATTGAATTGACCTCCTCCATGTTAGAGATGGAGAGTGGCAATGTTGGGGCAAGTTGTGCTTGTCACCCCAGATTCTGTAATTTTGTCATTTTCTCTTTTTTTTATCAATCTTACACAAATTGATCCAGTCCTAAAATAAGCTCTAAGCTGGTCATTTGGGGCCGGGTCGTTCTTGCATTTCGTTCAAATCACGTTTCCAGGGTAAAAAGTGGTATGATTTGAAGATTTTTTACAGATCTTTTTTAATAGGGTTATTACAGCCTAAAAGTACTTCCTGTACCATCTAATGCGTATAGAATTTAGTCTTTATTAAAGCAAGTAAATGATAAAATACATGCCAAAATCTCATTCCCCTCCTGTTACGCGAGGAGACAATTATAAATAATTATTCCCTAGTTCCGCATGTAATTACGATTTCTGTCATTCTATCATGTTAAGCATCAAATAAACAATATATAATTCGGGTTGATTAATTTTAAATACTGTATTAACCTTGAAAGAATCAAGGTTTTAGTTTAGTCAAATCAAAAACCTCATTCCCGTCCTCGATGAAGAACTTGCATGTTTTAAGTTACTTGTGGACAGTCAACGGCGGCATGCAACTACGGCGCGCCTCCCTCCCGCACTTCGAGCGCCACTTCTCTGACCGGAAGGGCGCTAGTCGCCTGGTTAAGAAAATAATGACGATATTGTTGCACGGAGAGAAATTTGGTATCGCCTTAACTTCATCGCCATCCTGCGTCTTATTGAGTAAGTTTTTTTTTAAGCTATTCATCTTAGTTTACCGAGATCCTTGTATTGAATTTTTATTGCATATTAAATCTAGTAGAACACCGGCAACATAGTAAAATTAGGATCAAAGGGCAAATACTCATTACCTTCCAATTCATTACCTTCTATTTTACGGAATAATTGAATGATTTGGAACGGAATGAAAACCTTTCTGTTTCCAAAATACATAGCTTTCCAGGGTTATTCTAATATTATAAAACCAAAAGTCAGAATGTAGGTGTGTTCATTTCTTTGATCGCCTATCCTGCTTTACCGACTTTTATCAAAATTGATCTGAGAATTAGCGTGCAAACGGTTTTTAAACAATAAGTAATGCGAGCTACTTTATACTTAATAAATATTTTTGTATCACCCTTTTTGGTGCCTCAAACAAAAAAAAGGAACCCTTACAGCATCACTCGCTTGTCTGTCTGACTGTCTCTCTGTCATCCTGCCTGCCTGTCTGTGTGCCTGTCCGTCCATCCGTCACGGCCAATTTTCTCCGAAACTACTGGACCGATTGAGTTTAATTTGGTACCCATATGTAAGTCGGTGACTTAAAGACGAACATGTAACGTAAATAAATGAATTTTAAATATTTTGGGGGCCACTTTTGTGGGCTTAATTAGAAATCTTGAAAAAAAAACTATATCGTGTGACTAATCAAATTAAAAGGCTCGTTATGATCATCTCAAATATTTTTTTTTATAATTTTAAAATAAATAGCTATGAAGTTGTTTAAGAAAATAGGTGAAAGTTGACCATTCCACCCTTATATTTCCCAAACTGGGCCTAAATTTTTTTTAAATACTGAAAATAGTTCTGTACTTAAGAATTACAGGAAAACATAATCGAAAAAAAAAAAATTGCAGTATAAAGGACATAAGCGCAAGAGCATAACGTGAGCAAAAGAAAATATAGAGGAAAAAATCTTAAAACTATTTAAATAGAAAGCAGAAGGAAAGAGAACTCGAGAAGATATCAATTGATAATTCTCCCCCTGAAAGTGATAAAGATTCCAGCTCGGGTAGCACAAGTTGTATATTCTCGCTTGTCGCTGAGTGCGTCTCTATCGTTACTCACTAGATAGTAAGGGAGATCCGATCGACAAACAAATCGCGGGCAACTTGTGCTAGCCGTGCAGTCCCCAATGACATAAAAGAATTCGATTCAATTCCATAAAACAATGGTCAATCGAGGCGTGAATGTAAAATATCTTATACTTATTTCAGAGGCTGATTAAAGATAATATACTCCCTAATGTGTCTCTATTAATACATTGAACATAACCAATCATGTTGTCATTCTCATCTTCCATATATGATCAATATGATCATACTTTCAATCCGATATCATTACCTTCCAAGCCTAGATCATTACCTTCCATGCGATTTTGCTTACACTCTTAGGGTGCATTACCTTCCGTCACTTTATCAAGAATATAGTCAAGTTACAAAGGTGCCTTTCATTGGTTTATATTGTTTTTAAATACATGGAACTTCGTATATATATTTTTTTATAAAAGAAGGAAAAAAAATCGATTCTCAAATTTGTTGAAATTGGAACGAAACGCAAGAACCACCCGGCCACGATTAAACTTACCTATATATGTAGAAGAATACATACTTGAAAGCACAAAATGAAAATTAGACCGACACATTTATATGTTTTTCAGTAGCTGATACTTGGCTAAAAAGGGTTTGGAAAAATATGAGGAGCTTAGCTGGTTCAATGATGAGGGTTTTCATATCACCACTTGATGGCAAGACTACACAATACTGTACCTATCACAATGTCAAACTTGTTTGTAAATACTAACCTTTAAAGATGGTGTTTCTACAGTAGATACTGTAATTTACTTAATAGCTGAAGGGTTTCTCAGTGTTTTTGAACGAAACGCGAGTGACAAATATTCTGTCAGATTCATGCGGCTGGCCTATTGCCTAACGCACTCGCGATCGCAATCGGCTTCAAAGTAGAACAATTGTTTTCATTTTGATAGCGGACTCGCCTTTCGACAGTCAAAATGAAAACGATTGCGATTGCGAGTGCGTTACGCAAGAAGCCCGTGTGGGCTGCAAAGTAGTGTAATAAGCTCGAAAGAAGTCCCGCTCCTGCCATAAATCAGCTGCCACTGATGATATAGGAGGGGTAATTTGCACAATACAGCGTTGAAGTAGGGTCTGTATAAAGACATGATCACATGATGAAAATATAGGTACCTGACTGAGCAACGGGGTGACGGGGTCATCCCTCCTGTCGATGATGAGCAGCTGCGGCGTGGGCAGGTCCCCGTTGAGCGGGATGTTGTTGTCGACGAGCACGGCCTCGCGGCGCAGCAGGTCGCGCACGCGCTCCGCCAGCCGCGCGCACGGGTCCGACGCCGCCTCGTAGCGCACCACCGCGCGCCGCTTCAGCGCCAGCAGCAGCGACAGGAGCCCCTGCGCGCAGCGCTGCAGGTGGCTCTGGTTCCATGACCGACCTGACCGAACAGTATACTAGAAATTTACACTACCCCAAGGCTTCTTTCACGTAACGCTGGAACTATTCGGGTTTTAAAAGAAAAGTATCCTATCCTTGAGGTTCAAAACAAACATACATACATTAAATCGCGCATTAAAAGGTTCAAAACAAATAAGTAAATAAGCATTTCTTTAAAAAAAACCTTAGCTTCGCAATTCTGACTTTAGTAGAAAATGGTACGGTGGCATTAAAACTAAGCAATAATTACCGAAATTCCTAGTGCGCCCCCAAAACCTTATACAGAACCGTCCACTCCGTTAAGAAATGAATTATTGAAAGTTTCATTTATTAGTTTAGTTTTGTTTAGTTTTTAGTTTTATTTATTTTTAATTGGTACGTAATTTATTATTGTTTATTTTCTTAATTAATTGTAATTTGATTGATAGATTTAATGCAACATTCCTAACTATATTGCATCTGTTAATTTCAAATATGTTATTTTTCGAACATTTAAACATGACTTTATTGTATAAATTGAAACTTTCAACTTTTAATTTCTAAAATAATCTAGTTAATAAGACATTGCAGTGCCCTGACAGGGTATCAAGTACCTACTACTAACCACTTACTAACCACCTTATAATTGTAATGAACTTGATAGCAATAAATGATTCTATGATTCTATGATTCTATGATTCATGAGTCCTATATTTTTTCGGAAGTGGAAGTGTAAAGGTTCTCAAGTACCAAATTCTATCAAAAAATTATGAAATGGTTGTAAAAATATTTCCTGCTACGCTGCTACACAAAATAAGGAAGAAACTTAAATACGATACAAATTAAAAAAAAAGAAATCTAGCCTCATTTCTCTTACCCAGTTGATACAAAATTACACAAAGTAAAATTAGAAAAAGTTCACCTCAAGGAATGTATAGTGTACCTACATCACTGTTAACTGGCCACCAGTGAGCTTTATCGTACGGTCACAAGATTCACAAATGTACAGTTGTATTGCTGATTTTTTTCTCTTCTATTACAATCTGCAATCAGTCCTTAGACAATGATGAGATGTTTTTTGAGATTCCAGCAAGGTCAGTCACTCATTCCATGAACCAGAATTAGAAGTGAGACTTCACCTCTCTGATGTAGCGGCTTTTTAGTCGCCTTTGATAGACGATTGATGTTAGCTAGTTTGCCAAAAGATTCTAAAGAGACAAGAGTCAGATAACTTAAAATTTAATTTATAAAGCCTCATAAATACACCGAAATGAACCCTACATTCTTCTTCATTATCTGTGCTGTACTATAAGATGGCACACGGCTTAGTCTGCCATTATTATTACCTTATATCCTTTAGTAAAGACTCCCAAAGGTAATAGCAGATTAAGAGACACTTACCGTGCATACAACCGACAATGTTGAATGAGAACAGATGTCGGTCCACAGCTAAGAAGTCTGCGAACACCTCCTGCACCTCTCGCACTGCTTCCTGCTCATCACATTCAGCCAGGGTCTTGATGTCAGCCTTGGAGATCACATTGCTGAAGTCTGGACAGTGAGTATATATTGTTTATTTAAATTTAAAACATATATATGGTAGTATTACATATACATAGATGCACCTCAACATTTAAATTGATGTTGCATTTTAAAGTTAGTAAATAATAAAAAGTCTAAAGCTTTAGTTTTGGCATACAATTTTTTTTTTGCATTGCTCTATCCGTTTATGTATAGGGGTACAAGTTTTTAGGATAAAATAGTATTGTAGTTAATTCACAAAAAATATTCAGGAATAAGTAGAATAATTATTTGGAACAAATCACATGTGCTACGGCAGCTCTAACCATTTCTGTTAAGACTTTCACTGGCAGCAATCTGCTATTTGGGTTCTCCGTTCATAGGCAGTGTTAACTAGTTTAACTACATAGTGGAAAATGCTGGATTAGGCTAGTAGTGTAGTGCTACTTAGCAGTAAATGTGTTAAGTGTACAGCTATTAATCTCTGCTTACATCTGTAAATGTGGGATTATAATGTACTAAAAACTTACATATAAAATACACTCCATATTTAGGGTAGCGGAGCTCCCTAGACAGCAAAGCAATGTTCTCAGAGGTTGGACGCAGGAAGGCAATACACTTCATGTGTTTGAGGTTGTCCCACTTGGAGTGGCTGTCGATCCGCTCAAACAGATACACTTCCTTCTGGAGAATCTCCGATTGGCTGAACACCATGCTCACAATACTCGTCTAAAAAGAAGGAAGTCTTATAATGTTTTATTTTAAATTATACATTAAACAGGCAAGAATTTTAATGAATGTTTATACTAGTGTAAGAATAATTGGCTAATTGTACAATGAAAACCATTGGCGAATGGTAGTAATTAACGAAAACAATTAATTAAGTCTTTGAACTTACTGTTTCTTTATCCATAAGAATAACTTTCATTCCTGGCCCACTTTCCTCCGTCATCTTCGTTATATACATCTTGACTGCTTGTATCACGTTCATTTTTTTTATTTTTATTTAACTTATACTAATTCCAAGGATTTCAGCCTCTGATTATTATATTTATTTTATTCGTTTATTGATTTCTGTCATAAATAAACAGATAAGCGTTTTGGTGACACCCCTTCCTGTCAAATTAACTCACATGTCAAGTTGATAACTGCGTTTTATTTTTCCATCTTACGTTTTGGGCTAAACAACAACGCGTAACGTATGGTTTTATAACATTACTTTTGTAACGTTTGCGTTTTGCCGCAGTTTAAGTTTAATTAATTGAATGTGATTTTCTATAATTCAGTGCAACAGAAGATGTGTCAAGACAAAATAAACGTATGAAAGACGTTTGAGACACTAATAAAAACCTGTTATTCTATTTTTCGGTGAAATATGACGTGCGTACTGTACGTGACGTATCACTGACGTAAACGTCTATATCTTTGGTTGGTTATCTTCGAAAGGTCGGCTGGGTCAGTGGAAGTGTTCTTCGAATGTATTAATTTTTTGTTATAATTCAGACACTTCCATTTCAATAATCGCTCTAAAATGTTCTCCCGCGTGCTAAAGCCGGTCGGCACGGTCGCCGTTCAAAATGCTTCTAAGAACTTCTCCACAACCTCTCAGGTCAGTGTCCAGGTCTACCCATGTATTTTATTGAGTTATTTTAGCGAAGTACTGAGTCTTTTACACATGTATGTTCCTCATATCTTTAAAGACCTCTCGAAAATACGATTTTGCAGAGGAATTACAAAGTGGCTGTGGTGGGAGGAGCTGGTGGAATCGGCCAGCCTCTGTCCCTGCTGCTGAAGCAGAACCCTCTGGTGACCCACCTGGCCGTGTACGACCTTGCGCCCGTGACCCCCGGCGTGGCCGTCGACCTGTCTCACATGGACACCCCTGCTAAGGTCACTGGTCACAAGGGCGCGGCGGAACTGGCCGACGCCATTAAAAGTAAATTTGAATTTAAATAGGCTCTTTATCTTACGACCAGCTAGCTGGAGTATACTATTGAAAGTGATAACATGTTACATAACTTTTATAACCTATTTTTTTTGTGTAACATTTCATGCCATTTTGGCCTTTGTAAGACCTCATATTGATCACAATCTCAATATTATTAGATGAAGAAAGGAATGATGTATTGACATTAGTAATATTTATTTTATCCTGGTGACCTCGACATTGCAGTGAAAAATTTCAGGTTATTTGTGGTGAGGTAGATGTCTGTTTTGTAACTTGTTGTGTCATCTGTTAAATTTACATTTATATTCACATTTACCTTGCCTAGAACTTCTACAAAACTGAAAAAGTATCCTGTTCAATTTTTTGCTGTGAAGGCTATAGACTCATTTTCTATTGTTTTTCTGTTAACTAGTTATACATAAGTTATTTATTTATCTATTATATTTACTGTTACAAAGTACAAACTATTACATATATGCAAATATACTAAAATAGTGGAAAATTTTATCTACATAGTGCATGTCATTCAAATCAAACAACACAATAATGATGTATAATCTAACAATAATCTCTCAAAAATAAACACACATAGCCTAGTGCAATTAAGCCTTGAAAGGAGCTTAAATAAATTAAGTTTGCTAAAATAGCATTTTGTGAGTGAAGTAATTATTAAATATAGCTTCTGCCCGCAACTTCATCTGCATAGATTTTGATTATCAATATCACCTTGGGAACTTCTACTCCTGGAAATAATTTTCCTGGATGAAAAGTAACCTTTGTGTTACTCCAGGGTATAAGCTAACTCCATTCCAAATTTCATCCAAATCCATCCTACCGTTGCAGTACCGTTGAAGGAGTTAACTAATGCACAATTTTTTGCATTTATAATATTGGTGAGATCCTTGTATGACTTGAGTGTGGTATTTATAGTACATAAGGAGGATAAGAACTATTCTTTGTAGTTTTGAACAAATGTGTCATTACAGCATCACACATAAAATGACTAGCATGGAGTTTTTCTCTGTTAGTCTTTACCGTTGGTAGTATGTGGAGTTCTATGGGTCATAGATCCCACTTACCATCAGGTGGCCTGTGTGTTTGTTTTCTCTCCATGCCTTTTGTGTCATCACCCTTTGTTTTTTGCAGGTGCGGATGTTGTAGTTTGCCCTGCGGGTGTGCCCCGCAAGCCAGGCATGACTCGTGACGACCTATTCAACGTAAACGCCGGCATCGTCCGCGACGTGGCCAAGTGCGTCGGCGAGAACGCGCCCAAGGCCATCCTGTGCATCATCACCAACCCCGTCAACTCCATGGTGCCCATTGCTTGCGAGGTCCTTAAGAAGGTGAGCATAGTTCAATGCTACGAACCAGTGGCTCAAGGGCTAGGCCTATCTAGGCCATGAGTTCTTGTGTTTGCAAACTGGTGACAGGAAGGCAGACGGTATCAATATAAATTTTATGCACATAGAATTTAATTTGCCCATTTATGGTTGACTTACATCACAAAATTGGTTTTAACGGGATAATATTTAACCTATGACCATTATTGCCTATCCTCTAGAAGTCTAGATCTATTCTAAATATAGGCAGATACGGAGATTATCCCCTACAATCAAACAAGTCAAAATGCAAACTTACAATCTTTACCTCTTCATAATATTATTTCTTTCTTCTTTGTTTATTTCACATATAATTCTACGTAACATTTACATTGCTTAAAACAATGCTATTCGACGCCCTGCAATCATCAGTACATGAGTGGACAGATAACAATAGCGTCAGTGGGAAGGTCATGATGTTATTTATCATAGTATAAATAACATTAATTGTTGACTTTCTATTCCGATGTTTTTTTTGCTGTCTCAATCACCCATTAAAGGCTGAATAAGATTAAAAAAAATGAAATTTGGCACATTGTGCTGAATTTACTTATAGAAATCTTTAATCGCAGATAATTCTTGTGAAGTTCCCGCGGGTGTAGGTATATACAGGTAGATTGACTAAAGCTGGCACGAATGGAATGAACAAAACTAATGTCACTGTGTGAGTGCCGTCCTTTGAACAGATGGTCGAATTTCAAACCAAAAACCTGTTATTATTTTACACACTTGTATACATACTTTCGTTCACTCATTCAATCCATTCGTGCTAGCTCTTGTGAATCGACCTGTAAATTGTTGCAAAGGTCCGCAAGTTGGCAATAGATGGACGAGTACCATAGGGATGGAAGAAATTCTTTAATTTTTTTTTTAACTGAAGTAGTTTATGACGTGTTTTTGTCTTTACTATTATTTGTATGTGGTGGTCAATAAATCGTATCCATATTGTAAATATCATAGGTCATTTCAAAGAACTATGAGCATAAACGGACAGACAGAAATAGCGACTCGTACTATCTAGAGATTAAACATAGATTCTTACGCAAATCTTCACGCGCCAAACGCATGTTTACTACATCTTATTTACAGATTACTGCAGTTATCAATCACGCTACACTTTTACCGTCATCCGATGAATTATTATTAACTGCATTACATCATTCTGTTTTACTACGGGGACGATGCACGAGCTATGATAAATTGATGATATTGATTGATAAATCAACTATCTTATAAGCAAACTAATTTACTAAATTAACCAATATTATTCCTGCGTAGGAATACAATACTTTCGGAAGTCAGAATGCTAATGGTTTCCCAATTATTGCAAGACCTTCTCGTTGCTGATAAAATATGCGTAACCGTATCGTTGCATCCGGCAGATACTCGTTATTGTGAACGGAGGTGTGCAAAAGAATTTGTGCAGTCCACCAGCTATTGGGACAAAAATATCGGACACTCCTGTATTACTAGAGGTATAAGAGAGTCTCAGATAACGACAGATAGCACTACGTCGGATGGATACTACATTATTGCAGGTGACTGAATGCTGGCCAATGTGCAATGTTGTACATCAGGCATTAACCAGAAATACTATTACACCACTTCTCGTTGAACTCACTTTCTCTTTCTGGCAATGCCTATTACATCACGGGTAGAATAGTACCATCTGGTTTAACAAATGGCTTCTGACAATAAGTTATGACATTACTACCGTGTCTAGCCACTTGCTAGACAAACAAGCAATATTTCTCGACAGAAACCCATTACAAGGGAATGTGTTCACGTGACTTGTTTCACTTGACGGGTGAAATATCGGCTGTTACGTCGGCGCATAATTGAGCATTCATTCTGCAGTGGCTTGTGATGCAAGCGATACTCAACCGGCGCCAATTAGGACTGTTATGAATGGGACATTACATTCTGCGCTTGAGACGCGTATAGTCAGTTTATTTGTTTAGCCTGAGTAGGTACACTATACGTAGAACGAAATGTATAAAAAATATTAAACAAAAGGACGCGTTAATGCGTATTCTGTTGTTTGTCCACCACAGTTGAATTAATAGTAGCGTTTGAAGGTTGCATAAATGTATTAAAAACCAAGGTAGTATGATTTATTTTATTAATAGAGTGTCGGTAAGAGGCTTACAGTAAAAATCAAGGCACCCTTCACTTCAACTTATTATAACATGCAGAGACAAAAAATAAGTTACATATACAGGAAAACAAAAAAGTAGATAAGTAGGTTTACTGGTATCTATCAACTAAAAATATTTTTATTTTCATTTAATTCAATAAACTACAGTTCGTCGAATTTTTTTTAACCAGTTTGTACAAACTTAAGCCGACTAAAAATATATAAAATTAAGTGGCTAAAAATACATTAATTTTGGCTAAAAGTGAGTTTATGTAACTTTGCAGATGACATTTATGAATATCTTACTGTTTACTAGTAGCCGTCGCTATCTGCCATCAATGCCACTTTGTGAACCAACATGACATTGGCAAACGTAATAGATGGCGAGATAACACGCGCTCCAATAAATGCCATCGCGCAAAACTGAAACTCCATTATTATTATTTTTGCCCTATTAATTTCTGAAAATATTAAATATTATAATGGAAGATTAAGTGACAGCATATTTTAAGCAAACTTTTAACTATTGTGAGTTGCTGAGTATGAATAAGTCGCACTTAAAAAATAATGACAATTACAAAAGTGATTTTCTCTCAGTTGACATAATCTGAATAAATTAACTATAATAATAGTTATTTATATCAAGGAGATCTAACAGTAACAAGAACAATAAACACGAATACGTCTTAATTTATGTGTATAACTAAATCTAACATTAGGCTCGTAAGGGGATCACCTTCTTTTATAGACAAACATTTCATAGACACTATCACTTCACAGAATTTTCATTTCATAGAAAACTATTTTCTGCTGAACCCGTGTTGATTTCAGGTTATCTTAAACGAAAAACGTAGGTTAGGTTAGCTTAGACTGGTAACCATCACAAGTAATGTATACGTATTGACGCTATATGTATTGACGTATAGCGTCAATACATTTATTCACAACAATGACAATCTTGTCCATCACGAGCAATTTTACTTTAAGTAGAGATATTTCTACACAGCGATATGTGCTTCTTCATATCAAAATGCCCTTAAAAATATGGCTGATTAATTTTAATTCCCCAGGCCGGCAAGCTAGACCCTAACCGCGTGATCGGCGTGACGACGCTCGACGTGGTGCGCTCGCAGGCGTTCATCGGCGTCATCAACGGCGTCGACCCGCGCAAGGTGCACGTACCCGTCATTGGCGGGCACTCGGGCGTCACCATCATCCCCGTGCTCAGCCAGGCCAACCCGAAGGTCGCGCTCAGTGACCAGGCCAAGATCGAGGCGCTCACCAAGAGGATACAGGAGGCTGGCACTGAGGTACGTCAACACCAACTTAAAAATATAGAAATACAAAGGACGATCTACCATTGTTCAGTCAGGGACATTCGCGGTCCTACACTTAAGTACTAATCCTAAAGCGTCTAACGCGCAAACGAAAATCACCCTGGTGGTGGACCGGGAATGCCCCTGACTCTACAGTTGCCATAAAATATTCGTGTTCATCCTACAAATGTTTGCTCTACTAGGGTCGAACCCGGGAGTACGAGGGGTGCCTTTTAAGTTCTGTCGTTTGAAAAAACTAAAGACAATTTAAGTGTTAAATGGTATTTATTGTTTTTCAAAGTAATCACCGTGTAATACTTTTTCATTCGATCGAACCAGTTTTCGAAACACTTATTCCATTCCGAAGTCGGGGTCTCCAAAATGGCCGTTTTGTATGCCTCAACTGCTTCTTCAGGCGTCCGGTACCGTTGACCACGAAGTCGTTGCTTGATTTTTGGAAAAGTGAAGAAGTCATTAGGGCTTAAGTCTGGACTGTACGGCGGGTGATCCAAATTTTCGACGTTTTGTTCTTTTAAAAACGCAATTGTCTGCCGGGCGGTGTGCGAGCTAGCATTATCGTGGTGCAGTACTTATACGACGTCTTGGGTTATTTTTTCGGAACTCGCCGATAACTTCTGGTAAACAAACAGTGGTATACCAGTCAGCATTAACTGTTTTACGATCTTCGAGCACGATGGTCGCAACGTGGCCACTTTTCGCTACAAACGTGGCGACCATTTTTTTCGAAGTGCTCCGTGAGCGTATTACTTTGGTCGGTTTTGGCTCATCTTGAAACATCCAAACAGTCGACTGCTGTTTAGAATCCGGATCGTAGGCATATATCCAAGATTCGTTACCACTGATAATGTCATAAACGTGTTTAGAGTCTCCTCGGTTGAATTGCCGCAGAGTTTTGCGGCACCATCTAACGCGAGCCGTTTTTTGGTCTTCACTAAGTAAATGTGGTATCCAGCGTGAGATCAATTTTTTTACACCTAAGTGATCATGCAATATATTTTGAACACTGGCCCCTGAAATGCTTAATGAAGCTTCTATCTCGCGGTATGTCGCATGGCGATCTTCGACGATCAGTTGCCGTACAGCATCAATGTTTTCCTGGGTTACAGCTGTTTTTGGTAGGCCTTCACGATGCCTATCACTAAGACTAGAGCAACCACGTTGAAATTCCAAATACCAACGTTCCACAGTCCGGATGCACGGTGCTTCATTTTTAAAAACCGTAGTCAGCTCTTCAAAGCACTGAAGACGCGTTAAACCCCTTTTAAAGTTGTAAAATATTATCGCACGTAAATTTTCCTTCGAAATTTCCATTTTCACAACCGACTTGTCAACTTTGAACCGACGCTGTACTAAAACGAATCGGCCGATCTCGAGACATTCTTTTGTTTTTGAATTCTAAATTCAAATATTTTAAGATGATACTAGTTTTTTTTTTTAATAATCACGGGAGTTTTGCAAACGACAGAACTTAAAAGGCAGCCCTCGTATTAACGTTGTAGGCAGGGTCATTACCAGATAACCGCATCGTCGGCGTCGTATGTCAGTCGAAAGACAAACAGATTTCTAGTTTTTGTAACTGCTGATGTGATTAAAGAATTTAATCTAAATAAAAACTGTAAAGGTCCGCGGTTCAATGTCATATCAATAAGAAAGTTCATTATAATGAACATACCTTGTGTTGCAGGTGGTGCAGGCGAAGGCGGGCGGCGGCTCCGCCACGCTGTCGATGGCGTTCGCGGCCGAGCGCATCGCCAACGCCGTGATGCGAGGACTCGGCGTAAGTGCACTTTCCATTTAATACTTGAGGATTATTTAAGGCACAGAGAAGGAACATTAACAGAGGACATCTGATGGTAAAGGGCTCTCTAAGGACTGCAAATGCGTTGCCAAGCCTGAGTACTAAGATGGAATGCCTTTTTACTTGTCACATAACTGGTTGTCTCATCCCCACTCACTACCCCTTATTTAACATTATCCCTATCTAGTGCAGCGATTCCAAAGTTGTCAAAAAACCTTAGTACCCACCCTCCGGGCTGCCTTCAGAATGACACGGCCCGACCAACGCGTGCCATCATTTTAGATTCAGGGCATCAATCAGTAGGTCGCGACCCATACAAACAGACTGCTTTAGTGCATCAAAGACAACGATGAGCAGTAGAAGACTGCGCAAAAAAACTAATTATAAATATTGAACAACCTAATTCCAGGGCCAAAAGAACGTAGTCGAGTGCGCATACGTCCAGTCCACCCTGACGGAGGCGGCGTACTTCGCCAACCCCGTGGAGTTCGGCCCTCAAGGCGTGCAGCGCAACCTGGGCTACGGCAAGCTCAACGCGTACGAGCAGGGCCTGCTCAAGGCCGCGCTGCCCGAGCTCATCAAGAACATCAAGGCGGGCGAGGAGTTCGCCCACAAGTAAACCAGGCACTCTCATAGGCTGGACCAGGCGCGGAGTTGATATAAGATTAGTCTTTCTGGTCTTCAAGTTGCTGTTAACTCTGTTAATCGAGAGAATGTGTTTTGACGTAGCTGCCACGCGGTCGCTCTTTGTCAATACAGCTCATTTATAGCAGTGCAACTTGTCTAGGATCACCGGTTGTTTGCCCGTTGGAATCGATGGATTGGCAGACCTTTTTTTGTTGCTAGATTTATATCTGCCAGATATTCAATAATTATGTATCGAATAGAAGCGAATACTATTAGTAAGCGGTAAAAGGTTTTTGAAATCATTTTATATTTAATGTCACGATGTAGTATAAACAGTATTTTTTGTATCTGTACAATATTTTATTGTAGAACCGGCCTGGTCTGTTCGGTAGCGTCGCATGTAGGTATAATGTAAGCAAAATGAAAGATTTTTTTAATTTATTCCAAATCGATCTATTTGTATTTTGAAGGAGAAGTATTACAGAAGTACCTTTTGCCAGAGTTACCATGTTGGTAATTTTGCAAAGTTACCAATGGTTTATTCTATATGTTTTATTATTTATTTACCAAAACATGTTATATAGTTCAGGAAGTATGATTTGATCGTCAGTTAGTGATAAGTAAGTTAAATCGTATTTCCCGAACTACGTCCGAATCCAAAGTAGGCTGAGCCTGTGTTTAGGACATCTGCGAGTACGTATGTGTATATATATTACTTTGTCGAGTGTCCGATGTGAAATAAATATTACTACTCATTATAATGTTTTATTAACTTACCATAGTCAAAATAAACTAGATTTGAAGCAGAAACTCTGGTAATAGTGACGTAATTTTTCTTGTTCTTGGTATAACAAAGACTGATTTATCCCTTAACAAAAAAGATAAAAATATAATACTAGTAATCTGTTCAAATAATTCTGCTGTTAATTAATTAAGCCCGTATGTACCTTAAAACAAAGAAATATGACGAAGTAAATTTAATGATGTTGGTTTATGAAACAAGGTCCATTAGATGCGCCTGTCGATTTAATCAAGATAATACATACAACAATTTCCGCACTGTATAGTGGCCATCGGTTACCCTCTGGAATCTCTAATCGCCATTTGCCCTAATGCATCGTTCGTCCGAATTTTTGTTTATACTAAAGCCATTTCCGCTTAAATTTTAAAACTTTTTAGTGTTGTTATAATACAACCCTAAACTAACCGAACCGCAGATTTATTTAGGGGAAATGAAAATTCGGGCAACATGTTTTAGGACAATTATTATTATTGGGGGGTTGAGATGGGCCTTGTGTGCCACTTCGACCGTTGCTGATCTTTTGTGGCAGCCCTTTGTTAAGCTCACCGCAAAGGCCCGTTGCGTCCAGGAATTTCCAAATGCCTTGCGCAGTGAGCAGTTGTATCTCCTGTGGGTCCATGATATGTCGCCCTAGGTAGATAGTTCTGTTGCGATGTGCAATGCTGTCTCCTCTATCTCCTGACAGAACCTGCATGTCGGTTCTTGTTTCATACCCATTAGAAACAATGTCTGTTCAGTTTGCAGTGGCCAGTTAGGATCCTAGTCACTTTTACGACAAACTTTAGGGATTCCGAGGGACACCCGTCGCCATCACATAATTATATGATAGAACATAGTTTCTCCGCGACTTCGTTCGCATAGATTGAGTAACTTCAACATGCTACGGGAACGCAGATATATTTCTAAACAATAGCTAGGGAATATTTCTATACTCAAAAAACTATTGCTAAGGTAAGGTGGGGTAAGTGCGTCTAAGGGGCGATAGTGAACATGCATGTTTTTTTTACAGCTTCAATAAAGGCTGATTCATGTAACAAACAGGTGAGAAAAAACATGTTTTGAATAGCCAAGAATAACCAAGATATAAGCTAACAAAGATTTGTTCCTCTCTTTCTAGCAAAACGGAATTTTACGTGGAGTTTATATGGCCGTACTGCACGATGACGTCACCGTGCACTTCGGATCTCTCTGTCTAATTAGCATTTTAAAATGCTTGTATCATCCGTATTACTTGACCGATTTTAATTTAAATTTAACTTTTGGTGATCTCTTTTACGGCATTTTCATATTTTGTTGAGAAATGCTACTTAAAAAATCCATGCATACCTATTCCCTATTGCGTCAAACTAACAATGTCTCCTAAAAATTTATGGATTTTAGGAGATATTGTCGTCTCGTCTTGAACTTGTATCGGCTGTAGCCCTCGTGGCGTCAGTGGCAAGACTTTCAGTCGACGACAGAGCCGTCTGTGGCGTTCAAAAGATTAAAGTGCAGACATATTTGTTAGTTAATGATTTCTAATGTTGACTCCAAAGTATGTGGCATTATTCCAAGTTCACATATTTTCCTTACCGAAACGCACTAGGTCACAAAATCACCCGACGGCTGAACACTCCGCATATTTTGTTGTACACCCTCACATGCGATTGGTTCTCGAAGAACTCTATGTATATTTCGACCATGAGCAACACAAGGTAGGCTGTGAACACTGTGACACCAGTCCAAGTTCTCGCTCTGGGGTTGCTGTAGCTGAACCGGGTGCTCCTCTCCATCACCACAAACCCTTATCGTTTTTCTTTTATATTTATGGCGGTTTCAAATAAATCAAAAGTAAAGCCCGGCTATTTTTCAATCGGCCATCTTCCCTCCAAGGTTTCCGCAATCTATTCCCTTATAATCTGTAATCAGCACTAACCAAACATCTTCTTTTTTATTAGTGGTGGTCCGCGGTTCCGCAGTGATGCCAGTGATTTCGCCACTGTCAACCAAACATCTTTCGGATGACATTTCTATTACAATCCGCAACTAAACTTGCGGGTGACGACTATTTATAGCCAGCTATTCATAGATTGCATTTCATTCGACCAACTACAATAAACTTAGAATATATCTATCGTGTGCTAGTGAGATAATATTATATCATATAATATTACAGTACGCTATGATAATGTCATAAGCATAACTTCATACGTAAGAAACGAAAAAAGAATATAACGCAATTCATTGACGCCATTAGTAACCTGTAAAGCTGTAAATGACAATCCGCCATAATTTATTTGTACTTCTAAGGGCCGGTTTTAGAAAGGCCGGTAAGTAAAAATGTCAGGGCAAATTTTAGTAACTTCATACAAATGTTGACATTCCTGACCGAAATTTGATCTAACGGATCTTTATAAAACCCAGCCTAAGCGTGGTTCAGTCGAGTACAAAGATATGTATACACTTTTGCACCTTGTTCCAGTGGAATTCGGATGAAATTGGAATGATACGTGATCTTTTGTCATTATAAATGTCATTGATTGAATCATTCTTATCACCAGACTAACTAAAAGGCCTCAACATTTTCGTTGGGGAACTGGATTGAGGGTCTGTTTCATTTGGCGTAACCATATTGCTTTTGATATGTTATCGTAATGTCAACGATATGATAGCTCTTATTTCCTTGACAGTAATATCGGCACAGTAAAAAAATACGGTAATATTATATGTATTAATTGATGATATGTCAAAAGCAATAAGGTTTTAGAAAGTAGAATAGTGCCACCGCACGTATTACGTAATGGAGCACCCATGTCAGACCCACCATACCTCTAGCTATACCCCTGGGGGTAGGGTGGGACTGAACCATACCACCGTAGTGGTATGCACTATAATATGCTTTCAGGTTTTAATGTTTTAAAATCCAATTTATCCAGCAGAGTCGACGGAGCCCCCGCTACCGCGGAGCTTCTATTCCTGAGTGTTTTGGCCCTTCGGGTCTGCTGAAAATCTAACATAACCTAAACCTACCTCATACCCAGTACTACTACGGTGGTATGGTTCAGTCCCACCCTACCCCCAGGGGTCCACTGAGACGTAGGTATTGTTTTTAGCTCATATTTTTATTAGCTTCTTACCATCTTTTGCGTACCACATTGATTTGCCATTTGGCATGCATTGTAGATAGGACTGAGATCAGACAGATATATTGTCTTCATATTCCTATAGCTTAGCACAGTTAGGATTTGAGAGATTTCTTCCTCGCGTGTCGCTCTATTTACTTAGGAGCGTCCCTCGCTGAGAGCATTCGCGTAAATATTCGAGTGGTGTGGACGTTGAGCCAAGCGTTACAAAGCTTACACACCAATAGATGTTCGCGCCGAATGCTCATGACAAGCGTATGCTCTCAGTGAGAACGCTCCTTTATGTGTTTGACATACATCACTCATCGCAAAATAAAACCAAACATAAATTTTGTATCATTTATTGATTTAGTCCTTCCAAAACGTTTTTGCTTCATTTGGACTTTACAAGGATTATTCTCTTTTTTCGGCTACTTAAATTATATTATTAATATTTATAAAGAAATCACAATGTCGAGAGGCGTCGCCGCCGCGCGCGCCGCTCGCACAACGCAACGTTAATTTAATCAGTCGTTTTTACATAATTATAAACATTTACAACGCGCCCGGCGTCTCGGACGCGGCCGCCGCGAGAACAAATATACACACATACTCAACACGGGCACTAGCGAGCCAGCCGAGCCCACTGCTGGCTGCGCGGGGAATGATTTGATTGTTTTGATACAACATAGTCGAGGTCATTCAAGTCTAAAGTCAAATATTTCAATGATTCACGAGACTACGATGTCTCACGTCTAATGCAATAGGCACGAAATGTATTTAATAAAAATAACACCCATGATTTTGATAATAGTGAGGATGTTGAACCTTCGCAAGAAATATAAAATGTTTATAAAAATAGATGATTGTACGCGGCAACGTCCGACACGCGAGGGCTGCAATAACCTGGGCGCTGCGCCCGCCGCGGCCCGGCTGCAACTCGCGCGGGGTCATCAAAGGTCCAAACGGCCACTCGGCTCATGTCTATCGCACTTAGAATTGGATATTAGGCCAACGCTAAATGAAACGCGAAATGCCAGTCTAGCTTTTTAGAACCCGTGTTAAAAATCCAATCGCGAGTTATAACCAAGCACGAGCTTGCAACGAAACGATCTACGCTCGTGGCCGTATAACCAAACTCGCATCTCCTAACGGCTTCCACGCTCGAACGCCGGCTCAACATTACAAAGTATTATGCACGGTTTAGCAATAAAAATCTTAACACACTCAGCTTTTAGTACAAAATTAAAATTAGAATGCACTGAAATCTTTGCAATAGTTGTCCGGCGAGTCAGTTTTGTTAGGAGTCCGATGGCACTCTTACATTAGGGGATGATCCGCTCGCTAGCGTATAATACGTCGCTGCTATGGAGCTGACTCGATGCGATACCGAGTAGTCAGTGTGCTAGTACTGCGAGCGGGACCCCTGGTGTAAGGCCAGCGTGGAAGCCGCGGCAGAGCGTCGCCGGCGGCGCCCGGCTCCGAGCGCGGCGCGCGGCGGCCCGGGCCTCACACACTCGCGCCGCGGCCAGCGACCGACCTAGCTAACAAAAAAAATGAAATCTCTATAGTAACTTACTTAACTAACAATATAATTACAAATGCACAGAATGTATACATGTTGACCATACACTTTTACATATTATGTATAGATATAATCGCAATCCGTTAACCGTTGTGTACACTATTTATAATTATTTATATCGAAAGCGTCGGCCCGGCGCTCCCCGGCATACTATACAGACGTGCCGTGAGATATATACAGGAGTTATGGAACTACGCGACCTACATGAGGGCCGGGGCGCGCGGGGCGACCGAGGAAGTTCGCGCTGTTACGAGGAATCTGCGCAGACGCATGTACGTACATCCTAGTGGACGATCTAGCCTAGCGAGTCGCAGCGACGGAAGACCTGGATACGGAACGTTTCGCCGCCTCCCGGACGCGCGCGCCTCGCCGCACGGCGCGCGCCGGGGGACGCGTCGAGGTAAACGGGACGCGGCAGTAACGGCGCCGGGGGCGCCTAAATTCAAACATCGTATCGCTAAGTTTAAAGACAATTTTGTACGCACCATCGAAACGGATTCAACAAAAACGAACAAAAAATTCAAAACCGCCCCCGCGGCGCCGGAGATAACGCGAACTAAATAAATAAATCGTTCATATCACTAACACGAAGTCGCGAGCGTTTCGCCGCAGAGCAGATTCCTCTCGACACTTAAAGCTCGCCACAACTCGATATATATTCCCTGCTTTAACACGACCTGACACTTAATAAAAATTTACACCGTCCACTTCACTGCGGTCCGCTAAGTTTATAATCACACTTCACGTTCGGAGCGGGCCAGCGTAGATCGCGTCGATCTCCGTCGCGGCGCGCGTCACGCTCGTCGCGACGGTTTCGCGGGCCGTCCGGGTCGAGTCGTTTCAGTTCGCGGTCGCGCGATCTTCGTACAATCGCGCTCGGGGGCGCCGAGTCGAGGAATCCTCGATCCGTTTGGATCCGTTCGTCCTCGCGTGTCGCGGGCCCGCGCGTCAGTCCTCGTCGGAGAGCGGCTCGTACTGCGCCGACATGAGCGGCGCGGGCTCGGGCGCGGCGGGCGCGGCGGGCGCGGCCGGCGCCGCCAGCGGACCCGCTACCGCCGACCCTGTTGACAACCGACTAACCTTACACATGTTCTTTCGACACCACGTATTTTAAAGACGGTCGCCTTCCGCGCAAATCGCGCGAGATAGGTCCGTCTCTGTTTATGTCTGGTGCTCGTCTATCTGTCTGTTAGCAGATGTGGGTACGTACCATTAAAATTAACAGACCGCATCGAGTATGCATATAAAGATTCCATCCCACGAATCGATTAAATGTTTAAGTTAACTTACTAAGCCTTAACTGTGAAATTCAAACAGTACAAACAAATAATTACAGATGTAGTGAAATATCCTTTCACATCGTATTTTCTCGGAAATGTTTGTATTTGTCGTGCTACTTCAGTCTGACTCAGTACCCATCAAGACAACTTGGGGGAACGTACCATCGCGAGAGTAATAATCAGAGGTCGGAATAGGTAGTGCTTATTAACCTAAACTTGACTCATGTTCATTCATGCGCGAGTGAAATGGGAATACGTTATTGAATGAAGATGCAACAAGTTTAGGTGAATAAGCACTACCTATTCCGACCTCTGGTAATAATCGATATAGGTATTTTTTTGTTAATTAAGATTAAGTTTGTTTTCAGTTCTTTTTAATAGTCATGCCGAAAGCATTAAGACCTGGAAAACGTTTAGATCGACAAGCCTGTAAAATTATTTTCAACATTTATTTATATTCTTATTTACTTACACCTAATTTATATATATATCTTCGTTGTGGTTTTAACATCTCGGTGTGATATACTTCAAATTCGTGGTTTGACATGTGACACTGATAATTAAAGTACTCTATTTATTTAATACAAACATGTCACTTAATAACATAGGTCAGACACGTCGGCATCATTCGGAAGTAGACGCAAGTTCAGAATTTTCACGATGTGAAAGGATTATTTACTAGATCTGTATTCTGTTCACTCCGTTAAATATTTAGACAAAGTGACAATAAGGTGAAGAATTTGTACTCTAGTTTAAAGTTAATATTCAATTATTGGCCAATTTAGATGCCCGTCAGTTATTAGCCATTAATTTTGTAATCAAACATCCCTGTAAAAATACTTGTTTTTTTTTTTAAATTACAGTTTTGGATGTAGGTAATTTACTGAAATTCCTTGCTGCATATTATTACTAGTCACTATTTCTCTAATGACCGGTCAAGTCATTAAGTGTTGACCGCATTAGACGGTAACCGTACTAATGACATGTCCACGTTTATGACCGAGCAGGGTGTGTATGTGTGTACCGTCGGCGCCGGAGCTGGGCGGCGGCGGCGCGGGCGCGGCGGGCACGTTGAGCGCGGAGTAGGGGTAGGCGTAGGCGGCGGGCGGGAAGCCCAGCGGCTTGCGCTCGTCCGCGTCCGAGCGCATCACCTCCACGATGCGGTTGGACACGTAGTCGAACGGGGTCAGCACCGCCGCGCCGCAGCCCGAGTACCGCCGCACGCTGTTCGTGCTGCGACACAAACACATTACATCATAATTATTGCATCATATCGCATTGCACTCCGACACATTATAAGGCCTCTTCAAAATAAGTCATTTCAAAATTTTGATTTTTAATAACGCACTTTATTGCCGACTGTACTTTTAACACTGATAATAAATTCACAAAAAAAAGCCAAATTATACAATTATTACAAGTAAGTTAAAATTGACTTCCCAAATTTTATTACATTGTATGTTAGATTGTTAGTTACAAGTGCAAAGCTAATATAAGTGTGTTTAAACGACACAGTCGGCTTTTGCCATTGACGCCACTGTCGACCGCAGCCAACACGAGTTAAATATTAATAAAAGAGACTTTATTTCATATCAATTAAGTTGCAAGTTGCATAACATAGCAAACAGTTTTGGCGTTAGAATGTGTCATTTTATTTTGGACGTAAAGCGAAAAGGTTAAGAAGTGACCTAATAAAGTCCGTCCATATTTTCATGCAAATGTGTGAAAAGCTCAAATATACATTTCTGTTGTTTACAATAGTTGCCAAAACAATATGTGCGTTGCAACAGAGCAACCAAGCAACGGCTCAGAGTATAGCTCTGCTCATGATGAGCCGACACTGGTATGCTGCCAGTGTCGGCTCATCATGAGCAAAAACCTATCCATATGGTATATGTATATATGTGTAACGCTAGGTTGTTTAGTTTACATACCGGTTGACGTGGTGCGTGTCGGGCGGCGACACGGGCTCGAGGTAGGGCGCGTGCTTGGGCGCGTCGCGCCGCTTCCACTCCTCGCCCGCGCCCGCGCTCGCGCCCGCACTGTACTCCGCCACGCCCACGTTGTATCTGCTGAGGGAAACATTCGTCGTTTTAATAATGGTCAATGTTTTTATGTGCCGCAGAACAGATAACCGCTGGAGTTAGCGTGTTCTTGAGTGGAGTCCGCGGATCGGCAAACGCAGTGTAGGACCGCCTCAGACTAGGTAGAGCGACGGCTGGCAAGAGTTGGGTGAGAGTGGCCACGGATCGTGCTCGGTGGCGTGCAATGGGAGAGGCCTTCTTCCAGCAGTGGACTAGTATAGGCTGATGATGATGATGATGATGAAGAAGATGATAAATGTTTTTATATAGACAGTATAAATTCAGGAGTTTGACAATCACAAATGGCATAAGAAAGTAGTATGTATTTATATATTTATTTATTTATTTATTTTATTTATTTATTTATTAGATATAACACCATTCACTTAAATTTAAAATTATATGTGTAGGGAAGAGTGACAGGGTGTTTACCCAATTATAGGCAAACTCAGCTTGCGTCAAACAATCGCATTTGTGCCGATGCGGGTTAATAACACACTAACACATTTAACAGTCTAAGTACTAGGCTAAAAAAGGAACTGTAAAGTAACCGTGCATAACATAACACAATTAACAAAATATGACTAAGATAAAAACATAAAAACAATTAAGAGCTTAAATTCCAACCGCTTGGATATTAAACTACTTCTTAAGAATATGGAATAATCTATCTACTCGTATAAACAGTTTATTGATCAATCTAAGTTAGTTTAAGGCAAACAATAATAAGATACTAAAATCACAAGTAGGTAACCATGCAT
Organism: Acleris literana; assembly: GCA_946894065.1. Taxonomy (NCBI): domain Eukaryota; kingdom Metazoa; phylum Arthropoda; class Insecta; order Lepidoptera; family Tortricidae; genus Acleris; species Acleris literana. The sequence goes on from OX335687.1 coordinate 7,860,203, forward strand.
CGCACGGGACAAGAATTGAATGCCCGATCCCGTGTTTCAACTAAGAAATTAAAGAATCAAAAGAAGTGTTCGGTCGGTTGACTTATTACAACAGCTCAACCGAAGGCCCAAATCAACAAGTTGTTGGATTGTGTTCACGCGCCAGAAGCAATGTTTTAAGGAAAAGAGGCAACAGACATTCGGAAGGACTTAGAAATTTCGCGAAAAAAAACCCCGAGCAACCTCCCGAGATTCCGTTTCCTCAGAAAATCAGGCTTCTCCCGCCCCCCTCGCTAGCCTGGCGGGGCTGTACTCACTTGGCAGGCGGCGGCGCGGTGGGGCTGCAGAAGTCCCGCGTGATGATGTTGGAGGCGAGGTCCCCGAGCTTGATGCTGGCGGTGTGCGCGGGCGGCTCGGCCGCCGGGCTGCCTTCGCGCCGCTCCTCTCGCCCGTCACGCGCGCCCGGCGAACACTCGCGGATTATACCCTAATCGACATAATTGCATCATTTATTATTTATATATTTTACGCTATTTATACTGATTTCAGCAAGGCCTTTAACATAATACATAAACCATAGCATTCTTCTCAATAAAATCGAGCATATGGGTATTCGCGGCTCCTTGCTGCGATTGTGTGACTCTTATCTCAAAAATCGGTCTCAATTAGAGGATCTTCGCGGCTATGAATCTCGTGCTGTCGACGTTCATACAGGAGTACCACAAGGATCGCACTTGGGTCCCCTATTCTTTTAATTTATGTCGACTACCTTGCGAAAATATTAGATTGTAGCTTTAAGATGTACGCAAATGACCTTAAGTTGTACAGAGAATCCTGAAGATGTAAGTCGCCTGCAGGATAATGTTGATAAAGTAACTAAATGATGTCAATTAATTTAATTCCAGGATAGCAGCGAATGTTTCTTCTACACAATTGTATTATCACAACCTAAAAAAACCTTGCGGCTAAACTAAATAACAGATGGACGAAGCAGTCATGTACTCGCCTCTAGCCTCGTAAGGCCCACTGTGCAATAGGATGTACATTATCAAGGCAATTTAATTTGAACTGTATTGCAATAGGAATAAAGTTTATTTTCCTTGCTTCATAAATTGAAAATGGCATTTTCGAACAAACGTAATTGAACTTTATTGCTTTGATGGTAGATGGAAAGTCCCACTCACAAAAAACAGGCTGTTTGTAGTACGGTGCGCCTTACGAGGCTAGAGTAGTAGCTAAACTAAGTGTTATTTTTTGACGACTTTTACTACTTCACCGGAGAAAGCGCGACTGCCTGACCGTGACCTAGTGAAAGACCACTTGTGTGTGCCTATTCTATTATTAGCCATCGGCTACGTAAAATTTAAGCTTTGCAATAAATTGTTAAGAAAAAATTAACGTGAAGTTCGAAATGAACTGAAGCTCAATTTTTACCCAAAAACGACTGCTTAACGGATTCCTTGACCCTACACAGGAGTGCATTTTCATCGTCGGACGTCCAATAATTTCTTCTGTATGTAACCTTTTATCCAAATTGGATCACATTTGATATACATACATATATTTTCATACGAATCAGACCAGGGACAAGTCTGCGTTCATGTCATGAGGACGGGTGACCTGCTAATGTAGTTGGCACTCAGGAATATCTAAATACTTATGATGAATACCTGTCCATGTCAAACAATTTTTTGGTGTTATATTTTTAAATTAAAATGGTGAGTGTTACCGGGAAGGTCCTCTGGTCGGCGGTCTGGCTGATCTGGTGCGTGATGATGGCGTCGATGAGCGAGGCGGCCGTGAGCGTGCCCTCGGCGGGCCGCGCGCGCGCCTCGCCCGCGCCCGCCGCGCCCGCCGCCGGCCTCCTGCCGACACACACTGTTACACACCTGCCCGACCTCAACACGACTAACCGACACTACGACTAGCTATTGTCATCATCGCCGTCTCAGTTAAAACAAATGCTGGCTAGGCCTTCCTTGATGGTATAAACCATGATCGGTCTGATCAACTCGTATCCGAGTTAATACAAATTGAGAAATGCTAAGGTTATAAAACTGTCACAACAACTTAAAAAACTTACTGTCAGACAACGTACACTAAACGAAGAAACGAACATTTTAAATAACTTTAAATAGATTAATTCCCCAAAAGTAATTACAACCCCTACGTTCAGATCTTACAACCCTTGAGCGGCCGAAATGATTACTGAACGAAATGAAACTTTCATTTAAAGCAAACGCACGATATTCAATCCTTTTGAGAGCTACGAAGCCGCAGACATTAAGAGATACATAGACGTCAAACTTAATACAACCAGTCGAGTAAATGAAAGAGACCTAAATTATTTTTCTTCAATATTTCTTAATTATAAACCGATTGTTACTTACGTGTCTTTCCTCTGATCTAGATGCGGTGACACAGGCAATCGATGTTTATACGGCGGCATTAACCGGCGGTCGGCTTCAGAAACTGCCTGCTGTTGCTGCTGCTGTTGCTGTTGTTGCTGTTGTTGCTGCTGCTGTTGCTGTTGCTGTTGCTGTTGCTGTTGTTGTTGAAGTTGATGTTGTTGTTGTTGTTGCTGTTGTTGTTGCTGTTGTTGCTGTTGTTGTTGTTGTTGTTGTTGTTGTTGCTGCTGCTGATGTTGCTGTTGTTGTTGCTGCTGATGTTGCTGTTGTTGTTGTTGTTGTTGTTGCTAAAAAAAAGACATTATAAAATTTCAATTTACAACAAGTATCCAATGAAAAATTGGATGCTGCTCTAGAAATTGCGTACTATAATTGCGTAAAAACAAAGTTACACTATACAATTCCCAAAGTTTCGTCCCTATTATAATATTCATTTTGTTACATATTTTGAACCCCCCATTTAACTATTACTTACACCATATCGTTATAATATTGTTAACGTTACTGCTCTCACTTGAAATAAAAGCAATGGTGTGGTAAAAATGAAAAGTGAATTAGAAACCTAGAACCTGTTCACCACCGGCCGGTGTCCTTATAAGATGTGTTAGTTACCTGCAGGTGCTGCCGCTCGTGCAGGATGTGCTGCTGTTGCTGCTGGTGCTCGATGGCGAGCCGGTCGCGCTCGTGCATCGCCGCGATGGCGCGCTCCCTGACGACGACACAAACAATTATAGTACGGTCCATCTACGGCGATCCATATGACAGCTCGAGTAAACACTTTTTTCTACTCGCGTACTATAAACCGCTAACGTTGATATTGTTAACGTTATCAGAATACCACCTATAGCGTAACCGAAGCGTGAAAACCATTATATAATGAGCGTTTCCATGGTAATAACAGTTCTATAACAATGAAGCGTCGTTGACAATGAACAGTTAAATTTGAGTCATCTCTCCTCACTAGTTTAAAATATTATCTGACCACGATAAATTAACACATGAAAAAAAACTTTTTAATAATGTTAAGTACCTGTCTCTGTTTTGATGCATTGCTAACTGTCGATCCCTTTCCATTAGTTGCGCCTGCTGTACTCTTCTATCTCGTTCTGTTAATACTTGCTGTGAACAAAAAAGGTTTAATAGTAAATAAACATCGCTCGCTATGACTTAACACAAGTTGTGATGGTCACCTAAGCTATTTTTACAGCCGTTGTTTTTGTTATATGCATCGTGTGAACGGTCTAAAGAAGTATCCAGTGACTCGAGCGTGGTGCATCAAGTTTGTAGCCCGCGCCTTTACTTGCTCCAGCTACATGCATCGTGTAAAAGCACCATTACTTGGTGTGGTGCACACACGTGCGCGGCGTGTCCGTACCTGGTACTGTATGTGCTGGTGCTGCTGGTGCTGCTGGTGGTACTTCTGCACGATCGCCATCTCTCGCTCGCGCGCCATCTTCTCGTGTATCCTGAAACGTAACGTGGGTTAGAGAAGCACTAAATTATGAAGCTTCGGAAACTTAGGGATGTATGAATAAACTGATGTTGTTTTCAGTAAAATCCGAGTAAAACAAAAGCCATAGAAAACATTTCTGATGCGTCACACGATTTGCAATTCAAAATCTTTTTGTTCGTGTACAGAAAAGAAAATCGCTAGAACAATACAATTAATTATATTAAACTTTTGAAAGCTAACCACACTTTAATAAAAAAATTAAGAGCCCGTGCCTACAACGCTAACGACGCTTATAGTTGTTGGACGCACAAACCGACTTTGTTCGTATAGATTAAGTTAAGCTTAGGTTTTAAATCATTCTTGGCGTCCCAGCAACACATTTGTCTATGTAACAAAATCTTAAATAAAATCGCTCGATTTGTGTATACTTATTTATAATTTGAACCTATTTGTATAATCAGAGTTCAAGTCCTATGTATTATTTAAGTTTGTTGTTTGGTTGTGAGACATACCTGAGCTCGTGCTGCGGCTTGGGCTCCTGCTTGGGCTCGGGCGGCGCGCCGCGCGGCACGGGCAGCGCCGCCGCCGACGCCGCCACGTCAACCAGCGACGTGAACGCCTCGTGACCTGCGACATTGGTACGATGTTATGGGGAACCGGTTCAACTAACACTGTTCGAATGTTTACTATGATGATGAGAGATGACAATACACAGGTGTTAAATTACGGCATGAATAAAAATATGTTCTCAAAAGGTGTATTTTGTTAAGGTTAAGTATGCCTGGTTGCTCTTAATCTCTTGAAAATAGAGACGGCAGGATATATTTCTGAGAATTTACCCGGCACTTAATTTTGGTCCTTGACTGTACTGAGAATGTGAATTTTCCTTATGCAAATATTTTAAAAGCCCCTCTTTTTTCGGCACTACTGCACTAGTATTTGCAATGTCTCGTTTGCCTCTGCGTAAAAATACCTGTTGACTGACCTGGCGGCGGCTGGTGTTTGGGGTGCGGCGAGGGATGCGCGTTGTGCTGCGCGTGCTGCGCGTGCTGGGTGTGCTGGTTGTGCTGGTTGTGCTGGTTGTGCGCGTGCGCGTGGTGGTACACGTGGCGCGTGATGACGGACGGCTGGTCGCGGCGCGGCGAGTACGGCGACGCGGGCCGGTCGCGCTCGCGCCGCGCGCCGCCGTGCATCAGCTGGGAGGTTATGAAATCGGCCGTTAGGATGGAGCGCTGCTCGAGCCCGTAGCGGCTCAGCTGGCTCTGTGGAACACGACAACAACGCTAAAGGGCCTGGTAAACTCTCAATATTACGGCATCTTTTCCAGCAAAAGATCCTCTAACTTGAGTGTCAAACGACAAAAATTAAGTTGAGCAAGTATTGAGGCTATCGACTATATTTACTGTCGCACGCAAGTTTATAATTTCTTTGTTTCTATTTTATTTATTCCACTATTAAACAAACTATGTTATAATCCGAGCGAGACTTGAAACTTAAACACACTGAGGTGCAAGATATCCTTCACAATTAAAAGCTAATTGAGTCTTTAATAAAAAATTCATTATCGAATGAATATCAGCCTAAAATAATCGAGCACAAGAAGTCTTACCGGTGAAAAGGAAGGTGATTGCGGTCGTTGCTGATTCTGCGCTCCGGGGTAATACGCCCCTCCAGGACTCTTTCTCTTGTTGTAAAACTCGTGCATCCTCTTGTCGGGTAAATGGTGAGTTCCGTGCACTGGGGTTCCGGCCGTGATCGACCCCGTCTTCGGGTCCGGGGGGGTCCGTCGCGGCTCGTACCGGGACTCGAGCGGGGTGCCGAGGGTGATGGATCCTTTGGGGTTCGGGGACGGCTTGAGCGCCGGCCGCGGGCCCGCCGTCACCGGCTTAGGCTTCGAGTTGTATAGGGTAGGCGACTCCCGCTCCGGCGGACGGTATGTGGCAAACTCCGAATTGCGGTATTGGGGTTGTGAGATTGATACCTACGGTGAAAAAGAGTAATTCATTACAATTTTAATTTCATTGATTCATTCATAACAAAGCCAACCGCGTCGTCAACATAATAGATAACTTGTAAGTTTAGTGTGCGTACTGACCGTTCTGCCAGGCTGCGGGAACGCCAGGTCATGCCTCGGCTTCTTGACGCTCAGGTCGAGCAGGGGCTCGTTCCGCTCCCGGCTGTCCCGGGACTCGATGAGCACGACCACGCCCTCCTTGGGCGCGTCCTGCGCCAGCGGCGTGATGGTGGCGGGCCGCGTGGGCGAGCGCGGCGCGGGCGCGGCGTGCGTGCTGTTCACCACGCTCAGCGTCGCCAGAGACTCGCGCGGCGCCGTCGACGATGTCACCTGCGGGGCGGGATGGGAAACGTTCCTCGCGATGTAGACATTTGTAACAAATGGTTGTCAGAACAATGTGAATTGGTCAAAAACGAAAACTCATAGTGTCAGTTATTAAATGATATTGTTGACTTTATGGTAGCTCTTATTCACTTAAACGTACGAGCTTTCTTACCGTCAGCAATGTAATTACGATATAGAAAGAAGATGGGCTAAGCCAAATTGAAACAGAACCTCTTGGGTGTATTACCAATTCTATGCTAACTTTAATGACTAGCGACAAGACAGTATAGCTCGACCTCCTCAAAGTGATCAGTTAAGCACTCCACTAGTATGCGGGACGCGAGAGGAACATGCGCCACCAATCAAACAGTGTGCTGTCCTCGGCGAACAACAGGAAGTGCCCACTGTCGACTATGTGATTCACCAATTAGCGACTATTCAACGCAGTAAGAAAGAAGAAAGACATTTATTCACTACACAGGTGACACACAATAGACAAGAATAAAAGAAAACAATGAATGTGTCTGGAACAGGACGAGGTGTGTGTCCTCGCGGTAGTGAAGCGGACGCTGGCTCAACATACACTGAGGTGTCAGACACCTACAGTGCTGATTTTCAGCCAGCAGTACCCTTGGTGACTTAAGAAACGCTGTAAGTTATCAAGTAACCAGCAAACTATCAATCAAACTTCTATCCTCGGTGTCGCAGTTGTATGTGTACCTTGGGCTGAGGCTTGGGCTGCGGCGGCTTGGGCTGGCTGTTGTTGAGGAGGCTGATCTCGATCATGTTGAGCACCATGTCGCGCACCGTGAGCGGAGCTGCGCCCGGCCCGTTGCGCAGCAGCGACGGCGTCGGCGCCGCGGGCGGGACCTGCGGCCAACCGACCAAGTTAACAAACTCAAACTCATAACATTTATTTTAGAAAAACACACTACAACTCAACAGCAAAATGTATGTTGATGATATACCATCAAGGACTAGTGTGGATCTGCCATGGAGTACCTATAATATTGTTAAGTGAAGTCCAAGTCACAAGATAAAATGTACGTTTAATGGTTTATTGTCTTTCTGCAACAGGGTTTTATACTGGCTCGACAAATTTCTTAACCAAAATATGTCTGCTCATTCTATGGAGTTTCAAAGCAAAAGCATTGTAAATGATGGGAAGTCCTAATTGTACACTGACAAAGCAACCATAAACAAACTCCCACCTTAGCGCTAGGCGCTTCGTTCTCCTCGTCGGCAGTCTCCGTCGCCGAGGAGTCGTACTCGTCCCTCCGCTGGTGCCGCGGGGGCGCCGGCTCGGGCGGGGGCGGCGGCCTGGGGCTCTCCGCGCTCGCCGTATCCGTGTCTCCAGAACTGAGTATACTGTCGTCGCTATCACTTCCTTTAGGCGGCGGTCTCTCGGCTACCAAAGCGTCGAGCTGCAGTTTTTTTCTGTAGGTGAAGTAGAAGGCTTTGCAGCTGGCGGGTGTTTTGCCGCTGCCGGCGGCCATCTTGTCCCAGGCCGTGCCGTGGTCGCGTAGCAGCGTGCGGAAACGAGAGGCTTCTTCCTCCGTCGGGTCCGGCGTGGGGCCCGGCTCGCCGACGGTCTCCAGCCACCTCGTTATCCTCTTGAAGCAACCGAGGCAACACTTGCTGAGGTCGCTTGGTATGTCTGCCGGTGGATAACAAATAAGTAAGTCAACACAAAAAAATATGGCTACAATCGGTCCACTCAACATTTATTTATTTATTTCTTAGACATCTTTCATTTATAATTCAGGTATGATTCTATTTACGTCACAAGGACGTCAAGGATTGCTCTATAAATTCAGATATTAAACATTATAGAAACCAAGGGTTGATATCCCTAGTTGTGTACGAAAAAGAGTTTCATGCTGCACTATTACATTCATGTTAATTTTCTTTGTGCTTTCCTCAATTTACCTTTACAATATTACAAATATTATTTAAAATTGTAGAGCCTAACTTTACAGTACTTACGGAACTCGTCCATGAGTGGTTTCTTCATCTCGAGGGAGAGATCGTGCCACTTGGGCGGTAGGTGCCGGAGCCGTTTCGCGCGCACCTTGGGCCCGGGGCACGCGGGGACGGGGCACCACGTATACCTGCAGAAATATGGACATTCGATGAGCTCTAAGAAGCAACCAGTATGCCGTTCTTTGCTGCCTGCTCGTTTATGTCAGCAAAATCAGTTATCATACGAATAACCGAAGGTGACGAACGACACTAAGGACCGTATGGGGCAAGAAATTTGGCCTAATATGATTGTAGAGAAAAATTATGGCATGACACCGGCAATCTTGGGGGCCAAACTCATAAAATTAAATAGTCCGTAGTAGCCTCGTCACTGTTCTTGTGCTTGCTCTATTTACCCGACTACCCAAGGTTGTGTTTTTCCGTATCACTGGTATGTTTTTTATTTTATTGAACCCAGCTCTAAAGCGATGTTCCAAAAAACATTGTTAAGAGCTGTGTGTACAGTGTTTCACTCGATTTAGTCACACACAAATCAAGCGATATGGGCCATTCGAAACTCAAAGATCACATGCAGAGGCCGATCAACTATCTAAACCTTCCAAATTCTATTCAGTGAAAGGGATAAAGCTGCAAGTGATATTTCTCTGTCCCGTTCATTTCTTGCACCTTGTCAAGTATTGGCAGAGCAACATAAGGTTTCTGGAGTAAGTACTAACCGTGAGGTAACGCAGCGTGTGTGGCATGCGTCGCAGACGCGGCTGCCGGCAGCGTCCTCCCGTAGGCCATAGTGAAGCGCGCGCGAGCGGGACACGGCGCGCGCAGCGCCCGGCCCGCCGCACACGGCGCATAGCGCGGGCGCCGGCGCTGGTGTCGGCGTCAACGCGGGCGCGGGCGTCGATGGGGCACTCACCCGCTCTATTACTGTTGGTGACAAGTTATACGGGTCACATTAATTAGGAACAAACAAACTGGAGTAAACTGAATGAGAAGACTAGGGTAAAGCAGCGTAACAGCGATCGCTATAGCAAAACTTGGAAAAGGCCTAGAATGTCTTTCGACTAATGTGATTATGCTAACTATTAATAACTACTTCCTTATACCTAATCCGAATGTGAGTCAAAGGTCATAAAAGTCACAAAATGAATACGGTGGAATCAGAAATTCCTCAAATAAGACCCGTCTATCGAAACTCTTAATTCCAGCTTCACAACTTCACCACATATATGATATAATCACAGGTCAGCCTCAGCAGTAATATTTGACCGCGTAAAAAAAAACAACAACATGAAAACCGAAGCCTAGTAGATCCACAGCGAAAACTTACAGCCGGGCATTATCCGGTGCAAGCCGGTTAATCCGTAAATCAGAGTCGGACAGACAGCGCATACAATATTCAGCCCCGCGTTGGGCGCCAATTTGCAAGGCAAAGCGGATTACCGGCTTAGCGCGGCTCATTATTTATAACGATTATCGACAGCATTATTAATGGGAAAAACTGTTGTTTAAAATAGTTCTTTTGTTGAAATCGGATTAAACGGGATGAGCTGGCTAAAAATATGTTTCAGTTAAATATTTTTTGGCCGACCGCGTCTTTAACAAAATATTAAAGTTGCATAAATAAAGCTGTAAACTCCAAAAGCGCAACTGAAACGACTATAATTAATAGGATATTTTATTGGTAATCAAACTAATAAAGTAACTTATTATTTAAAATAAGTATATTATCGTTCGAACGAAATCAATTTGCACCTCAATTAAATGAAAATTATTCAATATAGAGCGTGGAAATGAAGTCTATGAAGTCTAAAAATTATTCAAATTATTCAAGGTAGAGCGTGGAAATGAAATCTTAAACTAAGTAATATCTCACCGTAAACTTCAATAAACACTGTAATTGGCGCACCCACTCGGAACCGAGTAGCGCGTAAAACAAACCGAAGTTTAGCGTTCATTATTAACCGTAGCGGGATTGTGCAAGCCAATAATTAACTTGAGGCCGACAGTGCACTTCATTATGCAGTTTTAGACTGTGTGTTTTGGGCGTGTTAGAGCAGATTTATCCGTGTCAGCTGCAGGGCTGGGTAACCGCAGTTCACACGGCGTCGCACGTATTTTTAATCATTCTTGTTACTTTAGAACACAGACCAAATGTTTTAGACAACTCTGCTGACTTAAAGAGAGTTATTAGAAGTACCTAAGTGGCGTCTGTTACAGTTACTACAAATCGAACGCACATGTACAAAAAAATATTTTTTAGTTCAGTTTTGTTTGTGCCGGCTTTTTGACTCTTTTGGACGCTGTGTGCAATTCAAAAGTCGACATTCACTTACCAATTACATATAAAGGTGATAAATAAAAAGTTACTGACAATCTTGACGGAACCTGTAGTACGGATGTATCCGCCAATGACCTAAAAGAGTTTAACAACGAACTCCTACATATGTTTGCAACACATTTAAGACGCGATGCAAAGCGACATGAACTAAACTCGTGTAGAAGAGTAAGTGTATTCCAAATGTTATCCTTAATGTGTTAACCGACTCCCGGATGATCCGGCAAAACGCCTCAATTAGCAAGTCCGCTTGATCTCCGGCGGGTACATATCGTCTAATTGCCTCGTGCAAATCGACCGACTCTGATATTGCTCTATTGATTTTAGTTTCTTGACGCTTAAGCAGGAATGGGAATGAGTTATTTTGTTTTTTTATCTTTACCGGTTTTTGACAATAGATTAGTAGACGTCAATCCACCAAACCCAAACCAGTCACCAAAGTAAATATTGTCATATTATAAAAATATCTATAAACGTTTAAAGCAGCCAATTGATCTAATTAAAATATTGTTTTAGGAACCCTCACCGGGTTAATGCAAGACACAAAATCCTCAAGTAGTCGTCTCGTCGGCCCGAATCTGTAGACACCCAGATCAAAAAAATATGTAAATAATGATTTGCATCCCTTTATTAGTCAAAGTTAAGGCTGATATCCAACTTGGTTAAACTTTATGATCTCAGCCACGACGCAAGGCCTCATTGCAATTCATGTACTCTCAACCACATCCTATTAGACGGGGTCTATCAAGAGCCCACCAGAGACCTTGAAAGCCACAAAACCGCATGACAAAATTATCCAAACACGTGTTCTATTTCTTCGACAATCCTATATTTGCCGAGCGGAATTGGCTTGGTACTCCACACCAGGGAGGAACGTGTCGCCCGAGCCCGGCGGAGCGTGCGGTTTTAACGAGCTGCTCGCAAACAGAGAGACATCTTGCGGATTAAACGTTTGCCGGGAACTGTGTACATAGTCGGTTTAATTTCATAATTATAGCCGCTTGTTACATATTAATAAGTACCTAAGTTAGGTTATTTCGCTTAAAGGATTGGCTGAAAATCAGCGCTGCCGGTGTTTAACACCTCAGCATAATACTGAGCCAGTGTCCGATTCACCGCCGCGAAGACAAACTCACTACTTGTTTATTGCTGTTCTCTGTTTTTACTTTTTTCTGTGTGCCTTGTGTGTGTAGTGAATAAATGTATTTTTCTTTCTTTCTTTCTTTTCTATATCGGAGTGACCATTCGAGTGAAAAGTATAAGTTATTTGTATATATTGCATAGAATTAACATCATTATCATATTTACTATCGGATACCCTAATGTCGATCCGAGAAGACTCTTGGCTTTGCAAAATCTTTGCGTACTTTTATTGATACAGTTTTGAACCTAAGTGTATGTATGAACATGCTATATTTCAACATTAGGCTGACTCTACTAATAATTCTTACATGTAAGTGCAAAAAATCCACACGTACTTTTTTACTTATCAAAAAAACAGAATCATCTTAATTCAAAATATTATATAATAAGTAATTTAATATCGCTAGTGCAGTGAACAACTTCAATTACTCTTAAACCGCTGGACAAAGCGGCTAATTGTCCAAATGGACCGACTGATTTGCAATTCCGTGTACGGCGCGGGATCAACGTCACGTGGATTATACCGGATCAAGAATCGCCGCTTTTTCTACTCTTTCAAACGGAATAGGCCGTGTGGAGATCATCATTTTGTATTTTGGAAGTGCTGACAGGGTGATGGAAAGGTAAAGTAAAAAAAAAACAAGATTTACTATCTCTGATGAAACTATCTAATTTATAGGTAGTAAAACCTTGACAAATATGAAAATTATATAAATAACACGCCTGCAACTATTATTGACTGGCTAGACCTGAATAAATTAAAAATTAACATCGAAAAGACAAAGCTTATGCAATTCCATCAATCGAAATCCAGCTCATTAGACATTGATATTAAATATAACGGAAATCGGATTGAACAAACAAGAGTAATTGGATTTTTGGGTGTTGAAATCGACGAACATTTAAATTGGAAACCATATACCGATTCTTTATGCACCAGAGTCAATAATTTTGTATTTGCCCTAAAGAAGGTATCCATGTTATCTGATCAAAAAACTGCTTTACTAGCATATTATGGGTACGTGGAGTCTATTTTACATTACGGCATTATATTCTGGGGTAATTCTAACACTCAATGTGTTTTCAGAGCTCAGAAGAAGTGCATTCGTGCTATTTGGAACATTAAACGGACAGACCCATGTAAACCCCATTTTAAAGCCTGTATTTTAACATTAACTAGTCTTTATATTTACGAGGTTGCCGTGTTTGTAAAATCAAATCCAAATTTATTTCCCCATAAAACAAATTCGAATGGAAGAGCCATTCGCCACAAATTTAAAATAAATATTGTGCCTGGTAAAACCGCATTTCTGCGTAGAAGTATATAAGGCGTCGCGACTAAAGTTTTTAATTTCTTACCAGATAGCCTTAAAGACTTAGAACTCAACATTTTCAAAAAGAAGCTAAAATGCAAACTTGTCGAAAAGAAAAAGAACTAAAACGAAATCCTACTAAGTTAGACTTTGTCATTAAAGAAGTCCTCCATTGTATTATTATACAATGGAGGACTACATAATTGCGATTAGATAAGTATGACATTGTATTCTTAATTATTCACAATTTTATATTACCTGTATTTGTGGTAGCATTTGAAGTGTTTGTCGTTTGTAGTTTAATTACTATTATTTTGACCTACTTTTGTACGCCGTAAGGCAGATCACAGAGGTCCTTTCTTATTGCATTTATAACACCTGTAATAACCTGTGTTTCACAAAATAAATGATTACTGATTACTAAAAAGGTCAACATATGTGATTTTTAAAAGAACTTTAATGCAAACATGATCAAATAAAGTACAGTGGTGTCTATTATTTCAAGCAATGCGAGGTTACACCAGGTTTACGAGTATATACCTTTACCTAGATACGAATGTCATCGAACGAACTAATATTTATTCACCGGGAAATAGTTTATATTTACCGAAACAAATGAAATATGCCTATTTCCACGATCCAATATATTGATAAAACAAACCGCTCACAGGGGACAATCAGGCAAATAAAAGTTTATTGTTGTCTATATCTCGATTAAAACGCGGGACGAATACTTGTACGCCCTCGGTTCCCAGGGGACTGATATGCAGAAGGGGACCACGGCGTAGTTCAATGGGAAATATTTATTACATGTGCCCGTGATTTTAAGTACCTAGGTATTTCAGATATATCTACCTAGTAAGGTGCAGTACCGTTAGTTTGGACTGATGAAACTCATTTATAGGTAATAGAAAACTACCTAATTTACCGATACAAAGAGTATCCTAAAGGCTAAACGTGTGACAAATTTTATTAAATTAGTTTTCCCGTTTGTTCGTAATTTTGTCAGAAACATCCGAACTTCAGTACAAAACTTTCGCATTTACAACATTACGACAATTATTATAAACTTAAACCTATTCTACGAATGTACGGGAAATTCACATTTAGGAAACTTTATGATTTATTAACGAATGGAGGCAGAATAACGTCATTTTTATGTTGTATTTACGAGTTGCTCTTGTTACGAAACAATTACAGTATATAGTTGTCATGTTCAGTAGTTCATGTCAGTAGATGTCACTATATTCACAGATTTTCGTAAGAATTTCATAAATTTTTAATATGACACTGACATGAACAAATTTTGGGAAACCCTTGGTTGACTATTGTTTAACTCCGTCCATTTCGGAACAGCACCCGCGCTCCCTTGGGGCGGTATTCCGCTTTTTTACGAATTTGTTAAACGGCCTACGCAAAGAATCGCGACACCGACTGAATATTTAAAATCTTGAGGCTTTTATGAAATGACAGGGTTTTTTTTTACATTTCGATCTGCTTGTAAGATTTTTTGTTTAGTAAACCATTTTACTAGTGATATTTATAAGTTATACTTTTTTTAAACTAGCTAGAAATTGAAACTTGTAGAAAAATAACTTATTAACCCGGATATTTAAAAAGGTACCAAGGAGAAAAACTATAAACGGGCATAGTCGCGGAAAAATAAATACAGTCCTAACTAATATTTTAAAGAGTGAGTGCGAAATTAGTCAGTTTGTGTGAAAGTTACTCCCCGGAACTACAGCACATTCTTTCACCGTTTTGAATGTACATTATTCCAGGTTTATTCTAGATGGACGTACACATATTTCACCATTTTAAATGAACATTAATTCAGGGTTATTCTAGATGGACATACCCAGGTTGTATATTGTCAACCCGGGCGAAGACGGAACGGGCCGCTAATGTTTTATAAAGGCAAAAATGAATGCGGTTTTTTCTTATCTTCCATAGTTAAACCGAAGTAACCACGCCGGACGACTCCAAGTGTAACGAGCGCGGCGCCCAGGGGACGCTCTAAGTGAATTAAGTGTTTGTCGAGTCTTCACTTATTTGTCTTTTGTCGGAATACATCAACTTTGAATTTAAAAAAATGTACAGCTATTGTGAGATAATTTATCTCGTTTTGTTCGACAAGGCACTAAAAACTACCATATTATTACGATTTACAAATGGAACATCTAAAATCTTATTGTTTTTGGACGTTGTATAAGTAATCACTGATTACTAATCAGTAATTTATTGCAATATCATAATATTACAAAGGTCTTACGAGGGGCGGCTGAAAAGTAATCTACCTAACAATGAAACAAAAGACTGTCGTGGCTAATTTTTTTATATTTTTCTATATAGTCCCCTGCTAGTAAAATGCACTTATTAAATTTTTCAAATATTGAATTTAAACCATTAAAAAAAAAATCTTTCGGTTTGTCGTCAAAAAAGTCAGTAACCGCAGCCTTCATTTCGTCATCGGTCATAAACCTTCGTCCCCTGAGGTCTTTCTTGAGAAGTCTAAACAGAAAATAGTCACAGGGGGCTAAATCTGGACTATAAGGGGGGTGGTCAATGGTTTCGAAGCCATTGTCTTTAATTGCTAGCTTCGTTGTGCGGGCGGTATGCACTGGTGCGTTATCGTGCTAAATCAGAATACCTTTGTTTAGTTTACCTCGCCGTTTTTCTTTTATTGTCTCTCTTAGTTGGTATAGTAAGTTTGAGTAATAATCAGCATTCATTGTAGTTTTCTTCGGTAAATAATCTATGAGCAAAATCCCTTCTGTGTCCCAAAAGATTGTAGCCATAAGTTTACCTGCCGATGGACAGACCTTGAATTTCCGAGGCGGCTTCTCATCCTTAAATTTCCACTGTAACGACTCTTGCTTACTTTCCGGGTCCCATTGTCGAATCCAAGTCTCATCACATGTTACAATTCTAGAAATTATTTCTTCCTCTTTCCCTCGACTCATCTCCAAAAACTCTTCGCAACATTTGACACGCCTCTCCATGTCAAATGCAGTCAACATTCTGGGGACCCAACGTGCACTAACCTTGGACATGTTCAAATGCTCATGAATTATTTCATTGACTCGCTCTTTACTGACGCCCACATCTCTAGCTATCTCCCACTGCTTCACTCGTCGGTCCTCTAATATATTTTTTTTTCACCCTGGCTACATTTTCATCGGTGACGGCCGAAACTGGTCTTCCGCTACGAGGATCATCTTCCAGACTCTCACGACCTAACTTAAACTGCTTTGACCAAAACTTTATAACAAATATGGAAGAACACAAACTGCCAAACACACGTAACATACGCTGTCTGATCTCCGAAGGCGTATTCCCTTCTTTAGTCAAAAACTTAATCACCGCACGCTGCTCGATTTTATCCATTTTCACTTTTTCTACCGACATGTTTGAAACAATTGTAGGAGACAAATAAACGTGATGCAATAAACAAATGAATGTAATACATTTTGAAAATAGAATAACAAACGAATATAAATCCATACCAGCCAGCATTATTTTTGTATATATTTCTGACCAAGGAGATTACTTATCAGCCGCCCCTCGTAGTTAGTAAATGGCTGATAGAGAATAGAAAGTGGTAATATTTAGGTTGTTTGCGTTATTAAATATTACGATCTAATTTATATTACTTTGCCTTTTATACCATGGCATGTATCATCTCGTGCATTGCCTCAAATTCAGATCTACGTTATACTTTGATGATGGACTAATTTGTCCAAATCATCAGATGTTACATTAAATAAGAAACAGTAAATATTGAATATCAATAGGTTAGCCAAAAACGTTTTCTTTTCAACTTTCCCTCATTTCCGTTATTTAGTTTTCACGTATTAAATTAAATCAACTGTTAAAAGTATCTATATAGCCACCTATGTTAATAGTATGTAACCAATTAAGATATCGGGAGTGAAGCACGCCGCGGTAACCAGGTATAAAACGCGGTGGTCCCGAGCGGCGCTCGCAGTCCGCTGGCGGCTGCTCCAGCGGCATGTTGTCCCTGTACCGCGCCTGGCTCGGGCCGAGTCCCTGCGTGGCGCGGCCGGCGCCGCCCCCCGGCGCGCACCGGCCCGTGCCGCGCCGCGCGCGCGCGCCCTCCCCCGCGCCGCCGCCGGCCTCGCCATCCTCCACCACCTCCAGCGAGCTCGACGTCGAACGCATCGAGCCCCAAGAAAACGAAGCCAAACAACAGTCGAACACCGTTCTCGACATCGCCTCCTGCGACGGCCCGGTCCGCTTCAGCCGGGTCCTCAACGCCGCCTGGAGGGAGTCGTCCCCGGATCGCAGCTGGCCGTGCCGCCACAGAAAAACCAGAACGACCATACAGTATTACCCGTGCAAGACTTGCGGGTCCAAGTTCCCGTCGTACTACTTCGTCCATAAGCACAGGAAGAGTTGCCACGCGGAGGAAGTGGGCGCCGTGAACTTGCCCAGCGAGCCGGAACCTTCCACTTCTTCGGTTGTTAATTAATAAATTTAAATCAAGAATGTGTTATCTCAAGATTAAAAATCTAACGCTTAGATAAGATCAGGATATGCTAAACCGTTCTGATTCTACTCTGGAATAAAGGGGTCATACGAACAAAATTAAACATTTCGAAGCTAATTTCTTTTGTAACGAGAATACAAATGGACAGGGCCAAATTTTGCATGTGTGAAAAGATAAATTGGTATTTTACGTTTCAAAAAAACCATTCGAGAAAATTTCTTGTGTATGACCCACACTATGCGCAGAAGAATTAATAATGTATTGTGTTCCTTTTCTTAATTTTCGAGTTGTAGTGTAATTCTCAAAGAAGTAATAATTGGAGACATATCATATCAGTATTCGCGAGTGATGTTCGAGCTTATTTTACGGACGGTAGGTTAGATTATTTTATTGTGACTGTTAAATATATGTTTAAATGTATATAAAATTGTTTCTTTCACTAGCCCCCCCTAGACTATATTTAACTCGATTTAGACTAAGAGGCGAAAGTAGACTTGTACTAATAATGTTACTTGTCAACCATAACAACTGTAACAACATAAATTCGTCGATTTTGGGTAGATTGCGGCTATCCTCTTTTATAAAGCCGTTAGTCACTTTCATTTTAAATAGCGTATATCAAAAGAATAGTATTACGATAATCGAAAGCGTGTCGTTAGAATCAAGTAAAGTCAGACAGATGGAAAATGGACATGACAGTTGTATATTTTTGTTCAATTCCTGTTGTAATAAATGGACTAAGGGCACTAAAGACTGTACACGATAAAATCCGGGCATGCATGCTCTGGTGTATCTTTACAATGAATGCATAATTTCAAGCAGTTTTTTTTTATTAACTTATAAAATTATAATACTATATAATAAAATAAAATCGTATCATAATGTATGGGTATGTGTGAGTTTTCGCCGAATAAATTATATCATACCTTTCATCCCCTGTCCAGCGTTTTTTGACAATCTTCACTCGCTTCCTGCTACAATGTCACAACTGTATTTATATTTTTACAAGCTGTTTTACGCACATTAGAATGTCGTCTTACCAAAAAAATGCTTTTTGAAACTCATTTCTGTTTGTAGTAGTCAGGAAGACTTTTTACTCCAAGCACTGAAAGTTATTTTTGTACGGGAGGCATTTATTTGTCAAAAAGTCAAATTCACCAAAGTTAAAAAACCTCAGAACTATCTCAATCTTAATACAATTAGAAAAGTTTTAACTATTGTGAAAAGATAATGTAATAAGGTATAATTTGGCCTGTATAATTAAAAATAATAAAATATTTATAACAGGAGAATTTGGTAAAGACTGTCTACTGACCGTGTACAAAAAAATATTGGTACTGTGGATTATATAATGGTCTAAGTCACTAACGCCCTAACATTTTATTATGATTGTATTTTTACTATGAAGTTTCATAACCACTGACTATTACAAAAAAGGGCTACTTGAAAATTAGCATTCATTAAAAAAATACACCAGAGCATGCATGCCCGGATTTTATCGTGTACAGTCTTATAAGTGTATTCCTAACATTCACAATCCAACTTTTTGTACCGTTTTCCTAAATATAAAAAAACTACTGCATTAAAAAACCCAAAAATATTTTTACTGTAATCAGCAGTGTAAAATCTACAAACGGTATTTTATTTTAGTACCTTAGCACATATGAATTGTTGTCAATTCCTTACGTTACTATCCATTAGAAAAAACACATATGTTCAAAATTGGTTCGAGAGAAAAAAAAGAGTTTGTTTTACCAACTCATTGTTAGGCTCACTGCTCCATTCTTAGATAGAAATAGTATCAACGAAGAAATACTATGAAGAGCTATAGTAAGTAATGTATATTGATGATTGACGATTTACTTCTCAACAAAAAGTCATTTTTTTCGTGACTCCTGGGGTAGATCTTGAAGCGATTAAGCGTACCGTCTCGTGTTAATTCGCGTAAGGAACATAATGCACTAAGTGTTCATTCTGGGCAGCACTTGGTCCAAATCCCATACAAATATGGTCAATCTCCTTTTAACCCGAAGTAAGCCTTAGCTGTCCGCGGTTTGAATATAGGGTTCGGCCGTTAGTCGTGATAATTTTCAAATTTAAATTCGTTATTTGTCCTTTCATTGAAGATATTTTACAGACACGCAACTCTAGTGAAATTTACACTTTTCGAGTACAATATGCCCTAAACGGTCCCCCAAACCTAAGAATTTATTAACATATCTACGTAATGATTTTTTAAGAGCTATCCAATGACACCTCATGTTATAATGTAAAAAATACGTTTGATTTTAACAATATGTACCTAAAAACAAATTGTTGTTCAATATTTTATTTCACAACTTTGTCGACAACAAATTACATTCTTTGCAGTACCAAGAGTCTCTGAGATAACCCGCGGAAAGACGGACATGGCGAAACTATAAGGGTTCCTTGTTGACTAAAGGACAATCGAATTAGTTCTAAAAACATAAGTTTATAAGAGATTGTAAAATATATAACAAATATAAAAAACCGAACAACAAATTATGAGCGTGTTTGCTTTAGTTAATTAAACTCGGTAACCAGATTAATTAATATATTCCTGTGCAAACTAATTAATAAGCTCCGGAGAGATGAAATATTGACGATGGTAAAATCAAAGTATTAGTTTCCTTTGCTTTATGATCTAGTTAGTTTAATTAAGTTGGAAGTTAGCAAAATTTTAGCAATAAGGTGAAGTTTTAAGTGTAATTAATAAATATCTTGATGAGTTTTGCGATAGTTATAGAAACTGCGAAGGAGGCAACTTAATTTGACATTTACGTAAGTTCACGACCCTCTATACTTAAGGAGATATTTTGAATAGGAATAGTACCTACTAAGCAGATAAGAAGAATCCTAGCACATTTCACAACCATCCATTTTCGGAATATTGATAAAGTTGACAGCGGTAAAACAATGCTAAAGTATTCGTTACGTGGGAAGAAATAGTAATAACAGCTTCGTACTGTACTTAACATAGGTAACATCTTGGGTCCTAATGAAAAAGGGTACCTGCAAGTCGACTTAACTCGAAATAAAAATGGGTATTTATATATGAGCGGAGTAGAATAGACTTAAACCCTTTTTCACTTGATCTTCAGAAGACTATATTCTTTTACACTAGGACCCCAGACATAACAATAGTATAAAATGTATTCGTAGTGCCATGCCTATTAAAAAAAAACTGGAAAGCCTAAAAAATTGTATATAAACCCCAAAAATCATCAAGTGAGACTCGGACTCTCGTGATCGATTTCTTATTCCAACAGTACGAACAAGACCCCTCGAGTAACTAACGATAATACTGTTAGGTGATTTCATAAAAATCTCACGTAGCGATTGGTCTAAATCGTCGAAGTACTATTAAGAGGATTGTGAAGCAAAAAATGTCTATACCAAATACGATAACGTTTCTCTCCCCTTAAACCTAGTCCGAATTGTACGATTTTTGAATATGTTGTAGATATCATGAAAAACTATTTCTGTACGTTTTCCTTTCCAAAAAAATATTTCTTAGAATGAAACGAATTGAAAAAAAATAAACAAAAAGCAGAAACGGACAGACCTACTTCTTTATAATAACAACAACAACATATTCAAAAATCATGGAAATCGGACTTTATATAGGGAATGAGAAACTTTGTCGCCCGGAGCTGAATTTGTAAGATTTTTTTTAGACAGCTATGCTCTTCACAATCCTCTTAATGCTCTGCTTGTATTGGTATTTTTAATAAGGTCGCAAATTTTGACAACGACCATCTCAGCCAAAGCGGTAGGTACCTCGCGCTGTCATTTGCCTACAAGCGCGCAACTTTTATATTGAAAACTGAGACATTTTAGATATTAACACGTCTGAAAACTCCCTCGCTCGCGTCGCGTTCCAACAAAGTTTACAACAAAAATCAATGACATTATGCTGTGAATAAACACTGACCTGTCTCTGGAGTCGGTGGAGGCTGTGGCGGCGTCGGCGTGAGCGGTTGTGCCGGCTGCGGCGTCGGCGGCGCGCTGCTCACCGTCACCGTGACCGTGGGCGTCGGCGTCGGCGTCGAGGCTGGTGGCGGCGGCGGCGAGCTCGGCGCGCTCGGCGCTGACGCCGGCGCCGGCGCGGGCGACGGTACCGGCGACGCTGATACCGTCGCCGACGTCGTCGTTGGTGTAGGAGGTGATGATGATATCTGTTAAATAGGTACTAGATAAAATGTTGTTCACGAGTTATTTTTATTGATATCGTTCTTTAAATTTAAAGGGGTCTGAACCCAAACGGGAACATTACTCTTTCCTCAGTTGAAACTTGAGACTTTAATTACCTATATTGTTGTAACGTGATGTGAGTAAACATTTTTCAGTAAAGATGGATGAATGCCTCGTAGGACAAGAATAAACAATCAAATAATTTTCTGTGCTTATTATGAGTGATGAACGAGCATGACTAAATTATTTTAAGTACTTGTTCTTCACTCGCTATTTTTTTACACGTAATTATTATTCTCAGCACGGTTCAAGAGCTTGTAAATTTTAATATTCTAACAATCAACAAAAACAAAGACACGAATCATGAATTTTAAGTAAAGCAATTCAATTATGAGAAATCATTACATGGTCGTATAATTTCAAGAATATATGAAAATCTTACAGGTAGGGTTTGGTCGGGTTGCTGCTCGTCGGGCGGCGAGAGCGGCGCGGGGCTGCCGCCGGGCCCGACGCTGGGCGTCGCGCTCGCGGGCGCGGGCGGCGCGGACGACCCCGGTGGCGGCGACGGCGGCAGCGGCGGCGTCCGCGTCAACTCCGAGCTGGGGAGAATAGGAGGGGTTAGATATAGCTAGTGTATACATACATTGACTTTCTGGGGCTCTAGTCTACTCGGTAAAATCACATCAAAAAAAAAATATTCACAAAATTAAATGCTAAAGCTCTTTTTATATTTTAACAGCATAAAATTAAACCCATTAAAATATGCAGTTCCAGTAAAATTGGGGATTCAAAGTAAAACTAGTCCTTTAGGGTTATAATCCCCAAAATCTGAAAAAGTCAGAAATTTTCGCGGTTTTTTTAATTTTGACAAAGTTGCGTTCGGCGTTCGAGGTCACAAACTTGGATTATTATTGGTCAACAGCATAAACAATTCAGCAAAAATCAGAACTACCGGATTTGACGCACACACATGTTGACTTGAGTTACTGGAATAATTCATATTGCGAAGATATATTATAGATTCAGATATTTCATGAGCAATAATTATATTAATATTTTCAATGGCAAGTATCTGTTCTTGTTTTTGTTACTGATATCCTACCAATTAGTCACATATTAAAACCACTTATTAATCAATCCGTTCTGCTATAGACAAAGCCACGATAGAGCTACTAGTCTGACAAAGGTTAAAACGCCCCTAAATGAATGATTAACCGTGGGGAGGCGCGGGTGGATGGGCAAACTCGCGCATTGTAAACATAATTAGCACAATCCGGCACTCTTTTAATTACCCCTTTGCCCCCGCGCTCCCCGCACTCCCGAGTGGGGTTGAGTTTGAGTTAGCTCGACTCTGGGTTTGGGTGAAGTCGATCAGTTGATGAGTTAGACAGTTTACACATATTTGACCTTAAAAGTTATCTTAGCCTAGAACTATTTAATTCGCTCCAATTAAAACTAATAAATTGCTAGATTTAATTAAAATACTTAAAATTAAATAAAACGTCAAAGCAGGTATCTTTTAGGAAGGATTTGTAATACTGCCTGATAATTATTGTAATTTTTATTATCCTTGATTCGTTTGAATCAGACAATAGTAAAAGAACCTGACCAATATTCTAGGCGGTAAAAACCATATCGTCTTTGATCTGTTATGGTATTGTTTTTAACTCGGCCGCTATTACTGTCAAGTAAGTAAGAGCTGTCAAAACGTTGACAATACGATAACAGCTCAAAGACGATACACTACAGACAAGATGCACTACGCTAACTAACGTTTCTATTCGATTCGTGTTTAAATCAATCGCGTCACTGGTAGACCACGTGACTTTTCGTATCACGTCATCTTCTAGTGACGCGATTGGTTTAAAAACGAATCGAATAGAAACGTTAGTTACCGTAGTGCATCTTGTCTGAGCCCTGGTTAATTGACGGTATAAGGGAGACTTTTATACGCCTTTATTTTTATCTTTAATTGGCTAGGACCTTATACGAAAGCATATTTCATATTGTAAAACAAATAAAACAAAGCTCAATATAATTGACACTATCAAAACGAATCAACCGACAATAACTTGGCAATAAAATCTCAACCCTCAGTATCCATTGATGTGAGAGTCCAAATTGTCAAGTATACCATACACGTAAACCACCGTTGAACAACTACAACAAAAATATATCGACACGCCAATCGACACTTCGCAAACCAGCGGTATTTGAACACCATTAAAACCTGCCCAATTAGCAGGCCGTCATTACCGCGCCGCAAACACGGGCCAATCAAATTAATCCTGCTCCCTACGGACCTGATTTTTAGGGTTCCATTGGCACATGAGCTTTGTTGTTTTGAGAAAGGGCGCTAGCTTCTGTTATGTGTGATATTCGTTAGAAAACATTAATATTTGTATAACTAATTAATATTATTATTCTGGATTTTTAAACTGTACCAAAATCAATAGCAGTTAATATTTTACTCAGTCTCCCTAAATTAATGTTTTTAATTTTTGAAATGGTTCTCATGCAAACCAAAATAAATTTAACGGTCTACCTGAACTTACTACACACGATATGTTTGTTATCTACATACATCAATAATAGTCCAATTTTGGACATTTCTGATGTGTGTATAATTATGGAATGTAATGAATAATACTCGATATCGATAAAAAAAAGTTTCTAACTATAGCAAGATTGCGACAGTCCTATGTTTTGCCGTGAAAATTCCTACCTCTGGAAATGTAAAACTGAAACAAAACAGGACTAGGTATATTAAACCTTAAAGATAAACCGTTTTTATTTCCTTTGAGAACTATGTATTCAATGCTTGCTTACATAACTTTTTACGAATTTATTTTTATACATGTTTTCTATTTCCAGAGCGTTTCCTAACTTAAATAAAAATCCACAAGCCGATACTAGCATCCGCGCAAAAATCACAGCGAAGCCTTCGACGGCAAAAACACAAGCAAACAAAAACCGCAGCAGTCAATCCAACTTCGATTCGCTATAAAAATAACTACGTATGTCTGTTTGTCAGTGCCGATTGATTTAATTAATGCAATTAGAAAGATTGAAGCGGTGTTTGCGTAAAAATCTAAACAAGTGAGGCGGGGGCGGGCGCTGTGCTGGGTGGGTTTGTTGTGTTGCGTTGGGAGGCTGTCACGCGAAAAGTGGTTTGAATGTAGCGAAGAAAGTTCAGTTTTAAGAAGTTCTAGTTGAGTAGACACCTGACAAATGAAAAACCTATTTTTTGAGTGTTTAAACCTGAGTAAGTATAACATTAAAAGGCAAGACGTTGCGTTTAGAATCTATTAAATTCCCTATACTTTATAGTTTTTGGCGTTGTTGCTAAATTTAAAATTTCATAAGTGTGGAACATGTTTACTTGACTTTAGTCATCACTTCACCACTGCACAGATGCTTTTAGGACGATGCCTTAAATAGAAAAACTCAGCTTTAAGGTTCGATCCATGCCAAAGATATAACTAGGTATTCTTTCTGCATAACTTACAACAAAAGATTATAAATGAATGAATTCAATGAACTGAGCTCCGTTAATATTCAAACAATTCGATAAAAACCCCGACCGCAGCCAAGAGAAACTTGAGCGAAAACTCTATTCTATTCATAAAGAAACGAATAAGAATATGAATTTAAACGATTAATATTCGAGATGAAAAATCTAGTTATACCAACGAAGCTCATAACACTGAGTGGCGGGCAAATATGAATGGTGTTTGCTCGGGAGCGTTACTTTCGGCTAGTTACGGGATTGGTTTACGAGTTTTTGAGCAAAGATTGGCCACTTATATGGGAATCGTATTTGGATAACATGGCTAACATTACCAATTTAACACTAATGTGTGAAATATAAAACGAAATGCTTTAAAGAAGATTGTTTTCGAGGTGGGTAAGTATTATTGTAAAACTTCAAGATTATATTTAGACTTTTGTTGCAAAAACAGGCATCAAATATTAACTGATCTAGATTTGGATCTGGACAGTTCATCTATCTGGAATAAAATGGTAAAACGAAGATGGTTGGACGAGTTGGACGCACTTCTCAGCAACTACCCGGAAAAGGCATCAAATAGGACTTCATGTAGATACAGGGTTTTCGCCCGGCGTTGGGACAGCAATATAAAGGGTAGGTAAAGAGAAAATCAATTTATGTTCGTAGACAAATTCCACAACGGATATTTTTCTCATTTATAAAATATATGTATAAATGTTAAGTTCCCTCCATTACCCAGAACATCAAGAAAATGTTTACGTCTTCAATCAAATAAGGCTCCTTGCGCAAATAATCACTCGAGTATCTGTCAATACGATACCTTTGAGGAGATCGATTAGCCTTCCGAGACAGTTTAATTAGGCATTATTTTTATGCAAAATGTCATGTCGAAACCAGGTAAATGCCAGGCAATTACATATCTTCGTCGTTTTCACCGTCATTGGAACTAGACAAACTTTTAAAACTCCATAATATGGGTGAAAAAACTAGATTTGATTGGCATCTTTAAAATAACCGAACCGCGAGTCACTGCCAATTAAGCAGGTTTTTTATAGCTGACAGGAAGCGGTCACCGTCAGCTCGTAAGTTTCTGTTATTCAGATATTATTCTCTTAAAGCTATTTTTAATAAATGGTTTTAGGGGAATATTCTCTGCTGGATCACTTAAGGCATTGGGAATAGTAGAGTTAAAGCCAAAATAACAATAATTAAGAACAAAATGAGCGCCCACACATTACAAATCACGATGCTTGTATACATATTTCATCACTCAATGGTAATATGGTACAGTGGTGGAAATATGGTATACTGTAACATTTCCATAAACATCAGATTCGAAATATTATTAACAATAGGTACCAGAATGAATGTCAAGTTTTGGGAATCCAGTGTAATTAACATCGGGTACAGTCTGTTTAATCTAGGATGATGCCTGTGACAGCTCATATCAACACGTAATAGGCATACATCGTTATCGCGGGAGCAAAAACGATTTGACAGTAAAAGATTATGACAAATAGGCAATAAGAGAAGTGACACTCGTACGTTTATACCTACGAGTTCAAAATGTATACATGTATACATTTTCTTTAAAATATCTTTATGTTTTAATTGTTTTAATGTTTTATTTGGGCACAAACGATACAATATAACTTAAAGATAAAGAAGAACATGAATTTAACATAAACCAGCAAAGTTGCCACAAGTTACAGAGACATATTAAAATTTAAGGAAGCGTAGGTACAACCATAGGAGTAACAGCAAAAGAAAACAATATTTCAAACATGCAACTAGACAACACTACTTACATACTCTAAGGGATGACTTAAATTTAGGAAGTGACAGGCTAAACATATCAATATTACCGAAACAGTTATTATATTTACTACACACTCTATAAACAAATGAGTTTCCAGCGTATTTAGTGCGTGTAAATGGGACATGAAACAAGCAATTTGTTCGTCGTGTGTTGGGGCGAGGTACTCTAAAACCTATTTTACTTAAAAGATAAGGGGAGTCAATATTATTAGAAATAATTTTAAATAATAATCTTACCTCCGTACTGACTTGATTAGTAGTACATACCTATATAAAAAGATTAGCTACGCAATCCTTACGTCAACCGCTTCAGTCACTTCTCCTGCTACTTTAGACATTTGTCATTCTTGATTGATTTGATATATACAAAAACATGAAAAAAAATTATCTTAATTAAATTTGAGTGCAAATGGAAAACATCAACAACTAGTTTTGGAGAAAAATACTGGATTTGACATAATCAAACAAAATATTATTAAAGTTGACACGTTGACTTATAAAAGCGTTTACTCAGTATACGTTTCCAGCGAAAACTTCGAAGAACTTCTTAGAGGCTTAGAATGTATAGGCAGAATATTCCGTTTATACTAAACAGACATTCTGTTATATGTGTTCTTTAATAGATTTATTTTTGCTCCCGCGATAACGACGTATGGTAATAGGTACACTTATTTCTTTAACTTTACATAAATAAAACGTTGGTACAAACCTAGCGACGCCCGCGCCGTTAAGGAATTTGGTTAATTAATCGCCTATTTTTAAATACCTCGCTTGTGAGTATAGTATGTGATTGAAATTACGAAATACGGCTGACACGGGGATCATCCAAGATTAAACACAAAACAGGTAATTTTAAATGTCTGATATATTGGGAAAAAACGCTTCACATCTATGTAAACGCAAGGTTAAAGCGATTCACCTAAACCACCACTATGACAACTACAAACATCTCGATATAATAGCTTCTAACGTAACTTATCATCCACTTGAGCCATTACCCAAGAGCAAACAGGGTTAGAGGGGGACAAAAAAGCGCCCCGTCTCGTGAATAATTCATACCGCGCTGTTGACTTGTCGTAATTAAAAAGCTCTGGATTCACGATATTGTGGCTTTATTAGTTGTTTTAATGTATTTGTGGTCGGGATTGGATGGCTTTTTATATTGGATTGAGCGAATTGTTTCGGTATAATTTTTATTGTTTCAAAGTACACAGAACACGAGTATGCGAGTTATTTTTTTGCTTTATTATATAAAAAAGCCTGTACAATTCATCTACCATTGGCCGTATCGTACTTAACCATGTTTTATTAGTACTTTCTACCGTGAAAGAATAACGCCGCTTCTTTTATTGGATTTCACTAATTTACAGAACTCTAATAAATATAATTATAGTAAACTTTTCTATAACCATACAGCGGCACAAACTCCAATACCATGGTATCATTAAATGCATTATTTTCAAAAACGTTAAATCCGACACACGATTAAAATCTCTGAACAATTTGACCATACTTAACCGAAATCTAATTCTCATTATAATTTATAACCTAACATCATCCTAGCGACATCTATGGATTTAACTGGTATCAAATAACGCCATCTATTGGAAACCGTGCTAAACACTAAACATACTTCACAATTTTGTTCGCAATCGCAACCTAGCCAAGAGGGG
Source organism: Acleris literana (assembly GCA_946894065.1). Classification (NCBI taxonomy): domain Eukaryota; kingdom Metazoa; phylum Arthropoda; class Insecta; order Lepidoptera; family Tortricidae; genus Acleris; species Acleris literana. The sequence goes on from OX335687.1 coordinate 7,888,879, forward strand.
AATTTCGGAAGAGGGAAAGTATGTACTCGGGAAGGTACGACGCCATCTACTTGCGAGATTAGGCAACGTTATGCGCTAATAAAATTGCTAGAGAAGTTAGTCCAAATTATTTAGTGTAGATGGCAGTCAAATGCAGAGAGAGCAAAAATTTACAGTTGGGACACCGCTCGTGGTCTTTTCATAAAGCATTCCATAGATGTCGTTATTCGCGTGTCTGTCCGGGATCGTTTTTTCTAACGCAGATTTCTCTCCATAAGTTTTTTATTTCACGGCACGGCACCCTATGAAGAACTATAGCGCGTCTGTGTCGCTGACAATAGCGGACCTGGTTTCGGCAACGACAATGCTTCATACATTGTTGTTTCCCGGGCTTTCGGCCCCGTGCCGTGTGATGGAAAAACGCTCAAAAGTTGCGAATATAATATATAAATGCTGTAATGACACCACGAACCACGATCCCGCTTACTCGTTCCAGTTTTTTACTTCCTATTGCTATTCTAATATTCAAACTGCGAAAAGATAAGCTTACTTCAGGGTAAATTTTTACATATTTTGTATGTGGTAAATGTCAAATTAGAACCTGAAATAACCAAATCCGTGGTTTGAATATTGGTTACTAGCATTAAGCAGCAGCAATATATTCGAGAGGGCATTGAACCGCTGAATTGAAGTGTTAGTTGCGATAGCTCGCAGTTTCTTCTAATGAACTGATCATCTATAAATAGGTTTCTCAAGACGTTGGCACTAATTATTGAACAGACAACAGACGTTGGTGAGGACGTGGCATCTTGGTGTTAAAGGGCCCTTTCACGTTGCTGTTCACCGACGTATGACAGAACATTGTCGCATACAACTGAAGTTCGTGTAACCGTCGTTACATGTAAGATCCATTTTAGTGTCGACTAGAGTAATAGTACATTATTGCCTAGGCATGGAAGTAGGCAATTGCGGGCCGAGTATTGGTTTAAACGGACGAGCTTGCGAGTCCGTTTAAAAATACGAAGCCCGCAATTGCTGTTCCTGCCGAGGCAAATATAGTGCTTTTCTCAAAAATCGGAAGAAATAAATTGTGTTGGAGTAAAATCTTCATCGCTTGAACTCATTTTTTGAATTGCATACAAACAGAAACTTCATGTGAAAAAACCATCACTCTTTACCACCTTTTTGTTTATGACAAAGAGAAAGCAAGCTTTGTTTTTAAAAAAACATAAGCTATTCCAGACACAGATAAAAAAGTTATGTTTCGAATAAATTTTGGATGTAGGTATAAGACTTGTGCCCTCATTTTATTATGGCTTTTTTCACTTTTTAAAAAGTTACAAGCTAGATAGTAATGGACTTTGTATGCAACATTGCGGGCTTGTGTAGCGAGCACGCAATGTTTTTTTTTTTTTAATTTGAGAACTGTCAGTAAACTATGTACTTCGCGTCTCAATATGTAGATAGGAATGTCCACATTTCCGGACATTTTTGAGAAAAGGTACGTACAGGCCAGGTTGGTGCGGCGTGGAGGGCGCAGCGGGCGGCAGAGGCAGCCCCGCGGCGTCCGTGCCGACCATCGGGTCCTCCAGCCCGCCGGAGCCGTCCTTGTCCGACACTCGCGCCGTCGTGCCTGCGAACAACAATTACATTAGGGAAAACCATTCCTGGAACAAATAATCATTCAGATGGAAGTCAGCAGCATCTCATATTCATCAAAAATTGAACTTTCTAAAAAGAATGGAATATTCAAATCTTGTATTTTCCATCCATTTTGACACTTTTCGAAAAACGTTTACGAGATAACTGTGAGTGTTTCTGAAGCAAGTGATAGACGATATGCTTAGATTGTGTAGCTCATAATGAAGCCCATCATGTATAATTTCGACAACCTAGCAATGTCTAACCGTTTCGCCATTCAGATCACAGCGGCTAGCACAAATTGTATTTTTTCTCGCTTGTCGCTCAGTGCGTATTTATCGTCGTCATAACTGGTAAGAGAAAGACATAAAAACGATAATTAAAACGCGGACAACTTGTGATAGCCGACAAGATGGGTTCCTCCAAAGAACTAAATACATAAATTTTACACTTGTGGTGGAGACTCATTTTTATTACTTTTTTCAACAAATTAATACGCGATCGAGAGTACATGACAGGGTAACTTGGAACTTCATTGAGAGTATGGTATCAGTCGTACTACATCTATTAAATAGCACACGTATAATACTAACCCTGCGACCGCTGCAGGCGCGTGACGACGCCGCCGACGCCGAGGTCGGGCTCGGGCGCAGGCCGCGGCGGGTTGCCGCGCGCCGTCCGCCGTTGCCGCGGCTTTCTTAACAGCTGTTTGTAGTTCTCGCGCTTCTTCGATAGGTAGTAAAATCTATAACAAAGAGAGCAAGATATAAAGTTCCGAATTCATGGTAAACATTTATTGCTGAACAAGATGGAGCGAGGATATGCGCAGATAGGCTGGTGTATGTTTGATGAGAGAAGCGAAGATAGGGAGCAGTGGCGTGCATTGGGAGAGGCCTTTGTCCAGCAGTGGACTAATACGGGCTGATAATGACGGTGATGATGATGATTTGATGAATAACAGTTGAACAACATTGATGATGAGGAACAAAAATATTCTCGCTCCTCGGGCGAAAACTTGTCAACATGCAGTAATCAACTCTGGAACATGAGTTGCGAGAAAGAAATGTTTACACGTAGACAATGTAATGTTGAAAACTTAGGGGAAGGTTTTGAAAAATATTAAATTTCTTCCTCACCTAACACAGTCCCCGACGCTCTTCCGAGGCAGAAAGGAGGATATCTGCACGAAGTTCTTGGGATGCTGGAGGTACTTCTCTTTGAACAGGTCTCGCTCGGAGCGCGTCCACACGTTCTTGAACTGCAACTCCTTGTGCTCCGCCTCCATGTCCATACACCGCCCTGCAGAAGATACTAACGTCATAATGTATTTCTCAATTGAATATAAAAACAAACTATTTATACAGACTTGTTTTGATGAATTCTTAAGTGCAAGTCCCCTACAACGGCCATCTTTTAAATATCCATTGCCATTGGCATCACCTATCGCTTGTATGACCGAGTAACCCTCGACTTCAACACAGGGCCGTCCATGATCTCTATCCCTTTATCCTGCTGTTCCGGGATAAGACAACTACGGCGAATGACTAGCAGGTAGGCATTCCATCTCAGTCCTCTGTCTAGAGATTGCAAACGTATATTGGCTTCAGAAATCGTTTATCACTAAGTGGCCTGTGGGCTACGCTGCCGTTTTTTTTAATATAAATTTTTACTCATAAATAGGGGGAAAAAAAGGTGATCAAAATGAATATCAAAACATGTGAGACTAAAGATGCTGATAGACTTGAGCATTATTTACTCGAGCGTTCGCTAGAATGATTGACAATATGAATGTACCGACAATGGTTATTCAGTTCAACTTGTAAGAACATTTTGTTGATCATTCTGGCTAACAATTATTGAGTAAATACACAACATACGATAAAAACTGATGGATTACATTCTATTCACGCAATACACAGGCAGGGCTACACGTTAAATATTTATCACGTCAGTACTGTAACGTGTTTCGTAGAGTTGCGTAATAAAGTAGACGTGTAATGGATATGGAGGCAAAAACTATACTGACATATCGCAGTATTTACTGCACGTGTAATTCAGTATATTGACGGATGTCAATATTTATCACAAACTGCCTTAACGGAATCCAGAAATCTAGATTTCCGTGATAAATACTGACATCCGTCCATAAATTATACCATGTTCATTCATACTTATCTAATATAGTAAACAACTTTCTAACCTCAAAATGAACCTTTTTGATTAAAACAACTATTTTAACCCTTTATAAGGCAGAGGGAATATATTACCCACTATAATAAATGTAATGTTAAGAATTGACATTTTGGTTCTTTTTGCGAATACTATGAGAGTTGTCAATAACCCGTAAAGGGTTAAATAAAATAAAGCAATCACAGACAATACATTGGCCAAGTCATGCCCAAAAATTTTACCCAGTTTACTCAGTTTACTTTAATAAAATCGCTATTTTAGCCAAACAAGGTTCATATTGAAGTTAGAAAGTTGTTTACTATATTAGACAAGTTAGGGCCGAGTTCACCAACGATTAAATGGACGATTAAGTCTTAATCAGCTGTTAATCAATACATTTGACACCGGTTAAACCGCTAATCGTCAGTTTAATTGTTGGTGAACTCGGCCCTAAGAATGGACACGGTATATATTACAGGATCAGTAAATCTAATATTCTTCTATCTAGTAATCTTTTATAATTATCAGTAGATCACAGTATATATTCTCGGGTATTGAGTAACAACAAGGCGCTCACGGTTGGTGTCCCGGTAGATGGGCGTGGGGTCGCTGGGGTCCCGCAGCAGCGGCGGCACGACGGTGAGCGAGCGCATCTTCTTGAGCTCGTGCTCCTGCTCGTGCAGCCCGTCCGCTATCTCCTCCAGCTCGGCCTCGCTCTTGACGCGCGCGCCCAGCCGGTTGAACCGCTCGCGCTCCTCGCGCTGCTTACGCAGCTCGGGGAACACCTGGGGACAACGATACTTAGTTATTATGATTGCCTTTGTAGCGGTGGAGAGTGGATGAAACATCCGTCACTGTCGCACTTACTTAATGGTCAGACGATTTTATCCACGTTTTCCACCCGCTGCACAGCTATGATATGACATACGTCACACAGATGTGGTTCTTTTGAGCCTTAAAGGATGTCCTATTGGCTATACTTAAATTTTTGTCGGAAATGAGGTCAATAGTGAATTTTGGTACAAGGGTTTACTTTACACTGTAAAGTAATATGCGAGGGCGGTATTTTGAATCCAAAGTAAAGCAAGTAATTTTATAGTGGTATAAAAAGACTTTAAAGGCATAATAGTTAAAGTCGAACTTAAACTTGTAATGGTTTAAAGCATAGGATCCCAAAGTGGTCCCTACCGCCCCCCTGTAGGCGCTGAACATATCCGGGGGGCGGAGGGGGGCGCTGCTTGATAAAATACAAAGAAATATCTTATCTTACTAATATTATAAATGCGAAAGTTTAGATGTTTGTTACTTAAACGCACCAGAACTGCTGAACGGATCTGGATGAAATTTGGCTAAAAGAGTATATTATAGTCTGGAATAGCAATTAGGCTTTTTATCCTAGAAAATTTGAAAGTTACCGAGGGAACAGCGATAAACTACTTCCACGCGGACGGAGTCGCGCGCAAAAGCTAGTAAAAATATAAAATAAAGTATGAGTACGAACAGCAAAATCTTTTTAAATTTAACCGAAACTCCATTAAGATACAATTGATTCTATATGTATTTTAGTGATTTCAAAGCAGGCTATGATATCATTTGACTCCTAGTCATATCAAGTATGCCCCCCGGATAACTTCAGCGCCCACTGGGAGGCGGTAGGGACCACTTTGGGAACCCATAGTTTAAAGTTTCGATATTTACTTCTGCGATCCCTCCTCGGGGGCCCAATGGCAATGTATTTTCTAAACAGGTAAAGTGAAAAAACAGTGAGGTGGAAATGTCATAATCTAACAAAGAGGTAAGCTAAGTTCATGGGAATAATGGCCTTATTTCCACCTGCATGAAATGTACGACAGTAACTTGCATACAATTTGCAAGTGTAAACTACCAGTGACATCTCTCGCAGCAATTATGTGCAGGTGTATTTGCGACCTGTGTCTTATCTTATCTTAATTGGTGGGGTCCTTACGGATACACTTCGACCCTATGGGATCTTTTGTGTAATTACCCCTCTTTTAGCGCCCAATCCAATGCAGCCTCCACCCCTTCCAAAAATCGGATAGTGGAGTGCAATGACAGTGCCTTGAAATCGTTCGGTTCTGGGTAGCCACAACCGAGGATTTTCATTCTTACTCCGGCGAGGGCATCACATTCACACAGTAAGTGTTTCATTGTCTCCACCTCTTTGCCGCACATTCTACAATCTGTGTTTTCATAAAGTCCCATCTTTGCTAGGAGATGTTTAACCCCAAAGTGCCCCGTAAACACTCCGATAACGCATCGGAGTTGTCTTCTGCTGAGTTTCCAAAGTTTTTTGGTCCAGCTCTGGTCAACTCTTTCTATGAAGAGCTTTGCATGCCCTAAGCCTACCGTAGTTTTCCACTCTTTTTGGTGGTTTTCTAGGGCGTTGTTGTTTAGGGCTGTTCTTAAGGTGCCGTGAGGGTGTCACAAATGGTTCAGGTCCGACGTATACGCCCTTGGACCCTTCCCTTGCCAGCTCGTCCGCGTCCTCATTTCCGGGATAGCCTTCGTGTCCTGGAATCCACATCAGTTTCACTTTGTTGTGCCTGCCAAGTTTGTTTAAAGCTTGTGGATTCCATTGTAGACTAGTCTCGAGTCTACGTTGGGCGCTGTCAGCGACCTGTGTCTAGGGGCCGCAATATGAAAACGTCAACGCGAACAAAACTGTCATTTCTGATGGTATCTAAAGGAGCATCCCAACATGACAGAAGCGCGTGGAGCTAACCCCAATCCCCATGCGCTTCCATTTAGTCCTTTAGAGAAAATACTCTTTTACCGAACAATAGGGGTGTGTCCTGGGTAAAAAAGTAATAATTCTAATTAGTCCGTCAGTAAGATTATCAAAAAATATTGAACACGTATTTTTTGCTTTTTCAAATAAATCAAAATTTGCAAATATAACGCGCATCAAAGTTCGGGAGTGGGGGCTCATGACGTCACAACGTGGTATAAAGTGTGCCACGGCGTGACGTCACGCGAAACTTCAACGCACTTTATTTTCGTCATTTTTTGTTTAATTGACAAAAGAAAAAATACGTGTTCAATATTTTTTGATAATGTAAAAGACGGACTAATTCGATTTTTTTAGGACACTAGCCTATTGTCCTCACGTACGGTGTCCATGGACTCATTTCTCTAATAAGTCCATGGGAGTGTCTATAAATAACTCGACATGAACTGAAAATACCTTAACAGGAGTGAAGCCATTAAATAAATAAAAAATTAGAAGGACATCTCGGTCGAGATGAGTTTATTATTTTAATACAGCATCTCACTCAAGATCAATGAAACCCTTTCATTGATCTTGAGTGAGATGCTGTAGTAAACCACACCGATGTTAAAATACGCAAATACAACACTGACACTTCTACTGCGTTACGTTTTTAAAGCGTCTTTTACGCCGACCGGTGTGGTCCCATGAAAGGACGACGCCATATAATTACTTTTTAAGATTTTGACGCAGTTTCAGCGTATTTAAAGCTTCAGTTTTATCGATCCTTTATTAATAAGACCCTAAGGGTTCTTGACTGACATGATTATGCTGGGAAACGCAACGTGATCATCCAATAAAATTACTAAACAGCATCATTCGATATCTTGCTGTTGAAAAGTTTTCTATTACACATCGACACTGAGGAGTCACTAAAAATCTAAAGATAGTAAATAATGTTACCTTTTCGAAGAACTCTCTATTTCGCGCGTCCTTCGCTTTTCTCTTTTGTCCCTGTTCTATCCTTTCCACTCTTCTCGCCCATTCCACCGCTCTTTTACTGTATTCCTCCGCTAACGCATCTTCCCGCTGAAAGAAAAGTTTTTTTACAATAACCGGAAAAAAAACATTCTTAGAATATATATAATATAATCGAATATAGCCTACAGATCTCCTTAACTTCAACACTAGAAAGCAACCATTACAATTACGTTGTGTAAGAAGGAAAAAAAAGGTCTAATATAGGAATGATTTTGACAATATATCAACAATCAATTAATCAAATATTAAAATTGCCCTTCTTGGTGAAATTATTTCTAAGTCATCCTACATAACACGACCTTCTTCTTTAACAAACTATCGTACCTATGATAAAGCGTAAAGTTTACTTTTAATTGCTACCTTCCCCCTTACTTTTCCGTTCTATCCTATCGTCTACTCTATTTCATGCTACTCTTAAATTAACAAAAGCCGCAAGGACTTCACAAACGGCTTTCGACTTACCATAGTCGAAATAAAAACATATAATTCTACCATAGTAAAACCCGTCAAAATCTATGGAAGTTACATAAAAACCGACACCGTACGGAAGCTTGATGTCCGGTAGTCGTTAACGTTCGCAGAAAGTAATTTGTCTGCTCACTGTCATAAAGCCTGCAGCGTCTACCGTCGTTATTACACAGCAAGAATTCAAAGGAAATTTGTCTAGCTGAACGAATATTTTTTTCTTTCTTTTTCTTTTCTTTTAGCTCTACTGTACAAGTAACAAAGCCCATCGTACCTTCTCTGCCTCTAACCGCAGTCTTCTCACATGCTCGACGAGCCGCTTCTTAAACCCGCGATGCTTCCTGATGTTCTCGTGGTACACCTCCGTGTCCTGCGGCTGGTTGTACAGAGGGTACAGCACCGGAGGACCCAGGTGGGACAACAGACCGTGCGCCGACGTCGCCTGAAAACAACAATCTTTAAAAACAACACTTTTACAGTACGCGTCAAATGTGCTGCTCTGGGGGCCTATTATGGTAGTGTTTATGGATGTGGAAAATGTGGATAAAACATTTTTCACTTTCTGACCAGTACGTAAATGCGTGTGACGACACGGTTGCTTTATCCACATTTATCCACCGCAATAAAAACGACCAAAACGGGTTGGGAGTCTAGCAAAACTTGCCTATTATATTATTGTCGCGTGTCGGAATGATAGGGACAGGACTCAGGACTATAGTTACATATGTCGGTCCCTTTCACTGCCAAGAACTTAGCAGGATTTGAAATTTGAAACTTACAATAAATGCGACATACAGAGCGACAAGTAATAAAACTGCAGTTGCGCCTGCCTTTCTGAAGTCAGGCACAATGCGCACAACATTCCCCAATTATAGCTAGCTTAAAGCCAATATGTCGATGGAAATGGTTTCGCTCCTAAAAAGCTTTGTTGAAAGTGGCACGACTAAAACCCATCAACCCACCAACTTCCTAGAAGGCCCAAATTACACACGCAGCGCAGGCGGCACCACTAGAAAACTTGCTCATACAAAATATCGCGCCTGTTCCTTACGCCACTTGTGAATAATTTAGGCCTAAAATTAAAAGAAACTCCTAAAATAAGGAATAAGTTTGTGCTTACCAGGTTTATTGAAATACTAAACGATAAATTGAATGCACGATCTTTCCGGTATGCTTCATATGTGTTTTATCCAAACGTTTGCTTATAAGAAGTTGCTAACTAACTGAGCAAGCAACACCACCTCCAAATGTCATTCTTATCGGAATAATACCAAATCGCTACAGGTTTTCCCCAAACCGGTGATAGCCTATGAACCACATGGCTTTGATAAGCCGTTTTTTTTTACCGTAATAGTATTAATGTTACGCAGTTTATTTTTATTTTTTTGTTTTTATGACTTAACTACTGAGCCATTTAATATTTGACAGAACAGTCTGGATACAGATAATACTAGTATGATGTCAGAGTTGTTCATAATATCATCATATTCGCTAACATAACGAAACTATTATATTTTAATTCCTAACCCTAGCAGTATTATTTACACTGCTTTGGCTAGTAATTACTCAATATTGCTATCTACGAGTATTTGCATAGAAGCGTCTCCGCCGACTACATTCGGGTAATTAGGTTTCGTAATCGAATCTTCTTACGGAATAGAGGCTGAGCCGAGCATTACTGATCGCACACGAGCTCCAACTTCGGTCAGGGCCTCTATTCCACGACGTCAAACAATATTGCTTTTGACATGTTATGGTATTGATTTTAACTCGGCTGCCATTACTGTAAGTAAGATAAGAGCAATATTGTTTGCCGTCGTAGGATAGATGCCCCGTATAGACTTTATGACGAGACACAAGATGAATTAAAAATATTCAAATTAAGTCATTTTTAGGCGGGCTAAAGTCAGTAATCAGCTTGTACGGCTTTTGTTTCAAACTTTTGGGTTTGCAAGGCTGAAGCGATTTAGACTGTATTTCATAGAATGTACGTATGAATGTATTTTATCTTCTTATTGTTTTCAGGTAATCCTGAACATTGATTACGTAGGTTAAGTGAGATTTGTGACTACCACATTTTTTTTTCTTCCGCGATGGGAAATGCCTGCCGGTGAAATTGATAACACAACGAGCAAGTGGTTTTAGAAAAATACTAGATAGGATAGGATAGGATAGTTCTGAACACGAGCTTAATTATAAAGATATAATATTTTTCTCTAAAATGTCTGGAAATGTTGACATTACTATCTACATATCGACGGTAAAAAGCGTAAACGCTGTAACCCGCAAAATCAAACTTTACACCAGAGCCAAAAAACTTTTGAAATTTTACAAAAAAAATCATATCTTTTTTTTTATTTGAGCTATCGGTGCTATTTTTATACTACATATGTATTTTCAAATTCCCTATTAGATCATATGCCTGTCGTGTACCAGAAGTGACTGGGTTTCTTTTTAGTGTCGGTTACAGCAACCTGACTTTTTTTTTCAATACGATAAAACGCTGTTAATGATTTTGTTAAATGTATGGAAAGGTAATAATCAGTGTGATTTCTAATAAGCGTAAGTGATGTAACCACCATTCTTTAAATGTTGAGCACTGCTTAAATTGATGTTACGCTGCAGTGCTTGCAGTTTAAAAAAATCATAATTGTATTCAATGATAGATGCCAAAAAAGGTTATTGATATTAAAACGACGTAAATATGAGATAACATTTATTAATCCTTTTTTTAAATGTTATCCTAAAGAATTAATTAATACGAATATGTTTGTATGTGTATGCAAATATATTATATATATATATATATATATATACATTTACAATACAAGTCTAGTTGAAAAAAAAGAAATGCATTTATTTTAACGATAATTATGCATCGCTACAAACACTTCGTATAAAAGAAGTATATTATTATGAAATTTATCATGAAATCGAATGATGAAGAAATGAATCACAAGTTAACTTACTCATGAAATAAAGTCAATTAAAATTAAAAACATCAATGTTTAACAAACTGAAAAGTTTAAGACACTATACTAGCGTTTCTTCAAACTAATAACTATTATCTAAGTATTGTTAAAATTCGTAAAGTAGTTTTAATTACTTATAATTATGTAAAGCAACACTTAATTCTCAGAATTTATCATACTAAGTAGTTACTATTTAAATGAAATAAGAATTCATTAGTATAGTATTAACTATTCACATTATTTGCACTGGTTTACTATTAAAATAGATATAATTACATTTTAAACTTTTGTTGTCACGCGGTGAAAGACCGTTACACCACACACAACTTGATCCCACGGCGGTCTCAGACTGACTGATCGGGGCGGTAAGCCGTTACCCACACAGCATGAGCGCGTATTTAAAATACGGTAAACTCAAGCGACCAATAATAAGCAATCGTTTAAGAAATGAGGTAAAGGTCAGTAATATTTTTGCGTATTACTTCATATTTGGTGTAACTTGTGAGTATTCACATTATGGTGTCTGATTAAAACGTAGTAAGTCACTATCATCTAAATATATTTTACAGAAAACGTAGTAAGTGTAGTGTCACTTTTTTTTTCAATACGCGTAAACGCTGTAAATGACAGTGGAAATGGTTTTACGCACGCAGTAACCTACTGGACTCGAAAAATTTGTAAAATATGAATTGGTGTAAATGCAAATGCAAAATAAAGACCTGTTTTTTGGCGGCTTATAGCAATTAATTTTGCTATATGTCAAAAAAGTACATACAATTTCAACGCTGTACAGAATTTTCTAATCGTCGTAGAGCCACGAGACCCGGACCATTCGACGCAGAAAAAAAATCTGATTCCGAATATGCAAAAAAAAAATTTAGGTACATTGTGGGTTACAGCGTTTACGCTTTTTACCGTCGATATTGAGACGCGAAGGACATAGTTTACTGACAGACCTCAAATAAAATAAAACATTGCGTGCTCGCTACACAAGCCCGCAATGTTGCATACAAATTCCATTACTATCTAGCTTGTAACTTTTTAAAAAGTGAAAAAGCTCATAATAAAATGAGAGCACAAGTCTTATACATCCAAATTTTATTCAAACATAACTTTTTTATCTGTGTCTGGAATACGAGGGGCGGCTGATAAGTAATCTCCTTGGTCAGAAATATATACAAAAATAATGCTGGCTGGTATGGATTTATATTCGTTTGTTATTCTATTTTCAAAATGTATTACATTCATTTGTTTATTGCATCACGTTTATTTGTCTCCTACAATTGTTTCAAACATGTCGGTAGAAAAAGTGAAAATGGATAAAATCGAGCAGCGTGCGGTGATTAAGTTTTTGACTAAAGAAGGGAATACGCCTTCGGAGATCAGACAGCGTATGTTACGTGTGTTTGGCAGTTTGTGTTCTTCCGAATTTGTTATAAAGTTTTGGTCAAAGCAGTTTAAGTTAGGTCGTGAGAGTCTGGAAGATGATCCTCGTAGCGGAAGACCAGTTTCGGCCGTCACCGATGAAAATGTAGCCAGGGTGAAAAAAATTATATTAGAGGACCGACGAGTGAAGCAGTGGGAGATAGCTAGAGATGTGGGCGTCAGTAAAGAGCGAGTCAATGAAATAATTCATGAGCATTTGAACATGTCCAAGGTTAGTGCACGTTGGGTCCCCAGAATGTTGACTGCATTTGACATGGAGAGGCGTGTCAAATGTTGCGAAGAGTTTTTGGAGATGAGTCGAGGGAAAGAGGAAGAAATAATTTCTAGAATTGTAACATGTGATGAGACTTGGATTCGACAATGGGACCCGGAAAGTAAGCAAGAGTCGTTACAGTGGAAATTTAAGGATGAGAAGCCGCCTCGGAAATTCAAGGTCTGTCCATCGGCAGGTAAACTTATGGCTACAATCTTTTGGGACACAGAAGGGATTTTGCTCATAGATTATTTACCGAAGAAAACTACAATGAATGCTGATTATTACTCAAACTTACTATACCAACTAAGAGAGACAATAAAAGAAAAACGGCGAGGTAAACTAAACAAAGGTATTCTGATTTTGCACGATAACGCACCAGTGCATACCGCCCGCACAACGAAGCTAGCAATTAAAGACAATGGCTTCGAAACCATTGACCACCCCCCTTATAGTCCAGATTTAGCCCCCTGTGACTATTTTCTGTTTAGACTTCTCAAGAAAGACCTCAGGGGACGAAGGTTTATGACCGATGACGAAATGAAGGCTGCGGTTACTGACTTTTTTGACGACAAACCGAAAGATTTTTTTTTTAATGGTTTAAATTCAATATTTGAAAAATTTAATAAGTGCATTTTACTAGCAGGGGACTATATAGAAAAATAAAAAAAAATTAGCCACGACAGTCTTTTGTTTCATTGTTAGGTAGATTACTTTTCAGCCGCCCCTCGTAGCTTATGTTTTAAAAAAAAACAAAGCTTGCGATTCTCCTTGTCATAAACAAAAAGGCGGTAAAGAGTGATAGTTTTTTCACATTAAGTTTGTTTGTATGCAATTAAAAAAATGAGTTCAGGCGATGAAGATTTTACTCCAACACAAAAAAATAATTGCGATTTTTGAGAAAAGCACTATATTTGCCTCGGCAGGAACAGCAATTGCGGGCTTCGTATTTTTAAACGGACTCGCAAGCTCGTCCGTTTAAAACAATACTCGGCCCGCAATTGCCTACTTCCATGCCTAGGCAATAATGTACTATTGCAAGGTGGCTTTGCCGCCAGCAAGAATCCGACAATCTGTTCAGTTTGAGGGCTTTGCAAGTGGCTTAGGGTGGTATTCCACCAGTCCAATATCTTTGTCCAATTTCTATATCCAATATTTAATCAAATTTCTACGATGGAGGCCCATTCCACTTATCCAATATCTTGGTTCAAGTTTTTATACTATTTGCGTAGCCATTTTGAACTAAATGTCATTCGTAACATTTGATCAAATTTCGGTGTTGCACATTGGACAAAGATATTGGACAGGTGGAATACCACGCTTAGAAATGACGTGTTAGGCCTCATTTCCAGTGAAATTGCCGGAATTCTTGCCCGACAGTTACTTAAAAGAAACTTGCAAGCTTCCACTAGGCACTGTCTGAAAACACTGTCGGACATTTCTTGCAGCAACTCCTAGCAGATGTATTTGCAGTTTGAGCCACTGTCGGACAGGCTGTCAGTTGTTTTACGCAGAATTTTTCTTGCAAATAGAAAAGCGCATGCGAAAGCAATAAACCAGCAGTACCTTTTTCCTGTTATCGGCGTATATGCACTGCGCGAGGCTGCGGTGCCTCGGTGGCGCCTCCTCGGGCTCGGCGGCGGCGGCGGGCTTGGTGGCGGTCTGTTCCAGCTCCTCCTGTTTCTTCTTCAGCTTCGAGAGCATCGCCTCGGACAGCGCCATCTCGCGGTCCACCTGGAATTACCATGCGGAATGTGAGCACGTGTCGGGTCTATATTGGAAGTCTAATTCATATAAACGCGCAATATCATTCTTGAAATATGCTGTCCTTATCTATTAACATAACATGACATTTGAATTTAACAGAAAAGGACAAAGAATACTTTTCTAAAATAGGTTTTTTGTGCGTTTATGAATAAGGGGCTAATGTTTATTAGATTTGGGTTTCGTTTTGAAGCTTCCTAACTTAACTTAATATCCATAAAGTAAGATTGTGGAAGTCAATAAACATTGGGTATTGAAAAGGTAAAATAGGAACCCTTATAGAGCGACAAAAGTCAGTCGATCTTTCCATTTGTCAACGTAAGATTAAAGGGCCTATTCGCAATTTGAAATTTTGCTTACGGGAAGCGAAAAACACGAGTAACAATAGGTAAATGTTTTATGCCACTCGTAAAAGGGGGAAAATAGAGGTGAAATTTTAGATTAGGGCTACTACAACACGTGGGATACGAAAGGGATACCTATTTGCCTGTAAATTCTTAAACTGGTTTTATTATTGTCTCTTAAAGGAAGGATTCTATTTACAGCTGAAGTTGCCGGTAGTTATCATGAATTTCTTCAATAATATTAAAGTCACAAATGGCGGTTGTAACTTGAAACGTGGAACCCTCGTACCTTGCTGATCTGCTGTATGAGCTCATCCTTGGTGGTACGAAAGTTCTGGTCCTCGACCGTGGGCTCGGAGGGCGGGTTCGGCGACAGCACCTCCACGGTATTGTAGTTGTTCACCGGCTCCTAGAACCAAACAGACAGGTGGATTAAGGCTATGGTCGTCATATAGGTACATCAATAATTATCAAGGGAGAATCTCAAACAATTTGCCCTACATTACTAGGTAGATAAGTAGTCAATCCTGACACATTGCACGATCATAAAGTTTCTGACAATTGACATTGTTGACAGCAGTAAAACAATGCTAAACTTATTTGTTGCGTGTGAAGGAATAGTAATAACAGCATTGTTTGACTGCTGTCATCATTATCCATATTCAGAAACTTCATGATTGTGCAATGTGTCAGGATTGACTTTTTAACGGCCGGGCACTATAGTCTAAGCTTTAGGCTCGTACCCTCCGTCCACTAGGATCCATTGATAGGATCCATTAAAGGGGCCAAGTGGACTATTTGAACATTCAAATCCATTAATGTAGAGTGGGCTTTAATGTACACTTAAATCCACTTGGAGTCGTTTACACTTTTTAATACGCTGGGATCCATCAATGGATTTAAATATACTATGAAGTCTACAAAGATCCATTAATGGATTCTATTGGTTTTTTTATATGCGGAATCCATCAATCGATTGGTGATCCATCAATATTTTGGTGGTTCCAGGGCATATGTATGAACTTGGCTTTTCTCAATTTTAGTGGATTCCTAAATGAAACGTCCTTAACAAACATAATTTTACTGTTAGGCTGTGTGATTACTTCAATCAATTAATTAATGAATGTAATGATCGTCGGAAATAGTCCACTCACAGCTGCTAGTGATATTGACGCCATCGTCGACTGCCAACAACCAGCGGATACTAATTAGAGTACGACTTGTATTGTGACGCTTTACTGAAATACCTAATATAAATCCTATTTCTTCTTTGACCCCATATTATAATTAATTCCCTTAAAAGCCGTGAAATAGGCTCCGTGAGGAGCATTGACTCGAGCATTAATTAAATTTGAACTTATAGCCAGGCTTCGTCGCGAAATCAGGGAGACTGTTTTAGTAATTAATTATAGACGTTTACATTTAAAACATAACATAGCTTGTAAAAATATATGTAATTGATTAATTATTACAATTATTAAGATATGGTTTCGTCAGTCATCAGTTCATCACTGAGTGTAATAATTAATTACGCCTGAACACCGCAACACAAAGAGCAGCACCCTCGTAGAAGGGTGCAGGGCGAGTTGCGGCAGACCACACTCGATCAATATACAGCTTAATCGTTCGCTGACTGACCAGGCCATGAATGGTTATAAAATAACAATAAGTTATAAAAGGCTTAAATAAAGCCTTGCATGTGGTTGTATACAAAACTAATTTGGAAACAAATATAGAATGTCCAACGGTCTATCCCAATAAACATTTCGAGGTTGAGTAGACGTTTTGGTCTCAACTTTATGTTACTTAGTATAATCGTATAAATGTCATAAGGACGTTCACTCGACGGCATTAGGGCCCATTTAATCAACTTTAAGTCATAAGAGTTTCGTGTAGCCGTCATATGAATACCTACTTAGTCGCATAGTCGTCATATACGCGTCGGCGATTAGGCTACATGTTATATAATATTAGCTGTTGCAATGTGTATTCGACTTCGTATAGAGTAATGGTGCACAATATGACTTTTATATGATGTAATGGTTGTTTTATTGTCGCTTAAAGATATTGATGGTAACCTCCTCATAAACAGTCCTAACGTGTTTTGTGACATAACAATATGGAATAAAGGCCGTAATTATTGCATTTTTTTACTTGTAATTTGAGGTGAAAAAACCATATTCACCAACTGGAAACTATTGTACACTCTAGTTTACTGATTAATGTGAGGTAAGTTGGTAACTAAATTTTTATGGGCTTCTAAAATTTTAAAGTATTGATATATTTTTATAAATAATTTAATACGTAACTGCGTTATGTGACAACTATATAACTTCTCGACCTATAACTGCGTATTCAAAATGGAACGTTCGCCATAACAGTCGATTTAGGGTTCAGTAATAAAATAATGAAACGCCTGACTTACATTAAATATAGCTACAATTGGTAAAGAATTTATATTTTAAGAATGGAAGGATTTGAGTGACAAATTATAATTATAATATTATTTTTTCTCGCTTACACATGATTTACAATTATACGGATATTTTCGGTTATAGTGACTTCTTTATTATAATTAACATTATCTTCACTTTCGGACGATGAATCAACTTCAACTTCGGAAAATGAAGAAGACTCCTGAACTTCGGCAAATGAACTGCGGGGTATAGCTTCGAAACCACTGCGCTTTTTACACAAGGGACTTGCTGAATGTGTAGCATTTGTATTTAAACGTGATACGGAACCATTCTCATTTTCCTCACTGTCAGCTAGACCTCTTGCTTTATTACTTTTTATTAAAGTACGCGCTTGAAGCGAATGATAATTATTTTGCACTTTTCTTTTGAATGCGCCACTTCTTTTAATCCTTTTCTACTTTTTTGGATCCATTTTAGAAAGAGTACCTAAATGTGATGAATTTGATTTCAAAGTCGTGGAAGTTATATACAAGTTTATTTTAAAACGTTAACATGAGTATTAATCAAATAGCGGTCGTATTATAATGTTTGTGTTACTTGAAGACGTATACAGGTTGCACTCTTAACACTTATTCGATTTTTATATAAGGATTATTTTAGGACAATTATTTTCCGTTTAACAGTTATATTAAAGGTAATTTTACATGACAAAATTGACACTATCTTGACGTCTATACGACAAAAACGTTTATACGACGAAAACGTTATATGAGTAAGTTTTATAGACGTCGACGTAGACACTATTATAAGACGGTCGTAAAGAAATGTTGAAAAACCGTCTATATGACATTATTATATGACAAGAAATGTATATGACTATCCGGACACATAATGCACCAGTACATGACGAAGAGTCAGAAAAACTACTGTAATATAACTTTTATAAAACTCAAAGTCATAAAAATGTTTAATTATATGACCAAATTGTTTATTGGGATGTCTATACAGATGTGTACAAGTAGGTATATGGAAAAGGGGCTTTACTAAGTCTTTTGCCTATACCAACAGACGTAGACGTGGTCTGTTTGAGAAATGGCAAATCTAAATCGGTTACACGTGAAGATCACAAAGTATTTTTCCTGTTATTCGGAGGATAAAGGCCGCCTTCCACTGCGAGCGAAGCGGGCACAGTACAGACTCGGTTTAAAACGGTGACTTCGAGTGTTTCCACATCAAGCTATCTTCTTAAAGTCACAAGTCCAAACGGAATCCGTACGAGGCCCAAATCGCTCGTAGTGGAAGGTGGGCATAAGGCACTGGTCCCACCGCCGAAGATGAGCGGGAAGCGAATACAGCCAGCGATCAACTACTAATATTTGTGTCTCTTTTCTTGGTACGGGATCTATATTTTTTGTTTCATCAAACTAGTGGAAAGAGTTCTCGCCGGCAGTGTGAACAGCCAGCGATCAACTATTAATAGACGTGTCCCTTTTACTGACAGAGGATCTTTATCTTTTGATCGTTTCTTGGGCGAGAAAATCGCCGATAGCTAATCGCTTCCTCGCCCTTGGTGGGACCAGTGCCTATGTATTCAGAGTTTGGCAAGCTATATGGAATGTATCCCAAGTTCTAACACAGCCTCTGTGGGCCAAACCGAACGCGACCTGTGGTTTCATCTACCCTACATACACACAGTACTAACTTTTTTCCGACATCACGGACAGGGGAATTTGTTATCGCTATTTTAATGTGATAGTCAAGTCTCAAATCTAGGCTTAAAAGCAGCTTATATCACACTACTACTTTCTCTGTACAAATCACATCATTTCGTTGCTCTAATAAAATATAATAACCAATAAGGCTAAACCAAAACACACAATGCATTTGCAATAAAGTTATATTAGGATCAAGGGTATTTTTAAAAGATCCACAATGATCTATAATTTCTGTACCTGATTGATACTGCCATAATTGATTATTATGACAGTAATCTTTATCGACCTTCAAGTTTATTTACCCGGGTCTAATGACATAATGATTAAATTAGCATCGCCGGAGGTCGCCATTTGCCGCCATTCGCCAACCTACCCTCCTATCAATGTCATTGTCACCACATTAGGTACAATTGGCTAGTTATTTAATAATTCGAAGGTCGTACGTTGTATTTGAAGTAATGCTGTAACGACATGTCAACATTGTGAAAGCCGAGACATGAAGCGAACTTGACGAGTTTTTATTTGTCGATCGCGGTAACTGATGCTCTTCAGTTGGGTGAAGCGTTGTTTAGAAACCAGCCCATTCATTCAAGTAACTAACCATGAGTTACGGCTTACGGAAGACATGAGGAAGTCAGAAGAGCCATTGTAGCTTTAGCAAATAAAGGAAAACGAGTAGACAGGTGACCTGATGGAAAGGGTCACCGAGCCACTGCTACTCAGAGAGGAATTCTCTTTTTATGCCATGTTTAAGGGTGTTTTTAGTGCCGGCGCCGAGAGGTGGGTGAGGACCAAAAAGTTGGACCACAGTTAACCGTTATTAACCACAAGCAAAAAAAAGGCAAAAAATAGTTCCGTTGTGCGACAAAAAGCTTACAATGGCATGGCAAATTATTGTCGCACAACGGAAAAAGTTTCATAGAAAAATTTAAAATCCTGCCTGTCAGCGCCGATGGTCAGCGTGGCACTAAAACCAGCCTAAAGAAGGACATGTCGAAGCGCTCAGGAAACACGGAGGAGGCGAGTTAGGTTCATGCTTTAAAGTACGAGGAAGAAAAGACCCCTGGTCTATTTTGGTGGTTCCAGGGCATATGTCTGAACTTTACTTCAATAAATTCTGGGATCATCGAAAAAACTTTACCAAGAAAAAACGTGAAAAGCGTTACGAAGACGATGATGAGGTTTAGCTTTTTCATCTGAGAATGCTTAGAGAAATTACGCTATTCCTAGTGAGTCGTGATAGTGAGGTTACAATACATGGTGTAAAGTAAACGTGCCTCATTGCCTCGTGCGAGCGGTATTGGTGAAAATTCAACATTTCAGCAGAGCAGAGGCAGGGTGTCCTAATAAAATATTTTCTCAAAAGATTAATATTAAATTTTCACACTCACGTAGCTAAAGAAGCACCTAAGAATTATTTGAAACAACTTTAAAATGATGCCTAGAGAAATTCTGAACGACACTTCTTAAAGGAATACACCACTGCGAGCATTTCCAAACAAACGAAATTAACTCTCGAGCTCGAAGGAATAGTTGGAAAGCTTGGAAACTTTAAGAGGATGTCACGAGACGCGAAAACCTTTACCTTATATATAGATATGAATCTGGGGATTTAAGCGAGTTACTTTTTAGACAACTGGTTTGTAAAAATATCTCTTCGAATGCACCTCTGGTCGTGGACTGATGGTTTGACAAAGGACACAGACGACATACTAAGGGCTTTTATACTCTTCTCTTCTATTTGAGTGGTTTAACTTACAAAAAAAGTTTAGGACTTAGTCATGTGAGTCACGAAAATTAGTCGTACATTCATATAGCGCCCTCATACGCCAATAGGCGGCATCTCATATTCAATAAACAAAGCAGATTCAGTCCTCACTAGTTAGTTATATGGTTGCACTTGCTACAGAAGTTTTATCTGATTAGACTTAAAGCATATAGCAGACTTAATTTTCGTTACTCACATGACTAAAGTTACCGTTTCTTAATTTTAATCCCTATCTAGTTACACTTTTTTTGAAAACCGTCAGTACATAGTCTGTTTCCCTTAGAGTTGTCCTCACTTGCAGGATGTCCAGGTTACGTTGGGGTAAAACCGGAAAGTAAGTATCATTTTAATAAGCGCCGGGGAAATTAACCAAAATATTCAGGGTTCGAGAAAACTCAACTTACCCTAGTATCGACCCTAAGCGGCTGATGATGCAAGGCCGAAACAGGTCGCTCTGCCGTGAGTCGGATCTTCTTGAAGGGCGGCGGGTCCGCGGGGGGCGGGTGGTGCGCGGGGGGCGCGGGCGGCGGCAGATACGCCGTGCCCAGCAGGGACATGCGGGTGCTGGGCGCGCGGTACTCGCCCACGGCGCCCCCGCCTCGTCCATAGCTGCTGTCCCTGGAAATTATACAAATACCATTTAATTTAACATCTATAGGAAATAGTCGCAACGTTTACTAATATTACCTGACCGGATCCCCAAGTATTAATTTAATTATTTATTGTATTGTACCTGGGTGATCCAACAAGCGATATCAGTGAATAAAACAACGTAAACCATT
Organism: Acleris literana; assembly: GCA_946894065.1. Taxonomy (NCBI): domain Eukaryota; kingdom Metazoa; phylum Arthropoda; class Insecta; order Lepidoptera; family Tortricidae; genus Acleris; species Acleris literana. The sequence goes on from OX335687.1 coordinate 7,910,363, forward strand.
GGCGTCCGTAATTAGATTTTTTTGCAACTTTGAACCTTGTGGATACTACCATTGATACAATCAATCGCGTTATTTTGGACGCTATGGTATGCCTGGGTTGTCAAGTAGGTAAAAAAAGCCCCAGGCTCCCCTCTTATTTCAAATCCCAACAAGTTGGACCCTATATCGTGCTTTTTTGTTCCCTGTTAATCCTTTACACATGCAGTCTGCCAAATTTAGTGCAGGGTTTTAAACACAAAACCGGAGAAAAAGCTCAACAATTTCTGTGATCGAATCAATCGGTTAGATTTAACAATCTTTAATCCTTTGCATCAAACTTAAATGCAATTCCTAATATATGACAGGGAATGGTTTCTGATCTACCCATTTGTTCGCACACTAGTATATTGATAAATGGAACCTGTTTATTGAGTCCAACCACAATTTAACCCCGTTAAGATCTTGTGAGATATGCTCTTATTTATAACGTGTGGGAGATCAGGACCACGTCATGCAAGAATTGTCAACATATGCGATTTGAACGCCCTCGTACGACAAAACATCGCGCATCGTCCGCTTCATAAATACTTCGATCTGACGATCTTAAAAGCATTTCGAATCTATCAAACCATTTTACAGAAGATTTGCGTTTACTTTCCGTATACGAGTATCTCGATTGTTCTCGGTCTCGATCTCTAGATAGACTTTGCTCTTATAAACAGCTTACGAGGGTCATACACATTCGAAAAAACAAGAGTTGCCACTCCTGTGCTGTGGTCAATAGTTAAAGGGTTGTGTGAATATAAGTTATGTTTTTATTTGATAGGACTAAAGTAGACCTGACGCCGTTTATGCGGATGTGGGTTTAGCCAGAAAATTAGGCCTTGAAAACGTTAACTTTGGGTAGTCTACAGAAAAGACAGTAACCTAAATCTGTGTGTTTTCTATTCTGAATCTGACGAAGGAGATCCCTCTCACACTCAGTACGTGACAAAACTTTGAAAAAGGGATAAGTAGGGAAAACGTTATAAGTAGTAAGTATATGAAATCCACAACGGCGCACCCTTCTGCTCAATTACGTACATTGACTCAACACTATACTTTGAACTTCGATTACAGTGAGCCTTTTATTACGGATATACGAAACTACTGAAATCCGGTCGGTCAAGTGGTTGACGTTCATTCAGTCGGACAAGACATCAAAGGAATCCTGTTTTTCATATTGCAATACACTGAATTTGTAAAAATATTTAAGCCGTTCTTGTATTATGTTCTCGACGAGTGATTTTCGAGTATTGTAGGTACTTTAGAAAATCGACATTTGTATTCGAAAATAGAAACTACAACAATCAATGCACATTACCATTAAACTAATTTAAATAATTGACTATGTTGATTAGTGAGGAAAGGTACCTTATTACAAACATACACGTTTTACCATGCTAGTTAAAGTTGTAATTAACGAATTATTTGATAAAAAGTTTAATTACACAACTAATTACCACAATTACTCACATAATAACATATGTACGTAATTGTTAAAAATGGTTGGACTAAGGAAAATACCATAAACACAGACAACGTCCTTGCGAACAACTACGGCGATTAAAATAATGGAAATGAATCATCAAAGACAACCCAGACCGGAGACTAATTTGTTCAGAATTAATTATGTGTTCGTCAACAATGAATAAATCTGTATAAATTACCTACAAGAGAATTGTGACATCAAAGTGCTTTAATTTTTGATAAGGATTCCTATATAATTAGCCCTCATTTTGTTAAGAAACAATTATAAAATATTTAATCAATTTATGGATTTTAATTTCAAGCCACCGTGGGGTCACGTCACGTCATAGAGACGATAGGTATCAAACAGAATAAGAAATAAATTGCGATTGGCTTACTGCGAAATGGATTTAAATGAGGCTAAAGCATTTACTGCCGGCAACGCCCTAATATTAGTGTTTTAATGACTTTCGCCCCGTGCCTTGAACTGGTAGGTATGTGCGTTTTTATAATATGCGAGCTTAACACCCGCCTCATCAGATCAGATCAGAGTCAACCAATTTGATTGTCTCGTCTTGCAACCTCCAACTGCACGGGATCGATATTTATGAAAAAATACGATAAAAGTACTTATAATTCATTCACATATATTAACATTCACTGCCAGCAACGCGTTCTCCCAGCTTTTATCCAGTGCCTTGCGCGCGTAATGTGTTCTTACAGTATACGATTTCGTATAAAATAAAAGATGCGGCACCTGGCGAAAGTTCGAAATACAATGCCGGGAGAGAATGCGTTAAAACACCGATATCTCTTGAGAAACATTTTAAATTCTTGCTCGTTTAGTATTGACCGAATGATTTAAAAATAACTAAAAACCTAAAAACCTTAATTTACATATATAATATTGAACATACGTTCCCATTCCCATTTACGCAACAGCAACAGTACGTAAATTCTGAATATGTACAACTTGTGAGAGATCGTAAAAATACATTTTTTTAAATTAATTCCCATCTCAAACCGTCTCAAACACAATTTACAAAGAGACGTCAAATCGCCGTCAAGTCAAATTGACATGCACCTTTTTTAATTTAACTAGCGTTGCCTGTCCTGTAATACACATTAAAAAAAGATCTACCTAGTGGCAAACGATGGAGTACAATTATACCTAGGTACCTATATTTTTGCAATACAAATAGGTACGTAATTTAAAAAATATATACTTAGATTACGAACTTAAATGGAAAGGAAATAAAATTAATTAAAAGAAGCATTAAATGAACTGTAACAATACGAGCTCGTAATTCACAATTTCACACTCCTGCTTTTGACATTTGACAGATAACGCGCGGGAAATGAAGAGCGGGAAAGGCCAAGGTTGCGCGGGCTACCACCACCGCGCGGAACGTAAGGACGCATTCAAGTATATTTTTTACTTTTTGTTCTCATTCAGCCGTGTCGATGCCGCATTCTAAACACATGTGCTTACGTTATGTTATAATAAATGCCACTTGAATAGATAGCGCTTGCATCATCGTGAATGTATGTTAACAATGAGGACGGTTCATTGTTGCATTTATTAACAAACTGTGATATAAACAAAATAAGTGACAATACTTCTGATGATAAGGAAAAAGGTGTGGAAAGCATAGTAAATCAATCTAAATGATGAGGAACCATTTTTATATCGGAATAACGGTAGGTAGGTACTTTAGATGATAGGAATTCGTTAACAATGCATTGTTGATAAAAGTCTTAAGATATAGAAACAACAATAATATCCTTAAATAACGAAATATTCGTTTGCTGAATGTGTAATACATTCATCAAGCGAACACAATGTTTTTCTTATGTTATGCATAGACTGAAACTCCGTTTATTATTAAATTTAATGAGATCTACTTGGTAATAAAGGGATAGTAGGGATAGTAGAGCCCGTAAAAATATTACGACCGAGTATCACGTGCAGAGCGTACTAGCAATTTATTTGTAACCGTACGCGAAAATAACAATTTGTGCCAAGTTTACGTTTTATTTTTACATTCTTTCGTGTAACGGAAATAGCTTGCAAATGATCGCTGTTTGTAATATATATATGAACGCATTTTAATGCAATGGTGCCCATCTTGAATTTGCTGTCTCTTTTGATATGTGAACGTTTAATTAACGATTTTGAGTGATCGTGTTTATATTTTCATATAGAGTATAGATTAAGTAGGACTTATTGACGCGAATTTCACGTGTATCGCTAAATCGCTACGAAGTTCTGTGAAAAGCTTTCTCATAACATTACAAAACAACACTGCGATTTGGCGCCAATGTTAAAGGCGTCGGTGACGTAAATATGTATACTCATTTGACCGTCTTTACATTACGTAGGCACACCAACATAGAAAGTTGGCGCCAAACCAGAATCACAGACCACAGACAATCAAAACGGACATTTCCGCTCAGATAAAATCTTGTATTTCTAACGAAACCCATCCTTATTTCTTTAAGAAAATGACCTTTTGCCAAGAAAACATGGTAAATAATTGACTAGGTATGTTTAAGGTAGGTATTTGTTGTGGCGCCCTAATAGAGAATTTCAGCCAGTTTAGATTTTTGGCTTACCGTATTATTCATTAAAAACTAAAAATAGCTTTAAAAAAATCATTTCGATACGTCAAATAGTTTTCGAGATATTAAATTTTAAACTTCGTATGTGGCGCTCGAAACCCAGCGGCTAGCGCTCACGAATGATGACGTCATCGCTTAGCAGAGGTACGCGCCCTTATATGAAAAAGTAAGTTTACAGGGCTATAACTTTTTAACCGTTATAAGTAGCCAGTTGAATTTTTCACAGAGTACGTGTTATTATAAAATCTATCGTTTAAAATTATACAATGAACAATAAATCAAATTCCAAGAGGGGTCCCCATACAAGAAACATGAAAAAAAAAAAATGCATTTTTATACGGATTGTATTTTTATAATGGCTTCTTATTTTGATGCTATTTTAAGCTTAAATTGTAGTCTAATTTTCATAGTTTCCGACTAAATAGCAATCTCAAGTAAAACTGCTACAAATATGTGACAAAACTGATTTTATCAACACGATGTTTTAGGCGGTAACCCATCCTGTTATAGACTACGCTTGTACTTCGTTTCGTCGTTTTGATGTTACTATGGCAGCTATGTTTATCTATTATTTTGTATTACATAACTAACTGTCTGTCAATGACCGGCTTTTCTATTTGTAATGTTTGTCGAATAAGTTGGTAAAATAAAATTAGAATAATAATCAAGCACTTTAAATATTGGGATAGTGGCAATAATGCCTAGACCTAGCAAAGCGAGAGTGTTGTAGGTGGGTACGTCTATCGAGTTGGTAGCGCCCGCGCGCGAAATTTGAAATCGATGAAATGAATACACGAAGTATCAGAACTACTGCTAGGTCAATCAAAAATTCATGTTTTACAGTTCACTCTTTTATACAGTAGCGATATTAATTCTAAATTAACACGAAATTTGTAAAGAAAGGCCTACCACCAAAGTTAAACAACCACCGCTTACCTAAACATCGATCGTGTTGATTTAAACTAGGCACTTATTAACATATTTGTAAGAGTTTTACTACAGTTTACTGTTTGGTCGTAAACTATTTATGTTTGTATGGAGTTTTGATTATTATCTAAACTTAATGTGACACCGAAATAAAAACCTATTATACAAATACAACCCGTACTTCGCCTTCCAAAGTTAAGCAACTTCACGCGTAGTCTAAAACAGGATGGGTGACCGCTTAAAATATCGTGTTGATAAAATCAGTTTTGTCACATATTTGTAGCAGTTTTACTTGACATTGCTATTTAGTCGTAAACTACAAAAATTAGACTACAATTTAAGCTCAAAATAGCATCAAAATAAGAAGCCATTATAAAAATACAATCCTTATAAAAATGCTAAAAAAATATTTTCATGTTTCTTATATGGGGACCCCTCTTGGGATTTGATTTATTGTTCATTGTACAATTTTAAACGATAGATTTTATAATAACACGTATTCTGTGAAAAATTCAACTGGCTACTTATAACGGTTAAAAAGTTATAGCCCTGTAAACTTACTTTTTCATATAAGGGCGCGTACCGCTGTTAAGCGATGACGTCACCCCAGCAAGATGGCCCCCGCGCGCTTTAATATTATTGACCCAAATTTTAAACGTTCATAGAATCAAAACTACTGAGTCTTTTTGAATAAAATAAAAATTAGTATGTTTGTTTATTTATAAACTTTACTGCTACAAAGTTTTAAGCGATTTGGCGTACCTACTGACATTCTTCATTATCGCCTGTTACATTTAGAGGCAAAGACAAAGTGATTTTGTTTCACATACATAACTATAGACAGAATCATAAAAAGTAGCAACTATAAAAGAACGTTATCATGATAATTTAAATACAATTCTCAGAACACAGGGTGAAATCTAAACCCGTGGATCGCATTAAGTAACGTAATTCACACAATCTAGTGTTATCTTTCACAGCAAAAACATTTCTCAGGCTTCTACATTGTTCTGATTCAGCTCAGATGACGGCACTTAGTTCACCAGTTCACCACGCCGCGCCACCACGCTAATTAATGGGGTTCGAATAAATCGTCGGTCTCTAAAGCGGATACAGAAATGGAAACACTGGCAACAGAATTAGTATTTGAAGACGGCAAATAATTGTGTTTTCCCAAAAAAAATACACATAGTTAAACATTAATCAAGAATAGAGTTGCCATCCGTCCGGGTTTCCCCAGATTTCTCCTAGTTTAGAGGGCGTCCGGGGAGCGTCCGGGCAGGGTTTCATTTGTGCTCCGAGTTTAAAAAAATTAAGTCTTGGGCCCCCGCGCCGCTCAGCGGCGCGACTCGCGTGCCGCGGTGTGGACAACCGACGAACCATCCGGGTTCTGGGCTCAAAAATCCGGGCATTTCACGCCTCTTGTCCTGGTTCCCAAATTTTAGAGATGGCAACCCTAATCAAGAATAATACTCACCTTAAAAAATCATGTTCATCAACCGTACCAAATCGGGTTTAAATGTGTCTTTTGGTTCAAAAACCTTAAACGTTAATGTTGGTCAACAAATGTCAAAAATGGTTTTTGAATGACAATAGGTACATTGTAAAAATATTGCTCATCCCAATTTTCAGTTGTGCCGCTAATATGCTATGATTATTTTGTACAGTACATATTTAAGTTAACTTTTGTATGCAGAGTCCGGACTGATGATTGATCCTTCGACACGGTATGTAGAGATCACTCGCAGTATTCTCGTACGCGTTCGTGCCTACGACCTTGGCATAACCTATCCTCAGAGCCAAGAATTCAAGATATTGACATAAATCACCGCATGGCAAGATCAAACTGCCCAATTTCATACCGCAGTCACGTGCAGAATATGTTCTAAGATTTGCACCACATTAACAGCTTATGAGCTCAGCCAAGTTGCATCCTAAAGCTGGCGATTAGGAATCTGTTAAAATGTATGGAAATCGCAATTCCTTTGATATTTGCAGTCAGTAATGTTTGCGAAATGCCACTTAATTTGTATTACCGTTGTCCTTTTCATAAGGCCTAGGTGGCAAATAAATGAGGAAGTCGAAGATATTGAGGATTATGAAATAATGCCGCGCATAAGGCCGCTCCCTAACTACGAGGGGCGGCTGATAAGTAATCTCCTTGGTCAGAAATATATACAAAAATAATGCTGGCTGGTATGGATTTATATTCGTTTGTTATTCTATTTTCAAAATGTATTACATTCATTTGTTTATTGCATCACGTTTATTTGTCTCCTACAATTGTTTCAAACATGTCGGTAGAAAAAGTGAAAATGGATAAAATCGAGCAGCGTGCGGTGATTAAGTTTTTGACTAAAGAAGGGAATACGCCTTCGGAGATCAGACGGCGTATGTTACGTGTGTTTGGCAGTTTGTGTTCTTCCGAATTTGTTATAAAGTTTTGGTCAAAGCAGTTTAAGTTAGGTCGTGAGAGTCTGGAAGATGATCCTCGTAGCGGAAGACCAGTTTCGGCCGTCACCGATGAAAATGTAGCCAGGGTGAAAAAAATTATATTAGAGGACCGACGAGTGAAGCAGTGGGAGATAGCTAGAGATGTGGGCGTCAGTAAAGAGCGAGTCAATGAAATAATTCATGAGCATTTGAACATGTCCAAGGTTAGTGCACGTTGGGTCCCCAGAATGTTGACTGCATTTGACATGGAGAGGCGTGTCAAATGTTGCGAAGAGTTTTTGGACATGAGTCGAGGGAAAGAGGAAGAAATAATTTCTAGAATTGTAACATGTGATGAGACTTGGATTCGACAATGGGACCCGGAAAGTAAGCAAGAGTCGTTACAGTGGAAATTTAAGGATGAGAAGCCGCCTCGGAAATTCAAGGTCTGTCCATCGGCAGGTAAACTTATGGCTACAATCTTTTGGGACACAGAAGGGATTTTGCTCATAGATTATTTACCGAAGAAAACTACAATGAATGCTGATTATTACTCAAACTTACTATACCAACTAAGAGAGACAATAAAAGAAAAACGGCGAGGTAAACTAAACAAAGGTATCCTGATTTTGCACGATAACGCACCAGTGCATACCGCCCGCACAACGAAGCTAGCAATTAAAGACAATGGCTTCGAAACCATTGACCACCCCCCTTATAGTCCAGATTTAGCCCCCTGTGACTATTTTCTGTTTAGACTTCTCAAGAAAGACCTCAGGGGACGAAGGTTTATGACCGATGACGAAATGAAGGCTGCGGTTACTGACTTTTTTGACGACAAACCGAAAGATTTTTTTTTTAATGGTTTTAATTCAATATTTGAAAAATTTAATAAGTGCATTTTACTAGCAGGGGACTATATAGAAAAATAAAAAAAAATTAGCCACGACAGTCTTTTGTTTCATTGTTAGGTAGATTACTTTTCAGCCGCCCCTCGTAGGGATCCCTTCCCTGGTTTGAAAGTACGCACGGAATAAAACAAGCGTTGGGTATAATCACTGGGCGTTAATTGCTAGTTGCCTAGCAACCCTTCCCGATTCCGTGTTTTACTGCAGTTATATACTAAAATCAGGGAGCGACCCGACCAGCCACACCTAAACCAGCCAACTGGGAAACCAGAAACATAACCTAATCAGGTGCTTTGAATCTCTATAACGGGGAGTGCTACCAACCTGAAGGACAATGCAGCCGAGCCATACCCGGGCTGGTGCAACCGCAATGTGGGGTACTGCGGAGGGTAGGGCGCGGCGGGCGGCGCCCGGGGCTGCGGTGCCGCCACCACCGCCCCCGCGGCCGGCTTGCCGCCGAACGCCAGCGCGCCGTGCCCGTGCTCCGACTGCCCGGGCCTGGAGACAACACAAAACAAATGTAAGTTAATGGGGATGCAAGCATTGACGTATAAAAATAATCAACGGACGAAGTAACACTACGATAGGCCTTTATCCGCGAACAACTGGTTTATTGTTGTTGCCTCTGGGATGAAAGGATATATATACGTCCCTACCTCGTGTCTCAATTTCTGTAAGTACCAAATTTCATTAATGTCAGCTCAGAAATTTACCCGTGAAAACGTAACAAACAAAGTTATTTTCGGATGTATAATATTAAAAGGGGTAATAGGAGTAATATATTCATACTCAAATCTTTAGACATCAATCGTCATGCACATGACTGTCTGAATATCACCAAGATCAAAAAATATTCGTATCTAGAACGTATCGAGAGTGAATCACGGGACGGGCGAAGCAACGACCGCATTGTTTGCCTATAATACCTGCTACCTTATAGGTAGCCATAGCATAGCTATGACTAACTGCTGACGCATCGAACACAGACCACTGCCTCTCGTTATAAACACATTCGTTGCCAGGTTCTTATAGGTGGGTTAATTTTGCATAGGGATCAGAAGACCTGGCGCTTAATGTGTTAATAGAAGAGGGATGGAGTTTTTCTCCCGAGAATACCTACAATTAAATAATAGATAAACATAATACGAGTATTAACAGCAGTCAAGCAAACAATACTGTTTACTAATAATACTTTCTTAGATTTAGGTGGCGATGACTACATACTGATGCATCTCACGTTGAGCTAGGCACAGTCTTTATTCAATAGGTTGAACGTAAAACTGAGCTATCTACAGCTGCGGTTTATCAACAAATTGTTGTTTAGATTAAAATGTTATCAGTAAATATCAGAAATGACTGTAGAATTTTGATAACATTTGTGGGGTTAGCGATCAAGACTTCAATGAATGACATAAAATTGCACAAAAATTGGTCTACCTCTCCAATCTCAAGCGTGAAATTATTGCAGGTTAAGGACATGGCAGAAAACAAGGTTTTCGCAAACAATTCGAAGGCTTAGAAAGGCTTAGAAGTAACTAAAGCTGTATTGATCTTCGTTCCGTTTTCACTTTGTAAAAATTCCTGAGTCATTTCACTCGGACCCTATTGACGCTATTAGACATCGGTATGAGGAAAAACACAGCGAGATTCGAAGAAACGTGCTCGATCCACGTATGCAGGTAGGGAAGCTTATATATCAAAGAATAAAAAATCAATATCAAATTTAATTATTTATTAATAAACAATGATGGTATTTAGTTACATAGGGATTATAATTCTTAACTTCCGCAAAAAACATACATAGTTTTGGTTATGTATACCTATTATATCGGTGAAAAGTAAGATTGCTGGATTAGGTACTTTAATAAATAATTCTTCCTATTCCTCATTAAATATTACAATTATTTAATCAATTTATATGAAATAATTCACAAAGTTCAACATCAGTGAGTTGACATTGCCCTCGCAAGGGCGCCCTTGAGCTAATAATATCGATAGCGAAAGTCATACGGACTGAAGACGCACTTCGAACCAAAACCGACTCTCCAACCCGATATTAAAGCGCAAACCCAGGAAATACAGGACCAGTATATCCGGGACTTCCATTTAATAGTGAAAAGGGACTTTAATGCTTACTTTTAAGGTTTTTTATTAAATGGACTTCGAAGGGATTAAAGTTAAAACGTACGTTCAACTTGCAACTCTTGCGAGGATTTAGTTAGACATTCATTTATTAAAGACTCGCTGTTGCCCCTCGACTCCGGCCGCGTAGAAGTAGTTTATCGCTATTCCCTTGGGAACTGTTCAATTTTACAGGGTAAAAATTACCATATACTTGGGGTTCAAGCTAAATGTATACTTATCCATATCATTTCATTAAATGCGTAAGAAACACTCAAAACGGAGTTAGTTTCGTTCGTGTTTACAATACAAGCACAATACAATGCAATACAATGTCTATGATGAACCAGGCCGTGAGCGACATTTTCCATCGATTTTGGAACATGGGATTTAAAATGCCAATGAATATGACATGACAATCGTACAAACCCTACATTTTTGAATAATTTACATTCAATACAATGCTCAACCAATAATGTTTTGACATATTTAACATGGTATTAAAATGTTTCCGTTTCCAAAATAAGAAAGGGACGCATTCACGCATGACGCAATAAGCGTATCCGGTAACAGTTTTATAACTTTAGAACATCAAAGGATGCACATCATATGATCAATAGGATCTAAGAAAATACTGAATCAACTCAGACTACGGAACTCGCAGTACTCGCACTCTACCTAAAACTATAAGTACTAGGTACAATTTTACAGGCATATCAATTGAAAGTTGAACCACTAAACCAGGCTAGCTACAAGCTATCATCATCTTAAGTCGACGTGTAACTTATGAAGTTATTTTAGGTTATGACTTATGACTCAGTAGAGAGTAGATTATTATAAGCTAACTGAACTGCACATTCACTCGCTTTGATTTGACCATATTTCAAGGTGATTAATTTTTATTTTATTGATCCTATATTTATCTAATCGATCGGCCCAAAAGATACGTGCCAATACAATTTGATAGCCAAAGCTGTTCTTAGCAATAGAGAAAACCTTAAAACAGATACAGTTATTTATTTCATATACGCGTCGCATAAATTGCAAGGTTCACGTATGATAAATAAAACATACTCATTCAATTTTCAAAGCAGTCAAACATTACCGTTCATCTATATAATGGCACCATAAACAAGTCTAAAACGAAAGTTCACAGTATCCTAAAGTAAAAGATGTTTAGATAAGTTTGAATAGCGCGGATTCCAGATTCCCAGCGAAGTTCTGATTACAAAGGGAAATAAATAGGAATAACTGTTAGGACTGACATGTTTCTTGAAGTCTTATTCAAGTCGTTCTTCGAAGTATTTAAATTGTCATTTGAAGTGGTCGTCTTTATCATTGCGAAAACAACACTGCTTTTTTGTGTCTTGTTACTGTTTCTATACTAATTCAGAATATAACGTTAATACTCAGTCTAAATAATTATCAAACAAAACATGTATAATCATCCACACATCGAAATGTCTAAGGATAAAAAATATCCCCATACATCATTTTGATATTTTGCAATGTATCGCAAGTAATCGCAACGCAGTACATTGTGAAATATTTTTGATGTGTGCATGTAAAAAAAACTTATAATATAACCGAAATATTTGTATACAGTTTGAAGAAATATCAGCTTTAAATACTTCTGCCTTCATCGGAACAAATAGGAACAAATGAGAAGATTCAGGAATTCCAGAAAAGAAGCAATAACTTGATTGCTGCTATTAGTAGTCATTTATATTCTGTTCTCAAACATTCCCAGTTCGACTGGTGCTTTAACACGCAGTTAGGTAAAGAAAAATAAGATTATCCAGTAAGTTGTGTATAATGTGGACTTCTACGAAAAACATTTACGACGTAGCGGAAACTGTTGTTTCCTCTTTCAATAAAGTTATTTGTTGAATAACTCTTAGTTGGTAAGCATTCCATCTAAACATTTGCATTATGATATGATGCATTGTTTTGACGTACCTACATGATTATTGATATCTTTTTGTACGAACAGGGACTGTGTGCCTTAAATCTTTGAAAGAACATACTACCACGAATCCCTATGAAAATATAATTTAATCTAACCGAACCTCAACAGTGTTACAAAAACTAATTCGCATTTCGGCACATATTTGCAGCTTGCATGTCCGTTGTAATCGCGTATTTGCTTCGCCATCACAATAACCGAGTTCAAAAATAGCACAATTTCCATAAACACAACGACTACACACATGCCATGATGTCCATGAGAAGATGTATCAGTTTAAACTGTTAAGGTGATTTTTTTCCAGAAACAGTAGTTCTATCCAGTAACAGGAGTTCTACCCAGTAACAGTAGTTTTAGATGCCTTCTCGCTTCTAAAACTTTCCAGAGTCCCGAAGATAAGAATCTTATGGAAACACTGCTTTCAGGATACCTAGCTAATAGAAGTTTTATTCTTGGGTTGATCAAGATAAAGGAGAAGTTGCCAGTAGCCCAATACAGGATCGACAAGCGTTCGTTATATAAGAGTGTGTGGGTTTGAGGGAAACTTTAAAAATAACGAAAAGAAGACGTTATATCCTGCCTATCCTTATCGTCACCTAGTATCAAGAAATCGACAGATTTTTGCCGGCTCTCACTCAATATTGCAATATCATGTTTACACATTGATTTGAGATAAGTGAATGATATGGTTATTGATCATTGCGCAAAGACATCGCGGGTAACATCTAAAGGCTCATAAATAAAGTAATTTTTACCGCAACATACCTACAATAGTCGTTACAGAAACGCCACACACACTTGTTAAGCAGTAATTCCCGCTCAAAACATGACTCGACATGTTTTTTCATTGTATAGGTAGTTATTTCTGTCCCTTTACGACGTTAACATCCTCGCGTCAGCGTGGGAGGTGGTATTAATATTTAACTCCTCAACCCTGGCCTTAGAATTGTTATCTATCTTATGTTTCACATTCTTACTTATTATTATATTTGTTTGAATGCAATAGTGTTTTAACCGCCCGATGATGGCCGTTGTACGAGTTATTGAACTTTGGATCCCCAAGTACAATTAGCGCTTGTATCAACTCGTTCATCGCTTATTCATCTTTATCTCTATCCTTACAAGTCTCAAGGTTGAATTAATACAGTTTTTCACTAATTAGAAGAATAGTTCATTATGCTATTCTATTTTTTTACCTCTCGACGTCTACCTGTCGATAATGAAACACAAAGTAAATAGAAAGAAGAACGGTTGATGTTATTACGCCAGAGCAAAAATTTGCCGATAGGCAATTTGAAAAAAAAGAAGTAGAAATCTATGCAGTAGGCTAGGCACTAAAAGCAGAATCACAAATTAGAAAAAATAAACCATCACAAATATCGGCGAAGACTCCTAAATCAACAGCGGCAACCTTGAACGCTAATGGCATTGAAAATATTGAAATTTCTGAAGAGACTGCGAACAATTCCGAACCAGAATTCTGAAATAAAAACAGCAAAGAAATAAAGACAGCAAGTAAACAATAACAGTATTGAAATCAGTTCTTTGGCATAGAGCTTCAGAGATTTGACAAAGAACTACTACCTACATTTTAATGTTTTTTTTTCTTTATGGCTAGTAGAAGGCACAGACACAGTCCATCTGGTGTTGCCAACTATGAGAACAAAGTAATCTCTAGTCAGAAGAATCTAGGTAGAAGAGTCTAGGTAGAAGTAGTAGTCTCTAGTAATTTCAACAGATGTCTTATCCCCACAGAGTAACACAACAGTGCGAACAAGCGAACATTTTTGCTTGGCAGCAAGTTAAAGGTTAAGATGGTGGTAGCGATCGGGACATTCGGGACCGACAATGGGACCGACCCTGCACAAGGTCCTACCGCCACTAAAACTAAGACTAAGGTCGTAAAAGTGCAAATGTTTTCTTTTTCAAATAGTTCCTCAGAATCTTAACTCGGTGCAACCTTAAACACGTGGCAGACAACTAAACGATATAGTTCGCTGTCGTCATGTTTATTCCTCACTCATTAAAGCGATAAAAGATGACCTATTATCGACGTGGGCGATAATCTAGAAACAAGGTCAATGTCAGACATGATTACGCGCAATGGCGCTTTAGCTCCAGAATGAGAACTTGCAAGATGTAAACACGGGCCGGGATATCTCGTTCACGTATTATTAACATTATTTTCACCTAAATTTGGTGACCATGCAAGGCTCAAACCTTCTATAAAGTCATATTGCATGCATATTGCTATATGATTAAGAATTAAAATCCTCAGAAAGGTGAATGTTTAATTGTTGAGCAAAAGTATTCTGGTAATTGCTTATACAATACCGCGCCTACGACCTGTTCACCTGTAGGACCGTTGTTAAGACTGGATTCTTCGAAATAGCAACACAGTTAGAATTTAATTGTGACATCTAGAACAATCATTCTTGCGTTGGGAGTTACAAATTAAACTAGGACGATGGCTGTCACAAACATTTCTAATTTAGTAGCTCTGTTACAATGTATCTTGTCGTTGGTAGAGTTACTAAGCAAAATTCCAATCTAAAAACAAATCACTATTCCTGAATTTCAACCTCCAGCGGCGACCTATTTACAAAACGCAAAAATACCGTTCGAATTTAAGTTTTTGAATAAAACAGGAAACGATTTGAATTCCGTTGGTTCGTTGGTCCGTTTTGGGGCCGGTAACGGTGTGCATGCAAAACGCTTTTATTTGCAACTAAATGCTACCGTTACTCCGCGGCTTGTAAAATAGAGCTGTGGTGGTGTTCTCGACAACGAGTTACATTTTAACCGACTTCAAAAAAGGAGGAGGTTCAAGGAGGAGGAAAATTCTTACCAACTGTATGAAATAAGAGATCAACATGTTCTGGTTGGCGATCAGTGCATACAGTAACGTTGACCCCATAAATTTCATCTTAAAACTAGGTACTCAGGTAAAAGTACGTGCTTCAACTGCGAATCCATTAGAAATAGAGTACGGAGTCGAGAGCCAAGTCGCATTTGTGTAGCAAGTTGAATATTATTCGATAGATCGCTATAAAATTAACTTCATGGACGATCCCTTGATATTCGAAAAGCATCAAGAAATTTACATTGTTGCTGATCTCTGTGATCAGGATCAGTGCCTACGCTACAATAAACAGAAATTAAGAAGAATAAGACCATCAGTAAAGAATAAATCGTTTTGGTGATCCTTGAGACTAATATCCAACATTCTGTTTTTCCGTTGACATGATAAAAAAACGTCTCCAAAGACTTTCTACTTTTTTATATCCCTTGTACATTTCACAAGATAGGTACAAGTCCAGTTTTCGTTGTTCAACTTTAATATAGTAAAGTTAACTGATAGAATGCAGGAAGTCATTCTTTGACCCAATTACGAAAGCAATTAGGTAGCTACCTACCTACCTACCTACTAACTAAGACTGCCGTTCTAGCGACAGAGATACCTTGCAACTTGTTTCCCGGGTGCAGTAACGTCTTAAACAACTTGAGCTAGATACAGAATTTCTCGAAACTGCACTTGCGCTGCGCTCGTACCGTTCAAAAATAAATACAACCACTTTCCCGTGCTTATCTCGATTCAATGACGACTTAAAATAACCCTAACACACTCTAATAAGAGTCGTAGAGTTGAGTAATACAGTTTAAACTGTGAATGAAGTTAGTGGAGTTGCGTCGTTTCGCGCGGCGACGGGCATGCGTCACGGAATGGCGGCGCTGGGGGAAGGGTCATCGTGCTAACCGCGCTATGTATAGAACTGTTGATCGGATCTGTCCGTACGCTGTTGCCAGCCGCCCGAAGGTCATTTGATATGTCGAAAGTTTGAGTTACACGTTATCGCTCGACATGCGACAGCATGGTTTGACAAAATTAAATAATGCGTACAAGTAATGCAATGATGCCAATGATGTACCTACCTACGTATAATGATAACGATAAATATGAATGAACGTTGGTTTGAAAAACCGCGCTGCAGTTTTATATAAACACACATCGCACATGCATATACATACATGTATAGATAGCCTACCTGTTTAAGCAATTTCAATTCCTACATGTTTGGCTCTGAATAAGAAAAATGGTAATGTGGTTCATTACCATTTTTTAAAGTTGACAAACCGTAATGATTATATTTCTCTTATTTGTTGAAAAGTTAAACATTTTCCTCCGACAAACGTAGGGAAACCACAACTAATAATTTCAAAATACATAATAATTAATTACCTACATACGTACGGTAGATATTTAATAAATAAGTAGATAATTAATATCGGAAACTTAATGTTAAGGTAGCATTTTAGACTGAGATTTTATGATTTCTGATTAATCAGATAAAGTATTCCTTAATATTTTTATTTTTATTTATTCTGTTCGGCAAGATCTGTACGGCATCAAATCAACCTATCTCTACCTTACCAGCCAAACTAATATTAAACCCCTTTGAGCTTTATTGAAAAGTGTTTGGTCTAAAGCCTACGATCGACGATCTGACGTTGAATCGGACGATAACATGTATCTCACTATGATCTCACTACAAATGGCCAAGTATAAACAGTAATGATAAACAGTAAATAACCTAATAAATACAATTATCACTTGACACGCCAACGTTCGCATTACACGTGTGACTAGGTATACTGCGGATGTGCGACGTACGCCGATTGCATCATTCACACAAACAATGTGACTCAGACGTCATTAGTTAGCCTTAATTATTGATAAGAAATTTATAAGGAAAGCAACATTAACGAGGATGACTAAATACGATAAGATGTTGAAGTTAAAACTGTGCCAACCAAGACCATACGCCCAGTGGCGCCCTCGTTACTATTAAGGTCAACTGGGGCAAAGGCAAAGCCGACTATGGGGTCAATGCGTCTTTGAAACATTTTAAAGAAACACGTTTTAACATTACTTTCGCTCCCTTTTATAGAAATTATAGTGCTTATTTAACTACTGTAGAAAAACGCATACACAGTTTAAAACATCCCTTGAAATTTACCCCATAGATAAACATATTTGCCCCGGTCAACCTTATCATGTTAATCAATGAGTAACGATTTGTTTGCAATGTGAGTTATGTAGGTATCTATGTGTAGTTGTAGTTGTAGCTGAAGAATTAATATAAAATGCTTTGTTTATTCATAAACCAAAAATGCTGCAAAAATTACTGTACCTACTTATTTCGTTTCCTGAAAAACCTAAGTCGCATTTATAGAGCACAAAACTAAACTAAATTTTGCTAATAAGAACCGTTTTCTTTTCAACGTATCTCATAATCGACATCATCTTTATAAATACACTTTCATTGCCAGGAACCCGGTCACCGAGTCCATTCCGACGATTGGGGCTTCCATGTCGTCGCTTACGCCCTAAATGACTCATCAAAAGTCAAGCTTGTAGGATTCTGACTCTATAAAATGTACCTACCTATACCACCTATAGCATTTTAGTCGTGTTAGGTACTAACGGTATAGTGTCATTAGGACTGTATTGATTTAGGGTGAACGACCCAAGTAACGGACACGTGGGCACTCATTTGTTTGAATTTTTATGTCACGTTTCAGCTTAGGTATAGGTATAAATTTAGTGCTTAGGCCTCACAAACACACGGCTTATATCGCCTACATGCGGTGGTTGTGTGTGTACTCTTTGTAGCGTGGGGCCAATGTACGTGCTGCCAATCGCATTATTAGATTCAGTGCTAGCGACATGCATGGCGAGTTCAAATTGTATACAATACTTAGTTGGTGGCAGTGAATGAGTAAATCTACAGGGCACGTGACTAAAGAGGAAGCAGGGCTTCAAAACACCTGGTAGATAGGTACATAAGGTGAATTTTACATGAGTTTATGCATCACCTTTTCAGAATCTTACAAGAAAGATAAATTTAAAAAAAAGTAGAATTCGTGGGTGCCGAGGTTAACAGTCGAATGACTTACACAAACTACTTTTAAAGAAGATAATTCTAGATTAGGCACCCCGGTTTTTTTATACATAAAACTTAGCTGAATTGCATTGATATTGGTCTACAAGGGCCGTAGGCCGTAGGCAATAACGGACAAAATATTTAGAAGTTTAAAAATTGATGATCACAGTACCCGAAGAACTTCCATCCTAGACATGTGTTTATTCCAACAAGACTATAGGAATAGGTTAGAAAAACGGAGCAGCGTAAAAACCCGTTTGTGTACGCGGGAGTGAAGTCAAGGCCACCTCGCATGTGGGCGCACGTGGCCACTGCTGGGCCGTGTGGGGCCGCGTTGGCTTCTTGTGGAATAGAACGCACGAGTCTGTTTCACGAGTTTGTTTCAAACTGAGCATTTCTAAGGTAGCAGGTAAAAGGTGGAATTTGATTAAAAACTTAAGACGAATTAACAACGCTATTATATGATCAGATCATGCCTACCTACGAAGCCAGCGTTCCCGGCTTGGATCTTAGGAAGGATCAAATATTTAAATTCTAGGCTGGCACAAAACTTCTTACCGGGATTAGTTAGAATAAGTAACTGTTATATTATAAAATTATGTTAACCTCACACCCATTCATTTGTCAAAAATACACACTATACTATAATACAACAGATATAGAAAATAATAATTAGAATAATTAAGATTACCTAAACATTAAATTGTTAAAATAATCCTTGTTTAGCTAGAAACTTTGATTAAGTTGTAGCCGTAATAAAACATCTTGAAACGATTTAGGTACTTTCTGTGACCCATCAGGGATTTTGGAAAGGTGCTGTGACGAAAGCAGCAATGCGAGAATGTTAGGTACTTTTCTTACAGTTAGAATGCCACAAACCAAATCTCTTACCGTAGTAATTAAAAGCTAAGGAATACAGGTTTTAATTTGGTTGAATAACTTTCTAATATCTAAATTAATAAAAAAATAAGCGTTTTACTATATTTACTTTTTTAACGGTGATATAAAAGCACTAGTTATTTTGATACTTATACATTTATAGATATAGGTACAATATATTTTCGAAGTTCACTAAAATATGTTATGTCCATTTAATTTCTAATCGTAATCATTATTATCAGCAGACAGAGCATTGTAACAGCAGATACTAGATACCTATGAGTCTCTCAATTCCTTGATAAAGCAATGTAGTTGTAAATCGTGATTTTCCATATTTGAATCGAGAAATCATAAGATTCATGTATATCTCTTCTAGCAAAATCTTTGATTTCTCAGTGGTTTTTAATTGCTGATTTATATCATAGCTGCTTAATTCCACAAATTCCCCAGCCTTTGATAATAGAAAGAAATAAAGCTAACTTCAGCAAAAACATCCTTAACGGGAATTCCCAACGCAAACATGCCGAAAAACAAGAAAGTGCTAGCCAGAGGGGAACATGGCAAGAATTATAACTTTATTTTGTACGTACCTTCTCCACCCCATTCTGAACTTTTCCCGGACGCAGTAGATGCTATTATAGCGTCGTTCCTACGGTTATGTAAAAGGAAATAGTATATAAATTTATGTACATGTTTGAGAGGATGCTGTAAAGATTAAGGAGCCATTTTATTAAGCTCCATTCTTTGAATGTAACAAGATAGCTGACTTATCTACTGTTCCCATCATTTCCGTATTGGCTAATAACCACAAAAAAATCTCACGTTCATCATAACTATGTTTAATAGGCTTTAACATCGGTGGTTATTATAAGCAGGAAAAAGCTCACATCCACTTTAATGCTTTAAAAAAAAACACTGTTTAACACTGTGCTGTGTGTGTGCTACATACGAGTATAAGTACAGACGGAATGAATTATCATATTTAGTCGGATAAGTTCGTTTTCATCTTGCTTTCTCAATTAGCATTTCGACAGATACTAAAGCAGATTGGGAAAGCAAGATAAATACGAACTTTTCCGATCAAAAACGATGTTTTATTCACTATATCTGTAAGTAAGTAGGTAAACTCAAAGATAGATAAATGTACGTCAAATGATTGTACCATCATCAACCCCTATTGTTAATTATAAGAATATCTTGCTCAGAAGAACGAAAATCGTAGTATAAATACTTCAGAAGTTTTGTCACACAACATACCTGATACGCACCCTTTGTTCCCTGCTCATGAAAGCCTTCAGTTTATCAGAGTACTATTTGTTTCAAGTGTTTTAAGATTTTTCGCTACAGGTAAGTAGTACGTATTCTACCAAACCAATTTCTTAATTTTACAACTTGTTGATCCCGTTGTTAGGTTTAGTTTGTAATGTTAATGTTTTACGTGACCATCTACTGTCGGGCTATCCGACTATAATGAGAACACTCGATGACTCATAGTAAGGAAGTATTAAAAATGCAAGGGAGTTGGGAGCTCTTTGTATTGTAGGTATATTTCCTGGATCAGTCCAATATCATTCCAAGGAGACTATTTACAAGCAAAACTGCAGGCCATAGCTAGTTATTTATAGTACGCTCGTCAAAAGTAAACATCGGTTCAAAGTCCCAGTTCGACGACTCCCCGTCCTAGATAAAATTATTTTTACCTACCTACACGCATTAAAAACGTGTCGTTGAAAACAATGGCTTGTTACATTGTGTTAGTTTATCTTATAATATCTTATCTTTTAGGGTCGAGGCCTTTTGGAATACGCTTAAACTTTGCTTTTAGTTGTCTAACCGATACGGGTTTATTGATTACTAGTGACCCGCCCTCGCTTCGCTTCGGTTTATGCCAGTTTTCTGTAATACCCGTACATAATCCAAAACTTATTATAGATAAAAACCTTCCTCTTGAATCACTCTATCTATTTAAAAAAACCGCATCAAAATCAGTTGCGTAGTTTCAAAAATCTAAGCATACATAGGAACAGACAGACAGCGGGAAGCCACTTGGTTTTATACTATGTAGTGATGAAAACCATAAGATTTGGCTGGGTCAAAAGTGGAAAGCAGTCAAATTGGAGGATTTACCTACTATTAAAGTGCAAAACTGTCGTACTTGCTCCTCTGACCCGAATAGAACTTATTAGCCATAACGATGAGAGAGTGGCTTGGGTGCTGGCAACTACGCGGAGATGCAGTTCCGGGTTTTGGTTCGAAGTTTGCCTTCTTCTAGGAGTTCCAGGTGGTTTTTAAGAGCCAAAGTTGTGAAACCCCCCAAAATACGTCGGTAAAATAGAATAGGTGAGGGAGTAGGGTGGACCAGCTAACGTTACCATCTAGTCGTGAGTTTGAGCACAGTATTACAAATCGATGGACAGCTCTTAGAGAAAAGAGCTAGATTTAAATAGGATCTCAAGCACCTTATTTTATTGTAAATTTGCGAGGTTTAATAACCAAATCGTCTTACTCTTAAATATTGTTTTGCAGTCCCGAACGACAGTACGATAAACGCAGGTTTTACCTGCTTTAAGATACTTGCTAATAGCATTATCATGTTCTCAATATACGTGGCAATCACGACAAAGGAAGGAAAAATTTCAGCTACGTAGCTAATCTTACCGGTTCTTTTGCATTGATTTTGAAAGTTTTTTCGTTTTATGTTTCCATACTCGATATTATTCGTCCTTGCTGACGGTCAAGAGCGATTCTATCTCGCTATCGTACGGAGTTCCGCTCCGTCTGACCTTCAAGTGTACAAATATATATATAGCTTTTATTGCTATGCCTGATATAAAGATTAATATTGTATACCTACTTAGCATCCAAATCGTGGTTTTTGTTTTATTAGACTCACCCGTTGGCATTTTATACGTTCTTAATCACCAGGGGCCAGTTTTATAAAGCTACAAATTACAATTTACAGGTTACAAGTTTCCATTTGACACAACCTCGACCAATGACGACCAGCCTTTTTCTTCTTTGATCAGTGTTGCCAGTTTAGACCTGTAAAATTGTTACTTGTAGCTTGCTTGTAGCTTTATAAAACGAGCCCCAGGCGTAATAATATAATATCCATGAGGCGGATAGGAGGCAAAAATATTATCAAAATTATCAACTACGTCGTCCCTCGAGGGACAAAAGACACTAGCTAGTTAATGCTAGTAACATGGTACACATTTATGAATGTCTGTAGTTGGTTAAATTTAGTGTCTGTTATAAATTAGCACTAGGTACATTAGCTCTAAAGCTGTCATTGTTAACCTGTCTAGTTATAGTTAGCCAGTCATTTGAGGCACCAAGGTCTATATTTTCAGAATTTTGCAGCTTCGAAAAGTTTATCCACATCCAAAACCTAACTATCAACCATACGTTCGTATGCACATGCTATATGGCTATGTGTAGATATGTTTGTCTCTAACACTATAATTAGATGTCAGGGCAACATTGCCTTACTTGAAAGGTTAATAGCACAGCACAGCTGTTAAACAAGTCAGTCTCACAATAAAGTTTATACCTAAGTACAAATGAAACGTATTTATTTGATTGGTTTCGTGTTTTATAAAGCCAGTGGGCGATAATAACTAGAAAGGTGTATAGATCGTAATTACAACTACAACTAATAAGTCCTAAAGTTCAATAATTAAATTACGTCTTATTTCTCGTATACGCACGTTTTTATAATGAAGAATATAAAGTAACAATTTGTATACTTAGTAAGAATTTTTTTATATGTCGGAAATGTCGGAATCCACTTAGGAAGCTCCCAAGTAGATTTCGACAATTTAAATAATTCTTAGTAAGTATCTATACCTGAGCGTGTTTGGCAGAACTTGATTGGAGATACAATTCGTTAAGCATTACTAGGTATTTAGTTAGGTACATTCCGTACATTGTAAGCACTTGTGAATTTATAATAAATTAAGCGCTTTTTTCCCATACAGTCAACCACTTCACTTCAAGCCACGAGAAAGAACATACGTCAAAATGATTAATTTTTAGACTGAACAATATAATGCAATGACGTTTCCAAACGCTAAAATTATGCCTTCCATTAAGTTTCCACTATAGGGGCGGCTACCCTACGCGCAGGTGGACGAAGTCAAACCGCATACGGATGTTCCTTTGTTTTGCAAGGATGCCTGAGATCGTTTGCAGCTGTTTCTATGCACTTTGATAGTGTTTTGTTCACTTGTGCGACATGAATAGATATAGGTAGGTACGTACATCAGCTAATGACCCACTTGCCATCACGTGCAAATTCTTTTCGACGTCTAAGAGGAATTGTATGTATTTAGATATGTATGTAATGAATGTAAACCCTTTATTATACTAAAACAATCACATTTAAAGAATATTAAAATTACAGAAACAAAAGTACCTAGTACAAAGGCGAACTTATCGCTTTAAGGGATCGTATCACTTCCAGTTAACTTTTGGGCTAATTGTCAATATTTCGACGGATTAGTTTCGAAATTGAGATGTTTTGTTTTATTTTTGCTTTGTTGAAGGAACAGTGAAACGAAACTCTGGTCACCATAGTCCCTAGGTAAGTACTTACAATTTAAGGTGTGTGGAATTTTTGACCAAGTTCAGTTTTAGCCACACCTACATACCTATCATCTACATAATCACCACGTAACTAAGGTAGGTAGGTATGTTCACGTGGTTCAAACTTGACAAACCAAGATAAATTAACCTAACCTAACCTCCTCACTCTACACCTACCTACTAGGTATAAGGTTGAACCCAAAGAGCAGTCACAACTAACTTAGAGCTGTTTGCCACATCGCTGGCACTGGCTCACGAATGTAGAACACGTGGAATTATATATAATAGAAGGATACCTACCGTACCTACCTATTCTACCTACTTCGACTTACCTCAGAATACGTATGTACCCAGATATGAAAGTCACTGATAGGAAGTAGTTAGGTACCTGCCTATCAGAAACCGTGTGACGCCAAAACGCCATTAGCACCATTTACACACGGTATCAATGGGACGATCTTGCTCGTAACCAGATAACTGATAAGCGATATCCTCATTGTAGTAGGTATGTTCACATGTAGGTATACCTACTCAGGAGGTCATGAATTAGATAACACATAAATACTTACCTACCTACCTACCTACACTGCATGAGTAAAGTAACGTAAAATAGACCACAGTTGCCTAGCCCACCAATAAAGGCCACCTACCACCCCCTGATATTGACGGAAGAGCTGATAGCAACGACGGGCTTGCCGGTTCATAGCCACCACACCACCAACTGACCACGTTGGAAACCAAACAAACGGTAATTTACCTTGCGTACTCGATCAGAACTTCCCCGGAAGGCGACGACCACACCATATCAACACAAAACACTAAAACTCCACCTGCACATCACTGGATAAGGACCAAAGCACCCGAATGATAACACCACTAAACAAAAAAAAAACGGGGGTCCTAAGAAGGTCGAATCTGATATTTTTTCACCGTAAAGCTCGCAACGTCGCCCTGTCGCCGGACGGACGCGCGTTCGGCCCGCGCTATGCTCATTGGCCAAATGCGACGGCGGCCATCATTGCATGGCGCGAGGTCGCCCAATGACGCCGTGTCCCGCACGCCCCGCCCACATCCTCGCGGCCTGTTGAATGAACTCGCTGGCAGTCGGGGCCCGTCACTTGGACGGGCCGCACGCACTAAGCTCGCATCAACATGTGAAACTACGGTGACGACTGGATAAACACGAGTCATCCGTACACATTCTCCAATCGCTATGAGGAAAGTAAAAATATAGTGGCGTATTTTACTGTAAGGTAATGTACATATTCCAATCAAACAATTTGCAAGGAGACATGTGATAATTAGTGTTTTACGTGCACAAAGATAGATTTTTCCCTAAGAATAGAAAAAAAAACCCTTTGATATTGTCATCAATTAAATTACAATCAAATTAATAATGACAGGCTTGCATGTGTAATTACCATTTAGGTACTTGAAGAGCAAATAACAGTTCGAATATTAATTGAATTCTACCTACCTACCCGTTTCTTAAAAATCGTGAGTTGTTTATAAATTTTGACTTGTTAATCTTATTATTGTTTTCGTTTATAGGTAGTTCCTTAGGGTCGGACTTGATCTTGGACTTTTTTTAGGGTAGTACAGGTTAGTTCTGTGCTTGTGTGAGATTTTGTTGAAGGTGACTGCATGACCGCGCTACGCATTCTCATGGCAGCCTCCGGCGCAAATAAAATACTCAGTAGGTTTCTGACATTTGGTTAATTTAGTAGGGAATCAATATTATCCGTCGTTTTAGGTAATTACTTCTGCTAATCTAGTTCCTATATCTGGATAACAAAAAACAAGGTGAAACGAAAAACCAACAGTCTGTTTTAGGATAAACAGACTCGTTGAGGAAACAGCTACACAAAGGGAGAGCGTAAGTTAAATCATTCTTTGATGTTTCCAGCAAAGGGGCCGTTTATACAACGGCAGGGTGTGGCTAACTCGTGGACGGAACGTACCTAGGTAGGTAATGAAGCGTAAATAGGAAAATATGGACAACTATATTATTATGTAATAAAATAAATTACCTTTACTGCTACATGATAAACATTGCTTAAAAGCATTATTAACATCTCGCTTCTAAGATTTCCAACCATGTTCCTAGGGAGTTAAGTATAAAGACAGAGATGGTGTTACAGTTACATTACAGCTTACAGCCACCTAAAGTAAAGGCAGCTCGATGAAGGTATGACCTAGAAAAGCATGACGAAACCGCCAAAGCAGCACCTACAAACAAAGAATATAGGTGAAAAACTTACCTAAGTAATTGAACTCTTGCATGTAGTAGTGTACAAAACTAATATGGACATTATGTCAAAGGGGTTTGGGTAAAAGTGTTGTCATTTGTAAAATTCATACATTTTCAAGGTGAGCGGCCATTCGTAAAAGTGGCAAATTATGATAGAATTATTAAAAATAAACATATTTTATTATTTAATGTAATACCTACTCTTAAGTGCATCGGAGCCGAATATTCGTACGTTTGTACTAAAAACTGAACACTTAAATCTTTAAAATCTCCGCTCCGATATTATTTAACGCCATAAATTATATATATATATCTATATGTATTTAGAGGTCCTCTAAATAACTAAAAAGAACCAACCGTGGCCGCTGAAAAAAAAAAGACAGTATTCTTCAAACAAATTTACTCAATGCCCTTTCAAATATAGAATGCCGAACGGTCTATACAGATGTGTTACAACTACATGCCATTTCCTTAAGTTCATTTACTTAAGTTTTTCACCTATAGATAGGTACCTAGAAGTGTTCTTAATGAGTAAATACGCACGTACCTTATGTATAGGTAAATTATACCTTTTATGCACAGACCTATTAATACAGAATTTCTTATGAGAGTTCGAGAACCTATAGGTACCTAGCAGGTACCTACCTACAATAATTCTGCGTTGCACAAACCGAGGCTTTTGGTATTAAAGCAGCTTCGACCCCAACGCTGGCAAATCCGCTTTTGAATCAAAATGGCCGACCTGGCTCGGAGAGAATTAAAGCTATGTGTTCCTTTAATACTTCTTATAGCATCATAACTGTAAACGTGTACCTACGTTCCTTCCATTTAAGTCTAGTGGAACACTCCTAGACTCCGCACAAGGCGCAGAATTTGTTTTAGGTCGAGGTGAGATCTTAGTTCCTGCTCTATCCTACGCACATTACGTTACGATACACGTGTCGTAAATATAGGACTCTACGTGAGTAGGTAGGTAGGTACATTGGGTTAAAAAAAATATATAAAAAAAATAACGGCCAGAAAAGTTAGCAAGATCAGCTGATTTGGCGGGTCTTCAAGGTCCTACGAGTCACGGGGTGGTCTCCCCTCGGGGAGCGTGGGGAGGGACGAAATGTCGATAACGGTTGGTGTATATACGCTTACATAGATAGGTATATATATATATATATGGAGGGTCGGAAAGAGGAACTGAAGTTGTAATGAGAAATAAGCACACCTACATATACTTTAGTGCGAATAAAGTCTAAACCGGCTCCTAATAATTATTGTGGTGTGGGGTAACGACTTTAAGTGAGTAGCAGAACTAGCAGAGATAAGCTGAAGCTTACCAATATTATTACTTTTTTTGCCCTTCCAGTAGGAATAAGGCTTACGATACGGTACGGAAAAGTACACAGCAAGTACCTTTACCGTATACCTACCTACGGGGTGTTTTTATATCACGTATGCCCAAAAAAATAAAAATGTAATATTTCAGGGTTCGTGTAATTTATTTAAGTACATACCTATGTTTGTGAGATTCTTTATTGCACTTTTTGCAATTTGGCAACAGACGCCCCTCACTCGCTTCCCTCATATTATTATCTATATGCCCATCACTTTTTAATTATGCAAACTTTTTCTTGAGATACACACCTTTAAACAACTAACAAGTACTACTTATACTACCTATTAACATATTTGTTACTGGCATAGAGTTGGATCACATTCAAGCACAAACAGGAAAATATCTATTGTACGACACGCAACGCACAGAACAAAACAATCTATACGAAAATAACGTTGACTCAGTCGCGGATGTTTTTGAAGCTTTTGCTAACTGTTATTATGCATAATATTAAACTAGATATCTACACAGACGCCAAAAAGAAATCTCTAATTATCGGGACCTATACGAAAAATAATGGACAATGACTTTTTACCTAGGCACAAAGTACCAATTTGCAGAAATTTACCTTGGATTTGTACTGACAACTAGGTACCTCGTACAGTTATCATTTGCAATGCAGTAGGTTAGATAAGTATTATTAGTTATAACAAATAAAAAACAATTGCCTACAAATCCTGAAATATGAAAGGAGTCGACGACAAAGAATAGGAAAAACGTGCATACATTTTATGCAAAAAAGTGTTGGTGAAAATGATGTAGACGCCAAGATCACCGAGGGTAAGTGTATAGTGTATAAATGAATTAGACACCCTACTCATCTCTAATTTTAGTCTAGTTTTGGGTTTTCTTGTCATACCTACATGGGTAGATCGAGATCAAAAACGTGCAACAAGTGCCAAGTTATACTTATACCTAGTAGGTAAGTACTACTTAATACAGCATATCAATGGCATATCATCAATGTTCGTCATGAAGTCATGATACTGCACAAGCACAACGCATAACAGCCAGAACAAAGACACGCGCAAACATATTTAATAAACAAAACGAAATACAGTAGGTATTCTGATAACAGATAAACCGAGTGATCTGAGATAAAATGAAATTACGCGCGCGACGTTGCCGCTCGGTACGCAGCGGCGCTCCGTGCTCCATGCGGCGTTGCCATTTGCAAGTTTTGTTTCGCTTGTTGCTGGTTACGACACTTGAAATAAAAACATTGCTTCTGTGACATTTATAGGTACATGAAACGAACAGACTACCTACAATAACGAAGTTCCTAGTTTGTACGTGTGTATAGTACAAAAAACAGGTAAGTAATAAAGGCATCTGGCTATTCGGTTTGGTTGGTTAGCTCAATTTTGTTTGAGACAATCTAAATCGTTTAGATGCTTATAGGAATATTTCCATACCTTATTACTATTTTATGTACAACTACCTAATTTGCTCCATCTATTAAAGTTCCGCACACAGAACATGACTCTCTGGAGAACCCAAATTTATTAAAGCCGCGTTTCAAAATTCAATTTATATAAGCTGATGGCATGGATCAGCGCAATTTAATCTTTAGTGTCTGCCAGAATTTCTTAGCATTTTAACTGCAGCTTAGAACATCGCCCATGTATACATCCGCCGGACGGGACTACCAATGCTTCACTTCATTCACCTGTCCTTGCCTGACAATCCAGAAAAAAAATGCAAACTAACAACGAAACTCTGTGAAAAAGCATTTACTCAAGAAACGACTCCAAGAAGAAACAATAAGGTTCAGTTTTAAAAAACTTTCTACTTTTAGATGCAGAGAAATTCTTGACGATCCAGGAAGCGTCCAAGGCCATCACAGGCTGTCAAGCTTGACCAATATGGCGGCCACCAACACTTTTTTTACTTTCTACGTCTTGTTTACTGTTTTCGAGCCAACGTATCGGAGATGGAATTAATCGTTTGGAATTTTTAGATGACTGACTTCAAGTTGTTTATGCGAACGCAACGGATCAAATTTATTTTTGGTTGCGCACTACGTTATTTTTAAAAGAGAGGCTTGCGCACAACAGTTTCTTCTTTATGTTCTATTCTACATTACTTTACTTACACGTTTCAATGCAACCGAAACTAGAATTCTATTATGTTTAAAATGCACGATCGTCTGTATGGTATTTTGCAATTAAAATCATGGTCATGAATCAAGTAGCAATATGATTATTTTTTTCACCATGCGAATACTGCTGCCAGAGGCCCGTTTCACGAAGCTACAAGTTACAAATTACAAGCGGAAGTCTCTTTCTAACTTTTTTTGCTGGAAAAGGGGTTCCGTTTGTAATTTGTAACTTGTAGCTTCGTGAAACGGGCCACAGGACGTGGGTTATAGGATAAGATGGTGTTTGCGATCCGAAAGGACCTAGCACAAGGTCCTAACTACCACCACTAATGTGACAGTATTTATAAGTGTTACCTAACTCTTAAGGAGATCCTACAGCTTTTTATGATATGCTTATAATTAATGAAGACGATGAATCATCGTATTAATCGTTTATAATAGGTAGAAGTGATGTAATGAATGATACAAGATTATATTTAAAGTTGGAAGTAAATAAAAACAAATTCGTTGCACTACCCGAAGTTTAAAAATGAAACTGCTCAAAGATAGATGTAAGACAATTTTCACGTTGCACTTCTTAAGAACTGT
Organism: Acleris literana; assembly: GCA_946894065.1. NCBI lineage: Eukaryota > Metazoa > Arthropoda > Insecta > Lepidoptera > Tortricidae > Acleris > Acleris literana. The sequence goes on from OX335687.1 coordinate 7,940,566, forward strand.
CAATAAGAAACTTTGAAGGCGCTCGGCACGCGGCAGGTCGAGTAGCGGAGTGTAGACTTTCACGAACACGACGCAGCCTTGTTTGTGGGCTTGTTCGGGGAACCTCGAGACTTGAGACTTGACTGTTCTGTTTATCACGACACTCTGCAAATGAGTTTGGCGTGTTTTTATTACTCTCTCTTGTGTTATTATTAGATCGGTATAAAACAGCTTAAACTGATTGATTTCCAAAACTAAATATATTTTTTGAAAAAATTCGCTATCATTAACATTCGTCATTCACTCTATAATTTTTGGTTCGAATTCGTTATAAAATGGACTTCCAAAAGATCAAAAGATGTGAAATCATTTCAAGCATTCCAAAAAACGGCTGAATTTCATTGGTTTTCGTAAACATACGCAGAAAAGACCAACTGACACGCGGCTATCAATATACAATCTTAAATCGTTCAGCAATCAATTCAACAACCAAGCATCAAAGGCGTCAGAAGATGGAAGAAACCTAAATGACAAGCCGAAGCTTATGTAAATTCCGCGGCACTTACGCCACGCTCAATGAAAGCCGCGTTCCGCAGTAGTAACAAGAGCAGTGTGAGTATGCCAAAAGCGATGCGTAAATATCGGAACTTCGCCAAATATCTGTACAAGCCAGTCTGGCACAAGCAGAGGATTCCGGTCAAATTGCACGAGATAATAGTGTTTTAATTTTTACGAGTCTGGTGCTTGTGAAATCTTGAGTAGGTACCGTTCTTGAATTTACTGGTGGGTTTATTGACATGCGAATATATTTTGAAAAATAACGATATTAGACGCGAAGTGTTGCTGTTTTTGCCATCAAGTTTAATAATTTTGCAATGGGTTGCATAGAGAGGCCTTAGATTAGGTGAAATATTACGCAAACCAACTTTAATAAAAATAAAAACGTCTACTCCATCCATCGCTATAAGCGCTGAATGGCAATCCTCTCGGACCACTTTTGGATAACTGAAACCATACAAGTTTTAACGAGGCAACGGAATATTCCACAAGAAGCTCACTGCACTTTACTTACTCAAGACTCAAGTTACACTAGCTGAGTCATCGTATGTTCATTTACAAATTACCTGAAACAAAAATGCATTAAATTAAATTTTGGCACAAAAAATATTTGCTTGGTTAGTTGTATTGTAAGCAAGTTGTAAGTTGGTTTGAATCGAATCTGATGATTCATCAAATTATCAATCATCTTCTTCTTGGCGTTCATCGCACCCAATGGCAAAGTCCGCTTTCCAGATCCTTTCGATTACTTAATTCATAAAACTGATATGATTTTACATTTAAAAGTTCACGTTAAGTTCTTTCGTACGTTTCTGTCATAATCACAACACAATTTAACAAAAAAAGGCAATCGTTAATCCAAAGACTACTCAATGTCAGCAAACACTAGAAAAAGCTTCAGACACTGCTGTGTAATTGTCCAAATATTATATTACTAACCAATATATTTTTTGCTTGTCTGGTATTTAGCGATGTGTACTGGTAACGTGTATTTAAGGCGTATTCTTTAATTATCTATGAACCAACATAACACCTAGTCATCACTCATAAAAGATACGGTCACACTAGTGTTTTAATTTCCACAGTTCCAACGTAAGTTAGGTACAATACAGAGTAGTAAAATTAATTAATAACTTCGCAAGTCACAAACATGAGACCAACTTGCGGGTTTGTGTAATAAAAACAAATCCGGTGATATATTATTTCTTTTTAGGAGGAAATCTTAAAAAGCAAAACTTGAACAACAGAGCGGTGCTGTTCCAAAATGGAGTCATAAATTCAACTGACGTGGTTTATTAAGATTTTATGCTCGCTCGCATAGTACCCGAAACTAATGAAATATGTATGCCGTAACTCAAAAAAAAAAAACTTCATTGTATTTATTCCTAGTTGGGTATTCGGTAATGGTATGTTTTTGTGTAAGTGTACCTAACAGGCAAAATGAACTAACATTGTCTAGGTTCTTAAGTTTAGACATGCATGATATTTATAAAAACGACAACAGGTAAGTGAAGGCAATTTTAGGAATATTGAAGAGTTTATTTTAATGGATAAACTTGTAATAGAGGTGTGTACGTAAGTAGGTAGACTCATCAAAAAAATCTAGACAATCAAGAAAAACACAGCAGAGTAAAAACACATGTTGGCTTCTTCCTAGATTGTTCGGTAGCATCGAGGGTTTAATGGAAATCCTTACTCGAGCAGAAATAACGTCTGACCATTCAAAAAGGTCCGGTGCCTTAACTCCGGAAATCGAGCAATCTACGGGATTCCGGGCCCGGGATCAAATTGCAGGAGCTGAATGACTTTGGGCAACGCAACAGGACATTGTGCGAGAAAAAAATTAACATGGATTCTGTAAAATTCGAGAAAAGGAGGGAGTGTTTCCCTTACGGGAGAAAATTGGCATCCTCATAGGTACACGGTTTTATGATGTTTCACTAACTAAACCACTCTTTGTTTGGTCGCGGGATGGTTCACCACATCATTATAAAACTGCGCACCGTGTTTAACAATGCTTTAGGAACGTAAAACAAAAATTCTTGATATCTGGATGTTAAGGAAGAAAGAAGAGGAAGGAAGAGAAGGAATCCTTTTCTGGAATTCTTAATCGTGAATAATGAAGTATGATTCAAATAATTTTGCCCCGAAGTGATTTTGCTACTTCGAATGATAAACCGTTTTGAAGCCGTCAACGAGATTGGAATTGATTTCGATGCCAAAACCTATGTTATTTATGAGTCAAAACCTGGCATAGACTTTTTTAGCTTATGAAAACTGGAAGATTGTAGATTTAGTTAAATACCTAGATAACTAATCACAATACATATGCAATGTACGCACTTGTAGGTATGTTTATAACATATCTTTGAACGTCCCGACCTTTCAATTAATCACAAAAATGTGACATTGCGTATGCCAACTAATTTGAATGAATGTATTTACGGTTTAGACGCACGGCGTGGCAACGTCGCGGCGCCCGCAACGCACGAGCTGGCAACGCGCGCGATGCGGCTTTACCTGCCGAGCTCGCAACATCGCGCTTTCACACGGGGTAGAGTTTATTTTTTATTTACGGAGTAACTTTTAATTTCAAGGTGAAACGTAATCGTTATCGGTTTACTCATTCACGATTTGAACTAGGAATTAATATCCTTGTTACGCAAATATGCTCGTGCGTGACTCATATCTGAGTTTTTAATGTTTTTATATTCATCAAGCTTACGTGGGGTGGGGTGGGGTGGAAAGGACCTACCTATTTCAAATAAGTACAGTGGTATTTCAATTCAAAGTTCCAACTAGGTAAATTTAGTTAGACAAAAGTAGGTTTAGTGACTCAGGTTAATATCCGGTTCCCATTATTCCTGTAGCACTCCATACCAGCTCTGGACTGAAATGGCGATTACATTATTCCATATTCATTCAGAAGCCTTTGAAGTGTAACACTACAGTAACTATGATTTCTAGAAGAAAGTAGCTTACGAGTCCTATGAAAAAGAATATTTTCTCCCAAGAATCAACAACATTCGTGTTTACTAAAAATTCCACGACGCTTCTGGGAGCACTGGATTGGCCGTCTACAAGATTCCAGTTGCGCTGGAATGGGCGCAGTGGATTGAAAAGTAGATCGCCAATCCAGTTACTGCACTCTATCTTTTACTGGATCTAGTGCATCCCAGTGCCTGTTTGCGATTATTCTAGTTGCAATACAGCGCTGATTTGAATAGCAGGACAGGAATCCTACTGCACATATGTACCGGGCATAACACCTGTTGTTAGATTTCACCTCAAACAATACCTAGTTAACCTTAAGGTTAAGGTATTAAGAGTTGGTAGGAAAAAACGCATTGGTCATAAATAATCTGATTTAAGAGCCAACGAGATATTTTCATTTTTACATGACGTTACTACTGACTGTCTCAGTGTCTCTATCCTAAGGAGATTATAGGATTAAGCATAAGTATAGGCAATTTATGGTTTGAAATACTTTCTTGATGGAGTTAGGTGTAAATCTCAATGTAAAATCCAAAAGGTAAAATCAAGTGACGTCAATAGGGACAGCCTTAATTCTACAACAAATTTACGCTTCCACTGTAAACTGCATTATAAAACGTTTTAAAAAAATGGATCTGAGTTTTATATTTTGATTTAAGGGCATTTTGTTTCTTTTCTATAAATCCTCTGCGTTACTGGAGCCTTTCCGCTTCCCCCAAAACGAAAAATACAATGACGAGTGAAGTGGATGTTGGCAGTCAGTTAGGATTAGCAGACGCGCACAATGTAATTTTCTCGGATTCGGATCATTTGGACTAAAAATAGATTGACGTTAAGGATAGTACTTAGAGAACTTGTTAAGAAACCTTGCGCAATAAAGTAAGTAGGTAGGTACGTGTCGATTCTTACGTTGTCGTGGATTCACCAGTTGTTTTCTTATAGCTGAAAGGAAACACTGATCACTAATCGGTTTGTACCGCGAGTTTAGTAAACATTCTTTGTGCGCGGCGGTTGTTGGTTAAATACGTCGCAGTTTACTAAACACATGGTTAGAGGTCGTTTGGCTGATCAAATTAGACAGAGCCTGTTCTATGTGTTAGTATGGTTATAACCTATATTTAAAAGCCTACTTCGAATCCATGTAATGTTGATATACTAAAATCGTAGGTCCCATTTTAGGATGCCGTATTTCATACTCTGAAATTTGTTAAGACTGAAGAGGAATAAAGCATCCCGCGTTTGAAATTAATATTTCGGAGTATCCCTCTTGTATCCCAGAATATATTTTATTTCATCTCTGTAATCTCTTTTCTTGTATGCGGGAGCCAAAAATCTATTCCTCATTTCCATCATTGATTCGACATACAAATGCTATGCTCTCCACTTAATACATTTTGCACTGGTATGGTGATTGTGTGTAACGTCTACAAACCACAGTTAATGTTGTGGTCAGCTTTAATATCATACATTAACAGACAATTTCTCATTTGTTGGCCCGTCTGTCGGTGCGTCTGGCGGACAAAGCAGATGTCATTACCGTAGTCGCCGACCGTGAAATGAGAGTTACATAAATGACCGAGCCGGAGGCGCTTGCGAATAAAAGAATACCAAAATGTTGTAGGCAAATTATAGAGCTCCGAAGTGAAATTCAGGTCAAGAAACCAAATTTGATTATGGTAGCAGTGATAATTCAGGTAACCCTATTCGTATTCATATTGAAACTTATCTACCCGCTTTAAACATAAAAACAAGACGCAGTCACGTAGTTAAGTACATTGGCATCAAGACTAGACAGATTAGATACGTGTACGTTGATGATAGAGAATTGCAATGTAGTACCTATTCAATTGCATGCGAGTTTTTAATGGCAGCCTTTATTAATGTTTCATAAATAATTTTCTAGTAAGAAACTACACAAAACAACAAACATAAGAAGGGTATGGTTAGAAGATCATGCATAAAATTTCTAAGGCAAGCACGAGTTCTCAGAAATTATCCTCTTTTCTTCCCTTAACTTTTGGTAATTTGTACAGTGTAATTAGTCCACTTTTCAAATTAATTTTTGCAGTTTCCTTTATCAAAGCGACTTGTGAACATACATTTTGTTAACGAATCTCATTAATGAGACTTGCTTAACTTTTGTGGATTAAATTAGACTTGTTGTTGGATGCAACACTTAAAACGCTTGCTTTACGTTCATTTAAATTATCGTTTTGAACATCTATCTAGAACAATAATATTTAACTATCTCCTTACACATAATGTTCTAGAATCTAGACTATCATATCACATGATAATAATTTATTATATAGCTCTTAAAGAACCGGTTAGTAGACTAGCATAAGAGATGAGAGCGAGCAAGAGAGAGATATATATTATGTGCAGCAAGTAGCTAGTAGAAATAAAATTGCTCAATTTATTTTGTTTTGTGCAAAAGTTCAAAGGTTTGTGACCTACAGTTAAATTCAAAGGTTCGTGTTTTTTTAGAATAATAGGTACAGTGCTCCAGCCAGCGTGAAGATGCAGAATGCAGATCCACAATGCACCGGACGTTCATTGTACGCATGCGTATTATATGCAAATGTTTTTTTTCCTACTGCGTGAAAAGCAGTTTGTTTATACACATGTGTTTAACGGCTCGGTACTGAACAGATGGAAGATAAAATGCAACTTTCGTGTTTTCGTAATTCAGCAGTAAGGCAAGCCGTTCTAACTTTTTCGTGCATTTAAAGCAACGTAAAATAAAGTTTTATTATTCTATTTGTTAAGTAGTTTGTAAAAAAATAAAAAGAGTGAGGATCACCTGAATCACGTCATCATCACCATGATCCTCTTCGCCATGACAAGTATGGCGATCATCATTCATTTCAGTTGCGAATGTTGCAATGCAACCAGGGGTGGCAGATAAGGGGGCAGGGGAAACTTGTGATCTTTTCTGTACTTACTTAATTTGGTAATTAAAGCAGCAGGGGCTCTATATGGCTGCGTTTATCGCGTGAAAAAGTTTGGATAAGGCATCCGTCACCATCTGACACGTAAATAAGTACGGGACGGTTGATTTATCCACATTTGGCGATATAGACGCAGCCATACCATGCTAGGCCCGCAGGTTTCTAAAATATACGAACTAGTGATTAATTAAACCAAACGAAAGAATGCTAGAACATGTCTTGTTTCCATTTTCACTGAGAAAACGACAGGAATAATCTGTAGAATTTTGTTCGTTCGCTTCGTCTAAACGCACTACGCAGCTAACATAATGAGTAATGACGGTGATGTTATTGATGACGATGACTCATACCCTTTTTCTAGTGCTGGTCCTAGGACCTTGTGCAGGCAATGTCCGTTACCATGTTCGCATTGTTGTTTTCCATTGTGGAGATAAGACAACCGGTGAAATTACTAGCATAGAAGCATTCCTTCTTAGTCTCTTAGTAGATTGTAGTCTTGAAAATGCAAATGTCTATGGGTCTCAGATCCCACTTACCACCATCAGGGTGGCCTGTGTGCCCGTTCGCCTTCTAGGTACGTACCTATGCCATACAAAAAAAACGTACAATGTAAGAATTATTTTAAAATGAAAGAGTACAGAATTACGGCTTATTGCAGCAGTCACGATCCAGAAACGATTTTTATAATTGGAATACGAACTTAAAAAATAAATAAACATGCAATTCTTGCGTTGAAAAAAATCGCGCCTGTTGCCCGTTTGGAAGTGGGTCGACGCGGCAACGTCGCATAGCGGTACCGGGGCGGAACGGCAACGGCGCGCGTTGCCAGCTCGATACCTACATTATTGATGTGGTTAGAGGCCTGGCAACGTCGCTTTCGGATATTTTTGATTTGATATGAATGTCTATGTATTTATTTGTAGATAAGACATTGCAAATTTAACTATCTATAGGAATAAGTTTTAGTCCTAAATATATAAATGTTGAGCAAAGTCAAACATTATGATTATGAGTAGGTATTTAAAAAGCTTTAATAATCATCCTAAATAGAAACTTGCTGTAACATCAGCATCACATCACATCCAAAGAAACAATGATATTAATTAGATTGTTTCCGTATCAAATCTGAGTACTCTTTGAGTCAATCTGTAAAATAATATTGTGAATGTACCTAATTTGGTAACTACGCGTGTTCAAGTAAAGTTCCTATATCGATTGCATGATGAAATCCGGTTCGAAGGACTACTCAAATAGGATTAAGTGCTGAATAGTTCAATAGGCTGGTACCTAGTAGCTATTATGGCTGATATTGCATTAACTAATGAGATATTTAGCATTAGCTTATGGACACATAATTAACACGTAGGTACTTATTACTCAAGTAAGTACACAATATTATTAAAAATCAAACTTACTTTCTTAATTAATTAGGTATAAATTGAGAGAAACTAAATTTGTTTTATAAAGAGACTGAATAAACATTTTGACACGCTTTCAAATACCTATTAGCCAGTCAGTCAGTACTCACCTAGTTTAGTTTTCTTTCAGAGAACGATTTTTTTAACATAAGTTTGTACAACACCAACTTCAGTTTAATTTAATAGATGTTGGCAGTAAAGATTCATTTACTTAATTTTAAAGATACGAAAAGGTCAAGATTGATTTAGAAATTACTTACTAAAAACATAAAGAGTGTGTTTATGAGACCATACAGACAGACTGTAGAAAATCTTATCAAAATAGGTACAATACATCAAACCACTCTACGGTCCTCACTCCTCCGCCCTATACCCATTTAGTTATAGGATGCTTAGAAATCAGAAGCGGTTAAGTAAAAGCTCTCGAGAACCTGTAATTTGATCCTACCGCCATTAAAGACAAAGCTAGGCGAAGTATACTTGAGACCATTGTCTGTGAAATGCCAAACATTTTAAACATTGAAAAAACCGGGCATAGGCATGTCGGACCATGCTCAGTGTAGGGTTCCGAAGCCGTTACTACAAACAAACAAATTAGACCTCGCGATAAACTTAACTTTGCCGTTGGAAAACTGTTATCCCCATACATCGACATAGGTCGCTGTCAGTTTACCAACACCGCAAGTAAGTTTTCGGTAGGTATAAACATTTAAACAGTTTGTAACTCAAGCAAGAACCAATGAAGTCTAATTTATGCGAGACGAGGTTTTAAGAATCTAAAATGTAACACCTCCGATAGGTACCTAAGTGGACAAATTTAAATGGCGAAGCAGTTCTAGCTCTAGCTAAAAGTGTTTGGAAAAATGATCAAATTTTTACCAAAATTTGCTTTTTTTTGTTCGGCCGAAGACCATTAAAAAACGATACTTACAATTTTCTAATCGAATTAAAAAATAATCAGATCATGAACGATACAGGCCGGTGACATTCCAACAATTCCAATTATGAAAACCGCATGTGAACATTATGAACCTACTCGTAGTTGCTGAATTCCGTTCATTCATTCACTTGCGTGCGATAGTCGCATCGCAGGCCGGCCGGCCATGCGCAGAGAGCCGGTCGCGCGTCAGTCGCACTCCCGCTCGCGGACGCGTTTATCGTCATACAAACGCAGCGTGGTTGATACATTAAATTCCAGTCCGCCACTCGCGTCGCTGCCAAATGTGACAAAATGCCGTTCCTTGATTTGAATGAATTCAAAAGTATCCTTTGACATAATACTGTAGTGCTCAAATTGGACTGTTATAGGTATTATGATTAAAAACAAGAGTATGGACAAAATTATTTCTTAACGTGTCTTACCCAACAAATAAATATGAGCAGGCAGAGTTCTTAATGCATTCGCACTTTTCTTCGCTGATCAATTGACATTTCGTCGTCCGTTTTAGATAAACACATGTTTTACCAAAGTACTGACGACTTTTCACGTACAATAACGTGAATGTCTACAATGTTTGAACACATGAATCCTGTCCGTTTGATTGAGGAGGTAAAGGCGAGGCCTGGGCTGTATCGGAGCGACCAGCCGGCGGACAGGGAGGAAAAATTAGCGCTTTGGAAACAAGTCGGGGCCGCCATGTTCGATGATTGGGGCACCTTTAACAAGGCTACGGCGTACGATAGAGGTATGTGTTTTGCCCAAATAGAGTTGAAGAATAAATTAAGTCATCAAAATGTATTTTTTACTTTCTGAATCGATAAACAATAATCAATGACCCCAACGTGTAGGTTACCCGGTTTTGCGCTTATCGCGAGGATGAGACGAATCTGACCGATACGGGTGACACATGCGCGCTGATAAGCTCATGTCGCAAATGTCATGCGCACAGTCATGATCAAAGTAATGTATTTAGTATTCCAATACATTTAAAAGTATTTAGTATTCCGTTCATTCATTTACTTGCGTTGCGTCAAGTAAGGAAAGTCGAAAGGGCGAAAAATGGGCAAAAATAACCCACGTATTGTGGTCATACGATTACGAACATATGATAATTCCTCATTTAAATAAATACAACGCAGTCCAGACAGGCTTCTAATGACATGTTAAATATATTGCCTCAATTATAAGTCAACGGAAGCTCGACAGAACCAGTCTTCGAGAACCGGTAGCGACTGTGGAGAGGGTGCCAAGCCCTTTACAAGACGGTTGAAAACTGGACAACGTTAGACAGCTGACAGCCTTAGGCTTTATAAATAAAACAACAGCTGTCCCAAGAGCCTCGCCACTCCTACGCAAGGAGACATTCCAAAACATACTTTGTAAAGAATGCCTGAAACAAAGAAGAGTTGAAATAGGTATTTATTTGTGCAATACATGTGCAATACAATGAAGATCGAGTGTTTAATCCAACCAGATCGGATATCCAGAGAATTTCTTTTGGAATTATATTGTTGCCAAAATTGTACATAAATAAGTATTCTATTCAACAATTAGGTATGCCTAACACAGTAGCACACTACACTAATGATTCAATTACGATTGCTGTTTAAAATTTTCAAGATATCCATGAAAAGCAACTTACGTCTTACTAAAGTCTTACGTTTTGTTCATATTGTCACCCTTCTTGGTGTAGTCCGTCTCGTGGTATACTCTTACGCGTCCAAAGCAAACTCACTTGGACCAACAAGCTTACTACTCGAACCATTTGCGTGTATGGTTCGCGCAGCGGTACGTCTCTGACCTTCTATCTAGTATACCAAGCGCTTAAACACGCACGGGTATAGTTAGGTTTGTCTGAGGTGAGGTAAGGTAAGTTTGCTTGAGGTGAGTTCACCTAAAGCTGGCGTGTGCCAGTGTCTTCCAGTCATCACAACCAATGTGTAGACGCGATGACTTATGTGTAGAAAAACCGAAAACACATGTACAGCTGCCCAACTTATTCACCAGCCCTGGTCCAAATACTAAGCCGGTCAAAACCATTAAACAACGTAGGTAAAGATAAAGATATGAGTGTAATGATTATTTAGGGTCGCCGGTCGCAGTCGCCAACATCGGAATCATACCTTATGTTAAGAGAATGACATTACTGGGACGGTGGGACCCCAATTAGAATATGGATCGAAGTCCGAAGTTACGTTAGCTCCAACTATCCTTTTATCTCGATTAAATAACGAACGACGAGTGAAACGGATGGTGCATTCGCATTGTCCAATGTACTAACACATAGTAGATGTCGAAATCGAACACTTTTAAAATTAACTGTTTCCAGTTCTACAGCTGCAGAAAAAATGGCGTTCCCTGCGCGACGCGTACAACCGCGAGCTGCGTGCGCGCAAGACGGGCGTGCGGGTTAACGCGCGCGTCTACATGCATTTTAAGCGAATGTGCTTCCTCGGTGGCTTCGACGGAGAAATTAGCGAAGAGTAAGTCACTAGAAAGTAATGAAAAGTCAAAAAATCCTTGATGTGCATGCGGACTTACAGACATACACATAACACAATGGATTTCTAAATACAGACATACTAAATAACCACGTCAAAGAGACGAACCACTTAAGATTTGATTAATTAGGTACGTATAAATTAGATGCCGCCTACCTTTTCACATTTTGACAGTTACGTGTGACGAGAGAAAAGTAGGAAATGTCTAGTTTCAAATTTAACCTAACCCTCATTATTTTTCAACAGCGACGAGGAAAATGTAGGTGAGGTGGTCGTCAAACCCAAGAGACCCCGAATCAAGAAGCGAGAAAAGGAGTCTTCGCCAGAGAGCGTGGGTCCTGCAGAGGAGATTGAAATGCCCATCTACCCAGTTCTGGACGTAGGATTGAACGAGGATCCTGACAAGTTGTTCCTGCTCTCGTTTTTGCCGGAGATACGCCAGCTCCCGCCGAAGATCAAGATGTGGGCAAGAGCGCAGATAGCCAGAGTTATGCAGGTCAGTGTAAAATCTTGTCAAGTTATTAACAACTCGCCGACATTCAAGTGTCAAGTATGAAAGAAAGAGTGTTAAAGTCCATCAACATTTTCTGCAGAAGAAATCAACAGGCAACAGGAAACAAAAATAAGGTTTTAATAAGATATTTTTCCGCAGGAAGCAGTGACGACTCAGTACAGCGAACCAGGAGGCAGCGTTGGTTTTGAAGAGATTAAGACAAGAAGAAGCGAGAGCGATGGGTAGCATACGCGAGTTTCTCAACTTTTTCATCCTTTTCATTATCCTGTTACATAATAAGTAGTATTAGAATAATAAAATTGTAAATAGTCTAGTCGTTAAAAAAATAAATGGTGTAATTTTTTTTTACTTCTTTCAATTTAGATAATGTTGTGTATTTATTACTTAGGTTAGTATAGTCATTTGCAAATTGTTCGTGAGTTGATGCAGTTTAAATTTTCCGTGAGTATTCAAAACCCTAGCCTAAATTACTTCGGTCAAAACGACTGTCTAGATTAGTTCTGTCATTGACAAACTTACTAAACGTTATTTAATCTAATCACACAAGGCAAGCGGTGTTTGGGTGTAGTGCAATCCAACTCAAATGATTCTGAATAAAATAAACGCACAAATTAAATAGCAACGCAGTTAGCATATTTGTTAGTGACCCCGCCAACTAAGCTGGCGATCCTGGGTTCAATCCTCAAATATTAGCCAATAGGTAGGTATAGGTCAAAAACTTAAGTAAAAGACCTCTTGCATGTAATTGTGTTCAAAATTAATATGGAATGTACGTCGAATTTCAAATATAGAATGTCGATCGGTCTATACAGATGTGTTACTACTACATGCAAAAGGTCATTTATTTAAGTTTTTCACCTATACCTATTTGTTCCGAAGTCTTGGATATTTTATATGCATCGATCGAAGTCTTTATTACTGGATATGAGTATGTTTATCGTTGTATAGTACAAGTCCAGAGCTTAATTTGGGACTAGGTCAGTTTAAGTCATGATTGTCCCGTGATATTTATTTTTATTTTATTTATTTATAATATTACGATGAGGACTACACTGGAGGACAAATAATACGGGTCGGAGTGCGTTTTTCATACTAAAGAGGCTACTTCGAAGCCTTGGTTCCTCGCCGGAGGATGCTTGTAGTGAGATCTGATGATGGATACCCCGAGCATCGATACAGGACTTCGAGAGTGCCTAGGATACCCAACTGATTGAATCTGTGGTTAACGCCGGAATCGTGCATGTTCAGGAAAACATCTAAAATTGCAATAAAATGTAAGGAAATCCAAATGCTGACCCAAACTCTCTCGCTGTGGTTTTAACTGATTTTGCGATCAGTTAGGTATCTTAAGAACTTTTGACAACCTCTATTGAACCTCGGAGTATCCACCATTAAACCTAACTCAAAACAACCCCTGCCGAGGAACCAAGGCTTCGAAATAGCCTCGTTTGTATGAAAAACGCACTCTGACCCGTATTATTGGTCCACGAGTGTAGTTGCCATGGCCATCTATTTGGTTGGACACGCTTAAACACAAAAACAGACCAAACTGTTAAAGAGGTACCAACAGTTGCATCATGTTTGGTAGCAGAAGCCTTGGATTTAAATGACGACACTGTTTAATGTAGTTAAGAGTCATTGCTTATTTAAACATCCAATTCTAGGCATTACCTACAGTGCTTAATATAGTAATTTATTTTTGATTAAGACACACAATACTATGTTTAAGATTTATTTTAAAAATTCACGGTTTTAAATTCTCCAAACTTGGCACGATTCTACAAGAACTTCGGTAAAAGTAGCGTTTTGGAACTTTTTACTCTGCGCGGATTGCCAAGTTGCGCAATTATTCTGTGCTTGGCGTATGAATTATTTTAAAGAATGTGGAAAAACGTGGCCTATATTCGCACTAAAAAATATAATTGGAACTAATGAAAGTGTGTCTAATCTAAAATAACAAAGAGGTGGGTAGGTCGTTTGGGGACATAATATGTTGTTTGCAAGTAGGTAAGTAATTAAACCTCAATAGTAAGTAAGTGTTAAAAAAAGTTACCTAAAAACAAAAGCAAAAGTACCACAATAATATCAACGGGTTCTTCGTAGCTTGGCAACGAGACGTGTTGACGATCTAACAAAATAAACAATACTGAAGAAATTTATATTGTACTGAAATTTCATATCGGTATCAATTTCTTACTATATTGTTGACTTCAAGAAACGTTCAAAACATTAAGAAATCAAGTTTAAATAAAACACTTGCTGCAAGTCTTCCAACACGAACCAACTTTATAACTCCATTCAAAACGCTCCCGCGTCGTTGCCAGCTCGTCGCGGCTGCACGGCGTTACCGCTGCGATCCCACTCCGTCCCCATCGCGGTTGCGGGCCAGTCGCGTGCCGCGTGCGATACGCACTCGAACCGCTGCCGCCAACGGCTGTCACCGAAAAGTTTTACATCTATTCTAAACAAGTTTGAAGTTTCAAAAAATGTCGTTTTGTTTCGATGTAGAAGAGTTTATAGACGAAATAAAGAAGTACCCAGCGATATGGGATTTGACTTGTGAAGATTACCGGCATCAAATGAGAAAACAGCGCGCCTGGGCCGAGGTGGCTCGCTTGTTCATAGAGGACTTCGACGAAATGGATGAAGTCGATAAAAGTGATGTTTGTAAGTTTCAAGTTAATAAGTTTTGCTATCTACCTTAGTTACCTTATCAACAGAAATATTTGGGGTGATCGTAAAAACATGCCTAGCTACCTGTGATTGATTAAAGTGATGTCACAGACTTTATCTAAGAAGTGTTTATCTACTTGTTTTATGTCCGATTGAGAGAGTTTATCAGGATATCCAGGATTGTTTTGTGTTCGATAGCGTGTAAAGGTAAAAGTTTTACAAGGGATTTAGGCAAAATTTACAATAACTAGTTATTGAAGAAGGATAAAAATTGAGACAGGAGACGGGCAGGTACACACCTACCTGTCATGTTGTCGAGTTTGTGTTGCAACTAAATGGGAACTGGATGTTTGAAATAGGTACTCTATAGCGTTTTAGATCTACGTCGTCCCCCGCCATTCTTAATTTTTCATACATTAACGCAACCGTGCATCGTCAATTTACTGGCGGGACGTGCGCCGTCGTAGATTTAAACACTAACATTCTTTTTTTTCCTTTGTTTTTGTATCATTTGAATCATTTCACACACAATCTCAATATTTTTTTAGTTATGTTTAAAGAAAAAAAGACTCGTTTTTTATTAGGTACTTAAACAAACCTGTCTCATAGGTGCGTGGTCTTTTTTGACATAGCTACTAATGTTTGTTTTTTTACTTTCAGTCCGAAAATTATTCAACAAGTGGCGGAACATTCGGGACTCCTTCGTAAGGCACATGAAACGGCCTGATGGGAAAAAGGGCTACATGTACGCGAAAAACCTAACGTTCCTCAAAACCATTTACAAAATAACCTCAGAAGGTGAACCGGACGCGGAAAACGATTCAAATTCTAACCTTCAGTGGGAAAGCGAGGACGATCAGAAGCTGAAAAAACCCAAAAAGCAGAGATTCCATGTTCTAAACGAGCACTCGAACTGGAGCGATGAGGATCCACCGTCCACGATAGAAAATTTAAAAAGAAAACGTATTCCAAATGTAGTAATGAAGACTGAGAACGTAGAGTTCGTCGATACGCCTCCCTTACCAGACAGCTTCTCGATGGAAGATGAAGATAGGTCCTTCTTTGAATCTCTCTTACCAGCAGTAAGACAATTCGATTTAGACGAGAAGTTAGAGTTCCGTAGCCAAGTTATCAGTTTAGTTAGAAAAATAAGGACGACTGCCCATAAGATCGATTCAACCCTACGTACTGATAGCTAGCTGTTAATTTTAGTTGTGGTCCAATTGTCAATATAAGACTCATTCCAATAAATAATAAGTATTTTTCAACAATTGTCTGTAGCGATTATTATCCTTAACGTAACTTTTTTCCCACAGGACACTTCATTGATGAAAGCTGTATTGAGTGATGCCTCATGTATGATAAACGTCCTTATGAAATTGTGTAAGTATGAATATAAAAAGCATTAAAACTTCAGAATATTTCCTCCTTAGGAGCTGAAGTAGGTACTTATTCTTAATCATGACTCGACTGGGACGTAACTTTTATGAAAAGACGTTTTACGAACCGAACCTCAAGTACCCTACAGTTCGGTAAACTAAAACACTAGAAAATAACAATGTATCCTGTATTATCTGTAACACTTCAATCACTTAACGACGCGCTGGCCTAGATGGTAGTGACCCTGCCTACGAAACTAGCGGTCCTGGGTTCAAATCCCGGTAAGGGCAGATATTTGTATGATGAGTGCGAATATTTGTTCTTAAGTCATGGATGTTTTCTATATTGTATTTAAGTATATATTTCTAACTATTTATATCGTTGTCTAGTACACATAATACAAGCTTAGAGCTTAGTTTGGGACTAGGTCAATTCGTGTGGCATTGTACCCTGATATTTATTTATTTATATACTTTAATGTTTTTTGTGAAATACCCCACGAAGTCAAAGGAGTAGAGTAATGTCGTTGATGCCGACCGGATGAAACATCACATCATTGATAACAATGATAACCTAAGAGTGTAACTGCACAAATATCTGACTGGGTCGCATTGTTTTGTTAACTTGGTACCTACTTTGGGTCGAAACCAAACGTTCTTGAATCGAAAGCTTTGTTTCAAATAATTATTACTAGTCCGAATAAGTATTGTTATTCATACATAAATCATAATCATCGAAAGTCAGTGTTTTTTACTGAAACGGTTTTTATTTCACGATTTTTGAAATAACTAACTGGTAAATAAGGTTAGGTTAGGTTAGGTTAGGTTTGTTTTATAAGAACTCTAAATAAAAACAGTTCCAGTAAAAAACACTTTATGACTTGCGATGATTACGATTAATAATAATAATACTACATTCGGACTACAATTTTTTATGTGACCCGTTCTTGAGACCTTATAACACCTTTTCAGTTCAATTCAATAATTTTATTGATTGATAAAATATAAAAAATACGTGTCATTAAGTTATTCATACTTATATGTATATTATTAGTATCATGCACATCAAAAATATTTTTTTAGTACCTATGTACAGTACTTATATTCGAGCATAACGCAACATTTTACAAAAAAGCTTACATTTTAGGTTACGTTAGGATATCATTTTATTATTGCATACTTTTACGTAGGTACCCATACTTACCAGCCAATTAGTTTTCATCAGGTGTCATGTCGTCACATCACGCAAAAAAATATTGTATTAAGAAGCTAAATTGACAACAGTTTTTTTAAAGGGGTTCTGAAAAAAAACGCGCTTATGGAGGTTGGTCCCAAAAGTATTTATTTTGTTTAGTATTTACTGAGATAATAATAAATAAATTTCTGCTAATGGCTAAAGAGCTTAAACGCCACAAGGTCTTTACGTCACAGCTAGTGTGCAATGAAAACAAAATGAGCTTCCCGACCACTAGTCCGCAGGCGCAGCAAACGCTGATAATATTCAGTATTTTTTCTCAGTAAATAATAATAATTAATAATCTAAAAAACAGTATGCTTTCGAGACAAACCTCTACAAGCATGTTTTTTTTTCAGAACACCTTTTAAAAAGTTCCGATTTGTAATTTATGAAACCTCTAGGGAGGTGATAAGTGATAACCTACCCACAATTAACCCAGTAATAAATGCTAAGTTTAGATCTATACATGTATACCCCCTTACTTATAATATAAACGTGGAATAATCATGGAGTAGCTAAACCATGTTTTGTCCTTATCTGTCATTGTGAAATTTGAATTTAAGGTTATTCCACGTTTATAAGTAAGGGGGATAATCTGTAAACTAACATAAGGAATGCATTTAATTATTTTGGCTTAAACACCATCTGAAACGGCGTAATATTTACTCCTACTAATTTACGATACTTGTTTTTAATCCTTTTTTAATTAAATAAACCAGGCGAGCTGGCAACGTTGCGACGAAAGCAGGGATCGATACGTAGCCAGGGAATGTTCAGTACATTTCTCTATTTAGTTAGTGTTTTGCACAGGAACCTTGATTAGAGCAGATTTTATATGGTTTATTTTATTTGAATTTAAACTTTAATTCACAGTTGTTGAATTGTTGAAATGATCTTTAAACAGAGTTTTTTAAAAATAGTTTAGGTACCTAGCTTAGGTAGGTACATTCAAGGAGTTTAATTGTTATGCCACTATGGGACTCTGTCGCATAACGTTAATCAATCATTTAAGCGTAATTTCTGTCATGTGGTTTGACGCTGTCATTATGACAGGGTTCCATAGTGGCATAACAATTAAAGTCCTTGACTATACGAATAGGATGTGTCTGTCTATTTAAGAAAACTGCACGAAATAAAAAAGTCTAATTTATTTAAGAGCCTGTCATCTTATTTTTACACAGGTACTGCTTATGCTACCTATGCTTACATTTTTTTATAGCTTACAAATAATAATTCATTAGTCATGAGTGGTCGACGATTTAAAGAAAGAAAGAAAGAAAGAAAAAGCATTTATTCATTTACTACTAACAGAGTAGGATAAATCTACTTATTATTAAGGTGCTGTGGGTCACACTGAAATGGATCGCCACTCAGCTTAACGTTGCGGCACCGACAGGTAGGTACTGCAACGCTGGTTTTCTGTGGTTGTGTTGTCAATGACAATGGGTGGACAATGATTTCATCTTTGGTACCTAATTACCTAACTACCTACCTATATTTAGTCTGTCGCTGGGATGCCAGTCTGCTGATGTTATGTATGATGTTATCTATTAGGTAGGTCTAGTTATAAAAAGTTAGTATCAGAAAGTGTCAGCTTCACTTTCAGTAAAACTTGAATAATTGTACTTACCTACCTACATTTTGAGCGCCGTGCAGCCTTGAATGAAAATATTTGCACTGATCAAATGCACCATCTAGGGTTGCAAGCTATTTCTTGGGCAAATATAGTAGGTATATTCCAGCCCAAGGTATAAAAAATATAGTACACAGAAAGAAAATACAGTATTTTGAAGAAAAACTTTTTAAAAAGTGTGTAAATTTATTCATTAAATTAGTTTTTAAATATTGTGCATATTTAGCACAATATTTACTACTTACTAACATTCTGCCTGATATTGGGGCAACTATCTGAGCTGAAAAACGCCTATTTCTCCCATATTTCTCCACTTCTACATGTTTAAAATCAGGTTGAAACGGCCAACCCAACTGCATACCTATGTATACGGATTTAGGACTGACCGAAATCTAGTATTTATGCGTACTACATATAACAAGCTGAACTAGGTATAACCTACATGTACTTAATTATAACTTTAAAGCAATGCTAGGGCATCAGATGAGGACTTCACCATACCTACCCATGTAGGCTTAACCAGCAAGCTGGTGAACACAAAAACTAACCAAACCTTAATGAGTTAGCAAATTAGCCGGATTCAAAAACAATGGTTAATCTCATCCTAACGCTGATTGATGAACTCTACATCCTTGTTGAGACAATAGTAAAAAAACGGGCATGCTCGCTGACGCAACCGCCTAGCTACAAAATAAATAATGCGTGCACGGAGCGGCAACGTCGCCGGCGCTCGATCGATCGCAGACGGGCTTATCGCACGATAACATTGCTGATAACGAGGTCTTGGGTAAGACCTGGGCACCCTGGGCATGGGATAAGTTAGGTTTGCGGTCTATAACGGTCTATGAATTTAATAAAATATTTTGCTAGTTTAAAATAAATTTGTGACATGAGTTAAGGTCGGTACGTAGAGTCAACTAATTTGATTCTTAGGCCTCTATGGAACTATGTCAAAGTGAAACAATAAGTCAAATCGTATAAAATCTTTACAATTAGATTTTTTACGTCACTTTGATGTACTTAGTTCCATATTGGCCCAGGAATCAAATTGGTTGACTACTACGGTACTACGATTATTTTATTATTCAAATTGAAGGCATGTAGGTAGGTTGGTACCAGTGGTACCACACTTAAAAACAGGAATTTTAAATTGTCAGTTGTTTCGTTGTTAACATAGAGCTGCCCTTAAAATTCTAAGAAAAATAGACGTAGGTGATTAGTTACCTACCTTTTTTTGAATAAGTAGGTAAGTACCTATATGTATTACTAATATTATGATTCAATGATCAGCTTTTCAATTGAAATGTGCTGTCTACGTCCCTACGTCTGTACTTTCCTAGATAGGTAAAAACCTTGCTCTCCTTTAAACATGAAGAAAGTCTAAAGAACGAAGAAGCCGTGCATACCTACCTACCTCGTTTCAAATTATAATCTTATCACTGAGTAGGTACCTACCTACGAGTTTTAATTACTTTATTAGCGTGTCTTGACTTAAAAATGTCACGTAGGTAGGTACCTAGTAGGTAATTAGAAATAAAACGAGATTTATTTTAAATCTTAATGTTTCAACTTTGTTACGAAGCACACTTAAAAATAAGCACCGAAAGTTACCAATAAAAATTCTAGTTAAAACTAGGAACAACATTTCTGGTAGGTACGCAGTCTCAGGTATAGTATACTACAAAATTATGGGAACATTTTTTGAATGTAGTGGTAACGTAAATAATTAGGTATAATACAAAAGAAAATTTACGCAAGCACGTCGTGACAGTGGCGTCGTGTGAGTTGGAATGTCATGTCAGTTGCGATTGTCATCTAGAGGTAGGTAGGTATTTGTACATGCTCACACGCTCACGTATGCAAACGTAAGGTCGAAGCAAAGTAGCTAAACAACCTATGACTTACAAATAAAATGCGACCAATCAGAAGCAAAGCGCACTAGTGTTTGTATGTCAGCGGTTGTATTGCACCGATAGTTATCAACACATGTATTTGACTCGTAGTAGTGTGTCGTTGTGACACAGCAACCAACACGGAGAGGTTTTCAGCTGTTTGCGTGAGTTAAAACACATTGCGAATACGGCTTCCCTGTGTGCGTGCTTCTTCGTAGCACTGTAGCTGGATACGAAAGCGGATCGTCTGTATAGTGAAGTGATTCCTGCGCATGTGTGAGTGAGTTCAAAGCCATTCCACACAGAGTTGCGCCGCGAGTGGACGTCCGTGAAATTCTCTTATACGTAGGTACCTAATACGTATTTGGTTTGTTGGTTTTTGGCATGATGTAAAACAAAAAGAGTGTAATATTACCTTTCTGTCACTACATTCGGTAAGTACCTATAAGTAGTCAGTGCGTGATGTTTCGTTGTCTAGGAGCGCAACGGTGGTTGTACGGAAATAAACCAAGTTTAATTGCATTTTTGTACCTACCTATAATCACACGTATTTATTTATAAGTTATTGGGCTTCAGCGTAACATGAACTTACTGAATAAAATAAAAAAAAACTTGAAATGTTTAATACCTGTCTCTTGAACAAATCAGGGATAATCGAAGTTTAAAATCGATTGTAGGTTAAGCCAATAAATTAATTTAATTAACAAAAAAATCGGTCTCTCTTTGCATAAAAATATGGCCGCCCCGCCATTTCTGTAGGTTTGATGTCACGTGACCGGTCACGTGACCGCGTCGCCGCACTGAGCCCTCAAAAAATTGTATGCCTGCCGCATACAAGAGGTTAACCGTAATAGTACTTTATCTACCTACGTTGGGTACGTAGGTGTGCTTTTTTATTTTCTTTAGGGATGTATTCTTAAATTTTACCTGTTTTTAATTCCAGGGTTAACCAAGATAGAAACCTACAGAATGACGAGGACATGCTGCGCGCATGGTTGCAGGTCTAATACAAAGAAGAACCCCGGCCTTAAATTTTTCGATTTGTCGCAGGCGAGAGGAAGGTAATCTTATTTTTGGTCATGTTATAAATACCCACTTAAATATTTCGGTGGGCCAGGTACTAATTAAAGATAGTGGTAGTATAGTATGTACTAATCAGAGATCGGAAATTCGGATTGATATTTACCTAAACTGTCGAGGCGGCGTGTTGTTGTTCAGTTCAGTTGTATGGAGGCGGACTCAATCATATAATTCATTAACAGAATTCCCGGGATTTCTAAATAAATCAATTACGCCAGCATAAATTAATAAGTAAGTATTTATATTAATTATTTGAAGTTATTTTCCATGTATAGATTTACCAAATATTATTTAATTTACCTGTAACTCATTGACCTAACGAATTTATAGGAGCAAAGCGGAACGTTTTATCCTACAAGTAAAAGTAATAATTATTAACGTTTTGTAGAATCCCGGAATCCCGGAACTTATATTATTATTATTATATTTTTAAGAAGCCGAGACGCCATGTTTATCCATCTTTTTCCGGGATTTTGCCAACTTTAGATAAATATCGATCTGAATTTCCGATCCCTGGTACTAATTGAAGATAGTGGTAGTATTAAGTTGCGTACCGTAGTCTGTTCATAACCTTGCCACTAAAAACAAAACTTTGCAAAGTGTAGTTTGGTACCTATAGAAAATAAAACTGGAAGTATGTTTCTTTAGATTTAATTGGTTAAAAATAACCTGTAAAAAAATTGTGGGTACTTATTTAATTTCATGATGAGGGAAAATTAGGTTACTAATCAGCCTTATTATAGGTTTGTACCGTTTTGAAATTATGTTTACCAGCGGCTTGTTACAGCTTGGCAGAATGGCTGGCAGCGTTTCCGCGGCGCTACCGCGTGGACATCGTCTCGGACGTCACTGCTGGCAATACGAACGCCTACAGCATTTGCGAAGAGCACTTCTCCGATAGCAAGAGATGTCAAAGTCCAATAACAATCGCGGAGAGTATTTCCATCAATAGCGACAAAAGCTCACAAACAGACAACTCTTACTCCTTAGCCAAGTTAAAGGTATCGCCCGTCGAAATAGTCGATATCCAACCCGATACCAGCTTTTTTCCAGAATTTGTCGCAGAGAGCAACATTCCACCAATAAATAATATAAATATTGGCGCTTATTCCGGATTTACTTATAATACAAACCCACCACAAAACCAGACAAATATTGTAATTTTACCTGAATTGGTTTCTAACATAAGTTCTATGCAACCACGGTCAGAAAATACACAATTACCTGCATTTTACCTAAATAACAATGCTTTGTTACCCGCTGTGCAAAATTCATCAAGGCTAAATAAAACACAAAAGATGGGATGCGCTGCAAATAATATTATGAATCCAGTAAGGATACGACCAAAGTCGAAACCGAGGATATTGAGAAGAAATAGTAAAAACATGCCTGAATTAATAATAAACGCGAACTTCTCATCACCAAATGTACAACCCAACACGAATGTTGTAAATATTCCTGAAATCCCTGCTGCACCAAGTTTTATGCAATCAACTGTCTATAGCGTTGATCCTTTATTAGTTGAAGACACAAATGCCATTCTGCTAAGTCCAAATACTAACAACAGTGTAACTGTTGATAATGTACTACCTTGTGATGTGCAAATAAAAGTAGAACAAGTTGACGATAGAACACTGCAAAAAAATAGTCAAAACAGACTAGATGAACAACAACAAGGTGTAGAAATACAATCTGAAAACGGTCCAGAAGAACATAGGAGTGACACCATACAAATAGAATTTACACCAACTGACGACAGTCACACGACGTCTCAAGAGGATGAAATCGTAGAAGACTATGTTAAATTTGAAGTCGATGAGTCAAAAGATGGCAATATTGAGACATATTGTTTTTTTGAGGATGATTCTGCAAAAAGAAGGAAAGTCGAAACAGACACCACGAAAACCCAATTTAGAATAGTGAAGGTGGAAATTCATCCTGACCAGAATGATATATAAATTTCTCGAAATGATTTCAGGTAGGTATACGATTAATTTAAGTGTTAAATGTTTCATTAAAATTGATATGATGACATGTCTAAATTTGACTTTTATTTATTGTTCTCTCTCTGGCATTGTTAGCGTTTGTTTATTTATTCTTAGTAGAGTGACACTGGGTTACAAAATTATTTATGTACCTAGTAGTATAAGTACTTCTTGTGTCATTCGAATGTTTTGTGCTTGACGGAAATAACCTGTGGAAAAGTAACGACCCAAAATCCTTCCCATGTATAATTTTATACCAGTCCACCAATTACACCGCGCCACTGAGCCAAACCTGTCTTCACAGAGTAGTTTTCGACCACGGTTTAATTAACCAGAGAACCAAAATCAAGAAACCGGTCACTTGTTTAATTGGCTTATACCGTTAAACTTCGTATACGCGGCACGATACGTAGAAGGTATCATTAGTATCATATCAAGGTTTATGCAGGATATACCTACGTATTAAGAGAATCCACATCAACCCATTAACCTCGCAGTTAACTTTTTATTGAGTATAGGTATTTCCGATGAATAAACTGTGCTAGTAGTTAACGTAGGTGTTCGTTGACTTTATGAGTTAAAGTACTTTCCTAGAATATTTAGAACTGAAATAAGTCAAATAATTTCACAGATATGCCTATGCATAAGTACCTCCTTACAAATTAAATATTTCATTATTGGGCCTATTAGATAATTCATGAGAAATTTGTGTGTGACATATAGACAGATGGACATGGCGAAACTAAAAGGGTTCCTAGTTTAACAACGGAACCTAAAAATCGTAAATGCGATTAGGTACCTACCTAATCAACCAGCTTATGGACTAAAATACAGACTAAAGCCTTTGTACAAATACCTATAAAAGATGGGGGAAAACAAGCCCAAACCAAATCAAGTAATTTTATTTTTACCAATTTCTTATCCCTAGGTATTTGTCGCTCAGCATGAGTTGAAATGCGTAAATGCGTTATACTCTCCCATCTATCACTTCCACGATACTCGAACAGCCCCGTTCGAACTTGCCGATTCGCATTGCCAAACAAGTTCGAAATGCGAATATTTACTCGGCGTGCACGGACTGGCAACGCGGCCCAGCGCCCGGAGCGGCAACGTCGCCAGTACTTTGTATGAACAAGATCAGCTGCTTTTGTGTCGGTGTGAGTAAATAGATACGCTACATGAATATTTTGTTGTGTAGAAAATGAGGGCTTTTTTTTACTATTCGCAGTTTGCACGTTGTTCCGTTTTTTATGGGCCATTTTTAAGGAAACTCATCTGTCATGTCATGTCCTATACATGTGTATAGCTAGCTATTTGCTGTTTACACTAATTTACTTTTTATGCCATCTTTCCTCAAGGTAACAAAGGACGGTTAGAAAAAAATACCAACAGTAGGTAGGTACTAGTACTAAAAACTGTTTTGTAGCGACTGGTAGGAAATCCATTTTCTTTTAATGTCCTCAATAAAATTCCAATCTGTTTGACAGTAAAGCGAAAAGCTAAGGGCTCTCGAAGATGTTTTTTACGATTATGAAAAACCACATAAATTGACTTTTATTTAAGTAATAGGTAAGAGAACATATTTCAAAAGCCGGATGGGTGGATATTTTATGATTTACGAGTTATGGGTATTTTTATAGGTTTGAAGATTAAACAAGAGCAGAGTACCTGCCTACAATTTTCGCATAACATCGGTTATCCGTATACCTACCTACCTAACATAATTATGGCAGCGGCATGCTAACTAGGTAAGTAACTAGGATACCCACGGCATATTTAATTTCTAGGGTCCAGTACCAAAATTACAAATAGGTAGGTAGATAAGTACTTCTTGGCGAGATAATTAATAGTGTTAATACAGACTGATAATTAATAGTGTTATTATTACCGACTATTGCAAAAAGATACCTATTCTATTATAGGAAAGTACCCAAGTGTTTAAAATTATCTAAAATTGCTGTTCGTGTATTCCTGCCTAGATCCTAAGTGTTGCCACAATAATAAAATTACCTTACCTAAATAAAAAAGTACCTATTAAATACCTACCTACTAGCAGCAAATTTAGAATAAGTTACGCCCCTTTAAGACTTATGGGTAGGTAGGTACATTATACCTAGTGTTATTGTTGTTATACACGATATTTTAATAAGCACACTTATTTACGATAAATCAGGCTAGTAACACGGCACATCAAGCCTATTAAGGCTATGATTGCATTTAAAAATGCTGCACTGTGATTGGAGCATTTGAATAATGCACCAATCACGGCCTCGCAGGGGGTCCGCTACACAAATACATACCGTGCTTGATTAAGAACGACCCAATCAGCGCGCAGTTCTAAATAACTCTACATCTCAATCCTACAATAACTTTATCACGTTCGCCGACTCTGTTGCCCGGTTATCCAAGTCTGTGGAGACAATTTTGGTCCAGACGAGGTCACAGATATTCCTGGGCCGACCTCTATTGATTTTATATTAAAAGAACTGCCTTACTGGACTCTGAATTAATGGAGAACAGAGCATAAAGTTTGGATAGGTAGATAGCTTTAGTTAGTTGTTTTAAATGACTTAGTTAAATACGGTACTTACTGTAAAATTTATGTGTTTACTTCTTCAAGATCGAGATGAGTAAGAGAATAGTCTCTTACGCCTCTTACATACCTTAATGTCACATTCATTGACATCAGGTTTACACATACGGTAAAACGGAGTCAATAGATAAAATCTAAACTACCTAGCTACAAGTCTACTAATTAATAATTAATTAATTCGATTAAATTAAAAAGTAGGTAGGTCATAAAACAACATTTATTTTAGGTTGTATGTCTATACACCCTGTTTTATGTAATACCTATAGGAGGTACGTATTGCAAAGTGTAGAGAGGTTATAATACAGTAAGATTTTATTTTTAATTAAAAACATTTCAAACACAAAGAATTCTTCCTACGAAAAGGGGCCACATAAAGTGAATGGACAACGAGTGAATTCACAAACCATTCAAAACTTTTAATGAGTGATATTAATGAGTTTTTACACAATAACATTGGCGGCGAGTTTCTTTTCATCGCGAGCCTTGGAGGAGTCATGCTCATGGCCGCGTTGTGTAACTGAATAACGTTTATGCACGGAGTGCTAAAACTCGATATGTAGGTACCTACCTAGTTAATTTTGTATTAAAACTAGCGACCCGCCCTCGCTTTGCTTCGGTTCATGAGAACTTTCTGTAACACCCGTACATAATAAAATCCTTCCGTGAAAAAATAGGTAGGTATCCAACTGATGGTGACTACCGCATCACAATCCGTTGCGTGGTTTAGGAGTTTGTAGATATACAGACAGATATACAGACAGATAGACAGACAGAGAGACAGACAGACAGATAAACAGATAGACAGACAGACAGACGCGTAAAGCAACTTTGTTTTATACCTAGTACTATGTACAGATAATAAAGATAAGGAAGTTTTGCGCTAAATCGCTCAAAGGTTTGACAGTTGAAATTTTCACAGATGATGTACATTGGCCCACAAAACTAAGTATTACACTTTTAATACTAGCTAGTATTAAAAGTGTGATACTTAGTTTAGCGGGCCAGTGTATTTCTGTTGCCGCTATAACAACAAATACTAAAAACAGAATAAAATAAATATTTAAGGGGGCTCCCATACAACAAACTTTTTTATTTATAGATAATGGTACGGAACCCTTCCTGCGCGCGTCCGACTCGCACTTGGCCGGTTTTTTAGACGATACACCAATTAAAAAGCTAAGCAAATATTAAACATATTCAATAATAGGTTTCACAACATGCTGTAAAACGTGTACACTTACGAGGCCTACTCGGCTAAACGAACGAGAGACTTTAAACAGAGGTACAAAATACTTAAATAAATTTAATCAAGTTAGACAAGTGTTTCAAGAGAATCACTAATACACGTAAAAATTCACACAGCCACCTTCAGTACCCTTACCATGAGTTACAATTAACGTACTCGCTAGCGACTCGAATGCTCTGTCCCTCTGAGACCTCGCAGTATTCTTATAGAGTGTGAGGGACAGAGCATTCGACTCGCTAACGAGTACGGTAATTGTAGCTCATGGTAAGGGTACAGAATACCGATTACTGTGACATGGTATTGCGTAAATGTAGCATGAAGCGTGTTATGTTACGCCCCCATATTGGTCATTCATTTATATTTGTCGAACACAGGATCACTACCTATCTTAAACACAGTTTTAATATGTAAGAAATACGGAAATATTATTAAAATCTTAAACATTAAACAAAGTAACGGAGTTTACGAAGTCAAATCACCCCTCAAGAACACACTTCTAGATAAAACCGGCTATTAAGTATAATATTGTTAATTAGTTTCCAACAAACATTGCATTATCGAAATTCCAATTAGTTAGGACTCAAATCTGCATTAATAATAGGTACCTACCTACTTAAAATATTGTTTTAAATTAGTGAGCCACATAGAATATTTAAAAACCAAACCGTGTTATATTCGATTGTAAATAACTAGACATTCTAAACAATTAAACATTATCAACCCTACGGAAGTTTGTTTCCTAAGAAGAATTAAAGTAAGATATGTACTCGTACGGTCAAATATTTCAGTCAGTACGGTTAGCACGTTCTTGTGACTTGCTTTTAACGCTGGGTCTCTTTCGATGTGGACTTGTTAACGTATCACATGGTGCGTCGTAAGTCGTACAAACGGCGGTCGTGGACGCTGAATGTAGGTACTAAGGGGAAACCGAAGACACGCGACATAGAAATCACACGCAAGTTACGCTAGCAGCCAGGTCTTACTTATAAAATAAGACAACAATCTATGCATATGAAGGCTGCTACAAAGAATTTATATAAGCAGGCAACAAGTTAATCAATGACTTCTATGACTAGGTATATTTAAAGACATATTATAGGGTATACATAACTATACATATGGGGGAGTAACAAGTTTCATTAGATGCGAAATTGCATCATCGTCACAACACAAATGATATTAACAAACACGTGTTGTGTGTGGATGCAATAATGTGTTTATTAAATTCTCGACATAGGTATCTTGAGGGGGGTAAAAAATAATTCGGTTAAAGAAACGGTCAGAAACAAATTTGGTGGTAGTGCTATTGACATTATTTCCTGAAAAAACTGAGCGTTATTTTAGTTCGGAAGTTTTGCCCTATCCCACAAAACTTTACAAGGGTACAGACGGATACAGTCGAAAAACATTGACAACTTTTTCTATGAAAAACCTTACAATTTTTACAAATTGTACACTTGAAAAGTTTTGTTGGACAGGCAGGTTGGGGGCAGTATGATTGTGTTTTTTTCGGGAGCGCCAAAGTTCAACTAAAATTGCAACTCCTATTATCGGAACTCCGAAAATGAAATTTTTATACCGCTGAAACCGTAAACTTTTCAGAAGTTCTGAAATATTCAATGTGTAGATAAGACTAGGTTAGGTTAGGTTTGATTTATAAAAATCCTGAAAATGTAACAGTTGCTGAAATAAATACGTTAGGAGTTGCGATAATTAGGACTTATGAGTCGTTATGAGTAAAAATAATTAGGTGAGCCAATATGGACCCGTTTTTTTCGTCGTTCATCTGAACTGTTAAGGATCTATGTAACTATGTACGAGTATCTACATTAAGGTTTTGTTAGCGCAAAAAGCATTTACGAATAGATTGTGGTGCCTCTAGAGATTTTTTATACAGTTACATGGCCAAGGTATGGCATAATAATTGTACAAATTGTATGAATTAAGCTCATATGGGGCTCATAATGTATTCTTTTAGGTTTACATCAACAACACTCAATATTGTATATTACATACAGATGTCCTCGAGACGCCCGACGCAGCTCCAAATCTGTTTACTGGTTGATAAGGGTTCATTGACCTCAATAATTAGCCGGTTCATTATCAGGTTAGGATTGATTTGCCTCCTTAGGAAGTCTCAAGGCTGAAGAACAGTTCTTTCTCACCTCACGTGGGACTTAAAAATCTGATTCTAAACTTAGTTCATGTTTACACTAACTAGATGAGATGGTGAAAAATAACTCCCGCTTTAAGTGTAGGGTTGTCAGTGTTGTCACAAACAGGAAGCAGAATGTGTCGCGGCCCTAACTCACAAGGGGTTTTGTAAACACTAGTTTTTTTCTGTTGTTTGCGTGTGGTTTATCGAATGTGTGTGCGATTTTGTCAAGCGAGTTTCTATTTGAATATGAAGTAGAAAGATATAAAACATACTGCGAGTCCGTATTCGTTTAGTTAATGTTTGATAAGAGATTATTTATTTTAAAACATTACAGTAAGGGTAAAAAAACTACTGTTACATACCTACTAGTTTCTCAAGATTGAAATAAATGACGTACCTATGTGAGAATGGTGTATGTTCTCATATACTACTAGAAACCTTTTTGAAAACTCAGGGCAGGAATATTAATATTCGCTACTTGGATAACTGAAGTCGAGTTGAAAGATTTTTTTACGAATACTCTGCCTAGTTGCAAACGCGAACCATACAAACTTCCAAATGTTTAGAGAACTACACTAGTTTTTAATGCCGCAAATGTCGCAATTATACAAACTCTCGCATTTATTACATAAGTAGAAAACGAATAAAATTTTCATTAATTAAATCCTAAAACAAGCCCGAGGCGAAGCGACAGAACAAAAGCAATTTTTCCCTACTTTTTCCATCTCATAATAATAAAGTAAAGTAAACCAGCCATGTCAGCCTCTAGCTACAAAAAATACGGCGGAATAATTATTGTTCATAGAAAATTCAGAAATATTATTTCATAATGTGAAGGGCTTGTACAGGTCTTCAGGAATCTGGGAAAGGTTTGGTTCTTCTTAGGAGCAGGAGGGTTAGGAATGCTGGAAAGATAAGGAAAAGGTTAGGGTTTAAATATAATTGCACAAAATGTATGTAAGTCACTGGTATAAATATACGAAGACCTGAAAACGAAAACTGTGTTTTGGAATACTTCTAACAAAAACAATCATTTTAATGTAAACAATGCAATGACACATTATTACATGTCATGACATGACCGTTTCTATACACTATCCGTAGTCGTTTTTAATTTTGAGCAATAATTGATAAAAAAACTTTTTACATATATTTATTACTGAATCTACTATGTATGTATCTGCCATCTGCACTGTAAACCTAGAAATCTTACGAGCTTATTTTTTCATCCAGACAAAGTCTATTATTAAGGCTACTCATCATCAGCCACAGGAAACCAAGAACATTTCGAAGCAACCTTCGCGTACGAATCAAGATAGGCTAAACCGGACCTTGCTTGATTTTCACAGCGTAAGAGATTTGCACTGGCGAGAAAGGGATGAATGCTAAGGTCACTAAGGTTAAATTAAATGCATACCTGTGCATCGGCTGTGTCCTCTGTGTATACTGCGCCATGACCTCGCGCCTGGCATGGCTAGGCGTAGCGCATGCCGGGACGGGCAGTCGCTAGCTGCGTCGCACTCGCGACACCCCGCACATAACGCACACTCACTGCACACACACTGCACCTGGGGGCAAAGGACGAGACTATACACAACTCGCTGTGCACACTACATGTAAAATATTAAAGTTCTTATTAAAGATGGCTAAAATGTCATGAAAGAGAGGGATGTGTAAAATGTATCTAAAGCTAAAAAACTGAAATGAAATCACTAAATTTTGTAAAGCTAGGCAAAAGTAACGTCACGTCGGGACAGGTGGAATTTTAATATTCTCAAGTGGCAATCCAACAACAGCTTTTGGGTAAAAAACATATCAAGGCACGCTGAAAGTGTCTTTTCAAATAGCGCCTACACATTTTCCAAACTGAGTTTGAATTCACATTAAAGCACTTAAACAGAATGATAAAAGAGTGGCCCTCTGCTCAAAACCGTCTCTGCGTTGCGCGGGTTGCACCGCTACGCTGCCGCTTTCGTGCAATTTTGACATTCTCGGTATAAAAAAAGTCCCGTTGTTCATTAAGCTAACGTGAAAGCAATATAAATCAGCCAATCTGATATGTTTGGCAGATCAGTCTTATTATCGAGATTTACGTTTCATTACGCGTTGCTATGCTATTGTCAAAAGCGCCTAATTTAAAGCGTATCACATTATTTTAAAATAATCGTCATGACTTTAAGTCACACGGAATCAATTATCATAACATTTATGTTGTTACCGCGAACACTTGAAAAAGGCTGTTATACCAAGTGTTTTCAGTAGAAATCATGATTAGGTCGCTTTTAATGTTCGCCCACTACCGTTCAATGGGGTCTAGAACGCAATGGCGGCGTGGGTAAAGACGAAGTAAAATGTGCCCATTTGCCGTCATTATTTATTAAGTCGATGTCCTGTTCCTCCACTAGGCTCTACTACTCAAGTAAATCTCAAGAGGAAATGCGGGCAGCGATGTTGCCGTAGCACAATATCCTATTTCCTCCCAGAGATTTAGAGGAGAGCGAGATTTTGTAAAGCAGTGTAAATAACTCTATCCAGCATGCGCGGGATGGTCAGATTATTACGAGCTAAGCACTTTCCTCAAAAAGAAGCCATTCTTCATGCATGTCGCACATCGGTACACTAGTTTTTGAGTTTGAGATAATTTGGCTTTTTAAGTCGGTTAAAAATATTGATTATATTGGATTTAACATAAAATGGGCCTTAAGCTTATATAATTAACCTTATAAAGATGTTTGTCTGGCCTGATAGCATAAAGAAGCAGTAAAAAGATGGTTTTACCGAGTGGAGTAGAGCCCTAGACTGGTTTTAAATTAAACAAGACGTGGATAAATATTATAAATTATACATATACGAGGGCAGAGTGAAAAGTCTGGAAATATTTAACAATTTTTTTTTGTTGGTAATAGTAAATATTTATTTTTCAACGTAGTCCCCATTTAACTCAATACACTTGGTCCATCGATTTTTTTTTTCTGCGATGATTTCTTCGTTGGAACCAAATCTTTTTCCACCAAGCCAAAAGTTTCTTCAAGTTTGGGAAAAGAAAATAGTCGCAGGGGGCTAAATCAGGAGAATAAGGCGGATGCGGGAGCAATTCGTAACGCAGCTCGTGGATTTTAGCCATAGCAACGGCACAAGTGTGGACCCGTGCGTTGTCTTGGTGAAAAATGATTTTCTTTTTCGCCAAATGGGGTCGTTTTTCCACTAAAACTTCATGAAATCGCTGTAACAAGTTGGCATAATATTCGCCGTTAATCGTTTTACCTTTCTGAAGCAAACATTTTTGGTAAAAATTGCGATAAAAGCACTTATTATAGGTCGCAAATTTCACGGTGACCAAAATGAGTTACCTCGAATCGACGTCGAGTCGACGTAGAATCAACCTAAATGGGGAAAAAAAGCACGTGCCGGCTACGTCGATTCCACGTAATTTTAGAAATTACGACCATTAGGTCAACGCGTAGGTAATTTTTTCGAGGTGGATTCGACGTCGTTTCCACGTGTCGTGTAGTCGCAATGTAGTAATTTGGTAATCTTTACCAAGTTGTAACATGATCTCGACGTATTTTTTACCATTCAATTACTCGGCAGGGTTTTTTTTTAGGAGACGTGTTGAAGCGAAAAAGAGACTAAAATATTACGGATACATTTCATTTCTTTCGGAGGTATATTATTGTAAGTATTATAATTTTGCCTTAGTGTATGTGAATATATTAACTAGACTAAACATTTTTATTTTATATGTAAGATAATAGAAGTACCGTTGGGTGTTTTATTATTCATGATATTACAACATACCTAAATTACGCAATTTAAAAAAAACTCGTCTTAATTATTACCAAACAAAATGTCGGCTCGACTAAAAGGTTATATTTTACCTAAAAATACGACCTATTGGTAATTAAGTCAATTTTAGGTTAAATTGACATATTTTTGCGACCTAATGGTGTAGAGAAACTGTTTAAAGTTGCATCAGCGACCAATAGGTAATAATAGGTCGATGCGACCGCGATCGCATTCAGTATTTGACTAGCTATTTGTTTGACAGTGGTCGAACGAGGTGTGTTCCTGTTGTATTCAAAGATTAAAAATTCCGCGCAGAGGTTCAACAATCCTTCCACATGGTCATCTTCATCCAATTTAGAACGGAAACTGATGTCTGTTCTGCGAGAACATTGAAACATCAAATAGCTCATGTGTCTTCCTTTTTTAATCGAATTCAAAAAAGGAGGAGGCTCTATGTTTCACTGTATGTTTTTTTATGTAGTTATGTTCACCGATTTCAAACATTAGTTTTTGGTTTGATTGAGAATACTTCCGAAGTGGTCCCATTGTCACCAAATCTGAATCTGATGACGGGATCCGTGAGGAAATGTGGGGACTCCTCAAATATTATAGGCATAGCGCACACATAGCGATTTTACTATTTTTTGTAAAAAGTCTTCATTCTGAAAGTATCATTCGGTGAAGTGGAACTGATGATGAAGACCACAGATGGCCACCGGAACTCCTGAACGGTACCTACCTGTTTCAGAGGTGGCGATGGCGATAAGATATATCTCGATTAAGATAGTTAAGTAAATATACCGAAGAACATTTAATAGTTTAAATATAACTATGATTTTCCCGTGGCGTTGCTTGCGGACAGCTTGAAATGCCTTAAAGTTTCATATCACCTAAGAAATGGGACTACGTAACAACTTATTATAATCACTAAAAAGTATAATAGTTATTTATGTAACTGGTTCATAATGAAGCTTCTTAAGGTACGAGGTACGAGTACCTTAATAGCTAATTATGTACCGTTGCATACATAACTTTTTCTACAAGCTTAAAATGATAATGACAAAAAAATAAACAATCGCTAACTTTTCTTGTATACTTTCCTCGATTTATCTGCTAGCAAATTACTTGTCAGCAAAGTCATTTTCTTTATTCCTATTGGCGTTAATAATTTGTTATATGTTTACAAATTTCATGCCAATTTTAATAGTTAATAAAACAGTTCTGACAATTTTTATCATAAAAGTTGGAAAGCCAAATGAAACGCCATTTTGTTGGTATCCATATAGAACGTAACCATGGTAGCCAAATAAAAAATCGGTGGATATTAATCATCTATGTTCAGTATTTTGATAAAAATGTAATTTTTAACTCATAATTAGTCTCAAAATTAATTTTGTTTTTTATAGGTACGTCATTTTAATCGGTATTAAAAAAAAATTAACGATTTATTATACAAATTAAGATGTCAAGTGTTCATTAAACGCCAAGACTGATATCCGGAATGACTGTAACCATGGTAAAACGATAGGTAGGTGCAGAAGTCGGCGACTTTGGTACAATATTTTTAACTAAAAGCAGACTTCACTTGGAATTACCTATTTACCTACCATTTAAAAGAAGTTGTTTGTTGAGTTTTTGAAGGCGGTTTTTTTTCCAGACACCTTTAACTGTACATTTTATGCAGCTACTTTTCTATTTATTCAATAAAACTAACAATTCGTTTAGAGATGCGGAGGGGGTAGAAATACATACATACATACCCTACCTGCTAGGTTTATGCTGTACCATCCATTTTTTTACGCGTTCCATAACTTTTATTGATTTCATATTAGCCAAGTCTTCATTTCCAACGTCTTCATCTCCAGTCTTTGTTTTCAAAGTCTTTGTTTGCAGAGTTTTCATTGCTATCCATATTTTCAGATCATTACGAAGAAGTCATTCGAA
This sequence comes from Acleris literana, assembly GCA_946894065.1. Lineage (NCBI taxonomy): Eukaryota > Metazoa > Arthropoda > Insecta > Lepidoptera > Tortricidae > Acleris > Acleris literana. The sequence continues at coordinate 7,976,027 of OX335687.1, forward strand.
GGCATGAAATCACGATCCTTACTGGTCTGTATCAGTAAATTGACTCAATGCTGTATTTTCACGAAAACTACATGTAGAAGCCAATTCAGACTGTTGCCCTTCTTTTAATATTTCATTTTGAATTTTCATTTCAGTTCTCTTCGTAAAGTTTTCTTCCTATAGTAACTGCTTGAATGTCTGTATTTTTTTATCTTTGGTCTTTGTTTGCGAAGAATGACTTACTCGTGACTAAAACAACACTTAACCTGAAGTCGCCCCCGCGACCTGCGACTTATTAGTTAAATTTTTGGGTTAGTTTGACTATTATGTTATCAGAGCACAACCTTATGGTATTGTTAATAACTTATAAGTGTTTTTAACTTTATGGTCTCAATTAAGTATCGATTGAAAGTAATATTAACTCAAAAATTGGTAACAAAAGTGACATAAATCGACGACTTAAAGGTCCCCAGTACAAGAAATAATTACGTCGCAAATACATCTAACATGCACATAAAAGTATATATGACCTATTAGTCGGATTTCAAAGTAATTCTACCTAATATTTCGCCCTATTCTCAACCGTTAAGTCTCCTACTTTATGGTGTATTGATGAAGTAAAATTTACGTTTTAATATCCCTATTTTTTGACTCGGGCTCGGGAGTCAAAAAGTAGAATAAGTGAAAATAATTGGTGCGTATGACGCAATTTTTACTTAAATTAGTAATATATTCTTCAGCCTAGGAATAAAAACTGAATATGTTTGCTGGGCAACATATATTACACCACGAGCATCCCAGAAGACTTTATTCGCAGATAAAACTGCTTTGGCCTTCTTTGTTGCAGGTTCACCTGAAGCAATCCATTGTTTTGACTGCTTCTTGGTTTCTGGTGTATGATGATGAATCCAGGTTTCGTCAACAGTTATCAAACGACGCAAGAAGTCCTTTTCATTACACCTAAACAAGCCGTGCGAACTGGCTGAAAATATACGATTTACCTACAAAAAGGCTGCATTACAAGTTTACAACTTGACATTAATGAATTTGTGAAAAAAATACCCCTAATATGATTTTTACCAGACTTCTCACTCTACCCTCGTATGACATTACTTTAAAAAAACGTATTATTTTTCATAACCCGTGTTGGTGCCGGTGCCGGTCGAGAATAGCACCACCCCATCTCTTCCCGTGGGTGTCGTACGAGGCGACTAAGGGATAAACCGGAGGATGGGCAGCAGCGTCTTCCGCGGACTACATGGTATAACTGCGGTCGCCAACCCGCCTGCCAAGCGTGGCGACTACGGCATTTTCCCCCCAACGGTTCTAGATCAAAAGCCTTAATTAAGTATGAATTTAAAACTACAGCCCAGACCCCTAGTCCCCGGCGGCCCCGCTATTCCTGGCTCCGGTAGCGGCCATGGTAACGGCGGGGCAGGGGGTGCTTTAGATAATCTCCGGCAGAGACCCGGCTACCAGAAACGACGACCTTTGGCCCTGGCAACATACAACTGCCGAACATTGCGGACCGACGAAAAGTTGCTGGAACTGGAGGAGGAATTGAGCAGGTTACGATGGGGAATCATAGGGTTGTCAGAAGTCCGTAGAGAGGGGGAGGAAATGATAACCCTGAAGTCCGGTAACTTGCTCTATTTCCGGGAGGGCGACCACCAGTCCCAGGGAGGTGTCGGGTTTATCGTCCACAGTCCCTCGTGAACAACGTGGCGAAGATCGAGAGCGTGTCGAGCAGGGTAGCGTGCCTTGTACTCAGAATGACCCAACGATATTCGTTGAAGGTCATACAGGTATATGCGCCGACCTCGACACACTCCGACGATGAGGTGGAGGCTATGTATGAGAATGTTTCCAGAGCCATGCATAGCTCCAAAACTCACTTCACGGTTGTTATGGGGGACTTCAACGCAAAGCTGGGTAAACGAGACGGTGAAGAGCAGAGAGTGGGGAATTTTGGAGTGGGGCATAGGAATCACCGGGGCCACCTACTGGCCAGTTTTATGGAGAAGGAGGGACTCTATATGATGAACTCCTTTTTCAGGAAACGTGAGCATAGGAAGTGCACCTGGATGAGTCCTGATGGTGTAACGAGGAATGAGATAGACTTTATCATGTCGACGAAAAAGCACATATTCAATGATGTCTCCGTGATCAGTGCGGTTAAAACCGGGACTGATCACCGTATAGTACGAGGCTCATTGAATATCCAGTTCAAGCTTGAAAGGTCTAGACTGATGAAGTCTACGCTCCGCCCGGCACCCGCTCAGCTCCAAAACCCCGAGAGCTTTCAGCTCGAACTTCAAAACCGTTTCGAGTGCCTAGGTAGCGACGTGGACGATTACAACGACGGGTTCGTGGAAGCTGTCCAAACGGTCGGGTCTAAGTTCTTCAAGATCCGCCGTACAAAAACCAAGAAGCTCTCGGACTCCACCCTTAGGCTCATGGAGGTGAGGCGTGAAATGATTCTGCAGTCCTCTGGTGACGCTTGTCGCTATCGGCAGCTCAACAGACAGATCTCGAAGTCTCTGAAACGTGATATACGCCGATTCAATACTAAAAGTATTGAAGAGGCTATTGAGCGTAACAGGGGCTCTAAGGTGTTTGCCAGGGATCTGTCTGTTGGCCAAAGCCAACTGATGAAGCTGAAGACCGACGACGGCAGAGTCATTTCATCCAAACCTGAGCTATTGGCGGAAGTTGAGAAGTTTTATGGACAGCTGTACACGACCACCCGAACACCCGTCGAAAATCGAGCTAAAGACCCGAGGGCTAGATTAACCCGTCACTATACCGAAGATCACCCCGCGTCAGCCTGTACGAGATTAGTATGGCCCTCAAACAGCTTAAGAATGGCAAAGCCCCAGGTGAGGATGGAATTACAGCCGAACTCCTGAGGGCGGGTGGTAAACCCACCCTTAGGGCCCTTCAGACGCTGTTCAGCTCCGTCCTCTACGAAGGGAGAACGCCGAAAGCATGGAACAGGAGTGTGGTGGTTCTCTTCTTCAAGAATGGTGATAAAACTTTGTTGAAGAACTATAGACCCATCTCACTTCTGAGCCATGTTTACAAGCTGTTTTCGAGGGTCATCACAAATCGTCTCGCGCGCAGGTTTGACGATTTCCAGCCTCCCGAACAAGCCGGTTTCCGAGAAGGCTATAGTACCCTAGACCACATACATGCGTTGCGGCAGGTTATACAGAAGACCGAAGAGTATAACCTCCCCCTTTGCCTTGCATTTGGGGACTACGAGAAAGCCTTCGATTCGATCGAGACCTGGGCTGTACAACAGTCTCTCCAGCGGTGCCAAGTTGACTACCGATATATCGAAGTGTTAAAGTGTCTGTACGAAAACGCCACTATGTCCGTCCGACTACAGGACCAGAGCACGAAGCCTATTCCTCTGCAGCGGGGAGTCAGACAAGGAGATGTGATCTCTCCGAAGCTGTTCACCGCTGCATTGGAGGATGCTTTTAAGGTTCTGGACTGGAAAGGACGAGGCATCAACATAAATGGCGAGTACATCACTCACCTTCGATTCGCTGACGATATCGTAGTCATGGCTGAGACCATGGAGGACCTCAGTGCAATGCTCGCTGACCTCAGTGGAGTTTCCGACCGAGTTGGCTTGAGGATGAACATGGACAAGACGAAAGTCATGTCCAACGTCCATGTCGCGCCAACTCCCGTGATAGTCGGAGGCCCAGCACTCGAAGTTGTTGACGACTATATTTACCTGGGACAAACGGTCCAGTTAGGTAGGTCCAACTTTGAGAAAGAGGTCACTCGTCGAATCCGACTCGGATGGGCAGCGTTCGGGAAGCTTCGTAGCACCTTTTCGTCCAAATTACCGCAGTGTCTGAAGTCAAAAGTCTTTGACCAGTGTGTGTTGCCAGTGATGACTTACGGATCTGAGACGTGGGCGCTAACAATGGGCCTTATAAGGAAGCTCAAAGTCACTCAGAGGGCTATGGAGAGGGCTATGCTCGGGGTTTCTCTGCGTGATAGAATCAAAAATGATGATATCCGCAGTAGAACTAAGGTTACCGACATAGCCCGAAGAATAGCCAAACTTAAGTGGCAGTGGGCGGGGCACATTGCTCGCAGGACTGATGGCCGATTGGGTCAGAAGCAGGGCTTGGAAACGGTTCCAAAAATACCGGTACTTTACCGGTATTTAAAGGTATTTTTCATTTAGGTTCGAGAGAACCGGTAAATATAAATACCGGTAATCCAAAGAACAGGTAAATACGAATACCGGTATTTGTACCTTAAAATACCGGTTCCTAACAAAGGTTCCAGCTACGTTGCCGTTTTGTGCAACAAGGTCAAGTCTCGTCGGCGGCTCGATGCTCGCGCCGCTGCTTTGGTTGTCGACTTGTCACCATGTACCTACACCGAACGCGGCGTTGTTGCCGGGCGGCGCATTTGGCTTGCAGCTTTTGAACAATTTCAAATTTCAATCGTGTCATTAGTCCTACGACCTTGGCAGCGCCGCGTCAAAATGAATCTAAATCCGAAGGTCCGGGTGTACCAAAGCACTAAAAAAGACTGACCAAAAGTGCAAAGTGGTGGTGGACACCAACAACACCACCACCAGGTGGTGGTGGTGTTGGTGGTGGTGGTGGTGGTGGTGGTGGTGGTGATAATGGAGATGATGGTGATGATGTTGGTGGTGGTGATGATGGTGATGATGGTGATGATAGTGATGATGGTGATGATGGTGATGATGGTGATGATGATGGTGATGATGGTGATGATGGTGATGATGGTGGTGATGGTGGTGATGGTGGTGATGGTGGTGATGGTGGTGATGGAGGTGTTGGTGGTGATGGTGGTGATGGAGGTGTTGGTGGTGATGGTGGTGATGGTGGTGATGGTGATGATGGTGGTGATGGTGATGATGGTGATGATGGTGATGATGATGATGATCACCTCCTTCATCATTACCATCATCATCACCATCATCAGCACCATATTCATCACCATCGTCATCTTCACCACCATCATCATCATCACCACCATCATCATCACCATCATCATCATCACCATCATCATGATCATCAACTAACATCATCTTACATATCAGTCTTTATTCAGTGGTTACGCTCCATAACCTACTTAACAAATTATGATAATATATGACTGAAGGAGTAGACATAGGTAGTAAACTAAAATGTGTAATTACACTTACCGTCACCGTCCATTGAAAAACTCGGCAATACCTACTTATAATCTAAAACACAAATCCAAATGTCAAAATTTTAATCGAAATAATATTATGTTAGCGTGCGTCAAGCTGTCGACTATCGACAAGTAACCTAAATCTAACTGACCGACCATCAGGCCATTTGCCGCTTGAAACATAGGTACCATGCCTATACTATTCTGTCTTTTTTATCCCTTCCTCGCACTTATACCCACTATTACTGAATACCGGTATTTGTACCGGTATTCGAGCCTTATTGGTACCGGTATAGTACCGATAAAATACCTGTATTTCTTACAAAATACCGGTACAACGAGTACCGGTACCTAGCGTGGTACCGGTACCCACGGTACCGGTACCTAGACTGGTACAGGTTCCCCTTCAAGGTCACAGTACCGGTTCTCAAAAATACCGGTATTTCAAGCCCTGGTCAGAAGGTTCTTGAGTGGCGTCCGCGGACCGGGAGACGAGCTGTAGGTAGGCCTCCAACAAGATGGAGTGACGACCTTGTAAAGATCGCGGGAACGCGGTGGATGCGAAAAGCACAAGATCGGTCTGAGTGGAGAGCCTTGGGGGAGGCCTATGTCCAGCAGTGGACGTCTTTCGGCTGACATGATGATGATGATGATGATTATTTTTCATGGAGTTCTTCATCCTAGTCGCTTTTCCTCGCGCTACAGCTACGTATATTTCTTCGCAACGCGGTTTTTACGTGTTTTAAAGTTAATAATAACAAAAAGCTTGTAATAAAAAGTTCACTCACGATGAAACTATCCCGTGACACACGCACGGAAAAAGCCTTAAAACATCTAACCAAAAACCTCTCCCCATTTAGACATTGGTCAAAAACGCGTTCAAAGCAAGTACCTACTTGTAATTAGATGTAATTAAGTTAGGTAAAGTGACACTAAAGGTATTGGCAAATAACAAAATAAACGATTGAGGCAAAAATGCGATTAAAAATATTGGCGAATACACGGCAAAATACACGTTTGAGGTAAAATGAGACTAAAAATATTGACGCATAACGAAATAGAAGGTCGAGGCAAAAATCCACCGCAAAATACGCGATCGAGGTTAAATGCGAATCAGTAAATTGATACTTACGAAGAATTTATACTTTTGAGGTAAACGTCTAACAAATGGAATGGATCTAGGATGATTTCTGTGACGTAAACAGAGTAAGCGGCAATAGTGTCTTACCATAACAATACCTACATAACTATTTATTATGTATAATATTTATTAGGAATAGCTCCTTACGGGCTTAATTAACCGCATATATGTAATAAATTAAACATAGCGGGTAGGTAGATAGGTATAATTAAGGAAAAAAAATATGTATGCATGCATAATTTGACCTGATTTATCTTCGGGGTTTTCCATGTTTATGTTATGTCACAGTTCTGTGGTTCTAAGATTCTAAACTAAAGATGTATTTGTTTATAAGTATGGTAGGTGATTCTCTTAAACAACTCGTTCTTGTGTTCGCGCTCCAAATAATAGCCGGAGAGATTAAGTTGTCCCGTCACCCAAGAATCAAAGGAGCTGGAATCCTGGAAGAACGTGTGATGGAGATACCTAGTATGCCTTGAAACCACAACATTTATTAAAAAAATGGTTTACCAGGATAAAGAAGTCACAAGTACTCAACTATTGAATCAAAACCCATCGTTAAAGGTCGTAGGGTTTCAAAGATTAAGCCAAAAATTGAGAGTGTCGTTTGAAAATTAAAACTATCGAGGTTTTTGCCTCAAAACATGTTTTTAAGTTTAACAGTTTCAAGTAAATATGATCAAGTTTAATACCTATACATCCAAATAACATACCCATAGGCATTATAGTTATTGAGAACCAGATCGCAGAACATTACCGACTTTAGCATATTATGTGGCATGTCGCCTCATAAGTGCGTGCTTTCTCAGCCTACCCGCTTTACACGCTCGTACCGTACCTATGACTTCGCTCATTCGATCGACCGTTCGAGAGGCCGTTTTTAAGAGAATAACACAACTGTACTCTTACCATGAGTTACAATTACCGTAGTCGCTAGCGAGTCGAATGCTCTGTCCCTCGTACTTTATAAGAATACTGTGAGGGACAGAGCATTCGACTCGCTAGCGAGTACGGTAATCGTAACTCATGGTAAGGGTGATCAACAAAATGTCTATACAGAATCGACTTAGACAATTCGGGTAAAGGAGTTTAAAATGTAAGTCGCAAAAAAAAGTTAATACCGATACTGGCATTAAAAGAACAAAAATCACACATCAACTGAATAAAATGATGTATTAATTGACAAATTACTACTCATATTTTATAAACAGTTTTTTTACAAAATTATGTTCTCCTGGTGTAACTCTGTCCTGAAGGCAAGAATCCAATGATCTGTTTTCAATTAAAGTTTTTTTCTACACCATGTACCTAGCTAGTTACCGTAGGATACAAATAATGGTCTTGAAGTTTAAGTGGAAAGGAACCTTGGAGGCGATCTTAATAGTTAAAGAAGGCCTTGGCTAAATGAGAGAAGGGCATGATCTAGCTACAGAATGTTCTACAACAAAGCAACTGAGCTAGCTATTTCACGTATAGTTTGGTAGGTATGTATACACGTAGTTGAAGGCGACGAAGAATATACTTGCTGGAAAATAGAACCTCTTTAATGAATAATGAAGCACTTAAAAAATAACAATATAGGTAGATAAAAGATTTGTGTTTAGATTGAGAAATCAGTCCACAGTGGACAGTTTTAGTAAGTGAAGGTTTAGATAACTTATGATATATGATATGATATGAGGTAGTTATTTTTCGACTAAAATTCAAGTTCAATCAATAATTTGTTGCTAAGTAGGTACTTCATTATGTTATGAACATTCTATTGCATTGTAGTCTACTCGTAGGAGACTCATTTTAATCCCAGTTCTAATAAAAGAAACACTGATAATTATAACACAAGTATTTTTCTTATCTCACAGTTTTAAAATTTTTAATTTTCAATTCTTTGTTACTTAGGTTAGTTAAATGTATCATATTCATGTCATATTGCGGAATTCATAGAATAGTCCTTTGTAAAGTACTTTCTCAATGCATCACGCTAACAAAGCCTCCTTTATACTAAACTCACACCTGCAGCCTGCAGGCTACCTGCACTTAGGGCTGTCATCGGTCGAGGGCCTCCAGGGTTGTCCGGGGTTTTGTAAAAGCCTAGTAAACATTGTTAGCTTTTAGTTTATCAAATTCAATATAGGATCTTTTCACTATATCGTAAGTAATTTCTTTCGACTTAGGCCATGTGGAGGCCGCCATTGTACTAAGAACTTAATTGCATTTTGGGTCAGCATAAAGCATTTTTCCAAACGCATTCGGGGAAATGTCATAATCAACCAGAAAAATTAGAACACTTTCCAGTTCCAAATGTTCTAAAAAATTGTATACACGACCCTAATCGCCTAACAATAGAACTGTATAATCATATTTCGGGACCTTTGGATTCTACCACATTTTTCGTGCTAATTATTCCTTAAAAGATGGCTGCCCTACATGCGCGCCTGCGCACAAAAGTAGATGACATATAATATTATGCCCAGAAACCTGAGAAGAAGGGTAGCCTAGCTATCTATTTCGAAAATAACGTTGGCTTCAGCTGAACAAGGATCTAGGAATATTCTTTAGTAAGAGCTGAAAAATCAAGACGTTAGGCCTATCCATATCTCTCGTTTATAAATTAGGTAGTTAAAAAATTAAAGGAAGGGCTTATTGTTAAACGTGCTTAAAATGTCCTACCTAATAATGTGACGCAAAGAAAAACAACACCGGGGGCTACATTTACTGCCGATTTATTTGTTTTCTCGCTAACATAAACTCGTAGGTACGTAATAATTACTGTCACGATGTGTACCGAGTGCATTTTGTTTATCATGATATTTTGCAATATCTACTTTGTACCGATCTTTGAAATACGATAACGGTGCTAACGACAAACGTAATGAGATAGCTTGCTACACAATGGAAGTGTAGGTACCTATGTCATGTCTTTATTTTAGCATTTTTGACAATTTCAGTAACATATTGTAGCCAGGTATGGGATTGTGGTAGTTGTGGCAAAGTCCCAGTGAGGCAGCTGGTTATCCTAGTCTGGGTAAACCCTTGAGATTCTGTAAGGTGGTTTTTTCTCCCTCGTTACCCAGGTACCTCCGTACTACGTACTACGTACTCGTAAAGGAATCTTTCTCAGTGCCCTTGAAGTGTTAATAAATGTCTTAGGTATGCGCTCAAATTCAATGTGATTAGGGCTGATCTCCCGCAATACAGACACCGGACCTACAACCCAATCTCCAGAATTTTTGTTTTTTTCGCTGGAAGCGTTCAAAAACACACCGTTATAAAAAAAAACTTGTTCTCAGAAAGTACCTACTAAGTGCGATAGTGTCAAGTGACGTTGCTGCGCGGTGGAAGCGACACGTGATGACGTGAGACGCAAGACTCAGTCGTTAGGAAATGAACATTAACTGACTTACCTACCGATATGATATGAATCTTATCTCAACCCGGATATTTAAAATTTACGGGTTTTGTTCGGAAGCTTTACGGAAACCTGTCCCGGACACCCAACTGGAACCAATATCTAGAAAAAACCCGGGAATTTGTAAGCCCTACGGTCGTGTTTTACAGATTTGCTGTTATACCTACCTACCTAACACCGCTAACAATACCTTAAAACCTAGACTGTAGATACACACAACAAAATGGCGGCCATGCGGCCATAGTGAGTAGGTATGGAAATTAAGATAAAAGAGAACGGAACATTTGTATGCCAGTGACAAGATTAACAAGTAGGTACCTAAGATTGGGTCGAGTGGGTTAGGTTGGTTAGAAAATTGGGATTTTTGGGGCCAAGCTTTACACTAGTCTTGCCAGGAACATAAAGGTAAACTTATCTACCTACCTACGAGTATCAACCTATCATTTATAGACGATGTGTTTCGACTCAGGTGACAGTGCCTTTTAATTTTAGGTATGGTCATGATAGTTGAATAACTTTGGGGTACATTTGTCTCTGTGTTCGTATGTGTATGCATGTACTGACATTAAATCTAATAGGTAGGTCTAACTAACGAGACGTGTGTTAAATTTAAGTAATACCACGAAGTTAAGCATCTCTGATTATAGGTAGGTACCTAGTAGAGAACCCATATCTCTGGATAATTATTTATCAACCACATTCATTTGTTTCGAACTTTCCAATTGTAATAAAAAATTCCTACGTTGGTAAGTATCTAGCAATTAAATAGTAATAATACCTACAAATTATCAGATTTTCAAATTAGCCCTTAGAAAGGCAGGGTATGGTAAAGAAACTAAAATATTGTAGACATACCCGTACTATGTACGCAGTATTGCCTTAATTATAAATTAGAACTCATATTAACATAGCTACCTAAATAAGGTACCTAAATAGTAACATAGGTAAGTATACTTAATTGAAGGTAGAAAATAGAAAGAACCTTCATTAAAAATAACTTAGAATAGGCACCTATTTCAAAATCTTACCTAGCTAGGTAGGTACCTATTTAAATAGTATAAAAAAGATCTAAAACTACTTTTTGCCACTGCGTATTGTATTTTTTTTTCAGATATTCTTAATGGTAGAAGTAAAAATATAAGGTAGATTTTAGGTATACCACCCTAGATAAAATTTTGACAACAACCTCCTAGCTAGATAAATACCTACCTACCTTACTAGTTAATTTAAAAAAAAGCAGTTTGAATTTGAACCGATAAGGTTGGTTTACGTATGGTAAGAACTTTTTAAACTGCCCCTTTCTGTTAAACACAGATGGGTAAGGACCAAAAAGTTGGGGACGCTAACTCGCTCAATTAAATTTTCTATGAAACTTTTCCGTTGTGACACGACAATTAGCCATACAATTGTAGGATACTTTTCGTCGCACAACGGAACTTTTTTCGACTTCGTTGTTTGTATGGTTAACTGCGCTTAATTGTGGTCCAACTTTTTGGGCCTCACCCAGATCTCTTGGCTAATGGGGTCACTTCATAAACTATACCTAGGTACCTTCCTACCTACATTGATTTTAGTTCGTATTTTCAAACACCTAATCCCGTGACGTGTCATTGGCCGTTATTAGTTATCACTTATAAAATTAGGTTAAATAGGTACGTATTACCACTAGCAGCCTGGTTAATAATGTTATTTATGCTACATAGTCTTAATTTTATCGTACTGGCGTCCTGGCCACTTTATGGGTGCAATTGATAACACGAACTTTTTGAAAAGGTGGTTTGTCTCAAAAGCTATATTATTTACTAAGAAAAAACATTTTTAATATTATGTATTATCAGATTTATCAGTGGTTGCTACCTACGCCCGCTTTGGACTAGTGGTCGGTCGGAATGACGTCATTTTGTTTGTAGCCGCGTTGTGTTTTTTTTAAGTGTAGTACCTACTAGCTGACGTAGAAAAGACCATGTGGCGATTATGCTCTTTAGCCATTAGCTGAAATTTGTTAATTTATTTTCTAACTAAATAATGAAAAAAATTTTTGGAATGCTTTTGAGGCAAACTTCTATAAGCATAATATTTTCCAAACACCTTTTAAAAAAGTTCGTTTTGTCAATTGTTTTAATTCTATTTTAATTGTCCTAACTCTACTCTCTAATCGTTAGTGTTAACCTGCTTGGCGTTAATAGGTAATAAATTAATAGGAATTTCTTTTACAGGGGCCTAGTGCCTAACTACCTGGTTTTAAGACCTAGGTAAACTTCCAAGCGAAGCTCCTCGTAGGTATACCACTTTAAATAATTATTGTAATAGCAAATAACAACACATTTTTAACTCGTGGCAAGCATTTTAACACGTAAAAAATCATTAAAATAACACTAGTTTCATCGCATGATGCCCTACTCGCCCCTCGCGCCATACGAAAATTTCAAGTTTTTCTTTTAAAATCTGTTAATTGGCAGTTACCTATTTTCACTATAGCTTATAGGGTGTCAAAATGAATCGTATGATCTGTAGATTTCATTTTTAGCACGTGCTTATTTTTTTTATTTTGACATGTTTTTTTGTACCGCATGGCCGCGTGGACATTGCCAGCACTATAGGCCTCTGTAAGTACCTATACTCACATGCATGTTACTACGTTACAAATCTCGTTATAAACGGTGAAATGGTTTCTATAGCAGTGTGTATTATTGGATGTGGAAGGCGCCGCTCTATTTCTGCAAAGCCAAAGGGCGAGAGGACAAAAATAACAATGTCTATAGCCACCAACGTGATAAGCTTATCTTTTGCCTTATGTAATGGTTCAAAACACGTGTTCATATACCTTGTAAGCCACGGAGCTCCGTGACCACAGTATACACGATAACCAAACCGTTATTTGCGCAGCAAAGTGAACTAGAAAACTATGACGAAATAGTAAAAGTTTCTCGAATTTCAAATCACTTTTCTAACAAAATTCTTACATGGTAACAAGTTCTTGATGTGGTACGAGGTTTCTCGTGGGATCTAAGCTGTTTAAAACGTACCTTTTTAGCTGTAATCCGACGTGTAGCTCCAAGCGGATCGCGACACCACACAAGACACGACAACGGAACTTCGCACTTAGAAAACACACAAAATAACGCAAAATAACGCTTTAAACAACACTAACGACGATTTCCCAGTTAACACATGCCTTTTTACGTATACTGACACGTTTTTAGTTTTCTGAAAGTCCATTGAACTGTTTAGTATGAAATTTACGTCGAGCGAAATTATACGAAGTGGCAACGCTGTAGACACGAGCGGTTGCGCGGCGCGGCCGCCAGGCGGCGCGGCGGGCGGGGGGAGGGGCCACGGGACGGAAGCGAGCGGGACAGAAGACAAGACGCCACGTCGTAAGATTATTTTTTTTAGTTATGGGATAAAATAAAATTTTATGAAATTGCGATTGTTTAGCCAAACGAAGACATTAGCGGACGCTGGACGCGGCTGGTGACCTTTCAAATCGCGTCACCGCGGGTGGCGATAGCGAGGTCGCGCGGCGTTGCCAGCTCGCACAGGCATTCGGTACCACGTTCCACGGATTACGAAAGTGCTGGGCCGGGCGAAATCCCTCGTGGGCCTTTTGATACCTGACTCTAGTATACCTATATAGTTATAGGTCCTAGCCTAGACATACACGACACGCAGTGTAACCCACAGACTTCTCGCTAGAATTGTGAACTATGCAAAATGGTGTATGTAGCGCAAGAATCCCCGCACCTTCCCAACGGTGTCGTTTTCATTTCATGCGTGGAATTTTTATGAAATATTGCACTCTGAGGCTGAATGTACAAACTTATTTCACCAACCCAAAGAGTAGGTATATTTTTTTAAACAACGTAGCATTTTTAAGGAAAATCTAATTATTTAGGTATTTGTTGTAATTTGTAATTTAATTTTAAACGGACACGACTTTCCGGTGTAGTAAGTAGGCTACCTAAGGTAGGTAGTAGGTAGTGGGTACTTACTTGCCTATATAAGTAAACAGTAGATGTACAGTTACATACACTACTTTATCTACCCACAATCATAAGCCTCCATGATGCATTCAGGAACCGCATATTAACCGGTAATGGCGGTAATGAAAAGATTGAAAAGTTTTGTGGCAGCCCAGCTGTCATAGTTTTTTTCTCAAAAATGTCCGGAAATGTTGACATTCCTATCTACATATTGAGACGCGAAGTACATAGTTTACTGACAGTTCATAGTTCACTCGCAAGCTCGTCCGTTTAATCCAATACTCGTCCCGCAATTGCCTACTTCCATGCCTAGGCAATAATGTACTATTTTTATACAGAGACAAACTAGAGTCGGCTCCAACTATCATATCGTTCGATATCTTACTTACGTGCGACATTTGTCAAATTTGTATGCAAATTGACGATTCATTTCGAACTAAACGTCATCTCGAGTCTGATATTAGAATAGAGGTCAAATAAAATTTCTTTCTTTGTTTTTCAGAGATGTTAATAATAAAAAAATTACAGATAAGACATTTGATCTAACAAAACAGTCTATTATGGGGGTCATAAAGTCATAATGTGCGGTTCTTGACATCATGATAGATAAATTATAAAAAAATGTGTCCGTTACATACCTACACAGGTAGGTATGTTTTTTAACCCTGTTGAACAGAGTATGTGCGAACGAAGCCAGGTGGTCTCTGTACTCAGGAGTCTCAGGACCCCGTAAGAACCTGTTTTGCACCTCCTCTCCGCGGCACCCATAGTGCGTTGGCACTGTTGGCAGTTTACAAGGCAAAGCAAATTTCCTTGCTCGTTCTAGGAAAACATTAAAAAAGTATGTAGGTACTTACCTAGTAGGGTCACCAAGATGTTTATGTTTTGGGATTAGTCCTATTTAATGGTTAAGTTAACACGCGATTTTAAAACGGTATAGGTGAAAAACTTAAATAAATGACCTCTTACATGTAGTTTTAACACATTTGTATAGAGCATTCGACATTCTATGTTTGAAATTTGACGTAAATTCCATATTAGTTTTCTACACTACATGCAAGAGGTCATTTACTAAAGTTTTTCACCTATACCTAGGTACTTAATAACGTACTTTTACTTTACTCAAGGAATAAAAAAATATTGAATTGCCTTTTGACAGTGACAGTTACATTAATAACACTAGTACCTACCTACTATCACCTCCTGCATGTATCTAGTTTAAAATTGTAGGTAGGTATCTATTATCAATAATACATAAAGTAGGTATCTAAGCACATTCGTACCTACCTTGCTCCTTTTTGTCATAAAATTATCATACCTGCGGTTTTACCAAAAAGATGAACTAAAAGTAACAAAGAAAGCCATGAAAAACTTCTAACACATTATTACATTTGAAAACAATGAAGGATTTTATAGGTAAGTACCTAGGTAAGTATATGTAGGTATATGTTTTATGTTTGCCAGTGCTTCACGTTAAAAGCCGGCTCCCCGAGGACCTAGAGTGGAGATAAAAAAATAAAATCAGCGCTCAATCTTTACGGCTCGCTATTTTATTTTATCGTAGTGAATCGTTAAAATGTTACTCTAAAAGTCTAAACTGTACCTATATTTTACATAAAATGTATTCTATTCTAAATGACTAATGTAATGATGTTTTCGTTTGTTTTTGAATTAATATACTAATATATTAAAAGTTTATCCACATTAATAATATTATAAATGTGTCTGTTTGTTAATTCGCTTTGTTACTTTAGCGGTATTCTCTGGAATCTATGAAATCAAATCACAGATATGATTCTTATAATGTCATTTTGATTCTTGCGGACTCTTGGCACGTAAGAAGATGGATATCCTTTTTTGTATCCTTCGACTTGTCGGGCGAACTATCATGTATGACCTTCGCTCGCTCGTGAAACTTGCTGGCGATTCTGGCTAACATTATCCTTTTATCATGTAGGTAGCTAGCTACATGTCTTGAGCTCATGACTCATGAGACATGATAGCTCAATCAATTTCGATGGTATTTTGTTGATATTTTTTTTCGGATGTATTTATTTACTTACCCATAATTATGGACTGTAGATTTTGGTACACTTATACATTTACACTGGTTACTGGCGGTAGGTACATTCAATAACTTGTATGTGTAGCGCTGTAAATGACGAAATGACAATTTCATTTCATTAATGAACATGAGTGAGAGGAGCTACGCAAGTAACGGGAGCGCGGTTCGCTGGAGACTGGAGTACAGTGAGGAGGCTGCGGGGGTAAGAGGGATATTCTCGTTTTAACCTTCTGCTGAATAAGAGGTTTAGAGGGTTGTGGTTTTATTAGAGAGTAGTGAATTTGCCGTCTTAATTATTAAGCAGAAAGCCAAACGAGTTTAAGAGATGAGTTAACATACTGTTTATAAACAAGACACAATAATAATAAAATAACATAATACCGGGAGCGCCAAAGTTCAACTAAAATTGCAACTCCTATTATCGGAACTCCGAAAATGAAATTTTTATACCGCTGAAACCGTAAACTTTTCAGAAGTTCTGAAATATTCAATGTGTAGATAAGACTAGGTTAGGTTAGGTTTGATTTATAAAAATCCTGAAAATGTAACAGTTGCTGAAATAAATACGTTAGGAGTTGCGATAATTAGGACTTATGAGTCGTTATGAGTAAAAATAATTAGGTGAGCCAATATGGACCCCAATTTCAAACACTACCTACCAGCCAGATATTCTCGTTAATTTTTGGAGAAAGCACCTTGTCAAACCCTATCTAGTGTTGAATTTGAAATTAATTAAACTCATATTTGAATAATCTGAAAGTAATATCTTATTCAAATGCTATACCAATTACCTCAATTATTAAACAAGTTTGAAAATATACACATCTATAGGTATTATGGGGTCCATATATTATAGTTCACCTTATAATGAATCCTTGCTTACTGTCTTGCTTTCTTAGATCAGTAAAAATTGCACTATAATCTATTATTTGAAAAATAACCAAAGAAACTCTCGCATTTTACGCATCGCCTGGTTACCCTACCTGGCAGGGCTGTCGGGCCGGCAGTAATTATATGTCGCGATCCGCGAAGGTCGCCCCATCCCTGAGGGAGCTTCCCTCCGAGGCGCGAGCCCGCCCCGGGAAAATCGCCCTTGCGAGCTACGCACCACAAGTATATACCTATATGTCATGACGCAGTTTTGAAACGTGACGTGGCGCTTTCACTTTTGCTTGACGATTCAATTTTGTATGGATCCATTTTTCAGTTCCACGATTGAAAAAACAGACAAGTTTGAAGAAGCACTTTTTATATGCTGTATCTGCCAGAAGTTGAGATAGAAAAGGTTTTAAAAGTCAGACTGCGGGATAGCCGGTACAGAGGCGGTGGCTAGCGAACGACGGAGCGACCCATGAATGAGCTTTTTTAAAACATGTAAGGCCCTGCCCCAGCTTACCGACCATACTTGCTTTTCTAGTACCTATCTACAGTCAAGGAAAGAAGGTATTTGGAATTTAAATAGCAACGCAATGTAAAGATGGACTTTTTCAGCACGACAAAACAAGAAATTTCCATTTTATCAGTAACATTTTGAGAGACGAATTCTCAAATTATTCACGGCTTAGAGAAAGAAGATTAGAACAGCTAGATTTATTAAAACGAGCCAATGTATCGCTGGAACAAATCCAAATAAAAAAAACCTTGACAAGTGGAACTTTTTCAATCCATATTTCTGGAAAAAGTTCTTTGTTAAAGTTTTCTTGGCTCCAATTTTAGTTATTTTGAATACTGCGAATGCCTTAGTTTTATTTATTTCTTTGCGGTTTTGTTGTAAAATCAAACATTTTATATTTTATATCTGCGTACATACTCGTAAGGTGGCTTTTAAGTTCAGTTTTTTTTAAATTGATCTGTGTCTGTATTAAATAATCTGTTCTTATATGTATTAGTAAATGTAAACATTATTAACGAATAATAATAGGTAAGTTGGTGTGTCGTCGGTGAATTCGTCAGCAAAATGTTTCTCACTACATTTTTTTTACAACTATAAAAGCTATGATTCTCTTTTCAAAAGACTGGAAGTAAAACTAAACACTACTAAATCCTGGACTAGTCTCAGACTTTTAGGTGCGCGTTTTACAAATGCAAATAACTCCTAGGTTCATGGAGTCAGCTAGAAACTGCGTCACGAACTCACGAGCTCCGCTCAACGCCAAACCTATGGTGTTATTCCTTACACTACAGCTATGTTTGACGACGCTTTAACACCGAACATTTGTTCTAAACTCATTAGTGTCGTAGTCTAACTCTGAAACACAGAACGACATGGCAATTTCACAGAAGAGCAAAATAGTTCATAATACTTCTAGGCTCCTCGTCTCATTTTGGATTTCGGCTTTTTTAATTTAAAAATTTACTGGGTCTTTTTTATCGGCTGAACCAGTGAATTCGATATCTTTGATCCGATTGTCAGTCGGTACGAGCTCAGGTAAATATAAGCATAGTTGGTGATCTACAATTCTGTACGTCGAGCTCAACTCTCGCGATAGAGAATTACGCAGTTGTAAGCTTACTCGATCGATACGTGTACGTGTACTGTGTTATGTCCCTACTCTCTTCTGCGAATATACTACTGTTTACTTCACTCCGTACATTTGGGTCCGTTCGGCCTTGTATTTGGACATGTATGTGTAAGTGTGTAGGCGACAATCGCAACAGACATTCAATCTCACACAAGCGTAGTGACGTGTGTGCGGTAATCTTATTTTGACTCATTGTTTTTTTTTATGGTATAGGAGGCAAACGAGCAGACGGATCGCCTGATGGTTAGCGATTACCGTCACCCATAGACACCTGCAGCACCATTGTTTTGTTGTTTTTTTATATCCAAATGACACACGTATAACAATCTATGTTGATGTTAACAATGCTGGACAAAATACATAAACCCTGCACGGCTAGCGCATGTTGTCCGCGACTTGTTTGTCGCTCGGATCTCCCTTATCTATCTAGTCAGCAACGATAGAGACGCACTGAGCGACAAGCGAGAAAATACAACTTGTGCTACCCGTGCTGCAAGTCACTAATTTGATAAATATGAAATAATTGGATTAGAGCTTTATTTATTTAGGTACACAATTTTATTGTACTTAATAAAATGACAAAAATATCACCGTAACCTGTCCTTAAGCTTCACCCTCACCCATTGCACACTTAGGTACTAGTGTACAAAATAACTTCAAGGGTTAATCGTATGTAGATACCTATAGACAACAAAATGTCTACGTACCACTGTAGAACCCTGGCGCAAGGTTTATGATGATGGTAACGATTCGCAACGTTCCGCAAGGTATTAAACGCTACATCACTCAAGTTTGAGTTTTGTTATGTTGTCTGCTTTGTTCTACGGCGATATCTGTACAAGTGTATTTTGTTGACTGTACGTACGTACATTTCAAAAGATCATTATACTTACTTACAGCATACTAAGACTCGGTAAGTAAGTAATCTTTATCTACACTCATATTATAAGTCCTCTATTATGCGTTCAAAACCCGTAGGCAATGAGCAGTAGGTGGCAGCAGTAGGTGAATTTGGATCTCATTACCTTACAATATTCGATAATGTAATTTCAAAATTACGTTACAACGGTCATCGCTGTCACCTACTACCACAGGTAAGGTAATGCTGGTCATTTGCCTTTCGGCTTCTGAACCCATCTTAGGGTACTTATAATATGTGTTTAGATAAAGTATTGTAAGCGACTCTGCGTAATTAGCATTACAACACTCGTGTGATCTATTATGAAACTCTCCTTGCGGCTCGTTTCATAAACTACACTCATGTTGTAATGCCTGTCATTACGCAACCGTCACGTAAACTACTATTACAATCTTTCCTCCTTCCTTCTCTCTTTCTTTCTTTAAATATTTTTATTTATAAACATGGGTAGGTACCTATCTGCTGATATGAAAGATGGAAACAACACTAACACGGTTTCCGATATCCAAGTGGTCATAAAGATAAAATGACGCTTTTAATGGCGTATGATGCGATATCGATTGCAGTTAGACTGTCTGTATAGGCAGCCCAGTTCCCATGGACAAATGCAATCTCTATATTGCAAATGCGTTGCCAATCCTAGCTACTAATATGGAATGCCTCATGCTATGCTAGTAGTCATTTCACCGGCAGTCTCGTCACCTGCGTGACCTGCGAGCCTGCGACAAAACATCAGTTCAGGATCCATACGTAGAGTGTGGAGAAATTGGTCACATAAAGTTTGTTTTTTGTACCTACGAGGGGCGGCTGAAAAGTAATCTACCTAACAATGAAACAAAAGACTGTCGTGGCTAATTTATTTTTATTTTTCTATATAGTCCCCTGCTAGTAAAATGCACTTATTAAATTTTTCAAATATTGAATTTAAACCATTAAAAAAAAAATCTTTCGGTTTGTCGTCAAAAAAGTCAGTAACCGCAGCCTTCATTTCGTCATCGGTCATAAACCTTCGTCCCCTGAGGTCTTTCTTGAGAAGTCTAAACAGAAAATAGTCACAGGGGGCTAAATCTGGACTATAAGGGGGGTGGTCAATGGTTTCGAAGCCATTGTCTTTAATTGCTAGCTTCGTTGTGCGGGCGGTATGCACTGGTGCGTTATCGTGCAAAATCAGAATACCTTTGTTTAGTTTACCTCGCCGTTTTTCTTTTATTGTCTCTCTTAGTTGGTATAGTAAGTTTGAGTAATAATCAGCATTCATTGTAGTTTTCTTCGGTAAATAATCTATGAGCAAAATCCCTTCTGTGTCCCAAAAGATTGTAGCCATAAGTTTACCTGCCGATGGACAGACCTTGAATTTCCGAGGCGGCTTCTCATCCTTAAATTTCCACTGTAACGACTCTTGCTTACTTTCCGGGTCCCATTGTCGAATCCAAGTCTCATCACATGTTACAATTCTAGAAATTATTTCTTCCTCTTTCCCTCGACTCATCTCCAAAAACTCTTCGCAACATTTGACACGCCTCTCCATGTCAAATGCAGTCAACATTCTGGGGACCCAACGTGCACTAACCTTGGACATGTTCAAATGCTCATGAATTATTTCATTGACTCGCTCTTTACTGACGCCCACATCTCTAGCTATCTCCCATTGCTTCACTCGTCGGTCCTCTAATATAATTTTTTTCACCCTGGCTACATTTTCATCGGTGACGGCCGAAACTGGTCTTCCGCTACGAGGATCATCTTCCAGACTCTCACGACCTAACTTAAACTGCTTTGACCAAAACTTTATAACAAATTCGGAAGAACACAAACTGCCAAACACACGTAACATACGCTGTCTGATCTCCGAAGGCGTATTCCCTTCTTTAGTCAAAAACTTAATCACCGCACGCTGCTCGATTTTATCCATTTTCACTTTTTCTACCGACATGTTTGAAACAATTGTAGGAGACAAATAAACGTGATGCAATAAACAAATGAATGTAATACATTTTGAAAATAGAATAACAA
Organism: Acleris literana; assembly: GCA_946894065.1. Taxonomy (NCBI): domain Eukaryota; kingdom Metazoa; phylum Arthropoda; class Insecta; order Lepidoptera; family Tortricidae; genus Acleris; species Acleris literana. The sequence continues at coordinate 7,997,251 of OX335687.1, forward strand.
ACGAATATAAATCCATACCAGCCAGCATTATTTTTGTATATATTTCTGACCAAGGAGATTACTTATCAGCCGCCCCTCGTAATATCGTTACGTGATTTCAATTGCCCTGCAGGGCGCGCCGCGCCGTCGTAAGTTGAAATAAAAAAAATATAATATCATTAATCATTAGGTACCTATAATTAACAATTTTATTTTTAATTAAGAACGTACCTAAGCTTAAACAATATCTGTCCTTGAAAATCCATACTTACATTAGGACCCCCTTACCTATTTCATACATAGCATCTAAACACCTAGGAGAGTGTACCTTTTCAATATGCATTTAAAATTTGATCGAGTGGTCTCTAATAATAATTTAAATTCAAATAAGACGCCTACATGCGGTCAAGATACTTGTGGTTCTTGTGGAATGGAACGTACGGCGCACGGAGCGGCAACGTCGCTTCGTATAAATAGTTATAGCATAGACAAAATTTGCCATGGTGCTTTCATTTTTATAGTTCCCATGTAGGTACGTACGTAGAAGATGCTATTTGTAAGCACGAAGGATTGGTAAAATACAAATAAGGTAAACATCTTATTTTTCATAAACGTTGTACGTATTTTTGATCGTGTTAACTTCACGGCGCGAATAAATTGACCTACACAGGAAGTAAGTCCACAAATTGTAAATTGGTAAATTCTGCCAATTTATCAAAAGCCAGCAATTTACAATGAATGTGGGTAGCGGTTGCTAGGGCTAAAAATAGAATGGCCGGACGCTCTTAGGTACATTTATCCCGGAATTCAGCCCTAAAAGCCGGATTTTCTTACGCGTCCTTTATCTGACTAAAGTACCTATCTCCGAGTCCCGGGATGCACTTTAATATTTCTTCTTCTAGCAGAATCGTTTACCTACTAAGTTACACTACGTACCCACCTACTTAGCGATGTTTGAGAATTGGACTTAAAGAAAGATATTTTATATCGAATAGGTTTTCCATCACCAAGTTAATAGGTAGGTACAGTCAAGTGCAAAAATATGTATCGAAAGAATCCTCTCATAAATATGTTACCAAATTCTTATTACACTGGAATAAGGTGCATTGGGACATATTTTTGAGATGTTGCGCTCTCCCATATTTTTACACTTGACTGTAGGTACTTAACCGATTAAAGTAATGAATGTTATCCGAAAAAGGCACATTGTAATTGTTTAGTCTCATTTCATGGTCAGATATCATATTTTCCACCAGTTAGACCCGACCCGACCGTTCATAATTTATTATTTTCGACCAAAAACGAAGGTGACAAGTGTACCAAAAAAAGTTTTTACTCGGCTACCTACTAATCACAAGATTATACGAGTAGGTGTTCTGTACTCATAATCATAACACAAAAGTTCTTACGATTTTTCCCATAAAAAAATACGAGTATACATAGGTACTGTAAAATATTAGTGCCGGCATGGCATTGCGAGTTGCGAGCGACTGGCGATGGCGAGGCTTTGAGCCTCCCCAGGACGTTCGCGTCCTATAATCCTATTACAAAAGAACCTTCGTTTTTTAGGGTTCCGTACCTGAAGAGCGCGCATCGCGACCCTGTTACTAAGCCTATGCTGTCCGTTCGTCGGTCCGTCCGTCCTTCTGTCCGTCCTAATTTTAAACAGCTGTATCTTTTGTTCCGTAATAGATAACGGCCTTTTTTTCCGAACGTGTCTAAATAATTTACCGGGTAGGTCAAAGTGGATATCTGTACCTAATCTCACTGCAACAGTTAGTCTTACACAGTTGAAAATAGGTGAATTTCTGCCTGATACCTCGTACCAAACTTCTGACCAGTAACTAAACAGAAGAAGCTCTGAAGTGAAGGAGACTTAATAATTGCGGGCAATTTATTTTGTGGTGGAATATTTAGTATTAAAACAAAAAATCTGAAATGCTACATGTCGAAGAAACTGTTATTGCACAATAGAACAATCTAGTCTTAATGAGTGTGAAGCATAATGGGGCCGCAAAACAACACCGCAGTATTGAGTGATACGCCGCTCTTGAGGTTCTATTATAAAGCAGATATTTTGTTTTGCTCCGATTTAACCTGGTTTCCCGTTTCTATTGACCAACTCCAACATTTTAGACGCTATGTTATCAATATTGTTTGTATGCGGCATAAAAAGGTTACTTACAAGGTCTAATGTCAGTTGCCAAAATATTAACTTTCCTGGATTGATATAAAACAAACCTAACGTACCTAACCTTCCAGTTCTGTTATTTCCTTAACTAAAAGTTAATGGGTTCGGATAAAAATGTTCTTCTAACTTGTGAATTTTTCGGACATATGAAACAGTTCAAAATGAAAATGAAAATGAAAATCATTCCAATATAGGTATGGTCCATTCCAATAGACTTGTCTTATTTAGTAAACACTTTTATAACCTCAAAGTGCTCCCTTTTCGCCTAAAATAACAATTTTGTCGTAAAAAAACTATTCATGATGTAAAACCAGGAAAATGGTGTGCAAAATGTGGTCTCTAGTTGATTTATTCAGCTGAAAACGGGCATTTTATCCAAAAATGATGCATTTTGAGGTTATAAAAGTGTTTACTAAATAAGACAAGTCTATTGGAATGGACCATACCTATGTTGGAATGATCTTCATTTTAATTTGTAACTGTACATGAGGTAAATATAAATTCAATAATACAGTAGAAGGCAATCTATTTTAATTTAAATACGTTTAGTTTTAATTTTTAATTGTATTAATGTTGAATTCTGTACTTAGTTGGATGTAAATAAAGTCTTTGTAGAAGGCTTTTTTCACTAGAATTTAAATAATTGATTTTTGAACTTGGATTAATATTCTATTTCCATTAACTCATCCAAAAAAAAAAAACTGGTACTTTATTTAAAGTATCTACAACGTTTTTGAAAACTACGGACTTGCGATAGGATACCGGCATATAACCTTCTTAATCAAATAACGCTACCAAAACCCTTTAAAGTTCATCAAGTGCTTGGTGCTCAAGCTCAGCTAAGTACTGGTGCAGCCACTCAAACAAAGAACTAGATAATCCATATGTACTCGTAGATAGTTCATGCATATAATTTTTATAGGAAACTTAATCAAAAGCGTTATTAAAGTCCGTATACCAGAGTCAATAGCACCCGTTAAATACCTACTCAGCGGGCTTAGAGAAGTTGCATCTACGATAGCTAGGTACTACTTTCGAAAATGTCTGTATGAAATTGACATAAGCACTAAGCAGCTTCTGTCCACCCTACACATTTTCTTTAATTTCCGTGAACGTCAGCAGAACGCATCTTGTTTTGGCCCGCTGAGGAGGTAACTGATTAAGTTAGTGCAAGTTGACGTAAAACTTACAAACAAATCCATGTTGTTGGTCAGTCAGATAAACAAGAAATTGGTCATAATATGATACTTTCTAGACAATCACTTTGTATTTTTACAAAAACAATGAGATTCCATCCTGTCTCGGTTGCCAACACAACAAGGTGACCCGCTTGGCCCCGTCTTCTTAGCCTAGCCATCAATCCTATTATCAAGCAGCTTTCTTCAGATCTTAATATTTGGTACCTGGATGGATGATGGCACAATTGGAGGTAATACCTCCTCAGTCCTCTCCGATCTTCAACTCATCATCAATCGTTTTTCTGGTATAGGTCTGTCACTAAACCATAATAAGTGCGAAATTTTTATTTCAAAAAATCTTTCAGCCAGCGCCCACAATGACATTTTACACAAGGTAAACCTTCTCACTCCTAACATTTCTATCTTATCCCCATCTTCACTGACTCTTCTCGGCGCTCCTATTTATGACGACGCCATCCCAGTGATAATAAATTCAAAAATTGATAATTTTCAGTACAATTCCGATTTACTTTTTGAAATTAATCCTCACGTTGCTATTTATACTTTGCGTCGTTGTTTATTTTCCCCAAAATTTATATATTTTCTTTGTTGTGCACCGGTTTGGAAATTCCAATGTTTAACTGATAATATTATGAAAATGACTATCAGCAAAATTCTTAACATAGCTTTTACTTCTCCAAGTTGGACCCAAGCACTTCTTCCAATAAAATTCGGTGGCTTAGGCATAAGATCTACCTACTAGCAGTCTGGCACTCCCCGCGTTTCTGTCGTCTGTCAATAGCACGCTCACCCTCACCAGTGGTATACTTAAAATACCCCAAACCATTGATGTAGAGGTTTCGTGTTTGGCAGACGCCGAAGCTAAATGGAACACATGTAACCCAGGTGAGAGTGCCCCTCCTGAAAAAACATTTCAATCCGCCTGGGACTCTATTACAGTAAAGTCTTATTACAAAATTCTTCTTACCAACATCACCGTCCCTTCTGAACGAGCCAGACCCAGACTGCTAGCAGTGTCTGAGCGGGAATCTGGACATTAGTTGCACGCTCTCCCTTCTCGGAATTTGGGATCCCTGTTGGATCCCTCTACTCTTCGGGTGGCTGTTTGTCTACGCCTTGGTTTACCTATCTTTGAACTTAACCCCTGTTGCCTTTGTGGTCAACAAGTCAACTCACTGGGGCGGCATGGTCTCTTTGGCCACCTGAGTGCTGGCCGCTTTTTTAGGCACAGTTATTTAAACGATATTATCAAACGTTTCCTCGGCACAGCCAAAATTCCGGCTACCCTGGAGCCCTCAGGTCTTTTTACCCCGGATGGCAAAAGACCTGACTGTTGCACTTTGGTGCCATGGTGTTTGGGCCGCCCCTTGGCTTGGGATGTAATATGCGTGGACACGTTAGCTCCGTCTCACGTCGAGGGACCCGCTCGACCTACAATGATGTTTATTAAATAATTGACAAGTTTGTACTCTGTGGAGGTTTTAATTTCGAATGCTTTGTCGGAAAAAAAAAATCTTGGCCAATTTGAAAAAAGAATCTGGATCCGAAATTTGTTTTGATTAAGAAAAGGTAAATAGGAAAATACCTACTCGCAGGCAGTTTAGTGTTCTTATAAAACCTAGAATCGTTAAATTATTTCAGGTTTATTTTTCTTTTTCGAAGTAAAATTTCCCATAAGTACAGTCACGAACTTAAATTTGGGACCCACCTTAGGTACAAAGTCATTCTGACATTCTACAACAATAAGGTTGAGTCTCCTATAAGTTACAAATGCTTTGGCATCTCTAATGACATTGACGACTTCAAGCCTATTTTTCTTGAAATGGGTCACAAATTAACGATCGCGATAGTACCATATCAGTTGCAGTTGCTGTTTAATTACGACGAGTTTATAAATAATAAAAGCAAAACTACGTTTGTCATTGTACCTATAGATAGGGACTGGAGTGGCGCAAGACGCGCGACTCGGTGCTGATAGACTTCAGCATTTACTCGAGCATTATTCTAGGGAATGTGCTCAAGTCTATCAGCACCATTAAAATAGCAGAGTATCATCATCTTCCATTCGGCAAAAACCCTCAATTGTCGGATAGCATCAGATAGGCCGCCGCCGCCGGTGCGATGGAGTATACATAAATATCATATAGCCGTTTACTCAGCAACCCTGAGTGCTTCTTTTTACTAGAAAACGGCCTTTCTTTTTCCGAGATATCTCGAAGTCAAGATTATCTTTATTACTAATCACGAAAATTGAGGCCAAGCTCGTTTCTAAAGAGCAGCATGAGAATAACTTTACTTGCTAGTTGCTACCCACTGTAACACATTCATATTTATTTACAAAATTTACCCATGATTTCTTAACATTTTATGCCGTCATTCGTTTCGTCGGTGTTTGAGTGTTTAGTAACCTGGCCACACAGTGCGTGCGAGCGGGAGCGCGCCGCCGGCGCGAATGAGTGTTTATATTCTGCCATCTCGCGTATACCTACCTACTTTTGTAGATGTGTAGTGAGAAGAAACTTTGTCGCTTTCACGGCGCGGGTCGATAGTGCGGCGTTGCCGCTCCGTGCTAGTGTTTATTTTTATTATTTGCTACCAATCAATTATGATGAGGGAATAATGACACCTGCCGCTTGCAAGTCTTGCAACATTGTCGTTCTATTTTTCACGTTTGTCTGGTTACGGTGCGTAAAGGGAAAGGGTTTATAAATATTAGGTTCTATCATTAGGTGTGTTTGTAGTAAGTTTAAATGTTTTTTTATTAAGTAAAAGATTTGCACTTGTTAAATTAAACCTAAGTAATTTGTCTTTCAATAACCATCGTCTAAATAATAGCCAATCATCGGGAAATATTTAAGATTAGAAGTATTAGCTTATTAGTCGTGACATTTGGCTCCATTTTGACTCAATCAAAACCCACGGCCCATGGAGTGTATCTGTGTATCACCATCACCTAATAAAGATTAAGGCTAGCTAGATATTAATGATATTAATACAAAATGCGGTTAAATAAACGAATTTCCCTTAACGTCAAAAAATATGACTAATCTTTCTGATAAATATACAACTTTCTATACTTAATAAAAGATATAAATGCACCTTTGAAAGTTTAACTTTCACTTACTTATATGAAACTCCCCCCTTCCCCCCTACAGCCATATCCAAAACGCTAAAGTAACTAAGCCACGACGAAATCCAAAATCGAACGCTAATCGTCAAGGTGTTCATGAACAGACGGATAAACTGAATATCAAAGTAACTACCCAAAAAGAACCCAAACAAAACTGGCAGTGTGTAGAAATTCTAGAAAGATGCATCTATTAAACCAAACCACTCCTTAATATTGAATGTAACACAGATAACATTAGGTACTTACTGGTTCTATTCAAGCCTACTGGTAATAAAGGACACGCACGGAAAGTATGGAAAAAAAACTTCGGTGAATTTTGATAAAAAAATAATATGTTAATTGTCTTGGTCAAAATATAAAAATACTTGGTGGGCAATAAAATCCTATGACCAGTTTTAGAGAAAAAAAATATTTAGTAAAAAATCATATGGATATTGATCCCATAGAAAAAGAAAAATGTATAAAAGAAAAAAAAAGTGGCCAGTTTTGAAGAAAAAAAAATGTTTTAGGGACCATTTAATTAATCAACTTCATCAAAAAAAGCGGCCAAGTGCGAGTCGGACTCGCCCATGAAGGGTTCCGTGAAAGGTAAATTGCGGTTTACGGTTTATAACGTATTAAAAAAAAACTAATTATTAGATCTCGTTCAAACCAATTTTCGGTGGAAGTTTGCATGGTAATGTACATCATATATTATTTTTACATTTATCATTCCCTTATTTTAGAAGTTACGGGGGGGGGGACACACATTTTTCCACTTTGGAAGCGTCTCTCGCGCAAACTATTCAGTTTAGAAAAAAATTATAATAGAAACCTCAATATCATTTTTTAATACCTATCCATAGATACCCCACACGTATGAGTTTGATGAAAAAAAAATTTTTGAGTTTCAGTTCTAAGTATGGGGAACCCCAAAAATTTATTGTTTTTTTTCTATTTTTGTATGAAAATCTTAATGCGGTTCACCGAATACATCTACTTACCAAGTTTCCACAGTATAGCTCTTATAGTTACGGAATAAAGTGGCTGTGACATACGGACGGACAGACGGACAGACATGACGAATCTATAAGGGTTCCGTTTTTTGCCATTTGGCTACGGAACCCTAAAAACGGATGTAAAAAAAAGCGTTTAGTTTTTAAGTAGTAGCGTTTCATAAAAATAAGTAAAATTAGTCTGTATTTATATATTTAATTATTTTTAGGTATTGATCAAGACACGTAACATATATTTTATTTTACAAAATTCAACGAAGTTTTTTTTCCATACCTTCCGTGCGGTGTCCTTTGGATTTGGATTTTACTGCCTAGAATAAAGGCACTGTATATACTGTGTACTGAGTTACCAATTATAAAAAGCATGAAATTAAACAAATCACCGTTTATTTTTAAGTTTATTTGATTAGACAGGTCCTTATCCTTTATTTTTTAAAGTAGGTACGTAATTTAATAATACTTTGATAAATACACATATTTTTCATTTACATCAATTTAATAATTATTTACTTACATTTAAAGAATGTGAGCAAATAAATTATGTTTTACACTAAAGTTAATAGCTAATACGTAATATTATTTTTGATAAGTGTACGAGTATGTACCTATTTAGATAAGATTACATAAAAAGTTTGATTGGTTGGGCATGGCGCATATCCCAAAAACCAACTAACATGTTTCTGTCAAGTTATGGTATTCGCCATAGATCTACAAAAACCTTTCAGTAAGTTTCAGCGCCCTCGCCTTCATCGCTGTTATTAATTTGTTGTAACTTCGCGTGACGATGCAACTTAACAATAATAAGCCACCTTAACAATAAATCGTTATTATTACCGCAGGTTACTTCAATAGATGGCGCCTGTGTCAATGTAACAATTAGTAACAGAGCCATCTATTGTCGGCGTTATTTAAAGTACCTAATAAAAGATTAGATTATCATGTTAGACTGAATTTCAGACGAAATCTACTAAAATTACGTTATGAGCCGTCTTACGAAAGCAACTTCGGGTTTTTTATGTTTTCTTGATTAACTTAATTAATTGAATTGCAATTGAGTAAAGTTCTTAGATGTGTGTTTAAGGTGTGAAATGCATTATTTTGGTAGAAGTTTTTTTCTAATAATTTTACTTGTAGGTAAGTATATATTTTCTTTAAGTATGTGTGTACATGTATGTATGTAAATTTGTAGGCGGTAGGCATAGTTTTGAACGGCCTACATTTAAATTTATAAGCATTTTAATGTCAATAATCAAGAAACACAAAAAAATATGTCGTTGCCAGCTCAGCTTTTGTAAGAGGCCTCTTAAATCTTACTTTGCTACTCCCAAACATCTATAGAACTGTTGAATCAGTGCCACCTAGCGTCGAATGACGACATTAGTGCGCGTTGTGTTCAGTGGTCGAATGTAGTTCGCGGGATGATCCTGCGGAGGGCGTTGTAGTCGGCCCGGCGCGGGCGGGCGCGGGCGCTGCTCCACTGGTGCGCGGTCTGGCGGCCGTGCGATGATGTCCTCGCGGGGCGGCATAGCTGAAAATGACAAATAGCTACTTTTTTACAATTGAAAATAGTACATTTTGATGCAAGTGCGGTAAGTATGTCATTTTCCACGAATCCCGAGGTGTCTTGGTCCGAGCTTCAAGCGACAAGACTCGGGACTAGTGAAAATGACAGTTCCGCACGTGTATCAAACCACGTTACACACATTTGCGAAAAAATGTCAAAGAAACAAAATTAAAACAGTAATTAAAATAGGCGATGTCACTTAAAGTGGTTGAACATGCAAACTCTTTGTTTGGAATTTGGATGTGTGAACAACAGTAAATAAAAAAAATGGAAATGAAAAATACACTACCTTGTGCGAAAAATCCAACTTCCCGCACCATATGAAGCTACAAAAGTGAATAAAACTACTTAAGTTGAAAAATTCAACTTTCCGCACGATATAAGTACAGCTACAAAAAGTACCACTTTTTGAGTAAGTGTATTAAAAATAATTAAGAAAGAAGTGCAGTTTTTAACACTATTTTTTATAGACCGCTATCTTCTAAAACACACTTGTTACGTTCCTTGGAATAAAAAAAACGAAAAGTTGGTTGAAATTTCAGAAACCGCCTGTTAGTGCCTATATCAAAATGATGCTGGAACTATATAACCGAGATTTATTTTCCTTCTTTCAGTTTTCTTCACTTGTTTATACTGCAAAAAACGAAATACCTCATGTAAGGTCTGTTCATTCTTACTTGTCTTATATAGTAAACAACTTTCTAACCTCAAAACGAACCTTTTTTGGCAAAGACAGCCAAAAATAAAGTAAACTGAATAAAAAAATTGGACATCACTTGGCCTGTATTGCTTTATTTTGTTTATAATACGGATTTTAGCCTAAGAAAGGTTCATTCTGAGGTTAGAAAGTTGTTTACTATATAAGACAAGTAAGAATGGACAGACCATATGTATTACTGTATTAGTATCAAAGTAAATTAGGTGTGTATATATATATATATATATATATATATATATATATAACTGCATATAAAAGTATTAAAAAAAATACATTTTGATGTTATTTAAATTGTACCATACCATTACCATGTAGGTATTTGCCCAATCTTGTTTCCTCTAGAAGTTTTTTTACACTTGCCAAATTGTTTCAGTATGCTAAGCTCTATTTATAAATAATTTTTGTTATTGTTTTAATAACGTAATTGAGGGTATTTTCCGCATATTATTAATTGCTGCTTCTGCTTTGGTCTATATTTGATCATAGGTCATATATAACACTTCAATTTTAATTATTAATATAATGTCTAATGAATGATGATTACCTATTTTCACAAAACAATACAATACAATATCCAAAAATATAAAAAAATCAGTAAGTGGATAGGATCATTACAACAGTAAACCTCATGTCGTAGAACACCTGGCCTATAATGGGCCTAACAGCCATTTTTTAAGTTGATTGTAAAACGAATTTTTAGTTTTATGTAACCAGGGACATAATTTTTATACCATTGGTTAATTTGGCCAGTTTACACATCGTACTGATTTAAGAAACTACTGGACATCTCTAGCTAAGAACCATCCAAAATAAACTAGTTTACTTTTAAAATAAACTGCGTCCAAATCGGTCCATTTAAACTTACAAAATATAATTATTATTATTTATTTTCAAACAATATTTTATAGCCTTACATTTAACACCAAGACGCTGTACAATTCAGTAAAACTAGTTTAGAGAAAAAAAAAATACAAAAAAAAAAAATACACTGACTTTCAAAAACAAATGCCACTGCCATCCATCGCCTCGCAATAGGTACCTCAGGCACTCACGACATACACTTCGCCATCGACTCGCAAACACTCTGCTGATGACAGAAGTGAGTTAAGCAGCGTCAGTGCTCGTGTGGTCGGGGAATTTTTGTGGGACACGGTGCGTGCTCTAATGTTTTATCTAAACAAAGCCAGGCAAAAGTAAGGCTCGTTAAACGTATAAAATCTACTTAATGTTTTCTCTAAGTATGTTCCAGTAAAAGTAGGTCTCGATACTTAAGGGGCTACCATGGGCAGATGACCTTCGATCTGATCCTCTAAACTTTTAGTTGTTGTTAAAACCTATTTGCATTAACACTGCTGTTCTAAACTAGCTGCCATTTAAATTTTTCTTTTACAAGTCACTGATATCGAGATTTATGCTATCAAAGTTTGTTATTTTTACTCTAAAAAAGTTGTTTTTTTGCCTTTATTTCCATATTTTTCACTTTAGAAAAAAAACCTTCGTTGATTTATTAGATATATTAATGAAGAATATTTAGATGTATTTTCCATATCAATTGACGCCAAGATGAAAAAGTTATATCCAATTTTGTGTTTTTATAGTCATGTTTTAAAAAAATTATAAACAAATAACCAAGGATTATTTTGAAATTCTGTTCGTCAAAATCAAAGATGAATATATGGTTAATAATATATATTTTTTTCAAAAATTTACCTTCAGTTTTGACTAAGTTACAAGAACTTAAACTTCATCAAAAACGTCTGTTATGGGCATGGTAGCCCCTTAAATTAGCAACAAGAATTTGGGAAAATGAGGACGCTGTTCGGAGTAAATTTGGTAACATGATCCAATTTTTACCCAAACACTAGGGTTACTGATTAACAAGGTCGATCCACCTTTCTACCTCTTACCTTAAACTATCTTTTGAAAAGTAAAAACAAGAACTCTCTTTTGTTAAGTCACAGGCAGGCAGTTACAAGGGTTGACGTTATATAGGAAAATCAATAATATCATTCATCTTATTAAAAAAAAAAAACAAAGTACTTATGTAGGTAAATTAATCATATTACTTACCGTGCGTTTGAAACTCCTTTTGAGTTTTATACACTGTCGAACAATATAATATGATATGCGAAACTCTAAAACGTTGTTAACTAAATTCTAATTTATAAATAGTATCTTGTTATGTTGTATGTTGCTTCCAGCTCTCTTGTTATTGTAGTTTTGCACCTCTACAGTATCTCTAAGATAAGATATCACTATCAAAAGGATTATATTATATGCGATAAACAGCAATATCGGTCCACTGTCGGCATTTGATAAATCTAAGTGACATATACATACATACATATAAGTCTGGATTATATCAGTAATATCACATAACCTAGACAACGTTGGGGCATGTTGGGGTTAGAACCTACTTCGAAAGTCGAAGTTCGAAGTTACGTTATCTCTATTTCTTTCTACCCATTTAGTCTCGAATGACAATAATTGACAAGTGAAAAGGACGGAGCATCCGCAGTTTCGAATTTTGTGCTTCATGGTTACCAGTGTTACCACCCTGTAGCGCGTTTAAAGGTGATATTCTCTGAAAAATGATTGTTGTCAAACGGTCAATCGGCCGGACAAATCATACGAGCGAGTATTAGCTACTTAAATGAGAAGCCCCAAAAAGTTGTTTGTACGCTCTGACGGGATAATTTAAACTCTCCGGTTAATAATAAGTCCCTCAAGTTGGTTAAGAGTATATTAAAAAACCTACCTACTCAACTATGAATAAAAAATCATCGTTGGTAGTAGGGTTTCGAAGATTCAACCAAAAACATTCGCAAAAGGTGTCATGTTTGAAAAATTAAACTATGACGGATTTTGTTTCTAATTGTATTTTCACGTTTAACAGTCTCAAGGAAATATGATCAAGCTTAATAGATCCAAAGAACAGAAACATAGGCATTTTGGTTATTGAGATCCAGATCGCGGAACACTACCGACTTTATCATACGAGTATGTGGCCTCAAGAGAATCACCTACCAGAAGCTTTCGAGACACAAATTATAAGGCGGGTGAACCTCTCAAATCTCAAGGAAATGTTTAAAGATAATCGGTACTTACCTGCTGTGTACCTCTGTACTCCTTTCATGAAATTTTGTGTGCAAACAGCATCACTGTTAACTGGACCACTAGGAGCCTTGTGTCGAATTTCACCAACAACTTATCAGACGATTTGAGTGTTAACTGCTGCCAAAATGTATGAACTAACGTAACCGTCGATTAAAATTAAACAACGTTCGGTGAAATTGGTACCCATTTATTGTGAGGTGACTAAATTCATAAAATGGTCGGTCAGTTAACTGTCTTGCTGATGTAACCCCTCCCTAAAGAGAACTAGGTACTTATATTCAAAGTATCCTGAGTAATCCTGACATCAGCATGGCGGGTGGACTATTGAATAAACAAAGTGAATTACTAAAAAATGTTACCTAATGATGAGTATTACGTATAGAAACATGTACAATAGTTTAAGCGGATAAAGAAATAAAAAAAAACATTGAAATTTCATACAATGTTGGTGTGGCACAACAATAATACCACATTATATTTTAATAAAATCATGTCGTAACTGAGCCAGGTCATTTAATTAACTGGGTTGTTATTAAACTAGCATTAAGGTGGCGTAATCACTCGGTAATTAAATTTATCTGCGTGCGTGCTATGGTGGGACGCGTGAGTGTATAAGTAGGGCATAATGTCACACGCTTGTCGGGGTGCTTGGAAAAATCTGACGCGAGACGGGATGAAACTTAGTGACAGTGAATTGAAATTTATTTTCGCGTATGGTAGGGTAAATATCGTATGCACTCGATTCGTTTCCTTACAACTTTAATGACCTGTGATCCACGATATAGAAATATTCCCAAGTTTTTTGCCAAGCCTGAGTACTAAATTGAATTGAAATGCCTATGCTGTTCATTACACCGGTGGTCTTGGATAATCTTATTATGTTACCGGAAAACAATAATGCGACAAAAGCGGCCGGCCTGCACACGTAAAGTTCGGACTGCGGGAAACGCCACGCGCCATTCCAATCTTCGCTCCGAACCGTACGTGTAAATGCAACTGTAATAGTAAAATAGTTAATTATTAAAAATAAACAAAAAACCCGACTGCTATAAAAAACGACTGAAAAGCGAAAAACAAGCTATATAATCTATAAAAAATTGTAAGAGCATGTACTTATTCACATTTATGACAATTTAAATTTAACTTGAATATTGGAAAAGGTGTTCCAGGCGGGGACAAGATAGTCCAAATGTTTTTTTTTTTCAAGAAATAGGTTTTGAAATTTATTGCTTGTCCCCGCCTGCAATACCTTTTCCAATATTCAAGTTAAATTTAAATTGTCATAAATATGAATAAGTACATGCTCTTACAATTTTCTATAGATTATATAGCTTGATTTTCGCTTTTCAGTTGTTTTTTATTGCAGTCGGGTTTTTTGTTTATTTTCAATAATTTAATTTATTTAACTCTTATTCTCTTATCTATTTAGTTTTTATTAATAAAATAGTGGTTTAATTAATGATTACTAAGCAATATATGAGCTATGGAGCTTAAAATTTTAATGTCGCGAAGCTACAAGTGACAAATTACAAGCGAAACTCTCTTTCTAGCGAAAGGAGTTTATTACTTAACATTTACGTATTTTTTCGACTTTCCTGCAAAATAGTAGCATCAAAGTGTTATAATGTATATATATATATTTGGAATGGGCTCTTTAATAGCTTTCATTTGATACCCATATTGTTATAAAAAAAATATTTTTTTTTATTCCCCCCTCCATATTTTTTTCCGCGGACGCCATATTGAAATATTATATACCCTATGTCACTTCGCCAATTAAGACGAATCGAATGACACCTCGTATGTTAAAATCCGTCCAGCCGTTTAGGCTGCAGAGCGTGCCCAGAAATAGACATACATACATACGCTCGAAAAACATAACCCTCCTTCTGACGCAGTCGGGTAAAAACCTACGGATCGGACTGGCGTGTGGAATGGTGCGTGGCGTTTCCCGCGGTACAAACTGTGCCGTGTAAAGGCCGCTAATGCTGCCAGCATCTTATCTATTTTACTGATGGTCTCGTTTCGGTTACCTTCGACCCTTTAGGATATTTCGTAATACCTATCTATGTACGAGGGCTGCTACTTATGTAACCGGAATAGAAAAAAATAACAAACGTATATGACTAAATATGGTTTTATTGTTTTTCAAAATATTCTCCCTTATGATCGATGCACTTTTGCATACGTTGAAACCAATTTTTAAAACATTTTTTCCACTCTGACTGAGGTATCTCCAAAACGTGCTGTTTGACGCGTCGACTGCATCTTCACGGGTCGAAAATCGTTGACCACGTAATTTATTCTTTACATTTGGGAATAAATAGAAATCATTGGGTGCCAAATCAGGGCTGTACGGCGGATGACCCGTTAATTCTATGTTTTGACCTTCCAAAAATCGAGTCGTTTCGCGTGATGTATGACAGCTGGCATTGTCATGGTGAAGAACGATTCTGCGTCGCTGGTTGTTTTTACGTATTTCTTCAAATACCTCCGGCAAACAAATGGTCGTGTACCATTCCGAATTAACCGTTTTACGATTCTCTAGTGGCACTGTAGCCACATGGCCATTAATACCGAAAAAGCAGGCGACCATTTGCTTCAAGGTGCTTTTTGCACGAGTTACTTTCGTAGGGTTCGGCTCATTTTGAAGCACCCACACTGTTGATTGTTGTTTAGTTTCCGGATCATACGCATAGATCCAGGATTCGTTACCTGTGTAGATATTATAAACAGCTTTTGAGTCACCACGGATATATTTTTTTAACATTTTCTTGCACCATTCGACGCGAGTCGCGTCGAATGGTGCGTCACGCGAGCCTCTTTTTGATCCTTAGTTAAATTGTGAGGGATCCAACGGGAACAAATTTTTTTTACAGCTAAATGATCATGTAGTATCTTATTAATGCTCGTCATACATATGCCCAGAGTCGCCTCTATCTCGCGATATGTAACATGATGGTCATGCATTATAAGTTTTCGCACAGCTTCAATATTTTGTGGTACAACGACCGATTTCGGGCGACCTTCCTTAACTTCGTCCGTGAGCATACTACGTCCACGATTGAACTCACTAAACCAGTGGTACACAGTGCTTTTCGATGGAGCTTCATCACCAAAAGTCGAAGTTAATTGATCTATGCACTGTTGTTGCGTTAAACCACGCCGAAAATCATAATAAATCATAGCACGAATATTTTCACGAGTGAGTTCCATTCTTGCAGCGAGATGACTTTTTGATCCCGCCAAAAACAAAAGACTAGCGTACATAAGAAAAAAATTTATAGCGGCCAGTATTAAAAAAAGTTCAAATTTTACCATGGAGGTCAAATATAACGTTTATAAATGTTGGAATCCCAGATTCCGGATACATAAGTAGCAGTCCTCGTACCAAAGATGTACCAACATTAGTGACAGCGGGTGCTTAAACTAGGGATGCTAAAACAGCTGATGCGCAACGCAATTAGGTATGATCCATTCCAATAGACTTTTCTTATTTAGTAAACTTTTATAACCTCAAAATGCATCGTTTTTGGATAAAATGCCCGTTTTCAGCTGAATAAAGCAACTAGAGACCACATTTTGCCCACCATTTTCCTGGTTTTACATCATGGATAGTTTTTTTACGACAAAATTGATATTTTCGGCGAAAAGGGAGTGCTCCCTTTGAGGTTATAATAGTAGTTTATGTGGTTGGTGCATAATAAGATCACACGAGTGTTTTAATGCCTAATTATGTATAGCCGCATGCATAACTTTATCTACATGCATATCATAAGTTTTCTATAATACGAGTATGTTCAGATATGGCCTGTATTTTTATTAAGTTAGTGTTACTGTAAACTTGTTTGTAGTACGAAAGCTTAAAAAAAAAAACTTTATTTATAATGTACAGATATGGCTTGCATTTTCAAGTTAGTGGTACAGTATCACCGATACTTTAATGTTTAGGTACCGACACTTTAATGTAAACATTACGATGCACTATACTTTAATGTAAACATTAAGATGCAACCACAGATACAGATTTCTTAATATAGGCGATTTGCTTATCGCTTCTGAACATATTGTAGGGAAGTTATGATATGGATGTAGATAATAAAAGTGTTTTTCTACTCGCGTACTATAAACCGCTAATATTGATATCGTTAATGGTATCAGAATACCACCTATAGCGTAACCGATGCGTGAAAACAGTTCTATAATAAGCGTTGCCATGGTAATAACAGTTCTATAATAATTATTATAGCATTGTTATTACCTTATTACCATGGTTACGGTCATTCCGGATATCAGTCTTGGCGTTTAGTGAACACTTGACATCTTTATTTGTATAATAAACCGTTTAAAATATTTTAATACCAACTGAAATTACGTGTTTTAAAAACAAAATTAGTTTTTTGGACGAAATATGTGTTTAAAATTACATTTTTATTAAATTACTAAAATTATCTAGATTAATATCCATAGATTTGTTATTTGGTTACCATGGTTACGTTCAATATGAATGTCAACAAAATGGCGTTACGTTTGGCATTCCAACTTGTATGATAAATTGTCAGACCTGTTTTAGTAACTATTAAAATTTGCATGAAATTTGTAAATATTTAACAATAACATTCACACACTATTAACGCCAATCGGAATAATGAAAATTACTATGCCCACAAGTAATTTGATAGCAGAAAAATCGAGGAACGTATACCTACAAGAAAAGTTAGCGATTGTTTATTCTTGTCATTGTCATTTTAAGCTTGTAGAAAAAGTTATGTATGCAACGGTACATAATTAGCTCTTAAGGTAGGTACTCGTTCCTGTAATTAGAGCGCTCGCAAGCTCGCTCTCTAACCTCGGCGCTCGTACCTTAAGAACCTTCATTATGTACCAGTTACATAAATAACTATTACTAAATAAGACAAGTCTATTGGAATGGACCATAGGTGCAAACTAATTTTACATAACGTTATTGTATCATTATAAATGATGAATTCCGCTTTGAATACGAGTTTCATAACGTTACAATAATAAGGGCCTGTTAGGGCCTATTGTTCGATCAGTAGTTAATTCAACTAAGGGCCGAGTTCACCAACAATTTAACGAACGATTAGCGATATAACGGGTGTCAAATGTATTTATTAACAGCTGATTAAGACTTAACCGTCCGTTTAATTGTTGGTGAACTCGGGAAATTCGAAAAAGGAATCGAAAATTTGAATAATTTCCTTGAGATTTAACCATTAGTCACGATTTTTAACAATTAGTTAGTTTAACTACTGATCAAACAATAGGCCCTAACAGACCATCAAATAGCGCTATTTTACGATAACGTTGTAACGTTATGAAACTCGTATTCAAAGCGGAATTCATCATTTATAACGATATTTGCTATAACGATACAATAACGTTATACGTCACTTCTATTACTGCATCTTCTATTGCGGCCCTTAATCATACCTTTTTGAATATATCCATCTGCCATTTTTGAAGTTGTTTGTTGTAATTCAAAACCTTACTTTTTACTTCCATTGCATGCACGTGTATGAGCGATAAAAGATGCTTCTGTTCTTTCAGTTTGACATTTGACAGTTCATCGTGCTGTCCGATTTGAAGGTAATATTTCGGTAAGATTTTTGAAACAGACATGTTTTTTTAAACAGCTTATTTTTAACAACTTATTAAAAAGAAACTTGACTTATGGGTCATACACAGATTTAGGTTACCGTCTCTCCTGTGGACATACCCGAAGTTAACGTTTTTAAGGCCTAATTTGCTGGCTGAACCCGCATCCCCATAAACGGCGTCTGGTCTACTTTAGTCCTAGCAAATAAAAACATAACTTATATGCACACAAGCCCTTAACTATTGACCACAGGAGAGACAACTTTTGTTTTTGCGAGTGTGTATGACCCTTATACTAGAAAAATTATATGTTTAAATGGATGTAAGCCTTTAAAAAAGTTACAGTAAGATTGTTTTTTGTACATAATATGAAAGAGCTTTTCTTAACTCTTAGTTGGACACAGTTTGATATTCCGTCGATATGACATTGACAGTTCCAAAAATGTGTTATTGTGTTGTTTTCTGAAATAACCTCGAATGAACTAAACAATCTAGAAGTTTCATCACTATTGTGATTCATTTTACTACAATATAAACACATATTTTTGGAGTAGTTCAACAAGTGGCCTAACTGCGATAGTAAGACTTGTTTAGAAACTGATAACTAAACTGTGTTTATTCATAAAGCATGAGTTCGAATCAATCTTGGGGTGCGAATCCTATTGCTGGAGCCCTAACTTTTCCAAACAGGACTGAAAATGCCCAGCCGGTGCCGGAGCAGCCACGGCAGCCACGGAATTTACAGGTAAATTGCCTTAATTTCTGAATAAAAGGACATCTTTTAAATTTAATTTTATTAAATGAGAGTTCTAACTTTCATTTAAACTGGTTTAATGAAAAATTCTCGGTCCAGCGGTCCATTGTGAACATTAATTTCAACATAAACACCACCAATTTAAGGAATCTGTTTTTATTGATTATTAAACAGATGTTCCTACTACTGTACTAGGCAAAGTTATAGTACTTTTTTAAATTATGTTTGGACAATAGTATATGAAGGTGTTTCTAAAACGTATTATTTAGGTAGTGATTACCTATTTCAATAATTTTGATTACTGCTACTGTATTAAATATACCCTAAAAAGGTGTTTTACTGACAACATTAATCCTCAAATAAACATGTGTTTCAAATTTAATAACTTAGATAGTACTGTCTTTCATAAATTCTATTACCCAATAAATTGTAATTGTGTATAATAAATATTCAAATAAAATATGAATTTTCATCCCAGGGTCTCCTCCGGTTTGCCATGGAAGCAACAAAGGCTGAAGATGCTCCGGGAAACTCCGACCTTGGGCCCATGGATGAAGAGGTAATTATTATATTGAGTGAAATGAGATTTACCTGGCCCTTTCATTCCTCTCTTTTATTAATTAAATTTATACTTGGTATACCAACATTAAGGTCTAGGAAATCTCTAAAAGGTTGTTTTGAACTTTCACATTTATTGCTCCTGGGGAGATAATTTGACAATAAGGTAGGTTTGTATTTCAACAACAATAATAAGCCATTACAGCTTAACATTTCTTTAGGACCCTCTATCCCTTTGTATCCTTAATTGTAATGAATGTGTAGTAAAATATCTATCAATTTACAAATACATTTTTAATATTAATGCAGCGCCGCAAATTCCTTGAAGAAGCCCTGAAGAGCTTGACTTTAGATGTGGCACAGGTTCTCCAAAATTCCATCAAGATTTTGTCAGATGCGGAAAAGATCCACAGCATACAACTAGGGGACCCGTTACCTGAGGAAGTTAGCAACGCATTCAGCAGTCTCATGGACTTTATTGACGACATGGATATTGCTAATGGTAAGCAAACAAACATTAATCAAATTATATTACTTATAGTCGTGCCTATCTATTAACGCAGTTCAAAATTGAAACCTTAAGAGGCCAAATATTATACAGTTGGTAGTGCTCCGCAATCTGAATATTCTTTGGATGGATGGATGGATGTTCTTTGGTCACATTTGGGTCATTATTTGGGTGTTTGTTCTGAATCACTTTCATGGTGACATTTTTGTAGAAGTGACTGCAGATTTCGATTTCGTTTCTGGTTAGGTATTTAAGTTTACTGGACTTATAACAAATATCCGAAAATAGCATCAAAATATACGTCCAATTCTTCAAAAATATGTCCACGAAAGTGCGGCGGTTGAAATGCTCGAATAATGACCCATTTTTTGGTAAAAGAGAAAAAACATGATTAGAAACAAAATCCTTGATAGTTTTTTTTTCATACATGACATCTTTTTCACATGTTTTTGGTTGGATCTTCGAAACTCTACAATCATTAATGATGATTTTTGTTTGAGTACTTGAATAGTTATTAATCCTGGTAAATCATTTTTTTTATTAAATGTGGTGATTTTAAAGTGAATAGCAATTATTTGAATTTGCTACTGCAATCAAGGTACAAGGTAAGGCGCACACTATATTCATCTCACATTCTTCACATGGAAGTACATAAAGCCATCCCTTTCGATTCTTGTGTGGGTGTGGCAGCATAAGTGGCCTATTAAACATATATTTTGTACTGAGTTAATGGCTGTCAAATCGCATTCGCTTTTCAGGGAGGTTCATGTTAAATTAATCTACACATTTAATTTAATATGTTTGTTCGGTTTAAATTTAATGTGTTTTAAGGGACGTTACTATTGTATTGCAAAATAGTTAAACTATAAATAGAATGGTTGCGAATCTCTATCATACATTTTGTCAAACTTAAAGGAAATCTTCAGGTGTTTAAGCAACTACGACCTTTATCTTTAAATTGCATTTGCATATTGTATTTTGATTTGTGGAGAATCAGCCCAGGTTACAAAAGATCTTGTTTTAAATTTAATTTTCTATTGGTAATAATTTAAAAGTGCTTCAATGACATGGAAGGGTACTATACCTATCTTAGGTAGGTATCTTACGTGATTAAAAGATAACATTTCAATGACACAGGATTTTAGTTTATTACATAATTCGGTTTTTTAGGCTACATTGTCATAGGTCATAAAACATACAACATGACACATTTTTATTCTTAGGAAATATTGAGTCTTAACTTAACATAACTTTATATCTAGGTACATATTTGACTTCATCCAAACAGCTTAATTATGCAACTGACTAGTCATAATAATTAAAACATAAAACAAGAATAGCTCGCCTTACAAATTATATTTTTTGGAATGATGCTGATAGAAATTCATGAATGCATAAATTTCATGGAAAACCGAATTCTCATACCTATGAAAAGCTTTTTCAAGTATACTAACGGAAAACAAGGGCATGGTGGCGGCAAAATGTCAATCTCTTTGATTTCCTCGTAGATAGAAGAGGCTATCTTGCGGTTTATGTGCTTTTCTTCAAAAGAAGTACGAAACTTTTCTTCGATTTTCTCAACATAGTTTACGAAGTCGTCGCAAGGTACGATAACCAGTTTGATCATATTGTATTTGCTGTATTGGAAGTACCTTTTATACTTAGCATTGGAGGTGTCTTCGTCTAAACTAGGATTAGCGTATGCCTTCAGAATCTCACAGTGCTCGTGTATGTCTAAACACTTTTCCAATAAAAAAATGGATATGTAAAAGATGGAGTGGTTCACAGGCACTTCCAGATTATTATACACGTTAGGAGCAATTTCTATAGAATTGTAGTCATTGTCATCTGAAGTGTTGTCATCCGTTTCAACATATAATTCCGTTAGTTTATTTACAATAGCAATAACATTGTCCATGTCACAGTTTCCCTTTTTTGTTGGTTTTATTAAGTTTGAGTATAAAAGTTGTCGAAAAGCAGTAATGAACTGTCGGGGTCTCGGCTTAGTGGTTAGTCCACATTTTGTCCTTACTTGCGTTAATAAATTTTCTACTCCTAGATTCAGTCTCCTGGGCGATGCCGTGATACTTTCTGATTGAAGATCTTGAAGTAACAGTAAGTTCGACACGATCGTTATTTGAAATCTTTCAATGAATTTAACGTTAATATCCTGGTCACCCTTCTTCTGAACGGAAGAATCTGAATACCTCTGTACTACTGCCAGGTCGTGGAAAAACGACAACATGTCGTCAAGAATTCGTTTATTGTCTTCATAACCGTCGGGGCCGGAATGATCCAAAACGTTGAGTACACGTGAAATCAATTTTATAAATACAACCGTGTCTTTCCCACACTTATGAATGACTTTGAAATCAATATATGTAGATACTCCGGTAGCCACGGCGTCACTGAATACTTCTTTTGGGAAAGATTTGTCTTTTTTGTTAAATTTCTGTGGGTCAATATGGCTTTCTGTCAATTTTGGAGCGATCTTTATGACCTTGGTTTTATCTTCATTGTAAAATTGAGTGATGTGCTCGTACTTTGCTATTTTATTTCCAAAATGGAAGTCATGTTGTGTGAACGTATCGAGGATCTCACGTAGAAGATGTGAAGCGTCATAAATGTGGTATATTTTTTTGTTATTAATCATAAAGTAAGGTTTGTCCGCAGCAACGGCTCGGCAATGCTTATGAGCTGATTTATTTTTACGTTTTTTTTTTGGAACGTAAACTTCAGGTTGGTATTCAGAAACGAAGGTCCTAACGGTTAATCCGATTTCAATCAGTCTTTTCAGAACATTATCAATCCACTTATCTACTTGGGTGTGATTTGGATATTCGGATAGGAGCGCGTATGCTATGGGTTGCTTCCAATTGACAAATATCCCACGCACCATGATAACTAAAGCATATTTGGCAGTTGCCATCATCTGCTCTCCATCAACTTCATTAAAACCGTTTATTTTATCGTCCTTTGGGTCGTAAAATAATTTTCCGCTTAAATCAATTGTGTTAACAGCGACTGAGCAGTTTTTCTCCAAGTCTGTCATATTATTTACTTTAGCTCTAAGAACTGACATTATTGTTTTATTTATTTTGGTTGTGATCGGATTAGCATCCTTTAAAACTTTTGGAGACGGTAGATCAAGCATGATTTCCAACCATGAGTATACCTGTGGACTCGTCAAGTATAATTGGAAACATAACGCTATATAATCCTTGTTATTTAAGAGTCGTTTTTTGTTTTGTGGAATCATATAGGCCTGCGCTTTTGCTAATGTAGTTAGCTCACGTGTTAAAAAAGTATCGCATAAATCAAGAAACGTTTCCTTTTCCTGTTCGGCTACATCGTTAATTTTTTGTTTAATGCCTGGCAAGTGATCATATTCTTGATTTATTTTGCGTTTTAAAATATTTGGAGCAGAAGGTCGAGGTATGTCGAGTGGTTGCTCCTCGACCTCTATATCTGGCTCTGACGACATATCTACATGATGTTTTTCTATTTCTACCTCGCAATCGTTTATCGATCCTCCAGGCTCTGCCTTCATATCGCAGAACATTATTTGTACATTTTTTACAGTTTCAATATGATCTGATGGTTCTTCTGCAGCCCGTTCTTCCTGTTCTGTCTTTGTGGATATGTCTATTTCGGTTTGTATGCCGACGTCATTTTGCTGTTGACTAGGTAAACGGAGAGCAGGTAGAGCGGTAATTTTGAGTTTCTTGCGATTGGATCCTGGTAGGATGTCGTGCGGGAGGAAGTGAGCTTCGCACACGAAGTAGCTACTGGCCGGTTTGTTCATCACATCTTCTCGGGCTATCAGCTTGAGCCATTTGGAGCGTCTGTAAAAGATAACGGGTGAATTTAATGACAGTTTATTACAGAATGTTTAGGTACTATAGTTTTAATTAGTCGCGGTTGAAGGGAGTTATAAGTGAATAGGTTTTCTTTTGACGAAAAAGCAGAAAAAAAACCGCTCATTCCCGAAATACCAGTATTTTAAAATACCAGGTTCTCAATATACCGGAATCACAAAACTAAACTTTCAAATTATGGTTTTGTTTATTATCTTCACCCAATATTTCGATTCTAGTTTTTTGGGAACCTGGTAAAAAGAGTAGTTTGGTATTTTAAAATACTGGTATTTCGGGAATGAGCGGAAAAAACGAACGATCGCGAAATGAACTGCGTTTGTCCCTGAATACGCGAGTTCCACTCACGAGACATACTCGTAGTAATTGGGATTATATTGTATGTCATAATTATTTTTAGATAAAATATCCTCCTGAGGCCCGCCATACTACAAACAGTGTGATTCTTGTGAATGGGAATTTGATTCTACCAGCAAGGAAATAAAGTTCAATTACCTTTTAATCTAAAATACTATTCTGAATTTTGAAACAACGAAAAATGAACTTTATTTCATTTTAATATGGTTTAAATTAATTTGCCTTGATTTTGTACCTCCTATAGCACCCCAGGTCTCACGAGGATATGTTAGGTCATCATAATTATCGTAAGGATTTTTATAAATTAAACTTAACCTAACCTAGCCTTATCTGGGTAGTTCTACTAGCGTTTCAACCGCTATCACTTTCCCGGTCGCAATATTCACAATTTCCCTGTAGGATCGGATTACCATTTTAAGATATTTTGAAGAATGCCTGGACTCCTAGAAAATAACCGATAAAGGTAATCCGAACCTACAGGGAATTGGTGAATAATGCGACCAGGAAAGTGATAGCGGTTGAAACGCTGGTAGAACTACCCATCTACACTTTACATATTTAAGAAATTCTGAAAAGTTCCGCCATAGTGAAAGGTTCCACGTTCCACCGATATTAAAAAAAGCGAAATAGAGGTCCTAAGGTACGGACTCCTACTTGTGAAATAGTAACAATAATATAGAAAATATTAAATGTTAATGCTACTATGAAGTGTATTTTAGGATTCCGTAAGAAATACTGAATCTCCAAATATCGGAACTTAGTACTAAAGTTGGTGAAGTTTACGGCTCTGTTTCCTTTAAAGAGATATGTCCTGTATGAGGAGGCTTCTAAAGTATAAAGACACCAAGCAGCAGCAGGACTTTATTGTGTTTCTAATATTTCATTCCAATACGACGTAGGTGCGGAACCCTCGGTGCTCGCGTCCGACTCGCACTTGGCCGGCTTTTAAGAGATATATAAGAGACCTATTTACTCGTTTTGTT
The DNA here is from genome assembly GCA_946894065.1 of Acleris literana. Lineage (NCBI taxonomy): Eukaryota > Metazoa > Arthropoda > Insecta > Lepidoptera > Tortricidae > Acleris > Acleris literana. Next base: position 8,022,798 of record OX335687.1, read on the forward strand.
GTATCAAGGGTACTCGAGTAGACGAGACGCATTGTAAATTTGTAAGAGATTGTCCCCTAATATTCAATGCCAAAGGAAAAAAAATCGGTGGGGAAAGCGTAGGGGAGCTTACTTAGAAAAACTGTGGCGTCAGACGTTGAGACGTCATACTAGTTGATTTACTTATATTAATTTATCGTGTGTTTGTGATTATCAAATATAATGCTCCTTGTTAAACGTATTCATTTAATATTTTGGAGATTTTACACATGTCTTTTTTTTATACTTCTCACAATGAAGCATAAGAATTGGAAAGTAAAGTTTATTCACCAAACGCTATTTCTGGTGCCGCCATATTGCCAAATTGGAAAACAGCCGAAGAAATTTTATTGATTTTTTCTTAATTATTTTTTCTTTTAAAGCTTGTGTTATGGTATTATAATAAGTAAAATATTTTTCGTATTTTACAAATTTAAATTATTGCTGTAAAAATAGTTTTTGATAAGTATAAAATAAAAATTGAGATGAAGGTAAGTTGATCACCAAACACTCCATCACTGACATTGTTTATGCGCGTAACCATGGTCATAACAATGCTATAATAATTATAAAATAACTATTATTATCACGGCAACGCTCATTATAAAACTGTTTTCTCGCTTCGGTTACGCTATAGGTGATATTCTGATAACGTTAACGATATAAATATTAGCGGTTTATCCTCGTGACGACTTGAAAATCAATCAATATGACGCCTTAATTACAGCAAACTCTTAACTTAAGACTAGCTTAAGCCTAGTAAAATGAATAAATTGGCTGGAATTAGTGATGTGCCGATCCCGGGAATATTCCCTAGGTGGGAAAATTCCCGGGAATATTTCCAGGAATATTCCCACACAAAGGGAACATTGGGGAATTTTGAAAGTGTATAGGTTCACATAATGTGTGATTGAGGATTATATCAAAACGTTATTCATTGAACTATTTACCGAGACATTAAATAGTGTAACTCACTTGCGAAAGTAAATTCCCAATGTGCCCGGGAACATTCCCATAATTGCTAGGAAAGTTGAATAAATCATTTTTTGAAAAGTATTTTTTTTATTAGCAATGCAACAACTATAAAAATCATCACAGTTTCATTAAAAATCACAGTAAATCATGTACTTTGGTTTTTGTATCGGTGCAATATTTATTACGATATAAATACTAGGACGAATCTGACAATTTTTTATGCATTCGTACTGCACCGTTAAAAAAAAGACTACGATGAAAACAAACACTTAACGTCACGGTGTTTTGGAACATTTGCCTTAATGATAGGCGAATTTTGTAGCATTTTTAAATAAATACACAGTATTGCAGTATTTGCAACAAAACTTGACTTTATTGTTAACTGTATGAGTAGTGAAATGTTCAAACACTTTACTTTTCGGTCTCATGACTCAAGCACATCCACGCACGTGTTGATAGCACCAGATACGTTAGAAGACTGAACAAGTGCAACAGGTTTTATCTTTTTAGAGGAAGGAAGGGAGACAGCCATTGAAAGAAAGAGACAGAAACATAATACTCAGAAACGGTACCTATCGCAAAAAGAGAAACGATTTTGTGATCGAAACAAAAGCTTAAATTTTATGATATAAAACATGAATTACGTGTATCTAGTAGGTATAACACGAGATTTTTAGCAAGTCATTTAATTACTTCATTATTAACTAAGTTTAATAAAAAAATAATTTGCCCAATCTGTATTGCAATATTCCCCTGTTTTGGGAATATTCCTGGGAATAAAGGAATATTCCCCATAGGAAAATTCCCATTCCCGGGAATATTCCCACGGCACATCACTAGTTGGAATGATAAATTGGTTTGTTACATGTTAAATACAAATTAGGATCTTGGGCGCAGAATGTTAAAGGTGTGAATGTTTGAGGACGAACGAACATCGGGAAGCGAGCCAAAATTAACTTGATCTAGATTAATAGTTTTAGTTAGTTTTATATAGAATGGGGGAGCCCTTTGCCCAGCAGTGGGACACAAGCACAGGCTAACAAAATAATAATAATATAGAAAGTCACATAGTGTGAATAAAAAAAAACCTATAACCTGACGTTTCCGCTTAAAAATTTATTTGTAAAGTACCTACGCAATTATTACCGAAGCCCTAGTAGTCCTACCTTTTACATGGTTTATTAGAAAGCAAGTTCTCCTTTGTGCCCGCGCCCTGGCATTGAACGTGAACGTGTTTGTCACTGTTTAGACTATTTTATACAAAGGTTAGGTAAATTCGATGTAATTATGTAAATACCCTACTTAAGTACCTTCATCAGCAGATTAAAATGATGTCATATTTTAACGGATATTTCGGTTTTTCCTACATTGTAAGGGAGGAAATATAAATATAATAAAGGTGAAATTTGTATTTTTAAACGTTGTAGTTATAAGACTTTTTAAAGTTTCAGTAGACGTACGTAGAGTAAATGAAAGCAATGATATGTATAAATAAATAAGGAGTTTATTTCATAATAAGTCTGCTAACATATCTTGTCCTTGACTGTATACAAAAACAATATAAACGCGATGAGCCTCCTCTTTTATGAGGCCGTTCAGAACAAAGAGGAATATAGTGTAAGTAACAGCGTCCCTACTCCATCCATATGAAGTACCAAGCTTCGCCAACCCCAACCCTATTCTTTAAACGGCGGAACAAGTCTACAGTGACCGTAATAAAAGATCTCGACTAATTCAGGAACTGCTACGGAGTAATTTACCAGTTCTGTAATAGCTTAGCTCTGAGGCGAGTCCCTTTTTTTTATTACGTAGGTAGGTATAACTGGAGTTTTGTTTTTTAGAATAGCTTAAATCAATTCTCACCTGCTAGTTTCAGTAGGTAGCCTGAAAAATGTTAATTCTGTGGATATCGTAGTGTTGAGGCAGCCGTAAACAGAGCAGTACAGCCGGCGCGTAACCGAGCCCGACGCTGACATTTTGCGAACACGTGGTCGATAGGCACGCTTGTCGCTTATAATCTGTGGCAGTACTGAAAGTCGACCGATTGCTGCAGCGCGCCGGTCGGGTATGAGGCAATCCGAAGTGTTCCGAAGCGACCCGAACACACCCGAGACGTCCCGCGATACGTATAGGCACCGCCCCTGTCTGGGTGGGGCCACGAAAAGCGGGTTACAAATGGAAATGTCAATTTGAGTGACTTGATTGGGGGTGGTAAGATTTGGGTAGGTACTTACCTACTGTTCAACTCTGACATGATATCTATAAGTTTATTTATAAACATCACTGCATTCATTTACTCGTATAAAATAAAAGTACCCTACCATATTATGTCTAGTGAAATTTGAAAAAATCTTATACCTACAATGTTTAAAAAACTATAAATTTATACCCGCATTTTCCTCCCTTAGAATGAAGAAAAAACCCTTAATATTTATTTAGATATTGTTATTTCGTGGTAGTCTCACTAACATTTATTTGTTATTTATTTGATAGATGAGTTTCATATAAACTTCCACCCCCATTTTACCCCCATGAGAATTGATTTTGTAAAATGTATTCTTATGACGCCACTGAAAAAGTATAACTAATGGGGCCAGAAAAAGGGTAAAGTTAAGATGTAATTGTAATGTCACCCGTACTGAGAATTGGTTTGACGTGACTTAAAATTATTCTAATCAATTTAATTTTATTAGCACGGCGCGTTAATTCCGCTCACTTAGTGGTGGTAGTGGGGTTAGTAGTAGGTGTACAGCATGGTTAGCGCATCTTGTATTATCTCGCTTGTCGCGCAGTGCGTCTCTTTTGTTATATACTGGGTAAAGAGGGATTACCGAGCGACAAACATCCACGGGCAAGATCAGCTAGTCGCCCAGTTACTTTCGATGGTCAAGGTTGTACACGTCTCGATATAATCAGGGGACCGTTCCAGAAAGCCACTCTGCAACTATGCACTCTGCACTTTGCAAATCCACGATAATGCAAAGTGCAGAGTAAACGTGTTCCAGAACACACTCTGCGTAATTCGCAAACTCTGCAAGAATTCTGTTCCTTAAAGATACTTTGCAAATCTATAAATACACACTTTGTATTTATCTCTGCCTCTTCAACATTGCAATTGTGTTGTGGAACAGAAATACTTTGCAAATCCACAAATCCACACTCTGCACTTGACTCTGCCTCTTCAACTATGCAACAGCTTTGTGGAACAGAAATACGTTTGAAGAGTGGGATTTGTGGAGTGCAGAGTTGCAGAGTGGCTTTCTGGAACGGGCCCCAGCTTTCGCGAATATGCTCCTCCCCATTGTTAGGCTCAACACACACCATACCAGCACAAAAGAATAGGTGCAAGTTTGTGGTACATTTAGAGGGATAGGTATGTTTTGTGTGATCACCTTACAGTGGAGACCTTACTTTACCTAACCTATAACCTATGTAATAAAATCAGCCTATGTTGGCTATTTAATATTTAACAGTTAAGAGGATTGTGAAGAGCCGCTAAAATCGCGTAGCTGTCTTAAAAAAACCATACAAATTTAGCTCCGGGCTACAACGTTCCTCATCCCCTAAATTACGTCCGATTTGCACGATTTTTGAATATGTTGTAGTTATTATAAAGAACTATGTCTGTACGTTTCTGTTTTTTGTTTTTTCAATTTGTTTCATTCTAAGAAATATTTTCGTGTAAAGGAAAACGTACAGACATAGATTATCATGATATCTACAACATATTCAAAAATCGGACTTGGTTTAAGGGAAGAAAAACTTTTTCGCAATTTGTATGGAATTTTTTTGCTTCACAATCATCTTAAGCCAATAAACGTTTTTTCACTTTAATACTTTTGCTAATATGAACAAATGATCAAATGACGGGAAGGGAGTCTAGATGGTTACTATGAAGCCCTAGATTCGAAACTGGACGCCCTATCCCTATTCCTTTCACTCGCGTGGTTCGTGATTAAATCGAGAGAAAGGGATGGAGCTCGCTAGCGTTACTTCTCTACGTTACTATCTTCGATTTATAAAGCCCTACTGGAATGGAATTGTGTCGGGGGCTCGGGGGGCGATTGCAGTAGTTTCGCCACTGCGTGCGCTAAAAAGCATATTTTTAGGAAATAAATTTGACCAACTTCTGCTATCCCGTTTTTTCTTCCATACATTGAAATGATCTTCACATGTAACTGAGTCTAGCATGAAAATAATAATTACTTTAATATGCATGAAAAAATATTTTTGTAAATTTGACCGGCTGCCGCTGCTGCTGTCCCTATTTTTTTCTTTCGTTATAATGAAATAATCCTTACATGAAACGAAGTCGATCTGCATAAAAATATTTTTTGCTAAAGTTTATTCAGTTTTACATACAAAAAAATAAATTTGCCAACAATATTAAAAATAAACATAATGGTGCCGTAAGACAGTTTTCCTACATAACAATATTCTTTCATGCATTCTTAATTACATACATTAAAACTCGCTCATATAACTTCGATCGACCCTTCTACAAGATCTATGAGAAATAAATAAAAATCCAAAATGTTCCCATTTTAAAGACCGTAAAGGTACGGCCAGATTGTCTCAAAACTCCTTGTCTACAAACACTAATCCCACTAATAGGTATTATGAATGCCAAAGTTTGTGTGTCTGTTTGTTACTCCTTCACTCTGCAACGCCTGGACGGATTTGGATGATATTTGAAATGGAGATAGCTTATACCCACATAGGCATACTTTCGATTCCCCTGGATTAACACATAGGCATAATTTTAATTCTGGAAAATTTATAAGATCCTGAGGGAATACCGATAATCAGAATCTACGCGGACGAAGTCACGGGCAAAAGCTAGTTTACGTATAAAATGGACTCTTTATTTCCTTGTTCGCTACCAAACTACATCTACATACATATTGTAATAAGAAATATGTTAAAAAAATGACTGACTGCTAAGTTTCTTGCGGCGTTTCTTCTCAGCAGTGGTCTTCTCTTGGGAAGCGCTGGTAGATTCTTGACGTGTAAAAGTGCCCGTGCGGCCTACTTACTGAATACATTTCTTTTATCTTTTTTTTACCTTTTTTTTTACCTCCTATTCCAGATTTCTACAAGCTCGGCGGGTTTGCAGTGTTCCCCACCTGTTACGGCAGCGAGAACGAGGCGGTCCGCGCGAAGGCGAGCTTCGTGCTGGCCGAGCTCTGCCAGAACAACCCTTTCTGCCAGGCGCGGGCGCTCGAGAGCGGTCTGCTGAACGTGCTGCTCAACCTCGTTCACACCGAGCGCGGGGAGGCGCTCGTTAAGTGCTTATACGCTATTTCTTGTGAGTAGTTCAGAAAAATGGCTAATAAAGTAGCTCTAGAAGCCCGTTAGGCACTTGTCCTACTGCCGGCGAGAAAGCGATTAGCTATCGATTATTTTGTCGCCCAAGAAACGAACAATAGTACATTGTTGCAGAGGATAGAAAGTACGAAATTTTTGGACGAGTCATATAGAGGGCCGAAACGTAGTTGAGGCCCTCTAGTGTACGAGTCCATAAATTGCACTTTCTACCGAGGCAGACATAGTGCTTTTCACAACTACTGAGAGGAAATAAAATAAAAATTCATATTCAAAACTCAATTTTTAATTCATGTTAATGTGACATTACCGCCAATTTTACCATAGATCACTTTTTTTTAAATCTGGACCTCTATTCTTGTGGCACTCGAGATTTAATAAACTAACATGCGAGATGAAAATGTCATCATCATCATCATCATCATGTCAGCCGAAAGACGTCCACTGCTGGACATAGGCCTCCAAAATGTCAACTCCATATAAAATTGTATTTGTTTTGCCATATCTCCCATGTAATTTCATCACTAGTGGTTCGAGATTAGGGGCCAAGTTAGAATTACATTTAAAAAAAAAGCAGTGACATAGTTTTTAGTCTGTGTATCTTTTAGCAAAAATAGACCTAATATTTTACGACACAAAATGGTGTGTTCTGATTGGTCGCTTTCAATTTTTCATTTTAACGAGCTATGACACAAAAATTGATTGATTGATTTTTATTGGTTCTTAAAGTTGGACAACAATGTTCTCGACCAATCAGCAAACACGTCGGCAAAAACATTCTTGGTCTGTTCTTATAAGTGTCGTTTTGTGACCCCAAACAAGACCATCTATGGCCATATTTCCGAGCAGTGTTGTGAAAAAGATATAGATTCCGTGTCAATTGCGTGGGGCGTTTATTATTCAACGATTAAATAATAAACGCCCCACGTTAAACACAAATGTGTGAAAATTAGTCTTAGCACAGTACAGACAGTAGTTCGTCTTCAAAAAAAGGTATATCGCGCGGCTTGCATGCACGAATATAAGTCGGTTTTAATCTGTACATGCATCGTAGTTGGCGTTGTAGGCACGACAGCTCATGACGATTAAGTGACGTTAGTGTTCAAAAACTTAACGGGTATCTGACCTGCCCTCCCGCCTTTCTTGAATCTTTTTTTTTTAAATTACATTCCGGACTAATAGTTCCAACAGTAATCCTAGCCCACACACTACGAGTATACCTGAACTCTTAGTTTGTCTCTGGTGGATCCAGGGGCCTAATATGGCTGCGTTTATTGCGTGACAGAATGTGGTTAAAACATCCTTCACTTACTGACACGTTTATAAGTACGAGAGAGACGGATGCTTTATCCACATTATGTCACGCGATAAACGCAACCTTACTAGGCCCGCAAGGTGTGGTCGGAATGTGAGACAAATAACTCGCGGGCAAGTTGTGCTCGTCCCACATACGTCAACCACTCGATCCCAGATTAGGGTTCCCCGGCTCTCTCCAAAAAGCCCTGCAACTTCAGCTTCCTATTTCCCATCCTCACAATAAAAGGTAACAGGTGTACATTACAGTGTACATGGCGCAGCTTATATGAAACCCAGTGATATATCAGCGTGTCGACTTTGCAATGTATGCCGAATTGCCATCTGTCTCGTGACATTGTCAAGATGGTGAAATAGGGGCTGATCTGACTAGACTGGTCAGATTTATTAAAACTGATGCCGAGTTACTTATGGATAAAAAGGCGCCATGTCCTAAGTTTTTGGAGTGGGACTACATTGCTCAGGACAATTTTAGTTTTGACGTTAATAAAAAAGCATCCCATACGGGTGAGGACCAAAAAGTTGGGCCCAAATATTTAATTATTATTAGCAGATAGTTAAGCTTAGTTAACCATACAAACAAAACAACGAACGCTTACTTAATTCAGTTTTATAAATAAATCGAAAATTGCATAAAATTTAACTTTACGAGTAAATTGACATCCTGAAAGTATTAGTGTTTAAAGAGTAATTTCGTGAAGGAAAAAATATAAGAAATATGTTAATAACAGTGTTTACTAAGAAACGAACGTAACTTGGTTTAAAGTTTACGATCAAAAGTGTCTCGCGAGCGTTGATCGGAGAATTTTGGATGATTTTTCTCAACTGTTTGTTACATGAATCAACTTTTATTGAAACCCTATTGTTTGTTTTTATTTCGAAGTGAGTTTATATCGTAAGGTTTCCCTCAGGCGCATGCCGCGAGCACCCGCCGGCGTGCCGCGAGCTGCTGGCACAGGGCGGCTGCGCGGCGCTGGCGGCGCTGTGCGCGTGCAGCGACGTGCGCGCCAGGACCAAGGCCGTTTTCCTCGTGCGGTACCTCAGCGAACATTACCCGGAAGCCAGAGGTGAGGCTTCTTTGTTTCTTACGTTTAAGGCCTGCGAGAAAGCGATAAGCTATCGAATATTTTCTTGCTCCAGAAACAAACAAATGATATAGATCCGGTGTCAATGAAAGAGACACATATATTGATAGTTGATCGCTGGCTGTACTCGCTTCCTGTTCATAGTCGGCAGTGGGGCATGTGCCTAACAGGCGTATAGTCGAGTTCATAAATATGTGTACACTAATCGAATTTGCTGACGGGCTTGGCAACAAGCCTCCAACCAAGGTCGTGCCGTCTGAGGCTTGTTGGCGATCGTCTAGCAGGCCCTTAAAAGTATAGCCAGCTGTGTTTTTTCCTACCATCACTTCTGCTGGCGACGTGTGTGCCCAAACTACCAGGCTACTTCAGCTTTGAGAAATTTTTGACGATTTTTTTCTTGTTTGTTACAATGATAAAACCTAAGAAAAACTATTAACATAAGATCAGTTGGTTTCACGCTTGTAGAATAACACGAAAAATTATATTATTCCAGAACAATTCATACAACTCAATATAATAAAGACGCTAGCAGAACAGATCAAATTGGGCCGGGATCAGACCACGGAGCACCTCCTCAGCACCATTCTCACACTCCTGGCAGACTTGGATCACCGGGTGCTAGCCCAGTGCAGGGACCCAGCGTTGGGACTCAAGGGGACCCTGCAGAAGCACCTTAAACACCCAGACCTGAAGGAAGATAGGTTCAGAGAAGAGGTCGACTACTGCCAAGAGATCCTGTGCAAAGCGTTCTTAAATAGACCTGATGAAGTTCAAGTTGTCGAAGAAGCCGATAGATAATATGGTTGGATATATTGAAAGCAATATTTCATGTGAAAGTGTAAAACTTGTGCAGTCGTTCTAAAACTTAATATTTATCTTATTTTATCTTGTACCGATGGGCCCTTTCGGATACACTTTCAGCTAGCAGTTCGAATGCGCAGGTTTTCCCACGATTTTTTCTTTCACCGTTAGAGCATCGTCAAACTTATTGGTACACGGTAACCGGTGGGGTGTTAACTCGGTCTTTACGCCACCCTAACCACAAACTAAAATGTATTTTAAATTAAAATGACTAACTTACAATAGTCAAGCATAACGTCTTACCCATCCTCCAACCAAGCTCTTTAAAAACGGAAACCGCGATCAAAATACTCTTAAAACCATTTGGTATGTCTCTAGTTATATTGGCATCCGGGATCGCTAGCTTTATCACTTAATATGTGAGGAAAGGAAGACGAGCACATAATTATAGCGCTCTTTCCGAGTATTACATCTTCATGTTAGTATACATATATCTTCAGTGGACTGTGGCGACGGAACTGACTTGAAAAATCTCGAAGGCGAAAACGGCTTCCTTCTATGATTAAGTGCTGTTGTGGAAATGTAAACCGCGTTCGTATGTCTTAATTATAACGTCTGTGAAAAGAAGGAAATAAACGCTATAACACGGAGTATTTAGTATTTTTTGGGATGGGAACTCAAACCAAAATATGTTAAGGGTACACGGACAGATCATGTCTAGACGATTGTTTTTAATGAGATTTTAATCACAACACTTTTTTAGGGTTCCGTAGTCAAACTAGGAACCCTTATAGTTTCGCCATGTCCGTCCGTCCGTCCGTCCGTCCGCAGCCTAGCTCAGAGACTCTTAGTACTAGAAAGCTGTAATTTGGTATGAATATACATATTAGTCACGCCAACAAAGTGGTAAAATTAAATCTTGAGTTTTTTTTTGTGTACCTCCCCTTCACGTTTCGTGGAGATGTATTTTTTTTTCTCTTGTAATCCATAGTGTGGAGTGTCGTTGGGGTCTTTCAAAAATATACAATTTTTCGATTAAGGTATCCGTTTATGAAATATTAAGCTTTAAAACGCTATATTTTTGTTAGAGTCAAGTGGAGCTGGAAATATAAATTTATTATTGTGTTTGACGTTTGTACATATATTGAAATCGGACGATTGATCATTACGAGATGTTTAATTGTTGTTGTTTTAATTATGAATTTTTCTTGTATTCTTTGATTATTAGTATTTATTTTTGACGATCTCAATGTAATTTCGTATTTTTTGGCATGCAATGCAATTTATATTGTAATATTACATTGATGAATAAATAAACTAAACTAAACTAACAGTTTTCCAACGGCAAAGTTAAGTTTGCCGCGAGGTCTAATTTGTTTGTAGTAACGGCTTCGGAACCCTACACTGAGCATGGTCCGACATGCTCTTGCCCGATTTTTTTAAAGTCGGTTGATTGAAACAACACATAAATAAGTCCAAGTGCAAAGCCTGTTAAAACTTCATTAGCAATTGCACACGAGTGTTTAAAACAAATGGTCTATTCCTCTTTGTAGACAGAGTGGAATAAAACCATGTTGTTACATATTACTATTTAGTTAGTCATGAACTAAATAGTAGAACCTCTCATGAACTAAATGAGGGACGCTGTAACGTTAATAATATCATAATGATATGATTTAAGACACAGTGGAAAAGCGGCTCTGAACGTCGGATTGATTTGAAATTTTACATGCTAGTGCAATTCCGATGACAACACAAATAATAGGTACAATGAGATCGTACCTTCGAGCTAGTATGATGATGGAGACGGAAGGTGGCTATAGGAACTTTTCGATGACTACAATCCAGTTTGGACTTGCTTACCTTATCTTTTATTTAATAGCGAGTTCATTATCCATTCGTCATAGGCTATTAGCAGATAGTCATAAACATCTTTTTTAGATAAAACTTAGGTACTTATCAGCTGACCAAGGTAGTAAATTTTTAAATTTAAAAAATAATTTAATTTTTAATTTTTAAATTTTAAAGTACACCCCTTCTACAACCAACACTAAAAATCTGTAATAGTAGATTGTTCAACAAGGGATTAAAACAAGCCATAATGACACGAGATGTTTAGCCACTCAAGCGGAGCGCGGGTGGCTATGGTTCGAGTGTCATTATGGTTGTTTAGTCTCGCGTTAAACACTCTACTTTTCACTTTGAATGCGAGGAAAAAAACAACGTTTTATACAAAATTGCAATATTGATTATAAAAAAAAATCATACAAATGTGTTCAGCGGTTTTTTTTTTGCAATATGGCGCTTTAAATGCTTGCATATTTTGCCAACAGGTTCAAACTTGGAAACTATTTTAAAACTAATTGGACCATGCATAATAAAATGAATTAATCCTTGATATAGTTCAATAGATTCATATTCGTAATCATTAATCGTGTTTCACTTGTGGTTTGAGGTTATTTCCACGCCGTAAAAATTGACTATACACAATCACTGAAAGTGGCGACAATCCTCTATTCAGAAACACCGTGATTGGCTGTTAGGGGTTTCCAAAGTAGATTAAAAAAATATACTTTAATCCCTAGAGATTAATAAGGAGCTTTAGTCCAGATGTGCAAAGACTAAAGTAACATTTTAAGAGCATGAGAAGTGAAAAAAAAAGCGGCCAAGTGCGAGTCGGACTCGCCCATGAAGGGTTCCGTGAAAGGTAAAATGCGGTTTACGATTTATAACGTATTAAAAAAAAACTAATTATTAGATCTCGTTCAAACCAATTTTCGGTGGAAGTTTGCATGGTAATGTACATCATATATTATTTTTACATTTATCATTCCCTTATTTTAGAAGTTACGGGGGGGGGGACACACATTTTTCCACTTTGGAAGCGTCTCTCGCGCAAACTATTCAGTTTAGAAAAAAATTATAATAGAAACCTCAATATCATTTTTGAATACCTATCCATAGATACCCCACACGTATGAGTTTGATGAAAAAAAAAATTTTGAGTTTCAGTTCTAAGTATGGGGAACCCCAAAAATTTATTGTTTTTTTTCTATTTTTGTATGAAAATCTTAATGCGGTTCACCGAATACATCTACTTACCAAGTTTCCACAGTATAGCTCTTATAGTTACGGAATAAAGTGGCTGTGACATACGGACGGACAGACGGACAGACATGACGAATCTATAAGGGTTCCGTTTTTTGCCATTTGGCTACGGAACCCTAAAAATATGTTACTAAACTACCTTCAAAATATCTTGCAGCCAAATACCAAGCCTGTGGTTAACGAACTGGCAACACGACATGGTTTTGTTAAAACTCAATGAATATAAGGAAAATAATTGTGGAAACCTGCTTTCGGTTCGGTTCCATTCATAAAATAACTCGCCGGAAATTGATAAGAGAACGTACTACTGGTCTACTCATACACGTTTCTCCGTAACCTACAACTGCGAAGGATTCCCCTGTTTCATTCTCTATATGGGCCGATCCACTGCCGAGTAATTTCATTGCTTGTTCGGTGTCAATTATCGGACAAGGGCAAATTTGCATAATCTTGCGTCAATAATTATTGAACTGTGAAAACTACCGTAAATAACAGAGGGGGAAAGCTATGTGTACAAAAAAATTAAACACCTTAAGTACCAACCAATTTCACAATACGATGTTAAATTTAATCAATCAATTTAAAAAACGAATCGAATAGAAACGCTAGTTAGCGAACTGCATCTTGGCAGGGCCCTCTGGTCAAAAGGACAGTAGCGAAAGCGATAGTCGCTTCATATAGCTATTTACCTACCTACATATATGTTCTTGCGTCAAGATTATGCAAAAAAACCCCTTTCTTCAACCCAACTAAAAGATAGGTAAAAAGAATTAGACTGGCTTGGCTAGAAAAAAATAAGCAAACGTAAACGTAATTCAGTTTATATTACAATCTCGTGTAAAGTAAATACTGATTCATTTAGATACTTTCATTGTTAGAGTTGTTTTGGTAATAATTACACTGTTTGTTTGTAGCAAGTGGTAAGTTGTTTTCCTCCGTAGTACGCTGTGAGCTACCGGTAAAGTCCCTTGACTCGATGATATCGGAGGTTTGCGACGTAGTACGTGACGTCACGGCTGATTGCGTAAATTGATCCCATTTGCATGTGTTGCTTGTCATACTAGCTAATTTTTATCAGTCGCTAGCGATACGATACGAGAGAGGATGAAAATATATGAATTAACTATAAAAATGGCTGTATGTTTGTGTATAGAGGTATTACCTAGATGGGACACAAACAAATTATACAACTAGCATTTATACTCACTCACTCCGCGTACCTATACGTTTTTGCAAGGCCGATTTTGTTTGGCACCAGCTAACTAAAGCCACAGTGCTCGAAAAGATGGAAACATAACCGTTCACCGGTAATACTGTTTCATGATAAACCGCCTTGATAAGGTAGACACTCAATTATAGAAGCTTTGTCTGCTAAAGGAGATATTATGTGATTTGGTCGGGTTGTCTGTATTGCTATCTGAAAGGGCGCGAGCAGCTTGAGTAGGTATGTTGTGACCGGACCAGACCTTGCTGGTCTAATTTCATTTGGCAGACGATTGGAAAGATTAATGTCCTCAGCACAGGACTGGGCACTGTAGCGTAACAGTGAAGACCTTCTATTACCCCGTAGATGTATATTAAGCGGGAAAGGGAGCAGTTAAAAATACACATGCTTAGGTAATTTAAAACATTTACTTATGACTACATAACAAAACATTTTATTAATCTCATTTCATATAAAACCGACTTATCAACGAAATTACTCCCTACTATGATTTACTAAGGAATCGACTTTTCTCAGCGTCACTGAGTTCTGTTACGTTCCCAAGATCTAGGTAGGAGGCGGGAAATGGGACCCAGTGGTCCCAGGTCTTCACGACGTCGAAGAAGGCCTGCCCCGGACATTCGGTGTCCCGGACTTGCCGGTGCCCCACCAGCTTGTAGCCAGGCTTGATGTACCCTAGCTCAACGCCGGCCGCGATGAGTCCTTTCACAGTCTTAATTTGTTCCGCTGGTGGTAATGATGCTGTGGAGAAATAGTAGTGTAAATAAGGTGCAGAAGATTTGGCAAGATAGTGGTCCTTAAATGATAGATAAATTGCAAACGGGATTTTGGTTCCGAGGGGATCAAGCATATGGTTAGCAGAACCCGGGGAACTGAAGACTTAGTTCCTTGTCTTCTTAAAGTTTGTATTTGCATCGGTTTCGGTAGTTATCGGTCGGTGTAATGTGGACCTTGGCGGTAGCGTATTGGACGGATAAGGTAAATAAGTATATCTCGCTGAAAATCTGTGAGAACAATGTTCTGAATTTTAAAGTAAGCTACACAGCTTACTCGTCCAGTCGCCTATGACGCATATGCCGATGCTAACGGTGTTAAAGTGGAGCGCGTGCGCGCCCAGCGTCGTCCAGCCTCGTCCTTCGTACGCCACGCCATCGCTGCCAACGCCAAAGCTGAAAATAGTGAAAAGTGAATATAAATACCAGATATATGAGACGAAAAGAGTGAGATTAAGAATATCTACAATGATTTGAAACAGCAGCAGCGTCTGGTCTATGGGAGCGCCGGAGGCCTTAACGTGTCATCTTTTATTATTCGAAGGGTTATACTTTATCAAATTCTGGCTAAAATGGGCTGACTGACGTCTCGTTCCAGTTACCCATCTACTCACTTGTATCCGATATCCCACCAGCGGCGATCATCCATGTGGAAATCCTGCATGCTTCTCATGGCGCCCTCGCAGGCCTGCTTGTTGTAGCAGGCCGGCGGGGTGGAGGAGTGGTGGATCACGACGTACGGCACCGGCGTCGTCAGTGGCAGCGTCTCCTTAGGCTTCCGGGCGCGCCACTCCGCACGACTAGCGTACGGGAAGTCGTAGGTCACCACCTCATTCTCGGCGGAGTTGTGGCTGTTCTCTGCAGGAAACTCTTATTTTAGAACGTCTTCAAATTAAACGTAACACAGTTATTTAGGAAACATCTTAATTGAACCAGAGTCTCTATAATTTAGTTAATTATAGGGTGGTGGAACCAGTAATAAATAAAGGCACCAATAATTAACACTACATTCTTATTTTACAGAAGATAAGGGTTATTCATTTGTTTTGCAACGAGTTTGAAACAATCAATTTGAGACCGTATGAAATTTGAATTAAGAGTGAAGTGTCCATTACTGGTTCCTGTCAGTTAAAAGTGTCCATCATTGGTGCCGTCACCCTAGTTACTATCGTAACTTTATCGTAACGGCAAGCACTTGTCAAAAACTATGCTGTGAGTGCTGTGACAAATTCACATAACTAGTGTCATATGATATAGGTAGGATAAAAGGATGCTCAAAATTGCATATTATTTTTTATTTATTTTATTTATTTACATATTTCACATCTATCTTTACATTTTGGCATGTCCTATGAGCATTCTCTTCTGAAGAATATTATAGCAATTAGACAGTGTTAGTAGCTTTTACCTCAAAATGAGTAACGGTAGTCATATTTTACTGAACATTCAGATGGCTAGTGATAATGATAAAGAAAAAATAATACTAGTTTACTCTAACAGAGGGCCCTGCAAAGAGGCACTACGCTAACTAACGTTTCTATTCGATTCGTTTTTAAACCAATCGCGTCACTGGGAGATGACGTGATACGAAAAGTCACGTGGTCTACCAGTGACGCGATTGGTTTAAAAACGAATCGAATAGAAACGTTAGTTAGCGTAGTGCATCTTTGCAGGGCCCTCAGGTAATCAGGTTGTTCTTGTGATCAGCAATATAGGTATAGGTACAAACAAATTTTTGTAAATTATAGTTAAAAAAAGAAAAGAAATCAATCCTGTTATTGGGTTATCATTTGTACTTGACTTCCTAATTTAAGTACGTACTTAATATCAAATCGGTGGAACGGCACAGCTAAGAAGACATCATAAAGATTTATACGTTTGAATGGCTGACGTTTCACATAAACAACAAATGAATAATTACGGCCTATCGCCATCACTGTTGGCGCAGACAGTTTGCTATGATGAAGCGCCTAGTCAACAATCTCATTAGGTACATACCTCTTTTTAGCACCATTTGTTTGCCACAACAAAACTCGTTTTAAATTAAAACAATTTACGAAACGTTTTATTTTATTGACTCTGCGTGTTGTCGCCACGAATATTTATTGCAGACTGGCCCGGACCCGACTCAGGTAAAAGGACCTAGCTATACCTTCCTAACGCAATAGGTACGGTCGTTAATGTATGCATGCAGAGGTAAAGGCCATCATACTTATATTGGAATTACTTCATATCTAAGCCCGCATGTTTTATCTATGTCGATTTTTTTATCTCATTTCCTTATTGGTTTCATTTTTAGATAACAACCCTCTAAAATTGGAGCCTTCTTGTTAATGTTACAAACTTATTATAAAACATAATTATATTTAACAAGGGTTGTCTCAGGAAGCCTGTAGGGTTATTCTCTTACACTGGTCGCTAGTGAGCTCGTCGATGAATTATTGACGCCGAATCGTAAGACCAAAGTCATTACACGCACGGAAATGATCTTAAAACGCACTGATATGTCAATTAAAGCCAAATAATACTCGCGCGCCCGTCATCACACAAATATTTGCCCATACCGGGAATCGAACACGGGACCGCTAGCTTCGACCGGGTGACAGGCTCACTACTTACTAGGCTAACGCGTCGTCGCTAATTAAACTTGAAAATCCCGACGTATGTTTTAAGATTTTCGATCTTCTATAGAAGATTTTATTGCATCACAAGGGATCAAAATAATGTGTGTGCACATTGTACACTCATCCAATAAAAATGTTGAGTACCTATACTTAGAACCTTGTCATTGTCATGCTGGTCATTTGATGTTCAGGGCGTCTATTCTACAGGGTAAAACCATATTACCTTTCACGTGTTTGTTTGTTTTCAACTCGGACGGCATTACTGTCAAGTAATTAAGAGCTATCAAAACGTTGACAATACGATTACACGTCAAAATAGCAATAAGATTTACCGCGTAGAATTGTCGCGAAGAACGCGATCCTCTAGTTAAACCGGTAAGTGTGTACCTTGAATAGTCTCGATTTTTAACTGGCAAGTTTGATAAGGCATGTTTTTTAATCTAGAAAATATATAAACGTGTCGACAGCTAGGAGAGAAGGTTTTTTCACGAGAAGGAGAATAGGAGAAGACTGCTGTATATCGGTAAGTGTTTAATGTGTCTTGTCTAATGATTGCATATGGTTGAGAGATGAAGAGATGACTAAGAAGCGAGAATGAGAATTAGAACAGCCAAGGACAGAAATGGCTGAGTGAGGATAGGGTCGGGCTATAAGGGGAGTTGTGGAGGCCCGTGAAGGAGAAATAATCTCCGACTAGAACAGAATAAGGATCTTGATTAGAATGTAAACGTAGACGTCACTTCATCTCTCTACTACATATTTACCACAGATGTCTTGTCGTTATGTCTCCTGTAATACTCAGGCATAATCCTAATTTGTGTCAATACATATCGTATCTCATCCTAAGATATGTTCAGAAGTGAATAGACGTTGCGACAAAATGGTGGAGGTGCTAAGGAAAACAATATCTAATAAAAAATACTTAGAGCAAAACGTAAGAAAGACGAATTATCACCTTTTGTTTGTCTCGGGAGGCTCCGAGGGAAATTACATAGGGATCGGCAGGTCGGGCAATGCTCCCTGAGTCCCATAGAGTTACTTAGAACATAACTAAAGTTATAGGAGGTAAGAAACTCATGTTAAGGTGGAGACCAAGAAACTCGTGTTAAGGTGAAGACCAAGAAACTCATGCTAAGGTGGAGACCAAGAAACTCGTGTTAAGGTGGAGACCAAGAAACTCATGTTAAGGTGGAGACCAAGAAACTCATGCTTTGGTGGAGACCAAGAAACTCATGCTAAGGTCTAGACCAAGAAACTCGTGTTAAGGTGGAGACCAAGAAACTCATACTTAGGTGTAGACCAAGAAACTCATGCTTAGGTGGAGACCAAAAAACTCATGCTAAGGTGGAGACCAAGAAACTCGTGTTAAGGTGGAGACCAAGAAACTCATGCTTAGGTGTAGACCAAGAAACTCATGCTTAGGTGGAGACCAAGAAACTCATGCTAGGGTGGAGACCAAGAAACTCGTGTTAAGGTGGAGACCAAGAAACTCATGCTAAGGTGGAGACCAAGAAACTCGTGTTAAGGTGGAGACCAAGAAACTCATGCTTAGGTGTAGACCAAGAAACTCGTGTTAAGGTGTAGACCAAGAAACTCATGTTAAGGTTGAGACCAAGAAACTCATGCTTAGGTGTAGACCAAGAAACTCGTGTTAAGGTGTAGACCAAGAAACTCATGCTTAGGTGTAGACCTAGAAACTCATGCTTAGGTGGAGACCAAGAAACTCATGCTAAGGTGGAGACCAAGAAACTCGTGTTAAGGTGGAGACCAAGAAACTCATGCTTAGGTGTAGACCAAGAAACTCATGCTTAGGTGGAGACCAAGAAACTCATGCTAAGGTGGAGACCAAGAAACTCGTGTTAAGGTGGAGACCAAGAAACTCATGCTTAGGTGTAGACCAAGAAACTCATGCTTAGGTGGAGACCAAGAAACTCATGTTAAGGTGGAGACCAAGAAACCCGAGTCGAGGTAACCCAGAAACTTAACTGTAATTGGAAATAGATATCATATTATCTGATATTCCTTGATACAGTTGCCCCTAGCCTAGGAATCCTAGTTGGGACACTAGAAGTATAGAATTTGTAAAATAAAATAGAAAAGGAAGAGTATAATAAATTTAACAGACTACATGTTATGTTTAGAAATTATCTGTTGAATTTAAATACGATTGTAGATACATTTTATTGTCAATTTATATGTCCACAGCGATAAGGCGCTAACTAGTTTTAGCAAACGCGGCGGAAGAACGAGTCCGTGTGTTCTACACAAGTTATTTTATTTTTATTTCAATTTTTGAATTAAATATTAACAAAAAGATATTTGTGTGTGTATTTTTTTTTAAATAAAAGCAATCAATTTGAGTCTGAACGTGCCTTTATACTTCACAGAGGTTGTTAACAGAAAAACGCCTCATGGTTGTTATGTAGATGTAGGCAACACTGCGCGTAATAGTTCTCGTTGCGAATGTTGCGATTGGTGGACGAGAACATACTCGGCTCTCATTGGTTCATTTACAGATTAAGTCTTATATTTATTGGCTGAGAAAGTAAAAGTATATTTGGTAAACGAAATCACACTGACTGTTTGAAAAATCATAAATCACGTTTTCGGGACCCGATGATAACTTCAGACCACTAAATTGTTTGAAGTCGGTCGGTCTGAAGTTAGGTGAATAAGCGAAACTTGACAAAACCCGCCTTATAAAGTTTACTAGTTTACCAAGCGTTATTTCGAAGTACCTATGTAACTTGTACACGGAAAAAACTTTGTGAATTCAATTGGTGAAATTGTATCTATTGTTGTAATAGAAAGTATGATAAGCGAAGCACAGTTATAATGGTATAATTGTTATGGAAACTTTTTACAAGTATTTTAGTTGTTTTACGTTAATACTTAAATGTATTACATGTGATATAATCCTATCCTACCCGGCGTATTGTCATATAAATAGATTGTGATAGAAAAAACGTCAATAAATTGTATCATTTACTTTATTTTTGGTAAGGCTAGATTATGCAAATGCTCACTAGCTGAGACCTAAATGAGTATAATAAAAATAACCTTAGACCTTAACAAGAAGCCCGGCCATGATTCTTTTTCTATTGAGCATTGAACAAGCAGTATTTATGAAATGCATAAATGTGGCAAATCATGCACTTTCAGTTAAGCTACGTCCAAAATGGCCGACCCGATGGTGGTTAGGTTGGAACTTATGCATCAACGCCTGCAAAAGCTACTTGATCGTGTTACCACTCCACTCCACTCCACTTCCACTCCACACCACTCCAATCCACTTTTACGGAAGAAGAATTATCGAAACAAGTTAATTTAATTGACGATTGTAACTCCAAATTCACAGCCGAAATACACTTTTACATGGAAAAAAGCAGGTACTTACTTTTAAAAATAGTAATAATAAATAATAATTGAAATGTTTGCTATGTGTATCTCATTAAGCATTTTTGTGATACTTTTTAATTGCAGCCAAACTTCACCAGACCTATTAAAATTATTCACTGAAACTCAGTTTAAAGCTGAAGAGTGGAAAGTAGAAATGAAAGCTTTATTAAAGAGTAGTACACACAATTACACATCTGAAGCTTTCACAAACACCGCAAAACTTCCTAAACTCTCCCTACCAAAATTTAAAGGTGAAGTCCTACGATGGTCAGAATTTTGGGATAGATTCCGGACTAATATTGATGAAAGACCTCTATCAGAAGCTGAAAAAATTGCATATTTGGTGGGATGCTTGGAGGAAGAAGCACTCCGTTCAGTGGAAGGCTTAAGCATTACCCACATAAATTATAAAGTGGCAGTGGAATTATTAAAAGAGAGGTATGGGAACGAACAGAAAGTGGTGGACGCCCATTACGAAGCTATTAACAATCTGAAACGCGCAGACTACAACGTGGAGGACTGTCGTTCCACGTTAAATATGATAGATCGTCACCTTAGGGTGCTAGAAGCTTTAGGAGAAGTAATAAACGGAAACCATCTACGATCAGCTTTACTATCTAAATTTCCTCAAAAAATTGTTTATGAACTGCTCCTGCTCTCCAGTGTAAACGACATAGACTCAATACGAAGTGGGCTTCAAAAGGTTATTACAGCTATAAATGTCAAAAGGAGCCTCGGCTTCCATGATGTTACCTTTCAACCCCTTCCAAGGAATCTCAACTGGAGCATTACACATTAGTAACCGGCAGATTTTACCAAATTTAAGAAAGGAGAGATCACACCAGAACATGCCTGTAAGAAAAAACTTGCGAGTATCAAAAAGGAAGCATACAGAAAATATTGAGATAAAGTTAAAGAATAAAAAACCGAGAATGTCCTGCATATTTTGTCAAGGAGTACATTATAATGCATCTTGCTCTGTAGTTAAAGGTATCGGCGAACGGAAGAAGAAGTTAGGCAGAAGATGTTATCTCTGTTTCAAGGAAGGACATAAGACAATCACATGCAGATACAAGAAATTGTGCTACTTCTGTAAAGGAAAGCATAACCAAGCCTTATGTCCAGAAAATAAATCAGACAGCCATAGTGACAGTGGGAAGGCAGAACTCCAACAACACTAAGCAATGCAGAGTTCTTCTTGACAGCGGCAGTCAACGTAGCTACATCACTACTCATCTTGCTAAGGAACTTAAGCTGCCATCAGACAGAGAAGATTTATTAATGGTATTTGTTTTCGGTGCTGATAGTCCAGTTGAAATTTTAAGTCCGTCTACAGAAATAAAAATCGAAACCATGAGAGGTATTAAGAGAAATATTCAGGTAAATGTTTAACCCTATATTACTGATAAGATATTACCTCCCAAGAAAATAGAAGGTGTTGATGTCGTAGCAGATGACGGATCAACTGGAGATAGCATACAACTCTTAATAGGAAATGACTACTATTTCTCATTTTTCAAGAACGAAATAAAATGTTTAAAGGATAACTTATATTTAATCAATACTGACTTCGGTTGGATGATTACTGGGAAAATTCTAAAAGAAAATAAAGAGAACATATTATCCGTAATTACGTACTGCCGATGTCAAGAATCAAACTTCCCATACTTTGTAACTCCTGATCTACCCTTCCGAGAACCGGACATTAAATTTATATGGGCTCTAGAAAGCATCGGGATTACAGATTCTCCCAAAGTCACACGGGAGGAAGAGGCTGTCAAACACTTCAATGAAACGGTCAAATATGAAGACATGCGATATCAAGTAAAATGGCCTTGGATAGTATATCCATCCGATCTACCAGACAATTATGGCCTTGCCTATGGTAGATTATCAAGCTTAGTCAGAAGACTACAGCAAGACGCCATGGAAGAATATGACGGCATTCTCAAAGAACAGCTTGCCGCAGGTGTTATAGAAATAATAGATTCCAAGGAGATCAACATAGATACGCCGCCAGTCCACTACCTGCCACACCATATCATTATTCAAAAGGGTAAAAGAAGTCGTATAGTCTACGACGCTTCAGCCAAACTCAGGGATAATAGAAGCCTCAATGAGTGCATGTATAGCTGACGTAGAGAAAGCCTTCCACAGCTTGCCACAATCACAGCTGACGTAGAGAAAGCCTTCCTTCAAGTAGATCTACAACGTGAGGAACGAGACGTAACCCGTTTCCTGTGGCTGAAAGATATAAAGAAAAGAGTGACTGAGGAGAACATTCTGAATTTACGTTTCTGCAGGGTACTTTTTGGAATAATAGCCAGTCCATTCTTGCTCACAGCAACGATTCGGCATCATCTATCACAGGGTGATGATAATCTTATGTCAGAAATTGCAGAAAGGACATATGTGGATAATTTGGTCACAGGATCAGACACTTTAGATAAAGCACGCGACCTCATAACTAAAACAAGAACCGTGTTCACCGAGTTATCCATAAATATAAGGGAATGGACATCGAATAATAAACAATTGATGAAGAATATTCCAAAACAGTATCGAGGAAAAGACACAGAGTCGGCAAAGGTGTTACTGGGACTTGGCAAGAGACACCTTGAAACTTAGAATCAATGATACTTCATTTGACACCAAGAAAACCGAGGATACCCCATCGAAAAGAGGAATTTTACGAGTATTGGCGACACTATATGATCCTTGTGGATTTGCAGCCCCCCTGGTTTTGCCGACAAAACTGCTCTTACAAGAACTATGGAAAAGGAAGTTAAAATGGGATACACGACTGCCAGAGGATCTAAAAGAAGAATGGGAAAATGCTCTGTCTGCCCTAAAAACTGCAGAGGAAATAGAAGTTCCACGTTGTGTAGGAGACGCACTGAAGGAAGCAACAGAATGCGAGCTCCACTGTTTTACTGACGCTTCAAAAAGAGCCTTTTCAGCTGTAGTATATCTACGAATATTGAATAAAAAGGAAAGTAAACCTAAAATAGTGTTCATTATGGCTAAATCTCGGGTCACTCCGAACCATAAAGAGGACCTCAAGATACCAAAATTGGAATTACTTGGATTTGTTATTGGGAAACATCTCTTAACATACGTAAAAGATAACGTTGGATTACAATTTAAACGCCTGTGTCTTTGGTCCGACAGTGAAATAGTTCTCTATTGGATGAAATCTGAAAAATTACTAAGTACCTCCATTTGTTTCAAGACGGATCAATGAAATTAAACAAAATAAGGACATAGAACCAAGATGTGTCAACACAGAGCTGAACCCAGCAGATCTAGCAACCCGACCAGAATTATGGAACTTGAAGAAAGAATTGTGGTTCAATGGACCACAATTTCTCTTACTGAGTGAGCAGAGTGAGGAGGGCTGGCCAAGCTTACAAGAACATGGCCAGGCAGCCCTTTTCACAGGCTTAGATCTAGAAATGAATAGCAGGGAAATGGATGTGTTGACTCAAACAGAAGAATTGCCTACCGATTCTATTGAAATTACCAGCACAGAAGGACTGACAATGGAGTTAGACAAACAAAATGGAAGGAATATTACGATGTAAGGGTCGACTTATGAACACAATGTGTTCATATGATACAAAATATCCGATCCTTATACCGAAAAACTCCGTGTTCACAGACAAACTAATCCAAGAGACCCATGAGAAATACTACCATGTAGGGACGCCACATACTCTAAGCATTATACGCCAAAAATATTGGATACTTCAAAGAAGAGCGAAGGTCCAGAAAATATTAAGAAAGTGTCAACAGTGTATTAAACATGGTGGAGGACCCTACAAACTTCCTCTAACACCGGCACTACTAGCAGAACGCGCTCAGCTTAGTCCCTGGCATGGAGGTTTTTACGAGAGGTTGATAGGCATAGTGAAGAATTGTTTGAAAAGAACCCTAGAAAAACAAGTACTAAATGATACGCAATTAGATACCGTTATAAAAGAAATCGAAGCTGTAGCAAATTCACGTCCACTCACTTGCGTAGGTTCTGACATAGAATATGTGTTAAGACCGGCGGACTTTCTGACTTATGGAAAATGTATAGCAGTTGTACCTTCATTAGAAAGTCACTATCCGGGCGGTTCAGTGTTAAAAGAAAACCTCATAGAAGGATGGAAGAAAGGACAACGTATACTAGAAGAATTCAAAAAAATGTTTAGAGGACAATACCTTTGCAGTCTACGAGAGAGGTACCAGCATTCACATAAAGAGCCCCGAGTCCGGGCTAAGCAAAGTCCACATATGGGTGATATAGTTCAGATAAAAGGAGACTCTAAAAACAGAGAAAATTGGAATGTAGGAAGGATCACCAGCCTAGTCCGAGGAGCCGATGGTGAGTGCAGAGTCGCAAGGGTAAAAGTAGACGGAAAGGAGTTCATACGTTCCGTAGGCCATCTATATCCTTTAGAAATGGAAGACACTGCACACCAAGGTACAGAAATGCTAGAGACAAGAAATTCATCACCTAGTAGAAGATATTCAATTCCTGGTACTGAACAATTGAATACAGAAAAACAATCGGAGGAACAGATAGAAGGAGAGACAAATCAGCACAAAGATACAACAGAAGACAGAGAACCCGAGGAGTCTAGGACCCCTGCTCCTGAGGAAAGCCGGAATAGCCATGGAGAACATGTAGATAATAGACTGATGGTAGAAGACACAGAAGTGGTAGGGGGAGAAGGGACGGTTGCTCACGACAACCCAGAAAGAATTAAGAGAATGGCGGCTGTAAGGGCAAGAGAAAAGATTGCCCTGTGGACTAGCCAACTGATAGCGATATTGTAAAAATCATTCCGCCGTCGGGAGTGTCGCGAAGAACGCGATCCTCTAGTTAAACCGGTAAGTGTGTACCTTGAATAGTGTCCATTTTTAACTGACAACTTTTGATAAGGCATGTTTTTTAATCTAGAAAATATATAAACGTGTCGACAGCTAGGAGAGAAGGTTTTTTCACGAGAAGGAAAAGGCGGAATGGTGAGAACATCAGAATGGAGTAAGTGATAGAAAATAGGAGAAGACTGCTGTATATCGGTAAGTGTTTAATGTGTCTTGTCTAATGATTGCATATGGTTGAGAGATGAAGAGATGACTAAGAAGCGAGAATGAGAATTAGAACAGCCAAGGACAGAAATGGCTGAGTGAGGATAGGGTCGGGCTATAAGGGGAGTTGTGGAGGCCCGTGAAGGAGAAAGAATCTCCGACTAGAACAGAATAAGGATCTTGATTAGAATGTAAACGTAGACGTCACTTCATCTCTATACTACATATTTACCACAGATGTCTTGTCGTTATGTCTCCTGTAATACTCAGGCATAATCCTAATTTGTGTCAATACATATCGTATCTCATCCTAAGATATGTTCAGAAGTGAATAGACGTTGCGACAAGAATCTCGCCCAGTTTGTTATTATGGCAACTAAGGTGCTTAACATCTTTGTTACTGTACGGACAGGGCAATTTTGGCAGAAGAAGAAACGAGCGTTGCGAGAGATCCTTCCTAGTAAAGATCCTTACCTGAGGGATTCAAAGGCTAGCGACGTCAGCGAGGAAAAAAAAGGAGACATAAAAAGCACTGTCTTAAAAAAGCAACAATTTTACAACAAAACAAGCTAAATAAAATTGGAAGAAAAAAATGATATATTTAGAACAAAAGAGTCGCACAAAAGAAGCGCTACGCACCTGGCTTTTTTTTCTGAATACATGATTAATGAATTTTCAGCACGTTCACCCTAAATAAAGTAGACTTTTGTATTCAAAAGTGCGAAGAGCCTTTCCGAGATGGTGAGGTGCTATAATTAATGTAGTACCTAAGTAGATTCTTAACCAAAGGATGAAAGTCAATTGCACCTGAGATATATATTTACATTGTCCAATTCTGTTTTAAAAATCACTTGCCTTCCTAAGGATGGAAACGCCATTTTTACCCAGCCAGTGAATTATGGAAATCCTTACTTCTGGACACGAAAGATGAATATAATTGGTTTCTGGAGTTGCCGTCTCGTCATCTCCCGAACTAGTCATGCTCCCATCCCAATCCCTCATCATCCTCGTTCTTTATCATTGTTTAGGTATTTGACGTGATTTTTTTGTGCGAGAAGATCAGTGAATTCGCATTCAAAGATAAAAAATACCCTGGGAATTATGGTTTGATGGTTCTGCTCACCTCATACAAACATTTTGTCAAGAAGAAAGTTTTATACCAATTGATAAACCAATGTATAATGTTTTATGCTACTTGATTGGAAGGCTCCTCGGAACAGAAAAAGAGACCCGTGGGATATACATCCCGACAAATTTACTAGATGTCAAAACTAGGGTTAGTCTAGGATTTCAAGAACAATTTTATTAGTAGCATGACGAGTCGAGAACAAATACGAGTATGTCAAAATAAACGTAACTCACTTGATAAAATTACCGCTGGAATCGCCATGGCGATGCCAAATAGCACCACAATCAGCAGTACCACCAGCAGGGTCTTCATTCTGCTTCTCCTCTGCTCCACAGGCCTCACAGGGAACTTCTCCAAATACTGGTCATCCGACATATCTGCAAGTATCTTGGACATTTAGCACGAAGAGTACTGGAACCTTTAACTATTGGAGCCACACTGTTTGTGTCCAGTGTTGTATTATAATCAATATCTAGAGATTTAAACTTATCACACGTGGGACAGATAAGCGTCGAGTATGTTTTATTATAAGTACGGGAAAGGTAATCTGCATATGAGATAAAAAAGTATTATTAAGTACTTATTTGTCTAAAAAAGGGGAGTCCCCTTAATTTTTTTTGTGTTTTTGTAACAAATTTTCTACTTAAGCCGTTAAGTGACGAACCTTTATCATATAAAGTCAGCACCCAGGCTACCTGAATGGTTAGTTGGATCTGTGATCCATAGACATTTGTATTCAACACCAATCTAAGACTGTAATCCCGAGACCGCAAATGGTCGGTAAGATGGAATACTTTTATGCTAGTAATTTCGACGGTAAATATTAAGGCATAAGAAAGCGCCTTCTTTACCGATTCAGAATATAGTTTTAACTTTTCTATATGTTAATTAGTTTAGGAGTTATTAAGGTTTAATGATTCTGGCAAAGAACGCTACCTTGCGGTACACCTTTGCCTTACTTGTCTTAAAATAGCTAAAATTTATGATTCTGAAACTTGATATTCAATAATGTAGCAATGTATTAAATTACGCTGTAATTCCAAAATATTAACGATTGATTGATTGGTATCTTACATTATTAGAATCATTAATCATTACGAATCAGCGAAGTTTTTAAACTCTTTTGCTCTTTTTTTTATAATCAACTTTTTAGTAATGACATAAAGTAGTTTTTTCCATACAAAGTGAAAAACAAACACTGGGACACTTAGTTAAATCGATAGCTATAACTATAAAGCTGCTCTATGAGCCCTAGGCGGGTTGACGTCGATTTATAGGACACCCTGTATGTATTAAATACCCGTGTCATACAACTATTAAATTAGCTATTTTGGTACATTAACATACATTTGAAAATTTGAGTACCTTGACGGTAAGCTGAATCGAATGACACCTCGTTTGTCGAAATCGGGCCATACGTTCAGCCTCTCCGAGGAAACAAATAACCATATACATATATCACGGTCAAAAACCAACCTCCTTTTTCGACAGTGGGGTTACTCAAGCCTACTGGTAATAATGGTGAATAGCATCACAGCAGAAGAAATATACAGCTTAATAAAAAATAAGCTTTGAAAACCCGACTGCATTTTTCGATATTGTCGTCTATATATGTAAAAAAAATAACCCATATTCATTAATTTGATTAAAATATTGTAGCCTATGTCACTCCCACAACCAAGACAACTCTAACGATACCTCATATGTTAAAATCCATCAGCCGTTTAGGCTGCAAAGCGTGCCAGAAACATATAAGACATACATACAATCGGAAAACATAACCCTTCTGCTGACGCAGTGGGGGTAAAAAGGCTCGTAATCACTATGAGACAAATGTCTCGCGACATTTTAAAATTAACGGATTCTTAATTATACAGGAATTCTAAAAGTAAACATTCTATAGGATATGGTTAAAGAGCTTCGGTGACCTAGTGGCTTAGGGGGTCGACTTGTGATCATAAGGTATCGAGTTCGAACCCTTGCGGTCACCATGTACCAATGAATTTTTCTACCTTAAGTATAACCCGATACTTTTACGATGAAAGAAAAATATCACGAGGAAACCATATTCGAACAGCATTGTGTAAAAGGGTACCTAATTGCACAAAAGATCTCCTACATGGATCGAAGTGTACCCGAATGGGCCCATCATCTGTAAGATAAGATATGGGTATGGTTATTATTTGTACCTAATATTTAAAAATTCTGATATTTTGGGAGTGAACGATCTGAATAAGGCACAGACGAGTCGTTTTTTTTGAAGAGATTAAAGAAATATTCCTTATTTAAGGTTAACTTAACCATCGGAAGCAATTATTCATTTAGAAGTAGTAATTCATTGTTGCTCTTAGTACACTATTAGTTACATGCTGTGGTTTTCCGTAAGTGCAAAATTTTGCTTTAAACCTATTTTTAAATGTACAATTTTTATATACTATTCTTAGTTTTATGAAAAACTCTGAGAAATTTATAGAAACCAAACTAAGATATAAAAGCCAAACCAAGCCACCTCAGTAGCTGCTTTTTTTATACCGTCTCATTACATTCATTAGGTACCTTGGTACCTACATAACATTAAGTACTCGTAGGTACCTACATATGAATTACCACATGCGTAATGATTAGTCAATCATGCGGCAAATCCTTCATCGGCAGTTCGGTTCTTCGTGACTATGTACACGTACTGTAATCTAAGAAATAATTAATTAGGAGGATATGAAGGTTTGTAAGGATCCTTGCCTTTCAATCACATATAGTACCTACATGTCCTGGATTACTACCTAGCGAATACTTCTATTGTCGGAAAAATAGTTATGACATTAAGTGAGATATCATTGAAATAGCTCTTATCAATTTTTACATTTGGCAGAGCGTTTAGGAAACATTGAACTGGAAAAATGTAAGTAATTTTCGCCAGAGTTACGTGTCCCGCCCCCTACAGCTTAAACTACACCCAGCAAACATTTTTGGTAAAAATTGCTATAAATGCACCTATTATAGGTCGCAAATTTCACGGTGACCAAAATGAGTTACCTCGAATCGACGTCGAGTCGACGTAGAATCAATCAAAATGGGGAAAAAAAGCACGTGCCGGCTACGTCGATTCCACGTAATTTTAGAAATTACGACCATTAGGTCAACACATAGGTCATTTTTTCGAGGTGGATTCGACGTCGTCACAACGTGTCGTGTAGTCGAAATGTATTAATTTGGTAATCTTTACCAAGTTTTAACATGATCTCGACGTATTTTTTACCAATTAATTACTCGGCAAGGTTTTTTTTTATGAGACGTGTTGAAGGGAAAAAGAGACAAAAATATTACGGATACATTTTCTTTTCGCTCGGAAACAAAATGTCTAATTAAAAAGCAATGTCAAGTTTTGCAATGATAATGGGGCGGCCACTACGTCATGTAAAATAATTTAGGTCGATTACGCATAATCATACGATGAAATGTAGTGCGCTGAAAATTTTTTCGTGCATCATGTTAGGTTTACATTCAAAATTACCAATGGGCTTTTGAAATATTCAAGAGGAGCTGCTTGTAAGTACTTAATAAGTTTTATAATTTTGCCTTAGTGTATGTGAATATATTAACTTGACTATACATTTTTATTTTTCATGTAAGATAATAGAAGTACCGTTGGGTGTTTTATTATTCATGATATTACAACATACCTAAATTACGCAATTTGACAAAACTCGTCTTAATTATAACCACACAAAATGTCGGCTCGACTAAAAGGTTACATTTTACCTAAATATACGACCTATTGGTAATTAAGTAAATTTTACGTTAAATAGACATATTTTTGCGACCTAATGGTGTAGAGAAACTGTTTAAAGTTGCATCAGAGACCAATAGGTAAATAATCGGTCGATGCGACCGCGATCGCATTCAGTATTTGACTAGCTATTTGATTGACAGTGGTAGAACGAGGTGTGTTTCTGTTGTGTTTAAAGATTAAAAATTCCGCGCAGAGGTTCAACAATCCTTCCACATAGAGTCGTCTTTATCCAATTTAGAACGAAAACTGATGTCTGTTCTGCAAGAACATTGAAACATCGAATAGCTCATTGTCTTCCTTTTTTAACCGACTTCAAAAAAGGAGGAGGTTGTATGTTTCACTGTATGTTTTTTATGTATGTTCACCGATTTCTCCATCAATTCTAAACCGATTTCAAAAATTCTTTTTTGGATTGATAGAGTATACTTCCGAAGTGGTCCCATTGTCACCAAATCTGAATGTGATGACGGGATCCGTGAGGAAATGAGGGGACTCCTCAAATATTATAGGCATACAAATAGCGATTTTACTATTTTTAGTAACAAGTCTTCATTCTGAAAGTATCATTTGGTGAAGTGGAACTGATGATGAAAGACCACAGATGGCCACCGGGACTCCTGAATGGTACCTATTTCAGGGGTGGCGATGGCGATAAGATATATCTCGATTAAGATAGTTAAGCGAATGTACCGAAGAACATTTAATAGTTTAAATATGACTATGATTGTCCCGCGGCGTTGCTTGCGGAAAACTTGAAATGCCTTAAAGTTTCATATCACCTAAGAAATAGGACTACGTAACAGCTTATTATAATCACTAAAAAGTCAAATAAAATAAAATAAATGTTTAAAAAATAAAAAATCGCCTTCAAAATCGCAAAAAATAACTTCTTTTAAAATGGTAGGTAAGTCGGCGACTTTTGTACAATATTTTTAACTATTTACCTACCATTTTAAAAGAAGTTATTTTTTGCGTTTTTGAAGGCGGTTTTTTGTTTTCTTTTTTCAAACAGTACATTTTATGCAGCTACTTTTCTATTTATTCAATAAAAATAAAAATTCGTTTACAGATGGGGAGGTAGGTTTAAACTGTCCATTTTTTTACGTGTTCCATAACTTTTATTGATTTCATATTAGCCGAGTCTTCATTTCCAACGTCTTCATCTCCAGAGTCTTTATTTTCAGACTCTTTGTTTGCATAGTTTTCATTGCATTGCCATCTATATTTTCAGATTTATAGGTAGGTATTTTATATTCTAATTCATCATTACGAAGAAGTCATTCGAAGGCATGAAGGATAATTCAGACTGTTGCCCTTCTTTTAATATTTCATTTTGAATTTTCATTTGATTTTTCTTCGTAAATTTTTCTTCCTATAGTAACTGCTTGAATGTCTGTATTTTTTTTATCTTTGGCCTTTTTTTGCGAAGAATGACTTACCTACTCGTGACTAAAAGTCTAAAACAACATTTAACCTGAAGTCGCCCCCGCGACCTTCGAGTAAATTAAATAGACTTAAATTTTTGGGTTAGTTTGACTATTAGGTTATCAGAACACAACCTTATGGTATTGTTAATAACTTATAAGTGTTTTTAATTTTATGGTCTCAATTTAGTATCGATTGAAAGTAATATTTACTCAAAAATTGGTAGCAAAAGTGACATAAATCGACGACTTAAAGGTCCCCAGTACAAGAAATAATTACGTCGCAAATACATCTAATATGCACATAAAAGTATACATATATGACCTATTCGTCGGATTTCAAAGTAATTCTACCTAATATTTCGCCTTATTCTCAACCGTTAAGTCTCCTACTTTATGGTGTATTGATAAAGTTAATTTTACGTGTTAATATCCGTATTTTTTGACTGGGGAGTAAAAAAGTAGAATAAGTGAAAATAATTGGTGCGTATGACGTAATTTTTACTTAAATTAGTAATGTATTCTTCAGCCTAGGAATAAAAACTTAAAATGTTTGCTGGGCAAGTAGGTACTTAATAAATCTGAAAAATATGTTAAATGAAAACTCATAAAACGAACTTAAAAGGAAAACTATCACGGCTAAGTAGACTTTATTGGTTCCTGAGATACATGCTTTTTTTGGGTTTTTTTTCTGAATTTCTTTAAAAGAATAAAAAATTAAAGATTTCCCAACAAGAAAAGTTATATTAAACGTATTTTTATTTTTGTTTTATCGTAATGAAATAACGGTATAAAATACAAGGGTGAAATTTGAACCCCTTATGAAAAACCACAAATGCTAAAATCTGTTCAAGTGTGAGTTTGGCTCGTGCTTATAATTATATTATACTAGTGACCCGCCCTCGCTTCGCTTCGGTTTATGCCAGTTTTCTGTAATACCCGTACAAAATCCAAAACTTATTATTCATAAAAACATTCTTCTTGAATCACTCTATCTATTAAAAAAACCGCATCAAAATCCGTTGCGTAGTTTTAAAGATCTAAGCATACATAGGGACAGACAGACAGCGGGAAGCGAATTTGTTTTATACTATGTAGTGAAGCTCTAACCAATATTTAGTCTCATTATATTTATTAGTAAAATACCTACTGTGCGGCGGTACGGAACCCTCAGTGCGCGAGCTCGACTCGCATTTGATCGGTTTTTTTAGGGTTCCGTAGTCAAACTAGGAACCCTTATAGTTTCGCCATGTCCGTCCGT
Organism: Acleris literana; assembly: GCA_946894065.1. Classification (NCBI taxonomy): domain Eukaryota; kingdom Metazoa; phylum Arthropoda; class Insecta; order Lepidoptera; family Tortricidae; genus Acleris; species Acleris literana. The sequence continues at coordinate 8,056,131 of OX335687.1, forward strand.
CCGTCCGTCCGTCTGTCCGTCCGCAGCATAGCTCAGAGACTCTTAGTACTAGAAAGCTGTAATTTGGCATGAATATACATATTAGTCACGCCAACAAAGTGGTTTTTTCTCGTCTACCCCATAGTGAGGGGTGTCGTTGGGTCATAGGTCATAGGTCTTTCAAAAATATTGCGGGTTTGTGAAAACAATTTTTCGATGAAGGGATCCGATTATGAAATATTAAGTTTTAAAGCGCTAATTTTTGTTTGTGTCAAGGGGCCCTACAGCCAAAACTACAAATACATAGGTACTAAAAATCTGAAAAATATCTTACTCGTAAATTAAAGCACATTATAATGAATTTAATAGGAAAACTATCACGACTAAGTAGACTTCATTGGTTCTTGAGTTACAAACGGTTTAAATGTTTATACCAACCGAAAACTTATTTGCGGTGTTGGTAAACTGACAGCGACCTATGTCGATGTATGGGCATAACAGTTTTCCAACGGCAAAGTTAAGTTTGTCGTGAGGTCTTATTTGTTTGTAGTGGCGGCTTCGGAACCCTACACTGAGCATGGTCCGACATGCTCTTGCCCGGTTTTTAATAGGTCCCGAATATCGATAAACGATGGAGAAAAATGGCTTTTACGCGGACAAAGCCGCGGGCTTATGTGAGTAATAAATAAACGAAGAGTGGGTAAAGGAAGGATGGTATAACGCCAAAGTATTTGAAGTGTTAAGTTATTGGATATACTTCAAGGTATTCAGTCATGAAACCATAAAACACTTGTACAAGGTACTGAATGATTAAGCTATAACCATTTATTTTGTTCGTATGGAAAAGTCTAAAGAAATTACTGCCGAAATAACTTACTATACTACAAACGGTACTTCATGTTTGGAATCTTCATACAAACTCACAATGCTACGAAGCTACGCTGCAATGCGAGTAAAGTTACGGAAATGTGTGGTTACATGTTTTTACCAGTAACAAAAGCCGTTCTTTTAATTTTATATTATTTAGGTCCTTACATTTTTATTAACCTTACCACTCTCCCACATCGTTTGTGAGTGGGACGCACAAAAAATCCTACCAGCAGCATTCTGCGCGGTCCACTGTAACCTCCCAAATGAGGGCTTTGTCTTAATTATTGCCTGCTAAACCATAACTAAGGGTGTTTAATATCGCTGGCAATGAAACTGTTAAAATTAACACTGTAAAATCTTAAAAAAACCTTGTAAAAATCTTTCTAGCGCTCATAAGGTGATTGGGATCATTTTCAATGGAAATGATTAAATATTTTAAAACAGTTTATGAAAAACATAACCCTCCTCGGCAGTCGGGTAAAAAATACCTACACTGTATACTTAACAGTTGAAGAAGTCTTTCCTTTAACCAACACTAAAAAAATAACTCAAATTTGGAAACAAGTCCGACGTTACTCGCGCTTGTGGCGCGGCGCGAGCGACTATACAAACTTGTTCTTTCTTGCTGTGTACATATATATAGTAGGTTTGGTAACCGAGGTGAATCCCCAGAGCGGCGTGAGCGCACAGAGGATGCTGTACTCGTCAAATACCAATTAAGATGGGGTTCGATCGGTGTGAACTTGAACAATAATATGGATGAACCGGGTTTTTGCAATGTTTGGACAATCATATTTTTTAAAATCTGGCAATGAATGCCTGTGGGTTGTACACATTTTTATTATAATGTAGGTATGTATTTTTCGGCAAGTTAGTGGTATTTTTATGTAGACATCTATAGTATTTTATATTTCAAAAAATACAACAAATTACACAAAATTTATTGAATTTTATTTTATAAATATACTTCACAATTGATAAGAATGTTTTTTTCAAACTGTGGTAAGTAGATTTTTTAAGTGTTGCTAACCCCTTTATTGTGCCGCTAAATATTTGGCAGTAGGAAGCTACTTCTGCCCAGACATTGCAGATTACGTTTTCATTGCAATATTGTTTTTATCTAACAGCAAAAACGATAATAAATAAAGCTACCCTACCCCCACGTGAGTAACATTTCCACACACCTTTCAAGTAAGCTACAACATAGTTTTCAGGAGCATTTTCCTATGTGCACCTCATTGATTGTGCCGGCGCCGTAGTGAGTGGCTGGCGGCGGAGACAGAAGCATAGAAAAGATATCGTTTTGGCGTGATGGCATGGCATGCTTAATAGGTACAGATGCAGTGAAATATCCTTTCACATCGTATTTTCTCGGAAATGTTGGTATTTGTCATGCTACTTCAGTCTGACTCAGTACCCATCAAGACAACGTGGGGGAACGTCGCATCGCGAGATGATAATCGATATAGAATATTGTTTAATACCAGAGTATTTTTTTTTTAATTAAGATTACCTATTCACTAGATCTGTACATTGTTTTTCTATACCTACATTTGTACGTTGACGCTCGCCGTTCATCGCCTCTGCTGCCGTCGTCAGGGGGCCTTATATTGCTGCGTTTATCGCGTGACAAAATGTGGATATAATATCCGTCACTTTCTGACACGTATATAAGTAATAGAGTGACAGATGCTTTATACAACGCAACCATACTAGGCTCACTGGTGCCGACAGAAGCGGCGCATGTGCCCCGACTCCCCGGACGACCTCTAGTGCATGTAGCGCTCCCATAATACCAAAGAAGGCAGCTAACTGCAATGTAGTAGTCGAAGCATTATATACTCTATTAGTAACCACATTAAATTGTAAATGCTTAAACTAATACTTTGCAGTTGGCCTTGTATGGTGTTATTGCAGAGCAGAGCGGAGCCTTCACAGCTGAAACACCGTGTCACAGTGTACGTCACCAGCGGCCCTTACATGGGTGACACAATGGTAACATTGATAACGTATCCGTTGGTGCGGTAGTAGAACCGCACACTAAATAATGTCACAAGGAATTAAAGCTAGCTTAAACTAAGTAGTTGCAGTCGCAAATAGGACCGATGCAAATAATGTTAGCCATATTCTACTAAAAAATCTGACACAAATACCTATGTATGTCCAATATTTTACACGGCAATGTTGGATAGCATTATTATTATATAGTGACTAGTATTTAGCTAGACGAATCGCTTGAGGTTGCTTATATGTGGGTGTGTTAATGACAATCGCAACTGAAATACAATCCTAAAATTAAAGTCACTTTGACGTGGTGTGTGTGAGTGTTCTTTTTCCGAAGTCATGATGTGCTGCTAACTTACTTATAAATAAAATAAACTTAAAAAAAACACAATATTCCCTCTGATATTTTTTTAGTGTGATAGCGACTACGAGCTCATCGCCTCCCCATAGAGTGACTAAAATCAATAAAAAAAACCATTTGGCCTTAAAATTCGAGCGCAGAAAAGAAAGCGAGAAAGCAATACGAACCTTTAACACACTTGAAAGAGTAATTTTTGTATGACATTGAGGAGGGTAACGAGCACACAGGCCAGGGCATTGGGCTCTGACGCCAATGAAATCTCAAAACTGGAAAAAAAAGAAACGTACAGACTTAGTTCTTTATAGTAACTACAACATATTCAAAAATCGTAGAAATCGGACTTGATTTAGGGGGTGAGAAACGTTTTCGCCCGGAGCTAAATTTGTACGGATTTTTTTTGGCAGCTACGCGATTTTAGCGGCGCTTTACAATCCTCTTAACTAAAGTAATGGTTAAAATTAAGAAATCGAAACAAAAAGGTGACAATGAGTTAGATTTAATAATTGGTTACGATTTTTAACCATTACTTCAGTTAGCTACTGATCAAAAATCGGCCCCAAGATCGAATGCCTCAGAGGCCCTAGCCAAGATGCAAACGCTATTATCGTTTCTCTTTTTCAATCGCTCAAAATGTATGGGATAACAGTTGACCACGTGGTTTATCGTAACGCACGCGAATGTCATCCCATACATTTTGAGCGATACGAAAGAAAACGTTAGTGCTAATTTCATCATTTGTATATGCGGAACCATCTAGCGTTTCTACTGTATCGTGTCAAGTAGGTACTCTGAGTAACACATGTAGGGGTCATATGACCGGACTGTTTGCCCTGAACATTTTCCACTGATCGCTTTATTATCATATTCATCAGTGAATAATGTGTCACAAGTGTTTGTGTACCTATAAGTATACATTGAAAATGATCATTTGCATCTTGGCTACGCCTACTCTTCATTGTAATAGAAAACTCTTGAGATTTTTGAGTAGGTAGTTACGGAGATTGACATTAAGTAGCTTAGATGTGTTTCGAAAAATAGTACTTAAATAAAGAGAGAATAAAGATCCCTGTAAGGAATGAGCTCGTCTATGTAATTAGACTTTTTGTAAATACCTGTATTCTGTGTAATTTTATTTACGTGTAGTACTTACATTACATCTCTGATAGCTGTAGGTACTTCTTCTTTCTTATTGCCATACGATTAAATAAAATTACATTATAATTAAGAGTCTAAATACATATATTTATTTAGACTCATATCATAAGTCCTCTAATATGCGTTCAAAACCCTTAGGCAATCAGCAAAATAGACAGCTGTTAATTTTGGAAGATGTTCCAAATTTGGATCTCATTACCTTACAATATTCGATAACGTAATTTCAAAATTACGTTACAGCTGTCATCGCTGTCACCACAGGTAATGTAATGCTGGTCATTTGCCTTTCGGCTTCTGAACCCATTCTCCCTGAGTAGTTTTTAGCCTTTTCCACTTTTTTTTTTTGTTAGAAAGTGCATTATTTTTGTTCGGAAAATAGATTCCTCGTCCTTAAAATCCGAAAATGATATATTGCATGCTCTAATATATATAGTTTTAGAGAAATGTTGCTTCAATTAAAGCGCGGCAGCGTCGAACTTCCTCCCCCTCCCCCCACTAAATGCGCATTGGCTCACGATGGTTCCCACTTCCCAGTCTGAATCTACTCAAGACCAGCTAAGAGTCAACTATGCCAAGTTTCAGCGCGTAGTCGCAAGTGCATGGTGCCGTTTAGTAATATCCTAGTGAAAACACTTTTTTGAAAATCGTCCGTTTTTCGGAGCTCATATCTAGACAAACATTTAAAATAGGTAAAAAATGTATAGAATCAAAGTTGTAGAGAATTTTATCAGCTTTAATAATGCAATACAAACACATTTCGTATGACGCATCGTTTTCAACCTAGGGCTCACCTCCCAGGGGTGGGGACTTTTAGCATGTTTATCTCACACACGTAACAAATTTCCGAAGTCAAACTTTCGGCTTTCGGCCATTGCATCCACACATTCTATTAGAGCATTCATTTACCAAGCTAATAATGTTTTGAACAACCTTAAAAACCGAACTTGAACGTTGGTGAACTTTTAAAACACGTTTATCGATTTTCGATGTTTCATAACATAAGTTTCATAACATAACAAAGCGTTTATAGTTAATTAATCATAATCGTTTTTCTTTTGAAGTTTTTCGTGTTTAGACGTAGTTGTTGACGTCACACAGCACAGTAACTGGTTGTGTAAATCCTTCCAATTTGTGTTTTGTACGTATATGTCTCTATTTTATATTTCGTTTTGACGTGGATAATACTCTCATTATGAAAACTACTATAATACTTGCACAAAGCACTGGTAATATAAAAAAAACCGGGCGAGAGCATGTCGGACCTTGCTCAAGTTCCGAAGCCGCGTTATACATTCTAGTAGGAGAGCTGCTGTTAAGCATTTTTGAGTAGGTGTTTGAAGCACCGTGTTGTACAGTAACTTAAATCTGTATCTTTTCTGCGAGCGATGCGCCGCGCCCACGGCCACTTAAGCCTAGCAACTCTTAAACCTATGTCAGTGACTTTGGTTCTCCCGCGGATCTGCTTAATCATAAATCATAAAACATACGCGTAATTTATAGCCTATCGACGAGAAGTTAGAGCCTCCTTCTCTTAAACAACTGAGGGCCCTGCCAAGATGCACTACGCTAACTAGCGTTTCTATTCGTTTCGTTTTTAAACCAATCGCGTCACTGGTAGATGACGTGATACGAAAAGTCACGTGATCTACCATTGACGCGATTGGTTAAAAACGAAACGAATAGGAACGTTAGTTAGCGTAGTGCATCTTGGTAGGGCCCTCGAGGCAAGATGCATTGCGAGTTCCTTATCGTTATCGAAAATGTATAGGATTGACATAAGCTGCCTGATGGTTTCATCAAGCGGTTATACCAATACCATAGATTCTGAAGTTTTTTGATAATCGATTATGCTAGCGTTAAGCAACTTGTCTAGGCTAGGGCCACAGAGTATTCAAACTTTGGTGCGTGTCTAAACGCGCGTGGTCGCAAATTTCGTCGAATTGTCCCTTACCTTAATCACATTTATTTTCATGTTATGTGTGTCTACGATTAAGTAATTCAAGTTGATTCGCTTTTTAAATACGCAGTCTAGCGAACATTTGTAGATAGTAAAAAGTAATCCGAGTACCGAATTAAATAAAAGGTATGAAATAGTATTAAAGTGTGATCGTTTTTTATCTGTTAAATACATATACAACCACTAAGTATTTACTCATCAATCTCATCATATAAAACGTGCAGCGCGGCACGTTCCCATACTAAAAAGCGTTCTAAAAGCGTTCTAGGGGCCGAGTTCACTAACCAATTGACAACATTAAAAAAAAAAGCATTTTTGTTTTTTCGCGTTTATTATAGCTGGTTAAAAATTAGACTACCCGTGTTACTCGGTTTTTCTTTATTTAACCTAAATTCGTCGTTAACAATTTATTAAAGAAATAGTCATTAAAAAGATCGTATATACAAAGTTAGGAATACTGATGTCGTGATCTTAGCATGATAAAAAAAAAAGTAACTTTAAACAGAAACAGAACTGACTGTCATGTCATGTCATTTGTCAACAATAACAACTGTAACAACATAAATAAGGACTTGACAGAAGCGCGTGGAGCTAACCCCATGTGCTTCTGTTTAGTCCACCAGAGTAAATCTCTTTAACCGAACAATTGTCCTCGCGTGTGATATCCATGGACTTGTTTCTCTAATAAGTCCATGGTGATTGTCTAAAACTCGATACTGGCGAAATACACCTTTTAAACACAAGGAGTGAAAGCCATTAATTAAGAAAAAAAAAAACATAAATACGTCGACTTTGGGCAGATTGCGGCTATCCGCTTTTACAAGTCCGTTAGTCACTTTTATTTTAAATAGCGTATATCAAAACAATAGTATTACGAGAATCGAAAGCGTGTCGTTAGAATCAAGTAATCCGTCAGACTGATAAAAAATTGACATGACAGTTGTATATTTTCTCCAATTCCTATGGTAATAAATGGACTAAGGGCACTATAAGTGTATTCCTAACATTCACAATCTAACTTTTTTTTACTGTTTTTCCTAAATATAAAAGAAACTACTGGATAAAAAAATCCAAAAATATTTTTACTGTAATCAGCAGTGCAAAATCTACAATCTAATTTTACTACCTAAGCACATATGAATTGTTGTCAATTGAACAGATGGTTAATTCTTAATCAGCTGTTAAGCCTGTGTTTACATGACACCCGTTAAACCGCAAATCGTCCGTTTAATTGTTGGTGAACTCGGCCCTAAAACTATGGCGAGGCGGTTTTAGTATCGGAACACTGACCGCGCCGTCCCCGCTCCCAGTGTGCGGGCTTACAGGAGAACGTAACCATTATCGTCAACGCAAATTGCACAGCGTTTACGCTTTATAACGGATTCCGGAAGTCGCATAGAGTCATTTCGTCAACTCGTTTGTCGAAACGTGGTCGTCTAATAATAAAACCTTCATTGCTGTATATTTGCTGAAATTGTTGCTGTAATTGCACTGATAGCGATCAATGACGTCCGCCACCTGCCGCTGTTTACCTACTACGTTTATAACGACGGCACGTTGCTGGGGTGTTATTCTCTTAAATACGGCGGTCGGTCGAACGAACGAGCGAAAGCGCAGCGGCGAGTTTGAGTAGTCCCGTCCGAGCGAACAAAACACATTTTAGCGCGTACATTCTCAATTAGGCAGCTTTATACGTTCGAGGAGCCATGCTGCCAAATTGAATACTCGCGCTAAAATGTGTTTTGTTCGCTCTGACGATACTACTTAAACTCGCCGCTTGGACAATCACTCGTTCGTCCGTCCGTCCGTCGTTGTTGAGAGAATCACACCCCTGAACAGTCGTGCTGCCCCTGCCCGTGCTAAGGAATCCAGCTGAGGTGACGGCTGACAAACCTAAGTGGACCCGTGTACGCGCTAGGATCACGTGGAGATTCGGCCCATATGGCTTTGGTTTGCTGAAGCAAGAGTATAAAGGTCGTAGACACCATCGCGGTCGATAGCCTTATACTGCCGGTTACAATTTTCTATCTATCTTTTGTTTTGACCTACAAAATATTACTTAAGGCCGAGCCACACCGGATGCGTGACGTTCACGTGCACGTGCGCGTTCGCTTTCCACTGCGTTGTATAGTGACATGTCATAATGAGATTTCATACTATATACAACGCAGTGGAAAGCGAACGCGCTCGTGCACGTGCACGTCACGCAAGCGGTGTGGCTGGGCCTTTATCCTCAATTTCGCCATCACAATAAACTACTCGGTCAAAATATGGCATCTAAGTATTTAAAGATCTAGGCATAGGGATGGAAGCAAATGCAATACCTTGAAATGTAGGTTCTATGGTGGTCTCCTTCACACGTTACCGAAACCAATTGAAACGTTGACGCTGGCGTCACACTGACGCTGACGTCGCTTATAGCGTTTTGCGGGAGATCAATACCATAGTAGGCTGTGTGATGCACAAAGTGTAACGTTTAGATGTCCCTAACTTTTACCTTTTCAGCGTGATTCAAGGGCGGAATGACAAAGTATAAAGGTTTACCGAAAATCGTATTCGATGAGGCATAACGACTTAATAATGGGGGAAGAACTAATCATCGTAAGGATGTTTTTCGTTTCCTGTAATTATTAACTCTGTTAGCGATGTCGTAAATGGTTAAGTTTTCTTTAAGTGATGCTTAGGGAAAATATCGTGACACATTCAAGCAGTTTCCCTAAATTAATCGTGTAATCATTACACTGTAATGGAACCGGTAACGCGAGCGGTTAGTCAGGGCTATTATAAATGCGCTGTTTTGGAATTAGGTACGTGTTTTTTTACCCATTTACTTAAGTAACCATTTATTCACTAAGCCATAAGAATACAGGGCCAATCAATAGATGGCTGGCCTTATTTTTTTTTTCTAATCTTGTGGTTTTCACGTAAAAGTAAAGGATACTTAGTTAATGTGATTAAGAACAAACAGTCTGACAATAAATTAACTTTATTATTCACAGCCTCTCACACGGTAAACTTGGTGACTAAATACACACCATTTTACTGGATCTGTTCCGGTTTTTGGCGTACCTATCACATTGCACTTTTGATATTGACGCATAACGACATCGACATCGACACAATGTGTAAGGCCAGAGGGCCCTGCCAAGATGCATTGCGCTAACTAACGATTCTATTCGTTTCATTTTTAAACTAATCGTGTCACTGATAGAATAGATAACGTGACTTTTCGTATCACGTCATCTACCAGTGACGCGATTGGTTTAAAAACGAATCGAATAGAAAGAGGCTAGTGATTTACACTTTGCGAAGTGCAAGTGCGATGGTTATACATTTGCTTTCAAGTGGCAAGTAGCAATGTATGAACTTCGCACTTGCACTTCGCAAAGTGTAAACGAAGCATAACGCGCACTACTTATTGGCACTTTAGCGATAATAATTATCCAGTCTCTTAAAAGAATTTTGCGTCGAAATTCAGAATTAGCTGTACCTATAAATATGTACATTCTTGTACCTTCGGTCTCACTCTCTTTATAATACTCAAATTGTACAGCTACTTCTGATTTTGACTGTACATTGAAGGGCACAAATATGTAGACATCAAAGTGTCTCAATAATGAACTTTATTATTAAAGCAATAAAGTTTATGTACATAATTTTGCAACGTTGTGAGGCGATTTATTTTGAGCCTTGACAGTATGCACAAAAACGGAACGGAACGGATAAATACTGGAGTTACATAATGTTTCCAGCTTAAAACGTCACGTTTCCTGCCCTGTAGTTGTCCCAAGTGGCTATCTGGTTAAGCAGCGCCTCCCCTGGGCACTCCGTCGGCGTGGCTTGTCGGTGCCCGATCAGCTGGTACTGGGGGCTGATGTAGCCCAACCGCACCCCTCTGGCGATGAGGGCCTTGGTGGTAGCCAGCTGGGTCGCTGGAGGAAGTTGTTCTGGGGGCAGACAAGGTTAGTTTGAATGGTGACACTCAAGGGACTCTGTGAGGCTAGACAAGTTAACGCCATAACGCGAACGAAAATCATTTTGTAAACTGGCAAAATGTATAGAATTGACGTAGGCGCTCGTCGCGACCGTCTGACAGCTTTCGTCAATCCTATACATTTTTGATAACAATAACGAACGCCGAATGCGTCTTGTTCGGGTTCATCCATATAGAGCTCGGTAGTCGTTATTCCCGTGGGATTAATTATTAAGTTTGGAGTATGGAGGACATAGACTAATGGTGCGTTCCTATATTCAAAACCGTTGGTAGAGTTGTGACGTCTTGTTCAAATTTGACACATTTTGTACGTAGCAAATGTCATAACGCTGCTGTAAGAAAAAACGATTCGTTTCTTGAATATAGGAACCAGGCATAATATATAATGCCAAAGTATATCTACATTATTTTTGAGATTCTCTTTTGCTAGGAAATTAGTTCACTTAAACAAGATATTTTACAGTTATTCCCGTTACCCAAGAGTTGCTGACCAGATCTAAACCACTTTATTCTTTGTGAGCTGTCCGTTCATGTGTCCTATGTGTGTCCTATTTTATCCACCCTAGAACTAGGCTTATATATAACCTTAGTGTCGCACATGTTAGCGTTTGTATATGTATGTACCTAGTATACTTCTTAAATTCAATCTGCTTTCGTCATTGTTTCACAATTACCTCTCCAGTCGCCAATCAGAACGACCCCCAGGCTGAAGTTATTGGCCCGCCTGGCGTGGATGCCCATCACCTCCCATCCCCTCCCTTCGTAAGCTCCTCCATCACTGCCTACCGCGAAGCTGTGAAACAAACAAATATATGTATTACCTATATCCAAAAAACACAGAATAGAACTGCAGACAATTGCAGAGCATCATCCTACTAATTTTATAAATGCGAAAGTTGTGTGTTTGTTTCTTACTCTTTAGCGCTGCAACGGTTAAACGGATTTAGATAAAATTTGAAATGGAGTTACCCTGGATTAACACATAGACCTTTTCATCCCGGAAAATGTAAATATTTCCGAGGGAATAAGGATAATCGATATCTACGCGGCCAAACTCGCGGGCAGAAGCTGGTACTAAAAATGTGGCGTTATCTATGAAAAGGGACCTTATTGTCGATGGCGCTTCCGCCATTATTAAAGATGCTCCGACATAATTACAACGTCGCATGACGCAGTGCGGCGTAAGCGCCATCGACAATAAGGTCCCTTTACATATATATGCCACAAATATTTCTTCGTTTCAACATGTTGTCAAGTAGTACTACGTATTAATACTACGTAGTACCAATATTTATCTATTGTGTGCTGACACTACGTTATGCTTTAAATGTCATAGTAAATGGCCACATCACATGGACGATCTTCGAAAGCGTGATAAATGACGCCATTCATCTTAGACTGTTTACTTTAGACTGGGTCGCATTTGTCGAAAACTTTAAAACTTTGTATGGAGCTAAATCGTTTCGGCCATGCGTCTTGCAAAGCAGGACCTATTCCGTCTCATACACAAACCATGACGTGTGCCTCAATTCTGTTCTGAATTGACAACAGTTTTTTTTTGAAAAGGTGTTCTGATAAAAATAATACTTTTTTTTTACTATTTACTGAGAATAAATTGCATATTATCAGTGTTTGTTACGGCCTCTTTGGACTAGTGGTCCGGATGACGTCATTTTGTGTGTAACCTCGTTTTGTTTTTTGAAGTCTAGGATTAGCTGTGATTGTGACGAAGAAAAAACCATGTGGCGTTTAAGCGCTTTTTTAGCTATAGCAGAAGTTTGTTTATATATTTTCTCAGTAAAATATGAAGAAAAAAATGTAACTAAGCTTTTGAGACCTTTTTTTATAGGCATCAGGTATTTTTTACAGAACACCTTTTAAAATAATACTGTAGTTACTTGTTGTTGTGTTGGCTTAACGAGTACCTACCAAAGTATTCGTAGTAGCTTACTATACCTACACATCCATCTGTTGATTTGTTGGCGTAATTATCTCTCTGAATTGATAAAAACAAGGGGAATCAAAACAGCTATGATAGCGTATGAGTCGTTCACTAAAAAGGTCATTGAGATGTCGCAAATCGTAAACAAATTTTTTCATGATATGATTAAGTAGGTGCTTAAATCCGATTTATGTATACCTACTAGCGTTTAAGGATATTACATGTTACTCAATCATGGGCAGATAGTTATGAGCATCTATTTGTGCAAGTTTTTATTGTAAGCTTTTATTTAACGACCAGTGACATTTTTCAGTCAGTTAACAGTTTACAAACCTATTGCACATCACTACATATTATAAAACAAAGTCGCTTGCCGCTGTCTGTCTGTACTTATGTATGCTTAGATCTTCAAAAGTACGCAACGGATTTTGATGCGGGTTTTTTTAATAGATAGAGTGATTCAAGAGGAAGGTTTATATGTATAATACATGCATAATATAGTACAGAAACACTGATAATTTTAGAGGTTTCTAATGTGATGTCGTAAATAAACACATTTTTTTGCGCTTACATTGCAAACGCTGGCTAAACCTTAAGAGATATATCAAAATAATGTACTGAACAATTGTAGTTCTTCAAAAAGCCTAAAGAAAAGTCCGCGATGGCATATGTCTATCTACTAAGGATGAATCACAGTAACCATTTTTATCTTTAAAATTTTATTAAAAAATATTAGGTTATTTGCGAAGCTATTTTCTCCAATTCAGTATTTATTCTTATCCATATAAAAACGTTAGTTACCTTGGGAATTTAATGTAGATTAAAATTGTCCTTTACACTATATTATTTAAATAAATACTTTAGAAGATATGGCAGATTCAAAATTACGCGCAACCTAAATCTGTATTATCGAAACGCTTGGCCGCCGGCCCTATAGCCACGTATAGCCACGCTTCGCCCTTTAGTACCTACAGCCTACAGCATCACATAGTATCAAACACCGGAGCTCTCCTGTTAGTTACGTAGGTACTTATATTTATATTAAGCTTTTCAAATTGTTAAATTAGGGAAATGGGTAGGTAGTTCGATTGAGTTTTGGTTTTGATTAAAAGATAATTTTATGTTGTCTGACACTTCTACACTTAGAGGTATTATAAAGAGGAAGGATTAGATTTTTTGTTTGTTTGTTTGAATTGAATAGGCTCCGAAACTACTGGACCGATTTGGAAAATTCTTTCACCATTAGAATCCTACACTATCCCTGATGAACATAGGATATATTCTATTTTCAAAAAGTTAGGGATCCGTATGAAAGCTTCGATAATGTAACCCAAGGTGTGAAAAATATACCAAAAAAAATCCTTATATCGCGTACGCTGCGGAAACTATTGACAATAGAGCAATGTGATGTACTAAAGTTTTATAGAAGACATTAATTTCTAAAAAAAAGTTCAAAATACCATATGTCTAACTATTACAGTTATGTCACAATAACTACTTTTTCATGTTAAAATATGCAATAGTAACGCCGGTTCCAACCAGGCCCTATTATTCATACCTTGGTATTAATCCGTATCCAAATAAATCATTTCGTTTTCAAGACTATATCAGTACCTGTAAATTACTTTTTGAATTATTCAAATCGGACATACCATTCAAAAGTTAGGTCATGAGTGTAATAATTATCAAAATTGAAATATAAGAAACAGGCTGAAACAGCCCTCTAAGTGTCTTTAATTAGTTTTATCTACAACAGAGAATAGATAGACACGTATAATTTGGCTAATGGTTCCTGTATATTGTGTAAATGAGTCAGCAGAGCATCAAAGAGTGTATGACATACCTACATAGGTACATTAAATCACGCCTGTTTCACAGATGGGTAGGTAGAGACCACTTCTTTCTTTTCACTTTCAAGAGTGTATGTGATGATGAGAAATCTATTACTTAAGTATATAATAATTTAACCGAAACGATGCATCTCTTCTCTAATCTCTTCTCTAAAGTCGCTACGCGTTGTCTGCCTGTTCCTCCGCTAACTCCTTCTAAACCACGCAACGGATTATGATACGGTTTTCACTGTCATTTAGGGAATTTATTCTTGATGGTTTATATGTACATTTCATTCTAATTAAGTTTTAATATAGTTGAGAAAACTCAATGTTTTCCTACCACGCAGTCAAAAATCGTTTTTCGGGCCCTTACATAGCTTACGCTGGCTAAACCTTAAGAGATGTGTCAAAATAATGTACTGAAGAATCGTAGTTCTCTAAAAAAACTAGAGAAACGTCCTTCATGGCATATGTCTATCTCCTAAGATTGACTCACAGTAACCATTTTTATGTTTATGATTTTATTTTAAAATATTAGGTTATTACCGAAGCTATTCTGTCCGATTCAGTATTTATCCTTATCCAGATAAATACGTTGGTTACCTTGGGCATTTAATGTAGATTAATATTGTCCCGTACAATATATTATTTAAATTAATACTTTAGAATATATGGCAGATTCAAAATTACGCGCAACATAGATTAGAACTCAAAACAAATATGAGTTTCGTTGTCTGCACGTATGAAAACGGCTCTTTGCAGAGTCGTTGCTCAAAATAGGAAATGGACAGAAGCCCCAAGATAATAGGAGCATTAATCTTCAAAATGAGAACCTTTGCGTTTTAGTAAAATAAATAGTCGACAATGTTTATTCCGAAATTAATAATATTAATTCTAAGACTGTACTAAGGAGAGAGCTATTTTATCACCAACTAATAGTCAAGTAGGTATAGAAAATCAATGCACCGACATAAACATACTACTCTGTAGACACTGTGCTCGACCTGGAAGAGGCTATCCATTTCCCAACGGAATTTATCAATTCCTTACAACCTTCTGGATCGTCCCGCATAAATTGGTTTTGAAAGAAGGGTGTCCTTTTATTTCACAACGGAACCTTAATCCACCCAAATAACATCTTTAAAAACGTTGACCGGATGTGCGGCTGGAAAAGTCGTATTATACTTTCCAGTTTAAACGACTGCAATGACAATTTACAAGTCACAAGGTCAAACATTCAAAGTTGCGGGCTTAGACCTGTGGGCCTAATATGGCTGCGTTTATCGCGTGACAAAGTGTGGATAAGGCATCCGTCACCTTCTGACACGTAAATAAGTACGAGAGTGACGACGGATGCTTTATCCACATTTGACGCGCGATATTGACGCAGCCATGCTACTAGGCCTGAGCGTTGAGTGTTTTTCCCATAGGGGTATGTAGCCCTTTCGCGCGTCACTTCCAGGCAAAATTTGTTTGTATTGTGCAATGAGAAGTCCGCTGTAAACATTGTATATAGAGAAATTCTGTGAAAGCTGGCAGTCATGATTTGAATTGAATTTAAAATTAACGGCATCAAAAACTCAATTTCGCAAAATCGGACTTCTTTCTAAAATCGTCATGAAATAAAACCTCTATGCATAATGCACCTATCTATAATTTGAAAAGTATATTATTCCAGATGAACTTGGATTATTTTAACTTATTTTAACCGAAGCGAAGCGAGGGCGGGTCGCTAGTAATACATAATAGGCATAATTAACAGTACCGCATCCATGAAAATATGGTCCTCAAATTTTGTAGCCGTATCCAACCAAAGTGACCCGTGTCCAGCAGTGGACGTCTGGCTGGTATGGTAATAATGACGATCAAAACGGGCATTATCATCAGTGGTGGCAGTGTTTTTTATGGTGATTATGGAACGTTTCTGATCAGGAGCTCTATTCTAGGCGGTAAAAAATCATATCGTCTTTGACCTGTTATCTTTCTGTTATCGTATCAAATTGGCAACGTTTTGATAGGTCTTATTTACTTGAAAGTAATGGCGTCCAAGTTAAAAACGACAATACCTAACAGCTCAAAGACTATGTGGTTTTTATCGCCTAGAATAGAGGCCTAGGGGCTCTATTCAACACGGTAAAACAATGTTGCTTTTGACGTGTTATGGTATTATTTTTAATTCGGCTGCCATTACTGTCACGTAAAGGTGCGTTTAGACTCAGCGAAGGAGTGCTCTAGAACATGTTTTGTCTTTATTTGTATAAAGAAAAAGTAAGAGATAATCCATAGAATTCTTGTTCGTTCGCTTGTTCTAAATCGGCGTCATAAGAGCTTTCGTATCGTAGATGATAACACGTCAAAAGCGATATTGTTTTACCGTGTTGAATAGAGCCCCTAGGCCTCTCAGGCGATTTATCATGGAACCCGTGCGTAAAACGTTCTACTTAAATAATACAAATGCATAATGCAAATTAGAACCATGATCGGTATTCGCCTTGAATTGAAGAGTAGGCACTAGGCAGTTACATAATTATGCGGATTATGATTATGGCACAAATATCACAGCAAATGCCGCAAAAAGGCAATGACGCTGTTATAATGTCCCGCTTCCGCTAGCGTGCTATTAGCCATAAGCGGACAAATTGTCAAGTTTCCACGTGCGTCAATTATTCTTCGGGGACAATCAGAAAATACCGTGTTATTCTGTTAAATAACTCTCCGGTGAGCTCGTCGGCGAATTATTGGTGAGCTTTAAATGACAACAGATTTTTTTAAAAAGGTGCTCTGAAAAATAACATGCTTATAGAAGTTTGTCTTAAAAGAATACTATTTTTTTGTTCATTATTTACTGAGAACTTAAACTAATTTCTGCTAATGGCTAAAGAGTTTAACGCCTCATGGTTCTTTCTATATCACATAATATGGTCACGTAGAAAAAAATAGGCGAGCTGTAAATGTCGCATGTGGTTGTAGGCATAAAGCTTAATTCACAAGGAGGAATTACACGTAATAAAATAGCTACTAACTATTAACGCCTACATCCCTAGTGTTATTATATCCATGCTTGTGATTGGTCGGGATGGACAAGATCGATAGTGTAATATTTAACAGAATAAAACTGTAAAATTAATACAATCAAAAGGCACAGGCAAAGCAGGTTTCAAGGGTCTGTATAGCGATGTTGTTTGTATTGCTTGATACACGTGCATTTTTAAGACAAACAAATCATGAAGATAAGTTTTTACCGTTAGTAAATTGACGAAGTAACTCTTATTTAATCTATAAGTATTAAAAAATCAATTAGGAGTAATTTCACCGTTTGATATCTTACAGAGGGGGGCTATCAACAATAAGTAGGCACTTTTATTACTAATTTCTAAACGCATGTTTTACATTTTTTAAATTGAAACTTCAGAAAATATACCTACCATTAATAAAAAAAAAACTGAGTAGAAAACACTTTCTGCAAACTTTATTTAAACATGACCCCGAAAGTTGAAGTTAATTTTGGAATCTCGTTGATGATAGTGAAGAGCCAGCAGGTGACAGCTGGAACTACAATATTTTCAAATGGCTGCACCAGGTTAGAGTAAACCTGGGATCATGTTGCCAATTTCAGTCCGAACAGAGAACCTAATTTTTGGCTCAACTTTTTTCCCAGGCTATACTGATGTGTGCTCAACTTACTTGTACCCAATATCCCCCCAGTCCTGACTCTGGTGATACCTCTGCATGGACCTCATGTCAGCGCTGCACTGCGAGAAGGTGTGGCAGGCGGCGGGGATGTACGTGTGGTGGATCACCACGAAGGGTACTGGGGTCTTTAGGGGACTGATGTCCGTAGCCGGAGCCGCTCCCCAGTCCTTTCGGGTGTAGAAGGGAAAGGAATGTTCTAGAAGAAATACATATAGCTTATGAGTGCTGAAAGTTACAAGCAGGGTAGGGCTGTTTCACAAGGACATTACGCCTGTGATTTAGTCTACAACGTATTGACAGGCGAGCAAGTGTGGTTACTTCTTGTCACTTTAGTAAAGTTAGGCACAGGTCAAGAAAGTTTCGTATTAAAAGTAAAACCAGATGATGTTGATTGTAGATTGTTTTTAATAAAATAATTGATGAGAAATACTTATTAGATGGCGTCAATAAAATAATGCAGAACGCTGCAGAACAATTAGAAATATCTTACGCTGTCTTATCTCCACGAACACGTTAATAAGTTTTATTATTTATATTAACACAAGCTTTTACCCGCCATTATGTCCGCGTAAAATTCATTTATCGCCGCTCCTTTCAGGAATATTCAATATTCCGGCTTAAAAAGTACCCTATGACCGTAACCGGGCTACAAACTCTTTCTGTTATTACGTCAATTGGTTAAGGCGTTGAAGAGTGAAGCCGGAACAAACAGACACACTTTCGTCTTTATAATATAAAGCTTTACAATTACCATCGCTCGAAATCGGGTGTCCGCTCGCACCAAAACAAATCACTATCACCGCGAAGTAATATCTCGCCGACATGTTTATCTCAGTGTTATTATAATTTAACTAAACGAGTGATTTCCGATAAAATACGAGTTCGACTGAGAGGAGTAACCACACTTTAGCATTTTATACGGAACCCTGAGCGGTCGGTGATTTCCCGGGAGGTTCACCGAGTGGAGTGTTCACCACGTGTTTACTTATCGGAAAGTTATGTTTGCACAAAACAATGACCATTTGGTGGCATTTGACATATTTACACTCGCTTCTAATTACAACCTACAGGTAAAATCCGCGATAAAGGATAGAAATATATTTGCCACTCAATGGGTTATGTCAATTTCATTCATGTTTTCCGTAAGTAAGTTTTATTAAGGGCCAATTGCACGAAAAATTTTAACACTGTGTTAAGACACTAGCTCGAGTTAAAATTAGTTTTGGTATGAATCTGACGTTTACTAACGCGAGTTACTGGCTTAACTCAGAACAGCAGACTCCTATTTGTTTTGCCTACCGTGAACTAGGCGACTTGCCCGGGCTTTGCATGTGTAATACTTTACAAACGCGATACGTGACCAGATTTTACCCAGAAAATGTCACACATAAAAGCCAGTAGTAAAATAATTTTCGTCATTCAGTACTTACTAACCAAATTATATTGGCATTGAACTAATAATATTTGTGGCTTCTGCGCGATTATAAATAAACTCGGTACTTACTGGTATGCGGACTATGCGGCCAGCGATCTAACCCTTAGTTTAGATCAGTGATCTCCAAAGTGGTCTATATCGACTCCCAGGGGTCGACGACGACCTGTAAGGGGTCCCTGTGTGCGGAAAAAATAAATGAGATGGAAATAGGGATTAAGGATTGGGGATTAAGCAGGTCGTGACTTTAATTTTGGCTTTCCATTAATGAAATAATACATATTCATACACAGATAGTAGGTACCTACTTACGTACGTACTAATACTTTCTTATAAATATATAAATAAACAAATATCTATTTACATAAATTATTTTATTTTGTAAAATGGTCTAAGAGACAAAAAAGTTTGGCGACCTCTGGTTTAGATCTACTTTATTTTTTGTAATACTGTTTTGCCTGACTTATTTAACCTATAAAATTACTTTTTAGAGTTATTATGTAGACATACATTCGTAAAGGTGAACTTAACTAAAATTTTTATTAAAATAAAAAATTGCGAACAGGTAAAATGTAATGACGCTAGTTTACAGTTATTTTTATAACATTTCGACTTACGGCCGCACCCAGAATCACTTAATGATGCTTAAGTCGTTCCTTAGTGATGATTTTTCATACACAAGTTTCAAAAACGAACAAGTTAAGTGTCTCTAAAATGTATCTGAGTATGGCGGTTAAAGGGTTAACAGCAAGGCTCTTGTCGGTTTTGCATTTAGTGATGGGAAAACACAGCGTTAAATAACAATAAAATCTATAATGGGCTTAACATTCAAAAATAGCCGATTTTATCCAAAAACGAAGGTCATTTTACTGGAAACTCGTTGCATTAGAATATTACCAAAATCTCAAGTAAGTTTCTGTCAAAAATTTCATTTTCGGGACAAGCTTTTCTTGCCGACCATTTTTTTTTGCAAAACCTTTATTTGCTTATCAGGACAAAACTATTGAGTCCTAACACGGTGGGTGTACGGTAAGAATAGCGGAGATGCTGTCGCCACCCCCCGACTCCATCATCAGATCACCTCTTAGATACCATAATATTGCATTGTCATCGGGTTTACATATGTGGTCCAAATTTCAGCCCGTTCCTTTAACGGGAAGTGGGTCAAAGGTAACTTGCAAGATTTGACCCGTACATACATACAAAACATACATATATACCTTCATACATTGCAAGATTAATAAAATCTTGTAATAAAATTAAGATGTTTGGTGATGCGCTTTTATAACTACCTCTAAACATATCGTCATATAAATACCCCTTGAATAAATAATGTGTCAAATTTAATTCGTTATGTAAAAAAACGACATCGTAAGAAACCACATGTTTTTAATCTAACAAACTCCTAGTATCGGGAATTCCCTTGATGAAGTACCGTGAGCTCTTACCATAAAATTTACAAACAAGTTCGAGTTCTTGTTCATACCAAACAAAATGCTCAATATAGCGCACTTTAGTTATCAGTGTAATGTAAATCAACTTTTTCCACACGATTTTGTCCGTTAACGCAAGAGACAAGCGTTCATGTTTTGTTAGAAAACATACTTTTTGTAAGTATTTTATTATAGCGTAGGAATCCTTTTAAAAAATGTTTCAAATCGTAATAGCATTTAATGCAAGCTAAGTTTTGAATATAAATTGGTGTGGAGGTTAATCGTGCCGTAACACGGGAGACAAAAGTCATGGGGATGAAAAAGTTGGTTCACCCATCACTCATTTACTGCTTGATGCAGATGCAGATGGATACTGTCCGAAGACACTTTACAGTAAAAATAATTGCACATTATTTGCTAACATCAGGATCTATTAGATAGGTACTTCATCATATCATATCAGCCGAATGACGTCCACTGCTGGTCAAAAGCCTTCCTCACGAATCTCCACGGTCGGTTTTGTACTACACGCATCCATCAGAATCTTGTGATCTTCACCACATCGTCGGTCCACGTTGTGAGAGATGAACCAACACTTAACTTTCCGGTACGCGGTCCCCACTCTGTAACCGTCTACTTAAGTACACGTATATTTTAGTTAAAGGGTGTAGCTAGCCATAGCTCATAGTGGTTTATATGCCTCTATAGGTAAGTGAAAAACTTAAGTAAATTACCTCTTGCATGTAGTGGTAACACATCTGTATAGACCGTTCGACATTCTATATTTGAAATTTGACGTAAATTCCATATTAGTTTTTTAAAGAACTACATGCAAGAGGTCATTTTACCTACGTTTTAAAGTTTTTCACCAATACCACTTTGAAAAAAAAAAAGTACAAGTCGTATTTTTCCATTGAAATTACTTAACCAACTGACTTATAATTAAGATATTTTATGTGTAAGTATGCTTAACTATAACGAAAGGACAATGGGCAAAAATGTATGGAACGTGGTACCCGCGCCAATGGACATAATGTATATATCATTAGAAAGGTATTTTTATACTGGGCAAAGATAACCATATCGCTTATCTCTATTTGCTGTCGGAACTGAGTTATTTTATTTTGAATATACGTTGTTATCAATCAATTTCCTTTAGGGATACCAATATGAAAGAAAAGAAAACATGTACTACATAAAAAGAAATATCTAACTTCTTATCGGCCGGGCACTATATTTATACTACTTACTATTAGGTATCTACATTACTAGTCAAGGGTACACTTCAGTGTTTCCGCTTCATAAATAAAATGGTTTTTTTTCTCAATAGAAAAGTGACAACATGAGGTGATTTTTGTTACATTCGTTTTTTTTTACAAATACCTAACTGCCAATGAATGAGGCTGAAGATGGAGCTCTCTGGTGCAGTAGCAGCCTATTCACTTTTGCCTAAGTTGTATTTTTAAGGAAATAAAGATGCCGGGAGCAGATTTTAATTCGCATAAGGTGTCATGTTCGTATATGAATATCTCCGAATGGACAGGGATTTGAGACAAACCACCATAGTAAACGTTGTTCCTATTGGTATGACCTACTCAATGACACTACAATTATTGCTATTGGAGCGGGTACCAAAATGCCCATTGTCCTTTATTTTTAATTTTTCATCATTTTCTGGCTAGGGAATTACCAGGCGATTTCTCTAATGGTAGCCCGGGTAGACAATTTTATGACATAAACATTATCCGATTTACTAGCTGCTTTATACTTTTTATTACATTGGCCAGTCACTGGGCGATGACCAGTTATTGACCATTTACCCAACATAAATAAAACCACAAAATTAAAGTGTGCTAATTTTTATTTACATAGATCGCTACTCGGGTGCCCTTGGAAGCGGGCCCAGCTGGTGATGTCGTTGTACAGGCTCTGCCCGGGGCACTCGGTGGCGGAGGCTTGTCGGTGGCCTATCAGGCAGTACGTGGGAGAGATCAGGCCGAGACCTACGCCAACCGCGATGAGGTCCTTAGCCGCTTGGAGCTGTCGAGGAGGAGGCAGCTCCGCTGAAATCATCAGAGATATATTACATTAGCGAGTTGCAGTTTTTGGAGAACATTTGGGACTCCCTAAATTTTACAATGTGTTGTGGGCCTTATAAGTAGCTGCACACTTTGGTACCTTGTCGCTTTAACGCCTTTGACAGATTACTGCAGTAGTTCAAACATAACGTTAAAGTGACAAAGCACTAAAGTGTGCAGCTATTTATATTTGCCTCAACCAGGAATCTAACCCGAGACCTTAGTTTCTACGTCAAGGTCACTATCAAACATTGTCGCCTTTTTAGGTGGTAGGTATTGCTCTATACATGGTGTGTTTAGACACTTACAGACCCAGTCGCCGATGAGGACGATGCCGATGCTTTGAGCGTTGTACCCGACGGCGTGGGCGCCGACGGTGCGCCACCCGCGCCCCTCATACACCGCGCCGTCGCTGCCCACCGCAAAACTACCACAAACAAAACATGATCAGATTAATCAGCCTTGGTTCAGCGCAATATTTTACTATTTTAAATAATAATCCTTACTCCTTACATTCTACTTTCATTATTATAACGCTGAAAAAATAATTTCCTACTACACACAGAAGAGCAAAAAAAACTTAAAAGAGTACAACTGATCACGATTATCACGAACAGTATATCGAATGCCTTAAAACAGTAAAAGACAAAACATTCACGTTTACTGATTGAACATTACTATTTAATTAATTGACAATATTTACAATAATAATAATAATAATCGTATAATTCAGGATTAATTTACAATACAACGCTATACACATTTCAATTTACTAACAAGACAGACAAGACAAGACAGCAGTAGCAGCAGGCGGCGGCTTTTGTCAAGACAGTAACATTTGGCCTGCTTGAACTGTTTTTGGACTAGTAACAATTTACCGTTTCGATCGTCAGGCTCATATCATTAGTATGGTGCAAAGCAGTGAATGTTCATGTTTTTTTTTCAGTTAAACATACTGCTTTTATCGTTTTTTTACTGGGAAACTATAAAATGATCAGTGTTAAAAGTAAAATACATTTACGCCGAATTTCATCAAAATCCGTTCAGCCGTTGAGGCGTGATTAAAAACATAAACCATCTGAATATTAAAATAAACTTTCACATTTGAAATATATAATGTTATTTAGAAAGACTCCATCATGAGCCAGTATGATAAGCCGCTATCTTCACATTTTCGTGTAATGTTGTGATTTTGACGATAGACTTTTCAGCAATAAACGATTTGATTTGATTTGATATTGTCGGCTTTTAACAATTTAAGTGGTTTTATGATAAATGGCATTTACTGATTATGGATTGAAAAACGGGTGATGTGATAGTATATTCATTATTAAAATATATTTCATTGTATCCTTGTTTCTATTTCTTGGGCCTGTTCTGCAAAAGTACAACCTCAAGAATAAGCATGCAGACTGGCAAGTCAAACCTTCTACGCCAATTTTTATGAAATGTCAAAACTAGTTATAAGGTCAACATCAAGTTATTATAGGGTTACCATATCTCAGGATTTGTCCTGAGATTTCAGGATTTTTGGACTCTTCTCGGGATTGCGGCCGGATTTTGCAAATCTTAGAAATCTCAGGATTTTTAGAATTTTTAATAAAATAAAGTACATTTTAAAGATCTATTTAATAAAAAGTAAAACAAACTTAAAATAATCTTCCTAATACAGAAAATAATTGAAGTAATTAACTTTGGTACTGACATTTTTAAATTTGTAATTACTTTTGAGAGAAAATTCTCAAACTCCAACAAAATCTCAGGATTATCTAATTAAATTCGCCGTAATATTTAAAATGCTTATTCTAAAAAAAACAACAACTTCCTATCGCCTGTATCTCAAGAACCAATCAAACGTCTACTCAGTGGTGATAGTTTGGCAGGAGGTGACGTAACTCAAGCAAAAATGACTCTTTACGAGTTCAATATTTCCTAATCGGTCGCGCAAATGTAGAAATCGATAATAGCAATGTTATTATCAATATGCATGTAAATAATGTTTTCTTAAGAACTTTCCAATGATACCTCACTCGATGTTATTATGTAAAAAAACCATTTGTAGCTTTACAATTGTCCGAAAAAAAAGTTTATTTTTTTCAGAAGTTTGTGGCGTAGTTTAGTATAACTATAACAAATTACAGCTTTGTAGTAACAAGAGTCTTGGAGTAAGATCGCGGACAGACGTACAGTCACGGACTTTTAATCCTTATTTGGGACCCACCTTAAGTCCAAAGTCATTCTGACATTCTACAACAATACGGTTGAGTCTCCTATTAGCTACAAATGATTTGGCATCTCTAAGGACATTGACGGCTTCAAGCCTATTTTTCTTGAAATGGGATACAAATTAACGATCGCGATAGTACATACGGACATGGCGAAACTATAAGGTTCCTTGTTTGACTCCGCGGAAAAGAAACTATGTCCAGATTAAACGTTGGCATTTTGTGTCAGGATCTATAGCGGCTATATACACAATTTAAAGTTGTTGACCGTACGAGCGTATATTCTATCTTGACGATATCCAGATCCAGCCTAGGCTGGTTTTCAGTTTTAACTTTTGGCTTTGGTAATAGATATAGGTATAAGTATTTCCGATGTTGGCGACCGCGACCTACCGACTTCACTTTTTAAAATGAATTTTAATGGAGCCCTGAACAACGCAAGCAAGCCACGCGGCAACATTGGAATCATACCTTGAGGGTGATTTTAAACCCTATCCCATAAGTGATACGTACTTGTATCCGATATCGGTCCACCCCTGGTCGACCTGGTGGTAGGTCTGCATGGACCGCATGGCCTGCTTGCACTCCTGGGCCGTGAAGCAAGCTCCGGGGATGTAGCTGTGATGGATGACCACGTACGGCACCGGCAGGCTGAGCAGATTTCTGGACGTAGGTGGTCTACCATCCCAGTCTGCTTTGGAGTAGTATTGGAAGGGAAGGTCAGCTGTTGAAAGGGTAAAATAACATTTTATGAAAGAGAAACCCCTGGGCTTCCGAGTCTTTCGGGAATGGACTCATTTTCCTGGAGATTGCTTACTCTCCGGCCTTCTAAATATGCATAAAGTCATAAAAAGATTTTTATATTTCATTTATTCTAAAAATTAATAATAAGCTTATATTTCCAAATATGTACATAAAAACTAAAAAAAATACATATAGAATCGTAATAACGCGAGGGATGAAAAAAAACAATATTATATTATTTTGTTAAGTAAATTAAAAAACAAAAAACCGCCTTCAAAAATGCAAAAAATAACTTCTTTAAAATTGTAGGCACCTAATAGGTTAGTCCAACTGATGTCGGCTTTTAGTTGAAAATGTTGTGGTCGCCGACTTCAGTTGGACTAACCTATTAGGTGCCTACAATTTTAAAGAAGTTATTTTTTGCATTTTTGAAGGCGGTTTTTTGTTTTTTAAAACATTTATTTTATTTTATACTTTTTAGTGATCATAATACGCTGTTACGTTGTCCCACTTCTTAGTTGAAATGAAACTAAGTTATTTCAAGCGCGCCGCAAGCAACGCCGCGGGAAAGTCATAGTCATATTTCAATAACCTCCTTTTTTGAAGTCGGTTAACAAGTAAATATTCTTCGTTGTAGTCGCTCAACTATCTTAATCGAGATATCTTATCGCCACACTTGAAATCGGTACCGTTTAGGTGTTCCGGTGGCCATCTGTGGTCTTCATCATCAGTTCCACTTCACCAAATGATACTTTCTGAATGCAAATGCTGAACTTGTTACTAAAAATACTAAAATTGCTATATATTTGCCTACAATATTTGAGGAGTTCCCTCAATTCCTCACGGATCCTCTCATCAGATTCAGATTTGGTGACAATGGGACCACCTCGAAAGTATAATCTATCAAACCAAAAAAAAATTTTTGAAATCGTTCGACAATTGACGGAGTAATCGGTGAACATACATAAAAAAAAAAAAAAATACATACAGTGGAACGTATAACCGCCTCCTTTTTTGAAGTCGGTTAAAAATTGCCTCTGTTTCGTTTTGCATTAACACGTGCTGTTTGACCTAAATTAAACTAGTGGTTCTCCATGGTGGTGGGTTAAAGCATTAGTTGGTACGCCATTGGTTGGTACTTTAATTTGTGGTGTAAAAAGTTCAAATAAATAAAATATTTTTATTTTGCAGAAAACGTACTTTTCTTCTGATACATACATAATTATGGTCCAGTAATGACAAATATAATATGAAAGAATAAAAGTGATGGCGTAGTGAATATGATAAAGAGTAAGGAAATTTGTTTTTAAGCTGAAATATTAAGGCTACTTACGCAAAAACTTCTCCTGCGTGGTTGGTAAAGCCGACACGCAGGCAACCACACAAACAACAAAGACAATGTAGCCGGCCATTATTCCTGAAAAAACGTTTATGTTATAATGCCATGAAACGCTTAGTACCATCCTGTCAACATAGATTAAGTAGAATTTGAAACGAATACAAAATAGAAGAAAAAGAGCTAAATATTGCACGGTAAATACCTAGGAGTGTTGTTTCAGAATAAACTAATAATTATCTAAATATTATTTAGATAATTATTAGTTTTTTTTGGCGGGAGACAGTCCCATTAATACATTAAAATCAAATTATAGATTAATCAATTTGACCTCTACTATAATGCGTTAGGGGTACAAATCCAGCTTGCCTCTGCATCTTAAAATTATCACTGTGTTATAAAAATAACGCTTTTATCGCAATATGCACAATTTTAACGAAAACATGCGATTTCCTGCCGTATTATAGTTTCGCTTATAGCACTACGCATGCAAAATATCGGGGAATATCAGGGGACATCTCTCACAAATTGACCTAGTCACGAACAACGATAAACATACGTATATGTATAGAGAAATCCATAAGAGTAAAGACAGAAAAAGCGAATTTAAAGGTATTTTGAACAATTATGTAATACTTTTATACTGCCTTTTTCTTTTGGACGTCGGCAGTAGGAACTCACTATTGCATGTATGCGTGCTTGGACCGTAAGCGCCGCAGGCCACCACAAAGTCATCATTGCAGGGCGGACGGACCAAGCAGTTATACAGGGAGTTAAGCACATGGTTGGATAAAAAAAATGGCAAGTAAGTGGTGCCATGTACTACTTATTCCGGCCTAATAAGGAGGTCCAGGACCATAGGATTAAAAAAAAATGTTTTTTGGTTTTTCAAAAAAATTACAAAATTCATTGTTTAAAATCAAATAATGAAAAAGAAACATGAATAAAACCGCTGTTTTTTATTTGTGTCTTGAGTGTTGCTATGTTCTGTGAGAATTGATATCTTGTGCAAATAATTACTAAAAAAAAGCGCAGGCCACAGTAAAGTTTTAAAAAGACGTAAATAAAAAAACTAAAAGCCCAGAATGCATCGCTTTAAAAAAAACTAAAAGGTGTGAAGCACTTCAAGTTCTTTGAAAACTTCTCTGATTAATGCTCTTTCCAAACGATGTATCATATGCGTAGATTTTATTTCACTAACAGGAGTTATTTGCCAATTTAGCTGGACACTTGGTAAAATTCTTTGGCGTTGCTCCTAACATGCTTCAAAGAAAATAGTACAATTCTGCCGAGTGTCCAACTAAATTGGCAAAGAAATCCTGTTTTTTTTTGTCTAACCATGTGCCTAACATCCTTGGCTGCGCTAAGCTAAATTCAAGTATGGGTAATTTTTTTGTTTTTTCGTTTTTTACGCCATTAGATTCCTATTAATTCGGCGCATAATTCTACATCAAAAAACCTCATATTTCCTTTTAATTTTAGAGTTATCATCAAAAGAAGTATTCAAGTATCTTAAATCAGACAAAAAAACCAATCTGAAATTTCGCTCTCCTGTAAAAATTTGCCGAAATAGAGTTACTTGAATTTAGCTTAATGCAGCCGTCCTGTATAGAGGTGTAAAGAGTATTCACTGAAAGGCAACAACTTCGTTGTGCCCCTGGCATTGCTGATGTGTGTGGGCGACGGTGACTACCATCAGGTGGTCCGACTGCTGGTTTGCCTTTTACGTCTATAAAAATAAAAATAAAACAAATAGTCGAGGCCGTCCGTCGCCGCGTTTTGTTGCGTGCCTATCCAGTAGGTATCCAGCGACGCGCCTCAACGCAACCCTAGCGCCCGAGCAGCAATAGGTAAAATAAACTTCTAAAGGGCCGGAGATGAACTAGGTACTTTTCTATATCTACTTTCCTCAGGGTAACCTTCCACTGCGGACCCTTACACTCTTTAACGTTTAGTATGTTAAGGTTCCAAACCTCGCGTGTTACACAAATCATGCACGCCCCGTTTGTAGTATGATGGATCTTTTGGTGCGGAAAGTAGTTGGATCTTAATAGATAATAATCTTATCTTTTCGATACGCACCGGTTACTTGATAAGCAACCACTACGCAGATAATTACGTCTTTCACTCAAGTGACTTTACAATAAGAGCCACTAATATTATGGGTATTCTTAACTTTAAGTGTTCCCTTCATAGGATTTCAGCTACATATCTCTTATTTATTACTCTAACATGATCATATTAACTTCAAAAATATTAAGGACTTCTTATAAAAATGGCAGCGCGGATTCCAAATAGTAGGTCGTTCGCCGCTCGCCCTTTGAGAGCCAGAACCAGAGCTAAGGTGCCAAATTTAAATCTAGAACCCTATCATAATGACATTACATGAAAGCACGCGAAAGGAACCACGATAATAATCATATGATTACTGTGACAAGGTTCTTTGATGTCTCTACACCAATATTGTGTTAATGCTATGACGAGTTGGTAATGATCACATGTTTTTAAAGCCCAAGAACAGAACAAATAAGTAGTAGCCTACACTTTCACGCTTACGCTAGGAATAATTTCTTCTATATAAAGCTTATCCATCACATGAAACACGTTACGTTTTCGACGGGCCAAAATCGAGCTAAACCGCCGTTTAGGTAATTACTCCGGTAGTTTACCGAACTCCAAAAAAAAACTTTAATAAGGTAAACACCAATTAAGAACGGATATTCTATTTTTAAACTGGTGAACAAAAACTTAAACCGAGTCGACGGTGACGATCACCTTTTGACTTTGTCGGATGAGTTCCGGATGCTGGGTTTTTGACCGATTGTAAAGTATTTAATGTATAATGTTACACTAAACGATATCAACCTAAGTAAGGTCTGTTGTTGTATGTTGTAGGTCTGACATCTTTAAAAGAAACGCCTGTAACATGTGCGTAGTATTATTTAATAACCTTCCCAATGAATGAGGGTGTTACATGGTAAGCTCAGGGCTAAGTTGACTGCATGGCTACAGGAACACTGTTTTTATAGCGCTAAAGATTTTGTTAACTTTAATAGAGCATAACAACGCTGATGCATGCTTTATAGCTAATTAATTGTTGCGAGTATTTTAAAATTATCGTGACCAACATGCCAATTCTTGTGTCTAATTTAATATTTTGCATGTCGATTTTAATGTCGGCTGAATACCGATTCTGTTATTTATTGTATGATCTTATTGTAACGTGTTCTAGCAAATAAACATTTCTATTTCTATTTCTATTTTTAAGTATATTGGATGTTGTCAAAACAAAGTTGCTATGTTTTGTTCTCTTTCTTTCTAGACAAAGCAAGAACAGGACAATTTTATATAGAAAACTATCATAAAATTATTGTTTTGTAAGCAATGCTTAACATGTGAAGGCGCAGGGCCTCTATTCTACTGATTGTGAGTAAAACTATATTAGCTTACGCTAAATTCTTAAAAAAAACTCAAAAAATTCTTAATTTGACCGCCATTACTGTCAAGTAAATAAGAACTGAACCGTAGAACCCGAAACCGACGTGCAGTGTGCATGCATGACTCGATGTATGAATGTGGACGAAACGAAAGAGATTTGTCAGGATCGTAGCAGGTGGAAAGACGTGGTCTCTGCCTACCCCTCTCGGAAACAGGCGTGATTTAATGTATGTATGTATGTAAATAGCGCTGCCTGCCTGTTCTAATACGACTGACACATACGTTAGCCCACATTCGCACGGACGGTTTTTCAACGCGCATTGGAGAGGCGCTCGTGCAAATGAGGCCTTAGTAATATTTATTGTGGGTTTATTTTTATTTTTGCTTTTGTTTTAAATTACTTGTAATGTCAGTATCACCTTCCGTGTTTTTACCGAGCGGCCCCAAAGGAAGACCAGCGTTGGCTTCACAGCCAGCACATGCTGAGTTGGGACCGTTTCGCAATAATTACACTATCTATCGTTTCTTTTCCTTACTTTTTATGTTATATTTATTTGTGTTATTGTTGTGAATAAATGTTTTCTATTCTATTTTTTTTTTAATAAGAACTATCGTAACGTTGACAATACGATAAGATCAAATGTTTTGCCCTGTAGAGTAAGGCAAAGGTACTCGTATGAAGCTCTGTCGCATCGCATCTTAAGTCCGTCTCGTCTAACAGGCTTGGCGGCACATTCATCACGATTTTAGCATCGCGATGCTTTTAAACCGGTATTATTTTTCTTAATACATTAAAGCGATTAGAATAAAAAACGAAGTCACGTTTCTTGTCTTGGAAAACTAGTTTTAATTAGGCCTGAATCAAACCGTATTCTATCAGAGTTGAGGAACGCTTAATAATTATGGCTGTAGATAGTTAGTTAACAAATGCTTTACCGGTTTCTATTTTATACTAATTTGATTTTAAAGTTAATAAATACGCTACAAATCCTAGTCTAAGAGCATAATAATGAAAGCAGCTTGTCCTTTAGCAAATTGGTTAAACTTTTCACATTTTCCACAGATCCTATAGAAGCACTTGAATAGATAACACTGCACGAATCAAGTATAGGTAATTTCTTACCCTTGTAAATGATTTCCGTCTTCCAAGTTGAGCACCCTCTCAATGATATCTCTCTTCGGCAATCGTGTTTATATATGCCTCACATTATGCGATATCAAAATATTGATAATTTGGCTGAGATATTACTGACGTAACGATTAGTCACAATCGTCACAAAGATGGCGGGAAAGAACTTATAAAGACCCCTGTGCTATGTAAACAGAAATGACTAAGAGGTGGTAAAATTCTCCTAACGCCCTTATATCTTAGCTTTCGAAAAATGGTTTGTTGGGGTTCGAAACTTGATTTCTTATGGTTTTATCTTCGGGCAAACTCGTTCTGAACCGGAATCGAGCATGGTGTTCAGTCTTTTAAATAGCCTTTCATTGTATAAACGTACGGCAAATAAATTAATAGGTGTAAGGTTATACTTCAAAATCTCAGTAGGGTTACAATTCAGTAATATATCTTCATAGTACTACCAGTTCCTTAGTACCTAGTTACCCGCAATCTATTTCTATGAAACACGAGTGACGAATATACTGTTAGTCACGAGTGCAAGTGTGATGGCAATAGCCAGCCGACCTTTATATTAAAGGGAGTACTGTACCCTTAACATGAGTTATAATTACCGTACTCGTTAGCGAGTCGAATGCTCTGTCCCTCACACTCTATAAGAATACTGCGAGGTCTGCGAGGGACAGAGCATTCGAGTCGCTAGCGAGTACGTTAATTGTAACTCATGGTAAGGGTACAGTACTCCCGTTAATGATAACGGTCGGCTGGCTATCGCCATCACACTTGCACTCGCGACTAACAGTATATTCGTCACTCGTGTTACTCAGCTACCTACTGTACACTAGATTTAAAAATCCTTGCCATATTGCGGAATAAGCACTATATTGAAGTTGAAGATGAAGTTATGATGAACTAAGTATATGTTTTCAATCGCAACCCTCGTAACACTTAATTATCTTTTTAGGGTTCCGTAGCCCTACCCTATTAATATGCCTGCGATATCAGTCCGGCCGTCCGTCTCGGTCATAACTTTAATCAACAAAGAGCAACCTGGAGTGCTCTATCAAAGAGAGCCACTTATGGTGGTCACGCCTTGAAGAAGGCCTTGGAAGAAGAATAGAGAACATGATTAATAGATCTATACATTCGGCTAATTGTTGGTTTGGTCTGATTTTCGGGGTACCTTTGTTTCGGCGAAGTTGTTTGCCAAATGTATCGTTTCCCAACCGTTTCATTTGCCAACCCGCTTTGTTTTCTGTAACCGTACAAATTTCAGAATTTTATAAAAACGTACCTAACCTAACCTATATATAGGGTTCTACACGATGGTACTGAAATAAATCCTGAAATATTTATGTTACAGGAAGAAAAATGGGTTGGCAAATGAAACTGTTAGGAAACCACACATTTTGGCAAACATATTTCGGCCAAACGGCAGGCTCCCCTGATTTTCGCATACCTATTTGATAGAGAATAAACAAAATTGCCCAATCATATTTTGAGTGTATGTGCGTATGCATGTATGTATATTTCTTTGGTACGCTCTATATACTACACGGCTTGATGGATTGTAACATATTTATATTTATGAGGGAGCTGTTGTAAGATTTGCCTTGGTTGTGGGAGTGATACAGGTTATATATTTCGTTCAAAGTAATTTATTTATTTATTTATTAATGAGAAGGGGTTTTTTTACGTTTGTGTATAAACGTCAATGTCAAAAAAGGCAGTCGGGATTTCCAGCTTGCTTTTTATTACACTTGTTCGAACTTCGGCATCGTACGGGGAAACTCCGAGTCACCGAGAGATCAAATTAAGCTCGTTAATTTTAAGAGTTCTATATACACTCAAAGGATGCCATGAGGATCTTTTTACTAAGCACTTTATTTTCCAAATTGATAACGGGTTTGCTCTTGACTAACTCTTGGAGGACGAAGATTTAGTCGACGATGAAGCGAGTACACCCAGAAGACGCCTATTCACCCTAGCTTTAAATAGGTGCAGATTGTATGCACTCGGAAATACAGACGTTGGAAGCGCATTTCACTCTCTTGCAGTACGCACTGTGAAAGATGGTGCAAAGCGCTTCGTTCGAAAAGGCGGAATTCCAACTTACGCCCTACTAGGGTGATGGAAATAGTAATGAGCAAGGAACCGACAATGGACACTTGATTGTTATTTTACAGAAGATAAGGGTTATTCATTTGTTTTGCAGCAATCAATTTAGGACCGTACCTATGTAATTCGAATTAATAGTCAAGTGTCCATTACTGGTGCCTGTCAGCTATAAGTGTCCATCATTGGTGCCGTCACCCTACTGATCCTATGCTGTCCGTTCGTCTATTATATATAGTCAACTAGGCCTAGTCAGAATGCAACGTTTCTATTTTGCATCGACTTCTCGACTTGAAATTCTAGCACTTAGCTGCGACGTAGGAAAGACCATGAGGCGTTTAAGCTCTTTAACCATTAGCAGAATTTTTTTTAATTATTATCTAGAAAAAAAAGTTGTGTGGTTTGGGACAAACCTGTATACTTATCTAAGATTATTTTCAAAACATCTTTTTAAAAAGTTTGTTGATAATTGATGACTATCGCCACAAGTTGCGAGT
Organism: Acleris literana; assembly: GCA_946894065.1. NCBI lineage: Eukaryota > Metazoa > Arthropoda > Insecta > Lepidoptera > Tortricidae > Acleris > Acleris literana. Next base: position 8,090,336 of record OX335687.1, read on the forward strand.
CGACGCAATCGAAAGGCAAAGAAAGGGCACTGAACAGTAGTCACTAAATAAATATAGGTAAAGGAAAACATCATTAATAAATCAGGGGAGTTACTGGTGAACTTAGGTAGTTTCAGACGGGGACTTTCTAAATACTTTGATTTGTATATGAATTATGAATAGATTTCTTGTTATTATACTGTTGTGTATTAGTAATAGAGGAAGCTTATGCAATAAAGTCACGTTTTTATATTAATGACAAATCAATCATCAACCAATCATTATTTATTAACATCATGCGCATGCGCAGTTAGTGGGTTATTTATTATATTACAACAAATACAGTAGCCATCATAATATTTATAGTATATTGGAGAATACAGTACCGGTCATTAATATATCACCTATTATTTATTATTCAATTCGTTAGCTGATTAAATGAAGTTCAAAATGGTATATAATAAATGTTTGTGCATATCGTAGTTTTCACGGAGGAAGTAATTTAAAAAACCATTGCCGACGCGTTCATACTAAATTTACGAGATCGAATAATAGCAATACAATTGGTCAACTAGATCTTGATTGGTTGTCAAGTTTGGTAAGTCATATTTGTAGGTGATCGTATGAGATGTAAGTACAAACGTGATATATTATTGGCCGATACTGTACCTACATGAGGTGCTCTATAATGTCTGGACAAGCTCTAACCTTTAAAAATAAAGACGGGTTCTGTAGGCCTAGCCAAGACTCAAATGCTGTTAACGTTTCTGTTTTCTATCGTCTCGAAATCAACTTATAGCAATCCTACACATTTTATTGATTTACGAAAATCGCTAACTTAACGTTATGCATCTTGACTAAAGGCCCTAGCCAAGATGCAAACGGTACTAACGTATTTCTTTTCTATCACTCCAAATGTAGGGGATGATATTCTTTTGCGTTGCGTAGCGATAAACCACGCGGTCAACTGTCATCCCATACATTTTTAGTGATAGAAATGAAAAACGTTAGTAGCTGTTGCATTTTGGCTACGGCCGCAGGTCCTCCTGAATGTAGGTTGTACTGAGCACAAGACGTACAAAATTTGTCCGTTTAATTATATATTAATGAATAATGAAGTAATAAATGAATAATTCATATTTTAAGATTTTTTTTAAGCTTGTTTAAAGTACTTAACTTTTTTTTTAGGCTGTGGGTGTCTTTCTCTAATATACCAGTAAGAGAGGGAGACCAATAGTTGCCGGCCATATATGGCCCGTTTAGAAGCCCCTTCACAAAAAGTTCAGTTGATGTTCACGATATTTTTAACAAAAACTGTAAAACGACGCGCGTAACCTTTTTCTGATCATTATTTCATGCTGCGTTTTTACACAAACGATTCCATAGGGCCGGCAGGTGTATCCGTAAGGACCCCATCAAATAAGATAAGATCATGCGGCGTCAAAATGAAGCAAAAATATTATAGTTAGTTATTATTAAGTGAAGTTTGCACCACAATATACACACACCAAAAATGACAATTTCTTATTCTGCGACAATGTTATGATAAATCGACAACCAATTAAGATAGAAATCGCTCAGGCACAGCCCCTATCTGTCAAGTTTAGGTCTAATCGGGGCCAATCGTGTCAGAAATCTGCAAAATGACTTGTACTTATCACTTAAGTAATGAAAAAAAAACATTTTTAGATACGTTGTAAAAATATTTTGTTTTAGAGGCCTCTTACAAAGGCGAGCTGACAACGTCGCTTATTTTAGTTTTTTCTTAATTGATGAATCAGTTTTCTCAATTTATTTGTTGTACCTATCCAAGTTAAATGTGTTTGTTGCAATTTTTTCTTATGAAGCATGGATGATGATGTGTCAAATGAAATATATTGCTTTTCACACATTTAAATACACCGGATGCACACAATTAATATGGTACATTTAAGCCTTTAAGGAATTAAGTCAATTTTACATTAGTTGAAACGAAAACATACTACCTTGCCAGCACAGCTTTTGTAAGAGACACCTTTGTTTAAATAACTTAAAAGCAAATAACAAGAGTTTTGAAAGCTTAACGTTTTTAAACTTCATTTTATTTTATTTTTGCATATTTTTTGATCTAAAATTTTGAATTATTCTGCTTTTATTGCTAGTATGCTTCGGAGATGTTTATCATTATCATTGTGACGACGCGCTGGCCTAGTTGGTAGTGACCCGGCCTACGAAGCTAGCGGTCCTGGGTTCAAATCCCGGTAAGGGCAGATATTTGTGTGATGAGCACCAGTATTTGTTTCTGAGTCTTGGATGTTCTCTATGTATTTAAGTATTTATTTCTCTATATAAGTATTTATATCGTTGTCTAGTACCCATAGTACAAGCCTAGAGCTTAGTTTGGGACTAGGTCAATTTGTGTGACATCGTCCCCTGATATTTATTTATTTATTTATGCATTGCCTTCATGATTATTTTACAACAAAGTCACAAAGTTCTTAACCTACGTTGGAAACTGAGAGCAAATTAAACAAAGGCCTCATAAGACGTATTTAATATTTTTGTGGAATAAAGGGTTTACATACAATATAATGTCCAAACTTATTCCGATATTATAAGTATTAGTGACGTTGGCGGTGACGTTGACGGTTTTAGCTCATTCATCAATGTGAGGCAAGTTTATGATGTTTATCAATCGATCAGCGCGCTGTGATTTATAAATCCTTTGGGTCATAGCGATACGATCGATAAGGGGGTTCCCATCCGATCTTGCACTGATTCAATATGTCAATATGTCAACATATTATTATAAACCTTTCTAAACGAGTTCTAATGCTGACCTTTTCAATATCTATTTTTTGTATTGTTAACTAGGTATAAGGTTAAGTGACAATATTGAAAAGGGCATGCTTTGATGGTTCGGTCATTTTGGAAAGGATGCATGAAAGAAGATTGACGAAAGAGAGAGTGTACCTATACAGAGCGAAAGTGAATGGGAGGATCGGAAGGGGCCGCCCTAGGCGTACTTTTTCGAATCAAATCGGGGATATACTGGAAAAGGGCGGAATCTTAAGTACCCGAAACCGACGTGCGTGCATGACTCGATGTATGAATGTGGAAAAAGCGAAAGAGATTTTTCAGGATCAAAGCAGGTGGAAAGAAGTGGTCTCTGCTTAACACTCTGGGAAACAGGCGTGATTTAATGTATGCAAGTAGTAAGGTTAATTAATGGAAGGATCGTGATAATACTTTTTAACTCTCCAACCCTTTAAAGTCGAGAGGAACTGGGGTTCTAGCTCAAAAGGCGTTTTTTTTTAATGTCATCAATATACTTTACCGCCATACCTTTTTTTAACTTGAACGTTAACTCCACTAGGACTATAATACACTTATCTAAACCTTTGGCCGCCACATCCGAAAGCATTTTAACGTGCCTCAAAAGACTAAGACAGTTTGTAAAAGAGCTGGGTATTTGCGGCAAAAGAAGCCTCTGACATATGTTCAAAAGCCTATAGATGTTTAAAAGATTTAATGTATTAAATAAGCAGGAAGTAAAAAATTAACTACGATATCTGATTCCCACAGTTAGGTTAGTCGCGCTGAATGCATTTTCTTTCGGAGATTTATTTGTGGATAGTTCATCTATTGCAGAGGTCCCCAAACTGTTTTGGCTCGTAGACCACTTGGCATTTTTTTCGGTTTTGGGTGGACCCCCTCCTTACCTAATATTCACGTTGTCACGTAAACACTAAGCAAGATATCTTCGGGATTTTTGCACGGTTAACATTGGAGGTCTAGTCGGCTAAAATTGGCAAAAAGGCTACAATTAAAATTAAGCTCGGAAAAATATTTTTAACAACATAAAAACTACACGCAGAGAAAGTTAAAACATATTTTTTATAGATAGATATGTGTATATTTATATATTTAAAAGAAAGTATTACTTAAGTAAGTTGGTGTCTACTATATATATATAAATATGGATGTGTATAATGTGTATAAATATGGATCATTCCATTAATGGAAAATCAAAATTAAAGTCACGACCTGTTTAAATGTCGTGGACCCCCATTTTATTTTTTCCGTTCACATAATCCCCTTGCAGGTCGTCATCGACCCCTGGGGGTCGATATAGACCACTTTGAGGATCACTGATCTATTGCTTACTCCTGAATTACTACTTTTAAAAACAAGCTTTAATAGATGGTAGTTATTCATAAAAATGTTGGTAGCATACTTAAGGCGATTACATTCAGTCGACAAATAAGAATGTTGAGCATGTTTATGTTTACAAATGTCATTGACTAAATCGTTTTAGTCATGCCAAAGTTGTATTGAAAGATCTATTAGACGAAGTGAACGGACGTTTGCTGGGTTGTCAGTTTTTTTAAAGTGTTGAACCAAAGGCATTCTCATGAATCACCAGGTAATCTCAGTTTCACGAAGATAGATTCCTATTTTTTATCTATAATAAATAATTCAACATCGGTACCTATCGGTTTACTTATTCTAATTAGAAAAAAAGGGTTAGTTTGAGGGTCATTTCACAAGGCACTAAAGTGCTCTATATTTTTAACCGACTTTAAAAAGGAGGAGGTTATACGTATGTATGTTTTTTTTTTTGTGTTCACCGATTACCCCGTCAATTATGGACCGATTTTAAAAATTCTTTTTTAGTTTCATAGAGTATACTTCCGAGGTGTACCCATTGTCACCAAATCTGAATCTGATGAGGGGATCAGTGAGGAATTGAGGGAACTCCTCAAATATTGTAGGCAAACATATGGCGATTTTAGTATTTTTAGTAACAAGTCTAGCATTTGCATTCAGAAAGTATCATTTGGTGAAGTGGAACTGATGATGAAGACCACGAATGGCCACCGGAACTCCTCAACGGTACTGATTTCAAGGGTGGCAATAAGATATCTCGATTAAGATAGTTGAGCGACTACAACGAAGAATATTTACTTGTTGAAATGTGACTATGACTTTCCCGCGGCATTGCTTGCGGCGCGCTTGAAATAACTTATAGTTTCATATCAATCAAGAAGTGGGACTATGTAACAGCGTATTATGATCACTAAAAAGTATAAAATAAAATAAATGTTTTAAAAAACAAAAAACCGCCTTCAAAAACGCAAAAAATAACTTTTTTTTAGATTGTAGGTATCACAATATTTTCAACAAAAAAGCCGACATCAGTTGGACTAACCTATAGGTACCTACAATTTTAAAAGATTTTATTTTTTGCGTTTTTTAAAGCTGTTTTTTTGTTTTTTAAAACATTTATTTTTTAAGTGAGCGGTACATACAGTCAACCAATTTAATTTCTAGGCCACTATGGACTAAAGTGATGTGAGTTAAAGTGACGTTGACAACCAAACGTAAGAGTCTTCCTATGATTTGGTTTACAACGTCACGTTGGCAAAGTCCGTAGTGGCCTAGGAATCAAATTGTTTGACTGTACATTAATAACCTAGAACAACCGTACTAAGGGCCATATAATAAACCGATCTTTATCCCCGTCTGAAGTCACATCAGAAATGACAGTTTCCTACGACTTGACGTTTACCTTGACGTAGGTTGAGACGGGCATCTCAGCCAAAAAAGTTTAAATACTTTATAAAATACGGCCCTCGGTAAGATTGCTCTAGGTTCCATGAATTTGATTTTTGATGAAACGTCACTAATGGAACCAAATACTAGTATATCAATCACTTTGGGGATATATCTTTGGGCATAAGCAATATTTAGTGTAGGTAACACATCATTCGAAACCAATATGACGACGTCCGAACGCAAGTGAACTTTAAAAACATATTACATTGCATACACAGTGCTTACAGACACATAATAATTAATATTGCGATGTATCACCAAAACTATAGTAAAATTATCAAGGGCATGGAAGGTATCAGCGCCTTAATCATATCTAATAGTAGATGAGAACAATTGTGTCCCCAAAATAAATAGCTTGCATGTTTACACTCCAGCGGTCAACGAAGGAGTGGCAAAAGTGAAGCGCGACGAAGAGGTCTAGGCGCAGGCGCGGCCTGGCCTGCCGGAAATGAGCCGCCATGTCTTACAAATTGGCAGGAAGACGAGGTGATTACGATAGGATTTCTGATTATAGTCAATAGTTTTGACAAGGGGTAGGAGAGCATAATACTCACTTGAAGAAAATACTATGATGATAGATAATATTATTATATACTTATAACCTGAACATTTCAAGTCTGTTGAAAGTAATAACATGTGTTACGCCATAACAATTTATAAATTATGGATAATATTTGATCTTTTTCGAACCGACCAAGAATCGCTTAGGTTGAAAACGAAGATTCCCAAATCGAACAGGAAATTGAATATGGCGTACGGACCTACGTTCTACGTTGTGCACTTAAATTAAATGTGCAAGCTGTCTCTGGACAAAGGCAAACTTATTTCCTTTGCTGATGATACAGCCTTATTTAGCAGACCAACATGACAAGTTAAGAACTGCCCAGCTTGAGTTCAATTCAATCACGAATTGGCACGGGACTAATGTATGTGGACATTTCATCCAATTTAGTTTTAAACTCTTTTTAAGCATGACTGACAGATAATTCCTTAAGATTCCATTAGGTTCGCGATTTTATTCTTACTTCGGCATTGTAACGTGCTATAAAGTTTAAATAAACACCGACAAGACTTCATATGTTACCTCTTCCATTCGAAAGCCTGGTCAGAGTGGTCAGCCATCTCTTGAAAAACACTTCGTTTTAGCTCATTGCCAACAGTCAGAGCTTTCTTCATGATGTGCCAGAAACTAACCATCGACAGCATTAAGTACCTGGCATACTAGTAGACGAGAAATTTTCCTTTGGTCCTCACATCGATGCAGTCTGTAAGAGAATTAGAAAACTTATTCAAATTCAGTTCCGGAAACCTTTTGGTACGGAACCCTAAAAATAAATCATCAGTAGACATGTTTTGCTAGAGATAGTTATAGCACCAGGAACTGTGTACGCGCCGCGTGATAGCGCGGACGCACCGCGAAAGCTTCGAAAATAGAACCATTGGATGTTCCATTTTATTTGAAATTCGTTCCGTTTGGAAACTCATTTCCGTTGTGCTCGTTCTAAACAATACTGTTTCATCTATGTAATAGGACAACAAGAGAATGAACAGATCGAATAACCTATGTCCAAAAAATTTAATAATAAAACAGTCTAGATCAAATAAATGTAATTTATTGATATTTTTTTAACCTTGCTTTTTACTACTTTAATAGATTATAAAGTATTACATCTAATATCCCCTAACTTTTCATGGTTCATGCCTTGACGCGCCTATTTATAAGTTCCAGAGGATTGTTCATGAAATTCCGGCGCTAGTCGCGAGCGGAGCGCGCGCGCGGTCGCTTCCCGGGCAATCCTGCGCAGCTCTTCCGGATCCACCTCAAAAATATGATCAGTTGAATTCAAGTGTCGTGTCGTGTGATCAAATAAGTGCGTAACAAGTATACAACCACCACACCACACCGATACATCCGCGCGTCTAGAACTATGTAAGAGATAGCTCTTAGTATCACAGGAATCTCATGATCGCGTTTGTTTCTATTAGCAGCTGCTAAAGAGAAATAGCTGGGTTTATTTCAAATTTTGTGTAAACACGTTCTTAGATACGTCTGAACAGTTGTGGTATGTTAAATCTCGAAGGCTTTGAACCTTATGTTGATGATGTATTGTGCTTTTGGAATGATAGTCAAGATAAATAATTTTGCACAAACCATTAAATAAAGTTGTCTTAAACAAACTAAAAAATCCAAGACCAGGCGCATTGTAGCAATTGTTACAATATTTAAATTACCAAAACATGTACCTAATGAGTAGGAAGTTTTAACAGGCGTCACGGCTAGGTATTTTATCTAAAATTCTATACTATTTATCGTTTTGACATCTTACAAGAAAGTGATTTGAACTGACAGTGAACTACCCTATTCAGCAAACGCAGACATCAGGACTATATCCTCAAGGTTAAAAAAAGAACTCAGAAAATGATGCTTTCCTTGAGTTCCTTAACTTGCAAAATAAGGGCACATACTCTGTTTTTTTAGAATTTATTTCAAAGATATAATAAAAATATCATCAGGAATGAGATAAAGTACCTAGACATTCTTATAATTAGGTAACTTTAGCATAGTTCTCTTGGAATTTGAATTCAACTGGTAAGATTTCCCCTATTTTTTGCAATAATAAAACTATGGCTAGAAGTAAATTTTGGTTAGGCCGCTTATGATCCCGTTTGCAAAATGGCCCTTCGCAAATTGACGTCCTTTTCGTAAGACGTTCACTTCGCAGAACGCCCTTTCTCAAAATGTTTCCTTTCGCAAAAGTCTGTTTTAGATAATGTCAAGCTTTATCAAAATGTACCCTGTTTATCAGCTTCTAGGCTATCCTTAGTAATGGGATCGAAGGTGACATGCGCATTATTCACTGTACTTAATGGATAAGAACATTCGCCAACTATTTCTCATCACATGATCTCAGTGACTCACGGACCGAGCAAAGAGGATCGAAGAGCAATGTCGAGCAAGTTTAAATATTGGAAAATATTAGTCGGATAATTAATTGGCATGATCTAGCTAACTAAAGAAACTAAACTTAAAATATTGTCGAAAGACACTAATAATCTTCTTTTTTACGTTAGAATGAAACTTTGTTAGAAAATTGAGGATAATTAAATAGAATATCAATTGAGTTTTACTAGGTAGTAAATTCTTTGTCATTTAGGTTATAAAATACGGTCTAACTGAAAATGTTATGGACCGCTCCGACTAAATTGATCCATTATTTATGGAGTGCTTTATCAAAATTAAAAGCCTAAATAAAACTGTCCCTAAAATACCGGATTATTCTAATATTGGAGTCACGACATTGCCAATACTAGCTAATTGTAAACAGAACTGCCAAGACACCTAGGAAACCTAATAATTACCGTCTTTGTAGCAAAATTATCTTCGATATTAATGCTAATTATGTAGCCAAATTAAATTTAAATTATTAACTAAGTTCTAGGCTTGTACTATAGGTAAATACATAAATACGCAGAAAACATCCAAATATTCCAAATCTTAGAAACTTGCTCGTGCCTGGGACCCTTCGTAGGGTAACTAGACTATAAGTTCGACGTTTCGCCAATATTATTAAGGTATTAAAGTAGTATCGTATCATAACAATATTTTATGGAGATTAATATAAGCTGTTGTAAAAAAAGATTCTGCATAGTTTTCGTATAATTTGTTTGAGGTATGAATAACCCAGGGTTATTAACCGTATTCTGATTACTATCATATCTACTATGTAGCGAAGAATTTATTATTTATACCAATGATATTTTATATAAAGATACGTCATCTGCGCGCAAAAACGTTCCTCAAAAAGGAAGGCAAATTGCCTTACTTTTTATCTATTTATCTCTTTCTAACAATAGCGTTCGCTATGGATTGCCGTCTTTGTCTCTGTCAGTAATTGGTCACGGGTTTTGAATGCGTTTAGTATGAGCATAACGTATCTTAATATATAATATCATTGATTTATACGACAAATAAATCGAATTAAAATAATTCCAAAACGTGTTAATGTTAATCTTTCGATTATGCACCATAATAGTTCTCGGAATATTTAGAGACCCATGGGTTTTTACTTCTAGGAATAAAATCCTATGGTAAATCCCGCTCGCGTCCGGGGAAGTCGTGGCGGATGTCTGATGGCATCTTTCCTCGTTAAATCGTGTCTGATTACGCCTAATCGACGTCAAAAATCATTTTCATTGGCATCGAGTGTTTATTATAAGACTCGTAGAGCAGATGACGGCCGCGTTAAAAATAATACTTATTGAATGAATGGATGGGACCGACGGACGTAGCGTACTTTTTGGCTAAAGTCACGCTTGCAATATATAATTGGGTTCACTAATATTTCACCGAAACTTTGACAAAAGTTTATTTTACAACCAACGCACGTTTCATATAATAATATATTCATTTCACAAATATGTTGTTGCGAGAAATGTTTTGATTTAAAACTTACCGTTTGACAACTAGTTATTTACCAAATACTATAATTTATAAATATATTCAAATTTGTTATTGTCATTTATGCATTTTTCATAACACAAAATGATTCGTAAGTAATTTACATTCTTAGTAAAAACGGCTCGTTTTATATCTAAAAATGTCTTTATTCCTTTTTATATTCTACGTTTACATCATTTACAGTCGACGAAGCTCCGCTTCGCGGAGCTGCCATTACGCGTATTTATGGCGCTTCGCGCCTAGGCACAATTCTAACCTAACGTAACCTAACCCTACTTAAGCAATACAGGTGTTTTAGGTACAATTTTAATTGAGAGGCTTTGCTCCCTCCCCCCACTTTTGTGGCTTTGCCTATCCAAACTTTACAAAATATTTTATACTAAAGTTTTTAAAACATGAAACCTATGACAAACAAAGTAATATACCGTTCGTAGGACGTATGTACTACGTTAGTTGACTATTTGATATCAATAATAAAATTAAATAATCTATTTGACAAATTATACAATGTAAAATGAAAATTTGTCAAGTTATTATTCGAACACATGAATTATTTGCTAAATCTGTAGTTGTAAAAAGTTAAATGATGAACGATGTATTTATCAATCGTTGGTTGCGAAACGAAAATTTGCTAAATAACTGGCGAGAAAATGTAAGGATCCCATATAATTGAGATAGCCTATGATTGGGAGTTAACTTTAGATTTTTTTCGAATAAAAAGTTTGATGAATAATAATTTTAGAAATTTAGAAATTTTGAATAGGTCGCATATGGTCCTGTCAAAATAGCCCTTTGCAAAATGACGTACCCTTTGTAGGACGTCAAATTCGCCAAAAGCACCTTTCGCAAAACGTCCCTTTCACAAAATGACTTTTTTAAGTAATGTATCAAGAGTCAAACTGTCCGTCTGAAATGATTTCCCAAATGTTTAGGATAAAAAATGCAAATATTTCCTTATTACATCACAAAGTCAACAAACATACAACAAATATCATTTTATTCAACCGTTTTCACTAAACGCCCATTGACGAATCCCAATCACGTTTTTCTTCCACCTTGACCTAACGTTGAGCCGGATCCCTAATTGCATTACATTGGCTTGCAGGTTCAGTAGTCGTGTGGATTGCATAAACCTTACACGTACACATAAAAACACTACACACCATTCTAACAAAATACCTACAGTTGCAAACCCATCTAACACAACTCTATAAATCATCCTTCCTGATGCAGTACATCATGCCGATCGGAAATGTGAACAAGGAACCGGCTGTGAAGAGGGAAACCTTCAGGCCTCCTTGGGTGAAGGATAAAGACGCGGCGGCGCCTCCCCCGTGGACCCAGCGAAAGCTGAAGCCGGTGGAAAGCGCCACCAGTGCAAAACCTGAGGCTGAAGAGCAACCAGCACCAGCCGCCAAAGCATTGAAACGTGAGTTTTTTTTACTACCTCCTATTTAGTCAAAAATTGCTAAAATAGTACAATCAGAAAGTATTTGCTGAGGCGAGAAAGTACGCTATAAATGGACGAGTTACGTAGAGGTACGAAACGAAGTTAAAGGCCTGGGAGCCTAATCAAAATGCATAACTCCAGATTTTCGAAAATCGACAAAATGTACGTAAGCTGATGAAAGATCGCATCGACCGCTTATAAATGTTAACTCCATACATTTCGAGTCAATCGAAACGTTAGCAGCGTTTGTATCTTGGTTTGGTTTGGTAGAACAGAGCATTACGAATCAACCTATTGCTCTTTTCGCCAAAAATAAAAAAAAATCAACTAGGTAGGTACTGTGAGAATATGCTTCCGTACTAGGTCCACAGAGTTGTTCTCTACATCGTATATAAATATTGTTGGCCTGTTCATATAAGTCATATTTATTTTGTGATCCCGACCCAGAACATCATCGGCCATACCTATTTCCTAGCAGTGTTGTCAAACACATGTTTCTAAATAGTCAATGAGAGAGTAGTAGGTAGACGTGCCGTGAACTAAGTGCCGTGCGTATTTAAATGCGGTCACATTCTAAATCAAGACTTAGATCACAATGATCCAATTAGAGCAGCTACTTGTCATCCTGGTGCCGTTTTGTTTACGTTCAACCGTTAACGTCACAGTGACGTAGATGGGAAGCGCCTGCTGAGGCACGCTCGTCAACGTAGCGAGCGGAAAACTTATTGCAACGAACGTTGTGTAGGAGCAGGAGTTAAACTAAGCGGGAAAATACATACGATAGGTTTGACCACATTAGAATTAGCAAATTCAAATTCATATTCAAAATGATTTATTTCAGAAAATAGTTTTCCTTATTACACATAACAGCAAGACACAAATACGGGTTACCTTTGTTTCGGCAAAATATGTTTGCCAAATGCTTTGTTTTGTGTAACCGTAAATATTGCAGGATTTTACAAAAACTAACCTAAACTAACCTATACGGTTCTACACGATGGTACTGAAATAAATCCTGAAATATTTACAGTTGCAGGAAAAAATTGGCTTGGCAAATGTTGGCAGGAGGCCTGAGGGGTTTGTTCCAATGCCCCTGGAAGGAGTCCTGAAACCTGTCTGTAAAGTAGTAGTTTGGCTGATGATTCCTGGAGAAAGCTAGCTAAGCTTTTGCCCGGGACTCCGTCTCCGCGACGTCATTTATCACTCTTCCCTCGAAAACTGTTTCATTTCTGGGGATTAAAATTAACTTACGTCCGTCTCCAATAAACTACCACTGTACCAAATTTAATGTCGACCAGTTGAAACTTTGAGGCGTGAAAACGGAACAAACAAACACACTGTATAAGTAAGGATTAGGATAGAACATTATACCTAGTTCTTTATAAGATGAATGCAAAAAACCCGCTTCCATGAATATTTAGCTATCATACTTTAATGTTCATTGCGAACATAAAAATCTCGTCAACTGTTCCAATTTTTTCCGTCGATGTGCGAGTGGCTATGGCTATATTTCACGGTATGTTTGTGATTGTGTATAGGTGTGTTGATGTATACAGAGGTGTGACGTCAGCACCTGCCTGAAACTTTGGCAGGAGACACGAGTTCCGAATAATTGAGTCTCCGAAACTGTTCATAAGTTGCTAGTCTGGAGTTTGGAACCGAGTGGACTTCTTGTGTATACGTCGACGAAATCAGTCAGTTTGGCTCAGAGCTTTGTGATACGTGTATTTTGCAGTGCCCTTATAAACAGTGTTAGTGATATAGGGTTTATATTGAACTATTTACGGCCCTGAAGTATATAGGTATGTTCAATTACTTCAAACCTGTTGTTAAAGGGTTTCTTTTTATGCAAAAACAGCGTATGACGAGTCAAATTTTCGTTTTGTCTCCTTTTATAAAAAATCTCCAAATGTAACAAAAACCTGTTCAAGAACTATTGATTGTATCGATTAAAATCGATATTTTACGTACTCTCCCTCAGTTGTCTTAAATTTACTGATTCTAAATACTATCTACTACCCAACATATACCCTGAAACATAACGAGTAAATAATCATAAGACAATTAAGAATTACGAAAATAATAACAAAAGAAATATTTTGAAAATGTATACGTTGATTCACTGTGGTCCCAAAATAAAGTAAGTAATCATGTTAAAACGGTCTACTTCAATAGGTGATAAAAACAATACCTATACCAATCCTTTGCAATTTAACTCCGATACTTTAACATCACAGTTCACTGTCCGTTGAAGTGCATGATATGCACTCTCAGCTCCGTCCTCGCATTTTGTCGCGATATTCTGTTCCAATAACGTTGAAGATGTTAAGAGAAGATATTTTCAGCGGCCGACGCCGACGGTTTGGGATATTTTTAGGCGGGACAGACTTTTTACAAAACAAACGAATATGCTGTGGTTGCGGCTCATGATTTGATTTAAACTATATTGAAAAAGTTCCTACTTAAATAAAGAAATATCAGAATTTTCTAGATAGATTTATTATCTAGAGACAAACATATTAATATATAGGAACATATAAATATTTTTGTTGTTTCCTTCTTGGCACTGAAACTGAAAGCAAGCGAACTAGTGTACAGTCGAGTTCTTAAATATGTGTACACTTTAGTACCTTGTCCAATTAGTGTCTTGTTTATACTGCTATATATGAATTGTCACAGCGATTAAAGTGACAAGGTACTAAGGTGTTTACATATTTATGAACTCGACTGTACTAGTTTGCTTGCTTTGGTAGTTTCACTACGTTTGCGAGTGAGATTTCCGGGTGTTATCTGTAGACAGACAGACATTCGATTGTTACACGGGTCTTGATATAAAAAAACTGCGGTATTACACAATGACTGCGGTTTAAACATCCTTTTGTCAAATTATTTTTATTACTTTTTGGGATTATGTTATTATCATGTCATCCGGTTCTTAGCTATGTATTAAGTTTCGAGACTAATTAACTTATTGGGAAGTTAGTTTAAAATCGATTGCAAAATGTATACCATACAGACAAACAAATAAACAGACGGAGTTGGTTAGATAGTAAAAGCGTGCTAATCTGCTAATAATTACTGAATTTTCGCAAAATATTCTGCCAAATCTACCAAATTACTCAGAGAAACAGAACTCTATGTCAAATACAAAGTCGCCACTCGCACGCTAATGACAGCTGGAAAGCAAAGCGAATTTCAACCTTACTGGTACACACTAAGATCTAATTTGAGTTGTTTGTTATGACGGATTTATCCGTCGTCGGCGTTGAATCCGTGATGCGGATATAGGTATCCGCCCAGTGGCAAAGAAAAGGTTAAAAAAAAATTATTTTCCATTTTTATGCATAAGTCTCAAACTTTTCAATTTTATGCATAAGATAAATGTTATTGTACCCGCAGGTATACTTATGAGACTTTCCGTTTTTATTAAAGCTCTAATAGAGCTTTGATTAAGCTCTATTTACTATTCTCCCCTGTTTTTTTCTAGTAAACTACTAACAATGTATAATAACATATACGTTAGCTAGAGCAATTACACTTCCTGTCTAATCTCTATACCTACTTGTGATTTGGCGCTACCAACGTTAAAAATGTCAAACGCTTCTTTAAGGGTCATACACACTCGCAAAAACAAAAGTTGTCTCTCCTGTGGTTAATAGTTAAAGGCTTGTGTGCATATATCTAACTTATGTTTTTATTTGATAGGACTAAAGTAGACCTGACGGCGCTTATGAGCATGTGGGTTCAGCCTTAAAAACGTTCACCTCGGGTATGTCCACAGGAAAGACGGTAACCTTAATCTGTGTACACCCCCCTTAAACATAGTAGGATACTATTTTATAAATAAACTACATAAATAATCAAAAGGAAAATATTATACAAAGTTAGGTACCTAGTCTCAAACTAAGCTTTAGGAGGGTACAGTCGTCAGGATATGTCATCCTATAAGTACCTAGCTGCACGCTTTTGTACCTTGTCGCTTTAACGCCTTAAAGAGATTAGTGCAGAGGATCAAACATGACATTAGAGAGACAGAGCACTGAAGTGTGCAGAGCACGGAACTTTTGTCTTTACCGGAAATCAAAGACGGGACCGCTACCTTCGTAGGCAGTGTCACTACAACTTGTCAATTGAGTTTGTAAGATGATAAGCCGATAGATACATCATATACATTTTCTTGCGCACTCGTACACATTTCATTTGATCTGATGAGATAGACGCCTTTGCACTCGACTAAAGATATAAAAAATGTAAGCTTTAATGATGATGTTCTCATGGCTACAAAAATGTATCTTGACGGTCATCAAATAGGAAATTTTGACAAGTAACCGCGCTAAAATAGCGAAGGTCGGCCATCTTGGCAGCGGCCATGTTTATTTACGTACGCGAATGCCATCAAAATGCACCGCGCCGGGGTCGTTACACGTGCTTCGATCAATTTTACTATTTTTACTTTAAAATGCAGAAATTTGAACAAAAAATCCTATTTCAGATGATGTATGCTTTGTTTTCTAGCCGCGTTGAAAAAGCAGCCAACGATCAAAGAAAAAGCTGACAAACCAGAAAAACCTGAAAATGGTGTATCTGAAACCGTAGAGGAGAAACTTGTAAAACCATCCGCAGCCAAATCAGCCGATAAAGCAGCAAGACCCGCCGATGAAAAACCTAGGTTCACAAAATCATCTTTAACTAAGACTCCGAAACCCAAAACAAATGATGAGAATAATGTAAATGAAAAACCTATAGAAAAACCTACTTTAAGGAGTGTCAGAACAATCGACGGCAATAAAAGTAAAGAAAAATCGGTAACGATTGTAGATAAGAAACCAGAGGAGAAGAACAGTATTTCCAAAACAAGTAAAACTGAAGCAAATAATAAGATCTCAAATGATAAAAGTGCTTCAAACTCGACCACCAAAGCAGCAGAAACCAAACCAGTTGCTAAGAAACCCGAAGCACCGCGAGTAGAAGAGACTTCGGAGGACAAAACAAAGATGGCAACCAAACCACCGATAGAGAAGCCTCCTACCAAGGTAACTCACACGATTTTATTATTTAAAGCTAAATTTGTAAATTTTATGAATGAACAAAAGAGAAAAACACTTTTAAAAAATAACAAGCTTGCGCCCACGAGGTTTGGACGGATGTGTTACATTTGCTGTCTTTTTTTTAACTCTATCATTGCGCGTCATTATATGAATCTTATAGCTATAATTACATCACGCGCAATAACCAAATTTATAAATAGTCAGGAATAGAAACGATTCTGTGTTATTCAAGAATATTAAACACCTTCTTCTGTTCGGCATATCATCCCCTCCTATGCCTCTCCGGGTTCCTTCAAATTTGCCCCATTATGATTCGAGTTAGTCTAGTCCATCAAGGACCACACACCTTAAATAGTGAGTAAAAAAATTCTGATGGTTGGCAAATAATAGTTTGATGTGTTGACAGTAAGGGTGAAGTGCGATATTCTCAAATGACGCAACAATCACTAGAAAAATTAGTTTATTTTTTATTATGTTGCTAACAGCGTTCTCATGTTTTCCAAAATCTTCTTGCAACGTCGTATAACCGTAGAACGTTGCACTAATAGTGTATCTGACGGGAAGTAATCATCCCCGCCCGTTAACACCCGTAATTAACACCTACATTTCTAGATAGCATGTCGGTCCGTTGCCGGGGCGTTTGAGAGAAATGAAAGATCTTTTCTTGCCTCAAGCCGCCCCAAGTCAAATGTGTCATAATCATAACATTCATAGCTGTTCGGAATCAACGCAGAGGGGAACTAGTTCCACAGTTTCTTTAGTAGGTAATGCCTAACTATTACAAAATCAAGGTTAGGTTAGCTCTCATCTCCCTGTTCCTCTCTTTGCCGAAAACAGTTAGAGATAAAAGCACTGAAGTATTATTCATTCCTATAGGTATAATAAAATGATTGTTAACTCTGCATTTTTATCGTATTTATATTAATAAAATATTTTGTCTACTTCAGCTCCCTCCACGAAAGCCGTCACTAGTAAAGCAGCCTTCAAAAGATGAGCCTGTCAAGAAATGGAGGGACCCTCTCCACGAGCGCGTCAAGGAGAACATCGATAAGACCTTGAACGAAGTGCCCAAGGGACACACCCTAACGAAGAATGAGAGTTTGAGGAGTAAGTTACGATAGGATAATAGGATGAACCACTACTAGATTACTAGATTATACTACATAAGCAGGGGTCGGAATAGGTAGTGCTTATTAACCTAAACTTGACTCTTGTTCATTCATGCGTGAGTGAGATGGGAATACGTTATTGAATGAAGATGCATCAGGTTTAGGTTAATAAGCACTACCTATTCCGACCTCTGTACATAAGGTAAGAAGTCAATCTTGACATATTGCAGAACCATACAGTCTCTAAAAATTGATAATGTTGACCGCAGTAAAACAATGCTGTTGTTGATTCCTTCACACGCCAAAAATAGTTTAGCATTGTTTTACTGCTGTCAACATTATCAATATTCAGAGACTTCATAGTTGTACAGTCAGGGACATTGGCGGTCGTCCACTTAAGAAAATTTTGGCTTGTGCGTTGCAGCTAGCTAATCCTACAACGCTCAGGTCGTTACGCGTCGAACGCGCAAACGAATATCACCCTAGAGGTGGTCGACTGGGAATGCCCCTGACTGTACATTGTGTCAGGATTGACTTCTTATCCGCTCACGTGTTTTGTGCAATGAGAGTTGCGAGTGATAGCCCTTATTTGCTTATAAATAAAGTCGATCAAACTTGCAAAAATGTGCAAGAATTTGCAAAACAGATCTTAACGCTGTAACTTCTAATTTCGCCAACGCATAGTTTAATATAAGAATACTGCAGTAAATAATCAACAGAACTCATTTCAAATTCAAACAAGCAATGCGAGACGTTTAAAACATGCGTTCTCTTAACAAAGGAATACAAAACGAGTCCTGATTCAGAGCCCGTTGCATGTGGTCCGGAGCGACACAACATTGACACACTAGCACTTTCGCTAAATTATAATTAGAGTGTGTGTCAGATAGTGCACTCGATCGGCGCAGGCGCAGCCCAAGATCAATCCTCATCGATTTTGGCACACTTCCTATTGTGACATTAACGAGATTTAGATGCGGCAGCGTTGTAAAAAACATTTAATAAGTTTAAATTTACCTTTGCTGAATTACCTTCTATTCAGACTCACTGTAAGAAATGCAGGCTAGGCAATTTGTTTTTGAAGCTGAATCTATCGACCGATCTAAAATGTTACAGAACGTCTTTATTCCAAAAAAAGTTATGATTGAATATGTTTCAAATTGCTTAGAAACGAATTCCTAACCGAAAATATTTCAAAACTTGCGTACAAGATATGCAATAGGATATTAATTAGAGATTCGGCTTTCATTCTATTACAGAAGTAATTAATTACTGAATAAGGCAATACAATGTTATATCGTAGTATCGTGGTAGTTATGTTTACAAGCTTTTAATGAATTTGCTAATTTCTTGTGTAACCCAATAAAGGTAAAAACTCGCCTAAGGTTTAGCTGACCTAGCAATATTCGAATGAGTTTAATCTTTGCTGCAAGACAGAATAGTCTGCAAACTTCCCAACACATCTCAGTGATATATTATTAATAAGTATTTTTTAAATCTTTAGGCAAACTGCTTTAACTACAAAGAAAATCAAGCAAAAAAAGGTTAGGTCACGTACGATCTTTTACTCACCTATCTATGTACATTCGTTTACCGTATCAATGCAATTATATTACTTTTGTTTATGTGCAATAATACATACTTAGTACTAATACACATTAGTTCTAAATTAAGCAACATGACTATAAGCTCTTGCATCTAGTAATCGACGCACGCATCTTTACCTTTTGATCTTTTGTGCGCCAGACTAGTTAGTGGTCTAAATCCAACCCAAAATAGTCACAGAGAGTTCCGCGTACGTCGCGTGCGCCGATCAGGTGCGAAAAACGACTTCAGTGGCAAATTGTTCTGAGAAGCTGAACTTCTCAAGTGAAAATATTATTAATTGCATAGTAAAGTTGTTATTCAGTGTAAAAAATATTATTATCATTGAGAAAACATCGTTTACCTGACTAGGTGACAAGTTGTGATTATAGTGAAAATGCCTGATCCAAAGGAACCAGAAGTTAGCCTTTTTAAAGGTTGGTACAAAAGCAAAAAGGAACAGTTAAAATTATACAAAAAATAGATTTAGTGCTAGGATTAGGATTACTAAAAGTAGGTACTGCGATTTTGTTTAATTATTGCCTACTGGGTGGGTATGTAATCGAAACGTTTCCGTGATTACTCTTTTATGTGAGGCCCGATTCGTCTAAGTTGAAATACGGGCTTCATCCCAAATAGCAAAATGGACTAATCTCAGATTTTTTAGCTTTACTCTTGGTTAGTTCTATCGGACCTTAATCCGACGGATCTTGGGTTTTTGATTACGGTCATTCTCCAGACAGCCATTTCTGTATGTCCTCGGGCTTAAAAAATATAAAACTATTGAATTTGGTATAATTTATATTTTTTGTTCGTAGAAGGTACTCGTATTGAGGTGTACATGAATTTTCAAGTAAATATTCAATACCTTTCTAGGAGAAAAAAAAAATCAATACCCCATTCTCCTAATTAACACCGCGCGTCCCACTTCCGAAATCACTAATATAACTATTTTCCCCGATCATATACAAGAGGAAAGATGAATGAAAGTATTTTTATTTAATGAAAGATAAGATATCCAAATTACAAAAAAAATACCAAATTTATTTAGTAATATATCACTAAGATATAAAATAAAGAAACTTTGTCCCGATACGTGTACTAATTCACGCGCCGCTTTCATTCTTGTCCGTGCAAGGCCATTGAAGAAATAGACAGACGTCTGTAATGCATTTTGCGTGAGCAGACACTCATGTCAAGACCCTCTTGAGAGAAAGACGTGTTAATGTTGTGTGGATCGCACACTACAAGTGTAAGTATCTAATTCGCATGTTTTGGTTCTCGTAAATGCTAATTAACACGTTCACGTTTTTAAAATCAGCCAATAACTCTATAGCTCTGTAAATTATTGTATACATTAAGAACCTCAGTATTTAACAGTTACTGGATTATGTACTTTATCACATGTACCTAAAAGAAGTTATATTTTTTTTATCAAGAATCCCTAATACACACGTCTAATTCACGGGTCAAAAATGAACGCGTTAATTAGTTTAAGAGTAGTAAAAAGGTTTTTGGTACGTAAAAGTATTTTATTTCTAATTGCTCGCTTAAGCTAAACCAGGTTAAATTAATTTACAGTAATAATCTTTTTACAAAAATGTAATTCCCGGAAGAATGATGGCATGATTAGACTGACATATATTATGTCAAACTGATGTTATTAGAGGGGCCCTAACCTTAAAATCATCCTTATGATCGTATCTGTGTGCTTAAGTGTTTGGACAATATGTTTTTTAGAGGTTATTTTTTTCTCCTAGCATATTTCTCTTGGAAAACATGAAAATTTTGCTGACCGCATTAAAAAGTTGCATTTTGACAAAAAGTGACCTAGGGACCCGGCATCATTCTTCATATTTGTATAAATTATGTATTAAAACCACCCGCAATAATTAAACTACATACTTAAAGTTGAACGTCTGTATGTTATGTTACATAACTTATGTATGTAAAGCTTAAACGGCTCGACGGATTTTAGCATTATGAATTATAAGGTGTCCTTAGATTCAATAAAATTAACTAGTTTATTTATATCTTTTTAGTTCATCAGGATTTTAAATTTTAAATTACTTTTTTTAAAGATAGATAGGGAATGTAAAAAGTAGGAGGAAGAAGTATTATTTTTTCTTTAGCAGATACGGCAATTTATTTGCTATCGTTTGTTCATAATACCTAAGGTTTATACCTTAGTTATTATGTTAGTAAAGTTATTAATTCTGTTTTTTTTTATCGTTTTCATTGTTGATTATAGAACGATTATTTCAGTGAAATATTAGTTAGCTTATTATGTATGTATATCGTGATGGATATTTTATGTTCCTAATAGTTTCAACGTTGCAATATAATAAATATGATAAAATTAATAGATAGTCTGACAGTTTTTGTCTTATTTCCTAAAAATATATATATTTGGCATGAACATTTATCTAATAAACGCGTAGTTTTTTTAATTCGCAAGCAAATAAACCTAATTAACGCATCGCTTTTCTAATTCGCGCGTCACGCAAATATTAAAACCCTTCTAGTTAATTAACCGCTAATAATAATTAAGTGCCCAATAAATATTAAAGTTTGAATGGTCGATATGTTACTACATTTTGCATAAATTTTATCAAAAACCAAGTGGAAAAAAAGGGCGGTGTTAATTAGACTGAGAACACAATTCTGGAGAATGACCGATTAGTAAGATAAATTTTAATATGTCGTTATTTTTGAACAGGCTTATTGAAGCCGGCCCCACCGCCAATGCCTCCACCGCTACCGCCCAAGATGCCTCCCCCACCTGAGTTTAAAAAGGCACCCCTCGACCCAGAAAAGCTAAAGAAGCTAGACAATCTCCGTAGCAGGCCCAGAAAGCGACCAGACTGGAGCGACATGATGAAAGAAGTAGAAGATGGAAAGAAGTTAAAGCACGTTGTTTGTAATGACAGGTAATAAACCAAAACGGCATGATACTTCTAAGTGCCTTTAATTTTAACGGTACATAGAAATCTCGGAGTCTTTGATGTAAATGTGACCAAAAAGTAATAAAATCATTTCTGTGTTTTAGATCAAGTCCAATAATAACCAAGAGCTCAGTAGTGAAGAATAAGGATCAATTCATTTTCGAATCAGAAAAACCAAACTCGCACAATGCTTTATTAAAAGAAATCAACTCAGGCGTGAAACTAAAGAAAACCAAGACGAATGACAGAAGTAAACCCAATTTGGAAGGTTTGAGGAAGTTTAGAAGACAAATGACGATCGAGGAGCAGGTTCAGAAGTCAATGTCACAGGCTAACTTAGCAGCATCTCCGTCAGGAGTGAAATTAGCGGTAGCCGAGGTATGTTAGTTTACGTGAAATTATGATCTAATCGATCATAACATAAATCATTGAGAAGTAGGTTCAGTTCAATTTGGACTATTTTCCCGAAATTACTGTCGCATGAAAATTGTATTTTTACGACCGTTTAAGGTGACTCATATTTATTTAACACTTCAGATCCCTGGAACAGAAGAAGAGGAGATCGATGAGATGGACGACATTGACAAGGTCCGTGATGATCTTCAATCTACAAAGCAGCTATTGGCGATCGAACTAAGGTAAAATATAATAAGTACTTGTCCAACAGATTGATATGCTATGCTATGCAAAGATAGAGTTTGTAGTAGATCGTAAAATAACAACGACTTTTTGATTTTCTAGGAGCAAAGAAGCCCAGGAAAGAGAAAATAAGCGACTGCTTACTAGGATACAGAACTTGGAAGCAGAATTGGCAAGAGAGCGTGCTATTATAAGGCAAGAGCAACATAAAACAGTCATATCCGTTACAGACGCTTATGATGAGAGATTAGTGAACAGCCTTAAATCGGAGGTAGATAGAGCCAAAGACACTGCTGACAATTTGGAAAAGCAGTATTTGCAAGCTGCTGAAGATAGAGATACGCATCTTACGGAATTGGAAGAGGTAAAACGCAGGAACGCAGAATTAGAGAAAAAACTGGAGCAAGCATTAGCGGTAAGTTTACTTCTGTTTTTTGTGTATTCTCTCTGTAACGTGCAGTAAAATGCTTCTTGTTCTTTTTGTTTTCGAACTGCTACAGCTTTACTAACGCTTTTACAGATACAAGAGCAATATCATTCAGAAGAACCACTGTCATTCTACCAAAAGAGGCAGCTTGATTTTGAGAAAGAATGTATGTTATTGAATATAGACATCAATTCGGCTTCGGCTCAGGAATTGAGGAAAAGTGCTAAATCTAATAACATTAACGCTGCTACTAACGCTGCTTCTACTAATTATTATAACGAGGTATGAGTTGCTTTGGTAAATAAAATACAAGGACAGAATATATTATTGCTTGGTTGTGTTTATTAATGTCGTACAGATGTAGTTAATAAATATATTATGTAGTTAATCGTGTTTGTTCAAAAAACTTCGTATTTATCTTGCTTTCTCAATCACCTTTAATAACCATCGATTAGCTTTGCAAGAAAGCGAGACAAAGAAGAAATTATCCGTCAAAATACGATATTGTATGATTATGCATTTCATCTGAATATACTCCTTAAATTGAGAAAAATATTTTCAGGGTATAATGCCAACAAATATGGGGTCGAGAAGATCCAGTCACGCTATCAAACAGCTCTCAGTGACCAAAGACGACAGCTTCGAAGAAGAAGAGGAGTCTGAACCCGAAGAGGTATGCGCTTAAAACATTTTGATGATGAAGTAGCAATACCTCCTACCTACGTTAACTTGCAGAACGAAAGAATTCTAAATACGTTAAGGAACACTATGTACGTAGCATTATTAAGTCATGCAACTCAATAGCTAGGAGGTATTGCTTCTTCATCATCGATTTGTAAAATCAAATAATTTACAATGTAAAAAACCGGCGTAATAGCATGTCAGACCATGCTGAGTGCAGGGTTTCATCGCCGTTACTACAAAAACGACAACGAGGTTATTTACATACTTTTCAAGTTATTTGGTGCTATTTTAGATGTCTTTTAGTTGTTGTAAAAATTTAAGTTACCCAAAATCTACAGTAAATTTTACATATTTCCCAGATAGTAATTCTAGCGAAAATATACTTTTAGAGTTTAACATTTCCATTTTTATTAGTAAAAATTGATAATAATGTTAATAATATTCACATAATGGTTTTTAAGAGCTATCCCACCAAGAAATAAATCACCCTTTGTGTACATCCTACCTAGAAAAAAAAAGGGTATCATTTAATCGATCAGCAAAATATTCTTATTTTGGTGAACAGAAATATGTATTTGGTCAGCCAAAATAGCTAGTTGGTAAGCAACTAATGGTTAGCAAACATTTATAAATCTGTCTGCAATTAATAATATACTGAACTGCTCTAAATCATTTTGGTCAGCAAATTAAATATTTGAGCTGCATTGAGCGATCCACAGTTAATCAAATTTTGGTAAGCAATCTGTAGGTAAGCAAAATATTTCATTTTGTCCATCAAAAAAAAGGGGGCAAATTTACTGCCGTGCCGGCAACGCACATATGCCAAACCCACCATCAAATTTACAAATTTAACAGAGTCGACGGAGCTCCGCTGACGCCGAGCTCCTATTTCTGGGTTGTTCTGGCCCTCCGGGCCTGATATAAAAACGAACCTAACCTAACCTACCTCATATTTATGATACAAATTTTGGTTAATCTAGGGTGTGATTGTGATTCCTAAATTTGTGTGAAAAAACGTAACTTGTAATTACTACTAGCCTCAAAAATACCAACGCTTGGGTGCTCGCATCACGTGGTCTGAGTTCGCTCCGCCCGCAAATAACGAACACTGCTGATTTTTCAAACTAAACGCAATCCACTTATTTATATAGATAACCATTATTTTAATATGCACACCTCTCAATTAAACTGCTTACAGACATGTTTTCTCTGCTGACCAATTGTAAAATCTTGCTGCCCAAGTAATTATTTTGCAGCTCGACTGTTTATTAGGCAGACAAATGACCAAAGAAGCAGATTGATATTGTTTAAAATGTTAACCGTTTGTAAATTGTTTGCTGAACAAGAGTTGCAGCCCGATTTTTATTTATTGCCAGCCAAATCTTTGTATGCTGCCCAAATGAGTAAATTGCTTCTTTTTTTTGCGAATCAATTTGAATTACGGCTGACCATTTAATTACTTCCCAAAAAAAAATATTACCTATTTTATTATGGGTCTTAGTTCACGGTATAAATATCTATATTGATTGTTTCTCAGAAAAAGTGAGAGGGACATACACACAGACTGACGGCCAGACAGACTATACCTAAAGGTTCCTAATTTGACAACGGAGCACTAAAAACAAAAGATTTCATACGTGACGAAATTTTTCAACTTTTAGGAAGAAAGTGAAGAAAAGAAACAAAAGCGGATGGAGAAAGAAATACGCAACATGAGAAATAAGATGCGGCATTTGAAAGAGAAGCAAGATATAATGAAGAGGGAACGTGTTGCGTTCAAAATGTCTCTTAAAAATCAACAAGCGGCGCTGAAGTAAGTACCTATAAACCTACCTACCGTGCACAGGAGTATCTACTTAAATATCAGTCGGTTAAAAAAAGTTTTGACTTTATATAAGTAAGTAGATGTAGTCGATTAAGAAACTCCTTTACCACTTTTCGACTCTACGAGTATTTTAGGACATTAAGGTTTCAAAGTGGTAAAGGAAATTCTTGGTCGACTATAGTTATCAGTGTGAAGTAAATGATCACAACAGTTTGTGATTTTGTTATATGGAATCACCAACTTAATTAAATATTTGATGAACATTGAATCAAATTTTCATGTTGCATATTGTCTAAAAATATTACACTAAACGAGTAATATTCACGCTACAGGAATGAAAAGAAAAAATACAGTGAATTAAAACGCGAAGTTGACAAGATGGCAGCTATGATGAAGGAGGTTGGTTCTGATGAAGAGGAAGAAGAAGAGTCCGAGGAAGAAGAGGAAGAGAAGACCGAGAGCGAGGAGGAGACGGAGACGGAGACAGAACAAGACACGGAGAGCGAGACAGAGAGCGAGAGTGAACCTGAGGTACCCACTTATTACTTTTTAGGATATTTTTTTTCTTGCTAGTTAAATTGAACCACTTCCCGCTATTGCAATTAGCTTAAATTTGGAAATAAAGCCGAGGGCAATGCAATATTATAGTATCAGGATCTGATCCGATGACGGAGTCGGTAGGTAACAGGATCTCTGCTATAGCCACGGTAGACCTACCGAATTGGGAAAAGCAGATGACTGTACAAAAAAGTACAGTCGGCTATGCTGGTCACAAATATATTTTCTGGAAAGTTATTTTTACTCTCGGGCGAAAGATTTGTTTCGAATTTAAAACCTCGTTAAAGTTTTGATTTTTACTAAATCTATCTAGAGTTGCCGGATAGCCGGAAAATCTGGGAAACGTCTAGTTATTGTACTTTACTGTCCCGAAATTCTCGATCACTAACTTTCTAAAAAGATAGTGCTAGGTAAATACGTTCACAAATAAATATATTTGACTGTAATATCCATACTTTATGGCCCTTTAAAATATAATATTTCGCAGTTTTTTTTATTTCGTCTGTCTATCAGTAGAAGTTTTAACAGAAATGTCCGGGAAATGATAATTAAGCCTACCTCTGATGACTCTAAATCTAACCGATGTCCAACGCCATGGTTAAGGTGAAAGGTATTATTAGATTATTACATATTTAGAAATTCAATATATGTATTCCAGGATGCTCCTCTCCCAAAGAAGAAGGACAACCTGACGACGCGAGTGAAGCGCCACGAGACCAGAGTCAACGCGCTGAAGAAAGGCAACGCGCTCCTGATGGCCAACGTGGACAGACTGAAGGACGACGTTCTGAAGCAGAGGGAGGAATCCGTCTCCCTTCAGCAAGAACTTGACTCTCTCATCAATGACCTCGAATAAGTCGATATAAGATAATCCTGGTGCTCATTAGCTAGATGAACTTTCTGAGGATTTAGTTACGGCAACAATGGAAATTCATCAAATGTTCCGTTAAGCCTACGCTAATTCGTAAATAAGTATTAAAATATATAAAATAATAATAAATATGGGAATACTGCTTACTAACGCAATTAAAGTTACAATAATAACTGAAATATGCACTGAAAGAACTGAGGCTTTCATTGTATCCTTTTTGCAGCCGTATTGCATTCACTGCCGGCACGCATACCTAAGCGTTTTCCTGACTTCCACCCAGTGCCTTGAGCGCGTATGTGCGTCTGTACAGTAGGTATGCAAGCTTCGTATAAAATAAAAAGATGCGATGACCTGGAGAAAGTACAGCGCATGCGTTAGTAGGTACATGTTTAATATTAAATGATTGACACTTATTTGCTTTTATGCAAGTACTTTTAAAAAAATAAAGAATTTTCATAAAATCTAGAAGTTAAGGAATTTATCTTAAGAATTACTTGAAGATATTATCTACTCAAGGCATAACATAAAAACATACCTAATCCGTAATATATTGGTATCTAAGTGCAACTACTCGTACTTTCACTAATTAAAGAAGTCATAAGTACATACATACTGCCACGCCTTCATCCCAGAGTGGGGCAGGCAAAGCTATAGAATTACCAACAACTCTAACAACTTTTTGTTAATTCTATAACCACATTTAGCACAAAGAAGTCAGAAGCCATATTTTATTTTGCCACATTTAAATTGGGACTGAGCCCAACACATTCTGATATTTGTATATGAATTAAGTTTTTTGAATTTTGCAATACTTGTAACTTTTAAATCCCATAAGTAAAGTCAGAATTTTAGGAAACTGTTACTCGAATTAAATATTCAATGGTTAGTTTTACAAGACTTATCTCTCATGTATGCTAATTTGTTACTTATACATTATGTGATTTGTATATATTCATGTCATATACACTAAGTTAAAATCTAATGTTATTGCATAAAATAATTTGTATTGCCAAAGGAAATCAATAAACTTTTACACTTACACACCTTTGAGCTTATTTATTACGTGCCTTCTCTGGAACCTTACCGCCCCAACAGCCATCTGTTCTACAAGTAATGTGCAGTCCGTTATAAAATAAAATAAAAATTTCAAACAATTAAAATGTAAACAAGCTACGAACTCATTTTGCAAGCCAATCAAGAGAGACCACAGATGCCAAATCGACCGAACGGCTTTTACCGAACATTTTGTGCGGGGTTCTCTGAAAATAACGTCAAAGAGTGAAGGTTGATTCACAATGGGCGTAAGTTTCGACTAATCTCAATAAGATGTATCCTCGCGATTTAAAATAGCTATTAACTAATATTCCTCAATGTGAATGGAGCTTCATGCATGCATTCAATAATGACATGTGATGAACAGGGACACGTTTTATAAAGCTACAAGTAACAATTTTACAGGTATAAACTGGCAACACTGCTCAAATAGCTGGTCGTCATTGGTCGAGGTTGTGTCAAATGGAAACTTATAACCTGTAAATTGTAATTTGTAGCTTTATAAAACAGGCCCCACGGGCCCGTTTCACGAAGCTACAAGTTACAAATTACGAGCGGAAGTCACTTTCTAACTCCGTTCGCTAGAAAGAGAGTCCCGCTTGTAATTTGTAACTTGTAGCTTCGAGAAACGGGCCACAGGAATAAACATAGGTATAAGTCTACCAGAATCTCATGAAAAAAAGGGAAATTTAAATGTAGGGTTTGCAACTCTGGGGTAATAGGATTTAAAGGTCTTGATACTTTATTTTCCGCGTTCATTAAAAGCATGGTGTGGCGGACTCAGTCCACGTAGAAGTCTTTACTTCTTTGGGAATTATTAAATTTTCTAGGATAAAATTAAAATATCACGTTATTGCAACTAAGGTTTATAATATTAGTAACGATTAGTGACCTACGTAACCCTTTAAGGCCCGGTTTTATAAAGGTCCGATAGTAAATATGTCAGATTAAATTTTAGTAACTTCATACAAGTTTGACATTCCTGACCGAAATTTGATCTAACGGATCTTTATAAAACCCAATCTAAATCAACTTTGGACTTATATTTCCTAATAAATAATAAGTGGGTTAAATTCAAACAATCGTGTGCAAATAATATGTACTTAGGTTTATTAGGATTTAGTTCAAAATTACTTCAAAAATTCGATGACGTATCGTCGCTTAGCTAACAATACCTACCGTACAGGTCAAAATTAAAGTTTGTATTAGGTATATTCAATTCAATCATTGACATACGCGGTATTGTTAGCTAAGCGCCAATATTATACAATTTTAACTTTAATCAATGTTGTATTCTGAGGAGGTGCGAGATAATTTTTTTATTCCTCATAAAAATATAATGAAAACCATGCCGCACAGCCACGATTCGCCATATGCTGGCAATGGTAATCCTGGAATTCGTAAACAGAGTTTAGAATAGACCTGGCCCGCGCGTATACCTTTGAGATGGAGTTAGTATCTATATATATATAAGTGTGGTATATATGCAATCAATTCTGAGTTGCCAACAATTTGCTAAATTTCCCCAATAGCTACTTATTACCTGACTACAACAATCGGCAATTGAGAGTCGGAAATATAATCCTCGTGCTTGTGACATTGGTTCTAGAACATAATACACTATAATTTTCATACGGCGTTGCTTACTGTTTTAAATCACATTCGCAACCACCTAACCTCCAAATGTATGTACGTATTTGAATATCGAAAGTTACAATATCGAGCGGTCAAAACATCTACAGTAATTATAGAATTCTATATATGTTTTTAGGTCTGAAATGCCTACGATTAAAATGCTACTTGCATGTTTTTGCAAATGTTTATTTATATAAATATTTGTTACAGAAGGTACAGTCATATATTATATTAACAATGTGCTTCGAAGTGTTCTGAGCAGATACGAGAAAACTTTGTTGGTTGCCAATTTATGCTACATGTAGCTATAATCCAAAGCTTCCTTGCTTCAGTATCAGATGGGTATCTGAAAAATATTAAAAAATGTTCTAAAATTTTGCGAACTTAAAAAGGTAAATTTCAGGGATAATAAGAGTTATTTAAAAAAATACTAAGTATGTCAAATCAACAAAACTTGTTTTATTAGTATAACAAAATACCCAATAATATCATAATTATAATTATATATTACCAATGGGTAAAATGCATTTTAGATGGATGACAACACGAAATTGGTTATATACGACTAAATTTAAATGTCAGCAATCACAAGGATTACTATGTATTATCGTTATCAACATAAATCGGTCGGTTGGCGGAAGAAAAATACGATTTATTTGAACACAAAACCGATCCATTTTTATGTTAAAATGTAACTAGGAGACGTTATTTCAAATAATAAGTTGTTTACATAGTCAATCAGGATTTATAAGACCACAATAGTAGTATAATGTATCCACTTACGTATGAAAGGTTATGTGCTCATATTTCCGCTCACTCCGGCTTTTACAGCCTAAAATACTGCAATTCACCATCACGAAATTGTTCTTTAACACATTACACGTAAACTTCACCCTTGTATTTTGCAAAAAAACTCCGAAAACAGCTAAAAACCACTAAAAAGTCAAACGACTCGCATCAGCTGTCAGGGTTTAAATAAATTGTGGCAAACACGTCGAAAAGGTATACGCGCGAGAGGGACAGTAAAAGTAAGTGCATCTCGTTTATACATACGTAATTATGTATAAACGCATCACAGACTTCCCACCTGGTACTAGTCCAATGCCTACTCCATTCTATTCTCCCTCTACGCTGGAATTAAATGGCACTTAATTATTAAGGGTGTTAAATAGACTTTTGCGTGTCAGACATAAAAGCCAAATGGGGTGATAAGTAAAGTTCCTGCAAATGTACAACGGACCTTAAAGTATCAATATTATTTGGCTTCATTTACTAGTCTTTTATAAACACGACACTAAATCAAAGATTATGTTTGATTCACATCTTCTTCCTTACAAATATTACAGTACACATGATTAATGATATTTTTCGCTTGAGATCGAAGGGTTTTTAGGACATTTGCCTGATAACTAACGTTATATTTGTGTAAAAATAACAAACAATAACAAACCCTGACAAGCGGTGAAATTTTAATTGACAGGCGTAAGGCAACATTGCCATATAAAAATCGATTACTTTTTACTTTTCAATTTTTCATGAGATTCTGGTAGGCCATAATAATTAAAATTCAAATAGTTAATTGTACAACAAGTGCATAAAACGCACCATTTTACGCGAGACGTTTTGCGCTCGCAAGCTCGCTTGGATGGATATAAAGTCGAGTGTTAAATGGGTTTTATGGACGAGTTGTACACTGTAATTTTCACTTCGATTGCGAAGAAATGAAACAGCAACATGTAAATTATTGTAACACAAATATTGACAATGACAAAATAAGTATGGGTCCCACCAATTACCTACCTTTTTATTTCTTTTTTTTTCATTAGGTACGTGACATCTGACTTAGGTCGTTACATACTGCTCAGTTATAAAAACATTTTATTTTTTATATGTATGATAACTTATTGTCATACTTTAAATATATTGATTTACTCAAATATAATAATAATAATAAATGCGACATTATAAAAATTATAAGTTTATTTCATGAAGTTTTATTGTGTACTTTGGCTGTTGGTATCCTTGCCTTGGTCTTAGAATAGTAACGAAACGAAATAAAATAAAGTGGTTATTCTATGAAGTGAAAGTTGTTCGTGTGGCTGTTGGACCGATTGCCTTGGCCTTCGACGAAGATTTTACTTTATGCACTAGAGCATAAAAAGCGATTTTATGTCGCCTAAGCACGACATAAAGACGGACTTTTGGAGCATGAGAAGTGAAAAATACCTATATTGTGACCAAACCGGCCAAGAGCGGATCGGACTAACACATGAAGTGTTCTATGTTCTAATATATCTAACATTGTTGTATGGGGCAAAAAACGTCGTATGGAACGAACGCTAGCTGGTATGGTGGATATATCTATCTTGCTCTAACATCGGCATCTCTTTCTCACTACATATCCGCATCCATCATTATCCGCCATGATCGGATTTATTAACTGTTCGCCGTGTTTATTGTAATCGTGCATTTTTATGTATATATTTGTTAAAATTAACTATTTGATGGAGCGGTTACGACCGTAACTTGGTTAGAGCCCGTGAGGATTAGTGTACTGTGATGTGCAGCAACTATGCACTATAAAAAAAACGTGTGAGTTTGTGGTTTGAAAGCCGGTCGTGTTGGCGATCAAAAGCGAACATTTATGGCTAAATTTCCATTCGATAAAGATAGGTAAGTTCAAAAATTGTTTTTTCTATCTAAGACACATTAGCATCTATCTAAGCATTTTTTCAAATAATCGATATCTATAAAAATGTTTAACAGCGTGTGCACATCCCTTTTGGTTGCTCATGTTGGCAGCAGTGGCGTCCACAGATGTATATTATTTATTTATTTAATGTTGGCGTCTACATAATAAAGTAATTTTTAATGCCAAATAAAGATGCTGATGGACATAATTTCTGTTAGTTCTGTCTGATTCCAGGCCACGTTTCATACTATTCAGAATATTAGTCAATATAAATGAAGCATTCCCGACTCCCGTAGTAATTATATTCTCTTTTTTATATCCATTATACCGTCTTGAACTTGTGTTATATTTTTTTACTTTTTTTTGCTGTATAGTAACACCTAACAATTGACATCTGTCAGTCAAGTAAAAATTCAAAATAAACAACGGTCGTTTCGTTTGGTTAGCGGCTGTATTTGTAAGAGAGAGTGTTTTCTATTATAGTTAATTTGAGTTTTTAAAATTCTGCGATAAGTTTAATTCATAATGCCTCCGACCGACGCAGATGTTCTGCAAAGTGTCAATCTAAATAAACCGAAACCGAACCCACGAAATAATGCAACGATGTTCCAAATATTTCAAAATGTTCAATACAATATCGTTCAGCACAAAAAGTATGCCAAGGAAATGACCAAACTATATAAGAAGGTGAGTTCTCATGAGCTAAAGAGTTTACGACTCCCTTACAAGGTTACTGAAGCATCCCTCGTAGCCTTTTCTCTGTAATTAATCACAACTTGCACTGAGAATTTTTTGTCGGGCCAAGATCACTTTATGTCCTGCCCTTGGCTCCCTGCAAGAGAATACAAGTGGTGTAAGCTCTGTTGTAGTTAAATGTATAGCTTTGTTATTAGCGAGTCATGTTTCATACATGATTGTAACTTGTAGATGGACGAAGAATCATTCCGAGAAAGTTTCAAGAATGCTCTTCAGTACTTGTTCACATTTGGAGACACCAGTGCTAATGTGGACAGAGTGATCAAGTTTGTGGCGACCTTCTGCACTACTCTGGATGATGAAGAGGAGTTCCTGTTGTTTATTGTTAATATCATATTTGATGTGAGTACTATGACTTTACTGCATTTCTTTAAGTAGTTGTTTGTGTCCTAATTTTTACAGATTGTTAAAAAATAATCTGTAAAAATTATTACAGATTATTTTTTGGGGGATGGATCTCTGAACGCACTTAATACACCATGGCTTATAGCAACACAATTCTGAGAGGGGCCATTTTTGATGCTATAAACAGTCAGGGCCGGGTTAAGCCTATCAGGGCGCCTAGGCAATGCATTTCTCGGGGCCCCTAATGTTACTTTTTAAAATACATTTTTCTATGAATTCTCGAATGAAGAATGAAGTCTAGTACTCATCAGCCGACCGCGCTCCGGCTGCGTTGCGAATTAACACTTACCTTACCTGTATCGTCAAATACAAGTATTTTTAGTTCTACTATGTAAGAAGTAGTCAAAAGAAAGGATGTATTTTTTTGTGCATGCTCAGGGCCGTTTTTCGATGCGGGGCCCCTAGGCAGTTCCCTAACCCGCCTTATGGATTATCCGGCCCAGTAAACAGTCTCCAGGAATACTTAGTTAACATTGCTCTTAACCTGCCAGGACTGGCGAAGAGAGTTACTGCCCTGGGCTGAGAAATTTATATTGCAACTGGTCCACTGCGTGCAGGGCCTTATTACAGCAGTCATACAGGATTGGGAGGATCCGCATTCCAGCATTCAAAAGATCAATCTCTGTGTCTCAAGGCATTACAGTATTAGATAGATTATAGAGCAAAATATTATTGAGATACTGATGGGTGTAGTTCCACAGAACATGAACATTTCTTTTGTTTACCTTCTATGATATTAATTTGGAGCGTACATTTTTTCCAGTGTCAATGTGTATCTGGCCAGTCAGTTCGCTACCGGGCCAGCCAGCTCCTGGAAGCCGTACTGTCTGCTCTCGGTGAAGATGCCTCCTTGGACGAAGATCTGTGCAACAAACTGCTTGCATCTCAGGTTTGGAGATAGAAGCAAACATGTTTTTATTTTTTGACATTGATAGTACTGAAAAACTCTTTTCTCAATTAGTTCTTGTTGCGCTTTCTTTATTATTGAAAACAAGCGAAAAAGTACGTGACTCCTGCCTTTTTTGAAAGATTTAACATCGACTCTCGACATGAGAGTTGGTTTAACCTTTTTTGGATGTTTTCTCTTTGACCAATTTTGTCTATGAAAATTATCTCTTTACTTCTGGGACACCCTTTATCATAGAGGTGTCACATCTTAGTCCTCAAGGCCGGCAACAAGGGTCTATGGGTCCCATTTACCATCAGCTGGCCTGTATCCTTGTGCCTGCTCTATGCCATAAAAAAATATTGATACTCTATGGTGCTCATTAAAGTGTTCAATTGGTCAAGATAAGTTTAAAAAGAGATAGGGCTTACTTATACACTGGTAAACATCTTAGCCTAAGTGTTGAATTATCAACAAGTTTTTAGAGTTGGTGGTTATTCTGTAGCTCTGCCTTCCTATCTATTCCACTCTGGGAATGGAGATGTGAGTTTATGTATGTAGGGCTTAATTTCTCTTGTTTGTGAATTTTAATACCATTACTTATTGAATTGACCTATTCACTGTTTTTTTTAGTGAATGGGGTCACACAGCTCCACTTTTTGTAGCAGATTTTCGCTATACAGAGGAAAAATGCTGCTAGTTTACAATGTAGCCTTGCTGGCAACAATTGTGTTAACAGAGTCAAAAGATCATAAATTTTATTACAAAGCAAGTGACTTTTTTTTTCGTGATTCTAAATTAATTTTAAAATGCATACAGATGCAAAGGCTCCAAGATACGCGTGGCGCGGTTCGCTGCCGAGCGGCCCTCGCTCTGCAGCGTCTACAGGACCCTATGGACCCGGATGATGAGGTCACTCGGGCCTACCGGTTCCATATGAGCTGCGACCCTAGCGCGTCTGTTCGCAGGTATGATGGGTTACTTATGTTCACATACAAAATATATAGTTCGAAATAAACCATTGATATGTTTTGGTTTTATTATTCGGTTCACAATGTAGCTGTGGCTTTAATAGGTTTTTTTCAATAGAACTACTTCAATTTAGGAAGCTAATTTTATTTTTACACGTATCTGCAATCATGTTGTAACTTTACGTGTGGTGATAATCTACTAAAAATATTTCACATGGGTTTTTGTTTTTCAATAAGAAATTCAATGTTGGCAATAACACCATTTTGAACCTTATTAAAATAAACAAGTCTACTGTGTTTTATTTGTAGAGCAATAGTGACGCAGATAGCTAAGTGCACCCGCAACGTGCCCTTCGTGCTGGAGCGGCTGTGCGACGTGGACGAGGCCGTGCGCCGCGCCGCCTTCATGTACGTCGCCGCCGTCAACGTCACGCAGCTCAGGGTGCGCCAGAGGGTGCTCACTCTCAAGGTAAACATAGTGTAAATTATGGATGTTATGGAGCTTCGAATACGGTTCCAATAAGTCGGGACTTCCGACTGATATTACACCTCCGGTTCCGATAATTTTTAATCGGAGGTCGGAGCGCAGCGGCGCTTCCGGTACTGACTGAGATAAACCTAATTTAAAAACTCCGACTCTGACTTCGGGTCCGATAAAACCACCTCCGTAATATCCCTAGTCTAAATATAGTCTCACAATTTTTTTATTTGGTTGTCCAAGCTGAGGGAGCAGTTTCACTGTTAACGTTTTTGCGATTAACTAACTTAGCGAGCCTATTAAATATACTTACTCGACGGCGACTTGAGACCCTGGTCTATCTACTCATACAAAAATGCTGTCTCAGCATGCGGGTAGAGTTTCGGTCGCGAATGAGTTAGTGTCGAAATATCGTTCCCACAAGCCTTTCACTTCATTTCTTAATATCAACTGCGAAAGAGTAAAATTAGTTTGTTTTGTCTGCATTTCTGGATAGTGGTGTATTTTAGTATATAATGATACAAGCTAACTACTCAGGAAAGTAGAGAGTTGGAGATTAACTAGGTAACCTAAAGGGTAACTCGTAGGTTAATCTAAAGGGTAACCCACCTAAAGGGTTTATCGAATTTCACTTTATCAATTGTGTCATATCTTCGAACGCTACTTTCTGCTGAAACCATGATGTTTTTAGGATATCTTAAACATTAATTACGTAGGTTAGGTTACGTCAGAATTGTAACTACGAAAAAAAAACTCATTCAGCGAGAAATGCCTTTAGTTTTCATTTCAAATTCTGCGTAATCATACCTTCGTTAAAAGGTGTTTCGGTAAAATAATAAGTATCCAACCTAAAGCTACAAGCTCAACTCCTACATCCCACAGGTGGGCTTATCAGAGCGCAGTACCCGCGTGCGGCGCGTGGTCGAGGAGATCCTGATTCCCGGCTGGCTGAGCACGTTCAAGGGCAACATCATAGACCTGCTGAAGGCCATCAGGCTGGACAACGCGCAGGACGCGAAGGACTCGCAGTACGTTGCGGGGAAACTGCTGGAGTCGCTGTTCAAGTAAGACTGATCATAAGAATCATCACACACACAAAATCGAACCCTTCGTATGGCGTGTCCCGGTCCGGTGCCGTGTGCCGTATCCGGTATTAAAGGATTTAATCGTGTTAAAATTTCAAATTCAAATCATTTATTGCGTGTCACATTACATTACAACAGGGGCACGTTTTATAAACCAGCATAACAGATTTTCATAAAACATAAGAACCATACTGAATGAACAAGCTTACTTTGAAAAAATAATAATTGAATAGGTCAGTTTGTCATTATTGTCATTAATCAGCCTACATTAACTGTGCAAGACTTAGGTCTCATATCTGTAGCTCCCAGCTGTTGGTAAACACTGGTTAATACTCTGTTTAATTAAATTCCCAGACGCCTGCCAATCTCTGAGCTGCTGATATGGCTGCCAACAGAGAAGTCCCTGCGCCTCATTCCCGCGGAGAAACTGAACAAGGAGACGGCGTGGTACTGGCGCCATCTCGCGGAGCACCTGCAGAAGATCGATGATGACGAGACGCTGGAAACTGTGCTGCCTGACCTGGTGGTGCTCACGGGCTATATCAGAGCGTGAGTATATTGAGTCGTGGGTTAAATCTAAACAAGGAGATGGGGTGGTACTGGAGCCACCTAGCGGAACACCTGCAGAAGATCGATGATGACGAGACGCTGGAAACTGTGCGGCCTGATCTGGTGGTGCTCACGGGCTATATCAGAGCGTGAGTATATTGAGTCGTGGGTTAAATCTAAACAAGGAGATGGGGCGGTACTGGAGCCACCTAGCGGAACAATATGACGTCAAGAATATGATTACGATATACAAGTAATATGGCCTGGGTTAAAATTACTTGAAGTATAGTATGCTTTCTTTCATTGTTTATGACAATCTGTAAAAGTAGATCCTACTATGCCTTTGTTTTTAGCATCGTAGAGTCCCCCTGCCCGTCGGAGTCGGAGGACCCGGTGGCGTTCAGCACGCGGCAGTACGTGCTGCACGAGCTGGGCTGCATGCTGCGCGTGTACGACGCCACCGACCCGGCCGGCCGCGGCGCGCTGCAGGCCCTCATCACCGACGTGCTCACAGGTACAGTAGCTGAACTTATGTGCCGATGTGTACAGCATGATCCAATAATTGTCGTTTGCGGTTAATTCGGAGGGCCTACTTTGAAAATTCAAGTTTGAAGTTATGTCAGCTCCATTTCTGTTACTCGATTTACACCCGTATTCACAAACAATACTTAAGGTTCACTGAGTAAACGCACTGCGTTCAATACAGCTTTGTGATTGGTCCTTTTTGACCGACCTTTTGTTTATGAGACGATTTGAAACACCCTGGGCGTTCGTGAGCACTGTGAGACCTCATAGTGACGTTTGTGAATACGGCGGGTGAGCCTTGCTCTTTTGAGTTAAATGATGAATGAATATTATTAAGGATATTGTTCGTGTGGCAGGCGACTACGGGTTCCTGAGCGCGGACGTGGTCCGCTCGCTGGTGTCGGCGCTGGAGCTGGTGTTCCCCGAGCTGTGGCCGCGCCTGGAGCTGCTGGGCGGCGTGCTGGCCGCGCTGCGCGACCCGCCCGAGCCCGACGCGCCGCCGCCTCCTGCGCCTGTCCAGGACAACGAGAAAATTAAGATGCAGGTCAGTTCAACATCGGTTATTTTTCGAAGGTGTCTTACAGCTTATAGCCTTTTTTTGGGTAAGCGTGTTCAGCCAAGGACATAAATATGTGTACACCCCAAAGTCTCAAAGATTGTACACAGACCTTATTACCATAGTAATAAGGTCTGTGTACATATTTTTGCACCTTTGTGCGGATATTTATTATATTTAACCTCGGCATTTAATATCAGGTGAGGCTGAGTTCAAACGCAAACCCATAATAGATTTAAAAAAAAAGGGCGCGGTAGGCTGCTCCTTAGCCCTTGGTGCAGCAGTAGCTTATCAGCGGTAGACTATCAGTAGATTATCTTATTAGCAGTAGATTATTTAGAGATCAGATGATAGGAATGAAGGAATTGACTTTAAGTTCGCGAGAGAACGTAATATAAAATAACTACAACCGGTTGAAATAAAGATTGATTATTATTTGATGCTAGTGACCCACCCTCGCTTCGCTTCGGTTTATGTGAGTTTTTTGTAACACCCGTACATAATCCAAAATTGATTATAGATAAAAACCTTCTTGAATCACTCTATCTATTGTTGAAAACCGCATTAAAATCCATTGCGTAGTTCGAAATATCTCCTTAAGGGGCAGACGCTGGGAAACGACTGTTTTCTACTATGTAAAGATTAAATTTCTGGTATTAGTCGTAATGTTAAAACTCGTGAATTTACTCACAGTATGAAATATTTTCGGTTTGTGATGACAGAGGCCCAGTTCTTTACGCAAGTCAGGAATTAGTGGCCTTACGTAAGCGCATTATTTTATTTTATTATTTACTCACCTCCGTTATTAATTATTATGCTAGCTAAAGCTCTGCAGAAGTAGTTATACGCATCTAGATCTGATTTTTTTATTGCGATAATTTTCTTCATTGTTTGTGTCTCGCTATATTTATTTTGTATTACTTTAGCGAGCGCGCCTGCGCGTTTCTCTCAACGTAGCGATGGAAGCGCAGGAGGACGCGGTCAGAGAAGAAAACTACGCGCTGGCCGCGGAGTGTAAAGCTAAGGTGAGTTCCAACAGTTCATAATTATACTCACATATCGTTGCTTAGCTAACAATACCGCGTAAGTCAACGATTGAAGGCATGACAATAAAATTAAGGGTTGATTTAATGGATTTACTGTCATACAATATTTAAAATTGTAACACAAAAATAATGTTATTAATATTTGTTTCAGGTGGCCGAGATACAAAAGCAGCTCGAGGACCTCAACGCTCAGACCGCGCCCCCGCCGCCGCCGCCGCCCGTCACTGTAAGCAGCTTAGTATTCGTTTAATCAACTCGTTTAGTATTCGTTTATTCGTTTAATCATGAGTATAAAAAAAAACGGGTTTTAAAGTATCACGTTTTAATCCAAGATAAGTCCATTACCAGTGTGCCAAATTGCATTTTAATCTATTTTGCTGTTTAAGCGTGTTTCCCTCCACATTAGCCTAATTGGTAGTGACCCTGCCTACGAAGCCAGCGGTCCCGGGTTCGATTCCCGGTCAGTGTAAATATTTGTGTGATAAGCGCGAGTATTTGTTTTTGAATCTTAGGCGTTTTCTATGTATAAACGTATTTATTTCTGTATATAAGTATGTTTATCGTTGCCTAGTACCCTTAGTACAAACCTAGACGTAAGTTTGGGATTGGGTAATTTAAAAAAAACAGACCCACATCACCACCTGCAGGGTAAAGACCTTCATTTTCATCAGCCCGAGAAGATATTAATTACCTAGCTGGTATTTAATATCTTATTGATTTATTGGTATTTATTGGTAGCTGGAAATATAGTGAACCGGTCGTCTGACTTCTACCCATGTTCCAGACGATGAAAGACAAGTTGTCGGACGTCGCGACGCTGACCAAGTGCCTGGCCATCCTGAACGCCGCGCTCGACACGCCCCAGCTCACGAAGGTCACGCCCATGCTGCAGAACATCTTCAACGAGCTCGAAGTAAGTAGTTAATCATCATCATCAAGGTGATCTTCTTGTTTTACTATTATTACTACTCATTTCATCGAAAACTAATTTCTGCTGAAACCTTATTGTTTTTAGGTTAGGATGGCTAGACCCACAGATATAAATACACATAGATAACGTAAACACCTCAATCCGTATGAAAACCAACCATGTCACTTTTTGCTACCAACTGGGACACACCAAGAGAAGAGAATTTTCCGTTTTCCGCGCAAAATCGATTCAAAGTCGTATTTTTTTTGGGCTTTTGCAGTTTATTATCACGCAACGAGGCATTTTCTTAATTTTCACGGCCGACCGGCTACAACAACAGGGGTTTAAGCCCGGATTCGGACACGTGAAGTAGATACATTTGCGTTATCTATGTGTATTTATATCTGTGGTTAGACCTGTGATCACCAACAAAATTATAACTCCTGCACAAGCCCGTCGATGAAATGAAAATTTGGCAAAGTAAAGCATTCTATGAAATGCGTGTCGGGTGATTCAACGGTACAAACCCATCATCAAGAAGTTTGGGGTCGGCGCAGTCGGCGCAGCATGTGTTTTCTTCCAAACATTCCTGTCAGCCGTCATCTCAGTATTTACTCTCTCTTGTTTTTCACATCATTTCATTTCATTTTCATTTGTTTTGGGAACGAAGGCGTGAGATTATGTATGTATGTTTTTCACATCGCACTTTACACAGTATTAACTAGTTAATGCTAAGGAATAAAACCTACTTTTGCAGGCATGAAGAAGGCAAACGCGATAGAATGTTTGGTCTAAGGCCCATAGATATTTACAATGTTATACGTTTGAATACTTGGCAAAAAGGGGTTTTTGTTCTAATAGGAGTGTCAATGCGCTGTAAGGAGTTTATTGGATTTTTCTATGTTCCTGTAATTACATCTTTTTTCGTTTTTAGGTTGATATTTTCCAAAATCCGGAAATTCTAGAACCAGCCCTCGAGACGGTCGCCTTATTTGGAATGTTGGACAAGAACTTTGCCAAAGACAATAAAGCCTTCTTTTTTGCTAATGTAAGTATTTAATAAAAACAATATAATCCTGCGAGCATTGTATACTGCTAGAAGCTTGTATCTTAAAATGTAAATTTTAACCTTTTCAACATTAAAACAGACTTTGTTCGTATCAGTTAAGTTGTAATTTGCCATAGCAAACATGTTTGGCGTGTTAGTGACACATTTTGTATTCGACGTAAGGCGTTCAAAAAGTTTATAAAAAGAGGGAGTATTTTTTTTGGGATACCATTTATTTTGTACATTTATTTTGCAGCTGATCGACACATCGAACGAGCAAGTAGTACTAACCGTATTGCGTTGCATCGTGGACCTGCTGTGCGTGCACGGCGCCCGCGTGTTCGAGGACGAGGCCGCGGAGCCGGACGACTCCAAGAACGAGTCGCGCACCAAGCGGAAGAGCTACATCGACGCTGTCGATGAGGATGGTATGTTGCTCAATTTACTGGTGGATACGGGGATAGCGCAACTTGCCTGTGACATTGTCGTGCAGTACATCTTTTTATTTGTTCGAGATTAAAGAGACAGTTAAACGAATAAAATATGTTGTGCCTGGGCCTAGAAGAGTCGCATTCTACGATAGCTACGACTTTTGAAAACTGTCAAAATAAACGAAAAAAGCGCTCGACGCGAATTTCGGTTTTCGTTAACGTTCGCAAATGCATTTTGCTTAGGCTGGCAAGTCGCAATAATTGTTTAGAACTCTTCATAAATATATTGTAGGTATGATTAGGATATAATAATCGAATGCATTAATTTTGTTCTACAATATTCTACATTACCGAAGTACAGTTCGTTCGTTCAAATACTTTGCATGCTTTGATGTGAGCTACAATGTCTATAAAGAAGCCGCCGCGGCGCGCACAAAGCTATTTGTACTTCTCATGCGATTAAATAATTAATTAAATAAGCCGGTTAAAATGCTCTTACGAATGTAATAAGCCTTATTACTTATTCTGATTTTAAACCCTTTATCAAAAACCTGTTATTAGATTTATTTCGTCCCAACAGGTACAATATCTGAGTCCGCCTTGTCGATATCTCCGTCACACAGCACTGTTATCGAGCTACTATTAAAAATTATGGATAGTCCAGTAAGTATAACATTAAATTATCACTGCCGCATAAACCGTGCGTCAGGCAGGTCGTTCACAGATTAAACCGGTCATTACCCGTGGTTCACCTGATTAGTTCACCTGGGCATTTTAGCAGACCTGAACGAAGTCGACGGACCTCCGCTTTCGCGGAGCTCCTATCTTTAGGTTATTTTGGCCCTTCGGGCCCTCTGAAGAGCTGACATAACCTAAACCTACCTTTTAATTTTGCCCAGTCTGCTCTCCGTAATACACATAGGTGAACCACGGGTAATGACCTGATTAAACAGGGGCAGTTGGGGACCATTGGAATATGTTTGCTTTATTTTAAAAGTTCTTCAGTTTAAAAGGTAAAAAACGGGGTATTTAAAAAAACACGAACTGTTTGCTTTAGAATATTGCCTACCAAAGTAAATATGTTCCAATTGGCCCCACCAACCCCCCTTTTATTTGTCGAATGACCTGCCTAACGCCCTGTATTTAAGCATTGATTCGTCTTCACAAATTTTTTTTTAGTGCGCGTCATACAGGATGGTTATTGTTGAGGGTCTCTGCCGTCTTTTGCATCTCGGCCAAATAGAATCACCCTCTATACTTAGCCGACTGATGCTGTTATGGTTCAATCCAGCTACAGGTAAAAAAGTTGCTAATAAAGTTGGTAATTATTATTGCTGGGTTTGTATATGTTTTAATGCTATTGATGTATTTTTAGTTGATGAGGACATGCTTCGACAAACAATCGGAGTTTTCTTTCAAACTTTCCCTACTAACGTGGAAGGAGCGCAGGAGCAAATACAGGTACAGTTAAATAATTAGGACGTTAAACCATGGTGACTTGTAAACTTTGTATTATATCCTCGCCCTGCAGGCCTATTGCCTAAAGCACTCGCCATCGCGATCGTTTTCGTTTTCTTACTTGTTACTTCAGTCTGAATAGAACCCGGCTGTATAAAGAAGTTCATGACTAGACGAAGAAGAGAAGAGAAGTTAACGACTCATCAATGAGTTTCGCGTTTAGTTTAATTCACATTTATTTTGAAGTCGGTCGAATCAACTTAAAAAGCTGCCGATATAAATTTGTCATTTATAGAGACGTTGTTGAGATGTTGTTTTGTTTAGAAAGCGACCCTGCCGACGTTGCGCGCGCTTGCCAATGCCCCGTCCAGCTCGCCTCTGTCCGAGATAGACCAGGAGGCCGTCGTCAGATTCATCGTCTCCTTGACTAGGGTCAACCACGAGGTATGCTTCTAAGTTAAGCTTCGCCTACTCTGGCCGGGTGCACTCCGCGCTATTGCCTACAAAACAGTTAAATTGCGTGAAAATATGAAAATATAACATTAATCAAGTGCTTCTAA
Source organism: Acleris literana (assembly GCA_946894065.1). NCBI lineage: Eukaryota > Metazoa > Arthropoda > Insecta > Lepidoptera > Tortricidae > Acleris > Acleris literana. The sequence continues at coordinate 8,134,556 of OX335687.1, forward strand.
CCTAAATGGCACTTCTCGCCTGTCAAACACGATGACAAAGATGGAATACTTTCCTCCGACTTTCCTTGTCTGGATATACGACTATAACCGACTAAACCCGATTTGTATTACACGGCCAAAATACGTACAGTGGCAAGTGGCTCAACAATCCCATGTTGTGACTGTACCTATGGCCACTCGAGAAATGGTACTGCATAGCTGCTGCTTAAATAATGACAGGAATGTCGACTTGTCATTATTTAGACTGCCTAAGGATATCTAAAGGTAAGATTATGATTAATATTATTTATAACTTCGATCTAGGTAGGTAGTCATTACAGTTTTGAACCCTCAACGCAAAAAGAGAGGTATTATATTGTTTATTTCATTAACCACACGTCCGCAGCTTCGCAGTTTTCGACTTTTTCGCACTAAAAATCAACTTACCTTAAAAAGCGTTCAGTGTAAGTAGATCTCCCAGTACTAGTGACAGCCTACTAAAGCAAGGTCAGCATAAATACTGGCTATTAGTTAAACACTTATGACTTGGTCAACAAACAAGTCGCGGACAACATTTACTAGCCCTCCAGGTATGTACTATTTTTTCTCGTCATTAAGTTATAAGGTCTGTTCATTTTTACTTGTCTTATATAGTAAACAACTTTCTAACCTCAAAATTAACCTTTTTTGACTAAAACAGCTCATTTGTCGTAAATAAAGTAAACTGAATAAACATTTTGGGCATCATTTGGCCAATGTTTTGTCTGTGATTGCTTTATTTTGATTAAAATAGCGGTTTTAGCCTGTGAACAGACCTTAAGCGAACTACTTACAACTGCCTGCCCTACGAACGAACTCATTACGGGTGAAAAAATATAGACTCTCGCGGCGCAGATTTAAGGTGCAATTTGACTCGTTACGAGCGCCCCCATTATCGATTGGAGAAATGTAACCAAGGTCTATTTTGTGCCGTGCAAGGTATTATTATCGTTAACGCGTTCTGAGTAGGTTTACATTCGCATGTTTGCTGCCATAGAGTGATCCATTTGTACTTGTACTATTACTTATTCTGTGGCCTACTGAAGTGGTCACTGAAGTTATAATACGTGTGTAAAATTTTTACGAGTTATTAGAATAGACCGAAATGTGCAATATTAAGGTTTCTAAGCGCTGACCTGATGATGGAGCCGGCAGGAAGGTATTCACAAAATGGCTAATGTAATAATTGTGACTCACTGTGTACGAATGACCCACTAAGTGTGGACTTGTTAGATTTCTCTCTAAATGCTTTGATCATAAAAACAAAGGAATGTTTCAGTCAAAAACTACATCTTGTTTTTATTATTATTATTGAAACTGATTGTCACAGACATAAATTTATTAAAATAAATTATTGCTAGTGAAATATCTTATGGGATTATTTGAATTACTTACGTGTAAATTTCTTATGTCACCCTGCCGCATTAAGCCGCAAAGGCATTGAGAGCGAAAGCGGCGCGTTCCCATATTAAAAAGCGTTCTTAAATGCGTGGTAGAGTTTTTGTACAGAAACGCACCGTCTTGGCTCTTTGCTTTTGCGACTTTAGATACAGAATGTACGATCATTCAACATTGTAATTGTTTTTTGTCAGTTGTCGGACAGCCAGGGCGCGCTAGGCATGGCGGTGTGCGCGGCGCTGGTGCGGCGGCCCGCGGCGCCCGAGGCGGGGCTGGCGTGCCGCGCGCTCGCGCTGCTGGCGCCGCCCCGGGACCCGCACCTCGCCAGGGAGCTCGCCAACATGCTGCGGGACCTATGCCTCGTGAGTGACACATGTGTCAGTTTTCGGACAGTCAGGGCGCTTTGGGCATGGCGGTGTGCTGAACTAAACTAAACTAAACCATTGATCAGAGTGTAATGAAACTTTAGTAGGGTGTTATGTGGACACCCGCGAGGGTTTCTGAACCAAAACATCTATATCTTATTATTTTTGACTTTACATGGCATTCCAACGTATGCCAAGTACAGCCAGTATGATTATAATTATTCCAACCTCTACCATCTCTAAAAGTTCTTGCACTTGACTACCAAGCACCCTGTAAGTGCTATTATTTTTGTCATCGACTAGATTTTTTAGATAAAATCTTCCACGTAATTACGATCCCACCTTTCAGATGCTGACTCTTGAACGACCACCAACTTATACCGAACCTAACTCTTCAAACCATTGATTAAACTATCATTAGAATCTATCCCTACGTCTGAGAGCTACGAAGACGTAGACGTCAAACTTATAATTAATTGGTGATTAAACGGAGGTTAAGTCTGCATATTAATAGAGGATAAGACCGTACATGTTGCCTTATATGCAAATTAATATGATGTTTTAGAAATTGCCGGACAAGCAGTCTGCTCGCAACCTCACTCGGTATCTTGGTGCCATAGAGGCCACTGAACGACAAAGCACGAACAAAATGTCTAATACAGGTACTTTTTGACCAGTCTCCATGTTGTTTTTGCATTTTACGGCCTGGTTGTAATGCGATTATAATTTTGGCAGGTATTACAGAGGGTACTACTATGCAGGCCGACGACACTTTTACACATATTGGCCGGATTACAACTTCGTTGCGTAAGTACATTAATACTACTAATTGGACTAAAATCGAATAGGATACAAAAACGTTTATTCGACTAACACATCGATGCAAGGTCGCAAGGGTACATAGTAGAAAAGATACAATGACATAAGTCATAACATAACTAGTTCTTATCTCCTAACAAGCGACACTATTAGTCCCGGGGATTGACGACGACTCCCAAGGTACATTTTCGTCATTTTAACCGCCGTCATTGTCGTCTTCGCATGTTATTCGTATTTTTATTTTATTTACCATGTCTATTAATGTTGTAGTGCGTTTTACCGCCTGTTTCACAATCGAGAAGTAAAGCATATTTGGCAGATAAATGTAGCCCTCTGTCTTTCTTACACTTGTAAATAGACAAGGAGAGAGCCAACTTTAAATGGCAGATAAATTTACTCGTCGATTGTGAAACAGGCCTTTAAATGTAATGAGTTTGATTTCATTGTTCCGGATAAAATTTTGAAGTTTAAATTTATTAAATTATTATTTTGGTCAATGTATTGAACACATCATGACCGCGATTGAAACACTTGAATGTTCACCTCGCAGTGGGGCCTAGGTTTCTAGGCGTTAGCGGGGTGTCACCCTATGGGAGGATTGTAAAGCTTGTTTATGAAATTACTGTAAAAAAAATTCTGCCCTAAACATTGCTCAATTTTCACGATTTTATAAAATGATGTATATGTAATAAAATCTAGGTGTAGCCAACAACGACAGGTCTTCATAATCCTTTAAAGATGCTAATATGAATTCATGCCCCGAGATGTTTACTTGTACTGAAGTTATAGACTTTATTTGTAAATAATTAAGAATCAATATACTTTGTCAGCAACAACCCAACCGCTGGCTAGGAGCACGCACGTGGTGGTCAACGATACGGTTGAAGAAGAGGTCGAAATAGACGAGTCCTGCCCGACCCACACCATCTCTCAAATCTCTGAAGGTCAGTCTTTTGATTGCCTAAGAAACCGTCCGTAATTGGGTCATATGATAACGCGTTAGCCTAGTTGGTAGTGACCCTGCCTACGAAGCTAGCGGTCCCGAGTTCAAATTCCGGTAAGGGCAGATATTTGTGTGAGGAGCGCGAGTATTTGTTCCTGAGTCTTGGATGTTTTCTATGTATTTCACTATATAAGTATGTTTGTGATTTGTGTAATATTGTCCCGGTTCTCTATTGGATGGCATAAAATTGTTTGTAATAATATTGTTACGCATAATTGCTTTTAGCCGAAATAGCGATGTGCATAATCATCTTTACGCATATATTTTTACGCATAAAATTAAAAAGCATAATCGTCATGAAAACTAACGTCAAATAGCATAAATACAAAAAGTCATTATAATAAATTGGCATCATTACAAAATGCATAACAGTATTGTCCTAAAAAATAGTCATGTACAAATGGCACATAGCAATACAATCGTTATAGCGAAATTCGTAGACGTACTACGAGAAAAGGTTAGTTTTGGTTTTGTGGTTATATATATTTAAGAACTAAGGCAAGAACTAAGGCTTCGCGGACCTCCTATTCTGCGTTGCTTGGGCGCTTCGCGCCTGGATATCATACTAACCGAACCCAACCTAATGTACCTAACGTGACCTATAAATAACATAAATAAATTATGCGTTCCAATAGAGATCCTTTAAGCTTACCTAATATGTAATGAACAACGAAACTGTATTTTATTCATTTAGAAAACTGATATTATGGTTAATGACATAACAAACAAACAACAACAACAACACAACAAACACAACGAAATAATTATTAGCCCAAACAATAATATGCATAATGTGTATTAGTCTAATACAAATTAGTCCAACTGAAATTATTCTAATAGCGTTATATGCCAAAAAAGTATTAGGCCAAAGTATTATTATGCGACAGTACTATTATGCCAATACAAATTATGCCAAAACAATTATGCGAAACAATAATAGTCTAAAACAAATTATGCGATCCAAGGGGATCCCTATTGGTCCCCTGATATTTATTTGTTTATATATTTTTAAACATTAATACTGATACATAGTTATCAATATTTACAAAGTATCTACATTTTTTCAATATCAATTACCAAAACTCGAAATTTGAATTAGCGAGGTGCCTGCCATTACATATACTAAACCCCACCCATTACAACTAACAGGTTAGTTGGAAGAGATGCCTTAAAGGGATAAGTGTGCCTTTGTACATAATTTATATTCATATAAGTGTTTTTATTGTAAAACAATCGAAACGAACGATAGAGTTTACTTACTTACTATACTCTGATTATTCTAAAGTGCCGGTTAGACGAGCAACATTTTCACAGCAATGTGTGGCCGGCAACTATACGCATCTTGCTCTAGCATACGAAATAAGAGTAAGACAGCAATAGTTGCTGTCCACACATTGCCGTAAAAAGTTGATCGTGTACCAGACGCTTAAGAATATGCCTGTGGCAGCTCATATAAACAATTATTACACTTATTTCTTTAACTTTACATAAATACTACATCGGTTCAAACCTAGCGACGCCGTCCAGGAATATAAATTATTAGTCGTCTATTTTTAAACACATCGCTTGTGAGTATGGTAAGTAAGGTCCGACCGAGATCTCGGTCTCGGTCTCGGTCTCGGCAAATCTCGGCCAAAAATGGTGCCGAGATCTCGGTCTCGGTCTCGGCCCAAAACGGCCGAGACACCGCGGCAATCGATTTAATTTTATTTGACAGGGTACAATGCCAAAAAATCGCTTTTGTTTTGTCGTATAATAAGTATTGTTCTTTACAATTTTGAGTATTAAGTTTGTTAAAACCATAATAAAACCTTTTTTCATTATTAACGGGTTTTTTTTATAGTTAAAAAAACGCAAATATATAAAAAATACCCCTTTTTCCGTGTCTCGGTCTCGGTCTCGGTCTTGGCCGAGAATTTATTTTATTCTCGTTCTCGGTCTCGGTCTCGGCCGAGATTAAAAAAGCGGTCTCGGTCGGAACTTAATGGTAAGTGATTGAAATTACGAAATACGGCTGTCACAGGCATCATCTTAAATAAGCAGAGTATAGGTACCTAATATTTGTAACATTGCAGTCCCTCAAGGCCGGAGCAGTCCTATCCCCGAGTTGTCCCCGGACGTCATCCCGGACTCGCAGCCCGCGGAGGGCCAGAGCGACAGCAGCGGCGTGTCGCCGGTCAAAAAGGCTAAGGTCGCCAAAGGTGAGGAATGTTTTGATACTCGTTTAAATTCAACGGTGATCCCGGGACTGCTTTTTGTTCAAATAATTCTCGAGCCTAGGAATACTTTAAAAAATAAAATTACTTATAGAAAATCGTGAGCGTGGTATCTAATTAAAGTAAGAGAGAGAGAGAGAGAGAGAAAGAGAGTTAGAGTTCCTCTACATAACACGTGTATCAAAATGAAATGCAAATACACGTTTTTCCTTTCTTTCTTTTCTTTAAAAGGGCTTTAGTAACATGTACATATTATGTCCTCTAGGCCATGGTTTTTATTACCTTTTTACAATTTTATTAATGTTTGTATGTTGTATGTTATCCAGGAAAAAAGAAACTTTCTATAAATAAACAAGAGAGCGCCGACAGTGCAAAGCCGGGCCGCGGAAAAGGGAAGAAGAGCAAGGAGCAGACGCAGGAAGAGAGCGAGAAGGGAGGCGTCAAGCGGAGCCGCTCGCAGAGGTCCGTCGTCGACGTCGACAGAGGTAAACAATGTTTACAGTAGAGGTTCCCAAAGTTCTCTTGAACGCGATCCGTCTAAAATAATCAAAGTTTGGGACCTCTTTCCGGCAAGGTGGCCGAACGACTTGAAACACAGTATACCCTTGCTCTTAAATCGCGTTCGAAAAAATAAAAGGTCCATAGTAACTTCCCAAAGGTGGAATTTGAATTTTGGGTATAACATACTTTTAAGAGTTTGTACAGTCGAATTCGTAAATATGTATACACTAGTACCTTGTCACTTTAATCGTTATGACAATGCATATTATGGCAGTTTAAACATGACATTAAACAGACAAGGTACTAAAGTGTATACATATTTATGATCTCGACTGTACTGTCCCGTGTTCCTCGGTTTAACTGTAAAATGTCATTACAGCTTTTAAAACATACTTTCTCTACAGCACAAAAAGCCAAAGCAACAAAATCAAAGAAACCACCAAAATCAGCGTCACCACCGCCCGCGTCACCCTCACCTGACACGTCGCCGTCCCCTCTAAAAGACCTCGACGACTCCAACGTGACCGTTCGCAAGTCTTCGAGAGGGCTCCAGTCCAGCTCCAGCACTGAATCAGAAGGATCCAAGAAGGTCGGGAAGAAGAAGAGTGCAGAAACAGCGGCTAAAGGCAAAGGGAAGAAGGAGGTTAAGAAGGATAACGTTAAGAAAGGGAAGAAGACAGGTATGTATGTAGATATAATAAGAAGACAAATGAAATTTACTTTTGAGGAATTCTGTTAGAAACTTCGCGCAACTTTTTACTTTTTCCATATGATGCCACGCCCACACAAGAATGAATAGGCAAGGCTTTATGAGGTTCCGTGCGAAGAACGTGAGATGGGGATAGTTTGCACGCGCCTTGATGTCAGTGTCAAATTTAAATAATTGCTGTTTACTTTAAAACCACAACATTTATTTAAAAAAATGGTTTACCAAGTAGCCCGTTTCACGAAGCTACAAGTTACAAATTACAAGCGGAACTCTCTTACTAGCAAGAGGGGTTAGAAAGAAACTTCCGCTTGTAATTTGTAACTTGTAGCTTCGTGAAACGAGCCACAGAATTAAAAAATTATAAGTACCTACTCAACTATTTCATCAAAAATTATCGTTAAAGGTTTCGAAGATTCGACAAAAAATTTGTGGAAATGGTGTTTTATTTACGGATGCGAAAAGCACAAGACCGGTCTGAGTGGAGAGCTTTGGGGGAGGCCTATGTCCAGCAGTGGACGTCTTTCGGCTGACATGATGATGATGATGATGACTTTGAAAATTAAAACTATCGAGGATTTTATTTTAATCGTGTTTTCACGTTAAACAGTCTCAAGGAAATATGATCAAGTTTAATATATTCAAATAGAAGACACAGGCGTTATGGTTAATGAGACTCAGAACGCGGAATACTACCAACTTTATCATATGTGGCCTCTTAACATAATTTTTTTCGTCACTCAGGATGCAGGGTACAAACGCTTCTCAGGTTTAGCCATTTACCGTGTTATTAATAATAACCGATACAGTTAACCTTGTAAGGCCCACGTCAAATTTCGTTAGTTCGAAAAAATCTTATATCAGTCAACTAAAGTCTAAAGTCACTTTGACAAATGTCCTAAATTTAGGACGTTGGGCCTTAAGGTCACAGCTCATTGGAACCACCCGGCACCCGACCCGCACCGCGTCGCCCCAAGCGGTTAGTATTCTTTATATAGATTTGTATGGGCATGCGCTCACTACATCCACTACGTAGCGTAGAACCGGCAAGCGTAGCGTAGTTGATGTAGGGAGCGCATGCCCATACAAATCCATATAAAGAATACTAACCGCTCGAGGCGAGCCCGAGGAGAGGTAAAACAGCTGAAAGCTATAGCAATACAACTTAATTTTCATCGTCGTGTTATCTACAGTGAGCAAAACGGCGAGTAGACCCGAGACGCGCGCGTCGACCAGCTCCCGGAGCAGCGCGGGCAGCTGCCACATGCCGGAGGACGACTCGGCCGACGAGACGGAGCTGCACACCATCGTGTATGACAACGAGATGGTGAGTACACTGCGCAGGTGCGCTAGTACTTCTTGTACTTTATTCCTTTGAAGGCGTCGGTGGTCTGGCGTGTCGACTCATGATTGTATCGAGTTGGAACCCTAGCGGTCGTCAAGCACAAATATTTTATTTTAAACTCGGACGTCGGACTTAAATACGAAGGATTCCGTACCATCTGGTGCATTAAAAAAAGTATAAAAAAACAAAAACCCGCCTACTATTTATTATTATTATACTACGTTATTTTTTGCTTTTTGAAGGCGGGTTTTTGTTTTTTTTTTTACTTTTTATTGTTTTATACTTTTTAGTGATCATAATTATGCTGTTATTCTCCCACTTCTCATTTAATAAGAAACTATAGAACTTTTCAATCTCGCCGCAAGCAACGCCGTGGGAAAGTCAGTCATCTATTTAAACCCATGGTATAATAATATACTTCGCCTGGTATTCTCTTCCGAGAAGCAGTGGTCACGTGAGTGGACACGTACTACGTCATATCCGTAAACCGAAGATTTCCAAACTTTAAAATCGGGGTAATTTTAAAATATTTGCTCGGGTCCATATTGGCTCATATAAAATTGGTCTTTAAATTTTTTATACAAATAACGATTTGTGTCTATACTCATTATTTCTCCGAAAAATTTTGCTCATGCTTTTTTGTTCATACTTTTTAAGTCATAATTATCGCAATTCATAATGCATTTTTCAAGAAACTGTTACTTTTTGAGGATTGTTATAAATCTAACCTAACCTAAACCTAATTTTATCCACACGTAAAATATTTAAGAAATTCTGAAAAGTGTACTGTTCCATGAATATTGGCGTTTCGAATTCAGATGAGTATGAGTTCCGATCATTAGTATTAAAAAATATTATGAAGATTATGAAGAGTGATCATTATGATGTAAAATGGTATGAGAAAAAGTTTCGGAGTTCCGATAATAGGAGTTGCAATTTTATATGAACTTTGGCGCACCCATTTAACATTTTACAAAAAAAAAATATCGACTACTTTAACCGCGACAGTTTAATAATCATTGGCGCGTCATTAGCGTAATGATACCGAGCGAGAGCGGAATATGACATTCCCATAGGTTCGAATAGTATGACGAGAAACATCAAGTTGACAAATTTGTAAACGGCCAGTTTGATCTGGCGAATCCGGTGATACCCGTAGTACCAGGTTGTAATTCCACATTGTAATGTAACCTATAAAGTTTAAAAAAAAACCCTGTTAGTTATTTTCATGCATAAGATGTATATACAATATTAAAATAAAACATTCAATGAATGGATATATGTAAATTATGCTCGTGACGTATATTATTCGTGATATATATATTTTTGGAATGAAATCGTACTCTAACCTAAAATATATTTTTTTCCTTATTTTTGGGTAGTGGTTATTGAAGTGGCAACTTTGTGATGACGTAGAAAGTGTCGGAGTCTTTTCGGAAGAGAAGACCTTGTTTTATTAGACCATGTTTAAACCTAAATATGCTTCGTCATAGTCGCTCAACTATCTTAATCGAAATATCTGATCGCCACCCTTGAAATATTGACCGTTTAGGAGTTCCGGTGGCCATCTGTGGTCTTCATCATCAGTTCCACTTCACCAAATAGTGCTTTCCAAGAACACGAGTTACAATGAAAAATACCAAAATCTCTATAGGTGTGCCTATAAATTTTTAAGAGTTCTGTCGATTCCTCATGGACTCCATCATCAGATCTTCATTTTGATAAAAATGGGACCAAACAGGAAGCACCAGCTTTCAAATGAAAAAATAATCATCAAAATCGGTTCACCAAGTCGAAAGTTCTGAGGTAACAAACATAAAAAAAGTTAAAAATACAGACGAATTGAGAACTTCCTCCTTTTATTCCAAATTCATTTCCCACTGTATTTCATTTTGGTATGATTGTTTTGTATTTTGCACCAAATAAACGATTATTTTCTTTTTCATTATTGTATTATTATCAGTAAGCAATACGTTTCCATTGGTTCCCTTTACGTCGCAACATTGACCGAGTTGACTCTTAGACCTCGCTTCGCCCGCTCGATTATATCAATATATGGCAGTATTGCCCTTTCCGCAACCTGCGTCGCTATTGCCTAACGCACTCGCAATCGCAATCGGCTTCAAAGTGGAACAATTGTTTACATTTTGTATGCAGACTCGCCTTCGGACTGTCAAAATGAAAACGATTGCGATTGCGAGTGCGTTAGGCAATAAGTCCTCAGGTTTTGATATTGAGTCGATGAAACGTACTATAACTTATGCCTGTTATATTTTAGGTCCAATCTCTGTTGAATGACTCGAGCGAACTGGCGGATAGCAAGCGAGAGTCCAAAGGAAACGTCACTATACCTGAAACTCCCGAAGGAACAGACGAGTAAGTAGTCTTAGTTTTTTTTTGCTTGCCTGTAATTTAATCTTTACCGTTTGTAAGCTTACTTTCAAGTTGTCAGCTGACGTTTGATAACAGTAGACATTTTTTACTCTTTCTACACGAACAACCACCCAACTCAACCAAGGCAAAGTGGTCCTTGATGGAGTTGAACAAAGAATTAGCCGTCAGTTGGACAACCAAATTGAATGAATTGAAGTTGAGAAGACCACTTGGCCGTGGTGGAATTGAGTGGTTGTTCAGACTGTGTAGAAGGGGTTTTATGTCTGAACTTGCAATGGCTTGAAGGTTCATATCATATGGTAAGATTCTGTAATCTACAATGAACAATATCTGTCTTCCAGGTCCGATTCAGAGCCTGAGGTGATTAAAACAAAAGGCAAACGAAAATAAGATTAAAACACGTGATTGTTAAAACTACTTTTAATAAGTTTAAAGTGTCATTAAAAGGAATAGGCTACAAAAAAGTTACCCAAAATGTGCGTTCTTTATAGCTTATTCGATACAACAACATCCTTAACTATTATTTTGTACTATAATTAAATGCGATTTTTTTGACAAAGTTGGTTTTTTTATATCACACGTTGAAATGTATATAAAACTGTTTGTACATATTGTGCATTGTGAACCGGTTTCAATGCTTATGGGTTTAGTATGGGAGTATATTAAATGTCACTAGCCCATATGACTCTATGCGTCGCTGTACAGTACTCTTGACTAATGCATATGCAACTAAACCGTTTTTAGCATTAACCTTTTCGATATCATTGACAACGCGAAATAGACCACATCTCCATGATGTAAGATTGAATTTGGCTCTGGTATAATGAGATGTCAAACGCTAACAAGTTCAGGGTAGTAAAAGAGACAGTTATTCGATTCCTATAACTCTATCCCGTTCACTGAATGGAACTTGGCAGGTTTAAGAGCTCTTGATTTTATCTGTCACTGGCGCGTGAGTGCATCTCTTGTATATAACATTGCGTTGTGGTTATGGAAAACGCGTGGCACAATATAAGGCGCTTCCAAAGGGTAAAGTATCTACATATAACTATGTCTAATAATTAATATCTATGTTTATAATTGGAGTCGTGGCTGTAGCCCTGCGTGGTTTGATCTTGGCTGGAGTCGTCCGTATTGGACTGGTAGTCCTTAAAGTTGGCGTGCTTCCAGTCGGAGTCATGCCACGACGGCAGCTTCCAGTCTTTATGACCGTACCACCTGAAATCAGAAAGGTTTTTTAATGGCGTGAAAAAGGCCAACGAGCACAGGTCTGCTGATGGTTAGTAGGCTCTCTGGGGCCCATAGACATTTCCAGTTTGAAGACTATGAGTTGCCAACCCTAAGGATTTGTCATTAAACTTGTTTTGCTCCCACACCGAAAAGCATCAACCCTAAAGGAAAAGGTCAGTGAAATCTATAACAATAAGAAATGAAGTAATGTTAGTTTGTTTAACTTTATGTCATTAAAACAAATATGAGTCGCTTAACTTCAAACTCTGATATGTCCTTGAAATTTAGTATACGAATTTAAAACTTAATTTGTTTGAAAAAAGACGCAAATACCGTTGTCCTTTTGCATGGACTTATACGAGTTTGAAGTAATGCTACTCATTTAAGGATTAACCTTTTCAAGGCTATGTCAAATACAAATGACGCCGCTCACACGCCAATGACAGCTTAACCTTTTCGGCTCTGTCTGACGACTAAAAGTCGTGGCACTGCTGACTGACACAAGTTGAAGATTAAAAGAGACTTTGTTACGTATCAATTAAGTTGTAATTTGCATAACGTTGTAAAAGCATTGCGTGTGAGTGACACATTTAGTATTTGACGAAAGGCGTTTAAAATGTTAAAACCAGGGCTAATGTCAATTTGCCGTATAGACACTGAGTTTTATTTCTCGCTGTCAACCATCACGGAAATATCCGTCGTCGGGGTTGAACCAGTGGTGGGGATACATCCGTCTATGACGTTGAAAATGTTAAATATTATAGAAGCAGACCACATGCCAACCACAAGTGTAGTGCTCAGTGTTTTGTGATGTAGTGAATTGGTGTAATAATGATCTAATAACTTCGTTGAGTTCAAAGAGTGTTTTCAACAAGACCGTCGTTCTAATGTTAGTATCCATAAGGTTGAAAGTTAAACAATTTATAATGGAGAAGAATAGAATAGAAAAAACGTTAATATAATTGCACTTCTCCACTCCTTTGCGAGCTGAACTCTCAAGTGAGTCCTCGATTGTCTCGCTGTAAACACTCTGGCAATTTATAGGTGTGTGATAAATATGCATAGGACAATGGTCGCAAAAAAATAGTGTACTGTGTTTCTATTGCTGTATGAAAATGGTTGTTATTGTGTGAGACTCGCAAATGAATTAGTGCAATAGTACGGGCGGTAGTGTCACCCAATGTATGGAGAGGAAAAAATTTGGTATCGGATGAATTCCCTTGGCACAGATATATCCTAGGACAAACTGAGCTGATTTAGCCCGGTAGCCATCGGCCACTCCCTGGGGGGCGAGGAGGGGGGTATTCAAAGTTACAAGTCGCCGCGCTTCAGATAAAAAATTATATCGGCTTCAGTTTACCTATCACCTCGAATTTGATGGCATTTTCTGATAAACCAGTAAACTATGTTTTTTAAATCTTCATAAATTGGGCTTTTCAACCATATTTTTTGTGAATATGATGTTGTGCATATTTATAAAATTTTGTGTGTTGAAACGAAAAAGACAAGCTGATGTTGTGAAACTTCTTTATTTATCTTAATAAGTTTATATGAAGGAGTGTAATTATTATATCAAAAATGAAAGCCACATCTATGGTTTATCAGAAAATGACACCACACTTGAGGTGATAGGTAAACTAAAGCCGATATTTTTTTTTATCTGAAGCGCGTCGGTGAGTAACTTTTACCTAAACCTACCCCCCAGGGCAGGGGGTGGCTGATGGCTAAATCAGCTCAGTTTGTCCTAGGATACATCAGCTGTGCCAAGTGAATTCATCCGATAACAAAAATTTTACCCATGGTCGTTACCGCCCGTACTACAAGTGCTCGTTTGCTAATTAGTGTATGTTAGTGCACCTTTAAATATACTCGAGTACTGTAGTTAGTTCTACCGCCTCACCTGTCCTGATCAACGAAATCATATTTTTCGTTAGGAGTGTATTTCCACTTTGGTTGGAAGTATGTCGCTTGCGCCGTGTTTCCAGAATCTTCCGAACTGAAATGCACAGTTGATCTGAACCTACTGAGCCAATCGCGGCCGACGTTAGTCGACTTTATTCGGTAATTTTGCAAGTTTTTAACGACAGAGTGTACGAGGAGTGTTTTTGCAGTGTCAGTGAAAATGTAGTACTTAACTAAATTTGCATGTTACAAACACGTGTCGATTGTTCAAAAGTGGAGGTCGAGGTAGTTAAATAAAACGTGCGTTAGTAAAACGTTATTCACCCGACAGCCCAAAATTTAGGGTAATGATTTTGGGTACATGTACCTATGTACGTACATTCTGTAGCAGAAGTAGGTGGACAGTCGAAGAGCTCAAAATGACTACACTACACACGCTCTTATTTTCTTTTCAGTAGAATCATGTATGTAATTTTGAGCTCTTCCACTATCCACATACATCAGCTGTTGACTGTACATCCCTGTGATTTCCTTGATTGGAGCCGGTTCAGTAGTTAACAGAGAACAGTACAAACTATTGAAAACCTTTTAGGATAGCTGTTGCTAAATCTATCGACATCAGTTTATATTCATTCGTAATTCGCTATAGATTAAACAAAACAAAAGAAAAACTTACTGTTTGTTTGTAGTCGGGAAGTGAATATTCCGATCCGTAGAGCTTGCGTCGCCGAATCTATTCTTGAGCCTCGAATACCGCGACATGATGAACTGGGCCGCGCGCTCCGCTATCATTATGGTGGGGGCTGCGGTATTACCTGAAAGGACACCACTATATCGACATACACACATACATACCTTCACGCCTGTAATCCCAGAGTGGGGTAGGCAGAGCTACAACTTTAAAAACTTATTGATAATTCAGTAACCACACTTTGCACAAGTAGGCTAAGATGTTTACCAGCGTAATAGTGTCGTGACAGGTTGCAAGCCCTATAACCAGGCAAGCGAGTAAGCGTTGCAAGCGCTATATAGAATTCTGTTGGAATGACAGACCTCGTAACTGAAACTTGAATAGCTTTCTTATTTTACGAGGCCAAGACGGCAAGGAAAACTTATGGCGTTAAATGAATAGACAAGCGTCAAATCACTTCCTGATGGACAATTTAAGGGATCGTAGAATGACAATTCGCTTTAGTTTGTGCCAATGGGTGCAAAAGGTTCAAATATGACTTAACTTTTGTTGAAAATCTGTTGGTTTATACGATAAAGTTCATAGTATAAACCAACAGATTTTCAACAAAAAAGTTAAGTCGTATTTGAACCTTATAGCGACTTGTACTTACCCGATGGCACGGTTGGCATTATTGAAGCGTCCGCGACACGAAGACCTAAAACAAAAAAGTAATATTTGTTAAACGCGAATTTATCATATATCCAAAATAGTCCTTTACTAGAATACCCATAATTAAAAAAATAAAAAGACTTCTCCCAGTAACTTAAACTAAGTAGGAATAGTGTAAGATTTTGTTTTCTGAAAATAAATAAATATCGTAGATTTTGAAGGGTCTTGGCCCTGTCCAGTCATCATCATCATGTCAGCCGAACCACGTTCTCTGCTGGACACAGGATTGCTTGAAGATCCCAACCATTATTGGTTCTGTTGTTCTTTCAGACAGTTATTTCCCGTAACCCTTATCAGCACGACTAGTCTAGATAGAAAGGGAGATACGAGCGACAAACAAGTCGCGGACAATTTGTGCTAGCCTGTTTGGGCACGTTTTATAAAGCTACAAGTTACAATTTTACAGGTCTAAACTGGCAAGACTGCTCAAATGGCTGGTCATCATTGGTCGAGGTTGTGTCAAATGGAAACTTGTAACCTGTAAATTGTAATTTGTAGCTTTATAAAACAGGCCCCTTTGGCCCGTTTCACGAAGCTACAAGTTAAAAATTACAAGCGGAAGTCTCTTTCTAACTCCTTTTGCTAGAAAGAGAGTTCCGCTTTTAATTTGTAACTTGTAGCTTCGTGAAACGGGCCACTGGTATCCCTTATGTAAAGTCCTCCAAAAAAATACAATTTATTTTCTCAATCTGTCCAGGCAAAATATGGGGCAGACACACACAAAGTCACTCAAAGGAATTGTTAGTGTAGGTACACCTGGTAATAAAAGAACATACAATAGAATGAAGACCCATACCTACAGCAATATTAATGAATGTGGAATAACTGTGGAGTAGCCAATCCATGCTTTGTCCTTATCTGACATTGTGACATTTGAATTCATCAGATAAGAACAGCATGGTTCAGTTACTCCACGGTTACTCTATTAATAAGGGCACCCTTGTTTAAAGTCAGTTAAAATTGTCTACATTTTCGCGCAAATCAAACTCACCTTGGATCCCAAAGACCTGCAGCGTCGGGTCCACGACGGCCATGGGATCCTGCTGAGGGCCCATCTTGCAGGTGCCCACCTGGTGGTTCTCTGGCGCCGTGTGCTGCTTGGCAAGGCAGCGGAAGTACTCGTCCGAAGGGATCGGGTCGATGTCCTGGCACTCCGGCTTAGTTACCGGCTGCATGCCGTATTTTTCACGCATTATCTGGAATTTTTATTTTGCTAGGTTTAACGCTTGAAAAAAGATAGCAGTTCCAGTTTGAAATAAAAATTATAGACACAGCTCCTATCTACACATCTGATGGACCATAGACAATTCCTCGAGGTTTCTATGCGAGTCTTTATAGCTGTTGCCTTAGCCAGGCAGGCTAAATGGTAAGATGATGGTAGCGATTCAGACGATCTTTTGAATACAAGGTCTTACCACCACTAAACTAAACCACAAACAAGTCTGCACCACCTACAAATATTTTAAATAGCTATCGTATCTCTTCTAAGTCTGGAAGAGTTCGCTAATCAGCGATAAGACCGCCTGTTGTTTACCATTTTTTAATTTTGCCGTTTTTGTATTATGTTACGGTGTCAATAAAGTGCTTTGTATTTTACACTAAACTTAAGGAAGAAGGCACCTGTCACATCGCCGACGACGATCAACTATTAATATACAGGGTGGTACTCGATAAACTGTACATATTCAAAGGGATGAAATTTTAGGTTAATTTATAGGAAAAAAAAATTTTTTTTTAATTTTTTGCCTCTGGTTTTTTTTTACAGATTTTCAAACTTTTTAATAAAGTTTGGGTAGTACTCTTATTTGTGACGGTGTAACTTTTGATCTAATAGCCCAAAAAAGATAAAACAAAATGCATAGTTTTGACATTAGTAAGGTTTATAATAATTGATAACAATATTAGACCAATTAAAAAAATTTACTGAGTAACTGCTTTTTTTGTGGAAAATTACTGCAAAAATATCATTTTGTTTTCATAAAAACACAATTTTCTCAAAATTTTGCAGATGTTTTACAATTTTTTTTAACGTTTTTAGATCGAAAATTAAACGAGGAATAATAATAAGCAAAAAAAATAGTGAAATATCTACAACATTTTGAGAAAATCGTGTTTTTATGAAAACTAAATGACATTTTTGCTGTAATTTATTACAAAAATTAAGAAAAAAAAGTGGCATTTTTTTAAAAATTGTTTTACCGATAAATTAACCTAAAATGTCATCCCTTTCAATATGTACAGTTTATCGAGTACCACCCTGTATGTGTCTCTGTTATTGACACGGGATCTATAGCTTTTGTTTCGATAAACTAGTGGAGAAAGTTGTCGCCGGCAGTGTGAACAGCCAGCGATCAATTATTATTATGTCTCTTTTATTGACACCGGATCTTTTGTTCGTTGCTTGAGCGAGAGAATAATCGATAGCTAATCGCTTTCACGCGGGCTGTGGGACGAGTGCCTAAAATTCGGACTCACAGTAGTGTTAGCAAGCCGGTGCGCGATCCAGGCCGCGTCGACCAGCACGTCGAGCTCGTGCTCGTCGAAGAAGTAGTTGGGCTGCATCACGGGCGCCTCCGCCGGGTCCACGGAGCGGACGGCCAGGTAGCCGCGGCTGCGCGGCTGCAGCGCTATGGCCGAGATCCTGGAACCAGAGGGTAAGTCAATAGGCTGTGGTCAACGCGTTTCAAGCCTACAGCGGGCCTATCGGGGTCGTTAATCGCGGTGGATAAACGTGGGGGAAGCAGCCGTTACTCTCGCACTTACATACCTACTGGTCGGAAACTGACAGATGTTTTATCCACGTGTATCCACATCGATAAACACGACCACAATAGGCCTGTTGGTGTGGAGACATCAACACTGCCCTTGTATGAAGAAAAGGCACAAGTGCAATTCATTCATAGAAGCATATTAAACTCTCAAAGGTTATAATAAGGTTGGAAGTGGAATACAATTCATAAGTGCCTTTTTCCGTAGGATATCTTTGTCCGAGAAGTTCTCGTGCGACGTTCTATGGGGCGACGGACTTGGGCGGCGGGGCGACTAGGACTGTTAGTATTCGACGACATGCACGCTTTCTTTTCCTAGTAAGCAGCCGGTCTCTGCTAAACGCCTCTAGTCCGCCAGCGTCTCATCGTCACGCACAACTTTTTGGACTTAAGGCGTAAGTCGGCGCAGGACATTAGGTATAGCAGGGTAGGAAGCGTTTGCATCTGAGCGTCAACTGGTGTCACCTAATGTTTGTCACTCTATGAGACGATCGCGTGCGAAATCGTCGGTATATACTATCCATAAGGTGTAAATTTGCACGAAATACATTGCCACTATTTACTTTATCGGCGAGGCAATCCGACGAGCATTAAAATTAAATTAAATAGATAAAAAAAAAAGAGTTTCTTTATGCAAGATGGGTCAACAAGCAGTGTGTTTTGAAACCGAAGAGAACTTATTAAATTAGGCATAAGCAGTCCAAGAATCGTAGTATGAACACGTTTCAATGAAATTCATCCGGCAAAAAAAAAACAAAGACGTAGCAAAATTTGGGTTATTCCCACCAATTAACGCCCAGCGTTCTTTTGATGCCACTTTGAACTTTATTTATGAGTAATAAGTCAGCAAAATTGTGCGGGTGGTAACAGATGAGAAAAACCCCAAAATATGTATTTTACAATAGACGTTTCAGAAAGATAAAGTACTTACGAAATACTCCTTTTCTCAGTATTTTCTATGTCTGGGGCGGGCGTGGAGCCGTCGGTGCATGACGCGTAGTAGCCGCCGAAGAAGAACTGTACGTCGGGGTGTCGGCCGCCTCTCGCCGCGTATTTAGAGTTCACTATGCCCGTCAACTAAAACAGAAACCAGTTTCAGTGATAAAATCAAGCTTTCAATGTGAAGAGCATCAGAAAACCAAACGTTTTTATGAGATAAGATCCGCAACCGCCCTATTAGTTTCTTTTGCAACTTTTTTCGAATAATGAAGGAAAAATGGAGTTTGAAGCTGCATCGTGAACTCTTAAATTACTCTTAATTTAAGGACAGTGATTTGCTTTGCATCCTACTGTAAAGCCGAACTAGTTGAGCAAATATGTCTAATACATTTCGTACGTTAGTGTTAGATACGAGTGATACAACACTTTAAATTTTGAAAAGGTCTGGATGATCCCAAACTTGTATCGGCAGACGAAATAGCAAAAAATATATAGAGAAATCGTGAACATTTAACCTACCTGAGACAAGCCAGTGGAAGACATAGGTCCATCTCTGTTGAGCAGATACTGCGCGGCGCCGGCCCAGTCTAAGTCGGGGACTTCAGGTTCCTTGGTGAGAGTGAACTCAAGCTCTACGCCGACGTGGTTGTGCAGGTTCTGCCCGACTCCAGGCAGCTCCTTTACTACCGGTATGTTGGACTTCTCCAGCATCTCCTTAGGGCCGACCCCGGACAGCAGTAGAATTTGGGGGGAGTTCATTGTACCAGCCGAAAGCACTACCTAGGGAAGAAAAATTATAATTGATTCACTGTGGTCAGTGTGATTACAACTATAGTTTCCTTGGTCGGATTGCAGGTGCCGTTGTTTAAAGTGCTGTGAGGCTCAAGCTAACCAAATACTAAATCTTGAACGTGTATCAGTTAGTTCTGGAAGTGGAAGAGATTAGGTAGAGATCAATTAACATCTATTTCACCGTAAGGCCAGCCAATTTGCAGCAGACCCTTACAGGTTCTAAACTCCTGGAGGCCCGTTTCATGAAGCTACAAGTTTCAAATTACAAGGGGAAGTCTCTTTTTAACTCCTTTCGCTAGAAAGAGACTTACGCTTGTAATTTGTAACTTGTAGCTTCGTGAAACGGGCCACTGGTAGTAATAAAACACCCTCATCTGAATGACAGTCCCATCACAAACGGAGCTATAATAATAATCGTTTATTTCAGATAGAAGAATCCATAATTTGTTAGTAAATTCTAAAAAGCTATGTTAGTACCTAAAGTTACCTTAATTCAAACTAAAGATCGGTGTGGAGCTGCATCCATCTCCGCAGGAGTGGAGAGTCCCACCGGTCCGCGAACACGCGAAGGACACTGTTGGCGCTGCCGCGCAGGCGCTGCAGCGCGGACGCGGCCCTCTTGCGCATGACGGCCGCGAAGCCGTCGACGCGCGCGGCCGCGAACATGCCCGACGCGCTGCAGCGCCACGGCATCCCCAGCAGTGCCCTCAGCGCGTTATTATATTGGACGCGAAGATCGCTGTATGTCCGCTGCGTAAACGAGACCCCACAGACTGCAAGTGTAAAACGCTTGACAGTAACTTTTAAAAAGCGTTATTTTTACGGGAGTCGTACAGCGTGCAAATCTGCGGGCCAACATGTTACATTGGACAGCCAGCGATCTTCGTTCCCTTTCTATATCTAAATTATCTTTTAGGTCCTCTGTGACCCAATGGCCTAAATATATATTAATATATCGGAATATATATAACATTATAGCAAAGAACCACACATTACTAAGATATGAAAATATATATCCATCCCATTCATTATAGTTGCAAGGTAAAGAGATAAATACAGTATGTGACATCCATACGAACATAAATTTTAAGTAACGATAGCTTTAAGTGTTGTGAATCGTTTAAAAAGGAATTAAGTTAATAGCTCCAATAAATTTAGTGTAATTCATTTTTAAAGGGTCCATCGAGCAGCAATGTACAACATTAAGTCCAAGTTAATTGCAAGTTAATTGAGGGATAATTGAGCTATGTTTGATACATTGCGGGGAGAATTAGTTATGAAAAAAAAAGTACAACTTATGTTAACAATACACATGTTTTTATGTTAATTAGGATGCATATGAACTGTTGTCAAAATATATGTTCGTATGGATGTCACACACTGTATATCTTATAGCAAGGTCTATTAAGGTATCTTGAGATACATGGCTATAATATACATACATATATAATAGTTGCGTGTGTGGACTCTGTCAACTAGTAGGTACGGAAAATATATTTTGGCATATTAATATATACTCCGTGTGTGACGCCCCTGACTGACTAGACACCTCAGGTGTCGCCAGGCGGTATGTATCTTACGCGCCGAGCGCGCGTCGGGAGCCCGGAGTTAAGCTTCTACGTGTAGTTATTGTTTATTCTTATGGTATAGTGTTTTCATTCCACGAAGGTTTGCACCGTCACTCTAACTTAGGTCATTCGACTAGCGCTACTAATTAAAACCGCTAAAGCGAAAGATCTAAATATTTACCTCCTTGCTAGCCTTAACGAATCTGGTCTGGCCGTCTTTGATGTACTCGACCCCCGTCACCTTTTTGAAGACCGGGTCGATGCGCACTTTGGCCACAAGGGTATTGAGCAAGACGTGCAGGTTCTCGCGTTTCGACGCCGGGCGCAGGTAGGCGCGGGCGGTGCTGTAGCGAGAGCCGTTACTGAAATACAAAAAAACTTTATGAGAATGAGAGATCGTCATTTGTTTTCTTATATCTATATCTCGTGCTTACTTTCAACTAGAGTCGCGTCAAAAGAGAACGCAGTCGTCAACCAAAGAGCAATGATCATAAAAACCCATGGGATACTGCATTGTTCGTCCAGTATAGATATTCGTATTACCCATAGTATGCAATTGTAATCCAATGTTTCTGGACGAAGCTTTTTGTTATATTGTTCCATATACGAAAAATACTGAGATGTAGGAAGAAAAATTGCTAAGAAACTGATAATGAAGACAAGACCTCAACTGTCACCAGCTATTTGCCAATGACAACTCAAGCCCAAGTACTAATGTCGCCAAGCGATAAGTACTAACTCATTTAAGGTTTGTGCTATAGTAAAGCCTGTGGTGGTCTCCCCGTTGAGGTCGCTGGTGGGGGGGTACCCCAGCTCGATGGCTGCGGACACCACGTCATGCGCGAACCGCGGCGCGTGGCGGAACTGCGGAAACGAAGATAATGTATCAATGTTATCACCAACATAACCCATCTAAGTATACAGTGTAAACACTAGATAATATGCGAGCAGTGAAAGGTAGCCTAAAAATCACCGGCCTAACGAAAATCTCCCTTAGTTTTACCCAAAAGAAACTAGTGGACAATTTGTATCCGAGGTCTAAGGGCCCCAAAGATAATTGGAGTAGCCAGGGATTTACAAGGATGCGTTAATTGATTAGCATTGAGGCACTTCTTTTTCTTTAGAGTAGCCTACCCATTCGCAGTTTTGAGAGTGCAGATGCTCATGTCCAGTGTGCTCTTTACCTTCTACATAATAAATGCATGTTGCTATTGGTTATGCTACTTCCACAATTGAACAATGTGCTTACCTTTTGCACAGGCAGCGGCCCACCAGTGTTGTGGTACTGGCTGGAGACGCCGTTCCCAATCTCTTTGTTGTCCTCGCTCTTGAGGAAGAAGGGCAGCACGTCGAACCAGGACCAGCCCGTGGCGCCGTCGATGGCCCAGCCGTCGTAGTCGGCGGCGTGGCCCCGCATGTACATCATACCGTTTATTACGGAGGTGCCGCCTGGAAAAACATGATAGTTTTCAACTTATTTGCTCGATATCTAGAGAGATACATCCAGCAACTTCCCCACAGGCCAGTTGCAGCGAGCCCCTTAAACCACATATGCCTTTTTTGCGACATAGTAGTGTGATAGATCCATCTAGTCGGTTTTTGATTAGTCCCCGGAAACTGTCCCTTAAAAAACTAGTTTACCCAGCATCTTCCCCCTTGGCCAGCTGCAGCGGCCCCCCTCGGCGAGACAGGCCTTCTCCTGCGGCTCTGTGTGATACATCCAGTCGGTGTCGGCCTGGCCCCAGTATGCTGTCACCCACGCGGGCACCGACGACTGTGTTGGCTCGTCGCCACCCGCCTCTATCAGTAGAACCTGGGAAATAACGTGGACAAAATTATAATTCCATTTTAATTAGTCCTAGTGTTGCGTTGAATATGTTTTGACTGGCCAGTCAACTGTCAATTAACAGATACTCGTAGGTAGTATTGCAAATTGCATAATGGATACTCGTGATGAATAGGTAATTGATCAGATCAAATATCACGTTTTTGTATAAGTAGCTGAATAAGGTAACAAAAAACAATGAATTTATATTAATCATTTATCACTGTTCTGGCTTTTAAACACCGCCGCAAAAAGAGGGGTGTTATAAGTTTGACGTGTGTATCTGGGTATCTGTCTGAAGCATCGTGGCTCCTCAACGGGTGAACCGATTTGAATGCGGTTTTATTATTTCAAAGCAGGTTTTCTAGCGGTGGTTCTTAGCCAGGTTTCATGAAAAGCCGTGAGATATCAGCTCTGAAAGAGGGGGTTTTATCTATGTATGTAATATGTTACATTTCGACGAATGAGAGCAAAGGATGAGACTAAGTTCGACTTTGGTGTGGAGCTTTCCGCCTGATAGACATCGTGACTTGAATCTTGGCTCGCTCGGAGGAAAACCGCAAGTCATGCAGGAATACGTAATTATTTTGCATGTTTTTTCTATAGAAGTTTTCTTACTCACGAATGACGTCAAAGTCCGTGATTGTATTGGATTAAAAAAATGTTGATGACACTATACGTTACAATAAAGGTTTTAACGCTTAATTAACAAACATTTAAAGGAACGTATTTACTAAAAGTATTGTTGTCCATTAGGTTAATTTAGTCATGTACTCATGTCATAGTTCTTTATATACGAATAGGCAATCAGTGTGCCAGACGTTGACCATAACGAACTAATGACCAACGGACCCAGATTTCGGGTCTTGTTGAAATAGCAAATGAGAACATGACATATTTAGTATATAGTTTATCTAATAGTAAGCAAGAGCATCTAAATTTAAGTTAAAAAACACAATTAAAATCAGACGTTTTTAAGTGCCAGCAGTACAGTCGCCATCAAATATATCTGTATGTATCAGGGTGGACAAAAATATCTGAACATGCACTCTAACACCTTGACAATAGAGTCGTGTTCAGATATTTGTGAGCACCTTGCTTGCTGCACCTTGTTTCTTATGGCGACTGTACCTACCTAAGTAACATTAATAGCAAACCACGCTTGGTTGGCAACTCGCAGTTTTTGTGCAAAAAACATGAACACCAGTACGTTTGTAAACCAGTTCTAGGGTTCTGTAGTCGACGAACCCGAAAAAAAACATTGTTACCGTCTAGCTGACCGTAAGCTTACAGTCAAAGCCATTTTTCTCCGGACGGAAAAGTGTATAAGAGTAATATTTGTATTTGTAAGGTGCTTTGCCGTAGTCAAATTACGTGCTTGCTTGGTTTCTATTTATCAACGATAAATAGAAAAATCAAAATTTAAGCGCAAATGATCAATATTTCTCGCAGTTTCCCATACAGAAAATTACTATAAAACACATAAGCGTTGTGAGAGATGTTTTTTTATACGTTAAGACTCTGCGGCAAAAGTAGATAATTAACAGTGTGGTCAAAAACGATTACACACGCTACATTGTTGGGAATAGAGACGTGTATAGACATAGTTTGGCCCACCTCGTTTTCTCAGTTGTTTGGACTGTATAATCATTTAATTTAATTATACTGCTTTTTGTTACCGACGGTCACACATAACGAAGCACGCAGTTTTTGTACTAAATGTACAAAGATTTGAAGTAAGATAAATGTTATTAAAACTAGTTTGTATAATTCACCAGACGATGATGTCATTATAATCGTTTTGTTATAGATAATCACTAGTAGTTATTGACTTCTAGTCGCACATTTAGGTAAGTACCTATAAAGAATATTTGGACGCTGTTACGCAAAAATGTAGCAATTATTTAGCAATAAAATGTCAACACACGACGATAGTATTGAGGGTTGACACTTTATTGCGTAACAGCGTCCATTTCTAAGTTATGGGAAATCATTCCTATGCTATTAAAGTAGCAATATGTTTTTATTTATTTGATTTTATTCATGTTCTATAAAGTGTTTATTTTTTCGATGTAATAACGTCATTTTCATACTGTGTCCGGCGTTCGGTCTCTCTGGGCCTTTAAATTGAAGTATCAGTCGGCAGGGGTTTTATTCTATTCGGAAAACCCCTTTTTTGACATGTTATCGTATTGTCCACAGCTCTTATTTCATTGACAGTAATGGCGGCCGACAAACCATGTTAGCATGTCAAAAGCAATTAGGTTATACCGAGTAGAATGGAGCCCTGGGGCCCGTTCCAGAAAGCCACTCTGCAACTCTGCACTCCACAAATCCCACTCTTCAAACGTATTTCTGTTCCACAAACCTATTGCAGAGTTGAAGAGGCAGAGTCAAATGCAGAGTGTGGATTTGTGGATTTGCAAAGTATTTCTGTTCCACTAGACAATTGCAAAGTTGAAGAGGCAGAGTTAAATACAAAGTGTGAATTTGCAAAGTAGCTTTTAGGAACAGAATCTTTGCAGAGTTTGCAAATTACGCAGAGTGTTTTCTGGAACACGTTTGCTCTGCACTTTGCACTATCGTGGATTTGCAAAGTGCAGACTGCAGAATTGCAGAGTGACTTTCTGGAACGGGCCCCTGGACCCGGTGATCGATCGTTGTTATGGGGTTTCCTTTTCTCGTCGTGTACTAAGTTGACGCATATTAATAACGTAAAGAAGCAAATCTGTTTTCGTGCTGTTTACCACATGCTTCAAAGCCTCTGGGCTCCCCTACCATTAAACATAGGCGGTATTCTAATAAGAAAAGTGATTGGTATTTTATACAGCCATGTCTTAGTACCTAATGCTACTTGTCAAATATATTGATGACGTGGTTAGCTTAGATGTTAGTTGTAGTTACCTACGAAGCTTTCGGTCCCGGGATCGATTCCCGGCCGGTATGGATAAAAAATGTGTAATGAAACTGATGAGCGCGAATATTTATGCCACATCTTGGATATTTTCTACGTATTTAATTTTGTATTTCTCGCTTATATTGAGAAATATAAAATGTTTATCACGCCTTGCACCCATAATACAAGCCTGGAGCTTAGTTAGGGATTAGGTCAATTTGTGTGAAATAGTCCATTAAATTACCTTGTATTTAATGTTTATTTTTGAGCTCACACGCTGACCATTGGAATTCAAACGCGGCCCCTGCGATCATGAGTCTAAATAACAACTAATTCATCCGTTTGAGTCAGTCGACGGAACCTAGTCGCTTCCATTAACAAACAATGTAGAATCTTGTCTGTGGTTTACCGTAATAGACAATGCACGGATTTTCACATTAACGAGATACCTACGGATACGGATGGACAGACATTGTGAATGGGAGGCCGTGGTCCTTCTGCCGAGATCACCGAGGCATACCTATTATGGAACAAGACTAGCAAATTTTGTGAGTCTAGGTTATAGGATTTTACCGTCGTCGCCAACAATACACTCTACATTGCCTTCAAAAGTATCTGGCATGCTAACTATATGGTAATCTCTCGAGCTAGGGTAATCTCTCGCTCTAGTAGAGACGAGTCAGATATTTTGGAGTACAATGTTTAAACCCCTAAACCTGTATTTAGTGATGCCAATTACAAAAAAATATCCACAACAAGCTTCGTCAAATATGTATCAAGAGTCATCAGCAACATGCTTCGTCAATAAATCTTTAATTATTCCCCGGCTCAGGTAGCATGTTTAAATGTATTATTGCTAGTGACCTATTTCTGTATTTCAGGCAAACAAGGGGAAATCGCTACAAAGTGTTTTCCGCCTGTAAAAGTTCTTTTCCACTTTGTAAAACGATTACCTTATTGCAATCAAATATTTATTTTATGTTATTATGCAATATTTAGTACTTACTATGCAAAATAATGTTAAAAGCTCTAGATTAGGGCAACGCAAATGTTTATATGCGGCGGTGAACTCTCGCTTGGCAGAGTTTGAAGTAATCACTGGTGAAACACTAAACTTCGGGTGTTTTTCTTAGTGAAGTTGCCAATTTCAATCCGAACAGCGTCCTCATTTCTCCATACTCTGTTTTAGCTAGTCACCTATAAGCCCGTCAGTCTGTTTTACCTTCCATTGAGGATTTTCAGACAGCCTTGCAGCAACAACAGAGCCAGCCGTGCCGCCGCCCACCACAATGAAGTCATAGCTCTCCAGCAGGGTTTCAGGGGTTCTACTGGTTACCCGGTGGCAAGGGTCTGCCAGGTCGCAGCGCCCGTTGATGAACGCCTCCAGGATCGTCATGAAGAGCATGAACTGCCCGCCGCAGGCTCCGGCCATGGACGGGCCTACTTCTTGGACGGGGCAGGAACATTCCTGTAATTGAAGAATTATGTTAGGATAGGACGACTTCCAACTTGTGGTTTAGAATTATGTGGCGGTGTCGTGTATGTTGTGTGATCTGCTATCCTAAAGTTGAATTTGGTTTGCACATTGTATGTATATAGCAAGGTCGATAAGGTATGCCTCTGTCAAATCGAAGTAGGTACTTATCGACTTTAGTGACATTCTTTTTAATGACTGACACTTATTCACTGTCGTACTGCATTTCCAATATACGTTATTTATAAACAACTTTTTTCAAAAATTAACTACTTTCATTTTTTTTAAATCAAAGGCTGTCTTCAATCGAGACGGGGCGCGACTTCGCGAATAGAAAACACTAAGTATCCATTTAGTTTATAAGAGCATCATGATTCATAAGGCGTAGATAAATCGTTAATGTGCTGTCATCACATCGTCAAATCCATTGTTTATGTGCGTGTTTTCCCGTACCCGGCAGATAGGAGATAATTCGTTAATTACGTCTCGTATCTACTCGTACCCTAAGTTCAATTATTACTACAATTGTAATTATATTTTTCTTCTACTATTTCATCAATACAGTTCCCGTAATTGTGGTAATGAGGATCATGGACTAATTTCAATGATTATCGATACAAAGGCGGTTTTTGTCGAGCGGCGATGAGACGTGCGTTCATGATCGAGCTTGATTAACTCTTCACATGATTTCATAATGTAAAGCAAAAAATCGGATTTTCCATTGATGTTTTGACCGAGAGGCCGGTAAACGAAGTGATACATTTGTACTAACTTACTTTGAACACGTTAGCCTAGTTGGTAGTGACCCTATCTACGAAGCTAGCCGTCCCGGGATCATATCCCGGTAAGGGCAAATATTTGTGTGATGAGCGCAAGTATTCGTTCCGGAGTCTTGAATGTTTTCTATGTATTTAGGTGTATATTTCTCTATACAAGTATGTTTATCGTCGTCTAGAACCCATAGTACATACAAGGCTAGAGCTTTAATTTGTGTGAGATTAATTGATTTTGCTAGGCAAGCATACTCGTAGCTTGTCGCAGAAAATCACTAGATAGTGTCACTACACTTGCACGTACTTGTGGTTATTGTAATAAAATACGAATATAATTCGACATAAACTGCCAAATTTACTTGCGCCGTAACACCCGCTAGTGAATTTGGCAGTTTACATCGAAATACAATTCGTATTTTATTACAATAACCACAAGTACGTGCGATTGTAGCGACACTATCTAAGCGAATGTACTATATTTGATGTATTTGATGTGTTTAGATCACTTGCGACGGGGTTCTCTTCAAGGGTAGTTTTTTTACATACTTTGACTTTGGACTTCAACAGCTGGTTTATTTTATAAGAGTATTAAAAGAGGTACGACGAGCGAGAGGCAGTGATGTCGGTAGAGAACGCCCTAGATGCACATACAGTGATCAATTCGCGATGTACTGAATGAGAGCCAAATCAAAAGCACCGAAACCGACGTACGTGCATGAAGAAGTTGATGAATGTAGAGAAACCGAGTTTTAGACCGGTGCATCTGGCGTTTGCCTACCTCACTGGGAGACAGGCGTGAAGGTATGTATGTGTTTGTATATACTATTAAAACTTTTTGTTATATTAACCTATTGCGTTATTTAACGTGTAACTTTGCCAAAACTTGATAGCCAGACAAGGGCAACGCAGACAATCAGTTCGCCGGCTGATTAATATCAGTCCTCGCATTGCATTGCATTTGCTAATGCAATTCAAGGCAGATAACGCTAAGTTAACGATTTTCGAGAATCGACAAAATTATGAACGCTTATGCTCCATACATCATATTTTATTGTCACGGGATCGATTTATATATTTTGTTACAGAGAGAGAGTTCTCACCGGCAGTGTGAACAGCCAGCGATCAACTATTAATATATAATGTCTCTTTTATTGAGAAGGAATCTCTATCTTTTGTTTGTTTATTAAGTGAGAAAATAGTGTAAAACTAATGGTTTCCTCACCGGCAGTGGGAAAAGTGCCTTAGACTTCTGCTACCTTAGGTACCTCACTAATAAAATAACTACTCGTATATCAACATATTTTCATTCGTTAAACGAGCGGCTCCGTAACCCTGTAAGTTTAGTCACCTTGGTTAAACGACCCATATCTACTTGAATTAAATTAGGTAATAGCTTTACTGAATTCTTCCTGATTGCGGCAAATTAGTATGTATTCATTCGTTTTGCCAAAAACATTGAGGTATACCTCAATGGACAAAAACAGCAAAAAACCCTACGGCCTCATCATTACATTGAAGCTACGCAAAAAATGAGTAGGGATCGACGCGTAGTTTTTACTATAAAATAGATTATAACATTGTTTGGTACAGTTACCTATTACTTTTTGTAAAAGGATAATGTTTAATATAAACGCGTTAGGTACTCATAATAACAATAATTTTTTTAACTGTAAAAAATCAAAATCGTCAGGCCCTTGCAGAGTTCGTAATATAAATATAAATTCCCTGGATATGACGCTAATTACTGCCAAGTAATAGAATAGCACAGAATAAATAATAGTACAAGTACCTAATAGTGCTTATAGGCCAGTTATTTTAACGTTTAAATGGATGTAGCTATGTAAATACTTTATTGTACAAAACCAACAAAACAAAATACTACATTTACCTACAAAATAGGGATGTATAGTCGACGACAAAGATATATCCATCCAATTTTGAACCTTATTACAATGCAATAAGGAGAAAAAGTGGATACATGTCTTCGTAGTCGACTGTAAAACAGCGAATTAATAAACTCATTTTGTCTGAGATGCCTGTCACAGTAAGACGTCAACTTATACAAAAACATATCGGTAATGTGTGAGAGATGGGACAGTGGCCCAGGCACTGGACCTCTCTTCATTAAAGTTTAGGTATTAACATAGTTATTTAAGTTATGTGTGTAATTAATAAACTATATTATAGATTCCGTAGCTGAAAATTTGCATAGGTACACTTTTAGTTCCTATTACAATGCAATAATATAGTACAATCGAGCTGGTCTGATGATGGAGACTCCGGGTGGCCATAGACACTCCTAAATTACACATGATAAACCCGTCGTGTTAGGGCTCGTTAGAATCGTCTTGAAGAGTAGATGACGACTGTGCAAAAAAAGAGTATAGTTGGCAACAAAAGCTTGTCCCAAAAATGAAATTTTTGACAATTTTTTAACCCTATAAAATCATAAATACCATTCTTTTAAACACTGCTGCTGGGTTTTCTAATTGTAACGCTATTTATTTGTAAAGCATGTAGTGCAAGATTATTGGCTGAACCTAAATTAGATTAAATTTTAAAGTCGTTATGGCTAACGAACATAACTACAACAATTAGTCACGGATACAAGAGTTTAGGCGCATAATTACATTAATTACCTATTGAGTGGAGTTCTTAGCATTCGTTATGTTCGCTGTACGTGTGAAATTTAAAAGCACCAAACATCTACGTTCTATTTTGGTATTGTGTACAAGGATAGGTTCTCTGCGGTATAACTGAATCAGTTTTGTACGAATTTGCAAGTGTGTGTGAAGCATGAACTAATTCATGACAATTGCAAGTAGGTACCAGCCCCCTATTTCACCATCTTGACAAAGACATGTGACAGGTGACACTTCTGTTTACATTGCTAAGTTAACACTCTGATAAATCACTGGGTTTCATGCACGGAATAGAAAAAACAGTGGAAGTGCCATGAGCTTCGCTTAGTATCAGACCGCCAATACTCACACTATCATATAAACGACACGCCACCATGGAAAATGTTTTTGGTGCGACTATCGTTTTTACATTCCAAAATAGCACAATAAGGCATGCTTCTAGATTTATTTCCTATTTTAGAAATATTTATTCGCACAACTTTCACGCACCAGCGATCGCGGCAAACTATGGAAGGTTGCGCGGAACTCCGCATAACCATGCCACACGTGACACGCCCACATCACACTTCTACTGTTTTTTCTGTTCTGTGGTTTCATGTAACCTGTGCCATGTACACTGAAATGTCACCTGTCACGTGTCATTGTCAGTATGGTGAAAAAGGGGCAGGTCATATTTGAAAATGGAGAAGTTCCAGAAACACTTTTAGGTACATTTAGACAAATATGCGATTAGGCAATTTGGGTAGGTATTGTTAAATCTGATACATATTGTTTCTTTACTTAAAGTATACACCGATTTACTTAAGATAATTTATTAATTATACGTTATAATATGCTTACTCATTGGTTTTTACATGAAAAGTCTACAGAGTCTACATCACAGATGCTATATGCGAAAGGCCATAGATTAGTAAAAGTACGTTCGGAAACACCTATTATGCACGATCAAAATTATACCAACAGAGATTACCTATATGATTCAAGTGATTATGATTACTCATATTTTACTAATCGATTATAAGTCAAAGTGAATATTTAGGCCCGCTTGCACGTAATTTTTAACTCTAGGTTAAACCTAGGTTAACAGGTTAATTCGCTAAAATTGACAGTTTTCCTATGAATCTGACATTCGTCAATAAATTAACCTGGCGTTAACCTAGGGTTAAATTTACGTGCAGCGCGTGAGCGGCCTACGAACGAAGCTAACGGTCCCGGGTTCGAATCCCGGTAGAGGCAAATATTTGCGTGATGAGCGCGAGTATTTGTTTTTCTATGTACCTATTTATTTATGCCTAATGGCATTCCCTACCATTCAACCAAATTAATAATCATACAGTAACTATGAAAAGTGGTGCACGGAAAAAGAAAGACAGAAAACAAAGCAAAGAACATATTATTATTTATGTATTTCTCAATATAAGTATGTTTATTTCTATTTCTATTTCTCAACATAAGTATGTTTATCGTTGTCTAGTATCCGTAGTAAATACAAGCCCAGAAATTCGTTTGGGACAATGTATTTAAGATTTACCATTGATATTTATTAGAGATGGGCCGACTACGGATTTTGCCGACTGCCCAGTCGGCCGAGTAATCGGTTTTCAATTTGCCGATTAATCGGCAGTCTAGTCGGCAATGCCGATCATAGGATTTTGCTAAGTTCGGATGAACTCGGAAACGATACTTTCGCTTCGTCCGTCGCGCTTTGCCCAGTTTTGTTTAGGTACGTTTTTTCTGCACGACAAAAAAAAACAATTAGAACCCTAATTATAGTATTAAAACGAACTACCTAGTACTTTTTATAACCTTGTCGAAAAGAAAATCGCATGTGAGGATTTTTTTTGACGATATTTCCTAAAGGCAATAAAGTGCCGAATATTCTGCATTTTTTGCCGACTAGTCGCCGACTTATCACCGACTAGAAATGATGCCGAATAGTCGGCATTCCCGACTAATCGTTGACTAGTCGGCCCATCTCTAATATTTATGTATGAATTATGTATGGAAGACGCACTCACATGTGTGCTTGTTCTCCCACGGTTTGTTGTGTTGCCTTATTATTTAGACATCTATATCAACCACACAAAATACATCCATGCAGTTAATCAATTGGTTACTTAGACCATGTATCACAGTAACGTAGGTATTAGGTAATAATTCATAATTTATCACTTGTATTAAAAGGTATTCTAATTTGACATGTCTAGAAATTAGTGGCTAATACAAGATCAGTTTAATAAATACGGTCCTAAAACTTT
The DNA here is from genome assembly GCA_946894065.1 of Acleris literana. Classification (NCBI taxonomy): domain Eukaryota; kingdom Metazoa; phylum Arthropoda; class Insecta; order Lepidoptera; family Tortricidae; genus Acleris; species Acleris literana. Next base: position 8,167,790 of record OX335687.1, read on the forward strand.
ATGTGACTTGCGGTGACAAGGTTCTACAGCGACATCTAATTGGTTTACTGTAAGTACTATGATCATTGTAAGTTACAACGATTTTCGCCCCAATTATTCATTAGTTTTAGGTGTTAACTAGTTAAGTATCGAAGGTATATGTTAATAAAAATCGCAATCGTATTTCGTAATAAAATAAATTTTTGCTGGTTGTGCATGACAATAATGCATTATGTTTTATGTGCAAATCGGAATCACGTACCTCTGGTGCTCGAATCATTGCGTGGAGAATCTGTCAACTGAAACAAATAATACAATAGGTGAAACATGGGTGAACGAATGAGGTGCAAACTTACAATTCTTATAATACTGACAATTCTACAAAATTATATTCATATAGTGAATTGTTTGACAAAGCAACCAAAATTTTGGTCAGTTTTTACGTATTTGGCATTGTTAGCACTATTACTTACTTCATATACAACATTCAGCCATTTCCCTTATCGTTTTATCTTTGAAAGTTCATAGCGTATAACGCGACCAAAATTTTGGTCAGTTTTTGCATATTTGATGAGTACCTACAACTAATAGTTACATTATGTGCAACATTCAGCCATTTCCTTTATCGTTTTTTTTTTGTGAACGATAACACGTTTTTCAGCCGCCATATACATATAGACAACGCGACCACTATGCGTAGTCAGACCGACATATTTGGCATCAGGGAGTTGCCCACTATCCTGTCAGCCTAAAATAATCTATTTCCGACATCGTTAAATTTGTTATGACCTCCTGTAATATTAGTAGCGTTTGCATCTTGGCTAGCCTTACAACGCAGAAAAAACATCGTAGAGATACGATGTGTACTAATAACGGCTTTTCACTCAATATTCAGGTACTTGGCCGTTTCACCGGGAGTTGCCAGTAAAAAAACCTGGTCATCGAAAAAACCTTTGTTTACATAAAAACTTTACATAAATTTACAATGTGTGTAAACCTATACCGTGGCGCCCTAAAAACAAGCACATTTTCTTTAACAATTCGTTCCGAGCTTTGACCGTATTTCTTCGTCGCCGAGGTCAACCGAAACATATCCATAAATGCAAATTGAGTAGTAAACACCATAGAGCAGTAGGCTGTACGTTTTCTATGGGAATGATAACGGTTTTCCTTTATTTTACCGATTCACAGCGCATCAAATCACCGTTTCTTAACGGTGGTTGCGTCCTTGCGTATTATTAAATCGGTACCTATACCGGTATTTTGTTATCTGGTTTAGTGATTGCTAATAACAGTTCATATGGGTATCGGAGTGATCAGAACATTGTTAATGAGAGTGAAATTTTAAAAAACTGTTCTCTTTGCCAGCTAAATCGGCAATCAGGTCTTTTTATTTTAGCGAAATAATAATAGTTATTATTATTACGAACCTCGTGGTTCACAAGTATTATTATATTAGATATTACATAACAAACATACTACAGTTAATAAGCTTTCTTATATTTTATGACCTAACTTTTGTCTAGCTTACGATAGATCTAATTGTACACTTGCAACAGCAGGCAGGCAGTATTTACTAAATATTATTTTGAATTTGAAATTTTGTAGTATCTAAGAAAATAAAACTTTAATTTGGTTTAACATTCGTTACCACATCTTCCACATTTAATGTGTTAACGCAATGATGAAATCTAATTCAGAACCAAATAAAATAAACGGATGTAAGGACAATCTCCGAGTTAATTTAAGATTTAACCACAAATTAAAACTCCGCAGTTTACACTAATTTTACCTGACGCGCTAAGTCAACTTTAACGACGTGTTTTTATTCGAATCGGTCAACCTTAGGCCTCTGTGGTTTTAAAGTTGATTTTGCAAATGTTTAAACACGTCTACAAAATCCTTTTTTGTGATAACGTTTTAGTTTATATCTATGATATACCTAGCCATACACGACAAGAGTCGGTATAAAACTGTATTCCGCCGACTGCACCGTTTATTGCATTATCATCGGATTTACGCAAAAATAACGGGAACTGATAGAAATCCGGCTTAACGCCCGATTTACACTGATCAGGACAGTGGACTCTGGACAACTGGGGCCTGTTTTATAAAGCTATAAATTACAATTTACAGGTTACAAGTTTCTATTTGACACAACCTAAACCAATGACGACCAGCCAATTGAGCAGTGTTGCCAGTTTAGACCTGTAAAATTGTAACTTGTAGCTTTATAAAACGTGCCGGTGGACAGGACAGTATGTCCCCGGACAGTACAGGACCTAGTGTAAACCGATAGGGCAGTAGCGAGTTAAGTTGCCTTGCCAGTGGATCCAAATAGAAACGCTTTTTATTTTTTTGACTCCACTGTCTTTGACCAATGTAAATCGGGCTTAAAGGATTCAATCCAAACCTTGTCAACGGATTGAACGAATGTAAAATATAAGTTTGTCACAGTGAATTGGCATTGTTGCTGGTGACATAGAAGACCTATAGCAAGATGACACGACAATACCTATTGTAAACGTATTGCGGAATCAATCATCAGTGACATTACCATCCGATCTTCATTATCACTGAACCGATAGCTTGTTATCCACTCATGTACAGTCGAGTTCATAAATATGTATACACTTTAGTACCTTAATATGAATTGTCACAACGATTAAAGTGACAAGGCCCTGTCATCCCGGCTCATAGACTCCTCCGGAGATCCTAGAGCTGGTGCTTACCTCTCCCAAAGGATTGGGCTAGCTATCCAGAGAGGTAATGCAGCCAGTGTCATAGGGACCATGCCGCGAGCGGATAGTCGTTGCGAGTGCAAGCGTGATAGCGATAGCTTGCCGAAAGTTATTAAAAATATTTTATAATTTGATGGTTAATAGTTGATTTAAGAGTATTATTATGGATATTCTGAAATTGTATTAGGTATTTTACTTAGATATTGTAATCATATTGTTGCTATGACAACCCTTATTCACTTAAAAGTTAAACGCTGTCATAACGTGTGATTACGATGTCGCTTTTATCTCTCGATATCCTAAGTATAATTTATAGAGAAAAGAAAAAAAAGAAGCATGATGTCCGAATCAAGGTTAATTAAGGTCGTGTATTTAGATGAGACGAGTTTATCTAAACGGCCCATATTTTATTTTATTTTGTTTACGACTTAAGAGATATCTAATCGCAACTTTTATATTAAACCAGATTTCGGTGCCCAGCGCCGCCAGGTCGTATTTTTTTCATACAAGCCTTGTCCTGATAACTACGAACACAACCAAAAATATTCAAATCGGTCGAGATATTCTCGAGTTACGGCGTGACCAAGGGAAACCGGGATTCATTTTTATGTTTATGTATAGTTTGCCAGTATCATACTAGCCACCGTGTCATAGTGATGGCCACCAAGGGGAGTATCTATAGGTATAATATCGCACAGGCATTGGAAAATTAGATAAAATTAGTATTGCAAAAGCCCAAAACAAACAATAATATGCAAAATTGTACGACATCTATAACAGAGGGTCATAGATGTCGTACAATTTTGCATATTATTGTTTTTTTGCGGCTTTTGCATTACTAATATTATCAAATTTTAGCAGTGGCGCTGTAAAATGTGTATTTTTTTAACTTTAGTAATTTTTCTAAAAAAACTTACTATCATCCTAAATTACCCAGCGATCATTCGATACAATACTCGGAGACGAGGGCTTATTGTTTTTTTTTACCAGCATTCGTGTAAGAGCGATTATGTAAAAAATGGATTAACTGTGACAAAAGATGGACAAACAAATTCAAAGGCTAATCGAATAGCTAAAGAACTAATATATGAAAATGGCCAAAGATATATTTGACACGTAATATTTTATAAACAATTATTGACAGTTATTTAAACTTGAAGTTATCATAAACAGAGCACCTACAGTTTGCTATTGCACGCAATTATAAATGATTGGCATTTTAGGTTAAGCCGAATATTCAGTTGAACTACATATTAGACAAATTGACAAATAGGTACCTACTTAAAAATATGCTATTAAAATCATACAACAACTATCAATCAAATAAGGAAATGTCGCTCAAATAATTTCTAAAATTACAGTTAATTGACTGATTTCGTGAGCAGCGGTCGCCATCACCATCCGCCGCCCAAGGCTCGCGATTATGTATAGTCATTCGATTCTCCACACACTATTGTTAACGTTTTACCTCGGCTTATGAATGAATCGAATTTATTCTGATGTTCGTTTGTTTAAATAAATTAAAGGATAAAAAATAAATTAGTCTTTATTTCTAGAGTATACAGGGTGGAAAAAACGAACGCCACATGGACGGCAACTACCCTAAATATTGGAAATAGCAAATTCTACGCAAAGGAGACTTACTTTTATTTTTGAAAAAAAACCTGCATTTATCGATTTTTGAAAATTCGTTTGATATAACCGGGAATCGAACTGGGCGAATATGATAAAACAATAAGGTCGGTATCCCTAAACTGAAATTTGAAATATTTGGACCCAAACCTCATCAACACTCGTTTGTTAACTCTAAGTTAACAAACGAGTTACAGATTTATTTTTGTTTTATCCTACGTATAATCATTGAATAGTTCTTCAGGTAAATAAGTTAAAAATAATGTTTTTAAGATTTTTAAAATGATAAGTTTGAGATATTATTCGCATACCGTAAAACGCAAAGTAAAACAAGTTGCGTTTCAAAAACTCATCATTAAAAAAAAAACTAAACCCAGTAATAAATAAACAACTCTTTTGTTTTTCCTGTAATGTATAGATATGTATCTTATGTTGGGGCTTCTAAAAGATGAAGACATCAAGCAACTGTGTTCTGCAGCAAGACTTCATTAGGTTTCGAATATTTCATTCAAATAAGACTTAGGTTCGGAACCCTTGGTGCTCGAGGCCGACTCGCAATTGACCGTATTTTTTTAATGTACATGATTTAAATTTTCTTTTTTTTATTATCAAATAGAACGCTTTTTTACTACTTATTTAAAACACTTAGGTACTCATTGAATTCTTTACATAAAAACTTATTGAGTGCAGGCACATGAGGGTTATTGATGCTGATCTCTAACAGCAAGAAGGTCCGCACTATAGCACCACGCGGGCCTAGCGTACATTGGGGACTTCATACACAATATTACATTCCTTCACACTGTGCAGGTTTCCTCGCGTCGTTTTATCGAAAAACTAGTTTTAAATTTATAAAATATTATATTAATTTTTATATCCAGATATATAAATAAAAATTCAATGGTGTTCGGTGTTAAGAAGAATCACATCACTGTAGAACAAGCTTCCGCTTTAGAGTCCCTACTCGCAGTGCGCGCTCCCTGCAGTCCCGGGCCTCGTTCGCCGTGTCGCTCTCTTCCACCCACGCCGGGGTTCGCGCACCCTTGCACCGTATTTGCGATGCATATAATAAGTCCTGGATTTCGGTCGACATATTTAATGTCACCAAACAGCAATTTAAAAAGAAAATACTGGATTTGGCTACTAATAATGTTTAATAATATGTATACAATCTACAATGGACGATATCAACTCACTAGACTGTGTTTCTAGTCTAGTAGGTACTTATTTTACACTTTGTCATTCTTGTTATTTAGATAAATAAGTTAAGTGTAGTATAATGAATTTCTTTGTATGTTTCAGTGAGAGCTGTTAAGGGAATAAGTGAATGTTTATATTATGAATCAGAAACCTTATTTCCTGCTCACTTATTTCTGTTTGCTTTCCAAATAAATAAAATAAAATAAAATAAAAGAGGTGTACAGATTTGGCTATTTTTTAAATATTATTAATAGTCCGAAAAACGTGCTCAGAGATTTTATTTTGCAAAAGTTGCTTTAATAAAAGGACGTCTGCCGGATCAGCTAATTTAAAATAAAAACTAACGTATTACAACACAGCCTTAAATACACCCACCTGAATTTTCAGAACACTTTTTTTTTTCACTAGCACAATTGTTCGACGACGTCGCGCGCGTGTGGAGACGCGCCGGCGACACAGCCTGCGCGCGCGCCGCGATTGTTTATATTATGGAGATGAGCCGCCGCCGGCTTTGGGTTTTCCCTTACCTACTTTTCGGCTATCTAAAGTCATTCCACATATCAAATGGTAAATGCACTTGGAATTTGCACGTTTGTTGATGACTCATTTTTGGGATATTAAAAGCCCCGGAAACGTTAGGGTCCGGGTAAATTACCGAGCATTGAACAACTAAAGAAATATTGAAACTTCTTTACCCTTTTTCATAAAATATTAGAAAGAAGAAAGAAAAATAAAAAAAAGGACGTGCTGCAAATAAATGCAACAAATGCAAGTTAAAATTGCGTAAAATTGCTTCGTAAATTTATTTTTCAATGTTTGGGGTGATTTTTGTAAAAAAAATCTATTTATAATGAAGACGTGAAAAAACTAAATAGACTAAAATATATAAATATTTAATAAGTAAAAAACAAGATTTATTCATTCATTATAAATCCTATATTAATAAAAAATATGTACTCAATTGTGTCCACCAAAACTTAGGCTGTTACCAATTTCATCCAGGTTAATTGCTGTCTGTTCCATCACGGCTGTTCCCGATCTTGACGCTAGTTTGTATGTATTGGCCAATCTGCTCCGCCGATAGTAAGACTCCGTCAGAGATTGGTTCATTTTATCACGCTCTTCCTTATCTTTTAAATACGTATGCCCAGATTTTTTTACTAATTCCTGAATGCCTGAATCATTGATTACGGTCTTGCTATAACTCTAACAGATGTCAAAGGAATTTGCTCAAATGTGTTTTTTACCATATTTATGTATTGAGTAGTCGAAACTGTACGTTGTCGTTGATTTTCTGTTTTTTTAAAGCATTTCATATTTCTGATAACACTAGTTCTTCTAGCTTCCATTTTAATTAAATTATACATCGTGTGATTTTTCCGTCACATCCATTTCTCAACTATTGAACCATTCTTAATTCTCTCGATTATTTATTGTTCCGCTAGCTTTATTGTTGAAAACAAGCGGAATAGTACACACAGTTACATTGACTGTCAATATGACAGTTGGTTTAATAATTGATGAATGTTTTTCCTTTCCTTCTGGGACACCCTTTATTTAGACGTAGCCTTTCTATCCCTGCTTTGAGTCGTACTTTAAAAAAAGTTGGTTGGTATAGGTGAAAAACTTAAGTATATGACCTCTTGCAACACACCTTACACTTGTAACACATCTGTATAGACCGTTCGACATTCTATATTTGAAATTTGACGTAAATTCCATATTAGTTTTGTACACAACTACATGCAAGAGGGCCTTTACTTAAGTTTTTCACCTATATATACATTTATTGGTGGTGGGACCTCGTGCAGGGTCGGTCCGGATCGCTACTACCGGAACCTACCGCCAAGCAGCAGTCTTATTGTTGTGTTCCGGTGTAAGGAATAAGACACCAGGGGCCCGTTTATCAAACGCTTGTAACTTGTATTACAAACGGAAATCTCTTTCCAACAATATGTATTAAAAAGAGACTTCCACTTATATTACAAGTTACAAGCTTTTGATAAACAGGCCCCTGAGGCCCGTTTCACGAAGCTAAAAGTTAGAAATTAAAAGCGGAAGTCTCTTTCTAACTCCTTTTGCTAGAAAGAGAGTTCCACTTGTAATTTGTAACTTGTAGCTTCGTGAAACGGGCCACTGGTGAAATTACTAAGCATTGGGGCATTCAATCTTAATCCTTAGGGTTGGCAACACATCAGACTGTCAGCAACGTATCAGTCTTGAGAATGCGAATGTGTTAATGAGTCTCAAATCCCACTTCCCTGTGATATTCTACGTTGTGGTTATCCCTTTTGGTATCGTATTGAGTATTGACGGCTTTCATTAACTTGACAGACGTAAAAACACGATAGCAATAGGTTTAAAATCAATGTATAATAATGCCTGTGCGCTCGTTTGCCTTCCCTATGCCAAAAAAAAACATTTTCTTAGTTTGCTATGCGCATTCCTACTCGTACAAATTTAAAATGCATGGTAGAGCGAATAAAGTAGAGAGAATTTCCAAATGCAGTTAGACCTATATATTGAAGGTTTTCAAGAAATAAAGATATAACTTGGCTCTAATTTTAGCCTGATCTGGGGTGTGATTCTCTCAACAACGACTGACGGACGGACGAACGAGTTATTGTCCAAGCGGCGAGTTTAAGTAGTCCTGTCAGAGTGAAAAAAAACACATTTTAGCGCGTGTTTTCAATTTGGCAGCATGACTTCTCGAACGTATAAGGCTGCCTAATTGACAATGCACGCGCTAAAATATGTTTTGTTCGCTCGGACGGGACTATTTAAACTCGCCGCCGCTTCGAAACGCTCGTCCGTCCGCCGTTTTTTGAGAGACTAACACCCCTGATAATGACGTAACATTTATAACGCCTCGCTGCAATTTGTGATGCACGTAACATCTTACGGTCGCTACCTCTGAGGTCACTGCCAAGGCGCGTGCGCCAACGTTGGCCGACACGACAAATCTCGACTTACAATGAAAGGTTGGCGGCCAACGTTTGAACCAAAACGGGCAGAGACCCAAAGTCAATAAACTTTTGCACAGTTTGTAATACAGATCAGTTTTTTGTATGATGGCTATAATATTTTGTTTACTTTTACTGCTAACTTTTTTCCAATTTCTCGCAACAGGGTGCACCTTTAACTTTTCGAGCATATTCCACGCTACCTAGTCCTAACATAAATAGTTTTTTCTTTTCTTCGTCCCCATTTAAGGCGAGGTATGGGACACCCCGTGGTTTTTCATCGGTGACGACAAACGTTACTACACTATTCCCATACCGGGCGGTTTCGTATAACGGATTTTTGCAGAGTCCAAATAAGCTGTACCTGCTTACCTGAATGACTTCTACATCATTAAACTCTCGGTCAATTTATAATCATTCTTGAATCAGAAGCGCACTACTTTTACTTTGTCGGCAGGACGCTCGCGTCCCAAACGAATGTATTCGTCTTCGAATACATTGAAGATGAAAGCTAGCGATTTAAAGAGAAGGAATGAATGTACAGGGTGCCATGTTTTTAAAGGCTCAAATCCAACCTGTGTTGGGGGAGGAGCCTTCGCTCTATCTAAAACACCTAACATGGGTCTTGTAAAAGTCTTACGGTTTTTGAGATATTCGCAACTTACTGGGGTGTAATTCTCTCAACAAGCAAAGATGAGCGAACGCAAGAGTGAAGGTCCAAGCGGCGAGTTTAAGTAGTCCCGACAGAGCGAACAAAACACGTTTTAGCGCGTGTATTCTCAATTCTGATATTTCGATATTTCACACCTTGAGTTTTCTTAATACCTATCCGCTTTTCCAGAACTTGAAGATTTAACTTAATTACGTTATTGCTGATAAATTTCGCTATAATATGTGTATCAAAACTATAACTTTACTAACTTTTGTAGTTTTCTTTTAAATAAATTAAATAATTCAAGTGTGTAATAAAGTTGCAATCTTGGATTTTAAAAAAACGAAACATTGGTCGATCATTGAAGCCCTGCACGGCTAGCACAAGTTGCCCGTGACTTATTTATCGCTCGGATCTCCCTTTCTATCTAGTCAGTAACGATAGCGACGCACTGAGCGACAAGCGAGAAAATACAACTTGTGCTCCCCGTGCTGTGGTGAAAAAAAAAGTTAATTAACCTCGTGGCCCACTACCTTAATAGCTGCTGCATTTATTTAACGCAAAATTAAATACAGAATAGTAAAATCAAAATAATAAATTTATAATACTTCAGTTATAGTTCATTTAATGTCAAATGAAAAATACTAAATGTAGATCACTTGGTAGTTTTACATTTGCCATTAAATTAACTTCAAGTGTAAAAAAACAGAAATCTTTTGTTTTTTAAACATTTTATACTTTTTAGTGATCCTATTTATGCTGTTATGTAGTCCCACTTCTCAATTAATGAGAAACTATAGAACATAGCAAGCTCGCCGCAGGCAACGCCGCGGGAATGTCATAATCATATTTAAACCTAAATGTGCTTCGTCATTTTCGCTCAACTACCTTAATCGAGATATTTTATCGCCACCCTTGAGATAGGTACCGTTGAGGAGTTCCGGTGGCCATCTTTGGTTTTCATCAGCAGTTCCACTTCACCATATAAGTAGTACTTTTCAAAAGCAAATACACGAGTTACAGTGAAAAATACTGAAATCGCTATAGATGTGCCTATAATATTTGAGGAGTTCCCTTGATTTCTCCAAGATTCCATCATCAGATGACGTGATGACAATGGGACCAACTAGAAAGTATACCCATTCAAAAAACGAAAAGAAATAATCAAATCGGTCCGATGGTCGTCGAGTAAGTAATCGGGGAACATACATAAAAAAAAAAAAACCCGACAAATTGAGAACCTCCTCCTTTTTTTGAAGTCGGTTAATAACATTCAGATAAACTATGATCTTAACAACATTTTCAATAACAAATGATAATGATCAAATTTTACCCACTAAAACGGTCCGGGCGATAGCCGTGTTTTAAATATAAAATGAATAAAATCGTAGCATTTACCTACTCCTTGCAGCAATCGGCGAACTATACAATTTTAATTTGTTTCGGTGTGATTTTTTGCAAGCACAGTCGTCTTCTTATCGAGACCAAGCTGCTGAGATGACTCGACGAGTCCACGTTACATACAGCCGAGATCCTGTAACAAGCGTTTGACTCCATCATCAGGTAGCTCAGCTTTTAAACACCATAGTATTAACTCTGCATTAAATCTGAAACTTTTTTACTACCAATAAATTTAATAAAAAAAATGGTTCCCCTTGTTTTCGTATAATCATAAATTGTCCGAATGTATGATTTCGCAGAATACTAATTTCGCATAATTGTTATTCTACTGATACCTTTGACTTTTTTGAAAAGTTATAAAATAAACCTAACCTAAGCTACTCTATTCTACCAGGATTACATAAAACATTTTAAAAAATATTGTCCGTTTAATCTGGAGAAAAATTATGCGAAAACAAAATTCGGCGTAAAAAGTTTCGGCGAAATAGAGGGAGCCCAAAAAAAATCTGTGTTTAAATCTTCTAAGCAAGTGGGCCACGAGATTGCTATACATTTTTTTTTCACAACACTTCTTCAGAGCTCAGCCAATCTTCTTCTTTACATAGTATAAAACAAAGTCGCTTCCGCTGTCTGTGCGCTTAGTTCTTTTAAACTAACCCCCTTACTAATAAACGTTGAGTAACGGTGGTAACTTTTTTTTTTTTTCTTAATTAATGGCTTTCACTCCTTGTGTTTAACAAGGTGTATTTCGCCAGTATCGAGTTTTAGACAATCGCCATGGACTTATTAGAGAAACAAGTCCATGGATATCACACGCGAGGACAATTGTTCGGTTAAAGAGATTTACTCTGGTGGACTAAACAGAAGCACATGGGGTTAGCTCCACGCGCTTCTGTCAAGTCGGTGGTACCTATAACTATACAATGTTTTGTCCTTATCTGTCAAATTCAAATGTCACAATGACAGATGAGGACAAAACATTGTATAGCTATACCACCGTTACTCAACGTTTATTAGTGAGGGGGTAGGTACGCAAAGGATTTTAATGCAGTTTTCATCAATAGATGGAGTGATTCAAGAGGAAGGTTTTATGTCTGGTTTATGTACGGGAGTTGCAGAAAACTCACATAAACTGAAGCGAAGCGAGGGAGGGTCGCTAGTTTTTTTATAAAGTCTAAAATTGCAACTTTATAATTTATTCTTGAGAAAACTACAAAATGTTGCTGAACATAATGTGAACATCTTCTCTTCGGACGCTTAATACCCCCGGGGCTCAGAAGACGGATACCCGTCAGAGTACTTTAGTATCGGACACCCGTGAGGATGTGTAAGTATCACGTGTACCAGGAGTTCTACCTTAGATTAGATAGTGGCTCTCGTCTATAAACAGGTTGATTTTGGACAGCCTGTATTAAATATATGTCAAGGGTATCCTGACTTTTTACCAAATCATCATTTGGCAAACAATGTCATTTTACAAACTTTCATTTCGCAAAAATGTAATTGTGCATAAACAATTAGGTACATATTACGTGGGCTACATGGGCTTGTTAAATAAGTTAGGTTAGGTTAAACTTTTGACCACACAAAATATAAAATTATGAGGTGGGAAATACATCTTTGCGAAATGAAAGTTTGTAAAATAACATTGTACATTCGTTTTGATTAAGATGAGACAACATTACTGGCTCGCTGTTTTTTGTTTTTTTTTTGTTGGTACGAATTCACATATACCTCTTATATTAGATATCAACATTCATGGAGGCATGCCAGTAAGAAAATTAAACGAAGTTAATGTTGTACTGATGAGCGGATTGCCGCGTTTCATATTGCTTCGATATCGTAATATAATAAATTAATAAGTAATATTGTTGACGTAAGTAGTGACAGCTCTAAAAGGGGTGATCGACGGGCGAGTAAATACGCCGTACTTGGGTATTTTCACGAAAAAGAATACCCAATTAAGGACTTAAATTGGAACTTTAACTTTGTCAGTTTTAGCGGCCGTCGATGTATAGCTAATTTTCGTCACAAAACTGACAAAGTTAAAACTTTTAAAACTGACAAACTTTTTCGTGAAAATGACCAAATACGGCGTACTTACTCGCTCGTCGATCACCTCTTTTATTCATTTGTCATTGGTTCTATTCACCTAGGTAAAACCAAATAACTCCGCCGCAATTACTGTCAAGTAAATTAGAGTTATCTAACGTTGAAAATAATGTGCTAAAATTGGAATAGCGCCCAAGTTCCTACTTACGACTCACTGATCTAAATTATCTGTTCTAGGTCTAGCTATTCATTTATGAACTGAGTACTGAGGGCTCAGACAAGATGCACTACGCTAACTAACGTTTCTATTCGATTCGTTTTTAAACCAATCGCGTCACTGGAAGATGACGTGATACGAAAAGTCACGTGGTCTACCAGTGACGCGATTGGTTTAAAAACGAATCGAATAGAAACGTAAGTTAGCGTAGTGCATTTGTCTGAGCCCTCTGATTTTGTAGCGCTTAAAATTTGAATTCTTTGCACCTACCTACTTCGCTTAAACGTTACAAACATTAGCTTAAATAGCCAGCCCAAATTTTGTTTTTCGTCATCATTACTTCGTTATTTCGTCAGCTAGTGCAAGAAGACATACTTAGAGTCATCTACACCAACAAATGATTCATTAACAGCATGATTTAGCAGATTAATCTTCTCCATTTCGATATTATCTTTTATTATTGAAACGTATGAAATGCGTCATCTAATTCTGCTAATAATCCATATTTATCGAGGATAACGTGATACATTTACCTAGGTACATTTTATTCTTGTTTTTTTTATTATGTTATTATACGTCAAACTGTTGATTTACGTGAAGTAAGTATTTACTGGGTAAGTAAGTAGTAGTATTAGAAATAAGGACGGCTCACTGTTTATACTTATTTGTACATACCTACCTACTGTATTTAGGTAAGTAGGTATAAGTATATATCCACGTTTACGTATGTATTTATTTGTATGTATATTTTACATGTATTTTCACTGCATTATATGCTATATTTTTCTCTTATGGCTTTCGTTCGTACAATAAATATTTTCGTTCGTAAATTCGAGGACAGAATGTATGTTTATCCCTTAATTTGGCAAAAATAAAAAAGGTCGAGAAGTCAAACCCTTTTTGATTTTGAATCAGCAAAAAAAATAAAAACACATCCCAAACAAAAAATCTGAACATAAGGGTATGTTCACTGTGACATGCATTGCCAAATTAAAGGGTTATACTTCATTATTTATTCAGAAGTTTCATAAAAGTTACTAGAGTTCCAAAACGTGATAATGATCTTAAAATTAACGCGGAATTTAATCGCATTTTGTAGATTACCACAGTTTAACCTTCCGTCTTCTAAGTTGCTGTTTTATGTTTGCTCAGACCTTGCTACGACGAGCTATATAGTTCCGAAATGACGATGAAACACCAAGAAGTCGTGATGATGCCATTAGCTTGCTTTCCTTGTACATTGTTTAGCAAGTGTCTACAGATTTTGGACTGGGATTTGACAGCATTAGTTAACGTTTTTTGATTTGTTATCTTGACAATACATACATTTAAAGTGCTCGATCATCGTCGAATTGATCATCATGGGTGTATTTTTCTTCTATGATTAATTTAAGCTACCTACAAATAAAATCATAAGGTACACTTTGAAGAATCAAAAAATATACCTACTTACGTCTACAGTGTATAAGGCAAAATGAAAACATGGATCATCCTAATCGCAGATTAAATCCAACAGTGACACTATGTTAAAAACGAATACATACAAAATTATAATTAATTTTAACCGCAATGATGTCACTATTCAAATGTTTTTTTTCATAATTTAGTGTCGCTGTCATTGCATCTATTCGACACTAATCGATTCGTTATTTGTATACACTTACTTTAGCTAACGACTGCGTGCGTACGCGTAGAATTTACTTAATATTATTAATTTCTTCGGGAACTGAACCTATGTCCGTTTCTAGGTTAGAAACTATAGACCTACGAGGGGCGGCTGAAAAGTAATCTACCTAACAATGAAACAAAAGACTGTCATGGCTAATTTTTTTTTATTTTTCTATATAGTCCCCTGCTAGTAAAATGCACTTATTAAATTTTTCAAATATTGAATTTAAACCATTAAAAAAAATATCTTTCGGTTTGTCGTCAAAAAAGTCAGTAACCGCAGCCTTCATTTCGTCATCGGTCATAAACCTTCGTCCCCTGAGGTCTTTCTTGAGAAGTCTAAACAGAAAATAGTCACAGGGGGCTAAATCTGGACTATAAGGCCACCCCGGTCAATGGTTTCGAAGCCATTGTCTTTAATTGCTAGCTTCGTTGTGCGGGCGGTATGCACTGGTGCGTTATCGTGCAAAATCAGAATACCTTTGTTTAGTTTACCTCGCCGTTTTTCTTTTATTGTCTCTCTTAGTTGGTATAGTAAGTTTGAGTAATAATCAGCATTCATTGTAGTTTTCTTCGGTAAATAATCTATGAGCAAAATCCCTTCTGTGTCCCAAAAGATTGTAGCCATAAGTTTACCTGCCGATGGACAGACCTTGAATTTCCGAGGCGGCTTCTCATCCTTAAATTTCCACTGTAACGACTCTTGCTTACTTTCCGGGTCCCATTGTCGAATCCAAGTCTCATCACATGTTACAATTCTAGAAATTATTTCTTCCTCTTTCCCTCGACTCATCTCCAAAAACTCTTCGCAACATTTGACACGCCTCTCCATGTCAAATGCAGTCAACATTCTGGGGACCCAACGTGCACTAACCTTGGACATGTTCAAATGCTCATGAATTATTTCATTGACTCGCTCTTTACTGACGCCCACATCTCTAGCTATCTCCCACTGCTTCACTCGTCGGTCCTCTAATATAATTTTTTTCACCCTGGCTACATTTTCATCGGTGACGGCCGAAACTGGTCTTCCGCTACGAGGATCATCTTCCAGACTCTCACGACCTAACTTAAACTGCTTTGACCAAAACTTTATAACAAATTCGGAAGAACACAAACTGCCAAACACACGTAACATACGCTGTCTGATCTCCGAAGGCGTATTCCCTTCTTTAGTCAAAAACTTAATCACCGCACGCTGCTCGATTTTATCCATTTTCACTTTTTCTACCGACATGTTTGAAACAATTGTAGAAGACAAATAAACGTGATGCAATAAACAAATGAATGTAATACATTTTGAAAATAGAATAACAAACGAATATAAATCCATACCAGCCAGCATTATTTTTGTATATATTTCTGACCAAGGAGATTACTTATCAGCCGCCCCTCGTATCTGTATAATTTTAAGTCTATTAGTTGAACCGTTGAACCGTGATGGCGGAACAAACCAACAAACAGACTTTTGTATTTATATAATGCCTAGAAGGGTTTAATTATTTTTTTGGTTATACTTACTGCATATTTATGCGGTGCTACCTTTTGTATGTTACATCAGTGGTGCAGAAAATCCTCGTCGTAGTGCATAATTAAGTGATTCTATGATGATTTGAATACATAATGCAGGACGCGGAATTCCTTGATTACTATGCAAATCTTTAATAAAGTCGAAATGAGTGAACTTCAACGTTTTTATCTTTTTATATTTTAAGAATCTAAGAATCTCAGGATGTCGCTGATAGTATCTTTATCTAAAGGTACATTTAAACCATATTGGCGTAGATACTTACCTATATTCGACCTTATCCAAGCAATATTTTAGCAGGTGGTTCCTATATCGCTATATTTTGTCTCTTTCTTCCATTCCCTTTCTTGCCAACTGTACATTAGGATAAAATATTTATTATTTTACAGGTTCGTTTAGAAAATAAACAGATATTTCTAGAAGAAGTAAAAGTAGTAGTAGTAGTAGAATTTCTGTTTATTAAGCTAGAGCTTGAACAATTTCTTTTCTCACTTTTGCCCGCGAACCCATCCGCGCAGAAGTTGATCCTTCGGGAACTGTTCGTTTTCCGGGACAAAAAGGACCATATATATAGTGGTGGTCACAACTTTAGGGACACTTGTTTTTTTCCCATACAATTGCCTACAAATATGGCTTTTCAATTTTGTCAACCAATCAAAAAGTTCTTAACCAATTATATTTTTAGTTACACTTATCGTTACCTAACTAATAAAGTAAAGTTTAAATGTATGTACAATTTATCTCTGTTGAGATCGGATCTTTCATTTTATAAGGATTTGAAAAAATAAATATTCGGCGCTCATACAAAGTTGTAGAATTTGGTATGGACGCGTCAGCACTTAGTTTTTAAATCCTTATAAAATAATCCGTTTTTAATATTAGTTCACTGTACATCAGTTTAAACGTAAGTTAATTATGTAAAGTAAAATGTATTTAGCAATAAAATTGGTCGTGAACTTTTTGATTAGTGCTCAAAATTGAAAAGTCTTATTTGTAGGCAAAAACAAGTGTCCCTAATTATGTGGCCACCACTGTATGTCAATCTCCAAAGTATATACCAAATTTTATATCTATTAATGCGCTGAACCGTAAAGTCAGAAAAAATAGGTACACAAACACACTCTCGCATTTACTTACTATTAATTTTATTATATTTATCCTGACACATTGCACAATCATGAACTTTCTGAATATTGATCATGTTAACAACAGTAAAACCATGCTATGTTTACTGCTGTCAACATTATCAGTATTTAAAAACTGCATGGTTGTGCAATTTGTCATAGGAGTGACTTTATTATCGACCTAGTAGGTACAGTGGGAGTAATAACCATGCACTTATGAAGCCCACTGTACATGTATTTAGTAAGGATAAAGAGTAGCTAATATTGTTGCTTTTAACAACTTTTCCGTTACAATTTGACCGTCGCTATATCATAAGTAATCTCGGAATAGCTATGTGCAAGTGGCAGTAAATTCCGGAAGTGTAGAAATCTTCTCAAAAAATTACCGATGACACTCTCGAAAAGATTCGAAAGCATTGAGATGGTTAGCTTTCCATACAAAAATTAAGAATGTTCTTAGAAGTTACCGAGAATTTCTTATAAGAAACTTTCACAATTTAGGAAGTTCTCGTCGATGCATTATACACCATATTTTTTCTTGTTAAGAACCCAACCTGATGACGTCGCAACAAAACTATTTTTTTTTTAAACAAATGTCGAAAAAACATACCCTCCAAAAGTTTATCCACATGTTTATCACACCTGAGGGCCCTGCCAAGATGCATTGCGCTAACTAGCGCTTCTATTCGATTCGTTTTTAAACCTATCGCGTCAGTCGTGATACGAAAAGTCACGTGATCTACCACTGACGCGATTGGTTTAAAAACGAAACGAAGCGCAATGCATCTTGGCAGGGCCCTCTGTTCCCATTTCTTCTGACCGTTCCTAATCGCAATGCCATATCGGAATAGTAGGTGTGATATTGATATTGAAATATTGCCCTCGATCTAAATGATCTAATACTACTTGTGTCATACGGGTGATAGGTACTGAATTACCACATACGTATTAATAAATTATCGGTACGTATAGGTACTTGTACTTGCAGTAATTTGATACACTATAAATATAACGATTAGAAATCGCTGCATCTCGAATAGCCCGCACTGCAGGTCAGACGGCCTAGCATGATGTTTTAATCCCATGCAGTGGATAGACTTTATTTCACTTTATTTAAGCCTAAATAGCTTCTCTATCCTTTAAATTACCGCCAAAGCGGTGTTCGCATTGCTGTGTTCCGGTGTGGAGATAAGACAACCGGTGAAATTACTAGCATAGAGGCATTCTATCTTAGTTCTCAGGGTTGGCAACGCATTTGAAGTCTTAGGATTGCAGTTTTGAGATTGTAGTCTTGAGATTTCAAATGTCTATGGGTCTCAGATCCCACTTACCATCAGGTGGCCTGAGTGCTCGCGTGCCTTCTCCTTGCCATAAAAAAAACACTGTCAATATAACGATTAGAAATCGCTCCATCTCGAATTGCCCGCACTGCAGTTCACACGGCTAGCATGATGTTCTAATGTCAGTAGATATACTGACTTGGCCCGGGATTTTATTTCATATTATTTTAGCCTAAATAGCTTCTACGTTCTAGCCGTGTTTTAGCGGGAGGTGGGACCTTGACGACCTTGTGCAGGGTTCGTCTGGATCGCAACCACAATCTTATCCTTTGGTGTGCATAATTTAAACCTTATTTAATTAGGTAACCATAAATTACCCAAGAACTTTTTGACTGGTTCTAAAAATGGAAAAGTCATATTTGTGAGCAATTATGACTTTTCCATTTTGACAACCAGTCAAAAAGTTCTTGGAAAGAACGCAAGCATTTTTCATTGGGCTCAAAAATATCTGTCACGTCTGCATTACTAGGGGCATCAGAGCGTGTCAAATTTTTTTGGGTGCAATGTTTAATAATATATTATTGCTGGTGACTGTACAATGAACCAAACACATTCGTATACGTCTTAGAACCCTGGCGCAATGTGGTGACGTATCCCCTCATTATCCCAGTTTTAACATCGTGGTCTGTTATCACAACCATTGACGTAACATACTCCCCTGATTATTAACGTATGTTAATAGGTAATACCCATCATGCTGGCCTGCTTTCGTACAAGAGCGGGCTCGAACTTGACACTAATCTCACCGGTGGAAAGTAGCCGCGCGGGGAAGTTCAATGAGTTGTTTATGTACTTGCCTGCATGAGTAATTATTGAGGATAACCAGTGGTGAACTCACGAGGTTTTACATTAGATAATTCAGTAGCAATCATAGGGGTGGTAGGACCTTGTACAGGGTCCGTCTGGATCGCTACCATCGTCTTACCCGTTTACTGTTGTCAAGCAGTAGTGTTGTGTTCCACTGTTGGGGTAAGTAAGAGAACCGGTGAAATGACTAGTGTATAGACATTTTATTTTTCATAGTTGGCAATGCATTTAAAGTCTTTAGCAGTCTTTTGCAGTCTTGAGCTTGCCAAGGGAGCCATGTTTGACAACCATGAAAGAAAGCATACCAAAAAAATACTGTCGCATTCAAGTAATTAATAGAATAAACAACGCGATTTAAGGGTCACTTTATGTTTTAAAGTACTTTAGCTGTTTCATAAATCACAATGTATGGAACTGTCAGTCTTTAATCTAGATTTATCTTGTGCATTTGTGCAAGCAGCCTCAGGTCAACTTACCGCTATAGAATAAATGTTTTTATAGGGAACCATCTGTAAACAAGCCCCACTACTTATACGTGCTTGGTGTTTATTTTCTAAGTTTGAGTATAAAACAAACTTAGATTAATTAGTGTTTGTCCCGTTTCACAACGACTTTCTTACCATCTGACGTAGGTACTGTAATTCGCACGTTGACACTAAATTACGAAAAAACTATTTGAATAGTGACATTACTGCTGTTAAAACGAATTAAGTAACTTTGTACGAGTTCATTTGTTACATTATTGTTGGATTAAAGTCGAATCATTTTTCTCAAAAATGTCATGTAATCTTGCCATAACACCAGGGCCTCTATTTTAGGCGGTAAAAACAATATAGTTTTTGACCTGTTATGGTATTGTTTTTAACTCGGCCGCCATTACTGTCAGGTAAATAAGATAGCTCTTATTTACCTGTTAAAAATACGATAACATGTTAAAATGATATGGTAATACCCATCCCAGCCTCTGCCCAGTAATTAGAAGACACACGAGATAACTTCGAAAATGTCTAGTAAATTCGAGTGATGATTTTGAATTTGGAATCTATAAGTGTCCTGGGATGAGATTCTAGACAGTTAAACCTTTTTGCCATTGACGTATTTCTGTATTGTAAACTTTTTGATAGCTCATGGGTAGCTCTTATTTATTTGACTGACAGTAATGGCGGCGGAGTTAGGCGGAGTTGAATAGAAGCCCTGTGAGACTAGACAAGTTTCTTACCGCTAACGTAAACGATTTTCGAAACCTGACAAAATGAGTAGAATTCGCGTAGGCGCGCGAGACGACCGTCTGACAGCTTACGTCAATCCTATACATTTTTGATAAAGATAACTCAAAAAAATAACAAATTCAAAATATTTATCCAGCAAATAGGCCACATGAGGGCTCTTTTACTCGTACACGTCGGTAATATACAGTGAATCTACCAGCGCTTCGGACAAGACCACAATTGCGGAGAAGAAGCGCCGCAAGAAACTCCAGCAGAAGGTCCTTTTTTCAATCATAAAAACATAATAATACTTAAAAGTAAGTTACATTAAGTAATAATATTAAGGTAATAAAGTAATAAATGATAAATTCTTAAAACTACCAAAAATAAACTTATTACAAATGTAAGGTCAATAAACCTTAAACTAAAAATAATGTCTACTAGAACACTGAATGCATCTTGTCTAGGGCCTCTGGGCCTCTAATTGTTACGTATCGTATTGTTTCTAACTCTGCCGTGCGTTCATTGCTGCCGTGGTGCCTGCGCGAATATTTTGAGCAAAAACCTATGAAGTAAATATAAGTAACAGGTGTGGAGACACCTAATAAAAATGTTGAGCATACTTAGAACATTGTCATTGTGATTGTCATTGTCATCTTTGTTATTTGATGTTGAGGGGTCAGGGGGCCTAATACGAGGGCAGAGTGAGAAGTCTGGTAAAAATCATATTAGGGGTATTTTTTCACAAATTCATTAATGTCAAGTTGTAATGCAGCCTTTTTGGAGGTAAATCGTATATTTTCAGCTATGAAAAACAAAACTATCACTTTGGTGTTTGCAAACATGGAGAAAAGTGAGTTTCGTGTTCTGATTAAACATTATTTTTTGCGAAAAAAAACGATTAGGGAAACAAAAAAAAAAATTGACAAATATTACGGGAACTCTGCTCCATCGATTAAAGTGATCCACAAGTGGTTAACCGATTTTCGTTGTGGCCGTACAAGCACTGCTGACGCCGACCGACCCGGACGCCCAGTTGAAGTCACTACACCAGAGATGATCACCAAAATCCATGACATCGTATTGAACGACCGAAGAGTAAAGGTCCGTAAGATAGCTGATATTGTAAGCATTTCAGACGAACGGGTTAGTAATATCCTTCACACTTGTTTGGATATGAAGAAGCTCTCCGCCCGTTGGGTGCCGCGATTGCTCACAGTGGATCAAAAACGCACTAGGGTGACCCTGTCAGAGGCATGTTTGGCTAAGTTTAGGTGTAATGAAAAGGACTTCTTGCGTCGTTTCATAACTATTGACGAAACCTGGATTCATCATCATACACCAGAAACCAAGGAGCAGTCAAAACAATGGATTGCTTCAGGTGAACCTGCACCAAAGAAGGCCAAAGAAGTTTTATCTGCGAATAAAGTTATGGCTACTGTCTTCTGGGATGCTCGTGGTGTAATATATGTTGATTACCTTCAGAAAGGTAAAACGATTAACGGCGAATATTATGCCAACTTGTTACAGCGATTTCATGAAGTTTTAGTGGAAAAACGACCCCATTTGGCGAAAAAGTAAATCATTTTTCAACAAGACAACGCACGGGTCCACACTTGTGCCGTTGCTATGGCTAAAATCCACGAGCTGCGTTACGAATTGCTCCCGCATCCGCCTTATTCTCCTGATTTAGCCCCCCGCGACTATTTTCTTTTCCCAAACTTGAAGAAATGGCTTGGTGGAAAAAGATATGGTTCCAATGAACCATCGCAGAAACCAATGAGTATTTTGAAGGGTTGGAGAAATCGTACTATACGGAGGGAATCGAAAAGCTAGAAAAGCGATGGACCAAGTGTATTGAGTTAAATGGGGACTACGTTGAAAAATAAATAC
Organism: Acleris literana; assembly: GCA_946894065.1. Taxonomy (NCBI): domain Eukaryota; kingdom Metazoa; phylum Arthropoda; class Insecta; order Lepidoptera; family Tortricidae; genus Acleris; species Acleris literana. Next base: position 8,190,195 of record OX335687.1, read on the forward strand.
CAAAAAAAAAAATTGTTTAATTTTTTCCAGACTGCCCTCGTATGACTGCATTTATCACGTGACTAAATGTGGATAAGATATCCGTCACTCTTTGACACGTGTGTAGGTAAGAAAGTGCCGGATGCTTTATCCACATATTGTCACGCGATAAAAGCAACCCCGCCCCGCAAGGCCCGCTGTTTAAAGTGTATGACAAGTCTTTCAGTGATTAGGCTGCGGCTCTACTGAGGCGGAGACGAACGGAGCGGAGCGGAGCTGTGCCAATATTAACCAATAGAAGGCGCATGCGGTCACGTCGAGCGCGCCTTGCGCACGTTAGTTTAGATTCTATTGGTTAATATTGGCACAGCTCCGCTCCACTCCGCTCATCTCCGTCTCAGTGGAGCCGCAGCCTTAGAGTGTACCTAAGGTTTCAATTGTTTAAACTGATGGAACGTATAAACACTTTAGATATTGCCACATACAGACAACAAAATGTATTTTGTACCTACAAGAATAAATTTTGTTACCTACCTATGGTCGAGTAAAATTATACATTTTACCTTGTAAAAGGTTCGATTTTTGCATATATTCTACAGGCAGACAGTAGCGCATTTAGTATTCATGGCCTTAGAATACCTACAACTCTGCTGTAAACCCCAAGGAACAAATATATTTAAAATGCAAAATGGATAAAAAAACAAAAACCCGCCTTCAAAAAGCAAAAAATAACTTCTTTTTAATGGTAGGTAAATAGGTCAGTCCAACTGAAGTCTGCTTTTGGTTAAAATATTGTTGGACGCCGACTTCAGTTGGACTGACCTATTTACCTACCATTTTAAAGAAGTTATTTTTTGCTTTTTGAAGGCGGGTTTTTGTTTTTTAAAACTTTTATTTTATTTTATACTTTTTAGTGATCATAATTATGCTGTTATTCTCCCACTTCTCAATTAATAAGAAACCATAGAACATTTCAATCTCGCCGCAAGCAACGCCATGGGAAAGTCATAGTCATATATTTAAACCTAAATATGCTTCGTCATAGTCGCTCAACTATCTTAATCGAAATATCTTGTCGCCACCCTCGAAATATATACCGCTTAGGAGTTCCGGTGGCCATCTGCGGTCTTCATCATCAGTTCCACTTCACCAAATAGTGCTTTCCAAGACCAAATGCACGAGTTACAATTAAAAATACCGAAATCGCTATAGGTGTGCCTATAAATTTTGAAGAGTTCTGTCGATTCCTCATGGATTCCACCATCAGATCTTCATTTTGATAAGAATGGGACCAATCGGGAAGCACCAGCTTTCAAATAAAAAAAGAACCATCAAAATCGGTTCACCCAATCGAAAGTTCTGAGGTAACAAACATTTAAAAAAAAAAGACGAATTGAGAACCTCCTCCTTTTTTTGAAGTCGGTTAATGAAATCTGTTGCTTATAAATCTTATAATGATTTTACACTTGAGAGGATTGTGAAGATAACCATACAAAACGCGCTAACGTTTCTCTCCCCTTAAACTGTCTGCAAGTTTTCCTTTCCAAGAAAATATTTCTTGGATTGAAACAAAACAAACAAAAAAATAATAATAAAAAAAACAAAAACTTACGTACCTAGTTTTTTATAATCAAAAATCTTGGAAATTGGACTTAATTAGGGGTGATATGGGGATGATAAACGTTATCACCCGGAGCTAAATTTGCATGGTTTTTTTTGATAGCTACGCAATTTAAGCGGTGCTAATACAATCTTCTGAAACGTTTGTGCTCGATGTACAAACAGCTACATGCTGCTGGTTAAGTATTTTGCGTTCTTCAAAATAGTAGGCGTTTTCAGCTCTTGGAACTTTTTTCTTAATGTCCTTTCAGTAGTTGGTTTGGTACAGGTATACTCTCACTTTCCGGTAAGGGCATATACTTATTTGTATGATGAGCGCGAGTATTTGTTTCTGAGTTTTGGGTCTCTATATATATAAATATGTATTTCTCTATAAAAGTATGGTTATACTCGTAGTTGTCTAGAACCCGCAGTATAAGCCTAGTGCTTGGTTTGGTTGTAGGTTAATTTGGGTGAGCTTGGACGTTGTTTCCGGGGCTGACTAATTGTTAGTTAACGCGCTGCCGCCGCTGGAGCTAGTATGATTGGCATTTATTGATAGTTGGCTTTGGGCTGGGGATGATGTACTTCTCCGCATCCTTATATAGGTAAGAAACTTTATCGCCCGGAGCTAAATTTGTATGGATGTTTTTTGACAGCTATACGATTTTAGCGGCTCTTCACAATCCTCTTAACCCCACGGAGGCTTGCTTCAGCTATCGCAGACTGTTATAACAATTACCTAATTATTGGAGTGTGGATAAAATCTTTTTCACTTCTCATGCTCTTAAAATTTTACTTTAGTCTATGCACATCGGGATTTACTTTGGAAACCTCTAAACACCGAATCACGGTGTTTGTGAATGGAGGATTATCGCCATTTTCAGTGATTGGACCATTTTAAGGCAGTGGAAATAACCTTTTAGCAAATATATTTAAAAAAAAGATTTAATTTCTGGAAACAGGATTAATGATTACGAATATGAATCTATTTTATTATGCATGGTCCAATTAATTTTAAAATATTTTTCAAGTTTGAACCTGTTGGCTAAGTATGCAAGCATTTAAAGCGGCACTTCACAAAAAAAAAGAAAAAACCGCGGAACAAATTTGTAACAAACTTTCTTATAATCAATATTGTAATTTTGTAAACAACGTCGTCAGTGCCCGATTGAGCAAGCCAGGGGTCCGTAGCAAGTTCTATAAAGAGACCCCTGGTTTGTTTTAGGTCACAGGTTGTGGCGGGCTCTTTTCCGCAACAAGGCGTCATATATGCGCCTATTTTCGTGGGGCTTTTTTTTAGGTTATTCTGCTGGAGAATATCGTCTGGGTTATTCATCCTATCATCAACCCTGATGGATATGAGTACACGCATACTGATGTAAGTACTATAAAATAGGAGAATTTTTACCAGACAAGCATTTTAGAAGTTAGAGGTGGGTGCGCGGGGCCACCCAATGCGCGGGGCCCGTAGCATTTATTACTCTTGCTACGTGGCTAATCTGAGCCGGCACTGAACGTCGTTTTCCTCGCATTCATAGTGTTTAACGCGGGACTTAACAACCATAATGACACTCGAACTATAAGCCACTCTCGGTCGCCCGCTCGCTCGCGTGGCTAAATATCTCTTGTCATTATGGCTTGTTTTAGTCTCTTGTGTAACAATCTACCATTTTTTCTGGTAGCAATCTTTCCATTAGCAAAATTTTACCAGTTTTATTTTCAGTACCTTATTTTGCCAAAGATTTTTTATTTCAGCAGAAATAATTCCATTATCATAATGTCCCAATTTATCTGAATAGTTTTATCATTTTCACAGAGTCGACGGAGCTGCGCTAGCGCGGAGCTCCTACTTCTCGGTGGTTTCACATTTCGGGCCTGCTGTAAAACTAACAAATCCGAAACCTACCTACCTATTTCGGCCTAATTACAATGGGGAAATTTGTGACTGAAAATGAATCCAGAATGGTAAATATGCGAATAGTAAAAATTAAAAATGGGGAAAAAAGTCATTCGTTAAAATAACGAATAGGAAAAAATCGCGACTTTCGTTGCGATTTTGCGACCAAAAATGTGCGATAAACGAAATGAATGGACTGTATGAAAATTACGTAGGAAGGGAAAGGGGTGCGACAGAGTTACGGAGTGTAATCAGAAATATTGTGTTTATAAGTGTGACAATTAGTTAGCAGAAGTTAAAGTGAATGGTGGTCTAACCTGGTGACTCCGGATCTGTTGGGTACAGAATCGTTGGCGTCCGCCGCAATGCACCGTTGGTGGTAGTCTTCAGCTTCCCTAGATCGACCGTCAACTTTACCTTCAGCACACGCACTTAGCCTCTGATTATGTCCTGGGTTCACGCCGGCAGTCTCCAAATACACTTTACTAATTAATACTAAGGAGTGTGTGAAAGTTAGTGAAAAGGTTGAAAAAAGGGTGTTCGCGCAACGAGATTCGAAAAGGAACGGAAATATTGCTACGCGGAATAATCGAGTTTGGGAAAAAGATTGATACACCCCTAAAAAACAGGAGAAGTTAAAATAAATCGACTAGGGTTCCTTTAAACAGATATTTATTTACTTTATGGTTAATGTAATAAATAAACTAGCGACCCACCCTCGCTTCGCTTCGGTTTATGCGAGTCTGTAACACCCGTGCATAATCCAAAATTTATTTATTATACGTAAATACCTTCCTCTTGAATCACTCTATCTATTGATTTCAGCGTAAACGTACATTCAGAGGGAAAGACGGCGGGAAGCGACTTTGTTTTATAATATGTTAAGAAAGATTTTTACACTTTTTCATTCATTATTTTATAGTTTTCCGTAGATAACAAGGAATCCATAGTAGATAACAAGAATGAATAGTTTCATCATGTCCATCTGTCCCTCGTCCGTCCGTCTGCAGTTTTTTCTTAATGTTTAACTCAGACACTCGCATAATAAACACCGACAAAAGTGTAAAATAAAATATTTTGGGCATCTCCCATACTCTTAAAATTAGGATTTTTTTACTCGTCTATTTCATTGAGTGGGGTGTCATTGGATAGCTTTTTTAAAAACAGTGGGTATGTAGGGTTTTCTTGAATTAAATGGACCGTTTAGTTTTAATTTAATACCTTCACTGAATCAAACGTTTTATTTAAAAAAAAACATATTAAATTACTTATCTCTGCGAGTTGGCTGACTCTACCAAAGCAGTCCCCGACGGCTCTCCATCAAACTCCATTGAAACTCTACTATCTGCTGAAGATGAAGTATCTTGCCATCAAAATTTACCTTACTACATCTTTTCCTCTTCCACTATTTATTTTTCTACTATCCATCACTTTCCTAGAAAACGGCGATGCTGCGGAGCTCAGGCATAACTTCCTTTAAATGTTAAAAGAAACTGTAACGTGGTGAAAGATAGTCAGACTAATTACCTACTGTATGTATTTATGTAGGTACCTACATATAAATATAGTAGAGTGATAATGTAATAAAATTATTTATAGTTCATGGGTAATATCTGAAACCCCAACGACGACTGATACTTTCAGCAGATACTTTATTCTAAAGTGAAGGCTACGTTTCATTTATCTATATAGATATCTACCTACCTATAGATATCATATATATATATAGGTACTATCGTCTAAAACTAAGCCAATATTACATGAGCATTTTCATATTGCGATAAATTATCGGTATTTATTTTACACTTTTTCCACATAATCGAGGTCAAAGGTAATGCGTTGAATACTACACTACTTCCTAGTAGTAATTGATTACGTATAAACGTGCTCCAGCAAATATTGTCCCATCATCATTTCAGCCCGTAGTCGTCCACTGCTAAACACAGGCCTCCCCCTTTGACTTCAAACGGGAAGTAACCAATACGGCCTGCATCCACCGACGTCCTGAAATATTGTCTAACTGAACCGGATATTATAGCAACAGAACAAAGATTTATTATAAATCATGGATACCTTATTAAAGTAATTCTATTTATAGTTAGTATTTTAAGAATTTTTGTAATTTTTTATATGTCATATGCAGAGGTCGGAATAGGTAGTGCTTATTAACCTAAACTTGTTGCATCTTCATTCAATAACGTATCCCCATCTCACTCACGCATGAATGAACGTGAGTCAAGTTTAGGTTAATAAGCACTACCTATTCCGACCTCTGGTCATATGAAATAAAAATTCTATGGCGATAAGGTTATGGGTTACGGTAACACCACAACAAGCAGCGTTTCTAAAGAACGAGAGATGTAAATCTGTAATTGATCCACATTCCGACTAAATTGCTAATTAGGTAGAAGCTCATTACATAGCCAGCAATTAAAATGTTTCCTAAATGCCAATGTTCATGTAACCCAATTCAAAGAAGTCAATTTTACTTTACCTTTTTTATATCTTTTAGTTTTAGTTTTGGTTGCAGCCATCTTGCAGCTTACTTTAAAAGCACGGCATCTTAGTGTCGAAATATAATATCGTATGATTTGTACATCTTATGTGTATATCGGGGCACTGCGGACAATGTGTTTAAAAAAACATTAACTAAACTTTATAGGTATGTTCAGATGTTTTTGAGTATTTTAGCGTTTGTGCTCGTGTGTAATCATTTGAGAGAGTTCTGTATGTCAGGCAATTAAAAGTCAAATTTAACATTTTTAATTTTTTTTATTCTTACTTTTGCAAGTTCGCTCTACAAGAGTTGCAGTTTGCAGTACACAGTTCGCTTTATACAGTACAACATTTTTTTTTACATTTTCTCTATTTTGTATAAAAAATAGTCAGGGGTTTGAGATTTGAGGCTAAGGTCGGAGGTAGGGTTTAGTGCCAGCCGTGGCCCTCGTGGCCCCAGGGTTCTTCGGGGGCGGAGGCGGCGGCGTGGGCGGCGTGGGCGTACTGGGAGAGGTGGGCGGCGCGCGCGTGCTGCACCTCGGGGGTGTCCACGACGTACTGGCCGTCATGGGTGAGCTGGATGTGGGCCTGGGGGCCGGTCCACTTGCCGTAGCCGCCTGCGTAGCCGCCTCCGTAGCCTCCCGCGTGCGCGAGCTGGGCTCCGTGGTAGGCGAGCGGCGCGATAGGCCCGTGTGCGATGGGGCCGTGCGCGTAGGCGCCCTGCGCGGCGTGCGCGTGAGCAACAGCGTGTGCGGCTTTAAGGTGCGCCACCTCGGGGGTGTCCACTACGCGGCCGTCGTGCGCCAGGGGAGCGGGGCCGTATTTGTAGAGACCTGCACAACAAACAAATCAGATAAAATCATTGCTCGTTTAATTTAATAATCAGGTGTAGGCGCTGGGATCAGATTTGGGCTATGTCTAGCAGTAGACGTGTTCATGTTGAAATGGTAATGACACCCACTGGGATACTAAAGTGCTATAAGTAGTTATCTATCGTTCCTTTGTCCCTAAGTACCTTTAGAAACTACCTTATGCTGTCAGTTAAAGGTTAAATAGGTCGCCGTGACTATCAAGAAATACAATCAAATCAAAACTATTAATAAGTAGTGGGGCATTGTGACTATTGTTGTTTATTTTATAGCTACTGTGTGCGGAGGCCATAAAAAGGGAACAGTCACGATTCTCTGTAATGTAATAATGACTTAATAAGTCAAATTTGTTAACGAAATCAGTTAGTAGTGCATGTCGTGCTACTCAGAGATGAAAAGATAAAAGATAGGCGTGTGATGAAATTGAATAAAATAACTTGTAATAAAGTTAATATCGCCTTACGCAATAAGGGTGCCATTAAAGCGTTTCTTTGTTCTGGTAATTAAATAGTTCGTGTTGAGCAAATTATGTATTGTTTTTCCAGTTACGTGCAACTATTTCGACATTAAAAATAAATGTAAAAGAGAGGCAGATTATTAAAAACCATGGAGTATTCATTAATTAATAAAGTCAAGGTAGAAAAAATTTAGCTTATCATAATAAGGAGAGGTAGAGTCAAGAAGAGGTTTGACCAGTTATTTTATATTTATAAAACTTCACTGATAATCTTGTGATCATACTGTACATCATCATCATCATCACTCTTTATAAAATCCCATGTAAGAATCTGTTTTGATTATTATTCTTACCAGCAGCAGGAGCGCCGTAGTGCGCACCGCCGTAGCCGGCGGGTCCGATAGGCGCCCACGCGCCGTGCGCGGTGGAGGCCTGCGCGTGCGCGGCCAGGTGCGCGGCCCGCGCGTGCGCCACCTCGGGCGTGTCCAGGACGTGCCCGCCGTCGGGGCTGAGTTGCACCGGCGCCGGCAGCCAGGACGCTTGCGCGAGGCACAGCGTGGCAGCGAGAACAATCTGAGGGAAACAATATACCTGGTATAGTTGATGTTTGTGAAGCGTCAAGGGCTAAGGCCCATAATGGGCCAGCGTAGGGACGGAGTAATGCGTAAGAGCGATATAACAGAATATGTTGCTCGCTTTAAGGTGTAAATGCGTCCCTTATGCTTGCCCATGATGGGCTATCAGAAATTATTTCAGTCAAGTTGTTCGCTTCACTTATTTTGTATCGTGTCTGTGAAGTTAAGTCGCTATTCAATATATTGCAGCAGCTAGGTCAATCAATCAATAAAATGTGGACTTGCTAACGCCTTTGTACGGAGACGAGTTCAGATATTTTGGAGCATGTAAAACTTACTGTACAAAAAAGAGAGAATAATAATAAAATAAATGTACAAAGACGAACTTATCCCATTAAGTCCTTCCAACGAACGTACTATAAAATATAGAAAGTACTAGAAAAACTTTGTTAAAAGTGAAACTGCTTGACATAAATGTCGCGGCGCAAGTGATGGTAAATTAAATTAAAAAATGATCTTGTCGAGTTATCTATTATCTTTAATAATTAAAAAAATAATCATCACCGGGACAGTTGACAAGTCGATCCTAATCGGGGAATGTGAAGAGAGGAGAGCGCATTCCTTGTCGCGGCCACGCCGCGTTACGAGTTACTCAACCGTTTACAAAAGATCATGAGATTTGGACAATATACATAAAAGCCATTTAATACATGCGATCATGCCGCGTTGCACCATCGACTGTTTTACACTGTGTCAGTGTTACAGCGCGTGCGAAATAGACAACATATGAATGAGGTAATTATATTTGAGACCGTAACAAGATTTCGACAAAGTGTTTTGAACTGTCGTTAGGTTATTGTGCCAATGTCACATTTTCCATTATAGTCGTACAGATTCTAAGAGTTTTAAACATGGACTGTAGTGGTAGGGGAAGACCTAAGAAGAGATAGATGGAATGTGCGAAGAGCGACATGAAAAACAAGGAAGTGAAAACTGAGTCGACGGCTGATAGGGATGATTGGAAGGAAAAGACCTGCGCCGACCGATAAAGCAAGATTCTTGATAGAAAAGTTTTTATTTTACAGAAAACCGCCTGTTATACAAGTGTAAGTATTATTTTCCTGTAGTTTTAGAGTCTACTTGCAAAAGTAAAGGTTGTTCTACTATCATGTTTCATTTCAATACACTAATCCAGATCTTAATACTTATAACTACAAATATAAAGGGTATTTTGCAAATCCTTAACGAGGCAGTTACGGCAAGAGGGCGTGGCCCGCCGGCACGCACCGAGATGACAGATAAAATAACTGCAATAGGAAAGCCTTAAATAAGTAAACTAGTTCCAGAACCACTTTCGAGTTATTTATAGAGCTAAAACTTAGTTACAGCAATCGTTAATTACGAGGTATATTATATTATATTATATTCGTATTTATTAGAAAATTTAGCACTTTAATGTCGTGGGCATCACAATGGCATCCTATTGTTTACATTTATAAGTCCTTCAATCAGTGTATGGAAGAAAACAATCAAACATTTCCTCTGATCTTCCGCGTCCGTGTATTGTTGCGAAACAAGCAGTTACAGACGAAGGCTTTATCTAATTAGAGGATTAAAATTCAATCGCGTGTCAAGAAAGCCATTTACAAATGTAATGTTAATGCCCCTACTTGATCAGCAATGTAGTTTGGCTCTGCATCACATTATAATGTAATGCCATTCCGATTATTCGATGTCTGTATAGTAGCTATAGGTACATAGTTAAAGAAAATAATTGGTAATGTTGTTGTAACTGGATTATAGTCTACTGGCTAACACTCTTCGCCGTAAATTAACACTTTTGTATACAACGCCTTTTGTTCTGCAATCAATTTCAAATCAGATGTGATAACAGTCGCCCTGAGGCTGTGGTCCAAATATTTGACCACATTAAGGTTTAGTACCGCCTTGAATTTCTAACAATTATTACGACATCTAGTTAACTCCATGCGGATGCTGTAATGTATACCTTAACACATTCAATGCCGTGCTCGAACTGCATATACTCTGTAGAGTTTGGCAGTTACGGCCTGTAAGTAGGGTACGGTGTGTGGTCAAGTTTATGTGCCATTTTGAATGAATGAGCGTTGCCATTTTCCAAACAATCGGCGGTTGTGCAATGATAGATAGCCACCGCCCTGCTCGAAAGGTTGCTCCAATTCTTAAATAGGGAATTGTCTGCAACCTTTAAAGTAATGGCAAACGGTTAAGATTGTTACATTTTCTCGCACGTGTGGTCTCACGGAAAATGAAATCAAGTGTTATTATCTTTTTAATTGAATTCGTTGCGCTTGTTTACGTCCGCCTTTCGTGTTTCTACATTCTGAATCTGTTTATAGAATAGATTTTTAGCGTCTTTGTAACAAAGCTATTTAAATATACATGCACCTAATTAAAAAAGTTAACTGCACATGTACTGACACGCGCGAGAGAAAGATAGAATCGATGCAGGCTGTGGACCGCTTTTGCGAAGTAAAGCTTATGTTTTGCAAACCCGCGCAATTTGAAATTGTTTGTCGTTTACTTGAGTATTTACGAGGAAACCAGGATATCGGACAAGGCAGGTTGCACCGTGATTATGGGCGTGGGCCTCATATCGGCCGCTTTTGCATTCTGTTGCAACCTTTTGCAATAGATCGGAATTATCATTCGGCGAACTGGTGCACAACCGGCACTGCAACGGTTGCGCCACGGAGGACGGGGCTGAGGAAGTGTTATGGTTTCGCGAAGGTCACTAAAGTGCTGGTTATTGAAAAATTTCAAATTACGCGCTTGATTGGTTGTTGTGTGCCGTTGCGCCGCGTTAGGCAAACGGTTTTTGCTGGCTTTCGATATTTACTAATAATCATCATAACGTTGGAATTCCGAATCAAAGTCTACCTACAAGTGTTAAGACGGATAACAAAGTTTTGTCTTCAATTTGGGAATAATTTATAAATAGATTTTAGAAAGATTCTATACTGACTGATGCGACATTGCCGATGAATCAGCGGCAGGATTCGATTACAAGCGATTATGTTTAATTAAGCATCTTATATTGTTTCCCGCCCACGGCTGCGCGCAGAATGCAACACGCACAAGTCCGCCCAGCGCGCTAGACCTTGCGAACCTGCTTCAGCGGTTAATTAGAGATGAATCAGATAACAACGTATGAGTTGTTATGTATAAGTACAAAAATATATACCTACCTATTTTGTATACGCCACAAAGTTAAGAATATTTAAATAGACCTCATTATTATGGCAGTATAGTTAATGTTTGTATGTGAACGTACGTTGGAATTGTTGTGCGAAATTTAATTCACCTTTCGACTACTTTGAAACTTTTTATATGAATTAACGACAAAGATATTTAGAAAGCACAATTCAAAATTTTAATTTCGATATTTAGAAAAAGAATTTTGACAAATCTTTACTAATGAAACACATTATTTAAGCAAGAAAGCAAAACAGGATGTCTCATTTTAGTGTTTTCAAAACGCCCCCAAATAATCATTACAATTTAAAAACGTTACTGTGTTAATTTAAGAGTAAAATAAAATATCTGTGTACTTATTTTTTTAACGGGCTATTATAATATATGGTAGGTATTAGTAATGTTAAGTTTTATTGTTTTTATCGACCTTGACACACTAATGTAAGTAATTTCAATTTACAACGATGATTTATGCGACAAATTGTGGGCCGAATTAGGCATCATGTGCGTGAATCTATTAATATTAAACACGACTGCATGCATAAAACATGAAACTGCAATAGATTTAAATATAATTTGAAAATTATTTTTTTGTTATGTTCGGATCACGAAGAGGAAATAAGCCAAGAAGAAGATTATTTTCGTCTATGCTGTAAATCCGGCTGTATTACATGATACCTACTGTAACATGCTTTCATGCAAAGGAGAAAGGGTGCAAATATAAGTGACTACGTTGGATTATCGATTTATCGGCTTATCGATCGTTACATTGATTATTAAATAAGGAAGCGTTTAATGCTTACATGACTAATCTGATGCATGATCCTGAATTCGTGATTTTATAATAACTTCCCGAACTTTTTTTATGTTATTAAGATAGAATTGGTTTCTATGCATAAACATAAACATGAACTAAAGTGTACATAATTTGATTATGTATATAAAATTCGATCTTTTTTTTAGTTTAAGTTTTACAAATATTTTCGTGAAAGTAAATAGGTACTTGATCTTGAATGGTAGATTTTATGTTACTAAGTCTGTGTACAACGAGATCGAACTAAGATGCGAAACTATAGATATTATAAATTTCATGATTGTTAAAGAAAAAATATTAAAATAAGTTTTATTTATAATAAAAAAAGGATTCTTTTACATATTTTTTTAAAATAAAATATAGACCCATAACCACCAATTTTCAAAATCCAAAAAATCGTTAATCAAACTCCAGGTTTAGTACAATCAATAAAACACTCACCATAGACTGCATGATTAGTGTAGGTATTCTAGGTTTCGGAGATCTCAAACGAACTAGCGTAGGCGCTGCTGGGGACCAGTACTCGCCTCGGAACTTTCGCCTAAGTGCGTGTGCGCTGTGCTGACTCCGCGTTTGGAATGCGGATCGGTCGAGCTCGCCCCCTTATATATGTCGCACCCCGCTGCCGAGCTGGTAATTGGAAACAATTAAGTCGCAAGTGTAATGCTTTAGTTTTCATTGTGAGATGGCCGGTGCCGCCGGAAACCTAGGGGTGGCTTGTGTAGCTGCGCGGACGTTAGGGTTCACTTGTAGTTTCGTTGCGGCCGTGGTTTGGTTAGTAGCTCTAGACAAGATGCATTCTACGAACGATATCGTCAATGAAAATGTATACGATCGACATAAGCTGCCGGACGTCGCGTCAAGCGCTAATGTTACTCCATACATTTTGTCAGTTTTCGAAGATCGTTTACGTTCGCGTTTTGCATCTTGTCTTGGGCCCAGGACCTCTATTCAACTGTTGTTTTTACCCCTATTGCTATCGTTGCGCTTACAAATCGACTTTCTGATAAGTTAATGAAAACTATATAACGATAACAATAGGGGTATACAGGCCCAGGACCTCTATTTTACAGGGTAAAACCTTTTACATGTTTTTCTTATTGTTTTACTCGCACGCCATTACTGTCAAGTAAATATGAGCTATCGTTGCGTTAACAATACGATAACACGTCGAAGGTATTATGTTTTTATCCAGTAGAATAGAGGTCAAATTATCCATTTTCGATTAAATTTCAAATCGCTTGTTTCTTACAGATATTTTCTGTCTTGGTGTCTCGACCCTCAATTAGGACTACAGTAGTATGTGTCTCAGTAGGTGTTGTGTGGTGTGTATTCCAATTGGACCGTGCCATACTTCTCAGGTGATATAGAGGCAACGGGGTGATGACGTTTTACTACTTTACACTACCAATGTTTTGTTATTGTCGTCTTATTATGTTGATGACTGAAACGAGAAATTGTAAATGGACTGCATTTTATATCATCGTTACGCAGCAACAGTTTCGAGTTCAAAAAAAGCAAGCATTTTAATATACTGACTGCATGTTTTTCAGCCTTTTCCTGTATCACTTTTTTTTTTACCCATGTTGTAATATATTTTTTTAAAGACTTTTATACTGGGTTGTCGCGCGATAGGATTTAATGTTTTTTTAACTACGCCACTTTGGATTTTATTATGAATTAAACCCAATACCCAGCGACTACCCAACGATGCAAAGGCGAAGGCGTCACACATCATTCGTTGAAATCAGTTCAGCCCTCGCGAGTGAACAAAGAACCATACATACATACACATACAATCGTATATGTTTAAAATAACCCTGTTTCTTGGGCAGTTTAATAAAAAGGACATAACATGTTCAGAAGGCAACTGAATTAATTAAGACAGTAGTGTTAAAATGTAGGCTAATTAGTTTAACATTTTGATTAATAAATACGTATAAATAAATTAATTTCAAAGAGTAATCGTGACCTTGCATTTAGGGCTGGTATATTTTTAATGAACTAACTTCTCATTAAAAACCTTCCGTAAAATATTAGCTACTTTTAAAAAAACGCTACAGGATCTGACCAATAGTCCCGGTGATGCGACGACATAAATAGACAGACCGACAGAAAGAAAACACACAAGGAGGTCTAACTTATATATTACTCCCTTCTTTTTAATACAAATTAAATTCACCTTTAACTAACAATGCAATACAATCCTGGAAGTCAATTTTAACCTTCAAATTTTGCATACTCGCGTAATCCTGATGACGATACAATAATATAGTACCATCGAGCTGGTAATATGAGGAGACGGCAGGTGGCGCACTTTTCAATGGCTCATAGAAGGTCTATTGGTAAGTTACGGCCGCTCTATTGGTAAGTCGTTCTTCAGTGACGACTTGTCATAAGTACACAAGTTTGAACAAGTCTAACAAAAAACAAGCTTAAAAAAAAAACAACTGCTGTTTGGATAATGTCGTCAAAGTTTGGAAATTGTCGATAAAGTTATATTTTATTTCGCCAATATCACATTAAAATAATTTTAATATAGCCTATGACACTCTAGTGGTTAAGACGAATCTAACCACGTATAATTTATTAAAATCGGCTTTGCCGTTTAGTAGTTACGAGGGGACATAGAGTCCGACATATACAGGGGAGGGGGGGTGCAGGGGTCAAACACATAACCCTCCTTTTGGGCTTTGCCTCAGTCGGGTAAAAAGGAACGAGTTAAATGTCTCTAAAATATCTCCGAGTAAGCGGTTAGTTATGAGTGACACGAGTAGGTACAATCAGCAAAAATAAAGCGTATATATATTTTTTTACTAGATTTTTTTCATATTTTTGTACCTTAAACATAAACTTTAAGCGTTGTTAGCCTACAAATGACGTCGACTGTACTGGTTCGCATTCAAAACAAATTAATGATGTATGATAACTTAACACGGCTGTCATCGCGTAAATATATAGTTCTGGCGGTCCGTTCGTGTTCGGCGGTGTGTTTTAAGCTTTATCAGTGTTGAAAGATCCATAAAGTCGCGTGCGCCTGCGATCTCTCCTTGTGCTTACGCTTTATCGACTCGAGCAGGCTTTTCTTTTTTAAAGTATAGGGAAGGCAAACGAGCACAAAGACAACTAGATAGTAAATGTGTCCTGAAACCTTTTAAATTTATAATTTCAAGATTGCAAGAACACTTTGCCAACCCTGAGGACTAGAAGTGCCTTATAACCCTGAAGAATAGTTTAGTAATTTCATCGAATATTTTACCATCCACATCGAAATACAACATTGCAATTATTGCTTCTTTAGCAGCAGGAGTAGTATTAAGCTGGTGGTAGCAATCCGGGCAGACCCTATAAGGTCCTACCACCCGCAATTCTTCAATTACTTTATATTTATTGGAAAAGTCCTCGATTACTCTGCAGGTTATTGATTAAGTAATTACTGAATGCATCGGGTGATATGGCCGCGTAATTTGTATCCATCGGTCATAAAGTTTTGACTGGTTATTTCGGTATGATACGGACTCATTTGAGTTCATTTTAAGGAAGTAACTTCTCCGATGGTTTTATGACGGTCGTGGGAATCAGAGGTATAAGGGCTGACTTAATGACGTGTTCGGGAGCCTGCCATGCCGTTTGGCAAAAATATGTTTGCCAAATATAACATTTCCCAACTTTTTCATTTGCCATTTGCTATATAATTTTTACAGGATTTATTTCAGTACCATCATCATGTAGAACCCTATAGGTTAGGTTAGGTTAGTTTTTATAAAATCCTGAAATATTTACGGTTACAGAAAACAAAGCGGGTTGGCAAATGAAAAGGTTGGGAAACGATACATTTGGCAAACATATTTCGCCGAAACAAAGGTAACCCGACGTGTTCACGTCGAAAGAGGGAACAAGTTACCAAGTTTAACCTGACAGTTGCCTTTCAATTTGGTTTCACAAACAGGGTAAAATATCTAAAGATATTTTGATATGGCATGGAGAAGCATACGAACACACATGCCACTTAATGATCAATGGGTTTATGGCTCATCCTATCCTGTCGACCTATTAAAAGGAGGTACTCAGGCCGAGAGGTGTCATATTTCAGCGATTTCGTGGTCGCCAGCTAGCTCATACGGCGAAATGTTTTAATTGGCAAGTTGGTTAAATTAGTTATTTGTTGGCGTGTATCATAGTTGCTTGAAATAAAGCTATACTATATTCTATTCTATAAACGAAATTGCATGCCCTGCAAAATAAAGTATACCTACCTACCTATATGTTTCATGGTTTGAGGAAATTTAAGGCAGTTCAAACATGACGATTACGTGATAATAAGGTACCAAAAATAAGATAAGTGCATCTATATATGCATTCATTCTAAATTGTATTAGACCCGCTGTAAAGATAGGAAAATTATAATATACATATGCAATTACTCGGAGCACTGCAACCCATTTTGATGGTCTCGTAAGAAGCCAACTAAAGAATGAACTAGACCATAACTTTAACTTTCAGGATGTTTGTGTCAGTACCCTGTACTGATCGGTTACATAGCTACATAATGTTGTTTTATTCATGACTTGCAAGGACTCACACAGCCCACGCGTTAACAATTCTAGATGGAGATATGCCTATCACAAACTAGTCTATTTTGAATTAAGGTACAGAGACGGGTGAAATTTAATTTAAACTGTTTTAGGGATACTCCTACAAAAAAGAAAGTTAATACCAGATTTAAGAGTAACAGTTACAGTTATATGTTAGTATACATCTCAAGTGGCCCTAAAACCTAAAAAATACATAGGTCAGGAACTCAGCACTCACACGCAGAATCGCTAAAACTATTATTTTCCCATAGCTATAGAAACATCGTCGACGAGTAATTACTAACCGTTGTGTCTTGAACCCTGCATACGCAAGTAAAGCATAGCGGCACATATCGTACAGTTTACATTTCATCATCATTACTCACTTAAGATCTTTGCTCTCGTCTGACATGTTATGGCTTGGCTGGCTCTTCAGGTTGTCGACAAATTTTCGTATCGTTGGGACAACGAGAAGTAAATGCTCCATTTTGGTAAGGGTCCCGAAGTTTTATCCAAAATGGGGAGCGGGTTTTAATCTTAACCATCCTAAGTTATCCGTTCTCCTTTCATTTCTACAGATAATTTGAATAAACATATAGCATAGTTTTTGATCGAAGGAATTCGTATTAATTTGGGTTCTTCAATCAGATCTAATACCAATCGATAAACTAATTTAGAAAGCAACTATCATACCAAATACGATGTCGTATGACGTCTTCGCCCCTTGATCTTCGTATGATGTCTTCTTCCCACCCTATCGCCAGTGCATTCTTTATACCGTCAAGTTGCTACACACCTGCGATTCCTCTGGTGTTGCATACATGCGTCCCAGACTTGACGTAAATATCACGGCATAAGAAAGCGCCTTCTATACCGGTCCAGAATATAGTATTAACTTTGCAATATGTTAATTACTTTAAGAGTTATTTAGCTTATAATGATACTGGTAAAGAACGCTACCTTACGGTACACCTTTGGCTAACTTAGCTTAAAATAGCTATAATTTGTGATTCTAAAACTTGATATCTAATCCTCAATAACATAGCAATGTATTTATTGCACCCGTACCGTTTATTGTAATGTTTTACCTGTTTTGGACTAATTTCACTAAGTTACGTCTATTAACATCGATCGAGAAGGGCCGAGATTCAAGGCGGTAAAAACCATATCGTCTTTGACGTGCTTTCGTATTGTCAACGTTTTGATAGCTCTTATTTACTTGACAGTAATGGCGGCCGAGTTAAAAACAATACCATCAGGTCAAATACGATATAGTTTTTACCGCCTGGAATAGAGGCCCTGTTTTATTAAAACTTTGATCATTTTGGGACGAGTGCGATATTTATACGATTTTTCACTTGGAAGAAAAGCTACTTACAATTATTTGTAAAATTATTTGACCATATTAAATAGTACTTGCTAGTTGCATGATTTCGAAGATTAATTGCGCCAAATTTTGAAACCAGAGACCACCTTGATCTAGCTAGAGCGCATTATTTTCAGTACGATTTCTTTTGAATAGGTATATATATTGATATTTTGGAAAAATAGTGTAATTAAATACATTATATCAAGTTTTGAAATTTCAAATTGAACTTAACTATTTTTAACCAAGATAGCCGAAGGCATAGCACAAAGTAGCGTTATTTGGTTTCCTTATAAATTAAAAAACTGATAAACTAATTAAAACATTGGAAAGTCAAATCTATATTTTGGACCGGTAAAGAATGGGCTTTCTTATGCCGTAATATTTACGTCAAGTTCTGGGACCGAAGTTCTGTATGAGACCAAAGTAACCGAGACATTTTTTTAATACGTGACAAGGAGAAGGCACACGAGCGCACAGGCCTCCTCCTGATGAATGGTATCTGAGACCAATAGACATTTGCGATTTCAGGACTAAAATCTCAAGCCTGCAATCCTTAGATTGCCAATACGTTACCAACCCTGACGACTAATGGCCGAACCCTATATTCAAATCGCGGACAGATAGCTTACTTCGGATTAAAATATGACACATTTTGTATGGGGAAATGTCAAATTTTAATCCGAAGTAAGTCTTATCTATCCGCTATATAGGGTTCGGCCGTAAGACATATAGTAATCACACCACCGGTTGTCTCATCCCCACGCTAGAAAAGAACAACGCAAACACTGCTGCTTAACATAAGATTTAAGGATAAGATGGCGGTAGTGATCCAGACGTACCCTGCACAGGGTCCTACTACTCGTACTAAAAACGGTGGTGGATGGTGGTATAGTAGGACCCATTTTCTCAAATGTATATCTTATCACTCAGCTATAGCTTACAATGATCTTCTCTCCCGGTGGTTGACCAGCTCGCCGTAGTGTATGTCCTTGTTATTTTGATTGATCGTTAAAATACAATGTCCGCGCAAGTGCGGTACGCAGTACAATGTAACCAGAAACCGTTGGACTTTCCTCAGTGGTAATAAAGCTTAATTTAGATTGACTTACACGCCACGTGGGTCTGCCGTCCTATATTTGCGAATAAGTGTGGTATTTAAATAACTAGAGTCCGACTACAAATATCCTAATTATGTTGATCGATTGCTAAAGTATATGTTATTAAAATATCATGTTTATTGTTCCACCTTGTTACTGTTAAAATTTATTGTCCCATAAATTCAAATTATAAAATTATAAATTGAATAGTTTTTTTTGTATATAATAGAATTCGCGTTTATTACTTCGAAGAAGTGCAAAGCAAAGAAGCGGAAAAAGTAATTAGCATTTTTTTTAATGATTTAATAAAAAAAACAAATTTGAAGTACTTTTTGGAGGTGAAAAAAAAAATGGCTACTTTTTCGAGACTTCCACGGAATATTGAAAATACAGCTTAATTATCGTAATTATTGCAACGAAAACCTTCAGCAGGTTCAAATAGGTTGATTAATATCACTTCTTTTTAATCGTAACTCTGCGTGCGCGCACACGCTATGCACGCATAACCACATACTATTATCCGATAGACTACGGAGAAGCTCCCAGATGCCGCGCGTTGAACTCTTTTGTATGAGACATCATTTGTAAAAATCTTACACTAGTGAAGCCTGGAATTTTTAAACTTCTTCTAGTATTGGTATATTATAAGACCTAAATACATGAAATAAAGTTCTAAGAACATAATTAATATGCAAAAACGTGCATATAGAGCACTTAACATGAATTTGCGAACCTTTTCTACGAAGACCTCCAACGAAACCCAAATGCATACAATTACGATTAAAATAGTATTCTAATAGCAAAATATAGGTGTCATTACGCAATTATCAGTCATTTAAGTATTTTATGCAACTGTTCAGAAATTAGCCGAACCGGAATGAAAATGGAATACTGGTGTAATAATGTGTGGTACATTAGTGGGTTTTCGAATGTTGTTAGGGCTGACCTGCGCATTATGTGCGCAGATAATGGGCTGGTGGGGCCGGAGGAGGGAACATGTGGCGGGCTGGGTGAGGTACTTAATCTCCCTCTCTTTAAAAGTTTTAATTTAGTTTTAATTTAATCGTAATTAGCTTAGTTATAATTAGGTTTATTTTTGCTTTAATTTAACTATTAATTTGCCATAGTTTTAGTTTTAATTTGTAGTTGTTATTTTATATTTAGTTAATATTTCTCTGTATCAATAAATTTCATATTGTTTATTTTTATATCTTAGATTAAGTCTTATATAAGCTTATTTTTAGTATTGTTTTATACTTCATATATTATTTTATATCGTATTTCAATAAATATAACATATTTGACAGCAGGTGACAAATCATTGTAGTTTTGAATTTATTTATTTTATCGATTATCTTTAGATCGAATCTTGCAATTTTCATAAGTTACAAGTTACAATTGTTTTTTTTTGAGACCTGCGTTTTATGATTGTTAAAGAACATTTTTTTTCTAACTTATAAGGTCTACTATGTATTGAACTTTTGAAAAAATTGGCAAATGAAACAGTTGTAAAACGAAAATTCAGGGTCGCGATGGATTAAATATTTTATATTTCGATAAGGTCAATGAGTTGCATTTATTTATACATTTTTATTCGCAGGAACGGCTTTTTATGCATTTAAAGACTGAGAAGATCATCTCTGAAAGCGTTAGCACATCATGTTCCAGAGAAAAACCAAAGTTGGTTATTTTTAAAGGTATGGTCTTCTCCATGCCACCTTAGCAGGTAGCCCAAATGGTAAATACTAACCTGCGCCTAAGTAATAATCATCGGATTGAAGTGGTAGGGGGCTAAAATCTTGAGAATTGCTGTTCTCAATATTTTAGCCCCCCACCACTTCAATCCGATGACTACTACCTAGGGGCAGGGTTGTAGCTAAGATAGTAGCGTAGTGATCCGAGTGACACTTTCACAGGACTTACCAGTAATAATATTTGTACACGAATTATATCCGAAATGACCGCATTAGGAATATCATATTTTCTCGGACCTGAATTGGATGCGGTATCATCATGGACTCTAAAAGTTGAGCTACCATATAGCTATAGCTAATAGAAAGAAAGGACGGTACCATTTAATACCGGTTTTACAGCAACTCAATAATTAAACTTTGACCTTACTACTACAATAAACTACTTACTATAAACACCCTAACAACTCCATGAAACCAAATTGATCTACAAACTAATTATGTTAAGATATGTATGAGGCTTAATACAAATGTAATATTAATTCACAAACCAAAGACGATAAACAGAGGGCAATTAGGAGCGATTAGCGTTATTACGGGCGGTTCGGTCCGTCGTCTGGCCGGCCGGAGGCTGCGGTACAATTATCCGGATGCCGCTGTGAAGAATTAAACATAAGCACAGTATTTATACTATGACATAAGTCTCTTGTCTTTCCTCCAGCGGACATATGCTTATATATAGCGGCTCTATTCTACCTGGTAAAAAAATATTACGCGGTAAAACCATATTGCATTTGACATGTTGTCGTATGATGTTTTTAACTAGGCCTCCATTACTGTCCTGTTTGGACTCTCATGTTTTATGTTTAAAAATATTCATCCAATTTTTCAAAGAAAATGTACCAATTGGCAGGAATGTTTTTAATAAGTAAATGACCTCAATGACAGTGTAAAATTGACCAACATGCACCCGCTTAAGGTTGCCGGGTTTTAAAACCGAAAAGCCGGACAGACCAGCCAGTCTATTTACCCGGGCTTTTGGCTAAAAAGGCCCGATACCATTATTTTTTTAATAACATTGTAATTTTTTATTAGGTATAGGTACCTAACAAGGATGTTATATAACGTATCATAAATTCTTATTAAATTCTAATGAAACAGGCCGTACACGCAACCAAAAAGCCTGCCTGTGTCCGGCTTTATCTGGACGCCTGGCAACACCACCCGCTGCATGGCATAGGCATCTCTGTCGCACTAAGCTAACTCGATGACCTATCTACTCGTAAATCATTAGTAGTAATCTGCCAAGATTCAACAGAACATAAAATATTTTAAATCAAATTTGCCTTCGGTGGAAAGAAGACAAATCTAATTCAAAACGTATTCTTAGAGTTAACAATGCCATAATAAATAATATAGTCTATTGTTTTTAAAACTATTGCATGTTTACACAACTCCGGTAGCCTGACAGCGCGTCGACCGCCGCAACCTTAACTGGGTTTACCTAAATACCGCTCATTATGGGGAATGGCTAATGGTATTAATGACTCTTTGTTATGAAAACGTTCCGCGACCCTGCAGCGGCCCAGTGGACACTCCTCATAATTAATATCAGTCTATTCCGTCGTCCAAAAGAAGAAGGCAGTATTAGAGTATGAAGTTCATATGCGCATACAGCTTTTTTGTTTTGGTTGGCAGTATGGCGACGTTATTTAGAGCCTCAGGGCACGCTGTATACTTCGAAAACTACTTGTATTGGAGCTGTTTGAAGGAAACTGGCGTTGACATTATTGACCTTTTGATTTATTATGTTTATTGACTGAGTCTAGTTGGTAGTGACCTTAATGCCTACGAAACGAGTGGCCCGGGGTTTGATCGACAGTAAGGATAAATACCTATTTATGAAATGAACATGAATTTGTTTTGAGTCTCGGAGGTTTTTTATACATCTTAGCATAAAAACTAAACCCAGTTTTAGGCATAAGTAGCTGTGTAGTGTGCCTATGTGAAGACTAAAACTATGTGTGTGTCCATAAGTAATCTTAGTATGTATTTCTCTACATCAGTAATTTTATCGCTGTCTTGTGCTTGTATGCAAACCTAGAGCTTAGTTGGGACTAGGTATCTGTAAGATTGTGCTCCAAAAGCTGTATGTATATTGATCTAGTTTAGTGGTCGTTAGTCGAACTATAGTATGTAGTTACATATATTTGATCTGTGCTTTAAAACAACTAGTGTATAAAAGAATCTCATGGTTGACTAGACGACGCTCGCGCCTTTGAACGCGTACAATTAGATCCGCTACCCTTATTGTCACCCCTTAGGGGATGAATTTCTAAAAATCCCTTCTTAGTGCACTCCTAGGATATCCTAATATCCAAGGAATATCCCCTCCAAATGTCAAGTCCCTAGGTCCAGTGGTTTCGGCTGTGCGCTGACCGATCAGTCAGCCAGTCGGTTTCTTCTTTTATATGTATAGAAGGTTCTGAAAACGGCGTAGAATTCAAAATTGTCATGATAAGACGTATTGACACTGTTTTTTTTAACGAACAAACGTTTATTTACCGTAGTAGAAAATATCAATTTTACACAATCCATTAATTATTAATCTGCATAGTACCTTATTAAGAGAAATGAACTTATTGTAGAGCTGTACCTTTTGGTTTTTGTAGCGATTAGAAAAATTGCATTCATAAATTGATCGTACTCTCAATTTTAACGAAGCCATATTCGTTTCTTTGTTACACTTGCAGTGAATTATCATATTCAATGTCCGGTGGGAGGCAGGATTCGGTTACCTCAACGTACTTATAACAGCTCGTCCTTGGAGGCGGGAAAGGCGAAATAACGAGCGAAATAGATTACTGGCAAGATGTACTGATTCGTTTTAATTGCACAGGATGTTAAAAACAATCAGTGTTGTTCAAATTTGGTACAGTCACTAGCGATAATACGAATATAGTTTACGTACAAAATACTCGTTGGTAGATTTGTTAGGCTGCTTTAGAACTTCGTCGCAAAAAACCAGTTGATTTAATTTCGACGTAATTGTATTTTTAATGTCTTGTTGCTGTTATTATGACAGCTTTTTATAATGAATCAACAAATAAAGTCCGTAATGGTACTATTAACGTATAAGTATACATTTTAATTAGTTATAGTCGTTTGCAGATTAGACTGACGCATCAGGATGTCCCCAACTTTTTGGTTGCAAATAAAACCTGTCCTACTTTTTTAAAATTTCCACTTGGTCTCGTGAGAATTGTATAAAAAATGCATAAAATTAGTTTGCGAAAATACGAGTACCTTGAACCTACAATTTTAATATTCTTCATTTTCATTTTGGTTTTTTTAATGCTAGATTGGGCAAAGGAGCTATCGAGTATAAGTGATCACCGCTGCCCATGGACACCTGCAACACTAGGATAGGTAATGTAGCTGTGTTGCCTTTGAGAAAAGAGTATGCTCGTCTCCTGAAGGTCCCCATATATAAAAGGGTTTTATTTATTATTATTACACAAATAATCGCAAATTAGCTCTAAGCTTATATACTATGGGTACTAGACAACGAGAAAATAAGTCATGTAGAGAAGAAAATACCTACCGCCTGTACTCAGAGACGTTTTATAGACATTGACCTCACTAAGGAACTATTATACTTAACTGTCACTCAACTGACTCTGTGTGCGGCCATTAACTTAAGGCAGATTTTTTATCCGTAGTTAACTGAAGTAATGGTTAAAAATCGTAACCAATTGTTAAATCTGAACCGAAATGTGACCGCTGGCTTCGTCCTACTAGGCCAATCGCGTCGTCAAAAGCTGTTTATAATAAGACTTGTTAAAACAAACATTCAAAAAATTTGTATTGAAATTGTACCTTTTAAGGGATATCAATTTGTCTTTAAGCGGACTGTACGAGTGGCAGTGCCGATGCGTGTAGTGTTTGCTTGATACATAATGTATGTGCGTCGGCGGTTCCCACGCACGCTTCCTTTACGCCACTTTTTGTCGTTTATGACGTTGCTACCTTGTTATTTTGACGTAACGGGAAATTAATAACAAAGTATAAAATGTAAGTGTCATAAGTAAGTTATGTAACCAAAACAAACATGTCGAAGGAGCCCTTTGCTAGCATTCTGCTACCAATAATGTAGTTTTAAACATTGAAAAATCAACTAAGCTAGTTTTTTTTCTAAATATGAGGAGACTTCTCACACAAATTGACCTAGTCCCAACACAACGATACACTTACTTATATAAAGAAATACATACAAAACCTTCAAGACTCAGGAACAAATATTCGCGCTCATCACACAAATATCTGCTCTTATCGGGATTTGAACCCGGGACCGCTTGCTTCGAAGGCAGGGACACTACCTACTAGGTTAGCCAGGTGTTGCCGATAGTTCGATAGTAGCGTAGTCTTTACGTGCGTCTGGACTCCTATTCTTTCTCGTTTTAACACATCCTACTTTCGAAACCATACTGGGAATCGAACTCAGGACCGCTATAGTACAAGCTTAGAGCTTAGTTTGGGACAAGGTCAATTTGTGTGAGATTGACCTCCGATATTATAATTGCAAAAGTGGTATGTTCTTCTTCTTTTGTACAGAGATTGTAAGTCACAAACGAACCTTGTCCCTTGTTTGTACAGTCAGCAGCAGAAATGAAGGTGAAAGTCAGACGAACAGCTCAAAATTATCTACACACGCTCTTATTCTATTCTCAATACAGTCGAAAGTAGATAATTTTGAGCTCTTCGACTGTCACCTACTTCTGCTACTGACTGTACTCAGTAAACAGTTCGTTCAAACAATCCAAAAAAATTACGTACAAATTCAACAACAAGATGTACTATCGTTACCTATAAGTAAGTTTTCATAATGACAGAGTTCCATTTTATGTCTCTAGTAATCGGACAAACAGACGGAAGCGTAGCAAGGGTCAATCGCTCAGTCCTTCCAAACCGCACAATGCGTACTTGCATCGAGACCTTTCTATCCGAATAATGGAACGGAATGCATAAAGTTCCTGCGGCAAGGTCGCGCTTGTATGAAATAATTGCATTTCCCCTTTAACAATGACCGCCCCGGGACGTATCACGGTGCGAGCGTGAAAGATAACCTGCTGTGAAGTTTACGACGTTCTTTGCGGATAAAACTGTCCCATCGATATACATTTAACGTCAGGCTATGTCGGAATATCGATACTCTTGTAACAATTGGGTCTTGCCCTGGGCTAAGATTCTACTTTTACTTACTGGGTTAAGATTCTTTGTTATATTATTTATGGCTTTATCTATAGAGTCTTATAGAAACATTTTAGAGACAATTAACTCGTTCCTTTTTCAATCTTGTGTATGAAAAATCGTCACTAAGGAACGTCTTACTCGTCATTAACTAACTAACGCTCCAACAAGCCCAATAGAGCAGCGCCGCGCCAAAATCGACCCGTGAATGTCAAAACTGTAGCGTTTAAAAGTACTTGACACGGTCCGTTGGTTTTCCAAATGGACAGAAAGCCAGCGCGACGCGCCAACGCGCAATCCGAATGGAACTATCGTGAATGTCGAAATTCAATGTTGGAACACGCCACGCCCCCGCGCCAAGCCAAATGGCGTCGTCGTGATTGCGTTCTCAGGCCGCCATTTTTTAATCAGTCTACTCCGTGATTTCGCACAGATGAGGCAAGACGTGGCGCATCCGTGAATGTGGTCAAAATATTATGCCCAACCAGTTGGGTAATGTATACACTCCATCTGTCGCCGAGATAAACGGCGCGTCCGTGAATGCCCTGCTTAAGTTTAACATGCGTATCTCCTTATCTATGTATCTGTGCTTGTCTGTAGCTCCCACATAGATGGATCGATTCGGTCGTAGTTTTTTTTAAAGGTAGTTTATTTTTTAAAGGGAAGTTGTAGTTTTTTAGCTAAGTTTCATGAACATCGGTTAAGCCGTTTGAGAGATATTAACTCTTAAAGTAGGGGTCACCATTCTACCGAGGGTTCTTTCTTCTTAATAGTTGTGTATGAGTGACCATGTTCCGATCGGTGAACTGAACCGTGTCAATATCGAATACAGGTTTTTTTCTTAATTTGGCTGAATTTGTGATTAGTTAGGACTTTTATAAAATCATCTGACTTGATGAATTTACGACGAAATATGAACAATACTGTAAGTATTCATTAGGGCACGCATCAGCCATAAACTGTCGGTGCAATGTACATAAATATAAATAATAAGTAATAATATTAAATAATTAATTGAATAATACATTTAACTTTTGTGAATAATTTATGTAGTGGCATAGTAATAAGTGGAATACGTTTACCATTTTCTTGTTGAGTTTCTAAGTCTTGCTCACTCGGGACTCGGGGGCGTTTTAAGAAGACTCTTACAAAAGTTGTACTTGGAACGTCGCATATTTTTGTTTTTCTGAGTTGTTGTGAAACATTTTTAATATATCATGCATAAATGGGTATACAATTACAAGCCACGTCATGGTAAAATATTGCAATATACACATTTAAATACACCTATGCGCACAGCTTATAAATATATACAACATACCTACATTACGTAAATATACATTTGAGTACCTTACACTAGCACCTACTAGCCTTCAGGTCAGGGAAGCCCATACCACGCACGGTGGCGGCGAGAGCACTTTCATTTTCAGTCGCCACCGGTCGCGATCGAGTTCCCTTTCAACGGAATATCCGATCCAAACATCGACCCCATTCATTGTATTGAGCAATCAATAATCATAATAGTGATACATTGTTTTGCGTAAACAATATCTAATGGTACGTAATGGGCCAGACAAACGTGACATTGGCGAATATTGCGTTTTTTTTGTTCAGTCAGAGAACCGCAATGTTTTTACAATAATTGAAAAGTAGTATTTGAAGTTTATTTGCAATGTCTGGTGCACTGCAGTGTGCTACATTCGTTACAGGACGTTGCTTCATCCTTTAGTTAACATTAGACAATAGTAGACTGCTGGTAATATCATGCTGTATCTACTCTGATATAGGTACCTTTAAGGGTACCTAACCAATCATTTTATTCAATTTCACTTCACCGAATGTATCATTTCATCGAACGCTATTTACTGCGGAAACCATGATGTTTCCATGATATCTTAAACATTATTTACGTAGGTTAGGTTAGTCTAACAACTCAAGCGGCGAGAAATGCCTTTTGATGAAACGAATCTGCGAAATGATATGTCACACAGTGTCATAATTAAAATATCTTTCAGTCCCATACTTAATATATGATATGGAACAATCTTCGGTAGCATATAATTTGTGATATGTCGAAAAGAGTGGCCCCGCCCCCGTGCGTAACGATAAACGAGAATGTGAGCTTCTCTCCCACGTTTCCGTCAGCTGACAATGAAGATGAACGATTGACACGAATCGGTAAAGTTAATTAATATTCTCGTTACCATCCTAGTATACTGTACAGTCAGTTTAAAATAACGATTTACTAACATAGAAAAACATATTCCCACGAATGGATTAAACTTTTTTGCTTGAGAAATGCGATAATTTTCAAACATAAAACCTGGAACTACTGTTTGTTATATTAATTATGGCTTTATCTATAGAGTCTTATAGAAACATTTTAGAGACAATTAACTCGTTCCTTTTTCAATCTTGTGTATGAAAAATCGTCACTAAGGAACGTCTTACTCGTCATTAACTAACTAACGCTCCAACAAGCCCAATAGAGCAGCGCCGCGCCAAAATCTATCCGTGAATGTCAAAACAGTACAGTGTTGGGCGTTTAATAGTACTTGGCGCGGTCCGTTCGATTTCCAAATGGACGGAAAGCCAGTGCGACGCGCCAACGCGCAATCCTGAATACTATCGTGAATGTAGAAATTCAACGTTGGAACACGCCACGCCTCCGCGACAAGCCAAATGGCATCAGCGTGAATGCGTTCTCTGGCTGCCATTTTCTAATCAGTCTGCTGCGTGATGTCGCACCGTTGAGGCGTGGCGTGGCGCGCCCGTGAATGTGGTCAAAATATTATGCCCATCCAGTTGTACACACTGTATCTGTCGCCAAGACAAACGGCGCGTCCGTGAATACCCAGCTTTCTGGCATAATAGATAATAGTAAAAGCGCAAAGTGTAGGGCCGGATAGTTAGAGGATATGCAGGTTCGAATCCTGCTCAAGGTTTGCATATATTATGATTAAAACTTACAAGGTCGAGCGGGGCTATTTCGACTGAGGAGGATTGACATGTATTTTACTTATAGAATTTTTTCCTAGTCCTTTTAAAACGTTACAATTTTCTTGACCGATAAATCAATAACGCGATCGATATGTTTAATCACTGGAATGGCGCGGACGGCCGTGAATTAAACCTCAGGAACAAATTGCAAAAACTTTTGTAACGTGCAAAACTGATTAATAGCTCAGAATTAAATAGAGCGAGTAATCAGACACCGGCGCACGCGCGCACACTGCCACCCACCGATGTATCAACACCTACGACCTTACCTGCATGGCTTCTAGGACTATATTCTCACTAGCCGGGAACATAGTATGATGCTGATGCGTTTGTGACGGACGCAATGCCATAGTTGCTAAAGTGCAAGTAATAATGCATGAAACGCTGCAACAGTTTAATTAACTAATCATTTTTGTAGTAATAAACAAATTAAGTATCGGTATTTTGTTGCGCTGCGTCTGAAAACTGTGTCTTCCGGTTATTTTTGTAACTAATAATTACAATCAACGGGGTTTTACCGCTATACATTAATTAATCAATCAATTCAAGTTCCCGGTGTTGCAACCGTGACGACCGCGGGATAGCTGAAGTCTGTGGGTAGGTTGACAGGTAGGTGATGGTAGCTGTACCGATGGGTGCTAACCCACCATTACCCCTAGTCATATCCCTGGGGATAGGGTGGGACTGAACCATACAAACGCAGTAGTGCTGGGTATGAGGTAGGTTTAGGGGTATCCTATCGCAAACACTAAAAACGTTTGCCATCTGTTTCATTTGCCATAATTTTAAATTCCCATAATTATAATAATTTTCATTTTATTCTGAACCCAACAACTTTTCAAAATGTTTAATGAGATATACTTACAGAACCTGTAGGTTAGGTTAGGTTTATTTTATAACAATTCAGAAAAGTTTCAGAGAAACAAACGGTTTCAGAGAAAAATGACTTTCGGACAAATGAAAATTATGGCAAATGAAACAGCTGGCAAACGTTTTTTAGTGTTTCAGATAGGTAACCAGGTTTAGGTTATGTTAGATATTCAGCCGGCCCGATGGGCCAAAACGCTCAGGAATAGGAGCTCCGTCGACTCTGTTAAATTGGATTTTAAAACATTAAAACCTGAAAGCATATTATATAGTGCACAGCACTACGGTGGTATGGTTCAGTCCCACCCTACCCCCAGGGGTATAGCTAGGGGTATGGTGGATCTGACATGGTACCGGGATGTACCCAGTTTTATTTAATTTTGGAGTAAAGGACTAACTGGGCCTCTATTCTACTGGGTAAAACCATAATATTTGCTTCTGACATGTTAGGTATCGTATTGTTTTTACCCCGCCATTACTGTCAAATTAATACGAGCTACCGTAACGTTGATAATACGATAACACGTCAAAGGCAATATGCTTTACCTCGTAGAATAGAGGCCATTGTTGGTCGTAGATGGTGCTGTCAGGCTTATTGTGCTAAAACAAGCATATCATAAGCACTAGCACCTACTGATGTGCTAAAGGAAACTTTACAAAATTACGGAACATTTAATGTAAGAAAATTTCGGAAACTTCTCACAATTTTGTATAAGGATTGAAACTTTCCGTTTATTAAATTAAAATTTCTTATATTTCTGGTGAAAGTTTCCGGAAAATTCTTAGAACTTTTCCAACTTTTTGGAATCTTTCCGCAACTTGCACAACAGTAGGTACTAGCACCCCAATCATGCGTGCTTTATATACCTATAACAGAGAACGCCAGAAGTTACTCGCAGCTTCGTACGCGCACAGTAATTACTAATTATTTTTCTGCGATTCCCCCATTTCCATCCTTTCGGGGTAGAATTTCAAAGATTGATTTCTTTATGAATCTCTACGTTTCTACAGGAGTATTACATATACGAGTAGGTACCTATATCTTTTGAACATTAGGTGGACGTTAGACGAACAATTTTGAAATAAGACAAATCAAACCAAATGAGTAATTACACCGGTTTACCTCCGTTCCCGTTGATTAAAACATGATATATTTTTCAATAACGAGAAACGGGTTTCATATAATGGGGCACTTGCTCGGGCACCCGTGTTTACGTGCATGCGCCTGCGCAGCGGTCGCGAACAGCTAACTGCAGTAGCAATTACCTGTTGCAATACAAATAAATGCCATTTGCGATTTTGAAACTTATTGATTCGTCAAAAAGTAGATTAGAATCTGGCAAGACTATGCAGCAACGAAGTTAATGCGCCGTTATGTGTATGTATACATATAGCTTGTTAAATGAGTGCTCTAACGGGGGGTGTGGATGGAATGGCCGAAAGCAGAAAGATTGACTTCGGAACTTTGTTTGGACTAGTTAGGAGTTAACTCTGACGTGACCACTTCGTGCGAAGATATAATTTGACTACGCAAAAAGTATTGAGTATTGAGTATTGAGTATTGAGTATTGACTTGGGCCTATATTTCAGTTAGTCTTAAACCACGTTGCTAGAATTTCTGGTCTTAGGATTGAAGTTTTAAGATTGTAATCTTGCAAATGCAAATGTGTATGGTTCACAGATTCCACTTTAGAGCAGGTAGTGTGCTCGTTCACTTTCGCTATGCCAGAAATAAAGTTTACAATTCTAACATCTGTACTGACTGTCACGTTAGGCGATACGAGGGTACTTGTCTTAGCTGTGGCTACTGCCTCGCTTTATTTCACATTATATAAGCCCATCTTACTTCGATATTGTAATATGACAGGTCTTATTTTCTTGACAGTAAGAGCTGCCATAAAGTGATAGGCTAAATCAAAGTGGAATAAAGGCCTTACTCAACCAAATTGCAGCGTCTTCTATGTAACATCTGTACTAGGTACGAGTACATGGAGATAATTGATACAATTATTTCAGCATTTTTGGCTTATTTG
The DNA here is from genome assembly GCA_946894065.1 of Acleris literana. Classification (NCBI taxonomy): domain Eukaryota; kingdom Metazoa; phylum Arthropoda; class Insecta; order Lepidoptera; family Tortricidae; genus Acleris; species Acleris literana. The sequence goes on from OX335687.1 coordinate 8,221,999, forward strand.
AACTAAACAGCTAATTCTATTCCATTCATTTCAATATTTATTTAGATTTTTATAAAAATGTAGAAACGAAATAGGTTGAACGTAAGGGGGTAAGGAGCACATAAAAAACGTTTTGTCAAAATGTCTTACTCGTTTTCCTGTTCCTGAGGGAATAACGAATAACGAGTTCTACGAGAACAAAGTCAAAGGCAAAAGCTCGTATAGCTCGTTTTACAAGACCCGCCACGAATGGATCAAATGGGTGAACGAAAGTTTACATTTGTGAAAATAAATACAGATTTGTATATTTATTTTTTAATACGATTAAACGTATTGCTTTTGACATGTTATCGTATCGTCAACGTTACGATACCTCTTATTTACTTGACAGTAATGGCGGCCAATTTAGGCTGGGGTTTATAAAGATCCGTTAGATCAAATTTCGGTCAGGAATGTCAAAACTTGTATGAAGTTACTAAAATTTGACCTGACATTTTTACTTACGTGCCTTTATAAAACCGGCCCTTAAAAGTAATACAATAACATGTCCAAAGCAACATCGTTTTACAGAGTAGAATAGAGCCCCTGCATAGGGTCGTAGCCACGATGCAAACGCTACTAACGTTTTGCTTTTCTATCACTCAAAATCTATGGGATAATGCATGTATTTTTGTCATCCCATCTCAAAATGTCATCCCATACATTTTGAGTGATAGAGAAGCAGGGAGTGGCTAGGGTCGTCCTGTCTACAGCAGCCAGCAGCGCTTGAAACGGCTCAGCATTCGTAAAATGCGGGCAGTTCTCCGTCCCTCGTAATTACCGTAATGCGTAGTTCACGCCTGTCGCGCCGACTGCGCATACCGGCGGCTTGTTCGACAATGGTAATTAATTAACTTTACCTTAATTTTATTGTTGATTACGTGGTTAAAACCACGGGCAAGGCGTAAATGCTGATCGATCGGGTCGTGCTGTCCCGCCACATTTTAGCGCTTTATCTTATGAATTCAGCAATAGCCGCATATTTGATGACAAGTTGGTCGCTTAGTGCAAATTAAGCATAGAGCAGATAAATCTCCGGCTTCGTGACCGGCGGTGACCACTTCGCGCTACTGGATACCAACTTTCTTACAGCCGCACTCAGTTAGTGACGATGAAGTCGATCCTTAGTGAAGATTTTTCATACACAAGATTGAAAAGGGATAGTTCCTTTTTCAAACTTGTGTATGAAAAATCTTCATTAAGGAACAATTAAAGTCCTTGACTGTACCTAACTAGTGTTAGTAGTTTAATTGTTATGCCACTATGGAACTCTGTCATAATGACAGCGTCAAACCACATGACAGAAATTACGCTTAAATGAAAGATTAACGTTATGTGACAGGGTTCCATAGTGGCATAACAATTAAAGCGCTTGACTGTACCGTTAAACGGGGAGAGTAGGGATTAATGGGTGAGTAGGGACACAACCTAAACTGAAGCATATGTCACCAATTATAAGACTGAAATTATTTCCAATAGACGTAACGTTATTGTCCATTTAATACTTGTTCTTATTTGTAACAAGTTATGACATAGGTATGTTTTGTCCATGCTCACCCCTTAACCCCTACTCACCCTGTGTTACGGTAGTTATCTCAGAGTAGGTTAGACTCATAAGAAACTTTGGAGATTATTATTTATGGCATCGATTTGGCAAACGAGCACACAGGCCACCTGATGGTAAGTGGGGTCTGTGACCCATAGACTTGCATTCTCGAGACATACTTACATACATACACGATGCTGGCTGGCAATTTTATATTCTTTTTCAGCCGTTGTTCTGGGTAATCCCGCCTTAATTTTCTTTGCGTTAATTACGAAGCTACCAAGTGGCTCATATCTACCAAAAATCCTTCTTTACTTCTTCTTTCTTATTGCCATACGATTAAATAACTAAATTAAAAGCAAGCTTTGAAAAACTGCATTTTTTATATTGTCGTCGACATATCTACGTATGTTTATAATTGACATTTTGCCATTGTTTTTATTTCAATTTTAAAAGTTTAAGTGTCCTATGTCACCCGGGATGACGTAAGGATTCTAACGAAACCTCACACATCTAAATCGGCTCAGTCGTTTAGAAGTTATGGTGGAATAAAAATCGTACATACATACATGAACCCTGAAAACATTACACTCCTTTTTTTGGGCAGTCGTGTAATAAATCGCGCTTTCCTCGTTAGAAAAACAATCTTGATACAACATTGATATTAATTGTTATAATTTTAGAACAAATCTGATAACTTAAATACAAAATTTACATAATGCATTCAAGTTGGCGTTGTAATTACACTTAATCAATCATAATACTAGTCTACTGGTTGATAAAAAATTGCAAGTACGCCGAAGGCAATCAATTAGCCTATCGTACAGATCGATCGCACCTGTCCGTCTTGTTGTTGACAAAAACACCTAAACGTTTTTGAGTGTCCCTGGCAAATCGATTAGTACCGTTTGACATTTAACTTAGGAACGGATAAAGTAAGTTACTAAAATCAAGATGTGTATCGGTTAAGTGATGGAAAAGTTAAGTCTGATATAAGGAGGCTAACAGACATCTTAAAGTTTTAAAAACAAAACGAAAGCTTCCAACACTCGTATTTACATGTACAAATATATCCTATTATCCTGCAACCACCAAGCCTCAATCAATTGCCCCGTCGTCAGCACAAACAACATTTTATAGTGTGCACTCAAAAACAATATGAATAAAGTAGTTGTTATATCTACACTAATATTATAAAGAGGAAAGTTTTGTATTTTTATATTTTTGTAACGAATAAACTCAATAACTACTGGACCGATTTCAAAAATTATTTCACCATTAGAATACATTATCCCTGAGTAACATAGGCTATGTTTTATTATTCTGCGTGGACGGAGTCGCGGGCCATAGCGAGTTAGTTATATCTACCAAAGCTTACGGTAACACCAGCAAGTTCTTTAATGATTCAACTAACATCTTAGTTAATGTATCTAGCGCCTTGTTAGGCTCCAATGGAATCAAGACAAAACGCTTATTCACTACAGTCATATAATCCTGTTAGAAGCAACCAAGTTTTATTTCAGTGTGCATTCTCAATTGGGTAACCTAACCGTCAAGTGTGCTCGCTCGCTTGATCGATCGACCGGTAAGAAGCCGTTTTTAAGAGAATAATGCCCCAGCGACCCTTAATTCGGTCATGGTTACATAAATTTCTAGGGTTCAAAATCGGTGATGAGTAAGCACCTATCACGATGTAAATTAAATATAGATTATCAACGGCTCAAGTGCATACACATCATTGTAGTTGACTGTTCCAGCTAAAAAATATCCATATGAAAATCAGGGAACAGGGGGGTTATTATGACATAGCTATGCAGTTCAGTTTATGCTGAGAGAAAGGGACAGAACTATATAACTGCCATAGCTCTGTCCTTTACGCTCGCCGTAAAATGAACTGCATAGCCATGTCGTAATAACCCCCCAGAGCGCCGTTGATGGCAGGTACGTCACTTATTGTGCACTAGTTATGCGATGAGGGGCATCTGATGGAGAGCGCGTTTCCATAATTTATGAAAACCGGCAACAATGGGTGTGACAGACCAGACCAAGCTCAAGAAATCGTTACAATTTTCCTCAGTTTTATACCATTTTTATCATCTGTCCGTAGTAAATAGCATGTTATCAGTTTGGACACCGACATCTAACGGATTATAGAGTACAAGACGGAACCATCTACCATCGAATAGCATTTTATATTTCAAATACTTATAAGATTTCTTAAAATCGTATATCGATAGTATATCGAGAATGAAAGTAGCCTACGATGTGTCCATGCAACGGACTACGTACGTGCAAACTTTGATGCCGTCGTCTGACCGTTAACAAGGAACGAACCAACAAATATACTTTCGCAGTTAGGTATATTAGCAAAAGTTAATAAGGATTGATCGTATTCCTGACACGTTTGCGCGGAATGAGCACGTACCTTACACTCAGCACCGATTCGGTAGAAATTCTTAATGGACCGCAGGAAGTTAGAAGAAACTGCGCATTGTTTTTCAAGAAAAAATTCAAGGGTAACGCGGTATAATCTTATCCGCGTCAAAAGTTCAAAACAGAAATAATTATAGACTCTTGAAATCACTTTTAATAGGATTAGTAAGCAAATCGCCCAATAAAATAATTGCTGGCGGCGTGTCCTTTAGCTGATTTACATTTAGTACTTCATAAATGATTTAATAAGAGTGGGTAATCGATGTAAAAACATGTTATTAAAACTCCGCGTTAGACTGCCCGCGGCATGGTCAGTATCTTCAATTATAGTTGATACAGCCAAATCCAAATCGCTTTAAAAAAAAACACAAAGTGCACAGCGAATATATTGGTATTCAATGCACTAGATAAGGTAAGACGCACACACTGATGCACTGACTCCTTCAGTCAAACTACTCAGCCCTGCTTCTGGTCCTTATGAATTGCGATCATGTTTAGATGTTTCTAATGCCTGAAGAGGGTTGTAGCTCTTCCTGGACCTAAAAATATGTAGATGAAAATGTTAATCTCAAATAAATGAAATCTATCATCAAAGTACCTGAAATTTAGTACTTGTTTTATTAACCCTTTTAGGTGGATTATATACCTGTTCAGATTGTAGCGTCTGCCCCTACTTTACTTTATTGTCTTGTAAGTAAGATGACATTTGTGTTCTTGTGATTATGATCAAGCATAGTGCAGTTTCAACAATACCGTTAACTGATATAATGAGCAAGAACGACCGGCAACCGGTCAACCTAACCTAGGCTTTAAATCAGAATTACTTGTATATGATAAATTGATAATGTCTTTCACAAAACCAGCTAGATCTAAATGTTTTAGTGCTTTTACTATCACAATTTCACAATATCTAGGTCAAGCAGTTATTGCAGGCAGGCGGGTAGAGCCGCCGGCGGCGCCCGCGCAGGGTGCGGGCGAGAGGTGTCACCTGTAGGCAGGATCCGGATGCAACAGCAAGGCAAGCGGCATTGTACTGACAGCACTGGCAACACTGAATCATGGCTGACACGACCAAATAATTAAGCCAATTAAGGTTGACAAATGGTCTCGTATAAATCGCTGCGGAACAAGGGTCAACTTTATGATATAACAGATGGTCGTTTAAAAGTATGCACTAATTGCAAGTATTGTGTTTAGGGGGAAAAGTGACATGGTCTTTGGACTCGTTTTGATCATGTGTCACACCCGAAGCCGCGAGCCGTGAGCTGCGTGCCGTCGGAGCTAATAAGCAAATTATTGACACTAAATATTCCTTCTAAATACATCTTAACGGTGACTGTCAGCATCTTAATGACGAACTCTGTGTGAATTAATTGGCCAGCGAGCGTAAGTAATCCTGCTAGGGAGAATTAGGTACTCGCCAACAGCGCCAACTGACCGCCCGGGCAGAAGTACCGAACTCTTATTTATTCTGTGGCCCTGGTAGTCAACTGGTACTTATTTACGACCTTACTACCACTTCCTCAATCGTTGGAGAAATTAGCACTATCGAAGTATCTGAAGTTATTGAAACCAAAAGTAGTTTATCCGTTCACGAAATAGATCCGAAGTAGCCCGGTTTAAACCTGCGTAAGGATTGGATAGGACAAGACTACTTTTAATTCATCTATGTTTTGTTACTCATGGCCGAAAAATGTCTCTACATCATTGATTTAGTAATACTCTGGTAGAGCTCAAAGCAGATTAAACAATCTACTTAACGATTATTTATTGAATTGTAATTGTACACCCTAGGGGTTCTCGACTTACCTAATGTTTAAAAATACATACAATCGAACATTGAATCGACCTTATTTAAAGTCGGTTAAAACTTTTGACTCACAATAATTATGCTTAAAATGTTTAATTATTAGCGAATTTTTATCAGAAAATAATATGAGAAAAATATAAACGTCTAGCACATGTGATTTATTTCTTCATTAGTGCAGCTCTATTTACTTAAAATAAAATATGTAGGTAGCTTTACTCCACTATAAGAATGCACTAAAATGCGGACGAACAAATTGCGAATTAAAGACAGGCTTCCGTTTTTGTCGGAACACTAAAGAGATCTTACAGGCCGATACACAATTATTAAGACGAGTTCTCATTATTTTTATTCTGAAATTAACCTTTAGATTGAAGATTGCGGCGCGGTGTTGTTGCGGATCTGTGTATTGCATTGGGAGCCGGTGACTCACCTGGCCAAGCAAAATCGATAACAATTGCTGTTAGTGGCAACGAACTAATTCTTAAAGTTCTATGTAAGTAATAGGAGGTAAGTATAACGAAAAATAATTCGGGTCATCAAAGTACCCTTAATCAACAAAAAGAATATCAGCAACGATATCCAAAGCTAGACATGGGCCTACCCAACCATCCATCCAGAATTAAATTGGCAAAATACAAAAAAATACATTAAAGCAAATCTCTTTGCTGATTTCGACTAACCATTGAAAAATGACCAGCCGGCTGAAAGTGAATGGTGTAAAATGTAACAGAAATGAATTGATATCGAAGTACCTATCATATCATAATATACAAACGCGCTGTCAATAACATATAGTGTTCTTATTATGTACCTAATAAGGTAATAAGCAAGGGCGATTTTAATGCGGTTGCTAGATACCTACCTATTCATACGAAGAGTTCAGACTCAGTCAGTAATAATTGCAACTAAAATATATTGCACATTTAACATGCAACCATCTTTAAGAATTGCGTTATTTACATTAAGCATAGATTATCTTACAATAAGTAGATGCTACTATTTCACAAAACTATGAAGAAGCCATATTACCGTGACCGTGAAGGACGCCGGTTCAATTCCGCGAAACACAATTTTAATATTCTTTTATGGAAGTGTTTACGATCATTTTCGCACTTCGATATAAGGAAATCATTTCACTTATACGGTTTAACTGCTTCAGTTTAAGAAGAGTTGGAGTAATTACTAAAGATTGTTGGTCGTCGTTCGCTAACATTTCGTTTATGATATCATATCATCTTTAATCGTGTAAGTAATATAGTTCCAGAGTGAACATAAAATCCACGGTTTTACCACGGCCACATAATGAATCCGCCACGTAAACTATCAAAATAAAATGAAAACTACGGACAATAATTAATGATTAATACTGTTTATAGGTCCTGGTTATGGGAATGTAAACCAGCCCGGTTGACATTCCCATGCCAACCATTTTGCTGAGTGGGGACCATGGTAGATGACGTGATACGAAAAGTCACGTCGTCTACCAGTGACGCGATTGGTTTAAAAACGAATCGAATAGAAACGTTAGTTAGCCTAGTGCATCTTTGCAGGGCCCTCTGTATTGATGTGTTTGTCGAATAAACGATTTTCTATTCTATTCATTAGAGATGGAATGGCACAGAAGAGTAACGAAAAATTATAAGGCAATCAGGCAGGTAACGAGGTTGGAACCTTATGTTTTGATAGGTGTTTAGGCCAAACTGGACATCAGCATCCTTAGTAATATTATAAAATAACAAACGACTTTTTTTTCCGACTTAAAGTCGAGAAAGAATATTTTATTCCCTAAAACCTCGAATTCCGGAATTTAAAATACCGAATTTTATTATTCCGAAGTTTTACAACACCGAAAAAATAACATGTGATTTTGATTTTTCGTGAAACTTAAGTTCGGAATAGCGATGATTCGGAGTTTTCAAATTAGTGTTTATGAAATTTGGAAAGAAATATTTCGAGAATATGTAGTGTACCCGGTCAGTAAGAGACCTCGAAATGGTCTTCATTAACGCCCGACAAAAAATACGGGTTACGGGTGTGATAAGTTTAACTGTGTATCTGTGTATGTGTGCGCCTACGGCAACGTAGCTCGAATGGATGGACCAAAAAAGGACGATTTTTCTATGAAAGCTAGTTCATTTGGGACCGTGATAGGGCCTTTAAGAGATATCAACTTTCAAAAAAGGCCCCGCATTTATACCGGTGGTTTTTATCTTTAAAATATCCATTCAATGATATAAAAACATTTGAGTACCATTTGCAAGCTGCTCAAAGGTGTGCTATAATATTCGCAACATATATCATGCACTCGTTAGTTGTCCATAAATTCACCGGTAATTATCTGCTGTTGGTTATTAATTGTGGCGATTCGGTAATCAATCCGCGCTGTAATGTTGATCTATTCGGCTCAGTTCGGCAACAAGGTCGCAGGCGTCTCATACTCGATGCCTTCTCGATGCCGACACTGTATTTGACACTAACTCTCCCCACTACCCCACCCCACTCTCTCCCTCTTAACACCCAATACCTATATAACAACATTATAGTTACTTGTTGAATTCATTATAGGGTGCCTTTTATATTTCGAGCGAGAAAAGCATATAAGTATGTTTATCGTTTTCAAGTATCATCAAACGTCAAAAGTAGATACTAACTTTTGTACCTTGTCGCTTTACAGTCTCGCAACTCTCGCAAGCAATGTCGAACTAGTTGTCAAATTTAATTAATGGGACAAAGTATAAAAATTATCAGATACTTATTTGATGCAGACAGTACAAGCCTAGTGCTTAGATTAGGACTAGTTCAACTTGTATAAGATTGTAACCAGTTTTTTTAAATGTCTAATTGTTCTGTACAATATTACACTTAAGAACAAAGAACTACTTCACTTTCTAGTACGACACGACCTTTAATTTCTATTTTTTTTTGCTTGAAGTAATTGCTTCATACCCTTTGCTAGCCTCGGCATCTCTCTTTCTTTCTTCCTCTAATATTTTTTTAAGAACACATCGTGTCGTAGCCGGTTTTTACCCCCGACGCGTAGAGGGTTGCTATAAGTTTAACGTGTGTGTCTGTCTGTAACATCGTAGCTCCTAAACGGATGGACCGAAATGGGCGCGATTTTTTTAAGGATAGCTGATTTAATCGGATTAGTTTTTAACTAAGTTTCATGAAAAGCGGTTAGGCCATTAAAGAGATATCAGGCCTAAAAGTACTCAGTGCGATAATATTGGGGGTTTTTTTTACATCTTTTTATTATTCTTATTCTTCTTATATTTTCTATTTTCATCTAAACTAATCCCGTTATTCATATTTATTATCATATAGTCTTATCCACGATTTAAACAGACATATCCTAGTATCAGTATACCTACTTTATACCCACACTAGAGGACGCCCGCGACTTCGTACGCGTAGAATTAGTTTCCCGCTACTCCCCCTATTTCTTCCCGTTGGGGGTCGATTTTCGGAAAATCCTTTCTTAGTGCACCCAAGGAATACTTCCTCCAAATTTCAAGTCCCTAGGTCCAGCGGTTTGGGCTGTGCGTTGATATATAAGTCAGTGAGTAAGTTTTGCCTTTTATATATATAGATAACCAATAGTCTCTATTTCAGATTCGAGTTCTGGAAAGCCATTCTACCATTTCTGATTGCCTTTACTGTATTAAGAATGTAAATTGACTCGCATATAAAACATAAATGTTTAAAAAAATAAAAAACCGCCTTCAAAAATGCAAAAAATAACTTCTTTTAAAATGGTAGGTCAGTCCAACTGCATTCGGCTTTTGGTTTAAAATATTGTGGGACGCCGACTTCAGTTGGACTGACCTTTTTTTTTTTGACGGAGTGGAAATGCGTTTACGCCTGGGGACGGCTGTGCAATGGGAGGTATGACGGACTCTCAAAAGAACTACCGTCTAAAACCACTCCGGCGTTTAACTCCCTTGCCGGTTGTGAGGCGCCGCGGTACCTGCCTAAGCATACGCCACTGACACGCCTCCCGGCCTGCTCCGAAGAGCCCCCCTTCTCTCCGCCTAAGGAGGAGACGACTGTGAACAGCCCGCGACCGTCCCCTCAGACCGGTAAAGCCGTGCATGGTGGGCCCCCAACCAACTGGCTCTACAAGAAGTTCGGGCGAGCAGCGAACCGAAGTCCACTGAGTTCGCCTTCCCTTCAACGGTCTGCCTGTGGTGGATGGTGCTTTCCGGATACCCAACCCCAATGGGTTGGTCCCATACCCTTCAAACACGCCCCACCACAGCTGTCCCCTCAATAACTACAGTGCCCCCCGGGATTCCAAGAGACACGTAGAAGTACCCTCGGGTGACATTGGAGTACTTTCAGGGCGAAGAGTCACGCCCCCCTGGCGCGCCGTCCCTTGCAGTAAACCCAGTCACCAACCGCAAAAGCGACAGAAAGAAGCTGTCCAGGGCAGAAACGGCCTCGAAGGCACACGCAACCGCCCCTTTCAACAACCTCTGTCACTGCCCCCTCCAGGTGGCTGGTTAAGCTTTCCGGGAACAGAAACGGCCTCGAAGGCACACGCAACTGACCCTTCAAACTACCCCAGTCACCAATCCTCAATAGGCAACAGAAGGAAGCTGTCTAGGGCAACCGCCCCTTCCAACGACTTCTGTCGCCGCCCTCAACTGGTGACGAAGCAGCTTTTCCGAAGAAAAGCCACTCGTCACCATCCCTCCCCAGGTGACAGAAGGAAACTTTCCGGGGCAGAAGCGGCCTCAGGGCACACGCAACCGCAACCCATCAAGAAACCCTGTCACCTCCCCAGTGCCGCTCTTAGTCTGGTCCCTCACCCCGAGCCTTTCCGGTATGGGTAGCCCTGTCCGGTATAGCCTCGGGGATCATTGAGACACGCAAGCCCCCACACCACAGCAAGGTGGCAGCACAGTCGGGGGGAAGTTGGACTGACCTACCATTTTAAAAGAAGTTATTTTTTGCATTTTTGAAGGCGGTTTTTTGTTTTTTTAAACATTTATTTTATTTTATACTTTTTAGTGATCCTATTTATGCTGTTACGTAGCTCCACTTCTAAATATTAATGAGAAACTATAGAACATTTCAAGCTCGCCGCAGACAACGCCGCGGGAATGTCATAGTCATATTTAAACCTAAATGTGCTTCGTCATAGTCGCTCAACTACCTTTATCGAAATATCTTATCGCCACCCTTGAAATAGGTACCGTTAAGGAGTTCCGGTGGCCATCTGTGGTCTTCATCATCAGTTTCACTTCACCATATAGTACTTTTCAAAAGCAAATGCATGAGTTACAGTGAAAAATACCAAAATCGCTATAGGTGTGCCTATAATATTTGAGGAGTTCTCTTGATTTCTCCATGATCCCATCATCAGATCCTGACGTGGTGACAATGGGACCAACTAGAAAGTATACCCATTCGAACAACGAAAAAATTTTTCAAATCGGTTTAGTGGTCTTCGAGTAATCGGGGAACATACATTAAAAAAAAACCCGACGAATTGAAAACCTCCTCCTTTTTTTGAAGTCAGTTAATAATCGGCGATAAAAATGTTTTTTTCGTAACGTAGCAACCTATATATTCCTATAGTTACCGTAATTATAACACTACCAAAAAAAATTTGTCCTACGGTGATACGTGAATTAATTCCTTAAACTGTACGAGGGTCAAATGCGGCTGCGTTCACGGGAAGGCGGTCGTAATGTAACTTAATTTACCGGGTGTCAATGATGAATGGGTGTGTGCTTACATGAAACAATACTTATTTGGTGCTACCCGCGCCGCCACAGCTAATAGCTTATAAATACATCATTAGGCATGTTCTTGAAAACGTTACAACATTAACAAACGTTTCCGCATTTTGGCAATCGGTCTAGGCTTTTATGAGATTGAGCCACTCCTTATATTTAACAAAGCTAGACCATACTTGTAGACCTTATTTGTAATTATAGCTGCGCAGTTAATTAACTTTATTGCCAACAATACGGTATGAACCAGGTAAATTCCGTTTAGGTTTAACTTGAAGAATGTTATTGCTTGCGCGGGTAAAACAATGGGGTATCTCAATCTGAGCAATCGAATATAGCTTAAAGGTATAAAGTTGTCTGTAAATAAGTGGGATAGGTATACGCGGAAGATCCATGTCAACTTGCGTTTTTTTTTGTTTGTCTTTTTGTTTCGATGCTCTTTGAAATAACCAGGCTAGGTTTTTCAATCCTCAAATAGTTCTCGTGCAGTTACATATAAGGTAGAGAAGAAGAAGAAGAGAAAGGTTCTGCCGCAATCTCAAGAAGGCGGCTGTAGTAGATTTTAAAATTAATATGGTTATCAATATAGTATAGATTGCTTCGACTACTACCTACATTGGCACGGCAGTTATCTTACTGGGTTGACCCTGGGATATAACTTTATCTAGCATTAAAAATAAACTACTAATGTTTTTGTTTCAAACGATAGTCAATTCACATCCCAATAAATAATCCTGGGTCTTAAGGTGCGACCGCACCGCTGCTTAACGGTGCGTATATTACGGTGCGTCAAAAACGGCGCCATGTTGTTAGGTTCTATGATCCCGTCTTTTGTTTACGCAACGACTCCGTATTCTACGAAGCGGTAGGGTCGCACCTTTATTCTATCTTGTCTCTACACGTATTGTTTTTAACTTGGCCGCCGTTACTGTACGTAAATAAGAGCTACCTTACGTTGAAAATACGATAACGTGTCAAAAGCAATTAAGTTTACCCAGAGTGGAATAGAGCCCCTGATCAATATCTGTAATCTTCCTCTGACAAGAATGGAAAATGAAAGGGGGAAAACAAAGCTACATAAAAAAATATCAGCGACAAAAAAAATCAGATAATGTTGAATCCCGTGATTATGACACGTGACATGAAGAATATGTATTTTTTTTATCCCAAGGTATGTACCTATTAGAGGGCAACACATTAAAGTTACTTTCTTTCTCATTAGCCGGGTAGCCGCTCACAAATGGAAAGTAACTAATAATGATGTTAAAACCAATCGCACCAAACTTGGCAGCAACACAACAATTACTACACTTTATAGCTCTTACAGAATTGACTTAAAGTCTAGTTTCCCTTGGTTTGTTTTCTATGTAATTTGTTGTGAAGTCGCGTGCGTCGCGCGCCGGCGCCCGCGCAGCCCTCGCTTAATTGGATTAAACAATTATCGCAAATTAAGCTGATCTTCCGCTTTAATAATTTCCTAATCTATCAACTGATTTAGATCTACACTAAAAAAACTAAAAAAACTGTTGCGTTCCTTTAGTAGCTTACCAACTGTTCTACTTGAAATTTCGTTTTTTAGGATTCTGCGGACAACGATGAACCCTTACACTTTCGCAAGTGCATATCGTTATATGCTTAAACGTTCGATTTCTACAAAGATAAAAACAAAATCATCCAATTGGCTCTCTGTCATACCGAAAATAAAAGATCATTTTGATCTATCTTCATTGGAATTCAGAGATGCTCTAGCAATTCGCTATCACCGAACACCTATTTCAATGCCCAAATCATGTTATGGTTGCGGAAATGATGATTTCAATGTTGACCATGCTCTTTGCTGCAAAACGGGTGGCTTAATAACACGTCGTCATAATGAAATTAGAGATCTATTTTGCGAACTATGTCAACACGCATGGGGAAACGTAACTAAAGAACCAATTATCTCTGAAGGCGTTAGCGGGTTACGTGGAGACTTATCTTGTCGAGGTGTATGGAATTCTCAGAGGGAGGCGTTATTCGATATCCGTGTCGTTGACACCGATGTTCCCTCTTATGTTTCACGCCCTGTCATTTCTGTACTAAAATCTGCTGAAAATGAAAAACATAGGAAATATTCTAACGCTTGCGAAATGCGACATGTCACTTTTACTCCACTTGTAGTAACAGTTGACGAAGTATTCGCTCCACAAATGTCCGCATTTATAAAACACCTCGGAAAGGCTATTGCCGATCACTGGGGCAGATCCCTTAGCTCAGTTATGGGATGGCTAAGATCTCGTATCGTCATTTCAATAATCCGGGGCACCAGCATGTGTATTCGTGGTACGCGACACAAATTTAAACCACTTGGCAAATTATTTGGTTTTGAAGATGGTGCGGCCTTGCCACGCTGAGCTTGTGTATTTTATTTTATTTTCTTTTCTGTGATTTAATTTATTTATTTCAAATTGTAGTAGTATATATTTAATAAATAAAGGTTATACTTAAAAGGAAAACTATCACGACTAAGTAGATCTGATTGGTTCCTGCGGTTCCTGCCTAAGATAGGTACAGAGAGATAATTCTTATTTTTATAGCTGTTTACACCTATAAAAATAAGAATTATCTAAGACAGCACCAAATGACTATAAATAGGTACAAAATTTGTTCATACTTTTTGTTTTTTGAGATAGTTTGTGTTTGCAGTAACGGCTTCGGAACTCTACACTGAACATATGGTCCGACACGCTCTTGCCTGGTTTTTTTAAATATAAAAACATCATTTCATCATTCTTCATGACCTTTTATATCAGTTTACTAAATATTTTGAAAGCAGGCTCTTTAGCACATTATTTATGTCATTCGCAAGTCCCATTAATCATGAATAATCATGAATAATCCGCGTCAACACAAAGATAATTTTACACCCTGCTGCCCTTCGTCACCTTGGAAAACTTTTTAACAGCAAGGCAAATGTCATTACCCTTAGAAAGTGCACCAAGGACCGTGTCGCAGGGTATTGGATGTGACCACAAACCGCCGTCTGCGATCTACCTGCTGCCTTGTATCCGTTACAAGTAAACTAGGGTGACAGGACCAGTTCTCGGGACAAGCCAGATTAAGATACGGGTCATACACAGATTAAGGTTAGCGTCTTTTCTGTGGACATACCCGAAGTTAACGTTTTTAATGCCTATTTCTGGCTGAACCCATATCCGTACAAACGGAGTCAGGTCTACCTACTTTGGTCCTATCAGATAAAAACATAACTTAGGTCTATGCACACAAGCCATTAGGGTGAGGGCACCAATTATGGATACTTTTAGCTAACAGGCACCAGTAATGGACACTTCACTCATAATTCAAATTTCATACGGTCCTAAATTGATTTTTGCAAAACAAATGAATAACCCTTATCTTCTGTAAAATAATCAAGGGTCCATTATTGGTGCCCTGTCCATTACTGGTTCCATCACCCTAACTATTGACCACAGGAAAGACAACTTTTGTTTTTGAATGTGTATGACGTATATATAGCACCAAAGTATACTTATGCATCTAACTTAAGTCATAGCGTACCATAAGTCAGCAACATTCCTTTTTCTATGACAAAAACAACATACATACATACATAATCTCACGCCTTCGTTCCCAGAGTGGGGTAGGCAGAGCTACAGAATTACAAACATCTCTAAAAACTTGTTGATAATTCTATAACCACAATTTACACAATTAGGCTAAGATGTTTACCAGCGTATTAGTGACAGGTTGTAAGCCCATCGCCTAACAGTACTACAAGCCTTTATTCCCTTAGTCGTCTCTTACGACATCCACGGGAAGACATGGAGTGGCACTATTCTAACACGGCAACCACACGAGGCCTGACAAAAACAAAACAACTTATAACCCACAGCAAAAATTAAAAATTAAGCGAAATTAATGTTTTCTATTTCTATTTCTAAACGAGCACGCAGGCCATCTGACGGTAATAGTGGGATCGAGACCTCTGAGATCTGGGATTTCTCAAGATTACAGTCACAAGACACAAGTCACAAGACTGAAATTCTTAAATTGTAAATGCATTGCGAACCCTGAGGACTGAGATGGAATTACTCTAGTGATTTCACTGTTTGTCTTATCCCCACACCGGAACACAATAATGCGAACACTGCTGCTGCAGAAAACGTTCACAGTTTGAAGTTACTGCGGACTTTAGTTTACTTTCTAATATGAATACGTAATTGGAAGGTTCCAGTGCTGCGACACACACATAAAAACATTGCGAGAAAACCTGCACATCTGTTAAGCAATGCAGCGATGTATGAGAAGTTCCCAATACACAAGTTACATGTATGTAGGGAAAGTGGATTGAAGGGCAAACTGAGGGCCGATCGAAGACGTCAGTATCAGCTGATTGCTGTCAACACTTGACCAAACGCGAATGTGAGGAAGCAGCATCCGCCTTTATACTATTTCGCACTCGATCATATCCTTATACAAGAACTAAGAACGGATGATGATCGTTCAGGCGCTATCGCATATTGTATCCAAAATAATAAGTTGAGCACTTTATCTATTTGTCATAAATTTCGAAGTAATTATATAGAATACGGGTCGCCAAATGTTCTGAAGTAAAATTCCACCAAGAATATAGGTACCTACTATTTAATCTCAACCATCGGTTAGTCAATTATATTTTAACAAACAGTTAAACCTTTAATTGTCTGGTAAAGTGTTGATACAATTCGACAAACATACCGACTGTTACCAGACTTGCTTAAATTGGGCTGTAAAACAATAATTTTAGAATGCTAATTAGACATAGGTACGTATAATTAATCATCACTTTGTCAGTATTTGCCGTTACTTTACGATTCGGTTACGCGTAATGTACAGGAAACGGCCGGCGTTGTGCTATTGCCATCAAATTAGTAAGTGACAACACGAAAATAATGGTTCTAGCGAGTTCGACTGTGACACAACCGTCATGTTCAGTACTAGCTTTCTATAATAAGCTGGACTGTACAGGTTGTTAATTAGGGTTACCTTTGTTTCGACTAAATATGTTTGCCAAATGTATAGTTTCCCCACCGTTTCATTTGCCAACCCGCTTTGTTTTCTGTAACTGTAAATATTTAAGGATTTTATAAAAACTGACCTTACCTAACCAATAGGGCTCTACACGATGGTACTGAAATAAATCCTGAAATATTTATATAAAATTGGGTTGACAAATGAAAAAGTTGGAAAACGACACATTCGGCAAAGATATTTTTGCCAAACGGCAGGCTCCGTGTTAGTTGGCTAGTTGGTATAATTAGAAGCGTTAAGTTTGTCTGGATATCTCGTCGCTACAAATATGGTAGCCGGAGATGAAAGACGTCCTAAAACCTATGCGGGCAAAGTAACGGATAAAATCTAAAGTATAATTAAAATTACCTTTTCCCTTTTAAAAAAAATCTGTTCTTACCTAACTAAGTATAGAATATTGAAGTATTGAAGCTCGTTTTAAATTTAATAAAACTTACCTTTCGTTTCTAATAAAACTATAAGACAATAAGTAGGTATGTATATATTTAAACAAAGCATTAAATATTCAACCTCATATTATAAACAGACGTTATAGCGAGATGTCACGTTCCAAACTACAACATAACCAATGCATTTTGCCGCGACGCGACATCATAAGAGGCCGTCACATAATTTTGTTTAATGAAAATCAAGTAGATAAGCTGCTGGTTTTAGCAAAACATTCCAACTCCAACAGACTGAAAACAATCTAAAACGACTACACCAGAACAGGTTATTTCAGTTGACTTTTACTAAAACTATTTCAGTAACAATAGATACAATATAAATTCCTTTAGTAATTGCAATACGCAATTTTAATTAATTAGGCCAAACTAATCAGAAGTACATCAATTTATTTCGCTAATTTAAAAACGTTTCGTAAACGTAGCCAGACGTACAATGACTTGCTCTTGGTACGGCGCACGCGTTTGTGTTGGCTCTGATTATAAATATATCTATGTAGGTACAGGCAGCCCCGAAAACATCTGAGACTATATAGAGAAAAAAATGTTGTATCTCTTATTATTATTTTTGTATCGCAAGATAAGAAAGAGAATAAGTACAAAACTTTATCTCTTTACTTATATACACGTAACGTAAGTAATTAAAGGTACCAAGGTAAACTTGCTATGATATGTTGTTTATCATTTTTAGACTTCCCGATGTCTATATAATTATCTTGAATTAGTTAAGAATAATAGTAGATTGTTTAACGGGGCACTAAAACAAGCCATAATGACACGAGATGTTTAGCCACGTGAGCGGAACGAGAGAGGAGCGTTATTTAGTCTCGCGTTAAACACTCTACTTTTCACTTTGAATGCGAGGAAAAGACAGACAGACGTTCTAAACAAAACAAAATTACAATATTTACTATAATAAAGTTTCTTAAATTTCTTTTGCTCGATTGTTTTTTTTTGTAAAGTGGCGTTAGATTACCTATCTGGGAAATAACTGATGACAATAGCGGCCTGCACACGTAAAGTTCGGACTGCGGGAAACGCCACGCGCCATTCCAATTTTCGCTCCGAACCGTACGTGTAAATAAATGCAAATGTAATAGTAAAATAGTAAAAAACCTACGGTTCGGACTGGCGCGTGGAATGGCGCATGGCGTTTCCCGCGGTCCGAACTGTGCCGTGTAAAGGCCGCAAATGACTCTTTAATTAAGACAAACAAATGTACTTATTAGGAAGAGAAGGTTGGGTATTTTTGTATTTTATTGAAACAAATCTAATAAAAAGTAAGCTTTAACCCGCCTGCTCTTATTCTAATGTACCTATTTGTAGACGATTGATATTATTATCGGAAAATATAGCGTAGGAAAAAGACCTAGACCTAGAAACAAGAATCTTATACTTCAAAAGGCGTCCTAATGGAACAGACACTTCAAACATACCCACATACATACATAATATATACCCGAAAAACATTACCGTCATTCTTCGGCAGTCGGGTGAAATATACCTATTCTATCGCAATGACGATGTGAGAGGGGAGGTTCTGACTATATAAGTGTACCACGAACATTTAAATTATTTTGTAATCTATATTCATTATAATAGCTCAAAGGCAAAATTGACAGTAACATTTCGACTGTTTACTTTAATCTTTAGTCAAGTGTACTTTAAATGGATCGCGCTATCAGACCGCACCCACTTGCCAAAGTACAGTTTGCCGGATATACCTATTACTACCCAAGCCTCCGCTATCAAACTAGGTTTATAGACGAATATTTCGACCGGTGACTTTATATACTATGTACCTACCTACTGATTTAATGACTAAAGTAGGCCTAGCCAAGACGCAAACGATCTTAACGTTTCTGTTTTCTATCGACTCGAATAGTATGGAGTTAATATAAGTTTTCGACACGATTTGTCATAGCTTACGTCAACATTTTGTCGATTTTCGAAAATCCCTAACTTAGCTTTATGGAAATTGATTAATGAGTAATGGCTGGGCCTCAAGTTCAATCAGAAAGGGGTTAGTATGCTTTGGTTAATACATTGATGTTGTGATGTGCCCATTATACCCAGGATGGCAATAATTTATGTTTTCTCAGACATGCTCCGAAACGATGACTATTATATTTAAAAACGAAGATGAAAAGTGCTTCATTTTCTTCTTAGGCATAAAATAAACGTATAAAAACCCATTTCTGTCCGTTGCGATACTTTTTTAGGCATAAGTAGAAAGGACCATGAAATAGATCCCATACAGAATTTAATAAAAGCGTTTGGAGCGCCCCGGGAGCTACAGCTACGTGCAGCGCCGGTCGTTGAGCGTGGAATCATCTTAATAACTAGGTACTCGTAGTTTTCAAAAGAAGAAATCTCGAAAGGAGATTCTCTTCAATTAGTCGAAATCGTTTTTACAAATGTCTTCCCTCTTCCCCTCTTACGCTCCTCTTCCCACCTCAAAACTTACCTATCAGTCTGTGCCAGCCTTTTACACACTGCGACTTTTAGTAGCGATGCAGTCGCGCGTTTCGTATCGCTGTCAGTTTCACACATTTGGGTGCAAAAGTGACAGCGATACGAAACGCGCGACTGCATCGCTACTGAAAGTCGCAGTGTGTAAGGAGCCTTAATTTCCTCGAAAGTCTCAATCCACCGATATGTACGTAACTTATACTACCCCAGGTTCCAGCAAAGAACTATAAGATTCGTTTAGGTTCTTTTAAAAGCCTGTAACACTGCTGCGCTAGTTTAGTTCGTTAATTCGTATCAATGTAACAGTAGGAACAATATTGCATATCAAAATATACAAAATTACATTACATGCTTATTCGATAATGTGCCCACGTAAGGGCAAATATTTGATATATTAGCACGTACTTGTTCCTGAGTCTTGGTAATTTTCATCAATATATACAATTATTTATTTCCCTATTCAACTGTATTTATCGTTTCCTAGTACTCTCTAGAGTTTAGTTTGACACTCAATCAATGTGTGCAAGAGTCCTGGAGTCCTAGTTAAAAGGGTATAAGTCTTCTGAAAATCAAGTGAAAAAGGATTTAAGTCTAGTATACTCCGTTCACGTATAAACCCTTTATAATACGTGTTAAGTCGACTTGTACCCTTTTTCACTAGAGCCCCAGCTTGTCCCCCGTTATTTTATCTGTAATGAACTGTACTCGATTCGTTATCAAACGCACAATACAAGGCATTGTCGTAGTACCTGTCAGCTGTTACGCAAGGCACTTTCATCCACGCGCCGCCGCCGCCGGTACTGCAGGTGCAGGGTGGTGTATTTACGTATTGGTAAATCTTTCGAAGGATGCGGTCTTTGGGTGTCAGCACAATGATTTATAACGGGTGTCCCTCGGAATCCCTAATAAAGTTTGTCCTAACGCATAGTTTGTCCGAATTATCATTAGTCCTAAATTGGTTTTCAGCTGAGTGAGACAACTTTTTTAATTCTCCAAAATACCTGCGGTCAGGTTAAGTGATATGTGATTGTTAGCTTCGAGTTGGGAAAGTCGTTCCCATTTCGTAACTGGCTTCGAGATGGGAAAGCACATTTCCCATTTCGTAGCTAGCAACCAAATTATTGCTGGCTTCCAAATGGGATTATTCGAGATGGGAAAATCGTTACCCATTTGGTTGCCAGCTTCGAATCGGGATTATTTATCCCATTTGGAAGCTAGCTACCAAATCTGGCTACGAGATGGGACTTAAGGCAATGTTGGGCCTTATTATACTTTTGTCGCTACACTTTTTTTTAAATACCAAAATGATTTATAATAAATGTTAGTACATATCGTACTTTTCACGATGGAAAAATTTAAAAAACCATCGCTGACGCGTTCATGCAAATTAGTATGAAGGCGTTGGCAATGGTTTTTTCAAATGCTGCCTCGATGAAAAGTACGATATTTACGGTCAAGGAAATGTATTCGCGTACCTTTTTCACTCTTGTTACAATGACAATAAGAGTCAAAAAGGTACGCGAATACATTTCCTTGACTGTACAAACATTTATTATATATCATTTTGAACCTTATTTAATGAGCGAGAGCGAGATGATTCAATTCGTTAATTGAATAATAGCAATACAATTGGTCAACTAGTTCTTGATTGGTTGTCAATTTTGGTAAGTCATTTTTGTAGGTAATCGTATGAGATGTACATACAAGGGTGAAATATTAGTGTCCGGAACTGTATCTGTAGCTTGAATACCGTTGATCCTGCAAAATAAAAATAAAACATTTTCTTTTTACAATTTAATAAGGATTTTTTTTGTCTTTGACACTTTTTTCGTATCTATTATAGTTGTCCCAAGAATTTTAAATAAACCGTTAACGGGGACACATTTCCTGTAGCGGGGGTGAAGCGGCTGGGGTAGGGGGGGGAGAGTAGTGAACTTTAAACACCACACAATGTATCATGTCACACAAGTTTTAAAACTTTACTAATTTGTTTGTCAAAAAATATAGAATTACTCAACTATAAGGAGGCAAAGTCTCATAGAAATAGAGGCTCGATCGAGTCAACGATTCCCACAGCACGTCTTTGCACCGAGTCAAAAGGCCCAAGCTGATAACTAGGTGCTCCCACCCAGAGATGCCACAGGAGGGTTATTATGACGTAGCTATGCAGTTCAGTTTACGCTGAGAGAAAAGGACAGAGTTATATAACTGCTATAGCTCTGTCTTTTACGCTCAACGTAAAATGAACTGCATAGAAACGTCATAATAACCCCCCAGTACTCCATATGGGGCCGAACTTGTGACTTATACAGCAGCAGTCTTTGCCCCGACGTGAAGTACCACTTCGCTCTATTCAGCACACCGAGCTTTTTAGACGCCAGCTTGACCTTGTCTTCTAAGTGACTTCGGAACTGAACGTCGCTGGAGATGTCGACACGGAGGATCCCAATACTCTTCGAGATGGTAAGGGGTGTATTCTGCATTTGCTATAGAATTGTTTTTCACTCGGCCGCCATTACTAAATAAGAGCTTAACAATACGATAACATGACCCGGCGTGGTTTAGCCGGAATACCTGCTGGCTTCCTTCTTTTCCTGTTTATTACAGTTGAATACTTCTGATGATCATTTAACGGTAAGATAACCTTAGAAACTTCTGAATAGGTTTGTCTATGTTTATTTAAATAATTTAAATCGTAAACATTGAAATACGATTTAAAGTTAATTGATCATTGGAACCGAGCAATATTTCTAATCATTTTGGTATTAATGTCCGACTCTATAATTGTGTTTGGCTAGTGGGCAGGCCTCACTCAGCTGCCTCGTGGGCCAGTGCGTGTTACCCCACAATAAATTACTACATAGCCCCTGACCAGACGTGCCTCGGCCGAGAATACTCGGATATTGGGACAAGAACGCGGCTGGGCGTGGCGCTTATTACCAACGACCGACTACGATTTCATATCGGAAAATGTACAATCGAGAAAAAAAGGGATCACGATTAGGTACCCCCCTAATTGGTTAATCGTGGATAAGGTGTGTGTGATCTGCCGATTCGAAGTGAACTGTGGCACATTTTTATTAAGACGATTAGTTGTGCCAAGAGAGAAAATCCGGCCAAAAGCGAGTCGGACTAGCATACGAAGGGTTTCGTTCCGTACCATTCATGCATCCGCCACTTATTTTTTTTATTTTGTTTTTAATGTAAGTATTATTTGTTACAGGGCTACTAAATTTTTCATATCTTCACGTGTCTACTACTACGATTCAAAAGATACAGCGATTGTTAAGGAGGAGCGAAGCACGCCGAATCAAAGACGTTACTGTATGGGGTGGGGACCTTCTTTAATTTTCAACTTTATTTTACTTTTATTATTTTTTCCTGTTACAGCTAATTGTAAACACACTGTAAAAATTTGAAATAACTGTTACGGTTCATGAGTTACAGCCCGCTGACAGAGAAACGGACGACGGAGGTCGGAGGCTTAGTAATAGGGTTCCGTAAGCACCCTTTGAGTACGGAACCCTAAAAAGCGCTTTCTTAGCTAACCGTACTTCGGTATCTGAGTAGGTACTTCTATTGTGTCTGCTATCAATACCTTCGATTGCAAAATGCGTTATTTTAAATGTCTTTATAAATGGCGTGTTGTGCTTATAAGGTACAAATTCAATTATGATAACAATAAATTCAGTTCTTGCCGCGTAGCTTATTTAAAAGTTAAGGTAGCCTGGTTATGTCAAGGTTAAAATTATGGGAGCGCATAAACTTGTTACTCAGCGGTGTAAACATTTAAATATATTAGAGTACCTATTGTACTCGTATCACTAGGAAATAACATTTCCACTTCGGTTTATAATATTATGTCGATGGTACCTGAAATCCTGTATTTCCTGGGATGCTACATACTTTGTTACTTTTACTAAAGTAGTCGGCTTTAAACTCAAAAAATTATAATGTTAAGCGGCTTGCATTCGACTATGAAATAAATGTCTCTTATGCATCTCGATGGCAATAAATTTGAGAACTGCCGCAGCAAAGCCCCGGTGAGATAAATACGGCGTGCAATTTGTCCCACAAATCATTTACGCATTCATTCATTTATCGCACATGAATAAAGATTACTGCGCCTAATTAAGGACATTCCGTGATTTAAATTTCAATCGATCGATTCGTGTAGTCGGATACCAAATCCGCTTATTTTATTGTCAAATGCCTGTTATTGATTTCTTACTTAATCGCGCCGTTTTCATTAAATCGGACAACGTTTTGTATTGAGCAACCAGACCAGATATCCTAGTCATCAATCTAGTTTATACTTGTGAGTGTTTGACCCACTTCCATGACCTTTTGTTACCTGCACCTATTCTATAGGAGGAACGTAAAGGTTAACAAAAATAATATGTATTTACCTACTCTCGGCGCACCTTACCTAGCTATGGGTCGTCATCATCAGGTTGCGAATATTATGTAAGTATATAGAGAACTATACACGATAATGAGGTAGGTCTCTATTTAAGAAACGCCTCTAATGTGCTCGTCTTTTAACCCGTTTTTTTCTCAAATTGGTTTCGATAGGGGCTGCTTTTATAGTCATATTAATAATGCATCCTCTAAAACGTCAACAAGAAGGATAACCAAGTGGAATAAAAGAGAGCGTAAAATGATACAGATTAGCAAAACCTATTATTTGCTGTTTAATCAAAATGATGTTATCAAATTGAAATAAAACAAAAGTTTAAAATGTCTACTAGATTATTAAAATTTGAATAGAGAAATGTTTTATGCCTTTACAAACCCATTACGTAGGTACTTTTTTGTTTCTACCTTTAAATGGACATATGAATAACTTTGTTCCGAAAGTCGTAACCTCGATTTTTCGATAGGCATCAAGACGGCCTGCAGCTAAATATTAAACAATAATATAAAACACAGCCTTACGGTTAGCAAACCCAGCCATAAACCTCAGCAATAAACAATAACAAACAGTCGCAGTCAGCGGACTGTCAAGATCATTTTAGGGGGTCCATATCAGCTGGCATAATAATTGTTTGTCCTTATGATTGTTTGGTCGAAAATCATTTGGTCAAAAACGGTTTTTACAATTGAAACCGTATTTTTTTATTGTTTTAATAAACTAACCTAACCTAACTTAACTAAACTACACAATAGATGTTTATTAAATGTTTTAATATGAGTCTAAAAGGGTGTTAGACCAAACGATTTTTGACCACACCATCATTAGGACAAACGATCATTATGTCAGTCGAAGGGCACCCGTATAAATGCAACTATGAGAGACAAACATCAAGGAAACACCTGATAACAGTGACAAGAACCTTTTATCAGGCAGTTTTTTTATTAACCACCTGGGGGCAATTACAATTTCCACCCTAGTAAAGTACTTAGACTACAAAGAGATGTAAGTATCCACTTTTTCACCTAATTACATTGTAATAAGGTTCCAAAGTGGAACTCCATAGTCGACTGTACCTTGACTTTACATAGCCACGTCCTTCCCAGTCCAGAAGGTCTTTAGAAATTTTGTATCATTTATTTCCTTCCTTCCTTTTGTTTGCGTTCGTCCTAGAAAATACATGAATAGTTTGTATATAATTAAATACGTACCTAAGCTTTATTATCTTTATTAATTTAATTTAAAAAATCGCCCTATCTGGGGACCTACCTATAGACGCGTATTTCAATGTTTTTTTGACTAGGCTATCTACCTAAATATATTATAAAGACGTAGCATATCTAAATGCGCAAATATCTTTGGTTCTTTGTTCAGCCTTCACGCCTCAAACCGCGCCTCAAACTGATCGATGTGAAACTACGTAGGTAGGTACATACAAAGACAGTTCACAGGTAGATGACGCGTAAAACCTAGTTGGTTCTACGATGGTCCCGGGTCCGATTTCCGGTATAGAGGGATAAACGCGACTATTTGCTCCACAGTCTTGGATGTTTTTTTTGGCAAGATGAAGGGGAACGAGCACACATGCCTGATGGTAAGTATGATCTGTGACCCATAGACATTTACATTCTCTAAGACTACAATCTTAAGACTAAAATCCTAAGACAGCAAATGCGTTGCTAACACTGAGAACTAAGATGGAATAGAATGCCTCTACGAATATGCTAGTAAGTAATTGTAACAAAACGTTTTCTATGCATTTAAGTATGTAAGTATTTATCTAAAGAATTAGGTATGTTTATCGTTGTCTATTAGGTACCCATAGCCCAGAGTAACTAGTAGGTACTATATAGGGTGATGGCACCAATGATGGACACTTTTAGCTGACAGGAACCAGTAATGGACACTTCAATCTTAATTCAAATTTTATACGGTCCTAAATTGATTGTTGCAAATGAAATGAATAACCCTTATCTTCGTGAAATAAGAATCAAGTACCCATTATTGGTGCTTTGTCCATTACTGGTTCCATCACCCTAGGTCAATTTTTGTGAGATTTTCCCCTGATATTTATTTTACTACATTCCGGAGACGGGCAAAGAGTTGGTACTTTTAATCCTGGAAAATCCCACGATAACAGAGCGACTAGGTCGGTCAAAAGGTAATCTATAAATAAAGTATTACAGTACCTATTGGTTGTGCAACAGGACCTACCGTTGAGAGCGCTTATGGTAATATTAATAATGCTGTATTTAATCCGAGTGTCAGGAGTTGCTGACGTAGTTAAGCTCCGACTATGCTAAAATTACATACCATTGTTACCTTCACAAGAAACCGCAGTAACGAGTATATTGTACTTAAACGTGAAATAAAGTTCTGTAAAAAGAATATTCCATTCAGGCACAGGTTCAGGTCAATATTGTATTGATTGTTTTAAATAATCAAGCTGGGCCCAAAAATGCTAGTAGGCAATCGTATGTAGGTACTATAAGCGCAATAGAACCCTGCTGGGAGGCAGCTCCCACCGCCGGCGAGTAAGCGATGAACTATCGGTGATTTTCTTGCCCAAGAAACGAACAAAAGATAATCACTCCCGTGTAAATAAAAGAGAGAGATATAAATTTATAGTTCATCAGCGAGTAAGCCAGCGATGAACTATAAACTTAAACCTCTCTCTTTTATTTACTCGGTAGCGATTATCTTTTGTTCGTTTCTTGGGCAAGAAAATCGCCGATAGTTCATCGCTTACTCGCCGGCGGTGGGACCAGTGCCTTAGAACTGCGTCACAGTGACGTTATGGTTCAAGTCGTAAGTGTCAAACAAATTGTTTATAATGTCACTGTGACACCGTTCTATTGTGGGTCAGGATTCCATTGGGCTAATAGTACACACCTCCGCATGAGCTGAGCGGGGTAGGGTAAGGGGTGAAGTACGTTACTCCTTAAGGGGCCACATTTTCTGCCATACAAGAATCAAACGGGATGGCTTTATGTGCTTCCGCGTGAATAACGTGAGATGGAGATAGTTTGCGCGATCCTTGATCAAACTTACTTTAAAACCACCACATTTAAAAATAAGTAGTTTACCAGGATTAAGAAGTTATAAGTACTTACTCAACTATTTAATCAAAAATCATCGTTTAAGATGGTAGAGTTCGACGGTTCAACGAAAAACATGTGAAATAACAACAAAAAGCAAGTTTGAAAAATCCCGACTGTTGTTGCTGACCACCTTTAAATCGTTATAAATCGAAAATGATCTTTCAGAATGAGAAATGATTAAAGAAACCTTGATGATTTTTAAACTCCTATTCAATGATACCCCATTTGCCATAGTTCGTCGACTTTTTTTTTCTTTTTTACAATATGGCGTCTAGCTGCCGCCATATTGAATTTTAATTACTGTCATATACAGTGTGTGACATCGATAAGAACATAAAGGGCATTGGGTAAATTTGTTTGAAGAATATTGTCATATTTTTTTTGAGCGGCCACGGATGATTTTTACATAGTTATTTAGAGGACCTCTAAATACACATAGATATATATAATTTATGGCGTTAAATAATATCGGAGCGGAGATTTTAAAGATTTAAGTATTCAGTTTTTAGTACAAAAGTACACCCAAGTATGAATATTTAAATATCTCGGCTCCGATGCATTTAAGAGTATTACATTACATAACAATAGTAGATTGTACAACTAGGGTCTAAAATACCACGTAGCAGTACCACGAGATGGTTATTTTCCCGAGCAAAGCGAGGGAACATTGTTTGAGGGGTACTCATTATGGCTTTTAGACCCGAGTAATACACTCTACTTTTCACTTCGATTAAAATAAAAACATTACCTATACAAAGGTAAAAAATTAGCAAAGATAGCACCACATATTCTACGGCGAAAATATTGTTTTAATTTGGCGGCATGTTTTTTTTAAAAGTACTTTAACACAGATACAAAATATAGACACCGCAAATAAACGCCACTGACCGTGTAAGTATTTAGCGCTTCAAAGCGTTGCACAATCGATTTAATCATATTTTAACGATTGTAAAATAGGGACTAAAAAACACCTAATGTTTTGAGAAATTAATTCTGTTCCCTGATTGGTCGATTTTAATATAGCTGTATTCTGGTTGGTTCATACCAAATATAAAGTTTTTTTTTTAAACAGTTAATATAGTTAAAGAGTATGCGTACCAAAAAGAACCTAACGTTCCGATTGACAGTCGATGTGTATTGTGATAGGTTGATTTAATTTCGTGAAGTATTTTGATTGGTGGATTTAATTTGGTGAAGTATTTTGATTGGCCAAATTAAAATGTTTTGTACAAATAAATCATTCTATTTTCCATTTCATATTTTCCCTAGGGGAAATATGAATATAATGTATCTCTAGGGTTTCGAGCAGCAATGTATAAATAACATTACGTCTAAGTTAACTGCAAGTTAATTGAGGGTTAATTGAACTATGTTTGATACATTGCGCGGCGAATTAGTTAGTATGAAAAAAAAGTAAAACTTATGTTAACAATACACATGTTTTGTTTGTTAATTAGGATGCATATTAACTATTGTCAAAATATATGTTCGTATGGATGTCACACACTGTATATAGTGACACTGACAAGATTAAGACAAATCGATTGCCATAAGAATCATCAAAATCGGTCCATACGTTTAGTTTCTAGAGAGCCAAAAAGGAACAAACATACATATATAGGCTGATAAACATATTACCCTCCTCCTTCGGCAGTCGGGTAAAAAATGGGTCATGTCCGAAAAATTGATATATTGAGGATTTTGTTTCTAATCGTGTCTTCACTTAAGAGGATTGTGAAGCGCCGCTAAAATTTTGCCCCGGGCGATAACGTCTCACCCCCTAAATCAAGTCCGATTTCTACGATTTTAGAATGTGTAGTAATTATAAATAAAAAACGTACATACTAGACCGTACGTTTCTGTTTTTTGTTTTTAACCGACTTCAAAAAAGGAGGAGGTTATACGTTCCACTGTATGTATTTTTTTTTATGTATGTTCACCGATTACTCCGTCAATTGTCGACCGATTTCAAATATTTTTTTTTGGTTTGATAGAGTATACTTTCTAGGTGGTCCCATTGTCACCAAATCTGAATCTGATGAGAGGATCCGTGAGGAATTGAGGGAACTCCTCAAATATTGTAGGCAAACATATAGCGATTTTAGTATTTTTAGTAACAAGGCTAGCATTTGCATTCAGAAAGTATCATTTGGTGAAGTGGAACTGATGATGAAGACCACAGATGGCCACCGGAACTCCTTAACGGTACCGATTTCAAGGGTGGCGATAAGATATCTCGATTAAGATAGTTGAGCGACTACAACGAAGAATATTTACTTGTTAACCGACTTCAAAAAAGGAGGTTATTGAAATATGACTATGACTTTCCCGCGGCGTTGCTTGCGGCGCGCTTGAAATAACTTAAAGTTTCATTTCAACTAAAATGTGGGACTACGTAACAGCATATTATGATCACTAAAAAGTATAAAATAAAATAAATGTTTTAAAAAACAAAAAACCGCCTACAAAAACGCAAAAAATAACTTCTTTAAAATTGTAGGCACCTAATAGGTTAGTCCAACTGATGTCGGCTTTTTGTTGAACTAACCTATTAGGTGCCTACAATTCCAAAGAAGTTATTTTTTGCGTTTTTGAAGGCGGTTTTTTGTTTTTTAATTTATATTTGTTTCATTCTAAAAGGGGTGATAGACGGGCGAGTAAGTACGCGTACTTAAAGCTCGACGACCTTTTTCGCCCGTGTTTACCTTATAAAGGGGTGATAGACGGGCGAGTAAGTACGCCGTACTTAGGCATTTTCACGAAAAAGTGTACCCAATTAAGGACTAAAATTAAGGAAAATAAAAGGGCGCATACGTAACGTGATCAGGACGTGGACGGGACGGGGACGGGACGTGGTTGCATACATTTTTGGTTTTCCCGTCCCGTACGTGCAATCTTTACGTATGCACATCCTGATTCATTTTCTATTAAACGATATTGTCGTCCCGCCCGTCCCCGTCCCGTCCGTGTAAAATTACGTTACGTATGCAGCGCCCTTAACTTTGTCAGTTTTGGCGGCCATCAATGTACCTATCGCAAATTTTCGTCAGAAAAGTGACAAAGTTAAAGTTCCTTAATTTCAGTCCTTAATTGGGTACACTTTTCGTGAAAATGGTCTGTAACCTATATTTTCTTGGAAAGAAAAACTTACAGACATAGTTTTTCATGATATCTACAACATATTCAGAATTCATAAAAATCCGACTAAGTTTACGGGGAGAGAAACGTTATCGCATTTTGTATGGAAATTTTTAGCTTCACAGTAGGTATAGTAATCTGTGGCTTCACAATCCTCTTAATAGTCTCAAGGAAATTACCAAGTTTAATGTATCCAAAAAACAGACATAGGCGATATTGGTTATTGAGATCCAGATCGCGGAACACTATCGACTTAATCATCCCTGATTGGCGGGAGCAAAAATGTACCAGTGCTAGTGATTAATTAACCGATTTATATCCGATATTGTATGGCATCGTCCAAATAGAACGCGATTGCGCGATCATCAAGTTCGCGCGACTGTTTATATGACTGTTTACATACAAACAGTCGCGCGAACTGGCTCCTGGAACCTCCTCCTTTTTAGGGTTCTTTAGTCAAACTAGTTACTTTTGACATAATTTTCTTTCTTGTGACTTGGCGCTGTTAGTATGTCAGGGTCCGGTGGCAATAAAATTTGTTGACTTTAGTGTCAGCGGCAAACAGTGTTCAATTTCTAGGACAATTATTGAATCGTGTCACAATAAATAACCTTACTAATTAAATGCATTCTTTCTTAGTACTAACCTAACCACGTATTTACAGTCTTAAGATTCCGGTCTAAAGATTTTTAAGATTGTAGTCTTGAGAATACAAATGTCTATCGGTCTTAGATCTAGATACATGGTAGGTACTGTGTTTGGACTAGTTCGTAGAAAAAGCCGAGCGACACTGCAGTGTGTTTATTTATCCCCTACCATCAGATGGGCAGACGGCCAGTGTGCGCATTTGCATTAGTGGTTCTTAACCTTTTAGTCCTGAGGGACCATTTGACATAATTTCCGTTATGCCGTGGACCACCCAGTTGGTTTATTGATTTGGAGATAATATTCAGTAAATAAATGTAAGTAAATAAAGGGTTATTTTAGACTCTTGTCACTTATTTATTGGCATGGCTCGCGGACCTCTACTTAGAGATGCTTCCAAGGACCACTAGTGGTCCGCGGACCACCGGTTAAGAACCACTGCCTAGACCATAAAAAATGTTGCAAGGCTGGTTAGATTCATACTGAATCCATTATATTTATGATGCTTACTTTATATTTATGAATATGAAATGAAGGTGTTGCCTACAGAAATACTCATGGCAATGTGTAAAAGCCTCGTAACACACGCTAAAATGTTATGCCGGCACCACACTTCGCTATTCGCTATTCGTTATGCGGCTGCGCCGTATTTGTTAAAATATTTGCTATCGTGCTTATGCGTTATGCGTGCGAATAAAGAAAACATAGACGAATAAACCCTCCACACTTCGTCGAATGTAGGCGCATAAGCCGAATAACAAATAGCGAATAGCGAAGTGTGGTGCCGGCATTATGTCTTGAACGCTTAAAATACTCGAAAGAAAGGGAATCAACCCCGAATTTCGGCTTTCTTATTCCATTAAAATTACCTTCAGTTACAAATATTCTATACAGCAAAATTGGCCGTCATTAATGGTGATTTGAGGACACAGTTGAAGGTTGCGAGGGGACCCAAATATTGTTCGACAGACGACCTAACCGTAACCGCCCCTGTGAAAAGGCGTACTTATCTACAAAAATGTAATATTAATGCCAAATAACATTCTGATTAGATAGGTTAGGTTAGGTTAGGCTGGAGTTAAGATTTATTTTTATTCATGTAGAAAAGAAAAAGGCACTTATCATGGTCGTGTGTATCGATGTGAATAAAACAACTGTCACTTTCTGACCAGTAGGTATGTAAGTGCGCAAGTAACGGATGCTTTATCCGCCGCGATAAAGGCGACCATAATATGTATGGGCCCAGCTTTGTAATGTCACCTAACAGGAATTAAAAAATGAGGTCGCAGTTCGGAGCGCAATGGCAACAGTGTCCTATATTATTCATCTCCGGGGGTGGCCACTTTAAAATATTTTGTGGGGTTTCAACAACTTGGAAAAAATTAGGTCGTTTTTCGAATTTAGTAACAACATGAAAAGCTCACTTGAGAATATTCTAGTGCTATCTGTCT
Source organism: Acleris literana (assembly GCA_946894065.1). Taxonomy (NCBI): domain Eukaryota; kingdom Metazoa; phylum Arthropoda; class Insecta; order Lepidoptera; family Tortricidae; genus Acleris; species Acleris literana. Next base: position 8,254,281 of record OX335687.1, read on the forward strand.
AATCTTTCTTTGAATATACTTTTTTTTAAAGTTAACTATATTATCGATCAAGACATTTTGCCTACCTGTGGCCTGGCCACTGACTCTCGAGTCTACATCACAGATTATAAGAGTTTAGGTATAGATTGTTGTTGTTTGTTGTGTATAGATTGTTCATGGTAGTTCAGTTCGCCGTGAAAATGAAATAAACGACGGGCAAGTAGCCGCCCACCCAAAGCAATTATATTCTCTTTGGTCGCCGCCCATCTGCAAGGAAGGTCACGCCGACAACATTTTGTTTTGTTGTTGATAATAGGTACATTGCTCTTAGCAACTGCTAGGTGAGTAAAGCATTTAGTTTTTTATACCCAGTGATGGAACCAGTGATTAATAATGGACACTTGATTCTTATGATACAGAACATAAGGGTTATTTAAAAAAAAACGAGCCTATCAGTTTATCCATATGATAATAGCGGGTTTAAAAAAAAATGTGTACATAGTTAAGGACTAAAATTAAGAAACTGTAATTTTAGTCAGGTGACTCACGAAAATTAATCATTCATTTATATACTGCCCTCATATTAAGCCAATAGGAGGTATCTCAAATTCAATAAACGAAGCAGATTGAAGCTTCACTCGTTAGTATATGGTCGCACTTGCTACAGGAGCTTTGCATGAGATACCACCATTTGTTTTCTTTCGAGACTCAACTGACTAAAATTACCGTAGGTACCTATCTTAATTTTAGCCCTGAACTATGTACACATTTTTTGAAAACCGCCCGCTTATTATCTTTGAATTGAGAGTTAAGTGTCCATTATTGGTGCCTTGAGTTAAGTGTTCAACATTGGTGCCGTCATCCTATATGTAAGGTAACGTATGTAATATTTTAGGCATATAAAATAAGGAAGGGATTGGAAATAATAAATAACTGTGCATATTTATAGGCATAAGTAGGTACCTATATCGTACAATTGTGAATTTTAAAAAGATTGTACGGTGTAACTTACGCCTACTTATAGCCATGCTAAAAAAAAACTTTCTTAATCGCATCTTAATTAGGTACCTAGGTATAAGTAATATTTGTAATTATCGCCTTGGCACGAACTTTTTTTATAAAGTGCGAATGTAATATCTTAGGATGTGCTGCCATGTTTAAATTTTCACGACTTCCTTAATTTGCCCCGAACTAAAATCTATGAAATAATGTATTCACGTATTATTATACATGTTCCATAATTTGCCCAGGGGTACAAAATGAACTGGGCGTTATTTGAAAAGCTTAATGTAAGTTTGCACCAACGAACTAAGTTAACGTCGAACCGCAATCTAAGAAAAACAAATAACTTAAGTTTCATACATCGCACACCTTTCTATTTAAGATACTAGTACGTTATGTATCAAAGGGGGTCTTTACACGTGTTTAAACTTACGCCGGATAGTTTTTAAAGTTTATACCTAACATTTAAAGGCTTTTCGTTCATAATAGAAACGGTACAAACCGGGGGAAACCATCTATTTGTGTCCTCTAACGATTCCAAATAAACCACGAAGCTACACGACTTACTTCCATACTTTTTGCTATTTGACTATAGGTACTATACGGACTTCGACAAAATACGATACTCCCTCTTTAACCACCGACGCCATCCCGGTTTACCAATTCGTCAACAAACTGCGTCTGAATTGGCCAATCCAGGAGGACACGAATCTCCCACTTGTTTGCTTAATTTATTGTAAAAATATGCACCACCTCAGAGCGAAATTAAATGGGGTGGCAGCAAAGTGGTGATTTTGAGTTTGCAGAACAGCACTTAGCCAGATATTTACCAAGCGGTACTCGCTTTAATAAAAAAACGACTCGAATTACTAAAAGTGGACACTGAATCATAACTTCTCGTCCACTTGCACCGCGATGTCGGAAGGACTGAATATAACTTTACCAAACTTACAGATTTCATAAAAAAAAATAAGGGCTAAGCTCTTCACTCCACTTAGGCCGCATTTACACTTGCAAGCTATTGCTGTAAGTTTTGAATCAAAGCTACATGCAAGACAGAGATGCTGATACTTGCCACTCACTCTTACCCATAGTTACTACTTCTCAAAACTTGAAGCAGTTACTTGGAAGTGTAAATGCGGCCTTATAAAATATATAAGGCCACACTTACACTAGAAAATTATTACCGTAAGTAATAACTTACGCAATAGCTTAAGCATATTCCCAAATTACTTGCTTGTTCTTAAGTTGTTGCCGTCATACAAGAGGGAAACGAGTAATCGCGTCGCTGCGTAAACAGTAGGCCTAGCAAAGATCCAAGCGACGTTAGAGTTTTTCCATTCCATCGAGTTGAAATGTATGAGATGACGTAGTTTATCTCAAAGAATCGCCAATTATGCTTCAGTTTAACGTCAATCCGAAAGCCGATTTCCGATAAACATTAGGGTAAAACACCTAATAACTGGCCTCTTTAAATTCCAGTTATTGGCACCTAGTGATCGTTGAATTATTGTCTCTATCACCTTATGTTAAAGTTCATGGGGTCAGTAATCAGTAGGCGGCCAACAATAGGGCAGTTTACCCTACCTATAACTTGTTTTTTTTTAATAGTAGGTACCCGATGGCCAAAGTATCGAAGTAGGTATTTCAAAGGAGAGTCTATTGTTTGAAGTTATCGGTAGATATACATATGGGTGGATAATAATAATTTGGAAAAGTATGTACTTGAGTTTTACGTAGAGCAGCCAAAATTGTGCCGGGTTAGTTAAAACAACCTTGAGTTATAGTGGCTTAGTCGTTGAAATAAAGGCAGCTCTATTTCACGCTGGCTACACTGCGATTGCGTCATTGCAAAAACAAAACAGATACCTATTATAAATATCAGTGATTCACCTGACGTTGTTTTGGTCATGCGATAACAGTAATAGACAAGAAACAAAAGCAGTGTTTATTTCCAACAGGCGATATATGAAAAAAGTAAGTGATCACTGATTAGGTACCGAGATTCACTACATACCAACGTACTCATATTAGTCTTAATTTAAACTTAACACTGACGGTCTATCTATTTCTCGATTCTTATAGGTACGTGATCAGTGATGAGTCAGATAGTGTTGTTTATCCTATCCTCGATTTACTTATACTAGAAGCGAATATTCCCCGGTTACTTCACTTAACCTCAAAAGTAGGTATATTCAGTAAGCATACTTTTACGATTTCACAGTCTAAATAATTGCTTTTAGTTTCGCCATGAGCGTCTGTATGCATCTGTCCGTATGTCAGTCACTTTCTCACAGAGACTATCAGTCACAAAGCTAAAATGTTGTAGTTCCCTACACAATAAATCATAATAGGGTTCTTAATCCCCAATCAAAGACGCGCCCCGTCACCAATAATGACAATGCCCGGTTGCATAAATGTATGTTAAATTAAGTAGGTATAGCCTGTGTCAATTGAAATTGCCAAAGATGTAAACAAATTAGTACTGTTTGACACATAACTTCAAATATTAATTAAGCGTGTTTTTATTTAAAATAACGTGTAATTAATAGTTATTTAATCTTAAACTTAATGTGAAAGTAAAGATTAAGTGTATAAATCATTGCTAAGACCTCACCTGATCTTTAAAAGCACGTGATTATCGAGTAATAATGGTAAATTGGTTCGTTTAGTTGTGTTTACATCTTTGATAATTTCAATTGGCACAGACTATAGGTAAGCAGGCGGGACTTTGTGGATTGAAAACACAGTTAGGATTTTTTATACCACGCACAGTTATTTAAACTGAAGAGGAAAACAAAATAAAGCTTGTACTTAATAGTGATTAACTAGTAAGACCCAAATTATTGTTAAGCGAAAATGGTACCAATAAATGTTTATTCTGTCTGTGCTTTACACCTAGGTACATGTGAACATTTCATGTTTCAGGTTGAAAATGGACCGGTTCGAGATTGAAGGACTCACATTAGGACACAGACATCGTCACTATAATAAAATTCTTAAAGAGACCAATCAGACAAAAGAAATTAGCGAAAGCGATGACGATGTCTACAACTTGCTCAGAGTTGATGTGGCCAGTAAGAACAGAGATGTGGATTATATTTTGGGATTACTCAAGGGCAATAATATGCTATTCGTATCGCGGGCAATCAATCAGTGCCCTTGGTTGATTACCGATAACCAGCACGCACACATCATTAACCCTGAGTACTTACACTCAGAACTGTTCCCATTGATGATGTCTAAAGCGGCGAGAAAGTTGATGCTTCATATTCGGCTCAACTTACGGGACGAAGCCCGTGTCGAAAGTTTTTTCAACTATTACGAAAAACTTGACTTAGATGCGGCTCTAAAATGGCTTCCACATTGCTCCGTTCCTTTTATGACGACCCAATTTGAAAAATACAATTCTAGTATAAGAACAGATCTTCTTAAACGCCTTTGCGAAACCGATCATAACATTTTAAAATTGTGTGTAACCAAGGGCATGGGCAAGGGCCTGCATTTCTGTCCGACCAGAGTATTTACAGCGACAATGTTTTTATTAAATACACACACGGAATTCTATCTCGATCTAGTAGAAATGCATCCCAAGTATGAGTTTCCTGAATTTAATCCAAAACAAACCAAATTTATGATGAAAACTTGCCCCGAACGTATCCATAAAATGTTCGATAAATATGCAGAAAAAATAGATTTACCTACCTTCGCTAAATATTTAGATCCCAATAAAATAGAAGATTTTTTACTGGAACAAGCTAGAACTGAAAGTAGTGAGTACATGGGATGGGTAAATTACGATAATATTAAGCACTTTATAAACAGAATGCCACAAGAGCAGCGTTTACAGTTCATTAACGAAATATTTATAAAACCAGTTTCCAATCAGAATAAATTATACCGCTCCGTAACATCAGACGGCTTTCATTTTACTAAAACATACAATTGGTGTCAATTTATACCATTTGATATAGCACTGAGGGAAATTAAGGAAGATATAAAGAATACCTCTCGTGCGAACGAAAAGAAAGAGATGTTATGCAGTCTGGTTCGTGTTGCCGGTCGCAATTTACAACACTTGGAAGCATTACTACAATACTACAACGATGATCTTTTGAACAATACTTCTAATTATAAATGCGAGTTCGTAAAATATTTGTGTCTGTACACAAACGTTCATAAATATAACAATAAATGTTGGAATATTTTTAACAATATTTCCTCTTCTATGAAAGTTGATTATTATGAATCTTGTTGCGTGGACAATATTATTATGTATAAAGTATTAAACAAAGAAGAGGTCCCAGAACCAATAATGAAACAATATAATTATGATGAAACTTTTGATAAATACAGAAACTCGATGACTTCTGAAGAGCAATCACTATTGTTCGAGTTTTTATACAAGAACATTGTTAAGAAAATTGACGAGGAATCTAGAAATGAAGGAATAATTGAATTTATTAAATCAATGTTGTTTCTATTAAATGATTGGAAGAAGCATCTTGCTGACTATCCTTATGTTTTGAATAAAATTCGAGACTTAATCAAAGTTAAGCATGATTTGTCATGGGTTTACGATATCAACAAATCATGGAGAAAATGTATGTTCGAAGAATCAATCGTCATATGCCCCTCTCAGAGAACATGCATAAATGCACTGAAGCACGACCCCAGCTTGCTTTCGCGCAACGAAAAAGAAGTTTCAGCACTCCGTTGTAACGACACTATTTCATTGTCGCAATTACTGCGTAAACTGAAATTATACTGGCCACGTTCTCTTGCCTGCGAGTGGGCAGCAGCATACAAAGGGAGGATTATAGAACCGCTTGGACACAAATCATTGGTGCGCGGTTTGAGCACCTTATTACCGCAACGTGATTTTCTCGTGATCGTAAATCAATACAAACCGGATGGAGAGAAAATAATTTGGACCGGAAATGACGAAATAATACTCAGTTTACAGAGATTCATCGCAAAAAATATGCATTTGGCGTGTCCGCAACCAGATCCACATACGGTATTACTGTATGCAAAAGGAGATTATCTTCAATTTGCTCTGCCTTCTGTCAACGCGGTCTTTTACAACCTGTGTGCCGTCCGATTCCGCCAGTGCATGCTTGAGCTTCTAGATGCTCCAGTCTCCGTGCAGAAGCATGGAATTAGGCTCGCATTCTCTAAACTGCAGGGCGACGAACTCCAGCGGATATTTATCGATTACTGGAAAAATAGCAAAAACGTATCGATTCGCGCCGTATTATTCAAAGTAACCTTTCACAAGATGTGTAAAGAAAAAAATCCAGAAAAAGAACATCATATGTGGGGTATGCTGAGCGTTTTTATAGATGCATTAAATTTTGAAGAGGATAAAACTATATACGATTTACTTGCCGAGGTCCAAAAGGTACCTCTTAAGACGAGACCGTTATATTTGATGAAGGGTTACAAGTTTTTAAAATCATTCCTTCCAGCTTCAGGCGTAGACAGAAATAATTATGAAGAAAAGCTAAATTCTTTGATAAGTGAAATTGTAAGAATTTATGAATATATGAGTTCAGAATTCGTAGCCGACATTCTGAAGGATTACATACGTGCCGTCTCCACTAATCAGAAAACCGAAGAGTTTGTTCCCAATGACATAGTGCCGCTCCTGGTACCATATCTTTTATATTCTGAAAGTGAAGGCGAGCAAGTTCAAAGATTCGATGTGGTGTTCACCCCGATTCTGGATCATATGCTTTCAGAGTGGAGACAAAACAAAGAAAAATCCATTATGGGAAACCATTTCATGCGTCTACTCGATAGTTTAAACAGAAATTTAAAAAATGTTGTCGTTAAGAATATGGCCCTCCCTTGCACCGTTTATGGCAATATTCAAAGAAAACTCGAGGAGTCACTCCCAACTATAGAAAACTATCGGTTATTACGAGAATGGACGTTCACAGCTGCGTTTGCAACAATTTTAAATGAAAACGCAGAGCTCGTTGAACGCAGCCAATACGAGGGCAAGAGCGATGATATGCTCTGGGATGCGGTGTGCGAACGAGCTGTTCCTAAATTTGCCAAAAAATGTGTAGAGTTTTTAAAGGACGATACAACGCGATTCTTCCCCTGCATTTACGAATATTTTTCAAAAGCGTTAAGCAGTGTGTTATTTAAATTATTTACTAGGAGATATGGCATAGAAGTTTTAAGACATATGCTTACGGAAGACGTAATACAAACTTATCTAGTGGCTATAACGATATCACCTGACTTTGCCTATCATGAAGAGAAATGTGTAGAAACACTGCACCAATTAATCTTGTCTCACCCGTCTTTAGAAGTTAAAATGCATTTTTACCACAAAGATGTGAATATTAAATACAGAATTTAAAGTTAAAAATTAAGATTGTGTTTACTACTAGATTTTGTCTGAATACTTGAAAAGATCACAATAATAAATTACCACACATTTTTTTTTGTATTTAAAATTATTTCTTGTATAGGTACTATCTGCTTGCGTGTATATTTTTTTGATAACGATTAAATGCTAAAACAATCATCATTTTTTGTTTTCTTTTAAGAATTTGATAATTACCCGATTTTCAATTACTGGAATCCCAAAACATAAAATTCAAATTAAGGTGAACTTATTATGATTACATCACCCAATATTTTGGATCTGGTGTTATGGGAATCTGGGAATGAGCATGAGCACTGACCACCAAAAAGGTGATATAATTTGGCAGTTTCGAGAATGGCATAGAACGAAGGATAATAATATCAGTATACTGTAAAAATAATAATTCCACAGTATTTAAATAATAATAACAAGAAATGGCAAAATCTTTTATTGCCCGATCACTTAACCTAGTGTCCATAACTCTAACACAGCAAACTATGTTGTCGGTAATTCAATAAACGACAGAAAGTTTGAATAATGAACGGTCACAACACCTGAGTCCTAAGACACATCTTAAACTATACTTCCCAGTGCGTGAGATTATTATTCAGATAATAATTCTCTACGGCTAGATGTGTTCTAAATGTACGGTTATAAAGGCAAAGTTTAAGATATGTGCAAAGGCCTTTACAATCGTTATTCGATAGCAATGTGGTGCAGTCAATTCTTCAAAATGTTTTCTTGGGACTATAATTGCCCCATACAGAGAGAAAAGCCGGCCAAGTGCGAATCGGACTCGAGGGCCGAGGGTTCCGTGCCTTTAGTCTTATGATTATGACATGTATTAGAAAAATTAAGTCCTGCTACTACTTGGTGTATTAAATATATTTTAGAAGCCACACAAAATGAGACATACCTCACTTCTACAGCTCTTTTTAAGTCAACAGAAACCGTAAATGCCATTACTGAGGCCCTACTTTCAAAATAGAAGTTCGAAGTTACGTTACTCCATCCCCGTCACTCATTATTCGAGACTAAATCGAGAGAAATGAATGGAGCTAACGTAACTTCGAACTTCGATTTTCAAAGTAGTGCCTTTGTACTTTTACTTCTTTGCCGAGAGTTCTTACCATCCGCGACACAAAGTTGTTGTTACGACTTTTTTATCTTTTTACAGACCAAGCCAAGCCAAGTTAACCAACTTTTCGGTACGGAACCCTAAAAATCATGATTAGTAATCAAATTTTCTACCCACAGAGGTATGAATATGCACATACTGTTCAAATCCACAGATAAAAACATTATGGTTACTTCCATGGGAATGGTAAACTCTCAGCACTTTTTTATTACGAGCAAAAAACATTTATTTTTTGACTGTTAAATGATCAATCAGTTCTCTTTCTTACTTACAATTTTTCCTAGAATTGCCCATCAATTTAAATTTAACCTTACAAGATAATACATATTTGTAGACATTTTATTTAACTTTAAAGGGAAGTTCTTGACACTCGTTGATAACGTTTTTGGAACCTAGCTTCTGATTATCTTCTGCTGATAATAATAACACTAGACACGGTTTAAATTTCAAGCCGAGAACTACTATAAATGACAGTTCATTCCAGGCGAATTTCTTCGTGCACCGAGGCAACAGAATGTCAACGGACGGCGCTGTTATAGTAAAATAAACTCTATTTTCGACGCAAGCTTCTTTTCATCAAATAAATGTTATAAAAAACAAAAAACCGCCTTCAAAATCGAACTTCTTTTAAAATTGTAGGTCCCACTGAAGTCGGCTTTTGGTTAAAAATATCACCACCCTCACGTGATGTTCAGTGACGACGAGGTCAAAGATGGTTCACGCGGTGGTATATCCAGAAAAAGCCTATTCACTCCTTGCCTTGAAAACACAAGGGTCATACGATTCCGGGAATACTGACACAGAGATGCATTCCACACCTTGGCAGTTCTAATAAGAAAAAACGCAGCTAACCGCTGCGTCCGTACCATTACAAATTCCACTACATGCGGATAGAAGCCCTCCCGGCGTCTGGACGACCGATGGGAGGGCTTTGCCCCAATCGGACACCGACTTCAATTGCAAGTTTATCCGCTCAACCATGGCCTCTCTAGATGAGTCAGTTCCACTCGCGAGCGCACTGGACAAGTATATTTCCGTAACGGTACCGTCATCTGGGTATCCGAAGATACCTGGGTACATCAGATAGTTGAAGTGCAGCAGGAAAAACATTGCGGAAAGAACAGACCCCTCTGCGGTACACCGGCATTTCTAGCCAATAGGTTGGAAGAGAAGTCATCTCTATGACCAGTCTCATTGACCGTTCACTCAGGAAGTCGGATATCCAGTCGCACAAAGCGGTAGTAATCCCGAATGACGGAAGCTTGCTTTTAAGGCCGTCGTGCACTTTATAAGGAACACGGCATCGTGTATCTGCACGACGCGGCAACGTGCCTTTCTACGGCGCCGAGCCGTTTCACGTTAACGACGCCGTGCCTTTGTGATGCGGCCAGGTCCTTACACTGGACAATAACACTAGAACACGGTGAGCGACCGGGCACCGTTCCTGGAAGTCTCAAATTCACGAAGTCGCGGGCTTCTGCTAATGTTATTATAAAATCAGCAGTTCTAAACCAACACACTTTTGTGTAACCAATCAGAAACTTAACTTAATCAAGAATAGCTTAAACTATTTCATTTCAATTTATTAGGCAGAGATAAAGGGAACTTAATAGACTGAAAGCCCAATCAAGCTGAAACTTTTTTAAGTAAAACCAAAACAATGCCGTTTTATGTTTCATGTGCCATGACCATGAGGTTCCATATTATGACATAATGTTAGATTTAAAATATCAGAGATATCGGGTATTTATGTTTTTATGTAGTTGTGGAATTAACAAAGTTGCCTTAGTAAGACCACAGTAACACAATTCCACTTCAGCATATACTTAAAAACTCCAGTTAATCTGTAAAGGAAAAATACACACCATTGAATAAAAAACATTTGATAACAGAATTTGTATGAAACATAAGCTGTGTACGGACTAAAGGCAGCTTCGGCCGAGGCAAGCACAGCTTGCCCTGTTTCCTAAATTCGTATGCGGTTTTTGCTCTGTGCTCAAAGGCGCCTTGCCCTAGGTATGTATGTGCTTCGCAAATTTGGACGTGAATAGAGCAGGTTTTAACTGAGGCTATAACATAGACAGCCATAGACATAGTGAGATTAACAAAATCATTGTCGTCAACTTTGTATAATTTTGATCGGAGGACACTACGGAAAAGTTACTTTGATCAATTAATTATATTCATTAATGCCTCAATGTTTACTATGTACTCATGTCTGTAACGAGAAAATACTTCTGTTTTTATATATCAGTTTTGTACACCAGCAATACTGGTTTTTGTTATTTTTAATCAAATGATAAATCACAATAAATGCTAGAGAATCACATTTAACATTGGACTCCATGGCTTCGGATATCAAAATGGCGGAGGACATCAATCGGCTGTTTAAATCGATCGGCGTCATTTTGTTGCCCAAGTCATGTGCCTCAGTGCCTCAGTGCTGCAACCCGTGGTTTCAATTGTTCTACCGAGGCTGCCTCTAGCCCGTGCACACCTATACAGTGAGATGTGATAGCTCTTCAAAAGCCTTCATATTAACACATCTCTTTCATTCACTTGTTGCCTTCCAACTTGATCTTCAGAATAGATCTTAGATATCATAATATTGTGTTGTCTTTAGGAATGCCATATTTAGGCCATTCCAATAACATTCTGTTTAAAACTCTGACTTAACCAGAAAAACATGTACAATTCAATTAAAGTTGGTAGGATATAATAAGGTTTAGTTACCTAGTCATCGTTATTTGCATCGTCCGGCGCAGGCGTGTGCCACGTGAGCCTCTCCTCGTAGAACTGGATGACAACCTGTGGGCACCTCACATTAGCCTGCTTGGCCGGAACCAAATCTGCTTCATCAGTGCCTTGCCATTTCATCAGGAACATGAGTTCTCCACTACTATCAGTAGCACCTGCAAGTAAAATTTATGATCAATGGCGAAGTCACACATGACACAAAATAAATGGCAAAGAATTATGATAGATGCCAAACTCACAAAAATTCCAAATAGAGAAGTTGGGTAATGACTTATATTATGCTAAATATGTATTTGTCCACCTGTGCCAGGTTAGTATACAGTTTCATCAAATATTTAAATAAATAGTTATTTTTTTAAATTGGTATGTTTGGCAGCAGTTAATTTGTTAAATACTGTTAAGCCTAAGCTTTAATATTAAAGCATAAGTATTTGACACAGTTATATCAAAACTCACCAATAATCTTTTCAGGCTCTAAACCACGGTCAAAACCAGAAGCTTTTTTGTCATCACTTTTAATCTTTTTAGCTCCTTTGAGATCTGGGGTTGCTGCAGAAGACTTGCGTTTTTTCACATCCTTTTCAGTTTTACTGACTTTGCCCTCTGCAAATAACAGAGAATCTGTACAGAAAATAGATTATTAAGCATATATGCATGTTATGTTATTAGATACACAAAAAAAAATTGTATCCTCAAAAGAGATAGATCTTTATTTACATTTTATATTTATTTTAAATGTATCATACCATTTTGTCCCACCACAGGTCCAGCTGGAAAATGAGTAAAAATGAAAGAAAGCCCTCGAAAAGGATTGAAATTGCATGCTTAACATTTGTTTAAGGTAAATAGAATCAACCAACTATTCGCACAGTTTCTGCTTGTTTATGGCATTATTATTTTTGCAAAAATACCACATTTCGCATCAACAAGATCAATCAAGTCTTCAACAAAAAATTTAGTCCACCCATCTCTAAGGTATTTCCAAAACCATTACAAAATGATTTGAAAGTAGGTAGTAACAACTGTAATAAATTATACACTTTTAAAATGCGGGCTATTCCCAGTTGTCTGCAGCCCTTTGTCCGCACTGTGGACAACTGGGATTAGCCGTAAAAATATTGATGATATCAAGTTTTTTTGTTACGTTGCTATTAGATTACATTACACTTTTTCAAGGATTCAGAATCTACTGTTATAAATATAACCATCCCAACTAAATAATGTAATAAGACTAATAAAAGTTTACAGACACTATAAGTTTTACTGACATATTGCCTGGACCAATTCCAAGTACCTTGTATAAAATGTTAAGACACAATTAATATCAGGTCATTATTTGGTAACAAGCATTAAAAAAATATTCATGTAAAATAATGAAATATTTACCAATCAATGAAATGATTTAACAGATTTGTATGGTTACAACAATGATTTAGAGAAATATTATCCATGTGGATGTGGATATCGACGGTAAAAAGCGTAAACGCTGTAACCCACAATGTACCAAAAAATTTTTTTTGCATATTCGGAATCAGATTTTTTTTCTGCGTCGAATGGTCCGGGTCTCGTGGCTCTACGACGATTAGAAAATTCTGTACAGCGTTGAAATTGTATGTACTTTTTTGACATATAGCAAAATTAATTGCTGTAAGCCGCCAAAAAACAGGTCTTTATTTTGCATTTGCATTTACACCAATTCATATTTTACAAATTTTTCGAGTCCAGTAGGTTACTGCGTGCGTAAAACCATTTCCACTGTCATTTACAGCGTTTACGCGTATTGAAAAAAAAAGTGACACTACACTTACTACGTTTTCTGTAAAATATATTTAGATGATAGTGACTTACTACGTTTTAATCAGACACCATAATGTGAATACTCACAAGTTACACCAAATATGAAGTAATACGCAAAAATATTACTGACCTTTACCTCATTTCTTAAACGATTGCTTATTATTGGTCGCTTGAGTTTACCGTATTTTAAATACGCGCTCATGCTGTGTGGGTAACGGCTTACCGCCCCGATCAGTCAGTCTGAGACCGCCGTGGGATCAAGTTGTGTGTGGTGTAACGGTCTTTCACCGCGTGACAACAAAAGTTTAAAATGTAATTATATCTATTTTAATAGTAAACCAGTGTAAATAATGTGAATAGTTAATACTATACTAATGAATTTTTATTTCATTTAAATAGTAACTACTTAGTATGTATGATAAATTCTGAGAATTAAGTGTTGCTTTACATAATTATAAGTAATTAAAACTACTTTACGAATTTTAACAATACTTTGATAATAGTTATTAGTTTGAAGAAACGCTAGTATAGTGTCTTAAACTTTTCAGTTTGTTAAACATTGATGTTTTTAATTTTAATTGACTTTATTTCATGAGTAAGTTAACTTGTGATATTTAATTTATCATAATAATATACTTCTTTTATACGAAGTGTTTGTAGCGATGCATAATTATCGTTAAAATAAATGTATTTCTTTTTTTTTAACTAGACTTGTATTGTAAATGTTTATAAGCATGTACATATTTATATATATATTTATATATATATATATATATATATATATATATTTATATGTACATGTTCGGATGTTTATATCTAATGGAGGATTGAAAATATATTTACATACACATACAAACACATTCGTATTAATTAATTATTTAGGATAACATTTAAAAAAAGGATTACTTGGAGCACTTCGGCATAAGGGGCAAACTTCTACTTTGGATTGAAGCCTTTCTAAAAGACAGAAGATTCAGAGTCCGGATCGCCGACAGCGTTTCAGACGAATTCCATGTCTGGAGCGGGGTTCCTCAGGGTTCTGTGATATCTACGACCATGTTCAGCATATTTGTCACCGACTTACAAGCTACTATAGACTCAAACTTCAGTTTCTTTGCAGATGACTCTAAACTCTTTGTTAACCCGCTGATAGATCACAACAAACTGCAGTCAGATCTCACAAAAGTCAGGAATTGGTGCCTTGAGTGGCTTATTAACCTTAATGAATCAAAATGCACTGTACTTCACATGGGTAAAAAGAACCCTAAGCTAACATATATTTTAAATAATACAGAACTAGCAGGAACCTCGACACAAAAAGACCTGGGAGTCCTTATCTCCGACGACCTCAAGTGGGAGCCTCATATATCACAGATGGTTAAAAAAGCTAACTCTATGATCTATGTAATCAGAAAAGCATTCCGAATTCTCACGCCTGAAACAATGCTTAAGATCTACAAAACTTACATTAGACCAATCCTTGAATATGGATTTCAAATTTGGAGCCCATACTTTAAGAAGGACATAGACATGATAGAACGAGTACAACGTAGATTCACCAAAATTCCCGCAAACCTAAAATCATTGCCATATGAAGAAAGGTTAAAGAAACTGGACTTGACATCACTTCAAAAGAGACGAGAGCGCGGAGACATGATCGAAACTTTTAAAATTTTAAACGGCTATTACGACTCTCCTGAACTTAGCGACCTATTTATTCGTAACACCAACACACGCACAAGAGGACATAACTTTAAACTTGCAACAAAAAAACACAACACAAATATCGGCAAAAACTTTTTAGGGAACAGAATAATAAAAATGTGGAATAAATTACCCTCAAATGTTGTGAACTCTAAAAGTGTTAACCAGTTCAAAAATAAGTTTGACAAACATTCTAAACTAGTGTGACATTACGTGCAGTGAACAAAGATTTAGACATATCAGTGCCAACTGCCTGTCTAAAATAAAATAATAATAATAATAATAATAATAATAATAAAGTTTTAATATCAATAACCTTTTTTGACATCTATCACTGAATACAATTATGATTTTTTTAAACTGCAAGCACTGCAGCGTAACATCAATTTAGGCAGTGCTCAACATTTAAAGAATGGTGGTTACATCACTTACGCTTATTAGAAATCAAACTGATTATTACCTTTCCATACATTTAACAAAATCATTAACAGCGTTTTATCGTATTGAAAAAAAAAGTCAGGTTGCTGTAACCGACACTAAAAAGAAACCTAGTCACTTATGGTACACGACAGGCATATGATCTAATAGGGAATTTGAAAATACATATGTAGTATAAAAATGGCACCGATCGCTCAAATAAAAAAAAAGATATGATTTTTTTTGTAAAATTTCAAAAGTTTTTTGGCTCTGGTGTAAAGTTTGATTTTGCGGGTTACAGCGTTTACGCTTTTTACCGTCGATATGTAGTTTAAATTCATGGGGCATGCATAGAGTTTAGTTAAAGCAAGCTCAGACGAGCCAATTACATATTATTAACAAGTAACAGTGATGAATAACTGGTTATATGAATTGCATATCAAGCCACTCATTAAATCAACTTACCCGCTTCTTTCTTTTTCCTGGCCTCTTCAAATGCCTGAATAAGATCTGGACAATCAAGATTCTCCTCGGGCTCCCATGTGTTGTCAGCATCACTATAGCCTTTCCATTTGAGGAAATACTCCACCTGAAAAGAATATTAAATTTATAAATCTTAGGAATATTGCATAATTTTTTTATATTTTTAATCCAGGAGAACAAATTAAATTACTTACTTTAGCATTCCGCACTCTTCGGTCAAGAACTTTTTCTACAGAAAATTCTTCCTCAGGCTCAGCCTCACTACCTTCCTTTTTTTTCTCAGACATATTGATCTGCAAAGGTTCAAGAAATTAACTGACTTTAATGTACCTGACTATAATTATGAGGGAATCACTAGATAGAACGAAGGGTATTTATTTCGAGTCTTGACCTAAAGATGTCAGACACAACCAAAGTAAAAACAAAAAAAATAGAGAAAAATGCAATAAAACAAAGAATAAAGCTTCTTGATAATTAATTATTAAATATTAGGTATAAACATAGGTGATACTAACATCCATGGACATCAATCTGTTGTCTAAAAAAAAGAGAATAGTTTTTTTTATAACATTGATACTTCATGTCAATTTTACACAAGACAACTGGTTGCAGATTGTATTTAAAACAATTGAGTACTAAAATTACAAGCATAGCGCAGAGCCGAGCTTGGCTAGGGACAAAATGCAAGGGCTAAAACAATTAACTACAAATTAACATAAAAGGACAACATTCCTAACCTCAACTACTTCTAGTAATTCTGATTTTGACTTGTAATAAAGGTGACAGGTTAAAAATACTGTGCAGTAAATTAGAATAACGTTAATTACAGCGTATTTAATTCATCACAATCATTGTCTACAACTTTTAACTGATGATGCGACTAAAAAACAAACAACCAAGCTTTAATCCCGCCATTTTGAATACAGGGAATCAAGCTACTTAAAAATCTTATGCCGATTATAAAGAAGGTACAATGTTAGAAGTGTATTATGATTTACGGATAACTTCAACGCAAAAGCAAGTGAATAAACGATTAAATAACATCCTTACTTCGATAAGAACACACAACAATCAGCAATATCCAAACCGGCGCCGACAGACAGACCCAAAGCTCGTTTATTTATGGTTCGTTTTTCAGTTTTTCGACAGACTAGATATATTTTTAAAAGTTTGAACTGCGTGTACTGCAATACTTAATCTATGGCACAAATAAGATACAAACCAAAGCTACAAACGAGGATGGTTACCGCGAACAAACCACTAAATTGGAAACTTTGGGTGCCGAGTCCCTGTCTCGTTAATCGAGGCTAAATTGAGAGAAAGGAAGGAATGGAGGTAACGTAATTTCGAACTTCTTTTTCAAAATAGTGTCTCTTAGGCGGCTCTCAATTTCTCAAGCTGCTTTCTACAAGCACGCTGGAATAGACAATACGTGGATTTTCGCTTGATTCATGCTCGAGAAACATTGATCAATGACTAAGTAATCTTATGGACCCGGCATATTGTTTTTGTTTTTTCATCCAATCATCCAATCATCATGCAATTTCTAGATATATATGCATTCCAACAACAAACACTCAAAATAATATTACCTCTTTGTAACTTAACTATATCTTCCTCAACCTCAGCCAGCCATATTGAGAGGGCGTTTTTATGTCACTTTTTAAGAGTATCTGACGTGATTTGATAAATTCTGATATGCCGAAGTCACTTTGAAAATATTTAATACCTAAAGCACTATTTTGAAAGGGCCCTTAATTGTTATACCTCCTAAGTGTAGTTTAATAGGATGTGGCTCAAGAAAAAACAAAAAACTCAGAAGTTTAATACTGCACCACGGGCACGTTTTATAAACCTACAAGTTACAATTTTACAGGTCTAAACTGGCAACACTGCTCAAATGGCTGGTCGTCATTGGTCGAGGTCAAGGGGCCTGTTTAATAAAGCTAACTTGTAACCTGTAAATTACAATTTACTGGTTACAAATTTCCATTTGACACAATCTCGACCAATGACGACGGAGCCTGTTTTATAAAGCTACAAATTACAATTTACAGATTATAAGTTTCCATTTAACACAACCTCGACCAATGATGACCAGCCATTTGAGCAGTGTTGCCACTTTAGACCTGTAAAATTGTAACTTGTAGCTTTATAAAACGTGCCCCAGTAAGTTGAAGTTGGTTGAGAAATTAGTCAGTTTTGACATTATTGGGTTACATATGCAGTACATTATTATTAACCTATAGATCAAGATAAGTTAAACGTTATCCATACTAATATTATAAAGAGGTAGAGTTTGTGACGTTGTAGGGGGTAATCTCGATCTATCGAACCGGTTTTGAAATTCAAAATTTCAAATGCCCCATGACCTTTCTCGTTAGTTGTAATTGAAGCGATATAAAGAGATGGAGCAAATGTAGCTTTGGGGGTTTCCCTGGGGGCGAAAAAAAATTGAGAGCGCTCACCAAAGTGACATTTAACTCAATGTATGTGGTGTTTGAGAATTAGATAGTAATTTTGTACTTCCACTGGTCACGCTGTCAATCAGTTACACGTAGAATTTAAACTCAAGAAGGTGTCGCGTCCAAAGGCTTATATGGACACCTAATCTAGCTCTAAAACATATTTTTTGTTAATAAGATGGTTTAATTCGACCGCGCTTGACACAGATTGATGTATCATTAAATGTATCATTCGTAGACGGGCGGGACCCGAAATATACAACGAGTAAAAAAGAAGCATTTATACGGAAAGACATAAATAAAGAAGACGGCATCTTTACTTTCTATCTCACTCGTATGCATATGTCCATTCAAAGCCGATTCAAAATAATGGAGTGAATAGATTTTTTAACTATTTTTATTGTGTATTTTTTGTGTTTACGTGTGCTTCCGTAGGTTTCGTAGGTTCGGGTCCCACGATGCAATCGTGGAATCAATACAAAAAATAATTAACTTTTTGATTTACAAGTATACAGTTAAATGTAGTAGTTTGTAATACATTAAAAATTAAATGATACATTTAGACTGGTTGTCTCAAGCCACTTGATAATTTCCATCTTGCTTAACGTTTGTAGTGTTAAGGGTCTGGTACACGATCAACTTTTTACGGCAATGTGTGGGTGGCAACTATTGCTTTCTTACTCTTATTTCGTATGTTAGAGCAAGATGCGTATAGTTGCCGGCCACAAATTGCTGTGAAAATGTTGCTCGTCTAACCGGCCCTTTAGTGGAATAAAATTATTTATTTTAACGCAGTTCGGTTTTTGCATGGTAACAATTTTAAACATGGCAACTTTATTTAGAAATTGTTTTTGTGATTGTTGGTAGAGGGCGCTCGTAATTTTATTTCAGAAAGTTGAAGTTGAGTTGAACGGGAAAGTTGTAAATAATTTTCATCGAATATCGACGAAACGCCTGTTAATCAAGCGTAAGATAAATAAAAGTTGATTCAATGATTACAAAGTGAATCCCAAGAGTAATGGAAATCCTCATACGGAGTGCCATATGAAACAAAAAACTATCATTGCGCACGATACCCCAACGCCATTTTGAGGCGAAATTTTCTAAGTAAGTGCCAAGTATTTCGCAATAATACTGAATTTCACCCTTTCCGGAAGGGTGCAAGTTATAATTATCGATAATAGTGAATGTGAAAGGCGTCCACGAAGGCGCAAGCTAGTGATCAAGTGCAGTGACGGGTGACGGAGGTCTCAAATTGGTGGATACGCCGAGGTGGGTTGCGGCTCCGATCTTGGAGGTTCACATAATTTAATTACGGGTGTTCTGTTGTGAACGTAACCGGGAGTGCAGGAGCGCGTGTAGGCGGCGTCGCGGGGCAATGCAACCAGTGTTGTTGTTCCGGGCGGGGCTCGTATTGTAGGGCCTCGGCGTGGCTGTCTGGTGTTATCACTGGCGTTTCCTACTGTTGCAGATAGCGCAGGCACGGAGGATGGCCCGGGCCGGCGGGAGTGCTCTAATTAACTGACGGACGACGCCAGCTCTCAGCTGGCGTGAGCAGTATGTTTTTCTTTCTTATTATGTCTTAGCATGCCAACTATATGTCTACACTTTTCAACTCGTACATTATTATTTTTACGTAAGACATTTACACTTGGTCTTATTCCTGTCTTTGTCAAACAGAAACACCCTTATAATAGCTAAATATATTGAAAGTGAGGATAACCTTTTTGGGATCATTGATTTTTCTTAAATTGTCAAGGCCAAATACAAGTAAAGAAATTGAGATAAATTTCATTTTTTTATAATCCATATTAAAGAAAATTCTCATTTATATTTATACTTTAGTTAAGTAGGTGATACCTAATGACAAAGCTGTGAGTAGAGGTTACATCCATTTAGTACTTTTATAGTCATGAACAAAATGTGTACATTAATTATCAGAATTAGATGATAACCATAATAGCTATTTGTTAGTAAACATTAGATTTTATGCATTTGATGGGCATAGTTAAACAAAGCAAAACATTTATAAACCATGATTATCAGTAATCAAGGAATAATGATCAATTACAGAATAATTGTCATTCAAGGTCAGTGTAATGGTGTATCATTCTAGTGCAATTGCTATGATAACTGTTTTGTTGTTCTAGCTTATGTCTTATAAGAAATTGTTGTTGAATGAAAAAAATACTTAATGTTAAATGTTTGGATCTGATAGACACCATGGTAACTGAGATATATAACAAAGTCAAATTATAAACGTGTTGGTTATTTATAGTTTTTTTTTAAATTATATAATTCTAGATGGTCTTTAAGGAATTTATATCTAAGCTCAAAGAAAGAAGTTAAGAAGTGGTAGGAAGTAGTCTGCCTACCCCTACGGGAAAGAGGTGTGATTGTATGCATATCAAAGCTCAAGAAGATTTTAAATGAAAGCTAGCATATTATATTATACTTGAAATCAGCTTCAATCACTTCTGACCAGACTGAAGGAGTACACAATAACAAAAATAAATCTTTGTTGCTTATTAGGCAATAAAATAACTATATTTTGTTGTAATATTAATTATATAATTTAAATTAGCATATTTAGAGTTATAACACGGGTTCACCAGTTCAAAAATGCTATAACTGTAAATGTTATTCATTTAAACAAAGATTGTGACACCACTTACATACCTTAGTTGCCATTTTAACTATCTTCTCTTTTTTATATTGTTTTAATTTATTTCTCTTTGTCTGTGACATCATCTATACAGAACTTGTACATCTCTGTTACCATGAACTACGAAGTGAACCATGTGTTTTTGTTGTGAATAATAGTATTCTGTGTCCCTCTCAGGGGAATTCCAAATATCATCTAATTTAATTTAGCAGTGTAGTCATAGAAGTGTACATGGGTCATGTAGCCACAAAGTAAACTAAAACTCAACATTAGGAACATAACATAATATATTTGAAAGCATAAAGACAATTACTTTGTATTTTATTTAAATAAACATTAAAAGAAATCTTTTTAGCATGGCCACCCTATATACCTACTCAATTTCTTACTTGTCTGTTGATTTTCAATTAGGTTTTAACATGAAAATGTTAGGTGGCCGTAGTTTTAGTATTAATTAGGAAAACATAAAATGTTATTTTAATAAAATACTGAACTTTAATTGTTTCAAAAACCATTATAGTTAATATAATCTCAATCATTAACTAAGTTGGGAAAATTAAGATTAGATCATGACCCCGCAGACACCCTGTATAATAGTTTTGTATTCATTCTTAATATTGTTAAGGCAAACGTTATTCTGTTTCTTTGTTATGCCTTCTCAGCTAAACTGCTGAACTGATGATGGAGGACATAAAATATTTTTCATTCCAAAAAAAAGTACACTGTTTCTGAGGGAATACGAGTGAGCCCAACTCACACTAGACCTTTTTTTTTGTTTTTCTTCAGGGTTATTACTATAACCATACCAAATTTGACACTTCTATGTTTTACTGTTTTACAATAGGTACAACAACAAATAAAAATATGTTTAAAAAACGTTTCTTGTATAGATAAAAGGTTGTTATTTAACTTTCCTTAATTTTTTGTTTTTGTCATTTAATCCATCATAATAAAACATTCTGAAAAAAAAAACATGATCTATTACGGTTAAATGATACATCTGTTTAAAGTTAGGATGGACGGACAGACGGACAGATGCACCTGTGTCCTGTATTAGGCTACCTTGGGGTAAACAAAAAAAACCATAAGCATAATTCGTTGCGTTTTGATTTTCAGAGACCTCTAAAATTAGTTTAAAATGTAGGTAGGTATATTCAGGGAGACCAGATAAAGTTAAATTAGCAATATTTTATATTAATCGAGTCTCTCTCATGCAGTCAAGCTACCTATCTCTTTAGCCAATTCAATCTAAATTGGTTCAGTGATTCAGCTATGATAGACACTCACTCTCTTTGTCTCATTTATAAATAT
Source organism: Acleris literana (assembly GCA_946894065.1). Taxonomy (NCBI): domain Eukaryota; kingdom Metazoa; phylum Arthropoda; class Insecta; order Lepidoptera; family Tortricidae; genus Acleris; species Acleris literana. Next base: position 8,276,384 of record OX335687.1, read on the forward strand.
GAAATAGATTTATAATTGGTAGCAGTGGTGGCCATGGTTATTAAAAATTAGGTTATTGTTTTCGGACATTTTAAGTAGACTAATTTTGTATCTTGGGAATCAAGATAAAGCTAAATAAGAAAAATCTCACTTATTTGTAATTAAAGATTGTATTTTTTAAATATGAAAATATTAAAAAATATTTCTTGTTGAAAAGTAAATTGTCCTTAATTTAGTATCTGCCAATTACCAGTTTCCAATTTAAGCTGTCACTACCCAAATCATATGTTTTAGAAAGTTAGAATAGGTACAGTCACGAACTTAAATTTGGGACCCACCTTAGGTCCAAAGTCATTCTGACATTCTACAACAATAAGGTTGAGTCACCTATAAGTTACAAATGATTTGGCATCTCTAATAACATTGACGACTTCAAGCCTATTTTTCTTGAAATGGGTCACAAATTAACGATCGCGATGGTACATACATACATACCTTCACACCATCATTCCCTGAGTGGGGTAGGCAGAGAGAGGTACAGAACTACCAACAACTAAAAATTTGTTGATAATTCTGTAACCACATTTTGCACAATTAGGCTAAGAAGTATACCAGTGTTAGAATATTTTTATTAAATGGTTTTATTATTTAATTATTGTTATTGTGTCATCCTCTTTACACAACTTACATAACCACGTCAATTCATGTTTTACGGAAACTTATTATTTTTAGCCTTATTACTCTTGCAATATAGTCTAATTTCCCTAACTCGAAATGAGCACTGAAGTTATTTAACATTTTTACATGCCTACCACTTAAGAAGTTCTTGTTCATCTTTTGGCACTATTAACTATCTTTTATGCTCATAATATTATTGCAATTATATCTAACTAGCTGTTGCCCGCGACTCCGTCGGCGCAGAAAAATAAAACAGCCTATGTTACTCAGGGACAATGTAGCATTCTAATGATGAAAGAATTTTTGAAATTGGTCCAGTAGTTTCGGAGCCTATCATAGCAAACAAACAAACAATTAAATCTTTCCTCTTTATAACATTAGTGTAGATATCTAATTATTTATGCATAAGCATAAGTTTCATAAACTTCTATGCTTTAAACTTATAGAAAAAATACTTTTACTGTCTTAGGTACTGTGTATAAGTACAGCGCCTTTGTAACAAAACAGTACATTTAAAAATGTAATCCTTATTATGAAAGCTTACTGGTTGACATTCAGTCTTAAAAGGAAGTATAATAGCTCTTATAATATTTTTATGATGTCTGAATCCTGGCAAACTATTGTCCATGTATTTAGGGAGTTCCTAGAAGACATGACAATTGTCAGTTTGTGTTTTGGATCATTTTGGTTTGGGCTATCTCAAAAAACTTTATTTGTTAAATAGGAATTTGGGTAACTATACTGTACATATTGTATTCAAAGGGCACATACTGAAATTGCCAATTCATAATAAAGTTTGTAAACTGTGAATAAGACAAAGCAAATAACAAATAACCAGCATATTTTGATCTTTTATTTCAAATATTTTCTACTCTTAATAAAAATATTAATAAAAATATTAATAAAAATATTATGTATTCGAAAACCAAATTGCGCGTGGCCCGACTCGCACTTGACCGGTTTTTTTTTACCTTCTAAACTTGGTTGATGTTTTGTGATTATTGTATAGAGAAAAAGACATTATGTATTCATATATTTTATTATTGCAGAGAAAGATGCCACGTCCTGGCAGCCTTAAGGACCCAGACATTGCCGAGCTGTTCAGTAAACATGACCCAGAGAAGATCTTTGAGGACCTCCGGGAGATTGGTCATGGCTCCTTCGGGGCAGTATATTATGCCCGCTGCAATCTCACCAAAGAGATTGTGGCTATCAAAAAGATGTCATACTTAGGGAAGCAGAGCGAGGAGAAATGGCAGGATATCTTAAAGGAGATAAAGTAAGTGAATCAGTTCAACATGTATATCTGTGTATCTGTCTGTGTTTGTCTGTGGCATTGTAACTCCCAAATGGATGAACCGGTTAGGACGAGTTGTTTTTTAAAAGAAAGCTAGTTTAATTGACATGATTTTAAGCTAGGTATCATGAAAGTTCAAGATATAGCTCTAATAAATAATGGAAAGCAACCTTTAAAAAAACCCGACTGCATTTTACGATATTGTCATCCTCAACAACATAATGGTTTTTTTTAAGTCATTATTCTTTTTATCCTCATTACTTTGATAAAAATATTATAGCCTATGTAACTCGCACAACCAAGACGAATCTAACACTTCACTCTTCAAAATCGCTCGAGCTGTTTAGGCTATAGGAGGTCACATGGAATGGACATACACACATACATACATACTTACGCGCAAAAAACATTACCCTCCTGGGTCGGTCAGAAAAAGTGGGGATTACCGTTATATGGGGGGGTTTTATTTATCTATTCAAAAGTTCTTTATCATATTATGAAGAATTATATTATATAAATATATAGTTTATATTTTCCTGCTTTTAGCTATAAACAACCAAACCAAACCCTCCTTAATCATTTATTTTTTATTTTCCCGCTAGCGTAGAGACATTGTTTATGTTATTTTTGTATTTTTCACAGGTTCTTGAAACAGTTGGAACATCCCAACACTATAGAATACAAAGGTTGCTACAAACGGGAGCACACGGCTTGGCTGGTCATGGAATACTGCGTTGGTTCAGCTTCTGATATCATTGAAGTAAGTGCAAAATTATTTTAGCTCACAAAATTGTTAATGGTGGTGATTATTTCATCAAGTTGTCATAATCATGACAGCCGAAATAGGCTTGCAACTGCATACAGAGTGCAAGAATCGGTGTTGCGGTCTCACCCGTCGGACTACTACAATCTTCACATGGCATATATATAATTGGATTGAATGTTACTATTAAAATATTTAATTAGATTTGTAATGAATATTTTTTAATAAAGCTTTTGTAAAATTCGTAAATCAGGATAGTTTGAAATTCTCAATAGCACAAGAAAGCTTAATGTTTTAATATGTACTCGCTTTTAGTAAATTACCCTTCCGCGTAGTAGTAGTTTATCGCTATTTCCTCGGGAATAGGGTTGCCATACGTCAGGATTTGTCCTGAAATGTCAGGATTTTCGAACTTTTCTCAGGATTGCGGCCGGATTTTTCAAACAAGTATTCCATAAAAAACAAAATTCACGTTTTTAAGATTCATTTATAATAAAAAAAAAACGTAGCTACTAATCAAGGAAATGCACGTAAACACTTAACAATAATAACAATCATAGGAATAAACATGTATTTTCAAAAACAAACTTAAAAATTGTTACATGAACAAAATTACTAAATTGCCCAAATTAAGAATGAATCTCTGTTGTTGCGAGAAGTGTCAGGAATTTTCGTTTCTACATATGGAAACCCTACTTGGGAACCAACCATTTTCCAAATCTCTGTACCAAATTAAACGTCGTTCCGTTAAAACTGTAAACCGTGAAGAAGAAACACACAGACAAACACACTATAGCATTTATAACATTAGGGCCCGTAAAGACGGACAGCATTTGAATTTCGGATGAATTTCATGATTCTAAACTAATATATTTTTGGTCTGATAACTCTTGACGTGTTCAATCCGGGCCTCTATTCAACACGGTAAAAACAATATCGTTTTTGAGCTGTTATCGTATTGTCAACGTTTTGATAGCTCTTATTTACTTGACAGTAATGGCAGCCGAGTTAAAGACAATATACCTTAACAGGACAAATACGATTTGGATTTTACCGCCTGGAATAGAGCCGTTGCGTGTTGGAATACTTTTATGTTCGCGTTTGTGATATCTGGCGAGATATGCAACTTCTACCACATGACGCATACATGGGATATCCTAACAATTACGTTGAATGCATCCATTCATCATTCATGCCGCGACAGATATTTAGCGATATCAAACTATAGCCTAAAAGGATGACCTCACTGTTTAGATTGATTTCCGAGAATATTATTACTAAACGGTATAACATTTAATATGAGAACTCGTGAAGCCACTGCAGTGCATTAATTGATGATGATGATACACCGTATTTTAATTGTTTGGTTTACATAGTTTATTGATAGGTATTTGTAGACATCGTAAGTGATTTGTTAAAATTTATTGGTGGATCCGAATGTCAATTTCCGCGTAATTTGATTATGGATCCTTCCAATAGATGTCAAAGTTGGAAGAAGCAATTTAGTAAAATTCATAATTTTCATCATCGCAGATTATTTTTAAAATCTACCGGTGTGATGTTTTAAACGTAGATTTTTGGAATCTGGTACTACTTTATAGTTGTATGTATTTGTAACGAGGAGCTGTTAATTTATTGTCCGGAGTATCTACATCTACAGGATCTGTGTACAAATATATTATACTTGTATGTGTATGTTGATGTTAACATTATGTAGGTTTCGTTATCAGTGGAAATCGAAGCGCTCGATACGTCTTATCGATTACAATTTTTTGCGTTTCTTAGATAGTAGCACTTTAGCCTTGCATATTATACGTGTGTGTAAATATACTTATAATGACATCGCAACTGGCATTCTCCGAATCTTACACAAGCATTATTGAGCATATGTTTACTACTACACTACAAGACCGCATTTCTCATTTGATTTACCTGTACCAAGTGTAGGTTGACTACCATATCTGTTGACTCATCAAGAGTTGGTGAGTCTCTTTGATGAGTTTTTCCCGTTTGAGTTGTCTCATATGCCTACTACGAAAAATATATTTTATTTTACGCGCAATATTGCGATACTTATTATATAGACATTTAGTAGTAGTAGATATCCCTATAAGGATATCATCAGGATTACTGTAATAAAACTGCAGACACTACAGCTGCGGCTTTAGCTTATCTATAAATATTAAATATCGGAGGACAATCTCACACAAAATTGACCCAGTCCCAAACTAAGCTCTAGGCTTATACTATGGGTACTAGACAACGATAAAAGATAGAAAAATATATACTTAAATAGGTACATAGAACTTGCGCTTTGCTGACGACATTGTTCTATTTTCTTCCTCAGCTACAGAGCTCAGGCTCATGCTACAAGACCTTAGCAATGCAAGCCGGGAGGTCGGACTGTCGATGAATATGTCAAAGACCAAGCTTATGACCAACAGCACCAATAATAGGATAGAAGTAGATGGGGAAGGAATTCAATATGTCCATGAGTATATCTACCTAGGCCAAATAGTCTCCTTCCAGGCTAGACAGGATAAAGAGGTCACCAGACGAACTGAAAATGCCTGGAGGAGCTACTGGGCTATGAAGGATTACATGAAGGGCAACCTTCCAATGGCGCTAAAGAAAAAGCTCATGGACATGTGCATTCTTCCGATCCTCACTTACGGTGCACAGACTTGGTCTTTGACGAACATTCAGATGTCCACCCTTAAGGTTTGCCAGAGAGCCATGGAGCGTAGTATTCTGAGCGTTAAGCTTACAGATCGCGTCCGAAACACAATACTACGCTCCAAAACCCGAATTTCTGACGTAGCTCAAACAGCCGCCAGACTCAAGTGGGACTGGGCCGGTCATATTTGTCGCATGCCAGATACCCATTGGGCAAAAACCACCACGAACTGGATCCCACACGACGGAATTCGGCGTCGCGGCAGACCTAGGCGCAGATGGCGAGATCAGCTCGACGCTTTTAGAAGGGACTGGCAGGAGGTTGCACAAGACAGGGATGCGTGGAAGGACGAGAGGGAGGCCTTTGCCCAGCAGTGGGACACCGTAGGCTAACAAATAAATAAAATAAATAATAGGTACATAGAAAACATCCAAGACTCAAGAACAAGTACTCGCGCTCATCACACTAATATCTGTCCTTACTGGGATTTGATCCCGGGATCGCTAGCTTCGTAGGCAGGGTCACTACAAACTAGGCTAGTGTCGTCCTGTTGAGTAATTATTAAAACATTGTCTGTGACCTATGGCGCTATATCGTGATCTGTACTATTTTACCTCCCACCTGGTTATTTGATGTCAAGATAGCAGCATTGATATTGGTAATATTACAATAGTCCATGATTTCACAGCTCGTCTGTGAGGATATCGCGAGCCATACTAATTTAGTACTCTTCCTAACAATTAGGTTCACAAGCGTCCCCTCCGCGAAGAGGAAATTGCAGCCATCTGCGAAGGCGTAGTATGCGGCTTGTCGTACCTACACAGCCTGGGGCGGATCCATCGCGACATCAAAGCCGGCAACATCTTGCTCACTGAGAATGGAACTGTGAAGCTAGCTGACTTCGGCAGCGCCAGTATTAAGTGCCCAGCTAATAGCTTCGTGGGTACTCCGTACTGGATGGCACCGGAGGTCATATTGGCGATGGATGAGGGACAGTATGACGGAAAGGTGAGTAACTGTTATTTTCCTTAGATTTTAAACTTAAACTACAGGAATTATTGTATTTTGTAGCAGCTTTATGGCACTGTCTTCTGCTCAGATGACATGGCTCATTGTTAGAGTGGTTAAAAAGTGAATAAGGAATTGATAGGTTAACATTAGGTACTAATATAACACTCCTGAAGAAGTGTTCTATATTCTTTGCCCACCGTTTTCATAATTATGTTGTATTACAGAAAAATGTGTTTCATTATTTCAGGTGGATGTATGGTCGCTGGGTATCACATGCATCGAGCTCGCGGAACGCAAACCGCCTTATTTCAACATGAACGCCATGTCTGCCTTGTATCATATAGCACAGAACGACTCTCCTACCTTACAAGTAAGTGTACAAGACGGCATACGCTGAACATGATAACCTCGTCTAATTTGATAAACTTCTTAAAAATATAAATGTACATCCAGGCTCCAGAATGGTCGGACACGTTACGATACTTCGTCGAGGCGTGCCTACAAAAGAACCCGGCGGATCGGCCGTCGTCCATGAAGCTCCTGTCCCACCCGCACATCACGCGGCCGAGGTCTCCCAACGCGCTCGTGGACCTCATCCAGAGGACCAAGGCGGCCGTCAGAGACCTGGACAACCTCAACTACAGGAAGATGAAGAAGATACTGATGGTTGATGCCGACAACGAGAGCGCTATTGGTGAGTCAGCTGGCATTAGTGAACTACTTGACTAGATATTTTCAATGGAACAATTACGTGTGAAGTTCAGCGTGGAAGTTTTGACATGTAGTTTCGTTCTTGAAAAATTACAGCCTTTTTTACATTCTTGTGTATGGTGGCAGTATGGATTTCTTTAGTCTGAGGTAAATTATGTTTACCACTTAGATGCACCAGAATAACTGTGTATTGGGCGATTAGGGTTTCAATTTTTAGTTGGCTTGGAGATTCATATTAAAAAAAAATGGTTAAAGTTAATGCAGTGCAAAAGTACGCAGCTATGTATTTCGGGAATTTCATATAATACTGACATAATGATGGACATCAAGTAAACAGCAGGGCTCGCTCGTGTGAGGGTGACATAGGTGGTGAAATTACTATCATTCTTGTATTTCCAATCTTGAGACTGCGTACGTCCGTGGGCTTCAGAGCTGACTCGCACACGCAGGGTTCCGTACCACCTTACAATTAAGATTGAGAAAAAATATATACAGAAGAGGGCAAGAGACTGCGATTGTTATCCATGGTCTAGAAAAAATTACAAAAACAGATATATTTGTATCACTTTAATTGTTAACTTTTGAATTTTTGAGTATTTGAGTACCACTGTCGGTTAACTATAGGTAAAGTTGAAGTTAACCCGCCAAGAGAAACCCAGCTGCACCGGCAGACTGTAGGTAAATGATGAAGTAGGGGAATGAACTACACCTTGAGTTCCCTAAATCCCTACAGCCCTAACCTATCATATAGAGTACTATGTATACATAAATAAATAGAGACAGGAAGTGTGGGCCAGGAGACCTAAGGCAACAGACGGATGACTGGTAGGATAAAGGTTTCAGCAGGTTGGGTTAATCTCACTGCCGGTCTGCAGACTCACAGAACTGATCAAAGATGGCTAAAGGTGTCCTGGCTTCAGTGAGGGGTTGTGAGGGGGAAAAGACAGCTCCCAGAGAGTGGCTCTAGGCGAGCTAGGTTGTTGTGGAGTGAAACACCAACGGACAGTTGATAGCTATAGTATTTTAGCTTTAATAATAATAATGATAATAACTAGTAAATAGCCGCTAGTACACACTCAAAATTTCAAGTAAAGCTATTTCAGTTCATGAGATACAACCCGCTGACAGAAAGACAGACTGACAGACAGACGGACAGCGGAGGCTCGGTAATAGGGTCGCATTGGCGTCCTTTGGGTACTGAACCCTTAATAGGTATAATGCCTTATCTCAGATTTGAACCCAAGAACCGCCTACACCGAAATAAGGAATATTGCCATCTGAGGTACTGCGGCAACGTTTATAAGTTGTGTTCCCCTTAGGCGACAGCGAGGAGACGGCGGAGGAGCGGTCGGGCGGCGACAGCTCCAAGTCCAACTCGGCCACCTCGGAGCACAGCGCCGCCGGCGCCTCCAGCCAGTCCTCCTCCTCGGGCAGCCTGCGCCGGCGGCCGCGCCCGGTCAGTGTAGACCACCTCTCCGTCAGTACCACCACTATTATTACTTTAGTATTTGACAAAGTTCCCAAGTTTGTGTTGTTTTATTTTTAAATTAACTGTAATTTTTATTGGGAATAGAGTATTGATTTAAGTTTCGGGCAGGTTAACTAGATATTGACTGGAATGTATTGTTGCAGCAAATCACCGCGAACCACCACAGCCAGCAGCAGCCACAGTACACGCACCTCAACCACCAGCACTCGTCGCACTCTGCGAGGTCAGTCTCCTCGCTGTACGCATCCATTGCTCTCACAATACTAGTGACTGACTGTTAAGAGCATGCTGAGATACTTCCACAGTAAAAACGCTTGCGTATTGGCTGTAAATGCTCGTAGTAGTTGGTCATCAATTTTCTCATATTGCTTGTAGATATGTCATACTGTACAGACTTCTAGGGTTTCGATTGTAAACTTTTGCATTCTTAAACTTAATTTTAAGCCTAATTGCGATAGATTTAATTTACCTAAATTACAATACACCGGATTATTGATAGTAAATCAATTAGTGTTTCATCGAGAGGCTTTCTGGAAATTAAAAATTACGTTATACATCGCTTGAATTTTTTTACCATGTTCAGTTTTATAAAAAAATTGCATTCCGTAGTTAGTCAACTTCCTTTTTTCTTATAGACGCGTAAATTCATTGGATTGACAATTTACCTTTGTAACCCCTCAGTCAGCTAACTTTAGTCATTTTCTTGTAAATCAACAATTCAGTTATGTATACTATATCAATGTGCACGCTATAATATTTTTATTGACTTTAGCTTGTACGAAATGTGACAGCTTTAGCCGCTTTATCACCCATCACCCGCTCGATTCACCTCAGCGCACGTTCCGCACTAGAGCGCATCCTTACCTTTCAGAGCTCGCAAGCGCTGGTTTTACTCATGTTGCTGTTTCCTACGCAGAGAGAGCGAGAGCCCTCTGCCGGCTTCCAACGACGACTACGTTAACAGGGACGCCTTGCGAGAGTTCGCCAATCGCGACTCTCTCTGCGACGACTATGGGGATGACTACGCCAACAGGGAGGCCATCCGCGAGGCGCAGAGGGAGCGCGAGCGGGAGCGCGAGCGGCAGGCCGACTACCGCGAGTACGTCAACGCGCCCTCCGGCTGGGCCGCGCCGCAGGACGGCGGCGACGACAACCGCAACACGCAGCGCCGCCAGCCGAACAGAGGTGCGTATGCCTCACGAGCCATACTAATTAATGTGACGGAAAACACTTAGATTTTTTTGTGAAAAGGCGGAATCTCTTGTTCTCCCTTGAGTGTACGTTTTGTGAGTGTTTGAATGTTTTTTTTAATCAATGTTAAGGCTGATGTCAAATTTCACCAAATATTTACAAAAAAACACCAATGATCTTAAACTTTCAATCGACTGTTAGGCTTTCGTGATATTCACGTTTTGTGCTCGTTGTAGGAATCTCATACCTACAGTTTGTCATGCAATAATGGCTGTAATTTAATTGCACTAATAGATAATATGAAAAACATGACGTTTGATGCAAGCGTGGTGTGTTTTTGTGTATAAAGGTAGCCTTCTGAGATGGGCCGCAGACCGCAACCGCAGGCGACACTGCGGCTGGCCTGAGCAGGCCGCAGTGTTGCCGCGCTCGGAATTAATTTCATAGAGATTCATAGAAACAAGTGGTGTCGCTTGTAGTTTGCTGTTGCAGTTAGCAGTCTGCAGTCTGCAGCCCATCTCGGAAGGCTACCTTAAATTTTGATGGCAGTACGGTTTCGTATACCAGCAAAATCGTTGCTCTTCTCCAATAAGAGCATCTTATCCAATAAGATTAACTGATAGAGCTGCTTTTGGAATTTGGAGTTCTTGTTATTACTAGTTTTTTTAAACTTTTGATTTTATTGAAGCATCTAGGAATTTTAGTGTGTATTTAGCAAGTACAACAGGTTAATTGTTTGCGTGGTGTTGCAGTGAGCAATAACGTATCGGCGACTTTGTCGCTGGTGTCCGAGCACGGCGCTAACAACTTCGCCACGATACGCACCACCAGCATCGTCACCAAGCAGCAAAAAGAACATAACCAGGTAAAATATAATCTATGCTATTAAATGAACATTTGGCCATTTATTTGTTTCTGAACGCGTTCTCGACAACAGGTCTAATAAATTCATGTTTAATCTCGGAATAGGGTTTCTTTTAGATCCAATTAATATGGAAGGTTAATAATTCTAGTTAATTAGAACATAACATAAGCTTGATGAGCTATTCTGTATCTGACGTATTAAATAGTGTCCGTAAAAATGCCGTACTTGATCCTACCGACTGCGCCAGTCAATCCGTTTTGCGATAATGAAATAATCCAAACGAGTAATCAATTTGTTGCTGAGTGTGAAGTGATCAATTAAACCATCAGTCAGTTGAATGTCTTGCGATTGTTGGGTAAAACCTCTTTTGATCGGCACCTAAAAACGAGACATTGTCACCTATTTTTTGGACGATTGTCACCACTGACGCGACGACATAAGATTCAACGTGCCCAATATTTGGAAGGTTGCGGACAAGAGTGCGGTTTACCATACTCTTTCAAAGTTTTCGTTTTCTTAAAATAATAATATAAGTTTGTCAGCATCTTATAAATATCGGTTGTACAGTTGTCTCTTAGTATTTTGACATTAATAATGTATGTGTTGTTTAAGGAGATGCACGAGCAAATGTCGGGCTACAAGCGCATGCGGCGCGAGCACCAGGCGGCGCTGCTGAAGCTGGAGGAGCGCTGCAAGGCCGACGTGGACGCGCACAAGGCGCAGCTCGACCGCGAGTACGACGCCCTGCTGCAGCAGCTGTCGCGCGAGCTCGAGCGCCTGCAGGTCAGCCGGGGGGGGACTTACTTACCTAATGCGTAAATTGCGGTCCGTCAAAATTGTCGCCATGTTGTTACTATGACCCATTCTTTTGTTTACGCGACGTCACCGTATTTTACGCGTCAATAAAATCAAATCGCGCAAATCTTTTGAGTAATGAGCTAATGAGGTTGTGATTGCTATAGGACTTTTGTTTGAGATGCTGTTATTTGGCTTAACAGGGCAGTATAATACAATACAAAAAACATTATTAACAGAATAAACCGAAATAATTCTAAGCCCGGACATGAACCTTCAGCAAAGCTCACTACTATGAGCAAGCAGTCTTACCTGTGAAAGGGTGGTATTCCACCTGTCCAAAATATTTGTCCAATGTGCATTTGATCAAAGAAATTGGATGACTCCATCAAATTTTCTAGAAACACCTACATTTGATCGAATGTTACGAATGACATTTAATTCAAAATGGCTACGCAAATAAATAGTACTAAAACTTGAACCAAGATATTGGATAAGTGGAATACCAACCTAATAAATGTAATTTAACCTTTTATGTTCCCCAGACGAAGCACGCGACGGAACTGGAGCGCAAGACGAAGCAGAACGTGGCGGCGGAGAAGAAGCTGCTGAAAGACATCACGGCGCGCCAGGAGCAGGACCGCAAGGCCTTCGAGACGCAGCGCAAGCGCGAGTACAAGGCCAACAAGGAGCGGTGGAAAAAGGAGCTCAGCATGGACGACGCCACGCCTAAGAGGCAGCGGGACGCCACGCTGCAGTCAGTGTTTTATTCTTATCTTAATTACATAGTAGGAGGGCGACTGGAGTAGCAGTGGATCTTTATGTACAGTCGTCATCGGATATATCGGAGCAGACAGGTGCTCAATATATTTGAATCGAACTATAAATGAATGAATAACCTTTAGAACGCCTTACGTCAAATACAAAACGTATCACTCGCACGCCAAATATGTTTGCTATACCATGCAAATTACAACTTAATTTATATGAAACAAAGTCTCTTAATTTTCAACTTGCGTCAGTGGCACGACTTTCAGATGTCGGCCGGAGGCGACTGTAGCGTTCAAAAGGTTAAAATTTAGCGAGATATTACGACGTCTTCACGTTTATTCTAGAAAGAAACGATTCGACTAGCCTTACCTCTTTATTCATAATCACGCAATAAACCTATTTTTAGGTAAAGGATGCTCTATCACTTTGTGTCAAATTCAAATGTCACAATGGACGATAAGACTATAGCATATTTTATGATAACTTTCGCTATTGTGCTGCGTAAACTATAAAAAGGTTAAATTAAACATGTATCTGCGTGGAGACGCACCGTGACATTCGACGTTTCATTTTTTCGTCGTATGAAACTTGACCTTTTGAGCGCTAAAGTCGGCAAATCACATCAGCGGAAATTCGTGGCACAGACGCCACAGGACGTGTCGTATTACTTCGCTGCTAGGCGTTCAAATTACTCAAACCAGGAATCCGGCAACTTTGTGTATTACTGTATCCTTCGATCAACCCTCAGCGCTTATCCTATTACTAATGGTCTGATGTTTTGTTTGTATTTGGCGCAGGTCGCAGAAGGATAACCTGAAGCAAGCGGAGCAGCAGGAGGAGGCGCGGCTGCTGCGCTCGCAGCGGGAGTACCTCGAGCTGGAGCAGCGCCGCTTCAAGCGCCGCCGCATGCTCGCCGCGCACCACAAGGAGCAGGAGCTGCTCAGAGAGGTCACTGCGGCACCACCAACCATCTCAACCTTACCCTTATGGCCGCTCTCCACATTGGGCCAATGCGTAGTTGCCTTGCCAACGTATTCGGCCAACGTGTCGCGGACTACTTGGCTGTTTGTAGTTAGCAACCGACACTGGCCAGCCAACCGGGAAGTGTCAGTTTTTCGTGAACACATCAAAGGATCTTTTATAAAAGCGCTAATGCAGAACATCTAAACGTGATTCGATATTTTGGGCCAACGCACTAGCCCTATGTGTTCAGCGGCCATTACAATTGAGGAGACAGCCTGTTGGATCCTACCTGGGATCTTATTGGATATCATGGTGCGATCGGCATCTTAGTCCTCTAGCGAGACGTGCGAGACGGTCAGTCTGTCACGAAAGGATTGCACGGAGCAAACGCCGTCTTTTCACTAGGACCGAAAACCACTTTCGAGAATGAAAATATTTTGTTTTATTAGAAATCACATCCGGTGTATGCTTGGCGCAGTCGGAGCATGTTTTTTTTTTACTGTCCATCACCTGTTAAGATTATGTAATCCGTTGACATTAATCAAAAAGTTAAGGTATGCGTATGAATGTAAGTTAATTAATGAATTAATTATTATGTAGGAGCTGAACAAACGACAACAGCAATTGGAACAAGCGCACGCCGTGCTTCTCCGCCACCACGACAAAACGCAGGAATTAGAATACCGACAACAGAAGGGTGTTCATGCGCTAAGGTAAACCTTTTCTGGTTCATTTTGTTTCTTTACTGTGGTTTTATGTTGTATATTTTTAGGGTTCACTTTGTTGTTCTTCTGTCTGTCTCTCTCTCTGTCAAGAACCTTTATCTCGGGAACGCGTGGAGGTATCGAGTTGAAATTAAAACCTATATGGTTTTAATTTCTCAGGTCTACATTCCCTTGAAGTTGTGAAAAAATCAAACTTCTAAGTTAACGTGAAAAAAAGATACGGCCGTTTATGCCGCAAAATAACTTCGCTTTTCTTTTTTAATTTTTGTAATTCTTTTTTGTTTATCTAGACTGTATAAATAAATTGTATAAGTATTATCTACCTGATCTACCTGCTAAATTGTGTTAAACTAGACTGAGTGCGGAAAGGGGCAGACTGAAAACCAGCGCTGCGAAGACTCGAGCACTCGCTCGCGCTCGCAGCACATGCTGAGTCTGTGCCTTTTGTCACACCTTTTTTTTATAAAATTTTGTTTGTATTTTTACTGGTTTTGGGTGACAATAAATACTTCTTATTTCTTATTTCTTAAAATACGTATATTTCGACACTCTCAAGGGAATCATATTTTACTTTCCGTTGACCTAGAACTATGAAATTTGGCAAGTAATAACGTCACTACAAGTATAGGGAAAAATCTGAAAACCCACCATTTTTAATTAAATCACAAAAAACCCAGAGTCTTTATGCAAGGGACGGTGGCAGTGCAAGTTTTAAATTGAGTTAACCGTGTCATGTGCGGAACCCTCGGTGTCACGCCGTGTAAGTAATTACTTACACCACCGAGGGTTCACGGTGATAATAAATTAGTCTTTATTGAATGGCTTATAATTTAGTACATAGATACATTAAATATATAGGTGAAGTTTTACAATTCAATGTAGCTCTAGCAAACGGTCATGCAAAATGACAGGTAGCATTTATTTCTAACTAGCCTGACAGTTTTTGTAGTGTGAGATGACTACTAACTAAATCTGTCCATACCCGATAGCCTTTCTGAAGTCTAACCTCTTGATAACCCTTTTAACGCTACGCCGCCCATATTTTTACGTGCCCCAACCCTCAGGATATCATCGACGCAAAACTAAAAATTGTAGTTTGACTGGCGGAATCTTACTAATGCCTTAGCGCCGTGGTGTAACGAGTGGATTATTTCAGAGAGGAGCAGCTGAGCAACCAGCACGCGACGGAGCTGGCTAACCAGCGCGAGTACATGGCGCGCGCCGAGCACGAGCTGCGCAAGAAGCACGCTCTCCAGCTCAAGCAGCAACCCAAGAGCCTCAAGGTAACCAGCTCTTGCTACCGTAGAACAATCTTTGACCACCGTATCTTGGCCTCCAGCTGTGGCAGCGAGTTAGGTATAGGCGGCGGCAAGTTGCTTTAAGTTAATATTACTTTGGTCTTGCCACCTTACTGTAGATAACGTTGTATCTGATAAGTGGTGTGCTCTGTTTCTTAAATCGCAACAGTCCAAGAGCTTTAGGCACAGACTGAGGTTGCTATATTTAAAAGAAGTAATTATAATACGCGAGCATTGACAGACTTGCAGTGGTTCAAAATGAAACTAATTTCTTAAAGTTTTATGTAGATTGTAGCACCCCTTTTATGAATCTTTCATTTGTTCGCTTTCTGAATGTTGTTATACGATGAAAACCTTAAGACCTGTTTATATACTGTATGTAAATTCGAAACGGTTAATTGTTTACAGCAAAAGGAGATGCAAATACGGAAACAATTTCGTGAGACGTGCAAAATTCAAACGCGCCAGTACAAGGCTCTAAAAGCGCAGATTCTACAGACGACTGCTAAGGTAAGCACCTTTGTAAAATTGGGGACAAAATGTATCCGTACGAAGCGAGAAGTTTAACTTGTTGGCAGAATATGTATAAGCCAAGTGAACTAAGATTTTAGTCGCAAACTACATTTGAGCGCTATGTGTTGACGACGCCACGCGATCAAAGCACATTTTCTCGTTCAAAAACGATCCATAGCCAAACAAATGTATATATTTCAGGAGCAACAAAAGGAAGTGATAAAGTCGCTAAAGGACGAGAAGCGACGCAAGCTGGTGCTGCTGGGCGAGCAGTACGACCAGAGCATCAGCGAGATGCTGCAGAAGCAGACCGTGCGGCTCGACGAGAGCCAGATGGTGAGTCAGAGTTACCCTATTTATTATCTCAACTACACAATTTAGTAATTTTTTAACGTCTAAGGGAGCCTGGTATTTAATTGTGAGATGTTATTTTTAACACGGCAAGACATAATATTTACTTCTATAGGATGGAATGCTCCATACGAAATAGGCGATCATTTTAGAGTCTAACAAAAAATTTAAAATTGCTGTTCCGAATCAGAAAAAGTTCTTGTACTTGTCAGGTGTAAAAATATGGGAGAACGCAGCATCTTAAAAATATGTCCCATTGCACCTTATTCCAGTGTAATAAGAACTTCGTAACATATGCATGAGAGGATTCTATCGATAGATATTTTTCCATTTGACTGTACACAACACCTATAAGGTATTTGTAACGGCAGGCACTTCTTTACTTTGACTCGTACTCGTTAAGAGTGGTTTACTTACGATCTTACCACATTTATCTTACCGCATTTTGATGTAGTTCCGTCTCTTTTTGAAGCTTATAAACATTACTACTAGAGTGAGAATACACATCGTTTCGGCGTCCATTGACAGGCGACCGACGCTGTGGACAATCTCGCTCTAGCGGGTGATGTTTTTTAACTACAGTGTCGCGTTACCCTAAGCACGTGATCAGTACAACCCCGTTTTCTGCATAAGCACTGATCAGTGCACGGTCACATTTTAATTAGACTTTTAACTTAAAAACAATTTGTATAGAATCTGTTTAAATTTTTCCAATCCCAATGAACCAATAAACCATAGACATTCATCATTCGTTGAATGAAACATATAAAACTGTTCTACATTTAAATTTGACGTTTACCATTTTGCGACAAACGACGGGTGCAAGAGTGCGATCCCGTCCGAAATACGAAGGGTTAATCCCCTAATAATGAATATCGTTTTTTGTGTGAACAGATGGAATGCCAGCAGCTGAAGATGCAGCTGGAGCACGAGCTGGACATGCTCACGGCGTACCAGAGCAAGAGCAAGATGCAGGCCGAGGCGCAGCGCAACCGCGAGCGCCGCGAGCTCGAGGACCGCGTCGCCGTGCGCCGCGCGCTACTCGAACAAAAGGTAAACTAACTATGAAACTTCTAGTCCCTCTCAATGTTGTACGTTTGGCTATTTGTTGTTTTCAAACATTTTCCTATACCTTAAGGTTTAAGGTTAACTGGAAGAGATCCCTAAAGGGATAAGTTCGCCTTTGTACATACCCTTTGTATTTCGGTCTATTTTGTTGTTTGTTTAAACATTATTTAGTATTTTTCATACATACTACGTGCAATATGAGACATCCCTCATGTCCATCTCATGTCATCATGAACATCTCGTCTCCTAGGACGCCTTAATAAGTTAATACGTTTGGAACGAACGGAAGGGGTGCTTCTTATTTTTACCTAGGAACAATCAGAAGCACCACGTTCGTCTAAGTGTAAATCTTACTTTGTTATATATAAAAAAACAATTGTATGTATGTATATGTAAACACTGAAATTCAGATACAATATTTACAGAAAATGAATGTACAAAGGCGAACTTGCGATTGACTCGCAAAAGAAAAAAGTGATTCGACTGATTTAAATTTAAAAAACATGTTCGTATTTGAGGACAATGTACGTAAGAAAAAGATGTAACCCAGGCGACGCCGTGCACGAACAGCTAAAAATAATTAATAAATAAATATCAGGATAAAATGTCACACTAATTGACCTAGACCCGAACTAAGTTCTTGGCTTAATCCTAGGTCAATTTGTGTAAGATTATTTATATAGTCGGATGTGTAATATCCCCGGATGTGCGCAGATGGAGAGCGAGTGCGCGCAGTTCGTGGCGGAGCGCGCTGAGCGCACGCGCATGCTGCACGAGCGGCACGAGCGCGAGCTCGATCACTTCGACAACGAGTCCGCGCGCCTCGGATTCAGGTATACACCTGTCTCTTCTCTCTCTACGGTCTCACTATTTTGTACATTATTCTGTTTATGGTGCGACCTACTTTAGGACGTACAATAGTTATGAGGGGCTGCGTAATTATCCCGCCACTGTTGATATTAAGAGAACGAATAACTTATTAAATATTATCTAGGAAAGGAAATCTGTTGATCCGTTTGTTACGCTTTCACAGCTAAATCGCTGAAGAGATTTCAAAATTTGGTATAAAGATAGCTCTAGTCCCGGGGAAAGACATGTAATACTTTACCCCGGAAAATCGGACAGGGAATAGCAATAAACGACTTCAAAGCGGACAGAGTAGTTAGTATGTAACTTATGTATGTAATTAATTATTTAAAAAATTTAAAGTGTAATTTAATCAACATAAAAATGTCGCCCTTTCTTTCCATCAAGACAACAACTCGTGCAGGTCTAACTGGACTGCAAACTCATTCTTTCCCTTTTAACCTACTATAAATGAAATGAGGGTGTTTGTTTTTGCGCAGCGCCATGGCGATCGCGGAGGGCAGCCGCGACGGGTTCGGCGACGAGGAGCAGTCGCTCTCCGGCTCCATGCTGTCGCTGGCGCACAGCAACTCCTCCGCCTCCTTCCCGGCCGGCTCGCTCTAACCGCCCGGCCGCCGGGGCGCCGCCGCCCAACGCGAGTAGACGCTGACACCGCGCGGACTCGGGTCTAACGCCTTTTCAGCTTGGACGGCGGATCATTCCCCCCCCCCCCCCCCCACGCGCTATACCCGACCATGCTTTTGCCAGAAACCTTTCGTTGCCATCGCTGAACATACTCTTAAATTATTAGGGCGCGAGTTGTAGTGATTAATAATGGCCTATTGTTGACTCGGCGCCCGATCGACGCTTTTGGCAAGAGCATATGTTCATGTCCCCATTTTTAATACTGAGACTGTTCAGCCCTCCCTAGAAAAAAAAGGAGCGATTATTGAATAAAGCGGTTCCAAATTGTTACGCCAACGGCAACGGCCGGACTCTGTTTGTGATTTATTGTTTTTGTTATGTCTTCCAATTGAAAACGTGCTACAGTATTCGCGTAGTCGACGTCGGTGGTTCGGGAGGGCATTTCCTATTCTACATTATTAAGTTTATGCACTCCATAATTAAATAATTATATCTTTATAATTGCGACAACGCGCTTCTGGCGTTTTTAGGGAATCCGTATTATGCTAACACTAGTATAGAAAATATAATATTACAGGACTACATATTCATTTTCTAACAAATATACGAATAGTGTGATACACGAGTGATGTATCTTTTTAAGTTTACCTCGAGCCCAAGCCGCGTTGTCGCGCGCCGCCGGGCGCATGTGTGATGTTGAAGTGGCTCGGGAGTCTGTACCGACAGTATGGTGTTATTTAAATGTTGCAGTTGTGTGAGAATGAAACGCTTTTATATTAGACATTTTATGCGAAAGGGCCCGGCTCCGTTGGTCTCGCCGCGGCACTCCGTGCCAGTTCCTTTTGTTTGGCGTCGGGGAGCTCGGACGGAACGTTCAACGTCGACCTCCACAGTTGCCTCTAAGTATTGAGCCTATTTTGTAAAAATATTTGGAATAAACTCCTACATTGAAAAAGATCTCTTAGGCGTAAGAAAATTAAGTGTTTTTCTTAAATTATATCTCACTAGGATATTGTTAGACCGTCCATCTACAAAGATCAATATTTTTACATGCGCGCGATCAACGGAACCCGGCCCGGTAGAGGACATGATTAAACTAAAACAACTTAGTGCTCCTGATCTACTTGTATATTAAGTAGTTTGCTAAGTTTCTATAGTGGATTAGATAATGTTTAATACTTGTTACTCAATCGAGAATACAAAGATTAAAATTTTAAAAGTACCATGAACATGTCAAGATGATATTTTTAAGGTAAACATTGTAGTGTTGAGAAACGTTGATTCAAGCGTACGCTTCAGAGTTGGAGGGAGAGGCATTATTAGAGTGTAGTCTGCTCACCCAGCCCGGGCCCTCGCCGGCGGACCCACGCGTTATCCTTTACGACAAACGTTAGATAGTCAAAATTATAATATTCATATCATTAGGTTTTACTTTAGGAACAATTTTTTTCGTGTAATTTATTGTAAGTTTAATTCTGTAACTGTTGAACTGATATGCTTTCGACCGGGGCGACGAGCAGCCCGCGGCTGTTGACCGACGCGGCCACGTCGCGTCCGCTTTATTAGATTTTAATTGTTTAATGCTTTATTAAAACGTTACAAAAACGCAGGTGCTCAGCAAAGAATAGTGTAACCGACTGCCGATTGAGTTTGTAAATATGATAAAGTATTTATACGAAATGTATTTAGCAAGCACACATTGCCTTATACCGTAGAGTGGCGGAGGGCTCGGCGTTTGTATATAAAGAACAATAATATATGTGTAACTATTATACATAGTCTGTTAGTTTGTTAAGGTGCGAGTGCGGTATTGTGTACATTCGAGATGCGGTATGGACGGCCTGCGCGCGGGCCGGCTGCGTGCTATTTTCTTTATTTAGTGTCCTAATAACTATTGTATTGTCAACTAAGCTTACCAGTCATGTATGTATAGACGATGCATATAATTAATTTAACGCCGGTTTTAGTCATAAATATCCAAATTTAGTTTGATATTTTAAATATAACTCTTATTATTTTATTCCTATATCATATTGCTTGTAAGCATCACATGGCGTGATCCGAATGTATTTTGACTATGCTGTTCACATTTAGGGCATTTGACTCAGACTTAAGTGAAATAGATATTTAATTAGTAGAGTTTGGACGAAAACTTAGCATGCTTTAAATAAAATAAACGTCAGTACATAATGCCATAAACTTGTGGATCAAGTTACTATTTGGTATGGCGTTGGCTTTAGTAAACTTTATAACGGGCCTCCTCTCATCCTGAACTGACCAAATAAATGACAATAATCTCTAGACACAGCCTAACTCGACTCGTCACTTCACTGCGTCTCTGTATATAAAATAAAGGCCGAATTGTACGTTGGAGATGGGCTCAGTAAACCAAGAATACATTCGCTGTCTTTCTGGACCCACGTTAACATTCATTAGGAACATTAATCCCACGCTTTACATCCATCAAATGATGTTTTCAGGGGCACTGGACTTTTCTGTCGCTCAGTCGTAGACAAATCTGGAACCGAAGCACTACGGAATTGAATTGTAAGCTGTAACGTTCGCTTTCGTGGAGTAGACCGGCATCGCTAGGCTCGTAGTTTTGGCTCGCTGTATAGTTCTCAGCCGGAGTGCCATGCAGTCGTTCAAGGACGGTAACTGTCGATATTGACAAACAAATTATTATTATTTATTTACTTACATGACAATTGTGAAATCGCAGAGTAAACTGCATCGGCGGAAGGCATGAGTGTAGTGCGTAGGCGACTCTTTCCCGTTCGGACCTCCCACCACTTAGCTGTTCTCAAACTAGACGTTAACATAACACCGTTCAACCCTCACGACTTTCGACAAATTACTAATTATATTACGATTATAGAAGTACCAAACTTGTAGTTAGCGATCACGTATTATGTACATTGTAACAAAATGTTTTTTTTATATATTTTACCATTGTATAGTCGTTTATCTTATCACCGATAGGTAGTTAGCAATATTTGACAGAGGCGAGACAAGGCGCGGGCGCGCCGCCCGACCCACGCCGTTGTTGTTTTCATTTTATTTTTGTTATATATTTAAATAACACAATCGACTTGTAGTTTTAATAATTATTATCATTATAATTATTATTATATTGTAATATAATCTTATTAATGAAAAAAATCAAACTGAAAATAAAAATAATAGAAAGAAATTAAATTGTGTACTTATTTTCATATGCTCCCTTTTACTTCCGGTTCAAAATATACTTTAACTTTTCAATACGTAATAGTTTAGAAGTAAAATTGTAATGAAAGTGATATAGTATGATGCTTTACCTTTACCTCCCTTGGCTGATAATAGCTATAATTCGTGATTCCAAAACTATATCTCATCCTCGACAACGTATCAATGTAGTCAGTTGACTATAGCTACTGTAAATTGGAGTTGCATGTTTTATTGGACAAATCATCACTAATGTCTTTAACAAAAAACAAAAAAAAACTGGTCAAGTGCGTGTCGGACTCGCGCACCGAGGGTTCCGTATTTAAGATTTTCATACGATTTGGACCGTTGCTTGCATAAAGACCCTGTGTTTTGTGTGATTTATATTGGGACAGCTCCGCTCGTCTCCACCTCAGGGGAGCCGCAGCCTTACTTGCCAAATTTCATAAAGAAAATACCCTATAAATTTGGATTCCCATGTGAGTGTCGAGATATACGTTTTTTTGTCCCGTTTTTTCGTGGTCCCATTATTTTGTCCCAGTAATGGGACCACGAGGGAGAACTTTCTAGTAGTCCCATTACTATTTATCTACTTCATGAATACTAAAATATGGATGAGTGGTTTACTAAAAATGTAAATATGTTGATAGGTTTTGGTTATGTTAGTTTTGCAGCAAGCCCGGAGGGCCAAACCACCCAGAGCTCCGCTATTCTTCATTTCAAATCAATTAGTGTCGACCGAGCTCCGCTATTTCTGGTGGTGTGGCCCTCCCGGCCTGCTGCAAAACTAACATAACCGAAACCTACCTACATATTCTATTATATTCTATATACAGGTTCAAAATTTCCATAACCGTAAATACTAATGGGACTACGAGAAACAGTTTTCCCGCGTGGTGGCATAAACGGCTGTATCTTTTTTTACTTTAACTAAGAATTTTGACATTTTCACAGCTTCAAGGCACTGTAGACCTGAGTATATAGTGTTATTTTCAACTCGACACCTCCACGCGTTCCCGAGATAAAGGGTCTTGACAGACAGACGGACCGACGGAAAACAAAATGACTTATTTTTAGTGGTATTGCCTTATGTGGGTAAATAGTGTTAAATAAAACTCACGAGTCAACTTGAAAATAATCTACTTCGCAATAATATGTATGGCTGTAAACACTATTGAAACAAAAGAAACGTGTACACAAACAATAATATTGTTTATACAAAATGACTTCTAATACTATTAATATTAAAATATATTTTTTACACTTAGATGCAGAGATAAAGATTATTATGAACATAGATCAAACAAAGAAATGCATCATCTGCACCTTCATCAAAACTTAATTGTGCTTAGAGTAAATAGTTCATTCACAATCCCCAACAATTGGCGTTCAAGTTGAATCTGATATGTCGTATAAAAAATAAAATGCAATAATTGCATGCTTGAAACATATATCGTACATGATTTTACTCGTTCGTGTTTAAAATATTTACATATAACAATAGAAAAAAGAAATTCATAAATTTTTCGTCTGGTTTATGAAAACGTGTCGATTTCAGTATGTACGAGTATTTACATCAAATATTGTTACTACTTTAGAAAAAACTCGTATCTGATATTTTGAGATGTATGAGTTTGAACTTAATTCACTTCACGTTTAAGTTTAAAATCGTACGACATATCAAATACGAGGTTTTTTCAATTTAATGGCGATATGTAGCCATAGGACTTGCCACGCTCTGGTTTGAAATGCATAACGAGCAAACCAGAAACAACCTTACAAAAACTAAGCTGCGCCGTCATCCTGTTACTGTTTCACCAAGCCCCTAACTGTGCTCGATTAACTGCTGTAACTCCACTTCTCTTACTTATTAATAATATAAAAGATTTTTACTTAAAAATGCAAATAAAACTTCATCTTTATGATCGTAAACATGAAATGATTATCAAACATTGTAAGTATCCAGAGAAATACACATAAAGATAATTTTCGCCAGAATCACTTGCCGTTCCTCAAAATACCCTTTAATTTTACGTTTTAGAGATTACTTATTATAATGGGTTCATAATACATTTTTATTGTGTATTTCTTTGGCAATTTATAAACCGCCGTCATTGATTTCAAAATTTTATACATGCCAAGTTGCAATCAATTCTTTCTAGATCGCTAATCTCTTATTTCTCCGGCTACAGACATAAGCATTCTCCTGAATTTCACCCAGTGCTTTGAACATGGCCATACATGCTGCCCGACTAATCCAATACGCAGTGTCTCAGATAATACTCATGTAGCAATATCAACCTTATTACTAACAAAAGAGAATTAAAACTGCTTTGGTTATTAAATTTGGGATAGTGGTTATTAGCTTAGTAGGGCAGCATGCTGCTCGAATATTTGTTTAATAGCCAACATTCTGGAGGCCAATGACGACGGTTGAATAGGCAATGCATTATAGGCACGAGAGTTGAGGCTATTAATGCAATTTTCTGTTTGAGCGAAAAGTAACAATAGGCCTTAGGAAGAATTGCAAAAGGATAAATTGTCTTAAGAGGTTTTTCTTTAACAGTTACAATTTAACTAATGTACTCTGTGTGTCTATATTTTATCGTTATCACACGTATTTCACAGTATTTAGTCATAAATAGTGTTTCTTGAAAAAGAAAGCCGATAACTGTTAATATGTTAGACTAAGCACCAATTTCACCAAACGATGTTAAATTTAATCAATCGCCTGTTAGTTCATACAATTTGACAGCTGTTATCGCTCTAATCGTCTGTTAAGTGGTTAACATCGTATAGTGAAATTGGTACTTAGGCCCCGTTGTTTGATCAGTAGTTAACTAATTGTAAAAATTCGAAGGAATAGAAAATTTGACACATTTCCTTGAGATTTAACCATTAGTTACGGTTTTTAACGATTAGTTAGTTTAACTACTGATCAAAAAACAACTCGCCCCGACGTTGCCGAGTAATATCTTTAACCTTTTGAACTTCAGTCACGTCAACGGTTTTTCGTGGAACGGACGTGAGCCCATGTTGCTTCTGTCTACCTACCGAAACTATAAAGAATGTAGTATATACCTCCATGCAAGCTATAGTTTTGATACTTCATAGAAAGTAGTTGATTTGACATGTTACTTACTACGGTACTGTAGAAGAAAGAGGCACTAAGAAATAAGACTGTAACTTATCCTAAATGAATTCTTCGGTGCTCAACTCGCATGTAGCTGGCTGGTGAGTGGCTGGTTACTGGGTGGGCGAGAACTCGGTGGGCTCGAGGATGCGGCAGTGCATCTCGCGGATGAGCGGCACGGTGTAGGCCACGCACTCGTCCCAGCCTGGGTTGCGCCACGTGCTCTCTCGCGTCTCGCGTCGCGCCTGCAGATCCTTGTAGCCTGGAACGATACCCGTTTAAAGGTTAATACTTGGAAGTTGAGAGGTTAATATTTTCTAAGCTATTTCTATGTAGCCGCGGGTTCATAGTGAAGGACGGATAAGTTCATCCGTGTCCCCATAAAATATAGTTTTCACCTATCCGGCTAAGCCGAACGATTTCCGTGTCTCGATGGCGGCATGAAAATAGCATTTTTATCCCTGGTCAGAAAAAATATTTTGAAAATGGAATTGGTCGCAAACACTGCTATTTGTACTCGTTAGTAGACCATGGAAAAAATTATACAGCCATTACGAAATAACACCAGGTTTTCTTAAACTCATTATTTCTTCCTTTCTTGTCCCTTTCTCTCAACCTAAACTGAACCGTGCAACGTCACATAAAAGTGAGGCACATCTTTGTCGATTGAAAACACTTAAGCGTTTTCCTGATTTCGTGATCTTGAAGTGCGTATTTACAGAATGCGAGATCTGTTTAAAACGAAAGATGCAACTGAGAAGCCTGGCAAAGGAACCCAGCGAATGTAAGGTAAGTTCCCTGTACACTTACACCAGATGTGGTGCACGTTGTAGAGGCGGCCGATCTGCGAGAAGTACCCGGCGAAGGCCTCGTTCTGCGCGCGCCGGTACGACAGCCCGCGGGCCCAGTTGTTGCCCCACTCGATCATCGTGCCGGGCTTCAGGCTGCAACCAAATAACACCAACATACAATTCACAATTTTATTTTTTAATACTGTTGCTCAAAACGTGGTACTTTTTGAAGTTGAATATCGTGCGGAATGTTTTCGGACTAGTGTTTTTTACTTTTCTATTTTTTTACAATTAATTGTTCAAATTGCACTGTGAGTTTTTATCAGACTGAGAAGCAAAATTGTCTTTTTTCTCCTTCATTAATGGCGGTCCACCAAGTGATTTCGTCAGTGTCAGTGAGAGAGTTGACTGTTTTAATTACTGTTTTATTTTCGATTCATTGATATTTTTCCGCTAATGAATTAAAAAACGTCGTTTCATACCTCGGGACACGAGTAACGACATACTTTCCGCACTTGCGACAAATGTACTATTTTCTCCACTCTAGAACACTCTTGCGCCACCGGTTACGATTTCTGTGACAGATGACGCTAGCCCATTGTCACTTTAACCTGCTAAGTTCTATGTTTGTTACCTAGGTTCTCTGGCACTTCTGGCAGATCGCTGTTCGATTTTATTCCATAAGAAAATTTTATCATAGCTCTTTCCACAGCACATTCAGCGAACTTTAGTTTGTGGATGACCCCTAAAGTCAGTGCTCACTATAGTAATCGCGATTTATTTTTCTATACACCTCTCAATGTTTATCTTTGTCAAGCCGAGTGCTAGGTTTGGGACTAGGTCAATTTGTGTGAGTTGTCCCCTGATATTTATTATTATTAAGTTATTTATAAACTATTACAAATGATAGTACTACATTAATATACTTATACAAATGATAGTATGTCAATCATTGACATTAATTGTGTTTGTTCCTTA
This sequence comes from Acleris literana, assembly GCA_946894065.1. Taxonomy (NCBI): domain Eukaryota; kingdom Metazoa; phylum Arthropoda; class Insecta; order Lepidoptera; family Tortricidae; genus Acleris; species Acleris literana. Next base: position 8,303,126 of record OX335687.1, read on the forward strand.
GAACGATTGGTGTTGAAGGGGAAATTGCAAAGCCGACGTACCTGTAGGACCGTATTTCATAGATGTTGCTGGGCGTCCGCGGCTCCCCGGAGGGCCAGTAGCTAAACGCCAGCAAGTACTGCAAGTGCCTCGAGCGGACGAAGTTGCCGCGCTCCTTCTCCAGTGCAGAGTAATCCTGGGAACCAATTAGATATAGTTAATTGATTAATAAATTCAAGGTCCTATTAAACTACAGCTCAGTGGAGTTTTTAAGGGCATATTACTGGTGGCAGGGCGAACGAGCCGGGAAGGCAAGCTAGTACAGTCGCCATATTAAAAATGTCCAAGGATCAAAACTATCCCTACATAGATACATTGCAAAATGTCGAAATGTGGAAGGGATATTTTTGATCCTTGCACATTTTTGATCTATGCATATTGAAGCAGAGAAGTGCTCAAATGTCTAAACTCAATATTTACAGCAGCCTGTTTCTCCAATAGGTATATTTAACGACAACTTATATGAGATGTCTGGGTACCACAAACCTTAACATAAAGTCCACATGAACTTTTTCACAAAACTATACGGGACAAAACGCAATCATTAAAAGCAGCTTCTCTATTTGAGCGTTTCTATAGCAGCTGTCGCAGACCCTAGTTCGAAGACTTGAAACAATTCAGAGTTAACTGTTAAAGTTATTGCAGAAACAACTCACAGGAGACTCCCTGAACAAGACCTTGGCCTTGTCTATCTTCTCGAAGCCCCCGACGTAGCGCCACAGGTGCAGCGCCTGGTCCATGTCCCCGACGGACACCGTCCATGACCCCACCAGCTCGCAGCCCAGCTCAGCCTTGCGCGAGTGAACGAACTCCGATGACGCTTTGCTTTATGGAATATAAACATTATTAATCAACGACGTCCAGTCATCATAGGCTGTCTGGTCTACAATGCCACTTACTCAGAGGTACTATTAAAAAAAAGAGAGACTTCTTTATATGGGTATAAACCAAAATAAATGTACATAAAGCCACTATTTAAACGTCACTTAAATGATGTCTAACTTACAATTTTGTTACAAAAATGTATGTGGTTTACGTTAATCGACAGTTTCGTTATGGTGACTAAACTCTTCTTTAACTGGACATTTATATTTTGGTTAATACCAAGTTTGAAGTATAGTCTCCAAGTGACACATTTGTATTTGACGTGGGCATTGAAAGGGTTAATTATTTTCTTATTCATATAAAAACCAACAGCTGTTAAATTTCTTTAGATATTTGAAACAGATTCACTGATACTTAAAAAGAACAAAGATCATACAATTAAAATAAATAAAAGTTAAAAACATGAAAAAGTTTTTTTTTGCAGTTTACTAAAATTCAAATAATGGCATGGTTTACAATATTCATTAATATATTTTATTGCATAATAATCAAATGTTACTTACAAACTATGTACGATGACGAACGTAAATTTATGGTAAATTTATTTATGTATTAAAAAAAAAATGCTTTAAGTCGTCATAGTCATTAGAGATGCCAAGTCATTTGTAACATAGGAAACTCAACCATATTGCTGTAGAAGGTCAGATTGACTTTGGACCTAAGGTGGGTCACAAATTTAAGTCTTTGACTAAGTAATAGCTTGGTATGGCAATGTGTAATTAGATTTAGTCTTAGTTTTAATTTAAAAAGTTATGTATGACTTCAAATTAAAACAATTTATTTGTAGATCAGAACTAGAAAACTAATAATACCTTATGATAATGAAATGCCACTGTTAGAAGGTAAGCAAATTAAGTTCAAACAGCATTGCAATAAGGTACAGTCACCAGCAATAATATATTATCCTACATTGGGCGCAAAAATATCCGACACTCTCTTACTCTAGTAATAAAGACTTGGATATTTTTGCGCCCATGTAGGATAATATATTATTGCTGGTGACTGTACGTTATAGTTTATAATAAACTTGGTTCAATTTCAGGAATAATAAAGTATTTGTTGATTTAATAGGAGAGAAAAACAGGGCCAAGCGGAAGCCAAACTCGCACACGTAGGGTTCCATACTCCTGTACAATATAAGAATCAAGTAAAAAAATTAACTGAATTAGCTAACAGCAGTGGAAATACAAATTCTGAAAATTTCAACTCTCCCTATTGCGGTTCATGGGATACAGCCCACTGACAGACAGATACACGGACGGACAGAGGACACTAGTAAAAGGGTTCCGATGGCACCCTTTGGGTATGGATCTGTAAAAAGGAGAAAATAGTTTTGATTGTAGTTTACAGATTATTTACTAGAAACACTGAGATCCACCAATATCTAGAAATGTCTACTATTAAAGAGGAGATATCAATTAATTGTATACCCTACAGGAATAAACTCAAGGATCATAAAAATAATCTGGCTAGAGCATTAGTTTTGAATAAAGAAGATCTAGACTCAGTGGTTCCATAAAACTCCACTAAAAAAAATTAAGAGGATGGTTGATGGATTGTCCATTCTAAACAACACATTTCACTCATCATATCTGCTCATGGTGGGGGCTGACCGCAAATACCTATATCATTATATAATTTATATTATTATATACTAATTATATACTTTTCTCAAAACCAGTCATGGCATTTTGATGCCCCTCAAGTATTTTAATATTTTTTCCATACTTTCCATGCAGTATTTCTTTCAAAATCTCAAATCTCAAAACAACATTTCAAGGGCCTCTATTCTACTTGGCATAACCATATTGCTTTTTATATGTTATCAAATAGCTTTTAAGTTGGCCGCCATCCATTACTGTCAAGTAAAAAAGAGATATTATAATGTTGACAATACAATAACAAAGTTATCACAAGCAATATGGTTTACATAGTAGAATACAGACCCAGACATTATAGTACAGTCACCAGCCATAATATATGATCTAACATTGTACTTAAAAATATCCGAGACACTCATGCCATGAGTAATAAGGACGTGTCAGATATTTATGAGTCCAATATTGGATCATATATTAGTGCTAGTTACTGTACTAGGAAGGTAAGAAATCAAGCCTAATACATTGCACAACCATGAAGTTTCTAAATATTAATAAAGTAGACAGCAATAAAACAATGCTAAACTTGTTTGCTGCTTGTGAAGAAATAGTAATAACAGGATTGTTTTACAGCTGTTAACATTATAAAGGTGTTTGGGTAAAAGTGTTGTCATTTGTAAAATTCATACATTTTCAAAGTGAGCGGCCATTCATAAAAGTGGTAAATTATGATAGAATTATTCAAATAAACATATTTTGTTATGTAATGTAATACTCTTAAGTGCAAGGGAACTGAGATATTTAAATATTCATACTTGGGCGTACTTTGGTACTAAAAACTGAATACTTAAATCTTTAAAATATTATTTAACACCATAAATTATATATATCTATGTGTATTTAGAGGTCCTCTAAATAACTACGTAAAAATCATCCATGGCCGCTGAAAAAAATATGACAATATTCTTCAAACAAATTTACCCAATGCCCTTTTCAGGGTCTCCATGTTTATGTAATGTGTCACGACTTCTTATCTGCATAAGTAGTGTAAATTCTAAAATTTATAAGTAAATATAAATACAGGTCAAAATAAATAAAAAAAAACTTTTTTGAACTTGTGCACAAAGTTGGCTCTTTCACATGAGCTTGCAGCCATGGAAGGAATACTAAAACAAAAACCATTTTTTTGTTATCTTCTAAATTGCAAATATTAGATATTGTTTTAAAAATAAACTTAAAGTAAAAATCTATAGACTGCCAGATACAAAACAAAATTTCTGGCAGTGTAAAGGAATGCTTGATTGCTTTAACTTGAGTATTGTTAGGATATCTTATACAGTAAGAACTTGTTGTTTACATCCACATATTTATTTATCCATACATTAAAATAACAAGTAAAATTATGTAGGTAGAGAATTTTCTAACTAATGGTTAAGTCATGTGTGAAGTAAGCACACTGCTCTAGGGGTCAAGGATCGATAACGTTATTGTAAACACATTGATTCCGTTATCATCCCTGCTGATCCAAATACAATAAGGCATAGATCTATTTGCAGAATGTTGCATAATACTCATGTTTGCCGGCCATTTATACCGCCGGTATGCTACTTATTATGTAATATAGGTATACTCATACTAGTTTTTCAAGTATTTATCCACGGAGTCAGGCCTAATGTTGTGCGTGTGAAGCGCGTATACTATCTCCTTGTCGCTGAGCATGCGACTGTGAGACTCCTTTGTAGGCTCTATCTTTCGCACTAGCAGCTTCGACAGCCAGCTGTCTTCAGCATTCAGTCTCGTCCCACTCGTACTGATCAATCTACAAAAATAACTTACACTAAATACAATGTTCCAAATTTAAACCGGGACACTTGTCAGGACCAACAGTGGAAAATACCTTGCATTCTTCGGAACGGAGGAACTCAAACTTAGTACTCTATTTAAAGAACTCATTTTGAATAAAATGTAGACCACACCAAAGGCAGTAATTACTGCACTTAATTTAAAACCTGTACTCTGATACTTGTTATCAATTAAATTGACAAAATCACTTGAAGGTTATCTGAGTATTTTTGGAGAACCGGCGACATCTGTCGGATCTTGCCAACACGAAGTTCACGAATTGACAAGTGACGTTTGTTTTGTTTATTTTCTGTGACACAAATTCATACAATGTTTATAAGCCTGAAAAAAGTAAACACATTTATTAAAATGTCAACTTTATTACAATTGATGAAAAGTTCAAAATTTTCAGCTGAACCCTTCGAGAAATAGTTTCACATTGTCACATATATAGAAATCTGAATTCGCGAAAAAATAAAGAATAACAAATCTTATTACTTCCATTACACGCAGACTTTGTATTTTAATATACATGATAATATGTTAACTTTGCCCAAACTATTTGAAACTTAGATAACTATTCTGTATTAAAATCAAAATAAAACATATTTTAATAATTATTTTTTATTGCAGGAAATATTTCCTTTCTATTTTACAAATAACAGTAAGATTTTTCTTATGACAACAAACATAGCATGGAACGTCTGTTCAGCATTTTGACATAAATTTGACGTTTCGCTTTCGCAAATGTCACTACTTTGTCATTTTCCAATTAGCGTTTAATCTTTTTATACTTGTAAAAAATATAGTAAAAAGTGTAGTACGCTTCCTGTGGTGACAAGTATAAATAAGCTTCGTCATGGGTGAGTAGTTTTAAATAAAATCGAGAGTCACTTGCATCGAGACTTGATAGTTGTTTTGCAATGGTGGGCGGTGTAGCGACTAACTGTAACTATGTTTATTTGCGCAGCGTCCAGCGAGGTGACGAAGCTTCAGCAGCATTTAGCACTGCTGAAGGAAGAGTATAGTAAGCTGCAAAGCCACTGTGCCGAAGTGGAACGCAAGTACACCCTCGCCGCCGCATCTGCAGGCGACCTAAGCGAGACCAGTTTTGTCGCTCGTCTGCTCATGACCGTTGCGACTCTATATGGCAGAGAAACCTACTCGGACATCAAAATAAAGCTGCAAAATAAGTCTATGCCAGGACATAAGTTTGTACTGTCCGCTAGGTCTGATGATTGGAATGAAGATGCCTTGAAAAACTTGGATGAGTTAGGTAGGTGACTATTTCTTTTGGTGATGTTTTGCAATTTCTATGTTACTGTTTTCTTAGTATCATTTCATATTGAATGTTTTCTTCCAAAAATACGAAGTTATATCCTCGTAAGGCCCAAAGGCCTAAATGTAGGACATATGTCAAAATTACTTCAAACGTAACTTGACTGACACAGGATTAGTTTTTGAACTATCGAGATTTGACGTGGGCCTTACGAGGATAAAGGATCATTATACCAATTATTCTAGAAGCACTCTTGGAAAATATTATCTTACAGTTGGTACATTCTCATTTAATGTATTAAGAGAAGAAAAAAGTGTACTTTAGTACTTATTGTAGCTGTGACCCAAACTGGATCTTGGGTTCCAACACCCGAAAAAAACTAAGTGTACTTACTAATATAATTTCAGATTGGTCAGTGTTGCCTGATGATGTAGGTGCAGCCCTCCTTAAGTGGCTGTACACAGATGTGGTGGACCTCACGCGGGGTGATATCTTTGCCATGCAACTGATGAAGTCTGCTGCCAACTTCAAGTTAACTGGGCTGGTTGGGAAGTGTGAGCAGGCTCTCATTGCAACAGTTGGTGTGAGGTAGGGAAAATATAAAAAAGATTATTTTAAACTTTTGAACTGAATTGTTTATTGTTTAAAGTATTTTCTTTCCTGCATCAATTTAACAGTGCTTTCAACAGTCTTTGCAATATATATTAACAAGTATTAAGAGGAAAATATACTCAACAAATGATCAAATGATGTCACATGTGCAAAAGACAACAGACAACCTATTGCATACAAAATGGAAATACCATAGAATATATCATAAACAGTGATCGGAATAGGTAGAGTATATTTACTTAAAGTTCGGAAAAGGATTTAATATTGAGGGGATACAACCAGGTGAAATATTAATTTATTTTTATTGAAATCCGGATTGCCGGTATTTTTTATGCTAAATATACGTAATATTTCCTTACGGTATGGGATATTTTATATTAATTTTGATAAAAAGGGCTTGTAACTCATTTCTTTTAAGTATCTAATAGATAGGTGCAGTGTATTAATCTAAACTTCGTAGAAAATTCGTAGGAAATCCGGAATTCAATAAAAATAAATTTATATTTCACCCGGTTGTTATCACTCTATATTATGTCCTTTTGCGAAATTTAGGTAAATATACTCTACCTATTCCGATCTCTGATCATAAAAATAATAAACTATCATAACCAAGGGTCGGAGTTTTCATAGCACGGTAAGACGAAAGAGAGCAGTGGAGTCGGCATTAACAATAAAATTCAACTCTTACTCATACTCATACTCATTTGTTTATTTAATTCCTAAATAGTTTTATATTCGCCCTAAACCCCTGAGTAAAGCTGCTAAGCTAAGTAATGAAAGATTACAATTATAAACAAAATTATTTTCATGTACATATTATTTAATATTATCTAATAATTTTATAAATATTATCAAGTGAAAGATATTATCCATATTTATAATAAAATTAAATTTTGCAATTAAATGAACAAATGAGGATGAGTATGAATAAGAGTTGAATTTTAATGTTATTGTCGACTCCATAGCTCTTTTTTGTCTTACCGTGCTATGAAAACTCCGAACCCTGATCATAAGAAAAAAAGCCCTAACATAAAATGAGCAAAAAAACATACATTTGAATTTTTTTATTCTTAAAGGTTAGAAAGTGGTCCTTTTTTTTTTTCTTAATTAATGGCTTTCACTCCTTGTGTTTAACAAGGTGTATTTCGCCAGTATCGAGTTTTAGACAATCACCATGGACTTATTAGAGAAACAAGTCCATGGATATCACACGCGAGGACAATTGTTCGGTTAAAGAGATTTACTCTGGTGGACTAAACAGAAGCACCTGGGGTTAGCTCCACGCGCTTCTGTCAAGTCCAAGAGGTCCTTATAGGTAGCCTTTCGTTTAAGTAGATCGTCATAAGGTTTATCTCTGTCTGAACTATGTCTGTAAAGCCCAAAGACGTCAAAAAAATCCCATTCTCAGAGTCAACATTGAATTTGACGTTGTGACCGTGACAGTTAAAGGAGAAAAAACAGCCTAGTTTCGATCCATTTGCTTTTAAGAAAGATGTAATCTAAAGAGTAGAGAAGAATAGCTGGTGCAAAGTTCTTCTTATAGTTGATTTTATGCTAAAAAACTTCTCTGAATTTTTATTTACAAAGCTAAAAACTTACTCTTTACTACTCAGATTTAAAAATGAAATATTGATTGTACATTGAGGACCCTTTAGACTAGTCTAGGGAGCTTAACTGATTAAAATAAATAATTGAATATCTGTAAAACAGTGTGAATTAGAATACAGGTGTTGTAGAGACATTAACTTTTATTTTAACTTAAGGAATGTTTCCTTGAAGTTATCGGGAATTTAAAAAACGTAGTGTTTAATTCATTTTTACATAAGCAAAAATAGAAAAGTTATTGCTAAAAATTACGTTCATTAAAACTAAGCTCATATTAGGTTAAAGAGAACTTGAGATTTAATTAATATTGAGGGACAGGAGTTGTATATTGTACATTTGGTAAGTAAGAAATTACAAAACACATGGTAGTTAGTGGCAGTTTATGGTAAAACTTATTTTAATTTATAAAAATCAGTTTTAACTAAGAAAAACAGGTAATTAAATAAATATTGAGTGTTAAAATGACTGGACTAGTAGAATTGGTGGGTAAGAAATCTTATTATTAAGAAGTTCTAAATGTATTCCTCTTATGTTTCATTATGTAATCTAAAAAGTAATGAAAATAATTGAGTACCTATGTTTGTATGAATTAGGTAGAGTAATCTTTTATCAAATCAAAATTTAACAAGATAATTAGAACAACTCTTTTAACCTTACCTTAACTAATTTGCCACTGAGTTAACGGCTCCTATTCCTTGGCCTTAAGGGGCATATAAACAACTGACTAACTCACCTATCCTTTGTAAGGCTTTTTAATTTTACCTAGCTGTCCCCGCCACTTCAACATTCTATAATTTTTACCGCTCATTTATGCTTGTGTTTTTCGAACTGAAACATTTTACCGAACATACTTACATACCAGGGACCGGTCCGCTATCCCATTCAAGGGGTTTCAAATGGGTTTTTATAAGGATTTATTTAGAAACCCCGTATCGCTTGAAAGCCGTTCGATTTGCTTTTTAAAGAGTTATTATTATAAGGGTTACCCTTAATCCCTTTCGTATAAGTCTTGTTCGATTTTGCTTTTAAAGCGCTATATTATTTGTTTAGTATCAATATCCGGAATCCATCTTGAGTCAAGCACCTGTCTTTCAGCCTTAAGTCAGCGTTTCCGTTCCCTTTCCGATGGTGGCGCCCTCTAGGGTGTCGTTTTGGTACTACTCACTTGGCGCGCGGGGATCTAGTTGATACTTGTCATTATAGCGTCGTTTTTCGCGCCGTTCATAAGTCAGTTCAGTTGCAAAAAACTTTTATCAGTTTACAATTAATCTAATTATTTTTGCATAAATAATTTTAGTTCCTTTCCGAAAAATAAGTAGGTACGTTAAATAGTTATGGAGAATCCAAGTGAAGAAGATACAGCCTCGAGAAAACGTGATCGTTCTCCATCACCGAGTTCGGATAGCAGTGAGTCATCCAGCGGCAGTAGGAGTTCAAAGAAAAGGAAAGTGCATCAAACCGTGAGTTATGCACATTTTGAATTTTTATCGCAACAAGTGGCATTTCTGACTAATATGATTTCACAACATAAAGGAGTTTCGAATCCCAGTCAAGAGAGTGTTCCATTACTGGTCGATTCGAATGATCTTAATCTACGCCGGCCTACCGAAACTGTTTCGCAAACTATTAAACTCAATTTGTCTGAACCAAGTACCATTGTTAAAGATCCGCTTTATTCACGTGCTAACGAAGCGCATGTTAAAAAATTAATAGAACTTCAACGGTTTAAATGTGATGATTGGTATGCAGTTCGGTTTGCCGATGCTCAGAAGAAATATTTGGCAATCCCCGGATTCGTTGAATTAAATTTAAATGATTCGTTGAAACGTTTCGAAGTAGCATCCTTACGGGAAGATCCGCGCTCATATTTGCTAGAACGTTCATTTGCCGGGTTAACAAATGCTTTGCTTTCGCAAAAACATGAATTGCAAAAAACCTTACAAATGTTAATAGATTGGGCGAACGAGTCTAAACAGGCATTGACTCCTAATGCATTATTCGACAAAGTCGAGTCTTTATTTTCGAAAGAATCATCTTATAGTAAGGTAACTGATGATTTGTTGCAAATAGTATGTGGTAGGCGAGCGGATTTAATTACTTCAAGAAGGGATACATTACTACGTCAAATACCAGAGGAATTCCATCGTGAAGTTCTTTATAAAATTCCCCCCAGTGTAGAAACACTTTTTGATGACGATTTAGTTCAAAACTACCTTCAAAAAATTGGCGGTGCGGATAAATTGATTACTGCGTCACAACCGATACCTCGATTGACTGCCAAAGACAAATTTTATCAGACTCAAAAACCATCAACTAGTAAAGCAATAGATGATACGAACTTTCGTCGAACCGATCCTTCAAAAAGACACACGGCTCGCTCATCCAAACGTAAAAGCCAGGGAAAATCGGGTTATAGGCAAAAAGGAAAGAAGCAACATAACGCTTCCTTTAAAAATAAGCGTCGCGAATGACTATTTGACATTTCACGGCGGCTGTCTAAAACAATTTCAATATGTCTGGAGCAACTTGGGGGCACCAAAACAAATATGCAGATTACTAAGCGGGGCACGTATTCCGTTCGGGGTAAAACCACCACTGATATTTCCGAATTTCATTGCAATTCAGAGTTACAGAACGAAAACTACCCTCAATATGACTGCTCAAATTCAAGGTATGATAGAATTAGGAATTCTCGAACCAGCAGAGCCCAGCCCCAGTTACCTCTCGACGTTCTTTCTGGTACCCAAGTCAGACGGCAGCCAACGTCCCATCTTCAACTTAAAACAACTGAACAAATTTGTTATAACGAAACCATTCCAACTCTTCAGCCATTTTCGTGTACCTACCTTCTTGCAACCCCAGGATTGGATGGCGAAAATGGATCTGAGCCAAGCGTACTTTCATGTACCTATTGCCCAGCAGCACCGTCCATTCCTAAGGCTCAATTATCATCACGATCTGAATCGCCACCAGCTGCTTCAGATGACGTGCTTACCGTTCGGACTTGCATCGGCCCCGAGAACATTCGCTACTCTGACGAACTGGGTCGCCGAGCTACTGAGAAGTCACGGTATTCGGTGTATCGTCTATTTAGACGATTTTCTGCTGGCAAACCAGTCGAAACAGCAACTGTGCGACGACATAGCCTGGACGATAAAAATCTTGCTGATACTGGGTTGGAAAATAAATTACGTCAAGTCTGTTCTGACTCCGACACAATGCCTCGAGTTTCTCGGTATAACATGGGACACAAAACGCAACGCAATGTCCTTGTCAGAGTCGAAGTGCCTATCGCTACGCAAAGCACTTCAGCGACACCTCAAAACAGACAAGTGGTCTCTAAAACAGTACCAAACGCTAATGGGGAGACTCAACTTTACCACCTTTGTAACCAAACGGGGTCGCCTCCACTGTCGAACGCTGCAAGTCTTCAGTCGACAGTTGTCAAAGAATCACCCTTACCGCCAAGTAAAAATCCCGCAGCTAGTTCGATCCGACATGGAATGGTGGTACAATTCAATAGGAGCAAGCATGCCGATACACATGAATGCCGTGAGCCACCTTCTGACGACAGACGCGTCCGATATCGGTTGGGCAGCTCAGATCAACGACCAGTTCATTGCAGGCACATGGACGGACCGACAGATGTTGTGGCACTCCAACAGAAAAGAAATGTTCGCGGTATACGCAGCGATATCTCACGAGCGAAATCGGATTCAAAACGCGCAAATACTCCTACAGACGGACAACCGAACGGTAGTGTCTTATATCAACAAGGAAGGCGGCACGAAATCGAAGAAACTGCTCGAACAAACTCGACAGCTACTTACAATCTTAGACGATCTAAACGTTCATCTTCTTGCTCAGTATTTTCCAGGAAGATTCAATGCCGAAGTGGACGCTTTATCACGCCAGAAGACATGTCCCGAGTGGCATCTCACTACAGCGGCCACATCAAAAATTTTTCAAATGTGGGGTATACCAGAGACGGATTTGTTTGCGTCAGAGACAGCTCATGTAATACCGAGGTATGTCTCGATGGACGTGCAAGATCAGAAAGCACTACATCACAACGCGTTCTGTCACCAATGGCACTACGGACTGGCATGGTTATTTCCACCTCCGAATCTGATTCCGAGAGTGCTAAGTCACCTGAACCAGGCCAGCGGACGATACATTCTAATTGCACCCAAATGGAACAAAGTGTTTTGGCAAGTAGATGTTCAACGCCGGGCTCTACGGCCTCCTTATCAGATTCACAACCTGCATCAAGTTTTAATAGACACGCGTACAGGCGTGCATCCACCGAATATTCAAGACCTGCACTTAGAGGCATGGCTGATTTCGGGTGGAAAGAGCTGCTGACAGAGTGGACTGACCAGGAGCAAGAACTGTTAATGTCCAGTTGGCGTCCCTCCACCATGAAAACCTATAAACCAGCGTGGATAAGATGGAGGAAATGGTGTGAGTCATATTCAGTAAACTTTAAATTCCCTAAGGCGGATCAAGTCGCACGTTACCTTGCTTATCTACACTGTGATGTAGGTTTAGCTTATAAAACCATCTTAGTACATAAATCTGTAATATCGACATTTACTCACCTAGATTCTAATGTAGATCTTTCTTCAAATTTCTTTATAAAACATACACTAAAAGCTATATCTGTTGCCCGTACTAAACCTATAAAGTCACCTATTTGGAATCCTAAAGTGTTATTACAGTATATGAACACGTATAGGCTAGATGAAAACAATCTTTACCAAGTTTCTAGACATACAGCTTCCTTATTATTATTAGCCTCAGGTCGTAGAGTTCATGACGTAACCCTGTTACATATTGACCAAAATAGCCTAATTGATGAACAAACTAGTATCGTTTTATGGCCTGCTTTTCGGTCCAAAACCGACAATGCAAACCACCAGCAGTCAGGTTGGAGACTTTCAGAACACCCTGAGAAAAGATTAAATATTGTTTTGTGGATAAGAAACTTGTTACAGTTATCTTCAAGTCGCAGACAAAATATTAATAACTTGTTCATAACAGCTCGCGGTGATGCCAAGCCCGCGAGCAGAACTGTGTTTGGTGGCTGGGTAAAATCTCTCTTAAAGGACGCAGGTATAGAGGCCTCTCCCGGTTCAATGCGTTCCGCTGTGGCTTCTCTAAATTGGCTAGAAAATTTCCCTCTAGATAAAATTCTTGCTACTGGTAATTGGAAATCTGTACATACGTTCCGAAACTATTATCAAAGAGAATTAAGTAATAATTATTCAAGTAGAACGCAATCAGTTTCTTTATCGAACTACTTTGATGCAGTCAACTGCTAAGTTATTATTTATTTTTTGCATTAATTAACTTTTTCAATAACGTGCAATTTTGTGATTTTTGATTTCAATAATGTGTCTACACAATATAAATAATGTATTTAATTAAATCGAAATTACAATCTATATTATTATTATTTTCTTGCACTATCTATTCTCACACATTATAGCGTCAATAACGCAAGTTATTGGCACCAGGAGATAACAAACACATCACTCAAGATGGATTCCGGATATTGATACTAAACAAATAATAGAGAGTTTTACCTAAAATTAAAACTTACCTATTATTTTTTATTCAATATCCGGAATCCAGGTAAGGTCTACCTGGTGCATCATGAGTGCCATAATGACAAGTATCAACTAGATCCCCGCGCGCCAAGTGAGTAGTACCAAAACGACACCCTAGAGGGCGCCACCATCGGAAAGGGAACGGAAACGCTGACTTAAGGCTGAAAGACAGGTGCTTGACTCAAGATGGATTCCGGATATTGAATAAAAAATAATAGGTAAGTTTTAATTTTAGGTAAAACTCTCTATTTTGAGTGATACCAATATCCCTTTAAATTAAAAAAGCTGTTCGATTGGCTTTTTAAGCGCTATTTATAAGGGTTTCCCTTGTATTTGGTTATCAATTCTAAAAACTTCAAAATTCTGTAACCACATTTTGCACAACAGCCCAATCTTTTCTTTTGCTGTTTATGTTTTACTACCGTACTAACTAGGGATTCCAGTCCCGCAAATGCGGAATCCCGCACCTTTGTTGTGGGATCAGAAATGTGGGATTTCTCATGCGGGATCCCGCACGTTTGCGGGAATAAAAATATATATTTAAGAAAAATGGATGAATTTCTGGTTATTTATTACATCCCCAGCACGGCATCATTAATAAGTGATTTAACAACTTTCCCGTGGAACTCGTCAATTTTCTTTAGAATTTGTATGAAAAAAATATTTGTTTTCAGTTTTTAACTTACAGTTAAATAGATTTTGAATTTCTATTTTGTGTTGTGTGAATCCTGTATCGGGGCGGAACGCAATCAACGCCTACAAGTGTGGAAGCCGACCGTACTTTTTCCGCCGCCGGCTATTTATGCAACAAGATAAGATCGAATATGAATGATAAATCGTTTGATACTTTACCATTTCTTCGAATGTCTTGTCAGAAATGATAAGCTGATTTGTATGGCTCTAAAACCAATAAATATGTTTAATTGTGAATAAAAATCTAAAAGATGAAACATTAAATATAATATTGTGTCGTTCCGTGAAAGAAGCTAATTATTTATACCTCTAATACGTCATTATATTAAATGGATAAGGGATAATAAGTAATGAGAGTAATGAGTCATAACTGTACTAAAAAAAGACCTTCTTTTTAATAACTACTTAAATCGTAAAAGTATTTAAAATATCTGAATCCCGTAAATCCTGCGGGATTGTTTCCTGCGGGATTTTGATGCGGGATTGGATTCCCATTCCCAACCGCCGAAAAATGAATTTACTGCCTGTTAGTTTTTTCAACTGATAATTTCACCTCGTAGGTAAGTATTCGAGGGAAGCGTAGTAGAGGTTATAATTTATAAAATTAATAAAGTAAAGTGACAGTATTCTACTTTCATTTTGTTGCAAGATTGATGCCTCACCCTATATTAAATTAGTGCAGTATTACACTCAAAAGCAATCAGACTAATGGACTAACGTGGTAAAATTAATGGGTTATGGAATGAATACCCAAAAATATTTTCATAAAAGTGATGAATATTAATTGTTAGCGTTACAAATATAGTTATAATTTAAGGCAGGCATTAATCAATTAGATAGGATTGAATAAAATAGTCAAAGCCAGTGAGTATTCTAGTTTACTCGCCACTGTACTTTACAAATGCCAGGACCAAAATTAATTTAAAAAATTAAATACGTACACATTTTTAAATCAGTTTTATTTAAATACATTTTCAGTGAATAATAATAACTAAATAAAATCATTTATTACGAACATGTTCATATTATGTTAGTAACAATAAAAACTTAATCCACAACCTTAGCGTGTTTTTCGTTGGTCAAATTTGTGACTGAATGTATTGATAAGAAAGTGCCTGTAATTGCCATATTTTTAGACATGTCTAGAGCCTTTGCCTTTGTTGACCACAAAATACTGTTACGAGTATCAAAATTATATAATTATGGTATAAGGGGTAAAGCATACGACTGGTTCGGCAGTTATCTGAAAGGTCGAAAACAATGCGTTGAAATCTCCCACTAGAATATATATGGTGTAAGGGATACGTTTTTGTCCGATTATAAGACAATCGAACTAGGTGTCCCACAAGGTAGCATTCTTGGACCTCTATTGTTTGTCTTGTACATCAACGATTTGCCAAAAATAACAAAGCACAAGTGTATTCTATACGCCGATGACACTACAATACTATTTAAATGTGATAACCAAGATAATTTTGAAAATGACATAAACAATACACTTAAGGATATAATGAATTGGATGGACAAAAACAAATTAATGATTAACGTTACTAAAACAAAAGCGATACAATTCAAAACGTACAGCAGTCGTCGACTTCAACTAGATTTACAGTATGATAATAAAACTATAGAAATATTAGATACAGCCAAGTTTCTAGGTATGATAGCTGACGAAAATCTTCATTGGAAAAACCATATTGACAATGTATGCAAAAAGGTTAATAGATTTGTATTCGCTTTAAGTCGTCTTAGAAGAATAGCGTCCCTACATACTGCCCTCAATGCCTATCATGGCTACGTTGCGTCCATACTGCGATACGGGATTATTATCTGGGGCAATTCCGTAGCTTTCGATAGAGCTTTCAAGGCTCAAAAAAAGTGTATCCGTGCTCTCACTAATACAAATAATAGAGAATCTTGCAGGCCAATATTCAAAGACTTGATGATTCTTCCCCTCCCGTGCATCTACAAAGCTGAAATTAGTTTATTTGTGAAAAAAAATCAGCACTTCTTTAGATAGGCCTTTCAAAGGAATCCTGGGGCGATGCGTAAACGCAAGCATCAGTTAATGGTCCTGAGGAGTAACCTAGCTGTTTTTCGCAATAATGTTGTAGGAATGGCGGTAAGAATTTATAATAAGCTTCCGTCTGCTATATCTGAGCTACCTCTACCCAAATTCAAACGTGCCCTCTTAAAGTGGCTATCAAATAATAATTTCTACTCGTTGCAAGAATATTTAAACTAATGTAAACTAAACTCAAATTAATGTTGATTATTGACATATTAATGCTAAGTAAATTATCATCCTTTATTTTATTATATTTTAATTTTATTATGGTTCGGTTATATAAAAAAATGATAATTACGTCTATGAAGGCTAGTTGAATTGTTAATTGTGTATTCATTATAAGAAATAATTTTGTTTTGTACTTGCATGCCTACTATAATAAGGTAAACATTACTGAAACTATGTATCTGCCTTCCATCTTCAATAATGTACCTACGTGATGTTTTAGCAAAATAAATGAATTTGAATTTGAATTTAAACCTATGTTAGAATCAATACATTATTTCACACATTAGTAATTACATTATCTTTAATTACTAATAAATAGTGACAAATAATTATAATTTTACTAAGATTACTTGACCTATGGATATCATTCATTCGAGAACCTCGCAAAAGGACCCTCAAACCTGACCGCTGCCGTGCCTACCGTGGCTAGGATGGAGTTCGCGCTGCCGCACACGCGCTACGCCAGGGACGCCACTCGCTTGCGCATAATGGCATGAAAGCCGTCCATGCTCACCTCCGCATATTTTTGATAGCATAATATATGGAGTTAGCTATGTTTAAAATTTCAAATCTCTAGAACTTCTTCTTGAAAAGTCTAATCCGTTGAGCGCCTAACGTGCGCACGCGACAATTTTTAGCCCCCATGCCTAAATATGAAAAAATGTCTATGTGTCTCAGATCCCTTACGATAAGGTGGCCTGTGTGCTCGCTTGCCTTCTGTTTGCCATGCAAACATATTTAGTTATTGTATTTCATCTATTGCAGGACCTGTGTCAAGTTCTACTCGGCGGCTGATGAAATAGGAGCATCTGCTCTGAAAGAGCACTGCTCTGGCTTGATATCAGCTCATTGGGATGATCTCACAGGTAGTTATAGGCAATTTTAATAATCATGCTATATTGTTGCTTACTTATTGTCTTGATGCGTGTGTGTGTGTCTTTGTGTGTGAGTTATAACTTGAAAAGTGTCATTTTCTGTAGAGATTCCTATACCCTACAGCCAAAACTACAAGTAATATAAATTTGAAAAATACTTTAGTTAAAGGCCGTGAATTTAAGAGGAAAACTATCTCGACTAAATACACATGATTGGTTCTTGAGATACAGGCAACTGAAGTATGTATATTTACAAAAAACATCTAAGACAGCATCAAATAACTTTAAATATAATATTCGTTTATACTTGATTTTTGAGATAGTTTTTTATATTTTTAGTAACGGCGTCGGAACTGTACTCTGAGCATGGACCGTCATGCTCTTCCCCTTTTTTTTTCATTATAAGTTACACATCTGAGTGTGATACACTGTTTTTGCCTTTATGTTTTTTATCCTAATTGTCATTGGTCCTAATGAATCGTTAGTCTGTGTTTCCGTTTATCGTAAAGGCATTTCTGCTCGAATTAAGTAACTTTTTAGTGTGGTTATAATAGGACCATTTTTGAACCAGGGGGAAATGCCTATGCTACTGAAGGTCAAAATCAAGGTGGTACGTTACGTATATAAGAATTAGGAAATAGCAACTCCATGGATTCTGAAACCGCGGTATGCTACCAAAAGTCCTAATCCTGTTCACTACTTGGTTTGTTATGCACTGTAAGCCTATTATTGTGTAATAAATAAATAAATAAATAAATACATTACTTACAAACACTTCTTTTATTTCACAGGCGACGATTTTGCACACATGTCGTCAGCTCTCCTGTACCGCATGCTGAAAAGCAAAACTCCCCAGCCACTTCACGGAGCTGTGAGACTGCTACGAGAAGATGTCGTGTTCCTGTGCCTCGTCGAGAATCATGCTAATGTGAGTAGATTTTTAACCTTAACATGCCTGCCATAGGATACGTTTTTGAACTATTATTGACGACTAGAATTGACCTGGGCCGTAAGATAAATAAGAAGTTGTCGGCACCTACTAAATATAAATTAATTTTAGGCTGCTCAGGTAAATTAGCTGGCGATGGATGTCTTTGCATGATTTAAATTTCAGTTTTTGTAACAAGTTATGATTGGAGTCAAGTCTGGAGAGCTTGCTGGCCATCCCAAATTATTTATTAAAATGGTACGATAGATACACAGTAATTATGGCTCCTGTGCAGTGTAAAAACGAGCATTATCATGTACCAAAAGGAAATTTTCTCAAATGCCAGGAGTAGTGACATATTAACGCATTCACTGCCAGTACTGTTTTTTGAACTTTCGCCAGGTGCCACATCTTTTGTTTTATACGGAGCTTTCCTACTGTAAGAACGCACATATGCGTTGAGGGCACTGGGTCAGGGTGACGCATATATGCGTCGGTGGCAGTGAATGCGTTAATAGGGTATTTACATATATTTTTTTACACCTTCAATATAAGCTGATTCATGTAACAAACAGGTGAGAAAAAACCTTTTTTGAATAGCTATAAAAATAAACATGACTTTGGTCCTACTCTTTCTGGCAAAACAGAATTTTACGTGGAGTTTATATGGCTGAACTGCACTATGACGTCACCGGTGCACATCGGATCTCTCTGTCTAATTAGCAGTTTAAAATGCTTGTATCCGTATTTCTTGACCGATTTTAAAATTAATTTCACTCTTGCTAATCTGTTTTACGGTATTTTCATATTTTGTTGAGAAATGCGATTTAAAAAATCCATGCATATTACCTTACAGTAAGCTGTAAAAGCAGAGATTTTAACTCGTTTACCGTTTATGTCAATGAAAATGTCAAATACCTTTGCAGGCAGCATCTATTATAAAGGGTATGTTGTCTCTTCTCGCAAGTGGTCATCAGAGATAGCTCACCTACTTTAATTCTACCCATTATTAATTACTATCTAACCCGACTGCACAAAATGAAGAGGGTTGTATTTTTACCCGACTGCGGCAAAGCCCAAAAGGAGGGTTATGTGTTTGACCTGTATGTAT